>OZ012680.1:89999691-92810459 GCA_963942445.1 Argyra leucocephala
CCCTTAGAAAATTCTATATGGTCATAACATCTAACCTAAAACACCAAGAAAGAATAAGTAGGTTTTATAGCAAAAAAGGAAATAAGTGAACTTGCTAACACCAAAATCAAGGTGCGAAAATCTACACTCTACGCATTTTTAACATTAATCAGCACCAGCAACCATACAAGTTAATCAATATCCTATCAGTCTGTACGATATCGCATATGTCGACGAAGTCACCATTTTTCCACCATAGTTCTTAAGCTCACTAAGTGGATCCGGCTGGATTACCACCACATCGTTTTTTATTTAAAGTAGGATCACAAATTAGGTTACAACGTAGCTTCGACCCGCCAAAATTTTGCAACTGCACAAGGTTATGTATTAAAACGATGTTGGCAAATGCAATTGAAGCGACCATTTTAACAGCGACAAGATGAAATAGTTTTTATTCCACGAATACCACTCATTCCGGACAGATTTGCTTTTTCGCTTTAAAGGATTGCAAAATATTTCTTATTACAATTCCAACCCCAAAAACAATTTTTAAAAAACAAATTCCAAAATATTAAAACATTTAAAAGAAATGCTTAGATATAAAATATATTTTCTATTTCATCAGTTCAATTATTCACGCCATTACCTACAGCAGCCAACCAATCACCAATGGTTCCTAAAAAAGAAGCATCAAATAATATTTTCCATTCCAAATTTAAAACAAAGAAAGCCTCTAAGAATTTGCTAATATCTCGGGCAACGCCGGGTAACTCCGCTAGTTAAATATAATTTAAACGAAATGAAAAGTTTATTTTATTGTTTATTTACATAAAAAAATGTACCTATTTAAAACTTTTTTTTTTATTATTTATTTTTTAGTCATAAATTAAGAGATGTTTTTTTTATTAAATTTGTTCTTTTTTATTAAAATTGAATATTAAAAAATCTGTAAAATAAATTTGAACAATAAATTTTTTATATAGGTCCGGAAAACATAACATTTCACATTATACTAATAAGAGTAAGACTTCCTAACCAAAATACCGAACAAATTATAATTTATTGCACCTACTTTTTAGCTGTTTGAGTATACATATATAGATATACATATATAGGTTATAATATATATTACTAGTTGTAAGGCCCGTCTCAAGACGGTATTCTAATTACAAAAAAAAAGAACTTCTTGTGAAACTGCACACAAAACTTTGGTAAAAAGATCGAAATAATTCGATAAATTGAAAAAATGTTTCTTACAAAAACAAATTTAGTTAAACGACAACAATTTTGTTATTGATAATTTATTTTCTTTTTTCCGCACCACTCAGGAGATAAAGAAAAAGGTGCGTTTTTATTTTGGTTTTGCGTTTTTATTTTAGGCCTACTCAACACTCTGATACAAAACACTGTATTTGACACAAAGGCAGCATTTTATCTCTTTATATATAACATTTTTTGTATATAGTTTATTGGAATGTCGAATTAATTTGCCTTGCTCCCTTCCTTCAGTTCGTTTTATTTGAATATCACCAGACCGGCGTACTCTTGAAATTACAACATACAGTTGCCAATGGCTAAATACTGTTTCAAGCAAATAAACTCCTTCTTTTTCCAATGTTTGACTATGCGACTTATTTATGGTCATAGAAAATGCCAGTTTAACAGGGAACTGTCAACGTCTAAGAATAAATCGTAGTTCTGTTGCCGTTGTATCTAAATCTATTCTAGGAATAAATACAGTTTCACCTTTCCTTGGCATAGAATTCCGCGATTATTAAATTTAATTTTAGAGCTTTTACAGCTATTGGACTCCCATTGCAGAGATCGGGTTTGGTATTTTGGTTTCTCAGCAGTATTATTATACTACAAACTTTCAAATTAAATTTATGTGAAGGCATTCTGGACAACAGCCGTTTAAAAACTCTAGAGGAGTTTACTACATCATTTTCACCACAATTATTAGTGGAATCAGTACTATGATAAACTATTAAATTTCCCTCAAAAAATTTTAAAATTCGTTCGTTAATTGTGTCAACATCAGCATTTTTTGGGCAAAGTATTGCTTTTTTGGAATAGTTAGCAAAGTTATCCACATTTAGACTATCTCCTAAAATTTCTTGTACGATAAAATTATTGCAAAGGAACTTCGATTAGATTTGGCACACTTTGGTCATTCGTTAGATCACCATCTACCACAGTTAATACACAGCTCCACAACATAATTATTTTGATTAAAAGCCTTTAAAAAAATAAAATTGAAATCCGAAATATCCATACTATTCATAGCTTCATACAGTATTTACAATAACCACAACTTATTCATATGAAATAAATAATATATAACTATATATATATATATATATATATATAATATATAACCATATATATATATAATATATAACCATATATATATATATATATAATATATAACTATATATATATATATATATATATATATATATTATATATATATTATTCTGCATTTATCTGGATGTTTGTAAGTTCGACGGAACGCTCCAACACATATACAAATTGCATATGTATACAAATGCATATATATACAAATTGCTTTGGTGCTTTTTTTTAACCCCTGTCTACCATGCTGAACCTTTGCAGGAACAATTGATTGCATGAACTATATTTTTTTAATTTAATGTTAGTCTTCTTCGCAAATAATAAGGAAAAATAAAAAATAATAATAATAATATAAATAAAACAAACAAATTTTTTGATTTATAATAAGAAGGACTAATAGAAATTTTATCAATAGTTTAATACGGTGTAACAACCAAAAGGCAAACAGCATTTTACACGAAAAAAACATAATGCACTTAAAGGTTATTCATATTACTTAAAATTATACACAATAATATGCATGTGTATCAGCATATTTGAATTGTATAATATTATACATTATACTACTTATACCTGCTTATACCTTTTATTTTTGTCATTATTATGTGCGTAACTCACTTCACTCAAAAAAAATTATTTTTGTTTTTTTTTTGTTTTTTTTTTGTTTTTTTTTATTATTTGCTGTATCTGTATTCTGTATGTTCTATATGCTCCATTCCAAAAATATTATTTTATTTTCAGTGTTAAGTGTTCACTGTTCACTTCACTGTTCAGGTTTTTTTCAATCAATAGAACTTGATAGAAGTAGAGTAGGATAATTAACTCTACTTCTACGTCGGATAATAAAACATTGTTTTTTTTAAATTGAAAATTATTGATGAAAATGTTTTTGTATTTTTTGTAAATTTTACCAATTTAGATACAAAATTTTGAATATTTTTTAAAAATAACACAATACCATAATAACAGTTTATTCATATAGCAAAATAAGATCCCTATACATTATACAAAAGACAAAATTTATATGAAAATAAGATCCCATTTTTAAATTTGCTCTTCCAGAGGCCACAATAACGCTAATACGGTATAATTTATACTAAATGGAACCCAACTAACGAATTATAACTAAATGGAAGTGAGTGCGAGTATACCATACAAAAATTCAAACATTTTATACAAATTTGTTGGTATGGTACTTCTTTTTCTGTTATATAAAAAAAAAAAGATTAGTGTTAGGCCTATATAAACATAAATAAAAATAAATAAAAAGTGATATAAACATAAGTAATGTAATTTCGGAATAAAGAATCTAATGAAAGAAAAAAAGAAATTAGTATTTATTTTGCTTCCGTCATTTATGACGGGTTACAAAGCTAGTATATATATAATATATAACTATACAATTATTCATATTAAACATCATTTCATCTATACATATTTCAAAATCAATTCAAGAATTATATATATATTATTCTGCATTTATCTGGATATTTGTAAGTCATAAGTCCGACGTAATACTACAACACATGTACAAATTGCAATATGTACACAAATTGCTTTGATACTCTTTTTTAACCCCTGTCTACCATGCTGAACCTTTGCAGGAAAAAATAACATTGCATGAAATATATTTTTTATTTTGATGTTAGTCTTCTTCTCAAATAATAAGGAAAAATAAAAAATAATAATAATAATATAAATAAAACAAACAAGTTTTTTGATTTATAATAAGAAGGACTAATAGAAATTTTATCAATAGTTTAATACGGTGTAACAACCAAAAGGCAAACAGCATTTAACACAAAAAAAAACATAATGCACTTAAAGGTTATTCTTATTACTTAAAATTATACATAATATTATGTATATGTGTCTACATATTTATTTTTTTTTTGATTTTTTTTTGTTGTTATGATAATGATCATAGCATCATAGTTTTGCTACCGTATGCATTGCCTGGGGTGGCATTGTGTAATTTGAAATGTGTTGTTTCGATTTTTTTCAAAAAGTGGCATTGCATAATTTTGTTTCGACCATTTTTATTTTGTTTCAATCTTTTCAAAATTGGTACGACATATTTTGGTATTGCGTAAGGTTGAAACGCTACTTTTTCTACATTTGATACGACCAAATTTTGGCGATTGAAAAATAGTGGATGCATTTAGGTAAATTTTGAAAAAAATAATAAATTAATACATGATTTTTGTTGGAATATTTATTTTAGCAACGCACAGAAATAAAAATTCCAATAAAATGAAAAATTAAGTAAATTTATAATGGTTTTCTGTAAAGAAAAAAAATTTTCAGAATAAAAAAAAAAAAATGTTGGTACTATTATTAGCTTCTTTTATTTGTATCTAGTTGCAATTTCTTTTAGCTCCATTTTTTTTATTTTAGTATTATTTTCTAGCAGTAATTGTTGAAATTTTAACGAAACAAATCAAAAATGGAATTATGTAAAGTGCTTCACTGTTTTTTCGAGCGTTTCAAAATAAATTAACGTTTCAAATTATGTAATGTCATCCAAATTTTGTTTCGACAACATTTTGTTTCGACCGAAATGTTTGAAACAAATTTACATAATAAATTATATTGATTTATATTTATTTGATTTATACAAATTGTACATAAGACGATTAGTTTTTTTACTATACAACTACAATATTCAATTCAGTTTAAAAAAACTTATTTTATATAAATTTAAAATAAAAAAAAAAAAAAAAAAAACAAAAAAGAGAAAAAGAAAATAAAATTCAAATGAAAATTTAAAACTAGAAAAAAATTTAATAATTAAAACTAAAATTAGAGAAAAATAAATGGAAAGAAAAGAGAAAAAAAAATTAAAACAATTAGCGAATTTAAAATAGAAAAAAATTAAATTAAAAGAAAAAATTAAAAATTAAAAATAATAGAAAAAAAAAAATTATTAAAAAATTAAAATTTAAAATAAAAAATAAAAATTAGGAAAGTTCGATTTGATTTAAACTAAATTAATTAATTATCGATTCAATTATCTTACGCCTGATTTTTAAAATATTCTCTGCAGAGCTCAACAAAATTTTTGTACCGACTAACACAACGAATATAGTTCGGCATCATATTCCACATAGTAGCAACTCGAACAAAATACGATGAATGTCTGATGCGACCTTTGTGACGTGGTATGTGGTATGAGTAAGTTTGAATTACGAAATGATCTCCCAAACACTAGCTTATCATTTAAGTATTCAGGCATAATTTTGTAGATTTAGCATAATTTTTTTCATGAAACATAAATAACGGAGCTTTAGAAAACTATCGAATGTTAAGCTAAGTATAATTTTCGACACATCTCTAATACTCTCGTACTTACGTCTATTCGTTACAAAACGTGTACATGCATTAAATAGAAGTTTTAGAGCATTGAACTATCCTACACTCATACCAGAGTAAGCAACATCGCAGTATAAGAAATGAGGTATTATAAGTGATTGTATTAGTTTTTTCTTAATCCAACCGTTTAGATAGAAAGAAAACTTCCATAATTTGCGTAAGTTAGAGTAGACTTAATTGGATATATGATTAATGTGGTCTCGCCAAGTTAAAGTATTATTGAAGATCACCCCAAGATTTTTAGCTTTCTCAACATATTGAATAACTGCGTCATTCATTTTGATTTTAGGTAAATTTGATGTATCTACACCTCGCGAAAATATGATTATTGCATGTGATTTCGATGCATTCAATCTTAGGCCATTATTTCTAGACCAAAATAAAATTGCATCAAGATCATCATTAATCTTAGCTATGCATCTATTGATATTAGCAATGGATCCACTAATATACAATTGAACATCATCAGCATATAGTCTGCACGTGGTTTCCGATAAACAAAGTGGTAAATCGTTAATGAAGAGACTAAAAAGAAGAGGCCCCAATAAGGATCCTTGTGGCACTCCACATTTAGTAGTTAAATAATTGGACATAACATCATTAATGTAAACAAATTGCTTTCTATCAATCAAATAATTATTTAAGAGAAAAGCAGCAGATGCATCAAAATTGAACTGGGTTCTTAGTCTATGACAAAGCAGTTCATGGTTTACACAATCAAATGCTTTTGAGAAGTCAAGAAAAAGCAATATAATTGCCTGTTTTTTATCAATTTCAATATACATGTTGTCAGTGATTTCAAGCAAAACAGATGAAGTACTGTGTCGCTTTTGGAATCCTGACTGAAATTTATTTAGCAACCTATTTACATTCACATAATTTATTATTTGATTATGTAATATGAACTCAAAAGCTTTGGATAAACTTGGTAATATACTATTGGGTCTAAAATCATCAACGGTAGGGTTATCTTTTTTAGGTATAGGAATAATTTTAGCGCATTTCCATACAGCTGGATACAAACCAGTGGTAAGTATAGAGTTAAAAATATGTGTGATAAATGTTCCTATCACTGGAAGAATCAGTTTAAGAAATTTTAGAGGTATCAATGGCATCAGATTTGATACTATTAATAGCACTAAAAACTTCATCAATATAAACATTCCTAAAGGCGAAAGTACATGGCATATTGTTGCTAACTGAATTAGAAGATAGATAAATATGACTACTGTTAGGCGAAACTAAAAATTTTTTATTCAGATCATTAACATAAATATTATATAGTTTATCAACATTCTTTTCTTTTCCTATACCTAGTTTGGACAGATTATTCCAAAGATTCTTTGAATTACTCGTAGGTTGGAGAATGTTATTGAAATGCTCTTTTTTTGCCTGGTTAATTCTTAAGCTAACATTATTCCGTAATTTTTTGAACTTATCTCTATCCAGAACACTCCTTCTTTCTTTCCATACCACCCCTGTATGGAAAAACTCCTTGTTTCTTTCCAATGCCACCCCTGTACTATAGGTATATATATATATATACTCTAGCCAGAAATGTGATGCGATGAAGAGTTAAAATTGTTATTTATTTTAATTTTTTTTGTTTATTGTTTTTTTTTTAAATATTATATATGATTATATAAATTTATGATCGAATATAATATTTAGTATGTTTTATAGGGTTAGATTTTGGTTCTGCTGATTTACACATAAAAACAATAACAACCTATACATTTTTAAAGAAATTAAATGAAATTTTGTACTATTATTTTTTATTTCTTATCTTTGTAAATCTATATTTTTTAGGTATATTTGTTTTCTGCAAGTGTGTAGAAATGTATGTTGTAGAGAGTGATGATTTTTTTTAATATAGTAGGTAGGTATATTTATCGGTTAAACCATATTGATTGTTGTTCTTCTTTTTAATGTATTATATAAATAATAATTATGTTTGAATTTTAACATGAACAGTTCGATAATGAATTTTTTGAAATGAAATGAAATTTTAAATAACCGATCAATGGTTCACAAGTTATGAACATTCTTGTAAATACCTATTTATTTGCAGTAAATTTTTTTATTTTAATTTTTTCTCCAACACGAGTTTTTATTTTATTCATCAAAATAAATATTATGTGTACCTACAATATTATTGTTTTGTTATATTTACAATTTTATTTATTTTTGTTTTTAAAATTGTTTTCGTTCAAAGTTGTGGCTCATTATAAAATATTCGTTCAAAGTTGTGGCTCATTATAAAATATTATTTGTTCGCAATAAACTATGACGCTAAACTTACGCAGCGAATGTTACTGAATGTTAACAGGATTAACTTGATTCTGAATTATACGAAAAATTTTCAATGTTGGAAAAAAGATGTCGCTAAATTGATCGAATAAATAACCCTTAGGGAATAGAAAATTTTGCACCTTACTACAAATATTCTGTTTATATGGTAATTAAAAGCGTTATAATATAAAAATAAAGGTATGATAAATTAAGAAACAAGTACGTATTTTTCTTAAACTTGAAATGAAAACTCTAATGAAGGAAAGAAATGCTAGAATTGATTTTGCTTCCTTCATTTATGGCGGGTTACAAAGCTAGTATATATATATATAGTTACATCCACACCACCTACTGCCGACAAAACCATCACTATTGTGGTACCTACCACAGTACAAACGTATGGAATTCCTCAACAGGAAACTAAAATACCGTTTCTTAAATAAGTAATTTAATAACTTTATTCTAAAACTTTAGTATAAAAAACAAAAAAAAAAAATAATAATAATAATAAAGAAGATAAAATCTGTACTACTTTTTAAAAGTTTAAAATCAATTTTCCTATAATTATTGTCCAACTTATTTATGTATTTTTTAATATTATAAATAATATAAATTAATATTATAAATAATATAAATTAATAATAAATTAAATAAAAAGATTAAAAATGATTTAAAGCTAGCTATAAAACTATGAGTGATATAAATCTAATTATAATTATTAACAATTACTTAATAAGTCATAATACGTCCTTACACTTGTTACTTTTTATTTGGAAATTACAAAATTAGCAAATTTTTATTCAAGGTCATTCGTTATTATTATACAAGTAAAAATAACATATGTAAACTTTTAAACGATGCACTTGAGCTTGAAAAAAAAAAAAATTTTCATCATAAAAATGCAGAGGTCTGATAAAAAAAAAAAATTTTAATAAAAAATAAAAATTAAATGATGAATATTCTATTTTTTTTTATATTAATTTTTTTTTTTTGAATAATAATTTGACTTTTGATTGTAATTTAAAACCTCCAACTTTAGCGTGGATCTTATGTCAAAATAGGTAACAATATTTATAACAATAAGTCAATAAATATAAAAAGTATTTCTAATATTACAATTTGTTGAAAACAACAACAAAAAAGAAAAATTAAAAAAAAAACAGTAATTAAACAAAAAAAAATTAAAATTACCAATTCCCAATATATTTCGTATATTAGTGAAGGTGAGTGAAAATATAATATTTTATAACATAAAATTTATTCTTTTCAATAAATTCCAAACAAAAAATAAATAATAATAATTGAAATAAATTTGTTTGAATACCTTCAGCTTTTATGAATTATCTTTTTAATAATTAATAACATAAATAAGTTAAGTAGATTTAAAAAGTTTACTCTCTACAAGAACACATAAAAAAAAAAAACAATGTACTTTGTAAACTTTTATTTAATTTCTAAAAACAAAAAAAAAGAAAATTTTTTTTTGTCAATTAAATATTGATGCTCTTTTACTTTTCTTCAATGGAAATGAAGAAAGGGAAAATAAATACGTGTAATATTCTTGACACATACTTCAATGAAAATGAAGAACAAAAGAATATTCAATCCTAAATAAAATTAGATGCGTGTATCTATAATATCAGAATCTTTGAATTTAATAAAAAGATTCGACAAAGCTTTCTATAATGAAAGTGATGACCCTAAAGTTACCCAAATAATAAAAACTACGAAAGACATTGAAAATCTTTATACAAAATAACATCATACAAGAGATCATTTAAATAAATTTTGGAAATCATGTAAAAGTAATTGAAGATAATTAAAGTTGTTCATTGTTAGTCAAAGATATTTTGACAAATATAATATAAAAAATATCGTTGGATTTAAAGAATTACAAATTTTATTAACGAAGAATGTTCTAAAACAAATATTATAAAAATACCTAATAAATAATAAAATTTAGAACTAGATAGAATATTAGACTAAAATACCGTTTCTTTAAATTAAGGAATTTAATAACTTTATTCTAAAATAATATCATTAACTACTTTTGAACTTTATTTTTCTTTCTTTTGCTTTTTATGTGGCATATGCAAACATATTAGCCACTCATTCAAATCATGATCGACAAATGCTGATAATGCACAATCAGCAATTTGTTCATAAAATTTTAAAACAAAAACCAAACATGTAAAACTATATTGAAAAACAAAGTCAGTCTTATTTCTGAATTAAAATAAAAAAGAACCGTTTTACTTTTCAGTTGAAACTGAATAACTTTATTATATATATGTCACAATTAGAAGTCTTTTCGTTATCCATACACACTAAGTACAGATTCGAAGCAGCTGGTTTACGTTGTTTTTTTTGTATTTTTTTTTTTTATTTTGTATTGTGTTAGCCAATAGACATAAACAATCGCAGCAGAGAAGACAAAATTTTTGTTTATATATTTAGTTTTTTTTTTTGTGGTAGCAACTTAGCAACGGTTGCTACGGATCGTTGGCAGCAGGGTTGTTACGTTTTATTATATAAGATATACAACAATTTAAATTTTTTTTTTATGTTCTTGACAGTAACTTAGGTAGAATCACCTTTTCGTGCTTAATTAAGTACGGTACTACAAGTTTATACCACAATATCTACAATGTTTTTCGAGCATTTATTTATCGAATTACTGGTTTATAAACACATTAAATGTGGAAAACTACCTCTATTGTCAGGAACTAAGCCTTAAATACCAGATTATACTCTCAATTATTTTTTTTGTCATTTATTTTATACCAATGACAAAGGGTACTGGACCAGGTCGAAAAATCTATAAAGCAATTTTTTTACTTCATCGGGAATCGAACCTGGAACCTTTTGGTTGAAAGGCAAGCGCTCTACCTACTGCGTCACAAACACTGTCAACTGTGAATACATTCCATGTATGGATAAGTAATAACAATAAGTATTTGTATGCTTAGACTTTCTAAACTAAACGGTTTCGTATTTTGCTGAATTAGCTAATTGAAAAGAGAATAATAATTAAAAATCTTTTGAGCTATCATATCACTAATATATCCATCATCATTTGACTATTATCAACAAAAGCAACATATTCTGTATTTATTACAAAAGCAACCAATCATTTTAACTTATTATCTAAATCTTTAATACTACTTACCTTTAAATCAGCAATTTCTATTGTGATTGCCATCTGAAATTTTGATGCTCTGTAATGTTGTTTTAATTTATCCTTACATTCATTCCAATTTCCTGAACGGATGATATTAAGTAAATTTTTGTGCACTTTCTTCGATTTTTATGTTGTAAATAATATTGAAGACTAGGTTAGCTTCCACAACATGATCAGCTAATACTCTGGTCACTGAACCGATAAAGATGGTAAAGTACCTGATTCGCCTTTAAATATTGGAATATATTTAATTTCATTCTCAATTGTTAATCTCTAGTTTTGTGGTTGAGGGGTTTCTATAAAAACTGAGTTAGAGCTACTAAGTACTGTTCAATAGGGTTGTCGTTTTGTTCTTCCATAATAATACGTTGTTTATCAAATAAATTTTTCCTATTCGTTAGACGGCCAATTTTGATATTCATATATTGTGCGTTTCTACATAAACCACTAAGTTTTACTTTGGCTTACTTACTTTGATAGAGATACTACCGACTGCGCCAAATATGTTTTTTATCTAAATTTTTATTTATTAATTATTAAAAAAGAATAAAAATGATAAAGCCACTTAATTGTTTACGACTCGAGTTGTTCAAAAACTGAACTCTTTATTTTTTCTTCTTATTATCTATTCTTAAAATTAACAATTTTATATATCAAAAAAATTACTACCAATTATATTTTGATCATATTTTAATCAGATGATTGAGCGGTATTTATCTAATGTATATTTTTGATATTGTCATTATTGCTGATGGAAAGATTTTAATACTTGTACTATTATGTGTAGTCCTAGAGAGGTAACTTAAAAAGAACTATTAAGAAGTTCTTCATATACCCCATATGTTTTTGCTTTTGTTTTATTTTTATTTTGATCAATTTTATTTGTAAGCGAGATTACTCAAGTCGAGTGTGTGTATAATAAAAATTTGAATAAGAGTGTGACTTTTAAGGGAGTAAAAATATAAACAGTGCAGTGATTAAAATTATAACATATATTTAATTTGTTTTTCCATTAACAAGAGAAAACTGGAACCACTGGAACGTTTGTGATTTGAAGCTGGTCTTTTATAAGTAATAATTTATTTCATTAATTTTTTCCATTTCGAGATTTTCAAATGGATTAGGTATTTTTTTTTGCAAATTCGGATTCCTACAATAAAAAATAGGAAACTTATGTTAAATGATTTTTTTTTTGTTTTCTCATTATTTTTCTTTAAAATTAATAAAAATAAAACAAAAATCCGCCATATTTTCCTTTTGTAAACCAAAATTAATTATCATCTTTATAAATAGATTTGTTTTTCATATTAGCATATTTTTTATCTCAGTTTTGAGTTCCTATAAAGTTTAAACTAAAAAAAAAAAAAAAATAACAAAAAAAAGAAAATACTTTACAAAAAAGTTACAAAAAGTTTCTTATTTTTTGACGTAGAATCCGAATTTCCATAAAAAGTACAATTTGAAAATCTCGGTTTCGGTAAATTTCGGCGATTTTTGGAAAATATAACCAATCGATAGAGCACCCTCGATTTAGATAATATGTTTTTTTTAAATTTTGAAATAACGGCTCTTTCTCCTTTTAAAAAGCTGAAACGCATGCTCATGAAACCCAGTATAATTTTTGATTCTATTCGAATTTTTTGTTATTCACTGTTCTAAAGTTTACAGATAAGTCATTGGATTTTTTTTATGTTTAAGATATAATAATAAGTTATTTAGAATTAAGTAGATATCGCCGGGTGAGTTCTTAAGTGTCCAATATCATACATTAAGCACTTTTTGATTTTTGATTGATCTAAACTAAACTTGACGCGCTCTTTCTAAATTTTTAATCAGTTTTGTTCTATCTATAATAGTTTTTGAGATATTTAATTTTGCTTTTGTTCAATATCATACAAAGTGAATTTTTTTTTTTACATTTGTAGTGCTTAAGTGTCCAATCTGCAATTAATATGCTATTGGACAAAAAATGTCAAAAAATATTTTACGTTTGAGTGAGTAATTAAAATTTTGTGCTTAATTGTTCTATTTCAAATGAAGTTTTTGTATAGATCAAGGCAAAGGTTTGTTTTTCTTGAGAGAGTTTTATCAGTGTGAATGTGAATGAGAATAATCGGAGAGCAGTGCTGTCGAAGTATTTGTACTGCAATCTTAGCAGCTGTACTCCGTACTGCAACCTAACTCTAAATATCAAGGAAGTACTGCAATACTTAATGAAATAATTTTTTTAAATTATTAATTTTATTTTATTTTTTGTATACTAAAGGTTTAGTAATTTTGTGTAAATTTTTTTAGTACACAATAGGTAAAATAAAAGACAAATTTCTAGCTTTAATTCAACTAACAATAATTTTGATTGTTATTTTGATTGGTATTTAAAAAAAAGTTGTATAAATGAAGAAAATATGATAGGCTTCGCTGCTAATAATACGTCTGTCATGATGGGAGCTAAAATTGCAGTTAAAGCATTTTTTAAAAAACATAATCCTAATATTTATTCTATGGGATGTATTTGTCACTCAATCAATTTGTGTTCTGTTGCTGCTTCAAAAAAACTGCCGAATAATTTAGAAAAACTGGTTCGAAATATTTATTAGTGTTTTTCTCAAACGCCAAGGAGAATTCCGTGAGCTTCAAGAAAATTTTGATACCAAACCTGTGAAAATTCTGAGATTGGCTGAAGCTCGATGGCTTTCCTTAGAACAAATAATAACAAGAATACTATCTCAATGGAATAAACTACTTTAGGTTTATTTTTTATAATTTATTTAATAATTTTTGTAACTTTGTCATAACATAAAGCAAGAAAGACTGTTTAGTTTTATTTTTTATGAATTATAATTTTTTTTATACACATTGTGATTTGTTTTTTAGTTTTAGCGCTTTAGTTTAGACTGTTTTGTTTTGTTTTTATATTATTTAATTAAATGTGTTTGAATGAATAAAATAATGTTTCTCCTTAATATTGAAAGTCTTTGTTAGTTTTATTTTTTGTTCCCAAAACTTGAGAAAAATGTTTAGTTTAAGTTCTTAAGTGTCCAATATCAAATGAAGTTTTATTAACTGTGTTAATTCCCCATAAGATATTGGACATTGAAAAAATTTTTTTTTTCAAAATATTTTTCACCCATACGTTTTTGTCCAATATACATTTGGGCTATTTTATCAAATTTCGAATATCAACAGAAATATATAATTTTTTTAAGAAATCTAAACATAGTATTTCAAAGCTAACAAATTACAGATTCTGTCACAAAAAGTTTGATTTTCTATATCCTTAAAAAAATATGTAAAAATTGCTTTGAAACTCAAAATGCGTTTTTTTCCCATTTCATTTTTCGGTATATTGGACACTTAAGAACTCACCCGGCGATATTTCAAATTTATTTTAGTTTAAGTTTATTTTAATTTATTTCCTTCCTGTTTTAGAGTTTTTGTTCCTTTTTATTATTAATACTAAAAAAACATGTCCATTCTTTTATAAAACATAATAAAGTTTTTACAATTAAGAACTTGAGATTTAATGTCAATAATAACTTTATGAAACGAAATAAATGTTGTTAAATTATACATAATTCAGGTCTAAAAGAGTTTTAAATTTTAATAAAACTGTCAATTGACATAAAACAGCAAAAAAAAAATTTGTATTTATTTTCATACATCTATATTTAATTCTGTCTATTTTCACCCCATAAGAATGTGTTGCATTTAGAAACACATACACATGCATAAGAATTAACATGAATAACGATAATATTAATTCTCATGTTGAGAATCAAAATTTATTCGTTTACGATTTAAAATCGAAAATAAAATAAAGAACAAAAGTTTTTTTTTAGAAATATTTGCCTTCAATTTAAGTGTACTAAAAGTACAAAAATAAGCTTTAGAATCGCAGCTTGATATAAGGTTTTTAAAGCAAGTGATTTCAAAGTGATTTCAAAGATCAAAGAGTTCATTGAATTTCGCCTAATTTGCTTTTTCCGTAATTACAATCATCACTTTTTTTAAAAACCTTATATCAAGCTGCGATTCTAAAATTTTCGTAGTTTTAGTACGCTTAAATTGAAGGAATTTAAATTACTATTAGAAATATTAAATTATATAAAATATTATTAATATTTTTGTCAGTAATAATTTGGAGTTATAAACATTATTATTTTTTATTAATTATTATATTTAATTATAGTAAGCCTAAATATTTATTATGTTGGTATACGATTATAAAATAAAACTGAGGACAACATTTATTTACAAATCACAGAATTTAAAGATTATGATAACGCTGTTTTAGTCAGGTCTCCTAAAAATCTTATGCGTAGTTGATATAATTTAGAAAATAATATTGTTAAATATTTCAACGAAATTTTTGTCGAAAACTTTTTTTTCCAAATCAATATATTAATCAACAAATTTTTTTAAAAATTATTATCTTTTTTTTATTTAATTTCCGCCCACTTTTTTTGTTACTCTCTTTTGTTTAGTATATTTTTTCTTTTTCTTGCACGTTAAATTCTTATTATCGTCTATTTTACAATTTTTAACAAATTTGCATAATGGATTTGTGTGCAAACAAATGAATACATACATACATGAGTGCATATTCGTGTTATGGATATTCGTTGGTTGAATGGTTATTGAAATGGTTATTTTGTTGAATTGAACCAATTTGAAACAAACATATAAATAAAGTTCAAGGCGAGTTAATTAAGACAAATATAATTAAACTTATTTTGATTAAAAATATAATTATATTCAAAATATGTTATTTTTTTTTTTTTCTCCTATTACTCCGCGTGGTAGCATAAAGCTTCGACAGGGAACCTCCATTCCTCTCTGTTGAGTACTACTTCCTTAATATCGTCCCAGGTATAATTGTTGATTGTTAACTCTTGATCGATTGTGCGTCTCCATGTGTTGTATGGTCTGCCTGGTCTCCTTTGTCCTTGTGGATTCCACTCTAGAGCTCTTCTTGCTATATCACTTTCTGATTTCCTTAGTGTATGTCCTATCCATTTCCATTTTTTCCTATTTATCTGTCTGTTGATAGGTTCTTCTCCAGTTATCATCCATAAATCCTCGTTGCTAATTCTTGCCGGCCAGAATATTCTGCATATAATTCTCAAGCACTTGTTGATGAATACTTGAAGTGAGCCATGTTTCACTGCCATACATAAATGCTGACTTAACACATGCTCTGAATATTGTTAGTTTTGTTGTTCTCGATATTTGGTTGCTCCGCCATATCTTCATTAGGCTCCCAAATGTTCTTCTTGCCTTATTTATACGGCTGTTGACATCTTCTGTTGTACCTCCTCTTGATGTTATGATGCTCCCCAGGTAGTTGAATTCTTCTACGTATTCTATCTGTTGTCCACTCACTGTTATTGGCTCACTGTCACTGTTGTTTGTCCTCATTTCTTTGGTTTTCTCGATATTTAATTCCAGTTCCGATTTCTTTGCTTCTTCCTGTAATCTGTTGACTTTGTTCTGTAGGTCCCTTTGATTCCTTGATATGAGGCATACATCATCTGCGTAATCTAAGTCTTCTAAGTTGCCGAAGAGATCCCATTCTACTCCGTTTATTCCAGTGCAAACTTTTCTTAGATGAAACTTTTCTTAGAAATTAAATATGTTATTAAATTTAGTTTATTTTATCACTCACGAATTTAAAACTGTTAAAATAAAACATTATATTAAATTAGAATTGAAAAATGTAAGCGAAGCGCGAAAGCGATTAGTATTCTTCGCTAAAACATAATTAGTATTTTTACTTTTTTTTAAGAAAAAAAGTTCCTTCATTACCAAACCAAATAATTTGATATTTTTTGTACAAAATTAAATATGTAATTTTTTAACCCTTTATTGCATGATTTTTTTTTTATATTTAAAAAATTATTTTTGGACCAGGCTTAGTAGTGTAAAAAAAATTTTCTACGATTTTTCTTGAAAAACAGGAAAATTCACGGAAAATGAGGTTTTTCGTACATATTATCTACAGGGTGATCCTGTTTAGAGCAAAAAAATTTTAGGAGTGATTCCTTGAAGTATTTTATATAAAAAACTTTGTTCTAGATGAAGAGTCTGTCTTTAAATTTAACCTGGGCTACAGAGGGTTAAATAAAATCGGATTAGAAAAATTATATCTAACCAATATCCACTACAGCTCCGAAGGAATTGAAACTACAGCAACATCTTTCATAATTTTAAAAAAAAATTAATACACCTAGTTGATAGTATGTGTTGGATGAATAACAGATTTACCGTTTTTGAATAATAGCTGCACAACCTTAAAATTTAACATTTAACAACTGAACATTTTGTAAAAAACGTTTATTGTCTTCATAGGCGTTCACCTTTTCCTACTTTTTCATACACAACTTTCATGTCAGACTTGCCGTTTTTCAGGTAAGGTCCTTTTAATATTTGGGTAACCTCTAAAACACAGGTAAAGAAAAATAATAACTGAGAATTGAATATTGTGCTTCAGAAAAACTTCGAGTTCCAGAATGGGTTGGAAAAGTTCATTTGCATTCCATGTAGCAACTCTAAGGGTGTACTTATTTTTTATATGAATGCGGTGATTTTTTGTTATTGTTGTTTATCGTTGTAATCTCGTCAGATAGTGCTTTTATAAATTCGTCTTGGTTTGTTAGTTTCTTTAGGATAAGGCTAATATCCTTGGCTGTTTTTCACTATCACAGTCACACAGTCTCTATTACAGTAGCTTTGTGCATGTCCAAAAGCTTTGCATCTCTCACTGCGGAATTAGCTCCACAATTTTGAAAGAAGGTGTTACCTTCAGTACTCAAGCGACATTCAAAATTTCAATACACTAAATGACGGCAAGTGTGACTAAAAGTCTTAAATCGAAACTCGGATTATGGTCCAAAAGAGCTTGGAGTAGGACTATTACTCCAAACCAAAGAGTATTATCGCTATCGCTTCGCCTGATGTTTCAAGTTTTCCGCTTAACGGGAAGTTTATCTAAAATGCTTTAGCAGACTCCGCATTAGAACTTCAGTGAACTTAATAAAAGGTTTTTAAAAAAAGGAATTGATTTTTTGTAAATTTTTGTTGGTTGGGTTGTTGCTAAATCTCGAATCAAAAAAAAGTAAATACTTTTGTAAAATGTTATTGATTATATTATATATGTAACAGTCACGAAAGTCTGCTGGGAAGGACTTTTTAGAATTTTAAAATCGCCGACATTTTGTTGATAGTCATTAAAGGAAATAGTAGAAATGGAGAATAAGTAAGTTTTAATTTTATTTTAATTTTGTATATTTTTTATTATATGTTGTTTTTATTTTAAGAAAAAGTTTTAGTAATAAAATGCGATTGGAGAAAATTGTGAGTTTGATGAATAAATTGTGAGTTTTAAAACAATATATAAAATGGAATAGGTGCCTGCGAAAACCTCTCCATAAAAAAAGTCAGTCAAAATCAAACTCATTTTTACAATTATTTATTTAAAATAATTCGCAATTAAAACAAACGCCAAAGTACCACAACTTTAAAAAGTCTGCCAAACTAAAATGAATTTACAGAGAATTTTTAGACAGCAAATATTATGAAGTACCTGTAGCAACGTTTTTGACAAGTCTATTAGTTTCAATAGACATCGGCGATACCAACATTTTTTATATAGACTTTTTGAAGTCTTTTCTATTGAACTTCAATAGACATCCGCGATTGACCTCATAATAATGAATTTTCCTAAATTTTTTGAGAGCACAATTTTGTTAGATAGTCTTGAATCAGAATCATGACCAGAATCATGTCCAATGAAAGTGAATCATATCCAAGGAAAGTGAGTATGCACTTGTTGTGCTCGAGAAGGAAAATCTTCGAATCTATATAAGACGTCGGGAAAACTAAACTTTCGTTGGAGAGGCAAATATCGGCATGAAATAATTTTTTATCTCCAAAAAAGCCTCCTGTACCTGGAAAAAGTAGAGAACGTTAATGAGTCAAGCCCAGGATTTATATGATCTATTGGTCTATTTTTTTTTTATGGCCAAAATAATGGGATAAACACGCTAGCTGCTTTCTCAGAATTTTAACCAGTTAGTATAGCAATAGAATAAGAAAGTATAAAGGAAATAAATAAATAACATAAACGGAAAATAAGAAGAGAATAGATGAGAAATAGAAATAGAAAAGAAATAGTAAAAACACAGATTTACAGACAACTTAACAGAAACTGATTCACTCGTTTTTTGAAAACTTCCAAGTTGTATTTTTCGGGGAACACATGAGGCGGAGTGTTCCATAGTTTAGAGGTTCAAAATAGTTCCATAGTTTATTGGTCACCTAAGTAAGTAAGTAAATATAATTTGGTAATACTTTAAGTAATTATGTTTTTTCAAAAGTTTTAGTGTCTGAAAATAGTAGTAGTTTTTCCACATTTAGTTAGTCGATATACAACAAAATGAAAAAGAATTCTAACAGCTAAGGGTTTAACTGTTTTAAAAATAGAAAGAACTCTCATTTTCATTAGAAGCCGAGGTATTTTTCAAACAACATTCATAAATGAATATAAACAAAATTTATATATTACTATGAGAGTTAGGAATATTAAAAGAAAGACTGTGTATTATAAAAAGCATGAATTAAACATGAAACTCGATTATAATAACCATGCTACTGTTGCAAAATTGAAGCTTGCAATAACAGATGGCTGCATAAATCTGTAGCCTAACAAACTGTATCTTGTCTATCTAAAGTCGGAAGCGTTTCTTAATCTTAAAGCGGCTCAATATTAGCAGAATGAGGGATTACCTTATTAGTAAGTATGCCAAAAAATTGCACCTTTTCTGCACCCTATGTACGAATTATAGATTATTATTTGCAATCTCATTGTTCTTTCTCATATTACAAGAGTTGAATCAATCCAAAAAGAGTTCCTCCTTTTCGCTCTGCGACTTCTGCATAATACCAGAAATTTTTACAATCTTCCATCTTACAATGAAAGGCTCCATCCTATCAATTTACTGAGCTAAAACTTCCGTAGAATATTACTTTCTAATTACTTTACACTCGATGCCAATAAGTGAGAATTTCAAATAATGCCTTCAAATTAATTTACTAATTTAACTTAAAATAAAAAAAAAAAAAGTCAACTTTACCTAGGAGGGCCAACATTTCCATATCATTGGTTATCACAGTAAGCAACTTGTTAATATTCTTCCAATGTCAGTATACATAATATATCAGTTTCAACAAGTATTGAAATTTGCAAAATCTAATTAAAGTCAATGCTTGCAAAATATTGTAATTAAATAAATTCGTTAAAAAAAATATTAAATTCAAATAAAATTTTAGATTAATTTAAAAATTAATCCCTCTGTTCTTACTGAATATATTTTTGATTAGAATGAATTTCAAATAATTTAACTTATTATTTTAAATAGTCAAATGAAATGAAAATAAATGTTAATAAATAACAAAGAGAAAAAATGTACACCCTCTTTCATCTAATTAATGTGTACATATTAGATATTACATATATTGTTTGTATAAAATATTGATGTTATTTGAATGTGTATGCATATGCATGTTGAATATGTATGTGTATATAGGTATCTAGCATAAAAGTAAATTCAACAAAATTATAATATGTAACTGGAACCGTAACGTAACATAGTAATAAGCAGTTCGATAAACGATTCTATTATATACATTCTTTGTACTTCAATACAAAAAGGATTCATTTATCTCCATGTTATGCATATACAATGTATATATCTATACATGTGTATAAGGTTATTTGGATGAGATCGAATTTGCGCAGGAGAAAAAAAAAGAAAAAAAAGAGTAATAAGTGACATATCAATGAATAAAATAAAGGTAAAATATATATTATAAATAATATTATGAAAATGTGTATTACCTCTATATATACACATAATATGCACATACAAACGCACATAAATAAAACGTAAAGTTTTAATTTCTTTTTTACATATTTATTTTCTCCTACATGTTTCAATACATTTTCTTTTCAATGCTCTAAATGTGTAGATGCGAACGGATGGATGTATATTCAAAAAATGGATGTATATTCCATCAAAAGAAAAATTATTCTATAAAAAACAACAATAACAGAATCAAAAAGAAATATAGAAAATAAAGAAAATTCAGCATCCGTTGCTATCTCTACCCCAATACAAATGAAAAAAAACAATAAGAACAAAACATTATCAGAAGAAAACAAAAAATTCGAAGGTTTTAAATTTCATAAAATTAGGGGTTTTCACGATATGGGAAGGAATGAGTGGTTGCGTTGTGATAAAAAAGTGGGTACTATTTAGGAGTTTTTTTAGTTGTTATGCTTTTTTTTAGAATTGTTGTTTTTACTTTACTTACTTAATAAATTCTGTATTATTTTGGAAAAAAGCTCACAAAACACTAAAATAGAGAAAAAAAAAAACAGAAATGTGTGTATGTATTCATAGAGTAAAAAATATTTTTGTTTTTTGTTCGATACCTAAAAAATATCTGCTAAACTTGAATGATGATGGTGGTCTTCGCTGATGTCGTCGGTACATGGCCAGAGAAATAAATTTGCTCAGCTCATAAAGTTGCTAGGACATCTCGAAGTAAGACGGTTTTTTTTATGTGAAAATTGTGTGTTGTGTGCAAGAAATATTAAAAAAGTAAAACAGAAAAAAAATATAATTAAATTAGAATTATAAAAAAAAAATTTATTAATATAATTAGAGAAAAAGAAAATTAAATTTATAGAATAAGGAAAAAATGTAATGAATAAAAAAATTAAATACCTAATTTTGTAATTTTAAAATTGAAGATTCTTGAATTTTCTATTTGAGAAAAAAAAAATTTAACTAAAAGTTTTGCTAAAAATTTTTTTTATCTTTTTTTTGTAATGAAGTGAGCGAATATATACAATAATTAGTTGGGTGAATAAGGAAAAGTTAATTAATATTAATAAAAGGATACACAAAAGGATAAAAGATTCGAAAATATTAAAAAGTATTTATTTTTTTTGTAAAATTTAAAATTTTCCTTTTTTATTAATACATATATGTAAATATCTAGTAAAAACTTTGATTTGAAAATAAAAAATCAGAATTTTCTTTTAATTTTTTTATGCTATAGTTAAATTAAAATTATAAAGTTATTTTAAATATTATAACAAGCAAATTTTTCTAGATTTGAAGAAATTTTCTTTGTTTTCTATAAAAGAAATGTGTATTTACTTAGCAGCAAACAAAAAAAAAAAATTCCAAAATATATATATGTATATGTTATGTATGTGGATATACATACATAAAAAATATATATTTTTGAAAATTTTAATTAAATGCAAGTTATAATTTTTTTCTTTCAAAAATTTTCAAGGCTAAGTAGGTTTTCGTTTTTTGTACTTCAAGTGTTTGATGATTCACGATCGTTTTCAAAATTGAAAGTGAAATTTATTTTAAATTTAAAAAAAAAAATGATTAAAAAAAATGTATTTTTGTTTCTTAATTTTGCAAAATTTTTCTGAGTTTTTTGATAGTTTGATTTTACGAATATATAGCTAGTTATTTTTTTTGTACATGTAAAAAATAGAACAAAAAACAAAAAGTAACAAAAATAAAAAAATTGCAAATAATTGTATTTAAAACAATATTTGCGATATATAGTAGCATATGTAGTTTCTTTTTTAAACTCGTACAAGGACACATCTTGTAAAAAGAATGAAAAAATATGAAATTGATCATAGACAAAAATATATTTTCAAATATATTTATATAGTTATACTTTTATTTATACAATCATGTTCGTTTCTATATTCTTATGTAAAAATATGAGTGTAAAAATATTTGGTTGGTTTATTTTTTATTTATTTTTGCCCAAATTTTGAATGAAATGAATTAAGATTATGAAAATCTGGATTAAGATTATGAAAGAAAATTAGAAAATTGGTAAAAATATAATTTGAAACAATTTTTTTAATTTTAGTAGGTATACATATTACATTTTTTTTGCTTTATTTATTGTGTTGAGAATTGTAAATTACACGAAATTAAAATTGGAAAAGGCACTTTAACTTGATTTTTATGATATTTTAGGATAAACAAAATTTAATTAGTCAAATATAAGATTTTAAACTTTTTCAGATAAAAATTAATGATAGTAAGTAAATTCTAGGTAATTGGGAAAAACTGGATAGGTAACACATTTTGATGTAAACTTTTCTAACAAAAAAAAAGTTAGAAAAGGAGGAGGGTAAGAGGGGAGGAGGAATTATGACAAAGAAAGAAATCATCTTGAATTTTATTTAGCTCTAGAAGAAATATTGGAAAATTTGTATATTATATTTAAATGAAGGTTGAATAACAAATTTCTTGTGGAAAATGCATTTTGTGTTTTTAATGAATTTATTTTATTTTCCATTGTGAGTAATATTCGTTAATATAAAACCGTTTTCCAGTCTGTTATGTCTAATAATTTATCAGTAAAAAATCAAGCTGTGCAATATTCTGACAGAGAATACCCGCAAGTGTAGATGCTAAGTAGTAAGTTGCTAAGTAGTAAGTAAGCTAAGTTGTTTTCTCTGTGATTAAGTGTAATTGATTTTGGCTTATCGATATTCTATTGTGCAGAACATTTAAAACAAAAAGTATAAAACTACTTATTTGTTGCGAAATTATACATTATTTTTTTTATAATTAGACTATGGTTGTATCCAATCTACTACCCAAATTTGTTTGTTCATGACCTTTTTCCTTTGGTAAATGGATCAAAAAAGTTTATTGTTGTAGAAATTACTTTACCACCTGCTAGTTTAAAAATGAAAGTTTAATTTCTGTTCAGGGCACTAGTATTGTGGGTTGGGGCGCTACTAGTAATAAATTTCACAAAGTTAGTCCTTAAAGGTAAATATAAGTAAGTTAAATGTAACACAGACTATTGAGTATAAAAGTAAAACCACTATTTACAATTAATTATTATAAAAAAAATGAAAATTATATTGTATTACAAATTAAATATATAAACAAAAAAGAAGGTTTTAACTGTTGTTTCTGTTATTTTTTTTGTAATTTCTGCTCATCTTGACCTTAATTGTGATTTGATTAATACCCAGGAACGTTCAATTGGGCGAATCTCTGGATAGCTTGGTGGGTTGAAGTCTCTCGGTACAAAATTACTTCGTACCATTTTCTAGCAATTCTTCCATAATGGGACATTGTTAAGCCGGGTCAAAAGAAGTACGATACACTATGATTGTCTATATTTGGCTTTAGGTGTTTATTTAAGCATTCTTCTGTGGAAATTTCTTGATTAATTGATCTTTCTGTGACAAATGAAGCACTTTCTTTACTGTAGGAACAAATTGTTTGCTATATAAAGCTATTTTTTTGAGAACTTTGGCATTATTTTATATTTCAATTTATCCAGAACATTTCAGCTTTCATCGATTTTTTTTATTCATTTTTATTCTGCTGAATCCCTTACCTTGACCATAATTTCAAAATTCTTAAATTAATACCTCTAGAATCAGGATTAGGTTAATACCTCAAAATCTATAAAAACATATAACGGTATGTTGAACATTGAGTGAAGAATCAAGAAAAAATTTGCAAAATTAGTTTAGCTCAAGCTTCAATACAATATTTTTACAGTTTGAACTAAAAACAAGTGTATATGCTAATACCGTAATTTCCGTACCGTATCGTAATTAGACCATTAAGACTTCAACTTGAAGAAACCTAGAAAAATAATTGATACTTTAGTTGAAGTCTGAAGGTTTAAAGGATCATAAAACTAAGTAACGTCATTTCTAGGTTCTTTTTTACATTATTAGTATTTTTTTTTTTAATTTGTATTATAATGAGATGTGGTCAATTACATTCTATTTTATATATATACTTTTATATTAACTCAATAGCATCTATTGGGTTATTTATTTAGATTTTTAGATATTTTTTTCCACTGACGAACAAAAACAATTCAAATGTTGATAAGAATTGCTAGAAACATAAAAATTAGTCAACCATTAAAAAAAATGTGCTTAACTGTGTTAAAAATTTTTTTTATACGAATTTGTAAATGTGTTCAAGCCAATATAAAAAATCAGATTAGATTGTGTTAGTTAATTCTCTCTTTTTCATCAATGATGTAAGAATTCTATAGAATAAAAATTTTGCAATCATTTTCAAATAAACAAACATTACAAGCATTAATGAAAAATTTTTGTTCCAGATACATTATAGTCGCTGCTTCAATTCAATATTTTTTAAAAATCGGCTGCTGAGATTCTACAAATTATAAAATAATCTAAATTTTATGGAAACTTGGAATATTTCAGGCTTAAAAAGTCATGAACGTTAAAAGAACCATGTTAAGCTTTTGTGGTTCTTATAATGAGACCAAAATACAGAACAGTTGCTAAAATCACCAACATTTTGGGTAATAATACTAAAAATACTTTTAGGGTATTTACATTTCTGAAACCTTAGAATTTAGTTTAAAATTCTATTATTAGTTTTAGAAGACATCTACGGGTTACTATTTATCCTACACAAAGACAATTATTATACATTTTGTGATTATTATAATTTTTATTTGAAATAATATTAAATTAGGGTAGTACTAGATTTTATTTTTATTTTTAGCTTATTTTTTTTATTCTTTGAAAGCACTGCTCCTCGAATAATAATAATGCCATTATAATTTATTTCTAGGATATACTAAAATCCAGCAATTTTAGCACTAAGTGAAACACAAATTGTGAACAATGATAATTAATTTCCAAAATTTTGAGTGCTCCAATCCAATTTATCAATATAATTGGATGAAAATACACGCCGATAAGCGCATCAATCACTTCTGTTTTATTTACAGATCGCCGCAAGCGAATCAG
This sequence comes from Argyra leucocephala, assembly GCA_963942445.1. Lineage (NCBI taxonomy): Eukaryota > Metazoa > Arthropoda > Insecta > Diptera > Dolichopodidae > Argyra > Argyra leucocephala. The sequence continues at coordinate 90,025,749 of OZ012680.1, forward strand.
CTAGAAACTGATATACTTATAGAAAGTCTATCCAACGAGATAAACTCAATTCTGAAAAACAATCACGAACCTGAGATTATTCTGGCGGGAGACTTCAATATTCGTAACAACGACTGGCTTAATTTTTCTAGTCATACTAGCCCAGAAGGCAAACAAGTAGAGTTTTTTACCAATTTTTTCAACCTTTATAAACATGTCAAAAGCTCTACGTGTATACCAGACCGATGCTACCAGAACGGCTACCACCTGGATTTATTCCTAACTACCATTTAGAAAAGTATTCAATCTCTGTTAACTCTCCGCTAGGTGGTTCCGGCTAGTGCCTTGTAAGCACAAGCTGCCTACTTCGAAGCAGGCAGCTTGTGCAACAACAATCAGTTCTAATAACTCTCTCAAAAGACTAGTTTGACATTACCAACAAACTGACTGGGAAGGCCTCAATAACTTTTTAAATGCATCGAACTGGTCGTTGTATTTCCGATATAAAAATCACGACTTTGCTGCAGATGTGATTTTCAAAAGGATTAGGAATGTAAGATTTCGTTTCAAATAGCCTTAGAAATATAAAACGAAATTCTTGAGGTTGGTTCAAGGACCTCTGCAGCAAAGCTTTGAAATCCAAAGAAAAAGTTTATAAAAAATACAAGACCAATAAGCCTACCAACACGTATGAGAGTTATAAAGTAGTTAGGAATAAATGTAAGAAACTTATCAATCAGCAAAAATTCCTGCATAACCAAAGATTGAGACTAGTCTTTGATTCCCCTAACACAAACATGTCTTTCTGGAAATTTTATAAAAATGCTGGACAAAATTTTTGCAACTCTTCGTTTTCACCTATGATTGATAATAGTATTGTTATATCAGATTCTGTTGGAAAAGCTAATCTCTTTGTAAAATTTTGCATCTAATTCCACACCCCCTCCTGTAACATTGATCCCAAAATCATCCATCAATCCCAGTTTTAAATTATTCCTTCGGAATGATCTCTTTCAGAACAAGAGCTGTAGTAGAAGTTTTGAAGTATATCGATATAAAAAAATTTACCGATCCTGATGGTGTAACTGCAATTGTGCTGCACATTGCTTTTGCCATTTCTAAACCTCTGCGCAACTTATTCAATTTGTCCTTTTCTTCAGGAACTTACCCGTCCTATTGGAAAGTTTCCCAAGCTTATCATATTCCTAAAAAAGTTGGCAAAGGCAATCTTTCGACCTATAGGCCCATAGCTATATTTCCATTACTTCCATTATTTTGAAATGGGAAATCTCAATCAATCAAAAGTTGAAGAAATATCCTGATAGTAGAGGTAAATTTCATGATAGTTAACACGGCTTTCGAGCCCAACGTTCCACGGATGATCTCATAGCATGCCTCTGCGAGAAGCTCAACACCAGCCTTCATCAATCTGCTGAACCTACTGTTGTAGCTCTGAATATATCTCAGGTTTTTGATTCGAGTTTGGAATTCTGATCTTATAGCAAAATGCAAAGCTATAGGCCTTGGCTCAACCTTTTCTAAATGGATTAAAAGTTTTCTTTTAAATCGATCTATTATAGTTTCAGTTGACGGTTCTTTTTCCAACCAACTTCAAATCAATGCTGGTGTTCCACAAGGCTTTGTTCTTTCTCCCACCCTCTTTCTTATTTTTATTAATGACCTTCTCAAATTAATTTTCAATCCAATCCATAGTTTTGGTGATAACAGCACTCTAGTAGCATCATATGATTTTCTAAAACAAACTAATGCTACAGCTTCCACGGTCACCTTCAAAAGAGCAATGATGGTCGACCCGCTCAATCACGAGCTAATCAAAATTCTCGACTGGGATAAGGCAAAGAGTCGAGTTTAACACTTCAAAAACTCAAAGCTGTCTTGTTAGTAACAAGCTAACACCATTCCAACCAGCTGTCTGGTTTCAAAAAGAAGGTATTCAGCAACTTAAAGACCTGAACATTCTCGGAATGCGAGTGAATCAAAATATGCACTGGAATGAACATATTTTCGATATTGCGAAAAGCACTATAATTGGACAGGTGCTCCAAAAACTGGTTTAAATTTTTTTGACAAAATTTTATGGGCGACATAAATGTCGCAATAATTATAGGCGTGATAAATGTGACTTAACAACAATGTTAGTAGATGAGGTGTGGATTTAGGTTATTTCTTTGCAACCTTTTTATAATTGCCATGATAGCTGCTCCTAGTCAACTGCTTGACTAAGGAACAAATGTGTTGAGTAATATTTTTTTTTCCCATAAACAATCTGTTGACTTCTGTCATTCGATATATCTCTTCTAAAACTGGAACTATGTTTAGTTGATATTTAGGTATTGAGCGATTCTTAGGCAAATTTTGATTTTAGTTCTTAAAAAAGTTTTGATATGTGTGGCAGTAGACTTATCGGTCCACAGAATGTGGCCTTTTCATATGGCTTACCAAGTTTAGCATGAAGATAATTTATGCAAGCTTATGCTTATTTAATAGCTACCAGTCAGCTATTAGATGTTCGAATCGTTTCCATAAAGAAAAATCAGAGTGACCGAGTGGAAAGCTTTGTTGACCTCTTGTTATTTTTTAATCTTTCTTGTACAGCAGCTTCTAAAGTTCTTTATTAGTTCTGTTCAATTTATCTTTGTCAGTTAGATACTCTGGACAACTAAGTTTTCTGTTTTCTATAATATTCTTTCAGCCTTATTGTTTCATTTTGAATGTTTATCAAGTAATTGATATATTTTTTATCGAGTTTAGAATGTACAATGTGATACAATATGGTCCCAAAAAACATGTAAATGAAAGATTCACTTTAAATAATTATACCGAAGTGTATATTCCAATTCAATATTAATATTCATCATTATTTATTTATTTTGTTTTCGTTCTGTTACAGTTTTTTGCTGTAGTTTGCTTTGTTAAGATCGATATTTTTATATTTTATTCACAAAAATTATGAAAAGTATCTCTTCTCATATTCATTTATTATAAAAATAATGTGAGAAAAATAAAAAATTTTGTTTATTGAGTGAAAATTTTTATATATAAAATTAAAATCTTTTTACCACTATATAGAGTATAGACTATGTATGTACATTTATGTGTGGCGTTGTAAGTTTAAATATACTTAGATATATAAATTTTAATATAATATGATTATGAATCGATATAGTATAAATGATTTTCTTGTTTGTTTTTATTTTTATATAAAGATAAACCAATCGAATCATATAAAGTAATGATGAAAATATTTAAAAAAGAATATCAAAATACAAATAAAAATAAAAATAAACCTCTAATTCATATTTTTTAAATACTTTTTACATCTATATCCATACGTATAATACAGACATCTCTACATATTATATATTAAACCTAAAATGTATTCATCCATATTATATATTATTGTGATGCTTTATTTTTCTTTTAATAACTAGACGAAATATATAAACAAGGAAAATTTGAACTAATTGAAAAGTAGAAGAAACTGATAATTTACATAGAAAATAAAAATGAAAAACAAAAAAAAAATGCATAAAAATAATAACATAGTTAGCGAGTTATAGGTAAACTATAGAAAAAATATATAAAAATTTTATTTTTGTTATTTTTCTAACTTTATTTTTATTTAATTGTTTATTTTTTGTTTTGCTTTAATTTATTTATTTTTTTTTTATTAATTTTGCGAAAGTTCCTACAAGATTAAACATATATAGGTATTTTTTTTTCATTTTATGAACATTTTGCAATTATATTAAAATTTTATTATTTTTGTATAGCTTTGCACATATCTATATGGTATTTATAAAAGAATACTTTTTTTTGTTTTTTTTTAAGTTATACTATTCACTGCTCTCTTCTTTGTTATTGTGATAATGAAATTTTACAAAAAAGAAATTTTCTTTTTTAAAAATTTTTTTTTTCTACATATTTAAATACATTTGATATTTGGTACTTAAATACATAGATACATTTTTGGCTATATATTGTACTTTTACATTTAAAAATATATTAATCTTTCTTCTTATGATTTTTTATTTTTCTCTTTTTTTTTGCTTATATTTCAGTAGTATCATTTGAATGAAATTAAATGTGTGCAAAGAAAATACGCTAAATAGAAAGAAAATATCCTATACTAAGGATATTTTTTCTAATACATATACTTTATTTCACTCGTAACACTGGAAAATTCTAATTTTTTTTTTGTATATATCATATGGATAAGCAAACTAAATGTGTATACCTACTTGAATTTATATTATATTACCTATGTTAAATGAGAAAATAATATATTTTTTTTTGTTTTTTTTCTTCTAAATATTAAATTCAGAATTTTTAACCCAAAAATTGTAAGACGAAATCGTTCTAAACTAAATATTGGATTCAAAAAAGAAAAGAAAACGGTAACAATTATTCAAGCATAAATTCAAGAAAAACTGTTTATTTTCTAAATCACACGAAAATTTAAAAAAAAAAATGTATTATTGTTTTTTACTGTTTTAAATTTTAAATTAAAATTTTACTCACCGAAAAAAAAAGAAAAATGTATTAAGTGTTACAATTGCACAAATTTATACGTTTTTATATTTAGCAATAACGGTAATTTTTGTAAAACAAAAAAATAATCAAAATATCAAAAATGTTAAGGTTTATTATGTACAACCCCGACATGTGACTTTTTCCGTGGGTGTACAACTTTTACTGCGCACTTTTAATTTTTGAATAAACTAAAAATCAGCCAAACAAAATGTCTTTTCTTTTTAAAGGTGTAATTCTTTCAAAAAATCCAAACAAGAAACAAGAAAATTAAAAAAATCAGTTGAATTCTTCAAACATGTGAGTTCTAGGGAGTTACTGTTCTTTCAAAAACTTTAAATTTGGCGTTAACTTTAACTATAATTACTCTCTATTGAAATGAAATAAATTTAGGTAAATAACAAGTTAACTTAAAGTTAAAAAAAACATTTTTCAGCGATTGAAAATCAACCAATAAGAATAAATGGGAAAAAACATGTACCTGGTGTCTCAAAGCGTGCGTATCTGCTTTTTTAAGAGAGGAAGGAGCAATTATTTTAAAATTAAATAAAAATGTTACTAACTAAATCGAGGATTTCGGCGAATTTCCGGTTTAAAAAACCTATTTTCGATCCTTTCCTGAATTTTGAACCCTGTTCCTCTTAAAAAGCTAATACGCATGCTCTGGAGCACCCAGTGTATATCAACGCAAGTTAATAAAGGCCAATATCTATATAACGGTTGGGTTGGGTACGAAATTCCAAAAAAGAATCTATTTTCATAATTCCATTTACACAATCCCAAAACGCGAAAAAATAATGAAGGTAAACTAGGACAAGAAGATATCAGCTTTTTTGCTTTTTAACAGTGGCTACGCATAAGATTGCAACTTAAGTCCCTGATTTGAAACCAACTCTAAAAGCATTCATACATGTGTGGAATTTTTTTTAAATATATTATTTTGAAATTATTTTTTTTCCATTGTTTGAAATTTTGTAACTAATTTGGATTTTTTTTTATTTTTGACTTACGACACGAACCACTGCTAATTATTTACAGGGACTAGCATAGAGAGAGCGACTTCCATTTTATTGGGATTTATATGCCTAATTTCATAATTTTGTATAAAACATCTGTGTTTTTCAGCGAGAATCCAATTTTTTGCGTTGTTACACTTAAATTTTTTTTTGAAAAATTCCAGTTGTAAAACAAAATTAAAAAAAAATTTCATAGATTTCTTAATTTTTTGCATAAAATTAAAATTGGGTAAGTGTTAACAAGTGTAGTACACATTGATTTTGTTGACAAAATTTATGAAATTGTAAATATATTTTGAACAAAAACAAATTAAATTTTTTTTTATCAAAATAATAATATATATTATTTTTCGTATACATAAAACAAAAATTAATTCAATTAAACACAAAAAGACAATAAATTCATAAAAAACTAAAAATTAAGTCATATGAAACAAAAAACAATAATATAGTTACAAAAAGTTTTAATTTAATTTAATTTATTCAAATTTTAACATACATATTAAAAGTTAGTGATGACTGATTGCTTTATTATTTTCCATTCGGAAATCGAACCTGGGACCTTTCGGTAGGGGACATTTTTTCACCTTTTTTTTGACATTCTGTGTATATGGACGTTGTAAAAGGTAAACTCCATACCTGGCTGACATATTCCAAATTAGGTCTTACTAAGCTGGTGTAAAGAGATTTCAGTACATAAGGATCATCAAATTCTTTAACCCAACGTTTAATAAAACCAAGCAAAAAGTTAGCTTCTTCAATATGTGAGTATAAGTTGCACTGAGGAGCTAGAACTTGAGAAGAGCAAAAAAAATTATTAACGGCAATCAACACACCTCCACCTCTAGGAACATTACCGCAAATAAGACAGTCATATATCTATCCTTCCTATATAGGGTGAAGGAAATATTTCTAAACTCGATTTATTGAAGTATAGTAGGCCAAGTTTCTGGATGATTAGATCTATTAGAGTTCTAGGATTTATGTTGAAACTTTTTAAATCTCGACCGTCTCTTCATCAAATATGAATCACTAATTCTAATTAATTTGTTGCTAAATAATTTCGGGAAATTATTAGAATTAGAAAATGAATTATTGTTGAAATGAGAAACTTTATCAAAACTAAAATTATGTGAAGCATGAGTTGGAGTGTTCCTATTAGAATTACTACAGGTGTTAATTTTAGAAAATGAAGGTTTGAGTATTAATGTTTGAATTAGTCTTTTTAGTTTTAATGACATTAGGTAAATTAGAAACATTAGTAGAATTAGTGTTAGTGTTAGATTTTTTTATTCAAGGTGGTTTAATAGTTAGGTTATATTTTTTTTTTTTAATAATCTATACTTGTGTCAGATGAAGCTGTATTTAAATCATCCTTATGTACACAATCGACCTGAAGCCTGTATATCTCATTAACTGCTCAAATATTACTCCAGATCCTTATGTTGTTGGTTTTCTTCAGTGTTTGCATATACATTGTTCCGATCCGGAAATAATAAAGCAAAGATATTTCATTTTATTCTTTTTAATTATCTTAGGTGTTATAGATGAGTTAGATTTGACAAAGATAGATAGATGAGTTAGATTTGTCGATTGTAGAATAATTGCTAACTTTAAGTTTATTTATTGTTTCATTCCATTCATAGAAGATAATATTAAACTATTACGCTGCATTAGTTTAAAATAATTACTATGAGTATTTGATTTCTTTTTGATTTTCCATAATTAATAATTTACAAATATCGCCATTTATTTTTTCGCTACGAAAAATCTAGGTAACCTGATATAGAAAAATGTTCATATGTGCTTAGTCGAAAATGATACAATACTGTCAAAGGAGATTTTTTTTTAAAAATTTGATGTAAAAAGAAAATAATAAATAAAACTATCCATTTGAATGAAATTTAACTAGGAAATATCTTGACAGCTTACCCTATTTCGTTTTATTTAAAAATATACTTATGAAAACTTAGCGCCTCACTTTGTTTCTGTTCAATTATTTTCTGACATACTGATTAGAAATTCACGAAAATAAAACAGAAATAGAAATATTGGAAATATCTTCGTTGAAAAGCGAAAATAAACCGATTAGTACTGAATAAAGTTTCCATTTTCCAGTTTCCAAAAACCTCTTTATGCTAGTACCTATGAATAACCAGCAGTGCAACATGCCTAATTTACATGGCATAAGACAAAATTACATATGGGAAAAATTTCAAAATTTAAAATTATTTGGTGTTATAATTAGATATTTTTTTCTTAAAAAAAGTAATAATGCTAATTATTTTATCTCTTAAAAATATAAAGCTATTTTGAATAAAGGTACCAACTTAATATTTAACCAATTACTCTTCTACATTTAGCATTATATAATTGATAAAAATTCAATTTTTAAAATAGCACTAGCATGTAAGATGTAATAAGGTATGGTTTTGTTTTATATTTTATTATTATCTTATAATTTAAAATTTATTAAATTATTTAGTTTTGTCATATGAGCTATATGAGGATTGAAAATATTCAGGTAGTCGGAAGCTTTCAGATATATATACTGATTAAAAAACATTTTTAAGATTTCTTAAATTTTTTAAAAATATAGATGACTTTCTGGATGTTGTTCAATAATGAAAGTATTTATTTTTTATTAATTTATTATTTTCATAATAATTTACAAAAATTTTTTTTCATAATGATTTTATAATGATTTCTAATGATTTTGCTATAATAATAATCTTTTACAATAGCCTTATTTTTTTATGATGCTAACATCGTCAAAAATTTTTGAAAATTAACAATATGAAAAAAAGTTTAAAATCTTCATTTTTAGATCGATTATTTTTTCCAACTCTGGAATAAGAGTAAACTTAGTAAAAACTATAAAGAAGAAACAGATTTTATTTTTATAGTCGGGGACTGTTGCCCTCAAACCCCGATACTCATTTATTGGGTTTTACTAAACGTGACGAACAACGTTTTAGTAAAAAATATATATAAAAAAACAAAATACAACAATACACGCAATAGAACTCTATGACTTAAAACTAAATAATTTAATAAATAAAAAATTATCAGGCTGCGGTTTATTTTTTTAATTATGAAATATATAAACCGTCACAAATCCTATTCTAATAATCTAATAAGAAATTTAATTGATACACACATGATATTGTAAAATTAGTATAAGGTAATGTCGCGACATTCAATTTAGATTTGACTTTCAACTAAAATCGAAATATTTCAATTGTCGCTGTCGCGTATTCTTTGGAGTTTTTTAACTTTTTTATCTTTTTTTGATTTTGAAATTCAAATTTTTTTATTTGAATTTTGAATTTTTTCCCTTCCGATCAAAATAGTTTTTTTGATACAAATTGATGTAAAATCCTGAATTAAAACAACAAATTTTATTCTCAAAAAGAAGGGTTATCTATGGGGTCGCCTTTATTGGCTGAAATTTTTATGAGTGATTTTGAAGAAATATTGTTTCAAAATGATAATCATTTCATCAATAATATAACTTTTTGGTGCAGATATGCGAATGATATTTTTTGTATCTATACAGGTACAAGTCGTCAATTATCAAATTTCTTAAGACATCTTAATAAATTCGACTACAATATTCTATTAACAATGGAAATTCAACACCAACATGTACTAAACTTTTTAGACCTCACCTTAGGTGTGTCTAACAAATATCTAACATACAAAATATATAGGAAGCCAACGTCTACAGATACAGTTATTCCTGCAGACTCTAAACCATCTTACAATATGAAATTGGCGGCTTTTAATAGTTTTGTTCATCATTTAATTAATATTCCTTTGTCAGAGAACGATTTCATGCAGGAATTGTTAATAATTAAAACTATCGCTAAAAATAATGGCTATGACGAATGTATTGTGAATAATATTCCAAGACTAAAATTATACCGAAAAACGCGAAGTCTTGTTTACAACGTAAAGTGTGATGAAAACAAGAACTGTTGTTCGATTAACTATATGGGAAAAGTCAGTAATAAAATTTCTGACACATTAAAAAAACATGATATATTCACGATGGAATCTAATTACAATAATCTTCACCGAAAGTCAGTTCCTCCTACCTGTTTAACCGACCTACATCGGTCAAACAGGTAGGAATTTTAATAATAGGATGAAAGAACATAGAATGGGTAGGTATACAACAAGGGAAAACAACAACAGGATTAAGTGAACATTGTATATCCGAAAACCACAACATTTCAAGTACTTTAAAACCTTTACATTTAATCAGTAAAGGAAAGAAATTAGATATAAATTTATTATTTGTTACCTGTAATCTAAGTTCACTTTAAATTTTAAATTTTAAATTTGGAATTTCTTGACGAAAACCTAAATTGGTTGAGAAACTATTCATTAATAAATATTGATTTGTTAGGATCATTACTTGACAGCAGCTGATCGTTTGAAGTGATTTTAACATCCTCTCCTCCTTCGGTCTTAACCACAAATGGACAGCCTTTTTTTGTAAATGTTTTTATCAACCATCGATAATTTTTCATTTTGTTGGCAATACGGAGAAGAAACAGGGTGTGATATGTCAAACTTCCATTGATGAAAATTCGAGCAGAACCACTAAAACCAATGTGGGACGTATTAAAATTCCTGTAGCGTAAGTAGTTTCTAAAGAATACTGCCTTTGATGAATTATTTATGAATTTCACTTTTATAGTATTAGTTTTACTTTTAGTGCGGAAAATGGACTCAACGCTACCAAGATGGCCTGAAAAGCCAATGACTTTGGCTATTCTACTAAATAACTCATTAAGGTTTTCATTTTTCGATACCATTATAACAAAGTCATTCGAATATGAAAGTATTTCTAAATCAGAAATGCGTGATAGCCAATTTTAATATCACTGACAATTTTTTTATAAGTCGATTTCGATTCAGAGACAATCCAATTCTGAACCTTATTTTCTAGCTTTTCCATTTTATTTTCCAAAGTATCGATATTCTTTCTGAAATTAGTTATGGCATCATCTATTTTTTTTTTAAACCGTTGTTCCATATCAGAGATCTTCTCGTTAAGGATCTTCTTGAAACTAACTTCAAACAAATCAAAACGCTTTGTTAGCTTGGTTAATAATTCAACAAGATGGTCATTATTCTTTTGAGTATTATCTTAGATTTTGAGATCAAGTTTCATTTGTTTATTATCCATTATTATGCAAGAAATAAATTAATTAATGGAGAAACAAATAGAAGTTGTATAATGGTTATATAACCATGGTAGCACCTCAAATTACCACCAACAGTAAATTTCAGGAAGACATCAACAATGGCAGAAATAATTGATTACAAATATTGAATAAATTAAATTACAATTAAAATAACCTAAAGCTTTAATATTTATTTTCTATTTTTATTTCATTTAATATCCTGTGTTTGTTAATTTAGTCATATGTATATATTTAGCACGAAATAAATTATCAAGTTTAATCGATATTTAATTATATAATTAATTTTAGAATTAATTTTAAAAGTTAGCTGTGTAAATGTTTGAGAAACACTGATTTCACAAATTAATAATTACATTTGACCAATGCACCTCTAAGCTAATGTCAAATTAAGTTAAGGAATATAACACTGTGTTTATTATTTATTATTTTTATTTATTATCAAAATTTGTTCTCCTTTTTTTAATTAATCGGTGCTGTTTATAAACGGTGTGCTTCTAATATTGAATAATTTTGATAACTATATATATATATTACATTTTTATTATTATTGCATTTTTTGTGATTCAAAATGTGATTATTTTGTTTATTAATAATTTTAAATTAAATAAATGACCGGTTTGCTTTTAATATTGAAAATTATTTATGGTTATATGCATATTTGTTAATTTTTTTGCGAAATTTACAAAAAGTAAAAAACTAAATTAAGTGTGAAGTTAATTGGACGGTAAATTGGACGGTAAGTTGGAGATAGGCGCGGCTGAAGAAGTTCTTTTTGAAAAAAGTTGCAAATTGTATAATGGAGCATTTCTATCGGAGGGGAACACGTGAGATGGAAACATGTTCCACATTTTAGCAGTCCTATAAAAGACAAGGGACCTTCAACATTTCGACGTGCGCTAAGAGGAGTAAAAGGTAACTGGAAGAAGGAGTCGTCATGTATGTGAGAATTGCACTCCATCTTAGGTCGGATAGAAGCTTAATAGATATTGGCCAAATCTAGAGAAAAGTATGTCTCACCTCGAGAACAAAAAACCCAAACATTTAGCCGCCTTCCTAGCTATATCAAAAATATGGTCATTCCACTGCCTTTTTTGATTTAGCTGCATGCATTTGGACTTTCAGACCGTTGAAAATTTTCTCCTTGAAATCGCAGAGTTGGGACGGGTTGATCTCTTCTGCAAGAGATCAAACAGCTTAGACTTTTGGACGTGTTGAACTCAACTCTTTTTACGTTACCCCAACCGGCTATTTGTGCTAGATCATGGTTAAGTGATCTAGTCATTATGTTTCTCTTCGAGTTGATTGAGGTCGAGGTGATTTCCTTAAAAAGTCGTAGGTGGCAACCAATGTGCTGTCATCAGCATAACTATGGATTGGATTGAGGGTTGAAGAGAGTCGTTGAAAAGTTTTGCCTCTTTAAGAGAATTAGGAATAAATTAGATATATTGACTGCAGTAAATGTGCATAATGCAATTATAAAGCCACACTTTGGTTATTGTGCAATATATTTATACTTAAGTAATAAAGAAGAACTGGATAAGTTGCAAAGCTGTAAAATAGAGGAATGCGGGCAATCTTAAAGTTGAACAGATATAATTCAGTAAGGTGGATTCTGGGTGCCCTGAATTGGTTAAACGTACAGAAGAGGATTGAACTTAATGTTTTTAAAGCGCCAAATTTTTTCACCAATTTGGTCAGGGTTTCAACAACTATACTCCAATTATTTAAAATTAATACTGTATTAGTACCACTGCAATCTGTTTTTCTATTCATTTCTTCGCAAATTTTTTTTAGCTTATTTATTTGGATTGCATTAAATTTAAATTCTTCTTTTGTTTTTGTTTGCGATTCTATATCCTTATATATTATTTCATTAAGTATAGAGATTCATTAATTGACTTAACGCTTTTTATAGTATGTAAATTCATTTAATCTATTTGCTATATCTATTGGATTACTGTAGTTATACAACTCTCAAATTGTATTTACTTATATTCATTTGTTCACGTTTAAGTACTAATTCCTTTATTATCTTCCAAGTTTGTTTTTGGTCATTTGAATTTGTTATTTTGTTTCTAATGAAATTGTATTTTGCTTTATTAGTTAAACTTTTTTATTTATTCCTTTCATTCTTATATATTTCCCAATCATTTTCATTATTTGTTAACTTCGCCCTTTTATATATGCAATAATTTTGTAATGCTTATATTATCTTCTTAGTAAATTATTGTACCATTATTGATTTATCATACAGTTTTCAAGTTCCTCTTAATATTTCTCTTCTTCTGAAATTTGTTCATAATATCTTTAAACTTATTTTCAAAGTTATTTTCTATATTATTTAATGTTATAAGTTTAATTCCTATATTTCTCTTATATGTGTCATTTTGTTTTTCATTTATGTTAAAGTCGCTTGTTATTACGATTTCCAAATTTTGGTATTCTAGTGTTTCAATCCACTCATTAAGTAAATTACAAAACTGCATTTTAGAGGATTCTGCATTCGGTGATCTATAAATAATAACTATAATAAACTGAAAATTACACCTTCCTACTTTAGCTGCTAAACACCATGTATCCCCCAATAATTTTTTCATCAATGATTTAAAATTGCCATTCTTTCATAAGATATGTTGCTATATATGCTACTCAGCATGTTCATTTTGATTCTGTATTTAGCCTTATAATTTCGTAATTAACTAGTTCAATCTCTATATCTTCCTCTTCATTAACGTATGAGTTTCGTTTAATAATATGAAGTCTACATCTTTCTCATTGCATAATATTTCCAATTCACAAAAACTATTTATTAACCCCTGGATATTCAAATACAAATATGTGATTGTCTTTAGTTGCTAATAGTTAACATTTCGATTTTCAATTTGCAACTTCTCAAAATACATCGAACATTCCTTGCTCATGATATTGTGGTTTTCATTTATGTCAACCTTCAATACATTATTCGCATATTTACAATTTGAACATTTTTCTATATATTCATTATTATTACACTTCAATTAAATATTTTTAAATTATTTATAAAAATAAATTACGTCCATATGAAATTTTGTCCATATCAAACTTTGTCTCTATGTAATTTTGTTTTTAGTAATTTTGTCCATGGGATGGTCCAGCTTTGTATTGACGGGGTAACATCTGACCCGTCGCTGACCCAGGTGCGCAACTGTCAAGTTCCTGAGCAAGTGCTTACATTACGTCCATGTTGTGACCTCCGGAAACTATCCTATCCAGCATCCGCTTATACGATAGGCCAAAATTGTAAGTGCACAAAAACAAACCCTGGAACGTTTGAACATTATACAGCCCAGGTGCATCTAACATATTGGAAAATGTCCTCACGCAGTATAAAGGTGACATCACTTCGTTACAGGAATTGCATTGGACATGATCCGGAATAATGAGGAAACAAAAATGCAATGCACGAATGCACGCTTTCACTAATTGAGGATTGCAGAAACAAAAATCCCTTTGATCAGTAGTGATATTTTGAATAAATTTGTTAATATAACTCTTGAACTTTTGTAGGTATATTTTTGCATTGAGGAAACACGTGTGTTGGATTATGGTTCCACATTCTAGAAAATTTGGCTACAAAACAAAAGAACTCTTATAAATTCCAGTTTTGAGCCACGTAAGAATTTCCACTAGGTTTACGTTTTGCAGCGACTCAAAAAATCCAAACATCTCGCGGCATTTTTAGCAAAGATATTCCCCTTGCTAGGGTCCTTGCATATCATTTTATTGTTGAATGAATAATAGGATGGGGTTAAATGTCGTAGTTTTGCGCAAAACTAGACAGTTTTAAGTTTTGCAAGTGTTAAACTCAACTCTATTGCTTTTTCTCCGTTCGAAAATAGTGACGAAGTTATGTTTGAGCGTGCTAACCATCATGTTACGTTTAGTATCAGTAACTTGTGTTGTAGCATGTGATTTTCTAAGAAAATCGAACGCTGCTACTAGAGGCCTATCGTCTGCAAACCATGGGTAGGAATAAAAGTTGATCGGAGAAGATTATTGATAAATATCAAAAAGAGAGTAGGCGGGAGAACTGATCGTTGTGGAACACCAGCAATATGATGTTTATCGGATATGAATCCGTCAGAGGAGGCACGAATCGAATCGAAATTTTCAATCCATTTTATAAAAATAGAACTTAGACCTATAGCTTGGCAGTTGGATAAAACAGTGCAAGGCCAGACTCAATCAAAAGCCTTTTAAATAACCAAGGATACATCAGTAGATTCACCAGAGTTCTGAATGCTAATGTTGAACGTCTCGTTAAGGCAAGTCATTTGATCGCAAGTGGAGCGTTGTGATCTAGAACCATATTGCTTATCACTAATAATACCATTGCTTCAAGATACTTCATTAGCCTTTTTTGGTAGCCTTCATTATTTTGGAGAGGATCGACGTGATTGCTATAGATCTGTAGTTAAAGGGATCGCTTTTGTCACCTTTTTTTGGGAATAACATTAACATGCGCATTTTTCCATTGAGTTGGATATTTACCAGTGAAGTTGTCGATCAAAGGAAAATTACTAGGAAAATTTTGTTTAGAAAACTTTTAAATTTTGCTAATACTTTTGTCGCACGACCAAAATGATTCATTATTTTTGTTGAAGCTAAGAATTTCTTGCCTCAACTTTTGTTTATGCAGAAATTTTTGTTTTTTGATGATTGATTTACATTTATTACTGGCCACTTTAAAATTCTTCTTCTTCTATATTCTCTTTATATGGTTTTTTGTCACAAAAACATTTGATGATCAGACATAGACGCACAGCTACATGAAAAAAGTAAAGATTTGGTATTCTATTCGTAATAAAATAATTAATCACCGTTCTCGAGGTTTTCCTTTCTAGTAGCGAATTTCTCTGGAATTTTATTATAAATTAATAACCCATTTGTTAAAAGCATATTGCAATTTTTTACGACATTATAACTATTTTTATATAATAAATTTAAAATAAAATCTCCAATAACTTGAAATTGCACGTTTTTAGTTGTGATATCATTAGATGAGATGTCATAGTTTATTAATAAATCCACTTAACTTTGTTTCTTGAGATCCAGATATATATATTTATGTATTGAAAAGATATTAATCTTTTATTTATCTAATTTGATTCTCTAAAATTTAAAGTAAATTATAATTTTGAAATTCTACTAATTAAAACCGTATTGAACTACTTAAGTATTCCCAAACATAAATTAGGACTCCATCATATCCATTTTCTTAATTTGAAAACTATCCTATGAAGACAGTTAAATTTCAGTATCTATATGGTCGCGACGTCGCCCCAGAATTATTTTATCATATATATTGAATTTAGAATTCTGGGAAATTGCCTTTTAAGTTAAAGTCAAATTATCTCAAAATGAACAGATAAACTAGGGATTTTTTTCTTTTATGACGTTAGTGCTCATTGTTCCCCATTTACTAATGCAAGAGAGTTTTAGATACTTTTTCCCAAAATCCCTTTATCGTATACGCCATTTTCGAAAAAAATTTTTTGCTTTAGCAGTTTTAATGTATATCCAAAAATCAAGTTGTGAAAATAAAATTGTGGGAAAAAATATCAGAATTATCTTGTCATACGTGCCGAAAACAAAAAAAAAATATTTTTATTTACAGAATTATTTTATCGCACGTTCATTGTTTAAATGATATACTACACAATAATGAGTTATTTTGTCATACGTGTATCATACACACATAAATGCAATATAAGATTGTACTAAGTATGTGAATAATAATTTAGTTGACTTATGAACCTCAATGCGCCAACATGTTATTCGTAATGTGGTCTGAATCATCAAGAGCGGAAAGTTTAGAACCAGAAATTGCTAGGTAAGTTTAAATATTTTTTAATACAAAATCATTTTTTATATCGTTTTTACTCATTATTCATATCATATAATTGTAGGATTGCAAGTGAAGTTATGGAAAGCGAAGAAGAAGCTGTATGCAGAGCAGGTAGTTTTTATTGTACCACATCATTTTTGAAAAACTAAAATTAAAAATTTTTGGTTTTGATAACGACGATTTAGTCAGAGATCCTGATTTTAACATTCATGAGAGTGAAAATTCTTCAAAAGTGAAAAGCAGAGGAGGCAATAAGCAATTTTTACGAAAAATTTTCAATCAAAAGCAATCCAGCGAGTTAGAAAAACCAAACTATGATATTTACAAAAACGAAAGTCGGTTATTTAGATTTATATTTATTAATTTATTTAGTTTTGTACATGTAAATATATAAACTATTACAATACTACTTACAATATTTTTTACATTAATTTTAATTTAATAAATAAGATGTTTTTATACTTTTAATAAGTTTTTTTTATACATTTCAATATTAGTTTCAGTTTTTATTTCCGGAGGTAAATTATTAAATAGCTTTAACCCGTCATACATTAAATTCTTTTGAGCCATATCCGTTCAAAAAAAGTTGTAATATAAAGTTGGAGATGTTTCTTAAACTATAATGTTGAACATCACCTACATATGTTAATTTTTCTGATAACTAGTTCGGCATCATATTGTGCTTAATTTTGAAGATGAGTACAAGTGTATTAAATATTAATCTTTGTTTAATATTCAGCCAATTAAATGATTTCAACATATTGTCTATATTTGTTAATCTATTACATTTCCAAATATTTCTCAAATTTTTATTTTGTAGATTTTGCAACTGACTTATTTGTTCATTATTTAAAAATGCTGTTAAACTGGAATATAGTTCAAAATTAGCCTAATAATTGCATTGGATACTGATATTGCACATTTTTGAGACATTTTGTCTCTGATTTTGTTGAAGAAGTATGTTTTTTTTGCTCATCTAGTATTAACCCTAAGTACTCCATTTCGCTTACTTTTTCAACAGGTTCATCATCGATTTTTACTTGGTATTCTGAACTACCATTAATTATCATGAACTTTGTTTTATCTATATTTAGTTTTAATTTATTCATTCTTAGCCACTTGTTGACTCTTTCCAAATCATTATTTATTTTCTCTATACAATCATTAGCTGATTTTCTTGAAACATATAGAAGTGCATCATCCGCAAACAAGATCAGATGCACAAAAATTACAGCTATCTCCATATCATTTGTGTATATTAGAAACAATAATACCCCTAATACAGATCCTTGTGAACTCCCAACAACACTTCAATTGCCTGTGAGACTACACCGTTGACTATAGTTTTTTGACTTCTATTGTTTAAATATGACAATTAAGCTCTATATTTCCAACGCCTAATGCTTCTAATTTCGATAATAGAATATTCCTGTATACTGTTTCAAATGCTCTTTTCAAGACAAGGAAAACCGCTATACAGTTTCCAATTTGCTACAATCAGATTCAGAACTGCTTCACAACTGTGTTATGTTATTCCTAAAACCTGATTGGAATTTAGATATTAAATTGTTCTCATTCAAATACCTTTCAAGTTGAATATACACAAACTTCTCAATAATTTTTTACTCTATTAATTGGACGGAATTCATCGCATATTTTTTAGTTTACTACTTTTTTCATCATCTTCCTCCATTGTTTTAAAACTAAAGTGATTTGTATTATTTCTTAATATTAAATTTTTGTAAGGTATGTTTGGAATACTATTATTAATTTCTACTACACTATTTACAAAATATGTAATAAAATTGCTATATCCATACTGTTTTTATAAATCAAACCGTCAAAATTTACTTCGATAATGTTATTTTTTTTTCTTTTAGTACTAACGTTTTTATTGTTTTCCACATTTTCGATTGGTCCTTGCTCTTGAGAATTTTATTACTTATAAAGTTATTTTTAGTCTGATTTAGCTGGTTTTTATATTTATTTCGTATGATTTTCACACCCAGTTATCATAAGAATTTGTTGAAATTGTTTGATTATATTGATTGATTTTCCTAATTTTCATATTACGAAGAGAACTATTAAACCAAAGATTATTTTTATTATTTATCCAAATCGTTTTCAAAAGGCGTTGGCTTGCTTTTTC
Source organism: Argyra leucocephala (assembly GCA_963942445.1). Taxonomy (NCBI): domain Eukaryota; kingdom Metazoa; phylum Arthropoda; class Insecta; order Diptera; family Dolichopodidae; genus Argyra; species Argyra leucocephala. Next base: position 90,044,550 of record OZ012680.1, read on the forward strand.
ATTTACACTTGTTGAATAATATGTCGATATTATTTGACTACCAAAAATTAAGTTACGAAACCTTCTTTTATCATAATTAAGATAAGTAACAGTATCTATGTTTTCGCTTCAACCATTGTCCATCCTAGTAATACTAATTCCTTGATGATCACTAATTTTATTATTTTCATAAAATTTCAGCAGTCATCTTATTTCTATAATTTGTTACCACATAGTCGATCAAAGTTTTACTAGTAATAGTTATTCTGGTGGGCTCATCTTTAATCTGTTAAAAATTTAAATCATTGAAAATTTGCACAATACTTAAAAGTGGTGTTGTGTTTTTTGTCCAATCAATGTTGAAATTACCCATCATTATTATAATTTCCTTCAATTCAGAAAGATATTCCATTTAGTCATTTAAATGATTTATAAAATTACCATGCGTATAGTTACTATTTGGTGATTTATAAATGACTATACTAATACATAACAATGATTTTTGAATCTTTACCACTGAGTACCATAAATCCATACCAAAGTTTACTGCTTTCAGCACTTCATGGTACCAGCTGCTATTTGTGTAGAGCACTACACCTCCAGTGTGTCTGGATGTACTATTTACTTTTATTAAATTGTAATTAGCTATATTAAATAAGTTATTCACGTGCATATCATTCAAATGTGTTTCCGTTAGGCAAATGAATAGAAATTCACTACTATTTGCAATTAATTCTATCTCATTGAAATTATTAATCAATCCCTGTACATTTGTATAAACACATTTTAGATCTTTATTTTTACTATTCTTAGCATTTTATCATCAATATTTATTAATTGCTAATAATTAATTTTACTTCTCTCATTATTTAATTTATGCAAATACACACTACAGGATTTACTGAATACACTGTGATTTATATCCAGATTTAAGTTTCTTTATTCATTATGTATACTACAATTTATACAAATTTATACATTAATTCACTATATCCTTATTGCAATTTTTTCCAGAATGTTTACCTAAACATTTTGAGCATAGCTCTTCATTTTTACATTAATTTGATTCATGATTGTATCCAAGACACTCATAACAACGTTTAACATATGTAGCATCATAAACTATGCATTTATCCAAACCTACATTTATTCGTTCTCTACTTATTGCATTTTGAAATCCACTGCTATCAATCTCAATGACTGCATTATATACATTTTTATTATTTTGACTCTCCCTTATTATCTTTGGCTTTCTTAATTGTGGAATTTCTATGTTATAGTTTTCCCTAATCTTTTCTTCCAGAACTGATTTAATTCTCATATTTTCATCACTGCTTTTACTCTCGATTAACATGATTCCATTATTTCTATTTTTAATGCTTTCAAAATTAATCATTGTGGCATCAACTTTTCTTGAACCTCTTTTTTGTAGCATTCGTATGTTGATTTTTATTCTTTGGTGTAACTAACACAGGTGCAATATTTTTTAAAGCCGAGGAATATGAAACTCTTTTTCGAATTATTATTCCTGGTACAGGAACCACCTTCTTCAATTTTTAACGTCTTTAGGTCTTCTGGAATCTTTTCACTTTGTGTTTCGAATATTTCAGTTCAGCTACTCATTTCTTTAATTTCATCTTTTTGATGTACCTTTATTGCATTTAGCCTGTTCACATATCTGGTTTCAATAGCCTCTAATAATCCTTTTATTTCCTTTTCTTTTTTAGGCATAGACTCATCGATTTCTCTTTTATATTCTTTTAAGTAATCACCGTTCCTGATGACCGCTTCACGAACGTCATTTAATACCAAATCTACATTTTGGATATATGTAATGCATTCATCGCATATAAATTTTATTCTCTTATTTGTTTCTAACGACTTGCCAAGTGATTGATCCAACCCTGAACATTTAAACGTAGTGCGGTATATTTTACCGCATACTCCTGAGCACCTAATTCCAGAATCACCACGAATCTGGCTTCTGCAATTGCTACACTCTGTCATTTATCCACTCTTGACTACTATCGTTTCTAAACTCTCAAAAATGTTTCAAAACAATACTAAGATTGCTCTCTGGAATGCCAATGGTCTGTGTCAGAATGCACAGGAACTAAAATATTTTCTAAGAATCCATGACATTGATATAATGCTAATTTCAGAGACACACTTCACAAATAAATCTTATTTAAAAATGAAAGGCTACGAAATGTGTACTACTAATCATCCAAGTGGAAAAGCTCGTGGAGGGGCAGCAATATTAATCAAAACAAACATTAAACTTGACCAAACTTCAAAATATTCGTTTGATTACCTACAAGCAACCAACATTGAGGTATCACTAAGTCAGGGAAAACATATTCTCGACAATGTCCTGCCCTCCACGAAATTTCTTGATACACTTGGCGGCAAATTTATATGTGGTGGAGATTTCAACGCGAAGCATACCCATTGGGGATCCAGATTAATCACGTACAAGGGTAGACAGCTTCTAATGTCAATGGAAAGAAAAAATTTGCAATTTATATCACCTGATACCCCAACATACTGGCCATCTGATACAAATAAAATTCCAGATTTACTAGACTTCTTTATTGGAAAAAGAATTGATCTTAAAAAATTAAATATAGAATGTTTGTTAGAATTATCATCAGATCACTCGGCAATAATTGTGACTCTACATGATTTGGTAATAAAGAAGGAGAAGCCGAAAAACAAACTGGGTTCATTTACGGGAATATCTATATAGTAAACTCAATCTACACATTCCGTTGAAAACAAAGGGAGACATTGAAATTGCTGTCAACCACTTTACCAACAACATACAATAAGCATCTTGACATCACCGTCACATCACCAACAACATACAACAAGCACTTCGCGTAAAATAAGAGAAATGATTGAAAATAAGCGCGGTTTAAGGCAACAATGGAAAAATACAAGAATCACATCATATCCCCCATGTTGTTTAAGGCAACAAAAAAGGAACATCAAAAGACAGTTAAATCGTATAATTAAGGAACTAAAATATGAGCTAAAAAAAGAAAATGCAGCAGTCCAACAATATCTGTCTAAATTTACGGCAACCAAAACAACTGACTATGATCTGTGAAAGGCACCATAAAAAGTCAAACAGCCTCAAAAGTCAAACCCACCAATTCGATAGTTAATGGCAAATGGGCAAAAAATGATGAAGAAAAAGCCAATGTATTCGCAGAACACTTTACTATCGTATTCACACCTTGGCCTCTAACAGCAAACTCGGAAGTCGAAAAGGAGATACAAGAACATACTTATCAAAAGGAGTTACCAATAAAAAAATTTATTAATAAAGAGGTAAACCAAGTAATAATGAAGGAAATCAACGGGAAAAAGTCACCAGGATATGATTTCCGGTCCAGGAATCTTCAATCCGGTCGTAAGGCTCAAATTTTTACCGAATTAATGGAAGATTTCGCAATTCATAATGATATTAAAACCAGGCGAAAAATCTGACGATGTCAAATCATATCGGCGAATGAGTATTCCTACAGCGTTATCTAAAGTGATGGAAAATCTAATCCTACGATGACTTCAAATAGTTTTTTTTTTGGTGCGTAGATTGGTGGGAATCTTCATAGACCCAATGAGCCCCGTAGATTCCATTGTGTGCCAGATTTTTACTGACTAAACCAAAACCCCTCCCATTAAAACAAGTCCGACGGACTAACCATTAATTTTTTTCTATTGTTATTTTCTTAATGAATAAATTTACGAAATTTTATCGTATTAAGCATAGTGGCTTAGTTCTTTTAAGCCTTCTGATATCATTTTGGTTGAGTTGCAGTTGAGTGGCCTCAACGTTAACATGACCCTCCGGACGAGCTATATGCTTTGTTGCATATCTTTTTATTTCATTTTCTATGCAAGGAATTTTTAGATCTCTGTGCAAGTCACTGTTGCGAACATACCAAGGGGCATTTACCATGTTGCGCAAGACTTTATTTTGGAATTTTTGTATACCAAGTACATGTGTTCGTTGGCACATCCCCATATTTGTATGCCATAAAACCATATCGGTTTGATTATCTGATTATATAACAAAACCTTGTTATATATAGGTAATTTAGAATTTCGACCTAAGAGCCAATACATTTCTCTATATTTATTTTCAAGCTCAAATTTTTTCTTTTTCACGTGCTCTTTCCATCTAAGTTTGACATCTAATGTCATTCCTAGGTATTTAGCATTGTTTTCTTGGGGTATATTTACCCCATTCAGATTTACTGATGGTTGATATTTGATCCTACTGCCATCAACGCAGTATCGTCAGCGAATGTAGCTACAGTTATATTTTCCATTTGTGGTAAATCATTCGTGTAGAGTAAATACAGTATGGGACCCAGAACACTACCTTGAGGCACACCCGTTTTAATATCTTTAATAGTAGAATACTCTTCGTCTTGTTTTATTCTGAATAGTCTGTTTTCTAGATATGATGAGAGTATATCGACATATTGTTTAGGTAACGTATTATTTAGTTTATTTATTAAGCCTCGATGCTATACTTTATCAAAAGCTTGAGCTACATCTAGAAATATGGTAGAACATACTTTCTTTTCTTCTAAAGCTTTTTCTATTATGACTGTTATTCTATGTATATGATCGATTGTCGTGTGCTTCAGACTACTATTTTCTATGATCGGACTCATTCGAATCAATAGTAGTTTTTCAAATAATTTTGAAATTATTGGTAGTAGTGATATTGGTCTGTAGGATTTGACCTCATTTAAGGGCTTACCTGGCTTTGGTATCATAATTATCTCTGCTATTTTCCACATATTCGGCACATACCTTATTCTTATAGCAGCGTTTATAATGCGTGTTAGCATTGTTATCGCTTTTTTCGGAAGTTCTTTCAGGACTTTCGATGTAATTAGATCAACACCTGGAGCTTTTTTATCTCTCAGTTTTTTAATTTGTTCAACTATTTCTCTCTGTGAGAATGGTGATATGACATTTTCTTGCCCATTATTATTTTCTTTAGTGAAATCATCCGAATCTGTCTCGTCTGTACAGAAAATTTCCTTAAAATGAGCTGCGAATGTTTCAGCTTTATTTTTATTATCTCTCGCCTATTCACCATTTTTCATTCTGATTGGCGGGATTTGAGAGATCTAGTTTTTTGTACTCTTTGTTGCTTTCCACAACGAGTGGTGATTTTCTCTTTCAGCTGATAAATTTTTTATATATTTTTAAAATTTTTCATTTTTAAGATCTTTAATTTTTCTTTTAAGATTCTGAGTTAGCCTATTTAGCACAGTTTCGTCTGCCGGATCACGCGTTTGTTGTCATCTGCGTCTAGCTCTTCTTTTTATTTTTATCATATTCACAATCTTTTGTGTTATTCCATCCAGCATTTTGTGCAATTTTAATAAAATATTCTACTTCAGAATCTATATCACATTTGGATCTTAATTTTGTTTTTATGTTTATTTTGTTTTCTTTTTCTTGTTTAAAGCTAGCCCAGTCAGTTGTCTTGTTCGTTAGCAGAGGTCTCGACTGTTTCTTAATAAAATTTTCATATAGATCTAGTATGACTGCAGAGTGATTTGAGTCCAAATCATTGTTATCTTCCAACTTAATATAATTGGGTGAAACTTTTTTTTTTTTTTATTTAAAAATCAAGCAGATCAGCAGTTTTATTTCTATCAGTTGGCCAATAGGTTGGTTTACCGGTAGATTGGTAAATGCAGCCTTTTTCTTTTATAGCTTTTCTTAGCTCTCTTCCTCTCGTAGAGGTTAATCTAGACCCCCAACCAACGCCGTCTTCTCCATTGTGCTAAATGTGCTAAGCACAGAGGCGCCGTGGATTGAGGGACGCGGCATAAAGTTGTTAGTCGCATTTTCACATTACAAAACAATGCAAAAAAAGGTATTTCCAAAAAAATAAATTATTGTTTTTTTTTCTAAATTTGAAAAATTTCCTCGATAGGCCTCTGGTTGAAAATATCGATTATATTTTCTTAAACTCTGTGGGCAAGTAATTAATAAATTATATTTTTATAACTAACCCTAATCTCATAGAAGACAACTGTGTTATTTGCCACGCAATTGTTTTTTTCCCACGAAAATTGTAAATCTCAAATTTTTTTCAGCAAATTTACAAAAAACAAAACTTATACATTTTATGTGTGTATTCTATTTGCACATAAATGTAGCTAAAATTTAAATATTTCTAATCTGTTGATCTAGTAACCCGGTGTAAAGTGACCATAGCAACCAAAGAAAATTGCAGTTTTTCTTCCTATTTCTTTTTTTCATAAGTTATTTGGATTTTAATTTTATAATTATATATGACGAACATTAGCCTATTGAATTTTTGTGCGCTAATGTTAATTTAATGCAATATTATTTTTCATAATCTTTTGTTTATTGTTAACCTATTGATTTCTTGATTTATTGCAATAATTAATATATGTGAATGTAAAATATATGTATAATATTATTAATAAAAATAATATATTTTTGTGAAACAGTGTTTTTTTAGGGCGCATTAGCACAGGTGAAAAAATACTATAGACGCCTTTGCCCCCAATCTATGCGCTTGGCGTTGTAGTCACCTCCCAGGATAAATATTTCGCCAAGTAGTTGGAAAATGTCTTCAAACATGTTATTCTTTATGTCGTATCTAGGTGGACAATATAATGCACCGACACAAAGGCTTTGTTTAAACAGACATAATTCGTAGCACGATTAGTTGGAATTCATCTATTTCTAAACTAAGTTCCTCGTGGTGCTTAATATCTTTCTTTATTAAAATTGAGCTACCACCTCTGGGTGTATCACTTGGATGGTTTGCGATGTAGCATGTATAGTCATTTATTTTAAGCGATGACTTATCTATCATATGTGTTTCTGTCAAAAGACATACATCAATATTTTGTGTTGTCAATAGAATTTCAAAATTATTTACCAAAATTAGATGTACCGTAGATTCTTTGTTGTTTTCCTTTTTCTTTATTATTTTATTTGTGACTTCTAGAATCTTGAAGCCTCTATCTTTCAATACATTTTTTATATCTTCAGGTTGGCATGACGGATGTAAATACCTAACCATTACTTTAATAGGCCTGGTGCTCTCATTTTCATAAGTGTGCCATTCAATATTGGCTTCATTTATTGCCTTAGTCAACTCTCTATATTCTTTTCGTTCTTAAACATCAATTTTTAGTTGCTTATTGTTAAACATATTAACTTTATATTTAATATTGGTTTCTTTTAATTTTTTGCTTATTTGAGGGTATTCCAATACATTACTAAGTATAACTGGAGGAGGAGGTTTACCTTTTCTTTTACTTTTTGTAACTTCTTTTATTTGCACATTTTTCTCCACTTTGGCCGCAACATTTTCTGGGCTTAAAGTATGTCATTTTTCTGCTTTTCTTTTTTTACAGATTCTTTTTGTTTCAAAGATCCAGTCGGTGTCTCGAGCTAGTTCTTCGTCATCTGTATAAAATTCTTCAGCAGTTTTTAGTACTACTCCTTTAGTAGACACATTTTGTGAATTTTTTAGTTTCACATTTTCTTCTTTAATTATGCAGAGTTCATTTTTCAATTCCCTGCATGGATTTTCCAGAAGATTTGGATTACCACCTGAGGTATACAATCCTTGAGTTTTATTCATTACATACTTGGTTTTGTTTTTTCTTTAAATTCGGAGTTCCATCTCCTAGCCTAAGGATAATATTTCCCTTGTACAAGGCGGTACCTTTTATTCATGTCGTCCGTCTGGGATCAGTCACAGACCAGAAAGCCGCCCATTCTCGGTCAGTCGCTTCTGGATTTTTCTAGGATTTTAGTGGACTTTTACCACAAGCATGCCTTACTGCGGATATTTCGTACCCCAATCCGCCGGGGATAAACCAATAGTTGAGGAAAAAAATTAGTCCCGGCACACCAATTTGGCTTCAGACATAAACATTCCACAGTGGAACAAATACATAGAATTGTAAATAAAATAAATGAAGATTTTGAAAACAAAAATTTTTCTCCAACCAACATGGACTTATGGTATACAATTATGGGGAACAGCCAAAAAAACAAAAATTCAAATATTACAACGCTTCCAAAATAAAGTACTGCGAGCTTTAGTTGATGCACCTTGGTTTGTGCCAAATTACATAATACACAATGATTTACAAGTGTCGACGGTCCAAGACGAAATTCACCGACACAGCCAGAGATATCGTGATAGATTAAGTAGTCATCCCAATGTAATAGCAAGTACACTTATGAATAATACACGACATACAAGATTACAACGAAATACACCAGGAGATCTGTAGAAATTTCTTCACATTAATATATTTATATTTTTTATTATAAATTATGAAATTACTTTTATTGGATTGTAACTTCACATGTCTATTATTAATTAATTCAGTCAAAAACATATTCGCTTATTGTATTATTTTTAATTAACATCCAGATTGTGAATAGAGAAAAAAAAAATTTATCCACTCATCTATTTTTGATTTCTGTTTTTAATTTTCACCGTTGATAGCCGCTAGTGTAGTTTTATGTAAATATACCAATTAACCTCATTGGCAATACCGCTTGCTGAATATTAATTATTTTGATTAATGAGTTGACTTAACATGAGCTGACTTGTCACTTGTCAATTTTTATTTTTTAGTTTTAAAAAAAATTATTAAAAGCTGAAAGGGACTTGGACAAAAACAACATGAATGAGTCAACATTGGTAATTTGTTTCGTCCTACAAAGTGTTTTTATTTACCGTGATTTTACGGGTTTTAGATTACAGGGTGATTTTAATATAGATTGGCAAACTGCAAATAGCATTAAAACGAAGTCTAGTGAAATAGCAATTAATAATGCATTTAGACAAGTGGTACTGGATTATAAGTAATATAATTAATAATATTGAGGCTAAAATAGATGAAAAATATAAAATATCAGAATCAGGGAGTCTGACATCTTTGATCGAGTGCTTTTTCCTACCCGACTTCAAACCAATGCTGGTGTTCCACAAGGCTCAGTCCTTTCACCCACCCTATTTCTCATTTTCATTAATTACCTATAGTTTTGCTGATGACAGAACTCTAGTAGCGTCATATGATTTTCTTAAAAAAACTAATGCTACAGCTTCCACAGTCAACTCCAAAAGAACAATGATGGCTGGTGCACTCAATCCCGCCAGTTTCAAAATTAAGTTATTCAGCGACTCAAAGTCTTGAACATTCTCGGAATGCGAGTGAATCAAAATATACACTGGAATGAGCATATTTTCGATATTGCGAAAAGGGCCACCAAATGTTTGGGCTTTTTGTGTTGCAGCTTATTTTTCATCTCGAGACCTATTAAAAATCTATAAAGTATATATACGACTCAAGCTGAAGTATAACTCATATTTATGGGCAGGTGCACCAAAAACTGCGTTAAATTTTTTGGACAAGTCCGGTTATGGAAATTCTTTTATAGATCATCTCGATCGCGTTCCAATCGAAGCATTTCCAATGAGAGAAGAATTTTTACTTGTTTTTCTTTAGCTTGCATTGTTATTTATTTATTTTATTGGGCAATGTAGAGGTCAAAATAAGTTTTTATTTTCTATCTGTATTTTGGAGAAATAATTTTGAGCGGTTGTTAGCAGAGTTGGTTAAGGCGTCATGTTAATATCACAAGGTTTGTGAGTTCGATTATCCTTTGAGTCAAATTATTATTTTTTGAAAAATTTTTTTTTGTTATTATATTATTAAATTTATAATATTAATTTTTATAATATAATATAATAACAAAAAAAAATATTTTTTTAACAAATAAAAAGTAATTTTTAGTTGTTATTCTCTTCACAATTATTTCAACACTATTATAATATTGATGTATCATGTAGATGTATGTATTTTATCGTCGTACTTTATAAAATGTTTGATGATATTAAATTAATATAAGAAATTTTGTGTTAGTTCGATTCGATTCTCTTTTTCGATTGATTTTTTGGACTTTTAGTATGAAAGCAAATGAATAAGTACGATAACATTAATATAGGTTTTGAAGGAAAACTTATTAAAGATAAGTATTTCCTTTTCAGATACACGGAATTAATAGGAATTTATGTAAACAGATTAACCCATTTTACAGAAACATCAACACCAATGCAACAAAGAGATAACTGAAATGATGTGATATTTTATTGCTATCGAACCTACCTATATTAATATTTTATTGTTCAAATTTATTTTACAGATTTGAAAATAGTTAATTTTAATAAAAAAGGAAGATATATGACTAAAAAGTAAATAATAAAAAAAAAAAAAACTTTTTAAAATTTTGCTTTTTCCAAGGGTTACACATATTTGGTAGCAACTTTAAATGCACTAAAAAGGAGATAATAAATTAGGTAGTTCAAGGTCTGTTAAAAAATGTTATGTATGTAATTCTAAAATTTGACTTCAGGCAGGAGAAAATAATGTTAGATAAAATTTTTGTACGAAAAAAGCAAATATATGAACTTGCCATGATGCATAAAAGCATATTAACAATTATCTTTTTCTATTGCAATTACAGTATATAATACAACTGTAAAATCACATCTTCAATATTTCTCATATATCTTGTTTATGGGCTGTCATACCAATAAAAATAGGCTACAAGTATTACAGAATAGTAATTGTCCACAAAATGAAAATTGGTAAACATCCAAATTATTTATGTAATCGTCTAGTTTTTGTATCTGATATTCATAATTATAATTTAAGAAATGTTAATATTGTTTTAGATTAAATTAATTTAGAAAGGAACAAACTAAAAATATGCTTTTGCACAATGGTTTAAAATTTTTCAATGATTTAGCTTATGAAACAAGTAGTGAAACTAACACAAATGTATTTAAAAATAAATTAAAAGAATAAGCTAAACATAATATATTGCACAATACTGAATTATATAATTATAAATAGTTAAATTAACTAAACAAATAAATAAAAAAAATGGCTTAATGACCCCTTGCTTTCACTTTTGAAGAATTTTCAAACTCATGAATATTAAAATCAGGATCTCTGACTGAATCCTTCGCTATCAAAAATCATGTTGTACAATAAAATATAACTTCACTTTCAATCTTACAATTATATGATATGAATAAAATAACGTATTGACGCATTGATGTTCAAAAGTGAACTAAATTATTATTCACATACTTAGTATCAAAGAATGTCTATCAACAAGAATATGCACTCCCAGTTTACATAAACCTAACACAATTTTTAACAAATTCCAAAACAAGCAAAATATTATTAGATATAATTTACATTTACTTATCGGATATCGAATTTATTATGAGATAGAAAAGGTACAGAACAGATGTTTGTCTTTTGCTTTACACCGTAAAAAAATGTTGCGTTCCCATTATTCTTCTTTGTATTTGTTTGCGTTCCCATTATTTATATGAAGCAAGGTGGCAAAAAATGTTTGTTCAAATTTAGTTTTATTTTCTTATATACATATTAAATATAGTAAATTATAATTACATTACAAAAATATGAAATATTATTAGCATTTTTGTCAGTAATAATTTGGAGTTACAAACATTTGTTATTAAATATTATATTAAATTATAGTAAACCTAAATCTTTGTTATATGTTCTTTATAACGATTAAAGAAGAATTTTCTTCTCGAAGATCTCAGGTGCATGCTCACTTGCTTTCAGCAGTGTCCATGATTCTGATCCGTAAAACAAAACCGGAAGTATGAGCTTTTTGTAGATTTGTGCTTTGGTGTCTCGGGAAAGCAGCCTGGCCCGAGATGTTTTGACAAACCGAAGCAGCAACGGTTTGCACGGGTTATTCTTCGCCGTACCTCCACAATGATGTCATTTGTGGAATTAACGCAGGTTCCAAGCTCCTGCTCCTGAACTACCTCCAAGCTGCTGAACTACCTCGAAATTATATTTGTCTTATTCTCATTTACTTTGAGACCCAAGATCTCGACGACCGCCCGTTGTGATCTGTCGATGATGTCAATGTCGTCGGCATACCCTAGTAGTTGAACAGATCTGAAAAATATATTGGCGGCCGTGCTTAGTTCCGTTCGTCGCAATATACGTTCCAATCAGCTTGGTTTTTACGAGTAAGCGACATCTTTCTATTTTTAATCTCTTATTGTAATGAAATTAAATTTGATTTCAAGAATGGCCTTATATAAGGCTGTAACGTAGATTTATTTATTTATTCGTTCTATTCTCAAAAAGAGCGCTAGCTCATACAGAGTGATTATTAGTACTTAAATTTTAAATTAAATGTTAACTGTACATCATAGTAAACAACAAGTAGAAGGTATAAATAGCAATATGATATTACAAAAAAAGAGAAAATATAGTAAGAAAATATATAGAATATTTATAAAATAGAAAAATTTAACAATTATTGAGAAATTATAGGTATCATGTATATAAATTTAATTAGTTTACATTTAATTCAGTAGTAAAGATGGTTAATTACATTTTTTATGTATTTTTAAAAACTTTATAATCTTTATTTTTAATTGTAGTTGGTATTTTATTAAATTCCTTGACTGATGTACTATAAATGTTAAGACCTATATGATTAATTTAAATAACACAATCAATATGGCTTATTCTCGTAATTCAACTTACATTGTTTATTTTCAATACCTTTTTGGAAATGATAAACAAATATTTATAAAAGAATTATGTTTCATGAGGGCCGATACAGTCAAACCAAAACAAATATTTTTCAACTCATCATATTCATATGATGAATTAAATGAAAAATATAAAAATCAGTCCGATTATTGCTTTAAAAATGTAAATGGACTAAAATGGACAGATGGTGTAACTGATTATCTTATGCTTGCATCAATTTTAAGGAAACGGGAACACGATAATTATTGTAGGGAAAGAAAAGAAATTGCTTTTGGAGAAATTTATTTCTTCAGAGGTCATTGATATCAACAATAATTTTAGCTTGAGCGAACTGACAATTACGAAACTTATTGTAATATTCATCAGTTGATTACAAATGGTCGATGTGCTGTAAATCATGTATTTAAAATATTTTTCTTTTTAGTAAAAAATTATTTTGTAATAAATAACAACTTATCAAGATATGATACAATAAATTGAACGCATATATTAATTTGAATTTAAATAGTGGTTTTATTTTCGTTAAAATTTACATCAAAATTTAAAACATATGTTTGTATTTCTTTTTGTAAAAAAATAGGAATTTCATAAAAAAGACGTGAATAGTTGCATTGTGCTGCATACAAATCCATAGGAATGTAAAAATCATTCTGACCCAATTTAGTAACACCTTTTATTAAGCATTTATGAATATATTTCGAAACATAGTCTTTTACATTCACCTTTGCATTTTTATTATAACACATAACTGCTTGAATAATTTCTATAACATTAAAAAACTTATCCATCTCTTGAGATGATAACCATATTCTTTTTTTAATTTCCTTTAGAGTTCTTTGACCTTTGTTTACTTTGAATGTCGAAGAACTCTAAAGGAAGATGAGAAGTTCTTTCCATTTTCATTAGAGTTTACCAAAGTGCTGTAAAATTGCTGCCACTCTTCATAAGTGATCTCCAATGAATTTCTTCTAAAATGATGAAACTTAACTTTCGGTTCAAATTGATGTAAATCATAGCCAGTGCTTATATAACTGGAATGATTAGAATCCAAAAAATAAGTATACGTTAGTAGTAACTCTTCTGATAAACTTTTCCCAACATTGGATTTTAAAATTTTTGGGGAAATTTTTTTATTTGTTCCACTCATAATTTTGATATATTTACCCATCGTTTTTTTGAAAGAAACTGAATAAACTTTTCCTAAAAAGTAGTTTAATTACTTATATTTAAGTATTTATACGTTTTTTATAAATTTTTTTTTTAATAATAAATTAATATTTAGAGTAAATATCTTCGTTCAATATCTTGTAAGTTAAATATATTATTAAATAGCTTTTGTATTATTATATAATTTTTTTAAAGCTTGTTCTATCAAACATTTTCAAAAACCTTTTTCCAATGTAACCAACAATAATGAACATAAACTGATGAAAAAACATCTTGTAACCGCTTATTATTACAAAAAAAATTGTATTCCATTGAATTACGTGGCAAAAAAGTTATTATTTCCTTGTTAATAAGTGGTAAACCATATGAATCAAAATATTTTATGCATCCATTTTGAGGTAAAAATAAAGCTAACCAGGCCAGAAGTATCTGTGTTAATAATCAATTAACTAGGTGTTTTAACATATCTTGCAATTTTATCTATTGGATATTCCACCAAAACAATTTTTGGTGTATTGGCTTTGTATTAGAATCGTTTCAATTTTAAATATGTTTATTGTTCAAGTTCAGTTGATGATAAAATATTAATATTATTAGAATGTTAACTATTTATATGTTTGCATGTATATTACGATTTTTATCAATTTGTAAGCTTGCATCAACCTCTCCATAAACAATACATGTTATTGTTGTTGGAAGTTGTTGTGAAAATTTAGCTCCAATTGTTAATGATCCTTGTTTAATCAAGCTCTGGCAAATATCACTCCCCAATCCATCAGGGAAAAGATCAAAAGCAAGAAAAAGGAAGCCTTTGCTGAACATTGGCTTGGTTACTTGATGTTCTTTGTCTGCATGATGTATTCCAGTTCCACCGAACAACGTGTGATATGCCCTTGTATAACAAGAGTTCTTTTCTGTAAAATTTGTTTCTATAGCTAAATTTGGTACTTGAACACCATTAATATATAACTTTAATGCTTTAAATTAAAATGTCTAAAGTTAAAGGGATTTTTAGAGCGTTTTCCTGTAAATCCATCATTTTCAGTCATACAAAAGATTATTGCATTTGGCAGCTGCCCAATAAAGACATTGTCTCAGGTTATATTAGAAGTACTAGAAAAAATTGTAAAACTCTTTACCTCAACGCTTTTGTGATGATACTTTGCATTAGCTTTGGCTAATACAGTATTATGTGCCAATAGAATGCTAGTGTTGATTGTTACATGTTTCATAAACAATGTAGCTTCTAAAGTTTTTAATCGATTCTCATCATTGTCTTCAACAAAAAAATAAAATTCTGGCTTTTCTAAAGTTAATACAACTCGAACATCTACGTTGTTGATTAACAAAACTGGTTGATTAAACATATCTTTTAGTAGTTTTCCTATTAATTCCACTTGGGCAATATTATGAAAATTTTTTTGTCGTTCCAATGCACCACTATTATTGGTTTTAAATATATTATCTTTATCTAACATTCAGCCAGCGCATTCTAAATGTGTTTCAGCTGCATTAGTTCCATAATTGAGTAATGTTTCGATATACGCTCTATAATTATAATTTGAGCCTGATGGTGTTATATTCTTACCATTTAGCTGAACATTACACTGTTTTATAAGAGAATGAAGCAAATTATTTACAACACCAGGTTGAACAAGAGGTTTACCATCACTTTGTTATCATCATTCCAAGCTGTTCCATCTTTTTTCAAAACTTGAACTTTAAGTCTTAAATATGTTCCAGATAAGTCTCTATAAGTATCTCCATGCCCCAATGATGTAGATCAGGCTGAATTTAAAGAAGCAATAGGATTTAAAGCAATTTCTTCAGTTTTTAAAATACTTGTTTGTACTGGACGTGGTGTAAAAATATCTAATTCAGATTTTATTTATATAATAATTAACTAGATATAATGTTGCGCACTCCACCACTCTCATCTGATCAAAAAGATTCGTCCTCGATATCGACATCAACAGGATCAACACTGACTCGAGCTTCATTATCCTCAAACATCAATAACATTCCATACTCATCTAATAACTCAACGGTTAAAGATGATGATTTACCCCAAGAGCTTCAGTCGCTGTGAATACAAAATGAAGAACTAAAGAAGCAGTAAGAGGAAGTTGTTTCAAAACATTCTACTGAAAAGGTTATATCACTTGTGACCTTTCCTGATAATGCCGAAAAAAAAATGGTAACAACAACTTTGAACTAATCGTTAATTCAAAAAAAAGGAAGAAGGATAGTTCTCAAAAACTGCTTCACCCAAAACAAACCAGAATCAATGATTATTGGTTTAATAACTCTAAAGAATTCACCGATAAATATAGCGAACTCGATACAGCCGAACCAGAAAAAACTACCCAGGAACAAAATCGCCAAAACCTCCTCCAATTTATGTGTCGGGTTCAGAACACGTCTCCTCTTATAAACCTTTTAGGTCAAACTTGCTCAGCCGAATACTTCACGAAGGTTCTTAAAGAAATGAAGTAAAAATTCAAGTGACAGACATCAATGACTACCGAGAAACAGTTAAAGGTTTAAAATTAAAGAAAACTCAATTCCATACGTATCAACTGAAACAGGAAAAAAGTTTTAGAGTGGTAATCAGAGGTCTACATCCTTATGTAGAACTAAACCTCATCAAAGATGAGCTTAAAAAATTAGATCACGATGTAATTAACATCTACAACCTCAAACAGCGTAAGGAGAAAATGAATTTGCAGTACCGCTTTTCTTCGTAGATCTTAGCCAAAGCGAAAATAATAAAGATATTTACAAAATACGATATCTGTTACATACATGTATAACTGCGGAAGCTCCAATAAAGAAAAAGGAAATACCTCAATGTACCAAATGCCAGCGTTATGAGCACACTTGGCAATACTGTAATAGGTTGCCTAAATGTGTAAAGTGAGCTGGTGATCATATTACAAAGAATTGTCCAAACAAATAGCTAGGGTCTAAATTCAAATGCACTTTGTGTCTAGGAAATCATCCCGCTAATTACAAGGGTTGTCAACGGTATAAAGAAATTAATGAAAAAAAAAATTTCCGTTTACGTAATAGGCAGCTACCCCAACAAAGTCATAGCGCTGAGGAAGACAAAGGAACAAGTGATATTCAAACTGTTTTTGGCCATAAACCCTAAGCAGAAATATTAAAAAACAAGAGTGATATGCCACAGCAAACAGCTTTCATATCAAACAATAATACAACTTGTACTATCAGTTTCTCAACCAATTCAAATGAAGTTTTCGAATTAAAAAACATGGTGAAAGAATTAATGTCACAAGTTGGGCATTTGATTAACCTTGTTAATACACTTCTCCCGAACTTACATAAAAATAGCTAAACTCCTTAACATAGTCGTCTGGAGTGCCAACGGACTGTTAAACCATCAACAAGAACTGTATCATTTTATTACTGATCACCAAATAGACATCTTATTAATTTCTGAAACCCATTTCTCAACCAAAAGTTGT
Organism: Argyra leucocephala; assembly: GCA_963942445.1. NCBI lineage: Eukaryota > Metazoa > Arthropoda > Insecta > Diptera > Dolichopodidae > Argyra > Argyra leucocephala. The sequence continues at coordinate 90,061,849 of OZ012680.1, forward strand.
TTTAACATAAAAAATTACACCACATATTCCACAAATCATCCTGATGGAACGGCTCATGCTGGTACTGCAATAATCATAAGAAAAAACATACAGCACTAGGAACTCCCTAAATATAAATTTAATCATATTCAAGCAACAAATGTCGTGATAGCTGACTGGAATGGGCCCTTAACTATTTCAGCTATATATTGACCTCCTAAACACAATATCAACAAATCTCAATTTATTGATTTTTTTAAAACGCCGGAAATAAGTTTATTGCCGGCGGAGATTATAATTCTAAACATTCGTTCTGCGATTCTAGGCTGATGACTCAAAAAGGAAGACAGTTACTACTAGCCATGCAAGAATTTAACTTGAATTATCTGTCTATCGGACAACCTACATACTGGCCTTCTGATTTTAATAAAACACCGGATCTTTTAGATTTTTGCGTCACGAAAAGTATCTCTCCAAAACTATTTACAGTGAAATCAAGCCTCGAGCTGTCTTCAGATCACACGCCTATCATTATCTCTGCCTCTACCAAAGTCGTAATAACTCGGTTGTAATGCTCGGTCGTAAATGAACAACGGTTACATACAAGGAAAACTAACTGCGATAATTATAGAAAGGAAATTGAAACGAAAACTTCACTAAATATAGGACTGGAAAACCCCCAAGATATAAATGAAGCTATGAAAAATCTAAATACATCCATAATTGAAGCAGCTATGTCATCAACTCCGACACAAGGAAACATCCGAAAATATGTTATTTCTCCACCTGAAATAAAATCCAAAATCATGGAAAAAAGAAACCTTAGGAAATATTGGAAAAAAACTAGATCCCCAGAAATCAAAGCATCGACGAAAACAACAAGATTAAAAACTACCTTGACATGCCTTATCAAATAGATTTAGCAATAAAGAAAGTCCGGATAAAGGAAGTACAGGAAATTATAAAAAAATCTGTGTCAGATAAGAAGATTCCTGGGTATGATGCTATGCTACTTTTGCTGACGACACTGTCTCATACTAGTACTGTGTCATACCAGTGTCTCATACTAATACGAGATTAACTTCAGAAGTTCTTCAGAATACCTGTTGGATATTCAAAGCTGGCTGAAAAAGTAGAGAATAAAGGCCAATGTATCTAAATCCCTTCATATCACCTTTACTAATCGCAAGGGAAATTTCCCCGCTGTTCATCTTAAAGACATGGAATTGGCACACCACCGGTCGGTTAAGTACTTAGGTATGCACTTGCATAGACGCCTCACTTGGAAAAGTCACATCATCAACAAAAATAAACAACTACGACTAAAATTCAACCAATTATTTTGGCTAATAGGACGTTTCTCCAATTTATCCCTATGCTATCCTATACAAAGCTATGATCAGGCCAATCTGGAGCTACGGGTTGGAACTATGGAGAGCATCTAGTAACTCCAGCATTGAAATAATAGAACGCTTCCAGTCCAAAGTATTAAGGTCTATAGCCAATGCGCCTTGGTATGTCCGAAATGACACAATTAGCTCAGATTTAAATATCCCATCTGTTAAGCAATTCATTAAAAAGAAAGCTGAAAACTACTATGTTCGACTGGAAAACCATATAAATTTACTTGCACCTCAACTCATCAATAATGAACGAACAAGCGAGCGCAGATTAAGACGTTTCAGGCCGCTGAATTTATCTACTACATTTACCTGAGACTCCATAAATATAAATTTGAATATTAAGTCAAGAATCAATGGATTCTTGACTTAGATTACATGTCAATTACATCACGTCAATTTTAATTTCAACATTATACTCAATATCTTTTATATTTTATGTAGATAATATTTTATGTATAGAAAACAGATTTACACACCATAATTTTTATTTGAATATCTATATCTACAAAATTATTATCTTTTAATGTTTTTTTTTATTTGAATATGTCTACGAAACTATTTTATTTTTATTTTTCTTTTATTTTTTTATTTCTATTGGAAGTTAAGCTAGGCTTCCTCTTGTGTTTTAAATGATTAATTTCAGAGTTTGAACTCCTTTTTATAGCTTGTCGTTTAATCCCCATACCATGCATCATTAAATTTTTTGTAAACACCTCTCCTTATATTTGTCAAAGCTTCCTTTCTTCGGTCTTGTAGGACTTCTTTTGGATTTGCTCCCGTGTTTATATCTGATAATGAATTAATACCAGTTGATAAAGCTTCCTTTTCCAAAATATCTAAACCTGAATAAAATATCGGTTTTAAATATTTCAGCAATCCACCAAAAAAATCTCCAATCTCTTGCCTTTTTTGATAATGATATACCGTTTGTAATAGAGTTCCTATTTCTTTCGATTGTTGCATAATGAATAAAAAGCAATATTTTCTTTCTACCTATTTATATAATTTTTTATTCATGGATAAAATGTAATGCAATTTTTGTTGGATATAGATTTGATATAAAATTAATATTTTCTCCATATTGATCTGAAATTCTTATTGAAATACTTTCAAAAAAATTCTTTTCTATTGGAATATATTGAACATTTTTAAATTCAAAGTTAAGACTGGGTTAAAGAAATTTTTTTTAGCAAACTGAAGTACGGGGCCATCCACATTTTTTGTCCGATTTGGATTAAACTTTTGATATAAGTTCTTTATTACGATACCGAGGTAACTACGTGGCTTGATTTTTAAATTTTGGAATTTAAAGGGCTTAAAAAATCTATTGAGTCCTTAGTTTTTGTGTTTTTTTAGCTGCTTTTGCCGGGGCATTCACATTTTTTACCCGATTTAGATGAAATTTTGGGATTAATTTCTTAAAATATATATCGAGGTAACTACATGGCTTAATTTTTGAAAATTGTCCTAGATTTCTATAATTTTTTAGTTATATGTTGTTTTATAAAATGGATTGTAACTCAAAATTCCCTTATCATTTCAACTTTTTTCTTGTTTTATCAAAAAGTTATATATAGTAAAAATTATATTTAGTAAAAATTTTTTTATAATTTATTTTTAAAATAATAATCATAAAATATTTTTTAAAACCCTTAAATTTATAAAAAAATATAAAATATGCAGTTTACTTAAAAATATTATGCACACTTAAAAAATTTAGTTTTAACAAATTTCGCTACAAGGCTTTGGCAGCTACGTAGCTAAAATCTTCTTTTTACAATAAATTCTACCAACAACACAACTTTTTTCTGATAAACAAAAATAAATGTACATTTGGTTGCATGCACCATACTAATTAAAATATTTTTTAAATATATTTTTGAATATGTTAACCTTAGGTATGTTAGCAACAATTTTTATCTATTAAAATTCGTTCCAAAACATTTTTGAAGAGGAAATAAATGAAGAATATTTTGTTAACTGAAGCCGATTTAGTAAAGTTGAATTTTTTTTAGTCAATTTTTTCCTATAACAACAAATACCAAGTATATTATAGGAACAATTGCGAAAGAACTACATTACTAACGACTTTACTAATTTTAGTAAAGTATATAAAAATCGAGTTTTGATGTATTTTATGTCATATTTTTAGTTAATAATTACCTAATAATGAAAATTACTCAAAGTAATTTTCAATACAACCACATCGCTTTTAATATAATACAATAATAATCAATAACCATATAAAACCAATACAAAATAATATAATATACAATATTTCCATATATACCAAATAATTAATATATAAAAAAAGGTCCACATTTCGAAAGCGAAAAGGACATTTAGTTGGACTGCAGACTTATCTGCAGATCCCACTATTATAAATAAATAAATAAATTACCTAATTATGTACTTATGTTATCAATTAAATATAACAAATTTGTAGGAAATGGAGACAGTAGTTCTCATAAAAGATTATTTATTATTTTAGCTAGTGCTTTGCTTCTACGAAAATATTGTTGTTAGTAAAGTTGAATGTAAAAATCATCTTTACAGAAATTTTAAACGTACTACGACTTCAAATACAATAGGCAAAAAATTGTCTCAAAACATAGATCGAATGATTTTTGGAACTAAAATTTCGGTGAATCATTGGAAAACTAGTGCACTATTCTACTATATTAAAATCTTGCCAAAGACATATCAAATGCGACATATCACAAATTTGGTCATCATGAAAACTGTGACAAAGTATTTTTTTAAGCGGCGTGAAGAAGAGAACTTTGTAACTTTGATGATATCAAATCTATTCTTTGAAGAAATTACTACTGCTGTGTAATGTTTAGTCCGAAACTCAGACAGTTTGTTACTTAATATGGACTAAAATATTTGCGAACAGTTCAATAGTAAAATTTGTCAATACGTAGGAAGGAAACGTATAAATTTTTCTTTGTGGCAGTCTCCAAGTAGATGTGCAGCTGCTGTTGACCAATTCAATTTTTTGGCTTTTACAGAGTTTTTGAAAGAAATAAATGGGAGTGAAAGAAATACAAAAATGCTTCTTCCAAACGCAGAAGAGAAAATAATTTAAAAAAATATGACTAGAAAAAAGAACAATATAAGCCAAATAAAAGATGAAGAAGAGCTAAACATCACTCAGTATAGATAAAAATTATAAAGCAGACACATGTGAAAAACCAGATATGTTACCTGTGTTTCTACAAAAGAAAAAAAATAATGCTGGAAAAGTTGAGAACAAATTTTGAAAATAGGGCGAACATTTAAACTAATATTTAAACAAATTTTTACATGAGGTTTGAGCTTTCAATTCTGTTTAACCCAGCCTTAAAATGGTTTCTGCAATTTTTAATATTGATAGCTTTCAAAGCTCTTATTTCAACACCTCCATATCCTACGATATATGGAGGTGTTGAAATAAGAATAATATCTGCGTAAACAATCATCATACCTTGTAGCTGATCATTTTACAATTTTACAATGTAAACACTTGTTTGAATAAATAAAGTTGTTCTTAAATTTACAAGTTTTTCTTTTCGTGAAAAAAGTTCCTGTATTATTTCTGACATTGTGTATGAATGATTTTTTTGCAGATAAAAATATTCTGTTTCAATTGAGCTTGAAATTGTTATATACTTTTCTTTTTCTACAATTGATACTGATTGATAAAAACTTTCATTTGAAAATGATTGCAAGAAATGATTGCAAGATAAAATTGATCTAAAAGGCTCCTTTCTTGTAAATCCAGGTTCAGGCATAAGATTGTTGATTAAAACTGGTAAAAAATTTGCTCTCCATTCAATGTTTCGATATCTATATTTTTTTAAGGTCAGCGTAAAATGTATTAACCCATTCTCTTCTTAACAGTAACACTTGATTTAGTTAAATGTAAAGTTCCTATATTAATCGTAATGCAATTTCGAGTTATATATTTATCTGTCTGTTAATGATTTTCTATCAACAAAATTTTCTGTTAAGCCAACCTTCCAATTTCCATATCTTAGATCAATATACCTTGGTATTTTATTAAACTGCGAAAGAGAAACAACAAAACCATTCTGAAACAAGAGATAATGCTCTTTTCTCAATCTTCTCTTCGCTATTATCACATCATCATTTGAATTCGACTCTTCATAATCCTCATCAATTTCTATTCGATCTAATTCATAGATATTTTCATAAGAATCGGTTTGCATTGCACCATCTATCAGTTCTTTTTGTTTTGTTTGTGTGTTTTTGTGCTTTCTTATAACCCTCGATGTCTGAGAGCCTATGTTCCTCACATATTTCATTGAATTAGGTATTACTTATATTTTATTATTTTTGATAATATTATCAGTAATCGTTACCGAATTTACGGATTTTTTAGCAAATCTTTACTTTTCTTTATTTAATTTCATCAATTCATTACGGTATAAATACCACTTTTTCGTATCATTTGAGTTTTTATCCATTAACATTTTTTTCATAGCTTTATCAATTTCACTAAGTTCCTAAGTTCATTGTCATCTAATAAAGTTTCTTTTAATTTTTTATATTGTTCAGGATGTAAAACAATCATTCGTTGTAAACTATTCATTTCTATTCATTAAAAACATAGGATATCAAAATAATAATAACCTTTAAGTTCACCACTAGAAATTTTGAAGGGAATATTATTTTTATATTCTATGTTTGGAAATTTTAAATCTTTGGGAATGGCATTTTGTTCGGAGTTACACCAAATTTCCTTTGGGATAGAAGGAAGAAACCCTTTGTTTGAATTATTTACTAAATTAATTATAAAAATTGTTTTTCCACAACAAGATGGTCCCGCTACCATCATTGTAAAAGGATGTACAAATTTAATCATATTTTAACGAACTATTTTGGGCAGAAGTTTCTATCTAAATAAAAATAAATAGGATATTTTTCCTTTTTATAAGCTGAAATAAACGGAAGAGAAAGATCTTTTGGTAATGAAAACAGTTTTTAAGTTTTTAATTTTTATTTTCTAAATTATTTATTTTTTTAAAAATTTACATTTTTTAATTTTTTTTTTTTATATTTTTAAATTTTAGATTTGGTTTTAAATTTATTTTTTTAAAAAAATTAAAAACTAAATTTTACATTTTTATTTTTTTGAAAAATTTACAATTTGTTTTAAATTTCCTTTTTAAGTTTCGCTTTATCGATGTTGGCTGAACGCTATCATCATCATCATTATCGCTTTCTTCTTCAGCTTCTTCCTCATCACTTTGTTATTTTCGTTGCAAAAGTTCGAAGACATATTTTGATAGTCTTCAATTCGTCTAATTTTACTGAAAGCTTTCTGGAACTCCTCCAGCTCCTTTTCATCTGCTATAGTGTTAGCTAATCTTTTCGGTAAGTATACCGAAAACATTTTTTTACCATAGTCCAGGGTCGCTAATAACTGCTTCCGTACTTTGTTTCTGTAAACTTTAGTTTAATTATGTTATAAACTAATTTTCCTTCTAATTCGTCCACCCTTTTTAATGTGAGGGTGGCTCCCCCAGCTGCTGAATTTAGAAACTTCGCGAATTTAGTGTTCTTTATTTTTTTTTTAAATTTGTTGTTTTTGTTGTTGTTTTTCAGGAATTAAAGTTATGAAAACTTAATAATAGCATGACCCAAAATACAAAGCTATTTATAATTCAAATTGCAATATTCGCAAAAAAATTTTGAATGGATTTCTAATAATATTACTAATAATAATAATAATAATTTAAAATTTAAATTGAAAGTGTAATTTGACACTTCTTTAAAAAAAAAAATTTTCCTGCAAAATCATGTTTAATTTTTAAACTTTGGATATTGTACAACATGCCTTAATTCTTTGTTTAAGTATAAAATTTATAACACCATTTAATGTCATTTTAATATTTCACAAAACCATCTAATACCAGGTTAAAAGTTATGCCGGTTCTAGCGCAAAATCCTATTTATTTTTTATATGAAGGTACAAATTCACTTTTACGCCAACTTGGAATACAATATTAACTTAAACGGTGACAGACCGACAAATGGACGGACGAATTTATACTACATATTATACACTTTATATTGTTATTCCGTTTACGAAATCATTTTTTCTTGCATAATTATTGTTACGTTACAAATAATTTCAATTCAATTTTTTTGCCACTCATCGTGCGTACTGGACGTACGGTCATACAAAGGGGCTAACATCGACTCTGATCATTTTTTGGTTATAGCACTTTTTAGCGCCAGAATATCTGCAACGGAGAACAAGAGCAGCGAAAAAGAATATAAGGCTAAAAGAAGAGATGAGAAGAAACTCATCAGGCGGAAAAAACGAGACTTCGAAAAATCTCTTCTCATAAATATCGAATCTCATAGAAATAGAGGCGAAGTGCGGAACTTCTACAAAACAGCCAAGCAACTGGCTGCTGGCTATAAACCCGCTACACATGCACTAAGAGATAAAATGGGAAATTTGGTTACCGAAACGCAAGGGATATTGGAGTCATGGAAGCAACCCTTTCACCAGCTGCTAAATGAAATGGAAAGACACAAATGCGTTGGGATGGCATTCACAGTTTTTGGAAAAAATCCTGGGCAACAAGTTAAACGATGTTCATGTGCGAAGTCGATATATGCGATCAAGCGCTTGTGGACATAGTTAACTTGAGTACTTTAGTTGTAAGTTGTATTATTTAGAATTCCAATTTTTGTTTTCTATACAATAAGCTTTTTAAAATATTGAGTTTATTTTATCTTTAAAGATTTTTTTTAATTGTTTTTGTATTGTTCTTTCTTTATAAATATTATATTTTTTTTAATTTCCGTTAAATTATAATGAATTTTTTTCAGTTTTGTAGAAAAGTAATTTAGTTTTAAAAAAAATTGTAATGTACAACCACAGATAAGTAATTATACAGATGAAGCAGTTCTAACAAAAAATCCGAGACAAAAAATTTTAATAAGGGACATCTAACAGCGGACAATTTTAGCAAAAAAAAAAACACAAGCGTTTTTAAAAGTTTTCTGGGGCGATAAACCGGTTTTTTTATTTTTATATGGTTTATTCTTTATTGTTAATTTACAGGAATGTATGTGTTTTCTTCTTTTATTAAATTAAATTTACTGAGTTTGTATGCGAGAATAGTAATGGCGGACAATAATTTTTAAATATGAATTTTTGTGACGATGAAAAATAGTATTTTGAGTTGATATGAAAATGAAATAATTTTAATAACGGTAGAAAGAGTTCTATTAGAACAAAATTTTTAATAACGGACAACTTCTTAATATGAATTTATTGACTAGAATTATTTAAATCAAAGTTTTTAATAACGCACGGTTACTTAAATGTATGAATTTTACTAAATAGTGTTGATAAAATTTTTATGAAGTCACTTTATTGAATTATGAATGATAATTAAATATTTAAATATTTACAGGTTTCAATTTTATTTTTCTATTGAATAATTTGTGAAGATAATATTTGTGTGCAATTTTTCTACTTTTATTTATTTATTTGAATTTTTATTTTCGCGTAATTTTAAGTAATAAAAGTGCTAAAATTATGTACAAATCTTTGAAACAGGTGGTAAATAAGAAACTTCAGAAAAAAAATGGTTTAAATTTTTTTGTTTCTAGGTATCTAACATGTCTTATTTGTTCCTCGGTTTTTTGTAAATATATGAATAATGAATGTTTAATCAAAGGATTAAGCAATAAAAAAATATTTGATATCTTATGAGGTACTTAATTCTGTGGTCTTACAACGAAAGATGATAGCTGCAATTTTGTCGAATTTTAGTTATGAATGCCATTTTATATAAAATTGTAAGCACTTTCAAATAAAAAAAAAAATTTAATAATATTAAGTTATTTATGAATTTAAAACTGAATAAACTAACAACTGCCGTTGTAAATTTTTCTAATATAAGCATATAACTTCACTTATGCAGTTATGGAGGCAACACTTACCGAAAAGTAAAAAACAAAAAAAAATTATATGTTAAGATATGCAGTTTTGCATTTCCATGTATCTTGAAAAATTTTTCTGCGTATTACCTATACATTTTTTTTTTTATATAAACTGAATAACTGCAGTTATCATTTATGGAATAAAAGTCGAGTTTCCTTTCACTAATCATTTGTATTTATTTTGCAAATATCGATATTTCGGAAGCAACTTACTTCCTTCATCAGTGCTTTGCGACTAATTAATATTTACACTAATCCTTACATATAATTATATAATTTGAACCCTCAATAATATGCTCATTTTGTTAACAATAGTAATTCCTTAATAGTGCTACCTAATCTATAGTGTTTTATTTAATAAATTTTTTTTTTTTTTTTTTTTTTTTTTTTTTTTTTTGTATAATTATTATTTATTGCATTTAAACTAGTCTTACGCAATAACCCTTATTCTAGTATTTATGATCTTAATTCTACCTGAACCTGATTTTTAATTTTAAAGTAATCTAAATAATGGCGAGAATCCACTACCTACATCATTATTAAGTCTGTTGTTAACAGGTTCTCTAGATATTGCCAGGCTTTCATACATATCTAGTTTATTATTTTTGTTTACCTCTTTTATTAATTTTAAACTATTCTTATTTATATGATGTTATTCTTCAACTATATGTTGCGCTACAGCTGACCTAAAATTCGTGTAGTTTCTTTTCCTCGCCAATTGTGCTTCCCTCATATGTTCCTGGAATCTAACTGTAATTAACCTCTTGGATTGTCCTATGTAAGTTTTTGTGCAATCTTGGCATGATATTTTGTATATACCACTTACTTCTTCTATGCTTTTCTTATCTTTAGCAGATCCTAACAGATTACATAATTTGAGATTTCTGCTAGTAGTGACTACATTTAAGTTGTATTTCTTAAATATATTGCTAAATTTTTTTTGTGTATGCGGAATGTGCTACACGGATTCGTTTTGGCTTCTCCATATTTTTGTTTTGTTCGAATAAAGTTGAGAGATTTTCCATTTCAGTTCTATGGATCTTCTTCTTTATTATTTTCTCAACATTTTCTTTCATAAATCCATTTACTTCTGCTGTGTCCTCAATATATAATTATATATTGAGGGTTCAAATTATATAATTATATGTAAGGATTAGTGTAAATATTAGTTAGTCGCAAAGCACTGATGAAGTAAGTAAGTTGCTTCCGAAATATCGATATTTGCAAAATAAATACAAATGATTAGTGAAAGGAAACTCGACTTTTATTCCATAAATCTAAACATATCACTAAAAACAAATCTGATTATCAAAAACAATGAAGTTATCATGTTCTTCAGCAATAACTTTTATGTAACAAAAATGAATGAAAATACTGAAAAAATTAAGTAATTTAAAAATTAAAAAATAGGTAAAAATTTTACGAAAACTAAAAAATTATTGAAATGATTTCAAAGATCATAATTTTTTAAAAATTTTCAAAAGATTTTCATTAAAAATATTTTTTAAATTGCGATTTTGAAATTGTTTTACACAGTAAAATTTTGCGATTAAATTAGTAAATGTGGAATTTGTGAAATTACTGCAGTTTTCAGTAATAAAAACAGCGCTGAAAAAAGTGCTGAAAATTCTCAGTGTCTTTTTCGGTGCTTTAGTTGGGCTGAAAATTTTCAGCACAAGCTGCTGCGCATTTTTCAGCAATATGCGCAATTTTTTTGTAGAATATCAACATTCATCAGTTGTTTTGAAAAGTTTGTTTTGAAAAGACCAAAACTAAAATTATTGGTGAACCAGTTCATACGACAAATTTAAATTTATATGACAAATTTTAAACTAAAATTCGATCTTTTTAGGTAATATTTATAATTATTCTATAAATGTTAACTAGAGAAATTTTAGTTTGAAATTTATAGTATGAATTTCAAATTTAAAAATCCCATATCTGAAATAACAAATCTTATATTTTTCCATTTGCTGAAAAATCTGCTCCCAAAGAAGCATAAATGTGTGCTGAAAATATTTTTGAATGAGCACAGAAATATGTGCTGATTTGTGTGCTGAAAAATGCACTTAAAGATGCGCCTACTGCTGAAAATTTTTGTGAGAATGTATTAGTATTTGTATAATAATGGAGGAGAATTGCGCTGAAAAATTTCCCGACGCTCTGAATAAATTCAAATAAACTCATGTGCGACTTTCAGCATATTTTTCAGTGCAGAATCGACCGCGAAAATGTGCTTCTTTTTTATCAGGGTAAATAATATTAGATTAGATAGATTAGATGAGTCTTAAGCATATTGTAAATTTAAAATTTTACTAACAACACATTTTTTGTGTGCAGCCTTAACCGTGGGAAAAAATTTACTATTTTTTTTCAAAATCAATTTTCTATTAAAAACAAAAATAAATTAGTATTTATTTTTGTACTTTTGACAAGATTACATAATACGGAAAAAATTTCATATTTAAAAAATTACATGCGTGTCAAATGCCTGTTTTTCATTTGACTAGATACTGGATATGATAAATATTCATAATAAAAATTTCATGTAGCAAGTTTTTATCAATTAACCAGTATCCGAACTACATCTTCTAGGTGGCGATTGGTGGAAAGTGTCAAGTTCAAGAAATTGAGCAGCCTTCAGCAAAAATAGTTCCGGGTCCCGGGTCTCACAAAGCAAAAAAAAATTTTTTTTAACTTGTCTTTAGTACAATGGCTCTTGATCACGATGCAAACAAGAGTCCCGGCGTTTTATATATTTTTATATAGGTTATTAATAATTATTATAAATAATAAATAATTTCTTATTATAAATAATAATTATTATAAATAATCAAAAGTCGGGACCGAAGACCTTCAACAAAAACAAAAAAACCAAAATAAAATATTTTGTATACTTATCTTGATGCGTAATGAACATAATTGACATTTTGGTTTTTGCACAAGCATGAACCATTCCGTTAACCGCTTGGTAATAATAACTGATTTGCTTGTTTTTGTTTTTATTTGGAAAAGAACTCACATATGCACAATGTATTATTTGATAAAATACAAAAATCATATGATTAAAAAAAATTTCAACTGTGTGCGCAATATTGTTTGGCTCTTCTGAGGGAGATGTTGTATCGGCATAGGACCTAATGACCATATTCTATTATTTTAACATTTTCTACATATTGTAGTTCAAAGTAGAAAGTTTTGAAACAAAAAACAAATAAATATATGTCCTTAATAGTGCATTTAGTATCTTAAGTTCAAAAAGAACATTTGGTAACATGCTTGTTGTTTTAGGGTTTTTGTATCTATTTAGGGAAACGTTTAATATTTTTATCTCGTTAGAAGAGTGTGTTTCTCTTCGGTTTTATATTGTTTTTATATATAAAAAAAATAATGTTGCTCCTTTTACAAAGTAATGTAATAAGCTGGGTCAACATTTACTTCAGAAGATTGTTACTTCGTAAAAACCACATTCCTAGTTTTATATAGAAAAAGACTAAGAAAAAACAATTTTTTTTAATAAATGCTTATATCTTCTAAACTATTCGATGTAGATGTAAAGTATGTATGGATGTTTTTTGCAGCTCAATACCTCCAACCACTCCTATCAACATAAGGTGGCATCCTTCAACCACATGATCCATCGAATGTTAACACTTCCCATCTCCCAAAAACGGTTAATAAAAGAGACTAAAAACATATTTGGAATTTCGAGAATAAACGGATATCCAGAAAAAAATATAATGGACTTACTCAGTAAACTGAAAGGTTTTTTTTCGAAAATTTTCTACTTTGAACTACATTATCACCATAACGCCAGCACCAGTCATAAATGTTAAAATATGCTCCAGACAGTTATCTTTCTACTTACTATATAGTATATAACTGAATATATATATATATATATATATATATACATAATACATATATATATATATATATATACATATATCTAATAGACCAACAAATATAACGGTTTTTATACAAAAACATCAAAACAACAAGGATACTTTCAAATGTCCTTTTCATCCTTAAGACATAAGATGCGAAACTAGAGATATATATTTTTGGAAAGCTAGCAATTCCAGATATCCTTGGAATATAGTCATTAGGTTCTACGCCTATACAACATCTCCCTCAGAATCCCCATTGTTTTATATACAACTTATTTATGTATTAAGAATTCATTAAGGAGAAGCGAGATAAAATGAAAAGGTGTCTACTGCGCAGGTCCTTAAATGCTTGTCTATTATAATTATAGACCCATAATTATTAATTATAATTCAAGTTAAAGCCAAATTTAACGTTTTTAATAGAAGAGGGATTTAAATATACTGATATTGACTTTTCACTATCAACCAGTAAACAGTTATGTTTTAATAAGAAGCTACGGTTTTGTATGGTTTGAAAAAATGAAAATACCTGCCTTTTCTACCTTTTCCCTATACTAGGTCAAAATAATTTATTTTTTTGTAGAAACTATTTTTCAACTGTGAAGTCTACGGCTAACTTCTACTACTTTTACTAATCAGGTCTTATTTTTAAGTCCACCATTTCAACAAAGAAGGAAGCAGTTGATGAAATCCTAAATATAAATCGTTTTATATTATATAAAGATATATAAATATTATACTATATAAATTTTAGTGATTTCACCGTTGTTTTTAATTTTTTTTTTATTAACTTATAGGTATAAGAACACTTGCATTTAGATAATAATATTTTTTTCTTTTGTGTTTTTTTAATGTTGGCAGTAACTTAGATAGAATTACTTTTGGTAGAATAACCTTTTCGGGCTTAATTTAAGTACGGTACTGTAATTGTATACTAAAAATTTTTTCGAGAATTTATATTTTGAAAATTTAAAGTAATAATAAAATAGATTTTTAAAAAACACTTCGACGGAGAGCCTTCTTTGAGAAATTTTGTTAACTAGAATAAATACAACAATATTTCCTTCATGCAAAAAAATGTTTGCTATGTCTTTTTCCACTTTGTGTTTTGAATTTTTATCTCTCTCTCACAAATTAAATTCTTATTACAATATATTTCTTACAATATTGGATATCAACTGGAAAATGGTAAATATTTGTATATTGGTATAATGGTATTAATATCTACACATTGACAAATAATAAAATTTCATTCCAGTGCATCTTCTTATTAATGGATATTCTTTGATAAAACCTAAATCTACATATATTACAAATCATGACACTGCGAGCAGTATACTCATTTTGTACCTTATTTATGCAAGTTATAGGAAAAATAACTTACCCATTTTTTAAGTCTAAATAACTGAAAAAATATAATTTATTTCGAGTTTTGTTCTACGAAGAAATTAAAATTTTGTATTTTACAGATGGAATAGTAAAAAAATAAATATTATATACTTTAATGTTTTATTATAGAAAAATTGATTTAAAAAAAACCTTGATAACTATTTAAAAAAAAATATTTACGCCTTTCAAAGGAGAGTAAAAATGTACTACATTACTGAAAATAAATATTATATCTGTTATTAATATCATTTTTTTAAAAATTGTATGCCAAAATATTGTCAGGCATTGTACATGTACTACATCAAAACATGCAACAAATTATTTCTAATTAGCACAATTTGTTCACTATTTTTCTTTAACCAACAATTTTTTAAATTTTAAAATATATTTTATGTGATACTAGCGGATCCTGTGCGCTTTGCTACACCCAGTTGAAAAAAAATTTCGTATTACATGCAGCACAGTGATACCTGTAGAAAATAAAATTAGTGAAATCAAAAATCGTGTAAATTAATTCTTATGTTCTTTATTAAAACATATAATAATAACCTTTTATTTTGAATTTTAAATGATTACAAAGTTTGAAACCATAAGAATTTTTAATATTCTATTGCAATGCTCTTTGGTAAACAATATTTTTTGTTTTTTCTTCGTGTGCAAATATAAATAATGCCAAAGGTTCACCAACACGTGAACGTCCTACGTAAAATTGCCCATGTGAGAAAAAGTCACTTTTAATATTTAACCCCACATACTTGTAGTGATTCCCCTTGCGATTTTTTTATTGCCATTGCAAATGTAATACCAATTTTTAAATGCAGAATATGTGGTGGAGTTCTTGGTAAATCGAGTGAATTGAAAAATTTAATTGGGTGCTTCACAACTTCATCAGGATCCATAACGCAATCGGTTGACTTGTATGTAATTGTTTGGTCACTTATTTTGTTTTGAATGGAAATATTTATTTCATTAACTGATTCTTAATTTTTTGTTGCCAATATAGTTATAGATTATTACTACTCAAAACCTTGGTTTCACTTCGAATTGAAACTAAAATGCACATCAAACAACTTAAATAATCTATCAAGATATAAACTTACCTTAAACTATCCTTGAATTTAAAATTATCTTGATTCTTATTATGTAATAATTTTTATTATTTTAGAGTTTATAGTTAAAAATTTTATTTATTTTTAGTTTATAATTAAAAAGCAAGACTCATTTTTTTATTTTTTACAAACACCAACATTTTGTAATTTTTACTGTACTTACCTGAAAGATTCCGCCAATTATTGTACTTAAAATTACAATTTCTAAAATTTATCAATTTTTGCAACACTATTAAACTATCAACTGCAAAAATTACCTGTTTTTGCAGTAATAATAAGAACTAATAAAAAAAAAATTCAATATATTCAAACTTATGTGGTAATTTTTTTAATATAATAATTAGCTATTTATTATAGGTTATAAAATAAAAATATTATAAATGTTTAGATTTTGCAACCGAAATACTTAATTAAATATTTACTAATTTTAAAATTAATTTGCAATCTACATTTGCATAATATAATAAAGGAAACTCGTAAAAGTTCTAACTATACCGAAACAGGTAAAAAAATTACGGAATGCGAATTTTTAAAATTACTTTTTTCTATTACAATATAACCTCTTAGGTACAAATAAATGTTCAATGAATTGTCAGGCTTTGTTTTGCTGTTCTAAAAAAAGGGCTAAAGATTACTGGCACATAAATTAAAATAAAAAAGAATTATTGAAATGCGTATTAAAAATATTGTCTTAAAAATCATAGAGTTAATATATTATTTTATAATTTAATGAAAGGATCGATATAACTAGTATTGGTTTTGTACGTTACATACTCAATTACTATTAATAAAATTACTTATTTTACCTAGTTTTTATAAAAACTTGTTTTCTAGCGTTAGAGTAAAATTTTTGTATAATTGAATTTTAAAATCGAATTTTACTTATTTTACCTCTTTAATAAATTTATTAATATATTTCTGATAGTAAATTGTGTTTATTTTACGTGCAAAAGTTCAAATAAAATTATGCTTAAAACACTATTATTAAATTAATGACTGTATTTGTTAGCAACTGCAATAGAACCTATTTTATTTACAGATTTTATAAATTATTTTTTTTGTGTTTAATTGTTTTATTACATACACAAAATCAAATAACTATCAATCGAAAAATTAGTCGCAAGTACTGATGAAGGAAGAAAGTTGCTTCCGAAATATCGATATCTGCAAAATAAATATACATGATTAGTGAAAGGAAATTCGACTTTTATTCCATAAATCTAAATATATCACTAAAAACAAATCTGATTATCAAAAACAATCAATCATATTAGAAAGTTTATTTAATTCCTTTTTCGTAGAAAAATTTTAGCTACCATTCTAGTTATAATCTAAGAGATGTACATTTTTTATTGCATTTAACCAAATATTATTAAAGCCTTATTATTATCATTATTAAATCTGTCAACAAATTTTTAAACAAAAATATAAAGACAAAAAAACAAATAATATTTAGGTACCTATTCATTTTCTATTTTTCAAGTAAAATACATGAACAATATCAGAAAAAAATATTATGATTTATGCATATGAATATAAAATAATAAAAAATAATAATTTTTGTGTAGAAATTGCATGTATTTATGCGAAATTTTAGTTTAAAAACTGGTTTAAATTAATTTATAATTTTATTTGACTACAACATTAAATTTAGCATAAATTAACCAACTTTATGATAAATTATCAAAATGTATATTGGTTTAATGTAATTATCCAATTAGAATAGTTTCTTTTGGATTTTAACTATATTAACATTTTTAAGTCGTTAATAACTTTGAGAATTAAAATTTCCGTCTAAACTTAGGCAATATTTTAAAAAGAAATATTTTCATTTTTATTTGAGTGATGAATTACGACGTAATATTCTTCTAATATAAAATTACACATATAAATTGAACTCTGGTTATAAGGCCATTTGCGGGTCCAAGCTTGACATAAGCCATTCTCATAAGCCATAAAGCTTATATATAAGTTTTTGTCAAAATCGGTGCAGTACTTCTTCCGGAAAATGGTTACGAACATACAGCTTTCTTTTATTATATATAAGAAAAGATAAGATAAGATATAAAAGATAAGATTTTTTTATATAATAAAGTACCAATTCTAAACTTTATTTTGATATTAAATTTATATTTTTTTAGTTATATTAAATGCTGTAAAACTTTGTTTAAACAAAAGAATATCTACAATAAGAAGTGGCACTGCTTCCAATTGCTCCAAAAATTTGGTGACCTTGAAATAGAAAAAAATTATATTTTTTAAAAATCTTCCAAGAGTTAAAAGAAAAAGATGGTAATAAGAAAGTTTCATATAAGAAAAAGACAAAAAACGGGTGCTCAAAAAATGTTAAACTAAAATTAATATTTTTGAATTATGATAAATTTTTTATTGCTAAAAATTAACTTTCTGAAAGAATGTTTACCAAGAAAAAATTAAATTCCAAAATATTTGTGTAAAAGAATGTTCAAAAATATTTAAATTTTTTTTTTATAATTTTTATTTAACATTTTTCATAAATGTGTTACCTTTAGAATTTTATCTTTCGTATTGAATGCTTTAACATTTTTGTTGAAATTTTGAATTATATAATAAACTCTTACTCTAATATACAGTTTTATAAAATAATTTTTATCAAATTTATTACAGCAATTATAATAAAATCGTATTTTAAAGATTGGAATAACTTATATTCAAAAAATTTTTCTACATATTATATCATCAAATAAAGTTAAAAAATTTTGTTCTAACTTATCTAATATAATCATAAAATCATTTGGCGGTATTTGTTTTTATTGATATTTTTTGATCAATGAAATCACATCTGTCAATAGCTTTTAACCATTTTTCTCTCCTACAAATATCACAAATATTTAATATTAAGATTACGTCATAATATCTAAATTTTTATTTACGATGCTATTTTAAATAGAACACCATGTATTTTTCTTAAATTCAATTTAATAAAATTAAATATATACGTGCAATACATAATCTTTCGGTAACCGATAATATTTAAATACATTAATTACTATCTGTCTTTTTCAAACTACACACTAGACATTTGTAATAATGTTTACTCATTTCACAAAATTTAATATTTTCTTCAATATAATAAATATCACTTTCAATTTAATAAACTAAATTTCGTTCTTTATTTGCACTAATTTCGAATCCACTTATCAACTTAAAGTAAACCCGCTAATAAATTCATATATAAAATAAGATTAGGTACAATAACAAAAATGTAAACAAATAAGTAGTACACCCGCCTTTGAAAATACATGGTGAAAAGTTCACTTCTGAAAATTGTGTACCTGCTCTTTCTTGTATTGAGTTTTTTGTATATAGTGTTAATCTCTTTTAACCAACGCATTTTTTTTATTTCAGGAGTGGTAAAAAATCATACAAACCTAAGTAAATCTTGGAAAAATTGAATTTTTGAAAGAGTGCCACTTCTTATTGTAATAGATAATTTTTGGTTTAAGCCTAAGTCTACATGTATCACAAGTCAGGACACTGCAGAGAGGATACTCATTTTGTACCTTATTTATACAGGTAGCATATGAAAAATAAGGTAGCCATTTGTAAAGTCTAAATAACTGAAAAACAATTTTTTTCGAGTTTTGTTCTAAGAAGAAACTAAAATGTTGTATTTTTTAGATCGAATAATAAGAAGAAAAAAATTTGTATAGCTACTTTAATGTTTTATTATAGAAAAATTGAATTAAAAACAACCTTGCCATATAAAAAACAATATTTATGCCTTTCAAAAGAGAGTAAAAATTTACTATACTACTGGTAATAAATATTGTATCCGTTTTCAATATCATTTTTTTAAAAATTGTATGCCAAAATATTGTCATGCAGTGTACATGTACTGAAATGTAATGAAAACACATAACAAATTATTTCTAATCAGCACAATTTTTTCCCTATTTTTTTTTAACCAACAATTTTTTAAATTTTAAAATATATTTTATGTAATATTTTTTTATATAATTAAGGTACAAATTCTAAACTTTATTTTGATATTAAATTTATATTTTTTTAGTTATATTAAATGCTCTAAAACTTTGTTTAGACATAAAAATTTCAGCCAAATTTATGAAATTACTTCACAGCTTGCTCAAATTGGTTGAAAAGAATAAAAAAAAAAAGAACAAAATTGAAAACCTTTCGTAAAGCACGAATAGTTTTTCTTTATAAAATAAAGGTTTCTAAATATAACATAATTTACAATTTTTAAAAATTAATAAGTATACTCGTATTATGTATAGAAAAAAGTAGAATATAAAAAGGAACATTTAAAAAATATTAGGTGGATACATTTTATGCCGAATGAGTTTTTAGTAATTAAGAAGGGTAGGTAAATAGAAATATTTGAGAATCAGAAAATCATTACAAAAAAAAAAAAAACAATTAGGTACTTTTTATTTATTTTTTATTTATTTATTTATACTGCTTAGCACAAAAAGTTTACAAAAAAAGTTATTACATATTTGCTACAAATCACATTAGAAATTCAGAATTAAAGCTAAAATTAAAATTGAATAAACAATTACATACACTCTAATAAAACAACAAAACATAAAAAAAGAATAGCAATATCCTAACAATAGCGATTGTACAATTTTTGCTTTTGGAAATGTTTTGATAGTGTAAAGTCAATGTTAAATTTATGTTTGTTACCTATAATAAGCATTCTATAAATAGGTTCAAATTTGCCATAATTAGTCCTATGATTACTGATATTAAATAAATTGAATGAGCGAAGACGATGCAGATTTTTAATAGTGATATTGTTGGAAATGAAAGTTGATTTGACATTGCCCTTTACAATATCTGCAATAAAAATAACATCAGAAACCTCACGTCTAAGTTCTATGTACACAGATCAATTAATTTTAACCTTTGCTCATATGGTGGTAAGATAATAGGATTAGACCATGACAAGTGGCGTAAAGCGAATCTATCTAAGAAAGTTTTTTTGTACTGTCTCAATCCTATCAATGTGTACTATATAAAACGGTGACCAAACTTGACTTGCATATTCAAGATTCGGTCTTACAAGGCAGGTGTACAACGACTTAAGAACATATGGATCTGAAAATTCCTTTGACCAACGTTTAACAAAACCCAGTATTGAATGAGTTTTATTTATAATTTTATTATATTGAGTTTTAAAGCTAAGATGAGAATCAAAATACACTCCTAAGTCTTTTATTGAGGTAAATTTAGGTAGACCAATACCGTCTAAGGTATAGTTAAAAGAAATCGGACTTGTATAAGATATGAGTACGCATTTATTTACATTAAGTAAAAGGTTATTGTTAACACACCAGTTGTTAAAATTGTGAAGGTAATTTTGCATAAGTATAGCGTTCTGGTTAGACGTAATCTTTTTAAAGATTTTCATAACGTCAGCATAAATTTGAAGCTTACAGTTAAAAACGGCTGAAGTAACATCATTTACCGATAAAATATAAAGTAAAGGACCAACGTGACTCCCTTGTGGAACACCAGAATTGCCTTCGAAAGGTTCTGCAGTAATGTTTTTGTACGAGCGTTCATTCAGGTAAGAGTATATCCATTTAAAGAAAAATTCTGGAAAGCCATATTTTGTAAGTTTCAGCAATATGATACTATGTGGCAATAAGTCGAATGCTTTACTAAAATCTGTATAGACAACATCAGTTTGGAATCCTTCTTCCATATTTTTAAAAAGTAGTGATGTTGTTTCAACTAGGTTTGTCACCGTAGATTTTTGTTTTACAAGACCGTGTTGATTATTTGTTAAAAGATTTTAATAGTGATTATAAATTGAATCAGTTATAATTAATTCAAAAACTTTTGGAATAGAAGATAGTTTTGCTATCGACCGATAATATGTGATTTCATTTTTGGCATTCTTTTTATGAATTGGTCTAATTTATAATATAATAATTTAATAATAATAATTTTTTAATTTAATTCACTACTGCAACAGTGCTTCTAATGAAAAAAATAAATGATTGGAATTTAATTAAATATTGCTTTTTTTGACACATTTCTTTATTCCATTTTTTATTATCAAAATAAATTTGTTTATGCATTATTTTTATTTTTTTTATTTTTAGATGAGTTTTGAACTAGATTAAAAAAAAAACAGTTTTAGTATGATATAAACTAATTATTCATATATAATATAAAATAATAAAATAAGATGTAGAAAAAAATCAAATAATTAAACGAAGAAAAAATTAAATTAATATATCTATTTCACTATTACTAAATATGCTTGTGAAATTAAAGCAAGAAAAACATAATTTAAAAATTTTAACATATAATTTTAAAGGTAATAAAATTAAATATATTTAAAATATTGAACAATAAATTTGATTAAAAAAAAAAAAAAATAAAATTAAAAATGAATCCATCAATAACATCATATTATTATCCTTTAATATACTATAATCATCAAATTCAAATAAAATCATGAAATTTAATAAAATTTATTTTATTATTTTAAAATATTATCAACGAAATTAATTGAAATGAGTAAAATAATTTTAAATACTAAAAAGAAAAAATAAAACTAAAGTATAAATTTTATATAGTAAATAAATACCAAAAGTAAATTTTATTATTATAAATAAATATCACCAAAAAATATAAATATATATATATATATATATACATATAAACTATATACTTACTATATTATAACTTTCTAAAATGTATGTCCTAAAAATATAATAAATACTAAAATAAAAAAATATATTATGAATATTAATTAGTAATAAATATTAAAAACTATTATAGGTATAGTACTATATAATTAATTACACATATAATTCAAATTATTAAATCAAATAATTAGTTAATTAAATTTGAAATTTATTAATAAAATAATCAAACTAAATCATCTTTAATTGCATTTTCATTTATAAAATTTTGCTTCTTATCAATATTCAAATTAATATACATACATATGTTTGGTTCATATGGATAGGATTCATATGCTTATATGGATATCACTATTTATGACTATTACCAACACTCTCAAACATTAAATTTTATATTATGTTGTCAATTATGTTAATTAAAGAAATAAATACATTATAATTTACATATATATGTAATACATATTATATAATTCATATATCATAATTTTTATTTATACTTAAATTACTAATATAATTTTTAATTAATTGTTGTATTAAAAGCAAAACAAAAAAAATAAATGATTAAAATAAGAAACAGAAAAAAAATAACTAAATTAAAATTTCATATTTTTGATTAAATAAAAATAAAAACAAGTTAAATAATAAAATTTTGTGTTAAATTTGATTTAAAATAATTACAAATATAAATAAAAAAATGTAATAGTGAATCTATATAAATTATATACAAATCAAATAACAAACTATTCAACATAAATTATAGTTATCATTTTTAAGTTATGATAGAATTAATTTAAGATTTAAATAAAAATTTTTTTTGTAAAATTACTTAAATTATATCTATATAAATATTTTTCATTTTAATTCTCACCACATAAAAAATTAATTACAAAACAAAAAATGTTAAATGAAAGGATATTTTAATTTAAAAAAATATATTTAACCAAAACATGGATGGATTTCTTCATAAAATTGTCATACACCTAATTGCAATGGAAATTTATTTAATTTTTCAATTAATATGGTAAATTTATTTCAAACTTGCTTAATTTAATTAAATAAATAAATTTATTAATAAAATTAAAATGTATATAGGTTAAAAATATAATTATGTTTATTAAATACATTGCGTTTTTATTTTAAAGTAGGTACCTATTTAAGTTTTAAATTATTTGACAACTGAAATTGAAATTTACATTTATTTGCTTGGTGCAATAATATATTTGAAGCGTAACATACAGTAATCAATAGTATATTGTCCAATACTTCAGTAATATTGTTGCGTGTTATTGATTTAATAATTTACTAGCTATTCGCGTCGTCTCATTCCTTTTCATTCAACAGCTTTATATTTCCCTTTTTTATTAGACGACAGTAATTGCAATGACAGGACAAAGCACAACAACTAATGGTTACTAAGAAAAAAAATTGTATTAAGTTTGATTTCGTCATTAAGGCCTGTGCTCACCTAAAAAAACTTTTTCTCACTTTTAAACTATATGTAAAAAAAAAACGTAAGAAAAAATTCAAGGAATACTCAAGTGACAATATTAATTTTCTGTTTTGAAAATTGTACTCAGTAATATTCTATTTTCGAATAGATAACAGTAGCAATATCGAAATTGAAGGAAATTTAAATTTCTTTCAGAAATATATATCGAATTACAACAATTTATTTTGCTTTCATAACAATATTTCGTAACAATGACAACACCTAGTAACCCGTTATAAAAATGACGAAAGGAAAATAAATTAATTTGTTTTCTTTCTATCATTAAAGATTTTGTTTTGAATTTAAGGAAAATACGAATTTACTTTTTTATCATACCTTTATTTTTCAAAAACTTATTTTATTTGATAAGAATGCGTTTAATTACCATATAGACAGAATATTCGTAGTAAGACCGTAAGGTTCAAATTTTCTTTCTCTAAGGTTCACTTATTTCTTAAAGAAATTTTGACAGTTGGATTAGAGATAAGAAAAAAATAAAATTTAGTAATTTGACAGTTTACTTTAGCATTAATTTTGAGGTGAGAACTATGTCTCATTGGATTCTCTCATAAAGGAAGTGTAAATAGAGGAACTGCCCAGAAGGAAAAAACAATTTTCAATATTAATTCTTAAATTTTACTTTATCGTAGAACCCCAGAGAAAAAATATACTTCATAGGCCAAAATACCCCAGAGAGTAAATCATAATATGTACTCTTTCTCTTGAGTTTGTATATCGCAAATTTATGCATGGTAAATTCGTAAATTCCTTCATCCTTCATTATAATTTATAATATGTGTGATATATGTGTAAAAAAAAAAGAAAAAAGGTATATAGAAAAAATACAATATATGTTTTGTTTACATTCATGCAGAGATACAATTATTTAATTTTTATTCTTCTGTGTTTAGTCCAAAATAAAAGAGTACTTGCAACAGTGGCGTGTGTAAATTGTTTTTATTATTTTTAGTTCTTTGATAGTTTTTTTTAATTTCAAATAAAATGAAAAATTATTTTTGTATTATTATTTGATGCGTTGAAGGAAAGATAGGGTAACTTAGATAGGGTTTGAAAAAAAAATATGTACTTATGTTTTAGAATTTGTGGCTGTGCATAAAGTTAAAATTTTGCTTTTAAAAACTGAAAATTTTCTAAAAAACGTTGATTATCTCGAAAAAATTGGCAATTTTTTTTTTTTTATTGTGTTGATGCGCTTCATCATCCCCTACAACTTTTTCATACACAACTTTCATATCAGACTTGCCGTTTTTCATGTAAAGTCACAGCTTCTTCCCAAAGTTCTTCGAAATGGGGTGATCGTTGTGGTATATGTTGAAATGTTATTGAATTTTCCACACACCATGTCATCATTTCTGGTTGAACCGGTTGATTCAAGAACTGATTACGCAACTCAGCTAAATTTCTACGAGCACCAACAAAATTTGTCGCATTGTCACAATACAGGGTTTTGCATAAGCTTCTGCGACTAATAAATCGCTTCAGTGCAGCAATGAACGGCTTTGCTGACAGGCCCGATACGATTTCTAAATAAACCTCCTTTGAGATGAAACACATAAAAACTGCTATGTAGGTTTTATATATTTTGTGGACGAAATCGGAAGCAACGAACATATTTTCTTACAATTTTTCGTGTATAACCTCGTTCATTGATGATCCAAAACGTTTGATGAATTATTGAAATTAACCCCTGAGATCCAGCCTAAATGAAGAAATGCCTAAAATGAAGAAATGAAACATATGAATTAATAAAAGTGTTATTTTTTGGTAAAATTATTGGACACTGAGCTGAGTATGGATTGTCCGAGTTTCGAAGACGTCCTTCGACACGCAACAACCCATCTTGTTCATCGGATGGATTTAAGCTCTATATGTTGCTCGTATGGTTAACTGTTAGACCTTTGATGAGCTGGTTGATATCGGCTCTGAATGCCTCGCGTTGAACTAAATATAAGATTCTCATGAATGCTGATTCCAACTCCACCGCAGTAAGAATTCCTGATTGTGATGATTTATTTGCCAATTTATTTTTTGAATTGCTGACGAATCTGTTCACATATGCGAAAATTCGACGGTTTTTTGAAAACTACTATGTTTGTAAATTGATTCTCTCTATTTGCCACTAGTGTTTCATGCATGTGAACCTATCTATCCTAACATAATTGTGGAGTCAGTCCAAAACTGAACACCATCTATCTGATTTGGGTAATTGGAACGTATTTTTGTTCACAATTTTGAAAATAATTCAGCACCGAGAATTCCAAGTACAGGAAGTTTTCTCACATAAAACAAATCGAGGAATGCGAAGGGAATGTAGTTCTAAACAGCTTTCTGTGAAATTTGTCCAGCGGTTATGCAGACTTTGTGGCAACGATTCATCCCATGACAACTGCATTAACCAAAGCTCTTGAATGAAAAATTTTGACGAGACGATTATTGGGTTAACTAAGTCAAGTGGATCGAACAATTTTGCTAAATCTGATAGCACTGATCGTTTTGTCGTTTTTTCTGGCTTGATTTCTTCAGCATGGTTGACAGTGAACCTAAATTCATCATATTTTGGCACCCAAAGTATACCGAATGTTTTAATTATGTCCAAATCATTTAATTCATCATCCAGCTGTTAGCGCGTGTTTAGAACATCGAAATCTCAGCAGAATAGTAAAAATATCACTTTGAACTGTTGGACCGACGAACAAAATGTCATTCAATGAAAAGTTAGTAGATGTAACACATGATGCATTGAATACCACTCTGAGTTTTGTGGTTGAGCTATCAGGGCGTAGAACATACTGATGAGGTATAAAGTAAAGTTGAGTGGGAGCATCCTTTCATTTAATTTCCTCCATATGCCCAAATGACAAGCAATCTTGAAGAAACTCAGAATACTGTTTTTTAATTTCCGGTTTCTTTTCTAATTTATTTTCTAACCATAAGAATCTCATTTTCACTTTGGTGAATGATGTCCTTAGCTCCTCGGCCGATTCTTTTAATGGTAATTTTACCATTAATCGACCATCTTCCATGTGTCGAATCGTTCGGTGAAAGAGATCTTCACAGCTTTGTTGTTCACTAGTCCATTTTGGATAATGTGTTTCAATTGTTTCAATGGTCCAAAATTTTTCTACTAATTCTTCGAGTCGGAAGTTCTGGTTGCTAGAAGTTGTGCTATCTTTATTTTATATAGAAACTGCACAATGATGTGTGTCAGCAAATCGGTGAACACAACCTGAAATGATCCATCCAAAGACCGTCTTTTGTAAAAATGAACCGGTTTCCGATAACTTAATTCGACCAACTGATAATAATTTGAAGAAAATTTCTACACCTATTAGTAGATAAATTTTTTGCGACTTATGGAATGATGGATCAGCGAAATATACATTGTCTGGTAGCTTTAAATTATTTTTGTTAATATTTTGTTGAGGATGATCGTTTGTAATCGATGTTAAGATCCAACATTTTAGATATATTGTAAATTCGTTTATTCGAGATTTGATTGTGACTACCGTTTCATGAGTTACATACGTGGAACTTTGACCAATACCAGTGACTTCGGCAATTATTGTGCGTCGATTTAATTGTAATAGTTGCACAATACGATTAGTTATGAAATTTACTTGTGATCCACTGTCTGGTAGTACACGAACAAGATGATAACGATTAGTATTGTCTTTGATTTGCATTACGGCGGTATAGCAAGAAATATATGGTCTTCGACATAATTTCTGCATTATTTCCATGTGATACGAAATAATTTGTTTGAAAAAAGTTGTTAAAAAGAGATTAGTTGATTGTTTAGATAAATGTAGTTTTTTGAGCAATCGTCAGTTTGGTTTTAGGCAAGGTAGATCGACTGAAGAGGCATTATTAGAATTTTATAGTTGAGTTTATTCCAACTTATATGTTAAAAAATCTACTGCAGGTTTATTTGTTGACATTACCAAGGCATTTGACATAGTCAATGATATTTTGTTAAGTAAATTTTACAATATGGGTTTCCGTGGAGTTATGTATGATTGGTTTGCGTTTTACTTGAACTCAAGATCTCAAAAAGTGAAAATTGGAAATTCTTTGCGTCCTGAGAAAATTCTAAATATTGGAGTACCTCGAGGATCAGTTCTTGGACCACTTTTGTTTCTCATTTATATTAATTCCATTTTTAATCCAAAGTTATATGGTACTCTAGCAGCTTTTACAGATGATATTGCTTGTGCTTATGGTAGTTCTAGTCCATTAAATCTTATTGCTGAACTTAACCACGATTTGGATTTATTTAGGAATTGGTTTTTTCATAATAGATTAATTATTAATAGTAAAACAAAAGTCATGTTCTTTAAAATTTCTGGAATTAATTTAAAGGGTTGTAATTTTAAATACCACTAATCTAATTGTAAAAAATATCTGAATCTAAATGACGTCGATTCATTGCTAACTGTTAAATTGTATAATGAAATTGCTAACTGTTAAATTATATAATGATGAATGTTTTTCTGTCGAAGTAGTGTCTTCTTTTAAATATCTTGGTGTACTGATTGACAAAAGGCTGAAATGGGCTGATCTAACCTTGCAGTTAAAACAATCTTTTTTTGCTTCAATTAGAAGCATTTTTTACTTAAGTAAAGTGTGTTCTCCAAAGGTATTGCTTATGGTGTATTATGGTATTTTTGAATCTAAGCTTCGTTATGGAATAACGAGTTGGGGAGGAGCTTACTTTAATAAAATTAGACCGTTATTGATCTCTCATAAGCATGTGATTAGACTTATCAGTAGAGAGAATCGCTTTAGTCATAGTTTTGATTTGTTTAAAAGATTATCTATTCTTCCTATAAGGCATCAGTATTATTTTAAGGTTTTAAAAGAATTTTTTCAGAAAAGGGGTTACTGACGAAAAAGGTTTTTCTTTAACCATAATTTACAGGTTAAAGCTCATTCAGTGGTTGTGGTTCCTTTTTTCAATACGACATTTTACAAGAATTTTTATGATATTGTTGCACCAAAATTTTTTAACATTCTTCCTGGTGCTCTTAGAAATATGAGATTGTTGTCTCTATTTGTGAAAAATATAAAAAATTGGATTTTGGGTTTCGATTATGTTTATGTTGAAAATCTGCTAAATGTTATAGTTAGGATTTTGTTACTATTCATTTTTTACAGTAGCTCTGTTCTTGAACTTCTGATAATATGCTACATTTCTCTTTTAGTTTTTTATTTTTTATATTTTTTTGAATAAATATTTATTTCTGAATTTTAGTCGCTTTGAAGTGCTTTTTATTAACTGCTCTTATGTTAAACTTTTATCAATGAGTTCTGTAGATATATTTTAACAATGAGTTAATTAATGTAGATAATTTTTGATTTCTTTTATACATTGTATATATTTTACTTTTTGTTTTCTTTTTGAGTTTTTAAATTTAAATCTTATATTACAATATTCTTAAATTTACAACAAAATAATTATACGTTATAATTTTTAAATTTTCTTAAAGTTTTATAGTTAAAAAATTTATTTGTTTTGAAATTTAGAATTTTTTTTTTTGAATAAATACGTTATACTCTACAATTGAATTGTATTTAAACGATGAAATGTTTGTTTTTTGAAGGTGCATTCGACACTAAATTTTTATAATTTAAAGAATGTATCCTATCCTTTATTTTTAAAATGATATACTAGATGCTTGATAATTTTGTTTAACTAATTAATACAAGTAGTTAACTAGATAGATATTTCACTTTTCTTTTTTTTAGATATACAAATGATACAAATTTTTAATAATATTTATATTATCGTTATTTAATATATTATTTAATTTAATTTAAAGTCTGCAAACATTTTCGTTTATTTTTTTTTTTTTTTATTATTATTAGTTATAATGTCTCCATAAATTATAGTTATAATAATGTTGTATAATAGGTAAAACTGTAGTATATATATTATTATGTATCAGTTTGTGTATATGTATGTTCAAATCCGTAATTTAAATTTAGTTTACATAGTATGCATTATAAATTTAATTCAAATTAAATATTGTACATGTTATGCTTTTAGAATGTTCTTAATTATGTTTAATAATATGAAAGTATACAAATGACTAGGGGCCCCTGTTGAGTAATTATATTTCAAGTTGAAGTCAAATTTAAAGTTTTTAAAAAAACTGACATAGACTTCGCACGATATAGCAGAAATCACTCGTGTTTAATAAAAAGTTTTGTGGTTAGTAAGTTTTATTTAGGACACATAAATACACGTCCCTCATATACTGCTTCGTTTCCGATATATTCCCTATAGTAAGAAGCATTTAGTGATAAAATTACTAAAAATAAAAAGTTTTGTCATTAAAGAGGTACGTATATATACCTACATAATACATAATTTTAATAAAAACTATATTATTACTACAAATAAAAAAAATTTAGAAACAGTTACTTAAAAAGATAAAAATGAAGAATTCAAGTGACCTACTATATCAAAATAAATTTGCTAGTCATATGAACAATTCAACTGATTTTTTTTGTTTTTGCTTTTTTATATTTTTTATTTGAGATGAATTTGTTTCTTTGTTTTTTTTTTGGCATATGTGCATAGATTCATTCGCAAGTACATAATATAAAATATAATAACTGATTTGTTTACTTTTGTTTATTATTTTCATAAGATCTCACTTATGCATAATGTATTTGCTGAATAATAAAATCGGATGTGTACAAAATGTTCAACTGTGTGCGCATTTTTGTTTTATATATAATCTTCTATATTATATATATTAAAAGTTCATTAAGGAGTAGGAGAATCGAAATAAAATAAAAAGGTGTCTACTGCGCAGGACCTTAAATGCTTGTCAATTATAATTATAGATATTATCCAAGATGGCACATTAATTTTTTTTTTTATGTATTTCTGAAACCTTCAAAATATCCTTAATTTTCTTTTTCTCTTTATAGTATCTCACTCTTTTTATATAGATTATTTTCAAAATTTAAATAATTTTTTTTTGCTTTTTCTTGTATATAATTGATATTTTACTTGGCAAATATTTGACTTTTCTTTAATTTCACTATACATATATATATTTTTTTTATGTTGATCAATTTTTAAAATTATTTATATAATATAGGTTCAATTTTTATAGCCATATAGTAAGTGCAGGTACCTATTTTGGCTTAGTAATATTTAAGGTACAGTCGCAACAAAACATGTGCACATATACGACTATATTT
The DNA here is from genome assembly GCA_963942445.1 of Argyra leucocephala. Classification (NCBI taxonomy): domain Eukaryota; kingdom Metazoa; phylum Arthropoda; class Insecta; order Diptera; family Dolichopodidae; genus Argyra; species Argyra leucocephala. Next base: position 90,092,983 of record OZ012680.1, read on the forward strand.
TAATTAACTGCTATGTTCCTTTATTTCGGCAAATATTTAAATTTTGTACTTACATAAATGGATCCCTGTTACGAAATTTTGTTTTTAATTGTAAAATACTAATAGTTAATTATAGTATTGAGTATAATTATTACAATATTTGATCAACTTGTGTGAGGAGCCTTAAAATTTGACACGAACTTTATCTTTAACAACTCACTGCGACTGATACAACCAGCTTCAATAAACTCACCACGAGATGTGTTAAGTAGAAATTTATAGTGTGTTAAGTAGATATTTTATGTTTTGCAAATTTTAAACATAAAATATAATAGTTCTGTGGTTTTACGACGAAAGATCATAACTGCATTTTTGGCATTTCTTGTAAATCGCAATTGAATAAAATTTAGTATAGAATTTGCTATACTTTTCTAGTTATTTTTGATTTTTAAAAAATATTTTTAATGAAAATCTTTTGAAAATCTTTAAAAAGATATGATCTTTGAAATTATTTCAATAATTTTTTAATTTTCGTAAAATTTTTACCTTTTTTTCAAATTTTTCAATAACTTGTTCATTTTTGTTACATAAAAGTTATTGCTAAAGAACATGATAAATGCAGTTATTCAGTTTATATAAAAAAAAAAAATGTATAGGTAATACGCAGTAAAATTTTTCAAGATACATGAAAATGCAAAACTGTATATCTTAACATATAATTTTTTTTGTTTTTTACTTTTCGGTAAGTGTTGCCTCAATAACTGCATAAGTGAAGTTATATGCTTATGTTAAAAAAATTTACAACGGAAGTTGTTAGTTATTCAGTTTTGAATTCATAAATTACTTAATATTTTTAAATTTTTTTTTATTTGAAAGAGCTTAAAATTTTATACAAAATGGCATTCATAACTAAAATTTGACAAAATTGCAGTTATCATCTTTCGTTGTAAAACCAGAGAATTATATTATTAAGCATAATAATATTTTGTTCAATATATTTAACTGTAAAATGTTTGTTTTCTACAAAATTATTTGAATTATTATGAATTGATATTAAAGTTTTACAGTATTACTACATACACATACGAATATAATATGTAAGTATGTACAACTTTAATTGATCTTTTAAATGCTATAGAAAGTTCTGATTGTTTCATTTAAAAGAATAATAAACATCATATCTGTGTTTTACCACAAATTGAGTTACACGATTAAAATAGACTACGATTGTCCTGTCACGATCGCCAAAATATATCGGATAGATCTTGGTGATGACAAAAAAGATAAACAATTTTTATTTTTATCAATTTATTAAATTAGTTCAATTAATTACGCGTATTATCGACCATTATTCAATGACTACTCAAAAAGTAAAAAATATATTATACAAAGCAAATAAGTAATATGCATAAGTAGTATGAATAATACATATATAATTTCGAAATGTAGTTATTTCGAAAGTGAGAATTTTTAACTGTTTAATATTTCTTGTATTTTTTACTTTTTTTACTTAATCTAATTTAATGTACGAGTCATAGTTGACAATATTGTGGTCGTATTGTTTTATGAATTGATTTTAAAACTAATAATTGAAATTCAAATTACAAACTTAAGTAAATTTATTTAATATTTTTGACAAACAAATTTAGCCATTTGGGGTAACATACTTTGTAAGTGAATTTCATTTTGATTGAAAATTGATTATTATGCACTTCCTAATCACACTATGAATACAGTAATATATTTTAAATATTAAGTTTTTATAGTAACCTGAAGAATCCAAAAGAAAAAAATCATTAGAGTAGGTAATAATTATGAGTGATTTAAAACGATGACCAAAATCCCCTTATTTGTTATCGTTTCAGTTATTGCAACAGATATCCAGCCAGACCTTCATGGACAATGATTGGTTGCGCTTAATCAAAGACTATATCAAAACTGTTGTATATTTGGCTTAACACAAAATGTAAAACAGAGTTAATGCTATATTTTATATGTCATGTAGAAATAGAATATATTTTCCAAAAAAACCTTCGAAGTAAGAAGGAAGTAAATCTCAAGTTAAATTTTCTAAAATTTAAATGAAAAAAAATATTATAATTTTGAAAGCCAAAAAAGACTCAAATCAATTCAATGCGTTTTAGTAAAAGGAAAATAATCATTCAAAATTTCACGTTTTTTTGAGAATAAAAACAAAAAATTAATCAAATCAAAAGATATCATGAATGTAATTTTAGTGTCACAAAAGTTATATCTTATTCAATTTTTCAGTTACCAACAATTTTATTCTGCACCAATTAAATTAACTGAAATAACAATATTTTTTTATTTTAATTGTTTGTTGTTATTTTGATGTTTTTTTATAATTTCTTATTTGGTTTCTAAAACAAAACCTAAAAATTATTTTTAAGAATCAAAATACAAACAAATGAGAAAACAAAAAACACATATTATACACATTTCAACAAAAAAATTATTTTATACACCTACTTATATGTAGATACTGTTTTGCCAAGAAAATATAAAAAATAAAGCCAAAAAATTAAAATTGAATTGTTTTTTGGCAGTGCCAATTTAACTTTTTAGATCAACAAGTTATTTTTTTTTATGTTAGGTGGTATAAGTATATACACTTACCTTAAGTTAAAATGCTATAATACCTTATATTTCTTGTTATCTTTGTCTTTAAGTCTTTTGTTAACAATACTTAATAAAACAAAAAGATTTAAAAGATAATATAAAAAACAATTTTTGTCCTTAAATAACATTCATAATATAACCCAAAAACAAAAAAAAGCACAAAAGTTATTTTTAACTTACCACGATCTCAAAAAGCTTTATATTCTTAACATAACCTAAAAGACGTTGATGCAGACTTTTGTACCACCGTGGATTATAAAACGATAAAAATAGTAAAGAAGAACAACTTTCTTCAGGATGTCAGAGATTAAAGGAATAAAAACCCAAAAGACATTGAACATGTATCGTTTTGTTTGTTCATAGTTTATCCTATCATTCAAGTTTTTTTTTTTGTTACTTTTATTTTTTATTATCTAATTTTGGATAAAAAAAAACACTTAAAGAGAAACAAAAAATTATTCAAAATTTAAAAATTGAAATAGATAATAAAACTAGTAATAATACAAAAACAAAAACAAACAATTAAATTTGTTAATATGCATTCTGGTTTATTGTAATCAAAGCTTTTGAAACAATATTTAACAGAACAGTAAATTGAAATTCTTCTGAAAATCATTTAGGTTTATTATTTATTTTAATATAAAAAAATTTGTTTTTAATTTATTGTTGTTATATTATATTTCTTGTATGATAGTCTCGCTGTTAGAATGTTTTAAACTTTGATTTTTTAAATAATTTGTCAGAAGGAAATGTCCAAACCACTATTTTTGAAAAGTGCAATGTCACTTCAAAACGTCTGACAGTAGATTATTGTTATAATCAATATTTAACCCTTCGTATTGTCGGTGTAGTTCTGATTCTCTAGAATTAAGAAGTTTTTAGATTTAGCGATAGCCAAAAAATAAAAGGTTGAGTTCAGGTTTTTAAGTTCCACCCAAACAACAACAACAAACTAAAACAATATTTATTTATTGGCTATAAAAACAAAATTTGTATTTTCCTTATAGTTTTACGGTTTTTCCAGAGTTGGGAAAAAATATTGTGAAAAATTATTATTATTATTGAAAAATTATTATTATTATTGAAAAATCATTAAAAATCATTAATAAAAAGAAAATTCATAAAAATAAATAATTAAATTTTAAACAAAAATTAAAATGTGTAATTGTTTAACAACATCCAGAAATTTATCTATATTTTTAAAAATTTTGAGAGATCTTAAAAGCGTTTGTTAATGAGTTAATCTGAAGCCTTCCGGGTATTATAAAATATACGTAGTAAAACCATATTCCACTTTTCATGTTTGTTACATGGTTAAATTAAAATATTTTTGTCATAAATATTTATTTAAAAGCCAGCATATTGAAGTAACAGTAAATTCAAGAATAAATTCATTTTTTTTGTAAGTTGGTATGGCTGATCATTGAGTTGACAGAAAACGTAAGACTATGAAGTATAAAATTTAGTGTGCAAATAAAAGGATTCAAAAACAAATAAACCTGTGTATGTTTAAATAGTTAGGTGGAAAACAAAAACTTAAACTAATAACAATTATTCATTTTGATCCTTCGAACCGGATGTCTATAAAACTCAGTGAATGTAACGACATATAATACTACCATCACAACAATCTTAACACGCTGGGTGGCGCAGTAGGTAGAGCGCCTGCCTTTCAACCGAAAGATCTCAGGTTCGATTCCCGACGAAGGCAAAAAAAAAAAAATGCTTTCTGGATTTTTTGACCTGATCCAGTACCCTTTATTTATCATTGGGATAAAATAAATGATAAATAGTTGAGAGTTTTGGTTATCACTTAAAATAAAATGGACAGTAGATATAGTTTTCCACATTTAAATTAGTAGAACCATATACCATAAAAAAAATTCTACAGAAAAATCTATTGTATGTAATTGTGCATTCCAAATCTCTGTGTAAAAGCAGTTAGGGTGTTCATCCCATAGACTTGGAATTATATAAAAAAAAAAACAAAACAAAATGTTTTCAATTTAAGCAAAAACTATTCAAAACCGACACGTGGAAGTTTAACATTTGTTACATCACCAGTACAATCAATTAAATGTTCAATATTCGGACAAGTGATCGAGTAAATTCATTAAAGCTATGTTTTAACTGACTTAAAAAGGTCAACTAATTTAGCAGTGCAAATCAAGTAGTTGGAGACAGTTCAATAACACACAACAGTGTATAACATCATAGTTTTGACAAAGCAACATTGAAAATTGTCATGCAACAACATGCAATGACAATTGGTGTTTGTGTTTCCAAACATACTTCAAGCACTGTTCTTTTATCTACAGCAGTAGTCAGCATTTGTGATTCCATGGTACGTTCATGCATCAAGAGTACTTTTGGCTACTGCATCACAAGTGAATATTACAACAGAAGCAATGTGCAATTTATTAAAAATCAAGAGACAACAAATATCCATGAACATAAATGGAATTAATCAATCAGTTACAAAATTATCACAGTCATCTAACATTACAATTGCATCACAACCCAGTGAATTTAAAATAATCATAGAATGTAATATAATGAAAAAAATTATGGGCACGTTTTAGAGGTAATGCCCACACAATTAACAGAGTGTTGACGTATTAGGTAAAGTGCCTGCCTTTCAAGATCGCAGGTTCGATTCCCGACGAAGGCAAAAAATGTTTTCTGAATTCGACCTGGTCCAGTATACCCCTTATCATTGGGATAAAATAAAATATAAATAATTGATAGTTTTGGTTATCACTAAAAAATAAAATGCAACTATGCTATTATCAAGGCGAAGTACTCTACAGTAGATATAGTTTTCCACATTTAAATTAGTCTATACCATAAAAATTCTACAATAGCTTGTGATTGTGTATTCCAAATCTCTGTGTAAAAGATGTTCATCCTATAGACTTGGAATTATAAGAAAAAAAAGATACAAAGAAATGGAAAATACCACACTCAATTCAATTAGCAGATCCATTTTTTAATATACCAAACAAAATAGATATGTTAGTTGTTGCAGAATTGTTATTTATTTATTTATTTTTAATAGTGGATCCTACAGATAAATCGGCAGGCTAACTTTAAAGGTCCTTTTCCCTTTCGAAATGTCGGTCGTTTGTTTATTATATTATATTTATATTATTTTTATTAGTTATGTTATATCATTGATTAATAATACTATAAGGATAGACATTATCATACAACAGAAAATGTTCAGCTCACTTTTTCAAAATTCTCTTCATTATATATATTTTCCAGCGTATATTCAATGTGTTAGTGCATTCTTTATTTTCAATTTCAATTTTTAAATTTTTGAACGTTTTATACGACTTTATTCTCTAAATAATTTGTATGTGTTCAGTTTCTCTATACTGTTCTTGAATGTATATTATTGTTTTTAACTTCTTGTTATTTGACTTTGTATAATTTGAATTTATTTGAATTGATACTTGATAGGTACAAAAATTTCAAATTGGATAGCATTTTTATCGATTAGTCTTTTAAGAAAAATTTTTTTTTATTTTTCTCTCAATACATTGTAATAAACGGATTTTTATAATTGTTGATGTTGTGCATGTATATTATTTGTAATAATAAATTATAAAATTATAATATAATTTTATAATGTTAAGAAAGCAAAAATATTTTTCTTTTTTTAATTGAATAATTTTCAAAAATAAAAAAATTTCAAAAAATTCAAATAATAGTGAACATTCATTCACGTTATGATTTCTAATGTATATTCATACATACATGCATACATATATTTATAAATTTACAAATAGAATCAAATTTTTGTTAAAGATGTTTGAAATACAATTCTAAATTTTAAATTCAATTCAAATCGGTTTTTAGGTACGTACTTATATACCTACGTTCAATTATTTCATCTCTAATAATTCATTATGAATAGCTATTTAAATCTCCTTTTCAAATTTTGTGTTCATTTTTTAAAAATAGTATAATGCACATGTATGGCAATTTGACACTTTTTATGTGCAAAATCCAGCAAAATATCTAATTGCTAACTCTTCAAAATTACTAACTGATTTACTATGTGATTGAACTGTATTTGAAGTTGAAGCTAAAACATTTTCCTTCTCATTTCTTCAGGAAAATTTTCAATAATAAAAACTTCATCAGCCAAATCATTGGCATCAATGTCCAAATAATTGTTGTGATCTGTTTCACAATTTGAGGATCTATTTTCGTTATAAATACTCGGCAGATGGATATCTGCAATAATCACCAGCAGATCTTATATGAGAAAACATATTTTCTAACGGATCTTAATTCAGTCTGCGCGTTATCAAGAAATTAATATTCTATCAATTTGATCTTTCGATAAAGATAATACAGCAGTTATTGTTTGGGCCATTCCATTAATGGAAGAAAATTTTTTGGTACTTTGAATTTTTGATTTTTTAAGATATTCTAGCAATTCCTCTAAAGAATAAAAACGGAGAGTTTTTAACGGTTGTGAATTCAAAATTTTTAATTTTTTGTGTTAAAATTTGAAGAATTTGAGTAATCAATTAACTAGTTAATTCTTAAAACAAAATCAACAGTCAGATTAGCTTTATTACTGTTATATAAATTTAAAAAAATTCGATCAGTGTTATTTATTGCTTTTATGGCTGCATATGTACTATGACTAAATAATTGGAAAGCTGATTTTACAGACATTTGTTAAATGTGTTAGAATTAATATGGGTGCTCTGAACTTTAGGTAAAATTGTTGAAAGCTAATAATATCATTATTCCAGTTTTCAAAATCGGGTTTTATAAAAGAATTTCTGATAGATTTTATAAGATGATATATCAAACAAAGCATACATTTTATTTCCATTCCAATCATAAAAAAAGGGTCTACCTTATTGACACCAAGTAATTCATAAGTATTTCGATTTGTACTACATTAGTTACAATCAGGTGCAATAATTAGTTGCAAATATTTTTACAAATAAATTACGAATTTGATGAATTTTATTTACAACAACAATATATTTTCAAAGCTGGAGTAAATCATGACAAGCCTTTGGATATTGATGTTTAATGCTCTTGTTATGAAAATAATGACAAAGTAGAAAATTATGAATTTGAAAAATACCATTTTGCATACAATACAAATTGTGCGTTATTATCTTATAAATAAGTTGTGTGCTTACTGCAACAAAAAAACATATTGATATACTTTTCAATTTACTCTACCGTTAAAATTTTTTATAAATTTTACAAAAATTAATGATGAGTTTTTCAAATATTTTTAAATTCTGTTATAATTTTAAAATCCATGCATACATACATATCCACATATTGAAATAACCAAATAACGCCTTTTAAAAATAAAAATATGATTCTATTTGTAAATTTATACATATATTTATGTATGTATGAATATATATTAGAAATCATAACGTGAATGAATGTTCACTATTATTTGAATTTTTTGAAATTGTTTTATTTTTGAAAATTATTCAATTAAAAAAAGAAAAATATTTTGGTTTTCTAAACATTATAAAATTATAATATAATTTTATAATTTATTATTACAATTAATATACATGCACAACATCAACAATTATAAAAATCCTTTTATTACAATGTATTGAGAGAAAAATAAAAAAAAATTTTTTTCTTAAAAGACTAATCGATAAAAATGCTATCCAATTTGAAATTTTTGTACCTATCAAGTATCAATTCAAAAAAATTCAAATTATACAAAGTCAAATAACAAGAATTTAAAAACAATAATATATGTACATTCAACAACAGTATAGAGAAACTGAACACATACAAATTATTTAGAGAATATATAAAACGTTCAAAAATTTAAAAATTCAAATTGAAAATAAAGAATGCACTAACACATTGAATATACGCGGGAAAATATATATAATGAAGAGAATTTTGAAAAATAGAGCTGAACATTTTCTGTTGTATGAAAATGTCTATCTTTATAGTATTATTAATCAATGATTATATCTTTATTAATTTTCCCAACAAACCATGAGAACTGCATAATTATCGCGGAAGTATCCCCTAGAAGAATGTATTTGTTCGCCGCGAATTCATATTTTATTCTTCTGCGATTCATTAGTATTATGAAAAGGTTGACATCGCCGCGACAATCGTAAATTGAATCGCATTAGCTTTCCAGGAAGAAGAAAATACGAATGTTTAGAAGAATAAAAAGCGAATGTTAAGAAGAAGATAATATGAGTTCATATATGAAAGAAATACGAATGTTTAGAAGAATCAAAATAGAATTTTTAGAAGAAGATAATATCTGTTTCAGGGACTTAAAATAATTTTCAATAAAACCCGGGAGATTTGTATATGTTTCTTCTTGAAGAACACGTTCTTCCAAGGGTTTGTTGGGTTTGTTGGGTTTGTTGGGTTTATATTTGAACCGATGTGATTGTATAGAAAATTACATTTTTTCAGTAATTTAGCATTTGAAAAATTTTCGGTTCTCACGTGACTTGAACCCGTGCTCCTCGATCGTTAGATTACTATACTCAATTACTTTACCACTCGACTACCGAGGCCACTGCAGAATTGTTTTTCAAATTGTTGTGTATTGATAAAATTAAATTAAATGAAAATTTGCCAACTTTACAAAAAACGTTATTAGGATGCATTGTGGTAGATTTACCCAACAGTTACAAACACAGAGTTCATATTTTACATCTTGCTTATTTCATCATCAGAAGAAGCTGATTTAAATAATCAATTTTTATTTTGGATTATTGTTCAGAATCAAAAGTGAAACAGTTTATAAATAACGAGCAAAAATGTGAAGTTCATTTTTATAAAAATTAAAAAAGAGATTCAAATGGTCGATTTATAGAAAAATTACTCGTTCGTGAGGGAAAAATCAACAGAATTTCAAGACTATAATCAGTTTATGAAGGAATGCAAAAGTTGAAATCACATGACACAAATTATTGACAATTTGATTATATCAAATTCAGCATATTTACCATATTACTGTGTAATGAAAGAATCAAGTATCATAATAAAATTGCGCGTGGTATTTGGTGCTTAAGAAAAATCATCAAATGGTCTATCTTTAAATAAAACATCAATGATGGGTTCAAACATTCAACAAGACTTATTCCAGATTTTACTGTGATTTCGTATAAATACTATAGCTACGGTTTCTGATATTGCCAAAATTATCGGCAAATATTGGTAGATGAAGAACTTTGACAACGACCAATTAAAACATTAGCATTAAAGTGGTTTCTAACGTTAGATACATTTCAATCTTCTGTAAATAATTTTAGTGCAATTACAACAAAAAGCTCACTTGGAACTATTGAGACCAATCATTATTGTGACAAAATTGATTATGCAAAAATGATGGCAACTTTAAGTATGTTTTCTGAATGGAATTCGTAAGAAAATCAAATTCTAATTGTGAAACAAATCCAGGTCAACAGATTAGTTATAAATATTAAGGAGCCAATCCACTATGAAATAAAGAGATTTTGTGACGCGTCATAAAATGCATATGGAGCGTATGTATATATTTATAGTACAAACACAAAATGACATACTGTATCTGATCTTTTGTGTTCCAAATCTCGTGTTGTATCACTAAAAACATTAACAATTCCTAGATTTGTGGCCTCGTAGTAAAGTACTCGATTGCAGTAATGTAACGACCGAGGAGCATGGTTTCAAACACCGTGAGAACCGAAAAAAATTTCTGAAAATGTTTGGTGAAAATTACTGAAAGTATAATTTTCAATACAACAATGTCGGTTCAAATATAATTCAATAATTAATAAAGATATAATATCCCAACGTGTTCTTTAAGATGAAACACATACAAATTCCACGGGTGAACTTTATACGAATGTTCGTCTAGAAGAATTAAAAGCGAATTAATTACGTTTCATTAAGAGAATGTTTATTTTCGTTTTCTCCATTTTGAATCTATTTTTCATATAATGTATATGAAAATATTTTCAGTTATTTTTTCAAAGCGCACGTGCTAAGTACAAACTTCAAAATTTTTTAATGTATAAAAAAAAGTAAAAAATAAAATAACCTTAAATATTTATAATAAATAAATATTAATAATTAAATTTTGATGAATTTTACTGGAAATCATTTTAAGTCCCTGGAACAGATATTATATTATTCTTCTTCTTACATGAAATTCTATTTTTTCTCTTCTAAACGCTCGCATTTCTTTCATATATGAACTCATATTATTTTCTTCTTAATATTCGCTATTTATTCTTCTTCCCGGGGAAACTAATTCGATTCAATTTACGATTGTCGCGGCGATGTCAACCTTTTCATAATACTAATGAATCGCAGAAGAATAAAATATGAATTCGCGGCGAACAAATACATTCTTCTAGGGGATACTTCGGTGATAATTTTGCGATTCTCATGGTTTGTTGGGTAGAATCACGTAAAAAATTATTCTTTATGAAAACGAAAGATCACCCTAAAATTTTTATTTTGATATTTTTTTGTATAAAGGAAAAAAAAATTGTTCGAAGGAAAAAAAACGAAAAGTAGTTTTGGGATATATTACATTTATTTACACATACATATATTTTAATGTTATAAAAATATAAAATTTATTTAATTTTAAAATTTATTATGTTGCAAGTAAAGTAGCTCATGTATTTCTTATTCGCATGTTTCTGGAAGTCCGTGGATCACATAATTCTGGTAATAGGAAGTTGTTATAAAAAGATTACAATTTTGGTTTCATTTTATTAGTAAAAAATTGATCGTCCTTTTCAATTCGTACATACTTGAAGTCTTTTGAAGTCCATAGACCAAACATTTTTTTTTTCACCATATGCAAGGTTCTATTGATCTGGTACTTGATAAAAATAACTATGTGATTTTTTTAGTGCAATTGTGTTATCATCAGTATTGTATTTCAAATACTTAATCTTTTTTCGGTCAATAGATTCTTTTAAAAAATCATCTTTTGCTGAATGAGGGAATTATTTATTTCACAAATACCATTATTTCCAACTAGACTATTTGGAGTAGCTCCAAGAAAATGTAATTCTTCGTCAATAAAAAGCCCGCAGTTTCCAATATTTAAATTAGTTTGCTTTTCAAAGTCTGATATTGCATTTTTTTCATTTTACATTCAGTAAATCATGGTGTTTGTGCATACAAGAGAATAGAGCTTGTATTTGATTATACTATGATAACTAGAATCACTTCGAATTTTACAAATTTTTCCAAAATCTGAGGCAGTACCATTATATTTCTTAATTCGTACCAATAATCACAACCAGATTGATCGCGTGTATCAATTTCAATGTTCGTCCTATTTTCAAAATTTGTTTCATTTTGTTTTCTTGTAGAAACTCATGTAAGATATCTGGTTTTTCCCATGTGTCTGCTCCATAATTTTCATCTACTGAGTGATGTTTAGAATTTTTGTATTTCTTTCCCTCCCATTTATTTCTTTCAAAAACTCTGTAAAAGCCTGCCAAGTATTGAATTGGTTTTTTTCTTCACGCTGCTTACACAATACTTGTCACAATTTTCATGATAACCAAATTTGTGATATATACCGCTATTTATATGTCTTTGACAAGATTTTAATCTTATTATAGTATGGTAGTGCTCTAGTTCTTGAATGATTCACGAACTTTTAGTTCCAAAAATCATTCGACTTATGGTTTTTTCAGATAGTAGTAAATCATCGAAAGAGGCTTCAGGAACTGCCTATTACCGGGGAAAGCATTTTGAAGGATTGTGGGACTTTGACCCACTAAAAACTCCTATGCAACATTAAAACTAGTCTTATAGACTAACCATTAATTTACATTTAACTCAAAGAAACTATGATACCTTTGATCTACCAAAATCCAATAATGTTTTAATAGATAAAAGGTTTTAACGTAACTCAAGTGGTTTTGTTCGTTTTAGTCGTTTAACAAAGTTTTGATTGTCCATTCAGCTGGAAGCTTCGGTATTGACATGTTGGATCAGACGAATTTTATGCCGAGCAGCGCATTTCATTATTTCGTCTTTTATATATGAGATCTTCAGATCTCGATGAATATCGGCATTGCGAACATACCATGGAGCTTTGGCTATGTTGCGCAGTACCTTATTTTGGAACGTTTGGATAGTTTGAATATGGATTTGTTTAGCACATACCCATATTTGATTATACATCAAAACTTTGTTATAGGTCGAGACAGTTGAATTCTGCCCAATCAGCCAGTATATTTCTCTATATTTGAACTGGAGCTCTTGTTTTTTGATTTTCATATGCTCTTTCCATTTCAGTTTTACATCCAAGGTCATGTAAAGATATTTAGCTTTATTCTCGTATGGAATTACGACATCATTAATTTTAATTAGAGAGAGGAGTTACTATGTTTTTATAGGTGAAGTTTACATGACTAGATTTGGCTTCATTTAATTTAATTTTCCATTTTTTGCACCAGTTGGAAATTTCGTCATTAGCTTTTTGCAGTTTGATTGTAGCTTCTTCTATAGTAGAACCAACTGCCATCAACGCTGTGTCATCTGCAAAGGTTGAAAAAATTATTCTTTATGAAAACGAAAGATCACCCTAAAATTTTTATTTTGATATTTTTTTGTATAAAGGAAAAAAAAATTGTTCGAAGGAAAAAAAACGAAAAGTAGTTTTGGGATATATTACATTTATTTACACATACATATATTTTAATGTTATAAAAATATAAAATTTATTTAATTTTAAAATTTATTATGTTGCAAGTAAAGTAGCTCATGTATTTCTTATTCGCATGTTTCTGGAAGTCCGTGGATCACATAATTCTGGTAATAGGAAGTTGTTATAAAAAGATTACAATTTTGGTTTCATTTTATTAGTAAAAAATTGATCGTCCTTTTCAATTCGTACATACTTGAAGTCTTTTGAAGTCCATAGACCAAACATTTTTTTTTCACCATATGCAAGGTTCTATTGATCTGGTACTTGATAAAAATAACTATGTGATTTTTTTAGTGCAATTGTGTTATCATCAGTATTGTATTTCAAATACTTAATCTTTTTTCGGTCAATAGATTCTTTTAAAAAATCATCTTTTGCTGAATGAGGGAATTATTTATTTCACAAATACCATTATTTCCAACTAGACTATTTGGAGTAGCTCCAAGAAAATGTAATTCTTCGTCAATAAAAAGCCCGCAGTTTCCAATATTTAAATTAGTTTGCTTTTAAAAGTCTGATATTGCATTTTTTTCATTTTACATTTAATAAATCATGGTGTTTGTGCATACAAGAGAATAGAGCTTGTATTTGATTATACTATGATAACTAGAATCACTTCGAATTTTACAAATTTTTCCAAAATCTGAGGCAGTACCATTATATTTCTTAATTCGTACCAATAATCACAACCAGATTGATCGCGTGTATCAATTTCAATGTTCGTCCTATTTTCAAAATTTGTTTCATTTTGTTTTCTTGTAGAAACTCATGTAAGATATCTGGTTTTTCCCATGTGTCTGCTCCATAATTTTCATCTACTGAGTGATGTTTAGAATTTTTGTATTTCTTTCACTCCCATTTATTTCTTTCAAAAACTCTGTAAAAGCCTGCCCAGTATTGAATTGGACAACAGCAGCTCCACATCTACTTGAAGACTACACCAGTCGTTTCTCTCCTTTGTATTGATAAATTATACTATTGAACTGTTAGAAAATGTTTGAGCGCATATTAAGTAACAAACTGTCTGAGTTTTGGACTAAACGTTACACAGCAGTAGTAATTTCTTCAAAGAATAGATTTGATATCATCAATGTTACAAAGTTTTTTTCTTCACGCTGCTTACACAATACTTGTCACAATTTTCATGATAACCAAATTTGTGATATATACCGCTATTTATATGTCTTTGACAAGATTTTTAATCTTATTATAGTATGGTAGTGCTCTAGTTCTTGAATGATTTACGAACTTTTAGTTCCAAAAATCATTCGACTTATGGTTTTTTCAGATAGTAGTAAATCATCGAAAGAGGCTTCAGGAACTGCCTATTACCGGGGAAAGCATTTTGAAGGATTGTGGGACTTTGACCCACTAAAAACTCCTATGCAACATTAAAACTAGTCTTATAGACTAACCATTAATTTACATTTAACTCAAAGAAACTATGATACCTTTGATCTACCAAAATCCAATAATGTTTTAATAGATAAAAGGTTTTAACGTAACTCAAGTGGTTTTGTTCGTTTTAGTCGTTTAACAAAGTTTTGATTGTCCATTCAGCTGGAAGCTTCGGTATTGACATGTTGGATCAGACGAATTTTATGCCGAGCAGCGCATTTCATTATTTCGTCTTTTATATATGAGATCTTCAGATCTCGATGAATATCGGCATTGCGAACATACCATGGAGCTTTGGCTATGTTGCGCAGTACCTTATTTTGGAACGTTTGGATAGTTTGAATATGGATTTGTTTAGCACATACCCATATTTGATTATACATCAAAACTTTGTTATAGGTCGAGACAGTTGAATTCTGCCCAATCAGCCAGTATATTTCTCTATATTTGAACTGGAGCTCTTGTTTTTTGATTTTCATATGCTCTTTCCATTTCAGTTTTACATCCAAGGTCATGTAAAGATATTTAGCTTTATTCTCGTATGGAATTACGACATCATTAATTTTAATTAGAGAGAGGAGTTACTATGTTTTTATAGGTGAAGTTTACATGACTAGATTTGGCTTCATTTAATTTAATTTTCCATTTTTTGCACCAGTTGGAAATTTCGTCATTAGCTTTTTGCAGTTTGTTTGTAGCTTCTTCTATAGTAGAACCAACTGCCATCAACGCTGTGTCATCTGCAAAGGTTGCTATTTTTATATTTTCTACTTTGGGTATATCACAGGTGTATAACAAATATAAAATTGGACCCAGGATACTACCTTGCGGTAATCCAGCTTTTATATCTTTAGAGAGGAGTATTCATTCTCATTTTTAACTCGAAAAGCTCTACTTGATAGATATGATGAAAATAATTCAACGTAATTTTTAGGGAGCCAACAACTTAGCTTTTCGATGAGTCCTTCATGCCAAAATTTATCAAAAGCTTGGGCTACATCTAGAAATACAGAAGAACAAATTTGTTTATTTTACAGTGCCCTTTCTATAATGTCTGTTATTCGATGTACTTGATCTATTGTTGAGTGTTTTTGCCTAAACCCAAATTGGTGATTAGGTACTATATTCTTGTTTTCTATTAGGGGTTGAATTCTTCTCAATAGTAATTTTTCAAACAACTTCGATATTGTAGGGAGCAAAGATGTCGACCTGTAGGATTTGGTGTCGTTAGAAGGCTTTCCTGGTTTTTGGATCATTATTATCTCTGCAACTTTCCATATACTAGGTACGTGTTTAAACTTAATACAGGCATTCATTATATATACCAAGAGTGTGAGAGCTTTGTTGGGTATATTTTTCAGCACATTTGAAGTTATTAAATCAAATCCTGGAGCTTTATTTAATTTTAGGTTTTTGATTTCCTTGATTACTTCTTTTCGACTTATTAAGGGAATATTATGTCTTCATGGTTATTTATTTCATTTAGATCAATAACAGTGTTCATTTCATTGGGCTTAAAAATTTCAGCGAGATGATCTACAAAAGTGTCAGTTTTTTCTTTATCGCTCCTTGCCCATGAGCCATCATTTTTCCTCAGTGGTGCAGAATGCACAATAGACTTCTTCATTTTACTCGTGGCTTTCCACAAAGAATAATTTGTTTCTTTTGTAGCTGTTAAATTTTCTAGGTAATAATTCAGAGATCTATCATTCAATTTCTTTATTTCTCTCTTTAGCTTCTGACTTTTATTATCAAGAACCGCTTCGCTGAATGGTTCACGCGTTTGTTGCCACCTTTTTCTCGCTTTTCGTTTCTCTTTTAAAATGTTAAGGATATACACCGGATATCTAGGGCTGATTTTATTTAAATTTTTTTGTCTTAGTATTATTCCAAGCTGCAAACTGGACAGCTTGCATGAGTTTTTCAGTAACAGTTTCTAGTTGTTCCTCATTGTCTAATGTTATTCTTAAATTACTTTTTTCTAGCAGAATCTTTTTGAAGCTTAACCAACCTGTAGATGAGATGGTTAAAAATATGGTTTACTAGATTTTTTCACTGTTGTTGTATTTAGTTTTATGATGACAGCAGAATGGTCGGAATTGAGGTCATAATTATCTTCTATAGTTGTGAAATTAGTTGATACTTTTTTCATTATAAAATGTGTTTTTTTAGTTGTTTTTGCGAACTGAAGCACGGGGCATTCACATTTTTTACCCGATTTGGATGAAATTTTAGGGGAATTTTTAATTTATATACCTCGAAATTTTATAAATATATACCGAGGAAACTACGTGGCCTGATTTTTGAAAATTGTCCTAGATTTCGAGAATTTTTTAGTTAAATGTTGTTTTATAAAATTGATTGTAACTCAAATTTGCCTTATCATTTCTTTTTTTTTTGTTTTATTAAAAAGTTATATATTTTCTTTATTATATTTAGTAAAAATATTTTTATAATTTATTTTTAAAATAATACCCATAAAATATTTTTTAAAACCCTTAGAATTTAGTTTTAAGAAATTTCGCTACAGAGCTTTGGCAGTTACGTAGGTTGATTCTTCTTTTTACAATGAATTCTACCAACAACACAAGTTCTTTCTGATAAACACAGGTTGTATTTACCATACTAATTCAAATATTATTATTCAAAGATGTTTAATGATATTTTACTGAATAGATATTTTATGTTCAAAATACAATTTATTATGGTTTGAAAATAAAGAAATATAATATGCATGTGTTCACTTATTTCAGGTCTGATGTATAAATTTTAATAGTACATAAATAAAGGGTTTTTCAATAGGGATGGTATGATTTTGAAGTGACGTTTCGTCCATTTGTAATATGTCATGATTTGTCATTTTTTTTTCATTGAATTCATGGAGAGATATACGCAAGAACAACGTTTACAAATTATTCAGTTTTATTATAAAAATTTTTAAGAAAATCACCTTCTCCGATGGCTCACTTTCATCTGAGTGGTGCGGTAAATAAACAAAACTGTCGATTCTGGTGCGAAGAAAATCCACAAATTATTCATGAAAAACCATTACATTCACCTAAATTGACAGTTTGGTGTGGTTTTTGGTCTGGTGGAATCATCGGTCCGTACTTCTTTCGAAATGAAGCTGGTAACACAATTACTGTCAATGGAGACCGGTATAGATCGATGATAACAAACTTTTTATGGATCTTATTGTAGCTTTGATGTTAACAAAAATTTAAATTCAGGAATTACTTGCAGCATTTCAAATAATTCTTGCAGTGCGTTTATATCGTGAATAATTCCTGTATTAAAATGAAATATTTACATAACTTTATTTAGAAAAATAGATGAAAGATTTAGTTCACATATATACACAAGGTAAAAAGCCGTTACAAGCAAATTTCTTGTTTAATTTCAAAAAGATAAAATTAAAGTAAATACTTTATGTCTTATACCACAGATATACCACATTTTCTTACTACACTTCCTCGCCTGGTTCTGCTTTCAATTTTTAAATTTTTCAAAAAAAGCTTCATTTCAAGTAAATAATTGAAAATAAAATTCTGGCCTTTTGTTAATGCATTTTTGTATACATTAGTATTTTTAACATTAATGTATTTTGCATTAAAAATATCAAATAAATTATTCATTTGTTCACAAAAGTTTGCTGTTTGTTCCGCGAAAATCAGAATATTGACCGAATTTATTACATTCATTTAGGATTCGAATGGCACTTGCCACTGTCCAACTAAATACTTGAGTGGCATATTGCACTTTCATTCTTTGAAAAGTGTTCGGAAAAATATGCTCCTTTTGTTCATAGTCTATTTCTATTGCGAATATAGTCTCCATAATTTGACAAGAAACAACTGCAGCTGTGGTTTGTATATTGCATGGCAATAAAATGTTCCTTGCTGTCTTTATTAAGTGAACATAATCATAAAAAGCCAGAATTTGTTGTTCCTTGAAGTAAAAATAAGGTTTCTCTTCACTTACAAAGAGGCTATTATATAAGGACCTATTATTTGCTCCTTGGTCACATATAATGGCAACAATTTTAAGATTTATGGAGAAACACTTATTTAAAATATCTTCGATAAAATGTTTTAGTTTGTTTGATTTAATTGATGTGGCCGATATAACATATCCAATAACATAATATCACTTTGATATCAAACCTCTGATCATAAATGTACAAATCTGTGAACCTAATACATTTTCAGATGAAGTTCCGTCATCTACGACTCCACATACATAATCTTTGATTTGATCATAAGTTATAGATTTTCTTAAATGTATTTCGTCAAAATCAGTACCCCAAGAGAATTAAGTAGTTCTTCAACAAAACAAAAACAATTTTTATCATTAAATAAATTTAATAAAATATCAATTTAATATTATGATATTATTAAGTACTTGAATCTTTATTTTTTTTTCTATAATATTAAATTGTTCAATATTTTTTACGAAATATATTTTATCGGTAAATAACTGAAAAATGTTGTCTGCAAAGGCATTTTACATCCAAGATTTTTTAAAAATTCATAAGCTTTGGGTGCCTTATAATATAAAGAGCCGGCTAAAACCCTTTGTTTTTCTGGCCATTATATATATATTATTCTGCATTTATCTGGATGTTTGTAAGTTCGACGGAACGCTCCAACACATATACAAATTGCATATGTATACAAATGCATATATATACAAATTGCTTTGGTGCTTTTTTTTAACCCCTGTCTACCATGCTGAACCTTTGCAGGAAAAGTTGATTGCATGAACTATATTTTTTTAATTTAATGTTAGTCTTCTTCGCAAATAATAAGGAAAAATAATAAATAATAATAATAATATAAATAAAACAAACAATTTTTTTGATTTATAATAATAAGGACTAATAGAAATTTAATCAATAGTTTAATATGGTATAATAACCAAAAGGCAAACAGCATTTAACACAAAAACAAACATAATTCACTCAAAGGTTATTCTTATTACTTAAAATTATACATAATAATATACATGTGTATCAGCATATTTGAATTGTATAATATTATACATTATACTACTTTATTGCTTCTACCTTTTATTTTTGTCATTATTGTGTGCGTAATTCACTTCACTCAAAAAAAATTATTTTTGTTTTTTTTTTGTTTTTTTTTGTTTTTTTTTTATTATTTGCTGTATCTGTATTCTGTAAGTTCTATATGCTCCATTCCAAAAATATTATTTTATTTTCAGTGTTAAGTGTTCACTTTTCACTTCAATGTTCAGGTTAACTGTTCAATCAATAGCACTTGATAGAAGTAGAGTAGGATAATTAACTCTACTTCTACGCCGGATAATAAAACATTGTTTTTTTTAAATTGAAAATTATTGATGAAAATGTTTTTGTATTTTTGTAAATTTTACCAATTTAGATACAAAATTTTGAATATATAAATTATGAATATTTTTTAAAAATAACACAATACCATAATAACAGTTTATTCATATAGCAAAATAAGATCCCTATACATTATACAAAAGACAAAATTTATATGAAAATAAGATTCCATTTTTAAATTTGCTCTCCCGGAGGACTCAATAACTCTAATACTGTATAATTTATACTAAATGGAACCCAACTAACGAATTATAACTAAATGGAAGTGAGTACGAGTATACCATACAAAAATACAAACATTTTATACAAATTTGTTGGTATGGTACTTCTTTTTCTGTTATATAAAAAAAAAAAAAGATTAGTGTTAGGCCAATATAGTTTTTTTAATAGAAAATTAGTAAAATCTTTGTGTATGAATAAAATAAAAGGAATCAAAATCAATCTTAATAAAAATAACAATGTTTTTTCAATTTAAACTTTATTACCGTATTCTATTATTACACAGAAAAGTATTGTTGTTAAATTATTTGAAAAAAAAAAACAATAATTATTCATGTTTCTGAAATATTGAAAATGTAGCAGTAGTTTGTAATATATGAATATATGAAATTTTCAAAAAGTACCAACACTAGCAATCAAAATAATTTCCATTAAAAAGAGAGAAAATATATTGAACGAATATGTTCATCTATTAATAATATACATGTGTATCAGCATATTTGAATTGTATAATATTATACATTATACTACTTTATTGCTTCTACCTTTTATTTTTGTCATTATTGTGTGCGTAATTCACTTCA
Source organism: Argyra leucocephala (assembly GCA_963942445.1). Classification (NCBI taxonomy): domain Eukaryota; kingdom Metazoa; phylum Arthropoda; class Insecta; order Diptera; family Dolichopodidae; genus Argyra; species Argyra leucocephala. The sequence continues at coordinate 90,113,885 of OZ012680.1, forward strand.
CTCAAAGAAAATTATTTTTGTTTTTTTTTTTGTTTTTTTTTTGTTTTTTTTTTATTATTTGCTGTATCTGTATTCTGTATGTTCTATATGCTCCATTCCAAAAATATTATTTTATTTTCAGTGTTAAGTGTTCACTTTTCACTTCAATGTTCAGGTTAACTGTTCAATCAATAGAACTTGATAGAAGTAGAGTAGGATAATTAACTCTACTTCTACGCCGGATAATAAAACATTGTTTTTTTTAAATTGAAAATTATTGATGAAAATGTTTTTGTATTTTGTAAATTTTACCAATTTAGATACAAAATTTTGAATATATAAATTATGAATATTTTTTAAAAATAACACAATACCATACTAACAGTTTATTCATATAGCAAAATAAGATCCCTATACATTATACAAAAGACAAAATTTATATGAAAATAAGATTCCATTTTTAAATTTGCTCTCCCGGAGGACTCAATAACGCTAATACGGTATAATTTATACTAAATGTAACCCAACTAACGAATTATAACTAAATGGAAGTGAGTACGAGTATACCATACAAAAATACAAACATTTTATACAAATTTGTTGGTATGGTACTTCTTTTTCTGTTATATAAAAAAAAAAAGATTAGTGTTAGGCCAATATAAACATAAATAAAAATAAATAAAAAGTGATATAAATATAAGTACTGTAATTTCGGAATAAAGAATCTAATGAAAGAAAAAAAGAAACTAGGATTTATTTTGCTTCCGTCATTTATGACGGGTTACAAAGCTAGTTTTTCATTTCCTTTAAAAAAAATACATATTTTTTTAAATAAAATTTTAAAAATTGCAAGCAAGGAAGAATATTATAATCTACCCTTTTCCGATAATTTAATTTTCGCAAATTTTTTCGCATGCTCACTGCAATGAGTTGTTGAATCAATTACTTTTACTAAATCAGGTTTTATCAGCATTTTTTGAATTAGTATTTTGTTTTGTTGTTTTAGTTTGTGATGTGAATTTAATAATGGAAAATATTTTTTTTTCCATTATTATTATCTTTACTATTGCAATTTGTTCGCGTATATAAATATTTAGCTTTTAACTTTTTTGTAATATTACTTTTGGTATATTGATCTGATGCTTCTGCTGAAATTATGTTATTACTGTTAAGACATTCTACTAAATTGGGACTACGAAATTGTTGAATGATTTATTTTTTGGTTTTTTCTGGAGTTCTTAGAGCAATCTCATCAATTTAAATTTTTTTCAAAGATCAATCGAATAATTTGCAGTTCCAATTTTGTTAACTACCAAAGCAGCAATTTTCCTTTTCAAAATCATATTGAAAATCATCGTCACAAAGACGAGAAGGTATAGCAGTATTACATAATTTTTTATTTAAGATATCACCTTTTTTAAAATGCATTTTACAAACGTGTAATCTTTTTTTTAAATCTAAATCTAATTCAAGGTTAAAGACCTGAGACTATTGCCTTTTCATTTCTATTTTTCCTGAATCACTACAAAATTATGTTATTATTATCTGTTCATATCATTTCGATGTAAAATATGATGTAGTTCTTGCCAGGAATCTGGAAAAATTTTAAATTACAATTTTTTTCTGTAGACTCACAAAACTATGTAATTTCCAAAACGATGGAAATCTTAATCAATCAAAAGTTGGAAATAAGAGAGGTATAATTCATGATAGTCAATACGGCTTTCGAGTTCAGCGTTCCACCGGTGATCTAATGACATGCCTCTGCGAAAAGCTTAACACCAGTCTTCATCAATCTGGTGAAGCTGCTGTTGTAGCTCTGGATATATCTAAGGCTTTTAAGACATAAATATAATAGTTGAACAATATTCAAAATGTGGCTTTATCATGACGTTAAAAATTTTTATAGCATTCATATACGACATTCTACATCTGATTTTAGAAAAGAAGTATATCTTCTTGGCAATTTTTTTTTCTTAATAGTTTATGTGGGTCTTAAAATTCATTTTATTATCCAAAATTATTCCTAAATACTTCATTTCATTCACTTCTTCAATCATTATATTATCCATTTTGATTTCAACACTTTCATTGCAATTAATTTTCATAAATTTAGTTTTTTTGGTATTTAATTTAAGTTTGTTTTGCTTTAACCAACAACAAAGTTTATCCAGTTCCTCATTTATTACATTGCTTAGATTCGTTTATATTATTACCAGATACATATAACAGAGCATCATCCGCAAACAAAACTAACTTGGACTTTTGAAAAATTTTAGACATATCATTTACAAAAATTAAGAACAATAGTACATCCAAAATACTGCCTTGCGGCACCCTAACTTTACTTCAATTGAGGCCGATATAGCATTACCAACTTTTGTTCGTTGTCTTCTATTGCTTAAATACGAATGAAACCATTTATGTTCAATGTCTCTGACACCATAGCATTTTAGTTTTTCTAGCAGAATATGGCGATCAACTTCAATTTATGATAGAAATTTCCTTATTGAAGATAGGTTCCATCTTTTTAACAACTTTATTTATTTTGGTGAATACATATTTATGATCTAAGTTTACAATATCGTGTAATTTTATATCGAATTCATATTTTTCAAGGTCTGACAGAATGTGATCAATAATCGTAGAGAAATTTCCAGTTACTCTTGTTGCATATTCCATACTTAATTTGTTCATAATATTAATTCCATTAGATTCTAGCATTGATTTATATGATCTTGTGAGCTCTGCGTCAACTAATAAGTCAATATTGTAGTCCCCCATCACAATAATGTTTTTATATTTATTAAATGTTGAGTCTAAATATGTTACAAATTCGCTATTGTTTTCACTTGGTTTTTTATAGCATACACCGACTTTTAAAGTTGAAGTAGTGTCACATAGTGAGACAATTATTGTATTAAATTGCTCTACAGCTTCCATGACTTTGTACTCCAAATTTTGTTTTACATAAATTTTAGTTATTCTGCAGTTATTCTGAAAATAATTAATATAATTCATACTTTATATAACTAAAAAGATTACCTGTATCAATATCTATACCAAAACTCATATATCTCACATAACACAATAACCAAATAACACAATAAATAATATTGGACAAACACTAATAATAATTATACAATTGTCAACAACTGACACGACGTACCCGGTAAACACAGTAACGTCAGGCATCTTAACGTCAAAGATGGATAAAATCGCAGCGACAACTTGCAGAAAAATATGACGTCGTCTTACCACGTAGGCGCAGATAGAGTCATCGCAGTGGTCTTCTACAGTAGGCCAATCCCCTACTTAGACACTACAAACAGATTAAAAATTAAATTTGACATTGCCTCCGAAATAACTCGGAAAGTGAAATTAGCAGCTAGAAATCGCGTACGATGGAAATATCAAGTGGAAGCCCTATGCTCCCAAGAAGAGTAAGGAAGAAAAAAAAAACACTCGCTCATTTCCATGAATTTTTAATACCCATTCAAAGTTATTTACTAAATAAAAGCAAATTAAGAGATCTTTAAAAAACAAAAAAAAAAAACGCCTTATGTATGTTCCTAGTTACAACATCTTTAAGCTTTGAAACTTTACAACAACTTTAAACTTTTGGGTTTTGGGGATTTCGTGTTTGGGATTTTGTGCTTGGGGATTTTTGGGGTTCTGAAAAGCAGTGTTAAAGAGTACATATCGGACAGATAGAGATACTCAGTTGTCAGAAAATTTATGGAAAAGCTAAACTTGTAATAAAACAACTGAAAGTGTTACTACTCGAAAGAGAACTGTCTACAAAATACAATTTAAAAATTGATATAATTTTAATATTTTCAAGTTACCAAATATAAGGATTGGACGATACCGATATATCTAAGCTTCAAAGCAACCCCAGCGCAATGAAATTATACGAGCTACGAACATGACGTTCTGGCAATTATCAAATGTTTGGAAAAGCTACGAGTCGATCTACTAGGAATGAAATTTAAAATTTATACAAATTGTCAGGCTTTCAAGGCAAGGATGAGCAAAAAAAAATATGTACGAGAATTGCAAGGTGGGCTAGTATGCTACAAGATTTTGCTTGTACTGTTTTACATCGCACCGGGACAGCTATGAAACATGCAGATGCCTTAAGTAGACAGCCAGTGGTGTTGAAGATTGAAGATGGTACATTGAAAAGAATTGAGATAGCACAGAAAAATGAAAAATTTCGTAAACTTATAATGACCGTTTTAAAAGAACGGAGTTACAATGATTTTAAACTAAGACATGATATTTTACATAACTTTTCTAATGATGCTTATTTATAGGTTGTACCAAAACCATTAGCCAAGGAGCTAATTGAAAAAACGTTAATAAAAAAACAAGTAGCAGCAATTCTAAGTCAAGATTACTTTATTCCACATTTCAGCTTAAGAATAAAAACATCGGTAGACAATTGAGTACTATGTATCCTGGCGTCGAAAAACTGGGAAAGAGGAAGGACTGTTAAACCCTATCGAAAAAGATGATGTGCCATTATATACATATTATGTCGTAATAGTAGATGCATTTTCAAAATTCACATATATCCAGGTAAAACCACAAAATCTTCAGAAGTATTACAAAAATTGGAAATACAATCTTTGTGAATCCACGACGAATTATATCAGAGAAGGGTACAGCATTTACATCCATGAATTCAAAGACTAATGTATTTCAAACAAGATAAAACATACTACTATAACAATAGGTGTTCCTTGTGGCAATGGTCATGTTGAAAGGTAAAATAAAACAGTAATTGAAATGCTGGGAAAGTTGTCAGTTGAAGAATCTCCGAAATGGTATAAACACCTACCATCTGTTCGAAAATATATAAACTAAAATTCAAATAGGAGCATTAACAAAACACCATTTGAACTTATGTTTGGTGTGGCTATTAAAAATAAATTCGATAGTGAACTTAATAAGAAAATATAAGCAATCTTAATTGAAACAAATTATGCAGAAAGAAATTAAATACGCAGCAAAGCACATGAAAATATTTTAAAAATACAACAACAAAAATCGAAAATTTATCACAAAAAAAAGAAAAATGACTCGAAAATACAGTGTACACGATTTCGTAGAAATGCAACGTGCACAATTTGGAACTGGATTAAAACTATATCCGAAATTTTTGGGACCATACGAAGTTACAAAAATTCCACTACTGTAATTATTATAATTTAACAATAACAATTATAATAACTACTGTAATTATTTAATATAACAATATTTATAATATAATATGTATAATATAATAAATCGTAATTTCATTAATATTTGTTTTTCATTAAAGCAAATTGAAAATTTTAACCGCTAATAGTTTTGAAGAAAACTTTTAAGGCAGTTTACATTTCTTTAAATTCTGTTTATAACGTATAAATGGTGTTGATTAAAGTTTGCCATCCGACCTTGTTATAGAATCACATTCTTCTATTCTTTGAAAAAGTGAATTTTGCGAGAAAAGGTATTTATAAACTTCTAATTGTGTTAAGCCAATATATTGAAAGATATACATTAAAAAATGTGTATTAAATATTATTATTATTTATCAATACAATTACTTAGAATAATTGATTTATTATTTAAATATTTATAATTTATAGATGTTCTGAAATTACACTGAATATTAAATTAGTTTATAAGTACATATTTATTATTAGTGCTCGTTACGCATATTCGTATTTTCGTATTTTTCAAGTTTAGAAAGTGGATTTTGCGTGAAGAAATATAGTGTACTTTGCAACTACATTTGTTTACCTTTGAGATAATTATGTAAATAAAACTTTCGAAATAAAATTAGATGTAGCTAATTACAAATAAAATTTGTAAATGTAATAAAAAAAAGTAAAACAAAACTTTCATCAAACAAAATCTGTTGTCTAAGCGCTCCCTAACAGAGACTATTAATAGAGACGTATATTTGAACAAAATGTAGCGAACAGAGATGTCGCTAGCAGTATAGATAGGAAATTAAATGCATACCCCAAACACATTAAAATAACCATACGTTCGATACGTTTTTTATGTTTTTTTATTATCATTATTTATTAAAGCATAATTATCGCTTTTTCTCTTATTCTTCAGTTTTGATTGTTTTGAAAAATAAATTTTACAAGAGATTTATAAACAGAATCGTACAATTTTTTTCATTTTTTCATTTCGATACCGCTAGGGTCTCTGATGTTGGTAAGGGTAGTCTGTGATTTCTCTTTTTAAAGTTTTTTTTAATTTTTATTTGTACTAAATTTGCCGTGTATTGAATTAAAACCATAGAACTTGATAATAATGTCATAAAAAATTTTGTTTTTCTTGTTCTTAGCCGATCGCAAATTTCGGTTTATAGTATTGATTCTCCACGCATATTATATTTACTCAATGCTACTGCGCATTTGAATTTATACTTTTGAATTATTTTTTAATAAAATAAATAAATTTTTATGAAATTAAATGATTGGAATTTGTGGACATGGTCTTCTGTGTGAGGTAAAAAATATATTTTTAAAATTTACTATTTGTTTTATCAGCAAGTCTTTTTGCTGTAAGATCGTAATATTTTAAATAAGCTAATTTTATAAATCGATTTAATAATTATATTCAGATATTATCTATTTGGTTTTTGTCTTTGCTACTTTCTTTTCATATAATCAGATATAATTTAATTATATAAAATGCTATTGCTGCTATTGAGGTGAATTGTTTTTAATTCTAATCTGTTTTTGGTTTTATCTGCTTTTATCATTTTTTGATTTTATGTGTGTAAAAAATAGTTCTAATTCTAAAAAAATTTGTGTTGTAACAATGGTGTTGATTTGATTTGTTTAGGAAGGTGAAAAGTTTAACAGACGTTTACGCGTATTAATATAATGTATAAGATAATCAATATTATATGTAATCAATAACAGTAATAAATAAATATTATATTTTTGTTCTTAAGTTTTCACTGATGGGTTCCTTACGGCTCGAGGAGCTGGATCCGAAGTGTTCTTTGAAAAAAAAAACTTCAACTTCAGTTTCCTCTTGGCAAATACAGCACAGTCTTCCAGGCTGAAGTATTTGTCATAAATGCAGCAGTTAATATAGTAAAAGAGCAAACATGGTCTAACAACGTCATAGGAATCTTCAGTGATGGTCAGGCTGCCTTAAAAGTTCTTGAAAGTAACCTCATCAAATATAGATTGGTGGAAGTATGTTCGGAAGGCCTAAACCTCATAGGGCTCCGAAAAAAGGTTCAGCTGATCTGGATACCGGGTCATAGGGGCTCCACTGACTTAGCCAGATCATCGGCGGGAAACACTTATGGCCCGGAACCGGCAGTTGGTATATCTAATGGTAATATTAAACTATCGATAGAAAACACCCTGAAGAGGGAAACAAACATTCTTTAAGAGCGTATTGAAGGCCATAAAGTCTCCAAAAAATATGTACCAGGAACAAATACCAAAATAACCAACTTCCTGCTAACTCTCAATAGAGTAGACTGTAGGAAGATGGTGGCCATACTTACTGGTCCCAACCACCCCATGAATAAGCACATGTGTAGACTAGCACTAAGTGACGATCCAACCTTTAGACACTGTCTGGAAGAGAGAGAATCCTCCACACATGTTATAGGAGAGTGCATAGCTCTTTCAAGGCTGAGACTCAGGTTGTTGGAAACGCACTACATAACATAAGGCTCGACTAAATTGAGGGTGGAGGAGGCCTAAAAGCCTATATGCCGGCCCTGACATATTAAGGCTACCTCAGTGAAAGAGAAAAAAAACAAGATGGTGAATATAATAGTAAATTGAATTATTGGTTGATCCTATAAAAGAGAATCTATATTGATATAATTATATTTCATTATTCATTATTGAAAAATAGTAAAACAAAGTGTGAATGAATCGATTTCGAAAATACACAGTTTAATTTACATTGAAATATATTTTCATCTCATTATATACAAAAAAACAACAATAATTTTTTAACCATAAGCATAGTAAAATATATTGATAAAAATTGAACAAATAAACAATAGTGTATTAATTTTAAATTTAACAATTGAAGTAGTTTCTCCAATTTTAACAATTAAAATCATAAATTCAATAATTACTCAAACACTTTGTTTATATTTTTTTTAAAAACTAAAAATTAAAATTGACAAGTGACCGGTATTGCCAGTTGAATTGAAGCAACCGGTATTGCCAATGAGGTTAATTGGTATATTTATATAAAACTAAACTAAGGCCTATCAACGGTGAAAATTGAGACCTGGAATCAAAAATAGATTCGTGGTGAACCTGGAATTAGGTGTTTAGGAGGTGTTTAGGAGTATGCGAAATAAAAGGATTATTAGAGGCTATTGAAAGCAGATATGTAAACAGGCTAAATGAAATAAAGGTACATCAAGAAGCTGAAATTAAAAAAATGAGTAGTTTAACTGAAATATTCAAAACACAAAGTGATATGAGAAAATTGAGGAAGATGGTTCCTGTACCAGGAACGATAATTCGAAAAATGTTTCATACTCCGCGGTTTTAAAAAATAATGCAAAAATAATATTAGTTAAACCAAAGAATAAAAATCAAAATACGAATGCTACAAAAAAAGAGGTTCAAGAAAAGTTGATCCCATAATTTTGAAAGCATTAAAAATAGAAATAATGGAATCATGTTAATCGAGAGTAAAAGCTGATGAAAATATGAGAATTAAATCAGTTCTGGAAGAAAAGAATGGGGAAAACTATAACATAGAAATTCCACAATTAAGAAAGCCAAAGATAATAAGGGAGAGTCAAAATAATAAAAATGTATATAATGCAGTCATTGAGATTGATAGCAGTGGATTTCAAAATGCAATAAGTAGAGAACGAATAAATGTAGGTTTGGATAAATGCATAGTGTATGATGCTACATATGTTAAACGTTGTTATGAGTGTCTTGGATACAATCATGAATCAAATTAATGTAAAAATGAAGACCTATGCTCAAAATGTTTAGGTAAACATTCTGGAAAAAATTGCAATAAGGATATAGTGAATTAATGTATAAATTTGTATAAATTGTAGTATACATAATGAATAAAGAAACTTAAATCTGGATATAAATCACAGTGTATTCAGTAAATCCTTTAGTGTGTATTTGCATAAATTAAATAATGAGAGAAGTAAAATTAATTATTAGCAATTAATAAATATTGATGATAAAATGCTAAGAATAGTAAAAATAAAGATCTAAAATGTGTTTATAAAAATGTACAGGGATTGATTAATAATTTCAGTGAGATAGAATTAATTGCAAATAGTAGTGAATTTCTATTCATTTGCCTAACGGAAACACATTTGAATGATATGCACGTGAATAACTTAATTAATATAGCTAATTACAATTTAATAAAAGTAAATAGTACATCCAGACACACTGGAGGTGTAGTGCTCTACACAAATAGCAGCTGGTACCATGAAGTGCTGAAAGCAGTAAACTTTGGTATGGATTTATGGTACTCAGTGGTAAAGATTCAAAAATCATTGTTATGTATTAGTATAGTCATTTATAAATCACCAAATAGTAACTATACGCATGGTAATTTTATAAATCATTTAAATGACTTAATGGAATATCTTTTTGAATTAAACGTAACTATAATAATGATGGGTAATTTCAACATTGATTTGACAAAAACACAACACCTCGTTTAAGTATTGCGCAAATTTTCAATGATTTTTAACAGATTATAGATGAGTCCACCAGAATAGCTATTACTAGTAAAACTTTGATCGACTATATGGTAACAAATTATAGAAATAAGATAACTGCTGAAATTTTATGAAAATAATAAAATTACTGATCATCAAGGAATTAGTATTACTATGATGGACAATGGTTGAAGCGAAAACATAGATACTGTTACTTATCTTAATTATGATAAAAGAAGGTTTCGTAACTTAATTTTTGGTAGTCAAATAATATCGACATATTATTCAACAAGTGTAAATGAAAAAGCAAGCCAACGCCTTTTGAAAACGATTTGGATAAATAATAAAAATAATCTTTGGTTTAATAGTTCTCTTCGTAATATGAAAATTAGGAAAATCAATCAATATAATCAAACAATTTCAACAAATTCTTATGATAACTGGGTGTGAAAATCATACGAAATAAATATAAAAACCAGCTAAATCAGACTAAAAATAACTTTATAGGTAATAAAATTCTCAAGAGCAAGGACCAATCGAAAATGTGGAAAACAATAAAAACGTTAGTACTAAAAGAAAAAAAAATAACATTATCGAAGTAAATTTTGACGGTTTGATTTATAAAAACAGTATGGATATAGCAACAAATTTTATTACATATTTTGTAAATAGTGTAGTAGAAATTAATAATAGTATTCCAAACATACCTTACCAAAATTTAATATTAAGAAATAATACAAATCACTTTAGTTTTAAAACAATGGAGGAAGATGATGAAAAAAGTAGTAAACTAAAAAATATGCGATGAATTCCGTCCAATTAATAGAGTCAAAAATTATTGAGAAGTTTGTGTATATTCAACTTGAAAGGTATTTGAATGAGAACAATTTAATATCTAAATTCCAGTCAGGTTTTAGGAATAACCACAGTTGTGAAGCAGTTCTGAATCTGATTGTAGCAAATTGGAAACAGTATAGCGGTTTTCCTTGACTTTAAAAGAGCATTTGAAACAGTATACAGGAATATTCTATTATCGAAATTAGAAGCATTAGGCGTTGGAAATATAAAACTTAATTGTCATATTTAAGCAACAGAAGTCAAAAAACTAAAGTCAACGGTGTAGTCTCGCAGGCAATTGAAGTTTTATAAATATAAATAAAACAAAGTTCATGATAATAAATGATAGTTCAGAATACCAAGTAAAAAATTATGATGAACCTGTTGAAAAAGTAAGTGAAATTAAGTACTTAGGGCTAATACTAGATGAACAATTAAAATTTCATAAGCATCTTGATTATACATGCAAAAAAATATCGAAGAAAACATACTTCTTTAACAAAATTAGGGATAAAATGTGCAATATCAGTATACAATGCAATCATTGAACATAATTTTGAACTATATTCAAGTTTAACAGCATTCTTAAAAAATGAACAAATAAATCGATTGCAAAAGCTACAAAATAAAAATATGAAAAGTATTTTGAAATGTAATAGATTAACACATATAGACATTAATGTTGAAATCATAAAATTGGCTGAATATTAAACAAAGATTAATATTTAATTCACTTGCGCACATCTTCCATATTTTTTTTTTATTTTTTTTTTTTATGCTCTTGACAGTAACTTAGGTAGAATCACCTTTTCGTGCTCAATTAAGTACGGTACTGCAATTTTACACTACAATATCTACAATATTTCGAGTAATTATTTAACATATTACTGACTCTACTCATTAAATGTGATAGTAGTACTTTGTATATTTACATGTATAATATTTACATGTACACGATTAACAATGGGTTACTTCCGCTAGTAAACTTAAAAAAACACAAGGTGTAAATATTTCTTACTTGGCTAAATGCATAATCCTTTTTCACAAATGTACACTTATACACTTTTGCGTTTTATCTTATAATAGTTCTAGTTGCTCAACATTCACCACTAGTTTTATTTTCTACTTTTTAGGGGATTAATTTTGTATCGATAAAAGTATATTTTAAAAAATTTTATTTTTACATTATTATTTTATTTATTTATGTATTGAAATGACATAGCCTAATATGAGTACATAAATACATATACATAGGTAAAAAAAACTGCAATACGACTTTTATTAAAAAACGGTTTTATTACAAAAATACCTATATTTCAGCTGTTGCCATTAAATTACAGTAAATTTTTTAAATATTTCTATTGTTAGAATAAATACATGATTCACTAAATTATTTTTTTCTTATATTTATTTGCAGAATTTTATTTCTTATTGACAAGGAATGTATAAGAAATTAGTTAATGGAAAATATAATGATATAGCGTTTGATAAAACCAAGTTTTCACAAGAAAAATTCTAAATTCACAAAAGGTAACAACAAATAAAATTAGATTTAAAAAAAAAATTAAAACAAAACTAAAATCAACCTACCAGAATATACTAGGGATACAAATAAATCAACAAATTCAGAAAAATATCAGTAACGTTCTTCAGTTCAGTTAAATATAAAATAACAAGGACGAAAAAGAAATTAATAATTTTTGACCTGCATTCCCAAAAAAATCATAATTTTTTTGTACCTTATTTTATTCAATTATTAATTTTTTATGCTGAAAGACTGCACTATAAAACAAAAATGAAAATGTTTTAAAAACTTAATTCTGAAATTCAAAAATAAATGAAACAAACAATAACCAAAAGAAAAACAGCAAATTTTAAAAACCTTAAAGTGAAATATTGAAAAACAAAACGAAATAAAAAATTACTACTATCAAGAGAATGAATGGAACGACATAGAACGATAAAAATAAAATTTATTTTTCCCGTAATATCAATTTTTTTTGTTTAAGTAAAACCAAAAAATAAAAAAGCAACAGTATTGCATGCCTATATGCTGCGTTTTACAAGTATAACATAGGTCTAAATAATTTCAGATAATCCTATTCAACTCATAAAACAAAGGCGAAACAAAAAGGAAAATTTGTTGATTTCTGTTGATTTGATTTTTGAAAATTAAAAAAAGACACGGCACACATACAATAACCAAAATAAACAACATACAGCAATAAATCTTTCTCTAAATCTTTCTTGCAGTTTGAGTAAAAAAACGAACGTATCGAGATCAAAACGTACAAAAATTCAATAATACAAAAAATTAGATTTCATTTTCAATATTTCTAAAATAAATTGGACTAAAAACTACTACTTTATACAACTGTTACCGGTACTAATACACTAAAAAATTAAATAATTTGAATTTTCTACAAATACCTATTCATAATAAAATATAGATAGTTATATGTATGTATGGAAAATTTTGTTAAATTTTCATCATCTTCCTTTATCAAAGTTAGAAGCGAATGATATAAATAAATCTAAATTTAACTAAGAAAAAATTTAAATAATTAATAAAATACAGAGGAGCTAATATTTGCAAAATAAAAGAAAAGTAAAACTACATAAAAATAAATAAGATACGTCACCAATTACAAAAAAAATAAACATTATACAAAAGATTCACTCACAAAGCTTATTATAAATCTATAAAATGTTCTCTCAAAAGAAATAAAACATAAAACAAGAAAAACAAGAATGAAAAAAATAATGCCGTTCATAAAAAAAAACAAATACCAAAACGACAACGGCATTGGCAACAACGATATTAAATATTAAATAAGATTTAAGAAGGCAAAAAAAATATATATATATTAAAATGTGTACGTACAAACAAGGTTATATATCTAAAAAATAATAACGGAGCATAAGGAATAATAATTTTTACAGTTACTAATAACCTATACAAATAACGTTAACTATAAACTCTTAATATTTTAACGTTGTGTTTATATTTGAGCAGCAACAAAATTTACTTATTCTTTTGTTTTTCTAATTTTTCTTTCTGTGTAAATAAATATCTACATAATATAATAAATCAATGTATATATTTGAAAAAATAATATAACGGATTCATAACTGAAAATAAAGAAATCAACACAAAAACCACAAAACTGCATTTGCGGCTACCACAAAAATTACATGTAACTAACTTTATTAACTAATGTTGTGTTCTTAAAAAAAAAATTTTAATATACAGCTGGTTTGCTTGGTATGTAATAAGAACATAAAAAAAGGAAGAATAGAATAAAAATATATTTTATTTTAAAAACTGAATAAATAAAAATATTAAAAAATAACGGAACTAAAAAGAATATAAAGGGCTGTTAAAGTTGTTAAATTTCCATAATACCACAGGGGAGTAGTTTGTGTGTTACAGATTTTTTGTTCGTTTCGTATTATTGTTTTTTTTGTTCTTCTTGTAACAAGACTTCTTGCAGCACTTTTATTATTTTTGTTTTTTGGTATTTTATATTTTATTATTGTTGCTTATACCTGATCTTTATTTTAGTTTTTTTTTTGTTTGAATAATCGCGTATAATTTTATAAAAAGTTACGCAAATTATATGTATAATATTGGGAATATTTAGATTTGATATTATTGATTGTGATATTATCTTCGTATGATACAAGCCTCTTGTATATTAAATAATATAGTAAATTGTAACAACTTGCATGTAAAGAATAGTTAAAGTGATTTTATAAAAAAATAAAATTATATAATTATAAAATACAAGAGAACACTAATAGAAAACATTTTTTTAAATAATTTCAAATAGTGATATTTAAAAACAAATAATTAGATAATAAAAGTAAAGACATAAGTATTAAAAAATAAAAGAAGAAATAGGATCAAAAGTAAAGAAAGGAATAAGTTAACCAAAAAAATAAAACAAAACAACGAAAAACGAAAAACGGAATCATCAAAAGGAGGCGATTTTGAACGCTTCAGAAATTAAGAGGAAATGGGCACTTATCTGCTCAAATTGTTGTTCATATTTCTTATTGGAATTAAAGGTAAGCGTTTTTTTGTTTGATTTTTTCGTTTGATTTTATTTTTTTTAGTATTAACTTAAAATATTATTCATATAATTATATTTAAGTAAATCTAAATATTCAAATAAAAGTGAATAATCATTTTTGCATTTAATTATATTTTTATATTTTATATTATATATTTACTAGTATAATGTCACTGCTAACAGTGGTAACCAACTGTAATAAAGTTTGTGTGCAGTTTAAAAAAAAATACTTCGCTGTACTTATGAAAAATGTTTCAATCCTATACTTCACACATAATGTTTAAAAGAAGTAAAAATTAAAAATAAAAATAAATTTAGAACTTGGATATTGAAGAAGTTTTACTTATTGTTATACTATAGTTTGTTAAATGTCTTGTCCACTTGATCGAAAAGTAAATTTTTTCATTTCATTTATTAAGTAAAAATATACTATATATTTAAAAAATTCATAAATATAATTAGTGTAATCCCACTGCACTGCTAACCAGTATCAGTTGATCAAAATCGTGTAGGTATATATAATATCAAAAATAATATAAACTACAAGATCTCGCACCAGAACAAAAACAAATAACAATGTTCCGAAGATCTTCGATTTATAGTAATATGTTCCTATGCTTATAAAATGGTTATATTATAATAGCAACATTTTATTTATTTTCATTTCAATATAAATTTTGTTGTTTCGTTTCACTAGAAATAATTCGGCAACAAAACATATAGGTACGATTTCATTCATATTTTTTTAAATATTTTTTAACTTTGACTAAACAAATACAGCTGTTTTAACAATCGCAAAGTAAAAGGATACCTAAATTATTTTTGGGATAGATCATAATATATGATATGGTACAGGGCCGGCGCTTCCTATGGTGCAGTTGGCACATCTGCACAGGGGCGGTAAACTACAACTTCAAAATACATTAACTTTTTCAAAAATTATTTATATAAAAATAAAAAGTCAACAAATAATTTTTATTAGCTCAGTAAAAAAAATTTAATAAAAAAAAAATACGTACCCTACTTATAATTAAAAAAAATTAAAGATCCGGAATAATAAATTTTTTGTACAATTAATTTTTTTGTTTTTTTTTCTATTCTTATTATCATATAAATATGTAGAGATATAGAGATATAGATATAATATATAAATACATAAAACGTCTTTAACTTTAACTAATTCAAACATTTTTTTTTTTGTTTTTTACTAATTTGTGATAAAACAAAACGTACCTATCTAAATAAAATTTCTATAGTTCAGAATTCATTCATACTTTGGTTTCTAACATTTTTTTTCTCTTTAATCATTCAATTAAACATTCTCTTTGCGGTTGGATTGGAATGGCGCACTATTTCTATTAAACTTTAGCACCATTAAATACACACACACTCATTATAAATTTTTTTGATACATGTAAATGAAATTGTATAAGCTGGCGCACTTTTTAAATTAGCTCCATAGGAATTTTATATGGGATTGATATCAAACAAGCCGTAATAAAACAATTTTTTATTTTGGAATTTGAATCAAATCAAATTAAAACAATTACATATTATTATAAAAAATTGACGTTTTCCATTCCAGTTTGACATTGAGTTGAGTGCAGTCAAGTGTTTTGTAACTTGCTTTGTTTTCAAATATGCAATACAAATTATTTTGTTATAATTTATAATTATTTGTGATGCCAAAGTAATTTTAGTTTTATAAAGTAATTTAGGTATTATATTAGAAATAGAAAAGGTTAGAAGGTAGAAATAGAAAATAATAGAAAAGATATGAAAGTGTTTGTGCTTGTTAATTTAATAAAACAAGTTTTTAGATCTTAACTTAAAAACTAGTGTTAAATAATTTTTTAACTTAGGTACCTAATTCTTAAAAGAATAATAATATAAAAAAAATATTAATTAAAATAAAGATTAATTATAATTAAAAGGAAATAAAATTAAAATAATAAAAGATCTTTATAATAATATATGTATAAATGGATATATAATATAAAAATTGAACATTAATATTTTTCATATGAAGAATTAATAATTGAAGCATTTCATATTTGAGATTTCTAATATAGTTACTGTTAATATAGTTACTGTCTTAATATTATTGTTGCTAATAATTTAATATCTATATTTATTCCTCTGCATATTTCTTTATTTGAAACTATTTTAGATATTGCATAGTTTTCAGATGAAAATTACTTATTTGAACCACAATGACTCAGGATAGATTAACAAGATTAGCTACATTATCCATTAAAAATGTAGATTATACTGATTTGGTAGAAGATTTTGCAAGAGAGCACGAAAAATAATTTTTTTATAGATAGTACTTTACAGTCGTTTGTTGAGGATTATACCTCCTTCGGGAAACCTCTTTAAAAAAAACTCATCTACAATCCTACCTCCAGGGTGATGTCGAAACAGATTTTTTAGGGCGGTTTTTTCGAAAACTGCACCGGGTGAAAAAATGCCTAGCGCCGGCCCTGAAGTGGTATAACAGTGTAAAAAATAATGCAAAATTGAATTTTATTATTAATTTGTTTTGTATTTAAATATATTCTTTTGCGAAAGAAAGAGAAATAAAATGTGTAGGTACAATGTGTGGGAGGGAAATGAACGAACTTATCTATATTTCTCATAATGTCAAATAGGGTAATATGTATATCGTTGTATTAGACATTATTGAAAAAATGAGTATAATAGTATGTATGTGTAGTTAATTCCGAAAAATAATTGTCGTTTTTTATGTACTTTTTGCTTTGTTATCTTAAACAAGTAAAATCAAAGAATATCCATTGGTGGTTTTTACACCAGTATTATTTTTCTGCTGTATTCTCAAAGAATATCCATTAAAAGAAGGTTCACTGGTATAAAATTTTATAATTTGTCAATGTGTTGGTCACTATTTTTCCAGTAGATTTCCAATATTGTAGAAATAGATAGTCATAAGAATTTAATTTGTGAGAGAGAGAGATAAAAATTCAAAATACAAAGTGGAAAACATTATTTATTCAAATTTGAAATATTCACAATATTAATATTCAAATTTCCTTCCTATTTATAAATTCTAATATTATTAATAATTAATAAATTATCATTGATTATTAAATGGCAAAATTTAATTTTTAAGGAAATAAAAATGCATCGAGTCATTCATAAAAAAAAAATGAATGATTCTTGGTATACTACCTGGTTCAATACCTGAAAAAATTTATATATTGAAAATACATCATTTATAATCTATTTGAAATAAAAAAAAAATACTTCCCTTATAAGCCAATAAAATAAAATAATATGACATTTAAGAAATAACATATGTTTTCAAAACCAATATTATGTTATGTAGGTACCTGTAAAAATTCAATCATTCAAAATTTATTTATTCTCATACCCTAATAAATTTAATTTTATTTTAAAAAAGATTCGTACACAAAATTTCAGACGACTCTACACATGAAAAATCTCTAGTGGGCTAAATAAATAAACTAAAATCTCCTGTGGGCTATTTAAAATTACATTGCAAAAATTAAGTTTTTTTTTATATGGCTTATATCGCATTCTTTCTTTCACACAACTTATTACATAAGAAAATATTTACAATAGTTCTTTACTTCTTTAACTAATAGGGTTTTTTTGTAAATGTGGTAGTAAAAATATCTTGATTTCCAGTGCATCTTCTTAGTAATAGATATCCTTTGGTAAAATTCGTATTGTCAATATTTCTATTCTACATACATGTTATGTCTAATTTTAAAGCTATTTAAATGTGTTCGTTTGTTTGTTATATTATTGTGATTGGTGGTGTGTTGTGTATATTAAAATAAATTTTATAAATTTGAACACTGACACGTGAGGAAAATCATATAAGCAGTGATAGTAGAAAACCCATACATGATTTTTCGCGAGATGAAACTATATTATCTCACGAAAAATCATGTATGGGTTTTCTACTGTCACTCGAAGTTGTGCAAAGCAATTTCTGTTGTTAGAACCTTGATCGCATACTATTGCTCTTATGGCTACTCCTATTTTACAACAAAGTTCTATATTTTTTAAAACAAAGTTCTATAATTTCATGTTTGGCTTTACGCAATTTTAATATCACAACATTATATTTCTTTTTATATTTGTTACATTTTGAAGGGTATTTTTCACTGTTTTGTATATTTTTTAAACAAGAAGAGCAAACACCCTCGATCACGAAAAAGAGATTTTAACAGAGCAATTTTATTTAAACTTTCTTGCTCTAAGACGGCGTTTAAATGTAAAGAAAGAACAGAGTGTCTTTTTAAATACTTTTTCCAATATCTTTGGCTTGGAAATGATTTTGGCATAGAAAACAATATTAATCTTATCATTATCGAAATCACACAGTTCACGCCAAATATTTTCAGGGGAAATTTAAAAATTTTAATATTTGGATGAGGTCTTTTGATTTTCGACAGTGATTCAAACTGCACTTTTTTCCATTTTTTTTGTTCATTTTCAATATTTACCATTTTCAATATTTACCAATTTTAATGTCGTTGATAAAAAAAAGTTATACTCTATAATTTTTTTTTTAATTTAAATTTAATATTTATAAAATTTATATGGAATGAGTTTTTATAAAATTAATTTTTTTCTTTATTTCAATCTTATAAACCAGTGAATAAATCAATGTAACTTATAGCATTGATTAATAATACTATAAAGATAGACATTTTCATACAACAGAAAATTTTCAACTCACTTTTTCAAAATTCTCTTCATTATATATATTTTCCCCCGTATGGCGTATATTCAATGTGTTAGTGCATTCTTTATTTTCAATTTGAATTTTTAAATTTTTGAACGTTTTATACCTTTTTATTCTCTAAATAATTTGTATGTGTTCAGTTTCTCTATACTGTTCTTGGATGTATATTATTGTCTTTAACTTTTTGTTATTTGAATTTGTATAGGTAATTTGAATTTTTTTTGAATTGGTAGATACAAAAATATCAAATTGGATAGCATTTTTATCGAGTAGTCTTTTAAGAAAATTTTTTTTTTTATTTTTCTCTCAATACATTGTAATAAAAGGATTCTTATAATTATTGATATTGTGCATGTATATTGTTTGTAATAATAAATTATAAAATTATAATATAATTTTATAATGTTTAGAAAACAAAAATATTTTTCTTTTTTTAATTGAATCATTTTCAAAAATAAAACAATTTCAAAAAATTCAAATAATAGTGAACATTCATTCACGTTATGATTTCTAATGTATATTCATACATACATGCATACATATATTTATAAATTTACAAATAGAATCAAATTTTTGTTAAAGATGTTTTAAATACAATTTTAAATTTTAAATTCAATTCAAATCGGTTTTTAGGTACGTACTTATATACCTACGTTTAATTATTTCATCTCTAATAATTCATTATGAATAGCTATTTAAATCTCCTTTTCAAATTTTGTGTTCATTTTTTAAAAATAGTATAATGCACATGTATGGAAATTTGACAATTTGAAGTATTTCAGGCATAAAACGTTCAAAAATTTAAAAATTCAAATTGAATATAGAAAATGCACTAACACATTGAATAAACGGGGAAACACATTTACAATGAAGGGAATATTGAAAAAGTGAGTTGAAAATTTGCTGTTGCTAGTTTTGTTTGATAATGTCTATCTTTATAGTATTATTAATCAATGATATTACTTAGCTATTTAAACTTATTATACTAAAGAGCTAATTTTATTTAAAAAGACGTATCAAATGTGCATGTCACAAGTAAATTTTATGTTTAAGTCATAAATAACTCACACTTCGTGAATGTTAAGCCAAGGAGCTATATACCGAAAAAATTCCCTTTAAAATCGTATCAGACACCTTACAAAAATATATTATAATTTTATTCTACCCTAAACGAAAACTTCTTAACAAGTTACAAAAATAATAATTAAATCTGAATATCATTTTAATTCATACTTATAGTAAGCAATGAAGTAAAAGAGCATTCTAATACATCAATATAACATATTCTAAAAAATCAATGTATAAAAACAAAATGTAAAGTATAGTTCAACTTCAAACAGATACAAATGCAAGATCAAAATCGTACAAGGATAATAAATTAATGTGAAATTTTAATTTATAATTTTTATAAAGACAAAATTATGTTTTTAACGTTGATATTATTCCATTATTTTACATACATATTCTATTAAATATTTCGTATTTTTTTATAAAAATAAAACGAATTTCAAAAAATAAATTTTATTTTCTAAAAACAAAAGTCTGAACGAAGGCAAATGTACTTCATTTACATTTTTAAAAACTTTAAATTTGGCTTTAACTTGTAATATAATTAACCAAAAGAGCTCCCCAGTATAAACAATATCAGATAAATCAAATCATAATATTTAACAGTCGACGAAAGAAACAAAAAATTAAACAAAAAAATCATATTCTTATAAACCATCAGTTTTGCCAGAAATTATAATATAAAATAAATTAAAAAGTAATTACATATATAAAAACCGGGTTTGCTTTAAAATTGAATTTAACCAATATCAACACATAATCAACACATAAATACGTGTCAACACTTGTATACAAAATTTGTAAACATTTCATCATCATGTTCTCAGAAACAAATTTTTTAGCAAGATGTTGTGGGCCCAGTAGTAGGTCCATTTCAAAAAAATTTTACCGGCCTTTTCTTTTTGTTCTACATGCGACATCTTATAGCTTATATTATTTTTGATAATCGTAATAAAATCGTAAAATCTCAAGAAAAAACTCTTTATTTTATTTTTACTTCATATAAAGAAGTTGTTATTGCAAATAAATTGTATGTGATAATAATATATATATTATTCTTCTTTTGTTTTCAGTCAGGTCAAAATATACCTAAATAGTATGAACTAAAATGATATTCAAAATTAATTATAAGTCTTATTGCTTATTAGGAAGTTTTCGTTTGGGGCAGAATAATTTATGGAATAAATTATATATGTTTACAAGCTATCTGATACGACTTTAATGGAAACAGTTTTTTTGCTTATTCCTCCTTTGTTTTAACATTCACGAAGTGTTAGTTATTTAACTCAGTGAAGAACTATTTAGTAGTAATCCTGATGTAAATTTTATATTTACAAAACGTTTAAACCAAGATTTAATTGAAAATTTGTTTTCACAAGTCCGAGCAAAAGGTGGCAATAATGGAAAACTATCTCTGCACGAGATTAATTTTTTATTAGCTAAAATAATTTCTACAAATCGATATAAATTTAGTAAAACCAAAAAGTAATTGTGAAGAAGATAATGAGCCCATGCTTGAAATAAATGTATCAGAAGAAATAAAGAATCACAACCAGCATATAATAACAAATTCAGTATACCAAGAGTCCGATATCGATATTCAAGACATGCTAAAAGATATAAATTGAAGCCATTACCAAATTTCATTAATCCAAAAGAAGTCATTAATAATTTGGATATTGCCACCGAATTATCTTCAATGAGATACTTTATTGGTTATGTAATTTTTAAAGTACTATCTAAAATAAATTATGTTAAATGTCTGAACTAATGAGAAAGAAGATGAAGTCCTTAGTTGCCCTTCAGGGCTTTTAATATTTGCTAAAAATTACTCTAAGAATACAGATTTTGGAAATTTATTTACTCCACCTGATATAATTTTCAAATTTTGCAAATTACATTATATTAATTTTCGATCAAAATTAAGGCAAAAAAAGAAACGAAAACCCTAAAAACGTAATATGTGCACATTGTGTACTGGGCACAGATGAAAATAATAAAACGTGGTTTAAAAAAGATGAACCCTGTTTCAATCATAAGATTAAAATTCTTGATTTTCTACTTTTAATTTTACTCAGAAAACCCTGCAGTTGGGCTATACCAAAAGCTGCAAGAGCTGATCATCCCAGGTTAGAAGTTGTGAACAGATAAATAAAATTGTCCAATAAAAAAGGCTTTAATATGTACAATACTGCCATTAAATATGTACAATAAATATCCAGCTAAACCGGAAACTAAAATATTATTTACTAACAATTATTATATATGTATTTATTTATTTACTAATAATATTTACTAATACATAATAAATAAAAAATTTAAATGTAAAAAATAAAAATTATGATAACAATCTCTAAAACAGTTGGATTTATCGAGAAGTTCTGGTTAAACGAGTTCAAGTTTTATAGGTTCAACTGTATAGAAAAATAAACCAAAATTAAAGTCAGAGTTCAAATTCATAAAATTTAAATTTTATGTCCACACCACCAAAGAATATCTATATTTACAGTTCATATACCACCAACCACAATAATTTATAAAAAAAACAAACCGACACATTTAAATAGCTTTAAATAGCCCTATGTATGTGTGACAGAAATTGATAATACGAATTTTACTCGGTAGACAACACAGTGCATACAAAAATAACAAATATGTTTCTGAACTAAATTAACTATACTAATTTGTTCATAGAGGTCGCGGTTACTTAGAACTCCCCAATTTAAAAAAAAAAAAAACATTGGAAGACTTCAATCACCTGAGATTGATCATACAGGGAACGAATACATGATATACTCAATACCACACCTCTACAACACAATCTCTCCGTCAACGAAAAATGGAAACAATGCGCAAGCATCATCACGATGGCTACTACATATATCGTGGGCTTTGAAACACCTCACGGGAAAAACCCATGGTACGACGATGAATGTTTAGCAAAGGCGGTAGAGAAAATGAGGCCTATAGGAAAGCGCTGCAATGTAAGACAAGAGCAGCTCAAGAAAAGTATAGAGCAAAAAGAAGAGACGAGAAGAAAGTTATAAGGCGCAAAAAACGTTTATTCGAAAAGTCTCAACTTATATAGAATCAAGTCGAGACAGAGGACAAGCTAAAATATTTAAAAAAGCCAAACAGCTTGCCGGTTTCAAGCCCCATACAAACGCGCTGAGGAATGGTTCGGGAAATTTAGTAACCGATGCGTAAGGGATATCAGAGACATGAAAACAACATTTTAAGAACCTTCTGAATGGCGCAAACATAGAAAACACCATTACGCCGCACACTAACCCAGTCAACTCCGAAGATACAGATACACCCGGTCCTGCAACAGTGGAAGCAGCCATCCAAAAATTGAAGAACCACAAAGCTGCTGGACAAGATAACCTGCCAGCTGAACTTTTTAAAGCAGGAGGTGAAGTGATGATTGAATTCATGCACCAAATCATCAAACAAATCTGGGTCGAGGAGAGCAGGCCTGATGACTGGAGTTTAAGTTCAATATCTCCCATATTCAAAAAGGGCGATTCCATGTCCTGCGCCAACTATAGAGGAATATCCATATTAAACGTTGCGTATAAGATCCTTTCCAATATTATGTGCAAACGATTGAAGCCCCATTGTAACGCTCTGATAGCAAACTATCAGTGCGGCTTCCGTCCTGGTAAATCAACCACCGACCGGGTGTTCGCATTAAGGCAGATCCTGGAGAAGGCCCTCGAATTTCAAATCGATATGCACCATATTTTGATCGGTTTTAAATCTGCCTATGACAGCATACATCGATCAGTGCTTTACGAATCAATGTCGGAATTTGGTTTTCCAGCCAAGCTTATCCATTTGTCAAAAATGACCTTTGGAAAACACCTGGTGTGCTGTGGTGATTGGGAGGCACATTTCTCATTCATTTCGAACGTGATCCGGATTTCGGCAAGTCGATGCTCTGTTATGTAATTTCTTTAATCTGGTGTTGGAGCATATAGTGCGACGTTCCGTTGTGAACACACAGGGCACTATATTTTACAAATCGGTGCAGCTCCTGGGTTTCGCTGACGACGTCGATATTATCGGAACATCACGACGAGCAGTCATCGAAGGCTTTACACAGATTGAGTATGAAGCAGGTAAAGAGGGTCTTCTCATAAATGAGAACAAAACAAAATATATGCTGCTGACAAATAAAATGTCCTCCCAAAATCATATCGGATACAACATCACTGTCGGCTCATGTAATTTTGAGGTAGTTCAGTAGTTTATCTACCTTGGAAACAACATCAACTCCACCAATAACATCGATGTTGAAGTAAGGCCTTCGCCTTGCAACCCGTTGCTACTTCGGTTTGTCCAAACAACTGTGTTCAAAACTCCTATCCCAATATACCGGCACAATTATACAAAACGCGCATCCCTCCGGTGCTGCTATATGGTTCTGAATCGTGGACATTACCAAAAGAAAGCGAGCATGCACTTGGTATCTTTGAGAGAAAAGTTCTTCGTCGCATTTATGGTCCTGTGTCTGACGAAGGGGTTTGGAGAAGAAGATACAATGCCGAACTATACCAGCTGTTCAACGACATGGACCTAGCTAAAAACGTCAGAATAAGACGGCTTCATTGGCTAGGCCATGTAGAACGTATGAATGAAAATTCTCCGGCTAGGAAACAAGGAAGGCCACACCTTCGTTGGAGAGATGAAGTATCGGCAGATATGAAAAGCTTCAAATCACCAACTGGAGAGATTCCGCTCGTGAGACCGAAATCAGTGGAGGACAATTTTGCGCCAAAAAGAAAATTTTTTTGTTTAAACTTTGTAGGATCCCAAAACTGAGATAAAAATATGATAACATTAAAACAAAGTTATTCATAAAAATGATTATCATTAATTTTAGTTTACCAAAGGAAATATTCAGAATTTTTGTTTTATTATTATTAATTTAAAAAAAAAATACTAGAAAACAGAAAAAAATAATTCAACATAATGTTCTTATTTTTTGTCGTAGAATCTGAATTCACATTAAAAAGTACCCCTTCCCATTTGAAAATCTTCCTTCCCCTCGTAAAAAGCTGATACGCATGCTCACACATAATTTATAGTATGATACGCATGCTCGCAACACCCGGTATATATCCATACATGATACATATAACACCTATATGTATAAGGATAGAATACTTTGGTATGATAATGTTATAATATATTTACTGCATTAATACATTTCTACACAAATAACACTTTTAAACAAACAAAAAAAATTAGAAAATATAAGTAAGTAGCTAGGTAGCTATGTGTATAGAATTTGCTAAGAAAAATGTTGTGACCATAATTCTGAATTGTGAATTTTTTCTTATTATTTTTATGTTTTGTTTTTTTATTCTTCTAAGTACAACTCGATCGCAAAAATTGGTTTACACTTTTGTTCTAGCTTTGACTCTCTACATACAATATATTTACTCAATACTCAATACTCAATATAGCTACATGTATATAGTCATTGACAAAAGCAAAATAATTATAAAAAAACCATACACATTGGATGCGTAATGATGGAATAAAGTTGATTTTTTTATAAATAAAATAAAAATTTGGGTATTAAAAATAAATGAAAATAAAAAAAGTTAGTAAAAATAAAAGAGATGTGCCACCTGAACCACTGATTCTGAACCACTGATCTGCGTATAAGCATTCGGCGATGTTTTTTTAAAGGAAATTAAATTTTCATTAATTTAGTGAAAAAAAAATATTTTAGAACTTTCACTATTTAATGTGAATAATAATAGTTCTGTGGTAAAAGTTTGTACAGCAATGCTTTATACCAGACTTTATTAAATGCTTGACTAATATCTAAAAATATCGCTGAACAGTACTTTTTTTCTCTAGGCTTAACTTGATCACATCTGCTATTCTATGTATTGGCTCGATAGTTACATGTTCGTTTCTGAACCAGAATTGATGCTCTGGAAAAATTTTGATTTGTTCCAAATTCGGTTTTAATCTTTGCAAGAATAGTCTTTCAAATAGTTTTCGGATGTAATTTCTTCAGTTGGCTTGCCTGGTTTTGATATAAGTATTATTTCAACAACTTTTCACTGAGATGGGAAGTAGCCAGATTTTAGAACAGCATTAATAATATGTTTCATATATTCATAATGGGCTTTTTTTGGTTTGATACTATTTTTGATCATTGAGGTTATTTAGTCCATAGTAAAATTATTGATTGGTAAATCCATTTGAAGAAGAGGAAGTTAGGTATTTCTGTATCCTCGTTTGTGCTTTCCGATGAAAATGGTTTAAATACTTGCTTAAGGTGTATAGATTTATTGAAATTTTCAACTGCCTCATCTCTATTTGGATTAGTTGTCACAGAAATGCACTGCTCAAAATCATTTGTTAGTTGTAACTTAAATAACGACGTTTTGTTATTGTATAATGTTGGTCGCCCCACATTGATGAATATTTTTGGTCCTATTGTTACAATAAAATGCGAGGGGTCAGATGTAAGTGTTTTATATAATTGCTTACAATGCCTTTAGTGATGCAAAAATCAATAATATCCGAAATTTTTTTCTTATCCGTCGGCCAATACGTTGGTTGCCATGGAGATAAATGTTGTAGGTTAATAGGTTGTTGATGTTGTTGGTTGTAGGTTGTTGGTGTTATGAGTTGAGAGCCCCAGTGGTGATGTTTTGCGTTGTAATTACCTGTAGAGATGAAGCGGTGGCTTATTGTAATGTTCCATTTTTATTGTATGTTTCGGTGGGCAGTATACAATAGAGATTGCAATTGAACCTCTCCAATCTTCTACTGTAACACTAGTTGCTTGTAGGCTATCTTTGTTGTGTTTATTTATTTCATGATGCTTAAGTGATGTTTTTATTATGATGGCTGTTCCCTCATGTGCAGTACCATCAGCATGCCTGGTATTATAAATGTCATACTTTGGTATGTTCAGATAGCTTTTGTTGGTGAAATGAATTTTCGAAATAAGCATTATATCTATGTGATGATGTACGAGGAAAGTTTTTACTTCCTGGGCATGCTGTGTTAAGCCATTGGCGTTCCAGGCTGCTATTTTTAATATTTGTGATATTATATTAATTTACCAATGCGTGTTAGAAGTGACATTATGCTTGTCATACTCTCCATTAGTTTTTCAATCATACTCTCTAGACTAGATATTGGTGCTGGTTGAATTTCATGCTGAATCATATCTCTTGATTCCTGGTGTGTCGTACTACCTATCTGGTGATGTCCATTTCCCTCTCTAGCTATTTGCGCGTATGATATTCCTGGTTCTCTTAGATTATCTATTGTTGGTAGTAGAAGCTCTGGGTGTGGTTGTGTTTATTGTATTTTCAGGAATAAACTTTTGTCTTAAGGACGAAAACTTTCTATTGCGGATTTCTCGATAGACCACACAACCTTTGTAATTTGAACGATGATTTCCTTCGCAAAGTATACGTTTCACATTGCTGTCTTTTATTTTACGCGGGCACTTGCTGTAATGGTGGTGTTCAGCACATTTTAGACATCTTGGTTGTCTGTTACAATAACTCTTCGTGTAGCCATATCTTTGGCAGTTAGTACATTGTACTACTTCTCTCTTCCTTCTTGGTGCTTCAATCCTTGCATTCCTTAATGGCATTGGTGGCGTGTACCTCTCTTCATGATTTTATTTACATAGAAGTCATCGTGGGCCAGAGCTTCTAACTCCTGTCTTATTGCCTCTTTATCACTTGAGTGGTGAAGGTTTGCAATTACGACTTTGAAAATTTTGTCTTGTTTATCTCTCAATGAGTGAAATTCCGTGTTTCTGGCTCGGAGTTCTTTGATTACCGCAGTGTAATGTTCGCTAGTTTCCAGTTGTATTTTTATTTGCGTTTTGCTAATAGATTTTATTTCAAATTTGTCTTTGGTAATAACTTTAAATATATCGGTTAGCGGGCTAATGGACTGTACTCCGTACACGAATATACTCTTATTTTTTTGACGCATTGACCATTGCAATGGCTTCTCATCACAATCGACATCTACAGGTAGTTTTCTAGACCCGTTACTCGTAGATGGAAGATCTGATAACCAGTTTACGATCTTCCGTTCTTTTAAGTTTTGTTTTGGAGTTATTTTCTCTATTCCGCTTTTTATTTTTGACTTCTGTGAATCCAATCGTATCGCTCCTTGTAGTTAACTGATGTGAATGTTCTGCATGCTGTACATTTGCTTCCTTTAGATTAATCAATAGAGATTGATTATTTTCCATATTTATTTGCTGACTATCTTTTGTTGATGATGGTGTTGTTCTTTGCATTTTTATTTTATATAATTATTCAGCTGTACCGGTGAATTCGATCGAATAAAAATCGAGTAATCGTAAATTCATTCGTAAATTTTTAACCGGCGAATACGATTTAAAAAAAATTTGAATATTTTTGATCGAAAATTTTCTAGTTCAAAATTTATAATATTATTTTTATTTTTTTTTTTGTATACGTATGTGTATTTTAATAATTTATTTATAAAACAGCAATCTAAATTTATTTTTTTAATTTGAAATTTAAACTTATTTGACATAAAAGTCATTACATTTCGTTATATTTCTTATTTGATTACATTTTTTTAAAATGAGTACAAAATTAGTCTTTCGATCGAATTCACCGTTAAGAAATTCTCATCTAATCGAATCGAGAAATTCGAATAATTTTATATCGAATCGAATTCACCGGTACGGCTGATTATTTACTTAGTATTTTTTTTCATACTTAAATACCGGGTGTCCCAGAGCATGCGTATCAGCTTTTTAAGAGAGGAAAGAGTCGTTATTTTAAATTTCGAAAAAAACTTATTATCTAAATCGAGGGTTCTCTATTGATTGGTGATATTTTCAACTTCCGGGAAGGAAGGAAGGACCGCAAATCCGTTTTTTAAGACCAAATTGATCGACGAAATTGGTTGAATTCGAGATTTTCCCATTTCGAATGGGAAGGCGTACTTTCTTCTATTATCTAAATTTGGATTATACGTCAAAAAATAAGAAACTTTTGCCAAGTAAAATTAAGGGAGGGATTAGAAGTTTTTTTTAAAACTTTTAGTTCAAAAATTTAATTGGGTGTTATAATTTACTGTTTAAAAAGTAAATAAATTATAGTAAATAGGAAAAAATGCCATCATTGTGTTGTGTTCCTGACATTAGAAATATTTTAGCAGAAAATAGTATTAGAGAAATAATTTTGCGTGTTTCACAAGAAGCTGTTAATGAAAACTCAACTGAAAAGTTTAATTTGTCGCATAAATGTTTCTTTAAGAATGATGCTTGTGAAATTTTAATAAATCAAGAAGTTGTTGAATGTATTATAAATAGTGTTACTGAACCATTATTTACTTTAGGAAAAGAAAATATGATAGATACATGTGGTAGTTTTGTTGCTCAAGTTATGCCAGTTTTATGTGTAAAGGATAATGCAACAAAAAATTTCCGATATAAAATAATTATGTAAATTTAGTATCAATTCTTTTGTTAATGATAACCTTTCTAAAGATTCACTTGGGAAATAACAACTTATTGGCAAGATGCTTTATCATGCGAGGATATATCGTTAGACGATTCACTTTTGAACGAGTGTAAAAGAATTATTGAAAATAAGTTGAAAAACAATTATGAATTATCAATGGAAGAATTAGATAATATTTCTGATACATTAACAAAGCTGATCTATATTTCAACGGAACATTTGAAGAAAAATACTACAATTAATTGAACATCAGATTTATATCAAAAATCAATAAACATTTTGTTGCATTTTTCAGATTTAGAAAAATCTACTTTAACAGTTTTGACAACATTTGTAAGGTTAATTAAACTATGTGAACTATCTAATAATTGTGTAGCAGTTTCTGCTATTGGTGAATCAATAATTAAACATTCTTTGGTAATAACTAAATCAAATTAATTTTTATTAAAAATCTGAAAATATTTTGAAAATATATTTTAAATAAACAATGAAGGTGAGAACATTATATAACATGCTTCAGAATATAATGTTAATATTTTAAAAGAAGATATTATTCACAAGGCATCAAATGGACACATAATTTGGTTAGGAACGTTGCCCTATTTATTATCCACAAACTGCTTTCAACAATATAAAGAAAATGCGCCCATACTTTTATTGGAAGAAATTTCAGATTCATTGTTAGCAAATGGACAACTTGAAATTTACAATAATTTAGCAGAAGTAACTTTTATTTTTATTTGAAACTTATCTTAAATTCATTGTTAATTGTAGGTTATTCTACCTTATTTGACTTCTCGATCATTTCTTCTTAATGAAGATATTATGAAAAATTCAGAGAATATCAAGTTTTGTTCTTCTTTGTATAAAAATTTATTTCAAAATCACATGTCATCAACCAGTTATAGTAAAATAGAGGACAGAAACTTAGTTTTGAGTTGTATTAATTTTATTACAATAACAGGAGAAAAACAAACAAAAAAGATTTATTTTTATATAACACGTATGCTCAAAAACATTAATATAAATATTGTATGTAATTAATTTTAAATTTTAGAGATATTTCAACTAAAGAGTTCAAAGATGTAATTTCAATTATTGAATTTATTAAATTGTTAACTGAAACGATCCAACGTTTTCCATCTGAACTGGTTTTCAGTTGAACGTAAATGATCTAATAGAATTTTCATTACATAATTTGTTGAATTAGTTATTAAGTTAAGTCTTAAATATTTAATGTAAATAAGCTTTTGGGTTTGATAAAATAAAGTCTTTTTTATTATATTATTATATATTAATAAAAAAATTAAAAAAAAAAAAATTTCAAAACTCTGATACGAACTGAAAAATATCAAATAAGAAATTTCTTTGTTTACATTTTCTTGTGACCTTTAAAGCGCCATCTTGAATTGAATGTTGCGGCCTGTCTATTTAGGAGGCCTTGTGTAAGTTTTCTTCTTTTTTCAGAAGATTTTATTTTGTTTTGTTCATTTTCGTTTGAAGATTTTTGTGATATTCTGGCATTACTTCAGTAACTCTCTAATTACGGTGTGGTGAATAAACAACCAGCAGTTTCTGCTGGTAGCACTTTTTGTCAAAAAGACAGTACTTTGACAGTACCAATTATTTTAGTATTTGTCTAAGAATGGCGAAAATTGCGCGTGTTTTATTTATTTATTCATTTTTAATTATTATTTATATTATAATGCGCGAAGTTGTTTTATTGCGGGAATTATTATTTTAACACTTTTAATTTATTAACATCCGTACTCTTCGGTTGTTCGATTGCCAGTCTGTGATTTGATATAAGTATATGATACTAAAAACTTTGTTTTAAGAGGTGTTTTCGTTAAGTTATTTTCATCCCTGCAATATTAGTTTCTAATACCGTGTTAATAAGGCTGAATCAAATAACTGTATATTGTAAATTGTTTTCATAAAAAGTCAAAAAAGTTTCCACACACGGAATCCAGTTTGAAGAAGATTAGGTTTAGTGGCATTCTGGGGTGGCAGCTTTATTTTCGTTGTAAATTTAAAACAAAAAATACATGCTGCCACCCCTGTATTGTGATAAGCGATAGTCACCCTTGCGACAGTCAAAGATGACACTAAAAGTTTTTGGTATTCTTTAACTTTATCACTGGAATAATTTAAGAAAACAGCAGCTTTTTAAAAAATTCAATTCAGAAATTTAATTTAATTATTTATTATAACTTAACATAAAAAACATAACATAAATCTTAAATATTTTTAAAACTGCCTACAACAACATTATAAGATACGTGACTTTAACTATGATATTTGGTTTACTATGATATTCAGAAAATCAAAATTCGAGTGGTATTCTGTATTGTGATAAGCGATAGTAACCCTTGCGACAGTCAAAAATGACAGTAAAAATTTTTGGTATTCTGTATTGCGATCATTTGAATAATTTAAGAAAACGGCAGCATCTTAAAAAATACAATTCGGAAATGGCAGCATAAGTGATTTATTAAATGTCAAAGTGTCAAAACAATAGAAAACAAAAATAAGTTGTAAGTTTTATTAGCTTATTACACTTATTAATCAATAAAGCGAAATTATAAAAAAAAAAAAATGATATATTAAAAGAGGAAAAAAATTAAAAGTAAATTTCAACCAACTAATTTAATAAAATGTATATTTAAAAAAAAAACAAAATTTATTGCTGAAAAATTAACACATAATCACAACATGTTTTATTCAGTTCCATTATTTTTAAATCATTTGCTAATTCTAAGACTCGCATTTTTTAATATTTACATCATAATAAATCTTAAAAAACAAAAATATAAAAAACTTAAATCTTAAAAAACAAGCAAACTTTTATTTATTTTGATCATGAGTGACACCAAATTAGCTGTCACCCTAAAATCACAAAAAAACAGCGACTATCACTGTGACAATCACCATATAGAATACCAATTATAGATATGCGACAGTCGCAGCGTGATTATCACAATACAGAATTCCACCCCAGATACTCAAAATTCAGACAAAAATGCAAATATAATTTTTTTTAAATTTTGGTAATGTTGCAAAAATTTTTATTTATTTTTAAACATTGCGTACAATGATAACACAATTTAGTTTTAGGGGAAGTTTAGTTTTATTGTTATTAAGTTGCAAAATTTAAACATTAAATTTTTTTTTTGTCAGGCTACTGCCTTCAAACCCCTTTATATTATTGAAACCTTGATTTTGCTGACTACAGCATAAAAACATTCTTGCTTACCAATGTTTTAAAATCCGGGCTTACTAATTTTATTTCATACATACTTACAATGAGGGAGGCATCGTCCTCAAATCCTCGATTAGTAGGTAAATAATCAAAACACTGTTTGTATAACCAACTATTATTTTATTTTAATAAAATGCCAAAAAAATAAGAATTATTCTAAATTACTGAATTCTGATACTCTGAAGTTTGATTTATCAGAAGTTTAAATAGTCTGAATTTGGAACTGTCTAAACCTAACTCTCCTTCAACCGTGTTTTAAAAATTGGCCCCTAGCTAATCGGTCTATATGGTTTAGAATCTGTGGGCTCTTTACCTTGTTTGTGCAGGTTTATTATTTGGGCTATTTTCCATTTTTATGAGAAATATCACAGTCTTAATATTGCATTAAATAAGGGGGTGAAATGCTTGATTGTCTTATTTGACATTTATTTTATCATCATTGTTGTTAACTCGTTGTGACCTGGTGATTTTTTGACTGCTAGCTGTTCTAATCGTATTCTGAACTTCACAAATGCTAAAGTTTTTAATAGGTAGACCTAGTTGATATGGCGTATCAAGAAACTGCATAATGTTTTTATCTTCAGTATCTGAGACCACCGAAGCTATTCCTCGAAAGCATTTTGCAGGTGTAAAGCAAATAGATTACCTTTTACCATATCGTTGCTAACGCAACTTCCACGATTGTTTCTCAGTGGGGGACCATGTTGTTGTGGACATTTAAGTTTAACTGTGCCTTCCTAAGGGAGTAATCGGTGTGCCCAAATGGTGATAAGTTTCCTAAATACGATTGAAGTGCTTACTCCTTTGGCTGTTTTTAAAAGGTCACTGAGTTCTTTAGTAATTTGGTTTAGTTTTTTCTTATTTTTTGGTGATCTGGTTTTTCGCCAAAGTTTCCTCATTATTATTTTTTCTCATATTTATATTTTAAGCTTAATTGTAACAGGACAGAAGATTTTAGTTTGGAGTTTAATTTGTTTAGGTGTTCTTTGACTCTTTCACAGCTTCTATCAAGGCTTTTTCGATGTGTTCAACTGAAACTTTAATATCGTCAGAATATTTTAGACGAGTCCTTAAAGAGATTTATGTATCTGTTAGGTTTCGAAACTTGTGCCAATTTGTTGCCTTACTCCTCCTGTATTGTGTGTAAGCTTTGGTATAAAAAATAGCATCGTTGAAGTAGTGATTATAATTGGGGTGTGGTTTGAGGAAAGATCGAAGGTTGAATTTTCATGTAAGTGACTTGATGTTATACCCCTTGACACACAAAAGTCCAGCAAGTCTGGTAATTAGTTTGGGTCTGAGAGGCAGTAAGTTGGTTTTCCAGTAGATACAAAGTCCAAATTTAACCCTTGAAAGGACATTAACACTTGTCTGCCTTTTTATGTAGCTACTCTTGATCTCCAATGAGCTTTAAAGTAATCGCAGAAATTTGATTTGTTGATGTTGTGTTTTGGTGGATAATATAGGAGGTGTCCATTCCAATCATCTACCACTATACTTGTAGCCTGTAGATGTTCGTTTTGAATTTTTCAATTTCGTAATGTTTCATGGTGCTTTTAATTAGTATTGCAGAACCACCATGAGCAGTACCATCTGGATGTTTTTTAATATTGAAAAAAAATTTTGGATGTAAAATGAGTTTAAAAATTTTATTTCAAATTCAAATACTTAAAAGATTTATCAATTAAATGTTTTTCAACAAAATAAAAATAACTTACATAAACGAAAAAATTATTCATAATATGAAATCAAAGAATATCTAATACCAAAACAATAAATGCACATACATACATTCATATTCATTTATTAATTCAAATTCGAAAATCTCATTCTTTCTTTCGTTAACTTAACTTTTATTCTCATCTCATGAAATTTAAATATTCGTTTTCTTTTTATAGTTTTCTTGTTCCTAAACTGGTTTTGTAAAAAATCGAATTTATTTTTTGTTCGACTTAGATACTCTTTATATTATATTTACTAATTCTATTACTCTTCGATTTAATTAAATACATTGTAAGATAGTTTTTTTAACATTAATACATTATTACTTTTTGAATTATTAAGAAATGTATTAAATTAAATAATGAATTAAATCAAATTATTTTCTTGCAACTTGCTATTTAGCACCACACAATCACGGTTATCTAAGCAACACCAATTATTAATATAAAAATGATTGTAATATTATAAAATTTATACTTGTTGAGTTTGAT
Source organism: Argyra leucocephala (assembly GCA_963942445.1). Lineage (NCBI taxonomy): Eukaryota > Metazoa > Arthropoda > Insecta > Diptera > Dolichopodidae > Argyra > Argyra leucocephala. The sequence goes on from OZ012680.1 coordinate 90,149,273, forward strand.
TAGTATCATCGTGAATGTTTAAGACTTTTAAATTATATTTTCTATTTTCCACTTTCTCTAACAAATCGACTCAAATCATAATTTATAGGAAGCTACTTGGCTTTTTTGTTTTTGTTTCTGTGTATGGATCAAATCAAAGTTTAAAACTACTAACTTTGTTACTTTTGTATAAAGTCTTCAAGAACAAATAAATTTATTTTTGGTTAGAAAGTTGAACAAGAAAAATAAAATTTATTTTCTGACAAATTAAAAGAAAGGAAAATTTGATTATGCTTTTTCAAAATATAAATCCATACTAATTATTTCAAATAGAAAAGTTTTTCTTATTGTTTTTTTTTATTATTATTCTATTTTTGTGTTCTTGTTGTGTGAATATATTAAAATAAACTTGAAAAACAGTTATATTTCAAATAAATTATTGAATATGTAATGTAAATTTGATTTATTAAAATACAAAAAACATATAATTTATAAATAACAGACTTCTTTTAATTTTAATTTGTGTATTTTGTATAAAATTAAATCAAAAAAGATCCTTAAAAGATCCTTAAAAGTTTTGATAATGAGTGATTTTAGAAGTGCTGAAGTGGTGTTGACAATAGGGAATTGAAAACGTTTTTGTTTTTGATTTTTTGCAGAAATTTAATTTTAAATTTTTATTAAAATAGTTTTAGAAAGTTTTTGAAATTGTAATTTTAGAAATTTAATTATATTATTACATTATTATTATTATATATTTATTTACTTTAAATTGTAATTAACCCAATAGTTCAATGTTTAGTAGGGCAAACCCTTTAAATTTAAATTAACAAATTAAAAAAAGATGTTAAGGTTCACCTTGAAGTTATGTGGATCATAAATATAGAATCGAATATGTTTGGAAAACACATAAGATGAAATTTGGTTCCGCATTCGGGATCTTGAGGTTATAAACGAATTTCCATAACTTGTCTTGTGCCATCTAGGTATTTCTACGGTGTATGGATAGGCACATATACTGTCCTTCGTTAGGACACGAGGGAAGCGCTCAAGTGGAGATAATACAGATATAGTTCGCACTGAGTACGTATCCGTATCGTATCCGACATTTATTATAAAAGAGGGGGAGAGCTCCGACTATACAACGATGCGCAAGAAGAACAAGATGTGCAATGACATTTGGCCATTGAACAGACGAATACCCCGTTTTTGGACTTTATCCAAATGTTTTAACGTAGAACTAGAAACGCCAGAACTCCATTTTGGGTAGTATGAAAGCTTTATAGATTTTCTATAGGTCACAGGAGGAGAAAGACTTTCAAAAGGTCACAGGAGAAGAATTAAGCTTCGCAGCGGTTAAAAAAACCTAAACATGTGGCTGTGTTTTTTGCAACTTCGAATATATAACAATTCGAGCGCAAAATTTTCTTACAAAATATACAAGAGATTAAAAAAGTATTTTTTTTAGTGTTGCAGTTGTAGAACATATAATTAAGGCGGTTCAGAAAGTATGCTGCATTAGAGTTAAAAGCTTTTATACTAATATAGAGCTTTTTTTATATAAAGTGATAAGTATATGAAGAAAAACAAAAACAAAAATAATACAATGAAGAACTGATAATGTCATGAAGTAAGTACCTTTTGCATTTATGGAGAACTTTTTGTATAAAAAGGGCAAAAAAACAGAAATTTATTTATTCATATTAGTTTATTCTTGTCTTCTTTCACTTCATATCTTAAAAATTATTCTTACATTTTTTCCCCCAAAAATTAGCAAATGGAGTATATTGTAGCACGAACTTAAAGTAAAAGAAATATTAATGAGTAAAGTTATATTTTTTTTAAGTCTGCAAATTAGAAGCTGGAGTAGATTGTAGCATTTAATTTAAAAGAAAAGTTATTGTGTGAAGTTATTTTATCCATTCTGAATAGTATAAATTTGAATTTCACAATCTTGTTATTGATCAATTTTAGGTTTATTACAATAAAGTAAAAAGTTTTTATGATTGACTATGATCACAAATTAATCTATAATTATAATTGACAAGCATTTAAGGTCCTGCGCAGTAGACACCTTTTCATTTTATTTCGATTCTCCTACTCCTTAATGAACTTCTAATATACATAATATATAAGATTATATATAAAACAAAAATGCGCACACAGTTGAACATTTTGTACTCATATGATTTTATTATTCATCAAATACATTATGCATAAGTGAGATATTATGAAAATAATAAACAAAAGTAAATAAGTCAGTTATTATATTTTATATTATGTACTTGCAAATGAATTTATGTACATATGCCAGAAAAAAACAAAAAAACAAATTCATCTCAAATAAAAAATATAAAAAAGAAAAAACAAAACAAATCAGTTGAATTGTTCATATAACGAGCAAATTTATTTTTATATAGTAGAGTTGGAGTATATATAATTATCCTTATTGAACTTCTAATATAATAGTTGTATGTAAAAGAATAATGCTCACACAGTTGAACATTTTTTAATCATATGGTTTTATTATTCACCAAATACATTATTCGTGAGTTCTTATTAAAATAAAAAACAAAAACAAACAAAAATATAAAAAAAACAAAAACAAAAAAATACAAAAACAAAAAAAATTCATATGACGGGCAATTTCATCTTTACATAATAGAGCAAAGTAGCTATCTATAATTATAATTGTCAAGCATTTAAGGTCCTGCGCAGTAGACACCTTTTCATCTTTAATGACAAAATTTTTTATTTTTAGTAATTTTATCCACTAAATGCCACTTACTATAGGGAATATATCGGAAACGAAACAGTATATGAGGGACGTGTATTTATGTGTCCTAAATAAAACTTACTAACCACAAATCTTTTTATTAAACACGAGTGGTTCCTGCTATATCGTGCGAAGTCTATGTCAGTACGTAAATTATTGTTTTTTTAAAAACTTTAAATTTGACTTCAACTTGAAATATAATTACTCAGCAGGGGCCACTAGTTATATTATATTATTAATTTGTGCTATGATTGACTTTTATTATACGTTATGTGTTTATATAGATATATAGTTATAGTTTGCCTTTAAATAAATCAAAAAATACAGTGGTATTAATATTTAAATTGCACCATCAGCGTTTTAAAAATTCTTAATTTGTTTTCTTTAATTTAAATGCATGAATCATATTTGGATTGCTAATTCCCGTAGGAAAAATGTAAAACCAGAATATAACCTTGAACTTTGCCTTATCAGCTATTCAAAATAAAGGAAATGTGGTACAAAGTGGTTAATGGGTTAGTTCGAGACTTAGGAATAAAGAAAAAAGCTATACATATGTACTTATTTTCAGATTCGTTATGGTGTATACATTCAAGTAAAAACTTCACTTGATCTTGACTTTCAAGCTTCAGTGTGCATGGATTAGAAAGAACTCGGATAACACAAGTCACTTTCATATATAAGACTGTCGGTATCTGTACAATATATTGTAGAATCGGGGCCAAATTTTAGAATCATGTAATTGTAATGAAAGTCGTATAACATATTTTTTGCTAAATTTAAAATACTCATACCCATATATATCGGTTTATTAAAAAAAAATGTGGGTTTCATTTAATTCTATAACAACAAGGTTTTCATTAAAAATTTTAGATATTTTAAGGTCAGGTTTTGCAATTAAACCTTCAGGTCATATCTTTCTAAGCATTTCGTAAATAGTTTTAAAATGGTATGCTTTCTAATATTTTCCATAGTGTTTTCAAACACTGCATTATTCATTAGCTTAAATAAAATTTTCTCATTTTTAACTTCTGTACGGAATTCGGTATTTAAGCCTATATAGGATTTTAACGGTGGAGATTGTTTGAATTCAAGTCTTCTGTGAATCTCTAAAAGTTTTAAACCATTTTTTAGAGCTTTTTTATAAATTTCTGTAAGGTATAGCATATTGGTTTTTATTATAAAGGATGATTATTACCTAATTTTGTTTTGAATTAAACCTTGAACGGAGTGATGTTCTGCACAGAAAGAAAGATCTTTAGATCTTGAACGTTTTGTGGATATTCGAAATCTTCTTCTAAAATATATCCTAAAGATAAATCATCAACTATATTATTAACATTGAAATCTTTAATTTACTCAGCCCATTTAAAGTCACGATATGGTAAATACTAAGACATAGCCCATCCATATTGATTGTTGATGTCAGTATGTTGTATCATTATGAGATTGTACATGACATATTTTGAAGGTTTCTCTGTATTATAATTTTCTAAATATTCATAATTAGCTTCTGAATATCTTTTCATACATTGACTGAGACTCCCTCGAATACCTCGCTCTATAAACATTACCACATCTATATCTGTCAAGAGTTCCATCTTAATTCCAGTGCCTGCTAACATTATGTCCTACGTATACCCAGTAAGGGTATAGTAATGGGCAGGATCCAAGCCATATGTTGGATGGCAGGTTATATAAAACTGCTCAAAAATTTCTGCTAAGAGAATAACATCAGTTTTAAGATACAAGTCGGAATATTCACCTAAATTTTTAATTTGCATCACATTCCATATAATCTAGCATATGTATAATCTTCTTGACTAATATCGCAATCGTTTAGTTTGTTGTAAAATTTATCAATCGATAAATTCATACGAATATATACCTTTCCGTTTCGAGTTAGTTAAGTAATTTGATCATAAGTCAATTTTTAAATTCAGATTTCAATATAGGAAATAACATTATATAAGAGAAAAAAGTGCTCAGGTTACTATTCCTAAAACGAAGTGTTGGATATGCTATATGAAGGTAAATGCTATATACTGTTCTTTATTGATTGGCAATAAATCAATTGTGCAAAATGTTGCTAAATCCTTAATAATAAAATGTGAGCCATAAATACTTAAGTTGTGACAAATAATGGGTATTGTATTAGTATCTTCGAAATTAATATTACATCCTATATGTGCAGGACCTCAACACGTTAACTTTTATAAATAGATCAATTCATTTTTTGTGATGCTCCTTGCAAAAATGGAGTTTGTGTACTGGATTGGATATTGAAATCTTTAAGGAATACGTCTCCGATTCTAGTAAAATCTGGTTTTGTTGTCAATGCATTACAAACAACACGTAATACCTAAATCCAAACGCAGCCAATGAATCAAGTAACAAGACTTCAAAAGGAACATTAAATAATGAACTTTTAGCTGAAAAAATGGAAATAATTCTAACAAATCAAGTTGAACAAAAATTAGATTTCCAGAAGCTGCAAAATGGGGTTAGGGAAATTAAACAATTTATAGACAATCTTATAGAAGAAAATGAGTCTCTACGATTTGAAAATAAACAACTTAAACAAAAAATTTCACATAAACAAAGTAGAATTGGAAAAATTAAAGCAAAAAAAGTTCATCAAACATCTTGAAATAACTGGTGTACCAGAAAAAGTCAGCCAGGAGAATCTAACTACATGTGTCACTGAAATAGCAAATAAAGCAGGAATGAATTTAGCAGAAAAATACATTAAGGACGCGTTTGTAATGAGAAATCGTTCAAAGAAGTCGGATGAGCTCAATTCCACAACACTATAGCTCAATTCCACACAAGAAACCAAAACTAACCTACCAAAACTATGAAAAAAAATACGATAACAACTAACATATTTGAGAATCAAGAAAATTAAAAAAAAAAATATGTGATATTTGTAAATGAAAAATTGACCACCTATTTTAAATAATATTTATATAAAAAGGCACAAAAGCTAAAAAAAAAACAAAAGTTGTTGAATATGCGTTGGTAAAAAATTGCAAAATATTTTTAAGAAAAACTTCTGGCAGCAGCGCTATATTAGTAACAGAAAAATATGTTCAATCATATAACATATAATTTGCCACTAAATACTCAGTCAAAGATCAAACACTATTAAATTCAAGAAATAGAAATAAAAAAGAACACTTCACTAAAAATCTTATATTTTAATGCAAGAAGTCTAAAAAATAAAATTGATGATAACACACACATGTTAGATAAACTGAATTATAAAAAATATATTATAGTTATCACACAGAACCATGGTTAACCGAAACACAAGCTGAGTATTTCCAAATCAAAAATTATAAGACACGTATAATCTCAGGAGTTGCTGTTTTTGGGCACACAAATTTAAATCACTCAATAAACGAAAGTTATTGTGATGAACATATCAGTCTTATTAGCATAAATCTATAAGTAAAAAGTAAAACATATGACATATCAATATTCTACAAAAAATAATAGTGGTACGGCTGATGCAACTCAAAAAGCTTTTAGGTCGGTAATTAATCAAAATAGAAATCGTGGAGAAATTGTTGGTTTTCCAAGTTTTGATCCTGATCATTCACGCGTTGATGTAGATAAACTGTGCAAGAATAATGATTTAAGGATTGAGCAAGGTAAGTTACAAAATTATGACATTATCCCCAGAGTTCGTTCTGCGGAAAATTTGTACGACAAATATGGTTTTCAACATTATGATTAGGCAGACTTACGATCCTCTATAATTCATACATTTTCAAGCGGCACAGACATATCAAGTCAACTCCGTAAAGTAGTTAACTTGGAAAGTAGCGAATTTAATTCATATACAGAATTCGTTATGGAAAAGGTATCACAAAAAAATCGGTTACCATTCAAAATTCCGGAAGACAAAGTTATAAAAGTTGTTATGTAATTGTTAAAAAAAGAACATAAAAACTTTTATAAATAAACGAAAACGAACAGAAAATGAAAAACAATGTTTTAATTATGGAAAAACAGGACATGTTAGGATAAATTACCCAGAAAATAGTTCTACAAGGAATAAAGCTCAACCGTTATGCAATCCATTAATGAAAAAAATAATCTTGAAAAATAGTGTCAATTTTGCCAAAAATTAGGAAACGAAGAAAACACATGTTGGCCAAAACAACGAGCTGAACAAACAAATGTTAACATTCATCGTGAACTCCACGCAGCAGACAGTAAACAGTTGTTCTTTCTGGTAGTAAAATATTTCATTGTTTATTGGATACTGGATGAGATAATTGATTAGTCCGTTTTGACATAGCAGCAAGTATCCCTTCAAAAAGAATGACACAATTCCTTTCAGTTTATGGAATCAGTAATATACCAATACTACTTACAGAAAAGATTGACCTGTTAATAGAATTTGAAAAAATAGCTGTTGAAGTAACATTTCACATAATCGATTCTCAATATCTAAAAAAATGAAATGATTATTGGAAGAGATATTTTGAATGATTCAACATTAGAAATAGTAGTCAATCAAAATGGATCAGCTTTGAAACGTAATCCTACATTTTCTTGCTTCATTAATAAAACAAAGACAAAGAGTATTATTATCAGAATCCAAGTCTAACCTCCAAAATAATGTTGATTCAATTTTAAAAGATTATTCAGATAATATAGTTCAAGGACTCCCCAATACCATTGTGACATCAGGATTATTAAATATTCGATTATCAAAAGATGGTGTTATTAATTATTGGCTATATAGAATGTCATTATTAGAACGAAAAACGATTTCAGATATAATAGAAAATTTAAAACAATTTTGATTATTCGAGACAGTGAATCTCCTTTTGCCAGTCCTGTTGTATTGGTAAGAAAGCAAACTGGTCAAAATAGACTTTGTATGGATTATCGTGCTCTAAACACGATTCATTCAGTTATCTGGCAACACATTTGTTACTTTTTTAAATATGGCATCAGGATTCCATCAGATCCCTATTGCGGAAGGTTCAATAGAAAAGACAGCATTTGTAACTCCAGGTGGGCATTTCGAATACATGCGTCAATACCATTTGGCCTTGCAAATGCTCCAGCTGTTTTCCAAAGAGCTATTAATAAAGCATTAGGAGCATTGAAAGATAAAATTGTGTTAGTGTACTTGGATGACGTTTTAATTCCGTCTAAAACAATAGAAGGACTCGAAAGATTAGCTATAGTGTTAAAAACATTAACAAAAAAATGGATTTTCACTTAATATAGATAAATTTAAATTTTTGCAAACTAAAATTGAATATTTAGGGCGTTTCCAGATCTGTTGCACTTCTCACTTACACTTTCCGATAATACTAATTTATCATACTATTTGTCGCACTATTTCGCAATAAATTTATGACAATTAACAAATTTTTTGGTGTTAAATCAATATTGCCAACACTACATATTTTTTTAACTTTTTATGTCAAATTTATTTTGAAAACAGCAAAAAAGTGCTTTATTCCAGCAATATTTAGCAACATTTAGTAATATTTATTATCACGACTATGACAACCATATAAATTTTAAACTTTAAGTAAATGTCATTTTTAACATTTTATTTCAGTTTGTTATGAATTATTGTTTGGTTAAAAGAAAAAAATGCGTGCATGCTAAAATAAAAAGATAATTTTATATAATTTTGTGTTTTTATATTAACTAATAGTAAAACAACATTTATTTATATTTAAGAAATGCATTTAGATAGAAAAAATAGAAATAATATTTAGATAGAATATAAATTTGTATGTAAGTATTATTTGTTGTTTTATGAAATAAAATGTTTTGGTTTTTGTTTGAATGATGAAGTTATTTTGATTTTTCTTTCGTATATATGTAGCTACATATGCAGTTATTATTATTGTTTTTTATGAAATAACTGTTTTGATTAATATCTATTGTAAATTTTATGAATTGGTATTATAATAAGCTATTACAGCATTCGTCAAAACATGTGTTGTGTGCTCATCAAATAATATTTTGTATGATTTTATGGATAATTTTTATCAAATTGCGTTAGTTTCTTCTATGAGTGTTCACTTTTTTTTTATTTTCACTTTTAATAAATTTAATTTTGCGATATTTAGTGTACTTGAGATTACATCCGATCCGGACAAACTAAAATTTATTCGGAATTTTTCGGAAAAAGTCAGTGCGATTTGACAGGTTTAGTGCGAGTATCAAGTACAAGTGCGGGAGGTTCGTAAACGCCCTTAGGACGAGAAATACCTTACGAAGGTGTGCAACCTAGCAAAAATAAAATTGATGTACTAGTGAAATCACAGATACCATCTACAGTCTAACAAGTTCGATAATTTATGAGTTTGGCTAACTATTTCAGAAAATTTACACCGATGCGAGTTCCATTGGCTATGGTGCTATTTTATTTCATATAAAAAATGGACATTTATATGTAGTGGCAATATTATAGTCAGGGTACAAAACCTTATGAAGCTAATTATCATAGTTATGAATTGGAAATCCTGGCTGTAGTAAATTCTGTCAAACATTTTCGAACTTATTTACTAGGTATACAATTAAACATTGATTGTAATGCTCTGAAAGCAAAAAAAAAGAAAGATTTATTACCGCGTGTGCTAGATGCTGGACTTATCTGCAAGATTTTGATTTTAATATTATATACCGGAAAGGTAAGATAATGCTGCAAGCTGATTACCTGAGTCGTAACCTACCATCAGTGAATTGTTATTGTTTAAATAGTTTAACTGAAAATTGGTTGAATATTGAACAACAATTAGATCCAGATCCAGTTATTGAAAAATTAGGAAAAATTAGGAACGCTGGGTGACGCAGTAGGTAGAGCGCCTGCCTTTCAACCGAAAGAGGTTCGATTCCCGTTGAAGCAAAAAAAAAATGCTTTATGGATTTTTCGACCTGGTCCAGTACCCTTTGTCATTGGGATATAATAAATGGCAAAAAATAATTGAGAGTATAATGTGGTAACAAATTAAATAAAAATGAAACTATTCTCTTTAAGAAGGCTTAGTTCCTGACAATAGCAGTAGTTTTCCACATTTAATGAGTTGATAAGCCAGTAATTTGTTAAATAAATACTCGAAATATTGTAGATTGTAGTGTAAAATTGCAGTACCGTACTTAATTAAGCAAGAAAAGGTAATTCCACCGAAGTTACTGTAGAGTGTAAAAAACAAAAAAGGTGACTTAGATGCTAGTGCACAATATATATTGCAAGATGGATTGCTGTATAGAAAATTAAAGACATCATATAAATTATTAATACCGCAACGATGTCGTTTAACAATGATGAGGAGATATCATGAAGATAATTGCCACATTGGATGGGAAAAGACACCTTGGCCTTCAATACGCTCCCAAAGAATGTTTGTTTCCCTCTTCAGGTTGTTTTCTATCGATAGTTTGATATTACCAATAGACATACCAACTGCCGGTTCCGGACCATAATTGTTTCCAAACGATTATCTGGCTAGTTCGTCACCCTTCTCATTTCCAGTCAAGCCCCTGTGACTCGGTATCCAGATCAGTTGTATCTTGTTTCAGAGACCTATGAGGTTTAGGGCTTCCGAACATTCTCCAATACCAATCTAGATTTGATGAAATTACTTTCAAGAGCTTTTAAGGCAGCCTGACTGTCACTAAAGATTCTAATGACTTTGTTAGACCATCTTTATTCTTTTATTATATTCACTGCTGCTTTTATTGCAAAAACACCTCTTTGTGGGCATTCTTTAACCGCCTTCACTTGAACTTTAGTAGTTTCATCTACCTGGATGAACAAATTACGTTGTCCCAACATCTTTTCTATCCATCTCAGTAGTGTGTTGTTTACTCCGTGCTTTCTTGTTCCATCTAGAAGTGACTTAAAATTTGCTTATCAAAGGCCCCTTCAATGTCCAAGAATGCACCGAGTGTTATATTTTTCTTCACGATAGTCTCCTCTATATGCGAGACCACTTCTTGAAGAACTGAGTCAGTAAACTTAACTGCCTGATAGGCTTGTTGTTTACGGTTCAGGGGTACCCTGATCAAACATACATCCTTAATATACCTGTCCAACAGTTTCTCTAGGCAATTTAGCAAACACGAAGAGAGACTGATAGGTCTGAAGCTAGTAGGGAGTACATAGTTTGTTTTCCCTGGTTTAGGGATGAAAGCGACCCTCACTGATCTCCATACTTTTGGAATATATCCAAAGGCTATGCATCCTGTGAAGATTCTTGAGAGCTATTTGCTTATGCTGTTCCAGCACTTTTGAAGCATAATAGGCCAGATTCCATCCGGCCCAGGAGCTTTATGTGGTTCGAAAGAGTTGAAAGTCAGTCTAATTTGCTCCGGGTATTAGTAGAGCAAATGGACAAGTAGAAAGATACGTAGATGTAGTCGCAAATTTACTTCGTACAAATTTAGATACAAATTTAGAGTAGACTACCTATGTTGGTCGTATTCAATTAGTACTTAACACAACTATTAATAAAACTACAAAACTATCTCCAATGAAAATCACTATCACTATCTTCAATGTTCACTGGTGTTACAGTGCGCACTCCGGAATTCAGTGCTTTACTATACAAATTAAATATAGAACCAGAATATGATGATATAGAATCAATTCGTGTTTTGGGAGATAATCGAATAAAAGAAAATGCAGTTCATATGAAAACCAAATTCGATACAGATAAATATAAACCAAAACTATTAGATATCGGCACAAAAGTTGTGTACAAAAGTAATCAGATTCGAAAGGGTAAATTAGAAGTTCATTATCGTGCAACTTATGAAATTATTGGAATTTTACCTAATGATTGCTACAGGTTGAAAAGAGAAGGTTCTTGAACTATAGTAAATAGCTGCAAGAAAAGCTATCAGACCTATTGATGAAACTATTGATAGTACTGAAACAGAAAATGCGTAATTCAAAATTTTGCCTTGGTATTTTATTTTATTTTATTACATTTGATTTCCATTTGATAATCGTATGAAGTTTAATATGTTCTTTGATTAATCTTAATATATTTAGAGATTTTGATAATATTCATAAATATTACATGATTTTTTTTCTTGTTTGCTAATGAGCTTTATAATTTTATTGAAACTATTGAATGATTTATATTGTTACAAATAAATGAAATTAAGATGAACCCAAATTATTTTCATGATTTTTTTTATGAATGCGGATAAGCTGAAGATTTCCTCTAAGCCGTATCCATTATGTAATATTAATCTATCTGCAAAAATGAGGTCGAGATAATTTGAAATATTTAAAAACAAAAAGAATATTGCTTTGGATTTTACAGACAAGCTTAAGATTGCTTCTGAGCTGCATTCAAAAGAAATGTTTTTTTGAATGTTGCAGACAAGCTTAAGATTGCCTCTGAGCTGTAACCAAAAGGAATATTGTTTTGAATGTTACAGACAAGCTTAAGATTGCGTCTGAACTGTGTCCAAAAGAAATGTTGTTTTGAATTTAGCAAACAAGCTTCAGATTGCCTCTGAGTTGTATTAAAATAAAACATTTTACAGACAAGCTTAAGATTGCCTCTCGGCTGTATCCAATTGAGTTTGAACTATATCCTCTAAAGTCATTCAATTAGAGCGATGAATTTTGAATGGCCGTGTTAGAGGAAAGAATAACTTTGATTACTTAGTATGCCATTAGTTTTGAATTATAAAAAAAAATGTTCTGTGCAAAATGATCATTAATGTCATGTAAGAATGAAATAATATTCAGGAGTCACTAACGGATATTAAAAGAGGTTAGTGGTCACGAGTTGATGTGACACAGAATATAACAAATAGAAAAATAAGAATTGTAAATTGTGATTGTTTTAATATGCATATATTTAATAATAATTAAACTTGTAATTCATTTGTTCTTTTGCATGGCTGAACAACTTCTGGACCAAATGAAAACGGTTATGACCTCTTTGTCTATTTATCTGAAATACAGAAACAAGTAAATTAAATTCAATTTCAAATTATTAAATAACTGAATTATATAAATTATAGAAAAATAAAATAAACCTTATACCACTGAATTTTGCGTTAAATTGTTAAGTTTAAAAAATATAGGTTGTCGCCTTAAAAATAAAAATATTTCATTTTAAAATTGACCATTTTTTTTCATCATTTTCTAATTAATACAAATTCATCCTTAACTTGAAAAATAAACAGAAATGTTGAAACAACTCGTAAATATAATTTAATTATCTCATTACTTGTATATACATTTTACAACAATTAGAAATTGCATTAATTTATTTCGTACTAAAAATATATTTTAAAGTAGGAACCTCTAAACCTAAATAGCAAAAAAATAGATAAAAAAGCAACGCATAGATGAGTGAACATAAGTGTACATGCATATAGGTATGGAAATATATTTTGCATTTTTTTCTCATATTAATAAAAAAATAATTGTTGGTCAAATACAAAATATTTCTCTCTCTTTTTACGTAAACAAAATCATGGCAAATTTTTTTAGATTATTTGAATTGTAAATCAGATAATAACCCCTAAGCGGCTTTTCGGTGGATACCCTTAACGCAGACTTTTTGTAGATAACTAAACTTTCTTTATATTTATTAAACAAAAAATATAGGTTGTCGCTTTAAAAATAAAAATAACTCATTTCAAAGTTGGCCATTTCTTTCAAAGTTTCCTAAAATAATAGAAATGATGAGTATGTGTACACAAATTCATGTACAAAAATAATAATAATAATAATTGTCAAATTATTAGCGTATACATACCAGTTTGTATTGCTACATATACATTCATTTTGAACCCTAAAGAATGTTGACAACAAATATTTTAAACTTAATTGTTCAACAAATTTTTGGAAACAAATAATTCAGCAACAGACAATTTTTGCTTACATTGATTTCATTGTGACAATTTCTTATATGGAGTGAGACATCTTATAGGTTTATCTATAATCTAGACATCTTAAAGTAAGCTATGTACATATCTTTAAGCGTGAGGTTTCTGATGTTATTTATATAACAAAGGATATAAACAGCAATGTAAAATCAATTTTCATTTCCAGCAATATCATTATTAAAAACCAAAACCGTCTACGCTCATACAACTTTTTTAAAATCAGTAATCATAGGACTAATTATAGCAAATATGAACCTATTAATATAGTTATTATTATAGTTAACAATAATACATAAATGCAACATTGACTTTACAGTATCAAAACATTCTCAAAAACTAAAATTATACAATCGTTATTTGTAGAATATTGCTATTCTTTTATTTTGTTTTGTTGTTTTATTAAAGTGTATATATAATTGTTTATTGAGTCTTAATTTTAGTTTTAATTTTTAATTTCATTTTGATTTATAGCAATTATATGTATAATAATTTGGTTTTATAAACTGTTTCTGCTAAGCAGAAGCAGTATAAAATTAAATAAGAAAAAAAATTAAGTAATTAACATTTTTTATCGTACGAAAACTAAAACATCATCTTCAAATCTTAAAACTAGCACATTACTGACAACCCTATATCTCTCTATTAATTCCATTGAATACATTAATAAAATTTGTAATGATTTGTCCAAGAGAAAAATAGTCAGCCTGCGATATTCCACGTAGAAAATATAATGCTATCAACTTTTGCAAATAATACAGCATTACTAGCGCTCCTTTTTTTTTTAAACCACGCTTCCAATCGGCCGTGGCAGGACAACCTAGCTGAGTCTTTTGGTTGAAGCTCAGTTTAGGAGTGGTATAATCGGTTGTGTCTGGCAGCAGTTTATTTGGAAACTGGCCTATGATATTATCGTGGCCATATGGTCTGGAATACCAGACGCCAGTTTACCTTAGTCTGACTGCACTGCAGGATACAACGTATTTTATGTACAAATCGGAAGGAAGGAGATTCAGGATCACATTTGAGCGTCAGTATGGCACGAGAGCAAAGCACCTGTGTTTCCAATTCCTGTCGCTCTTTGAATTCTTCCAAGTTTGTTAATATTGTATGTCTTATTTACCACTGGCCACCAGGCTAACGATCCGTATGTAAAAATAGGACGTACCACAGTTCCACAGTGGAATAGGATGTACCACAGTACCACAGTGTACATCCATCAAAGCTAAATTCGCTCATGTACACTAAAATGGATTACGTTAAAACCTTTTATCTTATTAAGCTTAATTGAATTTTGGTATATAAAAGTCGGTATCTGGTTTTTTTCTTTAAAAGTAAATTAATGGCTAGTCTGTGTATGACTATAATGTTGCAATAATTATAGGAGTTTTTATACTCTTCCATGAAACTTGTTTCGATTACTGGTACTTGAAAAGAAGAAAAAAATATTTTCATCTTCAATAATTCATTTTGCTAAAATATTTAATTATTGTTTTAGTGATTTTTGATACCTTATTTGTTTTATAAATATGCAATAGTTATATGTATGAGTATGAAGTTCTGCATACATACTTACTTATAATAAAACAGAAAAAAAGTATTCCTATTCAATACGTGTATGTCCATAAATCTCAAATTGATTATTTCTCATGAAGAGTCTTGCCACCATCTTTTATCCAACTTTCTTACTCAAATAATTTCATGGTTTACAAGCCAAGGATTCTTCTGTAGCTTTTTATTAATATTCCTGACTACATTAAGAATACTGAAAGGCAAAAAATCTTCACCAACAAAATCCTTGAAAATGAAAAACGTAAAACATAACAAAAATAAAACAAAGAGAAACATTAAAAAAATAAATAAATTTAAAAAAAAAACAACAAGAAACAAAAGCCATAGAAAACGAATATTATAAAAGCTTTTTATATAATTGAAATAAACCGAGAAAAATTCGTAAGATACAAAAAAAATAATTTTTTTTACTCATTCCTTTTCCATCTTTAATTTATTTTATGTACTTTGATATATACTTTTCGACAAAAGTTTAGGTATACATAAAGGTTCACTCACATATTCATAATATTCAAATATTATATGTATAAAATCAGAGTTTGATTGAATAATAATTTTATACGCTATACATACACATGCATTCAATCAAGTTAATTTATATATTAATAATATTATTATATCTTCACATCCAAATTTATTTTGATTGTATTTTTGCTTTACTTATAGAACAGATCCTGTATAAACTATGGCGATGACCTAGTTAAATTTTCAAAAAAGAAAAGAAGAGACAAATAAAAATAACAAAAAATCAAGGGGAAAAAAGGATTTTCAATTGTTACCAGACTTTTTGGAATTGTTACTTTTTATATTCTCACACACATGCAAATTCCCACATACAAATTCCCTTCATAGTATGCTCAGATATTTTGTGTACGAAAACAAAATTTTATGTGTGGATTTGTGGGTATTTACGTTTTATTAAGTTTTGACTTTTATATAAAAAAAATTTTCGAACTTTTTATTAACATTTTTTATAATTTCTTAAAAACTCTATTTTGTTTTTTCCTACTGGTAGTTTTGATGTCGTTTTTTGATTATAAAATTCAAATATCTGACAACGACAATTTTTGTTAAATACAAAACATATGATCTGGCGACAATATTTAGTAGCTTGTTGTTGGTAATGTTCCACTCGTAAATACAGTTATAAAAAAAAGTGGAAGTTGAATTAAAATTATATGAAATTAGTAATTATTAAAACTACAAATTTTTTGCTATTATAATTTTTGTTTTTTGTTCTAAATTTTGGTTTGATGTTATGTCCATCAAAATAAAACTGTACAGGTAACCTATTTTGTTAATGTCTAGAGATTCGCTTAATAATATCAAAAAATTACTGCTGGTCTCGAGTGTTGAATTAAAAAGCATTTATTAATATTTTACTTATATCTATTTACTTAAAACTAATTTACAAATTACTTACAGTTAATTCGGAATTTTTGAATTATTTTCGGGGTGGCTACAGACCAGTTCCTACACTACCCCTTTTCCAGCAAAGCGCTTGAAACTGAATGTCACTTTCTTACTTGTTAATTTTCTAATCTCGTCGGCCATAAACCCTTTTATAAACGATTTATCGAAATTGACACGTTTTTATTATTTTTTTTAAAGATGAAATATTTTCTTAACCGCGTTACTACTAAGAAAGGACATTCCTATGGCGCGGTAAGGGACGCTTTTACTGCATATTTACACTACAATATCTACAATATTTCGAGTATTTATTTATCAAATTACTGGCTTATCAACTCATTAAATGTGGAAAACTCCTACTATTGTCAGGAACTAAGCCTTCTTAAATAGAATAACTCCATTTTATTTAAGTTTATACTCTCGCTACCTACTGCGCCACCATTTTATTTAAGTTTATACTCGACGCTCTACCTACTGCGCCACCCAGCGTTTAGTTTAGAATTTTTAGAATATATTTTATATTATAATTTCTGGCAAAACTGATGATTTACAAGAATATGAATTAATTTTTTGTTTCTTTCGACTGTTTAAATATTGTGATTTGATTTATCTGATTTTATTTATACGAGGGAGCCCTGTTGGTTAATTATATGTAATGTAATGTATAATGTAAATGTAAAATATTTATAAAATAGTAAACACCTTTTCAAGAACTGTTTTACATATGTATGAATGAAAGCTTTTTGATTTAGAGGACATTTTTTTGGAAAATAAAATTTCTAATTTGAATTTGAAAAATTAATATTATTTTGAAAATTTTTTTTATTATAAAATAAAATTTATTTTATAACAATCATTTTTTTTTATAAAAATTACGAAACATTTGATGGAATATGTATGGAGAATAATGGAATAATATTAACGTTAAACATTATTATGTCTTTATAAAAATTATAAATCAAAATTTCACGTTAATTATCTTTGTAGGTACTATTTTTATCTTCCATTTGCATCTGTTGAGCTGTACTTTACATTTTGTTTTTATACATTGATTTATTATAATAAGAAATGAATTATTATATACACTCTACACGAGCTACTAAACTCGTTTTGTGATAGACTGAATAAATAAAAAAAAAAATCTGAATATAAAAATTAATGGAATGGAACATATATTTTCTAAACATATTCTTAAAATTGATGTGGAAGAAGTTCGAATGACAATACTTTTTTACTTTATTGCTTTCAGTTGGTATGAATTAAAATGACAATGCTTTTTTACTTTATTGTTTACTATAACCAAAGATAATTTACAAATAGATGTGGAAACTTATAGAAAGTTTTGTTCTAAAGCTTTCATTTTAAAATTCTCTAATACGGGGCTAATATCATCATACATTCACACACTAAATAAAAATCAATGTTTGAAATTTCAGAAGAAAAAGAATAAACAAAAATAAAATTTGCAATTCTCTTTCTAAGAGATATTAACAAAACAAAACAAAATAGAATAAGGGGGAGATAGGAACACATATAATAATAAAGAATACTCAAGCCTCAAGCAGAAGCAATTAAGCAAACCATAAAATCGTAAAATGACAAGAAAAAAACTCTTTATTTTATTTTTATTTTATATGCAAATAGGATGTATGTGATATATACTTATATTATTCTTTTTCAGTTTTCAGTCAGGTCAAAATATAGCTAATGATGTTTAATATGAATATTATAAACTATAAGTATGAACTAAAATGATATTCAAAATTAATTATTAGTCTTATTGCTTATTAGGAAGTTTTCGTTTAGGGCAGAATAAAATTATAATATATTTTTGTAAGCGATCTCATACAACTGCAATTGGATTTTTTTTGGTTTATAGCCTTTAACATTCACGAAATATGAGTTATTTATGATTTAAATTTAAAATTTACCTGGGACATGTATGTTTGAAAAATATTTGTTTTCTATAACGTAGTTTTTATAATCGACTGGAAACAAATTCGAATTACAATACTTTTTATTACCCTAAGTTGGTACCTATAATTATAAGTACGAATTAAAATGATATTCAGACCTAATTATTAGTTTTATAACTTATTAGGACGTTTTTATTTAGAGCAAAATAATTTATGAAATAAATTATATATTTTTACAAGCTATCTGATACGACTTTAATGGGAACATATTTTTTGTTTGTTGCTCCTTTGTTTTAACATTCACGAAGTGTGAGTTATTTTACTCAGTAAAGAACTATTTAGTAGTAATCCTAATGTAAATTTTATACAAAACGTTTAAAACAAGATTTAATTGAAAATTTGATTTCACAAGTCCGAGCAAATTGTATCAATAAAAGAAAACTATCTCTACACGAGATTAATTTTTTATTAGCTAAAATAATATCTATAAATCTGTGTAAATTTAGTAAAACAAGTACTTGTGAAGAAGATAATGAGCTCATGCTTCAAATATTTTTTTTTTGCCTGGTTTGGTGGGAATCTTCATAGACACAATGAGCCCCGTAGCTTCCAATGTGAGTCTGATTTTTACTGACTAAGCCACACCCTTTCCATTAAAACTTGTCCGATGGACTAAGCATTAATTTATTTCTAGTTTTATTTTCTTAAAGAAAAAGCTTACGAAATTCTATCGTATTAAATCTAGTGACTTAGTTCTTTTAAGGCTAGTAGTTGAGTGGCCTCAACGTTAACATGACGCTCCAGACGAGCTATATGCTTTGCTGCATATCTTTTTATTTCATTTTCTATGCAAGGAATTTTTAGATCTCTGGGCAAGTCACTGTTGAGAACATACCAAGGCGCATTTACCATGTTGCGCAAGTCTTTATTTTGCAATTTTTGTATACCAAGTACATGTGTTCGTTTGGCACATCCCCATATTTGTATGCCGTACAACCATATCGGTTTGATTATCTGATTATATAACAAAATCTTGTTATGTGTAGGTAATTTAGAATTTCGACCTAAGAGCCAGTACATTTCTCTATATTTATTTTCAACCTCATATTTTTTCTTTTTGACGTGCTCTTTCAGTCTAAGTTTGACATATAATGTCATTCCTAGGTATTTAGCGTTGTTTTCTTGGGGTATATTTGCCCCATTCTGATTTATCAATGGTTGATTTTCTAATTTTTTATTTGTAAAATTTACATGTACCGATTTTAACTCATTGAGTTTAATTTTTCATTTCTTTGTCCAGAGGTATAACTTGTCGCTTGCTCTTTGCAATTTATTTGTAACCTCGTCGATATTTGATCCTACTGCCATCAACGCAGTATCGTCAGCGAATGTAGCTACAGTTATATTTTCCATTGGTGGTAAATCATTGGTGTAGAGCAAATATAGTATGGGAGCCAGAATACTACCTTGAGGTACACCCGTTTTAATATCTCTGATAGTAGTATACCCTTCGTCTTGTTTTATTCTGAATAGTCTGTTTTCTAGATATGATGAGAGTATATTTACGTATTGTTTCGGTAACATATGATTTAGTTTATGTATTAAGCCTCGATGTCATTCTTTATTAAAAGCTTTCCCTACATCTAGAAATATAGTAGAGCATACTTGCTTTTCTTCTAAAGCTTTTTCTATTATGTCTGTTGATCTAAAGCCAAATTGATAATTTGGAATCAGATTACTATTTCCTATGATCGGACTCATTCGAATCAATAGTAGTTTTTCAAATAATTTTGATATTATTGGTAGTAGTGATATTGGGCTGTAGGATTTGACCTCATTTATGGGCTTACCTGGCTTTAATATCATAATTATCTCTGCTATTTTCCACATATTCGCCACATACCTTATTCTTATAGCAGCGTTTATAATGCGTGTTAGCATTGTTATAGGTTTTTTCGGAAGCTCTTTCAGGACTTTCGATGTAATTAGATAAAAACCTGGATTTTTTTTATCTCTCAGGTTTTTAATTTGTTCAACTATTTCTCTCTGTGAGAATGGTGATATGACATTTTCTTGTCAATTATTATTTTCTTTAGTGAGATCATCCGAATTTGTCTCGTCTGTACAGAAAATTTCCTTAAGATGAGCAGCGATGTTTCAGCTTTATTTTTATTATCTCTCGGCCACTCACCATTTTTCATTCTGATTGGCGGGATTTGAGAAATCGAGTTTTTTGTATTCTTTGTTGCTTTCCACAACGAATAGTTATTTTCTCTTTTAGCTGATAAATTTTTTATATATTTTTCAAATGTTTAATTTTTAAGATCTTTAATTTTTCTTTTAAGATTCTGAGTTAACTTATTTAGCAGAGTTTTGTCTACCGGATCACGCCATTGTTGCCATCTGCGTCTAGCTCTTCTTTTTATTTTTATCATATTTAATATTTCTCTAGGGTAGTTGAATCCTACAGATTTATGTTCACAATCTTTTGTATTATTCCATCCAGCATTTTGAATAATTTTAATAAAATATTCTACTTCAGAATCTATATCACATTTGGATCTTAATTTTGTTCTTAGGTTTATTTAGTTTTCTTTTCTTGTTTAAAGCTAGCCCAATCAGTTGTCTTGTTCGTTAACAGAAGTTTCAACTGTTTCTTAATAAAATTTTCATATAGATCTAGTATGACTGCAGAGTGATCTGAGTCCAAATCATGTTTATCTTCTAGCTTCAAATAAATGTATCAGAAGAACTAAAGAATCACAACCAGGAAATATTAACAAATTCAGTACACCAAGAGTCCGATGTTGATATTCAAGACATGTAAAGAGAAATAAACTCAAACCATTACCAAATTTTTGAAGAAAAAATCATTAATAAATTGTATAAAATAAATTGCGTTAAATGTTCTGAGCTTATGAGAAAGAAAGATGAAGTCCTTACTTGCCTTCAGAGCTTTTTATTTTTGCTGAAAATTACTCTGAGAATACAGATATTGGTAATTTATTTGCTCCATCTGATATAATTTTTAAAATTTGCAAATTACATATATTAATTTTCGATAATTTCTTTAAGACAAAAAAAGAAACGAAAACCATTAAAAACATAATAATTGAACATTAGGCACAGAAGGAAAGAAAAAAAAACGTTTTAATACATACAATACTGCCGTTAAATATATACAATAAATATCCAGTTAAACCGTTAAACTAATATAGAATTACTAACAATTATTAGGTATATGTATTTATTTATTTACTAATAATATTTACTAATACATAATAAATAAAAAAATTTAAATGCAAAAAATAAAAATTATGATAACAATCCTTAAATCAGTTCGATTTATCGAAAAGTTCTGGTTAAACGAGTTCAAGTTTTATAGGTTCAACTGTATAGAGAAATAAACCAAAATTAAAGTCAGGAGTGGTATTCTGTATTGTGATAAGCGATAGTCACCCTTGCGACAGTCAAAGATGACACTAAAAATTTTTGGTATTCTGTATTGCGATCACTTGAATAATTTAAGAAAACGGCAGCATCTTAAAAAATACAATTCGGAAATGGCAGCACAAGTGATTTATTAAATGTCAAAGTGTCAAAACAATAGAAAACAAAAATAAGTTGTAAATTTTGTTAGCGCTATTAATCAATAAAGTGAAATTATATAAAAAAAAAAAAAATTATATATTAAAAGAGAAAAAACTTAAAGTAAATTTCATGTAACAACTAATTTAATAAAATGTATATTTAAAAAGAAAAAAAAATTTATTGCTGACTTAGACTAAAAAAAAACTTAATTTGAAAATCATAACAAATAATTTAATAAAATGAAAAAGAAAATTATATTCACATTATTGAGTAAAATTCAGTTGAATACTTATAACTAATTAATATAAATGTGTATTATATGTAATTGAAAACAAAATAAAATTCAAACTTATTAAAAAAAAAAATTAACACATAATCACAGCATTTTTTATTCAGTTCCATTATTTTTAAATCATTTGCAATTTTAGCGACTTCTAATTCTAAAACTCGCATTTTTTAATATTTAAATCATAATAAATCTTAAAAAACCAAAACATAAAAAATCTAAAAGTCTAAAATCTTAAAAAACAACCAAAGTTTTATTTATTTTTATCATGAGTGACACCAAATTAGCTGTCACCCTACAATCACAAAAAAAAAGCGACTATCACTGTGACAATCACCATATAGAATACCAATTATGGATATGCGACAGTCGCAGCGTGATTATCATAATACAGAATACCACTCCAGAGTTCAAATTTATAAAATTTAAATTTAATGTCCACACTACCAAAGAATATCTATATTCACTGTTCATATACTACCAACCACAATAGTTTATAAAAAAAAAAACCAACACATTTCAATAGCTTTAAATAGGCATATGTATGTTTCTGACAGAAATTGATAATCCGAATTTTAATCGGTAGACAACACAGTGCATACAAAAATGTGTAGTATTTGTAGTAGCCTTCATATTTGAAATGATGAAAAAATACACGTATTTCAATACAAAACAAATTAATAAAATTCAATTTTGCATTATTATATTGTATAGTTTTTATCTACACTGTTATACGTTATACCACATCATATATTCTATGATCTATCCCAAAAATAATTTAGGTATCCTTTTACTTTGCGATTGTTAAAACAGCTGTATTTGTTTAGTCAAAGTTAGAAATATTTTAAAAAAAGAATGTAATTGGATATGTTTTGTTGATTTGTTTCTAGTAAAACGAAACAACAAAAATTATATTGAAATGAAATTAAATAAAACGTTACTGTTTTAACATAAACATTTTATAAGCATAGGAACATGTTACTATAAATCGAAGATCTTCACAACATTGTTATTTTTTTTGTTCGGTGCGACATTTTATAGTTTATATTACTTTTGATACTACTTACCAAAGAATATCTACAAAAGGAAGTGATTCAAAAAATTTTGTGGTCTTGAAATAAAAATAAAATCATATTTTTTAAAAATCTTCCAAGAATTAAAAGAAAAATATGGTAATAAAAAAGTTTCATGAGAGAAAAAGATAAAAAAAAGTGTTTCAAAAATGTTAAACTAAAATTAATATTTTTGAATTATGATAAATTTTATGTTGCTAAATGAACTTTCTGAAAAAAATTGCAAAATGTCTACCAAAAAAAAATTTAATTCCAAAATATTTCGTCGGCTGCACTTTTATGTATCCAATCTACCAAAAGAAAAATCTTGAGAAAATCAATTTTTTAAGTTTGACAGAAATTTTGACTGGAAAAATTTAAAAATAATCAAACAAAATTTGAATTTTATTAAAATTTTAGTAATTTTTTGATATCTGACATACATAGTTTTATAATTTTAATATTTTGAAATAACAAAATAATAGTGCCCGTCACCCAATTTCGTAAATTTACCAATCGTATTATTTTGTTCTTTTATATCGCTAGTTTGCTATACTTCATACTAAAAATCAAAAAAGTTTGCTACACTTTCATACAAAGCTTTATAAACTAACGGATAATAAAATACGAAATTGTAAATTTACGAAAAAAAATAAGAAGTCTCTGAAATATTTAATTTTCATTTCGTATCTTCGTATTCTTGACAGTGAATGTCAAATATTAATAATAAACAAAAACAAATACAAATGTCAACAAAATATTAATCCAATTAATTTTTTGTTAACAAACTTAAACATTCAAAATGAAAAATAAAAATAAATTTAAATGCATCTTACGCGTCTTAATTTGTGTTGTTCCATATAAAAAAAAATTAAAAATTGAAAATAGTTATATTTAAAGCACAAAAAATTACCAATTAAAAATAATTAAATTCTAATAGCAACACAACCATAATTAAAATTGGAAATCAAATTTAAACAGACATCGATATCAGCTTTTACTACGAATTTACGAAATGGAAAATACAAAATTTACAAATTTACTCTTCACGCAAAATTGACATTCGTAAATTTACGAAAAACGAAGATACGAAATGCGTGGCGAGCGCTAAAATATTTAAAAAAAATTTAGTATGTATAATGTAAAGCTTCATATGTGTTTGGGCATTTAGGAATAAAAATGGTCTGTTAGATACTTAGGAATACCCAATCATACGGAATGTTTCTAAAATTTTATGTCTTATCAGTACAAAAACAGTAGTTTGGATAAATAGGCACAACTTGAAGGCTTAAAAAGCAGTCAAATAAAGCTTGTTTTGATAAATCAGAAAAATATACGAAATATTCGAAACACTATAGAGATACGTTTATTTTGGCTGCAAATTCGGATAGAGCATAGCCGAAAATGGTATAGTACATTAAAAAGTTAAATTCTGAAAAAATGGTCTTTTGGACACATATGAATGCATCCGACGATTTGTGTAAAAGAATGTTGAAAAATATTTAAATTTCTTTTTTATAATTCTTATTTAACATTTTCCATAATTTTTATGTTTCGTATTGAATTTTTTAACATTTTTATTGAAATTTTTAATTATTTAATAAATTCTTACTCTAATATACTGATTTACAAAATAACTTTTACCACATTTACCACAGCATCAATTATAAGTAAAATCATATTTTAAACATTGAAATAACTATATTCAAATTTTTTTTCGACATAATATATAATAAAATAAAGTTAAAAACTTTTGTTCTAACTTATCTAATATAATCATAAAATCATTCGGCGGTCTAGTTAATACAGCATAATCATATTCTTTAAAATTTATAAAGTGTAAATTCTGATTTTGTTCAGTAATGATTTCTAATGTACAGTTGTGATGAGTTCTACATTTTTTTGATAGCCCACCTCCAAAATAATAAAAGGCATTCAATTCCCCAAAATCCAGCATTTTATAATCTGTTTGATCTGAGTCCGTAGGTAGTCTTATTTGTTCCATGTCAACGTCAGGTAGTTGAAAATTTTCAGTAGGCTCACAATTATCCGTAGTTGTATCTTCCACATATTTTATGGAAAATAATTCTTTGAAGGCTATAGAAAACTGAAGCGGTGTTAATAAGTTTTATTTGGGTTTCGTCAGAAGAATTGAAAATATCGAAAAGGTTATCAAATTTTTCAATTATTCCGCCAGTATTGATTGCTGTTGATGCGCGGCAAGTGCGGAAAATCATATTATGTGGAATATTATGTTGAATTAGTTGATAGGGTAAATAAATATGCTAAATATTAAATAAATATGCTAAAATTAGTCAAGAAATTTTTGTAGATATATTTAAAAGTAGGATAATAGGAAAAGCTCGTGAAATAATTGAAATAAATAATGTAACAAGTAGAAACTGGCTACAAATAAAAAAAATATTTTTTCATAGCTTTGGTGAAATATTAAGTGTTCAAGAACTATATGAAGAGCTTAGGGGTTTAAATTTTAAGAATTGTTATGATTTCCATTGCGAAATTAAAATTGTATTACGCAGGTTAAACAATAAAACTACATTTTTTCATCAAATGGATCAATTTAGAACTCATTATTTTACAAAATAATAAAACAGCTCTTACAAATAAAATTTTTGAACCTATTAGAGGTATCTTACACTGTAGAAACCCAACTGAGTTAGAAAGTTCTACACAAATTTTACACGAAACCAGTTATGTTTTTAGTACACCTCAAGTTTATTTATGATACAAATTAATTTTTTCTCTCCTATTAATCTCTAATAAAATATTACTAAGACACCAATTATTTTGTAATATAATTACGAATAGTAGAATAAAGAATCTAAGTTAAAATTATATAAAAAAAAAACGTCTCATCTATAGAAACTACAAATATTTTAACAAATGGCCCACATATTAAAGGAATTGCTCATGACTAGAATGTAGGTACACCATAATAATTCAAAGAAAGGAAAAAAAAAACAAAAAATTTAAGTCTTATAAAATAAAACGTAAAAATTCTGCTGACAACGGTAGCACCCGTTGCTACAACAAAATAAAATAACAAAAATAAAATAGTAAACAAAACCAAAAGAAAATTTTTTTCTTATCTGCTGCGTTTGTTTATCCATTGCTTTCTTATCTTCTTCACTCTCTTTTCGTCAGACGACACTGCTATTCTTGCAGTGGACGTATCTGTCGAAAACTCTACAGCAAAACTTCAAAATGCAATGAATAAAATAAGATTATGGACCCAACGTTGGCGCATTAAACTTAATGAAAGCAAATCAACTCATATAAATTTTACATACAAAAAGATTGCAACGATGCTAAGCTAAGATGGAAGGAACATATAAGAAAGAAAAAAGAAGAGCTAAACATTAGACTCAAAAAATTTTACTGGTTACTTGGGCGTGGTTCTGAGTTATCAGTACAGAACAAAATATTGATATATAAGCAGATATTAAAACCTGTGTGGACGTACGGTATCCAATTATGGGGCTGCGCAAAGAAAACCAACATTGAAATGTTGCAAAAATTTCAAAATAAAGTGCTCCGTGGTATAGTAAATGCACCATGGTACATACGTAACAAAGATCTCCACCGTGACTTGCGCATTGAAACAGTCACGGAAGAGATCAAGAAACATGCAGTCAAACACGAGCAGAGACTGCAAACTCATGTGAACTCGGAAATGGCAGCAGTTTTTCATATCGACAGCAGTATCCGTCGACTCAAGAGAACGAAACCCCACGAGCTGGTCACGAACTAAAATGGAAAATTCTACGATAATAGTTTCCCTTTACGGAAATTTTTATTTCAATAATTTTCCTTTGCGAAAAAATCTAAAAAATCTTCCCACGCGGAGCTATTGCTGTGACTATCTCCTTCACGGGAAATATCATAGTGATAAAGTTCCTACACGGTAATTATTAAGATGTTAGCGATCCTCCACGGAAACTATCACTATAATAATTTCCTAAAGACGCGACCGAAAATTTACGAAAAAAAAAGTCATTAGTCGATCTTACGTAGATTGGTTATAACGGAAAAAGATAGGTGGGCTTTAGTGGGTTCGATTCCTACACTATCAAGATGCACACGCGGCTGGAGCTCTTGATGTCCTTCAGGGATTACCTCCTATCTTTCGCAAAAAAAAAAAAAAAAAAAAAAAAAAAAAAAAATAAAACTCTCTTTTCGTAAAAATTCTAATAATTCATTTTTTTCACTAGAACGGTTTCTAGAAATTATATTTGTCACTTGGGATAGTGTATTTTGGCTCGTTCCAGGCTGCAAATTAATTTCATCATTATTCAACACTTCTTCTAATTCTAAAGAAGAAATTACACTAGTGTTTGGGACGCTTACACAACTCCTAATACTATACCTAGAGAAAAAAAAACAAATACTGGAGAGAAAATAATTTACTTTCGATTCAGAAATATACCTATATTTTTACATATTATGAGGTACTTCACAAATTAAATTTTTATCAATTAAGGTAAAATTGTCAAAAATTTTATTCAAATAATAAGTATCTATTCAAAACAGGATTTTTTCTTTCATATTTTCAAGAAATAAAAAGATTAATGTTTAACTTTTTTTTAAAGAAAGAAAGTACCTAATAATTATAAAAATTTTAATATGAAATTTTGTCATTTTGTAATTTTGTCCTTGTAAAATTTTGTAATATGTAATTTTGCCCATATGCAATCTTGTCTTATGTAATTTTACCTTATCTAATTTTGTTATATAACCCTTACTTTTACTTGAGTAATGGATGATTGTTTTCTCATTATGTTTTAACCACAGATATATAAAGATCTCTATTATTTGGCCATTTATCATTCATAATTTAATAAAGTAACTTGATAAATAATTTTAACAACTCTATTTAATAAAATTTCTACCAAGTAACAGTCCGATATTAGAAACTTTGATTTAAATAATTCTGGTAAATAAATTCATATCAAGAAGTTGTGCGTTATTAAAATTATTATTTTGTTCTAAAAGAATTCTTTCTACCGTTATTAAGATTTTTTCATTTTCGTATCAACTCAAAATACTATTCTTTATTTTATCAACCTCACAAAAATTCATATTTAGAAATTATATTGTCGGCTATTACAATTCTCGTATAAAAACTTAGTAAATTTAATTTAATAAAAGAAGAAAACACATACATTCTTGTA
This sequence comes from Argyra leucocephala, assembly GCA_963942445.1. Taxonomy (NCBI): domain Eukaryota; kingdom Metazoa; phylum Arthropoda; class Insecta; order Diptera; family Dolichopodidae; genus Argyra; species Argyra leucocephala. Next base: position 90,177,952 of record OZ012680.1, read on the forward strand.
AATTGACAATAATAGCGTTTTTTTAAGCTGTGTAGACTACTCATGAGTAGATTATTAAAGGAACGCACATTTTATGCTCATGAGCAAAACATAACCCAAAAAAATTGATGTTAGTTTGTTTTGTTTTGGAAATTTATTTATCAAAAAATTCTCTTCTTTTCTTGGTGTTGTCTAGTTTTATTCATTAAATTTAGTTATATAATATCATTGATTAATAATACTATAAAGATAGATATTTTCATACAACAGAAAATTTTCAACTAACTTTTTCAAAATTCTCTTCATTATATATATTTTCCCGCGTATATTCAATGTGTTAGTGAATTCCTTATTTTCAATTTGAATTTTTAAATTTTTGAACGTTTTATACGACTTTATACCCAAACATGAAAATCGCATAATTATCGCGGAAGTATCCCCTAGGAGAATGTATTAATTCGCCGCGAATTCATATTTTATTCTTCTGCGATTCATTAGTATTATGAAAAGGTTGACGTCGCCGCGACAATCGTAAATTGAATCGAATTAGCTTCCCGGGAAGAAGAAAATACGAATGTTTAGAAGAATAAAAAACGATTGTTAAGAAGAAGATAATATGAGTTCATATATGAAAGAAATATGAATGTTTAGAAGAATAAAAATAGAATTTTTAGAAGAAGATAATATCTGTTTCAGGGACTTAAGATAATTTTCAATAAAATTCATCAAAATTTAATTATTAATATTTATTTATTATAAATATTAAAGGTTATTTTATTTTTTTTTATTTTTTCAATTAAATTTAAAAAAATTTTATAATTCAATACATTAAAAATTTTGAAATTTGTACTTATTCATTTACGTTATGATTTCTAATATATATTCATACATACATACATACATACATACATATATGTATAAATTTACAAATAGAATCAAATTTTTGTTAAAGATGTTTGAAATACAATTCTAAATTTTAAATTCAATTCAATCGTTTGTTATTTATTGCTTTTATGGCTGCATATGTACTATGACTAAATAATTGGAAAGCTGATTTTACAGACATTTGTTAAATGTGTTAGAATTAATATGGGTGCTCTGAACTTTAGGTAAAATTGTTGAAAGCTAATAATATCATTATTCCAGTTTTCAAAATTGGGTTTTATAAAAAAAATTCTGACAGATTTTATAAGATGCCATATCAAACAAAGCAAATTTTATTTCCATTCCAAAATCACAAAAAAAGGGTCTACCTTATTGACATCAAGTAATTCATAAGTATTTCGATTTGTACTGCATTAGTTACAAGCAGGTGCATTAATTAGTTGCAAATATTTTTACAAATATATTACGAATTTGATGAATTTTATTTACAACAACAATATATTTTCAAAGGTGGAGTAAATCATGACAAGCCTTTGGATATTGATGTTTAATGCTCTTGTTATGAAAATAATGACATAGTAGAAAATTATGAATTTGAAAAATACCATTTTGCATACAATACAAATTGTGCGTTATTATCTTATAAATAAGTTGTGTGCTTACTGCAACAAAAAAACATATTGATATACAGTCAACCCCGGTTAGGTGCTTCTCGGTTATGTGCACAACTCGCTTAAGTACTTTAAAATACAAATATTTGACAATTTTCTTTAATTTTTATATTAAATTATTCGGATTATTACTCCTGTCATAACTACCCATTTCGGTTTACTGCCCTCTATTATTGAACACTTTTAGTATTTTTTTATAATTTTTTTTCGGTTAAGTGCCTTGACTGGAAAATATATTTTACAAGAACGAATTTTTTTGAATAAATTTCAAATATGTATGAAAAAAAAAAACTTCTGCAAGATGAAACTCATTTTTATCATCAAAAGATAGTTCTGTGGCTACAGTATTTTTATTAATGTAGTTTATTAAAATTTTAAGTTTGTAATTGCAATGAAATAATGCATTTTGTTTAAATTTATTTATTGTTTTATATGGATTAATTTTACATATGCATATTTAATAAAATTAATTAAAATTATCTGTTCCTAATCAATATAGAAAATAATTTGGGTGAAATTCTATATTATTTTGTCTATATTAAACGTTTTTGTTTAGCTGCCTAATGAGGAATTTTCCCGAATTTTCATAAGTACCAATTGAAGTTATACTAACCGAGCTCGCTTAATTGCCTTTTTCAGTTAAGTAACCTAAAAATCGTGCATTTTTTGAAAAGCAGTTAACCACCTTCTGTACTTTTCAATTTACTCTACCGTTAAGATTTTTTACAAAATATAATGATGAGTTTTTCAAATATTTTTAAATTCTGTTATAATTTTAAAATCCATGCATACATACATATCCACATATTGAAATAACCAAATAACGCCTTTTAAAAATAAAAATATGATTCTATTTGTAAATTTATACATATATTTATGTATGTATGAATATATATTAGAAATCATAACGTGAATGAATGTTCTTTATTATTTGAATTTTTTGAAATTGTTTTATTTTTGAAAATGATTCAATTAAAAAAAGAAAAATATTTTTGTTTTCTAAACATTATAAAATTATATTATAATTTTATAATTTATTATTACAAATAATATACATGCACAATATCAATAATTATAAGAATCCTCTTATTACAATGTATTGAGAGAAAAATAAAAAAAAAATTTTTCTTAAAAGACTACTCGATAAAAATGCTATCCAATTTGATATTTTTGTACCTACCAATTCAAACAAATTCAAATTACCTATACAAATTCAAATAACAAAAAGTTAAAGACAATAATATACATCCAAGAACAGTATAGAGAAACTGAACACATACAAATTATTTAGAGAATAAAAAGGTATAAAACGTTCAAAAATTTAAAAATTCAAATTGAAAATAAAGAATGCACTAACACATTGAATATACGGGGGAAAATATATATAATGAAGAGAATTTTGAAAAAGTGAGTTGAAAATGTGCTGTTGTTAGTTTTGTTTGAAAATGTCTATCTTTACAGTATTATTAATCAATGATAATATGTAATTATTTTTAAAATAAAATGGTTACTTATTATATTTAAATTATTTTTTTGTTAAAAAATATTTCAATTTAAATTTTTGTTTATTTATTTTTATTTATTTAAATGTCAATATCAAACTTCAAATTTATAATTTGTATATTTTTATAATATATAAAAAAAAAAAAATTTATAATATGACACTAAATAATTATTTAGCACAAAAATTTTTGATTCAGCACCTAGAGGAAAGTAGATTGTTACTAATCATTTTCTAACAATAACAAGAGGTAGTGTAACTGTGTTGAAAAACGTGTAAAAATGGTTAGTTTACACAGCATAATGTGAAACTAATAAAGAATAAACCATATAAAAAGAAAAAAACCGATTTATCGCTGCAAAAAACTTTTAAAAAGACTTTTGCCTTTTATCTTTTGTTTTCATTATTTTTGTTTTGAAAAAGCTGTCTGCTAAAACTGTCCGGTGTTAGATGTCCGCTATTAGAATTTGTTGTCTCGGATTTTTTCTTAGAACTGCTCCATCAATTTATTATACTAGTGTTAGATATTTTCTTGTGTTAATAAATCTATGAATATATCCATTTATATATTAAACCTTTTATAAAGTGTTTTTGTCAATATTTTTATTGTGTAAATGTAAATGTAATTACAAATTGCGCAAAACAAGCTTCTAAATATGATCTTAAATCTTCCATGGTATCAGAGCACGATGGATATACAGTTGAAATCAAAAAGTCTGCTGATAGTTGATAAAATTACAAACAGGCAAACAAAATTCAACAACAAGTGCAAATACTCAAGTAATTGCTTAGTTCGGAGTCTGGTTAATTATTGATCATCGTTCGCTTTTAAACTATAGTTATATAGTTATAGTGGTAGTTAAAGTTATAATTATAATTATAATTATAGTTTCTTAAGTTTTTTAGTTTTAGTTCTAAGTTTGTTTTTAAATAAAAATAAAATAATCGAAAAAGTTTTTTTTTCCAATTTTCCGTTTGTCCAAGTAAAAGTATTTTGTAATCCATAATTAAGCAGGCAATGTAGAAAATAGGCAGACTTATATAAAAAAAATGTAAATTGTAGCTGATAAGATGATTTAATCTAAGCTCTAAATTAATATAAGTCGATAATGTCAGTATATGTTAACTATATTTTGGAATGAATAAACAAAATATTAAATTAAAAAAAAAAATTATATATATATCCCGTATATCCTAAAATCTTAATGTTAATAAACTGAATTGTTTTCCTTCGTAAAAGAAATTTATGTAAAATTAAATAAATTTATAACTTACATTATATAGTAACAATTCACCTACTGTTAGAATTCATTTGGGTATCGAAAATTTGTAGTTGCAATTTATTTTCTAAGCAAAAAAAAACATACAAAAACAATACTGTTTTTTTTTACTATTTCTCATTTTACAAAATAGAAAATTGTTTGTATGGCTATATTAAAAATTGTTTAAAGAATGTTTAAAAACGAAAATGTTCGGTTGAATGACTTCCTGATAGTGGTGTATGTTGTAATAAAAATTAAAAAAAAAAAAACAAATAGACAAATACAATTTTATTAAAGATTGAAAGTTGCATTTTTTGTGATTTATCCTAAACAAAAACTACGTACAATGAAATAAATATTTTGTTTTTCTTTTTTATGTTTTTATTTTAATTTTATAGTTAGATTTTCTGCTTCAATAAAATAAATTATTAAATCAATCGAATATAATATTGGTTTTTGTTTTTTAAATTTTCATGATTCAGATAAAACCAGTAAATTAATTTCTGAAAATATAGAAAAGAAAAATACATGTGGGCAATAAATAACAAAACTGCAATGTAAATATAAATTTCAATTTAAATTTAAATTGCGGGCTTAGTTTCAAATTTTAAATTAAATTTGAAAAAAAAAAATGTATTTTTCTTTGTGTGGGTTTTAAGATATTGCTCTACTTTCTACGATTTTAAGTGTTGCAATATTTACATTCGAAATACAAACTATTTTAAGGTTGTTATTTCATATTATATTATTGTATTATTACTGATTAGTAACTTAAAAGGTAGAATTGCTTTTCGGGACATTAAGTAAGAAAGGTACTGCAGTTTATTACATAAAGTGGAAGGATGAATAACATTGATGATTATAAAGTTTAAAAAATACAACTATTAGGATCTAGTTCTTCTGTGAAGTATAAATGAAGTGAAATTTAAGTTAAGTTATAAGTTTTTAGTTTTTCCATTTCATTGTCAACGTTGTTGCTGTACCAAAATATGTTATTCACTAAAATATCCACAAATGGTTTTATTTTAAACTAGTATAATGCCACTTCTAACCAACTGTGGTAAAGTTTGTGTGCAGTTTAAAATAGAATACGCCGCTGGTATTGTAGAGGTTATTGTGTACTTATCAAAAAGGTTTCAATCCTACTTCAGACAAAGGTCGAGTACACAAATGTCATATGCGCGTAAGAATAAGAACCTATTCTTGTCTTATCCACTTGATTGGAAATTATATTTAGATTTTTATTTTTATTCCGACGAAGAAATGAAAATTATTATAATAGGAAAATTAAAAGCAAAAGCCATACAATGGTTTCATTCAAAATCTGAAATTAACCTTGACAGCATTACTAGCAAATATATATTATTGCATAATGAAAACAATGTTTTCCATCAAAGTAAGTCGGCAAATAATTTCAACAACAATTTAGGGCATAGACATTTCCAGCTAAGGTCAGGAAACTTTAGGAACAATTCGGGCCAATATCGCCAACAACAGTACGGTCCTAAACAAAGACCGGTTGAACCCATGGAAGTCGATAATATCGAATCCAAAAATCTGCCTATTATACAAATAACTATTAAACAAAATAAATACTTAGCATTGATTGACACAGAGTCATCGAGGAGTATAGTAGATGGTAAAATTATACGGCTTAAAAAAATAAAAATTTCGTCGATTTATTTCTCAACAATAAACGGTACGGCTTCAATAGATTAGTAAATGCAGACTCCAGCACCCGACGAATTTAAAAACCATCAAACGGGTTTATAAAATGGAAAATATAAAATTTGCACAAGTCATCTCATTCTGAGATTCCCAAATTTTGAAAAACCTTACACATTAACGACGAACTCATCCAATTACGTAGTTGGAGCCAAATTGTCTCAGGAAGGACACCCAATTTTGCAACAAGGACTCTGAATAACCATCAGCAAAATTTTTCCGCTGCTGATAAAGAGTTTTTAGCGGTTATGTGGTCAGTGAACTATTTCCAACCATATTTGTATGGAACAAAGTTCAAAATTTTAACTGATCACCGACCTATTAAGTTTCTACATACCAAATACAAAGGAAAATATATTTCTCTAAGATATCAGAGATGGCTATTAAAACTGGGAGAATATCAGTTAAATTGTCATTGTATATTTAAAAAACTTAACTTAATATTTTAAAAATTCAGAAACAAATGAAGAAAATCATTGAAATTTTGGTATATTTAATATAGAAGACGATTTAGAAATAAATACAATGGCAACAGTATATTCCGCCGAGAACACATCCAAGTAGAATACATCAAAGAAGAAATTGTTAATATATATATAAAACACAAATAATTCTTACAAATAATAAAACAGTTGAAATAGAAAATATCTTAGATCGCATCTTAGGTTAATTTACATCGCAGAATACGATTTTGATAATTTGGGAGATATATTTAGGAGATATTAAAAAAGGTATAACCGGAATATTTTCGGAATTGTCTGATAACCAGTATAATATCGTTCAACAAAAACTTATATAACTTTTTTCTATTGACAGAAAAATAAAATTTATTAGATGTTCCTATAAAGCACAAGAGCTCAAGACCCAAGTGTAAACTGTAAAACAAATTATTGTCCATCATGTTAGAGAAAGTTTTCATGCAGATATCTAGGAAACGTATAAACAACTAAAAATAAAATGTATTACCCAAAACTACTTGAATTAATTTAAATCGTAATAAAACAATGCACTTGGATAGACGCCTCACTTGGAAAAGTCACATTATGACGTTTCAGACCGCTGTATTTATCTACTAGATTAACTTTACCTGAGACTCCATAAATATTAATTTGAATATTAAATCAAGGATCAATGGATTCTTGACTTAGATTACATGTCAATTATATCACGTCAATTTTAATTCCAACATTATACTCAATATCTTTTTATAATTTATGTAGATAGTTGTATAGAGTAAAGACAAAAAAAACAAAATTTCAAATGTCACCAATTCTTTTAATATTTTGCATTAAACACACAGTTTTTCTAACTGTGTTTTGTTACTAAATATTTTTCTGAAAGTATATTTTACTATTTAATCTTAAATTTAATGTCTATTAATATATTTTTATTTACTTTTTTCCAAACTTTTCATTTTTATAAATTTGTGTTAAGTATTTTATACCTATCCGTGGGAGCTCATGCAAAATACTTTCAGTCAAAAATTCATAACCTGGGATTTTTTTTTGGGTTTATTTTGTATAGAATCTTTTATTTCATATGCCTTCGTTTTTTTATAGGAAAATCCATTTGAAAAGGTGTATTTACAGCGTCTTCTATTTCTTTGACATCTTCAGTGTTACTTTCGACATTCCATTGCTGAAAAACTTTAGAAAGGTGTTCCGTAAGTAATTTTTTGTTTCTTAGTGTTCCATTAATTGCCATTGCCATTGCCTTCTGATTCTTCTTTTTCCTCTTATTAAATTTTTGATGAAATATAGTTCATTATTCTGTTTGTGTATATCTTTAGTACTAGGATAGCTATCCACGCAGCTTCTTGTACTGATATTGTAAAGTGTTCATAGCATTTTCAAAATCATATTCATTCTTTAGAGGAGTATTAAGGTTGGACTTTTAATTTAGGCTATCGCGAAATGTGTGCCAGTTTGTTTTTATTGATCTTAATACTGCTGGGCTGAATTTTTTAATGCAATCTATATGTTGGTACAAAATTATTGGTACAAAATTATTGGAGAAGGATTTGAAGACAGTTCAATACATAATAGTATATTGCATTTCTTACTGTTTTTAAAGAACTCGAGATACTAGTGACTTTTAAAATTGTGTCTGGGTGGACTATAGTGCTGTTACATTTATATTGCCTGTTAAGGTTCTTATCTCTACGCTTGTTGCTTGGATTTAATTTATCTTTCTCAAATTGATCAATTGATGATCTGATAATAACAACGGAACCCCCACAAGCTCGGTCTTCACGATGGTTGGTGTTATACACCTTGTAGTTGAAAATTTTTAGGAAGCTATTATTTGTGAAGTGAGTTTTCGAAATTAATATTATGTCTACTTTATGCTATTTTATGAAGATTTTAATATCGTCAGGGTGCTGACTTAGTCCGTTTCCATTCCATGCTACAATTTTGAATAAGTGTGATATTATTTGCTCAGTTTAGACACTATCGTTGTTAGGATATTCAACATTGTTGACATTTTTAGCATGACGTCTTTCATCATTTAATTTTAATTCTGTTATATCAGATTATGATTCTTCTTTAACATGTGTTTCTTCTTGATTGTCTCTAACATGTTGACTGTTTTGAGGGCTGATGCGTAACTTAATTCCGGGTTGACATTGCTATATATTTGCGATTTGTTGTTGTGATGTTATTAGTTATTTATTTTTCTCGTATTGGTCGGGAATTTTTTTTTTCGTTATATCTTTGTATACTTGGCATCCCCTATAATTGGTAGGATGATTTCCCCCACAATTGATGCATTTAACATTTTCATCTTTTTCTCGCCTTGGACAGTCTTTTGTGGCATGCGGTTCCATGCATTTTACGCAACGTGGTTTAAAATGACAATATGTCTTAAATGACAATATGTGTGACCAAATCTTTGGCAGTTTACACATTGAGGAATCTCCCGTTTTTGCATAGGAGGTTCGAGTTCTACAACAAAGTTCAGTAACCGATTAATATTAGAAATTTCTTGGTTGTTGCTGTTCTTTTCAAGATTAATGAAGAAGATGGATTATGGTTTTTTGGTTTTGTTGTGCTTTCTTGTTGTAATATCGTTGACAGTATGTCCAAAAACTTTTAGGGCTTGAATGAACTTTTAGGTCTTCTGTATTAGTAGAGTGACGTATATTTTTGAAATGACTATGTATGGTTTTTCGTCTCTCAATTGATATGAGTGATATTCAGTGTGTTTTTCATTTAACATTCTGATAATAATTTTGTAGTCATCTTTGTCATTTAACAATAATTTTACTTGATTATTTGACAAATTTTTTATGTATAGTTTTCCTTGCTTAAACTTTGTTTCAACATCTCTAATAATGGTGAAATGTTTTCCAGTTTATAGATAAAAATTAGAGGGGTTTTAGGTATTTCTTTCTTTTAATTCTTGGTGCATCCAATGATTTTTTTGGTTCTTTTTCTTCTGCCTGATTTAGTATTGCAAACTTATTTGCAGATAACCAATTGTAGTCTTTCATTGTAGACTGCACATATTGAGTTGCTTTAATTTTTGCACAACTGGATGTTCCTGGAGGCGATGAGCTGGTAGGTTTTTTTTTGCTGGCCACTTGAGTAAATGCATTTTGGTTACTGCCATTATTATGACAATACATATTAGTATCATTTGACACAGCAAAATTTTTTTTTGTTGTTCAAATATAGTGAACTTTGTAGAGGCAAAAAGTGGCAACACTGCAATTTTACGTCTAAACTTATTTTTCAATATATTTTTCCTTTTGATTTTTTAAGATTTAAAAAGTTTTTCTTATTTAGTGGCAGTGCTTTGCAGTTCATTGGTAATATTCAAACCAAAGGATGAATGCTTATTATGTTTATATATATTACACATTAGATATAATATATATAAAATTGTATACAACTATAATTATACGGGTTATTATAATATAATGTATTTGATATAATTTTATTTATAAATTATTAAAAAAATTAATTTTTAATTGATATTTATATTATTTTGTTTGACAGGAGATGTCAACCAATACTCCTTTAAATTTAGTAAAAATGTATAACACTTATAAATTGTTGTTGAATTGTTTATATTTTATTTCTATCTGACAAAAACAAATGACAGCTTTTCCAGTTGAGTTGTTTACTACGCGTGGTTCGTGGTTCGTGGTTCAGTTTTATAACTTATGAAAAACTATTTAAAAAAATTTACGCGGTAATTATTCAAATTTCGCGGTTCCTTTTCTTTTTTCTATTTTTAATTAAGGAATCGAGAAACGCGTCCGTACTGGTCGGAATGTATTTTACTACTACTGGATTAGTGATGAAAAATAAATTGATTTCTAAAAATAATAATTAGTTTGGTAACATAAATACAAACGCTTCTTTAGCGCATCTTTTGAGAGGGTTAAATCAATTACATCCTTTTACTTATTGGCAATGATCATCATTCGATGGATAGGCTTATTCATACCATAATAAGTACGATGAAACACTAGGGTGAAAAGATTGGACGAACGAAATTGGGTACGAGTTTTTATTTTAGCAGATTTAGTTATAAATGACGATGATATCCCCGCTGCCTACGTAAAAAGAGCACATTTGCAATTTCAAGTCTATTGTTTCGCAATTTCACGTGAAAGAGCAAAAAGATCTGACCAAAGAAGGAGACGTAAGCCATATCTTATGAAATTCTTTTGAATTGATTCAATTCGATTACTATGAAATTCATAATAAGGTGACCATACCTACTGGCACATTCAAACTGAGGCCTAACGAGACAAGTATATAGGGATTTCAAGATGTATGGGTCGTTGAATTCTTTGGATCATCGTTTTGTGAATACTATTTATTTTTATTTATTTCCATTTAATAATGTCTAAAGAGAATTTGTTAATTCTCATGTTGAGACTATACATTTACAAATTTAAGTTTATTAATTATTTTTAAATTTTTTATATAATTTAAAATTAAAATTCAATTCATATTCAAAATTCAAAGTACTGTAACAAATTGTAATTAAAAACAAAGTAAAATAAACAAGAAAAAATCGTTTTTTCAGCTAAAACAAGTTCTGTGAACAATTTAGGAAAAAAATTCAAACTTTGAATTTTCAAAATCCATTTTAATTCTTAATTCCTCACCAAATATTTTATAAAACTCACGAAAACAAAAATAAAATTCTGTTTTGATATCCGTTGTAGAAATATTTCGCATCAAAATTTCTACTTTTGAACCGCAATATAAATCGTCATCATTAAGATTATTTTCATTTAAATTTATTAATTTAACAGACTTGGCGTCAAAAAACTTTTTGCTTATAAAATTTCTACATATTTTATAAAAATGAAATTTAACTCGTGGAATAAATATTTGCTAGCCAGCTCCAGCTGCATTTCCAAATTGATATTATTAATTATTTTTAATATATATGATAAAAAAGCAAATATTATTTCATTCTTTCTAATTTACGGATGCTATATTTTCATTACCATAGCGAGCTTCGAAATTAAATCTAATTCAAATTAATATAATATGGTACTCCATTGTTCGACTATTCTATCAACCGCAGCCTTCAATTCAAATAAATATAGTAAGGTAAATAACAATTCCATATTTCCAAATGTTTTTTAATTTATAATTTCTTTATGCTAAAATACAAATTTAAAATTTTCTGAAAATACTAAATATCAATTGAAAGTATCACACTACTTTTATCAAGCTGAAAGTATCAAAAAAAGTACAGTAGTATCAAAAATATCAACCCGATACGCGATACCGTTATAGGTTAGGTAGTTATATTTCGTAATTTTTCATAAAATAATTTTATAATAAAAAATTGTTTTTCATAATAATATTATTAATTTTTCATAAACATAAATATCTACAGATGTGATTATTTGAAATGAATGAATAGCTATGAAGTTTGATCTTCAAGAATAGAGGACAAAAAAAAGTTCAAATGAAGGCTATAAGTCGAAGAGTCCTTTAAAAGATGTTTACTATTTTATAAATATACCTACTTCATTTTCTTTTTGAAAAACTTAAATGGCTTCAACTTAAATTACAATTAATCAACAGGGGTCCCTGGTATAAATAATATTTGATAAATCAAATTTCAATATTTAACAGTCGAACGAAACAAAAAATTAAGCAATATTAATTTTATTCCTTTAAACCGCTTTGGCAGAAATTAGAATAAAAAATAAAATAATATAAGAGTAAATACATATTATATACATATATATAATTTTCGATTTTGCTTTAAAATTGAATTTACAAATACTAATACATCATAAATACGTAAAAATGTTTTTAACAATTTTATACAAAGTTTTTAATCATTGGTTTGGTAGGTATAGGTACTTTTTTTCATTCAACAAAAATAATAAAGCGGTGTTGTATTTGTATATGAAATAGAATGAGAATTATTGTTGATGAAATACAAAGCCTCTTTGCATGTAATTTCATAATTCATATGAAATGAAAATGTTTAGATACAATATGTTGCTGAAACACAAATATTCAGACACATGTTCCTCCACCTACCAATGAGTGGAGAGCCAAAAAAACAGTGTGACAATTTTTTTATGAAGTGAAATATCTTATAGTAATTATATAATCTTTGCTGCTAACGACTCTTTTTTTAACCTGCTGCTTATTGGAATGTTTTGTAGATCTCTCGCCAAAGAGTTAGGGTGCTGGATTATTCTGGTTTCCTATCTGTTTTGCATTTTTCAAGTTCTTCATTAACTAAGGGTATATTTATTTAACTATAGGGTATATAACTATAGGGTATATTTCATTATGTAGGTTGATATTTCTAATGTACCAAGGGGCCTGAGTTATGCTACGTAAAATTTTTGATTGCATCCTTTGAATTGTTTCAATGTTACTATTAGATGCAGTTCTCCATAATTGACACCCATAGGACCAGATCGGTTTCGGAATGGCTTTGTATAGCAACACTTTATATTGCAGATCTGCCATTCCTGTATCTGTTTCAAATGTTCTTGTAAATTTGTAGATCCTGCATGTGGATTTGCGTGACAGCTTAAGATTGTAGTATCGTCTGCGAAGGTGGATGCTGTAAAGGTGATGTGTTCCTGTTTTCCGGTACATCAGACGAATACACTAGGTATAAAAGTGGACCCAGTACACTACCTTGTGGGACGCCAGCATTGGTTTCATGTTTTTCTGATACATAGGATTTGAATCTAACTCGAAAGCGTCTATTGGTTACATAAAAATTTAGAAGTAGATGAGTCTCAGCTGGTAGCTTTTGTTTTATTTTGTAGATTAATCCAGCGTGTCAAACTTTGTCGAATGTCTGACTGACATTCGGAAACACGGCTGAGCATAACAGTCTTTCCTCATATCCCTGTTTTATTTAGGCAGCAATCCGGTGTATCTGTTCAATTGTGCTATGTTAGCTTCAAAACCAAATTGATGCATAGGAATTACCTCATCGTTTTTTATATGCGGCATCATTTTATAAACTATAATTTTTTCAAAAACTTTTGACAACATAGGCAATAGACTGATGGGTCTATATGAGTTGACCTTTGTTCGATCTTTACCTGGTTTTAAGATCATTATAATTGTAGACTGTTTCCACTATGATGGAAAGTAACTTTTTCTGAAGATGGCATTGAAAATTTGTGTGATATGCTTAAAAGCTATACCTGGGAGCTCTTGCAGCATTCTAGCTGAAATCCCATCGCAGCCTGCTGCTTTTTTGGGGTTGATTTTTTTGTTGATTGTAGATTCGACTAACTGCGTATTAATTCTATAACACAGTGTTGTTGGTATATTTTGGTTTCTAGCTGGTAGGAAGTCGCATAATGAGTTTATGTTATTTGGCTCGAAGACATCTTCCAGGTGGGCTGTAAAGGCTTTTTCCCTTTCACTTTTCGCCTGTTCTCCACTATTTAACCTGATTGGAGGATCATGTTGTTGCGGTCTCTTTAAGTTTTTTGTGGTTTTCCACAAAGAATAATTTGTTTCACTAGTTGGAGAAAGGCTGGCAAGATACTTCTCGAATTTGTTTTGAGCTGCATCGTGTAGCAGCTGTTTCAATTTCATCCGGGCAACATCTAGCTGCTTTTTTGCATTATTTGAACGACTTTTTTGCCAGTTTCTCCTACAAGTGCGCTTGTTTGCTAATGTTTTCTCAATTTATCTGCTAGATGCGGTTCTTGGATGTAGATTTGTTAGGATCCGGGGAGTAACCGCCAGACATGTTTTAGTTCTATACAGATAGAGGTGGTATGAATGCTGAGCGAGCAATAATTTTGAAGTGGATAATGGCTAATTTTTTCCCTTATGAGGATACCTGTTCCTCCGTGGCCTTTCAGTTCTGGATGATTAGTTGCATAGAATACATAGCCATTAACTTTGAAATTATATTTGTTTGTTAGATGAGTCTCGGAGGAGGATGAGGTATCAATATGATTTAAATTAAGGAAATGTTCTATTCTAAGTTTATGGTTGGTTATACCGTTTGCATTCCAATGGAATATTTTAATGTAATTCATGGCTTGGTTGAAAACTTCTATATTATCAAATTTTGATTTCTAATAAGTTCTAGAAGCATGCTTTGCATAGAAGACATAAATTGCATCATAGTTTGCATAAGAGTGTTAAGCGTGTCTTCTAATCCTGTGTTGTTGTTCAGGTTGTTAAATTATTGTGAGTTACTTTATTTTACTATGCATGCATATGTGCTTGCATTTTTATTTGTGTTTATTAATGGTGGTGGAATACTTTGATCCTGCAAATTTTTTGTGCTAGGAAAATCAGAGATTCTACTTTTTTGAGTTTGTCATCTCTTGGTATACAATACAACCTCTATAATTTGCAGTATGATTCTCACCGAAGTTATTGCATTTTTTAAGATTGGATATATCTTTTAGTTTGTTGCACTTAGCAGTTGGATAACAGTTTCCACATATTACGCAAACTGACGGCAAATGGCAATAGGTTTTTGTGTGCCCAAACTCTTGACAGTTGATGCATTGAACTGGCCCTTGTCGTTTTCTTGGTTCTTCAATAAAGATTCTTCGATTCAGGAGATAGCTTGTTCGCGCAAAAAATAAATTAAATTCGCGCCGAAAAAAAACATTACAAAATAAATAAAAAATTTCATATTTTCATATAAATAATCATTTTTGACACCCTGGCAGAATATTGATAAAAACGGTGGGGCCAAGTGCAAATCAAAACCACTGTGACAGTGTAAGGAGTGACCTCTATTGCTGAATTTTATTAATAATTAATAAATATAATAGTATAAATAAAAAAAATAAAAATTTTATGTAATAAATTTTAGCTACTGATAATATCTATAATATTGTATATAGAATATTTACAAATAAAACTATAGTAAAATTCTATATATTTTAATAACTTCTATAGTATATAACTGTATATAATTATATGTATATAGTTAGTCCTACATATATCTATAATTATAATTGACAAGCATTTAGGGACCTGCGCAGTAGATACCTTTTCATTTTATTTCGATTCTCCTACTCCTTTATGAACTTCTAATATATGTAATATATAAGTTGTATATAAAACAATAATGCGCACACAGTTGAAAATTTTTTATTCTGCAAGTACATTATTCTGATTTTATTATTCTGCAAATACATTATGCATATGTGAGATCTTATTAAAATAATAAACAAAAGCAAACAAATCAGTTATTATAATTTACATTATGTACTTGCAAATGAATCTATGTACATATGTCAAATAAAAACATAGAAACAAATTCATCTCAAATAAAAAATATAAAAACAACAAAAAAACAAATCACTTGAATTCTTCATTTTTATCTTTTTAAGTTACTGTTTCCAAATTTTGGTTATTTGTAGTAATAATATAGTTTTTATTAAAATTATGTACTATGTAGGTATATATATATACGTACCTCTTTAATGACAAAACTTTTTATTTTTATTAATTTTATCCACTAAATGCCACTTACTATAGGGAATATATCGGAAACGAAGCAGTATATGAGGGACGTGTATTTATGTGTCCTAAATACAACTTACTAAGCGCAAAACTTTTTATTAAATACGAGTGGTTTCTGCTATATCGTGCGAAATCTATGTCAGTAAGTAAATAACTGTTTTTTTAAAAAGTTTAAATTTGACTTCAACTTGAAATATAATTACTCAACAGGGGCTCCTAGTATTAATTATATAATATTGAATATAAAATTACCATTCTTGTGTTGAATATAATTCTATGTATATACTTATGTGTATATATATTAATTGTATTTAATCACTCTGGAATGGTATATATATACTAATAATATTAAAATTTTTTTATAAATTATATCCTTTATATGAACTAGAAGTAATACCTATATATACAATATCATAATAACTATAAAATGCCAATATTTAGAACTCCTCCCAAAGAGGACGGACAAAATGCCGGGGATGCAACTCCGCTCACAAACGTGTCACCAAAAACAGGCGTTTCGACACAAAATTTCAACAAATCTAATGAGGAACAATGGAGAACTCAAACATCAAAAAGAAAAAGCCACGTCTTAAGCTCAATTGAAACACAACACAGGCAACAAAACCAATAAAACAAAAACTGCTCACCGATTATATGAATAAAATTGTAGGAGCTAACCCTTATGCTCTCATAGACCCAGACCGGAATAATGACGCGAAAAAAGAAATACCATAATGTAGAAACTTTCAAAGGTTTGGACATACAAAAGCATACTGCAACTTAAACGTAAGATGCATTAAGTGCACCAAAAATCATCCAACTTCTGAGTGCCCACGAAAAACAAAAGATGAAAACGACAAATGTATAAACTGTAGTGAGAATCATACAGCCAATTATAGGGGCTGTCAAGCATATCAAGAGTATAGAAAAACAAAATAACAGATTACCTACAGAGTCAAAAATTATTAACAATGTCACTTTCGCTAAAGTCTTAAAGCAGTCCAAATCCAAGAAAAGGTTGAAAATATCAAGGAAAATGTTACGACGGAAAATAATGATATGTCTGAATTAAAAGCTATGATGAAAACACTCATGCCACAAATGTCATGAGTGTTAACACTCCCGACTACTATCGTGTCTAAAGTCGCATAAATGTCTCAAAACAATACTAAGATTGCTCTCTCTGGAATACCAATGGTCTAAGTCAGTATGCACAGGAACTAAAATATTTTCTAAGAACCCATGACATTGATATAATGCTAATCTCAGAGACACACTTCACAAATAAATCTTATTTAAAAATGAAAGGCTACGAAATATATACTATTAATCATCCAAGTGGAAAAGGTCGTGGAGGGGCAGCAATATTAATCAAAACAAACATTAAACATGCCAAAATTTCAAAATATTCGTTTGATTACCTACAAGCAACCAACATTGAGGTTTCACTAAGTCAGAGAAAATATATTCTCATCAGTGTACTGCCCTCCATGACATACTATAAATAGACACCAGCTTACCAAATTTCTCGATACACTTGGCGACAAATTTGTATGTGGTGGAGAGTTCAACGCGAAACATACCCATTGGGGATCCAGATTGTGCAAGGGTAGAGAGCTTCTAATGTCAATGGGAAACAGAAATTTGCAATTTATATCACCTGATACCCCAACATACTAGCCATCTGATACAATTCCAGATTTACTAAACTTCTTTATTGCAAAAAGAATTGATCTTAAAAATGTAAAGATAGAATCTTTGCTAGAATTATCATCAGATCACTCGCCAATAAATATGACTCTACATGATTTGGTAATGAAAAAGGAGAAAGCCCCGACGTTAAACCGCCAAAAAACAAAATGGGTTCAATTCCAGGAATATCTAGATAGTAAACTCAATCTACACATTCCGTTGAAAACAAAGAAAGACATTGAAATTGCTGTCAACGACTTCATTAACAACATACAAGAAGCATCTTGGGCAGCTACACCTGATTATTTTGACAGGCTTATTACATATCGAACTTCACGTAAAATATGGGAAATGATCGAAAATAAGCGCGGTCTAAGGCAACAATGGAAAAACACAAGAATCCCAGAACAAAAAAAAAACATCAAAAGACAGTTAAATCGTATAATTAAAGCAGTTCAATAATATCTGTCTAAATTGACGGCAACCAAAACAACTGACTATGATCTGTGGAAGGCAACAAAAAAAGTCAAACCGCCTCAAAAGACAAACCCACCAATTCGACAGCCAAATGGCAAATGGGCAAGAAATGATGAAGAAAAAGCCAATCCATTCGCAGAACACCTTGCTAGCGTATTCACACCGTGGTCTCTACCAACAAACTCGGAAATCGAAAAGGAGATACAAGAACATATGGAAGCTGCTTATCAGATGGAGTTACCAATAAAAAAATTTATTAAAAAGGAGGTAAACCAAGTAATAATGAATAAAATCAACGGGAAAAAGTCACCAGGATATGATTTGATCACTGGAACCAGCCTCAACGAAATTCATTCGGGAGTTTCACAAGGTAGCGTTCTAGGTCCAGTGCTTTACTTGCTATACACTACCGATTTACCGCAAACATCAAACACAATGATAGCTACATTTACCGATAATACAGCCATACTTGCATAAGGATAAGAATGTGGCATCTGGGCTCGTGCAAAAGAGCTTAAACAAGATCGAATTATGGTTGAACAAATGGAAGATTAAAGCGAATAAAACTAAGTCCAATCACGTTACGTTCAAATTAAGGAGGGATACATGTCCTTCAGTATTTTTAAATAGTAATGCTGTTCCTCAAACAGAAAGTGTCAAGTATCTCGGAATGCATTTGGATCGCCGTCTGACCTGGAAAAAGCACATCTACACAAAAAGGATCCAACTAAGCACAAATTTCAGAAAATTATATTGGCTCGTCGGTAGAAGGTATCAAATGATACTGGAAAACAAATTGCTAATATATAGGATGATACTCCAACCAATATGGACTGATAGTATACAATTATGGGAAAAAAAAAAACAAAAATTTTAATATTACAACGTTTCCAAAATAAAGTACTGCGAGCTTTAGTTGATGCACCTTGGTTTGTGCCAAATCACATAATACACACTGATTTGCAAGTGTCAACGGTCCAAGACGAAATTCACCGACACAGCCAGAGATATCGTGATAGATTAAGTAGTCATCCCAATGTAATAGCAAGTACACTTATGAATAATACACGACATACAAGATTACAACGAAATACACCAGGAGATCTGTAGAAATTTCTTCACATTATTATTAATATATTTATATTTTTTATTATAAATTATGAAATTACTTTTACTGGATTGTAATTTCACATGTCTATTATTAATTAATTCAGTCAAAAACATATTCGCTTATTGTATTATTTTTAATTAACATACAGATTGTGAATAAAAAACCAAACAAAAAAAAAATATATATCTTCAAAAGTCCTCACGATCAAACTATAGTCCTAAACATTATTAATTTCTGTGGTTTTACAACGAAAGATGATAACTGAAATTTTGTCGAATTTGAGTTATGAATGCCATTTTGTATAAAGTTTTAAGCTCTTTCGAATAAAAAAGAAAAAATTTAAAAATATTAAGTAATTTATGAATTCAAAACTGAATAACTAACAACTTCCGTTGTAAATTTTTTTAACATAAGCATATAACTTCACTTATGCAGTTATGGAGGCAACACTTACCGAAAAGTAAAAAACAAAAAAAAATGATATGTTAAGATATACAGTTTTGCATTTCCATGTATCTTTTACTGCGTATTATACATTTTTTTTTGGTATAAACTGAATAACTGCAGTTATCATGTTCTTCAGCAATAACTTTTATGTAACAAAAATGAATAAGTTATTAAAAATTAAAAAAAAGGTAAAAATTTTATGAAAATTAAAAAATTATTGAAATGATTTCAAAGATCATATCTTTTTAAAGATTTTCAAAAGATTTTCATTAAAAATAGTTTTTAAAAATCAAAAATAACTAGAAAAGTATAGCAAATTCTATACTAAATTTTATTCAATTGCAATTTACAAGAAATGTCAAAAATGCATTTATCATCTTTCGTCGTAAAACCACAGATTTGTATTTTTGTTTCTTCTAATCTGCCTTTTCTCAAGTTTGTGATTTAAAAATTATTTTTGCCCATTGCTGGGTAGCTAAGTTTATTAATTGGTCACTATTTCTTTCCATGAGGTAGATTGGTGGCGGTTTATACATTTTATCTCTAGATTGAATTACTTTATCGTCGTCAACGCTGAGTATTGCGAACCTGTTGCTATTATCAACTCACTCATCCTGCATCTTTTTTTTTAGCTATTGTACCACTGTTGTCTGAAGTAGGACTTCTAAGCCTCATGGCAACTGTTATATATAATTATCCAATCCTGTTACAAACTTGTAAGTTTTTGGGTGTATTTGATTCAAGTTCACTAGAACTCATTTCCATTACTTTAGATAATTTGGGCATAGTAGGTTTTATTGTATTTTGGAGAATCTCTGCTGTAATATTACTTTTAATTGGTGGTGACCGCTGAAGTTTCGCATTTTTGGTAAAAAGATTATAATATTTATTATATATATATTATAAATTACAAACTAAACAATAATAAAGTAATTTACACGTCATTAAACCTTCCTTTTCTCTTCCAAATAAAAACTCGTCTCAAACGAGAGAAAAATATATATGTTTTAAGAAGGTTTTTGTCTTTGCTGTCCTAAGTGGTGAATATGACATAGTATTCCCTGTGTACGATAGGGTACTTAAAACTGTCTTGCCAGGATATTCGTTTGTCATGCCCACCACTTTTTCCAGTTTAGGCATTTCATAAGTATTTTTATATTTTTTGTATTTCATGTTTGATGTACGTTTTTGAACTCCAATTAAATTTAAATCTAATCTTCTAATTTACTTTTTTCCTACTCCCCATTCCGCTCGCAAATTGTAATAATGGTTGCAAATTTTATAATAAACTTTTGCAATATCAAAGGTTAAGCATATAATTTCCGTTCAGTTGAATCTTATCTACACTCCGAAAGACCAGCTACTTTAGCCCTAAGTGAAAGCGATGATATGAATTATAATATAAACGGTTATACTTTAGTTCCATTTTTTTCCACACCGAGGTGTCGCTTTATACGTACGTTCTAACGTAGCTTCCAACACCCTTCACGATATGAAAAGCTCCAACCCAATTTTTCATTATCTTTGGGTAAAACTCCGTGGTGAAAACACTACAATTTGTTGCTGCTTTATTTACAGATCTTTCCAATCTAATGAACTAAAAACAGCTATGGTCATTGAGAAACTATCGGACGATATTAACAAAATTCTTGCAAAAAATCCAGAATATGAGAGAGTTGTTAAAGGGGATTTCAATGTCCGTAACATAAAGTGGTCACACCTCAATTTCAAGTCACACCTCTCCGGAAGGGAAACAAGTTAAACTATTTTCAAACTTAAAAATATCCTTGTTGTTTAAAATACCCCACTTTTCTCACTATGATTTTCTATTTTGGTAATGTTATTTTGTCATTCAAAGACATATATTTTCCACCGTGTTTGTCTTATATTTAATATAAGATAACTTAACCTATGATCGTTCCTTGAACTATTTTTCTCTTTAATTGATTTGTCATTTTATATTTTTGTTTTTTCTTGAGAATTATTCGGAACATTCAATATTCAAGTTAAAAAGCTTGACTTTGCACTTTGAAATACAAAATAAAAAAGTAAAAAAAAAATATGTGCATAATACGTGTAACAAAACAAACAAAAAATCCTAACGAAAACTTTCTACAGATCTCAAACTCTCTGTAAATGTTAGTGCGCATGTTAGCCCTTTGTTTTTAATACTTATCTAAATTAAAATAAAAAAAAAAATCTCACTAGTTAAAAATTGATAACTACTATAACTGTATTACTGTTGTACTTAACTACTGTTAAAAGAAAAAATATTTTTGTTTTATTTCCTTTCGATTTTCTTATTTATCATTTGTACATCGACAATTTTTCTCTACATAACTCAAAATTTACATACATATAATCAGTTTGTCAGTAGTTATGCATACTATTGTACAATGTATACAATGGACAAAAAGCTTTTTCTTTGATTTCTAAAGTTGTAGAATTTTTTTCACAGAATTAGGAAGAAAACGGAATAAATCTTTTATAACGGTAATGTGCAGTTATATATTATTGTTATTTTCTCGAGGTTCCAGTCTTTAATTAAAAAGAGAAAATACTAATATTATATTATATTTCTCTTCATCGGGTTCGAACCTAGGGACTTTCGGCTAAGAGGGGGTTGGTTTTGATTTTAAAATGTGCACGAAATGAGTTACATGAAAATGTAAGTTAATTTTTTTCTTTTGCGTTTATAATTAGAAATTTATTTTATATAATTTAAGTAGTTATTAGTGTCTAATATAACGTTTTTTTGTAAGTTATTGTACAATTTGTAACAATATTATTACTTTTATTAATATTTTATTTTAAAATTATTTTCTTATTGTTTTATTATTATCTTTTATTATACAAACGACGCTATACAATATCCTTTTATTGAACTCTCTGAATATGATGGAAACATTAAAGGTGAAGATAATGCTGAAGATCTTGGTGGAATACCTGACGGTGTTTGTCCAGCACATGAAGATAATGTACTAGTCACTTCAGATGACATACCAAATTCTGACAAAGTATGTGGAAGTTTAGGCCAATTACGACCATTTAGAATTCAACACGGTTCAGCATTTTCATCCGGAGCAAAATTTGTCTTATGTCAGCATACTTCTGAAAATATGGTTGTAAGCAATTTATGAGAAGAAAAAAAAATAATTAATCAAATTAATTTTAAGTGAATATTATAATAAAACATAAATTTTCTTGAAGGATATTTTGCTTGCGCATATTTTTTTTTCTTCTCGAATTACATAAATTATTTTATTATTCTTCAATAATGCTGACACCTTGTGCTTTGTGTAGTAAAACAAAATTGAGAGAAATCATTCAACTTCTGTTAACTTATCTCAAAATGATATTGAATTTGTGAAGATGAGTAATAACTCCTTCAGATGTAAGCTATGCAGTACTACAAGACGTCATTACAATTTCACTAATGATAAATGATAATATCATTCTTCTATTTGAACTTTGACACTTTGAGTCAATGCTCAATAATGTAAAAATAACGACATCATCAAATATTCTTAAGAAAAACTCTCAAAACGGTATATTCTCAGAGAGTATTAAAAGCTCTGAGAGTAATTCAGCTACTGAGAGTGAGAATATTATCATTGCTGGCAACATCAATTTCCAGTCATTATATATGCGAAAATGAGCAGATGCTTGCGGAGAATAATAAACAAATAAATATTCTTCTAAGAGAAAAACAATGTTGTGTAATAAAGTGTGTGTGCTTGAAAATAAAGTTACTATGTTGAAGCAACGTAATAAAAGAAAGTTTGTTGATATTGTAAACTTTCCTTCTGGCAATAGTGACAAATAAAACTTAAAACATGTTGTTTTGTCTTTCTTTGATAATAATCTTGAGAAGAGTTTAAATGAAAAAGATATTCAACACTGTTTTGTTAAGCCACTGAGAGAAAATAAAAACTCTAACTTTGTCAAGAAAACAATATTGTGCGTTGAATTTTCCGCTATTGAAACAAAACAAAAAATTCTGAATAAGCAATCATTTGCCGTGTTTATACCGTAGCTAATTTAACTAGAGTTAAATGGTTTGTCGTTTGTAGCAACGGTGTAAACACCACATTTTTTTAGCTTAATCTAGCTAAATTAGCTGCAGATTTTTAGCTCAAGTTAAATATAGGTAGAGTTACGTAGCAACGGTATAAACACCACATTATTGCTACAAATGTCATAATTGTTGCTACAGATTTAATTTTTGAAATTTACTTTTATTTCGCTCGAATTAAAATTTGTTGATTGTTTTGTTTGAAAGCAAAAGTTAAAATAAGAAATGTTTTAATTTTTGTTTTAGTTTGTTTAATAATAATAATTTGCTAAATAATAATAATTTTGAAAATGGAAAGTTTAAAAACATCTATTGCAAACGAAATTAGGTTTTGGACTTAAATCATCTCGAACACGATCACATATATAAACAAAATTTTCCTTCGAAATCCTAAATTCTTTTGAAAATCTCTCAGTTTAATTTTGTTAACAAATCATTTCTAACTTCTGAAGTACGATAATACCCTTTTAATAGTCTTGTGCATGGATTTTAAATTTCAAGAATTCGAGCATATGATTCAGCCAGTGTTGCAACTTTTTCGCTCCATAGTTTTATAATCAATCTGGAAAAAAAAATTGTTCATCATTTTAACAACATATTAAAACAAAACTATACTACCTTCTCCTTCTCTGATTTCGGAATCTGTTATGTCTTAAGCTTGCACTTCTTCTAATCTTGTATACACTTAAAATTTTTAAATAATTTTCCATTATTTAAAAAAATATTGTATTTATTCAAATCAGTAAGTTTATTGTTTTCAAATCCAATTGCTATTTTGACATTTGTAACTAAGTACGGTAAGAACACCTACTATAATTGTCAAACTCGTTTTGACGTTAGTAGGTATAGGTAAATTAGCTACGGTATAAACAAGGCAATTGTTAAGAAAAATAGAACATAATCATCATCCTCTGCTAATCCAAATAAGGTGAAAAGAAAAAATATTTTTATTTAGATTTAGATTTATTTTGTTAGTCTCTAAGAAACTTTATAATTTTTTTTACAACTAATTTTAAAATTATGTTATATATACTATATCTTACTGTTATTAATTTTTTAAATATACTAATTCTAATTTCTTTTTTTATGTTAAAAGTTGTACTCCTCTGTACATGACTTGGAATCCTGTAATACTTTTATAGATTCCAAACATCGCAATTGTTTATCCATTTATAGACAAGGACATACTAAAACTGTGCCGTATGCGTTTACCTGCCGTCAGCAAAAACAGGCTTCCAATAATTGAGTACCGGGTGTTTGATAAAAATAAAATTGCCTAATCCTTCGTTCGCAGAAACATACTAGCACTACGTAGTATTTTAATTAAAAAATTTTTCTAATTGCTTTCCTATGGAAATTCAATTGGTTTATTGTCATCAAGTTCATATTTTAAATTTAATTTTTTTAATATAATTAATAATTCTGAATAGTATTGACTTACGTTAAAATATTTGATTGAGTGTACTTGATGCCTTAATATCAGATATGGTTCCAGTACTCCAAAGGTTCTCTTGAGTTGAGTCTTCATATCATAGCAGTTTGATGATGTTATACTTCGTATTAAGTCGGCAGCTTTCCCTTCCTCCCGGCAGCTATCCTTTATGGTGGATCTGGTGCCATGTTGTAAAGAACTTCGACTTCTATTATAAAATATGAGAGGTCGGTTGTGTTTTCTCCATTGTTAACTGAAATTGCTCTTGCTTTCTTTATTAAATCCCTTATTGGTATTGCTATATATTGGTATATAATCACTTTTATTAATTAGTTATGTATTTTAATTATATAAAAAACATTATATTTTTTTATTTTTGATATTTTGAAATTTGTTTTTCTTTTTAGGTAAGTGTTACTGTTCGTTTTAATTGTCACTAGTTCTATTTTGAAAAAGAAACGGTAAGTTTTTCTTTTATTAATTTTTATTATTTTTAAGAATATTTTTTTTTTGTGAATCAAACAAAAATGTTATAGTTTACAGTTGGCAATCCTACCGACTGCGCCAATTTCGTTAACGCTTTTACCACAAAGAAAGGAAAACACAATTTTATATTTCAATTATTATTGTTCTGTATTGATTCTTTAACTTATAATTTTATTGATTACTTATTGCTCTTTATTTTATATTAGATTTACACTTTTTAACTTTAGGAAGACAAACTTTATTTTTCCCTTGTATTGGTTAAGACTACATTTACATATTTTTATTATAATTCTCTTTGTAAAATTTATGGAACATCATACTTTTTATTATAACAAAAAATGATTACTTCGAGTTTTTGGTACTTTAGGTTTTTTTAGTACAGTCTCGGTTAATTATTTAGCAATGGAATAAAGAAAATGCTTAATTAGCATCTTCTAATATATTAGTTTTTAAAATTATTTTGATTATGAAATAAAGTTTAAAGAAAAGAAATGTAATTTGGGACTTTTATTTATTGTAAGGAATGTTATTAAATTTATGTATTTTGAAATATGTGTTTTGGGACGTCAATAGAATATATGACTTGCGCTCGTCTTCTTAAGCTCGTGTTCTTAAGCCTCTTCTTTTAATAGTCCACCATAGAACACCCATCTTTTGAAGTACCCTCTTGTAGCACCCGAAAATCTTTCTTTTTGTCAGTTTTAGGTTCTTAAGAAATTGAGAGTATCTACTATTGTCCCCTCATTGCCCTTCGTAATGACAAGTGTCATCTGATGTTAGCGTGATGACGCTCCAGATGAACTAGAACTACCAGAAAGTGTAAGTGTAAGTGAAAGTGTAATCTTGGTCCATTTTGTTCCCACAAGTATGGCGAAAGTGGTAAACACTTGCAGAGTTCCCTTAAGGTGAAAACTCAACGTACGCTTTTAGTACTTTGAAACTTTGACAGCGCTTTAC
This sequence comes from Argyra leucocephala, assembly GCA_963942445.1. Lineage (NCBI taxonomy): Eukaryota > Metazoa > Arthropoda > Insecta > Diptera > Dolichopodidae > Argyra > Argyra leucocephala. Next base: position 90,204,620 of record OZ012680.1, read on the forward strand.
ACTTTTGATGATTTTTCAGCGTTTACAGGCTTTTAACGCGTTGAAAATTCATTGCACGCGTTTTACACTATGTTAAAAATATTTTTTGTTAAAAAATAACAATATTTAAAACTTTTTACTCTAGAAAACAAGTTTTTATAAAAACTATAAAATAGATTTTCAATTTTCAGAATATTTTTTTATAATTTATTTTTTTATATTTTAAATAATTTTAATATTTGAAATATACCCCGAAATTTTAAATAATAAGTTTTAAATTTTAAATAGCTACCTTCATAAAAACTGCCAATGCAATTTTTGTTTGAAAAATTACCAATTCAAACAAAAACAAAATCTGTCAAAAGCATGTAAAGCTGAAATTGACCAACTTTGTGCTTGGAGCGCGTAACGCGTTTTGTCATTGAGTTTACTTTAATTTAAACAAATATATTAAACTTCAAATGTCAAAAGCGTAAACCGTTATCAAAGCTTTCAAAGCGCAAAACGCGTACATTGAGTTTTCAGCTTTACAAGTGCAACGCTAAGTACACACAGAGAGGGTTTGGTATCTGCGGTCACCGTATACGACTACTTAGCCCAGTAGCCATTCATTCTCTGGGCACGGTACGAATGTCACCTTGGGATTGGGGTTTTTGTTTTCGACGTTGGCTCCTCTAGCCCACATTTCTTAACCTGAAGCTGAGATTGTTAGGAAGGAACGGTTCAGGAATAGTTACCACGAGGAGGTGTACTGCACTTGATGGTAGCATACACAGTTGTAGAACTGCATGAACAGAACTTTCCCTGTAGCTTTCCAACCATAATATAATTAGCTCTTAGTAAGTAATAAATCATAATTAAAAGAATAATTATAAGCCAATGGATTAAAACGGCAAATATAACAAATTAATATGCAACTTTTAATGTTGAGAAAGTAAGTTGTTTTTAATACACCAGAGAAAGATATCCGCTATTTTTAATTACTGAGGCATCATCATTAATAGAAATTATAAACAAAAAAGATCCTAATTGACTACCTTGGGGGGCTTCTGAGTTGGTCTTAAAAAAAACGTCAAAATGTCAAACATATATTTCATATTGACATATAAACATATCATCAATATTTGTAATCAATGCAAAAAAAACATTAATTTAAGATTAAATATTTTAATTCAATGTGATGGAGATTGCAGTAAATGGCTGTGCAACATTTGCTCCAAATTGGAAAATGAAGTGATGAAAAAATATTCGGTAGATCCTGAGAAAATTTGATTTTGCTTGCAATGCAAAACTAACAGGCAAAAAAGAAAATCCATAAATTTAGCTAAGCATAACAAAAACACTTAAGAAACAATTGAACACTGTGGCCTCGGTAGCAGAGTGGTAAAGCACTCGAGTGTAGTAATGTAACGACCGAAGGAGCACGGGTTCAAACCCCGTTAGAACCGAAAAAATTTTTTTCAAATGGATTACTGAAAAATGTAATTTTCAATACAACCACATCGGTTCAAATATAATTTAATAATTAATAAAGATATAATATAATTAATAAAAAATAATATAACTATATATAATATACAAAAATATATACCAAATAATTGATATAATTTGATAAAAAGGCCCACATTTCGAAAGGGAAAAGGACCTATAAAGTTGCCCTACAGATTTATGTGTAGGATCAACTGTTAAAATAAATAACATGTGGTAAATACTAGTTCTAAAATTAATGAATTAAATAATAAATTGGAAAGAGTCCTCGAAAATCAAAACTCATAGAGTGCGAATTTCCAAAAACTTAAAATTGAGGTTAGTGAATTGAAGGAATATATAGGTTCCATAATTGATGATAACATGAATCTACAAAATCAAAATACAATGCTAAAGAATGAATTACTATAAAATAGAGTCGAACTGGAAAAAATGAAACAAAAAAATCTAATTAAGCGCATGGAAATAAATGGAGTCTCACAAAAGATGGTTGTTCAAGATCCCAATTCGATTGTGTCGACAATTTTATCTGCAATGTGAAAGTAGATAGTGATGAAATTAAGGATATCTATATTCGAAAAGACAATTCCAGAATATCAGGTGAGCCAGAAAATATTGTAGTAAAGTTTAACAAAGTAGAGGTTAAAAATAAGGTGATGGAAGCTATAAAAAGGAGAAAACTTTCAACTGAAATATTTAAGGAAGTTAAAATAAAAAGTCCAATTTTTATCAATGAAGTTTTAAAAAAGCTAGAGACTTAAAAAAATTTAAGCATATTGAATTCACTTGGGTTAAGGATGGCAAATTGTTCATTAGGAAATCGTCAAATAGTAAAATAATCAGAATTCTGCACGACAACAACTTAAATGTTGAATGATACTTTTCAATATAATTTGCCATCTAAAACTCATGTTAAAACAAACTTATATCTTATTAGCGATATTCACTTTAAAGATAAGAACTCACTAAAAGTTATATACATAAATGCAAGAAGTTTGAAACACAAATTGGAAGATATAAACTATTTATTAGATACCATAAAAAAATATATATATATTATATTATATGCATATAAATACATACATATTCATATTATAATTGTTAGTGAAACTTGGATTTTAAATACTGAATTTAAATATTACAAGATAAGAAATTATTCTGCTGTGTACTCCTGTAGAAATTTTAGAAGAGGCGGTGGTGCTTCTCCACTTCAAATATAAAATACACAGCTAATGAAATTTATTGTGATGAATATAACAGCATAGTGAACATAATTTTAAAATTTAATAATAGAAAATATGAAGTAACTGCTGTATATAGACCCCCGTCTATTTCGTCAATACTAATTGATAGATTCTTCGTTAAATAATTGAATGATCACTTTGAAAACCTAAAACAAAAAAAAGCACTAATTATTCGTGATTTCAATTATAACATTAACAATAAAAATGACACAAATATCAAAACTTACAAAACCATTGCGTAGTATAACGGTTATTATTTTTGTTACAAAGAGATTACCAGACCGGAATCCAACAGCTGCTTAGATAGATATTTATATCATTAATGAAACAGACGGAAATAAAATAGCTACCGAACTGACATCTATTTTTCAAAATATCATTAACAGTACTACCGTGGTGGAAAAATAAAAAAATGTAAATAAAGTAAATTAAAAAACTATTGGTATAAGAAACTGATAAAAAACAAAAGTTCTGAATATCTCAAATCTACTTACAAGTACTGGTTAAATAGAGTAACAACAATGAAAAAAAAAACGTGAAGAATATAATAAAAATCAATTTTGTATAGCAGGAAATGATCCAAAGAAAAATTGGAATTATATAAAAAAGCTAATGGATAGTACGAATATCAGAATCAATCCATTCTTTCTAAATGATGAAGAGAAAAAGAAAATAATGATGAAGTAGAAAAATTTAATAAATTGTACTGCGACATGGGTTTGAATATGTCTAAATATTTTAATTTAATAGTATATTATCCTAGACTCAAAACCACAAAAAAATTTAACTTCAAATTCATTGACAGATACGAAACGTAACGGCTGATAGATAATCTAAATAACTTCAACTCTCGTGGTGCTGACAAAATTTCAGCGTCGATAGTAAAATTATGTAAGGAAGAAATTATGGATAACTTAAAACTAATCAATTCTTCTTTGATTCAGGGTGTTGTACTTGAAATATTCAAAATTAATAAAGTAATTCCTATATATAAGAACGCAGAAGATCAAAATGACAACCAAAATGTTATACCAATATCAATTTCACTTAAATGCAATAAAATAATTTAAATGTTCGTATGCAGTCAACTCACTGAATTTTTAAAAATAGCAAATATAACTAATAGATCTCAATACGGGTTTAAGGAAAAGTCTAGTACTCAAGCGGCATTATTTGACTTTGTGTCCGATAACAAAAAAAACAGTCGCAGCAGTATTTTTCGATGTATCGAAGGCCTTTGATTCTGTAGACGGAAACATTCGTATTCTTAACACTATGGTGTTATGGGAAATGAACTCAATTGGTTCAAAAGTTATCTTTCAGGAAGAATGCAATTTACTTAATGTTCAGGAATAAGAAGTAAGTTACGTAAAAATATGTATGGAGTTATACAAGGAAGTTCTGTTGGTCCAACCTCGTTCTCTCTTTACATTAGAGCTTACTAAATTTGAAATTGTATGGAAATTGTACGACCTTGTAATTTATATATATGAATGATTCATTGGATACTTTACAAGACATAATTAAAATGATTTATATAAATTAAAGAATGGAAGAGCTCCTGGAGAAGATAAGCTAACAGCTGCGCTTCTAAAAAAAGGTGGAGAATTTCTGCATAAAAAGATACATGCTTAATATGTACAAAATGGGTGCAAGAAAATATTCCGGAGAAGTAGAAGGTTGGGCTAATCTGTCCAATTCACAATAAAGGAGACAAAATGACATGCAGCAACTGCAGAGGGTTAACGTTACTAAGCTGTGCTTACAAAATATTATCCAATGTCATTATACTCCAGATTAGCCTACTTTGCTGAAGAAATACTGGGAGAGTATCAATGCGGATTCCGAAGCCAACGATTGACAAGATCAACGATTGACCAGATATTCATCATGAAATAAAGCATGGAGAAATAACCCGTGAATTTAAAATAGAAACGGGAGTGCGACAAGGAGATGCCTTATCCGCATTATTATTCAACTTAATACTACATTACGCCACAGGAAAATTAAAAAAGAAAGCCAGTATTGTCAATATGACAACCCAAATAGTAGCATATGCGGATGACATAGTAATCATGGCAAAAAATCACAGATATATGGAAGAAGTATTTGTACAACTAGAAGAGGAGACACAAAAAGTAGGCTTAAAAACCCACGAAGACAAAACAAAATATCTAAAAATGTCAAGAAATGAACAAATAATTAATAATCAGAATATAACAAATGGAGAGTACAAATTTGAAGGAGTTACAAGCTTGACATACCTCGGAGCGACAATAAGAAGTGATAATAGTATGCAATGCTGTATTCATAATAGAATTCAGGCCGGAAATAGATGCTACTACGCAAACAGAAAGTTGCTTCAATCAAAATTAATATCAAGAAACGCCAAAATGACGATATATAAAACTCTCATATGACCCATAGTGACGTATGGATGCGAGGTATGGACTGTAAACGTGGCCGAGGAGAATAGTCTGCGCATATTTGAAAGAAAAATTATCCGAAAAATATTCGGTCCAAAAAGATTACAGAATGGAGAATATATAATCAGAAGCAACAGCGAGCTCAATACTATGATTGATAGTGAGGAAATTGTACGGTTTGCAAAGGCCCATAGACTAAGATGGACTGGCCACGTAAGTCGAATGCACGAAAGCCGAAAACAAGCAGTGGTTCTGAATAGAAAGCCCGATAGCAGCCGTGGTAGAGGAAGACCAAGAAGCATATGGCAGAAAATGTGAAAAACGATGCTCAAACCCTACAAATCACAAATTGGAGACAAGCGGCACAAGATCGACCTTTTAGGAGCATAGTGATGAAGGCCAAAGCTCACCCAGATGATAGTAGCGCTATAAGATGATGATGATGATGAATACAAAATGATTTGAAAATTATTAATGAGTGGATGAATAAACACAAAACTGGAAATCAATGGCAATAAAACGAAATATATGATATTTAAAAACAAGTCAACCGACACTATTAATATATGTAATGATGCATTCAAAATCGAAAAAGTGAAAACCTATAAATATTTGGGTGTAATGGCTGATTAAAACTTGAATTGGGATAAACAAATAGAGGAACAAATGAAAAAGGGAAGAAGGATTGCTGGATGAAAAGGCAACTATTTTACAGTATGTTTTACTGCACTGTTATGTATTCAATACAGATATGGGGAAACACACTCAACAAAAACATTAAGCTCATACAAACAATTCAAAATAAAGCTATTAAGAATCTATATGGCTATAATCAAAGAACGCCAAGTAATGTATAATACATAAAAAATTATATTTAAAAATTTTAAGAAATGTTAAAAACATTTGTTAATTAGATCATCTGAAACTTCCCGGCTACGTGAATAGTTTTATAGCCTTAAAACTAAATAATTTAATAAATTTAAAATTATAAGACCATAATGAAATATAAGTAATAAGACCAGACCATGTTTAACCGAATAAAAGAATTAGTATTGAAAAATAAAACAAGCTTCAGCAAAATAAAAAAGGCAAACTATTCAATTTATATTGTTGTTATTGAATATTTTGGTAAATGTGATATATTTCTTCAAACTTATAAATATATTTTTAAGCCCAATGACACTGAACTGATGTATTTAAACTGTCTTAATCCACATTCATTATCCAAACTCTTTCCTCAAACAATTTATCTAATTTAATCAAACCCTAACAGTAAGATTGATGTGTAATAGGCACCTAAGAATACTTGAGGTCTTCTGCCAAATATCATACCATAGTCAAAAGTCATACCATTGTACCATAGTTCATATTTGAAAAATAAATTGAAATGACAGCTCTGAATCTTGAATAAAAATAATCAACCACAGGATGGAAGTCTGTATTGTGAATTTGTGATAATAACGGTGTGACTGTAGCGTATCTAAAATTGGTATTCTATATGGTCATTATTGTCACAAAGACAATCACTTTTTTCGTGATTTTAGGGTGAATCCTAATTTGACGTCACTCATGATAAAAATAAAGAAAAGTTGTAGTTGTTTTAACCAGTCTTAAGATTTTTTAAGATTTATCTTATGCTTTTTATGTTTAAGTTTTAATAAATAATTAAATTAAATTTCCGAATTGTATTTTTTAAAATGCTGCCATTTCCTGAAATTATTCAAGTCATCACGTTACAGAATATCAAAAAATTTTATGCAAAGACTGACTATCGCAACGGTGACTCGCTTTTCACAATACAGGGGTGGCAGCACGTATCTGTTGAAACAGAATCTTATTACGAAAATATTAATTTAGCATAGTCCACAGTTGGTGGTTTGAAATCGACTGCGACAGAAAAATGTTTGAATATAGAAATCCAGTAATTGACTCATGCTAGAGATAAACGCGGAGCTAACGACAGAACTGTTTTGGACAGTGACAATTGAATGTCAAAGAACAGAAAAATCTACTAAACACCTTCTTTTCTTTTTTTTAAATAATCGAATAAATTTGAAAATCTTTAAAAATTTATAATTAATACCAGTTTTTATTACTGTAAAGATTATTTTATTCAATTTTTATTTACCAACAACAACCATCACTTTGAAATTGAAATTTTGAATAATGTTTGAATGTTTGAAATATTTGATTTTAAAACGTCAACGCATTTGATTTTGAGATGGCACGCCGAATAACATTTTATGCCGAGTGGCATTTAATATAAAATTTATATTTTATAAAACGGATATTAAAAATATTTTCTAATAAAAAAAATGGTTTTCCTTTTTTCAGAACAAAATTCTGGTTTGGGGATTTTCAATTTCAAGGATAACCTTAATTAATATATGATTGCATAATATAGAAATGAAAAGCTGATGATGAAAGAAGAAAAATTTTCATATTATTTTAGAAATTCTTTGAGAATATTATTTATCAGAAATATTAATTATTTCTAATGACATGGTCTAGATTGTCTAGAAGAATGAATGTTTTATATCAAATCTTTTTCTTAAATCTACTATACAAAAGCCTAAACAAAATAGTAGGCTTTTGCAAACTTTAAGAATATATTTCGACACAAATATGAACCAAAGAATAACAGCAAACAAAAGTTAATAAAATGATGTTGAATTCTTTAATTAACTTCAAAGATAATTTACTCGTACAAGTTATATTCATGTTATTTATTTCGTATATCTTATTATGTGTGATTATATATTATATGATATAATCTATTGTTATTGATGTCCTGTTTGTTTTCCTGTTTTTACTTTTTCATTTACTGTAACTCTTCTTTTCTTTTTCATCACTTTTCTTTTTTATTTGTTTTCTTTATATGAAAATTTACACCTGTCACTAGTAATAAACGAAATAATATAATATTGTTCTTCCTGTCATTCTATCTTTTTTCTTCGGGTTTTCACATTTTCAGATGGAAAAAAATTAAAGATTTAAAGCCTATCATTATATTAATATTACTACGCCATTATGGTTTCTATTCTACCACCATCATTACCAAATTTGATGTATAAAATTTGAACTTTTATGAGGCTTAGCTTTTTGAAAATTAATGAAAAAAAAAACACACAAAGTAAAAAAGATAATGCAACGAATGATATAAATGAATAATAATATGGAAGTGATATAAAGTAGATGACACAATGGAATTTGCAAAAAACCATTACTATAAAAATAATTGTAACGGAATTTTCTCAAAATTTTTAATAAAAACTTTTAAAAAATGCCTGTCGAATTTATGGATAAAATTCAATAATAGTAACAAAAAAACTGAACTAATAATTTTTTCTTAGTTCAATTGAATTATTATTGGATTTTAACGAATTTTGGAAATTTGAAAATATTTATAATTTAATCATATTTCGTATACAATAGATGAAGAAATTCATGATAATCGCAAATTAAAGGTTAAGAAAACTTATTTTAATTTTTTAGGATGAAAATAACACCTTGGATTGGGTTTAGCTTATCTTAGATTAAGTTTGGTTATGTATAAAAGACACTTAAATCGATTCAATTATTTGTATATCCACGAGTTTAACACAAGTAAAGTTAAACTGTAAAGTAAAACTTAACTGAAATTTAAACTGTATAATATAAATAATTTGCATACTTACTATACCCTCAGTATTGCAGTAAAATAATTTAAAGTTTTGGAAGAAAAACGCAATTGATAACTATTTATATCAGGTTATCGATTGTTTTTCTTATATTAATAGCCACAATTTCGATTAGAGGAACCATTATACTTTCGTACTTTTGACTTGGAAAAGGAGAAGAGATAGTTATAGCAAAGGGGAAAAGAAATAGAAGATAGGTTTGCCCGGAATTATGAATCATATATTGTTAATGTAATTTTGTTACCAATTTTTTTAAACCAATCTTTAAAACTGCCCCTTGTTGGGAATGTTGAAGTGGAAACAGTATTCTAAATTAACATACTTTCTTAGCCAAAGAGAAATTAGGTGACGCTTTGAGAAATATCGAAAATTTATGACCATTCCAGAACACATTTTGAATTACTTAGCAATCTCTGATTCTCAAATTGATTCTCAAATTCTCCAGGAATGGCTAAAAAAGCATAAACTCTCATTAAATGTGAAAAAAACAAAACTGTTTGATAATAATTACGCCGTATAGAAAATTAAAATATTATCAAGATATGTTGGTAACCCAGGATTCCAAGCTGGTGTAGGTGAGGATATCGGTGTTCTGGTCAACTCTGTATCAAAAGTTGTTTGGGAATAATGCTGTTCAATATGTACAAAAGCCAAAGGGTGGATACTATTCCCAACATCTGTTGCAGAATTACGAGAAGCAAAAAACAGTGGAAAAAAATATATATTTCGAAGTGTGATTGGTGCTCTTGATTATACCCATGTTGAGATATTAAAACCCGACGTATATGGTGATGAATATCTTAATCGTAAAAGCTATTTTTTCTTAAACGTCGAAGAACATAAAAAAAAATAAAAAAGCGACCGGAAATTCAAAAGAATATTTTACGAGCTTTGATATGCAGTGGCCAGGATCAGTCCATGATTCGAGAATTTGACGAAGTTCTTCTTTTTTTAATATAATTAACAAATATTAATAGTAGTAGTAAAATATTAATAGTGGTAATTGAACGTATGTTTGGACAACAAAAATGAGATTTCCAATTATAAGTAATCGAATAAGAATAGCTACAAAAAGAGTGCTTAAAATTGTTGTAGCTTGTTGAGTTTTGCATAACGTAGCAAACTATTTTCCGGATGAATGAAGGTTTTCCTATTAATGAAGGTGGTACTTTAGAAATTCCCCATGATTTATTTATTTTTCTTCTGTATTAAGCTCTTAATACTTCTTTCTGCAGTTTCAACACTATTTGATTTTCTCCTTTATTAATTATTTTTTTGGCAGAAGATCGAGGAGTTGGAACACTAATTGGATTGTCTAATTTTTCGTCATTAATTTCCACAATTTCAGTTCATCATCATCAAAATTTTTACTAGGAACACCAATTTGATAAGCGCCTAAAATTTGGAGCGTCCTGTTGTTTTCATAGCGAGTGTTTGGCTTTTTGGCAGTAAATATGGATGCAACAGAAGTAAATCTACAAATTCATTTTCGTCCAAGTTAAATTTTTTTCTTTTACTTTTTGAGTTGATAAACTCTTCAAAAGAAGCGTTTTCTTCATTCATTTCATCAAAAAATATTTTTGTTATTTATATATGTATTAAATTGTTTATGTTTTACTTTTTTTTTATTTGAAAATTTTTGAGGATTCTATATAGCACACTCTATACTTGTAACGAGTACTCACTAATAAATAAAAACTTTATTCATACCTAAACTTAGTATACTATAAAACATAAGCATAGCTGAATGGAGTTATAAGTTTATCGACACTTTGTTTTTATTCACACCACTAAACTGAGTGTTCTCCCGAAAAAGCTGAATGAAGACTCACACTCAATTTTTATTTATACTACCCAACTATGTTTGTGTTTTTGAAAATAAATTTATTTAGAAATATCTAATTAGAATTACTATTGAAGCAGTGGCAAAAATAAATAATTTTCAAAATAGAATTATATTTCAAAAAAGAATGAAAAATGGTTAAAAAATTTATATTTATATTTATATTTTTAATTTTCAAGTAAAATTAATACAAAAATAAAATAATATAGTGTTTACGTACCAAGCATAAATTTAAACGATGGAATACAATAAATTAATAATGAAGAGGATTTTCATAAACCGTATAGCAAATCTAAGGTATATATAGTAGGTATATGATTTAATTAGTGGTATTCCTTTTTAAATTTAAAGTACTTCGAAAACGGAATGATTGAATTTTTTTTATAAGAAAAAATTTAATATTTAATTAAATCTATACATAAAAATTCATATGTCGGCAAATAGAAAACAAAAGTTTAAAGTAATAAAATATATTACATTAGCTAAATTGTTAACATTTCAATAAGGTTTGTTTAGTAAACTGTCAAGACCGATCTAGAACGATCTTGAGTAAAACAAAATTTTGTGTCAGTAGTTTCGGTTAATTTAACTTTTTTGCCCAAAAGTGTTCTGATCATTGTTGAGTAGATTCATAAAGGAATTTTTAAATATTAAGAATAATAAGAAACAAATTGTTCTAAATTGATCTGGTTTTTTCTTAATTTTTTTTAAGAAGAATTTTTGACAATTGACGATTTGGTAGGTACATATTATCTTTTTTAATTTGAACACTTGAATAGTCAAATCAAGAAAATTGACTACAAACTGGTTCTTTATGAGTATAGTTCTTATTTCAAAAGGAATTTGCATTTGACGAAGCCACGCATTTTAAAATTTATTTTAAATATCAATATTTAAAATTAAATATACGCTTTAATTATTAAAACATTTTACAAAATATAAATAAATAGCGGATAGTTGATTTGATGGTTATGTGTATAGTATATATATACTAGAAAACCCCTGGTAAATCTCCGGCCGGACAAAAAAAAAGAAATTTTCTGTGAAACGACGCAATAAAATGATTTTTAATAAATTTGAACATTTGATAAGTATCTGAAAACAATTATGGAATAGTAAAATTAATAGCAAACTACAAAAAAATAAAAATTGTTCAAAGATAAAAATTGTCAATCTTTATAAAATAAAATAAAAACAATATCAAATAGAATGAAATTTTTTTTATAAGATATGATCATAGTTATGATTAATGGTTTACTAAAATTTTCGGAAACTATTTTTTAATAATATTCCGATACACTACTTCCCAATCAATGCGAAAAACCAATATGGTAAAGGGTTTTGGTGCTTTTAGTGGGTTAGAATCCCACATAGCTAAGTAGCTACGTGCGCGTCTGTTTAGTATTTTTCGAGGAATTCACCTTCCTTCGAGAAATAAAAAAATAATGAAAGCAAATTAAATCTTACAAAAAAAGTTTAATTCTATCTGATATTTTTTTATTTTATTTTAATATTAATATTAACTTAAAACTTTCAAAATTTTTTTTTTTACTTTTTGTGGTTTGCTATTAATATTACTGTTCTATATACTGTTGTCAGATGCTTTCAATATGTTATTAAAAATCATTTTATTGTGCCGTTTCACAGAAAAATTCCTTTTTTTGCTCCGCCGGGAATGTACCCGAGGGTTTCTTCTAGTATATTTCAAGTTTTGAAAATATTTAAAACTTCTCAATAAACTAAAACAATATATTTTTTACAGATTTAATAATTCAAAACAAAAATTAAAATATGTATTAGACATTTACTTTAAAACTGGTAAAATATTTCTAGATGACATTACTATCGTTTTTTACACTATCAAATCATCCCTAAAATCTCATTTTTGATAATCTTGCAGATAATCTCAGAAATTTTATGGAAAAAGCGTCATACCTTATACCTAACTATATAACATATTTTTACATTAACATAAAATGGTAATGTTCATTTCATTATCGTATATATTTTAATACCCCATCATTACTTAAAAAAGTATTTTAAAATGCAGGGATTTTCATGTTATTATCCAACGGACTAACACAACAAAAAAAGATGAAAAATTTTATGTAAATTTACAAAAAAAAAAATTAGGATACGTACAAAGAAAGAAAATACATTTTTTTGTAAGAATATTATTAGAGTAACGATTTACTGGATTTCGTAAATTTAACTATGCTGATAAAAAAAAATTTGAATAGTCAAGGATCTAAGGATCTCAAAGAAGAAACACAAAAAAAAATGATTTCACTTAATTAATTTTATCAAATGCAGTGGTTTTATAAATGTAATTTTTTTTAAATTAAATAAACCAATACAAAGTAGATTGATTTAATATTGTAAATTGGAAATAAAGTGATCCATTATTATAAACAAAATATTCAAAAGTATCAAATTAAGAGCCTACTGGTACTGATAAAAAATAAATGTGCAAAACAATAATGGTGGTCTCTGTATTCTAGTTGAACTTTATATAATGAAGGGAATATTATGAAAAGTATCGGAAGTAATTGCTGACATTTGTTATTTAATTATTATTTGTTTAACCTACAAAATCGAAATAAGTTTACTTAAATTAATAAATGAATAAATAATAGAGGAAATATTACTCTTTAAACCTTCTTTAAAAATTCTACCAACATTCCGAATAGTATACTGCAATAGTAAATGTAGCAGACATTTTAACATGATCCAAAATTTCTTGGTTGTAAGTTGACTTCTTGTAAGTATAAAGAAGTTGTTGGACAAAGAAGAGATGATAAAGCTCGATACAATATTCCAAGCCGCATTTTTTTTTTTTATTTTTTTAATATAAACTTTTATTATTTACCTTTGAAATAAACTTAAAACTATCTTACCTACAAAAAGTTTAAAAACGGCTATAATTAATTACTATTAACATTTAAACTTATTTTAAATTTTTATGTTAATTTTATTTTCTTACTATTTATTTTTGTTCACTTGTTATTATTACTGTATATTAACATGTTTATTCATATATATTATATTGTAAAAATAAGGCTTAAAAATCAATATTAAATGTTTTTTTTGTTAAATCCACATTTATTTATTTATTTACTATTTAGTTCAAACAGTTTACAAAATATAATACAATTTAATTATTAAAATTTTGAATTAACACAATGTATCAAATAAGATTTATGATTTAAAGTTTAATTTACTTTGAAATTTAATACAACATAGTTTTTATAAAAAACAAAAAACAAAATTAGATAAAATAAATTTCATCAGAAAAAAAGAGAAGATGAAAAGTTATTAAAAGTATTAAAAATTAATTATAACACTACAAATTAGTTAATATTAGTAGCGGAAAAACAAGATTAATTAGGAGGACTAAGGGAGCAAGTGAAACAAGGTTTTCTTTAAACTGGTTTTGTTCAAAGAAAAGTCAATACTGTTTTTGTATTGATTAACTGCCATTAACATTCTATTAATTGGCTCAAATTTACCATAATTAGTTCTATGGAAAGGAAGATTAAAAAGATGTTCTATACGAAAACGCGTACTGGTGTTAATGTACGAGTTAATCTGATCTTTTATAATTTTGGAATCAATTTCACCATTGTATACTTGGGATATGAATAAGATATCTGCAACAACCCTTCTTGATTGCAATGTGTTCATCTGAAGAAGCTTCAGACGATTTATGTATGGAGGTAGGATTATTGGGTTAGACCAGGGAAGATTACGTAGAGCATATCGCAAAAAATTTTTTTGAATAGATTCAATTCTATTAATATGAGTGGAATAGTGAGGTGACCAGACAGGGCTTGCGTACTCAAGGTGGGGGCGAACAAGAGTAGTGAATAAAGATTTAGTAATGTATGGATCATCAAATTCCTTAGACCATCTTTTAATAAAACCTAACATAGAATTTGCCTTGTTAATTATGCTATTAAAGTGAAGTTTAAATGTGAGTTTATCGTCAAAAAGTACGCCAAGGTCTTTAAAATGAGAAACTCGGTTGATTAGTTTAGAATTAAAAGTATAATCAGTTATTATTGGAATCAATCTACGAGTAAAGGAAATAACAGCGCATTTATCAATATTAAGGAGAAGATTATTATAGCCGCACCACTTAAAAAACGAATCAAGATCGTTCTGTAGTACAGTACAATCATTATATGAAGATATTTTTTTATAAATTTTCATATCATCAGCATATATGATCACGTTACTATTGTTAATGAGATTGTTGACATCATTAATTGAGATAATGAATAGTAAGGGACCTAGATGGCTGCCTTGTGGTACACCAGAGGTGGCAGAAAATGATTCAGAAAAAGCTGATCTAAACATTACACTATAAGATCTATTGGATAAAAATGATTTAATCCACATTATAAAGAATTTAGGAAATCCCAGTTTTTTAAGTTTTAATAAAATAACACTATGAGGCAGTAAATCGAATGCCTTGCTCAAATCTGTGTAAATGACATCAGTCTGAAAGCCAGCCTCCGTACTGTTCAGGAAGTGTGAGCAAGACTCAACGAAATTTGTAACCGTAGATTTTTTCTTTACAAAACCATGGTGATTAATTGATAAATTTTTAGAACAAATATCATAAATTGAATCAAAAACTATTAATTCGAAAAGTTTAGGTATGCATGAAAGTTTTGCTATTGGACGGTAATTTGTGACCATATTTTTAGCACCTTTTTTATAAACAGGGCGAATAAATGAATTTTTCCAATATTGTGGAAATATTCCAGAAGTAAACGATCGATTGAATAAAAGCGATAATGGTAACGCAAAAGATTCAGAACAGTTTTTTAAGATTAAAGATGGTACTTTGTCAGGTCCAGGAAATACATCACGGTTAAGATTATTCAAATAACTCTTTATTTTCTGAGTAGAGAAATCTATTGAGATAACTTGGTTTTCAGGTTGGTTAGTCATGTGATTAAAATTATTTTCATCAACTTCAAAGAGATTTTCTGAATAAAAACTACAGAAAAATAGCTTGAAGAGATGTGCAATAGATTTCGGAGAGTTAGCACTAACATCATTATAGGACATGGTGACGGGAAATTGATCAGATTTACGTTTGGAGTTAACAAATTTCCAAAAGGACTTAGGATTAATCCTTAGCTGAGAGCTAACATTTATTAAATAGTTGTTATAACTGAAATCTAATGTCAGTTTGTAGGAGTTGAACAAAATTATAAACTCATGATAGTTTTTATTGGTTTTCTCTTTTAAATACTTATTCCAAGCTTTATTCTTTTTATTTCTTAATTTTTTTACTTCACGATTAAACAAAGGAGGACTAGAACTAAGGTCTCTATTACGAGCCAAGGGTACATACAATTCCAAACCTTTAGATAGAATTTCGTAGAATTTAGAAACCACCTTATTGATGTCATCATCTTCAACTATAAAATCATAGTCAATTGATAGAAGAAAATTATTTAGGGCAGAAAAATTAGCGTTGGCAAAATTATAATTATAAGATAGATCATAAGCAGGTAATACTGGGCTATTATAACAATATGAAAGAAATATAGGAGGATGAAAATTATCAACATTTACTAAGGGCATAACAGGAACACTAAAAGTATAATTAGCCCAATCTGTTACAAAAATAAGATCAAGATCCATACAATAAGGCACTGAAGAAATTTGTTGAAGACCATTTAAATTACAACCATCCAGCAAAGTATATTCACAGTCAGAATTAATCTGAAGTGGAATTAGATAAGTGTCATCCTCGTGATGTACCCATGATACTTTAGGTAAATTAAAGTCACCGCAAACTAATAATTCATCAGAGGGATTCATTAAGGTTGAGATATGGTACATAAAACACTAGACTAAGCTAAACTAACTTAACCTAATTATTAAGTCTACTTAATTTAATTTAATTCTGGTTGAAGGTGTTTTCTAACCACCAATATTCTCTTTTAATTTTTGTGTCTCTATCTGGTAGAGACATGTTGTATTTTAAGTTATTTCCATTCATGTGGCCCGATTTGGCCATATCAAGGATTTTTATAGTATAGGAGCATGATTGTGGTCTTGAATATAACCATTTTGATCAAAGAATATGAAATGCTCGGGTGCAATAAATCCCGTGAGCATTGTTTTTTTTTATGTACTCCTCATTGTGGTAAAATATATGTGATATTAAACCATTTTCTGGAGTGTTTAGTGCACTATCATAATGTTTTCGAATCAATTTTATTAAAAAATTGTCAATTCTAATTATGTTTGCTTCCTTATACAAATATTTATTTAAATAATTTTTGTAGTTGAACTCAGTAAAAACTCTAAGAGATTTCCTTTCGAGTTTACTTGATTTTTGCGACTACAAATATTATTACTCTAATAAATATTTGTATACCTAA
The DNA here is from genome assembly GCA_963942445.1 of Argyra leucocephala. Lineage (NCBI taxonomy): Eukaryota > Metazoa > Arthropoda > Insecta > Diptera > Dolichopodidae > Argyra > Argyra leucocephala. Next base: position 90,221,687 of record OZ012680.1, read on the forward strand.
GGAAGCAAACATAATCAGAATTGACATTTACTAGCCGAATTGCTGAACGTAATTTCAGCGAACTTGAAATAACCTAAACGTGAATGCAAGCTATTGGTATCGATTATAAACTACGAAGGCGGAAGAAGTATTTCTGTAGAATACTAAACTAAAAAATATTGGTAAAGCAAAATTTATCCACAAATACAACAATAAATTATTCCGTGATGTATTCTAAGAAAAAAAAATCTTAAAAGGTTAAAAAGCAGCAGAAGATGATAACTTATTCTCCGAAGTTGGCAAAATTGATTCAAATGTATTTTAGTTTTCATTCATTTACATAAATCTTCCATATTAAAATAAAATGTAATATAATTTAAAAATATTGCATCTGCATTTGGTTGATTTTGATGTATAACAACAAAATTACCCAAATGCTAACGAATATTTTTCAAGAACAATTTTCGCAGTATAATCATTTTCTGCCAGGTAAACAGTTTGTTCATATGCATATTAAAAATTGGTATAACAATTCTTTTAGACCAAGAACCTGAAAACTTCTTAAGAAAATTTGTTCTATTAACCCATATTTTATTATAATTCTAAGTAAAAGAGGGTGACGCGGAAATCGGCGTCAGTAAATTTAGAATAAGAGTATCCGATTTGGATACAAACTTGGTCAGTCACATAGTCCTATATCTTCAACCAAACGATTAGTCGATCATTCAGTTTGAAGAGAATCAATACAAGCATTGTGGCAGAAAATAAACCAAAAGTTAATACACGTGAAAATTCAGCAAAGGAAATAGCTTTGAATCAGCCAACATACTCTAAGAAAACTTAACTCAACTACAACTTACTTAAAAGATGGCCGCAGATAGATGATGAAGTTGATTAATTATTTAACTACTTTTGTTTTGTTTTTTATGTGGCATATGCAAACATATTAGTCACTCATTCAAATCATGATCGACAAATGCTGATAATGCACAATCAGCAATTTGTTCATAAAATTTTAAAACAAAAACAAAACATGTAAAATTATATTGAAAAATAAAGTCAGTCTTATTTTCTGAATTAAAATAAAAAGAACCGTTTTGCTTTTTATTTAAAAACTGAACAACCTTATTATATATTTTCACTCCAAAAACCGCGTACTGGATATTGTTTTTATAAGTTAAGATGAATAATAAATTCTTTGAATATTTTTATTATTTATTTATTTAGATAGTGCGCAACTTAATTCCAAAAAGAACAATATTTGTTAAACTATAATGTTTTATTTTTATCCATATATTATTCTAAATAGATTGGTAATTGGATATTGCCATCTCTTTGTTTTGGTTGGTAGATAAATATTTTTTCAACACATGTGGTGAAATTTATTTAATTAAAAAACCAAAAATGTTTAGAGTAGTTACAAAAACTTTATAAACATGAAAATAAGTCAATTTTTTTTTCTTTTTCCCACCGATGAGGTAAAGAAAAAGGTTCAAGGCAGAGTTTCGCATTTTTGAAAAATTACCTTCCATTTGAAATCCAGATGTAGTCTTATGCAGTCCAGATGTCCAGATGTCCAAGTGCAGAATTTAGTATAAAACATAATAAATGCAAAATAATGCAGTTAAAATCTTTATTTTAACAAAAATTGTTATTACAACTTAAGTCTAATTTAAAAAAATTAAAAAAAAAAATATTGTAAAATTTAAAGCTATTTTGTACAGTATATATATAAAATATAAGTATAATTAAAAACAAAACACTTATTATTTATTTATTTTTTTTTTCTACTTCAAATTAAGTTCCGTCTTAAGGTTTATAATTTTGATTTTAGGCTAGTTATATTAGAAATATTAAGTTTTTTTTATTTATTTATTTATTTATTTTAATAGTGGATCCTACAGATTAATCTGCAGGCAAACTTCATAGGTCCTTTTCCCTTTCGAAATGTGGGCCTTTTTTTTATTAAGTTATTTTAATTATTTGGTATTTGGTGTTATGTTATTTTTATTAGTTATATTATATCCTTATTAATTATTAAATTATATTTGAATCGATGTGGTTGTATAGAACATTATGTTTTCAGTAATTTTCACATTTTGAAAAATTTTTCGGTTCTCACGGGTTTTTGAACCCGTGCTCCTCAGTTATTACATTACTACACTCGAGTGCTTTAACAATAGGCTACCGAGGCCACAATTTTTTTTTTTATTGGTTTTATATACTATTCCATCTGGATACATTTCTTTTAATATACCTTAGTTTGTTGGTGAGAGTTTTGTTTTCCCAACTTCCGTTGTGTATACCCCATAAAGTCCGATCAAATATCTCTTTATAATCCCTGTAGTACCGGCTTTGTTGTTCTGAAAGTGGTTCTAAAAGTGCTTCCTTTGCCAGTCCGTTGATTTCTTGGTTACCGGTGATATTGGCTTATCCCGGAGTCTATATAAATTCTATATATGATGTTTGCATACCTGCAGCTGATCTTAGATTACAATCACTGTCGGGTGGTTTGAGGTAGCAGATAAGAGAGCCTATAGACTATTAAGGGAATCGGTGCAAATTATCAACCTTCTTCCTTCATAACTTCGGCTGACATAGTCAATTGTCCTGCTTAGGGCATATAGTTCCGCCAAATATACTGTTCAATGTTCGTTGAGTCTGTGTTGTGTTATTTCATTATAAGTCCTGATGTGTTATTTTGCTTGGATCCATCTGTGTATATTGGTATGTAATTTTTGTAAGTAGTATTTAGTTTGTTTTTGAATAGTTGTTGGTATTGCGTGTTGTTTGTTTCGTTTTTTTTTTGTTTGTTTAGATCTATGTCAATGCGTGGTAGTCGAAGCATCCATGGTGGGATTTGGTGTATTTTAGTTTTATCGAAAAATATATCTGGTGTGATGCCTAATTCTCCCAGCACCTGTCTAAGTTTCACAATAGACTGTTGACATTTTATGGGCCTGTTTTTATATTTATTATATAATGATGTGTCGCTTATGAATTCCGTTAGTGTGTGACTATCAGTTGATAATATTTTAGGTCGGTACATTAGTAAGTACTTTTTTCGCATCAGCTCAAGTGGTAGTATTCCTGCGTCGCAGATGATGCTTCTTGTAGGGCTAGTTCGGGAAGCTCCTGTTGCAATCCTTACACCTGTATTTAATACTGGGTTTAAGGTTTTAATTCTGAATTTAATCGTTGAACTGTATATAAGTCATTGAACCGTAATCAAGTACCGGTAGTACAGTTGTGTTAATATTCTTGGCAACATCTTTCGTTTCGACCCGCATGTTGTATTGCTGAGCGTTTTAAGTTAGTTCAGTCGTCTTTTATATGTGCCTCTGATGTTAGTTTTGTGTCCAAGGTCATTCCTAAAAATGTATGGTAGTTTACGTATTTTAGTTTGTATGCGCTACGGAAGAGATCTGGGGGAGATACTGTTCCTCTTTTCTTCGAGAATGGTAGTGCAAAGGTTTTCTTTAGAGAACTTGAATCCATTTGAATAACCCCATTTTGATAAATTATATTAAGATAGTTTTGCATTCCTGTTCTTAATTTGTTGATGTTTTTGCCAGAAGTGAAGATGGCTATTCATTACTATCTCAAAGAGAACTAGACTCAGGACATAGCCTTGTGAGATTCCATTCTGAGTGCATCTCTCTTCTGAGTACGTTCGTCCCATCGCTACCCGAATTTTCCATTCAGTGAGGAAGTTCAGTATAAAGTTCACCATGTGTCAGTATAATGTTCACCATGTATTACGTTTCTTCTCCACACCAGTACATATGCTTTTTCGATATCGACATCTCAGATTCTAGATAAATAAAACTTAAGAAGTAAACAAAAGATATTATCACAAATTATGAAACTGAATAATATTTTTCCTTTTCAACAGCATCTAATCATCTATTCTCTTTACTGATTTTCAATCAATTTCAAGGACATTGAAGCACCTGTTACTAAAAACGCTACAAAGAAGATAGGAGTCTACCCAAAATGAAATAGAAAATGAATGCGATGTTTCGCGTACGATACTTTTCAAAAGATTGGAAGTTGTCACATATCATAATGATTTCGAAACCGGGAAAAGACAACACTAAAGTGGCATCGTACAGCCCAATAAGCCTATTACCAAATCTTTTTAAGCTGTTCGAGAAACCATTTGCTATTTAAACTAATGCACACACTTCTGCAAAAACAACTTATACCATAACACCAATTTGGCTTTATAGAGAAACATAGTACCACGGAACAAATTCATTTGAAGAAAAACAATACTGCTCAGCTGTTTTCATAGACATAGCCCAAGCTTTTGACAAAGTATGGCATGAGAGCTTAATCTTCAAGATAATATCATTTCTACCTACAAATGTTCATATACTTCTAGAAAACTATTGATCTAACAGGAAATTTAAAAATAAGTATAAAAGATTCACATCACATACACAAAATACCCAAGCTGGTGTTCCCCAAGGAAGTGTGTTGGGCTCAATCTTGTATTTGTTGTATACATCTGTCATGCCACTTTGGCAGTCAAACCTTAACATCTACATTCGCTGATGACACAGAAATACTAAGTAATCATTCCAACCCTAAAAACGCTACTGAATATCTATACAAACTCTCTTAAAATTGGTTAAAAACTGGCTATATTACTGGAAGATTAAAGTTAACGAATCTAAATGTGTTCAAGTAACATTTATACTAAGAAAAGAAACGAGCCCAATGTTAAAAATCAACAATCATACTATCGCTCAGATCAACTAGGTTAAATACCTAGGTACTTACTTAGATCGTAGATTTTTTTTTTTTTTTTTTTTTTTTTTGCGTGGATTGGTGGGAATCTTCATAGACACAATGAGCCCCGTAGCTTCCATTATGTGCCAGATTTTTACTGACTAAACCACACCCCTCCCATTAAAACAAGTCCAACGGACTAACCATTAATTTTTTTCTATTGTTATTTTCTTAATGAATAAATTTACGAAATTTTATCGTATTAAGCCTAGTGGCTTAGTTCTTTTAAGCCTTCTGACATCATTTTGATTATCTAGCAATTGAATGGCCTCAACGTTAACATGTCCCTCCAGACGAGCTATATGCTTTGTTGCATATCTTTTTATTTCATTTTCTATGCAAGGAATTTTTAGATCTCTGTGCAAATCACTGTTGCGAACATACCAGGGGGCATTTACCATGTTGCGCAAGACTTTATTTTGGAATTTTTGTATACAAAGTACATGTGTTTGTTTGGCACATCCCCATATTTGTATGCCGTACAACCATATCGGTTTGAGTATCTGATTATATAACAAAATATTGTTATGTATAGGTAATTTAGAATTACGACCTAAGAGCCAGTACATTTCTCTATACTTATTTTCAAGCTCAAATTTTTTCTTTTTAACGTGCTCTTTCCATCTAAGTTTGACATCTAATGTCATTCCTAGGTATTTAGCATTGTTTTCTTGGGGTATATTGACCCCATTCAGATTTACCAATGGTGGTTGATTTTCTAATTTTTTATTTGTAAAATTTACATGTACTGATTTTAACTCATTGAGTTTAATTTTCCATTTCTTTGTCCAGAGGTATAGCTTATCGCTTGCTCTTTGCAATTTAATTGTAGCCTCGTCAATATTTGACCCTACTGCCATCAACGCAGTATCGTCAGCGAATGTAGCTACAGTTATATTTTCCATTTCTGGTAAATCATTGGTGTAGAGCAAATACAGTATGGGACCCAGAATACTACCTTGAGGCACACCCGTTTTAATATCTCTAATAGTAGAATACTCTTCGTCTTGTTTTATTCTGAATAGTCTGTTTTCTAGATATGATGAGAGTATATCTACGTATTGTTTAGGTAACATATTGTTTAGTTTATTTATTAAGCCTCGATGCCATACTTTATCAAAAGCTTGGGCTACATCTAGAAATATGGTAGAGCATACTTTCTTTTCCTCTAAAGCTTTTTCTATTATGTCTGTTATTCTATGAATTTGATCGATTGTCGAGTGCTTAGATCTAAAGCCAGATTGATAATTTGGAATCAGATTACTATTTTCTATGATCGGACTCATTCGAATCAATAATAGTTTTTCAAATAATTTTGATACTATTGGTAGTAATGATATTGGTCTGTAGGATTTGACCTCATTTATGGGCTTACCTGGCTTTGGTATCATAATTATCTCTGCTATTTTCCACATATTCGGCACATACCTTATTCTTATAGCAGCGTTTATAATGCGTGTTAGCATTGTTATAGCTTTTTTCGGAAGTTCTTTTAGGACTTCCGATGTAATTAGATCAAAACCTGGAGCTTTTTTATCTCTGAGTTTTTTAATTTGTTCAACTATTTCACTCTCAGATCGTAGATGACATGGAGTAAACACATTGCAGCAAAAGTAACTAAAATTAAAATATAAAGTTCTTCTGTACAAAGCAGTCATTATACCGAATTCAAATATAGGGAGCTGGTTCTTCATCCAATGCAGGAAAACTATAAAAAAATTCAATCAAAAATCCTAAGAAAGATCACAGGAGTCCTCGGGTTTTTTGAAAAAACTAACCACAAACACAGGTCATATAAGACTTAAAAAAAGGACACAAAAGATCTAATCAATCTATTATGTTAGTTACTTTTGTTATTTTTATCTTTTTATATTTTATTTTTAATTTTTGGTGCTTTTATTTATACTTATCACTGTTATAATTTAACTTACTTTGTTAAATGGAAAATACAATGCAATGGCAGAGATTTTCCAATTCTTTAGACTAAGACTTGATCTAATTATTGTGAGTTTCCAGATTAGAAAGATTCAATAAAAACGATACAAACGAAAAAAAAAAAAACATTTAAAAAAAAGCAAATATAAAACCAAGTAAGTAATCAATATTTAATGGAAATTTTTACTCTAATTTCAACTTCAAAGGCTACAATTTTATTTCATTAATCGCTCAGTATAATTTTCTTTTCACTTAAAGAATCCCTGCAAGAAATATGACTGAGTCGTTTTCTATCCACTTGATAATAGAAATAATATAAATAATATAAATTTATAATAGCATAGTTTCATTTTATTTTAAGTAATAACCAAAACTCTCAACTATTTATCATTTATATTATCCCAATGATAAAGGGTATACTGGACCAGGTTGAATTCAGAAAGCATTTTTTGTCTTCGTCGGGAATCGAACCTGAGACCTTTCGGTTGAAGAGAGAGCGTCCTACTGCGCCACCCAGCGTATAAACTAACTTTTCAACACGCTATAAATGACGAAAGCAAAATAGATTCTAGCTTTTCTTTCTTTCATTAGAGTTCTTATTTTAAATTTAAGAAAAATACGTATTTATTTACAAATTTATCAATTTACAAATTGTTTATTTACAAATTTACCTTTAATTTTTCTTGTTAGAACACTTTTAATTACCATATAATCTTATTACCGACATCTTATTTGTCATCATTGAAAACTTATTATATTCGATTTGCTTTTATCAATATTTAAACAAAACACATAAAGAGAATATTGAATAAATAATATTTCACATTGAGCCACAACTTTAAACGAAAACAATTTTAGTAATTCAGATTCGATTTTGCACGTGCAGTAGAAAAAACAAATCAAATTGTAAATATAAAAAAGCAAAACACAAATTATGTTTTTTTTTATGAATAAAATAAAAAATCGTGTTGAAAAAAAAAATTAAAATAAAAAAATTTAGTGAATTAAAAATGGAGGTTTCACAATCAACAAAATAGTTCATAAATCATCATGTAAACCATTGATCGGCGTATAGCCTTCCGAGGACTCATTTTAAAAGAAATTAAACTTTCTTTAATTATGTGAAAAAAAAATAATTTAGGACAATATTAAATCAATAGTTTTCGTTAATTTAACTTTTTTGCCCAAAAGTGTTCTGATTGTTGTTGAGCAGATTGTTCAAAACAGTTCTAAATGATTAATCAAATATTATTCAACCAATTCTGAGCAAAAATATTGTAGGTATATTTTTTTGATAAAACAAATTTGATATTTTTTTCTTTTAATTTATAAACAACTACTAACTTAAAATTTTGAACATTTATTATTTTTTTGTGGTTTGCTTAATATTAATAAAAAGTAGTATAATAGAAGTCCAGGAGGGGCAGGCTGTAAAACGTTTACGTTCAAAAACCAACGTGAAGTATTTTAACGTCAAAGATTTTTTTTGGTTCACGTTGAAAATTTATTCCGAAAATTCGGAAAAATATTCGGAATGTTCGAAAATTATTTTGACAATCAAATTAACTTATTTAAAACTTCAAAAAACCTATATTTTTGAAATTTAATGGAGGTTTAAAATAAAAAGAAATGAACTTAAATTTTTTAGAATTTTTTTTTTTTTTTTAATTATTGTATTTCGTCTTATTATTTTCAGTTTTGAAGAACAAAATTGTCGTTTCAATAGATATAGAATTTATAATAGACCAAAATAAAAAAAAAATAAATAAAATAAATGTAAACAAACAAATTCAGTTGATATTTTATATGATATTTTCAATGAACTAATAAATATAGTTTTTTATTTAAATAAATTAAAACACTCAATTATTAAGAAATTTAAAAACAAATTATTTTATTATCATATAAAAAATGCTTGAATTATCACAGAAATAAAATAATTTTTTTATTGCAAACAAAAATACTTTAATTATCATAGAAATAAAATGTTGTCAAAAAAAATTTAAAATTATATTACTATAGTTATTAAAAACTATAAAATTTAATGTTCTTAATATTTCAAATTTATTTTTATTATAAATCTTTAAATTTTATATTTTTATTATTAAAATAACACAAAATTATTAAAAAAACTAACTTTCCCGTATAAATTTTAGTGCACGGTAAGAAAATTAGGTGCGTTTAAAAATCAACGTTCACGTTAAAAAAAATGTACTTAACGTTTTCAGAATCAAATCAACGTCAACGTTGCTTACATGATACCAAAAGTGCTAATACGTCTTTTTGATGAACGTGAGCAAGTTACGTGCTGCCACTCCAACGTAGAACAAATTTCCCAGGCAATTTTTTTCAATAGTCTGCATCGACACTATCTTGTTTTTTATTTTTTGCTCTCGATATTGTTTGTTATTAAAGCGTAGTAAACAAAACTTCTTACTGTAAACTGCTATTTTTTATAGAATCAAAAACAATAAATAATAGAGGCGGTCCGAGCGAGAGTGGCCAAGGCCGAATTTTTTCGAAAAATGAGTTATTGTCATTTTATTGGAAAATAAAAACTTCTTTCATCGTGCAAAGAAAACAAGTAAAATTGAATGAATTTGAAGATGATTACAATTATTTTTCTAAATGCAGTACACTGCTTGAAGTGGTTAACCTTTTTTCTATTGAAATCTTATCTCTAAAGTATTTTTTTTACATGTTAAATATTTTATTTTTCTGAGTCTTAATAGTCAATACATATAACAAAATAATTTTATAATTGTTAAATTGTGGATGTACATATTATGTATACTTATAATAAATTAGCTAATAATAAATTATAATATAGCTAATTTTACTAACATTTTATTATAAAATTTTATTAAAAATAGGTGGAGAAATAATGTTATCTTTAGCAATTTCAACAACAAAGGTTACATCAGCAATTTCCCTTCTTTTCCGCAGGATGGTCGGATGAATTAAATTTAGATGATGTTCGTAAGGTGGCAATCGAAGATTACGTAGGGCAAATCTTAAAAACTTGTTTTGAATGATTTCGATTCTTCGTATATGAACATCATATAATGGAGATCATACCTGGCTGGCATACTCCAAGTTAGGTCGAATCAATATTGTGTACAGAGCTTTTAAAATATAGGGATCAGAAAATTCTTTAGGCCAACGCTTTATAAACCCTAGCAAGGAATTTGATTTATTTGTAATGCAGTTGAATTGTAATTTAAACGTTAACTTATCGTCGAAGTACACTCCTAAATCTTAAATGGAACTAACTCTTGACAATAATTCAGCTTTAAGTGAATAATTGTAAAAGATATTGGTTGGAAACGACATGTATAGCACATTAAAGCACACTTTGTAATAATAAGTAGTTAATTATTAATGTTTGATCTAAGATAGAAATTGTTTATATCAGTTTGGAGTAGTATTGAGTCATCAATGAACTTAATTTTTTTGAAAATTTTTATATCAACTTCATAAATTTGTAGTTTACTATTTTTAATCATAGATGCAACATCATTCATAGAAATAATGAATAGAAAAGGTCCTAAGGGACTCATTTTTTACATATAGTAATTGAAGCTTCTCTTTAATTTAACCTTTAAAAACTCACTTAACAAAAATGTGGAGGTTATAAATTTTTTTTAATAATATATAGAAAAAAAATCGGAAAATCTTTGACTTCTCTTAATAACAAAAAAAAAATTAGTTGTTAAATGTTCATTTACGTCAAATCGTCATCATCATCATCAACAATAATTCATTACACTTGAATTTTCAAAAGAAAATCATTCGCAATGAAAAGCAATCTGCGAAACAAAAGAAGCATATTTTTCCATAGCCTTAAACGTTTATTGACTTGAATATAATCTTTCTTGAAATTTCCTATTTTGTTTAAAATATTATAAAAACTCAAAGAATTATAAAAATTCAACCACAAAATGTCATTTTCATAAAATTTCGGAAAAATCATGTTAAACTATATAAAAATGTTCACACATTTTTTTCATTTTATTAATTTTTTTTTTTGTCGTATAATAATGGAAAAATATAGGTCGCATAATTCCACCTACATTGACAAGATAACCACAAATGCATACACACATTTTCATTGTTATTTTTAATTTTTCTGTTCTGTGTATTTTATTATTATTTTGTTTGTTTGTTTACAAAATTTTAGAGTTAAAAGCATAAAGGCAAAATTCAACTCAATAACAAAAACAACAACAAATAAATTAAGAGAATAAAAATAATATTTTCCTATCAGAATCAATCAATCTGGGTAAGGTTTCTTTTCAATTTACTACAACTCCTACACAAATAACTTTTCCAAACCAAAAAAAAAACAATATAAAGGAAAATATATCATTCACATATAAGACAAATTCACCATACTACTTACACCAGTGCCAAAGGCAAAAAAAAAAAGTTCTAAAAAATCGCTTTAAGTTTAGTTACATCAATTTATCACAATGACAAACCAAAAACAAAACAAAACCAAGGAAATAGGATTTAATAGGAAATAAAAATTTAAAGCAAATGAATTTTCAAAACATTCTTTAGTCGTTCTTATTTTACTTCCTAAGATGTTCTTTTCATTAATATGTTTATCTTCATCTGATTCTTTAATTTCAAATTTCTTGGCTCTTTAATTTCATTATAAATGGCTTTTCTTAACAAAAAGAAACCAAAATGCTATTATCATTGTAATCGATATAAGTCACATCACTATATATTTGAAGTGGATCACCCCTTACTTGCCATATTTTGTTTCCAATAATCACAATCTACAAGTTATAGTTATTTTTGTGATTAGGGATAGTGTTCAAAGTCATTTTTAGATTTCTCTTTTCCTTCAGCATCATTTTATTTTATCCAAAGTATTGTTTATGAAGAGAAAAGTGCATCAATCGAGATTGCTAACTTCGATGAAAAATCTTCTCTTGATTTGTTATTTACTAGCAGATTCAACCCGAGCAACCCGTCGTTGCCCGAAAAAACTTGAAGTTCTCTATGTTTTGAATTTAAAAGGAAAATATAATTTTATAACATTTCCAAACGACATAAATAGGTTCCACCATAAGAATTTAACGTCACTGGCTATTTGATTACATTGAATCTATTACAATCAAATATTAAATAAGGGTTCCCTGTTGAGTAATTATAATTCAAGTTGAAGCCAGTTTTAAAGTTTTGAAAAGAGCAGTAATTTACGTACTGACATAAATTTGTCAGGATAAAGCACAAACCACTCATCATGTTTAGTAAAAAATTTTGAGGTTAGTGAGTTTTATTTTAGACACATAAATAAACCTCCATCATATACGGATTCGTTTCCGATATATTCCCTATATACTCAATGACATTTAATGGATAAAATTACTAAAAAAAATATATTTTTGTGATTAAAGAAGTATATGTATATTGTGCGGTAAAAGTAATTAATTGTGTTGAGCATTTAATATGTCTTTTATTTCAAACGTATTTTTTTTTTATTAAATTCGAATATCATAACAAAAATAAATAGGCTGTAATAAGCGTATAAGTTACAAATAATTTTTTTACGATCTTAGCGTAAAGCTGTCTGATCTTATAATTTACTAATATAGATTCCATCATCAAGATTGTATTAAAGGCTTAAAATTTAAAATAAGTATTAACTAAAATTAAATTTAACATTAATACACAAAAAAAATAAAATAAAAATTGGAAGTTATTCGCATCGTTTTTATTTTTTTTAATATTCATTTTATTCCCTTTTCTCATTTTATTTTTTACTTTTATTGTTTTCTCTTTTTATTATTTAATTTTGTAACTAATATACATTAATTTGTTAGCATATTATACTTGATGCATCTCTTTCTTAAATTGAGATATAATTGATAGTTATCTTATAATTTCATTTATAAAATCTTAATATTTATATTTAAAATAGTTTTCCACGGCAATCTCGTAAAAGTTAAGAACTTCAAAAGTAGTAACACTAAAAAAAGGCTTACTTCTGAATCACTACTTCTACAAACAATAATTTTTGTATTTAAAGTTTTTATAATATAGCTACCTATTAGTATGAGTACTACTAAAAAAGTATGGAGTAGTTACATTTTAAAAATAACAAAACAAAAACTGAAATACTCAAAACATACTAAAAATTTATTCTGTAAAGCTGACAGTTTACATTTATGAACAGCAATCTGACAAGTGTTTTCATAAATTCAAAATTATGCAGATTGGGACCACAGGTTTCAAGTTTTCGTTTAATAAATTTTTTAATTTTTTTTTGTTGGTTCTTCACTTACCGGAAAAGCAACTGACTTTCAAATCTTTTTTTATTTTAATTCTTTATTTAAAATCCCATTCGAAGTGATGCTTGGAGTTGTGGAAAATGTTTGGAATTGCATTAGGTTGTAAACACCTTTTAGAACTTGTTTTACTGAAACTTATTATAATTGTGATTTGCAAAAAACAAATATTACTATAATTGGTCGATTCCCAACCTACTTTTGAAATTGCTATTACCCAAATTTATTTTAAACTTTAATCTTTAGGAAAAAAAAATCTAGTAAAAGGTACTTTATAGGTTTCAAACTAATGGATTCACATCCAGGAACACAGCATTTACGATCTTTAATTTAAAAAAGAAATGCAAATGCTAAAATAAAAAACCTTTCAAAAAAAAATTATATAAATTACATTTAAATATAATATATAGCGGGTGTTCCAGAGTACCACTTTTTTAAGAGGGGAAGAAGCCGTTATTTGACATTTTAAAATAAAAATGATTAGCTAAATTGAGAGTGCTCTATCGATTGGTGATATTTTCAATTTTTGGGAAGGACCGGAAAAGAGTGTTCTAAGATCAAAAATCACCGAAATTGGCCGAAATCGAGATTTTCAAATGCGTGGTACTTTTAATAATGCAAATTCGTAATGAAGAGGTACTTTTTTATGCAAAATCGGATTCTATGTCAAAATGGTAATGGAAAACCATTGTGGTGTCTATACAAACAAATTACATTTACATTCAACAACGATAACATCAATAATAATAACTCAATAAAATTAATTGAATATTAAAATAAAACTTTCGTGAACAGGAAATTGCTGATTCAATGAATGACTTTTTTATTAATGTTACAAAGAGTGGAATATATCCAAGGAGCCTTTAGATTTCGAATACTTTGATTATTTTCAATATAATTTATCTTCAACTAATTTCAATCTTAATCTTTAGAAGAAGTCAGCGCTGCAATCAAAATTTCCTCAAAATTTATAAAAAGATTCTCTGAAAAAATTAAAATTTCCAGATTCCTTAAAAACTGCCATAATTTCTCTTATTCATAAAAGTAGAAATACTACAAACCGCTCTAACTACCATCCTATCTCTACCCTTAGTAGTTTCTCCAAAATTTTTGCAATTATAATAAAAAAACATTTAAACAATTTTATGGAACATAACCATATTTTAAGCAATGGAAAATTTGGTTTTGAGAAAAACTTTAAAAATCCGCAGCCTGTTAGAATCTTACAAATTTTATTAGTAAAAATATGGATACTGGGAAACATGTCGGTTGCGTTTTCCTAAACTTCACAAGCTTTCGAAACTAAATTTCAATGCAGACCAATTAGGTTTTTCCAAATCATATTTACAAAATAGAAATCAAATAGTACGTATAAATAATTGTATAAGTAATATCAAAACCGTGATAAAAGGAGTTCATCAAGACTCAATACTTGGACCTGACCTTTTCAAAACTCATGTCAATGATATTTGCAAATTAAATTTAGTTGGCACTTTGCAGTTATATGCCGCGATGATACAGTATTAAAGCGCGCTAGTGAAAATGAAAATCAATTGAAATTTGATATAGAAACAGATCTTTACTTAATTAATCAATGGTTAAAAAAAAATCGATTGTTATTGAATACTAATAAATCAAAAATTTTATTATTTGATAACAAAAAATTTTTAAAATATTAACTTTGCTTTAAATAATAAAATTATTTTAGTAGGAAAAAAATTAATTAGTAGGATAATATTATTAGTATAAATTTTTGTGAGTTCGATTCTCTATTAATTCAATTTTTTTTTTTTTTTTTATTTAAAAAATATTTTTTTAATTATTATGTATTATAATATTAATTTTTATAATATAATATAATTAATAACAAAAAACAATATTTTTTTAATAAAAAAAAGTAATTTTTATTAATATTCTCTTCTTAATTATTTCAACGAAATACGAAACCGATTAGTTTGAAATAAATCTAAGCATACAAATTATGTAAACTTACTACTTATCCATACATGGAATGTATTCACAGTTCACAGTTTTGACACTATGATGCATCATGTAGATATAAATTATACCAATTAGCATTTGTCCTACCTATATATGTATACTAAAACAGCTAAAATGTAGGTACAATAAATATAATATAATTTGTACTGTATTTAGGTTAGGAAATCTTATTAAGTTATTAGTATACTAGGGGCCCCTGTTGAGTAATTATATTTCAAGTTGAAGTCAAATTTAAAGTTTTTAAAAAAACAGTAATTTACGTACTGACATAGACTTCGCACGATATAGCAGAAACCACTCATGTTTAATAAAAAGTTTTGTGGTTAGTAAGTTTTATTTAGGACACATAAATACACGTCCCTCATATACTGTTTCGTTTCCGATATATTCCCTATAGTAAGTGGCATTTAGTGATAAAATTACTAAAAATAAAAAGTTTTGTCATTAAAGAGGTACGAATATATATACCTACATAATACATAATTTTAACAAAAACTATATTATTACTACAAATAACCAAAATTTAGAAACAGTTACTTAAAAAGAAAAAAATGAAGAATTCAAGTGATTTGTTTTTTTTGTTGTTTTCATATTTTTTATTTGAGATGAATTTGTTTCTATGTTTTTATTTGGCATATGTACATAGATTCATTTGCAAGTCCATATGTAATTTATAATAACTGATTTGTTTGCTTTTGTGTGAACAAGTGAGTCATCAACTGTAAATATTGTACCTGAAATGAAAGTATTGCAAGGTGAAATTGACATTTTCTGAAGCAGTTTATGAACAATGGAAGATAAGATCGTTCTTATAACAGTTCTTATAGATCGAGTTATAGTAACAACACATACAAACCTTATAATACTAATAGCAAAAAAACTTATGTAGGAGTTAAGTCGAATAATACTATCAGCTCTAATACTAATAACACTATTAATGATAAAATAACTCGTAATAGTAAAAATAATTTAAAGTCTAATTCCATTTTTAACAATACTAATCGTAACACTGATAAGAGAGGTATAACTACGTCGCATTACGGTGTTCCTTCTATTTCATCAAGCGAGAAATATCAGAATTTCCAGCAAGGAAAAACTTATGTACAAGGGACAGTTTCGAAATCACCTAATTTCATTAACCCTTTAATTAGTAACTATCGGCCAAACGCTAAATTTTTTACTATTCCTAAATTATTCGAATTAATTCTCTTTGATCAACTATATCATCATTGCACTTGTTTTCTAATCCCAAACCAGCACGGGTTTGTCAAAAACAAGTCCACAGTCACGAATCTCGTTGAGTGAACCTCTCAGTTTATTAATAATATGGAAAAAGGTTTTCAAACTGATGTCGTCTATACAGATTTTAGTAAAGCCTTCGATCTTCTTCCACATTTCGTCATTCTCTTAAAATTAATTAAACTTGGATTTCCACCGTCATTTTTGAAATGGATTGACTCTTATTTGTCTAATCGAAAGTATACTGTACGATTCAGAGCAGCTACGTCAATATCATTCGAAGCAAATTCAGGAGTTCCTCAAGGAAGCCATCTAGGTCCCCTTCTATTCATAATCACTATTAATGACGTTGTATCAGTAATAAAACATAGTGAAGTTCAAATTTATGCTGATGACATGAAAATTTTTAAGAAATCACATCACTTCGAGACTCAAGTTTGCTTCAAAATGATCTCGATAATTTCTTTGCATGGTGCCGTAGCAATAATCTTATGCTTAATACGAATAAATGTGTTGTGATGAGTTATCATAGGCGTACCAGTTTCTTCTCAAATATCTATTCACTTAATGGACATGTTCTTGAAATAGTTAGGTCGATCAAAGATTTAGGAGTCACTTTGGACGAAAAATTGTCTTTTAAATTCCACTATAATAATATTATTAGTAAGGCTAACTCAATGTTAGGTTTTATAAAGCGATGGTCTAAAGAATTTAATAAACAAGCATTTAAGGACCTGCGCAGTAAGTACCTTCTCATTTTATCTCGCTTCTCCTTAATGAAGTCTTATATAAATAACTTGTATATACAACAATAATGCGCACACAGTTGAAAAAAATTTTAGTCAAATGTTTTTATTATTTCCCAAATACATTGTGCTTCACATATGCACATTTGTTATTAAAATAAAAACAAAAACAAACAAATCAGTTATTATTATTACTTACAACGAACCTATTTCATATGTCAAATAAAAACAAAAATACAAAACCATCTAAAATATAAAAACAACAAAAAAAATAAGTTGAATTCTTCAATCATGTGAGTACTAGAGGCCCATGTTGAATAATTATACTTCAAGTTGAAGCCAAATGTAAAGTTTTTAAAAGAACAGTAATTTGAAACAGACATAGACTTCTCACGACAAGGTAGAAGCCACCCATATTTTCATAAAAACTTGGAGGTTAGTAAATTATATTTAGGAAACATAAATACTGCTCCCTCATATAATGTTTCTTAAATTAATTGGAATTAAATTTCTTAAAATTTTTCTTGGACGGTTGGATTAAATTTAGTCTGCTAACTACTTGCTTTCCTTAAAATAATTTTTGCTTTTTTTTCCAAAATTTTAGCTTTATTTTCCAAACTTTCCTTCTCATAGAGTACCATGGTTAACAAATAAAACATACTAACACGGTAAATTACACAGATTTAATTTAAAATTATCAAATTGCTTCCGTAATGATGAAACGATCACATTGTATTAAAATACTCATTAGTTTCTAATGATAGGTAGAGTTGTATTGAAAAATAACTTACAGAAATTCAAATTTAGACACAGAGAATTTCTGTTCAGTCCCTGTCATCTTTCAGTTTTCTGATAAAAAAAAACCTGTATCAAGAAATTTATTTTTATAATACTATAAAGAAATAAAATGTTAAAATTAAAATGTTAAAATGTAAAAAATTGAAATGCAGTTTGTCAAAATATGTTTTTTAGGTATCTATGAAAGAAATAAAAAGTAAGAATAAGAAGAAATATCAAATTTTTACTATGAATTCGGTTTGAAAAAATAATTTTTTTACAAGAAGTAATTTACATTAAAATAATTTGTTTTTGTTGTTTTTGATGTTTTTTTTTTTGTTAAAGAGTTTTTATTTTTTTTATTTCAGGTAGTTTAATTTTTTGGTAAAATTATCTTTCATTTTTAGTTAATATATCAATAACAATCTCGTATTATTCCTAATAAATATATTTAAGATGAGAAAAAATTTGGTTCACATCTTTTTTAAAAAACGCCCAACATTTTTTGTTCAACAATCTATGAAATCTTTTGAAAAATCTATGTACATATACATATATTATGTATATAATTTCTGGTTATATCAGTACTAGGTAAAGATGTATCCCAGTTTATTGATTAAAACTTTATAAATTATATTTATTTATGAAATGGTTTTTTAAAAATGATATTAAATTCATGGTTTTATTTTGATTTTTATTTTATGGACTTCAACAAAACTAAAATTAAAAGATGCAAAGATTTTTTACGATGCAAATTACAATCTTCGGAACTATCAAACCAACTTTTAAACTCATTGTGTGCATTTGGGATCAGCATTAAAGTTAACTATGCAAAAGTATTGCATTAATTGTTTGAAGCAAACGATTAATCCAGTAAACTGTAGCAGGAATCAGATAAATATTTTCAGATAAATATTCTTTGACATGATGACATGAAACTTGTAAACGTTATTATATTATTCTAAAGATGATTTTAAGGGCCTGTGATTATCATACCTTATTTTTCCGTTTAAATAATCGAAAATATTGTTCATTAAAGTTTATTACATCAAAAAACAAAGCAGTTGAAAGTGCTTTCGATTAAATATGTGAAAAACGTAAGCACTTAAAACTGCAGTAGCTAAACGAACACTCATTTTCTGAAATGCATATTTTAATATATGCATAACATATATATCCATAATATATATATTAATATATACATATGTGTATCTTTAATTTACACATATGTACATATATGTATCTTTAACTACAAATATATTTTATTTCCAGTAATTTTATCCATTAAATGCCACTTACTATAGGGAATATGTCGAAACGGAATAGTATGGGATGGGAGCATGTTTCCTAAACATACCTGTCCAACCTCTAAATTTTTATGAAAACATGAATGGTTTCTACTTTATCGTGAGAAGTCTATGTTATTGCGTAAATTACTGTTCTTTTAAAAACTTTAAATTTGTCTTCAACTTCAATTATAATTACTCGACTGGAGTCCCTAGTTCTTATTTATCATCTTTCGTTTAAAAAATCTTTCATATTATGACAAACTGCATTTGATTTTTTTTTTTTTCAAATTTTCATATTTGGTAAATTTGATAAAAACAATACATATAGCTATACAAACACACATGCAATATTTTATTTCTTTATAAGATTTCAGGTACTTAAAAATTAAGATTTCAGGTACTAAATTTTTCTGTTAATAGCAACGCAAAAATTAATAACAAAAATCTACATCAAAAAATGTATAATGTAAATGACTATATGCAGTGTTCTTGTTCTCTTTGAAATACACATCACCTTTAATAGTGAAAATAGTCGGAGTCGAACTGTCGAGTACAAAACACTGAAGAAGTCTGCAAGTAGTAGACGAAATACGCGTATCTGTATGATAAGCATATCAGTAAAATTAAAAGAAAAATATTCGACTATTTTCACTAATATACCAAAATTTTACTCTAACGCTGGAAAACAAGTTTTTATAAAAAAATCATCTTTGCTTTGATGGTTCTCTCATCAGAAATTTGTATAATTTGTATTCTTCCCAACTTTTTTTTTTAAAAGTTTTTAACCTATTAAAAAATAATAGGTTAAAAACTTCCCATACGATTTACTCATCTGTATGTTACTCAACAGGGGTCCCTAGTTATTATTTCTTAGTGTAAAACTAATATAAGATTGTCCATGGGAGAAACATGGCGATCTCAAATCCATTGCACTATACTTAATAGACTGTCCCTGTCTATTAACGCTGTTGTGGATGTTGTAATTGTTCGTTATCGTTATCGAGAACGCAAGTTTCACTAGAAATCGCAACCTCTTAAAGTTAAAGTTAAAAGGCAAATCTGTAGGAACGAATCCATAGGAAAAACATTGTTTGTGATATCACTTTAAGTAAAAAAAAAAATGACGTGGTAATCCAGCTGGATCAAGTAAAAGTAGGGACTCTGGTGGAAAATGTGTGATATTATCATGATGACATCTAGCTACTATAGTTTCGATTGGCCTGTATTCATTTACTGTGTTTGGTGTTACCAAACATGGTGTTAATAAACATGGAAAGTATTCATTTATTGTGTTTATGGAAAGTAGTAAGATTAATAAATTCGTAAATAACTTTTGAGGGACTATTCGACGGATAGACTTCTTTGAAACTTTTTAATAGAAATTTTAATTTCCTTTAATTATATATTATCTACATAAAAATATGTTGCATTACACAAAATGGAAATAATTGATATGATGGAAAAGTTTAAATTATTTGCAAACAAAATTAAAAATTTTCAAATCTTAAAACTTATTTACATTAGAGTTTATTAAAGAAAATTGTGTAGGTTTATATTATATAACTTATTTATATAATATTTTGAGTTTATTAAAGAGAAAAGAAAGTAAATTAGAAGGGGTTTACTGCGCAAGTCCTTAAATGCTTGTCTGTTATAAGATTAGCTTCTGTCTCGATAACAGATCGCAAAATATTGCACAGAAAACTATATTGAGTCCTTTCGTTTTCAACTTTTACGTTCGTAATATATGATTCTCCTCTGCAATGAGAAATCGCTATTCTGTACGCTTTCAAAAATTACATATTATCTAGATTTTACACGTTCGCATGTAAAACACACATTTTAACAATAAAACAACGGGTTATATTTACAATTTCTAGAAATTAATAATATCTATCAAAATTTAAAAATTATTTTCAAAAATCCTAAAACTTAACATAAGAATAAATTTTATGAATACATTATGATGATATACTATGAATATATTACATAATAATCATAGTTAAACAAATCGTAGAATGACATGCACAGTTATTACAGAGAGATTTTATATACTATAAGCTACAGTATTCCTATTAAAATAATCAACATCGTTAAAAGACTTTGCAAAGACGGTAATTTCAACGTTTGTAAAAAAGATTATATTCTATCCTTCCCACTATTATTCCCACGTAAAATGAATAAGCGTAAAAAAGTATGTGCCTCCTCAACCTCCTTCAATGAATTACGTTGGAAACGGAATGTCTTATGGAATTTTGGATACTGTGTTAATAATTTAAGCATTTACTGGTAAAATCGATTTACAAATTATAAGAGACATAAGTAATACGCGGATCGACACTAATAATCGAAATATTATAGCTCTATCTTGAAAAACTATGTTGGCAATTGACCAAAAGGAAAAGTATCAGTATACATTTTTCTTTTAGCAAACCGAAGATTAAGAAAAACTTTACTTAAACCTGGTGTTTAGTTCTACTAATCCTCGCTCATTCTTCCACTAATTTTAATTTATTATATGTTTTTTAAGTACATATTTTGATTTCTTTTCGTTAATCTTCTATTTTTCATTTGATATAATTTCATTGATTACTATACAGTTTTTGCTTTTTGTTCTATCTTTGATTATTTATAAAATTTAAATTTAAAGTTAAATTAAAAACTTTATACCTGCCTAACAGGAAACAAAAAAAACATTATATATATATTGTAAGTTTAAAATGGAATACTATATAAGCGGTATATATCAATGTAAAATAAAATAAAATAAAAAATAAGGTTTCGATGGAAAGATATTCCACAAAAATAAGTTTATTCTTCTTGTTCTTTTCCTTCAAATATTATTTCACTCATCTAAAAACTTATTATGTATTAAATTTTTCTTGTTACATGAACTTTTAAATGTTTTTTTTTTAATTCCCATTAACATTTTCCAATATTTTTTGTTATTTTTTTTTTGTTTCTTGTATAAATTTTTGCATGTTGAATTATACAGAGAATATATTAAATTTATAAAAATTATAATTTCGCATAAAAATTAGCTTATCAAGCAATTTGTATAATACCATTAAATACCACAAAATTATATTAATTAGTAAAATAAACAAGTATGAAATAAAAATAAGTTAACACTTTTATTTTAATAATTTTGTGTTGTTCATAAGATTTTGAGACTAGTCTCTGTTTCTCTAAATTGAAATATTTTATTATAGTGTTGAATATTTCCAGCTTGTAAACACCATACACCCGTTCTGGCATCGTTATTTAATATAAAAAAAAGCGATATAAAATAAATTGTTCCAAAAGAACTTTCATCCTAAAATTTTTCTCTTTATAGAAGATTTGAAGAGCCAAACTACGGGAAAATTTAAATTGAACGATAAACTAAAAACAGAAGACCTGCTACAAAGTGTAATACGTAGCGGAGAAAATTTGGGTCCGACTCTGTTTTATTTTATCTCATAACGTAACCAAAGTCAAATTACTACATAAACTACTCCGTTATTTTCGTGTAGAATTAATTGGATGTTAAAATACTATAACAGCATTATATTATGGATATATTGTAATTAATGGATACAATATAATATTTTTTAACATTTAAAATCTTTCATTTATATTCATCAAAAACAAAATATTATTAAATCCTTCATATAATGAAAGAAATAAATCAACAAACTTAACTACAAATATTTTCAAACAATGTATTTTTTGTTCCATCTTTAAATACAAACTTAAAAAAAATGCAAAATGTACTTTAGAAAACAATACAACAAATCTACTTTCAAAATAAAAATACAAAAACCGAAAAAAAAAAAAAATACAAATAAAAAATTTAAAACAGAAAAACAAAGAAAAACAAATGTTTATGCAAGAGAGCATCAAGTGTTTAAATTTCCTCATTCCAATTAACTCGCCAATCTGTCTAAGAAAAAATAAAGGCAAAACCACTTTTTTTCATTTTTCTTATTTTCTTTTTTTCCCTTTGTTGGCAATTTTGTGTTTTCTTTTCATGATGGAAAATTTCTAGAATATTTTTTACCAACACTAAAAACATCAATTTTTTAAATTGTTACCATTCCATTCAAGGAGCTTTCGGCTACATGTGCTTAAATTGATACACCACTACCAAGAGTAACTATTCTCTATTTTTTAAAAAAAAAAAAAATATACAAAAAAAAATAAAATTTCTTTATTTAAAATGATCCTTCACAAAAATTGTGCTTTAAAGAAATACAATTGTATTTTTTTTACTCTTAATGAAATTTGGAAAATGAAAATTTTTTAAATACAAAGCCAAACAAAAAAACAAAAAAGTTTTCTCTTCAATGTACATGTAGGTATAGGTGGTATAGGTACCTACAAGCTAACACTAATTAACAGGCTGAGAAACGAAATTGCTTCAATGTGTTAGTGCAATACAATTTATATTTTATAAGCTTTTTATAGTGGAATTATAGTGGGAAAATTTTGGAAGACCTTCTTTTAAACACATATTTACTAATTAAAATAATTAATTTTTTTAAATATGAATACTCCAAAATATGTAAAAAGGATGTAATTTTAACGCATCCTTTGGACGAAAGTTAAAAAAATTAATATTTTTAGAGCTATAATCCGATTTGGCACACTATTTTTTCCCATAAGACTGCGTGTATTTTTTTTTTTTAAAAACAGGCCTACATTTTGAGCTTTCCTCTCCTAGTGTTTAAGCATGTTAATTAGTGTTAGGCTTGGATGCCTATGTCAATTATTTAGTATCTTTTTTCTTATATATTATTTTTTTGTATTTGTATTTGTATTAACTTTGTGTTTTCTTCTATACATATACATAATATATGCTATGTACAAATTTTAGATGTTATAAGAATTTATTAATTTAACATAGGTTTAGATAATAATATGTAGAATGTATGTATATATTATATGTTATAATAATATATAAATATTAATTATTAATATATATAATATAATATTATATATATAATATAATATATTAAACATTTATATGTATTGATTTTGATTACTAGAAAACAAAAGCAAAGAGAAAGCGAAAAAGGTGTAGAATATGTGGATATTGTTTTCGATGAAATAAAATTTTTATATAAGAGAGCATATAAATATACATTCAACTATATACCTTTATATTACGATATAGATATTAATATATTATTATTACATCAAAAAATTTTGTAGGTATATAATTCAGGCGTGTTACTGCTCGTGTACTTGTTGTTACTGTTGATAGCTGAATTGTTGTTTTTGATGTCGTGGATAAATGAGAATAAAATTAATTATCTTATTTGTGTTTTTTTCAGTTTTATAATTTTCTTCATTCAAATTTATACACCTAGGTATAGTTTAGAAAAAAGAAAACTAAGAAAATTATTTTTGTGAGAAAATTTTCAAGTTCCGAGAAAGTTGTTTTTTAATTTAATTTAAATATTTTTTACTATTTTTATGTTAATTTGTAGTCTTTGATAATACTACAATCGTATAATCGATTATGAAAGTTTTTTGAATTTCTCTTCTATATTCATGTATCTCAAAACTTGTAATTTACAATTTTCTTTTTAAAGAAATTTCTCAATCATATTTATAAAAATTTTTTTAATATTGGGTTTGTTCTAATGAAATCTATAAGTCTATATGTTTCCCAAACATTATAGGTGTTTATATCTCACATTAGATATCTTGAAAAATAGTGAAGGTGAAATTTACAGCAGGATGCCAACTGTATGACGCTGATCAAGTAATGAATGTTCAACACATTACAAAGAATTGCAAAGCTGAATTAAAAAAGCGCTGCCAAATAAAAATTACAAAAGCATTAGTTAGTAAATTTTACTGGTAGGTTAAACAGAAAATTACTAAAGATCAAACTCTGCTATAGTTTAGTTACAATTCAATTAATTTATCAAATTAATATTGGATTAGAAAAATTTACGCAAATATAACTGATATAACTTTTAAACACAGACGTGAAAAAAAATTACACTTATCCAGAGCTTACGTAAATTTTACTCCTTTTTTTTTAATAGTTATTCAAAAATAAAGTACATTTTTTTAATCGAAACCTCAAGAGAGGAAGTTTTTGTTATGAACCTCTAAATCCTGTATTACATTATTTAAATTAAATTTTAAAATAGAAAATTGAATAAAATCTTAAAGTTAGACAGATATATAAAAAGTAAAATTTTTAAACTATTACAAAAAAATAACGCCAAACAAAACCACCGGAGTCCGAACGGAACCAAAACAATTGTTCAAAATAATTACATAGAGGTTACATAAATGTTACTCCTACGTAAATTTTTTGTAACCTCTGTTTGCGTAATTATTGTTTTTGCATCTCTATTTGTTGTCTAAAAAAACCTTAAAAAAATAAAGAATAGTGGAAAACAAACTGCATCGCCCACGAAAGCAAACAAGCATTTCGTCTATGCAGGCGTGAGTACCAATTGAATAGCATTTTTACGAATTTTCATAATAATTTTATAAAATGATTAGTGATATTGCAATTAATGGATCATTCTTTATGTTTTCTTTTCTAGTTTCAATATCATCAAACCGAAGAGCTATAAGCCAGTTTGTAAATCTATTTTTCGGCATTTTTGCTCAATGAAAAGAAAATGTTCAAATCTTCATGATTCGATTTGAATACTGAAGAATATATAAGTAAACCCAGAAATGCTTTCATCTCTACTAAATCAACTTTTGTTAATTCCGGGTTTTTTGTTAAAAGTTAGGATCTTCCACAATATCATCTCTGAAAAATCATTTAAGATATCAAAAACTTATTTTTCAAAATCAAAATCAGACTTAACGTAAATTTTTTCCTAAAAATACTTACGCTTTCACAGATGTTAAGTAAAAAATCTTCCAAGAAAAAATCGTAGAATCGCAGATATTACGTAAAAAATCCTCAAGCAAAAATAACTCAATCACAGAAGATACGTAATTTTTACTCCACTATACTAATTTCTCATATATAACCTAACAGAAACAGTTAAATCACATCACGGACATGTAGGGAAAATAAAATATGCGAGTAAAAAAAAATTGCATGCCTAACTAGATTTTTAAAATGAGTTTTGTTTTAAACAAAATTTTTTGGAGTAAATCTTACGTAATGTATGTGATTAAAAGTTAAGTTTATTTGCTTTTATTCGATTTTTTATTCTTAATTTTAGTTAACCCATTTTTTCTATCAATGTATCAGCAGTTAACACACCCATTTTCGTCCTCAGATACGGAGATCATCAATGATAGCGAAATTTCACTTTTCATATGTACAAATTCTAGCATTGTAAATATAACTGGTGATCACGGTATCTGTGGACGAAAATGGGAACGATAATGTATAATATACCTGGAAGAAAATATATGTATGTATATCAATAATGATCACAGTAGACAAAGTGTTAATAAAAAGTTATGATGAAAAGACTGAAATTAAACCGTTATGGTTTGTCCCTCGAATCGCTTTCACCACGATTTAACTAACAAGTAAATTTTATTAATTTATTGCATAACAGTCAGGAGTATCTTAATGTGTTGATTTATATAATAATTCAACTTCTTTTTTTCTCTATAATTTGTTTTTCTTTTAAATTTAAAATTACATTAAGGTACTCTGATTTTTGAACGCTCGCAAAAATGTTTAAAGTACTCCAAATAGTTGTGTGATATCGGTGACACATTTTTTTTTTATTTTTAAAATATTTACATATTATGTATGTAAAATTTAAAATTGAGTTTAATTAATCAAAAATAATTTAATTATTTTAATTCGTCCAAAAAATAAATTTAAAAAACAAACAAATTTTTATAAGTGTGTAAATACTTACCATGTTCAAAAACAATTTTCTTTTCGAACAATAAAAAAAAATTACAATTTATTTTGAAAGTAAATTATAAATAAAAACTACAATTTAAAATATTTTGCTCTCAATTTTTTTTTTTTTTTTTTTCAGATTTAGATTTCTGGAAGTTTTCTAAAAGTTTTCTGTTTTAACTTTCATTGTAGGATTCATATAATCGTGTTAAGTGAAATATGGTTACTGAAACATGAGAATCAGTTCTTTAATTTTCCAGACTTTACAGCATATTTTTAGAATCGTAATGACAGTTATGATGGCGCAGTCATTTATATTTCTGATAGTATATGTAGTAATTTACATGTCATAACCACGTCCTTATCAGACCATCAAATGCTTTTTATAAGTTCAAACCTTGGAAAATTTAATCAATCCAATAACAATATAAAAACCGTATTAAAGTATGGAAAACTTTCGAATGATGGCTTTTGGAATAACTTAGAATATTTCAATAATTTTGACGAATTTGTCACAGAATTTTCAGAAAAATAAAAAACATACCGATAATATATTTATCAGCTAAAGTACTAAACAAAATTTCGAATAAAATAACCCCAGTATCGGTAAGATTCATTAATAATACATTAGAATAAGGTGTTTTTCCACAATCACTAAAAAAATCAATTATAACAACTGTATATAAAAGTGATTAATTTGAAAAAGTAAATTAGTAATTTAAAGTAATTAAAAAAAGATTTGTAGATTTTTTAACAATTAACGGAATATTGCATAGTGAACAATTCTGCTTTGAGGAAAACTCAAACACTACCGCTGTTTGTTTAGAACTGACAGATTTTATATCAAAAAGCATTGATAAAAAAAGATATACAGCTTGTTTATTCATTGATATTCACATGGTATTTGATTGTGTAGATAACGACATATTCCTTCTTAAACTGAACTTACTGAAATTCAACTCTACACAAATAAATCTATTTAGATCATATATAACCAACAGACATCAATAGACACATTGTGATAAAGTATATAGCAGCTCGTTAAACATTAAGAAGGGGGTACCACAAGGTTTCATTCTAGGTCCAAACTTATTCTAATTCTATATTAACGATATTACTGAACTAAAACTTAAAGGCATAATACAATTATATGCAGACGACGCTGTTATCAAAAATTTCTGCAAGAACGAGGAGCAGTTAAAAGAGAAAATTCTCTTCGATTTAGATATAATTGAAAATTGGCTTCTTCAAAACAAAATGTCAAATATAAAAAATAAACAAAAATTCTATTCTTCAATAATAAAGCCTTCAATCTCAGTAATATATCATATAAGAACAATTCTATTGAAATTGTAAATAAATTTAATTCGGTACTTAGCTTAGTTTATTTAAGGAGTTATTATTTTAGGAGTTATAAAAAAAAGTAAATCTATACCCACATATTTATTCTAGGTAGGTAGGTAGAGGTGGCCATTCCAGCTACTTCTTGAAAACCAATTAGCACTTAATTGTGTCTTTTTGATACCACGACTCGAGTGACCTATTTCGTGTTGTCGGTTGTTACAGGTGGTCGTTCTCTCATCTTCACTCTCCCCAGGGATTCGCTCCTTGACGACTCTCATTGAACTGTGAATGTCTTTCTCAAGGAGCCTGTCGAGATTGAAACCTTGCCTTGCCAGTTCATCGGCTCTCTCATTTTCATCTATGTTACTGTGACCAGGAACCCATAGTAGAGAGATCGAGAACCTGTTATCTAAGTTTCCAATTTCGTTTCGGCATTGTTCTACCAGTTAAGAACAGATAGTGTCCGTCACAAGCAGCTCTGCTTGAAAGACATTAGTGTACTTAGGGAGACCGTAAGATTTTAATATTTCTAGATCTTCTGAGAAAATTCCTGCACCTACTCCGCAGTTCATTTTAGACCCATCAGTAAAAATTCCTATATCATTTTCCCTTTTCTTTAAACCACGCTTCCAATCGGCCCTGGCAGGAAAACCTACTTTGGGCTTTTTGTTGAAGTTCAGTGTAGGGGTGATATAATCGGTTGTGTTTGGCAGCAGTTCATTTGGAAACTGACCTATGATATTACCGTGACCATATGCTCTATACCAGAAGCCAGTTTCTCTTAGTCTGACTGCACTGCAGGATGCAACTTATTTTATGTACAAATCGAGGAAGAAGGAGATTCAGGATCACATTTAGAGCGTCAGTAGGGCACGAGCGCAAAGCACCTGTTATTCCAGTTCCTGCCGCTCTTTGTATTCTCCCAACTTTGGTAATATTGTATGACCTATTTACCGCTGGCCACCAGGCTAACGCTCCGTATGTAAGAATAGGACAGTTGGGTACATCAATAGTAATATCTTCGGTTTCAATCCCCACCTCTTACCAAAGGATTTACTACATGTGTAGAAAGCTATACTCGCTTTCATGATTCTATTTTCTATGTTTAGTTTCCAGCTGAGCCTAGTATCAAATATGATTCCTAAGTATTTGGCACTATTAGTGAGTGTGAGTGTTTGACCGTTTAGCTTCGGGAGATTAAAGGTTGGTATTTTAGTTTTTGTGGTAAAGAGCATCATCTCCGTTTTGGCAGAATTAACACTTAGACCGCAGCTTGTAGTCCATGTACTAATCCTACCAAGAGTACGTTCCATGATTTCATTGATCACGGAGAGGTAGATCCCCGATATCAGAACAACTACGTCATCTGCATACGCAAACAATTTGATCCCGTCTTTTTCAAGGTTTAGTAATATTTTATTTATGACTAATAACCAGAGTAACGGACATATGACACCTCCCTGGGGTGCTCCTCTATTTACAGTTTTGGTTAAACTTGATTGTCCCATATTTGCTTGGATGACTCCCGATTCAAGCATGGATATAATCCACTGACTAACTCATGTTTCCACACCTAAGTCGATCATAGAATTTTTAATGGTTTCAGTTCGAACATTATTGAAAGCTCCTTCAATATCTATGAACGTGGCTAAGGTATATTGTTTATAGTGAATGGTTTTTTCTATCGTACGCACTACCTCGTGAATGAGCCGTATCGGTTGATATTCCTTTGAGGTAGGCATGCTGAGATTTGGATAGGCGCGTCCTGTCCATTTTCGATCTAATGTGGTAATACAAAATGCGTTCGAGAGTGTAGTAACGTACAGTACAAAGTACGATATAGTACAAAGGATGATAGACTGATCGGTCTATAGTTCTTGGCAAATTCGTGACCTCTCTTGCTCGCCTTGGGAATAAATACTACACGAACATGTCTCCATGCTTCAGGTACATGAACAAATTTTGAAGATTGTCACCAACCGAGGAGCTACTTTATCTTGCAACTTGTATTCTACGAAGACTAAGAAATTGTTTTGATAAAAAAACATTATTTATAATATACTCATCATATATTTCATCTAATACAATGTATTTAAACCCTATTTGGAACAATGCTCCACATTCATATATGTATTGGAAAATTGGATGTCATCCATAAGAAAACCATCAAAATAATACATTATCTTGCTGTAAGACATCCCACAGAATTACTATACTCTGATCGTTATATAAGTTTAGAAAACATCAGAACACGGGAAATATACTTCTTGGCATTTACAATAATTAATAATATGATTAAACATAATTTCTTACTTAATCGTAATAAAAATATACACAGTTATAGTAGGAGAAATAAAACCA
This sequence comes from Argyra leucocephala, assembly GCA_963942445.1. Lineage (NCBI taxonomy): Eukaryota > Metazoa > Arthropoda > Insecta > Diptera > Dolichopodidae > Argyra > Argyra leucocephala. The sequence continues at coordinate 90,252,294 of OZ012680.1, forward strand.
ACTTCTACCTATCATTATTTAGAACTGACGTACAAAGAACCAACTGGGTTTATAATTACTTAAATCTCTTTAATAAATTGCCCGATCAGCTTAAGAACATGACCTCATTAGTCTATTTAAAAAATAAGAGAATAAGTGTAGAACAATAGTAGTGAAAAATTTAAAATCTTAAACTGCTTAAAAGTAGACTTAAATATTTTCATTAATAACTAATTGCAAGAATAAAATTATCATAATAAGAATTTAATAATTTAACCACAATTGAAAATAGAATATAAAAAAAGACCATTCAGTTTCGGCTAAGGTCCAAATAAATCAAGGATTATAAGCACTAACCATATTATGAGCTAAAACTTGAATTGTAAAAAAAATTGAATAAAGAAAAAAAAAGATAATTATAGCAAACTAATTTAAAAAAGAAAAGATTTTAATTTGTTAGTTTGTTAAAAAATATTTTTATTTATTTATTTATAAGATCCTTATTATGGGCTTATTAACCACGTGGGTTTTGTCAAGCCCTCATTCTTTAAAGTTTTTAACATAATTATCTTTAGTTTAGTTAATTTCATTATTATTTTTTAACAATGAAAATATATCGGAAACAAATCCGTATATGAAGGACGTGTATTTATGTGTCCAAAATAAAACTTACTAGCCTCAACACTTTTTATTATACATGAATTGTTTTCGTGAGAAGTCTATGTCAGTACTTGAATTACTGTTCTTTTCAAAACTTTAAATTGGGCTTCAACTTGAATTATAATTACTCAACAGAGGCCCTAGTATTTGTTATACTTATAGCACTCATCACAGAAAGTTTCTTGCATTTGGTAACTTAATGACTTGTGAATAAATATGCCTGCTCCACCATCTCATATTCTTTGAATTTTTCGTTCTCTAGCCTAGAGCAATGACTATGATGACATCCTTTTTTCCATTCACCATCGATTGAATAATAGCATAAACTTTTATTTTATTTTAATTTAAAATACAAAAATAAAAATATAAAAACAGAATCTAATTAAAATATAATAGTATATTATAGATTTAGAAGTAGTCAGTCATTCGCTTCATATTTTTTAATAAAATATTTTTTGCATCAATTTCTATTATAATCATTATTTACTGTTTGATATGATGTTGCAGTTGCAAACATGAAGGATTTTTTTTATTTTTCAAGGACATAATTTAGCATTTTTTCATTTACGAGTACATCAATACCTTGTTGACATTGCAATAACGTTTATATACATAAATCTAAAATAAATAACACACATTAATCTAAAAAAAAGATAGAAATAAAACTGTTCATTTAATTGTATATATGTAGGTAGTGAGTGAGAGAAAATAAAAAAAAAATATGTGAACTGCAAACAAAAAAGGAGTAAAAAATATGAGTATTACATAGTATTTGCATAAAAGACAAGCTAAAAATTACTAACAACAGAAAAAATTATAACTTTCAAGGAAACGTTGTGCTCTTAGCAATTCTTATTTCTTAAAATTTTCGCTTTTATTTAATTTTGTTCTATTTTCTGTTTTTATCCTACAACAGGGGAAAAATACTAGCTTAAATTGTATAATATAAAAAGTCCTTGAATCCTTGACCTATAAATTTTTAATGTTGCTAATAAGTTTTCATTTTTTTTTTCTTTCTTGTACATATTTCTTTTATATACAAGAAGTTTAATAGGAACGATAACAACATGGGAACATATTATATTTCATATTTAAAGGATGCAAATGATAAAATAAATATTGCCAATACACATATAAATTTTTAACGAATGGATTTTAAAAATTTCGTAAGTGTTTATAGCATTTTAGAAGTTTCTATAAGAGTTTCTACTAAGAAAAATACAATTAAAATTATAAAAAATTGTTCACCGTTTTAAAGAGTTTAACGGTTATTAAAAATTAAAATTAAAATAGTTACCTATAAGTGGAACTAGAAATAGAAAATAGTAAATTTCTTAAGTTGCTTAAATTTACAGAAAATTTAAAATATTCAGAGTTATGTATTGTTTCATTATACCACCAATAAACAAATGCTTAAGTATTGATACTTTTCTACTAACCAATTTAAGTAATAATTCCCCGAATTTAAAATTTGGAATAGATTAATCTTTTTGAATCTTTTAGAAGCATAGCCATATGGAATACCAATTATAGATACGATACAGTCGCAGCGTGATTCTTACAATACAGAACTCCACCCTGGTGGATACATTTTACAAAAATTATTTGTGCGTTAGAGCCAACTTTATTTGTGTTAAATGCGAAATTGTCCTTCAGCGAAACATTGTTATATTTATATCTTTTTTTTCATTTATGTTTGTTTCATTCAACACGTCTTCTTTTGAATATATTCGAATGATCCTACTCATTTTCTTACATATATAAAGTTTTGTTATTTTTACTAAATTATTTCTTATTAAATTTTATATTATTCTTTGTTCCTATTAATATTATTCTAATAAACTATATTATAGTTTTCTTTGTTTTTTGTTTTTACTTTTGTTAATTTTATTGATTTATTATATTAGTTTATTATATTTAAGAGCTTTATGTTTTGTTAATATTCAATTTTAATTTGATTTAGTTTGTAAAAAATTTTATATTTAAGGAAATAAATGAATTCTAAATCTAAATCTAAAAAGATCTTACTTTGGTTTTATAGTATGGATCTAGTTATAGGGTTATTTCATTGTGTTCTGAAATATCTATATCTACTATTTTTGTTACCTACTGTTAGAAAAGTTAAGTTATCTGTCAACCAATATTTCAAGCTTCCATAACAAAATGAATTGAAAGAAATTGGATCAGGTTTTACAAGAAAAGCTTTTGTATTATTTTATTTATTTATTATTTAATTATTTTATTTTACTATCACATTAAAAAAGTAATTATTTCATAAGTTAGCATCCCTTTCAGTATATAAAACTATAGTATTCAGAGAAAAACTGAAACAGAAATTTTTATTATTATTTTTCTAGTTAAATCAAATATTTTTCTAAAATCACCAGGTGCAATTGATGGGAGTTATGTCAATATAAAATGTCCACAAAGTTTGAAGGATCAATATCTCACCAGAAAATTAAATTATTCCATTTAACTCTAGGCAGTGTGTAACCATTCAGGAAAATTTATAAACATTTCATGAATCAATAATACAATATAAGAACTCGGCATATTTTTCCCCTCTTAAATAAATTAATATCAATATATTTTCATTGGTATCTACAAAAATGTGTAACAATTATTTAAAATGTAAAATAGATATAATTTAAGAACATCATAATAATTTTTATTTTTTACTTACATTTAACTTTTCCTCCAATAGTTTTTACTTGCATTATAATATTTTTAGTTAATATTTTTTATAATATTTTTAGTATAAATTTAATATAAAATGAATAGCTAGTCTTTTTTATTTTACCAAATTTTATTTTTAGCTTTTATTAAAACTCTAGCACAAAAACTAAAAAAAAAACATACCAATTATTTCTAATATAAACCATTAACGAAACATTGTTTCTAATACAAACGGAAAAGAATCCAATATTTATATTCGTTATTTCTTGTTTTTTTTTTAAACTTTTGTTAAGAATACTATAACATAATATTACGCAAAGCTGATTTTTTAATTTAGTAAAAAATTTTGATCTCATGGACACATTTTGCGTGTTATGTTTTTATTTTTAAGAATAGTGTGATATTTATCCCGTGCGGTTGTGATATATGATACATGCATTACATTTTTGTTGAGAGCCTAATCAACGATGGAAGGGCAAAGTTAATTGCCTGTTTTCAAGGCAGCAGTTGCCAATCTCTAACCATAAACTATTTTATGAAAATACGTGCATCAGGAGTAATTCCTGTATGGTTGCAAGAATATATGCAACCAATGTAATATATGTATATTTGGTTGCAGGATTATATGCATTCAAATATGATTGAATAATAGCAGTGCTCTCTTAGTTAGTGCACGATTAAATATGCCTTTATTTCTAAATTTTCTTTCTATTTATACAAAATACAATATACTAGCTCTTATGGAACTCATTTAAAATCTATACAAAAAACAAAATACAATGGTTCTCTAACCTATTCAAATTACATATAGCCAAAAGAAATTATAATGTTTCCATATAATTTCTTATTACTAAATTTGAAAAAAAAACATAAATCATTAACCTTAAACTAGGTCAGCAATGTTACTCTTGAAATTCGTTACAATATATTAAAATTAGGTTATTCCTAATTTTTTATCTTTCTTTCTTTTTCTTTACTTTCGATTTTAAGAATCTCAGTTTACACAATAATCTAAATTAAGAACGTTACATTTATAATATTTACTTATGCTATGGAAAGAATGCAATAAATAAAAAAACTGTACTTCTGTAATATGATCTTTAAGATAATAAAATGAAATAAATTAGTTAATTTATGACATGAATAAATTGCGTTTAAAAAATGAATTTACTTTGACTGAATTTAGCCACATGTCACTTAGGTTCCATTTTACAGAAAAGTGTATTAATATGCAGTGTCAACATACTACAATAGTAGAAATACTTATTATATTACAAAAAAAATTATTGTTTGATGAGCGTTGCTAAAAAATTTAATTTAGCACTGTAGAAAACTTGTTTTCTTTCTGTTTTTTCAAAAGACGTGTAAGACTTGTTGCTGAAAAAATATTTTTAAAAACTTGCTTTTTTGAAAGCTTACAGAATTTTGGTGCACTAATGCACTAAAAAGGAAAAAATAAATTAGATAGCTCTGTTCTCTGAAAAAATGTTATGTGTGTTATTCTAGCATTTAACTATTTTAACACTCTGAGAGTTTTATATATCGTAATTTTGGCCATTCTTGATATTAGTTTTGCTTTTACTTTTTGTTTGCATAGTAGCATCTATTTTCGGCCTTAATTCTACTATGAATACAGGATTGCATGCTATCATCACTTCTTATTGTTGCTCTGAGGTATGTAAAGCTTGTAACTCCTTCAAAGTTGTACTCTACGATTTTTATATTCTGATGGCAGAAGCAAGTAAGGTTATATAAAACATTTGTACGAAAAAAGCAAATATATGAACTTACCATGACAGAAACTAAGAAACGGCAATCCTGATAACTATTTAAAATATCAGTACATAGTTTTAATTTACGCTCCTTGCTTTTGTTCATGTTATTCATTTTATTCTTTGATGTTTCTTGAAAATGCGTTAATCTGTAAAACAAAGATTAGTTAAATTAAATTTCGTGTCTCTGAAAAGGAAATACCTTTTATAAATTTATCTTTAAAACCTAACCTAAACTAAAAATTTTATATTGCGCGAGTCAACGCTTTCAGCAATTTCACCAATACACCAATAATATTTTTTGACCAAAATACAGTATTATATTTGTTGAACATTTTAGCCGTTTCAGTATAATAGTTATACAATATATTATTTCCATTTTTTTTCTTAGCTCAAATCTCAATTCAACCTAATGGTGGTTTTCCTCTTGATGGACGAACGTCCGGACAAATTTTTTAACCAATCAAAAAATTTTCTTTTACCAACACATACACAAAAATCCTCTCCGGGCATTTTCTTCATCCAATTTCTTAGTTGAAATATTTTTAAAATTTTGGCTGAAGGACGAAGTAAAAGAAAAGAATAGATATATAATTATTTGATAAATATTTATTGCTATCTCGATTTATGAATTTACGCATTAACATATAGAATTTCAAATGTTTTTTAAGAAAAAGATTGATTTGTTTTTTGTTTTTTTAGTATAAGATTATTTTGTTTCTAACAAATTATTTATATTTTAAGATAAAAGCAAAGCGCTATATTTTATTTTTTTCGATATTACAATGTTATTATCCATTATTACTCTTAACAAAATTTTTAATTTTTTTAATAAAAGTAATATCAACGTATGTAAACATATTTTCAAACGTCAACCTTTTTTGACTACATAACAAATGTCAGTCCTTCGCGCATTGAGAGGAAATCATAAAATTTTCTTTGATTGTATTTGTGTTTCAATTATAGTGTAAAAAAAATTGTCCGGACGTTCGTCCATCAAGAGGAAAACCACCTTTAGTCTACATATATTCCAAGTCATGACACTGTAGAGATGATTCTTATTTTGGTCCCTATTTATACAGGCCAGCATAGGAAAAATAAAGACAAGATTTTTTAACTCTAATAACTGAAATAATATAATTTTTTTCAAGTTTTGTTCTAAAAAGAAATTAAAATTTTGTATTTTTTAAATTGAATAGTAAAAGAAAAATATTATATACTTTAATGTTTTATTATAGAAAAATTGATATAAAAATGACCTTGCCATTTGAAAAAAACATATTTACGCCTTTAAAATAAATATTGTATCCATTTTTAATATCATTTTTTAAAAATTGTATGGCAAAATATTGTCATGCAGTGTACATGTACTACATCAAAACACAACAAATTATTTCTAATCATCACAATTTTTTTCACTATTCTTGTTTAACCAACAACTTTTTAAATTTTAAAAAATATTTTATGTAATATTTTTTTATATAATTAAAGGAGAAATTCTAAACACTATTTTGATATTAAATTTATATTTTTTTATTTATATTTAATGCTCTAAAACTTTAAACATAAAAATATCAGCCAAATTTATAAAATTAGTTCACAGTGCGCTCAAATTGGTTGAAAAGAAATACAAAAAAAAAGAATAAAATTTAATAACTTTCGCAAATACATTGGCAAGTCATTTTTCATTCTCATTTATTTGGAAGTATTGTCAAAGAATATCCATTAATAAGAATGTTCACTGGAATAAAATTTTATAATTTATCAATGGGTTGGTTACCATTTTTCATAGTCGATTTCCAATATTGTAAAAAATAGATAGTAATAAGAATTTATAATTAGTGAGAGAGGGATAAAAATTCAAAATACAAAGTGGAAAAAAATTATCGAACGATTTTTTGGTATGAAAGAAATATTGTATATTTATTTTTAGTTATCAAAACTTATAGATGCGTTACACTATTTTTAAAAAATTGTATATAGAATAGTTTTTATAAAAACTTTTTTTAAGCGTTATAGTTGATTTATTTTTAAATATAACACTACTTAATTTTCATATATACTTTGCATTTATTTTTTTCTGAGTACTTTCTTATATACCATTTTTTTTAAAAATGCATAGCAATAAAAAATATCATTAATTCAAATTTGAAATGTTCATATTATTAGTATTCAAATTTGTTACCTATATATAAAATTAACAGGTACCTAAAGGCATTATATAACATAATGTGTATTATTAGTTCATTGATAATTAAAATGGACAATTGAATTTTTCAGAAACTAAAAAGGCATTGAGTCATTCATAAAAAAAAACAAAAGTTTGATATTCTTTTTAACTACCTGTTTCAATACCTGAAAAAATGTGTATATTGAAAATACATGAATGATAATCTGTTTGAAATAAAAAAAAAAATTTACTTCCCTTATAAGCCAATAAAAGAAAATAATATGATGTTAAAGAAATAATATATGTTTTTGAAACTAATATTATTTTATGTAGGTACCTGTCAAAAATTCAATCATTCAAAATTTATTTATTCTCATATCCTAACAAATTTAATACGTTAATTTTTAAAAAATTTTGAGCACAAAATTTCAGACGACCATACACATGAAAAATCTCTAGTGGGCTAAATAAATTAACAAAAATCTCCCGTGGGCTACTTAAAATTACATTGCAAAAATTAAGTTGTTTTTTAAATGGTGTATATTGCATTCTTTCTTTCTCACTGGCTTCGTCTCATAAGAAAATATTTACAATAGTTCTTTGCTTCTTTAACTAATGGGTTTTTTTTTGTAAATGAGCTATTAAAAATATCTTGACCTCCAGTGAACCTTCTTATTAATGGTTATTCTTTGGTATTGTTATTTACTAACGAATAATATCTTATATTTGTCTCTTTTTTCACGCATACAGTCTCTATAAACGAATGTCGTGACATTGAATAAATGTAGACTTAGATTCAACAAATTCAATTACTTAATGAGAGACAAATAGGTTAGACAATGCACTCTACTACAGGCCTTCTTACTCACTATTTTTTACGAAATTAAGCGAAAACTGTCAAAAACTGTCTCTTTTTAGCATTCGTTTGCACAATACACTCAAATTTTTTTTTTTTCTTTTATTCCATTTTGTTGATGAAATTACAACAACACTTAACCTTGGTTAAAGTTTTTTTAGTATGTAAATTGAGAAAAAAGATGAAGGAAAGAAAAAGTTTCTAATTTTTTCATTAATATGGTTTTGAATCATCTCCAGTTTGCTGCTTTAGCTTGTGATGGTAAGATTTATGTCGGATTGTTGAGTAGATTTTTTTTTAAGATCAAATTTTTGAATGAAATTTTAATTAGTTTTTAATAGGATTGTTAGATTTAGGAAAAATTATATATTTTTGAAATGTATTTCATTTTAAAAATATCTCTGCTAACAAATAAGATCCTTCGATTTTAAATATTCCCATAAGGTGTATACACAAATAAGATACATTTTGAAAGTTGCGCTCTGAGTAAGAAGGCCTGTAGTAGAGTGCATTGGGTTACGTATAAATGAAAATGAACTCAATCATACTGAGTGAGTGTGAGTGATAATAAAATAATTGGTAAATGTTAATTGATTTCATATTGAATTGGTATTATACACATATAAATATATGTGTAAAAACAAACAAATCAGTTATTATTACTGCTTACAATGCACCTATGTACATATTAAAAAAAAATTTAAATATTGAATATAATCTTATGACAGCTAACCGGCAATTTAATTTCTTCATACAATTTCTTTATATAATAAAGTATCTACTAGGTCTACTAGGAGTAATTATACTTCAAGGTAAGTATTAAGTAAAAATAAATTTCTTGATAGAGGTTTTTTTTTATCAGAAAATCGAAAGATGACAGAGACGGAATAGAAATTCTCTGTGTCAAAATTTGAGTTTCTGCAAGTTGTTTTTCAATTTCAAATACATATTATTAGGAATTATTGAGAATTTTACTGCAACAAGAAGAAACCCCCCGAAAAAATACCTGGTCGAGCAAAAAAGGGAATTTTTCTTTGAAACGGCACAATAAAATGATTTTGAATAAAATGAAACATTTGACATGTTGATAGTATCTGACAACAATATTAATAGCAAAGCAAAAAAAATTAAAAATGCTTAAAGTTATTATTTATAAAATAAAATATCAATATAGAATAAAATATCATATAGAATTAAACTTTTTCTATCAGATATAATTTGTTTTTATTACTTTTTTTCGAGGGAAGGTGAAAGCAGTTTTGTTTTGGAATACATATACATATTATCAAAGAAAAAAATAAAACCTTTTATTAAATTTTAGTTTTTTATTTTATTAACGGTTTATTATTTTTTAATTATAATTTTGAAATTTATTTAACGTTTTATTATTTTATTATAATTTTAAAAGTTTTAACGTTTTATTATTTTATTATAATTTTGGAACTTCTTGTTCCTTGACAAAGGCACTCAGTGCTACCGTATTTTATTTTCGTTCTTTTATATGTATTATCAAAATACCCAAAATCTTATCGTATTTTTTTTTTTTTTTTTTATATTATAGCCAAAACTTAGAACCTTTAAGTACTTGCGTACCGTTGACTATTTTAAAAAGGAAAGGATAGTTAGAGGAAAGGAAAGAAAATGGAAGAAGAAAAGTTTTGTGGGAAAGAGCGAACAATGTTGTTAATATTCGTCTTAAACCTCTGTAAGTCATAAATAAAAAATCCTTTTCTCATTGTGAATGCTTCGATTGGGACGCGGTTCCACAATCGGGATGTTCTTACTATAAAAGAATTTCCATAGCCGGACTTAAACCATCTCGGAATTTCCACTGTGAAAGGGTGGGCACTTGATGCCTCTCGTGTTGTGCGATTGAATTGCTTAAGAGGAGGAAGAAGTGATTTTAATTCCTCGGAACAAGTGCCAACACCAAGCAGATATCTATAAAATAGAGTAAGTGCTCCAACAATACGACGATGACCAAGTGGTATAAGGGATGAGGTCACATTTATGTCGCCTATAAGACGAATGGCGCAGTTTTGAAACTTGTCCAAAAAATTTAAAGCAGTTTTTGGTGCACCTGCCCATAAATGTGAGTTATACTCGAGCTTGGGTCGTATATATGCCTTATAGATTTTTAAAAGGTCTCGAGATGAAAAATAAGTTTTGCAGCGGCTCAAAAATCCTAAACATTTTGCGGCGCTTTTCGCAATATCGAAAATATGCTCATTCCAGTGCATATTTTGATTCACTCGCGTTCCGAGAATGTTCAGATCTTTGAGTCGCTGGATACCTTCATTTTGAAGCCGGAGAATTGGTTCGAATGTTGTTAGCTTGTTACTTACAAGACAGCTTTGAGTTTTTGAAGTGTTAAACTCGACTCTGTTAGCTTTACCCCAGTCGACAATTTTGGTAAGGTCGTGATTGAGCGCGCCGGCCATCATTGTTTTTTTGGAGGTGACTGCGGAAGCTGTAGCATTAGTTTGTTTTAGAAAATCATATGATGCTACTAGAGTGCTGTCATCAGCAAAACTATGGATTGGATTGAAAGTTAATTTGAGAAGATCATTAATGAAAATGAGAAATAGGGTGTGGGAAAGGACAGAGCCTTGTGGAACACCAGCATTGATTTGAAGTTGGTCGGAAAAAGAACCGTCAACTGATGATAGATGATGATATGATAGATCGATTTAAAAGAAAACTTTCAATCCATTTAGAAAAGGTTGAACCAAGGCCTATAGCGTTGCATTTTGCTATAAGAGCAGAATGCCAAACTCGATCAAAAGCCTTAGATATATCCAGAGCTACAACAGTAGCTTCACCAGATTGATGCAGGCTGGTGTTGAGCTTCTCGCAGAGGCATGTCATGAGATCACCGGTGGAACGTTGGGCTCGAAAGCCGTATTGGCTATCATGAATTATACCTCTACTGTCAAGATATTTCTTCAACTTATGATTAATTAAGATTTCCATCGTTTTTGAAATAATGGAAGTAATAGCTATGGGCCTATAGTTTGAAGGATTGCTTTTGTCACCTTTTTTATGAATAGGATAAACTTGGGCAACTTTCCAATTGGACGGGTAAGTTCCTGAAGAAAAGAACAAATGGAATAAGTTGCGCAGAGGTTTAGAAATAGCGAAGGCAATGTGTCGCAGCACAATTGCAGGTATACTATCAGGACCGGTAGATTTTTTTATATCGAGATTCTTCAAGACTTTTGCTACAGCTCTTGTTCTAAAGTAGATCCTTCCGAAGGAATAATTTAGAACAGGGATTGATGAAGGATTTTGGGCTGTAGGAGGGAGTGTGGAATTAGCTGCAAATAATTTTGCGAAGAGATTAGCCTTTCCAACAGAATCTGATATAATAGTACTATTATTATCAATCATAGGTGGAAACGAAGACTTGCAAAAATTTTGCCCAACATTTTTAGCAAATGTCCAGAAAGACCTGCTGTTGTTGGGGAGATCAAAGATTTCTCGTCTCAATCTTTGGTTATGCAGGAATTTTTGCTGATTGATAATTTTTTTACATTTATTCCTAACCACTTTATAACTCTCATACGTATTGACTGTTTTATTGTTCTTGTATTTTTTGTAAGCTTCTTCTTTGGATTTCAGAGCTTTGCTGCAGAGGTCGTTGAACCAACCTGAGGGATTTCGTTTTATACTTCTAAGGCTATTTGGAATGAAAGTTTTCATTCCTAATAGAACCCTCTTGGTAATCACCTCTGCAGCAAAATCGACATTTTTATATTGGAAACACAACGACCAGTTCGATGCATTTAAAAAGTTGTTGAAGGCTTCCCAGTCAGCTTGGTGATAATGCCAAACTAGGCTTTTGGGAGAATTATAAGAACTGGTTGTTGTGCCTACTTCGAAACTTGTGCTTACAAGACAGTGGTCGGAACCACCTAGCGGAGAGTTAACAGAGATTGAATATTTCTCTGGATGGGTAGTTAGGAATAAATCCAGGAGGTGTCCGTTCTGGTCGCGTCGGTCTGGTATCCTCGTAGGGCTTTTGACAAGTTGAGAAAGGTTGAAAAAATTGGAAAAAAGTTCAACTTGTTTGCCTTCGGGACTGTTGTGACTAGAAAAATTAAGCCAGTCTCTGTTATGAATATTGAAGTCTCCCGCCAGAATAATCTCAGACTCGGGATTGGTTTCCAGAATTGAGTTTATCTGGTTGGATAGTCTTTCTATAAGCATATCAGTTTCTAGCTGATTCGCTTGAGGCGATCTGTAAATAAAACAGAAGTGAATGATGTGCTTATCGGCGTGTATTTTCATCCAATTATATTGATAATTTGGATTGGAGCACTCAAAATTTTGAAGAGTCTTATAAGCTACATCATTTCGTATATACAAAGCAATCCCTCTATGGGGTATAAAAAGTGGCACAAGCGAATACTTATTGATATTAAAGTTAATATCGTTATTCACAACTTGTGTTTCACTTAGTGCTAAAATTGCTGGATTTTGGAGCCGTAGATGGCTTTCGACGGAATGGAAATTTGTTGATAGACCGCGAATGTTACAAAAATCTATCTTAAACATAATAACGAATAATTTACAAAGAGAAAAGGAAAATAAATTAAACTTAACAAAAAGTACCGAAAAAAATATATATATATAAAAAAAAAAAAAAAAAAATATATAAATCACATTTTTTTTTTTTTGGCCCACGTACCACTTACTTATACCTACCAAATTTGCAATTTCCCACGTTTTGCTGTGATTTACTAATTCTTTAAATCCATTGACCGATTCGATTAGGAAAGAAATTTGTAATTTGATTCCTTATTCGATAATGTATTTTGTAAATTTACAAAATATTTACAAAGGAAATACAACGCGTGATGCATAACATAAATCAAGCCGTTGACCGAAAGATAATTTTAATGTATTTCAACATACTTGAATATGCATGTATTATATATATAATTTTCTGCATTTATCTGGATGACTGTAAGTTCGACGGAATACTCCAACACATATACAAGTTGAAATATATATACAAATTGTAGCATCATATAATTGTCATAAACATAGTATCTGTGTTTTATTGCTTATATATGCCATCTGTCATCTGTCATCTGTCATCTGTCATCTGGCATCTGTCATCTGGCATCTGTCATTTGTCATTTGTCATCTGCCATCTGTTATCTGTGTCATTTGCCCATAATTTCTTAATGATTGTGGGTTAAATTTAGATGGCGCCATAGAACTTTTTGCTTTTATTAAGTCTTAATTAATGTCATTTTACAATTTTAATTTTACAGCAGAACGCTGCTATGATTGTAAAAATATGAAATTATTGTAAGCTTATATTATATAGTTAGATTTTGTTTTCATTAAAAATATTATTTCAATTATTTGTATTTCTATATTAATTTAAATTGAAATTATCTTTTTGACTAACTTATATGTATTATAATCAATTGAATACAAGAGAATGTCTAAGAATGTTGATTATTTAGAATTATTGAAGTCTTAGGATAATATGTATTTAAATTTCCAATGATGGCAAATAAGATATCGTTAAAATGATCGAGTAAATAACCCTTAGGGAATTGAAAATTTTGCACCTTACTACAATTATTCTGTTTATATGGTAATTAAAAGCATTCTAATAATTTTAATAAAGGTATGATATTGATAAATTAGTAAGCAAATACATATTTTTCTTGAACTTAAAATGAAAACTCTAATGAAGGAAGAAATGCTAGAATTTATTTTGCTTCCGTCATTTATGGCGGGTTACAAAACTAGTATTTATATATATGCATACTCAAGTGAAAACATCTGTTTTGTTTATAAAAGAAAAGTATTGTTGATGTTGCAATGATTTCTTATGTAGGTCATAAATAAAAGAAATTTGATATTACAATTTAAAATATTTTAAATATTGGTCACTAAAAAAAATAAAAATAAATATTAATGACATTGCACTACTTTTGGAAAAAATAAAAGGCATTACGATATTGAGAACGTTTATGATGTTTATGATAAGATTTTGTGTATTTTATTATCGCGTACAATTTATATGATTGCGGTTTTATGTGGTGTGGAACTATTTATAACAGAAAGCCTCGAAAAATATTAAGCAGACCGCACACTTAGGTATTTAACTTAGCTATGTGGGATTCTAACCAACTAAAACCACCGAAACACTTTGCCATAACCGATACTATTGACCAATTAATTGATTTTTCGCGTTAATTGGGAAAACGTGTGTTGACGCTAATTTATTGTATTCCATCATTTAAATTTATGCTTGATACGTAAATACTATATTATTTCATTTTTGTATTAATTTTACTTGAAAATTAAAAAAAATTGAAAAAATATATAATTATTCTTAGTCTCCTTTTAAATATCTATCTATCATTTACAAAAAAAAATAATAATGAAAAGCGGTTGTTAGATGGTTCAGATTTGAACCATAATTTTTCAAATTACAAATTAAATAAATATAATTGATGTATCTTCAAATGAATATGACATTAAAGAAAGTATTCAACGCTTGACTACTCATATTCACCACTAAAACTAAGACGCGTCAATCCTATACACATTAAGAAACAAGAAATTTCGGGACAAGGGGGTAGGTAGAGAATTGAATGTTTTAGCAAATTGTTTAACTTCTAAATTAAAACTTTGGAAAAATTTTAATGTCATGATGTTCTCAACTAAAAATTGATGAAACAGAACATTCCTTGTTTTGGCATATACATATTATGTGACGATTTATTATGTATGTATTTGTATTTTCTTCTACACAAACTAAATATTTATGTGGAGATAATTGTGTTGTATGTTTTCATAGAAAAATAAAAATAATTTAAACATTGTTAGTATACATATATACCTAAGGAATAAAAATATTTCGAATTAAAGTTTCTTGAGTAACATTTTATTTTGTAATTAAGGTTCTGTTAGTACAAGTCCAAGTTATAAGTATAAGTCCTTTGAAAAACCAGAAAGAAAAAAAGGTTTGTATAGACCTAAACTCATATTTTAAGTAATGATCGTACAACAATATTTTTTTTGTAATACAATAAGTATTTCATTATTCTTAAAAACAAAAACATAAAACATAATTTGCCTTATGTTATAGTATCCTTAAGAAAAGTTAAAAAATAAAAAAACAAAATTTAGCAAAATTAAAAAAGCAAACTATTCAATTTATATTATCGTTATTGAATATTTTGGTAAATGTGATATATTTTATCAAACTAATAAATATATATATCTATCAATCAAATGTCGCTGAACGGATCTATTTAAATTGTTTTAATCCATATCCAGTATCCAACCTCAAATAATTTATTTATTCATCTAATTATCTTCCCCACAGAATGCCATTCAACCTAACCTTCTTCAAACTGGATTTCAATTTTTTTTTTATTTTTTTTTTAATCGGATTTTTTTATTTTCAGTAATAATTTAAATCAAATAATTTAATTGGTGTCAGGTTTCCGTTCACTAATAACTTTTAATATTTGATTGCAAAAATCGAATTTTCGAAAGCAACATACTGCTTGCATCAGTGCTTGTGACTAACTATATATGTTAATTAATTTTTTCCATATTATATCCTATTCCCACTAGAGATTTATTTTACCTGTACTTTTTAAAGTTATTTTATTAATTTAAATAGCGATGAGTATCTATTCCCTAACGAATTATTCAACATGTCAACGTATTGTTCACCTGTACCCTCGAAATTGCTAAACTCTCGTATGTGTCTAATTTACTTATTTTGTGCACCTTTATTCATGATAAATTAGTTTTATCAATTTTATGGTGTTCGTGTTCCTCAATAATGTTTCTAACGATTACCGACCTAAAATTGGTAGTACATTTTACTCATGCTAATTCGGCGTCCCTTAAATGTTCTTGGAATCTCACCGTAATTAGCCGCTTTGATTGCCCAACATATATACGTTTGAACAGTTGTACCATGATATTTCATATATGCCGTTAACTTCTTTTTTTGTTTATTTGTTTCTATGATTGTATTACAACCATCGTATAAATTACTAATATGCAAAAGGCATATTAAAGATAACAAGTAAAAATTTGTGAAAATGTACAGATGGCTTGTGAGAGACGATTCCACCGAATCGGCACATATCAAAAATTAATACTAATTTTAATATCAAATATTTATGACTCTACAGTTACTTGCAGAAAAGAAAAAAGAAAACAATAAAAGAAATATAATATGAATTTGACTTTAGTTTTAGAATCTACTTAAAAGATCTTGAGGCCTGAGGCGTTTTAGTCTTCTTATATGGGAGGTATTCAGCAGGTCAGCTGCCAGTTGGTTTGGATGGAGTTGTATTCTTTCGTGGTATTTTTCGCTGGTCTTTATCACCATCTCTTTCACGGGGCATATGTTTAGATCCTTTCTTATATTTGAATTGCTGACGTACCAAGGGGAATTGGCAGTTGTACGAAGGGCTTTGGAAACCTTTCTAGGATTTTGATGTTAGAGTTGTTACCTGTACCTCATAACTCAATTCCATATGCCCAGATGGGCTTTAAGATTGCCTTATACAGCAATACCTTGCTCTCCAATGAAACGCATGAATGACGTCCCATAAACCCATGCATATTCCTGAACTTACTTCTTAACTGCTTATTTTTATTGAAAATGTACCACGTTAGTCTACGCCTACGGTCCAGATGCAAACCTAAGTACTTTATCGAATGTTTATGCGGTAGAACTTTGTTGTTTAGGGTTACTGGCAGACATGTGCTTCTGCTGGTGGTAAATGTAATATACACCGATTTGGATTCGTTAGTTCTCATTCTACAAATTTTTAGCCATTGTTGAACTTTATTTAATCCCTTTTGAGGGTGCTGTGGCGCCAGCTTTGGATCATTATTTGATGACAATATTGCTGTATCATCTGCAAATGTGGCCATCATCGTGTCTTCGCTCGTAGGAATATCAGCAGTGTATAATAAATAAAACATTGGACCAATCACACTACCTTGTGGTACTCCTGAATTTACATTAATTGGTAAAGTATACGCTTCTCCATATTTCACTACAAATTTTCTGTTCGCTATATGCAGTACCTTTTTTCCTCAAAGTCTTTATTGATTTTACCTACTATGCGATGAACTTGTTCTATTGTAGCATGATTCTGCCTGAAACCAAAGTGCTGCCACGGGATCAAATTTTTTGATAACAGTACTGAATTGAGTCTACTCATGAAGAGTTTCTCGAAGAGTTTAGATGTGATTGGCAGACGACTAATCGGTTTATATGATTGTACCATGTTTGGATCCTTCCCTGGTTTTGAGATTAGAATAACTTGGGTCATCTTCCACTAGTCAGGAAAAGAGCAGATTCTTAAAATTGAATTGTAAATGTAGGTGATGATTGCGTGTCACCTATAAAGTAATTCTTAGTATCGATCGATCATTGCCTTTAACTCTTTTGTTGCTTTGTTAAGTTTTCTCTTGTCAGACGGTGCGCTAGATCTTTCCCATAATTTTCGTAGTTTTCGCTTATCTTCAATTTTGTTTTTGACTGTCAATGGGCATCTTTGTTGTTGTTTATTCTGATTTTGAATTGGCGTAGCTTCATATGCTGCTCTTGTTACTGCAATATCAAAATTATTCATTGCCCGGGAAATATTTTGCTTTGTTTTCAGTGGAACATTCAGCATGAAGTTTTCGTTCACTAGCTCGCGAGAACGGTCCCAGTGGATACAGTTATTATTATAGGAGAATGATCTAAAGAGAGATCAAAACATGAATCCGCCTTCTAGTGTTTTTCATTAATTCCTTTTGTAATGCAAAGGTCAATTAAGTCAGGTTTTTTACCGTGATCACTTGCCCAGTATGTTGGTTGACCCGTTGATATATAACTAAGTTTACATTCCTCCATAGTCGTATATAACTGCCTACCCTTATAGGTTATTAGTCTTGAGCCCCAAAAGGTGTGTTTTGCATTATAATCTCCAGCAGATCTGGATCCCAACGTTTTAAAACATTCTAAATATTGTATTTTTGTGATGCTATGTTTAGGTGGACTGTATCTTGCAGATATTGTAATTGGTTCGGTCCAGTCTTCAACCACAATGCTAGTTGCTTGGATATGGTCTTTAGAGTAATTTTCAAACTCGTTATGTTTGATAAATTTTTTAACGATAATAGCTGAACCT
This sequence comes from Argyra leucocephala, assembly GCA_963942445.1. Lineage (NCBI taxonomy): Eukaryota > Metazoa > Arthropoda > Insecta > Diptera > Dolichopodidae > Argyra > Argyra leucocephala. The sequence continues at coordinate 90,270,594 of OZ012680.1, forward strand.
CCATGAGCGGAGCTGTCTAGATATTTGGTGTCATAAGTTATGTAATTTCTTATTTTGAAGTAGATTCTATTTGTGAAATGAGTTTCAGAGATAAGTATTATGTCTAGTTTGTGTGTTTTGATGAATGCTTCAAGTTCGCGTATATGTTGTACTAGGCCATTCGCATGCCAAAGTGCAATAACTTCTTCGTTAACTTTTTCCATCTCCTTTTTACTCTTTGCTGATCCAAATATACTGCTAACTTTTTGACTTTTGCTAGTTGTTACTAGTTCCAGATTGTGTTTCTTGAACATTTTCTTAAACTTATCGGTGAATGTTGAGTGCTTTACGCAAATTCCTCTAGATTTTTCAGCATCATTATTTAGTTGGAACAAGCTAGTTATGTTATTGCGTTCAATACGGTGCAGTTTCTTCCTTATCATTAGGTCCATAATTTTTTAATTACATCCATTTTTCCTAGCCGTGTCTTATATTTAGTGCCTTTTCTTTTCAAAGTTAGTCTTTAAGATAATGGTATAGTTACCAATCTCTCTGTGGTAACTAGTATGTAGTATGTATTCTATTTTTCTTTATGAATATCCAGTTTAAAGTAAATATTCTTTCGTTTGTATTATAAATGTATGCATTTTATATTATTTGTATACTCAACCTCTACCCAACAAGCTTGTATTTGATACGACATACACAACCTTACCTTATTGTCACTGAACTATATTATATTTTTCTAATTATAATAAAAGGCAATGTTCTGCTGGCGTTTATGCCGCTTTAGCGTGGAAATATATTACTATTATATAGCAACACAAGGGCTAATCATTCCCATCAGATACATTTTTAAAAAATAGTATACCACCCACAAATCCGAACCAACATAAGCCAGAGAATAAAATTAAGGTATTTCTCTCTAAAAAAATAGTCGAATATTTTTCTTTTAATTTTACTGATATGCTTATTATGAAAAATGTACAGTTGTCTGTTTTATTTTTTCAAAAAATAAAAATACCAAACTTGAAATAGAATTATGATTTCCAACCCAAAACGATATTCCGTAGACAGTTCACGATTTATAATACATAGCTAATAAATTTTATACTTATGTATATTACTATTATTGAAGAATTTGTTTCAGATTGTGTGATTCTATGATTGACTCTAGTATTTTATGTTTAACTGCATACTTATTTCAATACATATTGTTATTGTTATTTAGGTATGTAACCACATGTATATTCATATCAGTGTATACTGTAAAATATAATTATTTCATAGAAAGATCAAAATGAGAATTTTGTTTTGCTGTTTTCTTCACTCCTCTTTCTCTTCTTCTATGTGCTCATCCTCATATCAGGCACGAAGTACAAAAAATTTTTCTTCAAAACTTTAAATGAGATAAGACTTCTTATTAATTTATATATTATTTGCTAGGATGTAGCATTATGATGAAATATTTACTATACATTGCTGTTGGTGTTTTGAGTTAATAATTAAATTAATAATGATGTGAGGCATATTGCGTAGTTAACAGTTAAGAAAAAACTACGATTAGATTAACGTATGTAACTTTTTGTTTCATTCATAGTGCTATAGTATATACCCTCTTTCTCTAAACTACTTGAAGTGGTATAGATATCTTATTTGAAAATCTGAAGGTAGTTATTCTGAATGAATTAGCAAAGTTACAAATTTATTTTAATTCTTGTTTTACTTCTATTAAAAATTCATATCTGATGTACGGATATTATGTTTAGAATATTCTAGCTTTAAATCCCTTTTTGATGAACTAAGTTCAAGTTCTAATCTATTCCTGATATAATACTCATATATCATTATATCATCATCATCATCATATTATTATTATAATGTAGCTAGTTGCCAGCAATTCTTTTCACAAAAAATAAGAGTAAACAAAAAAATTAAAAAAATAAACCACCACACTATCCTATACAATACAATATCAACTGAGGGCAATTGAGTCTTCAATTCAATTTAGGTAGGTAGATACATTATTATTAAGTTTTCAATTGAAATATATATTTTTTTTTTATTTTGTTTTTTTTTACTTTGCTTTATTTATTTTGGTATTTTCGTAAGTTGTAACAAAACTATAATAACAACAATAATGTCTGAGGCAATGACCTGCTGGAACGAGCATACGAAAACGAAATGAAGAAATTAAAATAAAATTTCAAATACTTTCAGACGCAAACGAAATAGCGAAACGAATTACTTTTTTCCGGATTCTTTTTTTTTAAATACTAAAATTTAAGTGAAAAAAATCTAGTTTTTACAACATCGTGTTTTTAAAAGTAAATTGAAAATTATAATGACGTTTTATTAGCCTTAGATTTATAAATAAGTTAAGCTTAAACTTGCTTACAAAGTTAACGTACAATATTTATATGAATAAGTATATTCTATACATATTATCAAAGAACATATAATAAAAAGAAGTTTTATCCCACACAAATTTTTAAAATATCATTTTTATATAGTGGTAAACAGCACAACATCCTGCTCTCTCATTTTATTTTTAAAACAAATTGTTCTTTAAAACAATAAATTTGGTTTTTAAAACTTATACGGATTATCTACTTACGAATATAATATAAATATACATAGCTACATACATAAACAACATTACAATATCAATGTAATATTATTGTATATATTCATGTATTGAAATAAGTATGTACTTTAACATGATAGAATAAACATGAATGATAGAATCACAGAATCTAGACAAAATTGTAAAAATAATAGAAATAAATGAATAAAATATATTTGTTATCGATTAAAAATCGTGAGCTGTCTACGGAATACCGTTTTTTTTATTTCTTACGGAGGTGACCCTTATATGTCAAGTCAGCATGTAGGCTTTTCTCAACTTAGTCAAACCTTTCGACTTTAAGGCTGTCAATAAAGATTCTAATGACTTTACTAAACCATCTTTGCTCTTTTATTATATTCACTGCTGTGTTTATAGCAAAGACTTCAACCTAGAAGACTGTGCAGTATTTTCCAAGAGGAAACTGGAGTAGAAGTTGTTCTTTTTCAAAGAACACTCCAGCTACCGCACCGTAAGGAACCCGTGCCGAGGTGTTTGAGGAGCTAACCGGCTTTTCTAAACCACGCTAGGTCTCTATTGTCGGGATTTCTACATCGTATCTCTTCTTTAGGGATACGTATATTACAACTTGTTACCATCTTCTATTACTGGATTGAATTACGGCTCTAAACTTCTCAATCTAATTAAATTTTGGCTTTTTGATTTGAGTCATGATCAGGCTGTTACATAATTTAAATTATTTATTGTAAATTTTTAATTGTTTTTGGATAATATTCTAATATTTTTATTTTATTATTATTTTTTTTTTTTTTTAATGAATTATTTAATTTTGTCTTTTATTTTTTTTTATATAGTTTCCGATAAGTTGTATATTTTTTCTTTATTTTTCACCCCCTTCTTATTTAGGATAAATTTAATTTTGTAATGACACTCGCCACTGCGTCTTCTTGCATAGAGTGTCTTCTTCCTTTTTATTTATAAATTATTTTATTCATTATAAATCATATTTAAGTTCTGGTTTTGTAGAACACTTTTTTATATCTTTATTTAGTTTTTTGTAGTATTTAAGCTTAATATTGTTATTTAGTTTTCACTTTATTTACTTGAAATTTGTTTTTTTTTATTATTGTATAAAGCTTGATATATTGTGTAATATGACAAAAAAGTTAATGCAAAACTTTATTTATAAGTGTCATTGAGATTATCAATCAAAGATTATTTAATGAATAACTAATAAAACAAATGAAATGAATTAATAATAATAATAATATAGTGATGTCATCTGCTTCTAAGTTCTTCCATAGCCTCTGATGTTTGTTCCTACATCCTCTAACATTCCGTAGAGTTTTAAACTTTTTTGTAACTCTGAGGACTTCCTTTCTTACATAAAGATGCAAGGGTGGAAGCCCAAGAAGTAACTTCATAGCCGCCATAGGTGGGGTTCTAACAGCACTTGTTGCACAGAGGTACGCAGAACTTGGTTTTAAATCATTTTTTTATTTCAATTTTGGTATTTTTATTTTTTGAAGAAATGAAGCAGGCAACAATCCGTTTTTGATAGTTTATTTGTTTTTTCTTTTCCTTTGTACGGGTTAACGCTGGGTGGCGTAGTAGGTAGAGCGCCTGCCTTTCTGGCAGTAATTGCTGAGTAATTGTAATTCAAGTTAAAGCCAAATTTAAGGAAAGAAAGACTCCTCACTCATACTTTTTCGTTTCGACATATTCTATATAGTAAGTAGCATTCAATGGATAAAATTACTAAGAATAAAATATTTTTGTAATTCAAGAAGTCAAGAGGATATACATATACATATGTTAAAGAAAACTATATGATTACTACAACTGATCAAAGTATAGAACACAATAATTTGAGACAGTTACTTAAAAAAATAGAAATAAAAAAAATTTTATTACAAAAAAAAAAATCAAAGTAATGGATAAACACATATTGTCTGTTTTTGTATCATTATCAAAATATTATTGTTCTTCACATTAATTTTGAAGAAGTTTAAGATAGAAAAGTACAAAGGCGTATTTGGACCAAAGTTTAAGATTGGCGCGGCTCTTGGCACACATGCCACTATTTTTCAAGCTGAAATCTATGCCATCAAGGTAGGTATTACAGTGCAGTAAAAGACAACACGCCAACATATACATAATTTGAGATAGCCAAGCTGCTCTGGTTTCCCCTATTTTTAAATCAAAGCTTGTAGTTGTTACAGAAGTTTAACAAATCTAGTGGAACGAAACAAAGTTACTCTTACGTGGACACTTTGGCATGAAGAAATATAAGGCAATGAAGAGGCAGATGTCCTTGCAAAAATAGGTGGGAAGAGTCAATTCTTAGCAACAGAGCCAAGTATTGCTCTATTTATATAAAAAACTGTTTCCAAGTGGGAAACCACAGAAATCAAAACATATGAGATAATTGCCTAGGACTTACGCATTCTAAATCCTTTTTCAAACTAAGTGATACGGTGGGTGGCGCAGTAGGTAGAGCGCCTACCTTTCAACCGAAAGGTCCCAGGTTCGATTCCCGTTGAAGCAAAAAAATTATATATCGGTTTTTCGACCTGGTCCAGTACCCCTTGTCATTGGGATAAAATAAATGACAAAAATAATTGAGAGTATTATCTGGTAACAAATTAAATAAAAATGAAACTATTCTATTTAAGAAGGTTTAGTTTCTGACAATAGCAGTAGTTTTCCACGTTTAATGAGTTGATACCCCAGTAATTTGATAAATAAATACTGGAAATATTGTAGATATTGTAGTGTAAAATTTCAGTACCGTACTTAATTAAGCACGAAAAGGTAATTCTACCTAAGTTACTGTCAAAAACATAAAAAAAAAAAAAGTATCTATAGAGTTAATCGGATAATCAAGGAGACTAGTAGTGGATCTTAAGAGGTCGCGACTGATTGTTGGATTAAATTTATTCTGTCACTTGCTCCTCGGAAAACATTTTTTGGTTTGTCTTTAAAAATTTTAACTTTATATTTATACCATTGCTTTCTAAATCATTTGTAATTAAATTTTGACACAGAGAATTTCTGTTCAGTTTGTGTCATCTTTCGGTACATTTATCATTCGGGTTTCTGATAGAAAAAATCTGTATCAAGAAATTTATTTTTAAGCAAAAGCTTATATTTACTCAACAGGGACCCCTAGTTTACATATACTCTGCTCCTGTCTTCTTAATTTCCCGTTGCTTGTATTTTTAAAATTATTTAAATTTTTAACGTGATTTTAACCTTGCCATTGCTAAAATTGTTTATTATTAAAAAATTGTTTTTTTTTTTGTAATAACAATTTTAATTAAGTTTTTAATGTAGTATTTGTAATTACTTCACAAAATAGAAAATATAATTTTATTTGTAAGTAAAATAAACTTTCAAAAAATGGCAAGGTTCTATTTGTAAAATTAAACAAAGAGTGTTTCTATATTTTTCTCTTACGTATAATATTTTGAAATTTTTCAATAGTATAAATACAATACAGTGGTTTAAACTGTTTAAATCGAAAGTGTAAATGAAGGTAACCAATGGTTCTGTTATTTCCATAAGTAGTACGTCGTTCCCATTGATATACGTGTTTATGTAATGTGGATACATAATGATATTAAAATTTGTGTTAATAATATTCTGCTAAAAGCATGTGATTTTAATTTATATCAGTTACAAATTATATATTTGTAATAAAATGCTATATTATAGTAATAACAATATTCATCTCATACACTAATCCATTCAATTAAATTTAAAATATCGTGAATTAGCTATGTCTACATATATTACAAGTCATGACACTGAAAAAGAAGAGGATGACGTACAAAATGAGTACGTTATTTATACAGGTATCATAGGAAAAATAACGTACCCATTTTTCAATTTTAAATAACTGAACTATATAATTTATTTCAAATTTTGTTCTAAGAAGAAATTAAAATGTTGTATATTTTAGATCGAATAGTAAAAAACAAATATTATATACTTTAATGACTACTCAACTTAATACTACATTACTTGACTTACTTATCAACATCCTCAATTTTTGCCGGTCACGGGCGGATTCTCTCCAGTTTAAGATTCTAAATTGCTTAAAATTCGTCGATATTTCGTCTCCTCAACGAAGGTTTGGTCTGCTCCGACGTGTCCATCCGCTCTAGGTGTCCGAGCCACTGTAGTCTCTTGAATTTAATTTTGGTGACTACGTCCACCTCATTGTACAGCTCATAGAGTTCGGCATTATATCTTCTCCTCCAGACCGCATCGTCGTTTTCAGGACCATATCCGACAAAGAATTTTCTTCTCGAAGATACCAAGTTCATGCTCACTTGCCTTACGCATGAACTTGGTTCCATGATTCACGTCCGTAAAGTACACGTCCATGATTCTGATCCGTAAAGCAAAACCGGGAGTATGAGTGTTTTGCAGATTTGTACTTTGATGTTTCGAGAAAGGAGCTTTGACCCGAGATGTATTTTCCAGGGCGAAAGCCGCATTGATAACTGTCAATGACAGCGTCACAATAGGGCTTCAGACATTCCCACAAAATATTGGAGATCTTATATGCGATATTTAAGAGGGATATTCCTCTATAGTTTTTACAGGACATGGCGTCGCCCTTTTTGTAAATGGGGCATATAGAGCTGATACTCCAATCAATAGGCATGCTTTCTTCCTTCCAGGTGTTGCCAATGATTTGGTGCATCAAAACATCGCCTCTAGCTTTAAATAGTTCAGCTGGGAGTCTATCAGACCCAGCAGCTTTGTTGTTTTTCAGCTTGGTGTAGGCTTGGCTAACGACCTCTACAGTGGGTGGTGGGGGGTTTCTGGTAATGACTGGTGCTGATGTTGCTAGCTTTTGTTGTTGTTGTTGTTGCTCTCCATTTATCAGCTGCTGAAAGTGCTGCTTCTGTCACCAAATTTCCCATATTATCTCTTAGCGCGTGTGTAACGGGTTTATACCCAGCTGCCAGTTGCTTGGCTTTTTTGTAGAAGTTCCTCACTTCGCCTCTATTTCTATGAGATTCTATAATTATGAGCAAAGATTTTTCGAAGTCTCGTTTTTTCCGCCTGATGAGTTTCTTCTCATCTGTTCTTTTAGCCTTATATTCTTCTTTCGCTGCTCTTGTTTTCCGTTGCAGCGCTTTTTTATACGCCTTATACTACATTACGCCATAGAAAAATTAGAAAATAAAGGCAGTATATTCAATATGACAACCCAAATAGTAGCATATGCGGATGACATAGTAAGCATGGCAAAAAATTACAGATATATGGCAGAAATATTTCTAAAATTTTCTTATAAATTAATATAACAGTTGCAGAGTACAACTTTGAAGGAGTTATAAGCTTTACATACCTCGAAGCACCAATAAGAAGTGATAATAGTATGCAATGCTGTATTCATAATAGAATTCAGGCCGGAAATAGATGCTACTATGCAAAAAGAAAGCTGCTTCAATCAAAATTAATATCAAGAAAGGCCAAAATGACGATATATAAAACACTCATACGTATGGGTGCGAGGTATGGACTGTGAACGTGGCCGAGGAGAATATTTGAAAGAAAAACTCACCGAAAAATACTCGGCCCAAAAAGATCACAGAATGGAGAATATATAATCAGAAGCAACAGCGAGCTCAATAGTATGATTGATAGTGAGGACATTGTACGGTTTGCAAAGGTCCAAAGACTAAGATGGGCTGGCCATGTAAGTCGAATACAGAAAGTAGAAAGTAAGCAGTGGTGCTGAATAGAAAGCCCGATAGCAGTCGTGGTAGAGGAAAACCAAGAAGCAGATGGGTAGACAACGTGAAAAACGATGCTCAAACCCTATAAATCCCAAATTGGAGACAAGCGGCACAAGATCAACCTTTTAGGAGCATAGTGATGAAGGCCAAAGCTCACCCAGAGTTGTAGCGCTATAAGATGATGATGATGAATGTTTTTTTATAGAAAAATTGATTTCAAAAAGCCCTTGCCATTTAAAAAAAAATTATTTACGCCTATCACAAAAGAGTAAAAATTTACTACACTACTGGAAATAAATATTATATCCGTTTTTAATAGCATTTTTTAAAAATTGTATGCCAAAATATTGTCATGCAGTGTACATGTACTACATCAAAACACATAACAAATTATTTCTAATCATCTCAATTTTTTTTCACCATTTTTCTTTAACCAACAATTTTGTAAATTTTAAAAAATATTTTGTGTAATATTTTTTTATATAATTAAAGTACAAATCCTAAACTTTATTTTGATATTAAATTTATATTTTTTTATTTATATTAAATGCTCTAAAACTTTGCTTAAATATAAAAAATTCTGCTAAATTTATAAAATTACACCACGGCACGCTCAAATTGGTTGAAAAGAAAAACGAGAAAAAAGAACAAAATTGAAAATCTTAGGCAAATACATAGGCACATATCATTTTTCCTTCTCATTTATTTGTAAGTATTGTTATATACAAACGAATTTATCTTATTTTTGCCTCTTTTTTCACGCATACAGTCTCTGTAAGGGAATCTCCAAACTTTGAACAAATGTAGCCTTAGGAATTAGGGATTAGAATTATATAGCTATGTATTATTTTACTATATTACACATACTATTATAAGAGATAAATATAAGTATATTATAAAGGAAATATATATTTTATAAACTCTAACTCTTTAAACCTACATTCTCTGTATATAATCCCACAATCATCCCCATCCATTGTATTATATACTCTTATATATAATATGTGATGAAAAAAGAGAAAATACAGTATATAAATATAACGATTGTACCAAAGATTTATTTTATTTCCATTTCTAATAATAATGGTTGATAACGAAGAAAAAATTATTCAGTCATAACGGAGAACAATAATATAGGACAACGAAAAAGAAAAAACAAAATAAAAAAGTCAAGTGAACAAGGATAATAAAATGGATGGAATGAAAAAAAATAAAATTTAGTTGAGTAGTTTAACATGCTGTTGCTGTTATTTTGTGTTATAGCCAGGTATTCTTATTTTCTTTTCTTTATGCGATTCATTCTTCGGTTTCGTTTTCTGTTTTTTATTGTTCTGCGATTTTTATTGTTGGATGTTGACTTGTATAATTCTCATCTCTTATTCTCATCTCTCTCTGGTGTTGTAATTTAAATAGACGCCTCAAGCGTCAAAAAGAAAGACACTAAAGAGACAGTACATGTTCAAGAAAGCATTAGTTTATATGAAAAGAAATAAAAAATTCATAATAAAAAATAAAAATATTTTTAATTTTTTTTTTATTCTTTGTTTTTTTATAGTAATAATAATGAAAAATACACATATAACTATATTTCTATGTAAATATTATTAATATACCTTCGCCTGAATTATGATTTGCTCCATACGCCAAATTGGGGATTTGGAGTTCGGAGTTGTTTTTAGAGTTTCAAAAAATGCTGCATCTATTGAACTTATCCACTTTATCCTAGCTGAGTTTTAGAGATATACAGATAAATTTTTACTTCATATCCATTTTTTATCAAAATGTAAGTATTGTTTCGCTCTATATATGCACAGTTTTTGTCGTATAGGGCAAAATATTCATACAAATCAGTGGCTAGAATTTCATTCGTATTATTTTGGCTTACGTCAAGCTTAGTTTCTTAAATATTGTTTTGGTGTATACTCTATAGAGTAATAATTATACAAATCATGGATTGAATTCGTTCGTGGTGTTGTACCCTATCTTTTAAAATCTATATTATAATACACAAGAGCACGATTTTGAAGGCACACTTTCGTGGTTTTTCGTGTGCTTCGTTTTTTTTTTATTCAATCAATCGGCGATGACGCAGGCCGTGGCGATCAAAATCAATTTTTATTTTATCTATATTATAATGCACTAGACCACGATATTGAAGGCACACTTTTCGTGGTTTTTCATGTGCTTCGTTTTTTTTTTGCATTCAATCAATGTTTTTTGTCGATCCTCTTTTGAGTAAAATACTTTTTATTTTTTTTTGGTTTTTTGCATTTTTAGTAGGAAAAAAAATTAATTAGTAGGATGGCTAATATTATTAATATAGGTTTTAATATCACAAATTTTTGTGAGTTCGATTCTCTATTAATTCAAATTTTTTTATCGTTTAGTTTAAAATAAATCTAGGTATACAAAATACTTATTACATATGCATACATGGAATGTATTCACAGTTGACAGTTTTGACACTATGTATCATGTAGATGTTTGCATATAATATAATATATTATACTAATTAGCATTTATCCTACCTATATATGTATACTAAAACAGCTAAAATGTAGGTACAATAAATATAATATATAATTTGTACTGTATTTTGATTAGGCAGACTTATTATAGTATATTGGTGAAATGTTAGGTATCCTATGTTAAAATTTTATTGCTCAAATTTTATAATATTTAATTTTAATAAAAAAAAAGAAACATACCTTAATTTATGAATTTTGAAAAATTTATTAAAATATCTTACATACATACATTGTATATGTGTATTATTATAACTTTATGATAAAACTGACAATTTATTTTAAAACAAAAAATTAGGAACAAAACTATATATATTTATTAAAATCTACATAAAAAACCATCTGACAACAATAAACAATAAACTAAAATTTAAAGTATATACAAGAAAAATAGTAAAATATTAGGTTTATTCAGTAACCTGTTCCAGATAGTTCTATATGAATATGAATAGTCATACGTTTGATAATTTCTTTAATGTCATTGGTCATAGTGATTTGAAAATAAATAACTTAAGTATGTTTAATTTATAGATTGAAAAAGTACGGTTCAAATCTGATCCATCTAACAACCGATGTTCATTATTATTTTTTAAAATGATAGATATTTAAAAGGAGACTAAGCAAAATTATATATTTTTTTAAATTTTTTTAACTTTTAATTCGAAATTTCAATTTAAAATTTCACCCCATGTAAGATATTTTAACATACCTACAAAATTTTTTTTTTTTAATGAACTATTATTTACGTATACGGTTGTTTTCTAAGTAAAATCAATACAAAAATAAAATATGGTATTTACCTACCAAGGATAATTTAAAATTATTTCGAAGTAATTTGAAGTACTTCGAAAATCGAATGATTGAATTTTTTTAAAACAATTATTTTGTGAAAATTATTTTTTTTATAAGAACAAAAATATAATATTTATTAAAATCTACATAAAAATCCATCTGTCGGCAAATGGAAAACTAAAATTTAAGGTGACTCCATAAAAAAATTAAAATATATTCATTCGCTAAATTGATAATATTTCAGCAAAATGTTAGGTTTTTTCAATAAACTTTTCAAGAACGATCTAGAGTAAAAAAATTTGTTGTATTCAGTAGTTTCCGTTAATTTAACTTTTTTGCCCAAAAATTCTCTGATCGTTGTTGAGTAGATTGTTTAAAATAGTTCTAAATTGATCTGTTTTGTTCCGAATCTTTTTGTTCAAAAATTTTGTAGGTCTTTTTTTTAATTTTGAATTCTTTTGTAATTTGAGCACCTGAATAGTCAAGTCAAGAAAAATTTGAACATTTGATATGTTTAAAGTATCTGAAAACAATGTATAGAATTTAGCAAATATTAAATATTAATAGCAAACCACAAAAAAATAAAAATTGCTCAAAGTTACATAGTTTCAACGTGTCAAATGTATAATTGTATTAAAAATCATTTTATTGTGCCGTTTCACAGAAAAATTCCTTTCTTTTGCTCGCCCGGGTATGTACCCGGGGGCTTCTTCTAGTTTTAAATATTGTTTTAAGAAGCCATACTTATTTATTTTTTATTTATTTATTTATTCTTACTTCGTTCAAGTGTTTACAAATTACAATATTAAAATTTACAATAATAAAATATAAAAGGAATACAATTAGTAATTTGAAAGAGAGATTGTAAAAATTAAACAATTAGTTTACACAATATTCCAAATGAAATTAGGAAATTACTTTAAATAAGGATTTCTTTACAACATCTTTACTTATATCAAAATTTATTGTTGTGTTGTATTGGTTTGTGTTTAACAGCATTCTGTTAATAGGCTCATATTTCCCGTAGTTAGTACTGTGAAATGTAATAGAAAATATGTTTTCATGCCTAAATCGTGCTCTTGTGTTAATTGTATTTCTTATACTAAACTAACTAACGTATTAACTAACGTGAATCAATGTGTTTATTCAGAACTTGGGTTATAAAAACAATACCTAACACAGTTCTCCTACCTTTTAAAGTATACATATTAAGCAGCTTAAGACGTTCAATGTAGGTGGGAAATATTAAGGGATTATTCCAATTCAAAGCTCATAATACAAACCTAAGAACATTTTTTTGAATACTTTATTTTCTATCAAATACTGTGTAATATGGGATGAATCTAGAAATTCGTGTTAGGACAATGATTGAGCATGATCAATACTTTGTATTCTAAGACGAGTAATTCAAAATTTTCCGCAGTTGTCATAACAATTATTATGTGTAGTGATGCCCCTGTTCTACAGAAGAGAAATGAATTATTAACAATGGCTCTAAAATTATTTTTATTTCAAAACATTCAGATAAAAGAATTAATTCAATAACTTTGTGAACCCGATTATTCTCAAATCCAAGATCTGGATAGTTTATACAGTGTCATTGACCCTTACACTAAACATATAGAAATTCCAAGTATTATTCACACCAAGAAATTACAAGTATCTGATTAAATTATCAAATCAAAATTAAATATTATAATTCCGAATTAACTATAATTCAAATTAATTCAAGAAAATCATTTATTATATTCAACAAAAGTTAAATTTTCAAAATATGCCTTGTTATAATGTTCAGTTTCTTCTCATGTGCAAAAACGACCATTTAATATTTATCTATTTTAAGCCATCATCTCTCTTGCAATCAGAGTTTAATTTAGAATCATTTTTTCTTAAAACTAGTGTGAAAAAATTAGGAGCACCCAAAAACTTATTTAGTTAAAAAATGTTTGCCCACAAGTTATAACCAAAATTGTGTATGTAACTAAAAGGAAGTCTTTCTCTTTTGTTTTTCGAACTGATATATTAAATAAAAGTTAAAAAAACTAATAAATTTAATAAAACTTAATAAAACTTAATATAAAAAAACGTTTTATTTTTAAATTACTTTTTATAATAAAAAAATATAATAATTTAAAATGGTTATGATATTTACGGAAGGTGATTTAAGTGGAGGTTTATGTTTTCAGACACGTTTGCTCTATAACCATGGTAAACTAACAAGAAGCTGCAATAAAAATACTAACTTTATCAACTTTATACAGTTACATTGTAAATCAGGATTTTGAGGGTAAAAATATTTGTATGCATATATTTCAAAATAAAAATTATTAACGAACGGAAACCATTTTTAAAAACTTGCTTGTTTAACGAATCTCACAAATTTTTCGTAGCAATATTAACTACACTAAAAAGGGGAAAATAAATTAGCTAAGTTCAAGCTCCCTTACAAAATCCTATATTGTTATAACATCTAACCTCAAGAAGCAAGAAAGTGGTAGTTGAAATTTTTTTAGTAAAAAAGGAAATAAATAAACTTGCTACGACTACAAACAAGGACTACCAGTTCTGATTAAAGTTTGAAAAGCGTAGAGTGTTAATTTGCAATCTTTGTTCCTTGTTAGATATTATGTTTGGTTCGGACATTTTCAACAAGGCTTTAATTATTCTGGAAGACAAATGTATGACCATGATCAGTAAAACCTTACTGCAACTCGACCTACCAGCACCAGTAAGAAACCGAAAAAAATATTCTTTACATATTACATACGAGAAAAAAACTAAACCGTGCAAGAGCTGCGTACATACATCGCAAATAAAAAGCAGCTTCTAAATCAAAATCAGAAACAATCATACAAAATTATCATGGATTAAGTAACAAAACAACAAGGTGGTAACATTTTCTGGTGGCACGGCAAAAACATTTTCAACCCATTTAACTGACTGAAATCAAGGCACAAGGAGAAATATTCCTTGCTATTGCTTCTTCAGGAATTGCAGCAACGTTAATGGAGGGAGGAATGACAGCGCATTCTGCACTTAAATTACTACTGGACATCTCCAGGCAGGAAAATCCTATTTGCAACATAAGTAAGACAAGTGGTCGGGTGCACGTTCCCAATAAATGTAAGATAATCGTTTGGAATGATTGCATCATGGCTCACAACAAATCTGTCAAAGCCCTTCACGTGACTTTCAAAGATCTTAGAGGAAATGGGAGAAGATCTCTAGTACTAATTTGTGGAGACTTTCGTCAAACTTTGCCGGTCAACCTAAAGTCAACACCGGCCGATGAGATTTACGCATGTTTAAAGAATTATCCTAGTGAGGTATGTGCGACAGATCACTTTCAAACAAAACATGAGAGTACACCTGCGGGATGATAGTGCTCAAATTTTCTCTAACAAATTATGCAAAAGCCGTCTAGCAAGATAAAATCTCCATCATTTTTTTATAATCTGGTATCGTTTCTTTCTAAGTTCGAAAAAGCGAAAAAGCTCCATGACGGTAGACTCTTGCTTGTATTGACCCTAGTGTTATTTTTCCTCTCAAAATTTGACAAAAATATATTTTATCTGTCGATGAAATATTTGGTGAAGATTAAACTACTAATTTCGACAAATTAAGTACTCTACAAGACATTGAAAGTTTGTTAAATGGCTCTAAAAAATGACAAATTATTTTATATAACTAGCAAATTTTCAAAACATTTATACGGTTATAATCACAAAATATTTTGAAAGCAAAGGATTATTTTAACATCACTGGAAATACGATAGACTAATTTATTCCATCAGTGTGTTTATAACAGCTTAGTATATAAATATATTGTAACATTTGTTGTTATTACATAGAGCTTAACCAACGATGAGAGGGCAATATAAGGAAACATATTTATCTATATTATGACTGAGTTAAAAATATTTGCTAATAGGATATACTTATGAATGCAGGATTATATATATTCTCTCATATATATATTGAATTAAAACACGATGCGCTTTCATTTATTGCAGGTTAATAATTGAATTTTATTTCCAAATTTTTTCTTATTTATACAAAAAAAAATATCTAAAAATCTATTAATACAAATATACATTTTACATTACAAAAATCATTATTACTAATATTTAATATCGGATATTTTCAAAATAACAAATAATTGTAATTAGGTCAAGAATATCTAAATATAATCTTCAAAAATTTATTATAAATTTTTAATAATTAATATTATTTCATATGCAACACATTATAACAATTTATTTAGACCCCGATTGCAACCAATTTCAGCTATTTTTGGTTTTGAAAAACCCTTTTCTGGTCCAGTTTTCCTTTCCGGAAGTTGAAAATATCACCAATCGATAGAGTACCCTAGATTTACTTGATAACACCTTTTTAAAATTTAAAAAAAACGTCTCCTTCCCTCGTAAAAAACATACACACATGCTCTGGAACACCCGGTATATGACCACAGACCACACACATTTATATACATTATTAGTTAAGTAAGCATTAATGAATAATGTCATATAGTAGTAACATGATCCTTATTCATTTTTTTTAGAATATAAATATAAAAAAATGTGAAGTGAATTTGACGTACTAATTTGATTTTACATATTATGACATCTTTTGTTCACGGTGGCAGATTGTCAAAAATTCTCCGCAGATAAAAAGCAGGCTAAAACGATCTGCTACGTCCCGAGAAGTAGCTCTTTTAACTAACTTTCAAATGGTAATAAATGAAGCTATCTCCAATGTAGTTAAAGGACCAAACTTTTTTTTCTACCAAAAAAATTCATTTTCATTTTTTAATTTCTAAAATTTTAAATAAAATTAGTATTGAACACTGTTGTGTATAAGTAAAACCCTGAGTTCTTACCTAAAAATGTTGTTTTTTTCTTTTATAATAAGCTTAATCAGTGTAAGTCTTTTTTTTTTAAATATTTTCATAAAATGTATAAACTATAAACGAATTGTGCATGTGCTGCCTCTAAGAACAAGCATGACTGTTAAAGAATTTGTTTCAGTTCTTTTGTTCATAGTGACAGAGAAAAAAATCTGCAAGACACCGACGAATATTTTACTGTAACTACGAACAATCCTATTGAATATATTTTTAACTATTAAAAATAATTCAGATAAGATATGTGCCGTTAGGAATCTTTGCACACATCATTTAGATAAAGGTTGTGAATGCACTACAATATCAATACGCTAATAATGCTGTAAAATTTTCCACCTCGGTGAACTTAGGTAAAAATCAGTGGCAGGAACCTAAACATTTAAATGTGAAGCTTTTTCAAAAGGTTACCGCAATAAACTACCGGCTTACAAATAAAAATAATGAGCTACTTCAATCTATTTCAAAATAGCCAAAATCTTAGACCAATAATGCCTCAATGTATAACTGCAGTATTTTTGTCAGAAAAAGTCCAATTTATTGAGATAATATTTAAAATAAAAATATAATGATTTTAATAAAGGTACTTAATTTTAAAAAGGATATTCACGTCTGTATTATTAAATCACCCTCTCTAATTCATTAACAATCAACCGTCAACCCAAACAGTCTCTTTCCACGCATTTTTGTGTTTTTATATTATTTTTTTAATAACTCAATCAGGTGCACACAAAGGTTATAATTTTGAAACACTCTGGATATAAATATTAAATTCTATCCAAACAGTACAGATGTGTACATCGGGATCATACTTACAGAGACAACAAAAAAGCAATAAAAAAAGTAAACAGTATTTACATATTTATAATATGCTCAAAGGATATTTCTTCGGTAGACGCCGTTATATGAATATGATCTATATTTACATAGGTACTTATATATATAGGATCAAATTATTTTATTTTTTATTTTTTAATATTATGTAACATACAGGGTGTGTCTCATACCAGTACACTGCTATATTCCATTTTTAGTTAGATCTTTCATTAGCAGATAAAACTTTTCCATATAATATTTGGGTTTCCAAGAATTAAAGAAATTTTGTTTGTTTCTTTTGAAAGTTTTTATAAATTGAATCAAAATTTCACCTAAGATAAAAAAAAATGTATCTTAAAAGAGGAAAATTACCGTAATTTTTAAAGAATAGATTTACGTCTTCAGAACTAGAGCTTGAACCAATTTAGGTTCTTCAGTTTTAAACTAAATTTTTTCAATTTTTGATTCATGTTTTCTCTTTTTAATAACGGTATTTTTCCAAAACAATTTTGAGTTTTCCCATTTTCTTCTCAAAATTGCAATACATATTAAATTCAAAAAATCGAATATATTAGAAACAAATGCCGGTTTTTGTATCGGAAAAACAAATGTTGAAAAAAAAAAATGGTGAAAAAAATGTCGAATTCCAATATTGAAAATTTTTCTTCCCGGATCACTTTGTTTCGCCCTAGTGGAAATGAAATTTGTAAGCTTGTTATTAGAGTTTGAATAGATAAATTAAATCTCAAATCTATATTGAAACGAAATTTAAAATCAAATGAAAAATATTGTATCTTTTATTTATTTGTAAAATAATCATATATATATCATATATCATATTATATATTACTAAACGAAGGATAACCTTTATTTATTCGAAAATTTTTAATTAATCAAAAAATGCTAATTATTATTTTATTATTATTATTGATTTTTTATTTAGTTTAACTTTACTATTGTTAACATTAACAACTAATTTATAACATTTTTAATTGTTTTTAAAAATTATTTTTAACATGAATAACATTCTTTCCAAATTGCTTTCAAATTTTAATTCTTTTTTTAAATTATTATTCAAATTCAATTATTTATAAAGTATTTTAAAGTACTCTTAGTTTTTTTCTTTTCGAAAGTAATTAAGTCTAAAATTAAATATTTTTCTTTAATTATAATGATGAATGTCCCAATTATACACCAGTCTATTGCACAGGTATTCGAGATACAACCCATTCTTCATCTTAAAAACAATAATTAGTTCATTCATACAAATTCTTTGGAACATTGACATCACTGACGAACTGATCACTGATCACTGACATGACACATTGAACACTGACGAACTGGAAATTTAATACGTTTAAATTTAAATCGCATATCTGATTGAATGATTTGTATTGCAAATATAGTTGTTTCGATGATATTATTCATTAATTTTTTCACTAATAATCTTGTGCCATAACAGTGGTTGATTTAAATTGCGTAACATAATTATTATGGACACACCAATTTTTAATTGCAGAATATGTGGTGGAGTTCCTAGTAAATCAAGTGGATTTAAAAATCCAATTAGGCAATAGCTTCATCATTATCCATTACGCAATCGGACGACTTGTATGTAATTGTCTGGCCACTTGTTTTGTTTTGAATGTCTATATTTATTTCATTGACATCTTTATTTTTCGCTGCCAATATAGCGCGATCACTCAACCATGGATAATATATATAATTAAGTACATTATTAGGATATACACTTGATATTAAGTCTTATTCTGATTGATTTAGTTCACAAAAATTGTCAGGCAATGTTACTAATCCTGTTGTATTGTTGATTGTTATATTGCCATTTCCAATGTCTAATAACTGACAAATAAATGACCAGCTGCATCACTTTGTAGTTGTATACGCATGTTTACATTAAGTGATAATTTTTATAACAAACCTCCCCAAATGTGATGATTTTATAAATGCGTTTGCTGGTGTTGATCAGAAGATAGGAGGTAAAAATTGTCTGAAATCATCTGCTAATAATATAAGAGCACCTCCAAACGGTTTTTCGTTGTGTCGTACATCTTGCAGTGTACGATCTAATGCATCTAATGACTTGTTATGTGCCTTCGGCATTCATTCCTAATAATAATCTCACATTGGCGGAAGAACTTAAGTTGGCTTGGACATTAGCTGCAAAACTAAACGAAAAGCCAGAATTAAACTGCGCACTATCTAAATAAATAAATAATAAAAATATTCAACGAATTTGTTATTTATCTTGACTTTAAAATTTATATAATAAAATTTACACGATAAATAATTAAAAATCAATTTTTGGTTAGAATTTTCAGTACCCGGTTTTGAGTGTAAAAATGTATGGTTTTTTTTTAATTTTTTGTAAATTTTTTCACTACACAAAAATACTTATCTAATAGATTACGTTTATTAATATCATTTTTTTTTTCAGTGCCACAAAATATATTTTTTTATTTACCACCGTCATATGACGGACCTTTTTGCTAGTTTATAATAACAGAGACACTGCCGAGTGCTGAGTGCCGGTTATTTAATAACCAGCAGTGATAGAGACCAAATAAAAATAGTTAAATCAAAATATTAAATGAAAAAAACCTAAAAAGTGATATACCTAAAAACTGATATGAATGAATATGATAACAATAATATAAAGTTAAGAGCATAAGAAAAGAATAAAGAAGAACATATAAAAATAAAGTAAAATGAATAAAATAAAAAAATTGAGTCCAAAAACAAAATTCTCTTTTAAATTACCAATGCATATAACTATAAAGGTGAAAACACAACCCGGGTGATTTTTCACGACGAAATGTCAAATACTGTTGAAAATACATGTATTTAAATTAAAGTGAACAAAACAAGAACAAAATTTCGCCGGCGGTTTTTCCGTCGAGTTGAAAAATTTCTATTTCCTAGCTTTGCCGTCGCGATTTTTTTTTTTTCCTTCTACGGAGGTGGCCCTAATATGTCAGAGCCGGCATGTAGGCTTTTTAGCCCTTTATGCCGTCCTCCAACCCTCAACTTAGTCGACCCTTTTGATAAAGGCCAATAGGTTTGGGGGATTTATCTTGCAGAAGTTTTTTGAGGTTATGTAGTGCGTTTCCAGCAGCCTGAGTCTCAGCCTTGAAAGAGCTAAGCACTCTCCTACAACGTGTGTGAAGGTCTCTTCCTCTTCCAGACAGTGTCTACAGGTTGGGTCTTCACTTAGTGCTAGTCTACACATGTGTTTATTCATGTGGTTATGACCAGTAAGTATCCCCACCATCTTCCTACAGTCTCCTCTATTGAGAGTTAGCAGGAAGTTGGTTATTTTGGTGTTTATTCTTGGTGCATATATTTTGGAGACCCTGTGGCCTTCCATACGCTCCCAAAGAATATTTGCTTCCCTTTTCAGGGTGTTTTCTATTGATAGTTTAATATTACCAATAGATATACCAACTGCTTCCCACCGATGATCTGGCTAGTTCGTTAGCCTCCTCATTTCCAGTCAAGCCACTATGACCCACTATCCAGATCAGCTGTACCTTGTTTCGGAGCCGTATGAGGTTCATAGCTTCCGAACATTCTTCCACCAATCTGGATTTGATGAGGTTACTTTCAAGAGCTTTTAAGGCAGCCTGACTGTCACTAAAGATTCTAATGACTTTGTTAGACCATCTTTGCTCTTTTATTATATTCACTGCTGCTTTTATGGCAAAGACTTCAGCCTGGAAAACTGTGCAGTGTTTGCCAAGAGGAAACTGGAGTTCAAGTTGCTCTTTTTCAAAGAACACTCCAGCTCCCGCGCCTAGAGCCGTAAGGGATCCTTAAGTGAAAATGTCCGAGGTATTTGAGGACCTGGCCTGCTCTTCTGAACCACGCCAGGTCTCTCTTGTCGGGATTTCTATTTCGTATCTCTCTTTAGGGATACGTATGTAGTGATGTCATCTGTTGGCATGAAGAACTCTTTTTGCTCCTCTTCTAAATCCTTCCATAGCCTCTGATGTTTGTGCCATTCGCCCGACACCATTCGGTGGTCAAGTCAATGGCATTTTGCATTTGCGTAGACGCCTCATATAACCTCCTCTTAGAAGAAAAATAATTATATAATATTCCCGCCTTCAACAAGACCCCTGCAAAGCTGGGAGATATCTCATTACAAATGAGCATGAGTTGGAACAACTTTTGCTGAATCAATCCACCTTGCTCGTTAGTACTGCTCCCATCGACTACCTGAACGATTGTATCGAACTCTCTTCTAGCCGCCTGCGCGTAGCTGACAGCCTGTCGAGAGGACGTTTTCGTCTCTCTAGCCTTTGATGGTCCCTTTGGCTTCTGAGCACCCTTTTTCGGGACCCTTCCACCCCCAGGATTCAACAACGTTTTTTGGCCTTTCGGTTTCTGGGTAACAGTTTTTGGGACCCTTCTACCTTCAGGATTCGAAGTTGATGATGTCGCAGCATGGAGACCAACCTTTTGGTTCGCCTTCCCAAGACCGTCTTTGAGGACAGCCTTCTCTACATCATCTTTCTCTTCCGAAGTTAGCCCGTTTGAGGGACCAGCTTCTTGAGAGCTTTGCGGGGGAGGATTCATAGCCGCATTACGCTTAGCCATTTTCCGCCTTCTCTTTTTAGAACCGCAGATGTTCTTTTTCTTCCTTTTACCTCTTTCCTGAATGATCGAACCACAACCAGTAGTCTGTAATTCAACAGACACGCCAGCCATTGGTTCGATGTCCTCAAGAAGAAGGTTTTCCATAGAGACACTTAGTAAATCATTTGCCATGGCATCTGATTTACCAACTGTCCCCGGGGTCGAGGCTACGAAGCCCTGTGTTGCCACAGGAGAGGTATGCAATAATTGGCTCTTCCCAGAATCCGTAGAGCCTGCCTCCGTAGAGGGTGGATTTGTCAGACTAACTGACTTACCACCTGTGGTATAACTGCTTGTTTTGTTCATTGCATGTTTTTGTAATTTTTTGGTCTGCCCCGGAAATCCGGTATTTGTCATATCTGACAAACGCCCCCCTATCCGCCACCTGGGGAGGCACCCGATGGAGGAAATTACAGAAAACCGTACACGGCCGTCGCGATTAATATATTATACAATTGTATGTGATAATTGTTTTTACGTTATATTTTTTAATGAATTATGTTTGTGGATTTTGAATTTTTATTTTGAATTTTGAACTGAATAAATGAATATGAAATTATAAAATTGAATAATTGATTTTAATATTATTTTATTTAATTATTAGAAAAGTAAGTTTATGTGTGTATTTCTTAAATTAAATGCTATTGTTGAAGATCGGTTATATGAACTGGATAAAGAATTTTGTAATTGGTTTTCATCTTTACGTTCGAAACGACAACGTAGAAATTATTTTAATAATTTTCAAAATGTTATCCACTTTATTATATAAATGGAATGTTCAATAAAACATTCAATAAAAACAGAAATAGATGTTTTCGCCGCGAAATGTCGTTCGAAATGTCGTATTTTAAACAGTTGTTGACATTTCATCGCGAAAAACCGTATTTTTAATATACACAAGCAAGATCGTAAAAATGTCCCTCTCAATTCTCAACTCTGATCTTCATACGATCAAACTACTTTTGTTTATCTTTATATTAACGGCCTTCCCTATTATTATAACCTTATGGTATTACCTTTTTCTAAAATATCTATATGTACATGAACTTACACACAGAACTTGTTTTTGCACATGTTTGAATATACAAACAATTCCGGTTTTATTTGTTTTTACAAAATGAAATAAAGAGGTAAAAACAAAAATGTTATTGTTTTTGATAATCAGAATTGTTTTTAGTGATATATTTAAGTTATGGAATAAAACTCGAGTTTCCTTTCACTAATCATTTATATTTATTTTACAAATATCGATATTTCAGAAGCAACTTACTTCCTTCACCAGTGTTTGCGACTAATTTAGAGAGTTGTAATTTTTTTCTCGTAAAATAAAATTAAAGCAACACAACTAAACTATTCTTAACCCTATAGCTCATAATATGAGCCTATCAGGCTACGTGTTTTCTAAATTTTTCGTAATATTGTAACGATTCTTCTTCCTAATCTTCATTTAGGTCAATATTTACTACAATTACAAAAATACATAGTTTTTTTTGCTTAAAAAAAATACCACGTTAATTCATAACATGAGCCTGAGAGGCTCTCATATAATATTTCATAATAATTTCTTAATAATGTTAGAAAGTTTTGACATGAATAAATGATCATGAAGTGACTGACGACATAGAATTCGATGATGTGCCAATTGACTCTGAAGAGGATCATTTATCCGAAGCTTCAGAAGCAGAAGATGAATTTACTTATGATTCTGATAATAACGGTAAAATTATAATTTCTCATGGAGAATTTTTTGCAAAAGATGGTACAAAATGGGCTCAAAGGCCTTAACGCTTTGTTCAAATTAATATTTTGCGCTGGAAACCATTTGCCGCAATTGCACGCCTTATTCGAACTCAAATAATCAAAGTTATCGATCGTTTTAGGAGCCTATGGTTCAATTATATTCAAAGCTATACTATAGGCGTAAACCGCTTTACCAAAATTTTACATTTTGTTAGATTTGATGAAAAAACCACAAGAAGTAATCGACGTGGACTAACAAATTAACCCCAATTCGAGACGTGTTTGAAGAAATAAATAAGAATTTTGGAAAATATTATATACCTTCAGAAAATCTTATCGTAGACGAACAATTAATGCCAACATATGCAATCAAAGCCTGACAAGTATGGTATTAAAATTTGGTGGCTTTGTAACTCTCAGACGGCATACCTACTCAAAGGAATTCCATATACTGTGAACAAAGATAATAACAGACCAACAGGACTTGCTTTGGAACTAGACGGAATATTACGATGGATAACTATTTCACTACGTTAGAACTTGCAAAAAGTTTGTTATCTAATGGATTGACGATTGTAGGAACTTTACGTCGAAACAAAACTTATATTCCAGTTTCTTGCAAGTAAAAATAGAGATCAACTTTATTTGGACAAAAAAAAATCCAATAACAGAAATTTATTTCTAAGTGCTCTTGGTGAAAGTTTAGTAAATTCTCTTATCAAAAAGCGTGCTAGTACGAAAAAGCTGTAATTACCACCATCTCGTTGACTGCAATTTCAAAAACGGCAGCGTTTATTTTGTTAATTTTGTTATTTTTATTTTTATCTAAAAATTAATTATTTAAAATAAAAAAATTAAAATTTATTAAAAATAATTTTTTTCTATTAGATAAAATAAACTTGCTAAGCCAATTATGATTAGTTACATGTTTCATTAATTTCGTCTTTGAAATTTATATATTATGTTATTTTATTGGACATTAAATATTTTTAATGACTATTTCAATATTAAGGCCTCTATGATGGAGAGAAATAGGATTCTTTGAATGATATCTAAATTTTGCACAATAATAAAACCATCATCCGTATACCTTGCTCTCACTTTCTCTTTAATTTTCCCCATGATCTCACCCAATTTTAGATTGAATAAAAAGGGTCTCAGAATAGTCCCCTTTTGAATTTTTTTAAATATTTAAAACTAAAATGTTCTGATATATACAATTTACCATATTTTATTTTACTTGGATAATCGTTTTTTTAGTTTTACTGTATTGTTTGTTATTGTTGATTAAAAAATTATTATAAAATATATTAATTATATTTTTATTTCTTTTTCAGGTAAATTCAATTGCAATTTCAGCATAAGTATTGTAAGTTATAAAAGTTAAATTAAAAGTATCATCTGATTATTCATAATTTAGTTTAATATATTATATTGCATCCAAAATTATATATTAGAATTCAGCATTTTGATTGTGAAATTATCTCACCTTGAAATATCTTCTTATCCTGGATTACCTAATTGAAGGAAAAAAAAATTCCGCGCAAAACTATAAACAATTTAGTAGCATAACATAATGACTATACCTAAAAATTAGGGTTCCCAGTTTTTCGAAATTCTTCTACCGGCACTTTGCAAAATTGAACTTGAAATGTTTTTGTAGTTTTTATAATGGTAAAATAATAATACAAAATAAATGCAATGCAATATTGTGTACTAATTTTTTTATATTTAGTAGTAAAAAAAAAAATACAAGAAAAATAGCAAAAATAATTTCATTCTTTTTTTTAAATTGAAAATTATATAATAATAAAAAATAAAGAAAAAAAATTTTTTTTAGAAATATTTACCTTCAATTTAAGCGTACTAAAATAACAAAAATAAACTTTAGAATCGCAGTTTGATATAAGGTTTTCAAAGCAAGTGATGATTGTAATTACAGAAAATGTAAATAAGCCGAAATGTTTACCAAATCTCTTAATGAAATCATAGCAAAACTTCATAGAATTTCGACTAATTAGCTTTTTCCGTAATTACAATCATCACTTGCTTTGAAACCCTTATATCAATCAAACACTAAAAAATTACACACTTTATAAAAAGAACCCCTGTAAAATGCAAAAAATATTTGACTTAAAATCGTAGATAAAATGTGAGAAAAAGTCTGAAATGTAAACACTCGACTTTATCTATAAATAGATCTTAGATTTTGTCTGACGTGTAAACGCTGCCTAAGCATAAATAATTGTTATCTTGTTTTCATAAACGCAGAAAAAAATGCGTCGCTACTGTGCAGATTTTTTTCTCTGATGTTTATGAAAACGAAATTATCTGCAGATGAGCAGAAAAAATCTACGTAGATTTTTGTGTTCAGAAACGTCAGAAAAAGTTTTTAACTAAGAGTTTTTTATTTAGTTGCATTAAAAAGAAAACCATTACAAACTTTTGAAATGTCGTTTAGCACCTTGCCCCAAAAAATACTTTTTTTCCTCTTCCCGGAAGTAAACTCGGACTCCATCTGAAGCTTCACCGAAATTAAGACTCTCGCTTCTGCGTCTTAACCAAATATGTGGAGAATATACGTAAATACCAAAATATTTCGCATTATTTTAATACTTATTAAAATAGTATAGTATTCATTAAACATAATAATTATTGTTTTAATAAATAACAATAAATTCAATTTTAATATGTACTTACAAAATATCTTTCCATACGAGTCCATTTTAGTTTGTTTTATTTATATTGCAGAAATTGCAGCAATATTTTTCTAACTGCAAAAATTTACCGACGCTGACGCAATACTGATGATGACACAAGCGCCTGCTTTTTAACTTTAACAAATTTATCGCATGACATTGTTTATGAACACAAAATCTGCAATTCTACGCATGTTCTGCGTTTATGAAAACTAGAAAAAGTATATATACATGCATAAATCGAAATTGAATTGTTTTTACATGCCAGAAGAGTGATTTGTAGCTGAGTAATAGATAACTAATAGGTCAAAATTTTGTTTTCTTCCATAAAATGCAAAGAACACAATTAAACTAAGCCATATGATTATGAATGTAACAAATGCCAACCCTATATAACACATGTATGTAAATATAGTGAAAGAAAGAGAAATAATAAAAGAAAGAGATTAATAAAAGAAACCAAATTAAAAACAAAATAAAAATATAATGATAATGATGATTGAAAATAATTGAAATTGAAATATAATTGAATAATAATTGAAAATCATTGAAATTATTGAATTTATTTTATATTCCTTTTTTTGTTTTTGTTTTTTTCTTCTTTACACCATAGAAATGTCAATAAATATAGTGAATTTAAAGATAAACTAAATTTTAACTTTATCAAATATATATATTACATTATTATTCCACATATGTAAATTTCACCTTTGTTGAATGGTTATTGAAATGGTATTGATTGATTGGTTATTGAATTGAAGCAAACATATAAATAAATTAAAATACTTATAAAATGCAAGGCGAGTTAATTAAGGCAAATATAATAATAATGCACTTTCTTTGGTAGGTATACCATAACAATTCATTTTTCATATAATATCTTTAGATAATATCATTTTAATAATCATAAATAATAAACATTATTTCAAAAAGTTGTACTTTAAGTTGCTTCTAGCTGCTTTCAATAAATTTTTGTTTCTTATTTTATTTCGTGTTTAAATTCACTATATGAAATTTTTAAATTTTCTAAAATTAGTAATTCTTATCCAACATTTTTTGGTAGAAGTCTATTACGAGTCACAACGTTCAACTTCAATTAGTTATTGCACAAACACCCAAACATACTATTCTCCATTTTGTCAATTGCATCACAAAATGATTTCGACTCAATTATTTGTTTTAAGTACCGTAATTCCATTTATATTTCATCACCGCAATTTTCATAATTAATATTACATATTTCACTTACCATTATAACATCATCAATAAATAAAATCGTTTTCGATTTCAAATAAAACTTGGAAATATTTTTAAATACGCTCGTTTTAAAATCAAACCAAATTTTCGAGATATTTTAACACTCTTTCAAAAACAATATTTGCTTCTTTTTTAAATTTTAATAAATCAGAATTACACAGATGATTAAGATTCTGATGAACTTTAAAACCATAAAAATGATAATTTTTTCTTTGGATTACTTCATTTCTGAGAATAAGTTGAGAATAATGAATGACATTACTAGATAAAGTTGAGTTGCGTCAGTATTGTTTTTTTCTAAAATTAAAATAGTTTTTTGGAAAAATGCTAAAAACAAAATGAACAAAGTACAAAGTCTCGAACACTCGAGCAATGTCAATGTTTCAGATATACCATCTGCTTGATCAGGAAAATGAATCTGCATATAGCATTTTGAAATTGTTCTTCATCTTGTTGAATTAAATAAGTTTTAATAGCAGCCCAACATTGAAATAATCAATCGAACCATCTTGTTGAAACGTGTTTTAAAATATATTGGTAAGCCTGATTGCAAAATAGGAAAAAATCTTTCAGTTTTTTTACTTTGTTTGCACTCATCGAAAACTCTTTATAAACCTTCAATATTAGAGTTTCGACATCGTATGACAATTACAACCAGACTTAATTACAACAATTACAACTATATGGCAATTACAACCAGACTTAAGCAAATTTGTTTTTTTTCCCCTTTTAATTTGGTATAAACAGATAGATGAATTTCTACCGAAATTTAATGGTGAGTTATTTGTTGAAAAAGTTACGAAAATTTGTTTGAAATCATCAATATTATTGTAAATTATTTGATTTTGTTTCAAAACGGTCATTTGCTCTGCCGGTCCATCGTATGAAAGTTCATTGGAGTGTATGCTCGTCACAGTATTAATTTATTAAAATATTTCTATAACATCTTTTTTATGAGATCTTTTTGTTTCTTTTTTTACGGTCTATCAAATAAACAAACTACTTTTAATAAAAGAGTCTTATTCTTCCAAGCACTGTTATGACTTTGTATATGAAACTCCCAGTCATATGCTAAATATTAATAATAATAAGAATTTGGAGGATAGATGTGCGGCACGGGGAAGGATAAATTATCGTTGGGATATTATTATTATGGAAACCCGGTCACCTGGGAACCCTGCGAAAAATAAATTCATATCATAGTATAATGTTTATCCAGAAGACACTAATCTAATTGAAAAACCTAAAACCATTAAAGAGTTAGCACTTATATTAAATAAATACTTAAAAACTTTATGAAATGGGCTGGATTATAATGAACTATGTTTAAACGCTCAAGAAAACTAATTACATAATATTTAATGGCCCAGAATAAATTTAAATAAGGTTTCTAATCTAAAATTAAAGAATTTTGAAAAAATATTTAGTTTTAATATTTCTTTTAAACATCTAGCTATTATTCAAAAGAATAGGTAATAATGAAAATTGTTTGTGATAATAAAATGATTAAAAAAAATAAAAAACCTGGAAAACTCATAATTGAGTTCAAATGTCTATACAACAAACAATTGAGAATTTAGTTTAAATTTAAAGTTTAATATTTTTTTAATATATTTTGAAATCAAAAAATATTCTGAAAATGAAAAAGTAGGAATTTTAATCATACGTGAATATTGTCCAATTATCGATTAGTTTAAACTTCTTCTGAAATTTCTCAACCAAACTGTACAGGTATCTTAAAAGAGTCTGTTGAAGAATTACAATCGATTCAAAGCTTTTGCAAAATTATTCTTTTACGAAAAATTCTATGTACACGTATTCTGTACTCGTGTGTTTGTAATTATTGTACTCGTATACTATGTTATTATACATATCAAAAATATTATGGACAATTCCGTTTATGATCAAAAAATAAATCAGTTGAGCAATAAATTACATTTTTGGGTTCTTTTTTCGTATTCTCATTTCAAGTTATAAGTTATAAATTAAAATAAATTTTCACTTCTTAGAAAATAATTAAAATTTTTTTCATATAAGCTTTACTTTATTTATATTTTGAACCAAGACCTGCTCTTGGATAATTTTTTTTTTTTTCTTTTTTGTTCAGACATATTAAAGAAAAAGTCCAAAACGCGAGATTCATCAAATTTAAAAACAAAAACAATTTGAAAATCAAAAATACTATCCATACATAAAACCTTCATTTTGGCCTCATTGCTATACATAATATTTGTGTAATTTTTAAATAACAAATACATGTTATTAAAAGTGACTGTAAACAAAACAGGAGTAAAGAAGAAAGAAAATAGAAGTTAAAAAAATAAGTATCAAAAAATGGTGAATAGACCTTTTTAATTTACGAAAAATATGAAAAGAATAATTACTGGCATTTATAGCACTTGTTAAAGTTACTTTAAAGTATTTTGTTTCTCTTTTTGTTTGTTTTGCAGATTGTTCATTATCTATCGTCAAAAAAGATTATAGAATATAGAAAATTTGTATGAAATCAAAATTTGAAATATTTGTGGTTTGAAAAACATCCCGAATATTAAAAGAATATCCACACAGCGTGGTTCTTTTAACGTTCGTGTTTTTTTTAAGCCACAAATATTCCAAATATCTATTAACAATATTCCAGCAAGATTCATTATATACTTTTTACTTTTGCGTTTTATTTTATAATAGTTCTAGATTCTTAACATCCGCCACTAGTTTTATTTTCAACATTTTCGGGAGCCAGTTTTGTTTTGATAAAAGTATATTTTAAAAATTTATATTTTTAAATTATTATTCGGCAGCAGTCGAATCTCTTTATTTGTGAAAGAGTATCTCAGCTTAAATTTTCATGCCTGTAACACAATTGGTTTTGTAAATATTCCTTATAGGTGCTACGAGTTGTATGGCAACGACGTCAGTTGTCAGTTGTCAGTTGATAACTTTGTAAAGCACCGTGTGCGGTTCCTTTTTTGATCGTGAGTAACTGAAGAAGAGCTCTATCTTTAAATCTATTAAGCAAAATTATTTGTTTTCTTTTTGCGTTTGGTTTTAATATTAAGCCACAAAGTCTACGAAAATACAAACCTACCTGCCAAATAAATAAAAAGACGGGGAATTTAATATAAAAGTACATAAAATAAGAATGAGAATTTGGTTTTCGCTGTTCCCTTCACTCCTTTTTCACTTCCTCTATTAGTGAGTCCTCATATCAGGCGCGTAGTACAAAAAATTTATAATATAAAAGTGTCTCATTAGAAGAAATGGGTTATCTAGTCAAATAGATTTTTGCAAAAAGAAATTTTGCCAAAATTTAAAGTTTGATAAAAAGTATTTTGTGAAAGTGGAGTTTGTAAAATAGAATTCGATAACACTGTCCCGCTCCCAATAGAGGAACATGCTCGTGTTTTTGATTATACCCTTTAGAGTTAAGATAAATACAATGCTCGGGCACAACCTTGTGATTTCTCAATGCGAATGGTTTTCATTAAAAAATTATCGAATCTCACAATATTTGCTTTTCGGTACAAGCATTTATTGGAGTAAAAATGCTTGTAGTCCGTTTCTGGTTACCTATGTAGAAATTTACGTTGTCTCTTATGCATTTCCTTTCATTTGGTAAAATTCAACTTGTTCAAAACTTTCCTTTTAATTCGAAATCCATACTTCCTACATCTACAGCTATACTAAAACTTTAGTCAAATCCTACATTATATATAAGGTTTCTAATGAGATTCAGAATATTATTAAAGATCGTCTTAGAAAATTCGAAGAAGCCTTTAATGATCTCTTTCATTATCAAAATGTTAGAGTTTCAATTGGCGTAATTGCATTACTTAAAGAAGATCCATCAATGATAGCATCAAGTGTCAAATCATTTTGTGAACGTGATACAATAGACATGAAAATCCCTTTAAACGATGATGACTTAGAGAGTGAAAATAATTGGAAAATCAATAATTCTATTCAGTAATTTTACATCAATAATTTAAAAAGAAGAGTTATTTGAAAATTCACAAGGATATACTAATAATTAAGCCAAAGCTTTTTATAAGGAAAATAGGGATTGCCTCAGAATCAGCCCCAATGTGGGACAAAAAATTTTGAAACTATTAAATACTATAGATGAGAATACAATGGAACAACTGAAAATAGATGAAAAATGTTTGAGAAAGAGTGATAGTGATGAATGGTTAAATATATCATCGGAAGAACTTAACACAATGCTTCTTAATAAATATGGAATTAAAACACTATATCAAGCAAATGTTAACATTAATGCTAAAATATTGAAGAATTTTTGGAAAGAAGGTCTGGGGTGGATGGAATTGAAATTAGAGGGAAAATATACCAATTATAAACTCTATAGAACAAACAAAAGATACTCCCGCAAATGCATCAAAATCTCAAGACCCAAATCAGATAAGTTTTGATCTTGATGCTTTCTCCACACATATTAAAAGCTTCTTGGATTTCGTAATTCCAGAAGATAATTCGGAATCTAATTCTGAAATGAATGACTATGAAGATGAAAATGATTAATTTAGAAAAAAATTTGGAAGACATGACAAATGACAATGCCAAAGTTAATTTAAAATCATATTTTAATTATTCAGATCAAATGGATAAAGAATTAGCTAATACAAATATTGGTAAAACTTTTAGTACATCAAAGCAAGAAGATGATGATTTTTATGATATCGAGTCGTTCAAACCAATAGATATCAATGTTAATACATTAAAAAGTATGATGGATAGTTATAAAACTCAAATTGGTGGTTGGACCTGTTTCAATGCTTTTAAACGCCATGGGCGTGGGAATTGGCAAAATTGATGATACATAAAATAAACCCTCTAATTTATCTGAGACACAAGCTTAAGCACATAACATATTATTTTAAGAACGTTATACATTTTAAGATGAAACCAATTTAAGTAAATTTAAAGAGATCGTTAAATCAATTTGTGAAGTAAATGAATTTGTACACTATAAGCTTTTTAAATCATATCAAAATACCTACAAGTATTTTAAAAATATTTTGTAACATTTATATTTTTCTTTTGCCCAGAATATTTATCATTGTAGTTAAATTTGTTTATACTCAATAAATAAATTTTAAAGGCGAATAAAGAAAATATTTTATTTAAATAAAAACAAAAAAAAAAAAGTTAAAAAAAAACGGTATGTCCAAAAAGAAAACGAAGCATTTCAATCAATAAATCAAAATGGTATGATGGTAACACATAATTTTTATTTGATTCTTAATTTAGTATAATTTTACTATTCTTAACAACTAATTTATAAAATTTTATACTGTTTTTTTAATAACATTTTTTTAAAGATATTCAAATTGTTTTCGAATTTTAATTAATTTGGTAAATTATTATATAAATTCAATCCTTTACAGTAACATATTCTTGGGTTTTTATTTCGAAAGTAATTAAGTCTAAAATTAAATATATTTCTTAAATTACAATGATGAATGTCCCCATTATACACCAATATATTGCACAGGTATTCAGGATATAATGTATTCTTCATTTTGAAAACAATAATTAGTACATTCATACAAATTCTTTGGTACACCGACATCCAAACCAGGGTTTCATGCATAAAACTTATTGCAGTATATCTGTTTAGCTTTAAAATTATTCTCATTGCACGATTCTGTAGTTTCTGTATTCTGCTTATATCTTCTTGCGATGACATAAATATAATAGTTGAACAATATTCAAAATGTGGCTTTATCATGACGTTAAAAATTTTTATAGCATTCATATACGACATTCTACATCTGATTTTAGAAAAGAAGTATATCTTCTTGGAAATTTTTTTTTCTAAATAGTTTATGTGGGTCTTAAAATTCATTTTATTATCCAAAATTATTCCTAAATACTTCATTTCATTCACTTCTTCAATCATTATATTATCCATTTTGATTTCAACACTTTCATTGCAATTAGTTTTCATAAATTTAGTTTTTTTGGTATTTAATTTAAGCTTGTTTTGTTTTAACCAATAACAAAGTTTATCTAGTTCATAATTTATTATATTCCTACATTCATTTATATTATTACCAGATACAATATAATGTGAAAAAAGAATTGAAAATGTTAAAAAAGAAAAAAATAATAATTTGTACACACGTTGATTCAAATTAGAAATGCTTCGTATCTTATAGTAATTACCAATTAGTTTCCTATTAATAAATTATTTGGCTTTTTTATTAGATAATTCTATTTCTACCTAGTAAGAGAAGAGTGATATTCTTTTACACTAATCTTTTTACCTCGATTAGTTTCAATCACTAATGAAACAAGTAAATTGCTTCCGAAATATCGATATTTGCAAAATAAATATAAATGAAATTTGACTTTTATTAATAAATTAAATATCACTAAAAACAAATCTGGGTTATCAAACATAAAAATATTTCATTTTTTCTAAGTTTATAACTAATTAAAAATAGATCATGATGTATTATTAGCGATTTTAGGGCTGTTTCGCTAGTATTTATTTTATAGCCTAGAAAGACGAATATCAGTATAACAACCAGTAATTTAAGCCTACTGTAAATTTCTACCATTATTACTTTATCACCGTACCAACTAAATAGTTTTTAAAGAACGCAATTTGAAGATGGCAAAGTTTTTTGTAATTTTGATAAAAAGTAACAATCAAATGCTTTATAATGAATGGTTAATAAATACAAAGTCGGTATAGCATTTTCTAAAATACTAAATTAAAGATTTTTTAAATGAATTTTTAAAATTTTAATATTATTAATTAAATAATAAAATTAAAAATTGTAAATATATTTCTGCAATCATAATATTTAATCTGTAAATGGAAAAAATTCAGTACAATTTCCAGAGCCATTTCTCAACCGATTTTCATTATTTTTTTTTTAAATGATAGAAGAACAGAATCGTAGCGAATTTCAATTTAAAATTTTAGCCATATAAAAGTATAAATACATACCTTCACGAATGCAAAACAAAAGTAACGTAGAAGCAGTTATACTATATGTAGTACGGTACTTATGTATGTACATATGTTCTATTAGTCATATGGTAACACATATGTTTATTATTACTTTTTAAACTGTGCTGTGTACGCTATGTCAAATAGCTTCAAATGATAATGAATGCCGCGAAGGTTTAAATGAAGTAATAATTTTTAGGGCCAAGGATACTCAAAACCCGTTCCAATTGGTCAATTATTTGTTTCATTTGTGGATTGAATTATACCACTAATATATTAGGACTGTGGAATGAAGAACTTGGCTTACCAATTCCACAATATGACTCCAATTTAGAAGTTTCTTCGTATATAAACCTAGAGGCAGATGTTTCAATATTTAATGAAATGTATGAATCTGCTAATAACGAACCACGTACATATTATTATTGATAAAGAGATTTTAGTATATTATAACGAAAATCGACAAAAAAACTTTTTGGAGGAAAAACCATTTTATTATGTCGTGATTTGCGGCAAACTTTCCCAGTAATTCCTCATGCTCAACGTGCAACTTTTATTGAAAATTGTATAACATCTTGGTCCGAATATTCTCTGAGAGCATTGCCCAGCTAAAAATATGAGACTTTTGTTCGGCGAAATTGAGTTCGTTGGATTTCTTCAAAAAAATGACGATGGTAATATGTCAATTTTTCCTCAATTTGGTACAATTGAAATTCTAAATCATTTAATAGGCACCACTGATTCTATCATTAATGATATTTATGGTAACAATACTTTTTAAAAAAAAATCAAAAATAAATTGCTTACCTTAGTTTTAAATTACATAAAAATAGATTATTTTTATTATTATTAATAAAAATGTATAAAAAAAAAGTAAATTCTAATAGAAACAAACATTAACACAAAATATTCTTTTAAAGTCTGCCAAATATATTTATTAGAGAAACTTATAAAAAATTTTGTACGATGTTTATTTAGCTTCCTCGAATGTCGAGGATCGGACGAATTCTAGTTTTGATTAATGTATTGCCGACTTCATTTTTTTATACCTACATTAGAAGACTGATAGACAACACTCGTCAGTCTTCTACTTAAAATTGCTTCACCTAGAGCATCCACTATATTCGATAAAATATGTTGAAATATTAAGTTTTTTTTAAATATTAACATTGTCCAACGAAACAAGTCCAACAAAATAATATGAAGAAATAAAGCTTGTATTTTCATAATTATTCCATATTGTGTTTGATGTAAATAAAAAATTGCAATACACATATATATATAGATAGAATCATTTAAATTGTATTCCATAAAAACATATGCTAAACTAAATTTATTGTTGTCACCAACCTTCAACCCTCCATTTAAAATATAAAAATTTTCAATTATTTAAATTAATGTTCTAAATTTAGAAACAAAAGTTAAATTTATTTCTATTCAATTTATTTTCCCAAAAAAGGAAAAAAAAAATTATGCAGATGAGAAAAACACCACAAAGAAATATATAGAAAATTTACCTATTTTATTTAAAATTGGAGAATTGGAATTTTCTATAAATATTTGTCAATAGATTTCTTATTATGTTTTTTTTATATTGTCTCTAAGTTACTAAAAAACGTATGGTACAATAAAACTTTTTCTAAACGTTAATTCTTATCTAAAAATCAACATAAAAAAAAGTTATCAAAGATTCTGTATACCTGACCTATTTTTCGATACATACTTTATACATATAAGGTAATCGAATTCTAAATTAAAGATGCTCAATATCAATTCTTTATTTAAGTGTGCTTACAGAATTTGACAAAAAACGTTATTGAAAAAAAAATTAGAAAATAAACACACTTTTAGCTAAAAAAATATAAAAAAAAAATTATTTTTAATTCCACTTCGAAACAAATGCCATTTACAAAAACTATCCAACTCATTTGAAAAACAAATACATAATCAAAAAACAAAATATCCTTTTGGTTCAATTTGAAAAAATAAAATTTTAATATTTATGTATTCTTAAAATAACAGAAAATAAAGTTGCCATTTTATATCATACCTATAATACTGTACTAATACAGTAAAAAAATAAAAACAAAAAAATTAATAAGAAAAAAATACCTATTATATCCTTTGTAAGGATTCTAATTTATTTTCTGTGTTGTTATATTTCTGTACTAGCAGAGTTACCCAACGTTGCCCGAGAAATTGGTAAATTCTTTGGAGATTTGTTTGTTTTTAGTTTGGAAAGGAAAATATTATTTAATGTTCTTTTTTATTGATTAACCACTGGTTGCCTGTTGTAGGTTAGTATGTGAATTTAACTTGCTTTTGGGGTTGGAATTGTAGAAAGAAGTATTTTTGCAAACTACATAATTGTTTATTTCTATGTTAGTATGAAACTTACACCTTGGATCTACACTTTCTGCGAAATTTTTTGAACTTGCTTCTCACTGGAGTTATTATTTGGGCAAAAGTCATACTCAGAAACTACTGGACAATTTTGGTTCATATTTAGGACACATGTTGGGCTCCGATGAAAACTCTTTTTCTTATTACATACGTGTATCTAATTTCTTATATAATATTTTCTTATTACACGTGTATCGTCGTCCGATGCATGCAAATTTTTTTCACAGTAACACCTTTTGGTTTTTAGAGAGTAGGTACTAAGGAAGAGTTAAAAAAACAAAAATTGCGAGGGTTTTGTAAGACGGGACCCAACTACCTTTGCTGGAGGCTGCTCAATTTTTTTAAAATGGTACTTTTCACCAGTCACCACCTAGAAGATGTAGTTCTGATACTTGTTGATTGATGAAAGCTTGCTACATGAAATTTTTATTATGAAAAGCCAAATGAACTATGTTGACTGGGCAAAACTTGAAAGAAATTGGATTTTTTTTTGTTCTACTTTGACAATTTTTATACATATTATTTACTCAATGGTGTCATAAATCAGTAGTAAGGGAGATAGGGGCTTAAATTAGCAGGGGTAAGAATTAGCACTCAATTTACGTATATACCACCAATCTCAGATGTTAAGTTTTTTATTAATTGCTCTCTTTATTAAGATCTCTATTGAATGACATTATTCAGTTTGTCATTGAACGTTGTGTGAAAAGGTTAGGTGTATGGTTTGATTTTTCAGTCAAAAACATAAATTGTTAAATTTCAAAAACATAAAAACATAAACAGTTTTATATCCAAACTCCATTTATTTGCTCTATTATTAGTTAATTTTTATATTTTTTACTAATTTCATATAATATCCACAAACTTTTTGGTAAAGTTAAAGAAATAATTATAAAGAGGTAATGGGGTAAGTGTTAATACTTACCCCATTTTATGTTTTTGAAAAAAATTAAGTTTTCATTATTGTAATTTTTTAGAATGCGAAATTATAAAAGAAAAATAAACAGAGGGACCAGAAATTTTCGAGCTAGCAGCTCAGGAAGTTCTGGAAAAAAAGTTAGTTTACATAAAAGAACAAAAAATCTATCAATCTATGTCATGTCACTTTGTATAAATTTATGACGAAAAAAAAGAGGACACTGCCATTTGTGTTGGTTTTAAACAACCAAACACCTTTCTGCGTATTATTTATTAAAATGTTCCAGTAACTATTTCGGGTTGCTTCCTAAAGAAGTTAGAAAGCTAGCTTATCAATGTGCTATATTTTTAAAAATTAATAGCATTTCACCTTCTTGGCATACAAACGAGATGTCTGGACCTGATTGGTTTATCAAATCCAAAGAAATCGTAGATTATTAATTAGAACAGCTGAATCTACTTCGTTAAGCAGAGCTACGTCATTTAATAAAACTAATGTAGGATCGTTTTTTGAAAACTAAAACCTACTTTTAAATAAATATCAGTTTGCTGCATCAAATATATGGAATGTAAACGAAACTGGTATAACTATAGTTCAAAAACCTAAGAAAATTGTAGTTCAACGTGGACAAAAACAAATTGAAGGCGTAACATCAGCCGAAAGAGGAATACTTGTAACTTTAACTGTTCCGATTATCACGGTTGAAAGTTCAGTTCATCCCATGTTTATTTTTCCCGAGTCAGATATTCACAAAATTGTCATTCGCAATGGCCCGTCAGATTGTATTGGCACAGGAAAAAAATTTAACCAAATTCAAACGAAAAGAAAAACAAGAACAAATGAAGGGAAAGAATACAAGAAAAGAAAAAAGCTAAAGAAATACAAAAAATTAAAAGAAAAATTTTAAATGAAAGTGGCAAAGAGTGGGTTCAATATATGTTATACCGCAATTGAGCACACGTCAAATGCGCAAAGAGTGACACACTTTTACTTAAATGCACAATTCCGAATCATAATTCGGATGACGATTTTTCTGTCTAATTTAGAAATAAGTTTTAAAAATTAAGGACACTGTGCTGTGACTTTTGTGTTACCAGAAAAAAACAATGTATTATAGTATTAATCTTTTGTTTATATTTGACTAAAAAGTAATTTAATTTATTTTATTTTTATGTTCTCAGAAGTATAACGTTAAGTTTTATTTTTGTTTTAATATTCAATTGTTATCATTTTCGTTATTTTTTTATAATATCTATTCTTTACTTTATTTTTTCTATTAAGCATATTCAATCAAACAAAATAAAATACAGAAAATAACATAATCTTAAAAAATTTAAAAATTATAAACTAAAAAAAAGTTTATTAAAATTATATTTTTATTAGAAACTATAACTCATTTTAAAAAAAATGTTAATTGTGCCCCTGTCTTCCCTACCTGTGCACAAAATTTCAGCTCTGTAGCTCTTTTGGTTTTTGAAATATTCTTTATAGATGCTAGGAGTTGTCAGAATTTTGGAACCGGAACCAATCAGAATTTTGGAATTCAACATAGCCTGTGCTCGATAGAATGTGTACAGTTGAACGTGCATAAAATAAAATTTTTTAGCTCAATATTTTGTATGAAGTTTTGTTGACGAAGACCTGAAAATGACGAAGTACGAATTGATTTTTATGTTATTGTGATTATTTTTGCATGTGCATTACTGTTACTTTTATGTTTGCTTTTATTACCTGCGAATATCTATCCTCTAAGATATTTTTTTGGAAATACCGGTATTTTAGAAAAAAAGTGCTACTGGGCACTTCCGTTTGTTACAAGGTACTTATAACAGATTTAGTAGCTCCGACAACAACAGTGTATCTATTTCAGTGAAATAAAAAAAAAAAAAATAAATAAAATATATATACTTTGGTAAGATGATTTTTTGAATTTTCAATATTTGCAATAATATGGAAGAGTTTAAAATTTTATCTGCCGTTCAGGTAGGAAGGTAAGTAAATTTTATAACTTTTAGTAAAAGTGCAAAAAACACAAAAAATTAGTGTTTTTCTTCAAAAAACCCATTTTTTAATTTTCATATGTTTTGGTGTAAATATTAATAAATTTCTTCGAAATCAAGTCAAACTGTTCAAAATATATGTAGTTTAAAAAAAAATGTTGTTATAGGTATATGACACTTTCTTTTTATTGATTTATACTAAGAGAAACACAAAAAATCAAAAAAAAAAAAAAAAATGCACACAAAAGATACCAAAAACTTATTTTTACAGGTTATCGTTTGAGGAAGAACAAGCATATTTCTCTATATTGGTGAAACATGTGCTAGATCATGAACATGCTGATGTAGGACCACCGGAAAAAATAATATTTGAACCAGTTGCCGGTCTCTCAAGAGTCGAAAGTGATGAAAATGAAGATTATTGTGTTTCACAAAATGAAAATGAAGAATCAGATGATCAAAGAATACATCTTAGACCTAAGTGATGGCCATGATTCTGAGGATGAGTCACTAGATGATGAATCAGAAGCATAAGAAGAAAATAGTCACATTGTTGATTCAAATCAATATTTTATTGGAAAGGATGGCACAAAGTGGAATAAAATTCCATCAACATATCAAAGGGCCAGACAACAAAATATTTTCCGAGAAAAATCGATAGGTCCGCATCCATCAACAAAAAGTTTAACTGATTGTGAAACATTCGCTGAAATTTTGAATACATCAATAGTTGACATAAATTTTTAATTTAACTTCGTAACAGAATTTTTCTCTTTTATAACATACCAAAAATAAAATTCAAAATAAAATTTTTTTTCAAAATATTTTTGGTGTTTTATTTATTTTATGTGTTAAAATATATTAATTTTAGTATATTTCTATTTCAATTTAAAAGATTTCAGAACCTTTAATCATATTTTTTAACTCTCATCGAAATAATTACAAAAATTTTATAGAACACCATACATTTTGTGTGAATAAAAAAAAATATTAACATACGTTAATCTTGCCCAACAGCGAAGAAAAAAAATTAAATGGCCAAAAATTTGGGCATAGACACGTTTTTCTGCACTTTTTTTTATATATTCAATATCTACTCAAAAAATTAGGCACTGATATCTGATTTCATTAAGATCGGCCAAATAATGAAGACTTTTATGCAAAAGTAAAAAAGTAAACATTAAGATACATTAATACTGCCCAAGTGAAAGTTAATAAAATTACTTATTTTACCTAGATTTTATAAAAACTTGTTTTCTAGCGTTAGAGTAAAATTTTTATATAATTGAATTTTAAAATCGAATTTTACTTATTTTACCTCTTTAATAAATTTATTAATATTTTTCTGATAGTAAATTGTGTTTATTTTACGTGCAAAAGTTCAAATAAAATTATGCTTAAAACACTATTATTAAATTAATGACTGTATTTGTTAGCAACTGCAATAGAACCTATTTTATTTACAGATTTTATAAATTATTTTTTTTGTGTTTAATTGTTTTATTACATACACAAAATCAAATAACTATCAATCGAAAAATTAGTCGCAAGTACTGATGAAGGAAGAAAGTTGCTTCCGAAATATCGATATCTGCAAAATAAATATACATGATTAGTGAAAGGAAATTCGACTTTTATTCCATAAATCTAAATATATCACTAAAAACAAATCTGATTATCAAAAACAATCAATCATATTAGAAAGTTTATTTAATTCTTTTTTCGTACAAAAATTTTAGCTACCATTCTTTTATTCTGCCTGAGGTTAGATGTTATGACACAAAGAACTTTTTAAAACACCTTGAAGTTAATTAATTATTATCCCCTTATTGTTATTGGTACACTTAATTTGCTACCCAAATTTTGTCATAGCCTTCAAAAAAGGAAGTTGTTTTTTTACTTTCTAGTTATAATCTAAGAGATGTACATTTTTTATTGCATTTAACCAAATATTATTAAAGCCTTATTATTATCATTATTAAATCTGTCAACAAATTTTTAAACAAAAATATAAAGATAAAAAAACAAATAATATTTAGGTACCTATTCATTTTCTATTTTTCAAGTAAAATACATAAACAATATCAGAAAAAAATATTATGATTTATGCATATGAATATAAAATAATAAAAAATAAAAATTTTTGTGTAGAAATTGCATGTATTTATGCGAAATTTTAGTTTGAAAACTGGTTTAAATTAATTTATAATTTTATTTGATTACAACATTAAATTTAGCATAAATTAACTAACTTTATGATAAATTATCAAAATGTATATTGGTTTAATGTAATTATCCAATTAGAATAGTTTCTTTTGGATTTTAACTATATTAACATTTTTTAGGTCGTTAATAACTTTGAGAATTAAAATTTCCGTCTAAACTTAGGCAATATTTTAAAAAGAAACATTTTCATTTTTATTTGAGTGATGAATTACGACGTAATATTCTTCTAATATAAAATTACACATATAAATTGAACTCTGGTTATAGGGCCATTTGCGGGTCTTAACATAAACCATTCTCATAAGCCATAAAGCTTACATATAAATTTTTGTCAAAATTGGTGCAGTAGTTCTTCCGGAAAATGGTTACAAACATACCGCTTTCTTTTATTATATATAAGATATTATTTTATACGTCGCATTGAATTTTACGTTTTAATCTTCTGAGGCCTGGGTCCTTCATAACATTGTTTGCCAGGATGTTTGAATGCACTTCCAATTTATATAAATGCATTATATATAAATGTTAATTCAAGCTTTCACTGGCAATTCCCGTAGTATTCTTCCGGCAATCAAATCATAGCCAGGTGATTTTTTTGGATTGATATCATTCTTAATAACCGCTACAACTTCTTGTAATTTTATTTTTTTTGCGAGAAAGTCCATCTGGTAGGGAGCATGCATAATATTGTTAATTTGTTCCACATCAACAAAACTGTTTTACTCATCCCATGGCTTAAACACATTACATAAATGTTCAGCAAAAACGTTAGCTTTTTCCTTTTTCGACCCGCCCAGCTGCCATCAGTTTTTATTACGACTGTTTGAAATTGTTTTGGACGCTTTTTTTCTTTTGTTGCCTTCCACAGGTCATAATCAGTTACTTTGGTAGCTGAGAGATTGGATAAGTATCTTTGAGTGATTTCATTTTTGTGTTTTTTTAACTCATTTTTTTTGTTATACGGCTTAAGTTGAGTTTATTTATAATTGTTCGATGATATTGCCAAAGTTTCCTGATTCTTCTCTTTTTAATTATAAGGTTGCTTACGTGTACTTGATTTTGATTTTCTCTAACTATGTATTTAGTATCTGGAGTAGTTGCCCAAGCTGCGTTTTGAACGGATTCAGTTATGTTTTCTACAGCATTCTGTCACTTTCCGTTTTTAGTGGAATATTTATTGTAATGTACTCATCCAGTTTATTTCGAAAACTTATCCAATTTGTTTTATTTGTTGTTAACGAAAGCTTCTTTTTTATTCCAACTAAATCTAGATGGAGATTTAAGATTATTGATGAGTGATGGGAAGAGAGGATTAGAATTAGAATTAATTTGACATTTCTTCTCCACCCCTTTTGTAACAAATAAATCTATTAAATCTAGAATTTTTGCTCTATCTGTTGGCCAGTATTATGGTTCACCAGTAGACAAGTGCTGTAGATTAAGGATCTTAATTGCACTCAGCAGTTCACGCCTTTTTGGTGTTACAAGTCTGGAACCTCATTCAACGTGCTTCGCGTTTTAGTCACCTCCTGCAATAAATTGTGTATAGCTAGTGTATTGATCTCTTTTATTGTTATGTCTAGGCGGGCAGTAGAGAGCGGTTACAGTTAGATGTTCTTTCCAACTTTTTATTTTAACACTTGTTGCTTGTAGAAAATTTTGTGAGAATGTTTCCTTCTCGAAGTGTTCTATTGAAGGTTTGATGATGACGGCAGTACCTCCGTGTGTTTTTCTGTCCGCATAATTTGTGATG
Organism: Argyra leucocephala; assembly: GCA_963942445.1. NCBI lineage: Eukaryota > Metazoa > Arthropoda > Insecta > Diptera > Dolichopodidae > Argyra > Argyra leucocephala. Next base: position 90,314,584 of record OZ012680.1, read on the forward strand.
TAAGTACAATTTTTTGGTATTTTGAAGTAACTATTATTAGTACAATGAATTTCAGAAATTAAAAATATATCTAAAATCTACATCTAGATTTTTCAGTTACAATTGTATTTCTTGTGCATGCGGACACAACCCATTGCCATTTCAAGCTACAATTTTTAATGCTGGTGACATTTATTTAACCAAATTCGTGATTACTGTTGTTAATAAGTTCAACATACTAGACATTTGTGCCATCAAGTTTTTCAGCATAGATTTTATTTCTGAAATGTCAGACGTTGTATGAGTTGTGTTGAATCTGTTTTCGTCGTTGCTCTCTTCTTCCTCGTTTCTTTTGAGTATATCTGAATAAGTTATACCAGGCTTTACAGTGGCGTTGGGTGTTTCCACTGCAATAGTTTGTTCTCTAAGGGATGGAAAGGTTCTATTTCTAAGCTCAGTGTAAACTTAGCAACCCCTATAATTTGCTGGGTGATTACCGTTACAGTTAATACATTGGATATTTTCATCTATTTTCTTGGACATTCTTTCGTAGCATGTGCTTTAGTACATTTAACACAACGTGATTTATGATGACAGTATATGCTACTGTGTGTCCAAGTCTTTGACAGTTAGAGCACTGTGGAACTTCCCTTTTTGTTCGCGGTGGATCAAATTCTACTACGCAGTTTAGTAAACGGTTGAGTTTATAAATCTCTTTATTGTTTTCTTTTTTTTCTAAATTAACAAAGAACATAGGCAGTGGTGTTGTATTTTGGAAACTTCTCACTACGGAGATATTTGTTTCAATGTGACCTTCCTCCTTTAAAGCATCTATAATTTCTACTGTGCTAGTAGAATGGTGCATAATGTTTCAGTACCACTTTATACGATTTTTTTATCTTTAAACTGGAATGAGTGAAATTCCGTATTTTTTTTCATCAAAATATCAATGATTTTTTTGTAGTCGTCTTTGTTGTCCAAGGAAATTTTGACCTGTTCAATTTATTGAATACTGACAGGAAACGTTATCCTGGGATTTACATTGTCAACACTTGTTATTAAGGGATTTACATTGTCGACACCATATATGAATACTGACAGTGGCTTTGGAATTTCATGTATTTTCGGACTTTTAGGAGCATCCATGATTTTATTGATTTCAGTTTGGCTATTTGGTTTATCCAGTATTGCGTATTTGTTGTTTGATAACCAATATTCATCTATTTGAGGTTGGGACAATGTTTTGCTGGCTTTAGGGAAGTTGTTGAAGTTTTCTGGAGATTTCCTATCTGATCTTTTCCTTCTTATTGTTTTAAAAAACTCCCCATCAGTTTCATCATTTGATTTTTCATATTATGTTGCAATCACTTGATTGGTCATAATGTCACCTGGACTTGCACTTCCTTCATACGATTTTGGTGGAGTGACAACAGTCGATTTACTAAATTTTGAACAATTACTTGAACCTTTAGGAGATGCACTAGGGAGTCTTTTGTTCCTTGTAGGTGTAATTGAATCATCAATACTTCGTACTGGTGTTCTCTTCAATGGTATATCATCATGAGTATTATTATTTATTTTGATTTGTTTATAAAAATTTAAAAAAACAAATAAAAAATATAATGACATAATGACATAATGACCATATCCCAAGAATAGCTGGAATTGCTATATATATCTATATATAAATATATATCTTTAGTGTCACATCTTATTTTCAATTTTGAACTACAATATCTGCCCAACGGCAACATCTGTCGTCATCAAATAAACGTTAGAATATTTGCTACCTTACTTACTAGATAAAAACCCGAACGCATATAATATATACTATATATCTACAGATACAAAAACAGATCAACAGATACAAAAACCCTACCACAACAAGCATGTTACTAAAGTCTTTTTTGTACTTAAAATACTAAATGCACTAAGGACATATATTTATTTTGAAAGTCGGCAACATCAGCCATTTTCAAGATACAGTACTTTGGTCACAAGCTTGTGTTACATTTATTTCAAAAGATTGTTACTTCGTAAAAGGCACATTCCTGGTTTAGTTTCCAGAACTTTTCAAGAAAGACAATCTTTTTTTTCCAAAATTTGCTGCTTTAAACTCAATATCTCCATAACGAGAGCACCAATCATCATCAAATAAATGTTGAAATATGCTCCAGACCAATATCTTTCTAGAATATTTAACTGAATATATATATATATATATATAAATATATATATATATCCAATAGATCAATAGATATAATGGTTTTTATACAAAAATATCAAAACAACAAGTATACTTTCAAATGTTCTTTTCGTCCTTAAAGGATAAGATACGTCACTATAGATATATATTTTGGGAAAGCTAGCAATTCCAGCTATCCTTGGGATATGGTAATTAGGGCCTACGCCGATACAATATCTCCCTCAGAAGAGCCCTCTTTTTTTTTAAATCTTCACTTTCGGTTTTTTCGCCGTTAGATGGCTGCGATCGCGATGATTTTAATTTTATTGACTCGATTCGGTAATTTTATTTTACACGAAACGGTAATATCTAATTCAGCTAAATCTAGATGTCAAATTGACAATTTACGTTAGTTGACTTGACAGTTGCTATTTGTTCACTTTCAAATTAAAAAATAATTTTTGTTCCCACGCGCTTTATTTATTTATTTATTTATTTATTTTAACAGTTGATCCTACAAATAAATCTGTAGGTCAACTTTATAGGTCCTTTTCCCTTTCGAAATGTGGGCCTTTTTTTTAATTAAACTATATATATTAATTATTTGGTATATATTTTGTATATTATATATTTATATTATTTTTTTTTTTTATTAGTTATATTATATCTTTATTAATTAATAAATTATATTTGAACCGATGTGGTTGTATAGAAAATTACATTTTTCAGTAGTTTTCACCATTTGAAAAATTTTTCGGTTCTCACGGGGTTTGAACCCGTGCTCCTTCGGTCGTTACATTACTACACTCGAGTGCTTTACCACTCGGCTACCGAGGCCACCCACGCGCTTTATTTTCTATTAATTTTCCGCGAATATTCACTTTTCCGTTTTTTTAAGAAAAATCGACTTATCTCGGTTAAACCTTGATCACGATCCCTTTACGATTGAAGTACTTTAAATTTTAGTTTTCTATTTGCCAACAGATGAATTTTTGTGTAGATTTTAATAAATATTAATTTTTTTTTTATAAGAAAATAATTTTCACAAAGTAATAGTTTTAAAAAAATTCAATTGTTCTATTTTCGAAGTACTTTAAATTACTTTACAGCAATTTTAAATTGAAAAAGGAATACAACTAATGAAATCACATACACGTTAGATTTGTTATGCGGTTTATGAAAATCCGTTTTATTATGAATTTTATTCCATGACTATTCATATTCACCACTAAAATTAAGAAGCGTCAATCCTGATAACTGTTTAAAATATCAGCAAATATTTTTAATTTACGATTCTTGCTTTTATTCATGGCAAGTTTATATATTTGTATTTTTGTACAAACATTTCATCTAACATTATTTGCTCCTGCCTGAAGTTAAATGTTAGAATTACACACATAGCATTTTTTAACGGAGCTTGCCTATTTTTTTACTTTTGTACATTTACTTTTAGTCAGCCATAAATAAAGAAATGTTTCCTTCTTATTAAAATTTACTATTATACAACCTACAAAAAAATTTGAACAATAAAATTTTAATATAAGTTCGATAAACATAATAATATATATCAAATCACCTTGTAGTAAGGGGCATTTAGTGGATGCAATTACTAAAAATAAAAATTATTGTCATTAAAGAGGTACATACCTACCTACATATACATATTTTTATAAAACCTATATTATGACTACAAATGACCAAAATTTAGAAACAGTTACTTAAAAAATAAAAAATGAAGAATTCAAGTGATTTTTTTTTGTTGTTTTTATATTTGTTATTTTAGATTTATTTGTTTTTCGTTTTTATTTGACATATGTACAATATACATTATGTTCGCTGCAAGTAATTATAATAACTGATTTGTTTGTTTTTGTTTTTTATTTTAATAAGAACTCACATGTGCATAATGAATTTGGTGAATAATAAAACTATATGATTAAAAAAATTTCAACTGTGTGCGCATTATTGTTTTATATACAACTTATTTATATATCAAGAGTTCATTAACGAGAGGCGTGATAAAATGAAAAAGCGTCTACTGCGCAGGTCCTTAAATGCTTGTCTATTATAATTATAGATATAGATATACATTTTTTTATTTATTTTTTATATGAATTACTCAAATAGGTACTTACTATTTATTATACAAATTATTTTATATTTTACTCCTTCACTTACACTTTCACTTGTATTGCAACTATTCATTTCTAACTTGAAGTTGAATGAAATAGTAAGCACAAGATGGTTCACGCCATTTTTTTTAAAGTACAAAATAAAATAGCTTTCTAACAAAAAAACTTTGTTGCATTTATTTTTTTTCTGCTAAAATGACACTAAAAAACACGAATTCAACCTTCTTTTTTTGGAAAAATAAATTTTATTTTAATAATAAATTTAGATTTAGAGAACGAAAATTAATATATTAAAACTTGATTTTTAAAAACTACTCCAAAAAATGACAGAAAATCAAGAAAAATAAAGAAAATTTGTTTCTTTTTCATAAATGCCAAATGGCGTCGGTAAAAAATGATAGGAAAAAGTGATTATTAATAGTTAAAATTTCGAGTTGAAATGTGAAATTTCGATATGTTCTAGAAAATTTTTCAAATTTTTGTTTTATATAAGTTTCAACATATTTGAGGATATTCTTACTATTTTAAACTTTAGCTAAAATTTTGCAGAAAAGAAAAAAAAAGAAACGTCAAAATTCTCTCTCTGTTTGCATGTGTTAGTTAATTTCTCTGAAAAAAATTCAATGTAAGAAGCATACCGTCCTGATATATTGTAGTTCTGATATGAATAATGAGTATATTGTATACCCTAAGTCTACATTTGATTATGTAAAATATATGTAGACTTATGTATACCTAAATGGATGTACAGAAGCACACAATCACAATAATGTCGGTTTTTGCATATATATACATATAGTAATAACACCTTTATTTATTCTTTATTTTCATATTTATTCGTTTATATTCCCGAGGAACAAAGAGGAAGTTTGCTTGTATAGGCTTTCGCCTCTCTATTCTACTCTAATTTTATTATAATATTTTTTGTAAGCTTGGCAGGCCTTTTGATTACAGTTTATATAATTAATATTAGATCTATTTGATGATACGGTGTTGATATGTATGGTAACTAAGGAAACATGTACGGTATCTATGTCCTCAGACCAAAGGAAAAAAAACAGGGTGGTCCGATTTAGAGCAAAAAGTTTTTAAGGGGTGATTCCTTGGAGTATTTTAGGAAAAAAATTGTTCTAGAAGAGGGGTCTATCTTTAAATTTACCTGGGCTACAAAGGGTTAAAGAAAATTGGATTAGAAAAATTATGTCTAAAGAATATCGACTACAGCTCAGAAGAAATTGAAACTGGAGCAACATCTTCTTCATAGCTTTTTTTTAGAATTAATACACCTAATTAACGGTATATGTTGAATGAGTATCAGACTTACGGTTTTTGAATAATAACTGCATAAACTTAAAATTTTGCTTTTAAAAACTGAAAATTTTTGTAAAAAACGTTGATTATCTCGAAAAAATTCGCTTTTTTTTCGTTTTAATTGTGTTTATATGCTACATCATCCCCTAAAACTTTTTCATACCCAACTTTCATATCAGACTTGCCGTTATTCAGATAAAGTCATATAAAATTTCAGTAATATTTGGCTACCTGTGCTATGTAAGAAAAATAAAAACTGAGCTTTGAATTTTGTAACATAATTTTATTTTATTAGTCAAAAGTATTTATAAACCAAAATAGTTATTAAAAATAATAAACAATAATAGGTAATAAATCACAATAAATGCTCAAAGTGAGCGCCATTTGCCTGAATACAAGCTAGGGCACGTTTACAAATCATTCTTGTTGTATTTATAGTTGACAATTGTTCTCTATTAGTTTGGACTGCTGTTCCTATTCGTCGCTCTAGTTCTTCCAAAGATGTTATTTTGGTTGCATAAACGAGGTCTTTCATAGTTCCCCATACATAGAAATCCATAATTGTAAGATCAGGGTATCGTGCAGCACAATGTATGGGTCCGTTTCGACCAATCCAACGATTCGGATATTCGCTATTCAGAAAATTTGAAACGAGCCGGCCATAGTGACATGGAGTACCGTCATGTTGATAAAAATGAATCTCCCGTTGTGAAAGAGGAACATCTTCTAGCAGAGGTTGTAGTTCATTTTGAAGAAATTCCAGATATGTATTGCTATTTAGCCTGTTTGGCAAAATAAAAGGTTCTATAAACAAATTGCCAATCACCGCAGCCCACACATTTACACTGAATCTATGTTGAAATGATGTCTGCCTTTTTGTGTGTGGATTTTCATTGGCCCATGTATCCAGATTGTGGAAATTAGGTACACCATCTCTAGTGAAAATTTGCCTCGTCAATCCATAAGATACTTTTCACAAAATTATCATCATCATCGAAGTGTTGCTCAAGCATCCAACTACAAAATTCAACTCGTGCAGGATGTTCTTGTGGTAATAACTCCTGGACAGGTGTTGAATGATAAGCATGTAAGTTTTCTTGACGTAATACTGCAAAAATTTGCCGGCGCGAGACATTGAGTCGCAATGCTAACCTTCTCGTACTAATTCCAGGATTTTCACTAAGGCAGCCAAGAATTCACTGTTCTTCTATATCTGCTTCTCTCAAAGTTGAACCATGTTCAACTCGATGCATGCTTGAGCTGCCCGTCTCTCGTAGTCTTTTGGCAAGATTTAAAAATGTCCAGATTGTTGGAACTTGCCGCCTCGGAAATCGTCTACGATACTCTTGTTGTGCAGCTAAACCACTGCAGTTACAAAAGCCATAAATCAAATGCATATCTGCATATTCTTCGTTGGAATACGACATGGTTTATTATTCGATTTTTTTTAGTTATCCCAATCAAATTATTTTAACAACTAATTGTGTTGCACAAGTCAATATTTATAACAACTTAAAAATAGGTAGCTACTATAAAACAAGTGCCCAACACCATAAATCCAGTGACAATCATAAGTAAATTTTCGAAAAATTTCTTACATAGCAAAAACACAGGTAGCCAAATATTAATTAAATTTTAAATGACTTTACCTGAAAAACGGCAAGTCTGATATGAAAGTTGTGTATGAAAAAATTGTAGGTGCGATAATCAACTTTTTTTACAAAATTTTCAGTTCTTAAAAGCAAAATTTTAAGTTTATGCAGTTATTATTCAAAAACGGTAAGTCTGATACTCATTCAACATATACCGTTAATTAGGTGTATTAATTCTAAAAAAAAGCTATGAAGATGTTGCTCTAGTTTCAATTTCTTCTGAGCTGTAGTGGATATTCTTTAGACATAATTTTTCTAATCCGATTTTCTTTAACCCTCTGTAGCCCAGGTAAATTTAAAGATAGACCCCTCTTCTAGAACAATTTTTTTCCTAAAATACTCCAAAGAATCACCCCTTAAAAACTTTTTGCTCTAAACCGGACCACTCTGTATATATATATATATATATATATATTATATATACATAAATAGGTTAATGATGATGCGCTGGTTGTCATCCGTCAGAGCCAGTACCATATTTTTGCACGCCCACAACAACTTCAGGTAGAGGGTTGAAGCCTATAAATATCTCTCTCTTTTTATCAAGTCGTGGACGTGGACGTGGATGAAGAAATCAAATATATAATTAATAAATAATTTCTAAAAGAATGTATTTTTTTTATCTGTTGCTACTTGTTGTTACTGTATGTTGTTGTTACTTTTATGAAATTATAATAAATTATTTCTACGTGGGGGCTCAACCGGAATTGATACCATCAATATAGTTAATGTACGCAAAACACATGGAACGTGCAGTGGCTTTAATAAAAGAAAATTTCCAAGTTTCCAATTGAAATTTAAAATATAAAATTTAAATGAAAGATGAAAACATTTAATTTAAATCAAGTTTAATTTTAAGATTAAATAATAAAAAAATTTAAGATTTCATAATACCAAAATTATATCAATAATTATCTACATTTATCTTCGTGTAATGCTTATAGGTAGTTAAGTTTTGAATTTCGAAGCTCTCATATGTATGAACTATACAATTATTTTCTTAAAAATTTTCATGATAGCCTTAGAAATGTTTCAAGAAAAAAAAATGAAAAAAAAAACAACAAAAAACTTTATTTAACTTTATTTAACTTAATAGTCTTCAAATAACTTTTTTTTCAGATAATTATGGACGATTTATGAATTTTGGAAATTATGGACGATTTTTTCAATACACCTTCTCTCAATTTGCTTTGATTTGTTTTATTTTAAATATTTGTTTTGCAAAAAAACAACAACAAAATTTCTTTTTTTCAAATTAAGATTTTAGCGAAATAATGTATACGAATTTAGATATATATTTGTTTTCTTCAAGTATAGAAATGTATGTTGTAGAAGAGTAATGATTTTTTTTTAATATAGGCATGTTATATAGGTATCAGTCAAACCTAAGTCTACATTTATTCCCTACTTTCGGACCGTCGGACCAATCCGAAAATTTTTTGAAAATTATTTATAATAATTATTAATTACCTTTTTCCAAAAAAATACAATTTAAACACGTGATATAGAGTTTCTGCCCCAATATCTTAGACCCCGGACCTATGATCTTCATCACAATTAAAAGATATTGTAATAATGACAACAATAAATAAAAACATTTAAACAAACACACCACATCAATTACCGTTTTAAGCAAATGCATATTTCATTGAAATTTAAAGTTAAGATAAACGAACATATTTTACATTTTATTTAAATCAAACCATAACATAATATAGCATTCAAATCATTTCTATATTTAATAATCAAATCAAATCATTTTTCAAACAATAGTTAATGTTATATACCGTCCCCGCAATGACAAACTATCGAATCTGCAAAATCAGCGAATTTGAGCTGACATCGTAGTTTTACATGTTTTTTTAAGTTCTTTACTGTGACAAAGTCCCGAATCTCTATCTTGTCTCTAAATCGATGTAATTGCCTGTTGTAATTTGGCGAAAGTACATATCTAACATTTATCACCACAACAAACTGTCGAATGTGTTTTTGCGTTAATTTACTTTTGTCATTATTTTTTAAAATGCTAATTTTCACTTTGAAAAAGTAGCGAAAGTGTCAGATTAGTGTCTTTGTCGTTGTGAATTTTTAATTTAAACTTAAAATTTACTTAATCTACACTCAGTAAAGTGACGTATCTTTTAATTATTATAATATTTCTACAATAATCCCTATTTATGCATAATAAATAGCTATTATTATTTTTTTAACCTTATTTATGTATTTAAAAATTGTTTTAAAATGTTTAGTTTATTTTAAATAGAGAACCAGAATGAAAAGATCTTGTTACAGCATGAAAAATGTCACGTTAAAAATTGTGATTTGCAAAGCATAATGAACATTATAAATAGATGTTGTGGGTGTTCTTTCGGTATTTAGTTTATAAAATTGAATTGTGAACGATTGTGATCGAGTTATAATTAAATGTCAAGTGAAAATTTATAAATTTTAAACGTTTGAGTAAAATTTAGTCCGATTAAAAATTTTAGATATTTTCATTCATTAAGTTTACCAAATTCAGGTAACGAAAAAATTATTATTAATTAAAAATCGAAAGTACCTGTAAGGTTATAATGTAAGGTTGCAATAAATGATATGTAACATATATAATGAAAAACAAAAACAGGTAAATTGTCAGCTATAGAAAAATACCAACTTGACATTCACATAAAATGAAAAGAAGCTGCTCGTAATTTAAAAAATATTCAAAAGGAAAAGACTTCAAAAGATAATACACTTTTGGCGTTTGAATTTGATTTACAAGCCGTTTTGATTACCCCTAAGAGAGCTACTAGTCAATTTTTCTACGTAAAGCTAGCAGTATATGTTTAAACAGTATATAATTTAGGGGATGCTTCAGTAGAATGCTTTTTCTGGGATGAGACCGAAGGAAAAAGTGGAAGCATTGAAGTTTCTACCAGCATATATAAATATATTATGCAGTATCCTGAAGTAGAAACTGTATATATGATGTCTGATAATTGTGGAGTATACAACAGAAAAATACTAAATTTGTGTGTATGTGTTTAGAGTTAGTTAAATCACATATATTTTGAATCAAGAAAAAGCTTCATACAATGCGATTCAACACAACAAAAAAAATTTATGACGGCAAAATGACTTCCGGTGTGTACTCCAGAAGAATGGGTTCAGCAAATCAGAAATTAACGAAAAAATCCATCTCCGTATAGCGTTTCTTCGCTACCACACACAGATTTTATAGACTATGTATAATTCAGAGAAAGTTTTTTTATAGGAGACGAAAACAACACATTCCCTTTCAAAATTTTTGTTTGGTTTCAGTATTCGAAGGTCACCCCCGGATAAATTGCATATAAAAACTGATTATGAGCAAGTTTTTATACAATACAGTTTAAAGCAAAGGAGAGGTTACCCTTCGAATTTACAACAAATACGAGCCTATTCGATAAGATTTTCAATATCAATGGGATTTAGAAAAACTGTGCGATGAATTGCAAATTCCAGTCTATCACGTATTTTATGAGAATTTGACGCCCTCTGGTTCAGTAAGAGATGCTTTTGCAATAACAGATATTTCTGAAGAATCTGATTATGAACAGCTTTAAGATTGAAGCCCTTTCATAAATAAACTTATTTTACTTTTAAACTTAATAAAATGAATTGTTATGTTTTGTTTATTATTCGTTATTATAGATAGAAATTTTAATTGTTGTTTTCATTTATTTTTATATAAAATGTTTTGGAATAAAATTTATTTTGTATTTTCTATTCCAATACAAAATAAATTCTATTACATTCTATTACTTATATACTTTTTACTAATTTTTTAAATATTAATTTCAAGTTTTTCAAAAATTATATGCAGATTCGCTACTTCATGCAAAAAATTCAACTCGAAATTTTGAGGAACTCTGAAAAACTAACAACAGCAAACTAACGAAACTGCAATTGCTTTTCGTCTCTTTCGTAAATCTTTGCTTTACCCAAATATTTTTCACACTTCAAAAATAAATTAATAAACAATTATTAATAATGAAGCCTATGCCAAAAAAATCAAAGCGAAAAGTATTAAACCTGATTTTACAAGAAAGGTTAAAGTTTGTTTTTGTCCTCCTGAAAATTGTAAAATTTACACATTCGCGAGTTTGCCATTGAGGGGACGACTATATATATATATATAAGCTACGTAAACTCCTATAAATATGCAATAATAAACAATATTATTGTTATACTAATAATATTGTTTAATAAAGCATATAACAGTAATTACCGCCACATAGCGGACGGATAGTGGAAGCAATTAAAAGATTATAATATGCAAAGAATATCGTGCCTGTTGGCTGGTAAATATAAAAACCAAATTTTTCAGTGATATCCGCAATAGCGTTGGGGAAAACCAAAAGCTATAAAAGGGATGTCCGAAGAAAAACTTGCCTCCTTCTTTTTCGTGACGTATCGTTGGATAGCCACACTGAACAGTTGTGTAAGTTAAGAAAACAAATATAAAATAATTAATTATAATAAAATCAAATAATAAAATAAAATATTAAAATAAATTAAAATAAAATAACAGAAAAATAATTATTTATATAATTTAAAATAAATTAAACAAATAAAAAAAATTTGGAGATAATAAATAAAAACATTAAAAATAATTCTCTATGAAGAATCAGAGCAAAAATCAAATAATAAGAGAAATTCACCAAAATGTTAATTTTTACCTAAAAAAATAACTGATATTATCGAGAAAGATTTTTATATTTCCGGCCTTCAACAACGAATCACAAAAATTATATACAATTATGTTCAATGTATATTGGCTGAACGAAAAACAGGTAAATCTGAAAGTTTGCTCAAACCAATCCCAAAGGGAGGTCCACTGCACACATTTAGAACCATTTAGGACCAATGCAATCAACTAGAAATCAATGCAAATATTTGTTCTCAATAATAGATGTGGTTTCAAAATTTCTCAGGTTTTTCAACAAAAACTTTGAGTGCCGAAGAATTTATACAAAAATTAGAACAAAGAAAATATATTTAGGAAATTGTTTCGTTCATCATAACACTATTAGAACTCATCAGTAGGTATTTTTAGTGCTAGACTACCTATACAACTCCTATTTTCATTTTGATTGACTTTATAACTTATTAGAAGATGTCAATAGTACGATAAAAATCGACCGAAATTGATGTAAAATGCTATTTTTATAAAATAAATTTATGTGATTATAAGTTTTTTAAATGTGAAATATTAAAATTTCCATGTCATTTTAATTTTAATAAAACGAAAAAGTTCACATTTAAAAAATTTATAATCACATAAATTTATTTTATAAAAATTAGAAGTTAAAAAGAAATTTTTTTTACCCTGAAAAGGTTTTCGCGGACAATATTGAATTACATTTTATTACTGTGGGGATTCTTCGTAGAAAGGGCCAAATCGAAAGAACACATTCGATAGTTATAAAAGCATTAGCGAAATGAGGACCAATAAAATATTTAAGATAATAGATATAATCGAAAAAGAAAGTATTGAAATGTTTGAAGAACAACGCTACGCAGAACGTGCAAAAACAAAACTAGATATTATAGAACTACAAAAAGAAAAAAAAAAGAAGAAAGACCGTTACAAAATATAAAACTGATCTCGTTGCGATTGAAAAAGTACAATTTGGTGTTCGATTAAAAACCCGACCAAAAATTTAAGGATCACATCGAGTAATAGCTAATAAGGGATTCGATATGTGCAAGGTAGAAAAGGAAGGTGAACACGAAGGGACACAATTAACAGACACCAGTGCCGATAAAATTAAGCCATGGATTAGTTTACGAAGAAAGTAATACGAGTAGCTATGACGAAAATGATAAAGACGGTGGAAACTACAAAAAAAAATTATCTTATTTTATTATACATCTTCAGGGGCTGAAGATCTGGTAGAATGGCCGAATGAGTTAATTATGTTGGAGTTGGTTGTCATCTGTTCCAACCACTGACATATCTCTGAACTGCCATGAAACACACTTTAGAATGAAAGTATTTTACACAATGTACTTAGCAGCCCCTATAAATCACCTAACAGTCCATATAATCCGAATGATTTTTCCAATCTTTTTGTAAATAAATTGAGGACCTTGCACCTTGGCGAATTAAATAACCAAATAATAAAGATGGGCGATTTCAATGTTAACTGGATAGATAACAATAATAAGTCAAGGAAAATAGCTCAATTAATTAATGATAATGTTTTTAAACAAAGTGTAAGTCAACCTACGAGAATTTTCAGCAACAGTAGATCTTTAATAGACTAAGTGCAACAACACAAAATTCTGTCCAATCTAATAGACACTTGAAAATCATCAAATTGATCATGAAAATCTAGAAATTGGGATATTTAATAATGAATCAACTTCTGTGAAACGAAATTCTGCGAAAGTGTAAAATTCTTCATATATGATATAATGCACATAAGAAATTTTATTTAATACAAAGTTTGTTAAACTTAGTTACATAATTGAATATATATTTTGTTAATAAAATAATTTTCAGCTACGTTAAAGTTGATTTACGGCTTCGACACTCCAATATACGACCATCCACGTCCACATTATATTAAGAAGAGAAAGTATCAGGTCAACCGTGAATAAAGTATGACAACTAAATGATGTTTTGAATATGACACTTAAAATATAACACTTAAAGTACAACACTTAAACTCGTTTAGATAATGCCATTTTCGTCCCACATATATACACATATAACACACGATGTACAAACTACTCTAAGTCTATTAAATATATAAAAAGTCATGACACTACGGAGAGAAGAAATTGATTTCAGACTCTTGTTTGCACATATATAAAACAGGAATTACTATACTTAGGAATTCTTATTTCTTCCGTTAAGAAAGAGTTAGTACTTAAACGGGTAGACCACAATTTGCATATAATACGACACCACCTCCACGAACACAACATCTTTAACGGAGCACCTATGCAAATCATTTATTTATTATAGAATTTTGAAATACTAATTGGCATCAATTATTTTACGAAAAATTTTGGTTTGAAATCTTTTCGTGATCTCAATGTTGAAACTGTAATTAGTGACCTAAAACTTAAAATATAAATACACTTTTTCTTTTCATTATATTCACTCAACAAAATTTAAATTTTCAATTAAAAAAAGTTAATATTTAAAAGTCCTAACCTAGTCTTATTTAAAATAAAAAAAAACATTAATTTATTTTTTACCTTAATATACGCTTACGTTTTTCTAAGTTAAAATTTTGAAAATTAAAATAAACCAATTTGTTTTTTGCGTGGATTGGTGGGAATCTTTATAGACACAATTAGTCTCGTAGCTTCCATTGTGTGTCAGATTTTTACTGACTGTAAAAATAATTTAGTTTTAATTAAAGGTAATTTTCCACTTCTTTGTCTAGAAGTGTATAATATTAGATCCTATTGCCATCAACGCAGTATCTTCAGCGAATGCAGCAACAGTTATGTTTTCCATTTTGTGGTAAATCATTGGTGTAGAGCAAATACAGTGTGGAATCCAGAATACTACCTTGGCACACCTGTTTTAATATTTCTGATAGTAGTATAATTTTCGTCTTGTTTAATTCTAAATTGATTATTTTCTAGATATGATGAGAATATATCTACGTATTATTTAGGTAACATACTATTTAGTTTATGTATTAAGTCTCGATGTCATACTATATCAAAAGCTTGCCGTACATCTAGAAATATAGTAGAGCATACTTGCTTTTCTTTTAAACTTTCTTCTATTATGTCTGTTATCCTATTCGATCGATTGTCAAATGCTTAGATCTAAAACCAAATTGATTATTTGAAATCAGGTTACTATTTTCTATGATCGGTCTCATTCTTATCAGTAATAGTTTTTCAAATAATTTTGACATTATTGGTAGTAGTGATATTGGTCTGCAGGATTTGACTTCATTTATGGGCTTACTTCGCTTTGGTATCAAAATTATCTCTGCTATTTTCCACATAGTCGGCACATACCTTATTCTTATAGCAGCATTTATAATGTGTGTTAGTATTGTCATAGCTTTTTTCTTCAGAATCTTTATCACATTTGGATCTTAATTTTGTTTTTATGCTTATTTTGTTTTCTATTCATTGTTTAAAGCTAGCCTAGGTAGTTGTTTTGTTATACTTAGCATAGGTTTAAACTGCTACTTAATAACCTTTTCATATAGATTTAGTATGACTGAGCAGAGTGATCTGAGTCCAAATCATTGGTTATATTCTAGCTTAATATATCATAACCAATATCTTAATAAAGACGCAGATAAAAATAAAAAGAAAAAAAAAATCATAGTTTTTAAGGTAAAAATAAAACAACAAAAATTTTTTTTTGAATTTGCATCTTAATATAAAAAACAAAAACAAATGCTGTAAGGTTTAAAAAAAACGTAAATTAAAATAATATAATATAAAAAAAATCCATTTAATTTTTGTACTTAATGGTTACTTTTATTTCCATTTTTACTTTTCTTCATTATTCTATTCTCAATTTTTATATTGTCCATTTATATACTGTATAGTACCTATAAACTTTTCACTGACGTTTTAATATTAATTTTGTATTTTTATTTCATTCATTTGCAGAAAGTTTTCAAGGACCACACGAAAAGCGATTATTGCATCATTTATTAGATACTTATAATACACTTGAACGACCAGTTGCAAATGAATCTGAACCACTTGAGGTAAAATTTGGTTTAACGTTACAACAAATAATCGACGTGGTAAGTGAATTCTTGAACCAATTTTAAATATATTTTTTATTACTACTAATGTACGTACTTAAACTGAACTACTGAACTACTGAACTTTAATCAGACTATTACTACTACAACTACTAATACAACTGTTATTAGTACATGTATTACTATACCACCAACATCACTATATTATTATATGTGCTTGTGTGCAAAATGGTGGTTTAATTTTTATAATTTTATTTTTCTTTTTATTTTATTTTTTATTTTTTCTGTTTATTTCAATTCTCTTTATTAATTTTACATTTGAAAATATATTTCGTTTTTTCTCTTTATATTTTTTTTCTCATTTTTTGTTTTTTTAGTTTCCATTATTATGAGTTCTTATTCTTACATAAATTTCATTGTTTTTTTTTCATTACTGTTTTATTTTCTTTTGGCATAAAATGATCAAAACGATTTTATTTTTATAGTTCATTTTAAATAAACTTCAAAAATACAGATGGAAACAAAAAAACAGCTATTAAGAATAAAATAATTTAATAAAAAGAAATAAAAACAACAAGAAAAAAAATTTGCAAATTAAGATATTTACAGGAGCAGTTTGAGGATAACCAAAAACAAAAGTTGTTAAAAAATATATCATAAATTAAAAATTTTTAATCAGTTAAAAAAAATTACACAAAATACTCTTAAACATTATTTTTTTTTCTTTCTTTCTCTTTTCTTCTTATTGATTCATCATATATACTGTATATTTGTTATTATTTTTAATCCTAATTTCTAATTCTAACTTTTAATTCTGTTTTCTAGTTCTTAAAAGCATTATTTAAATTTATTTTTGTCAAATTTTTCCTATGATATTTGATCAGGAAATATGGTGTCATATCATTAAATCATTTTTCAAATTTTATCACAAATTACTTTTAAAGTAAGTAAAGTGATAGATAGTATATAATAGAGAGTGTATTCAGTGAAATCACGTAATAAAATTAATAGTCAATTGCAATATAAGATAATAAAATTTATGTTAGTTATTGAAATAAATAATATTACAATTGAATAAATAAATTTTCAGTGGCTTACGTTTTATTTTACTTTAATTATTTTATAGAGTACGAAAATCTATTACACAAGAAGTGCTCTTATAAAAAATATTTAATAAAATATATAGAGTGCTTCAACCAGAGATGGGATAAAGTACTTTTTATATCACAGACAGTTAATTTCGTTCTATTTGTTTTTTAAAAACCAAATATGTCTTTTACATCTATATCATAATTGGTAGAAGATGTAAGTATTAATTAAAAAATATTGTTTCTTTTGTCCGTTTTTTTACAAAACTAGGAATGCCCTTTTACGAAGTAACAGACTTCTGTCAGTAAATATCAAACCAGCATATGAACAAATAACTAATATATATTCCACGTATTATTATCTATTGCCACCTTTTTTTAAAAAAGGCAATACATTCTTAATGGTGCATTCGTTTTTAAATGACAAAAAGGACATTTGAAAACATCGTTAAAAACAGGATTATTGTATAAGCCGTTATATCTATCATAAACAAAATAAACAAAAACTTAACAATTTTTTTTTTCTAATATTTTATTTCCTGAACGCACTCATTACTTATATACTTATATACATTTAGACCATAACTATATAAAATATAGATTGGCAAAGTAATACATGGTTGATACAATTTCATGTTAAATCAAATAAAATTATCAAGAGTGGGAAAAAAATTCTTTTGATTTGATAAAAATCGTAGATGTATTATTTTAAAAAAACTAAATAGTATATACATAGATTCTATTATTTATACATTCCGGTGAAATTGTATGTCTATATATTTATAATATATATAATCATTGGTATTATGTAAATATTTATAATATTTATCATTCCCATTAAATTTAAAGATTTTCCCTCTATTTTTTTTGAAAATGTTTTCCAATGTTCCAAAATTGCAATTAATAAAATGAATTGAAATGATTTTCAAATTATCCTATTAGCGTAAATAATATTCAAAAGAGAAAAACTATAAAAAAATAAATAGTTAGTAAATACATATGTGTAGATGAAAATGCTTAAAAAAATTTAGTATTAAATTCAATAAAAGTATTTAAAATAATCTATTCCATAAAACCATGAAAATATTAAGAAATGGATGTTAAATGTATAAAACCAAATCATCTTATTTGAAATTCTGAAAGACATAACATCATTTTTGACTGAATCTGCATTTAATAATTAATAGGATAATGCATTAGTGAGAAAGAGAGAACAATACCAACACCAAGTTGTCAATCTATATTTTATTTATCTATGGTTTAGCTTTAGACAAATAAATATGCTAAATAGGTATAACAATGTCAATATTATTTTGAAAACAGTAAAAAAAATAAACAAATGAAAATAAAATGGAATTAGAAATAATAAAGTCTTGTTATTGCTGGAATTCATGGTGAAAATATATCAAAAAAAAAAATAAATAAATAAAAATAATTTACTTAAATAAAAAATAAAAATACAACAAACAAAAATCATATCATTATTTAAAAATAAATAAATTAAACATAAACTTTAAATATCCTGCACGATGAAAATAATTATATTAATTTTTAATAAAAATTTAATAAACAATTAAATAATTACGCCTACCTCAAAATACAAATCTGCAGCAATGAAAAAAAAAAATTAAATTCTTCGTGACTTAGAGAGATTTATACAAATTATTAATACAATGGATCTCTTACTTCTAATTATGCCGAATTAGTAGCCACTGTTCCCTATATTATACTATATTATACATATCTAAAGGCCTATTGCTACACTAATTATAAAATTTTGTATTCGCATAACCAATATACTAAACAAATTAACTACATTATAGTTTAAAAAATCAAAAGCATTGTTATTAAAAGGCGAGTGGTTATACTCATACCACTTTTAAAAAGTTATGTTATAACTCTTATGAGAGTGAGTCACACCAATTCCTAAAGAACCAAAAGAATTATCGTAATGAGTACTAATTTTCTGTCCATAAACTCTTAGCGAATACATTCTTTGTATTCACTACTATAAAACTAATTTGAGTAGGCCAGTTTTGGTTGAACATTTCAAAACAAATCTTATTATTTCAACATATTATAATTTTAAACAAAATATTGTTAATTCTCGAGAAAAAAATTATTTAAAAAAAATTGACCTGCAACCAAATTTAATTTCAGAGTCATAATCTAAAGATACGAATACTAAAAAATATCTTAAGACTAAATTCATAGCTATGTTATAAAAAAATAATTTTAATAAAAAATTATAAATAAAAATTTAGTTTAATAATAAATAATTATTGTATAAATTTAAAAAAAAGAAAAACCTTATTAAAATATATGTATGTATATAGTTATTCAAATTATATACATTTAAATTTAAACAAAAAAAGATAAATATTGTAAATATTGTTTTTAAAAAAAAATAAACTAAGAAGGAAGGTAACATTTTTTTAAACATTGCAAACACATGAATGATTACTAATTATTGATAATCGAATTTTTTTAAGGTGATATTATTTAAATATAAGTATATTTTAAATAAAAGTCAAATTCACAAATATTTTGTTTTTTGCCTATAAAGTTTTCATTATAAAAAAAAGTGTTGCCATCTTAACTAAACATTATATTTATTTTGAAGGGAGTTTGAAATTATTTTTCTAAGATTTTTTTTTCAAATACATTAAACAAAATATTTTTAATTAAAAATCAATAACAGTAATCGATAGAGAACTTATTTCGGTCGATTCATCCAAACAAGTCGACAGTTATTTTGACTATATATATATTTTTATAAAACAAATCAGTGTAATGAAAGCGGTTTTTTTTATTTATTTATTTATATATGTTTGCATGCATATTAATATGCACCTAAACTTTCAATTCCTTTTTCCTTTTTGAGATGTGCGTCTATTATTTTGTCAAACAACTTATAAAGCATTTTACTTTTATTCGGAATCAAACCTGGGGCCTTTAGTGGAAAGGCAGGCACTCTACCTAATGCACAGCCTAGTGTGTTTGGCGTTGACTGAAGTAGTTTTTTTTTTTGTAGTTTTATATGTTAGAAAAAAATAAGTTAATCAAACTTTTTCATAACTTTATCTCTTCAACTCCAAAACTCAAATTCAATTTACTCATTACTTATTATATTAATTTGCATTTCATTGGAAATTATTTTTTTCTATCAAAAAGGCATTCTTACCTTACTACGAAATACTTATATCGCAAAAAGTTTTTTTGTGCTAAATATGAAAAAAATTGGATGTGGGACTACAAATAAGAACTTTACTATGAAATGTTGATTTTGAATTTCTTAATGATGAAAAGTTAAATGTTAGTGAAACAGGTGCTTGAAACTAAATAATAGATGGCAATTAAGCCCTAATGAAACTTGCACTTGTGCTTGAAACTAAATAATAGATGGCAATTAAGCCCTAATGAAACTTGCACTTTATGCTTTCAGCAAAACTTACATTCATTCCTAAAGCAAAACATTAATGGTGAACATTTTTCTAATTAAATACAAAAATTCTGATGACGAAAATCTTCCATTGTTCCACTTTCCATACAAGCTTTATTTTAAAAGCCTACAAAAATTTAAAATGAAAATCAATTAATGTCATTGCATTTCACTAGGTATAGACTTATTTCTCACCATCGTATCAAAATCAAAAGTAGAATTAAGCTGGTTGGCACTGCTGGTAAAAGATCCTAGATGTCTAAGCTAATTTTCCACTATCCATCACCTGGTATCTGGTACTGCTCAAGTCAAACGTATCTTAAAATCATGTAATTGATACAATTACATCTGAAACATATTGTTTTTTTATTTATTTATTTCAGTTCTCAAAACAAGTAATTCCGCTCATACAGAGTGAAATATATAAGTAGTAATTAAATTAATTTAGTAATATTAAAAAATAAAATTTAAGCTTATCCTATCTGAGTTTTATAACAACTAACAGTTTCCGTGAGTACAATTTTGTTAGACTTTAAAGACACAGATATGCTCAGTGCACCAACTATCTGGTGGAAAGAAAATTAAATGATTATAATTTTACAATTTTTGATAAAGATGGATATTGTGGGACGAATATAAGGGCATGAAGGGAGCAATAAAGTAACCAGCTGCTTATTTAAATATTTGTACTAATTACCTGAAACTGTGTGATTTGTATCTTCAGTTTTAGTTTACGGTGGATGGACCAGGAACAAAAACATTTGTGTTAATTGTAAAACAAGCTAAGTGCAGATTTACTTTCGAAACTAACTACATTTTCAACAATCACAAAAATATAGCTTTCAAATCTTAATTCAATACGATAGGGTAAAAAATATACCAGATAAAATTCATTCATCTACATCATTGAATTGAGTTTTTGGATTTTTAAAACGGTCTTGTGTAAAATTACATTTTTGTTACTTAGCACTATTATGGTGGTACATGACAAAATTATATAAGACAAAATTACATAGGACAAAATTATATATGGATAAAATTTCATAAGACAAAATTACATATGGACAAAATTACATAGAGACAAAATCACATATGGACAAAATTTCATATTTAAAAAAACTTATTGTCGTAAACTTTTGTGATGACGACGTCCAACATTTCTTATCTCTTAATGTGTATCCACATATTTGCCTCAGAGTCGCATTTCTGTTGTTCTCATTTTCTGCTTTGATTTAGATGTGTTCGCGGTTGTTTCAATAACGTAAGTTAGTATGGGCCGAATACAGCTTCTGTATATTCGTGTTTTGTTTTCTATCAGCATGTATTTGTTTCACCGAATAACATCTCAGAGATAATCTGAAATGGCTGCGGCTTTTCCTGCTTGAATTTTTGTTTCTGTTTCTGTGTGGCGAGAGCTGGTGATATTTACGCCCAGATATTAAAATTAAGCACTTGTTCAATTATTTGATTGTTAATGGATAATTTACATCTGATGGGATCCGTCGAAATAGTCATGAATTTGGTTTTTGTTGTAGATACCTCCATGTTGTACAATTTCAATTTGGCAAATCTGAATAATAATCTTTGCAAATCATCTTTATTCTCTGCGAATAGTACAGTGTCATCAGCGTAACATATGTATATTAATGTTTTTATCGCCAATTTGATATCCCCAAGAAGTGTGAACTATGTTTCTGATTATTTTATCCATGATTAAGTTAAATAGAGTTAGACTTAAAAATATTAAATAAATTTATTTGTCTAATTTTTTAAAAACTACCTATTATACAATTTAAGTTTGTGAGTCTTTTTAAAAAGTTTGAGGTCAGTATAATTTCTAGCGTATTACTAATTAGCAACATTCTATGAATTGGTTCATAATTAACGTAATTGTTAATTCGGTTCAGTATTACCGAAACTTAATATAAATAAATGTAAATTATACAAAGGCGATTATTTAAATTAATGTTGATATTATTCCGAATCTGCAAGGAGTTAATGTTTCCTTTAATAGTTTGTGTAAGGAAAATAACATCAACCTCTTATCGTTTTAATTTTAAAGATTTCAATTGAATTAAGTTCAGCGTCTGTTCATATGAAGGGAAATCTATAGATTTGACCATTGGAAGCATCGAAAAGCAAATCTTTCAAAAAAATTCTACACTGCTTTTATATTTTTTTGGTATGAACTTCATCGAAATGTGAATAAACTTGAATAGCAAAATCCATTTTAAGTGTAACGAAACTCGAATACAAGGGTTTGTAAACATATGGATCGTTGCATGCCTTTGACCAACATCTTATAAAACCTAGCATAGAATTGCTTTTATTGATAATATTACAAAAATTCAAGTTCAGCTTGTCATCAATCATCTGCAGATTCACTGTTACATAAATAAATAAATAAATAAATTTCGAGTTAAAATTCCACTATGCAATAGAAAAAAATTCAAATTTTATTTTACTAATATATTCTGCATATTCGAACGAATATTTCATAACGAAAATTTTAAATTGAAATAGGTATACAAATCCAGTATTTTTCTTATAAAAAATAAACCTAAAAAAACTAAAGAATTTTTTTTCATATATCATTATTTATTATATATTTAGTTTATTCTGTAAATTAAAAAAAGTACGGAACAAATATCTGAACGATTTCACAACCGATTTTCATTATTATTTTTTTAAATTATAGATATTTAAAAGGAGACGTGGCGAAATCAAATAGAAATTTCTATTTAAAATCTCACTCCATGTATAATTAAGTATAAACATACATCTTAATGTACAAAAATTTTAATTTATCGAATTGCCGGAACTCGCCCATAAAAAAAAATAATTTTTTTACGACTAAATATAATTTGAATTTAATTTGTTTGAGTATGACTTTTAGTATTATTTAACCAGCTGATGCGTTTTCGCAATAACATTTATCTTCTAGTATCCCCGTGTCTGATTTTCAAAGTTGAAGTCAAAATTTTTAAGTTAATTCAAAATCAATTAATGTTAATGAAAACATCATTAAATATCACAATAATTTGTGGACCGGGACAGACTAAACTCACTTAATTTTCATGGTTTAAGCATTAAAGAGGTTTTGCTAAATCATAAAATGGGATCTCAATTTTTATTAGTTGTTTTAATAACATTTATTCTTAGTGTCTATATATGCATTTAATTTTTAGTTAAACTATGCAGATTTTATTTCAGAACAATTGCATTTATTTTTAGTCAGGTTATTGAAAACAGTAGAATATTTTCATTTCAAGTTTACTAAATATACTTATCATACAGCTACGCGTATTTCTTATGTACCTAAAAATTGTACCTAATAAATAAAAAAATATTTTTCGCAGCTGGTTGATTTGCTTTTAATAAAAATAGCACAGCGAGGGTTGATTTATTATATTATCACATTGTTATTATTCATAATATCATTTTAAACTTGTAAATTACAGATATGGGGGATTTTAATGACTTACGCTTGTATTTTATAAATTTAAACAATGTCGAATTTTTATTGACTTGATCCTTATTCAGAAGTGCCTGTTAATGAAATTATGTCTTATTTGAAATGCTATGACTCTCTTGGTGTATATGTTATGCAGCTTTGGAGTTGAACTCTGTGTTAAATTTCTCTTCTTAGCTACAGTATTGCTTCTTTCAGGTATTCCTTGAGTGGCGTTCATTTTCCACTTTAATTTGTCCTATATAGATTTTATAGCAATAAGTGTGTGTGATTACTGTTAATGATTAATATTTCCGATTTTGATAAATTGGATCCTTATTTAATTTTATAATCATTTTAAGACTGGTTCTGTTGCTATCATCAAACCCTTTTTTTTTAGTTTTACTCTGACAGGAAGGAAATAATTAAATTACTATACGATTCTTCTTCTGGGCTATTGATAAGGAAGAAGTTTTGTGGGAAACTCCTGCTATAAAATTTATTTTTAGTTTTAGGTATATTTTTATTTAAAACATAAAAATTTCAAACTCACTTCAAGAAAATGTATTCAAATCTTAATAATTAAAATATAAACAGTTAAAACCAATTTTCTAAATTGAAAAATTATCAAATAAGTTTATTAATAAATCATTGAAAATCAAAATGAAACACAAAAACGTACTCACGTAAGATATCCAGCAAAATAATTTAATTTATTTTTATTTTATTAATTCATTATACTATAGGTATATTTCAAATAATTAGATTTAAATTGTATATATTATAATTCAAATTAAATATTATTATTGTCTTTTCTGTTTTGTTAATTTTGTACTCTTCTAGGATAATTCATGAAAACAATGCAATAGGAAACAATTTTTTTTTTGTTTTTATTATTAATTTAAAAAAAAAAAATTTAGTGAAAATTAATTTTTGGATTTTGGAAAATGCTATTTGATTTCCTTTTCTTTTCGTTTTTGTTTTTTTTTTTTGTTTTAAATTTTTATCTAATATTATGTATGTGTATATAAAAGATAAAATTTTCACTTAAATAATTTTTTTAAAATAGGATGAAAAAAATCAGATTCTTACCACAAATGCGTGGTTACAATTGGTAAGTGACATGTACCCGTCTGTAAATAGAAAAAAGAAAATTTAAAAACCAAAATATGAAATAAGCGACAGAAAACATTTTTGTTTTACTTCTTTAATTTTGTATTTTATTTTTATTTTGATTTTTAATAAACAATTTTTCGAATCGTACCAACTTTTTTTTTATTAATCTTTGTAAATATAGTATCTACATATTATACATATATCTACCCACAAAATAAATACACAAAATCACTTTCTGAACGGAAATATTTTTTTGGTTTTTACTTAAATTTTAACATTTTTATTATAAGGAAAATTCTACAATAATTTACAGA
This sequence comes from Argyra leucocephala, assembly GCA_963942445.1. NCBI lineage: Eukaryota > Metazoa > Arthropoda > Insecta > Diptera > Dolichopodidae > Argyra > Argyra leucocephala. Next base: position 90,339,983 of record OZ012680.1, read on the forward strand.
ATAATATTACCTATGTATGCAAATAAATTAATAACAAAATAAATATATATATATTTTTGTTTTTTGATAACTTTTTTATGCTTTTATTAACAGTGTTAATTATTATGTTATTATTCAATTTACTAAAAGCTTCTATTTTTTCTTTTACTACACATGTATATATATATAATATATATTATATACATATCCTCTTACATCAAAACTTTTTTTTAAATCGTTAAAATAACGTGTTGAAATTTAAATTGGGATTGTGTTGGAATTTTCAATACGCTTTTATACGCTATAATATAATATAATATAATATAATATAATATAATATAATATAATATAATATAATATAATATAATATGATATAATATAATATAATATAATATAATATAATATAATATAATATGATATAATATAATATAATATAATATAATATAATATAATATAATATAATATAATATAATATAATATAATATAATATAATATAATATAATATAATATAATATAATATAATATAATATAATATAATATAATATAATATAATATAATATAATATAATATAATATAATATAATATAATATAATATAATATAATATAATATAATATAATATAATATAATATAATATAATATAATATAATATAATATAATATAATATAATATAATATAATATAATATAATATAATATAATATAATATAATATAATATAATATAATATAATATAATATAATATAATATAATATAATATAATATAATATAATATAATATAAATATATACATAATATATAGATGTCCATTTATGATTATTTGTAAAATTAGTTATACTTTGTTTTTAAATTATAATTTCAATTCAATCTCAAGCAAATTGAGATCGAGAAATTTCTAATAATTATTGTAATTCGGAATTTAATTTTGAGAAATATTTTTATGTGTATTATATATTCACGTAATGTATTTGTGTGTAGTAATTTCCAATATTAAGATATTATATTAATAATTTGTATTAAGAAATAAATAACACTCAAAGTAAATAAATACACTTAAAATAAATAAATTTGATTTATTAATATAAAACCAAAACTAAAATGATAATATATTTTTTTTAAATTTCAAAAATATATTTTTAATTTAAAATTAGAATAATATTTTATTAAAATAATTACGTTGAAAAAAAAATAAATAAAGAAAAATAATCAATAACAATTTCAATACAATTATGTTACATAGGTATTCATATTAAAATAAAATTAGTTATAAAAACTAATTTGAATGTATTTTTTGTTTTAAATAAAAAGTAAGATAAGCTTATCTAGATTTAGCTATAAGCCAGATTTCTTACTTAAATTTATAGCCATTCGAAGCAATAAAAAGCATAGTTCGAGAGAAAAATTCACATCTAATAAATTTTAAGAACCTTGTTAATTAGCTTCAGAGTCAACTACTAAACAACAAATAGATCACTTGAGTTGTGACACTTCATTAAAAAAACGCAATCTACCTACAGGGTTAACATTTTTTCAAAAACCTCCAACAATAGTCAGTTGCAACTACCAACTATCTGTTATACTATAAAAATAGCAACTAAATATTCTACTGCATTATTTTGGACTAACTTAATGTATTCATTGTTGATATAACTTAAAAAATTTGTTATTTTTTTTAATTAACACTATTCAATTGTTACACGTGTTTTTTTTTAAATTTTAAATTTTCCTGCTTCATTAATACTCTAATATTTACACCAAGATTCACTTGGAATAAATTTTACCATGAAAATGATGAGATTTTTATAGTATATTATAGTTAATAAAGCAGTTCCATAGTATTAACATAGTTAATACCACAGATTCAGAGTGCTGGACGAATTTGTCCTGTCGTTATTTTTGTTCGTCAAGCTCAATGATGAAGTTTCATTTATAGTTTAATAGTTTTACTATACAAATTTGATTAATATACTTATATACGTAAGAGAAGACAGAAGAAATCAGGTTTCAGGTAGAAATACGATGATTTTATTTCGTAATTTACTTACATATATTTTCTTTTAACTAAGTTTCCTATTCTAGTATTACTTACTTGTGCTTCTTATCGTTATATTACACACAAATGGTCAATTCGAAGGCTCGATCAATCTATCTCTGTTGTTATTTCTGTTCCCTATGGCATTGACTCCCATGACTTTCTTTAATCCGCCTACGCTTTCTCTGCCTACTCGTCCATTAGTGGAATTATGTCTCTTCTATGAACTACAAGTAGTGTTGTTGTTATTAATTGTTGATTGTTGTAAATTTTTAGAATTTTTTTCTAACTAGTTAAAGTTTAAGAGATTTGCTATTTTAATTAAATGCTAATTTTACAATTATTTTAAAATATTAATTCATTTTCTTTTTATGACACCAATTCGAAGGGTTTTACTTTCATCAGTCTTCGTGTCTAGTTGGAGATCTTTAAGAACTGTAGCGCTTCGCCGTTGATGTGTTGCAGCAACCTCGCTGCACGTACTATTGAATCTTTTCTAATTACTACAGACAGCTGGTCGATGTGTTGCTCTCGGTGTATGTGTATTTTTAGCACCTTAGTTTAGGTGTATTTTTGAGCACCTTATTTTCGAATCTTAGAATGGATTTAATATGGGTTTTATTTGAAAACCATACCACAACCCAAATTTGTTTTAGTACTTGATTATAAATACTTGATCACAGCTTTATGAGAACTTATCAATTATTATCTGCTTTTATAAAATAAATATTTTATAATAATTAAATAACACAAATTAACAAAATTTGATCTGTTGTGTATCGACAAATTTTTTATAGTAAATTAAATATGTACCGAAGAATCGACGAAAATCAAAATGCAACTTCGTGAAAAATAATAAGGTTATTTTATTATATTATATTATAAAACATTTATATTCTATTGAAAATGTTGTCGATTTATCAAGACAGTATATTTTGTAAAATTAGCACATTTATTTTATATGTACATTTAGTACACAGTTTTTATTTTTCAATTCAACCAAAATGTAAAAACGAAATTTTTGCAAGGAGAATTGAAAAGAACAAAAAAACAAAATTCTATTTGTACATCACAACTATGTTTTGGTATGGCATTGGTGTATAAGTATAATATTATATTATATTTGTTTTATTTTTTCTTTGATTTAATTGTTGTTTCTATAATGGTGTGTCGTGTGTGGTTGTTTATGTTTTTAATATGAATTAGTAAGATCGTAAAAAGGTCCCATCTCAACTCTGATCTTGATATCATCAAACTACTTTTGTTTTTCTTTATATATTAACGTTTTTTTGTAATACAATGATTTTTAGGCGTAACTATGAAAATGACTATGATATTGACTAGGATATTGATATACTAAAAATTTCTCCATAAGAAGTACATAGCAAAATTAAAACCTTTACAAATGTAAAGACTAGGCCTTGAAGTTTTTTTTATTTAGGCAACGGAAGGTTTTAAGAAAGAAAAAACTTTCTTTAATACAAAAAAAATTAATGTAAACAAATCCAAAAAAAATCGTTTTTAATTCAAAATATTCTAAATTATTTTTCTGGGCTTTTAAATTTTTTTTTACATTATTTCTCTTCTAGTAAAGTCCGAAAATCAATCAGGTGCAAATTTCATAGAATATTTATGAAATTTTATTTTATTGATTTCATCTTTCATCCCTAAAAAATTGGAATATTTATTAATTTATCAAATTGACCAATCTTAATAATAACCTAAATGTGGTGCGTGGGTCGAAAAATTGAATTTATTTTTTTTTTTATATTTTTTTGATACTTTCTGTTAAATTTAATTTCTTTTCCTTTTCTCTTTGTAAATTGTTTAAAATAGCTTTTTGTAACGTCTGCGGTCTATCAACAAATTTCCATTCCGTTAGAAGTCACGGCTTCAAAATCCAGCTATTTTAGCACTAAGTGAAACACAAGTTGTGAATAATGATATTAATTTTAATATCAATCCCATAGAGGGATTGCTTTGTTTATACGAAATGATGTAGATTTATCAATATAATTGGATGAAAATACAGGTCGATAAGAGCATCATTCACTTCTGTTTTATTTACAGATCGCCTCAAGCGAATCAGCTAGAAACTGATATGCTTATGAGTTATGATATGCTTATCCAACTAGATAAACTCAATTCTGGAAACCAATTCCGAGTCTGAGATTATTCTGGCGGGAAACTTTAATATTCAAAACAGGGATTAGCTTAATTTTTCTAGTCACAACAATTCCGAAGCTTTTCAATTTTTTCAACCTTTCTCAAGTTTTCAAAATCTCTACGAGGATACCAGACTGACACTACCAGAACGAACACTTCCTGGATTTATTCCTAACTACCCATCCAAAGAAATATTCAATCCCTGTTAACTCTCCGCTAGGTGGTTCCGACCACTGCGTCGAAGTTGGCGCAACAGCCAGTTCTAAGAATTCTTCCAAAAGAATAGTTTGGCATAACCACTTAGCTGACTGGGAAGGCCTCAACAACTTTTTAAATGCATCGAACTGGTTGTCGTGTTTTCCTTTAATGCATTATTACATGTATGTATAGGTGTAAGAATAAAGTTAAGTTAATGTAAGAGAATAAAGTTAATTCAATATTGAACTGAACTTAAAAGAAAGCATGAGAAGCAAGCAGCAGGGGATAAAACTCCACCACACCGATATAAAAATGTCGACTTTGCTGCAGGATATAATTTCCAAAAGAATTCTATTAGGAATGAAAACTTTCATTCCAAATAGACTTAGTAGTATAAAACGAAATCCCTCAGGTTGGTTCAATGATCTCTGCAGCAAAGCTCTAAAATCCAAAGAAGAAGCTTAGAAAAAATACCACAAGAATAAAACTGTCAATACGTATGAGAGTTATAAAGTGGTTAGGAAGAAATGTAAAAAAATTATCAATCAGCAAAAATTCCTGCATAACCAAAGAGTGAGACGAGAAATCTCTTACAGCCCAAAATCCTCCATCATTCCCAGCTCTAAATTATCCCTTCGGAAGGATTTACTTTAGAACAAGAGCGGTAGTTAAAATCTTGAAGAATCTCGATATAAAAAAATCCACCATTCCTGATGGTATATCTGTAATTGTGCTGCGATACATTGCCTTCGCCATTTCTAAACCTCTGCCCAACTTATTCCATTTGTCCTTTTGTTCAGAAACTTACCCGTCCGATTGGAAAGTTGCCCAAGTTTATTCTATTCCTAAAAAAGGTGAAATGGAATCCTTCGCACTATAGGCCCATAGCTATTACTTCTAATGCAACGCTATAGGCCTTGGTTCAACCTCTTCTAAATGGATTGAAAGTGTTTTCTATTATTAGTTCAGTTGACGGTTCTTTTTCCAGCCAACTTCAAATCAATGCTGGTATCAATGCCCCCCTATTTCTCATTTTCGTTAATGACGTTCTCAAATTAACTTTCAATCCAATTTATAGAATTGCTAATGACAGCACTCTAGTAGCATTATACGATTTTCTAAAACAAACTAATGCTACAGCTTTCGCAGTCACCTCCAAAAGAGCAATGATGGGCGGCGCGCTCTACCACGAGCTAGCCAAAATTTTCTACTGGGGTAAAGCAAACAGAGTCGAGTTTAAAACTGCAACAACTTTTGTCTTGTTAGTAACAAGCTAACAGCATTCGAATCTGCTCTCCGGTTTCGAAATGAAGGTATTCAGCGACTCAAAGACCTGAACATTTTGGGAATGCAAGTGTATCAAAATATTTTCGATATTGCGAAAAGCAGTATAATTGGGCAGGTGCTCCAAAAACTGCTTTAAATTTTTTGGACAAAGTCTTATAGGCAGCATAAATGTGACCTCATCTTTTATACCACTTGGTCATCGACATATTGTTGGAGCACTTACTCTATTTTATAGATATCTACTTGATGTTGGCACTTGTTCCGAGGAATTTAAACCGCTTCTGCCTCCTCTCAAGCAATTCCATCGCATAACCCGAGAGGCATCAAGTGCCAAACCTTTCACAGTGGAAATTCCGAGATGGCTTAAGTCCGGTTATGGAAATTCTTTTATAGTAAGAACATCCCGATTGTGGAACCGCGTCCCAATCGAAGCATTCCCAATGAGAGAAGGATTTTTATTTATGAGTTACAGAGGTTTAAGACGAATATTAACAACATTGCCCGCTCTTTCCAAATTTTCTACTTCCTTTTCCTTTCCTTTCCTCTAACTATCCTTTCCTTTTTCAAATAGTCAACGGTTCGCAAGTACTTAAAGGTTCACAACCTAAGTTTTGGCTATAATATAAAAAAAAAAATAAATGAAAAAAAAAACAAATAAAAAAATACTATGGTTAGTTACCACTCTACTACAAAAACATAACAATAAATTTTCATTCCATAACACTTCATTCCAAAAATATCAGCTAGATCTGACATTACACCGTATATGCGTATTAACTACCACTGACACCACCAATATTCAGGATTTCCTTTTCAATTTTATTTTTCACTGATAATTTTCCCTTTTCCAAAATCATAAAAATGAATCATGATGGTTTTATTTGAAGAACATGTTAAAAACGCATATGGCTCAGAGAATTTTCAACCAATAAACATGAAATTTTATTTAAGTGAGTTTATCATGTATATAAAACCAAGAACAAGTAACATTATATTCCATTACAAATAACACAAAAAAAAAGAAAAAAATATGAATGTCAGCTTTATCCGAACTAACAAAAATCGAGTTGAAATTAGAAAAATTAAATCAAAGCAATGAACGTAAAAATCAAATCAAAATTTTTGAAACAAATCAAAGTACACTCTGTACAGGCATTTACAATACTTTGTTTTAAAACGTTTGGATAGTTTGAATATGTTATCGTTATAGCATATATCGTTATCGTATTATTCCGATTTTGATTATGAAAGATTGATCGTTAAGAACACTTTGGATTAGTAAGTAAAGATACAAAGTAAACTGAAAATTCGTAATTAATCGTTTTGTGAATCAAATCTTGATGCCATACAGAACAGAATGCTTTTTTCGATTCTGCAGTCTTGATGCGAGCTAGAGTATTTATTTCCAAATCCAAATTGTTGTTTCGGAAGAATATTTTTATCTAACAGGAAATTTTCTAAGCGAGTTTTCAAAATTTAAAAAAAAAAATTTTTTTAATGAATTGAGTAAGTTTATTGGTAGACCAGTGTAGGTCTTTTCCTTGGTTAGGAATGCATATAACAAAAACTATTTTCCATGTTTCTAGAAAACAGTTTAGTTCCATGCACTTGTTAAAAATTTTATTTAATAGTTTAAAACTAGTTTAAAGTTTTAAGTATAATATTGGGTATTTTGTCCTGACCGGGTGCTTTTTTAATTTTTAATAACATAGCTTAAATAACATAGTAATTTCTTTAACAGAAGTAAATTCAGGATGATCTACTGATTGATATTTTAAACTTTCAACTGAATCGTTAAACATATTAATGGTGATTGTGTCGCTATAACTATTAGTCAGAGAATTTTGATCAGCAAAGTGCTCTGCTAGTACATTAGCTTTTTCTTTATCAGTTTAGTTAAACTATTTGAATATTTATATTATTTTTGATATTATGTTTACCATATAAGAACAGATTTGTATGATATAAATTTCGGCTACAAAAGTGTGTCATACTATAGTTTGATATTTATTTTATGTCGAATAGTTTCTCTTCATTAAATATTTTTTTGTAAATTATATATTTTAATATGGATGCCTATACATAAATATAAATACTTAATAAATGCATATTATATACATACATTCAAATTTTATTTTAAATATATATATATATACAGTAGTGTGTAATAAAACCCTGACAGTTAAAATTTGCTTTAATAAATAATAAGAATAAAGAAGAAGAAAATTTAAAAAAATTGCATTATATTCGTTTTAAATATATTTTTGTTAATGGTTACAAAAAAAAATTTTTAACACAATTTTATAAATATCGAAATTTGAAATTACTTTATTATAATCTAAGCCTAATTAATATTTAATTTATCATTTATTATTTATCATTTATATTTATCAATTTTTATATTGACCCCGTTTCACGCCTATTGTTATTGTGTCAATAAAATTTTCAATAACGTCATCTGTAATGCTCTCCCAAGCTATCTGAATCTGTTTTCTTAGAGCTTCTATTGTCTCTGGATTGCTTTGTCGAACGTTTTTTTTATAACACCCCAAATTATTTCAATAAGATTAAGATCAGGACTATAAAGGGCTAGGGGATCAGGACTATATATAATCATAGTGTGTATATAGTTATCACTTAAGTACTTTTTCACCTACAAGTAGAAATAAAAGCGGACTTAATAATATTCGAGAACATTTTATTCAAAAATTTTAAATAGTTAAATAAAAAATTAATATTACCTTTTTCGTTGTGTAGAGGGTGCATTATCTTGTTGAAAAATTGACTTTTCAGTTACATCAAATAGTATCAAAACTGATGGTTTCAAATTACTCTCCATGATATCTATGTACACATCTGCAGTTACTTTTGAAGTTTACAAATGCCAGCTGTGGTAAATCACTCCTACTGAGAACAGCACTTCCTTCCACAAAGCGATTAATATACAACGCTTTTTTCACCATCACTTGATTTTGATATTTTTTTACGCTTCTTAATTTTTATCTACACTTGCTGATTAATTATTTATCAATTATCACTAATGAACACTTTATCCTAAAAACTAAGAACTAGTTGCATAATTATCTGAGTTGTATAAAAAAAAAACTAAAAATCAGTGAAGTAGTTAAAAATACTACCTGTATGATAAGAATTTTCTAGGAACTTAAACTGTCCGAATTTGATTGCACACTACTGTATATATCAATTCACTTTTGAATAATAATTAAATAAAATAAAAACAGATTTGAAATTATAAAAATATTGTTAATGAGCTGGAAGTATGCAATTAAAAGTTATGATAATACTTTAGAATTAAATTTAATGTTAAGAATTATTTTTTTTATAATTGAAACAAGTTTTCAATTAATTTAATTGAAATAGCTATATTTATTATTTAAGAAAATTTATTATTTCGTTATAGTACTAATTAGAAAGTATTCGTACAAAAGTTTGTGATTTCTTAATTGAATTCTATTGCAAATTATTATAGAGCAAAAGTTGGTTAAAAGGTCTTTGTGGAAATACGTAAGTAATTTCTTAACAAAAATATTTTGATTTTATTCACAACAATATATTGGAATCTATTTAAAATTATAAATTTAATATCTTAAAAAATTATGGTAAGTAATGTGTATATATATATTACGATATATTTAACTGGATTAATATGATAGTAAATTTGAAGAAGAAAACTTAATGCTAGAATTTATTTTGGAAAATGTGTAACTTTTTTAAAGCTGATAAAAGTTTCAAATATACCAAGACATATTATAAAAATTCATATCAATTTCACAATTTATAATATAAGAGTTTTGTAACAACAATTTGACCTGAAATAACAAAATATCATATTTAATAATAATCTCGTATTACATAACTGCATAATTTATATTAAGGATAATAATGAAACAGTTGTCTAAAAGAAATTCATGGTCTTGTTAAAATTCAAATTAAGATACGAAGAAATATGTTTGGTTAATTTTTAATAACAAATTTCAGCATTTAAATTCTATTCTATTTAATAAATTATAAATATTTAAATATTGTGCCTCTGTACATTGGTAATTTTACTCACTTTATTCCAGCTCTAATAAAGCTTTGCTTTCAACAATTTGTGAAAAGAACTATAAAATAACCTCTACAACCTCTATAAAAAAAACTTTTAAAGTTCTAATTTTATATTTACATTAGTACATTTAATATAAGATAAGTACATGTAATAGTCAAAAAATTTAAGAAAATAAAGTTGTACAGATATTATTTTCGCCCTCAACAGTATCCCAACAAATTTTTACATAAATTTTTATACATAGTATCAAATTGCTTTATTATCTATAGATATACGGTATAATAACAATAACGTTAAATTAGAATAATGAAAAAAATATTCATTGCATATACAATCTTATACATATAAACATAAAACAAAAGAACACATTAAAATATGCATATGGTTATTTGCTTCTTTTTATAAATTACTTTAAAGGAAATGAATGCCTAATGAAAAATTTAAAAACATGAAATTAATTTCAAATTTATTTTGAATTTTCAAAACTCAGTAACTCAGTAACTTTTTTTTAGTTTTTTTTCTTTTTAACTTTGTAGGTACTTGTAGTAATGTCGCAAGCTACAATATTACCATTATTTGATTTAGTCTAATATTGACATTATTGTATTTAGTTTAATATTGCCATTGTTAGTTATAAAATTATTATAATTATAAAGTATGATTTCAATAACGTAAAAGACATTGATTCTTCAATTCAAAATTTTTATCAAATTTCGTAAAAGTGGTTGAAACAAAAAAATTTCCAATGTTCATTCATTACGTAGCAGCTAACACCTTTCAAATCTTCAATTCTTTTATCATGAACATAGACACAGTCAAATATGATAAAGTGATTAAAAAACTCGAAGATTAGTGTTCACCTAAAAAAATATAGCCATAGACAAAAATAAATTCCTTACAAGTAAGTAATTGCCGGAAGAAACCATAATAGAATTCGTAATAAATCTAAAAAATGTAAGCAAATCTTGTGAATTAGGAAATTTACAAGATGGCATCGTTAAATATATATTCGTATGCGGTTTTTAGGAATTTGCTTGTTGTTAATCCTGCCGAGATACGTACCAGTTCAAAACAATCCCATAAAAGCTTTGATGTGATTGTAAATAAATTAATAGCTAGTATGGCTGCTTTACTATCCGAGAGAATATAGCTTTTACGTTTTTTGTAATTTCTTCTTAAATTCTATTACACTATATAGTTCTATAGCATGTACTTCGGCTTGGAAAAATGTATTTGTAGAGCTTAGGCTTGAATAAATATGAACCTTGAGGCTACTCCATTCATTTTCTAGGAGCCGTCAGCCGTCATGATTATATTGAAAGGTTTCTGAAAATTGTTTCTTGGAAAGCAGTAGTCGGATAATGCTGTTGAAAGCGTATAATTCTTCTGGAGTACACGAATTAGTTCTGGGAGGAATACCACTTTTTTAATTTACGGATCATCACCAGTAATACATTTGTAGGTGTGAACCATTGCTTCTTTTTGTATAAAGAGATGAAAGGGTTCTAGGTGAAGCTGAGTCTCTAAAGATGTTTTCCGCATAGCCCCGGAAGCTGAATGCTGTAGTTCTTTGAGTTTGTTTTGAGCTGTCATTTGCGTACGTTTTTTCCACCAAACTGTGGATGCGTAGGTTAAGGTTGGGCTCACTATTGCGATATATAACCATAATACCATTTTTGGATTTAGTCTCCATTTATGGCCATGTAGGCTTTTACAGAGTGTAATCCCGGCGTTGTTTAGAACATTGTCTAGATGAGAATTCTAGTTTAGATGTTTATCAAGTACGATTCCAAAGTATTTGTTCTCTTTGGAAAAGTCAATCGTTACCACATTTAGGTTAAGTTGCTTTAATTTGTCCCTAATTTTTCTGTTTGTGAAGACAACAATAGTGCTTTTTTTATTTTATTTTATTATATTAATTTATTAGTAAAAACTATATAAACACAAAATCTAAATTAACAAAAAAAATTTAAATTCTCAAATGAAAAATCAAATCAAATTAAACTATTTTTAATTAATTCGTTAGCCCTTTTCTTAAATTTTATAAAATTACTTTCTATTTTTAATTCATTCGGAAGACTATTCCTATGAAGAGCTGATCCTCTATATAACAAGTTATTTTGCTTCCTTGCTCTTCTATACAAAGGCAACCTAAAGTAAAAGCAACCTAAAGTTTGCTGCAATTCTAACATTTTATTTGGATTTATGGAGAATTTAACCTTTCGGCTAAAAGCCTTCGATACCAGATTCATTGAATTTATGTAGCAGGTAGTCCACTACAAGAAACCACAAGATAGACGACTGTATCTCTCCTTAAAGACATTATTTAGCATCATTCACGACGAAGGTTTCTTTGTGTACTTGTTTAAGTTTAAGAGTTTAAGAATAGATATACAGTCCCTGGAAAAAGTAGATAATATGTTCCAGATACATTATGTATATATCAATATATTCAATTTAAAAATGCAGAATCTGAGATTACAGTTCATGTAAATCTTTTACTTTCCAACATATCAGTAACCAATAAAAAGTTACATCAAACTAAGAAGGTAACCCACGACGATTCCTCTTTACAAATTATAAAAAATTATTGTGTGAATGGTTGGCCTGAAAGAAACAATTTAACACATGTAGAGACACAGCCTTATTATCATATTCGTGCAGAAATCTATATAGTCATCAACCACTTTATTTTCAAAAATAACAGTCTAATAGTCCTTAAGAGTTTCGGAAAAGATATTTTGAATATAATATATGAGGGTCATTTAGGAATAGAGCGTTGTTTGAATCAGATAAAGGATGTTGTATATTAGTCCAATATAAATAACGACATAAAAAATATTGTTTCTTCTTGTAACGTTTGTTTAAATTATAGCCCATGAATATAAAACATTCATTACATCCTCATCCTTTATCGACCTAGCTTTGGGAAAAATTAGGTATAGATCTGCTTTCCTTCAATAATGAAACATTTATAATAGCAAGTGAACTATTTTTCTACATAATATCAAAATAAGTAATATATGAATAAAAAAAAATTTAAATGACTGGGACATAGAATGTGTCACTTTAAGACCATACTCAAATGGACTTCTTGAAAAGAATATTTTATCAAAATTTCATGAAAGTGGAACCGATGCTTATATTGGTCCGCTTCAGTATAGAAATACTTCTAAAAGAAAATTAGATTCTCCAGCAAAACTTCTCATGTCCAGATCTTTACGTTCTATGCTACCAACAAAAACAAGCAACTTGAAATCAAATTTCTCCGATTATAAATTACATTAAAAGAAGATGGAAAGTTACCACGAAAGTATGAAAAATTATTATAATAAATGTTCAAAAAAATTACCCCTCCCTAATTAATATAGACGAAAAAGTTATATTTAAAAGAAATACAGAATCTCGATGTTCCCCAGAATTAGTTGCAAAGAATTATAATTCATACATCCTACATGTTGAAGTAAGTTAATACAGGCACAATAGAGAACATATTTTACTAAGTAAGAGTCCAAAACAGAATCAAATGAATTTCAAATTACTAACAGTTTCATACTTTAACGCAAAATTAAAAAAAAAAAAAAATATAAAAAATCAATATGTAGGTATGTATTTTGATTTCTGATCAACAAAATAAAACATGTAGGTACCTACTTATAATGAAATAAAATTATTTATGTCAAAAATAATTTAAAACTAATGAATAAAATGAGATAAAAAAATTAATAAGCGATTTGATAAATTAAGTAAATGTAATAAATATTAAGAATTTAAGAAAATTTTATGAATTAAAAATGTAAATGAAACAAACATTGAATATATCTAAATTAAACCTTCCATAAGGGGAAGATGTAGAGATGTCGCAAGCTAGTGATTTAGTTTAATATCGCCATTGTTGATTATAAGATTATGAGAGGCCCCTGTTGAGTAATTATAATTCAAGTTAAGTATCAGCTGTTGGGTACAAATAAATTACTTTATACAGGTTTTTTTTATCAGAAAATCGAATGTTAAATTTTATTTTAATAAGAACTCACATATGCATAATGCTTTGGGGGAATAAAATAATAAAACCATATGAATAGAAATTTTTCTGAAAAATTTAAAGTAGGTAGATTAATAAATTCTTAATTAACATTTAAGGGACTGTTCGACGGAAAGCTTTCTCTGGGACTTTTTTTATAGAAAATTAAATTTCCTTTAATTATGTATACAAAATAATAACATTTTGAATGTCACAAAATGGAAATATTTTATTTAAAAGTTTGAATATTATGAAACAAAACAAATTTTTCCCACCGTATGTGAATTTGTGTTGTATACACAACTGATTTACATATTAAAAGTTCATTAAGGAGAAGAAAGATAAAGTGAAAAGGTGTTTACTGCGCATGGTCCTTAAATGCTTGTGTATTATAACTAAAGATATGATTTCAATAAAGTCAGTGTTACCGCAACAATGTAACACACAACAGTACCCAAAAATGAGATAAAAAAATTATAATATGAAAAACAAATTTAATTTTTTATAATTAGTAAATGATTATTATTAATTTTAGTTAACCAAAGGAAAATATGAAGAATGTTTGACCTATTTTTATTAATTTTAAAGAAAAATACTGAGAAAACAAAAAAAAAAATCTTTAACAAAAGCTTCTTACTCTTCGACGTAGAATCCGAATTTGGATCAAAAAGTACCTCTTCCCCTATTAAAACTAATTTCGATATTAGTCGATTTCTAATTGACGCGCTCCGACAGTTATCATGTATAAATAAAAAAAATGTTTAGTTATTATATTATATTTTTTTATTATTATACCTTTATATAGCTTTTTTCCAATTGATTTGATAATTATGTAAATATACGCATTGATAAATACGTATTAATCTACCTATTATATAAATATAGCTAAATTAACAAAATTGAGAGTGCCTTATCAATTGCTGATAATTCCAACTTTTGGAAAGGATCGGAAATAGGTTTTTAGGTCGTAGAATCTTAATTTGCATTAAAAAGTACCCCTTCCCATTTTAAAATTTCGATTTCGGCCATTTTCGGTGATTTTTGGTCTTAAAAAACCGATTTGCGGTCCTTTCCGGAAGTTTAAAATACCACCAATTGATAGAGCACCCTCGATTTAGTTAACAAACTTTATTTTAATTTTAAAATAACGGCTCCTTCCCCTCTTAAAAAGCTGATACGAATTCTCTGGGACACCCGGTATAGTTTGATACATTTACCTCGATAACGCTAATTTTAACCTTAGGTATTATAAATTTTCTTATTGACCCGCTCCGACAATTAGCATGTATACACAAAAAATTTAGTTTAGTCCAATAACTAATTCCCTTTTTTTCTTACGTTTTTTTTCGCAATCGTTTACTAGAACAAGAAATGTGATGCGTTAAGACTTAAAATTTTAATTTTTTTTTTCTTGTTTTTTTTTTAATATACATATGTATATATTTTAAATTTATGATCGTATTTTTTTTTTTTTTTTGTTGCACTCTACAGTAACTTTTCGTGCTCAATTAAGTACGGTACTACAATTTTACACTACAATCTACAATATTTTGAGTATTTATTTAACAAATTACTTGCTTATCAACTCATTAAACGTGGAAAACTACTGCTATTGTCAGAAACTAAACCTTCTTAAATAGAATAGTTTCATTTTTATTTAATTTGTTACCAGATTATACTCTCAACTATTTTTTGCCATTTATTATATCCCAATGACAAAGGGTACTGGACCAGGTCGAAAAATCCATAAAGCATTTTTTTTTTGATTCATCGGGAATCGAACCTAGTACCTTTCGGTTGAAAGTCAGGCGCTCTACCTACTGCGTCACCCAGCGTATAAATACATATATATATATGTGCCTATGTATTGTGGTATTATTTAGACACTGATTCTGCTGATTTACACATCAAAACAATAGCAACCAATGAAATGAAATTTTGTACTAATATTTTTTAGTTTTAGTTAAAATTTATAATTCGATAGCGGAAAGTCCTAAAATTTTTGTTTTCACAATAATCAAAGAAAATTAAATTTCTTTAAAAAAAAAAAAAGTCCTCGAAAGGCTATACGCCGATTAGTGATTCAGAAGATATGAACTGTTTAGTCAATACACCTCCTTTTTATTTGCACTAAAGTTTTTACTTGAGTTTTTTTTCAAACACGATTTTTTATTTCAACAAACAAAATACTATGTGTATACTTTTTATATTTACAATTTGATACATTTTTGTTTTTTTTTTGCTATTGAATGGAATACCTAGCTTGGCAGCGTGGCTTCCTAATGGCCAATGACCCGTACTGATGGCTACTACTCTTGATATATCAGTACGGGACCTGGTCGCACAGGTATTTAGTCTGTTTAAATTTTCATTCGCTTTGCCCAGAAAGTATGAATCGACTCTTATTGCAAAGTAAATGTCCTCTTCAAGGGACCTCTCGAGATTGGAACCTTGCCTTGCCAGTTCATCGGCTCATTCCTATTTATGTTACTGAAACCAGGAACCAATAGTTGAGAGATCGAGAACCGGCTTTGGCATTGCTCGACCAGCTGAGAGCAGACAGTGTCCGACACCAAAGCTTTTTTAGCGTCTTGTCTATGATATGATATAAATTCGTAAGTAAATACGTATTTTCTTAAATTTATAATGAAAGATCTAATGAAAGAAAGGAAAAGCTAGAATTTATTTTGCTTCAGTAAAGTATGGCGGATTAAAAAGCTAGTAAATAAATAAGTACATACACATTTATTGTATATAATTTTAAGTACATAAGAATAATCTTTAAGTGAATTATGTTTTTTTTTTTGTTATATACTGTTTGGTTTTTGGTTATTATACCTGACTAAACTATTGATCTAATTTTTATTGGTACTTATTGTTTTAAATAAAAAAAATTGTTTGTTTTATTTATATCATTGTTTTTTTATTTTTCGGTATTACTTACATATATGAGAAGAATACTAACATAAAATTAATAAAATATTTTTCTTGTAAGCATATTTTTTTACAGGCTTAAAAACAGGCTAAAGCAATTTGTATATCATATGGTGCGTTCCGTTTGATTTACAGATATATAACGGAAAATATATCTATAATAAAAAAAAAATTTTTTAGAAATATTTGCCTAATTTAAGCGCACTAAAACTACAAAAATAAACCTTAGATACGTAGATTGATATGAATTTTTCAAAGAAACTGATGAATTTAATTACAGAAAAAGCAAATTAGCCAAAATTATTACCAAATCTATTAATGAAACTTTGTCAAGATTTCGTAACATTTCGGTCTAAACTAATGAAATTAGTTTCTTTGAAAATTTCACATTAAGTACGATACTAAAGTTTATATTAAATAAAAAAAATTTCTTCCTTTTATTTGATTGCATAATTTATTGCAATATAAATTTATTTTTAACGTGTTGTGGAAGTGTTTCACCATTAATAAACATATATAGAGTAAAATTAGATTTTCTGATTTTTATTTAATTAGTAGTGTTCCAAGAAAGTAAAAGTGATAGCAAGAAATTTGAAATTAACATGATCGAGATATGCTACAGTACATATTTCAGGGTTTAAATAAAAACCATTTAAAATTAATTATCCACATTTTGCATAGATTTTCTTAATCATAATATTTTTTTATTACGTATTGTATTGTCATTAGATTTTATTATTTTCTTCTAGTGTAAATATTAAAGAGAATTCATAAATTGAAAATATTCTGCTATTAAAAAAATAAAGAGAAAAATCAAAAAAGATGCAGTTCGTTTCTCGTTCTACTTTACGTAATAAACTGCAGTATATTATACTTTATATTTAAAAACTTATTAACAATAGAAAAAAAATATACGATAATTGATTCAATTAAATTGTCTACAGACATAAAAATTGTGACATATTAAAATATTATTTGTTCGTCTCATTAGTTAATAAATTTTAGTTAAATAGATATTTTCCAAGGTTTTAAACAAAATTAAATTAAGTTGCATAAAATTTTCAGTCTGATAAAACTAAATTAATACAACAAATTTAAATATCAGTTTAAGTTTCATAATAAAATTAATATGCGTTTATAATCAAATGGAATAAATTCCTTTACCATATATGTTATATCAATCAATGCTATAAAATAGCTAAAAATATTCCTTTATGCACAACTCATTTTTTTATATGACTTTATTAACAACCAACTAACTTCTCTCTTCTTGGTTTACAAAATTAAAATTATAAAAATCTTAAAAATTAAAACTAAATAAATATATATATATATAAAGATAAGTAAAAAATGCTAAAAAAAACAATAAGCTAACCTCATGCTCCACATTTTCCCATACAAAGTTCCATATAAAATAAAGAAAAATCCATATTTTTTATTGCAATCTAAATTTCAAATATCATCTGTTTTTTAATGATTTTTTTTTTTATTTTTAAAATACATACCATAATCAAAATATACCATCATCAATGGTCAACATGAAAATAAAACGATTTTTTACCCCTAGGAGCTAAACAAAAGAACATCATCATTTGGGAATAAAAAAAAAAAACTTTTGAGGGGTATTGAATATTTGTCCTAAAGAAATATGAATTAAAGTTTTACTTATATTTAGTATAATTTATAATTTTTGTTTTTATTTTTTAAAAAATTGTAAAAAACAAAATTCCAAGAATTTAATCAAAAAAACATTTCGTGAACGTTTCGTTTCGGTCTATTACATCTTTCGTCTAAAGATGACATTGGAACATTTTTGACAAAGTTCAACCGAACCTAAAAGACATTGATTTTATTATTTTTATTTTGCTTACACTGTTTTGGTGCGATTATAAGGTAATAACTCTGATCGTGTTAGTTTTAAAATATTGAAATCTTTTAAATGTCAATACAATTTCAAACATAAAAAAATAATGAAACATTTAATAATATTGTTAACACCACAATTTATGTCGCAGAACCTTTACAATTAATTTAAATTACATTAAATATAATAAAACTAAATCAGATCACTCAACTGAAATTTGGAATTTAAGCTACTTGTCTAAAATAATTTGTTTGATGATGACTCAAGTGTACAATACAAATTTAACTGTACAAATATTTAGCGTACTGACTACAATACCTCCGTAATACACGCTTACAGTACAGTTCAAATCAGAAAAATCTTTTAAATCTGCGCTTAACAAGAACGAATACAACTAAAATCAGCTGACCTAGAATACAACTTGCATTACCAGAATTAACCATTTGTTGGATAATACCAACAAATTTATTCAAATAATGAGGAACCAGAATTACAATTTTCACGCTGTAGGACTTTATGAATTATTTAACTTTACTAGAATTAAAAATTAAGGCCTCTTATTAAACGTAATTATATGGTGGAAATGTGCTACTATGATTAAGTGACCTAACTATTCAAATCTTTTAAAGTGAATACTTTAAATCTAACGTTTCACAATGTTTAAGAAATGTAATCCAAAAAAAAACTTTTAAACAACAACAACAGAATACAGATACTGATCATATTCTACAAGGCATGCATTTTGTCACACCTTATTTCCATCACTTCTATATTAGTTTTAAGAATTTTAAATAGATTTCCAGAAAGTCTATGATTGGAAACTTATTTATCTTTCTTCTCTGTCAAACTTAAAAGTTGGTTATTTAAATTTCCAAATTGAATTTTTTGTTAACAAACCTAATAGATAACAATGTTTTGGGTTTTTGTTTACTTCTTGATTATATCATTTTGTTAATATTTTTTCATGATGGCTTATTTTTTCTCTCAGACTTCATAATTATTTACCTATTATGTACAGGTATAACTTTTTCAATCGCATTCGATTAACTTGAGATGATATATTGATAATATACTAATAATTATTATTATTACAACACAACTACAACTGTCATGAGCTCACGAGCCGGCTGAAAAATACGACTCAATCGCTTACACAATATTTATGTGTGAGCGGATTTTCTTGGCTGACAAAGTATTGTAAATTACAAATTTTGTAATTTTTTATGTTTTCAAATATAAATTTCGTAATTTTTTTCAATCATTTTGTAATTTGTAAATAAAAATATTTTTTCTTTTTTAAATATTAAAATTTTTTAATATTTAGTTTTTTTATGAAAAACGAATGCGGGTTATAGAAGAAGGCCAGAGCACACGAAAATTTTGACAACAACTTCATTCGGTAATAATCTTTTTATTATCTAATTTTAACGATTTATTATAAAATTATAATTGTAAAATTTATTGGAATTATGAAATTTATTTTATTTTTACGAACAAAATAGAGAATAAGGTGAAAAACGAAGGTTTTTCATACAACATTAGTCAAATAGGAGTCAATTTTTAAGTATAATTGAGAGTTGCTCTCTCTGGACTCTGGCCTTCTATAACACACCAACCAACTATTCTTATAAAAATATTTTTTTTGAAATCCAAACGAGTTGTTCTGTCAAAATACGTTCAGAAATTTGTTGCTGTCGGACGACACTTGTAATACACTAAAATATTCATTCGGGAACTGTGAAAAAATGACTGGGAAAAAATGACTGGAAAAGTAGTGTGATACCTGTAATAGGTGTCAAAATGAATGTTTTATTTTTTAATTTTGCATTTTAATATTTGTTTTAATATTGTATTTATTTTGAAATTTATTATTTTATTTTTTGATTTTTTCACTATTTTTTTGTGAGTTTATACATATCATTAAAAATTTTAGTTAATTTGCCCAATCGAAAGACCTGGTCTTACTGCAATATATTTTTTATTATAATGTAAATGAAAATTTGTAATTTTTTGTATTAGTTATTATTATTATTAGCTATTCCCGGCGTAACATTTGCCGGTCTAGTATTAGCATTATAAATGGAACAATTTATTTTATTTGTTTATTTTCTTTATTTTCTTAAAAAAAATTAATGTTTTAAATATTTTTTTATTACATAATAAATAAGTTAAATTGAAAAACTTAAAACTATAATTCACTTTATTTAATATCTTAAAAATAGTTTAACATTTTAATACTTATTCAAACATTTCATAATATTTTATGCTACACTAACACTATCAAAAGATCGGACAAAGCTACATACAACTGTGAAATAGAGAATTGTGTTTTTAGTGAAATATTTGAAGAAGTATTAAAATGGTAAACTATTTTTAAGATATTTAATAAAGTGAATTTTAGTTTTAAATTTTTCAATTTGTAACTTATTTATTATGTAAAACATTGATTTTTTTTAAGAAAATAAAGAAAATAAACAAATAAATTGTTTCATTTATAATGCTAATGCTAGACCGGCGAATGTTACGCCGGGAAGGGAATAGCTAGTAATTTACAATATTGTTTGATCTATCTATAACTATTTTTTTTATATTTTTTATTTAGGTATTTATTTATTTATTAAACAGTGGACCTGTAGAAATCCGCAGGCCTACTTCAGGTTTATATTTTTTTTGTTTTATTTTGAAAGCACTTTTCACTGTATGTATTAAAATTTTACTTTTACGACCGGTAGGTAGGTATTATAATACGTAGGGTATGATAAATTATTATTATTGTAATTATTATTGTTATTTAAATAATAATAATAAAATGAATAAAAAAATGAATAAAATTATAATTTACAATATTTATAATATACTTAATATGTATAATATAATAAATAATAATTTTATTTGTCTTTCATTGAATCAAAATGAAAATTTTGACCGCTAATAGTTTTGAAGAAAAACTTTTATATAATGCAGCGTTTATACGTTTTTGAATTGTGTTTTTAACGTATAAATGATGTTCATTAAAGTTTGACATCCGACTTTGTCATAGAATATCATAAATTTTTTTTTTTAAATAATAGTACTCGACACGCGAGACGTACTCGAATTTTGCGAGAAAAGGTTTTTATAAACTTCTAATTGTGTTATGCCAATATATTGAAAGATATACATTAAAAAATACAAAAAATGTGTATTAAATATTATTATTATTTATCAATACAAATACTTAGAATAATTAATTTACTATTTGAATATTTATATTTCATAAATATTCTGAAATTACACTGAATATATTTGTTTATAAGTATTTATTATTAGTACTCGTCACGCATATTCGTATTTTCGTATTTTGCAAGTTTAGAAAGTGGATTTTGCGTGAAGAAATATAGTATACTTTGCAACTATTTTGGTTTATCGTTGAGATATGTAATTAAAACTTTTGAAATAAAATTTTATGTAATTGCAATAAAATTTGTAAATGTAATAAAAATAAGTAAAACAAAACTTTCATGAAACAAAATCTGATGTCTAAACGCTCCCTAACAGAGACTATTAATAGAGACGTACATTTCAACAAAATGTGGCGAACAGAGATGTCTCTGGCAGTATAGATATGAAATTAAATGCATTTAAACTAAATACATGCCACACCCACATTAAAAACACATTAAAATAGCCATAGATACGTTTTTTGTGTTTTTTTTTTATTATCATAATAGCTCTAACTATTTCAAAACTCAAAATAAAAAACAAACATTTATTTATAGAATTTATATTTTTATTTCACTTCTTTTAAATTTTGGTTTTGACGTTTTGGTATGATGAGGTATGACCATTATAGTAAAGGTTATGATTGGTTACGACTTTGTTAAATCATATCGAATCATATAGGCCATTTAACGAAGTATCATATGACATCATATGACGCCTTATGACTATTATAGTTAGGGGTAAAGCCAATAATTATACTTTTTCTCTTATTGTTCAGTTTTTATTGACGCCTTATGACTATTATAGTTAGGGGTAAAGCCAATAATTATGCTTTTTATCTTATACTTCAATTTTTATTGTTATATTGTTATCCCGCAAAGGTTTCTGATGTAGGTAACAGTAGTTTGTGATTTTTCTTTTTAAAGTTTTTTTTAATTTTTATGTGTACTAAATTTGGCGTGTATTGAATTGGAACTTGATAATAATGTCATAACATATTTTGTTTTTTTTATTCTTAGCAGATCGTAAATTTCGGTTTATGATTCTCCATGTGCAATATAATATTTACTCAATGCTACTACGCATTTGAATTTATACTTTTGAATTATTTGTTAATAAAATAAATAAATTTCAATTTTTGGAATTTGTGAACATTTTCTGGGTGAGGTAAAAATTATTTTCTTAATTTACTATTTGTTTTACAGGTAAGTTTTTTTGCTGTAATATCGTAATATCGTAATATTTTAGCAAAGCTATTTTAATTATTTATAAATCGATATAATAATAATATTCTGATAATTCGGTTCTTGTCTTTGCTACTTTGTTTTTTTTTTTTTTAAATTAATTCATATAATCAGATAGTCAAAGCTATTGCTCAATAGGTGAATTGTTTTTAGGTTAATTCTAATTTGTTTTTTGTTTTATTTGGTTTTATCGTAATTCTTAATAGTTCTAATAAAGTTGTCTAATCTAGTTGAAAAAAGCTTCGTGTTGTAAAAGCTTTGTGAAACGTTTAACAGACGTTTAAGCGTATTAATATATAAGATTATATAGTTCTGAGTGATAAATAGTTGGTAGCTTGTTCAATAAAGCCAGGATATAAAACAAACAAAGAAATAATGAATTATATTTAATGTTAAAAAAGAAATATAATAAATAATACACAAACTCTTTAAATACCACATCATTTTCTTATGCAACTATTTTATCATAGAACTTACATCCAGTCGGAATAAAACTAACGAAAACCAAAACCTATAAAAATTCTTAATCGAAAGGGTATTTTTAAAATACATTAAAAAAAAAAAAACAAAAAATAAGAATTTAATTTTTTTTTTGCATGTTGTATTACATACATGTATTATATAAAATGGTGGTTTTCACCAATAAATGCCAGCAATACTATATTTTTTTCAAATTGGCATTGTAAAATATAAGATCCATCAAAAACCATCAAAAACAAAAAAATGTCTTTAATTTTTTTTATTTAGAAAAAAAGTTCATATTTTATCTTTTTTTTTATTCTTTTTAAAATATTTTTCATCTCTTACTCTTATTCATATTTAAAATTGTTTTATTTTTCTCCCTTTCATGAGTTTCTTTATTTAGTACGACAATGATTTTCATAAATTTTAAAATTACCTCATTTATGAAATGTATATTATGTACCTACATACACAATTTCTATGTGCTTATCCTTATATATTTAGGGATATTTCAATAATTTTAATACAAAAAAAAAACATTCACAATAATAATAATAAAAAAAAAATTGTACAATATACAAAGAACAACCATATAATAACAACAACAAGAAACAAAAAATATTTTTGATATTCGATAATGGTTATTTTTTATAGGATGAAAAGAATCAGATTCTTACCACGAATGCGTGGTTAAATTTGGTAAGTGACATGTACCCGCCGAATTATTTCTAATTTTTTTTTCTTTCTATAAAAAAATAAAAGGCGACCAAAAAACTATTTACAACGTAACCTTATATTATTTATTTATACATTATTTAATAATATATATATAATTTAAAAAAAAAAAAATTTCTACTTTTACATCTTAATTTTTTTTATTTTTTTATACAATAAACATAATCTTGACACTATATAATATTTATTTTTAAAAGAATAAAAATTAAATAATATACAAATTTCGTCTTTTATACGCTTATATATCTATACAAATATGTATAATTAATTATTTTTAATTGTTTTTCTCTGATATATAAAATATTATTTAAAAAAAATTTCTCTGCAATAATATTCAAATTGCTTTCGAAATGCTCAAATAAAAAAATAATAAAATTTTATATTTACAACAAACACAAAAAATAAAAACATAATATTCAAACAATTTTAATAAAGTAATTAAAAAAAACGCAAAAACAAAATAAGAATTTAAATAAAATTAAATTATTAATAATTAATTTATTTAATTTGTAATGTAAATAAATATAAGATTTTCAAATTAAATCAAATTAAATTAATAAAAAATAATGCGAAAAAAATTTGGGTTTATGAATGTTTTATTTTTAAAACAAAAACAAATTATATAAAAAATAATCATTTTTAAAATAAAAAAAGGTTAATGCATGATGACTAAGTAAAAAACTTTTGAATTACAGTGTGACTTAAATAGTATAAGATATAAGATACCAAGTTCGAATCTCAATCAACGTATGGATGTGAAATTGAATTTATCAATTCATTTAAAAAATAATAGTATATTATGAAATTTGTTAAGAGTATAATTTATGTATTAATTAAATAAAATGGAACCATAATTACTGAAAATAAGATAAACGAAAACAAAAAAAAATTGCAACAATTGCAGATTTTCCGATTAATCTACAAAAATTTAGAAGTCCTATTTAGCAATTATGTTTAATGATTTTGGAAAAAAAAATATGTAATTTAACAGAAATACTTATTTAAAACTTTATTTAGTACATTTTAGTATTTTATGAACAAAACAAGTTACTTAGCAGTCACGATATGGTTTTACAAGAAAATTTTATGTGAAAAAGTTAGGTAAAAATCATTGAGAGGCAGGGAATGTATCTAATTACAATTTTCATGAATTTCCATTTGTTTTATTTGTATCGAAAATTGCATTGTCTCTAGACTGTAGATGAAGTACAGGCACAATAGAAACAATTGATTTAGAAATAAAAAATAAGTATATGAGAAATAACAAGGTATATATGTATATAAAAAAACCTTGGCCGGCTTAATATTAACTTTGTTGTCTGGTATGCTGTTGTCTGGTATGCTGTTAAGTTTTAGATCACATGTTATACCCAGCTGCATATACATTTAAATGTTGCTCAAACTCTTATATTTTATTTCGTAAAATAAAATTCTCCATCCATTATTAAAATATTGTCGAATTTTTATTTATTTATTTCATTTTTCAAAGGATTTAATTCCGAAGTTAATAAAGACATTAACGAAACATATACATACAATATAAAAAAAAAAATTTAATATTTTATGAAACTCAATCAATTATAAACCTCCATTAGGTCTCAATAATATCTTTCAAAAATAATATATAATATGTATTATGTATATTATGTACCTTTACCTTTTATTTTAAAGAAAAAAACCATTAAAACAAAAAAAAATTATAAAATTTTTATTTTAAATTCATTTGTTTTGGTTTCCACATATTTTAAAATTTCTTTTGAATTATAACTGTTTTAAAATTTTGCTAAACATTTTATGGAACTGATTTTATTTATTTATTTTTTTTTAGGTAGGGTTCGTTTTACGGTTATATAATTCTTTTATTGTAATATGTACCAAAATTTTGTTATATTGTTATTAATTTTTTTCAGTTAAAACAATATTTCAACCTTTATTTTTGAAGTGTTTTTGTTTTCCTTTTATTTATTTTGTTTTACAAAAGAATGTGGTGAATAATCGAAAAGGAAATTTTATTGTTTTAAATATTTGCCTATATCCTCTTCATATTTCTTATAACTTAAAGCAGTGGTGAGTCGAATACAATAGCTTGGAGCCTAAACATATTACTTTATAATATTTTTCAACAGAAATAACACATTTTATGTGATTTATTGATTTTTGAAGTTAAAACATCACTTAATAAAAATGAGAAAAAAAATTTTTAATTTAATTTTCCAGGGAATTCAATTTTAGTTTGTTCAGTAAAACAATATTCTATAATTTTTATGCAAAAATTCACACTTTGGATATCTATTTGAATAATTGTTGTTTGGTTAATATTAACTTAACTAAGATTATACGCTTGTCTATTTAAAAGAAATTTTCTTTTAAATTTTTTTAAAAATTAATTTGCAAAAATTTTTGATGGTAATATTTAAATAGGCTCTGTGAAATTAGGTCAAGGAAAATGGCAAAACGATTTTAGTCAAATGCATACTGATTGAACAATATTGGTGGTGTTTTAGTAGTAACAGTTGCTAACAGGGCGTTAGAAGGGCTGTTGTACCTATAATATTCACCATTTCAATATATACGATAAAAGTAAATTGCATTATTTTTATTGTACAACACTTTTTAACAACTCAAGAAATCCTTATATCCTCATGAAGTTATGGAAAAACTAAAAATATTTTATGCAATGATGAGCTTCAATAAAATGTTGCCATTTATGTATTCAAAGCTGACCAGATTGAAAAACTGTTAATAAAAGTTAATATTCTGATGTCATAGTAATGTCATATTTCAATCAAAGTAATTTCAAAAGCAGTATACATATATTTAAACCTCAAAATTCGGCACAAAATTCAAAAAAATATATAACATAATTTTGCAGCAAAATCGTAAGCACTCACCATGTGATGGTGTAGATTTAGCTGATAAGAATATAGTTAACGTAGAGTTTCATCAATAAATTGTGTGGCTTTTTTGAGATTTAAACTGACTATGGAAACACGATTATTACAAATTTTAATTGATTAAATGACATATAGGTCAGTAAAAAGTCATGCAAAAATTAATAATGTTCATATCTTTTCAAGATATGACCGTTTATACAACCTCATTGTCTACCGAACATCCTATTGTATAATAAAAACAAACTAGATAAGCGTTTACTATAACAAAAATCAAATTTTTTTATATTTTATTTTTAGAAAACGTTGTTCTATGTCAAGGTCGTTAATAAAACAACAAAATAAAATAACAATGTAAAAATAAAAATTTAAAAATATAAAAATAAATAAAAATATACTTTTATCGAAACAAAACTAGACCCCTAAAAATATAAAATAAAACTATAGTGGTGGATGTTGAGCATCTAGAGCTATTATAAGATAAGACAGAAAAGTGTATAATGAATCTTGCTGGAATATTGTTAATGGAAACTTGGAATAATTGTGGTTCTTTGAACGCTCGTGTTTTAAGACATGGGTTTTCAAGACTATGGGCACGCTCCATGCAACTGTAAACGACAACATATGGTGCGTAAAATGCACACTTAATCATGGTCCAAAAGAATGTGAAACCAACTTGTACAAATTGTGGAGGAGTGCATCCCGCAAGTTATTTATAGGGTGCAAATATTATAAAGAGTTTCTATAGCTCAACGTTCACGCTTAACTAAAACAAATAATAAAAATACAAGCTCAAATAATAATTTTGTAAACAGCTATATAGATAACAATAAGTTCTTCTCCAGTTTATTTCAGACTAATAATAACAATAATAATTTCAATAATAAAAATAGTTACAAGGATATTAATATGGTCTTAAATAAATTCCTTAATTTATCTAACTATTTGTTTGGAAAAAATCCTACTTTACAAGAAACTAAATAGTGGAGAAGAAAAACAAGTGTAACCTATATCGAATTTTTAATTAAATAAAAAAGTAACGAATAGAATTAATAACATATCTGCTATATAACTTTAAACATTCACTCAATGAGTAGTTTAGGTAGAAGAACATTTCTGTACAATTTACTAGAGGAAATTAAACCTAAATTTGACTTCATAAATGAAACTATATATTGAAAATTTTCCATTAAATTATAATCGATAATTTAAATATCTTAAAAAATGATAAGGATCAAGATACAGCTCTTACATATAAAAACAATCTTGATGTAAAATAAATAGACTTCAAAGACTTTGAAGCTCCAATAACTCTAGCCAAAACTTAAATAATTGCAAACAATATACAAAAGTCTTTATTAATGGGGGTTACATACCTAAAGCCAACTCTTCTATTAATATCTTCAAAGAAATCTTAACTAAACTAAATAATCTCTCAAAAAATTTTGATTTCTGTATTTTTGGTGGAGACCTTAACTCTAGGCACATTAATTACAAAGATACTATATGCAACGCTAACGGTCAAATAATGGAGAACTGGTTTTCAGATAATATGACTGACACAAATCTAAATGTAATATCGCCATTCTCCTCAACATTTCCAAAAAGCTCGTCCATTTTAGATTTTTTCATTGTATTAGATATTTTTTATTGTATTAGATTCAAATGTAATAAACACTTTCAACCAAAATTATAGATGCCAGACTTTACCCTCATTCTCATATCATTTAATAGTTAAACTAAAAATTTCTTCAAACAAGCTTAAAATACTGTAAAAAAGTACTAACAGAAACAGAAAAATACACATGCTTCAAAAATACAAATTGGAGCCAGTTTCGTATAGATATCACAAACCAACTCAATAACATTGTCGTACCACCATCAGATAAAAACTCAGATAATAACGAAATAGACAATTTTATAATTTTACTTTTTAATCACGAATGCCGTAAAAGCTATCTCAGATAGACATTCAACCACTATCGAAACGAATGATAGGTAATTTAAGGCTCTTCCTATAAATATAAAACAAGAAGAAAGTGGCAATTTTAAAAGGCATATTCCATAGGTATTTAAACAGACACTCAATAGAATATCAGAATTTACAGTCGAAGATGCATTGTCTAAAGAAATTTATAAACGAAAAAATTTCCCTGCATTTCCTAACCAAAAATTTCAGAATAGATTAAAAAATATTAAATCTGGGAAACAAGCCCTTAAAGAAATCAAAAAAATAGTTGGAGCAAGAGCCGACAAGGTAGTGAACGTGACACAAAATGGAACTGAATGCCTTCAAAAACTACTATGAGCAACTATACAAAGCAAAACCCATTAGCAAAGAAACTGATCAACAAATAAAAATAGTGTCGAAAAGTTTGTAAACAATCAAAAAGATGAAAAAATCAAACAAAACAGCTAGAAAAGTTCGTCTAACAGTAACAATGCCTTAGGCAGCAGAGAATTCTTTATGCAAGTGTCAAACGTCAAAAACATATGCAGAAACCTCCATACATAAAAGTTATTAGAGTCCGACAGCATCTCTAACATTTTAATTAAAAAAATACAAGATACTGCTCTAATATATCCGTGCATCATTTACAAAAAGTGCGTTAACAATGGTTAATTTTCTACACATGGAAAATAGCAAAATTGTTACCTATTTCTAAAAGTAAAGATGATAAAGAACCAAAAAACTTCCGGTCCATTTCACTCCTTTTATTTCACGTAATATTGACGACTTTTGTTGGGTAAAAAACATTGTACTGAACAATCAACTTGGTTTTTAAGCTAGCCATTCTACTTTAGACCCGCTCTTAAAAATACATATAGATATCGTAGAGAATTTGCGGAAAAAAAATGTGCAGTAGCATTAATATTGGATGCGGAGAAAGCCTTCGACTATTTCTGGGACAGGACAGGACTGCAATATAAAATAATTAGTTTAGGATTTCCAGTAGATTATTAGCTTCCTAAATAATAAAACTATGTATGTTTTCATTGACGGTAAATAATCAGGAATAAAAAAATCAAGAATAAGTGATGGTAGACGCCAAGAAAGATCAAAATCTATCCTCTATGCAGATGATACTATAGTTTATTTTCATGCAGAAAACCCAAAAGTAGTAAAGCGATACATTGAAAAAAAAACGCCACAAACTTATTTCATTTCAACACAAAATGGAAAATCTGTATAAATGTAAACAAATCGGAATTTATTTGCATAAGAAATGCAAGCTGAAAAATTCCCAGAAATGTTGTAGAGCAAAGCAGAGAATTAAATTTCGAAATCGACAATGAAACTGTATCTTACAAATCAGAAATTAAATACTTAGGAATTCATTTCAATAACTTACTCAAATTTAGCAACCACATATACAAAACAAACAGCAGGAGCTTATGATCTTCTTAAATCTTTATTAAGTCATCATTCTCTGAACACACAAACCAAACTTCTCATATACAAACAGCTTTTACGACTAATTCTAATATACGGGTTCCCAATATGGTTCACATGCTAGCCCACATATGCAAAAAAAAAATTCAAGTTCTCGAACGGAAAATTTTAAAGGATTGTCTAAATAGATATTATGAATCGGAATGTCGTAAATATTTTAACAAATATATGAAAATTCCAAAATAATACCATGAATAATGCAAAAAAAAATGTTGACAAAATTAAAAACAACACCAACATAACGGTCAAAAGAATGTATTACGAAATTAATATTAATCCCAATTATTACCTTTCACCTTTATGGATAATATAAATAGCGCGAATCTTTTTGAGACAAGCCAATCTAGTTTGCCACAATTTTATTGTTATGTATATATAACATCACAACAAGAAACCACCATAGAGGCTAATCAACTGCAATAAGTTATAGCCGTATTTTCAATTTTAGATCTAGTTCTAGTCTCAGGCTTACTCGTAGTATTAGTTTTGTTGTATCTTTAAGTAATTTAGATTAGGTTAAGTTCCATAACAAAAATAAAAAAAAACCCCGGGTGTAAGTGCAAAAATATAAAATGAAAATATTTAAAATAAGAATAAAAATAACAGAATGTCGTAGATATTCGGAAATTTACAGGGGTATTAAACCAAACTTTGTAGTTTGATAGATTAAGTTACTGATAAGTATTTGTAAATATAATTATAGGAATGTTAATTTATACAGGCACAATAAATTAAATGAAATAGCATTTTATAATAATTGAAACAATATTTTTGACAATACTATGAAATGCGTTTTCTTGTGTACGTATATATATCAAAACTCAAAATCAAAAATATTTGTAATCAATAAATTTTTGTATTTAAGACCTAAATATGGCTGTCTATCAGCCAAATTTACTTGATATATAATCTTTTAATGATTTTGGAACGATTTTGGTTAAATAAATTTTTATTTTTATTCTAATTTTGGTAACATTTTAAGTCGTTAAAAACATGGTATATAATAAAAAGTAAAACTAAAAGTTTATTTGAATTTAATTGATTCACATAATATAATTTAATCCGTTTTACTAGGACTAATTTTAGCTGCAAGAAATAATGTTGGTAATTAATTTTGTTAACTTAAATAAAAGTGAAAATAATTTTGTAACTTTATATTTGTAAACATTTTTTGAAATTTTGTTTTTACCAACTATATCGAATAGAATTTTATAATAAAGTATTAAATATTTTCTATGTTCAAATCATTTTGTAATCGGCTGTATATACTTTGATTAAAAGTGTGTAAAAGTGTGTCATTGAATAAACAAATTAAATTTGAGCAGGTCAATATATAGAAGAATAATATAACAAAATCATGATAAAAGTCCATACTTAAAAATATGCAAGACTAATAATTACTTTGGTTCCCGAAACAAAAAAAAAAGATTATAATAGAATAATCACACACTAACAACTAACTTATTTATGATTGAACCTATAAGCAAAGTCAATATTTTTTGTTATTATTATTGTTATTGAAAACATGCTAAAATTCATTGTTTGAAATTAAATTCAACATTAATTGAATAAAAGAAAATTAATTTCAATTCCTATTAATAAATTAGAATTTTATGATTCTTAAATTTTTCAATAAAACAAAAACACAATAACAAAATATAGAACTATATTTTTGATACTACACTCTTACTCGCTTAAAAGCACATCGAAGATAACAGATAAATTTGTGCACTTAAGCAAGTTGTGCTTTTAAAAGGATAAGTCCTGAAAAATTTTGAATTTTTTAGATCAATTTTAATTATGTATAGGTTCTAGTGCTATGTTGTAAATAAAAGTACATAATGAGAAACATATTTGGTACATAACATATTATGTCATATATATTTCAATTTTTGTAGCTATGTATTTGTACATAGTGTGTATGATATACAAAACTGCAAACATTACTAAACTGTCCGTATTTTTATTTATTAATTCTAAAGCTGTCGCATTATGTTGTGTTGTCTCAATCTCAACACATTAACAAAATTTGGCTATGGTCATGTGCTATTAAACAACGCGAAAACTATGTAAATTTTTAAAATATTATACAGAAATTTATGCATTTAAAGATATTTTACTGTTTAACGATTTGCTTTTAAGCGAATTGAATTATATGAAAAAATAAAGCAAAATACTCGTGCAGATGGCATAACAATTTGATGATTTTGTGAAATAAAAAAAATCATTTTTTTCCAGTTAAAATTTATAATAATTTATTACTAACGTTTTGTTGTTTAAATACAAAATCCAAAATTAATAAAACGTGTACAGAAATATTCCGTCCTATGATCCACTGATCGGATTATTTTAGGACAATTATAATAATAATACAGTACATAGAATAGTCATATCTAAAAATTGGATATGGTTTAGGCTTAGCAGTTTTGACAGCTACGATTAATTGATATTCCTGCTGATCAGTATATTTTTAATTTAACATTGCTCATTTCTATGGTTCGTCTTATGATAACTTCATAGATATTTTTTTCATATGCAAGTGTGTCAAAGCTAAATATCAATACTTGGAAAGTACCAATTGTTATCTCTTTATCACTAATATTGGCTGATATGCAAATTCCTTCGTATATAGATATAAAAAGTTATCTCCACTTCTTAAAATTTAGGTGGGATCAAAAATACGGAAAATAAATATATATTTTTATTGGAATTTAATTTGTATTTACCTTAAAAAATTGGCTGACAAGCAAATTTGTAGCACGAAAAAATATTAGAAGGGCTCTTATGTGTTCTGTTAAGATTTTGTTTCTTCTTTGACGTACGTTTTTGTTCTGTCTTTAGAAAACTGCATCTTCGTATGATTTCAAGTCCCAACATTGTTTCCCCATCTTTTGGTGGTCGTCTTTGTAGTAGACAACCTGGTTTGATTTCACACATTAATGACATAAGCCAGTTTATTTCCTTTCTGCTGACGTAATCATCCATAAGACGTAATAGACGTAATCATACGTAAGACGTTTTTCCTGGTTCTTGTCCATCGTACTAAGCCTTGGATGTTTTTATTAAAAAAACAATTTTAATAAAAAACATTGTTTTATTAACTTTTTTTAAAATATGTAAATGAAATGTTTGTATAAATATGTAAATAAATGTTGAATGATGATGATGTCAAAATATTAATTGAATTTAGTGAGACCAATTATTACTGTTTCATTTATTATAATGTTTAAATTATTATTTATTTTTAGCGTTAAATAATTTGAATAAATAAAAATTTTTACTTTCATTCGAAATAATGATACTTCATATGTTTTAAAAAACATTTTCCATATGTATTGAAAATCATTTGCACATAAATCACAATATTTTGTGTCTGATGCAAACAAATTACCTCTTATTTATTTTGTCGATTCATAAACTTCTTAACCAGAACATAAAAACCAAAAAAACAAATTCGAAGAGAAAAAAAATTAAAAAAAATAAAATTGAAGACAAAAAAGGACATAATTATTGGAAAATAACAACAGTATAGTATTTATAAACACATTTCAAATAAATATTTGATACAAATAAGTATTAAACGTTATTTATTATTATGTATTGATTCCAGAGCTAAAGAAACTAGCATTCTTTTCTTTTTTAAATTCTTATATTACAAATTTTTTGCACGTTCTACTTTTTAAATCTACTTCACCATATTTTGATACATCCAAATTTCCCCTTAAAACGAACAAAACATTGAAAGAATTTTACAACTTTAATTTTAACCTACAATTTCATATTCTGCAGCATCATAAAAAAAATTGCAAAACAAATAAAAAACAAAAACCAAAAAGAACATTTCACATTTTCAAATATATCTACATTTAAATAAAACTCCATTTCATACCATACAGGTTCACTTATTCACACAAGCGATATCATCAAACAGAACTGCTCAATTAAATGTTTTTTTTTTTCTATTTTGTTTTTTTTTTTTCAGAAAAGAATTTCACAAACAAAAAAGCATTTCTTAGTCCACAAATAAAAAGTCCAACAATAAAAGTATAAAAAATACACAAACATACAAAAATATAGCTATACAAGTACGTAAATGTGTAAAGAACACGTCATTCGAAAACAAACACTGCAAAATAATAATCCTTCCTTATAGTACAGTTATATTACAAATATTCGAACGGCTAACTGAAGACTTGGTTGTCAGTCAGTACAACACTCACAACAGTACAAAAAATTATTTTATAAGAAAAGAAAAGACAACGGATGCTCATTCATAAGTTCATAATGAACTAAGTTAGAAAAATGAAAACAAAAATTAATATCATAAAATTATTTTTATATAACTCTTCCTGTAAGTGCAAAATTTTTGTAATTTTGGAAAAATCTCAAAAGTTATGTTTATGTTATATTAATTAGTTTTATGTTATAGGAAAAGTACAAAAGAAACAAATCAAGAAACAAAAGTGTCTCGGTTTCCAATATATCGTATCGCCGCTACTGGTTGGATATGACAATCCATTTTGATGCGTTGCCGCTGTTGGTTATAAAAAGGGAATTTCTAGTTTTACCAGAATTTATAAAATTTAATCAAATAAGTACATATATGTTTTTTTTTTCTTCTTTATTTTTTAATGTGATCTTTCGCATTCAATTCATTTATAATGTAATTTTGTATGTATTTTAAATTTGTAAAAATACTTAAAAAAAAATGTTTACATTCTAAATTTTTCCTGAATCCCTCAAATATTGTTCCTTTTTCTTGCACCGTCATCTGAAAATATGTTAGATGTCAATGCAATCTACAACAGCAGTTGCAGATAACGAGAACAACAATTACCTTTGCTCGTATTGTAGATTCTATTCAAGTATTTAAATAAATTACACTATATTATTTAATTTACATATTTTCGGTACCATTTAATTTGATTTCTAATATTTTGCATTACCGTACATGTAAGTTGGTTACATTTCAAAATTACATAAGACAAAATTACATATGGACAAAATTACATAGAAACAAAATTACATATTTGAATTTTTATAAAACATTTAAATTTATTTGGTTTTATAATTAGGTACTTTTTTTCTTAAAACAATGGTAGGACTACTAATTCTTTTATTTCTTACAAATAGAAAACAAAAAATCCTATTTTGAATAGATATATGTACGTATTATAATATCATAAAGGTCATTAAGGTTTTGACAATTTATTCTTCTACATTTAATATATGGTTTTCCAATAGGGATGATACAATTTGAAAATTTAAAAAAAACACATAAATTATTTAGTGAGACACAATTTTTTTTATTTGAAGATTACATTTTGCCATTGTGTATGGAGAATAACATCATTCAAATGACCACCACTACCTCTCCGTACGTACTGTATTCTGTCAACCCATTTTTCCATAAATTTTCCCATAAATTTTGGCTGTATTTCATCAATAGCACGTTCAATGTTGATTTTTAATTGCCAAATGTTATTGAATTATCAGCATAAATTTGTTAATTAGCATATCCCCAAAGAAAGCTGTTAAATCACACGACCTGGGAGGATAATTATCTGGACCATTTCTTGAGATAATTTCATCACCATACTTTGTATTCAATAAATTGATTGTTAGGGTGGCAGGTAAAAGTTTAGATTCATGAAAAAATGCGATAATGAACCTTTCATATAGTTTTCTTATACTTAGATAATCTAAAATCAAGCATTTCATTTATTCATTCATATGTACGCATATAACTTCTAAATAAATTCCGCTATATGTATTAGTTTTGTCCCGTTATACGGATTTCTATAGTTTACTGGAGGTCAGTAGTACCAGTATTCTTATTGATACTGGATTTTTAAGATTTCCATATGTATATAAATATATACATATTATATATTTTTCTATTTCTCTTAATTTTTCTTTTTTTACTCTTTTTGTATTCTTCTTCAATGCTTTCAACTTTCAAAGAAATAAGAAATGTACCATAGAATAAAATTATGAAAAGTACTTTTAATTCAGTGAGTAAACGGAACTTTTAAAATGGTAAACATATAAATAAAAAAAAAGTAAAAATTAAAATAAAAATTTGTGAAATTTAGTTCGTAAAACCTTTGTACAATAAAGTATAACAGTAATACGGAATAATGTATAACGGTAAAGCTTACAATATAAATGTTTTTTTTTTTGTTTTCCCCCACAATATATAGTTTTTTTTTTTGTATCTCTTTTTGTATAATTTTCTTTCCCACACTTCAGTTGCAAGTCTCATTCAATTCAAATCAAAATTAAAGGTTCCCTTTTTTTAAAAATTTAATATATTATAAATCCCTAAAAATGGATCATTTAATTTAACAGAAAAAATAATATTAGAAAAAAAAGTAAAAAATAAATAAAAAAACAGAATAATAAAAATTGTCTTTAATAAAATAAAAAAGTAGTGAAATTTTTAAATATAAAAAAAAACAACATTGGGAAAATTCACAGTACAAAAATATTATTATAATTATTATAATTTTGACTCAATTTAAATTATAAAGTTCCATGTATGCAATAAAGTTGGTGAAAGTGTAGAATAGAAACGAAATAAGAATATAAATAGGAATAATAATAAGATATTGGGTTATAAAATATTTAAAGAAAAACAACAAAAAATAATTACTGTAGAAATAGAAGAATTGTGTTTCATTCGCTTAGAATATACATTTAAAAATAATGGTCAATAGTTACATTTCTCGAAGATATTTTTCAGTTTTCAGTATACTTTAAGTTAATTTTTAGAGTATTTTTCACACATCACATTTAATAACATCAATAAATATAAATTATACTCTTCAATAGACATATTTTCTACATTTATAATGAGTTAATAAATCGATATTTACAAAATTACTTGAATGCCAAGTTTTTGAGTAAATGCTGCTGGTTTTGGAATCATAAAAAAACACGCCCAATCTATCTATACCTTGGCTTTCAGACTTCTCTATTCCCCTTTACTATTATCTATATTAATTTTAGGATTACGTTGTACTGAACAACACTTACTCTAGGGCACATTGAGTAAAGGGGTAATTTTATGCAAATTTTGTCTACTATTATTTTCATTTAAATTTTCATATCTTCTTTGCCATATATCATATCTACATGCAGCGTCATATTCAACTTAAATCAAGTTATTGATTAAACTTTAATACAACTTTTTGTATTATAAGAAATTCTACACTTTAAATTTAAAAAAAAATGTTTTCAAAAAACTGCTTAATTTGCACATTTTTTTGAAAAAAAAAACGGATGTGTTAGTATACTATTTTTCTCTTCAGTTAGACAATATAAGTAGATATGTTCAGAATTTAATTTAAGTGCCGTTATATTTAACACATATTTTTGTCTTAATTTTTAGTTCTTCGTTGGGCTCATATTTGCTCATAATGAGAAATGAAAAGTCTATAGGTATATTTTACTAAGTTTAATTAATATGAAGAATGCAAAAAAAATAATGAAAACATGCAATAAAAACTGCCAAAGAAACCATGATGAACCGAAATTGATCAAAAACTTAATCCAACTTAATTGAAAATAATTTATACGAAAGAATATTAGCTATTATTATTGATTATATATATTGAATCAATTGTGTCCTCTCCATTTTCAATCCAAAAATAATTTCAACGCTTTGTTTTATTTAACAATATTACTCTACAATTATTAAATATAAGTTTAATTGTTTTTGAATAAATAAATAAAAAAATAATAAAATGATACTAAAAATAAAAAGTTTTTAAATTTATAAAAAATAAAAAACAATTTTATATTTTTTTAATAATTTCAACAATTTGAATAAATTACTTTAAAATTTAGACTTACAATAAAATAAAAACCTCTCCGAAATTTTTTTTATATGTGTCTAGATACAAGCCTAATATAATAAGGACCACGTACAAAAATATTTTCTTGATTGATATATTTTGAGTGTGCGAATTGTATCAAATGCAAATATTTTTCAATAATCCTGAAAAATGATCGTTCTATTAAAATAAAAAACCAAAAGAAAATAAAAATAAATTTTATTGTTAAAGTATAATATTGAAAAGAAAAAACAAATTACAAAAATTATTATAAAAAAAAAAATAAAAATTTTCCATATCACTGATATAGAAATTTATGAAATCCTACTTAAGCTTACAATAAACGTTCTTCGATTGCTGTAGTGGTGTCAGGAATTTATGAGAAGAGTTTTAAATTAATTTTGTTTTTGTTTTTGTTATTTTTAATACATACTTCCTTTCAAGTAATTTATAATCAATAATAATTGAATTCAATACAAAAAAACATAATTCGTTACTCAAAAATAAAACACCATCAGAACAATCATAATCGCACTAATTTAAGAAATTCTTGAGAAACAATATATGTAATGGGTTTTTGAAGAAAGAAAAATTATCCACTAAACGTGAACGTAGAGAGGTTACCAATTGTCATAGCAGTATTGTTGTTCTGTCAATAATAATTTTTAATTTTTCAACGCTTTATAAAATTACTTGTATATAGTTTATACAAATTTAAACATTTCTGTAATATTTTAAAATTACTGAAAGTATTCCCTTCAGAATTATATATATACCAATTTCTAATTAAATAGCTATTCTAATTATTAATTACAAAACAACGCTTTGCGCTTTCTTAAAATTTCTTTTAATTGAAAATAAACTTTGATTAACTACATAATCTCTCTGATTATATATATCTATAATTATTGATTAATCGTTAGGATAGCACAAAAATCAAATCTAGTGATTTGACAAAAATATTGGTTCAAATTTTGTGGTGGGATAAAATTAATTTTGTTTTCTAACCGATAAGTAACACAAATGACATTAAGTAAAATAACAAGACAATACAACAAAATCAAAATTTTTAATGCAAAACCTGATTTTTCACAGAATCTTTTCTTTTTTTTCATGGAGATAATTTCTTATTACTTATAACGACAGTCCCACGGCATCTTCAACGATATCTTCAACGTTATTCTTCTCTTACGGGAGAATCCATTTATTCGAATTTTCTATGCATCGTTTTATCATTTTTTTATATAATTTAACCACCCAAATTATGTATCATTCGACAATCCTATAAAACAATTTATAATATAATATCGTATGTTCTTTATTTTAATATCTTATTTCTATTTAATTTTATTTTTCAATAATTTAAATTATTTCGGAATGATACTGAAAGTAAAAGAAAATTGAAAAACAATAAAAATTTTAATTTGAATTTAAATTTAATAAAAAGACTATAAGCTATGACGGAATATTATAAAAAAATTAATGTTTATTCTATGTACCTATTTAATTTTAAAAAACTATTACACTTAATATCATCATCAAACTGATGGTTAAAAATTATATTTTACACTCAGCTTTGGATAAATCATGAACTCAAAATGATGAAACTCTTTTTAAAAAAAAAACAAATATTATGTTTTTATTTACTACATATATATTTACTATATAAAAAATATCACATTTCATTGCTAAATCTTGCATAGAAAATACAATAATTTTACAGGAGTAGACTTAATTGCAAGTAGTAAGATATAATATAAGTATATATGTATTGATAATGTTTTGTGGTAAATATTTCGATATAAATTATATCATGTGAGCGACTAAAAATTTGAGTTGAGTTGTGATTTGAGCGGAAATTGAAATATATTGTTTTGATGCCGATGAGTAATAAGGAGATGAGACGTTTGTATCTCTTTCTTAAAATAATAAGACACCCGAAAATTTTCAAAAATCTTTTCTCTGTCTCTTATAAAGTAGAAAATCGGTTTCTCACCGATGAAAAAACTTGTTCTATAAGTAGATAAAGTAGAAAACCGAAAGATCGGCCTTACAATAGTAATTTCGGTAATTCTTAACACCTGTTTCGTATGCGATGTTATATTGTTACCAAGAAATGTTTAACTTGTTTTTTTAAGCCAGCTTCATTTTAATTTGCACTTTTGATAATAAATCATTTAATTTTTTTAGTGGTTATCTCCAAATGGAATTTTCCAGCAATATTATTAAAAAAAATATAGTCCTTTAAATGTCATCTTAATTCTCCATATTATCTTAATACTTTTATTTCAAAAGGCCAAAAACTTTTTTATTACATAAATTATATTTTGTTACACTATTTTTTATAGTTTTAAACTTATCAAGCCTACATAATTTACAAAAACAGTTTTTTCTTTATTACATCTTATTAACATCTTCGAGAATTTTTGGTTTTTACGTTAATTTTTTTCACTGTTTTAATTGACATATACATATTTATATTACTATGTACACATATTACAATAATAGTTTCAATAGAAAACTAAAAAACTTAGTTTAACTTAATATAACTGAAACTACTTAACCTAATTAGAGATTCCCATGAATCAGTTACTATTCAATTAATTCGTCTTTATCTGGTATAAATTTTCGTAATTTCTCCGTTTAAATTGCCCGGGTTATACACAATAGTAATAATAATAGAATAATAGATAGACATGATTACGGTTCTCAATATAACCGTTATTTCAAAGTATAAAATTCTCGAGATATATAAAGCTGCAGGTGCACTGCGAAAGAGCAAGGTATTTTCGATGTAGTAGAATTGTGGTTTATTTCAGAGCAAGGGCTATAGTGAAAGTTCTGAAGAATCTGGATATAAATAATTCTACCGGTCCAAATGGCATTCCTGACATTGTCCTAAGACATATTGCCTTCGTCATTTCTAAGCCGTTGCACAACTTATTTCATTTGTCATTTTCTTCGGTCACATACCCATACAAATGGCTCAAACTTATTCTATTCCAAAAAAGGTGACAAAAGCAATCCTTTAAATTATAGACTTATAGTTATCACTTCCATTTTCTCTAAAACAATGGAAATCTTTATCAACAAGAAGCTAATGAAATATCTTAATAGCAATGGTATAATTTAAGATCGTCAATATGGCCCGAAGTCAATTTCCGAAAGGGGTAAAGCAACAGAATTGAGTTTAACATTTCCAAAATTCAAAGCTGTGTAGTTACGCGATAACTAACGTCATTCGAACCTGTTCTAAAATTTCAAGACCAAAGCTTACAGCGACTAGAAAACTTAAATATTTTCGGAATGCGAGTAAATATGCTCTGGAATAACTATATTTTCATATTTTCGATATTGCGAAAAGCGCCGCAAATTGTTTGGATTTTTTAAGTCGGTGTGAGGCATATTTTTCACCTAAAAATCTGCTTAATATCTATAAATATCTTATATTTATAATACTATAATTCGCCTTTATGGGTGAGTGCCTCAAAGACTACTCTAAGCTTTCTTAACAGAGTACAAAAATGCACCATTCGCCTCACAGATGATGTAAATGTTTCATCAACACTTGCTCTACTTGGCCATCATCGTGTCGTTGGAGCATTAACTCTGTTTTATAGATATCTCTTGGGAGTAGGCACATGCTCGGAAGAACTGAAATCACTCTTTCCGCCTCTTAAGCAATTCCGTCAAGGAACACGAAAGGCTGCAAATGCCTAACCCTACTCCGTCGAAACACTAAGATTATTAAAGATTGGTTATGGAAATTCCTTTATAGTCAGAACTTGTAGAGTGTGGAATCGCATTCCACTACAAGCATAACCCAAGAGGGGGTAGATTTTATTGGTTTAATTTTCAAAAATTCAAAGTGAACATCAATAACGTAGTTCGCAACTCCTCGCCGAGTATTTTTGAAGCCATGAAAGCTTTGCTACCTTTTAATATACTATTTTTGATTTGCTAGAAGACAAATTTATGGTAATCATGAGTAATATTAAACATTTTTTGTACTTTGCTTTTAATGCAATCTACTGACCTATTGGGAGAAAGTTTAAAAAACAATAACATTTAAATAGAGTTACATAAATTTTTCCATTAAAATAAATTTACATAAAAACGAAAATTTACGTAA
This sequence comes from Argyra leucocephala, assembly GCA_963942445.1. Classification (NCBI taxonomy): domain Eukaryota; kingdom Metazoa; phylum Arthropoda; class Insecta; order Diptera; family Dolichopodidae; genus Argyra; species Argyra leucocephala. The sequence goes on from OZ012680.1 coordinate 90,382,487, forward strand.
TTTAATACATTTAATTGTATTTGTTATATTAATAATGAAATTATTGAAAAAAAATTATACTAATACACTTTTTTCAAAATCAAAAAATAAGCAAGTGAAAACCAAAACCATTTAAATAATTATAATGAAAATAATAAAAGTATTAGTAATACATAATAAAATAAAACTAATTTATATTAATGCATAAACCCAAAAATTAAATACAAAAATTTAATTCAAAAATAAATGAAAAAAAATAAATAGTAAAATTTAAATCTATAAAAAAATAAATGCGTGCAATGAATTGCTGCAAAACAATAACTATGTGTTTTTAAATTCAAACAAAAAAATAAAAAGAATATACTTTTTAATAATAATAGATGCATATATAATTTTTTCTTTTTTTGAATGCTGGAAAATCTCTATTATTTGTATATATATATATACATATATATATACATATATATATATATATATATTAATTTTTTGATGTGTGTTTTATATATCTTTGATATAAAAATTTATTACAATTATGTATGTATTTCAGTGTGTCGCTATATATTTTAAATATAGAAAATTAATATGTTATTATAACAAAAAAAAGAATGTTAAGAAAATCGATAAAATTTGTTTTATTTTTTTTTATTTTTATTTTGTGACAGAAGTTTTATGTAGCTGGGTACATGTCATGTCATACGGGAATCATGTTGCATGAAATCAAAATTTAAACAAAACAAAAAACAAAAAAATTAAAAAATAATTTAAATCAAAAACGTATAAAAGTTTAAATTTAAAAAAAATATATAAGTATAGTCTTTATTCACTGTATTCAATTTTTATTTTTTAAATTGAGTTAGTTTAATTTTTTAGCATTTAATTGACAAAACATTAATAAAAAAAATATTATATATAATAATTTGTTGCAGTCAAATTATGTTTTATTATTTTGTATTTTTAATTGTTTTATATTGTTCATGTTAATTTCAATCAGTTCATTTTTTTAAAAAAAAAATTTATTTCAAATATTATTTTCTAAGGAATTTTATTGAATTTGTAAAAAGATTTTTTATTGAATATTTAAATAATTTAGTTTTGTAAATGTTGGACATTGAAATTGCAATTTTGAATAGTTCTAGAAAAACGATCTACCACAAAATGTTTTATTTGATTACTATCTTTTTCTCTGTCACTCTTTTTAGTTAAGATTATTATTTTTCATCTTTTTTTCGGCCATCCTTCAAAATGAATTTCTTTTCAACACAGAGTGTTCCATTCAAAAACTTGCTTCAATTTTAGTTTCCTTTTCTTTGTTAGCTGACAATCTTTGATTTTATTCGGATATTATATTCTATTGCATTTTGAGTCAACAAAATTGCAACTGGCAGCATCTGTCACAACTGTGGTAATAGGCAATAACCAATATAATAGTATCTGAAATTTTAGAGCAATAATTTTATTTATTGTAATTTTAGATTGTTCTTAATAAAAATGAATAATAATAAAAAAAAAACTATGATTTCAAATATAGTTTGGAAGACAATGCTCAATTATTCACACTATTAATAAATTTGTGATCAATTCAATATTTTCTTGAACGATATTTTTTATTAAGTCGATGGATCTTTTCTTACTTACTTACTTAGGTGGCCAACAGACCATGTAGGTCCTGGGCCTGACTCATCAACATCCTCCATTTTTGCCGGTCACGCCTTTTCTTAAATCGTTAAAAAAAATTCTCGTCAAATAATCGTCAAATATCGTAATGGATTATGTAGTTTTTTTTTCAAATACACTAGTTAATTTAAAAATAATTATTCCATTTTAAATAAATTAGGCTCATATTCAAATTATTTGACTTCTTTTTATGTTTAATATTTTCAATTATTAATTTTATCCATAATTATTTTTAGTGTATTTTGCATATATTTTTTCGAAAATCTGATGTGAAAAACTATAGTGCAAAAATTAAAACAACTTTCTAATTAGTATCAACATTAAAAATTTATCATATTAAATAATTTTATATTTTTACAAATTCATAAAATTTAATAATTTATATTTATTATATATAATTTGATTTACTTTATTTATAATTAAAAATTCACAATTTTATAAAATTTTTATTTGAGCTATCTTCAAAAGTTTTTTAAAATACAATATTATTTTGCTTCAAACTTTTATTTATTTATTTGATTCAAATTTTAATTTCTTTTAAAATAAAACAAACTAAAAAAAACTAAATTAATAAATACTAAAAAAAAATCAATTAAATAAAATTTAAAAAAAATAATAAAATAAATCTATGTGTATTCCCGGAAGTCTGTTGAATATTAAATGTTTTATTGTTCTGTTCTTTTTTACTTGTCTTGATTGTGTTGTAGGACGAGAAGAATCAACTTTTAATTACAAATCTTTGGCTCTCCTTGGTAAGTTTAAGTAAAACAAAAAAAAAAGTTAAATAAAAACAAAAATTTAAATAAATAAAACTAAATAAATAAAATAGAAAAATCATTAAAATATATATTTTAATTTAAAATTGAACATGAAAAAAATTTACTTTTTTCTTTCTTGAATCATTTTTAAATAAACACACACGCGGCATTTTATAATTTTTTTTTTGTTAAAGATATCAGATTGTCTTTAAAATTTCTTCCTTTCTATATATAATAACAAAAATAAAAAAATTTAAAATACGTACAAATTGAGAATAAGAAACTACAAGAAAAAAAAAATGTTGGTAAAACTTTATAACTTCGTTCCCATATTTTTGTTCCTGTATCATTTTATATTTTTATTCTAAACATCGGTTTTACATATTCTAAACATGTAAGTGTAAATTGAAAAATACAAATTCCCCGTAATATGAAAATGTTAATATATCTCTTTTGATAGAGCTGGGAAAAATGACGGTATAATCAAAAAAATCAAACAAATTTTCACAGAGATCATCTTAGCTGTTCGAGTTTTTCGGGAAATTTTATTTTACTTGACAGCTTCATTTATATTGAAACTTTAGAGTTAATCAATAATTTTCAACACTTATTTTTTTTATCCTGCGTGTAGAATGTACGGCTCAAATATTATTACTTTTATAGGTTGAAACACTTATATATACAACACTTTCTTTTTAACTATACCTCTAGTTGTCAGTGGGTTCAACATAATTTCAATAACAAAAAAAAAATATTTTTTTGCCAGCGTCCCAAATTTATTTAAACCTTCATCAGGGCTACTATTACAGTACAAATACTTAAGATATAATTATTTTACTACTTCAATATGATATCCTTATTAAGCAATAATGGGAGCATCTTTTAGATGTCTATTCCGTTCAAACTTTATTCACATATTGTATCAATTAATAAAACGAAGTAAAGTCAAAAAAGTGTCTTTTTTGTTTATAAAATATAAATAAACAAATTATTTCACCTGAATATGACAATGACAAAGTGTTTTCGACTGGAGTTGTTAAAAAAATTAAAAAAATCGAAGTAATTTTTAACAACAACCAGTTTAATTTTTCGTGTTTTCCCGGAAAACATATTATACAATTGATAGTCTCATTTACATACAAAATTTTTAGTTATAACTTATAACACTTTGTATAACTAGTTAATCGCTGATAACGTGATATAAAGTGTAGTGTGAACAGGATATTAGATATAAATTGTTTTAAATGGATTTTATTAATTAAATATGCTATGCCTTGCAAAGTGTTACTCAAATTAGCTATGGGAATCGTAATTGTATTCCTTTCTATTTTTATATTTATTTTTAGAAACGAATTTAGTTAACTAAAAAATATGGCTCAAAAAACAAGCAAATTTTACCAATTGATAAATAATATTCCTTTTATAAATTTTTTGAATTTTTTTAATCTCAATTTGATTTTATTTTAAATTTTTGTGAAAAAAAAAGATCTCTTGGATACAGAGATCTTGTTTTGAACAAATACATATATTACATTTAAAAATATTGAATTATTTTATATTTGCATTTTAAAGTAGTGACTTGTTTGACATATTTTTAAATAACATCAACAAAAAAATATAATATTATTATTATATTATATTATGGTAAAAATATAGATACAATATAAGTATTGTTAATTTAAAATAGTTGAATACTTTAATAGATAGAACATAACCTCCATTTTGTTAGATATAATATTTATATATAGCTCACTTGATTGATTATTTTTACAATTAAAATAAAACATTTTACAATTAAAAAAATTAAAATGAAAATGCAATAATTTCAATGAAATTAAATTTATTTAAAAGGATGTTTTGGAATGGATTAGAAGTAATGTTATGTTACATAATTAATTTGTATAAAATTATCATTAATATCGCTTTTACTCTTTTACACTCTCTGTTCCTCTCTTTCTCTCTGTTTACTTCTTATTACATAATGAAAAATATCTCCATAATAATCATGTATTTATATTACAGGTCATTCAATCCCCTATTTATAAAAATAATGTCATAATTCTGTAAAAAAAATTTAGTTGTTAATTCTCTATCTCTTTCTAAATAATTTGATTAGTTCTAAATAAGAACCCAATTTGTTAATTATGTGATGTTGTTAATTCATTATGATTAATTAGTTATTATTAGTTATTTGCTGTGATTTACGCTTTAACAAAATTTGTATACTTAGTTTTAAAAATATGCAATTTATTTGTAAATAATATATTTAAATAAACAAAAAATAAAATATAATGAAAAAGTGTAATTATTAGATTTATTTACAAACTTCATGGTAGTTGTTTTTCTATTAAAGTCATCTTTGTTGTTGCTGCTGTTTTGCTCAAAATCACTAAAAATGTATGAAGAATTCAAATTTACAAAAAAAACTTTTTAATTTTTTTAATAATATTGTTTACTACCATTAACAGAGTTATTATGTTGAAAATTTATTTATTTTGTTTATTTATATTACTTTTTTATGTTCTTAATAATAAAATGTTTAATTAAATGTAGAAAACTACTATATTTTTACAACTATTGTCAGGAATTAGCATTCTTAAATAGCGTCTATTTTATTTAAACTTTTACCAGATTTTTTTTTATTCTCATTTATTTCATCCCGCATCAATGGCAAAGAATACTGGGCCAAATCGAAAAACCTATACAGCATTTTGTTTTCATCGGAAATTGAACTTGCGCTTTTTCGGTTGAAAGGCAGGCGCCCTACTTACTGCGCTCTACTTACGAATTAAACGTGTTAATAATTTAAATCTTAATAATTTTTTATTTTCAATTTTAAAATAAATACAAATGTCAATTAAATTTGACTAATAAATTTTAAATTAAAAATATGACATAATATGTATAGTGTATGTATTGCAATAATATGTATGACATCTATTTTTTATCTTAAAGTAATTTGTTTCAAGAAATTTACAAACATATTTTCGACAAAAATGTAGCTTTTTTGTAGTGTTATTTCATATACTTGTATAATCGAATCATGATTGTATTATTATTAATAAACAAGATTTCTTCAGTCGACAAAAGACTCATCAGTCTTGTTGTGTCATCTAAGTTCATCTTGCATGCACATCAATCCTTTTAGTATTGTGTTCCAATGCAAAATGGTTTAATGCATGAAAGTGGATGGCAATTTCAAAAACATTTCGTTGCACATGAATAACACAAATGAAGTACATATAATGCATTCGGTGCTTAAAACTTATAAAACTTAAAAAAAAAGGCAATAACAACAAACGGGTCATTCAAATCGTCCCGTCAAAAATCCCATAGTGCTAACTACTATTCTGGAATAACTACTTTCACTTATGTTTCCTTTTAATAATTATAATATATATATAATAATTTATTTTTAAATAAATTTCAATACAGTACGTAATGTATGAAGAGGTATTTTAACTTAATTACTGACAATATGATAAAAAATTACAAGCATATTAAAATAATATTATAATATTTAAAAAATAAGTTTATTTTTTCGAGTAAACAAAATTAAATATCAATAATAATAAAAAAAAGCTTTACAATCAAATATTAAAAATTATTAGTGAACGAAAACCTGACAATAATTAAATTATTAAATTTAAATTATCACTAAAAATAAAAACATCCGATTAATAAATTGAAAAAAAAACTTTACATTCTCTAATCAAAACCACCGTCTATTGATTAAGCATAAAACTTGTATCTTGTATATTACAATTCACTCAACGTTTTGTTACATAAATTAATTAATAAAAATACGAGTATTTATAGTTTCATATTTAAAACAAAAAATGGCCTTGTATGCATTAATGTGCAGTAAAATATAAAAAAAAATACGCGTGAAAATTATTCTTTTTCTGGTTTATTTTTCATCTTTTTATTTCATTCATTTATTTGTTGGCCTTTTATTTAAAAAATTTTCAACATTATTACTTTATAAGAAAATAATAATAATTACAGAAACAAGAGCAACAACAATAACAATATTTATTCTCATCATCATTGTTAATATGATTAATCGTCCCCCAATATAAATGATTTTTCATAGAATTTTTTTTCTGCTTATATTATTATTCTCTCTATCCAATCGATTTTATTAATTTTTCTTTATATCTTTTACTTTCTCTTCATTTCTCTTTTATTCTATGTACATAGATATAATATTATATAATACATATTATATCTATATAGTATTCTGTTTAAATAAAAATGATATATCATTATCAACTTTTATATTTCACGATTTAAGATCATTTAATGTTAATATAACAAATGTTTATGTCATTTAACCATTATCAGAAATGAAATGAAATATTTTCTACTTTCTTATATCTTTTCCTTTATTTTACTTTACTTTATTTTCAATTTTTTTTTTATATATATATATATATATATATATGTATATTATATTCATAGATATAGAAAAGATTTTTTTTGATTTCCCACTTTATTTTTTAAAATAACTGTCAAATTTTTATTTCCGAAGGAATATCATTACAATATAACTTGTATATGTCTATAATAATGTACATAAACATTATATTAGTAGTTAATTTCAATACAGGGTGTTTCTAAACTATATATGGTGTTGCTGCACCACATTTTAAACAGACATTTTATTTAAGATATTATTGTTTTGTCCGAATTGTTAGCTCTTTTTTGGAAAAAACAGTATAATTTAAAAATAATATTACCTGGCTAATTTATTTTTTCTTCTTATTTTGGTTCTTTTGAATTATATTGAATTTAAAATTTTTAATAATGGTACTACTGATTTCAATGAAACAAAAATTGTCCAAAACGTATAATATCAAGCGGTCAAGTTGTAAATTGGGTTCTCTTCGCATGTGGAATAGTTGGTCAAGAATGTGGTTCAAAATTTATTTAAGTGGAAAGAAGCAGTATGTCGAGTGTGAAAAGGTAAAAAGTCAACTAAAAGAAGTTCAATAATTAGCTTATACAAATCCGTTCTCTGGGGCCATCACTGTTCTCATGCTACATAAGTAACTTTTCAAAATTACAGCTACACATGGCATAGCATCTACGCAGATGATTTAGTTATGGTTTTCACAGAATAAGAAATAATAAGTTAGCATAACATAACTTTACAGTGAATGTTAATAAAACAAAATACATGCAAATATTTGATTAAAAATTGCATTTAAATATACCAACATCCATCAAGTTAAAGTATAAAAATATAAATAAAATTTTTCAATACAACTAATTTTTCGAAAAACAATAAAATAAAATAAAAGTAAAAAAATTACCATCTCAAGTTCCATTTCTTTGAATAATAAATCAATATAAAAACCAACAGTTAATAATAATATTAATAATAATCGTACATTTATATCACAATTAATAATAGGATATAGAAAAAATTATTCAATAGGTATATTATAATTTTCTATTCACTTTTTAAAATTCTCAAATCAATCGTTTTTATATCAATTCACTTAATTTACTAGAACCCCTATTGAAAAGAAAATTTTGCTATTTCATATTTCATAATTATTACAAGATTAATGAAATATCATAAAAATCGAAAATACTTAAATACAATACAATAATATAAAATACCTGACATCCTGTTTGCATATTAAATCATATTTTACTAAGCATATATGTATATCTACATATGTATGTAATTCAAGGTCAATAATGTTGAAGTAATTACGAAAAAACCCACCAAAATTTGGATGCTAATTAAATGTAAGAAAAAAAAATACAGTATATGTATATGTATAAATGTATTAAAAAACATATTGTAATTTGTTATGAAATATCAAACTTATTTACATATTAAATTACAAATCAACTACAGATATATATACATGTATTAATTTTAATATTAATAAAATAATTTTATGAAATTATTTAATAGAAGTTGTGCGCTATTTGTCATTTTTTTACACTATTAACTTTTACGGTAATAAAAAGTCACTATGAGGTGAAAACTATTTGTCGATCAATTGGTTGAGTTTTCAATTGTATACTTGATTTTAAACACCTTTTGGTTGAATAAAATAACATTTTGATTTTTACGGTTATAAAATTAAATTGATTAACTTTTGAAAAAACTTAAACGTGTACTAAAAATCACGTCATGTCATCGTTACAATGTCGTACCTGTGAAATACGAACTGACCTTTATAGTGTAAGCCAAACAATAATAAATAAATTTCTCTAAATCATGATGGCATTAAATCTGATAAAAATATTTCACATTTTTCTGTGTTTTGGATTAATCCAATTAAAATAAAGCAAAACTTTTGAAATTTTCCTTACAATCCTTACAATAGCACTCTTCTTAATCGTGAACAACCTGTAATTTTTATAATAATTATACAATTTAAATTTGATGCATAAGCAGGGAAGTAGATACAACGTATACAGAGTATTTAAAAAAAAAAAAAAATCTGTTAAAACTCAAGAAATCAATAAATCAGTGTACTAGATTCAAGTCATAGACAATCTTTTGTTCGCATAATTCTCAATTAACTTTTAATACATGTTGTTCTCGAAACATCCTCCCCTCATATATAGCCCACTTAGTTACATGTTCAATTTTGATTATACCTAGTATAGCTAATATATCCTCACTATTTAACTTTACAATTCATTTTATTTGAATAGTTGAATAACATATCGAAACATCACTAACATAACATATCAAGTATAGTTAGCTTATATACAGGAGTGAGATGAGCTTATACTATATGTAATCATACCCGTTAAATTCCAAATAATATGTACTTTTTTTATGAAAATAAACAAATGTATTGATTTCAATTTCGGAATTTGTATTTTTAAACCTTAAAATTTAAGGTAAATATATGTCAATATATTAACTCAATAAAATTCAATCGCAATTATTTAAATTACTATACTAGTTTCTAATAAATGATAATTAATTATTAAATTGTCACCTAAAACAAAATGGTCACATGTTTTTTTTATATTATTTTTCCACAAATTTTCCAAAAATTCCTCAATATCAATGTGATAACACAATTGATTTTTGTTTATAAAGGAGGAAATAATATTAAAAATAATATTTGTAATTTAAAAATCACAAATGTTAAAAAATAAAATCAAAACAAAAAAATAAATTAATAAAAAATTTAATTATTTAAAAATATATTAAAATTGAAATTTATTGAATTTAAATGTGAAAATTAAATCAACAATAAATTGGCCGTGTGTGTGTGTTTAATAAAAAAAAATTTAAATTAAAATAAAACTATTTAAATATAAATTTATATTTTAAATAAGAATTTGTTTAAAATAAAAATTAAACTTTAAGTCCATCTCTAAATCCTTTCTACCCATTTTCTTACAATGTTTGTGTGATTTTGATTGAAGATTAAAATTTTTCTTTTGGGTATTCGAATATAAATATATTATACATTTATTAGTTTAAATACTATATTTAAAAAAAAATAGTTTTTTTTCATTTATTAAATTAATTTAAATTAATTTAATTTATAATACCTTCAATAAAAATTAAACTTATAATAATATGTATTCACAATTATGCATAATGATTCAATCATGATTCTTTCAAAATATTTTTTATATACAAATTAATACTATTATAAAATAAATATTTTATATTACATATTATGTAACTATATTATTAATGTAAAAATTTCATTATTCAACATAGACTCTTTTGACAGTTAACAATTATTACAATTTTTCAACATTTACGAATCTCTAAATTACTTTTTATTAAAACTATATAAAAATATTTTTTTATTAACTATAATATAACATTATATATAATAAAATAACAGAACTATATTATAACACAAATTTAATTACTTTAATTTAATCGCAAGCTACTCATAAAATTATTTTTAAACTAAAAACAAGTTATACAGTGAAACTTCTTTTTAACGATCTTCTTACTCTAAGGGTAACCAAACATTATAATCAACCTAGAATACTGCGTGAACGACTAAGTTAATACATAATCTTATTATGCGGTATACAGCTTGATGCTTGGCCGTTTTTTTTTTGTTTTCTGTCCATTATCTTAAAGAATATAGGATATTTTTTATTCAATATTTATTCGGATTTGAATTTTGGTTTTATAGTCTGAAATTTTAATGAAACTTGTAAATATAACAAATTTAAACTACCTCGTTTCGACCGATATGGTGTAATGGTTATGCCATTTGATTATTAATAATAACTAATTATTATTTCTTGCAATTATTACGAAATTTGGTTATCACTAAAAATAAAAGAAATCTCTGTTATTATGAAGGTGAAGTTACATACTCTACACTATAGAAATATTTTCCACATTTAAAATCACAAAAGAAAACTGATTGTATGTGTTTGTTAACTTAAGGGTTTACCTAAAACAGTCAGATCTGCAATTACAAAAAAAATTGCTTATATCAAAAAGAAAATATTTTCTTTTTTTCTTCTTGTGTTAGACTTAAACCTCTTTGTAATTAAACTTTAAAAATAACTAATTTACGGCTTTCTGTAAAACAAAATCAAAGATCAAATTCGTTCCACCAACAAAATTTGTTTTACACGTTGTTACACGTCGAATCACTTTTAAGCCAAAAAATTAAAAATTCCTTGATGCCTCAACTAAATAGCATTTAAACATTTATTTCGCAAGAAGTCCATGCGCTAAGTAAGATTATGTTTGTGCATCAAATCAGGCTCGTAATACGCTAAGTATACAACAGCTATTTTTAAATAAATTTATATTATATTATTATTAATACGTTTAATACGTATAACAATTAAATAATGATAATAATAATACTAAAAACGTAAAATTTAATTTAATTAAATTCATTTTTGTATACTGATTAATTTCATTTAAAAACAACACTAAAACTGTTTTTCAATAAATTTCTAAACTGATAATTAATCATACATGATTTTTTCAGTGTATATTGATTAAAATTTTTTTTTTACAAGTGAAGTTGATTACTGATCCTCTAATTTTGCCGTTTGCGTAACCAACAGCATCTCAGTTTCCGGTCGTATTCAAATTAACAAAAGTCAATTATAAGGTATAACAACCGGTCCTGATATTACTTCATATTTCAAAACAAATTAATTTATTTACAATATTTAAATAAATAAATATGTAAATAAATCAACAAATTAATAAATAAGATAATAAATGACAGTGAGGTTTTTGATATTCTGCAATGTAATTTTTTTCTGGATTTTGATTTTATTTGTAGAGACTAGTAAAATATTGATTTTATTTAGATTATTATCAATTTTATGTTAATTATGTGCATATTAAATCATATATGGCCTTATATTTTCTTTAATATATAACTTCTTTTAATACTTATTTATCTGAGTTTTTTTTGTGAATGTTTCACAAACAAATAATACAAATAAAATTCCGTCAATTTTCCAGCTTGCATCGAATCAAGCCGATATTATCCTAAATTTACACAAACAATTAAAAAAATTCTAACATTGCATAATTTACATATATATTATTACCATAATCAATATATTGATGATTCGACTTCGTTATAAAGAAGTTTCACAATGCAGCATCCTCGTTATTAATTTTAATTCTAAAAAAATTTAAATTTATTTTCCTTTACTGACAGCTATTATAAATTCTCTTGATAGAAAAAAATTTTTACATACAAACAAAATTTATTTGATTTACAAAAAAATAAACTCCAAATTGAATTTTGTTTTTTTATTTAGCATTTGAAATATTATATTTCATCATTAAAAAATATTTATGTTTCAAATTACGTAAGAAACATAGGTGTACAACAACAACAAAAAACATAGGTTATATTATTATATGTATAAAAAAGAAAATCGTCCCCAACAAATTTTATTAATATAAAATTAATCTAAGACAATAAATTGTCTCATTTTACCTGTCAGTTATTGTCGCTTGGCCTTTTATCTGATGTTGTACCAAATTTTGATATTTTTAGTTCATCCGAAAATAATTATTTCAAAAATTGAAATCTATACAGATGATAATTCCTTTCTATGGTGAACAGAACTGTATTGCAATTGATTTTGGATTGATATTATTCTTTTGGGAGATTTTTATTCTAATTTCAAGTAAATACCGTCAATATATAACAATAAACAAAAGTACTTTGATCGTATGAAAATCAGAATTGAAATGGGACATTTTTACCATCTTACTATTTTATATGAGAGTTGCATAAATTGAATACCTAAATGAATAAATAAATTTAAAATTATTTTAACTGAATTATTTTAATAATAGTAATCTAAATCTAGTTTTCTAAATTATACTAGGTACGATTTACTAATATTATTTTATTAACAAAATTTGATCTATGATGCATCGTTAAATTTTTTCGAGAAAAATCGAGATACATTCCTATATCAAAACGCTAGATTCGTGATAATCAATAAAATAATAAAACAACCATTATAAAAAATTCATATTCTATTCGAAATGTTGTCGATTTATCTAACAAAATTTTTTATGAAATTAGCACATTATTATTTTATACCGCGTTTTCCAGACCATGCGTATCAGCTTTTTAAGAGGGGAAGGAGCCGTTATTTTAAAATCAAATAAAAATTTTATTAAGTAAATCGAAAGTGCTCTATCGATTGGTGATATTTTCAACTTCCGGAAAGGAAGGGAAATTGGTTTTTTTAGATCAAAAATCGCCGAAATTGGCCGAAATCGAGATTTTCAAATGGGAAGGGATACTTTTTTTATGCAACTTCGGATTGGAACCCCCGGTATATACATTCACAGTTTTATTTTTCAATTCAACCAAAATGTAAAAACGAAATTTTTACAAGAAGAATTGAAAAGAACAGAAAAACAAAATTACATGTATATACTATATTTTGGTATGGCATTGGGGTAAAAGTAAAATATATTATATTTGAGGTATTTTTTTTTTTTATTGTTGTCTCTAAAATGGTGTGCGGTTGTTTATGTTTTTATTATGAAATAGTAAGATTGTAAAAATGTTTCATCTCAACTCTGATCTTCATACGATCAAACTACTTTTGTGTATCTTATCTTTATATATTAACGGTATTTGTTTCAAGTTATAAAATAAAATCCTATTAATTAATCGTAACTAATTATTTTAATTTAAAACTAATTATGTTAACATCAATTCTATGTTATGTAGACTGTAATATGTAATATAATCTAAAGTAAAAATTTTCTATTAATCAAAAGTAAACTTTTTGGAATCTTTTAACTCAAGACTTAACTTTTTCAATAATTGTAATTCAAAGGCAATAGTTCTAGGAGGTTAAAGTTCAACATGGTATTATGTTTATTTAAGTTATTATGAAAATCACTTTGCACTTTACAAAAAAACGATTTTTCAACAATACGTTTACTACCTTCAAATATGGGCTAAAAAAAATGTTACAACCGCATTGAAAGATTCCAATTCCATTCAGGTGGGGTTTATAACTGTAATTCATAATTTATTTAAATAGTTTTCCGGTTGAAAAGATATTTAAAGTAAAATGTGAATACTGTGAGATATTTTTGTAATAAAAAGAACTGTAATATTAAAGAGTTTAAATATTAAATAAAAAAATTAAAATCAATTCTGAACATTTTCATAATATCTAAATTTCCTATATCAAAAATCTGCAAACATATCCTGTTAAGACCTTAATTATTTAATTATTATTTCTCTTCACTTTGTTCATATTTTACATCACATAATAAATTTTCAAAATTGATATTTTATCGAAATTAAAATAAATTCTTTTCTATTATTATTATTTTTTTATTTTTTTGTAGTTAAATTTTAAATAATAAAAATTTTCAATTTAAAATTAAAAAATTATTAAAAACATCCTAAAACCAATTTATATCCAAAATTTACAAAACAAAAAAAATTTTCAAATTTCCCCACCCCGCCTCCTTTAAAAAAATTTCCACAATCAAAAAAGAAAAACAAACCGAAAACAAACGTAAAAAAATTATGCTGTTGATGACTTAATTCTTAAATAACTTTAAAGGATTCTGGTTATGCATGTTGTTATTATACTAAACATAATGCATTTGTGTATTGTATATGACATTGTAAGCTATTAAATAAGTACGCATATTTAAAAAATTAATTATGTATTCATATAATAAATATTATTATAAATTATTGAAATAGAAGTGTGTGAAGAGGTATGAACGTTTCTGTGTATATAAATCAATAAATTCATTATTATATAATATTATCTTACAGAGTTATTAAATGCATGTAATGATAACAAATTTGAATGTGAGTATATAAAATATAAAAAGTAAATATTTTTGGTTTCATTATTGTTGATTTTTTCCTTTTTTTGTTGCAATCCGCTAAATATTAAATTTTATATAAAACGCACAGCATCATATTTTAATAATAAAACGTAAAAGATTACAGAAAAATAAAAAAAGCAAAAAAAAAGCAATAAAATTTCATTAGTAGAAATATTATATAAATAATTAATTGTTTTGAAAGGTTTTTTTATCTATTTAATTTTTTTGTTAATTTTTTTGTTACCATTAACTACTAAAAAACTCCACTATGATTACATACTATTCATATATCTATAAATTTATATAATATACAATTGGATATAGGTGGTAAAAGCTGTTCTTAGGCTCAGTCTGATATTCTGAAATTTAGGTTAGAATCAAAGAGCTATGCCTAGACTGTAACCATATTTGTGTATCTCAATTTTTTATGTTAAATTATTTAAATTATGAATTTACTTGGTTTATTTTTTTTTCCTGACTCTGTTAAATTACATCATATAAATTTTTTTTTGTTTTTTAAATATATTTAAAATTTAATTTTCAATTTTGTGTTCAATAGTACCAAATAAAAAAAATTTTTAAAAGACATTTAATTAAATGACAGAAAGATGTTCGTTGATTCTAGTAACTAATTTAGAAATGTATGAATTGTATAGCTTGTCATTGTAATGCAGCGGAACAAAAATACAAATTTCTTTCAACTCATAAACGTTTTACTTTTTCGTTAATAACTTTTTCAAATAAGTGATAAGAACGTGCCATCATAGTCTGAAAGATAATAAGATTGTAATATTTTGTATAATAATTTTAAAAACTATGTTAGAATTCAGTTTCTGGTAAACGAAATAACGGAAAAAATAATTATATCCTTTATGTTTTTGTTGTATAACAAAATCAAAATTTGATTTTATGTGAAACATTTGGAATTATGTGTAGGTACCTATTTTTAAAATTTCATTTGGTCAAAATTTTACGTTTTACAATTGATTAACAATAGTTCTCCTTAATAAATAGTTTCACATGACATTTTCCATTACTCCATTACTGTTTTTGTAATTGAACTTCACTCTATCAGCTCTATATTATTATACTATATTGTTAAGGAAAATAATTTTGAAGCATTAAAAAAAGTTTTTTTTATTACCTTTAAACATCAATATTGGTTTATGATTGTTGATGATTGATGATTCTTCAATTTGATTGACATCATGATAGCTAATTGCAAAACAAACAAACAAAAACACTACTAAATGGGTCTAGAATCTAGATTTTTATTTATTCACTTTACAAAACAAATTTATCACACGTCAACTTATTGTATATAAATATATAATTAATTATGTATGTAGGTACTTGTATATTAAGTACATTCCAAGGGAATAATTCCATTTTAAATAAATTAGAATTTTTGTTTTTATGTATATATCGTCGTCAGATACCTAAATTAACTTTAAATTGAATTAAAATTAATATTTAAATTTATTCAATATTTTTAAAATCGATTGTCACCGTCAATCACAAAAAACATCTCAATAATGACCTAGAAATCACAAAAAACTTTTATTTTCATTTACCTAAGATATACAGAAAGATATTTTCGAAATATTTAAATTAGTTTCATTAAGAATTACGCAATATGTAAACCTACCTGGAAAAGGCGAAAATAGAATTCAAAAGAAAAGGATAGCATTTAATCGAAACTTATCAAAAAGTTTTCAGACTTTTTTTTCCAATCGTTCATTTATTCTGGTTGCCTTAAGTTGGCCATTGTCATGCCCATCTTAAAAATTCTAAATCAAAGAACTTGTCAAATCGTTCGATTGCATCGATCACAGTATTCGTCTATTAAAGCTTAGTAAAATGAAATTAAACATTAGTAAAATTAACTTTTGAAAATCATATTTACTAAATCGTCAACAACAAGTCCGTGTTCAAAAAACATTAAGGTAGGACATCCAAACATTTACGGATAATACCGTAATTAAATATAACGAAAAACCACGACAACGGATTATAAATATACAAAGAAGTTCAATTGCAGTAAATATAAAATTAATAGATGTAAATAATGGCTTAAAATAAACGCCTACTGTTTAACAAAAATAAAATTAAAATAAATCTTAATCTTGGAAAACAAAACCCTCAATAATTATTATTACTTTCAGTTGCATTAACTATTTAGAGCTTATTATAGTTAGTAAGTTAAAATGATATTGAACATATAATAGGAAAAATTGCTCCTTATATCTTCATACTGAAAAGCTTTCACAAATATTTCACAGCTCTTTATACCATATGTATTTATCATACATTTTATCTGATTTAATTTACCTCAATGGTATACAACTATGTGGAGTCCCACAAATATTTCTCAATAAATTGGATAAATTTTGTAAGAAGGAAATTCCTTGAAGACACTTTCGGCTGTTTTAGTATGGCTTGGTTTTTTTCTTTCATTCAAATCAAACCATAAAAACAATGACTATTTATATATTCGTATATGAATATAATACATATATTTATTGTCATTGATTTGATTCAAATAAAACAATTTTTAAATACCTTTTTAATTCAAATAAACAATTTAAAAGTTTATAGTATATTTAATTATTATATTGTTTAGTTTTAGGGTAAGACTCCCAATAATTGGCACTTTAACGATTTTCTGAGAAATAATATTTTCGTAAACCCAAATTAAATGTAAAACAAACAATCAAACGATTTATTTTTCTTCTTAAAGATTTATTTTATATGAAAAAATAACATAAGAAAATAATACTTCAGTAATTAAATATGAAATTAAAAAAGAAAATAAAAGTTGCATTTTAACCAATTATTGACCCTGTTTACACAGATAATGACACTACTTAAAGCTTACTATTGGCACTACATTTTTTTTTTAAAAACAAATATATAAAACATCAAAATGTAGAAGTTCATTCAATAAGAGAATCATCATAATGTATTTGGTTATTAGATTCTTTTCTAGTAATGCATAAAAGCTTATGTTCCAGTTTGTGATTTCACATTAGAATCTTCTTCAATTGGAGATATCTTTTTGGATTAAATTTTATCAGTTTTCTTTAGAATATTTCGAATACTTTCAATTGAAACTTTTTCTAATTTTGGTTTAAGCTTGTTTTCATTTTCATTATTTGTCAACCTGTTCTTTTTTGTTTGTCCCTGCTTAAATTTCCTTGAAATGTTTCGAACATCTTCAACTGCAACTTTTTGTGTTTTATCCTATTTCTAGTTTCTTTAATTATTTTCCCTTTTCTTTTTTCTTTCAGCCTTTTCATGTTCAAGTTTTTTACTTTTTCACATTTTGTTCAGTTTATTTTTATTATTATCGCCATCTAGGGGGAGTAGTTTGTATTATTTTTACAATGAGTAGATGGCAATAATTGTTGTATAATAAAGTTTTTTTTTCTAGTTTCAATCATTGGAGAAGTGCCAATTATAGGCAGTTTTACACTATTTATGTTTAATTTATTTTTTAAATCTTAGAAGTTTTGAGAAAGATATTAAAATATTTTACATTGTTATATTGTACAAAAAAGCTTATTAGTCAGTAAGTCACAAATAATGTAGTAAAGCATTGTAGAAAATCAACAACAATTGAAAAAAAATATTAAAAGTTTTTCAAGTTTTTGAACTAAGTGAATTGAAATGATGGAATACGGTTCATAATGAAGCTGATTTTCATAAACCGTATAGCAAATTTAACGTATTATGATTTCATTAGTTGTATTCCTTTTTGAATTTTAAATTCCTTTAAAGTAATTTAAAGAACTTCGAAAATTGAATGCTTGAATTTTGCTTAAGACAATAATTATTTTGTGACAATTATTTTTTATAGGAACAAAAATATAATACTTATTAAAATCTACATAAAAATCCCTGCCGGTAAATAGAAAACTAAAAATTATAGTATTTCAATAAAAAAATGATAACAACAATTTTTTTTTTGTGTTCAGTCCTTTCCGTTAATTGAACTTTTTTGCCTAAAAGTTTTAGATCGTTGTTGAGTATATTTCCAAAACAGTATTCTAAATTTATCTTTTTTGTTCTGAATTTTTTCAGCATTTTTAACAGAGCTTGAACTACCTAATTTGTTTTCTCCTTTTTAGTGAATTTAATGTTGCTACCAAAATTGTGTAACCCTTCGAAAAAGCATAAAAAAAATTTTGTTTCTTATTATTTACTTTTTAATCATAAATTTAGAGATGTTTCGTTTTTATACAAATTAACCATTATACAATCTGTAAAATAAATTTTAACATTATCATTTTCATACATGTTCGATAAACATAATAATATAAAATATAATATTGACGTTTCTTTAAAATGTTTTAATCTGTAAAAGAAATATTAGTTAAATTATATAAATTCCTATAAATTTCATGTCTCTGAAAAGGAAATACCTTTTATAAATTTTCCTTTAAAACCTATATTAATGTTATAATACTAATTAATTTTTTTCCCCAACTAAATGTCCAAAAAACTATATGCAATAATCCAAAAATAATTTTAAAAAAAATTGGATCAAAAAAGAATTGAACTAAAACAAAATTTCTGATATTAATATCAAAAATTCAATAAAGCGTGACTTGAGGCTTTAATCAATTTCACCAACATACCAATAAGGTTTTAAAACCAAAATCCAGTACTATATTATACAATATTACAATTTATTAATCATTTTAGCCGTTTCAGTACATAATTATAGGTAGATATTGATACACAAACATACATAATGACAATCTTACTTCTAGTTTCTTTTTCTATTTCAAATTTTAATTCAAAATTCAATTTCTCAATGCGAGAAAAATAGGTATACATGAAAATGACCTCAATCATACTGAGTATGTGAGTGGTAATAATATGGTAATTGGTATACATGTATTGCATACATAATTTGTATGAATTAAAAATGACTTTTTTATTTTTTTTGGGTATTACTTTATATTATAAAAAAAAATATAATTAATTATTATTATTTTTTAATAAGGAAAAAACAATTTAACTCAGGTGAGAAATTCAATTCACTAAAATTTCTGATGAGCTGATATTCGATTAAAATTGTTTGAACAAAGTTCTATTATAAAATAAAAATTTATTTTGATGCTCACATCATTGTTTGTTTGAATGACAGAAAAAAACGAAGGCACACGAAAACATACGAAAAGTGTGCCTTCAAACTCGTGTTCTTGTGTATTATAATATAGATATATATATATATGATGCGACATTGGCATATTTAAGCCAATTACTATAGAATGCTTCGAGAAGTTGATTATAATTCAGGCTATTTGGTTAATTAAGCATTATAACTTTCAAAAGTAAATGACTTAATAGCTTGTATCGCTGAGATTAATTAAAAAAATTCTTTTTGTCTTAGTTTTTAACAAAGCTACATAATAGTTTAATATAGCTAGATTATAATATCTAATAATACTTTATAATTACTCTGCTATAAGACCTTACTACAATTAATACTTAGTTTGTTTAATTTATTATCACTTTTTTACTAACGATGTCGATGTTTTATTAGCCACAAAAATGCTTGATGACATATTTCACAAGAGTGTAGTAAGCTTTCATTTACTAATATACTTCTGAGGTGCTTGTTCAAAACATTATTCCACTGAAGGAATTTTAATTGATAATATTTTGAAACAGTTTCACATTTAAATTTTCGGGTTCTTTTCACTGCTTTTTGCTTTAATTCGCAGAGATGGAAAATTTTACTAAAACTACTAAAACCCTTTGATGGGAAAGGGTAAAAATTAGTAGAATAATTCATGTAAATTGATGTATAGCTTGTTTTTGTAAAATAGGTTTGGAACGAGAGAAATACAATATATTTAATTATAATAGATAGTATTTTATTTAGTTCAAATTTATCATAAAATGGAATCAGGATGTTAATATTTAGTTATGTATTTGATTTGAAATGAGATGGTAATAATAAAAATTCCTTCAGCAGTTTCAACAATTGAACAATTTTATCGCAATACTGTAATCAACAATAATTTCTCTTTCCTTCATTAAAATTTTTTTATATGGTATAACATAAAGAATTATGTATATTATATATTTAATATAGAGGTATATGTAAAGTATGTAAGCAAAAATAATAAAGTAAGTCAGTTATTATTTAATATTTTTTTTAAATAAACTAATTTTATTATTCTGTGAATTTTCTTTTAAATTACA
The DNA here is from genome assembly GCA_963942445.1 of Argyra leucocephala. NCBI lineage: Eukaryota > Metazoa > Arthropoda > Insecta > Diptera > Dolichopodidae > Argyra > Argyra leucocephala. Next base: position 90,403,454 of record OZ012680.1, read on the forward strand.
ATAAATGTTTTCTGTCAATATATATATATCTCTCTCTAAAAATTTTACTATATTTTCATATCTAATTATTTACTTCATTTTTAAATTCTATAACTATATCTTTACTTATATATAATTTGTATATATATATATATTCTTATATAAAATTAATTTCAAAATAAAATAACTATTACTACCTATATAATCTGAATTTTATGTGTAAGTAATTTCAAATATTTTAGATTTCAATTTGTTTATGTATTATTTATGCATAATAATTTATATACTAAAATATAATATTAAAAAAAATTATTTGCATAACTTGTATTTTTACTGGTATTAGTGTATAATATGTGTTAAATATAGTTTCTGTCATATTAATTTTTTTCTACACACTTAATTCGATATATATATATATATATATATATATATATATATATATATACCAAGGTCAAAAATTTAAAAAAAAATATATATATATAAGTGTATAAAAAATTCGCTTGATTATTATTATATTTTCTACATTTTATTTTTTGACTATTTTATGTTTTTAAAACAAAGAAATAAGTTAATAATAATGGCAACCTAATTACGAAATGAGTACGATAATAATTCTCATATTATACAAGTACCTATATTTATATAGAAAAACAGTATTTTATACTATGCATACAAAATATATAGTAAAAATATTCATTCATTATTATTAATGTATGTATATATATATTTAAATATACATGTGTATATGTATATATAAATATATTATATACATAAGTATATATATTATAAATATAAAATTATTACTTAAATTCAAATAAAAAACAAAAAAAAAATGCCCCTTTTTTAAAAATTACAAATTCTATTTAAATAAACTTTATTAATTAATAATTTTTTTTTCGATTACTCTTTTTTTTTTGTTTTAATTTTCATATATTGAAAATTGAACTAACTTTATGATGATACAAAACATATCAACAACAACAAATACATCAATGGAAAATCAATGCAAAATCAAAAAAATCAATGATGACTATTCTCAACGATTGAACAACATCAAATTGGAATCACCATCATTATCAACAACATAACTATTAACACATTATAATATCTCCAAATATTAATTATAATTATAATTTATTTAATTCATATATACTATTTATTAATAATTATTTTTATACAACTATGAACATTAATATAATAAATTAAAATTTAAAAATTTGTAATAAAGGAATGGAACGATTATAATTTACAGTGGAATCATACAGAATACGGTGGTGTTAAAGATTTACGTATAACTCCAAATAAATTATGGAAACCAGATGTTCTTATGTATAATAGGTAATTTCTATTTTTATTATTATACAGATATGTATGTGTTTTTATATGGATAAAAACATAAAAAATTTCAACCAAAGTTAATAACATTAAATAAATTTAATTCGTAAAACTAGAGAACCGAAAACAAGGATATTTTATTTATAATGTGAAAAAAAAACAAATAATTATGTATAAATAATAAAAATTAAAAATTTTAGTAATTGAACAATATGTTCAAATACTATAAAAATTCTAATTATTTATTTATTAAGCAAATATTTTTTAAATAATCGATTAATATTAATATGTATAGTATATATTATTATTATAGTAACTACAAAAATATTTATTACCTTAAGGTATATTAATTATAAGGATTTAATTAGGAAATTTTAAAATTGTCATTGTAACTTTTGTTGTTTATTGTTTTTTTTTTAAACTATAATTAGTAAAATATTAATTTAGGTGATTGAATTCAATATGATATAATGTTATAATGATAGATGTACATATGCATTTGTAAATACATACTACAATATTAAAAATTCGTATTATAGGTAGGTATATATGATATATTTTATAAGTCGATTCTTTATTCAATAATATATAGTTAGATATGTGTCAATTAAATAGTGTTGTATTGTTAAAGTTATTCATATTTATTGGCTTAGACAGGTTAGATTTACTTAAAGGATACTTTTACAAAACCAAAAAGATAAAACAATTATCATTGGAAAGAAGGGCATGCGAAATAATTATGACGGTAATTTACAGAATCTTATATATTATTTTTATATAAGCTATTTTTTTTTAATTAACAACAATAATAGGCATAAAACCAGCATCGCTATTCAACCAATTGCATAATATTTTAACGTTATTAGTTATATTAACTGTGATAAGTAAAAAATAAAAAAAAAATATAGGTAATTTTATATTAAAATATTAATTGTTCATTTTTTGCTTGAAAATTCCAAGAACTATCAATGTATCGAAGTTTCCACTATTTTTGGAAATTGATATAACTATATATTTCAGTTTTAATATTAAATATAATTTTTATAATTATTCAATATTTCAAATAAAGTAGAACAAAAAAAAAATTAATAAATAAAAAAGAGCATACCTATACTCGAATTCGAATTGCAGTCATCAATATTTTTTTTCTTATATTAAATAAAAATGTAACTTTGGTTAAGCATGCTCTCATTATACCATCTATATAAACGGAACTTACATTAGGTATACAAAAAAACCCAATTATGTTATGTGCTTTAGTAGAGTCAGATATACAAATTCGATTATCAGTATACTAATAGGAATTAGTAAAAAAAATCAGAATTAAACCAAAATCCACAATTTTTTAAATTCAGAATTTTGATATGATCCCATTAGATTTTTGTGTTACTTTATGAGAGCAAAAGCAAATTATTGCAAATGTATATATTTTTTTTTGCTTGCACTCTGCACCATGCTTGCATTCTATTTAATAAAGAAAATTATTTGTTCAGTTTTGAATTCATTTTTACAAATACTTAAATTAAGTTATAAATGTGGAAACATTGGTTTATAAACACTTCGAAATCATCTAAAATCATTAAAAAAATTTTAAATGAATATAAGAAATAAAAAAATCTTAGATCTGAAAAATTTGCGAAAATTTTAATAGCAAAATTAAATTAGATAATTATAAAGTTATTAACATTATTTTAAAGTGCCAGTTTATTTATTTATTTTATTAGTACCTATAGAATCATACAAAAAAATCGAAAGGTTAAAAAAATATCAAAGTTTTAGAATATACATATTAGGAAATTTAAAAAGGGATCGTATTTTTAGAAAGAAACTACAAAAAATTTGGTCGTTATTTCCGAAAATATAAGTTTCTCTGATTAAAGTATGTTTGAATCAAAAAACCTATTTATTATATAGAATAAATCCTTATAGTATAAAAAAAAATTGAAAATAATTTCAGTAAAATTAAAAACAAAAAATAAAAATTTAATCCACAAAATTTGTATGCAAAAGAAAATATCGTTTTGATTTTTTTAAATAGTTACCATAGACAGCACAATTTATAAAAAAGCAAATTAACATATTATTATATTACATAAAATATTTATTAATTTAATAAATTAGGTGTTTACAGGTAAGAACGTAAGACTAATTATGAAATAAAAAAAAATTTATATATATGACATAATATATATATATATATATATTAATAAATTTTTTTTATTATTAATCTTAAAGATTTAATGCTTCATTCTCTTCCATTTTTGGTTTTTTTAATTAAACAGCTAAGTTTTTCTATATTTTTTACAAATCCTTTTTAATTAATTTCTTATTTGTTGTAGTGTTTTCTAATGTAAAATAATTAAGCTATTAATAAAAATAATCATAATCAAATAAATAGAAGTTTTTTTTTAATTCGTTCAAAAAGCAAAGTTTAACTTTACTTAAAAATAAATTAAAAAATTTATATTATTAACAACAAAATGTAATAAAAAATTCTACTTACAAAATAGTAATACTAAGATTATGCTCGTATATGTATATTAATTAGCATAAATAAATCAATCAGCATAAATATATTTTTACTGTTTTTTTAATTACTGGCAATTAAAAGAATGATTCGAAAAAACCGAAAGTATAAACAATTAAATAATAATAATTTATGATAAAATCAATTAAATTCAAAAATAGAAAAATATTTAAAAACTTTGAATATAGTCAAATTGAAATTAATTTTTCAAAATTATACTGTAAATTATAACTTATTTTAATTTCTTTAATATAGATCTTTCAATTTACTATATATTTCAATTCGCATCCTAATTAAAGACCCAAATGTTTTTTTGAAATATTACATTTTTCAAATCTCTTTAAATTTAACTTATTCGTAAAATTAGAAAAAGTTGAAAAATGTTTTGCCTCTAACTGTACAATACAAATTTATTTGAATTCAATCATTATTTTCAGCAAAAATGCATTATTTATTACTTTTCAGAATAAATAAGCCATTGAGGTAATTATTTGAATTTTAATTTTTTTAAACGCAAAGTATTTTTTTATTTCTAATATTGACATTGAAAACTATTTTCTTATTATCAAAATTATTAATATGAATATTAGTTCTTAAAATATCAACTCTGCTGTCGTGCCAGTAATTAGAAGTATTAAGAAAATAGTATTATTTACAAAAAATGTAAATTCAATATGAATCGTTTAAGTTCTTATTAATGTTTATTTTCATTTTTTTGAAAATAAATATTAAAATAATATTTTTAATCTTTATTTATAATATTCAAATATTAGAACGTTTTAATTTAGTATTTTAATATGCATAATTTTTTTTTAAATAACATTTTCAAATATATTATATGAAAACAAAAAAGAATTAAATTAAAAAATCTTAATAAGAACTCTTTAATTTATTTTTAAGTTCAACTTAAAACTTAAAACACATTAATTTATTGCTTTTAATTGTAAAATTACAATAATTTTAATTTTCAATATTTATAATTTAATACCTTAATAAATTCATACTAAAATTTCATTATCATTATTATTATTAATAACATTACAAATATTATGATTATTATTATGCTTATTATTATGCTTATGATTATGATTATGATTATTATTATGCTTATGCTTATGATTATGATTATGATTATGATTATGATTATGATTATGATTATGATTATGATTATGATTATGATTTTGATTATGATTATGATTATGATTATGATTATGATTATGATTATGATTATGATTATGATTATGATTATGATTATGATTATGATTATGATTATGATTATGATTATGATTATGATTATGATTATGATTATGATTATGATTATGATTATGATTATGATTATGATTATGATTATGATTATGATTATGATTATGATTATGATTATGATTATGATTATGATTATGATTATAATTATGATTATGATTATGATTATGATTATGATTATGATTATGATTATGATTATGATTATGATTATTATTATTATTATTATTATTATTATTATCATTATTATTATTATTATGATTATTATTATTATTATTATTATTATTATTATTATTAAAAAAAAAAATATATAAGAGTAGTTTACACGCTGTGGTCTAGTGGGAAAGTACATTGCCAGCTTGCCGTTGATGTGGGCCTTACATTATTATTAAACTATAAATAATATAAATGATTTAAAATAAACTAAAACACCAAAAAAAAACAACGGATTTAAATAATAATTAAATTAAACACAAAAACAAATCAACCAAATAAAATAAAAAAATTATTTAAAGTTTAAAATTTAATAGTTTAACAAGATATAGAACGGGTGTGGTTTGAATCACAATTTAATTTTGTAAAATTTATTAAATAAACTAAAATTACAAAAAAAAAATTAAATTTTTTTTAATTTAAAGTTATATCTTGGTAAACTTCTAAATAAAAACGTAAATCAAATCCCTCAATACCCAAAACAAAAAAAAAAAATAAAAAAAAAAGATTTAAAAAACAAATTTAAAATGCTTTAAAACAATTAAACAATTAAAATATAATTTTTTTAAATAAAACTATTAATTTCAATATATAAAAGGATATACAAATTAAAAATAAGAATCAAAAAAACAAAAAAAAAATATTTAAATTAAACAAACTAAAACATTAAATATCAAATAAATAATTAAATCAATTTTATATCTGTTTACGTACTTATTATATTACAAGCAATGGGGTTCGAAAATTCTGTAATAAATTATTATAATAATGAAGTATATTGTATCCAAGAGAACACTATCCAATATATTATATACACATATTATACATAAAATACTATACAATATGTATATTTTTTTCTTATTTTTTGAATTATTCAAAAATATGCTATAGATACCATGAATAAATTCCAATAATAATCTATTATTAAATTTACTTCACGACAAAAAAAAAAATTTTATGTTTAAAAATACAATATTAATATTACAATTTAAAATTCCAATTCGAGTACAAAATAATAACATGCCAAAAAGAATTTTCTGATTTACTCTATCTCAATTTATAATTTATATTAATATATTATTGTGTGCATTAGAATGTCCTTTATTTTGATGATGAAAATAAAAGAAAATATTTATTTAAACTTTTAACCAGTCTCCACCTTAAAGTTTTTTTTTCCATTCAAATTGTAGTTTTTTTTAGCAAATGAAGTTTTAAGTATTAAGTGTATATAGAATATAACCCAAAGTTGATTTCAGTTACAAACTTTAGTTTTAATATAAATTAAATAATATATTCAATACAAAATTCGAATTTTAATATTGTCTTTTTTACAAAGATATTTGAAAATATCTGGAGAAGAGTACTATGTTTCTTATTTCAAATTTAAGAAATCTTCGTACCTTACGTGCCTTTGTTACGAAACGTCGTACCGTACCTTATTTAAAATATTACAACTATTTAATTTTTTTATTCAAACTTTAAATTTACTGTTATTTTGTCTTATCCTTCTAATATCATCTTCTGCTCTGTTCTTTTTGCTGTATTGAGAAAATTTTTTTTGCAATTTACACTAACATATTCAAGAGTTCCATAATGATTTTGATATACGGTAACTAGACGACATATAAGCTTAAATTACTATAAGATTAAGGTTAAATATTTCCAAAACTTTTGCTTTAGTAAGCCAACATATTACTCACTATGTCAGATAATAAAAGTATATCAATATTTGTTTTTTTTATGAATTTAATATTAATATAATTAAAAATTTATTGATTTTATTAAAGAAATAAAATTTTGTATCATTCTTTAAAGTTTCATTTCGACATAATGGAATTCAATTGTGAGTTTTTAACCGTTAAAACGAAGAAGGATACTATTACTAATACTTAACACAGCCAAATTGTGTAGATTGTAAATAAAATTTAACTGAAATATTTACACAATTACGAAATATAACGTAGACATTTTTAAGCTCAACTCTAAACGGGTTAATTTAGATAAAACAGAATGTAATAGAATTACAAAATTTGGATTTAAAAATTTAAAACTGAAAAAGATAAATGAATATCTAATGTACATACATAATCACATTTAATAAAATACATTCGAAAGATATGAATCATTGGAAAAATTATTTTCTAATTTATTTATATGCACACAACAAAATAATTTATTACGGAAACGACGCTTAATAATATTCTTGTCCTTTGTATTATTATCAAAAAGATGTTTTATTTTATTTTATTTTTGTTTTATGTTTATATATGTTTTTTTTTTTGTTATGCAATGAAATAAAAAAAATATCATATTATACACAAAATTTAATATTATGAATTACTGAATAATAAAATTCATTAAATATCCATAAATACTTTTTTTTAAAAATAAATAATCAAATTTTTAAAAATTAAAAAAGAAAACCAACACACAAAAGAAAATAAAATAAAAAACAATTAAATAAATCAAATTGAAAAAATAACTGAATAGCATAAATTATTTTTTTTTTTTAAATTTTTAGAATTATTTTTTGAGCTACATAATAGAAAAAAATAATAATATAATATCAATAATCAAAATGATATTATTCATAATGATAGTAATGAAGGTATTTTTAGCAACATTGTTAAATTAAATCAAAAAGTAATTTTTATAATTAAATTGCAGAGATTTTTTTTTTATTATTACGTTTTAATGTTCATTTGAAAACTTTTGTTCATTTAAAAAAAAATTGATTTCCAAAAAAATTAATCCATGTGAATTATTTATAAAGGATAAATATGATATAAAATATATCTAAGTGTTAGAGCTTTGAACTAAATGAATTGTAAATGATTGTGGGATTTACATCTGCCAAATGCTATATTAAAGCGGGTGTTCCACAAGAATCAGTTCTCACTCCAAAACTTTTTCTAATACCAATGATCTTCTCCAATCAACTTTCAATCGTATTAATAGTTTTGCAAACGATGCTACTTTATTAGCGTCCTTCAATTTTTTTCGGAAATCAGATGATATACTCCCAGCTACTAATATTAAACGTAACATAATGGTATCTAAAGCTCAAAGTTATCTGGTATCGCGTAAATCTACCACATTTGAACACATTTGAACTGAACACTTGCATTTTCTGAGAATGTATGTCCAAATCTTTGGCATTACCAAATATACCCTGAGATGTTTGGGTTTTTTGAGTCACTTCAAAATCCACGACCTAAAAATTACAATTCGTATTACGAATCGCATTGAATTTTGTTGACAAAATTCAAAAGCATGAAATTCACCATTCGACACCTGACACTAAATATGTTTAATATGATTTTTAATGTAATTCAATAGTTTATATAATTTAAATCTCTGTAAAATTAGATGATTCATTCTGTTGGTTTTAAGACTTAATTATAACTATTATTAGCCTTGTTTAAAATACCTTTATTACTCGAATTTTAATAAGAGCTTTACTGTAGTTTAATAAAAAAAAAAACGTGATTTATAATAAAATAAATAATTTTAATAACTTATTAACATAATATGTATGTGTTGTTTAGTTAATGTTTAAAGTACTTGTATAATATGGCTTCTCTTGAAATTCAAATATTTTTTATCTAAAATTATTTATATTTTTATATCAATAGTTTAAACAAAAGGATTTTCGATAGTACCTATAAAACGAGTCAGTATCCTCAAACCAAAGACCATATATACATACTCCAGTGGAAAATAAATAAAAATAGTAAAAGAATTACAAATAGTGCGAAAACCCCTGGATATTATACTATAAAAAAATAAATCAAAAATATAGAGTGATTCAATAAAGAAGAGTTTGATATTTTTATTTTACAATAATATACAAAATAATTATTATAAAATTTAAACTTCTTACTTATACTTATTTCGAAAATATTGATCCGTTAAAATCATTATATTTCATCTGCAAAGTTAAAGAAATGCGGTACAATTATTTGAAACATTGAAGACGGGAATGAAGGAGATGTGTCGAAATCAAATATTTTTTAAAATTTTTTTAATTTTCATTTATTGAAATTTCATGAAAATTCAATTTAAAATTTCACCCCATTCTATGTACATATGTATGCATAAGTAATTTTTGCATATAAAATTTTTTTTAAAATAAATTATTATGTATGCAGTTAGTTGTTTTTGAGTTAAATCATTAAAAAAATTAAATATACTACAAATTGAAATGATGGAAAACATTAATTCATAATTAAATTGAGTTCGATTTTTTATCAATTTCGAGGATTCGCCATCTCAATACAGCCGAATACTAGTATTTACTTATTTGCTGAACAATTCTCATACTCAATAAATAATATGTATTGAGTATTTAAACAGGTATATAATTAATAAATAAACAAATTATCCAAACATAACTGAATATAAGCCTAATAATATGTAGATACATATTATATTATCTGTATATTTTTTTTTTTTATAAAATAGAAAAATCTGACAAATTTAAAAGAAATTTTATTTCAACATAACCCTTTAATAAAAACGAAAATCACATAAAAACTTCTCAACAACTGAAGAAAGATGTCATATTATAACTCGTGTTTGCTAGTTTATTTTCATTTTTATGATTGCTATATACATTATGAATTTTTTGTTTCCTTTTTGTTATTACTTTTTATATTAAATACATATGTGTAAGAAATTAATAAACAAAAGAAAATATAAATTAATATAAAAGCAAAACATATCAAAATTTGTTACCATTAAAGCAAAAAGTTTTATTGTATGTGTCATGCTTATGTATATGTATATTATTAAGAATCATTTGTATACCTTAAAAAAACAATTATGTTATTATTATATACTGATGATGTAGTTAAATCAAGTTAAATAACGTGTTATGTGCTTCATTTTTTATTTTAATTGTTTTTATTTTATTTTATTTTTTTCTGTAAATTAATCAAAGATTTCACATTCTAGAATACTTAATAATTCCGAAGAAAAATACATTCAATAAATTTTGTAGTAACTTTATATAATTGAAAATCTTAAAAATGTATATGTATATGTATATGAATGAACCTTAAGATACATTTTGATTAAATTTGTAAAATTAATTATTCAATCTAACCCTACTTATATTATTATGCATATTATTATAATTTTACAATAAGGCTAAAGGAACAAAAAATTAACAAAAAGTTTAATACAAATTAGTAAGACCTTTCCCAGAAGCAATATCAATTGTGTATACGCCATAATCTACTAAATAGGTTGTATGCTTCGCGATGTTATTTTCAGGTTTGCCGGAGTATGTCCATATGGCCGTATGAGTATGCCCTCTACTGTTGGACGTCTATTTGTTTTTGCTTCGTTTTTTGCCATAGTGTTTTGTTGGAAATGGTTTGTGGACAACAAATGCTTGTAATTTGTAATCCTCCATTTCTGTGGTACGATTATATGGTCAATCTGGTATTCTGTACAACCATCCGAGGATACCCATATTTTTTTTGTGCAAATTTTTACGGGGAAATGTGGTTCCACCAATATAAGTTTTTGCGAGGACAAAATTGATTTTTCTTCCTCTGGATACTGAGGACCAGGTGATCAAATTACGTCTAGCATTGCGACTAAACATAATAACGACACTTCCATTTATTCCACCAGCTTCATCATTATCTCAGAGTACAGCATAGATGTTAAGGGAGATATATATGCTGGGAAAGTTTTCATTACTCACGCGATGAGCCTTCTCCCCATTCTGTTATCTCATCATTCCCCATTCTGTTATCTCATCATTCTCCATTCAGTTATCTCAGTTATCATGTTCCACTCGACACCTCCACATGAAATATGCCACACTCACAAATCCAATGTATGGTTTACTACGACCGAGACTCCAGGAGCATTCACCGTGATTTATTGATCACGATTATTTTTTATTCGTGGATTGGTGTGAGTCTTCATAGACGCATTGCGTAACTTACATTGCATGTCAGATTTTTACTGACTAAACCACACCCCTCCCATCAAAACTAGTCAGACGGAATAACCATTCATTTATTTCTAGTGTTATTTTTTTAAAGAAAAAGTTTACGAAATTCTATCGTATTAAATATAGTGGCTTAGTTCTTTTAAGGCTTCTGATACCATTTTGATTTTCCAGCAGCTGATTGGCCTCAACGTTAACATGGCTCTTCTTCTACAGCCATCAACGTAGTATCGTCAGCTACAATTATATTTGCTATTTGTGGTAATTCAAAAACCAAATTGATAACTTGGAATCAGGTTATTATTTTCTATGATCGGTCTCATTCTTATCATTGCAAAAATAAGAAATTTTAAGCTAGTACCTATTTATTTAGACTTTTTTAATCAATCAAATCTCTGAATATAAAACATTTTAACCCTTTCAATTTTTATTTACAATTAGATTGACAAACGAATACTATAACGAATAAACTATTTTCATATAATTTATATTGATAATTCAGATCTGGTCATTTTTATTTTATGTTTAATTCAATTAGTTGCGCATACAACTAATTGGGATGGTTTCATAATTACAAAAAAAAAGTTCCAAAGTAACAAAATTACAAAATTCCAAACAATGAAAAAAAAATTCCAAAAAAAAAATTCGACCCATGTATGAATGCTTTTAGAGTTAACTTCAAAATCAGGGGCTTAAATTGCATTCTTATGCGTAACCGCTGTTGAATGCAAAAAAGGGGGATATATCTCTTTTACAGATTATTTAACTTATTTTTTTTTTATCTTAGAAAAAGCAGATATCTAGATTTTGAGTTTTTGGAATTTTGTAACTTTGGAAGTTTTGTTTTGGAATTGTGTAAATGGAATTATGGAAATGAAATTTTCTTTTTTGCAATAACGTACCCAACACCAACTTATTATCAAGCATTACAATTTCAAATGTATTTAAAAAGATTCATGCCTTTGTAAGAAATTTTGTACTGAACTTCTTGTTTTTTTTTTTTAACTTTTTAATATAAAAATTACATTACGATCAGGTTTTATCTTTGATCCCTTGTTATATTACTGGTAAAATTGACCACTCTTTTTTACAAAAAAATATTTTTGATTTTTATTTAGTTTTTACAAAAAAATAGGTTTAACTCGAAGAAGTTTCAGGTTACCCTGAGAATTCCTTAAATTATTAATTTTACAACAAATCACGAATTACAAAATAATAACAAAAATTTATTAAAAGTTAAATAAAGGTATTAAATTAATTTATGGTTGTTATTTAAGGAGTTCTAATTTTTAAAAAAAATATCTACACAAAAAAGTAAGAACTAATTTTAAGAACGACGAAAAAAAAAGTTATTTCTTTTTAACTTATATGTATATAGCTACTATTTAGCATAACATGTACAATAAAACTTTAAAAATAATGTAATAAAATTAAAAAGTATAATACAAAAGCAAAACGAAGTTTTGCAAATAAATTAAAATATTTTTCATTAATAATTACAAAATAAAATAATCACAGTGCGCATTTATTTTATTTTCAAAATTAATAATAATAAATCAAAAATATAATTTATTTATAAATAAAAAAAAAATAAAAAATATAATTTTAGGAATAAAAAACATAGTAACACATACATATGTATTGGACATATGATTAAAAAAATTATTAATATTCAGTATTTAAAATAAAAATTTCATTACAAGAGCCAAAAATAAAAATTAAATATTAAAACTAAAAATAAATTCTTTTCTGTACATACATATATGTACATACATACATATGTACATACAACAAAAATTGTCATATTTTGAAAAGATTAAAATATTTGAACAATTTTAAAATTCTATAAACTCAACTTTTAGCACATACACAAACATTCTTTTTTGCCTTATTTGATAGCAACACCAAATAATTTGAATAAATGATCACCTGAAGTAGTAGTTCAACTTAGTGAAACATTCCGCCAGATTCATTAAAAAGCATGGATTATGCAGACTAGATCTTGGGAAGGATGTTACAATACGCCTAATGACTATAGAACCAACCTTCAATTAAAAAATTTAATCTTAATAATTTTTTTATAACGTTAAATTCTAAATGATATTTGCAATCTAATTTAAATAACATTAAAGTACAAATTATTTGGCAACGATGTTTTAATTTTAAAAATACTTAATAATTCAAAGCTAATAGTTCTAATATATAGAATATTATTTAATATTTTTAAAATTAAAACATCGTTGCCAAATAATTTGTGATTTAATGTAAAAAATTCCTAATTGGTTATTCGACCTGGTCTAGTACCCTTTGTCATTGGGATACAATAAATGACAAAAAATAATTGAGAGTATATAATATAATCTGGTAACAAATTAAATAAAATTAAATTATTCTATTTAAGAAGGCTTAGTTCCTGACAATAGCAGTAGTTTTCGGTTTTCCACATTTAATGAGTAGATAAGCCAGTAAATTGTTAAATAAATACTCAAAATATTTGATGTAGTGTAAAATTGCAGTACCGTACTTAATTAAGCACGAAAAGGTGATTCTACATTCAAGTTACTGTGAAGAGTGTCAAAAAACAAACATAATAAATAGGCTAACTGTTGATGAAAGGCTAACTCCCTTTTTAAGAGACATATAAACTTTACATTATAAAAATATATTTGTATATCTTTTTCAAAGTAAAACCTTTGTTATTTCTACTATATATGCTATATGAATAGCATAGTACCTGATTCTAAACTGCACATTGTTATGAGAGCTATTACCACCTTTGTTTATTATAATTTTAGTAAATAAAAACTCGATCAAATGCATATGTATGTGTGTCTATTCACAAATCAAGAATTTTAAGTGTTCAATTTGTTTCTTCACAAATGATACTTCTCTTTCACATCTTAAATTTAAAATCGGTTGTACTAAGAAACCGATTAGCAGTACCATCAAAGTATTGCAATTTCTATTCATCATATCAAATTTAAGTCTATAACAGCACAGTATTTTGTGATTATTGTTAAAAATAAAAAAAATGGTTAATTGATTCTAAAAATTAATAATTTGATAGAATTTTCAAAATTTGACAATTTTTCTGAAGAAGAGAACTATTGTTTTTTATACATTTCTTCAAAAATAGTTAATTTTTAATAAATTTTTTTAATAAAAAAAAAAAATAAAATAAAATTAATTTTATAAAATCTTATTAAATTTTAACTTTTAAAATTTATTTTTAAAAATAATTTTTTTTTTTAATTGGTTCAATTTTTATTTTTTTTATGTGACTCTAAAAGTTTAACACCCACATTTTTAAAATTTGACTTATTTGATTGATTACCATGAATTTTAATAATCAGCTTTGCAAATTTACAATATTGCACAATAAAATATTTTTGTTACAAATTTTTTAGTAAAATTTGTCATGAACGGTAAAATTATATATTTAGTTTTATAAATTTAATTTAAAATAAGCAAGAGTCATAATAGATATTTATAGACAATAAAGAAATAGAGAATAATAAATTATAAAAAATTTCTAGAAATTGAAACAAATAAAACTTATGAAAACTGAAATTATTTTTCATGACGAATTTAATATTCGTCGATTTATAATAAAAAAAAAGAATAGATTTAATAGAATTAAAGGTTTTAATTATATTTAGCAACTGTGAAATATTTAGAAGAAAATTACGAAAATTATACAAATTAAAACTTTAAAAATAAATTAATATGACAAAAACAAAAATAACATAAAAAAACAAAAAAAGAAAATAGAATATTTATAATGATTTGTTAATAATAAATATTTAGTGCGGATGAGGGATTCGATGGCACGTATCACACGAATATTGTGGTCAGACATAACGGCAGTTGTTTGTACGTGCCCCCTGGCATCTTCAAAAGCACATGCAAGATAGACATCACGTGGTTTCCATTTGATGACCAACACTGTGAAATGAAATTCGGTAGTTGGACTTATGATGGCAATCAGGTATGCAGGATTAAACTAATAAAAATAGTTTAAGAAAAAAAAAAAATCATTAAAACAAAAGACAATACATATGTACATCATAAATACAC
This sequence comes from Argyra leucocephala, assembly GCA_963942445.1. Classification (NCBI taxonomy): domain Eukaryota; kingdom Metazoa; phylum Arthropoda; class Insecta; order Diptera; family Dolichopodidae; genus Argyra; species Argyra leucocephala. Next base: position 90,418,810 of record OZ012680.1, read on the forward strand.
ATTTACTTCCACTACTTATATACATTCATTTCATATAATATTACTGACACATATTCAATGTTTATAAATAAATATAAATGAACTCATAATTATATTAAACTATTTTACATAAACAATATTAAATATATTATCTAAAGATAAATTATATAGAACCTTACTTATATACTAAATAAATTCAAAAGAAATAAAAACAAAAAATATACAAAATTTTAATAAAATGTTATTTATTAACTGAATTAAAATAAAAATACTTTTATTTTTCACTACAATAACAAGATCAACAATATGTACTACAACTTAAAATATAGTATTTTGGAGTTTTCTTGCATAAAGATACTTTCGCCTTTCCATAACCAGTTTGAATTTATGCTTCAATGACATGAGAATACAAAGCTTTTATTATTAATTTAGTGCCTCAGCTTACAGCATCGCTTACGCTATTTCAAATTTCGTAGAAGCATTATTGGAGGTCCTACGTTTAAATCCAATTGGAAAGGAGGAAACTCTGTCAAATTCAACGAATGAAGAAACTCCGTTGGGTAGTTAAAAGCTTCATTTTTATTGGTAACTGTATCAATTGATTTGTCTGGAATACTCTCTCGTAGCTTTTGATTAACAAAATCAGAATTGTCATATTTTTTGGTGCTAATATAGCCCTTTTACCATGTAAAATTTTTATACTGATTCCTAAAATTCGGAAATAATTTTTCAGTCATCTCTTCAAAACTTTATACTGTTGTACTGATCGTTGCTATTTTAATTTTTCCATTTAAGTCTTCTGAAATTACAATAGGTACACGCTAAGAGATATGTTTCTTTATTTCTGAGATGAGTGTCAGCTTTCCGATATGTAGATCTCGACAGCCTTTGCTTTTTAAAATATTCCTAATGGGTGCTAAGAGTTGTATGGCATATTTATATATCTTTGAAAGAGTAGCTAAGCGTAAATTTTAAGTTCTGTAACATCTTTGGTTTTTCAAATATTCTTGATTGAGTTTGATTTTAAGATATTCTTGATAAAATACGTATCAGCTTATTTTTCATAGAGTACCTATGCATAAAATTGCATGCCTGTAACACAATTGGTTTTTGAAATATTCCTGACGGGTGCTAAGAAATGTGTTGCAACAACTCGAACCTGTCATTTGCTAGCTTTCTAAAATACCGCATTATATTTCTTTTTTGATCGTGAATAAGTGTGCGAAACTACAGAACTCTATCTTCAAAGCTGTGGACGTGCATAGCGAACAAACAAACTTTCCCTTTTATAATTGTAGAGAACCAACTAAATCTTATTGTATATTATACCCAACCAACCTTTCTAAGTCAATTTTCTTTGGCCAGTCACTATAACTAACTCTATTATCATTTTCTGTAACAAAATTACTATTAATAAAACTATGTACTATTAATAAAAAAATTAATCCCAACAGAAAACAAAATAAAAAAACAAACAAAACAGAAATATTAAAAAAAAATTAAAGAAAATTAACCAAATAAAAAGGATTACTTAATATTAATACCAAATATGGCAAAACATTTACAGTATATTTACACTTTATATTACATAATATACACTAGTATTGTGCAATAATAAAAATTTTACCTTACCTTAATACTAAAATAAGCCATTAAATAGAAAAAACAAAAATTAGAAATACATACAAATATTATGAATTCCGATAATGTACATATATATGAATACATTTGAAAACAAATTTGGAACACTGTAAATTTATCAATATATTTTTAATAGACAAAAATAAAATCGAAAATTACTATTTGTGTAACTCTAAATAAATTAATTAATCAATACTGACCACTACGAAAATATTCAAGTCCTTAATTATTCTTATTAATTCTGTTAAGATTTATTATTGAGTATAGATATTTGCTAAAATTAGTTTAAGAAAAATTTTAATTAATTTTCTTTAAATCAATAAAAAAATAAAATAAATAAATACATACATTTTAAAATTTATCCGAACTCTGTTACATTTATATACCTGAAATATTTTCTGACACTTACCCTTTTTGTAACAATTATATTTGTATTTTATGTTAGAAATATTCTATCAGAATATAAATTTGAACTTAACACAAAATTTTATTTTTATTTAGATAATAATTATTTATTTAATATATAAATATATTAAATATTTCTCAATGGTAGATGAAGCTTAGAATTTTTTTTTTTAAAAATAACAAATGCATACTTCAATTACTTGAGATTTTATTCAAATGAATAATAACAACGTATTTAAATTTGAACAATCATTATCATTTCCAAATTTCTGTTTCAAGTAGGTACTCGATATATTTTATGATTACATTTTTATTACTTTTTTCTTATTTCTATTTTACATAATAATTTTACATTAAAGTAATTATGTTATATTTATATTAAAAAACACAATTCTGGGTTGTTAGGAATACTCTGTTTTTAAAATTCTGAAAATTTATGAAACATCATTAAACAAACATAAATACATATTGTTAATTTTTTTTTATGGTAAAAAATTGTTAACTTTAAAGATCTCAAAAATTAATATAATATAATTTCTAAAAAAACAACCTTTATTCGACCATTTACATTGCAATACAACTGCTGTGCTGTGTGATTCACACCTGGAAATTTTATCAAAAATTTTTTAGTAAATTGCAATCGATCCAAAGCGAATTTTCTACAGTAGTTTTTAACATATCTAGCGATATCTAATCTTTCCAATCAAAATATAGACTCTTGTGACAAAGAGTTCAGTGAATTTTTGGATATTTTTCTATATTTTTTGAAATTTTCTTTAGCTGCATAAATTTATATAATTCACAATGTGTCCATGTTTACGTTCAGTTCATATATTTCGGCGTATTACCATAATTCGACACAGTTAGTGATTGATAATTAAATTCAAAGCAATAAAAATAAACTGCAATTTTTTTTACGATTGCAATGTAAAAAATTACAGAAATCGTTTTTCCAAAACAAATTTACAAAATATCTAAAATTATTTTATAAAAAATATACATGATTCTTAATAATATTTAGAATCCTTAGTTATACAGATATTTCATTCATATAAATAATATGGATTTCTACATTACGAAATTTGTAATGGCACCATTATTATAATTTTTATGTTTTCCACAATTTTTACATCTAGAATAATTAAATTTTTATTATTTGTTGATATATTTATAAAGTCACAACCATTGTGCCAAAAAAAAAAGAGGAATTAATTCAGCTTTAAGTAATTATAGTTACCTTTTAATTCTAGACCTCTTTTTTGTCACAACCTTCTCAATCATCAATCACCCCTAAAAACATAAAAAAAATACTAAAGAAAACTATTACTGGAACATCCTGTATAATAAATAATTTGAACAATTCAACTAAGTAATATGCTCAGACATATATACATACAATACATACCATATGTATATACTTATAAGTATGTATAATTAATTTAATATTGAATAGAAAAGTTTTAATAAGAATAACAAACCCTCAGGATAAAAATAATCCATAATATAAATTTACCTGTACGTTACTACACGTATATTAGCCTAATTAAACTGATTATATTTTTTAAAAAAAATTGTATACCCTCGATATGTTTATTCCTGATTCCATTCGATCTATAAGGATTACAATATATTGTGTTGGACTTTCCAACTTCTTATTCTAAACGAAAAATTTATTAAGCATTAAGATCTAAAAAATTGGTTTTTATACAATTCGCGGCAAGAAGTTTCATCTCAAACTGCTTTTCTGTTAATACTTTTCTTAAATTCTCGCAGAATTCATTATAGCTATTGACTTTTTCCAGAATTATTGGCGGTGAAGATTGTTTTTCCTTAACTTTTTCGAGTGGGTTACTGTTTTTGGAGAAGTTTCTTTCTTTGGAATCTGGTTAGCAGACTATTTGCTATACAATGTATTTTCATGCAGGTGTTCTCCAACGGATCCGCTATATTATTTTTTGTATATTGTATATTTTGAACCACTAGCGACTCCACTAGCGAATTGTTTAAGTATTTTTGAAAATATATTTATTAATTTAATTAAATCTTTAAAATATAATTAATTACTTAATTTGTTTTCTAATTGAAGAATTGCATATTATAATTTGTTTAACTTTATTAAATATTAATATAATAAATTAGAAATATAATGTAAAATATTTAAATATTAAATTAAGCTTCAAATCATCATTATTTTTTTTAAAACAAAGTGTTGGTTCCCAATTCACATTCCCAATTTCAAATTTTTTTTCTGCCTATAGGATTGAGTTAGTTTCATTATTACTTGCGGTTATATTTTTAATTTTTTGTATTATTTACTTCATTTTAGATATTTTAATTAACTAAATAGCCATTGGTAATTAATACCCCCAATACTGACCTTTAAACACAATATTTACAACTAAATATAAAGCTTTAATTTACTATATTTAATTTCTTAAATATTATGTTTGCTTGATGGATCGCCTGTTATTGTTTCTTATAAAATGTTGTTGAAAATTGTAACTAATGAAAAACAAATTCTTTTATAGTTGATATTTTTGTTGATTTTATTTATCACGTTTGATATTTAATTTTAACCAAATTTTATTATTAATTCTACTTAAATTTTCAATACAAAATTTCAAAATTATATCATACTTGTTGTTAAACTTATAACCTAAATTGTGCTTTGACAATTCAAAAATTAAAATATGTTCAATTAAAAAATGTTTATAACGAATTTCTTGATATTTTATTTTATCTGTATCAAATTATTAACTTTACAGCCGACCTCATATCAAAGTGTAGATTTCATTTCTCAAAAAATTTTATTTGAATAGAAATATCAATATTAGAGAAGTATATTTCTGATGAAAAATGTTTACAGTTACAATTTTCAGTGATTACTATTAGAGTCGCAACCATTGATTTAAATATATAAATAAATTATTGCTTCATTCATTCAACCCAAGTTTTCATGGTAGTTCTGTATTTCAGGTAGAACTTAAATTAAATCGAAATATTTAAAAAAAAATTGTGTAATACATATAATTCAAGAATTTCAAAAGTAAACATTTCAAAATAAACATTTAGATTTATGCACAAAGATTTAATATACTTTTTCTGTAATATTTTTCTATAATACTATAATAACTATATAGGTAAGCAGTATAAATATACATATGTACTTTAATGTTGGTAATGTTGAAATAAATTTAATTTAATTTTTGTAAGCAATTTAATTATATAATTTAATAATAATACATATAAGCATAGTTATATTTTCATCCTTTTTGTATCTCAAATCAAAGAGTCAACGTTAAATTAAAATTTATTGATATTATCAGAAATATATAGCTACTTAATTAAAAATAATATTTACAACAGAAGTTAGTTTCAATTCATTTTAAAAATAATAAAATTGAATTAAATAAATTTTTGAAAATATTCAAATTAAATATTTTGATAAATTCCATTAATTTGTTTGTTTGCTTTTTTTAAATGTCTTTAATGGTTAATTTTATTTATCACCTAAGACCTTAAGAACAAGAATATCCTTAAACAGATCCTTAAAATAATAATATAATTTTCCTATGTAATACTATATATACTATAAAAATAAAATAAATTATACTATATATAACAAACTACACATTCAATACACATAAACAAACACAAACATGTATAATATAATAAATATTTTCATAAATTTATAGTCTATAAAGTTCATTGAAATAGAATATAATTATGTAAATAAAATACACTCATATAAAAAACATATCATTCAACTTAAATAATCATAAATTAAAAGAAAAAAGACAAAAAAACTATTTTATTTTTACACAAAAAGAGAAAAAAAAAAATTAAAAAACTAAAAAAAAAAGTTAATATTAAAAATAAAATAGTCGAAAATTAATGCAAATTTTTGAATTCAACCAATTTGAAACCATGTGAATAAAAAATGAAATATTGTAAAAATTATGGTAAACGTTTTCTCCCCAACCCAATTTAAGAAATAATATTATTACTTTACATTTATAATAGATAATTTTATCTGATAACTTAAGTTATTAAAAGAGAAAACCAAATTTTTCCATTTTCAAATTCGTAACTATTTTGCATGATGGCTGCAATCACCACAAATGGCACCGTAAAAACTCTTATTTGAAATAAAAAAAAAAAAACCAACAAAAAAAAAATTTTTTTTATAATTAAAATATTTTTTTTATTTTGTTTGTTTACCAATATTTTTAATTGAAAACATTTTTCTTTTAGGTTATTCAAATTCAACTTGATACATTGAAATTGTAGAAATTTCTTGATATTTTTTTTTATTATTTAATAAATTTATTAATGATTTTATTTATTTTTCAAGAAATAACTTAACACGTACATATATGAAAAATATAATTTTATTTTTTTGTTTTTTTTTTTTAGATTTTTGAGATTACGTTATTTTATTAAATTAAATCATATTTACTAGTTATATTAAATATACAATACCAAAAAAAGTAAAAAAATATATATATTTTATATTATTTTTAATTTTCTTTCCATTCTTGTAATCACATAAATTATATAGAATTAATTAAAAATACATTATATGCATTTTATACATTTATATTGTAACGAAAATTTCATATCCTATAACATTATAATTAATTACCTAAATGTTATTTAAGCTCAGTTAATTTTCTAAAAAAAAACTGTTTTCCATTAGAATGTGATTAGAACAATTTGATTTAGGCTTTAATATTGGCTTTTATATTGGTATAAAAGTGTTCTTATAGCATACGTGGAAGTTTTTAATAAAGAAATTCTTAAACTTTATTTATTTAACATTACTGCAAACATACAGTTTAATTATACAGTTTAACGCACGATTTAATTATTTGAATAAATTTAATCCCAAAATTATATCATGCGTTAACTAGACCAACTCTCTTTCATTAAATAAATAATTAATGACTTATCGTTATCATATATAATAGCACACGGTAATTGGGTGTGTCCACATTGAATTACAATTGCAGTCAACATAACCTGTTGGAAAAGCCAGCTCTCACAGTATAGATTATGTCATCAATTGCAATTGCATCTTCATATTTCATCATAGTTTTGGATTTTACGCGCTTAAAACGTCAAAAAAAAATAAATATATGTAAACAAATACAAAAAAAAAGGGAATAAACTCAAAAAACAAATCAAACAAATAAATACTAATGGGGCAACTAAATTGTAGTTAAAAATCTCGTAACAATTTTTTCGTCGTTTTGTTTCGGTTTAATTCGTTTTAAAGCCTTTTCTAGGTGAAACTCATAAGCTACATGAACGAACGACACAATCTCAAACCAATTATGATACGATTTGATACTATTATTAGTATTATTATTATTTTATAATTATTTAATATCATGATACGACAAAATATTGAAAAACGAAAATTAATAATGCTGTGATGAAAATTAATAATGCTGTGAAAAATAGATTTTTTGCTCTGGTAATAGTCAAAGATTCAGTTCAAATTGTGATGTGTTGGGAGAGATCTATGGACCTACACGTAGCCTAGTATCATGGCAGCGACGGGTTTGGTTGCTGCCAATCCCCTCCTATTGATATTCCTACAATAAACTTAATACAAGTGCTATAAGAATCACCAAGAGTCTTAACTATAAAATAAAAAGCTAGAATAATGATTTTACAAAAAATACATTTAAAAATAATCCGTTACAATATATATGGCTCTGTACATGGGTATTTTCACTACTTGATGTTTTAATGCCGCTCGAATGTACATTGCTATTTTTAATAACAGCCCAAGCTTGAGATGTTTGAAGGGATGCGTAAGAAGTTAATGTTAAAATTGTTATCGAAAGATAAAAATCATAAGCCATGCCATGTACAACCCAAATATTTTTATTGCTCCTTTGTATGTTAAGTAAAAACTGCCGGATAATACCAAACATTTATTATAACATTTATATAATTTTTTTAAAGTAACACCTAAAACTCTTATTTCAAAAACGCCCTAATGTTTGTACATCGAACGGTGTGTGAAGGAAAGGATAGCAAAAGGTGTTAGGCAGTGAAAATACCAATGTACAGAGGCCCCAGCATATGAATTTACTGCACAAAATATATCAAAAAATTTTTAGAAAAATTTATCTACAATTTTTGTTTTATTACTTTAAAATTATTATACACATATTTTTTTTAAAAAATAAATTGCAATTCAACAAAATCAATATCATGTTTTCAAAACCAAAAAAATTTGTTTTCGCTTAATATCTCTTTCTCTTTCTCTCTATCAATCTTTTTATATTTGTAATATTTTAATTTAATTTATTATATTAATTTTATTAATATAAAAATTACAAATATTATAGTTTTAAAAACGTTTTTTTTTTTATTTTGTTCCTTTGTATTTGAATATTTGAATATTAATTTCTTTTAAACTATATATATATATATATATTACCTTATTAAAAATGATAATTAAAGAAATTGTTATCATAAAATAGAATTATTCAACGCAAAATATTCTCTTTAAAAAAAAAAAAAACAAAAATGAAAATTTACAAACTACATATATATGAATAATTAAAATAATAGTCACATTTGATGATAATGTTGCCATTTCCCTATTGTTTATAAAACATAGTTAATCACCAACTAAAATGAATATAAAATAATTTTTATGAAAATGAAAAAGAAAATATAAAAATATGCAATAAAAACAACTTTTAAATATTCTATTTTAAATAAAAAGAAATCCAAAATCAAAATTATGTTTTATATTTTATGATATGCATTATGAACATATACAAATATACAGCATTTAATTTTGAAATTTATTTCATATTTTTATATTAAAATTAACACGAATTTCTATTTTAATTTTACCATTTTTTTTCTTTTCCTTGTGTAAACATTTTTTTATTTCATTTTCCTTTCTAAAATCAAAACTAAAACCATCTGTCTTTAAATTTCTAACTGTTGTAATTTTAGTTTTTCTTTTCAACTGCAAAATTTATAATTTAAACTTGAACTGATTTTTTTTTTACTATTATAACTTGTATTAACACTTTCACTATCTAGATTTCTTATAAAGGAACAAATTTGATCAAAACTTACAATTTGACAAAATAATTTTTTCTTCATTGGATCACAGTTCGGTAGTGAAACGGTTAAAACAACCTACTTATTATTTCCTATTATTTTGTATTATACTATAAGATATTATAATATCCTTTGTCTTCTTCTTTACTACCTATTGTGTGTCATTTTCCTACTAATCTATAATGTGTCAATCAAAAATTAAATTTCTGTGTAATTTATTTAAAAATAAAAACAAAAATCATATTATAATTAAATGTTTTTGGTTATATTAAATTGGTTGATCATTTCTTAAAATATAATATATTTTCAATAAAAAAAAAGTAAAAACAAAATATATTTGAAAATAAAAATTAAAAAAATAAAATAAACTAAGGAGACAGAATAAGCTTATTGTGTAAATATTTAAAACAATTTTTTTTTTAATGATGTCTACTTGAATTGTATTCCACTAGATCGGAAATTTAGGCATTGGTTTGACATTGATCGGCTACGTTTACTTCGAAATGCGCAGGCTTTTCGATGTGATAATCATATGATCATTCATCCGTAATATTTACATGCTATACAACAAAAAACTTATAATTCAACTACTACATTCTATACTATGTATAATTTCGAATAATTTATAAAATAATGAGATACATTATACCTTACCCTAGATATCTAAAATTAAAAAGACCAAATATTGGCAGCAAATATAACCACTTACCACTAATAAATAAATAAATTAAATAAGTAGTACTTATGTGAATTATTTTTCAAAACAAAATTAGCCCCATAAAACTTAGAAAATAAAATGGATGGTGGCCAATCTTAATATTCTCGAAATTATAAGATAAACTAAACTCTGAATGTTTATGGAAATTTGGAATATGTGAAGCTTAAAAAGCATGGACGTTAAAATAACCATGCTAAGCTTTTGAGGCTCTGTATTTTGGTCTCATAAACAGAACCTCAATATATATTTAGTAATAAAGACCCTTACTATTTGAATATGATCTTGAGTGAGGATTTTGTGTTTCCTCCGTGTTATTCCAGCTCATATTTTTTCAATGAATAAAAATCATAATTATTGAATCGCTTCAATAACTATATGTATAAATCATCTTTCAAAAAACGGTAAATACTTTTCACAGAAATGTAACATAGACTATAAAAAATATATTTTTCGCAAAATTACATATAAATTTATTCTGTCTTAAATAAAATAAAAAAAAAATTAATATTGACAGTTTTTTATTTGTAATATTTATTTTATTTTTAAATTTATTATTTTCTACATTGATCGATTTTATAATTTTAAAATTCGACATACTACCTATCAGATAATTTACTATTCTATAATTAATTTTCATTATTTTATTCATATTTTATTTTATTTATATTTTTAATCTAGCATACTAATAGTTAAAATTTAATATTTAAATAAAAACGAAAACAGTTCGCTGCTTTTTTGTCAAAATAATGACTTGTTTTCGCTTAATAAAATAATAATGTCGTATACATTTATAAAATCAAATTTTCGCATTTTTTATAGATTTTCCCAAAAAATTGTATGAAATTAGTTTTTTTATTTTCATTCTGCAACCAATTTCTTAAAACAATTTTTTAAAAATCATAGCTTTACGACAAATAATAGCAGTTAAATTGCATATTATTATGCAGTATTGCAATATAAATTATACAATAATAAACATATGAATATATAAAATATTCTCTAATATATGTATACATAAAATTAATCAGAAAAACTGAATTTTCTTTACATCTAAAAAATAAAAATTAAAAAAAACATGATAAAAAATTCAAGACCAAAATAAAGACATTAAGTTTTGTACAAAAATGTTAATTAAAAACATAATAATCAAATATCACTATTTTCTACTAATATCTAATATCAAAAATATTTTGCACAAAGTACCTACTCTACTGCAAATCAATAATTTTTGTTACACTGTTTAATTATTCTCAAAGTAAATTATGCAAAATAGGTATCTATTGCAAATTTATTTAAAAATTTTAAAAAACTTAATTATAACGTTCAGTTAGATTGTTTTTTTACGACAACAATAAAATTTTGCAAAACACTTAAACAAAATATAATATTTTTATACAAAATACAAAATTTAAATATAAACTTTGCAAATACAAAAGACTCAATTTACTAGAATTTTTTATAGTATACTCGTAATATATTTATAATTTATTTTATTTCTGTTTTTATATCACTTTCATTATTCTATTATCTTTCATTTTTATTTTCTGTTCTAAATCAAATTTTTAAATAACAGACATAATAAAAAGGAACAAGTTTAACAAAAAAAAAATATTTTTATATATAATTTTAAATTAACTAATTTAAATATTATATTTAAAAAAAAATAAACACCCACAAAACAAAATATTAAAAAAAAAATTAAACTTTTAAAAATAATTAAGTTTCTAAATGATTGAAAAATAAGTTAAAATAAATTTCATAACCATAAATTCCAGAATAATCATTTCTATTTACATAAAAAAAAATAAAAAAAATACATTTAAAACATATTTCTTTATTTAATGTACTTTATAATTATGACTCTCTATAACTCACTAACATCTTTCATTATCACATTACATTTTTCAACAATAAAAAAAAATCATACCTACATTCTTCAAATTAATAATGAAATTTATTTTGTAATTAAAATTAATTAACTTACATATATATATATATATATTTTATTAATTTATCTTAACGTCAATTACAAAAAAAAAATATATATATATAAATCAAAAAAAAAAAAACACAATATTAAAAAAAAATCAGTTGGACTTGGTCCTTGATCCTGAAAAAGAAGAAGGTGATCTAAGCGATTTTATAACAAATGGCGAATGGTATTTAATTGGTTAGTATATGTAGTTAACATATATTTTTGTTTGTAATTTTTTTTTCTTTTATTTTGTTTTAATTTTTCTACTTTATACTTATATCTGTTATTTCCGTGCTGTACTGTGCTGTTCTATATATTTAAAAATAACATATTTATAAATATATACATACATATATATATATATATATATATATATATATATATATATATAAATTATATCTGTTATTCTATTTGTTTAATGTATATATGTATTAAATATATTTAAACAAAAAAATTAGTTATAATTGGAGAGATGGCTAATACTTGATAATTTTAACATATCTTTTTTATTCAATACAATTTTATTAATTACATTTCAAATGAAAAGCTATAATTAAACTCAATCCAAGAACGTACTATATTTGAAACTGAATGCAACCTAATGTCAATGAATTTTAATATTTTAAAATACACAAATTTTGTTTATATAAATTCATTATAATAATCATTTGTCGTATCGGGCCTCAAGATATCAAATCTCTTCCATCTAACAAGATTTTACCCGAGCTATGATTAGAAACTTAACAGATTCACTGTAATGATACCATTAGTAAATTGCGTTCCTTTTCTTTTCAATGCACCATAAAGAATTTAGTGATTATTTTGAATTTAAATTTTAAAAACTGGATTTTGAATTAGATATAATTATATAGTATATTATAAGTATTTGTAAATAAATATTTAATACAGTTAAAAATTTAACGAATTGAATTTTGAATAAGAAAATAATTAAAATTAAAATTATCAACTAACAGCCGTACAGGATTATTTTGTTTAATTTAATGTTTGCCTAATATCCAATCACCTACATAAATATTGCAATGCTTTAATAAAAATTATTTAATGAGAATAACAAACTCTTTTATTATTTTTATTAGATATTTTAATACTGCTGCTTATTTTATTTTTTTTATTTTAATATATTATTTCTTTTTTAAATTAATATTAATTGCTTAGCTTAATTAATTATTATTTTCTTATTTTAAATATTTTTTTTTATAAAATAAAATAATATATAAAAAAATCAATCATAAACAATCAAATAATTAATAAATAAAAAATTTAAACAAGAAAAAGTATATACTAATAATGTAAACGTATATATGTAAGCACACATTGTATTTTGAAAAAATAAATAAATATATATATATATACGTATAATGTATAAGCACAAAGTTAATTTATATTTTGTATTAATGTATTTGTATATAATCATAAATAAAAATCAGTGTAAGTATATTTTATATAAAAAGTCTAACTAAAAAACATAAAATGAAATAAATTAATTATTTTCATTTTTTTATAACTTGTTTTATCCGCATATTAATAATTTCTGTTTCTTTCTTTTTTATAATTTTTTTTTTTCTTTTTTCATTCTTAAATTTTTAATTTTATATTGAATAAATAATAATATATTATATGACAAAAGTGTAATGTATTGAAAAAAATACAAAAATTATATTTTACAATTGAAAAATGAAATAAAAATTCAAAACAAATTAAAAACAATAATTGAACAAGCATATTTACATATTGCAAAACTTTGTATTAATACAAATAATGTTTTGTATACAAATATAAGTAATTTATAAATTTTTCGTTACGATTTTTTATCGGGGTATCCGATTTGAACTCAATAAAACCAATAAAAAGAAGGAAATTAATTAGTTAGGTTCCATTTTATAGGTCTTAATAGATATAAAAGGAAATTTTGATATGCGGTCCTTAAGTTATGAAACTTCTCCAAAATCATTAATTTAAAAAACAAACAGTGTACATATTGAGTAAAAGTTAGTATGCCAAGCTTGTGCCAAAAAAATTAGAGTAAGCTTACATTCTATTGGCTTGATAAGAATAAACAAAAAAAAATCCTATTGAATATTACTAACCAAAAACATAATTAGTGGATAAGAAATTTAACAAATAAGAAATTTCAAATAAAACACAACAATAAAGGCAAAATATGTTAAATATAGAAGATGAATCTATTGAATATCTGCTCTGTGAATGCAAAGTTTTCGCTAGTGGAATCAGCTACTCAAACTATATGAGATTCTCAACATAACATTAAATAATATCCTGAATCAAATCAATAAATCATGCCATCCATGTATCATTACAATGCTACTGATAATCACAATAAGTTTATTTGCGGCTGCAGTGAAATGCGACTAGAACCCAAATGTTCCAAGTAAAATCTAATCTAATAAAAAACCCAAAAAATAATAACACATGGAAACGAATCCAATATTTCAATGTAAAATACGTTAATAGCTAAATTTCTTTTAGTTTTCCTTTATTTTAATTTTTTCTCATAATTAGAACATCAATTAAGTTTTTGAAAATGTTTATTTAAATTTATGAGATCTTAACTAATCTTCTCTAATCTTTATTTTAAATAGTATTAATTTTTAGTTTCTAATATAATTAAATAATCATATTTGATTATGCTATTGACTAGGTACGTCTGTTTGTTACAATTATCTTGAGTAGGTACTGGTATTCAATACAAACTACTTTGAATTTAACAATCTAATTTTTATTTACAACGTCTGTTAAGCAAATCTCTATTAACTAAAATGTATCAAATGTAAAATATTATATTATTTTTTTTACTCTAAATTTTTTTTATAGATTTTTAAACCCAATAAAATAAATAAGACATCCCCAAGAAATCCATAAGATGAAATACATTTCTAAAACATAATTTAAATTTAGGTAAACGAAAATAAATATATTGGAATATAATAATTTCGCAAGCCTGTTTCCATCTAATATATATTTCTATTATGCCGTAGATATTTTTTCTACTTCAAGACTACAATACTGTATCTTGAACTTTACACATAACTAATGTTATAAATACTTATTTAAATAGATTTGACCCACTAAAGCAAAATTTTTGGAAATACTACGTTAGAATTTCAACTTGTACATAAGTTAATACAAAGATAAGATAAGAACAATATGCCTATGAACAATAAACAATAGCATAAACTTCTACATGAAACTGAAACTTTATTTTTCTTTTTTTTAAACACCCTCGTACCTACATTCTTTTTTAAAATAATTTACTGTAAGTTTTTTGATGAGGTTTTTTTTTGTTATTATTTCTGATTTTCAGAAAATTTTGACCACTGTGAAAATTAATCTTTTGTGACTAGATAAAATGAATTTATGAATTGACTTTTTTTTTTTAAATTATCCCGGTATTCAATTATTGTTGTTTTTTTTCTTTTGATAATTTCATTTAACTTTAAATTGTTTAAACCTATATGAATGAAAAATAAATTGCAATGTTTGTTTCTTATTGTTATTAATTATAATTAAAAATATATACATATTATTTTTGTATATTTGTATGTTATATTCGTACAATGAATGTTTATTAATTTATATAAATTTTTAATAAAAATTATTTTAAATAATACTAATATAAAATCAAATTTTACTTTCATATCACTATATCAAAAACTTCAAAAAAAAACTAATTAAAAACAATAATAATAATAAAAATAACAAGGTATGCCTGGTAAAAAGAATACCATCGTTTATGCATGCTGCCCAGAACCATATGTTGATATCACATTTACAATACAAATACGTCGAAGGACTTTATATTATTTTTTCAATTTAATAGTACCATGTGTTCTAATATCATCGATGGCTTTATTAGGATTTACATTACCACCAGATTCCGGTGAAAAATTAACTCTAGGTATGTACTATTATTTTATATTAATATTACTTAAAATTTCAACATAATATCTTGTTTTATTAATTTAAATATATAATTTTAATTTAATACATGACATGTATAATAATTTTTTTATATAAAATATACTTGTACTTATATATTTATTTTTGCTATTTTTTCTTTTTTGAATATATTTTTTGGAATACATATAATTTTTATTTTCAGGTATTTAAAATAAGTTAGGATTTATATATATATACATATATGCAAAAGCATAGTATATTATATAGTATATATATTTTAATTATATAAAGTGAAAATTTTTGATCTAAAGTTGCAGCAAGTGTCTTAAAAAGTTTGGAATGGTTCAATAATATCATGTTATACGAAACTACGTACCTACATAATCTTCTACACATTGCATATGTATATACTAGGTAGTCTAAAAATTAAGCAAATATTTGATAGAAAAACTACGTACTTATATATTAATTTAGAATTAATTTTGAAGCTGAACTTTGTAATACCTATTTTGAGAAAAAACAAAATAACGACAAAACCAGACCTTATCAAATTATTAATATTTACAATATAATAAAAAATAAATTTTATATGTAAATTCAATCTTATAATATTATATTTTCTATGTTTAAATTTCACTCAATAAAAATAAATTAAAATTATAATAAGTAATTCTTATTTTTTTTTGTTTATGTATAAATGTTTACACATTTTGATATTGGTGCATGGAATGAAAACTACTAAAATTTTAACTAAAAATTTTAAATTTAAAAAAGAAAAAGTAATATGTATAAAATATATTAAATATTTAATTTCTCATTAATATAAAACTACAAAAACGAAAATATTTTTTTTTTTAATTTGTATTACAAAATATCTTTAAACTTATCTTTAAAATATATACAATCGATTCAAATTTTTGAACTTGTTTTCGAAATAAACGCAAAGTTCAGATTTTTAAATTGATCTTTGAAATAAGGTCAGTCTAATTTTTCTAAATAACCCATTTGAATATTAGTCATGTTTTTTATTAGTTTTGAAATATGTACTATAATATATGGAAGATACTAATTATAATCAAATTATTAATTAATTAATAATTAACTTCAAATTATTACATTATTTAAATATATCCGCACACACTGTTGATTATTTTTAATTTGTCCGTTTGCTTTAATTTGAAATATCTTAAATATCATGTTTTATATTGAATAAAAAATAATCAATACAAATTTAATTTAACACAATATAATATAAGATAAATAATATTTTTGAAGTTATTTTTTTAATATGTAAAAATGAATATAAAATTTTAAAAGTTTTGCTCAAATTTTAATAGCTTAAGAAAAAATTAAAAAAAAAAAAAAAAATATCCTTTAAGCCCCAATATTTTGAAAACTTATTTTGAGGTCGAACCTATGTTAAATTTAAAAGTATTTTTTAAGTCTTTAATTTCAAAAATTTCAAATAATTCGTTTTTCTCAATATTGTTCTTTGATATTAATTTGTAATAAACATTTCACAAATTAAATTTAAATTTTTAAATTTTAAAGCAAATAATTGATCTTACTACACAATTATTTGTTGGTACTAGCTACAGATTTGAATTTTCAATACTTATTTCCAATATTTCACAATAATATTATTTTCGTTTCTTTTACACGAAGATAAGTAGTAATTTAAAGCACTTTTTTCATAAGAACTAAATTAGGTAGCTACTTAAAAGTACAACAAATTATTCTAAAAACCTAACTTGCGTGTGTTTTACGATTGTAGAACTTTATTTTGTTAATAAAAAATATTATGGAATAGACTTCCTCCATTTTGCACAAAAACAAAAAATATTTACAAAATACTGAATAAGTCAAATTGTAAATTGCAATAATACATTAGGCAAAATAATAGTTCGTAATTTGGAAACCAGCCATTTTTTATAAAACGTTATATTATTTTAATAAAATTAAATTTAAAGAAAATAAATAAATGAACTTGAATTTAATCAATAGAATTCCAATGGGGTCAACATTATTTTTAAAAAAAAATTTTATTCAGTAAATTGTCATAATCTATACATTTTCGACTTTCAATTTAAAGATAAAAATTAATAAGATATAATATTAAATTAAGTTCTCAGTTATTTAAATCTAGCCATCGTTCAATCCAAATTTATAATTTAGCCAAGAAAAAATAAAATAAATAAGAAAAATAATTTTATTTTGATTTTTAGTGCATAAATTTTATTTAAATTTTTAATATCAACACAAAATTTTATTTAAGTTTTTAATACAAAAAAGCACAATAATATTATTTTGAAAATTTTGTATTAAATATTTCATGAAAATCAATTGAAATCATCATAAAAGCGTTTATATAAAATATTCCCATTCTTATTCCTATACAACATTTGAATTAAGTTAAAGTTTACAATAGAAGTAAGCTAGAATTTACAAAATGGTCGGAGTAATTAAAAAAAGTAAAACAAAAACAAAAAAAAAAATTATGTACTTGCGGTGAATGGAAATGCTATTTTTTTATTCAATTATCTCCGTAAACATATTTTTAAATTTTAGATTTTAATTATTTGACAAGAGCAAATTAAAAATGTAGGTATTAATATTATTTATTAATGAAATAGAAAATCACTTAAAACTTCAACAATATCAAACAAATCCTTCGAAAAATGTTTGTTAATATTTAAAATAAATTGCATAAAATCAATCAGATTATTGAAAATTAAATTTAAATATAGCTATAATACCAAAAACAATGTTTATTAATTTTAATTTTCAAAATATTGTTAGATAATATTATTATAAGCGAATGATATTCCTCAAAAAGCAAATAAAAATAACTTAAAAAATTATTCAAAATTGCGAATTTATATTTCAGAGATTTAACAGTTTATTTTCAAAAAAAATGGTCACTATCATATAGAGAAATTATGATAATAATTTTCTAAATTGAATAAAAAAAGACTCCGTAAATTTCATATAATTTTACAATTTTTCTGAGTGTGATCTGTTGAACAAAAAATTGTTTTATTGAATGACATTTAAATGGAAAACATATTAAAAAGAAAACGCTGGTAGAAAAACAACTTTGTAAATTTTTATAAGCTGAAAATTATTTACGTTTTTATACATTTTTTAGATTTGTTCAATTAACTTTTCAACTTGAGTGTGCTTATCTACGAGACTATTATTTTAAATGATATCTTTAAAAAAATTAAAATGCATATAATCTTATAGAGTCTAAAAAACATCTAAACACATTTCTACGTGAATATCTAAATTCGCTTGAAACCTCTGAACAAATTTTAATTAATTATATTTTGAGTGATCGAAAACATATTATATTATTTAGAAATTCTAAATCAAATCTGAATTTGGATTTTTCAATTTTTTATCTAATTTCAAATTAATTTATATTATTCAACTCCAAAAATTGGAAAATTATAGTTACAAAAAAAAAGCTCAATACATTCAGTTGGAAATCCATAAAGAAATGATGATTTTCGATACCTACAACTAAACATAAACAAATAAGAAAAAAAATTTAATATTACCAAATTTGAACTTTTCTACAACAAAGAAAAAAGAAAAACCAAAATATCTAAAATCTATAACAAAACATTTCAACCAACCACATCCATATATTAATTTGTTTTAAAATATGAATTTTAAAATAAAATATAAAATTATCTTCTCTAATATTTTTCAGGCGTTACTATACTTCTATCATTAACCGTTTTCCTTAACTTAGTTGCTGAATCTATGCCGACAACGTCGGATGCTGTTCCTCTTATAGGTACAAATCTAAAAGAACATTCAATATTTAAAAATCAAAAAAAAAATATATATATATATATATATAAATATATATATTAATATATAAATATATATACAAAAAACAATATACATACCGAAATTAAATATAAAAAAAAAAAAAAACATTCGCAATTTAAATATATTATTTAAATATTACATATATATATATACATCGATATATATATATATATATATATATTACATAGATATATATATATATATATATATGATGTAGTAACAAAGCAAAAAATAATAAGAGCAAAAATTGAATTTTTAATTTTGTTAAGTGTTTAATTTTAAGTTTTTTGGATTTTCTTTTTAATTTATCTTTTTCGTATTTATCATTAATAGTTTTCCATTTATGTTTCTGAAAGTCATAAAAAATAAGAAGAAAAACTTAAAAAATAACCTTAATTTTTTTATTTTAATTTTTATTTTGATTTTTCCCCGCTAATTTTTAATATTTGTTTGATATTTTATATATACTAGAAATATGTTGAATAGAAATCTAAGTTAGTATAAATAAAAAAAAATAATTTTTAAATTTGATTGTACAAAATTTTAGTCTAAATAAAAGTCTTAGTTTAAATATTTGAAAAAAAAGATACTTTTTTTTAAAATAAATTTTAAATTAATACTATAAATGAGTATATATTATTTTGCATTGTTAATAAACCACAAAAAACACATACAATTGAATAAATTTATATATTAACTTTATCCAATGTTTAAAGCCATAATATATTTATTCTTAAACAGGAACATCATGAAATTATACCCGCTAACAATTGCCAATTGTGTCATCATAGAAAAAACCGAAAACTGAACGATAAATTCCTAATGACCCGCCTATAGGAAAAATTATAGGTTGTAAAAAAATTAATAATTAACCGAAATTAATTAGCTTTTACTTATAAAAAAATTCAATGGTTTTATAAAAAAAATTCAATTATTTTATCATAGTATTAATTAAAAAAAAGGAAGAAAATTAAATATGTTACTTTAATACATGTTACATGTTGTGAATCATGTGAATCAAAAAATACCATTATGGGTTATAGAAAATTTTCATTTGTATGGCACATGGTGTATTGTATATTCATCTGATTATTAATTAAAAGGTCTTGAATTCGAATGTCAGTCAGGGCATGGATATCAAATATCCATAAATTAATGACATTTTATAAAATTTTGTTAAGAGTATAATTTGGTATTAACTTGAATAAAATGTATTTATGAAGGCCTAGATCTTGATACTAATGGTATAACGTTCCACATTTAGTTTAGTTAATATTCCAGAAAATATAAAAAGCAAATATTCGTTGACAAAAGATTTATCCTTCCATTTTGTATAATTAAATTGCAGTACCATACAAAATGTATGAAACTGAAAATAGGTATATTCTACCGAAAACCGCGCAAAAGAGGCGGCAGCGTAAAATGAGAGATAAGTGGATAGATTTATTTTCATTTAGTTTTGTTTATTCTTTGAGCTTTGAGGAGTCATAGGATGTCAAAAATGATGAAGACAAAAAAAAATCAAATACGAAAAAGAACCAAAAAAGATGTAGTAAAAATATAAAAAAAATATATATTCATAATAATATCAGGATTGGCACAACTATTGACTCTAAAAAGGTATATTAACTCCGATTCTATTGAAAAAAATTCGAGTAATGAAAATACTACAATTTAAGTGAAACTAACTCAAGGTAATAAAATTTATCAAAAATTTGTCTCGTCTGTTAAACTATTGGTTCTCTAGGTTTTAAGTCCAATTTCTTGACCAATTCAATTTATTATGCCACTTTATGCGCAAAATATTATATTACTCTCATGAAACATCCTGTATATATTATAAATAATCATATAGATTAAATATGCTTATAATGAGTAGGGATGTGTCCCCACTGTCACTGCAGCCGCAAATGAGCATGTATTGTGATCAATTAAATAATTAAATAATTATAACGGCAAATATTTAATTTAACTTTTTTATATGTTTCCAAATATCTAAACTTCTTTTACCTATACGGTAGACAGACTTTTATAAGATTATAACTTTAAATGATATTGTTTTATTTGTTTTTGTATTACATTAATTGGTATTACAACCATTGAAGGTACGATCTTAATTTAAATTAATAAAAAATAATTTAATTACCCATCAAAAATAAAAAAGTAAATGTTATAAAATTAAAACAAGTATTGAAATTAAATAAATTTGGTATTAAAAATTATTTATTTATTAAAAATAGTTTCCGTGTTTGCTAATTCCTTATATAATATAAAAGTATGTATTTGATTATACAAAGTTACACTGCTTACACAAAATGATACATCCATTATCTTATGCAATATATTACTTTAAAAAATATTGATGCATTGATTATCTATTTATTTTCCGCATCTACTACTACTAATAGTTATTCGGAAGACAATTTTCCTTTCTGAATTTTATTCAAGTACTTACGTACATGTTTGAATTAAATTTCTTCTCAATGATTGAACTAACCACATTTTTTTATTTTTATTTAACACATCTAATAAATCTATCAATATAAGCAAAATTCGTAAGCTTTAATTAAACTTACATAAACAACTGATTCTGCAAAGATATAAAAAAATCAAAGTGTCAAAATAATAACAAATATTTGTTAAAATATAAAATAAAATAATATTCGATTTATCACAATATCTTAATCGATTTCGGTTATTACACCATCATCAGAGGACTGATCTTCATCAGATCTTCATTAGTTTAATATTTATTTAATTTTAATAATGTTTCACCTAGAACCTACCCCATATTCTATAAATTATACTTTAATTTAAATACAAATATCAATTAAATAACTTGACTCTATAGTTTGAGTAAAAATTTAATTTATAAAAAACAAATTTTATTAACAAAGTTTATCTATAATATATAAATAAAATTATAAATTTTGTACAATCAAAATTGATGTGAAAAAAATTCTATTGAAGAACAAGAAAACAAAAAATAATTCAATATTTATATTATTATTGTTTTTCTTATTGTTTTATATTTTTGGTGAATTTGTATATGCTTTAATAGCAAATTCAATATTCTATTTACTATGAACTATTTTTTTTTATTATTATTATTATTATTATTATTATTTTTATTATTATTATTATTATTATTATTATTTTTATTATTATTATTATTATTATTATTATTATTATTATTATTATTATCATTATTATTATTATTATTATTATTATTATTATTATTATTATTATTATTATTATTATTATTATTATTATTATTATTATTATTATTATTATTATTCGACCGAGAAAAGAAATCTAAAGTCGTTTTATTTATTTTTATTGGACAGGAGGCAACTTTACCTTTTTTCAGAGCGTTAGTTTACTTTCAATCAGTGCTATATAAACTGGCAGAGGGTTTGTTATATTATATTGTTATTATTTGTATAATATCATTTATTTGTAATTTTTATAATTTGAAATTGATATGGGTAGAATTTACGAAATCAAACAGAATTTACAATCAATTATTTATATGCAGTAACGTACAAATAAGGTTAAGAAAGTTTATTATATAGTTTCATATAGTTAACTATCAGTACTTGTTTTAGTCTGAGATGTTGTCGTTTATGTCATTATTTTGGATGTAATAAAAGAGATAATTTTCACTTTAAATGAAAGAGAAAAATTCTTCCATTTGCTTTTCTTTCTTCTCTTTTTTTAATTATTGTTATTGTGGAAAACTGCAATGTTTTTTTTATAATTCATTTCATACATGATTTTTAACTATATGATCATAAAAAAAACTCTTATCAAGATGCAAATTTCAAACTAATATTCTACTCCGTAATGTAACTTTCAATTAGAGTTACTATAGTAATAATATTTCATGAGGCAACCAGCTCAAATATTAATTATTTTTCATTTAATACAATTTTTGTTTGTTGTTAAAATTTTCTTGCGTTTTGTTTTTCGTTTTCTTAACTTAACAAAATACTGTATATCGAATAATGTGCTTTATATTTTATCTGAAATACTTGTGTGTTTTGTTATCGAATATACAAGTTATATTTTAAAAAGAATTTCGAGTTTTTCTTTAAGTAATTAACTTCTTATCCTTTTGTTATTGCATCAGTTCTGGCTCCAGCTCTATGCCTTTTCTTCGTACAAGCTAAAGTTTTTATAATTAGTATTTGGGTACAAACCATTTTGATAGTTTCAATAAGATGAATGTTCTTGAATAAATGAATGCCGACTCAATCATTGCTTTTCGGAGAAATTTAATTTTTATTTGATTAACTGAATACAAAATTTACAAAAGTTTGTTTATAGAACCTAAACCTGATTTTAAGTATTCGAGTATTTAATAAAGTTAAACATTGTCTTCCTCTTAAATATATTACCTATGCTATGTGCTTTCTCCGAAATGGATAGTTGTTTATTTTTTTTATTTAATTCTGTACTAATATTTTTTTAATTGACTAATAATATATGAACAAGCCTAAATGGAAAAGAGTTCCACCCACTATTTTTTTAACAAACTTAAATTTAAATTAATCGTCGCAGTCCTATAGGTAATACATGAGAAAAATTTAATACAATTTTATTAATCAATAAAAAAAACCTCAATTTCACATTAATATAACAGTAAAAAAAAAGTAATCAAACAAATTCATTTCAATGCAAAATATTTCATCAAGTCTAATTTTGAAGCAAAATAATGCGTTTATCATTGTGTTAACATCTTATTTTCTCTTAATTACATCTTGCATTCGTTGGGTTATGGTACTGAAAAATTTATTATACTTTTCAAAAGTGAATCCAACCTAAATTCCCTGCAACAGTACGCGTAATTCTTCTGTAGTGCTAGCATTTTTTTTTTCTTTCATACCACAAATTTTTAATTGCTGACAAATCTGTTCTGCTAGAAAACAAATCCATTATTGACAAACAAACCCATAAACAATAATTCATGCTGCCCGCTTAACAAAACGTGTCTTATTTCATTCTTAGTGCATATAAATCATTTTCTACCAACACACAAAATTTCATTCATGACTCCATATAATGAAGTCCGAAGTCTAGAAAGCCGGTGTTGAACGGAATACTTAAATTGGCAGTGCAGCTTCCTATCGATCACTGACCCATAAAAAAGGCTACTATTCCCATGGATATATCAAAATGGGACTCGGCTAAAAGTTGTTTGATTTTTTTGATGTTAGACAAGGCCTTGTTTTCTTAGAGGTCGCAAAATTATTTAGTTTATGCCAGAGATTACGAATGAATGCATTCCTTGACGTTATTCATAGGAGTGGGAACATCCTCCTCAAGGGGCCTCTCTCTAGCATACGTATACACGTCAATAATGGCTTTTTGCCTATAGATGTAATTATATGAAATTAAAAGTTTTAAATTCAAAATGAAATTATCTTATAAAAGTTTTACCCAATTTCATTTTAAATTTTTCTTGCATGTTTTAATAGATTACTACGGTTACAATCCTCCACGGAAACCTTAGCAACAATAATTTTCTTTATTGAATTAATTAAGCAAAAAACTGAATTACTTTTACGCAAATTTTCCACTAGTTTTATATAAATTAATTAAAAATCAAATTGACTACTCTGATGACTTTGCAAAATTCATATTTCTTGCAATTTCATAAGCGATTTTCCATTCTGAAAACTTTTAATGATTATATTTTTTTCACTCAACTGGATATTTGCTTACCACATGTCATTCTGGATGATTGATAACAACTTACTGATTTTTATGTATATTAAATTATATAAAACTTTTACTGTTATCAGTTTTTGCATTGACATGAATTTGTTTTATAATTTTTTTTATTGTTATATTTGTTATTTTTTGATTGTTTTTTTTTATTGATTAATAAATTTATTGAGTTTTTAAATTTTTTAAAGAAGTATTTTTGCAAATTGTGTAATACGCTTATGGGCCCACATATTAATTATGATATAATTCAGGTACATAAAAAAGAATACATTTTTTGAAAATCTAAAACGAGAGGTAATCGGAATTATTGCCTTGTTTTCTTGTTAATCCATTGTTGTGCATTAGGTCCTTACAAAAATCAAATTTTTCAAATTATTACTCTTAATAATTTTTCAAATTTTTTAATTGTAATTTTTTTCTGGGTGATCCTTGGAGAAAATTTAAATGTATAACAAAGTTTTATCGTTATAGTTTTTAAAATTCAAATCTTCTCCAAGGATTCCTCTCACAGGGTTGTCATTATTATTAATGTTATTATTGTTATTATACATTTTATTTTCTTTAAGAATATCTTATCCTTGAATAATATTTATTTTTTTTATTATTATTATTAAATACTATTATACTTTGTTATATTCAATTCGTGTCTATTATTTATTTAATTCTTACTTTTACTTATACTTTTTTTTATTATTTTTATTCTGTGAATATATGGATGTTATTATATTATTATATAGGAACGTTTAATTATAAATTATTATTTTATTTTGTTTCCTATGTCTTGTTTAATATATGTATAAATATACATATATATATGTTAACGTGTTATATATATATATATATATATATATATATATATATATTATATACTTGTATAGATAATTATAACTATTATATTATATAAAATCGCATATTATAATAAATGTCAATTTTTTTCTTAAAACTGAAAATTTTCAAATAAGATTTTCTATATTATTATTATAGTAGTTTCTATTTAGCGGAGATCAAATAAAATCGATTGAAACAAATATATATAAACAATATTTCCAGTTGGACTCTTCAATAATTGTGAATTGAAAATTGTTTTAACTAATGAATTATATAACAAAAAGGAAAACGTTTAAAAACCAATATAGATTTAAAAAGTTATAAAATTTATATTTCAGAAAATGGCATGTGTCTCACATTATTTAAAAAAAAAATAACAACAAAAATAACATTACAGACACAAAACTAAAAACGAATCTTCCCAATAAATAATAAAAGGAAAAAATGATAAATGATACTACGATTAGGATTCAATAAAAATTTGTTTTGTACCTATATTAATATTTTTCTAGGATAAGAAAAAAAAATCTTTTTTATATGTACACGTTTTTGCAGTTTGGTATATATTTATATAATATATGAGACACAACGAAAAATGTCATTTGATACTTGGTACTATGAGGAACAAAAAAAAAGAAAAGAAAAACAAAAATAAAACCAATTTCGTCTATTTTAGCAGTAACACATTTTTTTTTTTTAAATTTTCTCTCATTATTTTTTTATATTTATTTATTTAACTTTTCATTATTTTGTTTTTATAATTTTCTCTATTATTTTTCGATCTTTCTGCTTTTGCATTTTTTTGATTAATTTTTTATTTTTTTTATTTATATATGGTTTCTAGATTTCCTAAGATAAAATCATTTATACATTGAATCAAAATATTTTGCAAGTAATAAGAACGTTATTCCTAAATTAAATTTAAGAATAGTAATCTAACTAAGCTTAAATTAATGGATCAGAAAATAAAATCTTACAGAATATAATAAAAATAAATTTCATATTTCAAATTTCAGTTTTAAAAATAACATACACCTAATAAATTCCATTTCTTAAATTTCATGTTTGGAAATGTTCTCATTCAATTTTGCATTTTCTATTTTTATTTTTAAAAAAATATCATTTCATGCAGATCGATATGATTTGGTGGTTATGAAATTTGTTTACTAAACAAAATATTACTATTTCTTTCAGATAATTCATAATATTTAATTTGTTAATCAAGAAAAGTACAGTAAAAATATTTGACCCATTTCACAACTGACTTTTATTATTGTTCTTAAAACTTATAGATATTTAAGAGCAAACGTAGCGAAACTAAATATTTTTTTAAAGTTTTTCAATTTTCAATTTAAATTTAAAATTTTGGCCCATGCAAAAGTTTATATACACAATACACATCTTATGAAATGCAAAACAAAGTAAAGTAGAAGAGGGCATTTTAATTTATTAAAAATAAATATAAATGCATAGTGGAAACTCGACTTTTATTCCATAAATTGAATATATCACTAAAAACAAATCTGATTATCAAAAACAATAAACAATGTAATTTAAATAGTTTTCTTATTTTTCTCTCACCAAACTTAAATATAACTTAGCTTTTTTATTCTTTAAAAAAAATTACAAATTCGGTTTATGCCCTTGATAAATTAATAAAAATAAATTATGTAGATATGCGGTTTTAGTCTCTAATACACTAATATAGTAAAAAATCGTATAAATAAGTCTTTAATGAAAAAGAAAAAAAAAATAATTTATCTATTATTTATTACTCTATAACCAAAGTAAAATTGTCATGTCATCGATTTCTAATATCTGAGACCACAGTATGAATGTAGAAAAAATCGCCCATACAATAATAATAGGTATTACATTCAAATTCATTCTGTTAAATCTGTTTTGATTTAAAGTCCTAAAATGTGTCATTATGTTGTTCATTATGTTATGCTGTTCATATTATGTCTTCAGTAAGCATTTCCAATAACAGAACTGCATTCACTTTATGTTGGTAAAACGGTAAAATAAATTACAACCTTTAACTTCTTTTTAGATCGAAAAAATTTATTTCTGTAAGTATTAATAAAATAATATTGTAAGTTTAATTGTAACCTAGTCTTCGAAAAAATTAGCGTTAATTTTAATAATTCGATTTCCGTTATACTTTCGCTTTAATTATATTTGATTAATTAACTAATTTTAAAAATTTAAATCATGAAGAAACTAACTAAATTGAAAATTATAACAGAATTTGGATACTAGGTTGATGATTGATGGACTATCATATAACAACTAATTCTTACGTACTTTTCAATTAGAATATTTATTTATTTATTTTGAACAACTGAACAGCTTAATCTGCAGACCATCTAGTTACGCTTTTCCCTTTTGGGATATAGGATTTCATAATTTAATGTACATATTAAGAATTCAAAACTTGAAACTTTTATTTTATTTATAATTACATTACTTACTATAGGTCAATTGGAATAGTTAGGCTGTTATCTAATAATTTGTATTTTAAATAAACAATTTGAGTTATGATGAAAATTTTTAAAGCTTAAATATTAAAACTTAAACATTTAAATTTAATTTAGTTGGTTGAATAGTATAACTTTCTAACCAATGATGTAATACTCAACAATAATTGTTTTTTTTTCATGAATTTTGTCGCGGTTGTAACAAGTTCCATTTACCATTTTTAATATCTTCGTTTGTAATAAGAGTTTTAATTCTTAAAAATTTTATTTTTAATCTTAACTTTTATACTTATTATAAATTTATTAACACAAAATAGTTTTTTTTTTAATAAATCAATAGTAAAACAGTTAAAATGCATTTTTATTCACGTAATTAGATCAATAGATTTTCATATACAATGTATACCGTCGTAACTCGAAATTTATATTGTTATGTGTATGACATCCATAAAATCTAATCCATCTTCTAAGTTGTTATAAAGGTTTTCTTTGCTATTCTCAAATACGATTAAAAGTTTCCATTATGATATAAATTGACCAAAAATAAAAATTTTATAAGAAAAAAATTTAATTTTTATCTCTATAGTATACTGTATAGTAGATTATGCCGTTTCAATTACTTAAATAAATACAACAAAACATACAATTTCGATGCCCATACAAAATATAATTTTATTTCATTCTTGCTAATTATTGAACTAACTAATTTACTTCTATTAATTCTAATATTATATATTTATATATATTATTTTATAAATCTTTTCATGAACATCATTGCATTGTAGTCCATTAATTCACCAGTGGAATTCACAATTGTAAAATTCTTTAAGAATTCATATAGAACCCAATGTTAGGTGCTAAAAATTTATTTGTACAGCTGACGGATTAAAACCAGAAAAAAAATGTGGCTTTCAGCTTTTTGGACTACTTTTCCATAAACTTCAATCAAAATTTTATCAATTAATTTTATTTCATATTTATTAAAGAACATTTCATCTCCAGAAATAAACCTCATTTTTAACAAGTAATTTCGATAAAACGTGATCGCTTCTCGAATTTTTTTTATACTTTTTTAAAGGCTGTAGTTAAGTTTCACACATTTATTCTTTGTTCATTATTTCCGATTACCATCTTCAGGGTGTGGTGACATTACAAATGTATACGTTTTGTTTTTTTATATGTGGTTGCCGGATAACTTACAAATTCATAAAAATTGATGTATGTATCTATGTACTTCGATTATATCCATAATTTTTTAATGTTTTCAAATTTTGATTAAAAAGCTTTACATATTTTAACTTTTCTCTACAGAGATATACAAAGTTTAAGTATATTAGATATTAAAAAAATTTAGCATAATTTCGTATTACAAAAAAAAATCTCGAATAACGTTCTTTAACTGTACAATTTAATATTTGAAATCTCAGTAGAATAATATAAGAATAAGAATTTTGTTAAAAATAAGAAAATTCCTTCAATTAATTTATGTCAATCAATAAGTTTACTATTAGTTTTTATTTCTGACTTAAATTTTATTTTATTCAACTATCTTTGTACGGCTTTATTTTATTTCTTTTTCATTATATCATTTTATTTAAATTAATATTAATTTTTTATATTATTTAATTAAATGTAATATAATTTAGGTAAATTAATCAAATTTTCTAATGAATAACAAAAATAAATATATTACATTATACTTTTCTAATACAATAATAATTAGTTTAATAATTACGTATTATAATTGAAATTATCAAATTTTTGCTACAAAGAAATATAAAAAGAGGAAAAAAAGAAAAACAAAAATCATCTCCATTATCATTTATCATTGTCATCAACATTATTATCATTACTATCATGTTCACGTTACCAAGATCATAAATTAATATAAACTCCAAATGCAATCTTCATTATTATGCCTGCATAAATTTCATTCTTTTTTTTTGTTTTGGTATAGATGTTGTCAGGATTTTTTTTTTATTTCTCAGGAATACAAAATACTTCACTTGAAAAAAATAATTATGTAAATATATTAAATATATAATCGTATTTATATATGTACATACAATATATACATAGTAACTAAAATTATAACTCAATGTAAAACTATTAATATTTAACTACATATTATTACTAAGAAAATATATATAAAAATTGTTAGTACTATACAAAATATAGGTAGGGATTATATACATGTAATAAAACTATAAGCTTAATATTATTAAGAAAAAAAAAATTAAATATAGATACATAATTTTTGGTTACATGAGAAAATTCCATATGGACAAAATTACATAGAGACAATATTTCATATGGACAAAATTACATAATTAGATTTTTATAATAAATTTAAAATTATTTGGTTTTGTAATTAAGTACTTTTTTCTTTAAAAAATTAAGAATTCTAATTCTTTTATTTCTTAAAAATATAAAACCAAAAATCATATTTTGAAGAAATACATATATATATAATATATAATGGTTATAAAGGTTTTGACAATTTATTCTTCTACATTATTAATGTTAATTGATAAAATTTAATTTTGCAAGTTATAATATGTAAGATGTAATAAAACATGGTTCATACTTATGTTCTTATAATTTTAAATTTAGTAAATTATTTAATTTTACATCTTTAAAACTACGGAAGGTTCCGGATGTACTAATTAACAAACGTTTTTAAGAATACTCAAATTTTTTGAAAAATAGGTAAATTTCTGAACGTGGTTAAATAGTAATACATTCTAATTTTTGTTTAAAATTTAACTATTTATTTTTTTATTAATTTATTATTTTTATAAATTTTCTTATAAATTTTCTCATTTTTCAATAATAATAACCCCCAAACCCCCGTAACTAATTTGTTGAAACCATGCTTCTGCCGACGGAAGGTAAACACAAACGGCAAGGTTTTAGTACAAAATACATAGAAAAAAACAATATAAAATTTATTGCTCATATGACTTTAATAAATTTCAAATTATAAGTACATAATAAAATATAAGTAATAAAACCATGTTTTATTCCATATTACATGTTATTATTTCAAAAATAAAATTTTTACTGATTAATAGTATAATTCAAAATAGGACTTTTTGTTTAATATTTTTAAGAAATAAAATAATTAGTACTCTTTCTTTTTTTAAGAAAAGAAGTACATACTTTATAACAAACCCAAATAATTTTAAATTTTTTATAAAAATTTAAATATGTAATTTTGTTCATTGAAATTTTGTCTTATGTAATATTGTCCCAACACCATTATTTTTATATAACTTGTTAAACAAAATTATTTACATTACGATTAATATTAATACATAATTCTATTCAAATTACGTAGTAATATTAAGAATATCGATGGTGCAATTATAATTAAATTTTAGAAATATATAAAGTTTACTCTTCTCAGCTTTAATATTTACAAAAAAAAAAATCAAATAAACAAAATATGGACTCCTATGAAATGCATTCCAATTAAAATAACAACATGTGTGCAACTAAGAACACCTAAATACAAACATTCAATACAAACAAAATCGAATAATAAATTTGTGTATTGATTTCTCATTTTAATTACCATTTATCATGCATTATTTATTTTTTATTTATTAAAAAATGTATCTATAGTTAAATTTCTTTAATGTCCCATTTTTTGTAACAATATGTTATTTACAATTTATATTTAAAATGTATTTGAAATTTGTTAATTTTTAAAATTTTTAAATTTTACATTAGCTTTACTTTATTATAATCAAAATTTCAAATTATAATAATATATTGTCAATGTTATCATTGAATTATTATAATTTAAATTTTAAATTAATATTAAATTATCAAAAAAAATTAATATTAATGTGCGATCACTGTGTGTGGTATCTAATTTAATATATTCTAATATTATATAATACAATGGAATTTAGAGGGTCATTGGAATTAATACTTAAAATGAACTAATGTGAATTGTTACAAATTGAATCCATAATTTTTTTCCTAAATAAGTTTTACATCAATAAACTAATTTTATTATTAATATTTAAATTCATTTATTCCATATTATGTTTTTATTATTATTATTTATTGTTTTATTTATTTTTATTGCCTAATGTATTTATACAATAATGTTTAATTTCATATATTTTAATTCACTATTTTAAGAATATTATACTAAAATATTTACACCTTTAATTTTTACTTATTTAGACTAACCTGACTTAATTATTTAGAATATAATTTGATTTTATTATTTTTTTAATTTCAATAAATATTTTATTTAAAGTTATTAATTTTATAAGAATTTTAGAAAACTTCGCACACTCTCTAAATTCTATTGTAATGCTTAAATATTATGTACGGATGTTATCGATAATGACTCATTGGCTCATGTATAAATAATAAATAAATAAAATAAATTAAAATTAAATCCCAAATGATTTCTACAAAACATGATTAAATATTCGACTTCAGGCGATTTCTCTATACACTTATTTATCAGAAAAAATGTTAAATAAAATAAATATATAATCCGTATTATGAACCTTATAACATTCTGGGTGAAATAGGTTCTTAGACCTCGTAATCATACTTGTTCTGAGGAAAATAAACAAAAAAAAAAATATAAAAGAAACTGGATATTTTAAGTATATTTAAATTAGTTTAATAACATACTAAAATATAACTAAAAAATCAATTAAATACGGTAAAAAGAAATTGAGGAAATAAGATGGGAATTTTAAACAAAAAAAAATAAATATTTATTATTCGCTTTTATATAATATTAAAGCGAATAAATGCAAAACCAAAAAAAAAAACAGGAAACAAGCAATTAAAGAACATCTTTCAAAGATAAAACTATTTTTATTTGGAAAAATGGAAATGCGAAATATATTATTGCAACTTAATGTCAAACAACAAAATCCATATTTAAACAAAAATTAATTAAGACAAATTTCAAACAATAACAATTAAATAGTTAAATTTTTTCGTTTTTATTTTTTAATTTTCTTTTTATTCATAAAATCACATCAAACATCACACCACAAAATATATATTATTTTTGTTTTTACAGGGGTTACAATACTTCTATCGCTCACTGTGTTTTTGAATCTTGTAGCAGAGACATTGCCCCAAGTATCTGATGCAATCCCTTTGTTAGGTATAGAGATTGCATTTCTTTTGTCTTGTATTTCTTTCTTTGTTTTTTTGTGTTTATTTTAAACTTTATAATTTTCTTTAAACGGAATTTTTTTTTTAAATTAAAAAATTATTTAAATTAAAAATTTAAAACAAAAATTAAAACATAATATTTTTAATACAAAATTAAATTTTATTACACATATTTAACAAAAAAAAAGAAAAATTAAATTTTAAAAAATTATACACTACAATATTATTGAGCTTTTATACACTGTTGCAATACTAAAAATAAATAAAAGGAATGAATAGTTATATTTATTGAGAGCATTAAATTTAAGATCAAAAAATTTAAAACCGTTCCAAATTTGTTTTAACAATTATCATTTAATTGAAATACAAGCAGTTCAGTTATATTTGTTCAATTGTTTAAATTTTCAACATTTAGTTACAATATTTAATATTCAACTTGAGTTTTGAATATTTATCGCTGTAATTTTAAATTTTTAGTTTTAATGTTTAATATTCAACTTGAATTTCTTATATTAAATACAAATTTTTGATAATTCAGTTGAAATTTTGTATATTCTATCAAATGGAAATGTAAACCCATTATTCAACTACCAATTTAAGCTTTTAATTATTATATAAAATTTTTAAAATTTGATATTAAATTTGAACAGAGATTGCTTTAACTGTTGCCGCCTTTTAAACTAAACTAAACTAACTTGAATTTTCGATATTCAAGCTCAGCGTAATTTTTTAATTTGGCTTGAATATACCTTTTTAAGTTACAATTTCCAATATTCAGATTACATTTCTAAAGTTCCCCTTAAGTTTGCAATAGTTTTTCCTTTAGAACATCAATTTAAAATTCAGTATTCAACTCCAATTTTCGAAATGAATTTATTAAAAAATACTTATATCTTTTAAAAACAAATCATCTTTAAGCCTAACTTAAAAAAAAAACTTAACAATTTAAATATTATTAACCATTTCGTTTGTTGTGATCCAAAATAAATTTAGAAAAAAAGGTGATATTATTTTAATGACTAAACTACTAAAATTGGTTTCAATATGCTATTTATCATTTTAATGTATCGTCCTTTTATACATGGATATCAAATTTTGAACTGAGAAACAAATTTCAAATGAATTTAATTTCAAATTTTAAAATAATTATTTTAAAGTAATTCACACTATTCTTTTACTATGTAAAATTAAAATAAATAAAATACTGAAGACTTCTCTAATACTTGTATATTGAAAGGGTTAAATTTATTCTAAATTGAATTCAGATAAAAATTTCAATTTAAGTGCTAAATTTGAAATACCGAATATTTAAGCTTATTATAATCGTAGCCTTTCTATAGTTAAACATTGAAAACCACAAATTTATATGTATTTAAAATAGTTTAAACATTTTTTATCAAATTAATGAGGATCCTTATATTGTTGAGAATTTCGAAAAAAAAACCTTTAATAATGATTATTAAATTTCAAAAATTAAATTTTGAATTTTTGCAAAAGTGTATGAAAACAAAATTAATTAATAAAAAAAACAATATATATGTATATAATTATATAATTTTAAAAAATTAAAAATTTAAAAAAACAAAAACTAAAATAAAAATAATACAAAAACAGATTTAAAAACAGAAAAAAAATGAATAATATTTTATTGCTGCCTATTTAAATGTGTTGATTTTTCGTGCCACTTACATTATATTATATACAGTGTTTTAAGGAAATGAAGTTATATATATATATATAATATTATTATTATGTTTATATATACGGTATCTAATGTTGACAACTTTTGAGCCAATTTTTTATAATCTAATTATTTTTTATAATTTAATTTTCTTTAATTAAATTTGTTTTTTTGAATAATTTTGTTGTCTTATATTTTTTAATATTATTTTTAAAAAAAAATCAAATTAATATTTTGTGTATATATATATATATATAAATATATAATTAAATATATAAAATATTGTAAAATTATTTATTATAATTTTTTTTTATTATAAATACTGTTTCAAAAAAAAATACAAAGTATTAAATTTTATTAGTAATATATATATATATATATATATATATATATATATATATATATATATATATTATATGTACCGAAGAAAATATTGCAAAGCAAAAAATAATTAATATTTTAGTGTAAGAATTTGTTTGCCTTTAAATGAAAATATTAATATCTTATATATCTTCAATATACATATTTATATAAATGTATTTTCTTTATTTAAAATAATTATTGTTTATTTTTATGTTATCTTTAAATTTATTTTTAATCGAAAATTTATAATAATTCGAACTTTGATCGACCCATTTTGGAATGATATTTTTTATTACAATAAATATGTATTTTATTTTGTTTTATTATATTTCTTACAAAAATAAAAAAATAAAAAATTTAAATTCTTTAAAATTTAATATATTTATTGTACTCTGTTCGTTGAATTCGTATGTCTTTTTTTATTATAAAGTTGTGTTTTTAATTTTTTGTGTATTAAAAATAAAATATAAAATGTTTTTGTTTTTGTTTTTGTTAATAAAATTATGTAAAATGCATATTAATATTCTACTTATTAATTTATATAAAATGGTAGTAATCGTACGATCAGTGAATCAATATGAATAAATCTACCTATATATAATTTTTTTAATTTATAATTTTAAATCTAAATACATTTTTATATTTCATTCCATTATTCTATTCTACTATCTTATTACATCTACTTACTTTAATTTTAAATAAATTATCTATATTCTATCAAATGTATTTTATTTTCGTTCTTTTTGTATTTTGTTTTTTTTTTTTTGTTTTGAAATATTTATTTGTTGTTTATAAAATTTATGAAAAAGTGTGTTTAAAAATTTGTTTTTCTTATTATTATTAATTTGTAAATTAAATTAAAAATATGATGTTAAATAATAAAATAAAAAAAAGTAAACGAGATTTAAAAAAAGATAAATAACATTAAGATCAGAAATTTTTAATACTTATTTATTATCAAATAAAATTCACTTAAAATCTCTTTTTTTTACGATTTAAATCAGTTTTAAAAATATATAGCTTAATATGTAAATAAAACTAACATTTAAGAATTAGAATATTATAGACATTAAATTTTTACAATATGGATGACTATTTTTAGAACTATATTTAGAACATTGACATAACTATATCAACTACATTTAGAATATAGACATTAAAATATTTTTAAAAAAAAAATACAATCCAATGCCCCACTGAAAATTTTACAAAACAATGAAAATAATGAAGAATCATAAGAAAAAACCGGAATTAAAATGCTCTACATATTATGTTTCTGTTAAAAATATTATTTGACATACCAAATCAAATTTAAGAGATTAAAAAGTAAATTGATAAATATTCATATTGATTGTAGGAAATTTTAATATTTAGTTTGGTATAATTATTATTTTTTTTTTTTTTAAATTCCTATAAACTATAATCTTGGTGCACCTGTTAGGTATAAATTTCAGCGTTTCTTTTCTGAAAAAGTAGAACAAAATGAATTACTAGCAACCCACTGTAGTCCTTTCCATATGCCAAAATGGATTTCAAAATATAATTTTGTATAGAACTACATAATTTATCGTCCAATTCGATAGGGGAGCCTCAACTTAACATACATTTTTCTCCAAAGTTTGCAATAAAATACGACACGATCGATACGATACGATATGTTGTTGATTGATTAATTAGGTAAGTTTTTCTTCTGAAAGTAACTGTAACGTAATTATAATTTGAGTTATTTGTTCCGATTCTAAGATTAGTACAAAACCATTTAATGAAATTTTTACCCATTAATTACTTTTATTTTTATTTAGTAGCTCCTTTAGAAGTCGACCTATCGGTAAAGTGCTATGTTGATCTAACCTATCAATTTGTTAATTTTCAATGCTTTTTTTCTGTTTAAAACCCTAACAAAACTTATTTTTAAAAAAATTAAATTAGTTCATAGCATATTTGGGAACAAAACAATCCATTTAACTTTTTGAACATATTAACTTATTAATGTTGAGATGAATACCTGTTATTATCCATAACAATATTGATGAATATTGAAAAATATCACAAAATTAATCAAATATATAATTAATATTGTTTAATAGTGAATTTAATAAATTGAAATTAATTTGCAAAATTTAATGTTTATTTTCACTAAATATGATGTTTTTGGATATGAATGAGATAAGTAGATACTTAACAATTTCCTAGTTTTAATAAAAATTTAATATTTCGTTTGAATTTAAAATAAAATAAACATTATTTGATTAATATTGATAAATTTATACAGTCCATTTCAGTATTTATAAAGTATGGGTATTTTACGTTAGTTCCAAAGTCGACTAATTCTGTAATATGTATAGTAAACCAAAAACTTCCAGTTAAAATATACATACTGAAATTTTTCGAGTTCACTTTTTAACATTTTAGATATCATTCTTTCAAAATGAAATTTAAAAAATTTAATCAACTTTTATTTTGAAGCAGATATTCGATAAATTACTAATATCAAGGTTAAATCAAATTAAAGTTGAAACATTGAAGTTCAATTTTTTAGAATATATTCTTACAAAATAATACTTTGTTTTATTAATTTTAATTAAATAAAAATAACTAACTATCTATTGTCTAATCGGTTGGAATGCAGAAAATATTTAATTTAATACGGTATGGCAAACATAGTACCAAATCATATGTAGAAGATTTCTGACAAAGGTGTAAAAAAATGAAACAAAAAACCATGTTTATTAAACAAAAAAAAAATTTCCATCTATAGTTAGTGGTATATAATAATGAAATTTCTTATTTTTATCTTCTGTGAATTTCTGCAGTCACTACTACTTATCTATTTTCAAATTCTTGCAGTCATCTTGATTTTTGTTCATTTCTTGTATTTTATGAAAATATTTCCAGGATATTCTTCTTGGCGTTTTGTCTAATATTTTATAATATTTTAGTCATCAGTTACTGCTTCCAGCCTCTCGTCTAATTTAATTTAGTAGGAAATATATAGGAAAATAAATTAAATAAATTAAATTACATTAATGAATTAAAAGAAAATTAGATATAATATCGAATAAAGATATTAACAAAAATAAGTTACACAAATTATTTTAATTTTCGATTTTTTCCTTTTTTTTCTTTTGTTTTAATATTTTTATTTATTCACTAATAATTATATTTGAACACTAAATATCCATTAAAACAAAATAATTTAAAATTTTAAAAAAGTTTCAAAAGTGAAATTTCTAATTAATTTAACAAAAAAAATGCCAATACAAAAAAACTAATAAAATTAAATAATAAGAATAGCACCAAAACTAAATTTTGATTTTTTAATTAAAACAAAAAAAAACAATAAAATAAATTCTTTTTAATTACAAAAATATCGTTTCAATTAAAATGGGTCTAATCTACAGTTCCTATAACCATTAAAGTTTTGATTTTAATTTTGGTTGTTTATTAATAATTACTTCTTATTTTTGATAATTTTTTATTTTTAATAATTTTTTTATTTAAATTTTTTTTAATTTCTTATTTAACCAGATTCTAATTTCTTTTTAATTTTTATTTTTATTTGTAATGTTATTGTATAATTATATATTTTTTTTTATAATATTATCAAACAAATAATTTTTTTTATGATTATTTATATAGATATAAATAAATATATATATGTATATATATATATATATATATATACATAATAAACGAATAGTGCTGCTCAAGTATTTAAAATAAATCGAAAAAATATACATACTTATTAAAAAAAAAATTGAAATATTTAAAAAAAATTCATTGACATAAATTTAATTAATTTAATGCTCATGCAACTCTTAAAACACAAATTTTATTAAAACTTAAATATTTAAAAATAAAAAACTCAATTAAAATAATATCCATAATACTAAATAACTTGGTAAAATGTGTAAATATGTTTCGAAAAATTATATAAATAATAAACTTTTTTTAAATATTTTAGTTAATTTGTATTAAAAATTGTCAATTTTATATTATATATATAATAATAAATTCCTTAAAAATAAAATTAATTAATAACTTTTTTATTTTATACATACATATATAAATATATATACTATTTTGTGTTACTATATTTTACTAATTAAATTATACAC
The DNA here is from genome assembly GCA_963942445.1 of Argyra leucocephala. Classification (NCBI taxonomy): domain Eukaryota; kingdom Metazoa; phylum Arthropoda; class Insecta; order Diptera; family Dolichopodidae; genus Argyra; species Argyra leucocephala. The sequence continues at coordinate 90,458,774 of OZ012680.1, forward strand.
TTATAATTATTTATGTTAAAACTCTTAAGTGATTTTCGTATTTGAATAAAGCTTGCACTTCTTTATAATTAGACGTTTTTTAATATATATATATATATATATAGGTATATATATATATATATATATATATATATATATATATATATATATATATAAATGTATGTATATATAATATATATTATATATATTTTAATATATAGTGAAACGCTAATTTGAACACGTAATTTTTAATAATAAATTTAACAAAAATAAAATTGAACAACAATACATTTTTATTTATTTATTATCTTTTAACTTAATCTTTTTTTTCTACTATTTTTATGTAATATTATTATTTTAAAACATTTCTTAATTTTAGAGTGTTATTTATTTTATTTCATATCTTTACTGTAGCACAAACTATATAATTATATTTAAAAAAAAAACATATGTATTTACTTTTGATATCGTGCGATTACTTCCGTGTTTTTTGGAAATTAATGAAGCGATTATTAATGAATTAATAAATTATATAATAGTTTATAATTAGATAATTAGAAAAAAATAAATGGGCCTCAAAGTTCAAACTTTAAAAGTAAGTCAGTAAAATTTTGTTTTCTTTTATATAATTAATAGGTGTACTTTAATTCAAAAACAAAAAAAAAATTTACTCGTAAGAAAAAAAAATTGGTTTTTTATAATATTCGAAAATACATTTCTTTATAAAACATTTTAAAATTGAGTTATATGTTATAAAAATTAATTGTGGTGTTCTTCAAGTTTACGGAATTTTTTTTACTTATAATAGGTATACGTTTTACTTATAAGATTTTTAAGGTAAATTTTAATATATTTGTATCGTAATCGTTAATCCTTACAATATAGATGTAGTACATGCCTCATGTTTTTAATCAGCGAAAAAAAAACAATAATATAATTTATTTAAAGTATTTAAAAATTTGAAACTAAAACGAACAAAAAAAATCTATATTTTAATTACAGGTATAACTATACTACTTTCACAAACAGTTTTTTCATTGTTGATTGGTCATGTTATTACAAAATCGAGTGAAGCAGTACCATTATTAGGTACAATTTTAAAATTAGAGATCCAAGAGACATAAATAAATTTTCTATTTTTAATATAAATTTATTTAATTAAGTAAAATAAATATTTTTCAATATAACGTTCTCTTAAAATAAATAAAAAAAATGCTAATATATTTTTTAAAAACATTACAAAATTTATATATAATTCATACTCACTATATTTTATTCTAGATTCTCTTTTCTTAAAATGGAAAGCTTTTCCCCCGAGCATTCTTGTATATGCATAATATATACATAAATTTTATATCATATAGTATAACAATTTCTATTATTATATATTCAATAAATTACTCCACATATAAAATAGAATATTAAATAAATTTTGAAATAAAATGAAATTATAAATTGTTTAAAAAAAAATTAATTAAAAATAGTTTCAATAATTTAAAAAAACAAAAAAAAAATGAATGCACTACATCTTAATACAAAATTTTAAAATAAATTAAAAAATAAATTACCTTTCTCTCAATTTTCCATCTTAAATTCTGATGATTCTTCACGTGGTTTTTAAACATACATAGTTTTAAGAATTTATTAGTTTACTTTAAATTTTAGTACATAGATACCTTAAAAATAATAAATAGTTTATGGATTTTATTCTACATATTATTACAAATTATGAAAATAAAAACTAATTTGCCAATGAAATCATTACAAGTATAATAAACCGATTTTGCATTTTTTTTTTACTCAATTCGACTTAGAAATCCGTAAGAAAATATATTTGATGTACGACTGACCCATTCTTTAAAAATAAAAACTAGTCATACGTCCTTACAATAATTTTTTTTTAAATTCAAGCTGCTCAAAATGAAAATTATTTTGCAATCAGTCAGATCTTCCTCTCATTTGACAGTCATTTGACCAAATTATTGTAAATAATTACGTGGATAACTTAAGTTGCTAAAAAATGATGTATAGTAACCTCTAAAACTGTAATTGTATAAAAAAGATGTAGTGCAAAAAAGAATATATTAATAAGTATATATACAAATTGCTAAATTAAAAAAAATATAAATTAATAAAAGCATGAATATGTATAATTTCGAAAGATTTTTCGTTCAGAAACAAATTCTAAGACGTCAAATTAAGTTACGTAAAGTGTCGGTCAATTATCAACGAGATATGGGTATGTATTTTTAGTATCAGAAGAAGACAGGAAGTCCTATTATATCATGAAATTGATTAATGAAAGACTTCAACCTACTAAAAACACTACCCTTTTTCTTTCCCATTTGCGAATATTAATATTAGTTAATATACATGGTTAATTACAAATTTGTCATTTTTCTCATTAGAGAATTAAAAAAAATGTGTTCAATGTGCTAATTTAAGTTATTTTAATTTTTTAGTTGATACTTACGACTAATTTACATAATAAATGTTTCAGTGTCATAATTATGTAGTCTTATTTCACTTGAAAGTAAAAAAATTATTTACAAAAATTACAAAAATTTAAAACAAAAATGTTCCAAATAAAATGCAACCTATATACATATTTCAAATACAAAAAATTATAAACAACAAAAAGAAACAAACTTTCAAAATAAGAAACCAAATCACTTTTTTTAATTCAAATCTTTAATATTCAGAAAATATTTAAATCAAATAATTAGTTTTAAAAGTATATTATGTTGAAAAAATTTTGAAAAAAAAATTTTAATTTACAATATTAAGGCTGCCAAATTATTAAATAATATCTTGTTCATGTTACATTCAAATTCTAATATTGAAAAAAAATTCATTAAGGAATGCAATATAGCTCTGAATTTTAAGACTCCAAGTTTTCAATTTTCGTAAAATCTATTATTTTTAAAATAGGTGTAAACATTTTTTCGATAGATTATTGCAAAGTATAACAAATTACAGCTTTACTACAAAGTTTGAAACAAAACTCGCAATTTTTAAAATGCTTCAGCCAGTTATTCTTAATTTGGAGATTCAAACTTATTTTTAACAATTATTTTAAAATAATAATTTATTAAAAATAAATTATTATTTACAAGTTACAATTAATTTATTAACAAGTTATAAAAAGAAAAAATCAAAAAGTTTAATTCACATAGAATGAAACACTATACCTTTACAACTTCAAATTGGGACTAAAAAACTTCAAATTGGGACTAAACAATTTCAAATTGGAACTAAGCAATTTCAAAATGGGAATAAAAAATAAATAATTTATTCTAGTTAATTTAAAATATATTTATTAAAAATTTATTAATAAAATTATGAATTAAAAAGTCATATCATTCATATTTACCGCGTCCGGTATAAATTTTTGAATATGAGCGACGTGCCAGTTACAATTAGGAACAGTAATTTTCGTAGTTTCGTTTTTGCAAATTATATGTTCTAGCCGTGGTAGATGGAACTCTATTCGTGTTAAATTTGATATATCTTCATCAGCTAGGATTCGCGGTAATTGGATAGTTAAATCGCTTTTGACTGCAGATGTTAAGTTTGACCAAACATATTCAATTGCATTTAACACTGGATTGGTGATGGATATGGTGAGAGTCTCAGTAGGTGGTTATTAAGAAATTATGTTTTAGGAATACTTCCTCAATGGCAGCATGACATGGTGTATTATCAATCACCATTACGATGGAAGTTCTATATAGATTTTGAGCATTCCGGAGACAACGACGCATGAATGCTCTTGCTTCTGGCTTCTAAATGCTCCTCTTCTAATATGAATCAAACCCATATTACCTATACATCCAATTACATATATATTGAATCTTCGACTGCCTACTGTAAAGTGAGTGCAACGAACTGCTTTTTTGGAACGACCTTTGGTTCTCGATATATATAAATTGAAATTAGTTTCATCCAAGTAGAGTGTGGGTGTATTGTTTGATTGATGTTCTTCTAAAATTTTGTGAACGTAATCACATCGTTTTATTTTATTGCTTTCAATGTTTGCTCTTTCTGGCTCTCTTCGAATATCTTTCAACGTATACAGTTATCCATCTAAGTGTTTTCTTAAACATTCCGTAGAAAGAACAATTTGATGATTATTTTATTTGAAATTGTTATAATATGTACTTGTTGAATTAAATATTTATTCCCATTTTGAAATTGTTTAGTTCCAATTTGAAATTGTTTAGTCCCAATTTGAAATTTTTTAGTCCCAATTTGAAGTTGTTTAGTCCTAATTTCAAGTTCTAAAGGTATAGTTATAACAAATTTGACGTTTCGGCGTTTCGGAATCAATAAACTTTTTTCATCAGTGATTACGGCCAACTTCAAGAAATTTATCTAATACTATTTATATCAATTGCTTTCAAAAAGCCTGCATGTAGTGGTTTACACAAGACACAATAATAATATTCGAATAGAATATGCATTCTCTGAGTATTCATCTTAATGAAAAACAACATGATTCTGATTGTGTGCATTTGTACATCCATTTAGTATACCATATCATTTTTATTATTTTAGTAAAAACTTGTTTAACTTTAAAATGAAATATTTTGAAATGAAAATTTAATTCTCTAAAAGAAAGTCTGCTTTAAGGGTATACGCCGAAAATCCGTTTGGAAGTTATTAGCTGATTTACAATACAACTTCATGTGTTGGAAATGAAATTATTTTATAATGTTACTTCTTCTGTTATCCAATAGATGTATATATGTATGTACATATTTTACTAATGTGCATAATATGTGTATTCTTCTACACAAACTAAATGTTTATTTTATACTGTCAGATTTATGCTTAGAGGAAGCACATCAGACGTCTATTACTAGACGAAGGCTTGCTTCATTTAATTGTGCAATAAGTCATCATCCAGTAGGGTTAGTAAATCACTGCCACCATTGATTAGAAAAAACTAAAAATAAACTAAACCAGATACATGCTGTTAGTAGAAGGGTAAAAGTTATAAGTTAATACCTATATTAATAGCTATACATTTATTAAAAATACTTCCAAAAGTTAGGCTGAAAGTATCAAAGCTAAAAGGAACAACAGTTGTTAGTAAGTCTCAGTTGTACGTACATTAAAACGTAATCGTTTTTTAGCAGTCAAAATACTTAGCTATCGATCAAAAGAACTAGAGTTAGAATTTACTTCACGTATTCAATTTATATTATTGTTATTAAATATTCTGGTGAATGTGATATATTTTTTCAAAGTTATAAATATACCTTTCGGTCCAATGCCACTGAACTGATGTATTTAAACTATTTTAATCCATATCCATTATCCAACCTCAAACAATTTATCTAATTATGTAATATAATCAAATCCTAAGAGTGAAAATAATTGAGTAATCCTGTCAAATTTCGTACCCTTGTACCATATTTGAAAAAAAAAAAATAGGATTAACAGCTTTGAATCTTGAAAAAAAAATATTTATTCACCACAGTCAATGTGGTCAAAATGTCAAAAATTTTTGGACTATTTAAAACAGAAAAATCTTCTGAGCACCTTCTTTTATCTTTTTTGAACTTTTTATTAACTTCAACTTTGTTATTATGAAAAAATCAAATTGGTCTGATTAGCCTTACTACAGCATGTGCTTTGTCGGCATCATGGTGTAGAAGACGCGAAGGCCTCTAGTTTACTTATACTTCAAATTTCAAACTTGAAAATTATTTGATTCTACTTCGGATATTTCTCTACATCTTAATATTCGAAAAGCATTGATCTTCATAAAGTACAACCAAAGAACATGTAAATAATAAGAATGTTATCTAGATATTTTTTAATTTTTTCGACTTAGGTTCGTACGGGCGGGAACAAAAATGAAACGAATTAAATTGAACATGAAACGAATAAAAACAGAGCTTAAAAAAATATAATTTTGTAAAAAAAAACAAAAAAAAATACAGTAACTAACGAACGGTATTCCGTAGACAATTCACGATTTGTATTGCATAACTAATAAATTTTATTCTTTTATTACTATTTTTATAATTTTTTCAAGATTCTGTGATTTTATCATTGGCTCTGTTATTGTATGTTTAAATACATACTTATTTCAATACATATTATTGTTATTTAGTTATGTAGCTACATATATTCATATCAGTGTATACTGTAAAATACAATTATTTCATAGAAAGATTGAAAGATATAGAAAAAAATAAATATGACATTTTTGTTTTGTTTCTGTTCTCCTCACCACTTTTTCTCTTTCTCTATATGTGGGTTCTCATATCAGGCGCAGTGCGCATAGTACAAACATTTTTCTTCTAAAATTTGTATGAAATGCGACTTCTTACCATAATTATATATTCTTTGGTACAATGTAGTATCTTTTCGTGCAAAAAATCATATTCCAAAAGTCTTTCTGATGCTGGTAATCAATATAATACATAGACATTTTCATAAACTGCTAATACTGCTTAAGTATTTTGTTTATAAACAAAAGTTGCCAATTGAATTTCTTCATAAACATTGTTAACTTTACATGAAAACTGCAAGATTATAGATAGTTGAGTTACATTTTTTTAAGTAATCAAATTAATCTTATTTAATTAAAATTACAGTACTGCAATATATGTTTTATAATTAAAACTAAAGTCTAAGATCTTGGTTTTGTGTAACTGTACTATGAAGAAATTTTGCTTTCATTCATGTAATGTTGTTTAATCAATTGTATAAGATGTAAAACTGACATAACGTTATAGAAAAATATACAGAATGAAAACTATATTAAGTAACAGATCAGATAACCGTTATTAAAACATTTTTTATATTTCATAGTGATTGAGTTTTTCAGGTATTAATGCACATTTCAATGGGTTTTCACATAAGTAACTTAATGTGACGTCATTGAGTATAGTTCTTTTAAACAAAATCAATGCAAATCTTTCGCAACTTCACTTCAAATATTTTGAATATACATATATAAGTAAAAAGGGCATTTCTTCACGATGGTAATATTTTTTACAGGTATTGTAGATGAGGTTGTTATTGTTTTATTTCAAACTGAATTATTAGACTTAAAACTTAACGGTTCAAAAATGTTTTTTCTTATCACTTTGATATGAAAACTGTCTTCTAGGAAAAATCTGGTAGGAATCAAACTTATAATCCAAACAATTTGATCTAGTTATTTTCAAAATGAAAACCGAATTCTCAAAATCGATTATCACAAATACAAAATTTAATATCAACATAGCTGTAAATAAAAAGATAACTGGAGAAAAAAATATAATAAAATAAGCATCTTTATCAACCATAGTTCATTGTCTTAGATCTAATGACTTGGCAACAGGGGTTTGCTATGACTGATGTCCTTTTTTAAACAAAATTAAACTAGTTAATCTTATATCAGATTGTTATCTAAATAAAAAAAAATAAAATAAAAGATTTTAACTCTGCATACCTACTCAACTGTGAAAAAATACCATCGCGATGAAACACTCTGTATATACAAAAAGAAAATTAAAAAAAAAATTTAGATAAAAAAATCCTATGTAACTTAAATAATTGAACTGTTTAAAATTGTATAATTTTCAATTAAACGTGAAGCATGTAAATAAAATAATATCCACATAAGATGTTGCTTATCAAAAAAGCATATAATTTAATTAATTAAATAATTAAAATAAAAAAATAAGGATTATATAGCTTCAATATACCACCTATCTCACCCCCCCTTCCCTCTTCTTTTTAAACCCGCTACTTCACAACTTTCTTTCGTTATATTAAATAAATATATTTTAAAAAAATAATTACTCTAATTCTATAATTTTTATGTCTTATGTAGGAATAAAATTATTCAAAAGTTTGTGCTACAATTAATTTGTTTTATTTTCAACTTTTATTTCATTTAAATATATCTATTTCTTATTTTTATTTTAATTAAATTTAATTTAAATTTAGTTAACAATATCTCTTATATAATTTTATCAAAATTAAAATATAATAACGCAAAATATAATTAAAACAAAAAAAAAATTAATTATTTTTATTGAATATAGCGTTAAGTGAAGTATTTCAATTTTCTACTTAAAATTCAAATCATCTTAATTTAAATAATTGTATTTGTCCAGTATTATATACATTTTTTAGCTTATTCTTTTGATTTATTTTTGATTTATTTGAATTTGATAATTTTAATAACACTGTAATTCAAACAGAAAATCGATGTTTTGATTCAAAACAATTTTTTTAATTCAAAATAATTCAAAAAAATATTTATTGACTCTTAGTTCCATATATAAATGTATAATTAAAATAATAAGCGCTTAAATTTATGACATTATAAATGTTTTAAAAAAAATAATTTGCTTTAAAATTTTCTTCACCAAAAGCTTAAAAACAAAATTAAATTATTAACACATGCATTAACATATTTCAAAAACTTTATATTTATAATATTATATTTATAAATATATATATATATACATATACATATATATAAATATATAATATTAATAACAATGAAATAAAAGTTTTAATATAGTATATTATATATATAATATTATACACATATTAAATAATTTTATATAAATCAAATTATCGCTAGTTACATTATATTATTAATATTAAAGCTATCTTTTAAATATATATGTAAATTTTCGTTACAAATTGCACTATTCTTTAATTAATATTTATTCATCATTTATAATATTTAAAAAAAAATATTTAATAAACTAAAATAAATCAAATTATTTTAATTCAATTAAATTATATATGGCGCTGAGGAGAATGTTAGGAAATTTAAAGAATGTTAATAATTGTCTAATGAATAATTGATATTAAATAGTTTTGGTATTAAAACAGGATCAGGTTTTTCGATAACAATTTTTTTTATCATTAGTTAATATTTGTGTATCTTTTAATAATCATTAGATATTACCATCAATCATTATATTTCTAGCATTCACTAAATAACTATTCTCTAATTCTAAATTATATTTTATGTATATATAAATAATTTTAGTTATTTTACATATAAATAATTAAATTTATTTTATATTATTTTTATTTTCTTTTTAATTTATTTTTATTGTTGGACCCAAATTATTCTATATTAAACAAATAAAAACAAAATAAAATAAAATAGTGTTAAATTATATATAATCAAATTTTTTAATTAAAAATTTATTTAAAAAAATTTTTCTTAATACTATTAAATATTATTATTTTAAATTTTTTGTTTTTAATATTGTATAAATTTAATTCAATATATCAAATATATTTTAATACTATGAATATTTACTTATTTCATAAAAATAATTAATTTCTTCAGAAAAGCACATTTCTTTCATATGGGCAAAGTAGTTTATAAATTTATTTTGAATAATTTAATTTAATAACTAAAAAAATAAAATTTAACTAGTTTTAATTTGGCTGTAATTGAAATAAATATTTCAAATTTTCTTTTATTCAAGGTCTTCAAACAAATAAGTAGGTATATAGACGAAAAGTTAAAACAAATAATAAATTTTGAGTGTTTATACATTGTTCTGTCATTAGAATAAAACCAAACCTTATTTTCAATATCATTCTTAATGCAACGAAAGTTGACTCAAAAACTATGAATTTCAGAAAGTTGAAACTGATTATTCTTATTCTAAAATAATAAGATTAAACTGCACTAGTGATTCAATTTTGCAAAACGAGATATATGTAGTATATAAATTAGTGTACAATGACAAAATGAATGGGCATATTTCCATGGAAGTATTAGGAATGAATCATTTGATATTATTTAATTTGATAATGATTCGAATATTTTCAATTATTTTTGATCTTATATGTAATTTTTTTTTCATAAAATTTCAAATTTCATATTAAAAAAAGTAAATTGTGGAATTGCATAGGGCATATTGCACATTGTGTATTGGCAAATTAATTTATTATTTATTTTAAATTACAACAATACGGTTCATTTGGTAGTACATTAGTTAAGAGGGGAAGGAGCCGTTATTTTAAGATTAACAAAAATAAAACAAAAATCCTACAGTTAAATTTTTTTTTCATATTAATATTTTTTTTATCTCATTTGTGGATCTCACCTACAAAAAAAAAAAACTAAAAAAATAAATTTATAAAAATTATTTAACAAAATTTTCTATTTTTTGACGTAGAATCCGAATTTGTATAAAAAATATCTCTTCTTTCCATTTGAAAATCTCGATTCCGGCGAATTTTCGTGAATTTCCCGTCTAAAAAATCCATTATTGGCCCTTCCTGGAAGTTGAAAATATCACCAATCGATAGAACGCCCTCAATTTAAATTAATAATTTTGTTTTTTAATTTTAAAATAACGGGTCTTTTTCTTATTAAAAAGATGATACGCATGCTCTGGAACACGTGTATATACATTCATGATATTCATACACTTTTCATACAAAATACGGACCTATATATCTTTTTAAATAACGCAATTGAATTTGGTTCTTTATGTAGCGATTGCAAAGTATTTTTAAGATCTTGCATTTTCCATTCTACACATGATCTCTTTATCCGTATTCAAATCCTCTTTAGCCAAAAATCCAAACATTCAAAACAAATCATCAGTTCGAATAGACTGTTATCTATTGTAATAGTGTCGATTTTACTGAAATTGTTTTTTACGCTGTCATATTTTTTGTCATTTTGATATTAATGTTTAGATAATTTGTTGTTCGAATTAACTTCTTCACTAATATAGATAGACATATCATTTACAGCGTCAGCTAAAACAGTAATAATATCGGAATAGAGAATATTGTTGGTGAAAATTTCATTTACCTTTCTTAACAAATATAACCGCCAATTATGTTATCAGTACAATATGATAATTTTTATGGTAAAAGAATACAAATTTAACAAACATCTCTATTATTTACCAAATTTGCTGTTATGCCGTCATCGATTTGAACTTCTTAATTTTTTGCCAATAAAGATATCTGATCTACATATTCTATATCCTTACAATCATTATTCATATTTTTAAGATATTCAAATCCTCTACATTTTCGTGTTGTACTTTCAATCAAATGCGAATCGATGAAATATGAAAATACATCCTTTTGCGAATTCATTCAGTTTTGGACTAGTGTTTGTATGCCAAAAAAATGCTCCCATTGATGTTTTGAAACAGAACTGCTTGCTCTCTATTAAACTTTTATATTTCTTTTTTTCAATAAGAGAAAATATTGAAGAACCCTAACTACATAATATGAAATTGAAAAAAATTAAGTCAATCTTAATATATCTTACAAAACACTATACATATATCCTTTACCTAATGCAATGTTATTATAATCTACATATTTATTTCAATCCCAGCCAAATTATTTCCAATTGAAAATTCAAAATTTCCTTCAGTCAACGGAATTCTTTATTTTTTTAAATATATGACGCATTGCAGATTTGTTTTAATGGGAAATAATTATAAAATAATTTACATAAATTTTTGAGGTTTTAACTTTAAGTAAGGAGATTTATTTGAATACCTAGTATTATCTATGGTTCTCTTATAAATTCGAGAATTTAAAAAGGTAGAAATTAAATAATTATATTAACGTATAGGAAAAAAAATTTTTTTTTAATTTTATCATTTTCCTTTTGATTTAATTGCAAAAATAATAAATAATAAATAATTTTGCTCATATTTAAAAGAAAATCTACACCAATATTTATTAAAATATTTCATTTTAATTTAAATAATATTAGTGGTGAAATTAATAATTTCACTGTTTATTTTAAATAAGTAAATATATATTTTATACTTTAACTACGTAGTTTCTTCTACGTAATTTATATAAAAACAAATATTTCATTCAAATAATTAATGTAGAAAATTAACAATATATTCTAAAATAATTGTATGTTAAACATTTTACGAAAAACAAAATTTTTTTTTAATCAATTTTTCATTATAAGCATAATTTTATTAATCTCGCTTGTTAACATTTTTATTTTGTAATATTGCAGTATTTTTTGTTCAAATTTCAAAAATCACCCGTTTTTAAAATTTATTTTGCTAAATTATTTTTCTATTATTTTTAATTTGTTTTAATCTAAGTTTTCATTTCAATAATAAAAAGTGCATAGAGAAGCCGAATATTGAAAATTCGATAATAATTGGCAATCATCCATATTTTAATTAAAATTAATGCAAAAAAAAAACAAAGCAAAATCAAAAATTAATTCTAATTTATATAACATTAAAAAAAATATTATTTAAATTTATATAACCAAAATTAAATTCATAAAAATCTGCATCTCTATTTAGTACTTTATAATAAATTTAATCATTTACATAAAAAAAAAAACAATTTAAAAAATAAATTTTATACTAAATCCATTCATTTCGCAATCATAAATTGAACTAATTCGACTAATATTTACGATCTTATGTTTGAATATAAAACAAATTTACAATATATGAAAAATATTTTTTATATAGTAGAACTTTGATTATCCTTTAAAATCGAGAAACAGAAGTATACCTAACATGTATAATATGAGAGTCAAGTAAGTTAATTATTCAATTAATATTCTAAATTAATAGATAATACAAAATTACTTTTAAAAAACTTTTAAACATAACTGAATCCATTCTAATTCTATACGTTATATAAATAAAATTATTCTGATTCCAGGAAAAGATAATTATTTTAAATGAAAAAGTATTAAATTATTTTCGTTAAATGGGGTAAATTAGTAAATACATCAGCAACACATTATAAAATTTCAAGATGCAAAAAAGGAATATCCCAAATTGCTATTTGTTTATTTAATAAAATTAATAAGAATGTTTCATAACTAATACAGTTCTAAAATTATAATTAGCAAATGCATCAGAAAATTAATTTTTTCATTATTTTTTTTCCTTACCTTTTCGTGCTTAATTAAGTATGGTACTGCAAGTTTTTACTACATATTTTGCTGCAATCTTTTCCGAGTATATTTATCAAATTTCTGGCTTATCAACACGTTAAATGTGGAAAACTACTAGTATTTCCAGGAACTAAGCCTTCTCAAAATAGAATTGCTGCATTTAATTTAAGTTGTTACCAGATTATATTATATACTCTCAATTCTTTTTGTCATTTATTTTATCCCAATGACAAAGGGTACTGGACCATGTCGAAAAACCGATAAAGCATGTTTTTTTTGCTTCGTTGAAAATCGAACCTGGGAAACCTCTACCTACTGTGCCACCCAAATCTTTTTTATGAAATTTTATAATCCGTGATACTGGTGCATTTAAGAATTTACAAATTATTAGTAGTATTAGTACATAAATACTAATGTTTCGCCTAACTACTTATAGAATATTTTATTTTTGAAAAACATTAAGTACAAATAAAAAGTTCTTCAATAGTAGACATTTTCATTTTTTAATATAAATACTTCTTTTACGAACATGTACTTTATAAAATTTTAAAAATGTAAGAAACTGAAACATCATAATTACAAAAAACTGAAGCTATCTGATGTTAATATCAAAGGAAGTTAGTATCACAGGAACAATAAAAATAAATAAAGTGATTTAAAGTAAATTCTGAAATCAGCTCTATTAAAAATAAAGCTTGACATTTTGGGAAATTGAGATTTTTTTTTTTTTAATTCTGGTAGGCTCTCTTAATAAAGAAGTATTTAGTACTAACACAACTTAGTATTTTAAATAATTTTATATATATAGTGTTTTAAATAATTCGGTAAAACCATATTTCAAACATTACAATAAAAAACATTAAAATTTCTGTGAAATTTTTACAATAACGAATTATTTTGTAAAATTTCAAAATGAGAGTCCTGTATCTTTTACCAAATTGCTCAGTTTCATAGAAATTATGTTAAAAATATTAGAATACATTTTCCATACAAATTTAAATTTGAAATTTACAATTAAATTTTATAATTTTTTTAAAATTTATTCTTTAATCTTCAATATGTATAATAATTTAGCTATACAAATAATTTTGTAAATATTAAGAAATTACTGAGCAGTTCTTAACATTTAATCACGCAAATAACAGTACAGTACACTAAAATATTATTTAAATTGTTTTTAAATTTATATTATTGCAAGAGATAAACTAAATAATGTAAAAATCTAAAATTGTTAATACATATTGCAAAAATATGTTTTTTTGCTTTATCCAAAATCTCGTATTCTAAAAATTTTAACATACATACACAAATGTCTCAATAAATATCATAGAACATCGAATATCTTAATATATCCTTCTGATTTTTCCTGAAATATTCGGTTTTTGATTCAATTGACATCATTGTTCTTGAGTACATCAAAGTTAAATATATTATTCATCAAATTTCGATTTTGACTAAGTAATTTAATAAAAATAAAATCAATAACAATTAAAATAACGTAGTTCAGATAAAAAGACTATTTAGGTTTCAAACAGAAATTTAAGTAATGAATAAAAACGCTAATAATAAGTTTTTTAATAAATAATAATTATTACACGTAAAAAACTACTACGGATCAAAGTTTTACTATACTTCCAAGGCAACAAAAAATAGATACTTCTTATTCCAAAACTAATAAGCAAATATTCTTTTCCGTGAAGTTGACTACAAATCAGAATAGAATTAAAACAATAAAATGTTAATTGAGTAATAATTGTAAGAGTTTTAAGGAACTTAAAAGCCAAAGGAATTAGGAAATAAATGTAGAATTTTTTTGAAAAAAAAAAAAAGTTTTATCATTATAATTATAAAATTAATATGGTGATATTAGATTTCTAACGATTACGTTAATGTATTAAAATATTCCTCAAGCTGTTTGATGATTAAATAATTTTTACAAAGATATGGATCGATAAGTTAGTTTCTAAAAGGAACACTTGCCACACTGGACTAACCATATTAATATTAAATATTCATTTTAAAGATACGAAAACGAAAAAAAAATTATATCTAGTAATAGTAAGATCATCCTGATTAGGTCTTATTTTATATTTTATACCCAAAATAAATAATTTACAACTACGAAATTTTCTCCTTAATAATTATTATTATTTAGAAATCATTAAGAATTATTCATTATCTAGAGTCTAGACTACAATTTATTTATTTATTTTTTCTACATATTAACTCTTATTTAGATTATTATTATTATATATTATATAATGAATCAATTTGTATTCTTAAAACTTAATTATTTCTACATTCTGATTTTTTTAATTGATTCTAAAAAAAAAACATTTCATCAATATAATAAACATACAAATATTCAATAAAAATATTTAAAAAAAAAACATTAATACCATTAAATTTGACATCATTAAATAAAAAAAAAATTCCTCTTTTTTCCAAGTATCAAAGACGAATGATTAAAAATTAAAAAAAAAAAAACCATCTAACGAAATAATAAAATGCTTAAAATAATAATATTAATATATATCATAGACAATAAATTTTATATATGTATATTAAATTTTATATCATTAAATAAAATTTTACAATTAAATAAGAAATCAAAAATAAAAATTTTCCTTAATAGGCCAAAAACAAACAAAATTTCTATAAAAGAAAAAAATCAAAAAAAGAAAAAAATAAATAAAAAATAATAAATTTTAAATAATTCATATGATTTAACTACACGTACTTAAATGTATAAAACGTTCATATTTAATATTTATCAAACTCAAAGATTAATTTAAATTATAATAATTCAAAATTAATTATTATATTGTTAATATTATCATCAAAATTATTAAAATCATTATAATTAAATTAATTTATCGAATTTACACCAAAATTCAATAACTATAACTATCTTTAAAAGGATATAATATACAGTGATACATTATTATTATTAAAATTGATTTCAAATAATATTATAATATTAATCTTATATAGTTCATACCAGTACCTAACAATTTTTTGCAAATAGCTCAGAGATCCAATTTTGATTGGCGATACATTTTTAATGATTTATTAATATGTAGTATATTCATTTTTAGTCAATATTTCATAATGCAATTCAATTGAAATTTATATTCATCGTTGGTCCTCACATTTTCGAAAACCATGTACATAAATATTATATTACTAGTATAATGCCACTACTGTTAATCAATGCAAATGATCAAAAAGGTTTCCTATTATCCTAATTCAGATATGAATATTTAATATCAAAATTCCGACTTTGATTTATTAAAAATTAGGGGTGCAAACATGTAAATTTGTGAAGTGGAAATTTAATAGCGGATTCTCCCTTATTAGTTTTAAGTGTCAAATATGTTTCACTTGATTTAATATGAAAAACAGCACTGGAAAAATGTGAGATTCCAAATTTAGGTTTCGTTAATAACAATGAAAATTAAAGAGGTGATAATACTGATAATAATAACTATTCAGGTACAGGTTCTAAGTTTGTTGATCACCATATTATTATTGCGAAAACATTATTCTTGGATTACATTCAATGATAAAACTTCAAGAAAATTCAAAAGATAAATTTTATTGAATCACTAATATTCGTTCAATGTTTTTTTTAATTAATACATAATGTTGGTAAATAAATATTTATTAAAAGTTATTTATTTTATTTTATTTTATGAGGTAATAAAATAATGATGTAAAAATAAAATTTTTTAAAATATATTTTTATCGAAAAAAAACTAGCCCACTCTACCTTAATGAAGTTGAGTTTTTTTTATGAATAAAATAAAAATACGTGTATTTTCCCCCCTTTCGGAGGTGGCCCTAATATGTCAGGGCCGGCATGTAGGCTTTTAGCCCTTTATGCCATCCTCCACCCTTTTTGATAGAGGACAATAGTTGTGGGAGGTTTATCCTGCAAAAGATTTCTTAGGTTTAGTAGTGCGTTTCCAACAGTCTGAGTCTCGCTAGACGCTAGCTAGGCACTCTCCTACAACATGCGTGTAGGTTTCTTCTTCTTTCACACAGTGTCTACAGGTTGGGTCGTCACTTAGTGCTAGTCTACACATGTGCTTATTCATGTGGTTATGACCAGTAAGTATGCCCACCATCTTTCTGCAGTCTGCTCTATTGAGAGTTAGCAGGAAGTTGGTTATTTTTGGTATTTATTCTTGGTGCATTATTCGGGTCCATAAATGTTGCCCGCCGATGATTTGGCTAGTACGTTAGCCTCCTCATTTCCAGTCAAGCCACTATGACCCACTATCCAGATCAGCTGTACCTTATTTCGGAGCCATATGAGGTTTAGAGCTTCCGAACATTCTTCCACCAATCTGGATTTGATGAGGTTACTTTCAAGAGCTTTGAAGGCAGCCTGACTGTCACTAAAGATTATAATGACAAGTCGTGTATTAAAAATAAATGAAAATGTAGGGATAAAATAGCCTTTCGAGCGGCTTTTAATTTTCTTTATTTATGTGAAAACAAATTATTTTAGGACTTTCGCTATTGAATTATAAATTTAAAAAAAAAATAAAAAATAGTAGTATAAAATTTCATTTAATTCTTACAAAACGCATTGGTTTCGTTGTTTTTTTTTTTTAATTTAAAATGTAGCTACATTTAGTAAAAAAAATAAATAAAAATATAAGCAAAAAAAATGGAAAAAAATACGTTGGATGAAGATTATAAAAATAATTTGGTTGGTTGGTAAATAGGTTACCTGAAAAAAGCCGAAAAAAATAAAGGAAAATTACTTTATTCCAAAACACATTTGAAATAAAGCCGAACTCATGTAATTTTTGTTTTCGTCTTTATTTTATTTTAATACAAAAACAGATTAAGGCATTTCAAATATTTCCATAAGTATTCAAATATTCATAAAAACATATTCTATGTGTAAACTTATATACGTGCACATGAATATTCTAGAAAAGTGAAGTACCCTGATTTTGGTGCAAGTCTGAAATCTCTCCTAATTCAACCTTCCTCTGTCGTGTCGGTCGGTAGTGAGCCATAACACCGCAGTAATTATTTTAAAAAATTAACGGCCACTGGCGGAACGGGCATATAGGTGTACGATATGATAATACGTCAATAATGTACGTATGACTGAAATTGATTAACAATTTGATTTTGTTTTGGTTTTTAACATACTACTTTAACATAACTAGTTGAACTTAGTTGGCTTTAGCAGAGTATTATTTACTAATAATATTTATCTAATTTAATAATATAGCAAACTTTCGTCTTCTTAGAGTCATCTGATACGTTTCTTCTAAATATTAATCTGCCAGTATATATGTATTATTATATACTGCCAAAATTTCTCCTACTTCAATTTGATTACAATAGTTTTTTATTGTGAAGTGATATTATTACATAATCTATATAGTTTGATAAATCAATTTTAATTCAAAAAAAAACTTAGTCCAATTTCTTTATTTGAGTTAGATAGATTCAAGTCTATTAACAATCGATTGAACCATTAGATAAATATTTTAATTTATTTACTGTTTAATTGAATGGCTTAAAATGATTAGAGTGGAAAAATAACAAATAATTATTTTATAATACTTTCACAGAGTGTCGGCAATTTAAAATATTGCTTTTAATTTAATTCTATTAGAATATGATTTAAACTAAAGTCATTAAATTTTAATTTCGTATCACTGTAGAATAATTAATATCCACTGTATAACTGAATTATAGTAAAAAGATTTTATATCTTTTAATATCATAATTTATAAATATATTTTAAATGAAATTAATTAATCTCAGATCTAATTTTAAAATTAAAAAAAAAATAATTTAAATAATAGTTATTTTTACTTTGTATTAAAAAGACAAATAAAAGTTAAATAAATAAGGTTAAAACATGAATTATTTATGAAATTTGTTATATTAAATTCGAAATTATAAATCAAACTAATTTAGTATATATTTATATCATTTATATTATTTAAAATACCCAACTTAATTATCCGATATTCTTAAAATATTTCTTGAAAAATTATATAAAAAACCAAAAAAAAAAATATTCTTTATAAAAATGATCTTCTAAAAAATATTTAAAACGTATATTTTTTTTTCTTAAAACTTATTTTAATTTAAAAAAAATTAATATTATAATTAATTATAAAGGTGCTTCGCATTATGATGATTGATTGTGTGTGTTCGTGCGTTCCTAATACTTATTATTTACTTATAATTGTTGTTACCATTATAAATATATATATATATTATAATTAAATATATATATATATTGGGTTTTAAATTTTAAAGTTTTTATGAGTATGTTGTGTTCATTCAATTTGTTAAAACAAAAATTATGTTTGCAAACGTTAATGCTTGAATTTGGTTGGTTTATTGTTTTTTGTTTTTATTTTCCTTTACACTATTTAAAAAAAAAATTTAATAAATTTCTTTTTAAATTTAATAAATTTCTTTTTTTCTTTAATTTTTTTTTCATTTAAAAATCTTAATTTCTAATTTAAAAAATATATTAATGAAAGATTTCAATTCTGAATATATAAAGCTTAATACGTTTTAATACATTTTATATATTATATATATTAAAAAAAAGGAGTTAAATTTTTTTTAACTTTAAATTTTTAAATTATAGTAATTTCATTTATATTTAAAAAATTATATCCAGAGTATTCAATAATTAAAAAGTTGTTGATGGAGTCGAAACAAATAAAAAGTTTTCTTTATAAAAGTGGTTACTTTAATTTACAGGGTCAAAAAAATTATTTTTCATATTATTTTTTTTAGTACTATAATTGTGTATGTACAAGATTTTATTTTAATTAAACAAGCAAAAATTTAAAATACAATCTATTTAACGGTATAGTTTTTACACTTATTCATATGATCATAAAATAAAAACTTAGAGTTTTGTTTCACAATTAATTTTTTATATTATGATCAATTTCGACTATTGCTACATCAACCGAATATTTAAAATAGTTACAAAATATTATTTTCGATTTATCGTGTTAATGTATAGTTCAATATTCTATAATTTTTAATAAGTATTTTGGATCACTCATCTTTATATTTTCAGAAAATCTGCATAACTTCAAAGGTATTTCTTACGCCTTATGCAAACACCTTATGTACACCTATATAATATTATGCAAAAGGCATATAAAACAAAATGTTTGATTTAAGTGATCAAAATTATATTTCGCAAAATAATTTGCATAATACAATTTTTATTATTTCTATATTGTTTTTCATATAATGCCACATACTTCTTATATACAAATTTTTATTACTATTGTTTAACCAGTCAAACTGAAAAATATTTTATTTGTTTCAGCTTCTGTAACAAGTTTTTTTTCTAATTCAGATTTCATTTGTTGTCAAATAAATATAAAATATTATATATATATTTTTGAATTTTATTCAAATATCAAATTTAATATTGTAACTATAGCTTTATTATTTTAATATTTAAAATTTCTTTAACATAAAATATAACCAAATAACTATTTAATTATTTAAACTTCTATTTAAATTACTTTTTCAAATAAATTTCTAGACACAGTTTTGTTATTTAATTCGAAAAAAAACAACTATTTTTAGTTATAATTTTAAACATAAAAATTAAATTAAAACAAAATAAGTATATATTTTAGCCAATTCTGTCTGCTGATATAAAATTATATAATATCTATCAATAAATAAAATCAATTTATAAAAATAAAACATTAAAAATTGCTATTTACTTGGGTGCTTGGGCTTACATAACGTAGGTTCTGTGCCTGACTCACTCATCAACGTCCGCAATTATAGAAATAAGTTATTGAAATACAATCTGTAACGTTCAAACAAAATTATTATTATTATTATTATTATTATTATTAATATTATTATTATCATTATTATTATTATTATTATTATTATTATTATTATTATTGTTATTATTATTATTATTATTATTATTATTGTTATTATTATTATTATTATTATTCAAATTGAGCTCTGGCCTGCTCATCTATAATGCGAACCTCTTGACGGGAAACAATTTGCAAAATGTAACTATCTAAATGATTTAATAATTTTATATACTGGTTATTGAGAAGAAGATAAGAAGCGATTGTTCTAAAATTAATATTTATTTTAAAATTAATTGAAAAAAAAAACAAAAAAAGGGATTTTAAGAAAACAAAATTTTTAAAGACGGTGTTTTAAGTAATGTAGATTTTTATAAAACAGGATTAAATGAATTTGATTAAAAAATAAATAAATTAATTGGAAAAAAAGGAAACATAGAATTGGCCTAAAAATATAAGTATTTCTTTTCTTTTAATTTTGTTTTATTTAAATAACAATGTTAAAATATTTTTGAATTTGATTTAATTCTATTTATATTTTTTCTTTTTTATATTTAATTAAATTTAAAAATATAATATAATTATATATAGTTACAAAAATTTAATAAGCCAAAAAAAAAATTATAGTTTAATTCAATATAGTACTATTATTATAGTACAATTGATATTATTGCTATGTTGCTACATTCAAATTAACATTTAATTTTTTTTTTATTTATTTTTTTTCGCAAAATATCATTTCACAAAAAGTAATTTCAAAAAAATAATTATTTAAACAGTTAAATTCACTTTTATATTCTTTTAAAAAATAATTTACATATATTAAGATATTATACAACAAATGAATTTATTCTCTTTTAAAAATTAATAAATGATAAATACAACAATATACAAAAAAAAAATTATAATATTAGTATATTATATACTCTAATACATTATTATGTACAATATTTTCAATCTTATTATTATAATCTATACAGTTACTTATATCTTATCATTAAAAAATTTCCAACAAGTATAACAGTATATCATTAGAGCATATACATATACATAATAATTTAACATAACTAAATTTCAAACTCCTTTTTTTATTTTTCGATATTCTAAATAATTCTATTTTATTTAACTTTTAACTTGAAGAGTATTCACAATATTTTTAGTAATTAAATATAAAATTTGCAATTATTTGATTAATTAGGCATATTCAATAATTGACATTATAATATAATAGCGTTTCAACAAAAAATTTGAATTTTCAATTAATTTCTTAAATAATATTATATTTTATTAGAAAATATATTGTATTCAAAAATATTAAGTATTTTATATGCTATGTCTCACAATATTTCAATGTATTTGAGTGTACTCAAAGATACTTTCAAATTCATTAAAATAATTAAAACTTGTCCATTGTTTAAAATATTTAACAGTGTGCTGAAAAATACTAAAATATAATATATTTCAAGGAATTGTTTATATTTAAAATTATAACTTATGTTTGTAAAAAAGAAAAAAAGGAAATTAAGTTTTTTATAAAAGCCCACATCCCGAAAGTGAAAAGGTTATAAACTTGGCTTTGATATTTATATGCAGGTTCACTGTTTTATGAATAAGTAAATAAATATAAATATTTCAATGTTCAATGAAATATTTTGAAATATTTGAAAGTTCATAAAGTACTTTATAATTATTTTCAAGTGTATATTTATTTTAAAAATATCCTTCATATGTTTTAATAAAACTTTAATTTAAAAGCTAATTTTAAAAAGTACTTCTGTATACATAAAATTATTTTAAAAATCATAATCAATAGATATTTTTCATCTATAAAATTTCCAAAGTCTATTATTTTAATTAGTTCACCATGCATTAGCCCGATATTACTTCAAAATACTTATAGACATATAAACATAAAAATACTTCAATATATTTTAAAAATTCATTAATATATACTTCAAGTATTTGAAAGTACAGAAAGTTCTTCAAAATTTCATCAGAATACTTACAAATACTTAAAAATTTACATAAAAAAATTTCAAAGTAATAAAACATACTTTAAAATACTAGAAGATTAAAATTTAGTAAAAATTTTTAAAGTAACGCAAATCTATCCATAAGTTTATGTAAAACATATATATACATAAATAACGCAAATTATCCATAAGTATATGTATAGCATATTATAATACTTCTATTATTAAAACATTGTAATTGTATTAAAATAAATCTAAAAACTTTTAGGCATGTGAATCATTTTTAAAATTATAAATTGCAAATTAACAACCACAAAAAACACTGTTAATACTCTTTTTAAAAATATTAAATAAATTTTTAATTTTTGTGTTTTATATTTTCTCATGTATTTTTGCAAATAAATTTAGATATATTCAATTTCATAATATTTAAGATTTATTTTATATATATATATATATTTATTTATTTTTTGTAATTTTTTAATTTTAAAATATATTTATTCTTTCCATTTTAATTTTTTATAATATCTATTTATATATATTAATTTCATTATTTCTTTTCTATAACAAGAACATTTTTATTAAAACAAATTCAACTTAAAAACCACAAAAGAAAAGCTTAAAACAAAATCTTAAAAAATTAATCTTTAAAAACTAAATAAAAATAAAACTAAATAAAAAAAATAGTTATAAATGCAAGTGACTAAATAAAATATTTAAAAAAAAAATATTATATAAAATATAAATACTTTATTAGTTTCTTTTATAGATAGTTAAACTAAACAAAAATATTATTAAATAATAAACAAGAATAATATAAAAAATAAACTTAACTTAAAAAAAATATTTAATTCTAAATCTAAAAAAAATATATATAAATAAACTAAATATAACTAACAAAAAACATATGCTAAAAAAAATTATATATATCTTTCTTTAAAATATGGAATGTGTTATGTTGAATGCCTCCCAGTTTTGGATATGGATGTGCCTCTTCTCAATGTATTGGTAAATGTGAATTATTTTGTTAATTTCTTTTATTTTTTTTCTTTCCTTTATATTTAATTTACCTATTGTTTTCCATTTATCTTTTCCAAATGTTATTATGATTTTATTTTTTGTTTTTAAACTTTATATTCATACAACTAATTAATAATTTTTCATAAAAATAATATTATATCTTAAGTTTATTAAATTTACACTAATGATGTAAATTATTTTTTATTTTAATCAAACTCACACTTTGTAATATATTGTATTTATATAAATTAACTTTAGTTCACTAAATTATGCATTAAATCAAAAATTATGATTATAAACATTTCTATAATACACTCTTTCTTACAATTTCTATATTATATATATACCATCTACATATATATATACATATATATTAACACCATTTTGGAATTAAATATATTTCTTTACTAAAAGTCATAATCACAAAAAAAAAGTAAATAAACAATTTTTTTTTGTAATTTAAATCACTCTACTTAAATATTTTAATGTACTAATATTATTATATGCTTTCAACATCACAACATAATATTTAATATAAAAAAAAAATTAAGAAATGTCACAATATAATAAGGATATAAGTACATCAAAATCGAAATTTAAATTCATTTAATTTTTATCATATATTTATTATATATAGAATTAATAAATAGATTTTAATTGAAGTTTTAGAATAGGTTTAATTAAAAACAAAAAAGAAAACACATATATTTATCCGTATATACAGCAAATTAATAATCAATTCAATCTTATTTCATTTATTTTATTTAATTTTTAATTACCTTCCCACCCGCCTCGTAGTTTATTCAAATATAATATAATAATAATTCTAGTTTTAATTAAAAATCCAATCCCTTAAAATTCATTTAATAAAATAATAAAATATACATACTAATAAATTAGTTTTAAATTGCTTATTACATTTTGATATAAAAAATGATGAAAATGATTGATCCATTCTACATATAGATATACATAGCTATCGTAGCAATGTAACGAATGAAACAAACGGACTGTTAAACAGAAAAATTCAAACAATATAGATGTGTTTGAGGTTTTTTATTATTTTTCTTCTTTAGGGTACTATGTCTCATTCATTGTCTTGTATATTGTTCTATAAAGCTTTGTACAGTATACAAATCAATGTCTCAATAATGAATATCAAAAATCATATTGACTTTGATTACATGAAAAAATTACATAGAGAATTTTTTTTTTAAATTTAAAATTATTTGGTTTTGTAATAAAGATACTTTTTTTCTTAAAAGTAAGTAAGAATACTAATTCTTTTATTTCTTAAAAATATAAAACAAAAAATCCTACTTTGAATAGATACGAGTTATGATATACTAGCAAAAAAGCCCCTGCAAAAAAAAAAATTCGTATTAATAAACCTAATCAAATATTAGATAAGTATTTTTGTGTAGTGCTAAACTTGACCATACGTTTTTAAAAAACCGCGTACTGAAAATTGTAACCGAAAATTCATTTTTGATTATTTATCGTGTAAATTTTATTATATAAATTTTATAAATCAAGATAAATAATAAATTCCTTTGAATACTTAATTTTTATTATTAATTTATTTAGATATTGCGCAACTTCAAACAGCAAAATTATTTCTTAAACTATAATGTTTTATCCATATATTATTCTAAATAGCTTGGAAACTTGATATACACATATTTTTTCAACACATGTGGTGAAATTGGGGATAAAACTATTCCTGGAATAAATATTGTTTCCCTTATAACTGTGCCGATTAGGACTTCTGCGTTTATTAAGTTTGATTTTAAATTTTTTACTGCTAACCGAATTCTATTGCGAAGACCACATTTGGTATATTGATTTCTAAGTAATATTATTATAGTACCCACTTTCAAATTAAGTTTATGTGGAAGCATATCACTAAAACAGCAGCCATTTAAAGATTCCACTGATTCAGCCGCAGCAGACAGCAGTCATTTAAAAATTTCATGAGTTGATTGTTTTCATCGTTTTCACCACAATCGTCAATAGAATCTGTTTTTAAATAAGTTATTATATTTCCCTCTTAAATGTTAAATACTTGTTCGTTAATTGTATCGATATCAGAATTCTTAGAGTGTACTTTTTTTAATAGGCAGCATAAACATCTACATTCAGACTATTTCCAAAAATTGCTTGTATAATTACGCACGCGTGGTTCTTTTTTTTGTTTGTCTTAAATATAACAGAAAAAAAAAAATTAATTCAAAACAAACATGTTTTGCTATTTCCTTTCGATATTATCATCCGCTTATGTTGATGATATTTACCTGTCAGAAACAATTTTATAATAAACGAAAAAACATGAAATTTTAAAAGAGAGAGAGAGAAAATTTTTGAATTTGATTTAGAGGCAAACATCTGGTGTGGTGTATTATTTTTTTTAGAAATGTATGTGATGGGAATGATTAATCTTTATGTTGCTATATAATTTCTGATACTATATGTATATTCTCAATTTTTATTCTTTCAAGATTTTACGTTTCTTGTTTTTGTTATTGTAATATTCATGAATAATATGTTGTTTCTGTAAAAATACAACGCTAAAGCAGCAGGTCCATTCCTTTTATTATATAGGATAATGGTTATATAGATTTTGACAATCAAAACCAAATAATTTTAAATTCTTTATAAAAATTTAAATATATAATTTTGTTAATATGTAATTTTCTCCATATGAAATTTTGTACATATGTAATTTTGTCCCGACACCATTGACTTTATAGTCTTATTGTCAACATTGCGAAACAGCTCAGCACAATCTTGGGGTGAGCTTGTCACAGATGCTATTTTGCCATTAATTTTCTAATTTCATAGCCAAACTAGCTCAATTAGCGTTACTCATTCTACGAAAATCATTTATATTAGTTACCAGTATTAGTTACTGAACAGATATTCCAAATTCGATTTTCGCTTAAAAAAAGGATGCTTGAATAAAATTAAATTTAAAAAGTTGCAGATAGTAGTAATTGTTTTACACATTTATTATTAGGGAGTCATACGAAATCTCGTTTTTTTAATCTTCATTTGCAATATCTCCTTTTTTCAAAATCTCTTTTTTCGTAATCTCCTTCTACAAAATCTCTTTTTTGCTAAAAGAAATTTCCTTTTTTGTGAAAAAATCTTCTTTTTTTAAAAAAATCTTTTTTTTATGAATGTTTTTTTTATACCATTGTTGGTTACAAAATCAGGGTTATTATTCGCCTTTTACAGAATATTTATATATGCTTATATGCAAATTTGGGGAGTTATTTCATTATAAAAATAAAGCTAATTTTGTTTCAATGTTTGACAAAATGTTAAGTTTTTGAATATTTAAATGTTTTTTGTTTCTTGTAGCCTACGAAAAGGGATTTTTTTTATGCCTTATATATAATTACCAAAATCATTTCACTGTTATATAAAAAAAAGGAATATTGCCTTTTTCCAGAATATATACCTAATTTCTGCGATACTGGACCTCCAATAATGTCTCTAAACCATTTTAATTACGTGTGGCAAGTTTGGAAAAATATTTTTTCAAGGACCTTTGATCTCTCTTTCATGCAAATCCAGAAATTTCATGGAAGATTTTTAAAACGGAGATTTTGAAAAGGAGATTTTTTTTTCGTATAGCAGACCCTTATTATTATTATTATTATTTATTTATTATGCCTTAATTTTACTATACAGTTTTTCTTATTTCTAATACCAATAATTAAGAGCTTATACTAATGTATTTACACTTATGACTTTTCATTTACTTAGACTAACCTGAACTTTTCTATTAATAATATATATATTATTTAAGCAAAATGGCAAGTAAAAACCTTTTTACATATTAAATTGGTGAATATACCAAAAATATACTCGTAAAACATTAGTCATTCAGCTTTATACAATTAATTGCAGTATATTTTATCTGTAAAAAGTTAATCATAGTATGATAACAAAAAAACAATAGCAAAATAAAATAAGAACTGCAACATTGAAAAATTAATTACAAAATTAAAATTAAATAGTTATGCATTTTGTTGGCGAATTCGAGATGAGAGCCAAAAAACAACAAAATATGTAAAAAAAAAACATAATGTAATACGCCGTACGAGTGCCGATGATATATATCACCTTAAAAGATCTTCTTTAAAATGCAAAAATCGTGAAAGTAGCAGTATATTTATTAGTTACAATATTTATTACTGAAACACAAATAAACGATCTATATATTATTATGTTTTAAAAATATCTTAAAAAACAAAAAAATCTAATGTATGATAAATTCAAAATAAATTCAGTTTCACGTTTGTCAATATTTACACCACCTCATACCCAAGAGTAAAAGTATTAGTTCCTTCTTTTACTATTAATATATAGTTAAGTTATTATAACATAGATTTACTATATGAAACAATATTCTTCAAATATACGTGTTACACAGTTATATTTATTTTGTGACAAACTGTAAGCAAACGAGATGCAGAAAGCATACTTGAAAAAAAATAAAAACAAAATTTAAACGAAAGATAAAACTCTAACAGAAAATATTGACTCCATATATCTCGGCTCTAGACATATCATAAGATTAAGAAAAAATTTCCAAAGTTTACAAACTATTTTACTTGTGATTTACTTAGTTTTTTAGAGGAGGGTCAATATACTAACAAAGATTTTTTTATTAAACAGCATATTGAATGGTACATTGGTATATTAAAATAAGATTAATAGTAAATTAATTTCAATTATTAAAAAAATATTTAAAATTATAGATATCCACCCAAAAAATACAAAACGTAATAAAATTATTTTAAAATAAATTAAAAACTAAAATCTTTTTCTAAATATCTGTGTATACTATACACTCTTCTCTATCTAAGACTTTTTATATAAATTATATGTTGTCAAGATTAATTAATATAATTAAATATTTTAAAAGAATATTCATAAACATCAAATGCGAAAATCACTTTATCATTGTAATTTTCTCTATTTTCCTTTAAGTTTTTTTTTTTTTTAATTTCTAAAAAAAATTGCATGGGCAATTTTAATTTTTAATTCATATTTTGTATTTCTGTTTTGGTATTATTTTTGTTTTTTATTTGAATTTCCTTTTTAGGTGGGTTTGTGCGCATTGAACTAGTTTAATATTATAATTAATGTATAAATAAATTATTAAATACAGTAAGAAAGCTTTATTTGTAATTTAAAATAATAATATTTGCTTTATATTTTTTGCATAAAATTTTTTGTAATACAATATTTTCTATGATAACTAATTTAAAACATTTGTATAGATAGCCATAATGCATTTTTTTTGTTTTAGAAACATATACATATTATATTCTAAATGGTTTATTTTTCCAATTATAAATTTTTAAATTGCATTAAATAATATTGAATATTTTTGAACTATTTTTTAATTAATTTATGTATATAATTTAATTATTCTTTAAAAAACGGTAAATATATAATTTATTCTTAATATTTTAATAAGGATAGTTTTATTTAAATTTATAAATGTGTTAATAAAATAATTTGAGTTCAAATTTATTTAATTAGAATTTGATCCCACTCGTGTTATATTTGGAATAGCAAACACCTTTTAAAATACAGAATAAAAAACAAAAATTTACTTAGCATGTTATTATCGAATTTTAATTAAAAGGAATATATATTATCCATATAATAATCATATTGATGAATAATTTTGAACACTTTAAATTCAGTTTTAATTATAAATTTAGAAAAATTTCGATTTACTAGCAATAATGGATTTATCTCATTTTCTATAGTCTTTTTAGATTTAACATTTATACAAAACCAAAAAAAATTGAATTCAATTTTTAAAAAAAATGAACATTAAAAAGCCAAATAGTTTTAACGTTTTTTTTATATTTTTGACAGTACTTAGGTAGATCACCTTTTCATGCTTTTAATTAAGTACGTTACTGTAAGTTTATACTGTACAATATCTACTATTATGATTTTCGAGCAAATTATTGGCTTATGAATTCAGTAAATGTGTAAAACTACTGTTATTATCAGGAACTATGCCTTCTTAAATAGAATAGCTCCATTTTATTTAAGTTGTTACCAGATTATACTTTCTATTATTTTTTGTCATTTATTTAATCACAGGTTGAAAAACCCATAAAGCATATTTTGTTTGCTTCATCGGGAATCAAATCTGGGACCTTTCAGTTTGCGCTCTACCTACTGCGCTACCCAGCGTGTAACAATACGTTTATAAAAAAGAAATTATTTTTCATTAATCCCCAAAATTAATATTATAAAATAAAATACTTATTGACTTTATTCCATTACTTAAAAAGATTTTTTGTCGTTATTATATCAATTGAAAATTTGATTACTTTATTAGCTGTGAATGTGTTAAATCTTCTAACTTATTGTTAATTTAAATAACACCAATTTTTTTCGATTTAATTAATAGGGATTTAAAACGTAATGCGGTGTTTGCAATTTTAAAATGGATAAATCTTTTTAAAGAAGATTTTTTTTAATTTTTTAAAGTTGTAAACATGAATATCGCACATAGTTACATACTTGAAAAAAATTGTTACGTAATTGTATTCTACATTCGAGATGTTCTGATTATAAACAAACTTTCAAAATCTTTTTTATTTCATTCATGGATTTACATTAAAAGTAATCAATGATGAAAATACCTTAAAAATTAATTCGAATTAAATGATAAGCTCAAATAAACAGTACCTATAGTACTATAGTAAATAATAGAAAAGAAAAAATACAAATACAAATAATATTAACTTTTAATTAAAATTTCAATAATATATCACATTCTTTCAACTATCTAGCTTTCTAACTGAACATCAATGGTTAATCGTTTTACTGGAAATACCTCCAACAGAGCTCTAAGAATTTAGAAAAACATTAATAATATAAATATCGCTTAAAAATTAAAAAGTTTTTTAAGCTTAAAAGTCAATAACCTAATAAATTTATACTATTTTACTTGAATAGAAAAAAAAATTGGTAAATCTTCATTTGATTATTTTTTTTATTTTTTTCGTTTTTTATAAATCCTTCCACAAATAAGAATAAAATTTTACTTACCTCTGTGCTAGTGACGGTCCTATACACGATAAATATGATTATTGAATTTTGTTTTAATAAATGAAAATTATTATATTTAATAGAGTTTAAATTAAAAATGATTAGATTACAAATAAATGTTAGTATTTTAATAACACATTTATAAAATTAATATTAAAAAATTTCAAAATAATTTTTAATATTTCATTTATTTAATTTTTTATTTAATTTTTTTTATCATTTTCAATTAAAAAAGATTATTTTCATTTCTTCAGATGAGCATTGCATGCACGAAATAAAACTTCTTTCAAAAAAACCAGAAAAAAAATATTTACAATTTTTTTTTTAAATATAACTTTATATCAAAATTAAATACAAAATTAAATACACCTTTCATCACACAACCATATCCTATATAATTATATAAAATAATATACATCATTTTCTAAATTTCCTTACACATACAAATTTATAATAAAATCTTATTTGCTCTTAACACAATCAAATAATAGTTTTCATTTGTTTTTATCATTTCATAAAGTAACAGTTACAAATTTTTTTACGCACACAAAGTTACACAACTAAATAATTTAAAATTAAAAAAAAACACACATTATAGTATTTTTAAGTCTTATATAATTATTATCAACAACACATTTGAAAAAAAAAATATATATAAAAGAAAATATTTAAAATAAAAAACAAAATTTAAACCCAAAACTTTTATATTTTATCTATAATATTATCACATTTTATAAATAAAAAAGTTAATTTAATAAAATATTTATATTTAAAATATTTTTTTTCTTTTGTAAACTTATGCAAATACGTAAACTAATTAAATTTTTTTTTCCACTTTCCAATTAAAAAAAAAAAAACAAAAAAACGATTTCTTACAAAAAAAAAACGATTCCCAATCAATTCTCCACGATTGTCATTTCTACACAATTCCATCTTTAAACGAAAATAGGTACATACTTTAATTGCATTATGTTTATGGTAGCATCTTCGGTTGTATTAACAGTAGTGGTGCTAAATTATCATCATCGAACAGCTGACATTCATGAAATGCCTCCATGGGTAAATTTTATTGTTAAATTTTTATAAATTTGGTTGTGTTTAAAATTAAGAAATTTCAGTAAGATGATTTTATTTTATAAATTTTATTATTAAAGAGAGTCGAATCTTTAAACATTTATCCATATTAAGTGAACTATGAACTAAAATGTTACATACTCCACAGGAGCTGAAAGTTGCTTCTCAGATTTTAAATAAATAAATAAACTAAATAACGTTTCCATTTACAAACAATTAAACATTTTTTTTAAATATTTAAAGGTCTACCATCTCCAAATAATGGACCGGTTATTTATTTTTTAGAAATAATTTAAAAATATGAAAAAAAAAATGTAAGGGTCCACCACCCCAAACACTGGAACCGATCACTAGATTTTCATTTTAATTAAACTTTTGTTTACAAGCAATCAAAACATTACAAAAACAAATTAAGGATTAACTAACCATTCCCAGACAATGGACCTGACTACTACATAAATATACAAATTTGAAAAAACGAACCGAACGAAATTTTTGTTATACTTTTTATTCCTTTATTACTACTATTCATTCGTATACAAAAATAAGAATTGAAGTTGTAGAAAAAAAGAGGAAAAATAAAGCTCCTAATATTAACATCAAGACAATTTAAAATATCTTAGAAAATATTTTCGTATTTTTGTTTCTCTTTCAAATTAAAAATCTTAATCGAAAAAATACCCAATAATTAGGTATAGTTAGTGTTAGTTTTTTACTCACCAAAATACATATACAAATCGTATTCTTTATTTAAACTAGTATTTAATAGTCCAAACAATTAACTTAGAAAATATTTAAATGTTTTATGAAATTTTACTCAATTGAGTTGGGGTTATGATTTTTTAGAATTTTACCAATACACAGCTTCTCAACTAACTCATAACTATCCACAGCAAAAATTGTGATTCAGTATTAGTTTCATTTATACATACTTAACATACTGTCATACAGATATTAAAAAGCTATTTCACATCAAAAACCTATATTCTATAATGATTATTGTTAGTCATCTCGTTACAAAATTACAAAATTACCCTTAAACTGTATACTAATGATTTTGGTGAAAGTGAACCACGAAATAAAAGGTTTAAAAGCAAATTTAACATAATAATTCAAAACTTTCTTGTATAGTTTTTCTATAAATTAACGACGGTTTTATATTTTATTCTAATTAACACAATTTTTGCTTCATAACTCAAAACAGTGGAGTTAAAACTTTACAAAGACGCACTTTGACATATTTTTCGGCCCCTAATGTTCTGCGATACATAATTTCGGTATATATAATATGCTATAATGTATGAAAATGTAAACTCAATTTGAATTTCAATTAGTACTGAAATTTCTTTATATAAAAAAAACATAAAGCGGCCTACAGATGCTCAATAATATTGAACAATATTTATATAAAATATATATACAAAATATTTTATATGTTCACTCACTAACATAAAATATTATTGCACAATAGTTAAGTTAGGTTAGGTACGACAGTACGTGCAATTTTTAATCTCAGAAAAAGTTTGTACAACCCGTCAATTAAAAACTATTAAACAATACATTTCATAAAACGTTCAATATATTAAGAAGATGTCCTTTGAATATTTTCAATTATTTTTAATAATATCACTTATCAGATCATTGGAAATAAAATATTAAAATATTTCAATATAGAATGCTGAACTAAAATGAATTTTTTAATAATTACAGTAGGTATTCAAAAATATCAAAAGATTTAAAAAGCATATAAGATACCGTCAATATTTATTAAACACTAAATTTTATATTATATCTCTGTTATAATTATTTTTTATAAATTGTTTTATTTTGTAATTAAAGTTTATTATATAATACTAGTCTTAAATTTATTTATCAATTTCTTAAACAACAAAATTGAAAATATATTTTGCGATCACACAAAACAAAATATAATGTTATAATATAATATTTCAAAAAAAAAACTCTCCGAAATATTTCAAAAAAAAAAAAATCCTAATTATTATTTTAGAGCTCATTCCCATGAAAACTACTATTATTTTTTTTATATTTTTATTGTATTAGACAGTTCATTCTTATCATTTTGAATAAATCTTGTCATGAAAATGTTAAAATGATAAAAATATTAGTACCTACAGTTATTTTAAAGTGCAAGCGCAAGTGCAAGCACTCTCTCATATATTTGTGCTCTCACAATATCACCTGAAAGGTGCCCGTGTCTAATCTAATTTTATTGTGCAATATCAAATATTCTAAAATGTTTTTGAGCATCTGTGAGCCACTTAAAATAATTAAAAAAGAAACGAAAATTATAATTTGTTGGAAACAATATAACAAGTTAAAAATTTAAAATAAAATTAAAAACAAAAAAAAATAAATTTTTACTTTTCTTAAATATATATGTATAGATAAAATCAGTTTTTTTACAATGGCTGCCATGGATGTTACGAATGAATCGACCAGGTAGAAAAATAACTAGAAAAACAATTTTACTTAGTAACCGTATGAAAGAATTAGAATTAAAAGAGCGATCATCTAAATCATTATTAGCAAATGTTTTAGATATTGATGATGATTTTCGTCATACAATATCTGGATCACAAACAGCAATTGGATCATCGGCGTATGTTTTCTTTATTTTTTATATATTTACATGCATACACATATACTACATATACATAATACATAATAATATATTTTAAAAAAATAAAAAATAATAAATTTTATATATAAGTATATACAATATATAATTAAAATATAAAATTTACTTTAAAATATATTAATAATCTTAAACAGGAGCTTCGGTAGACCGACGACAGTTGAAGAACATCATGCGACGATAGGATGTAATCATAAAGATTTACATTTAATATTAAAAGAATTACAATTTATCACAGCGCGGATGAGAAAAGCAGATGAAGAAGCTGAATTAATTAGTGATTGGAAATTTGCTGCAATGGTTGTGGATAGGTAAAATCAATATAACTAAAAAAAAATTATTAGGAACAAAAACAATTGGTGTTGCAACTAATAAATCTACTTGTGTATGTATTGATAGTTATTATATGTATATTAATAGAGGATTAAATTATCTATAATGATTACTAAGTTGAAAGTTTTCATATTTAAAACTTAAAAATAAAAAAATTAAACAATGATAAAAATTTAATATTTTTAAGAATTTGACACAATTGTATAACAATAAATTAACACTGCACCATGTCTTTAAAATTATTTTTCTTTAATGTAAACCCAATCGAAGTATGTAACCCATTTCGACCAACAAAAATATTTTTGACCGAAACACAAACCGCACGGCACTTTCGATACTGTAGTAGTCGAAATTATTACATGTTAAGTCCATGAACCAAAAAATTATCATAAAATTTTCAATTTTTATTCTGTTGAGTGGACGATCATTGTTGTCGACCTCAAGAACTTCTACTTTTTCATACTAGTTTCCTAATTCAAATAAATTTGAAATCTTTGTTCTTATTTATCAAGTCACGGTGTAAATCTTTTTTACGTACGTATCATGGTGCGAAGGATTTTATTATGGAATTTTCGCAGAACTTCGATGCTGGGTTTCTTTTCGTTGCATAGCCTCGTAATAGGATACCGATAATAGGACACATGTTTTAATGTCTGCCTATATATAAAAATTTTATTCTGACTTAATAACTTTCAATTACGCACGAGTAACCTGTAGAGTTTTCTGTCTCATTTTCATCTTTTTTTTCTTTCTTTGTACGTACATACATACTATATAAAAATCGTATCTCTGTATTGTGTCAAAAACTTAAAAATATATTTTTATCTAAATAATGAAACAAGTTTTAAAATAGTAATCAAAATTTCCAACTAGAAATATGCAAATAAAAAGAATCTTTAGCTTTACTATAACTTAGCAATAACTAATTACTAATTGTCTCAGCTCAATATATTTAAAGTGTTATATTTAAAAATTGTAAAAATTAAAAATTTATACAATACTTAAATTTCTACAAAACAAAACGAAGCGAAAAGCAAAAGTGAAACTTCAAAAATAAAATTTTTATTCAGAAATTTAAAAACTATAACAGTATAAAACCAAGTCCTATACATATTATAATTTCCCAAAAATATATATTTAACTAGTACACTCATTTTAATTTAAATCAGTGTGATCATTTTAGTAAAATTTTTATTTGAATTTACCAAGATCTGCTGAAAAACCAGCTGATGTCAAAACACTTAATTCAAAAAAAGCCTATGGTATTTCTACTATAAAACCTAGCAATGATGATCTGACTCTTGTTAACATTATTAATGTGACTAAACCCACCACTACCAGTAGGTTTAGCGCTGTTAATAATGATAATTTAGACAACCGTTTCACCCTTCTTTTCACCTAAAACTTTTTTGTATATATAGTAGAAATCTGTATATATGCATCAATTTAACACTAGCTGAACGTGGTAAAGGAGACTTATTCAAATTTTCAAAGTAGCTCTGTTAGTTTTCCCAACAATGAATTCGATATGATTTGTTTTAGAATAATATTCGGTTGTAATAATTCATATTTAATAAATTGTCTAGCACCTCAATTAATGAAAACCCATTAAAATTTAAAGGTCTTCCTGAAACTTCAGTTTTCTAGGTGACTTCAATTTATCAAACTTAACTTGATGCTATATGATTTATCTTGTTGCGACTAATAGTTATACCGTACCGTAGCATTCTTATAAAACTGAATTTAATGACGAATTTTGTTGTTTATTTTTTCTAACATGAAAAATATATTCGACAAACAGCTCGACTTACTTTTGGTATCTGACAATTAGTGGAAACAATATACATTACTTACTTACTTACTTTTTTTTATTTTTTAAGTGGCCAACAGACCATGTATGTCCTGGGTCTGACTCATCAAAGTACTCCATTTTTGTCGGTTATGGGCAGATTCTCTCCAGTTGAAGATACGAAATTGTTTTAAAATATGCCGATACTTTGTTACTCGCACGAAGGTTTGGTTTGCCCCGACTTCTTGCACCTTTAGGTATGGGTTCTAAGATTCTCTTGGCTGGAACATTTTAGTTGATCCGCTCTACGTACCTGAGCCACTGTAGTCTTTTGATTCTAATTTAGTAACTACGTCTACCTCATTTTACAGCTCATAGAGTTCGGCATTATATCTTGTCTTCTAAACCCCATCGTCGTTTTCAGAACCATATATTCGGCGAAGAATTTTCTTCTGGAAGACGTTTGTATGATTAACGCTGCTTCCAAGGAAAGTAAACTCCTGAACTACCCCGAAATTATATGTGCCGTTTGTGATGTTTTGATCAATGTGATGGTAGGCCTTTCTATTTATTTGTCTACAACATATATTTTGTGTTTTCTCTCATTTACTTTGAGGCACATTCGTTTCGCTTTTCCTTCAATCTAGGTAAAGTCCTCGACGACCACCCGTTGTTATTTGACGATAATGTCAATATCGTTGATATACCTTAGTAGTTGAACAGATTTGAGAAATATAGCGTGGTCCGTTTTTACTTTCGCTAGTCGAACTATGCGTTCCAATACCACATTGAAGAAGTCGCATGACAGTCGCATCTCTTTGTCGAAATCCGGTACACGTTTCAAAAAAGTCAGAAGTGTTCATTACCAATCATCACAGCACATCTTGAATTTTCAAGTATAATTTTCAAGTGTAATAAAACGTTGAATATTCTTATTTTTGCGCGCAGAGATATGTTGTTTGCCTTTCATATTTTGGAGAGCATCCCGAAATTTGTACGGGTTTTACTGATGCGAGTTTCAATATCCAAATCGGCACCTCCATCTGATGACACAATGCTGCCCAGGTAATTGGATGTACTTACCTCTTCGTTTCGCGTTTTTTCATGGAGGGTCGGATGTTGTGATGCGTGAGTTGTGCACATGATTTTAGTTTTAGCTGAATTGACTTTTACTCTCGCACTTTTTCCAGTGTCATACAGCTTTTGACACATATCGTTCCAACACGCTGGGTGGCGCAGTACGTAGAGCACCTGTCTTTCAACCGAAAGGTCTCAGGTTCGATTCCCAACGAAGGTAAAAGAAAAAAAAATGCTTTCTGGATTTTTCGACCTGGTCCAGTACCCTTTATCATTGGGATAAAATAAATGATAAATAGTTGAGAGTTTTGGTTATCACTGATGAAGTATCACAAAATGGAATTGTGCTATTATGAAGGCGAAGTACTCTACAGTAGATATAGTTTTCCCCATATAAATTAGTAGATATACCATAAAAATTCTACAGAAAAAGCTATTGAATGTGATTGAAAATTCCAAATCCCTGTGTAAAAACAGTTACGGCGTTCATCCCATAGACTTGGAATTATATAAAAAAAAAGCTCCATTCGTATGTGACAATAAACACAAATCGCCGGCGTAATTTAAGTGGCTGATACGTTCGAAAGGACGCCCGTGGCTATCGTTGCTCTCGTTTACACCTCAGTAGTAGTCATTATGTCATCCATTACTAGTAAAAACAATATGGGAGATAAAACACAGCCCTGCCTTACTCCCTGACACACCTCGAAACAATTTGTCAGCTGTCCTCGATGTAAAACGCGATATCTTGCATATTTGTAGGATTCCTTAATTATAGCTATAATTTATTCTGGAATGCCTCTCGTACTAAGCGATTCCCAAATACACTCGCGGCTTACTCTATCAATAGCTTTCTCAAAGTCTTCACATGAAATTTAGCGGTGCTTTCAATTCAGTGGATTATTCAAGAATTATTCGTAATGTGCTGATGTGATTCACACACGAATGGCCACTGCGAAAACCTGCTTGGTGCCTTTTGAGTGTACCTTCTATTCTGCCTTTAATATTTTCGGGTATTATTCTAGCCGATAATTTTGAGAAAACTGAGAGTAGAGTCGAGAGACCCGCCAGTTATTGCAATGATTTAGCTTACCTTTCTTAGGTATTTTGACAATAACTCCTGACTTCCATTCACTTGCATATTTTTCTGTTGACATATAGCCTGGAACAAAGGTAACAAAATATCGGCTGCTACACCTGGATCAGCTTTCAGGAATTCGGTGGTTATCTCATCTACTCCTGCTGCTTTGTTGTTTTTTAAAAGAAGAATTGCTGATTTCGATTTTAGGCTCCCACATTGATACCCCTAAATAAGCTGCGCATTATTGGCATAGGAGAGTTTGTGGATACATTTTGTTCTACGAATTGCTCGTTTAACAATCTGCAGAAATGCTCCTGCGATCTTTGCAGTTGATCATCCATAGATACCAACAGCCTTCCACTATCGTCTGAGATAGTTTGATGCTCTTTACTGTTATTCTTGGCAATTTGGTTCGTAATCTTATAAAGAGTTTTAACATCTGCTCTCTGCAAGATCTTTTATTTTTTCCGTTTGTCACGTCTTACACTCCTCTGTGGGGCCCAGATAATCAAACTACGTCTAGCATTGCGACTTAACATAATCCGACATCTCTTCTCCTTATGCCACCAACTTCTTCATCATCTCCAGAGCACAGCATAGATGTTAACTTACTGGAAGATATATAATCTCCTTGTCCTCTCCATTTGGTTTCGCTTATGCATAATATTTCCAGTTTGAGTCGAATCATTTCACGTTCAACCATTTCACGTTCAACCTCGTATCGACCTGCATCGTACAGAGTGCATCTAATATTCCAAGCTCTGAAAATTGTTCGTGTCCTATAACCGAAGATATTTTCCACGCGTACGAGACGATTTCGGTAACTTATTTCCTATTCTGTTATCTTGGTGTTCCGCTCGACGCCACCAAATGAAATATGCCGCACCCCCAAATCTGATGTGCGGTTTACTACAACTAAGGCTGTACGAGGACTCACCGTGATTTCATCGCGATTATCTCGTTTGTTGTCATGTTTCATGAAATGTTATCATTTGATTGACCCTTTGGCATTTTCTGAGATATGGGTGATAAAACCATAAGCTGAAACCTGACAGGCACGCAAGCCCGTTGAATGGTCAGATACATCTGTTTACAGGCCGCAAGTACAGACACCTTTTGTAGCCGCTCCAACGAGAAGATTCACACGCTGCATATATGGTTACGGAAAAAACCCTTAAATCCAAAATGTGAAAGTGGCTCAATTCCGGGCATGGATCTTCCGCCTTTGGATGCTACCTTCGCCGTTGTCCGTCCATTGGACCTCCAGGTGGTGTGTATCGATTTGAAACTCTTCGATCTTCTCCAGGATTTGCCTAAATGTCTGGACACACATCTGGTCACTGTTGATTTTTCAGGGTAAAAGTCGCATTGATAATTGCCAATGACAGCGTCACAATAGGTCTTCAGACATTCGCACAAAATATTGAACAGGATCTTATATGCGATATTTAGCAGGGATATTCCTCTATAGTTTTTACAGGATATGGCATCGCCCTTTTTGTAAATGGGGCATATAGAGCTGATACTCCCGTCAGCCACGCTTTCTTCCATCGAGTTAACCAAAACATCATCTCTAGCTTTGAATAGCTTAGCGGGGAGCTCATCAGGTCAGCTTGTTTTTCAGCTGGTTGATAGCTTGGCCCATAACCTCTACAGTAGGTGGCGGAAGATTGTTAGTAATGACTGCTGTTAGTGTTGCTAGCTCTTCTTGTTGTCGTTGCTCATCTCTATTTAGTAGCTACTCAAAATACTGCTTTTATAATCTCTAGTCGTGTCTCTAATTCCCCTCCAATGCCCTTCTAATTCCCCTGGCGTTTCGATGTCCAAATTTCCCACTTTATCTCTTCGCGTTACTGGCTTATAGCCAGCTGACAGCTGGTTGGTTTTTTTGTAAATGTTCCGCACTTCGCCTCTATTTCCATAAGATTAGATATTTGCGCGCGTCAATCATAAGGTGATCAATTTGATTTCATGTACGGCCATCTGGAGATACCCAAGTAGCTTTATGAACATCTCTATAAGAAAATTTGGTGCTTAA
Organism: Argyra leucocephala; assembly: GCA_963942445.1. Lineage (NCBI taxonomy): Eukaryota > Metazoa > Arthropoda > Insecta > Diptera > Dolichopodidae > Argyra > Argyra leucocephala. Next base: position 90,499,661 of record OZ012680.1, read on the forward strand.
TAATTTGGTTGTTATAAAAGTGGTTTAATAAAATTATTTTTTTATCCTGTTAAAATTCCTATTTTCAATTAATAAAAATAAATTACTAATCTGATCGCATCGATCGTATTTGTTTAAATATTTTCTATTCATCATTTCAAATCATTATAATACGATGATTAAAAATATGTATCCATACAGCTATTATCTCTTACTACATTATTATTATTTTCTTTTATACTTATTTAATTATAAATTACCTACCATATTTACCTATATTGTGGTTTTTAAATTACTGAATACATATAATCAAATAATGCTGAATTTCTCATTCCACGTTAATAACTATGATCAACTTTACTATACAAAAAGGATCGTGTAATTGGGACCAAAACATTATAAATGTTATAAATAGTTCAACTATTGTAATATAAGTTGTTCTTTTATTTGTGAATATCAATGTTAATTTAAATAAAGAATAAATAATTTATTATTTTGTATTCTATTTTCTCTTTTCAGGTTTTGTTTAATAGTTTTTACACTTTTTACAATAATTGCTACAGTTACCGTTCTTCTATCAGCTCCTCACATTATAGTTCAATAGATCTATTTATATTATTTAAAGAAAATATATATATGTATATATATACGTAACTATTTAATACATTTTACAAAACAACAGGAATATAAAGAACTCAGGACTAACAAATAAACCAAAATCAAACTCTACTAATGCAAATAAAATAAAAAATAAATAATTTATTAATTTAAATTCATATATATTCAGAAGATCAAATTAAATTCCAAATATACATAAATATATACATTTATTTATACATAATATACATTTGTATCTTCTATCTTGTAACATAAAAAAAATATATTATATGTATATAAATATAGAGTTGATAAATTTAATAACTACGAATTAGATCAACTAATTATGTTTTTTCACACACACACACAAAGCTAAAAAAGGAAAAAAAACGAAAAATAAATGCTACAATAATATCAAATCACACTTTAAATACTACTATAAACTGTAATTAAAATGTTATAAAAAAAAAAACAAAAACTTAATAAATAAATAAATAAAATAAATTTTCTCACATTGTAGATAAAATTATTCAAATAAATTAATAATTAAGTAAAAAATAATTATTAATAAAATAAAATCGTGTTATTAAGAAAATTTATATTGAAAAAAATTTCAAAATATTTTAAAATAATTTTACAGAAAAATCATAAAAAAAATAAAATGAAACTAAAAACATTACAAAATTATTAAAAATATGGTAAATTGAAAACTGCCACAAACTTGCAAAAAATAAAAATATAATAGAAAAACAAAATTCAATTTAGAAATAAAAATGTTTGAAAAAAAAAGACAAACGAACAAAAAATAATAAATCACAAGTGTTAATTTAAATGCCAAAATTACTTTAGAAAATTTTAGTATAAACAAATGACATATTAATTATATAGAATATATAAATTGAAAAGAAAAAAAAAAGAATATTGATTTAAGTATCTAATTAAATAAAAATAAAACAAAAATGAAAAAAAAATTATTAAAATTAATATTATATATTAAGACAGATTATATAATTTTTTTAAAAAAAAACATACAAAAGATAAAAAATCGATAGAAAAGTTGTTCCTATTACTGAACAAAAAAAAATTATTTAAAAATATTATTTTTAGAGAAATAATATTAGTAATTTTATTTTCATGAAAATATTACTTTAATTATATAATATATATTAATAAGATATATACACAATGCATATGTGCATTGCATACATATTATGTGCTATTATAAATATTTGAAATACAATCATAATTTGTTTACAATAATTGATTAAAATTATTATATTACTATTATTATTTATATATTTATTTTCTTATCATATAAAAGAGCTAATAAATTGTAATATTTAAAAATAAATATAGTAATATTACAATATACAAATTGTTATTATTTTAATTTATTCTATATACAAAAAAAATAGTTGAATTTGTTTAAAATTGTAGCAGAAATTACAAAACTCCCAATTAAAAATGACTAACTACAAAAAGGTAGTAGTACTTTTTAGTTATTTTAAATACCGATGGTAGTAAAATGATGATTAAATAATTAGAAAATAAATTACGTTGTATTTAATCTTATGATTATTTGTACGTGTTGTTACAAAAGCAAATAGTGTAGTAGCTATTGCTATATCTGTTATAAAAATATACTGCATCTTATATGTCATAGTTGAATCTGCTATTCAGTTATTGTCATTACGTTAAGTAGTGATTACTAACACAATCTGGAATACCATTATTAGGTTGGTAGTATTAAACAATACGCATTGTAGTTTTTATTAAGTCAAAATAATAGAATGGTTGTAAGAGTAAAAATAACATGTGGTATTTTTTATAACCAAGAAATTACTACAATTTTAATTAAAACAAAGACAGTAGTATAATGCTTATGGAATGAAGACAATTTAATATTTCTGTTTTATCTAAAATCTTCAATATTATCTTACTAATAGCTTCCAAGTTTTTGTTTTACTGCTTATATCAACACTAATGTATTTTATTAGAATAAAATTTATTGAATCTATATGACAGAGCAAAAAAAAATTATTATGATATTGATGAATACTTGTACTTACACAGAGTTTATCACTTGATTCTACATTAAATTCAAATTACAATTTTAACCATACCTTTAAATTTCAATTCCAATAAACATATTTTATCCTTTATTTTATTTACACATATATACATATATATTTTTATACATTCTGAGCATTAAGCTTGAACTCATTACACTAAATTTACTTGAACTAATTACTTAAATTTATAACAAGATATGTTGATCATCAAATTTTTTGAAAAATTACGATTGAAATTGCTTACCAAAAACAAAAATTAACAACCGTTTAATTTTAAGAGTTAACTAAACTAAACAACACATGCAAACAATTAATGTAACTAAAATTGTGTTAGCGTACTTTCGGTTTAAATAATTCCCGTAGTGAATTCATTCACCACAGCGCAGTAAAAAATTAATTTAAATAATATAAGTAGTAAAATAAATAACACAAGTAATTAATATCCAGTATATCTTTGATCAATAGAACTTAGTACTTGAGTGTTAAAATTATATGTATGAAAATAGCAAAATAAATTTTGATATTAAAAACTACCACAATAAGTTGATTTAGTTTCTCAGACATTAATTATTACCACGAAATCGTAGTTAAAATAATCAGTGTATATTGATTAACATTATTTTCACTATTTTTTAATAAGGTTAGAATAAATTTATTACTCATGCATAAGATGTATATTATTTTTTGACCACCGTTATAAATTCAACTACCACGTAGTTAAATTTTTACTATATATTTCGTTGCAAGTATCACAACATGAATATTTAAAATATGTACTTAATTTGATTTGATTTTTGAACTTATTGATTTACTATTCAATAATGATCATCCTACTTTAAAATCTTACATATAGTACTTAATTTCTATTCAAAATTATTATTCTAGAAAGATATTTAATTAACATTAATCATTAATCTATCAAATTCGTCTCGAATTCATTGATGAACTTCTTTCATTAATTAAAATTTTAATTTTCCAAACTTAAGCTGTGAGTAAAATTTAATTTTTAGTCTTCAAACTATTTACACAAGTTTTAATAATGTCGTGTTTTAGATAATATTTATGGAGAATAGAAGTGTAACTTTCCTAGAGTTTTATAAAATATCAATAAATTATTGACTGATATTAAGAAAATATCAATATAAGGGAAAAATACTGAGCGAAATTAAATTGTATTTATTTTCTTTTCTTATCGTAAGTTTAAAAAAGTGCTAAAGTAAAAAAAAAATGTTCATTGCATCGTAATTCAGTTGTAAATAAGTTAAATAAATTCGGATTTTATTTTTATTTTATATATTAGACAAATTCATATTATATTGGATTAGTAAAACGTATTTTCACATTTTGAAAATTAATTTTTTTTTTAATATTATCATCAAAATAAAAATAGATTCAAAATGTATTTTTAGTACACATTTTGAGTACACAAAAAAAAATTAATCTTCAAAATTTGAAAGTACGTTTTACTAATCCAATCTAATACATATTTGTATATCGTACTAAATATTTGATTTTATTTTTTAGATTGAAATTTTCAATAAACATTTTTAAATCATTTATCAACGTTAGAAATAAACAAAATAATATGCATAAAATTTTAATACAATTCATTTTAGATCTAACTTCTAAGGAAGCTATTTTTTGGTTAGTTTTGAAAGTTTTACAATTTCAAATTTTGTAGGAAAATAATGTGGTGTAGAGACGGTAATTCCTACATAATATGATTTTTCAAAATTATTTTGTACAAGTCTTTGAACAGAAAAAAATATTTCTTTACAAGATTTCTTTTTCTCAAGATTGATATAACACCACCTGAATACCGAAAATACTGGAATGATAATATATTTAAGTACGAGTAAGTTTTTATTAATTGATTGTGTAACAGATATCTTCTGAGTATCAAAATGTAGTTAATATATTTATTTAATAATCAATAATATGCATTAGTCTCTTAAGTACTAAAATATTAATCAGCAGAATTAATATTAGAATTTTAATAATTAACGTTGAACAAACCAAAGTAAAAATATTTAGAGTGAGAAAACTAATTAAAAATTAATAATACTTTCAAATAAAAATATATGAAGATTTTGTAACTTATCTGAATAAATTATATTGATATAGAATTTTTGTTCCAATTATTTTTTTATTAATAAATATATATATATCATAAAAATTATTATTATCAACAAAAAAAAAATATTTTCAATTTTTATAATTTTTAAATGGTATTATATTGAATCAATTATTTTTAATAACACAATTTGGATAACAACCACAGTCAAATTTATTATTATTAAATTTTAATCAAAGATTTGTTTATTAATCAATTTATCGTTAACAAATTTGAGATTTTTTAAAAATCCATAATAACATATTACATGTATGTATGATAAATAAAATATAATATTTATATAAAAAATAAAATTTATAAAAAAATTTATATTAAAAATTCTTAATACACATTAATTCTTAGTTACACACATACTTACATAATCACACTTTATACTAATTACATATATATTATATTATAATGTGAATAGGAAATAATTATATTTAAAAAACTAATTATGAAATTATGATTCATTAATTGAATTCACAAAAATCATTCTATAAAATTTATTAAAAATAAAAAATCAAAAAACAAAAAAAAAAAACTATTATAAAATAAAAATAAAAAAATATAAAACTTACAGGACAAAATGACGGCAATCGTTAAGAATTTTTTTAATAAATATTAAAGATATATTATTGCATTATTCTAATTCATTTTATAAGTCGTTTCTTTCATTTTCAAATTTAAATACGATAAAAAACCAAAATTAAATAATTTTTCAATAACAGTTATAATTTAATTTCAATTAAATTTTTAAAATTAAAATTTTATTTCAAAGTATAAACACAATATTTATTTTTTATTTATTATATTAAATATTATTATATAAATGGTTTTAATATAAATACAGAAAGGTTACAAAGGCCGTGTGATGTTTAATTCTATACAGGATATGTCATATATCACGAATTGCCACTTCTTTTTACGAAAAGTTAAACAACATCAATCTTTCATAATAAGGCTTTGAGCGAGCTTGGAATAGTGCTATAATATAAAAATATCAGGCATTAAGTCTAGGTCTCATATTCATTAAATGGATTTATCCTTAAGTTTCAAAATAAAAATTTGTAATATCCTGAGAAAACCTAAAAAGGTTTATGTCCATATCTATAAATCAACAACCATATTTTAAATAGTGCCAAAAACGCCGCTAAATATTTAGGTTTTTTAAGTCGATGTATGATATTAAAAATTTTTCCATCCTGATTGATAAAAGAAATGTATGCAGTAAAAAAATTAAATTGAGAAAATCATTAATCAACACGAAATTTTTAAGGCTATTGAAAAAAAGAAACACTATCAAATTACATGTATCAAAGCAAATAGATATATTTAAACAACTAAATTTAAAACAATAACAATATTCGATTCAGATTGATTTTATTATTTATGTTCTTTCGAAAAAATTACCCAGAAGTTGGTTAAAACCTTATATAAAATTTTAAAATTAGAAAATCGAATTTAAAAGACATGTAGTCGTATCTAAATCCATACGGTAAAATGATAAAATTCTATATTTTGGGAATAAACGTTCATTTCATGAAAATTTCCTATAATTCAGATTAGTAATTATCAAGAAATTATCAAAAATAAATGTCTTTTTATGATATCTACCATTCTTTACTGAAACCATTAAAAGCGATCGTAACTAAATTCAGATTTTTTTAAATTAAATAGAAATCTTATAATCTATACTTTCTCTTCTCTTTCTATCGCAAAGATTAAAATTATACTAAATTAATTTGAAAGTTTTTTATTCACTTTCATTGTTTTTATACATTTTTGTACTTTAATATTATTCTTACTTTGAAAGAAACGACTAAATACTTTTTATATGAAATGTTTACAAAGTTTGATATTTAGAAATATTTCTTATTATATAAAAAATATTAAAACAAAAAAAAAAGAAAGATAAATAAATTTTAGAAACTATAATCTAATTATATTAATTGGTCATTTTATTTTTTTTATAAGAATTTATATTTTCGATCATTGTACAATACACTTTTAAAAAAATACTATAATGGAACAAAAATATAAAACCACCCATTTATACTATTTTAAATATATGTATATGTTTAGTTTTTTTAATTATAATTCTTATTATTATTATTATTAAAAACCTAAAACTGCATAAAACTCCCTCCATATACATACACATAAAAAATATTTAAAGGAAAAAAAAACCAAATAAAAAAATAAAAAAATAATGAACCTTACAAATTGAGAAAAGAAGCGAACAAAATAAAAACGCAAAATTTATATTTTTGAGTTTCAAAAATGATGACTAAATAAAGCAAAAAGAAATTTAAAAAAGATCAACTTAAATAGAAAACAAATAAAAAAAATTAACTAAAATTAATACGTTTAAATAAATTTCAAATAAAATTAAATTATTAGTATAAAATAACTAAAAGAAATAAATACTAAAACTTAAAGAACTAGACAAAAAAATAACTAAATTAATAAATAAAAAATATCTTTTGATTTATATTTAAATCATCTATATGTAGATGGAAATAATATATATATATATTTTCGCAAAAAAAATCATGAAAATGAAAAATAAACGTATATGTTTAAAATATACGAATTTAATATTTAAGAAATAAAAATTTGTATAAAAATTTAAATTAAAATTAAATTAATAATTAAATTATAAATGAAATTTAAAATTTAAATATAGTAATTAAAAAAAAAAAAACAAACAAACAATGAATAAAACTATAAAATATTAAATCTATTAAAATAAAATGATTAACTAAATAAATATTGCATAATCTGTTGGAACAATATTATAGAATTTGTACAAAGACAGGGATAAAACAAAAAAAAAAAAACAAATAAAGTTTTTATGTTACATATATACCTTAAATTTTATAAAAATATATAAAATAATATCTATAAGATATGAAAAAAAATTGAAATATTTAAAAAGGTGCTTTTTGAAATACTACGACAAATTAAATAATCAATTTCATTTAGATAAAAATTTAAAAAAAAAAATAGTTTTATTAATTAAAGCATTTTTTTAACTATGTCTGTATTTGACATTATAATTATCTACATAATACTAATAAAATTCTTTTTCTAATTCTAAGTTTAAATTTGAAATTTTATATGTTTTTTTTACAAATCCGAAGGCTGAGGACTCCAAAAAAATTTTTTTTTGTAATATTTGAATTTAAACTAAAAAAATAAAAAGTTTAATGTAATTATCAACTTTTAATGACATGTTGTGAGAGTGACACGAGTTATTGCAATATTAGTTCTCATAATAAGTTTGTTTGATTTACAAAAAATAATCTTTCCTTAATTTTTTTCTTTCATACACTAAAAGGAAGAACTAATAACAACTCATAGTTTCGAAAAATAATATCTGTCTATAATATTTTTGTACAAACTAATAAAACTTTGATTAAATTTTGAGACGATTACAGTATAGCTATTGCAAATAGTTATTTCAAGTTTAATTTAAGAAAATTTTTTGGAGGATTGTAACAACAGATAATTAGTTTTATTCTCATACATTACAATGAATTTAAATCGTAATTATAAATTTTAAAATTGCATAAATGCATTGCAATAGCTACAGCATATTATATATTTTCCTCTAGGTCTAGGTAATAAATACAACATTATATTTTCCTTTGCATAGTAATTATTTTACGATTAATTGAGTTTTAGCATAATATGTGTATGCGAGGTAATTTTATTATAAAATGAATTCCGAAGCATATTACAAGCATCAATTTATTAATTATAATTTTTTGTAATCAACGATATTAAGCAATTTGTAACCGACAGTACCATAATTTCGAGATAATCCTGCATTCGTAAATAGTAATTAGTTTATAAACATTTTTACCTCTTTAGAAAAGAAACTTATTAGCAGATCATGACAGATTAGTAACCGAATTTATTTTCAAATCATTATACGTAAATCTGATTTATTTATTCATATATCACGGATCACAATTAGCATTAATACTTTATTTTCAAAAGTTTTTAATTATTTTAAGATTTGATGAGAGAGGGCTCTTACAGTTATATAATTTCATGTTATTTGTACACAAACTTTAAGCCTCATTAATTTATGTTCTACTAACGGTTCAAAGTTCCTCCCTAATCTGGCCGTCCACACGAATCTTCATATATTCATGACCATAAGCATCATATACGTTCCGTAGATGTTTTTTGTTTTATATATACATACTTGGTAAATTTCATTACCCAATATTTAAAAAAAAAACCACAACAACTCTTTTAAACGCATAGATATCTCTCTCGAATCAAACTATATCATGAAAATATTAATTCAAACACAGAAAAATAACAAGCTTCAATGAGGACTGAAAGGTTGTCGTGAATAATACCAATAGCCTATTATAAAGTTTTTTATATCTACTATTTAATTCTTCCTTTTTATGTGCTTTTCCACTTTAATTTCTCATCAAGAATATTCATTCTTAAATATTTCGTTTGTTAGATTTATCAACTGATTTGATTATATTGATTCACAAAAAAAAATTATTAAATTGTTTTATAAATCAAATGTATGCGTTGATTTCATTTCATACAGTCTTGTGTGTCAACTAATGAGTTTTTCAAAGCTTTTATATATTGTTCAACGTAATCCAGATTTTTTTGGTGAATTTTACAACATTTTCGTTGATTTCCAAAATCACTGTGTCATCAACAAAATTTAACGCTGTGGATACTATATTTCACAAGATATTGCCTTGTCTTCCTGAATATATTTCTTATTAAGAATTGAACAAACAACACTCACTCACGGAACACCATCTTGTATCTTTTCAAGCATAGAATATATCTTTTCACATTTTAATCTATTTGTAGTTTAATAACTAAATGCTATAACAAAACTATCATTTCAAAAATAAAAAATTATATTAATTATATAATACATATAAATGAAAATATTAATTTAATTAATTTCTAAATTTTCTAAAATTTCAATGAAATAATTTCAATCAAATTTTCTCGTATTATATACATCAAAATAGTTTTAGTCAGTTAAATTTTTCAATTTTTTCCAAAATCAAATAATTTCTATAAAACTGTATATGTACAAATTAATTGAAATCATCAACTATATTTCAAACTATATTATATTAAATTGAAAAATATAATTAAATTAAAAATTAATTATAAATTAAAAATTAAAAATGTATATTATATAATGTTTTCATATTGAAAACACGTTAAAATAACAACTGGCTATCTTAACGCCTGTTAAATAGAAATTAAAATCGCCTTGTCACTGAAAATATTAAAAAGTTTGACAATATTTATAATAAATTTCGTATGCATACAGTTTTTCGGTTTTAAATAAACTAAATTCAATAAAAAAATTATATATAAAAAACATTAAAAATAAAAAGAACAAAATATAAACATAAAATATATTAAACATAAAATATCATCTATTATATATTTACTATTATACCATCACACAATTAAATTAAAATATATATGAATTATTTTATATAAAATTATTTTAGAAATTCAGAAAGATTCTATTAAATTGTTCTTTTTAGATTATGCACAGATTATAAAATAATAAAAACAAAAAATATATAATAAATAAAACAAAAACATAAATAAAAACAACAAATTAACTTAAAAATAACGCACATTTTACTGAAATTCAAAAAATAAAAAATACACTAGAAAAAGACGAGAAGCAGTAACTAAAACTAGGCCAACAACCCATAGATCTAGTTTAGTAAAAGAAATCAAATTATCTAATATCGAAATATGTATATGTATATACTATGAACAAAACAAAAAACTTTAGGAATAGTACAACAATTAATTAAAAATTAATACCAAAAAAATATCATCCAAAAAATTAACTTCGAATGCAATAATAATTTACATATTTTCTTTGAATAATCTCATTAAACTTAAAATAAGTTTTTTTTTATTGTTTTGCATTCAATTTACGATTTTGTGCGATTTTTCTTTTAATTTTAATACAATCTTTTAATTAAATATTTAATATAAATGTATTTTAAATATGATCCTTACATCTTTTAAAAAGGTGTTCCTACTTATCGTAAGGTAGCTCACATTATACAGGAATAAAAAAAAAACAAATTTCAAATAGTACACTCTGTAAATTAATCCTTTTTTAAATGTTATTTCTAAAATAAAAACTGATATTTATAATTAAAAAATAAAATTTTTTTTATATAAATATGGGTAGCTAAATATTTTTTTAATAATTAGTTAGGTACAATTTTATATGTATTAAAAAAATTACAAGTAAATATTAGAGTATAATTTTTGATAGGTTCAATTAATACTTCAAAAAATATTCATTTGTGAAAATATTATTATTATTTTTAGATAACTAGTTTAACTTATAAAAATTATAATAATTAATAATTTTTTAATTTTCCAAATTTTTTTTCAACTGTACATTTTAAGAACTTCTTTCGTTTTATCTTTATTTTCTGCGCAAATTAAATACTTATTAAATAATGAGATCTTACCAGAGCTATAATTATAACAATTCTTTGTCATAATAGCAGGATATATCATTCTCTCCTACTTCGTCAGAATTACATCTAAATTTCCTTTAAATTTTATCATTATCATTGTCCTGCACCCCTATTCGCAGGACATAGGGATAAATTAAAATAAATAATATGAATTCCATAATAATATTTTATATAAATTTCTAATTTTAATTTAGTTTAGTTTATATTAATATTTTTGAGCTATCGTTATTGTTTGTTTGAACTCAATTACTTTATAGTTACATATATATAAAAACATAATAGAGACTAATCGTTTCAATGTACATTGCAAATAAATAAATAAAATAAAAATAAAACCAAAATAAAAAATGAATTCAAAATTATTAAATTTTATTTAAAATGTTTTGGGTAATTTTCTAGCAATATATATACTATTTATATAAATGTATGTTTAAAATTATTCTTCTTTTCGAACTCAACTTAAATTGAATTTTGGTAATTATTCAAATCATTTTTATTCTCTACGTATAAGTTCATACAAATATGTTTTAACTAAAATACTAAATAACAATATAATATTATCGTAACTATAATGTTATTCTATAATGCTTTATTAAAAAATTGAAAGAATTTATTTAAATCTGCTCTTTTGGAGGAAGAGTAAATAAATTGAAAAAAAAAAAAAAAATAGAGTATTTTTTTACATTTTTATTTAATTTGCATCTTTATTATTAAATTTTCATATTATTTTTTTATTTAAAAAAAATTTATTGAAAATAAAAATTATTTAAACGCTCCCTTGTCAGTGAAAAGATTAACAATCAATAAAATTTTGTCGTTTCATCACAGTATACAATTTATGAAAATAAATGAAGCTTGATAAGAGACTTCACTTTGTCCCTTGTCCAGAGCATGCAGAGATCTTGAACATTTAGATGCATTTAAAAAAAAAGTTATTATCAATTTCTTAAAATTAATTGATTTTCCATGTGCAAAATCAAAATTAGTAAGAGTCCAACCGACGACCGAGCCTTAATTTCTTATAATCTAAGATAAAAATTCGATTCCCAAAAACTTTTTTTATGAATTTATTTATCATCAACGTAATGGCGCATAAACATGATAAAAATAATATGTTCAGTTTTTATAAAAACTTGTTTTCCAGCGTTAGAGTAAAATTTTGGTATAACAGTGAAAATAGTCGAATATTTTCACTGTTATAATATGTTCAGCTTCGCAAAAACCATGGCCGAAGCTTTTTGTTACTTGTTTCAATTGAATTTTTCTGAATCCAAAATATAAAATTTATCGTAAATAATTTTTGAAAGCTTATTAAAGGTTTGAGGTCTACGAATTCGAAATCAAAGTATATAATATGGCAAGTCATATGTACACATTTTTTAATAAATAAATCAAATTCTTTTACTCTGTGAGTTTTTAGTATTTAGTATTTAGATTTACCCATTACTTGCATTACCAGCTAAATGTATTATACCCAGCTTTAAGTGAACCATGTATGTACATTATTTTTCCAACCACGTAACAATCTCTTAAAGCAAAAGAAATGTTCAAAAATTTCATATAAAATCAATCGCGATTTTTTCAATCAATCACCTTTGATCAAATCAATCAAATGAATTAGTCATTAAATATTTGTTTGATTATTTTTGTTCATGTTTTCATAAATGAATATAAACACTAGACATATACATACATATTATATACATAATATTAGTTCAATTAGAAAGTAAAGAAATTTTTAGAAAATAAATTTTTCAACCAAAATAATTAGTATAAATATAATTAAAAAAAAATCTTCGACCAATAATCAAAATCAAATTAAAAGAAAACTCGCACATAATGAAATTTAGATATATGTATTATGTACTATATGGAAAATGTAAAATAAATAAAAAAAAATTTAAGAAATTTTTTTCAAATAATTTTGAATTCGTAATTCATAACAGATGTCAAATACTTTTATTATACATACATATATTATATATATAATAAAACGAATAAAAGTCTTGACGCGCAACTATATAATATTACTATCGTTCTTGTCGCGATGATATCTCGTAAGTCACAAAAAAAAATATTGATGTAATTATTTAACTTTTTTCAACAATCAAATATTTGTAAATAATTATTAACCTTCAGTAATTTTAATTTCTCTATTGTAAGTTCGCTGGTGTTATACGCTGCAGCCTGCTATGTGTTATTCAGCTTATAATCAGTCATTATCCCATCAGATAAAAAGTTTATAGAAATATTTTCTGACAAACTTCTAATATTCCTATTACCAAGTTATTAGCATTTCTGGTTTTAATATTGTAGATAAAAGGGCACTTTCTTTTTGGTAAAATATCATAGATTTTGCTGCCTTTGCTTTTGTCAAAAGAAACTATATATTATAAAGGGATCACAAATTTTAAAAAATTCATAATAAGATATAGTTTTTACATTTCAGTCATTTCATTGTACTTAAAAGCAAAGATAATTTTTCGTTTCTGAAGTTTTTACCAATATATTTTCAACTGAACTGGAATTTTAAACTGTGGAAATAAGTCGCAAGCACTGATGAAGGAAGTAAGTTGCTTCCGAAATATCGATATTTGCAAAAGAAATATAAATGACTAGTTAAAGGAAACTCGACTTTTATTCAATAAATTAAATATATCACTAAAAAAAAAATTTGATTATCAAAAATAATGTGGAAACAACCTTGTAAGACATCAAAATTAGTATTGTTTTTTTGTTTTTTTTTGGAGTTATCACTATTAGGTATTTTTACTAATATATTTGTAACTAATAATCAAAATCAAAAAAAGTTGAGGGATGATGTATTTATGAATTTTAAACTGAATTCTGCACATAAAAAGGGGTTAAATATTCCAATATACAAGGTATCACCGCAACAACGATGAATATAATAATATGAGTTTATAACTCCAATGATGAATTATTGTTTGGAAAACTGAATATTCAGCAGAAAAATAAAAATAAATGGATGTGATAATTAATAACGTTGATATTTTTAAATAGAAGAGTACCACCTGTTTTAAGAAGGTACAAACTACAAAAACGAAAAACACTACAATTTTGATTTCAAATAACAAAAATCAATCTTAGTAAACAACAAATCTACAACATAACAATCTCTCACAATCCTATACACAAAACACAATTATGTATTTTTTTTTTATATTTTCGTTTTCATTTTCTTAATTTTTTTTTTTTGTAAATTATAACATTTCGTTTAAATAAAGTCAATATCCAAATTACAGTATAATATTATACTAATAAATAATGATACAATTTAAAATTAGTATGTACATATACTAAATGTTACATAAATACTGTAGGTTTCCTATTAAAAAAAGTTTTTAGAAATAATCGTAAAATATCAAAATCGAATATAATAAACAAAAAAATATGACATCAGAATCAAAAAAACAAAAAGTAAACAACAGTTATAATATAAAACTGATAATAAGCTAATAATTTCAATAAAATTACAACATATATTTATATATACAATAATTGTAATTTGGAAAATGACTAAATAATATACACAAAAGCTGAATTACAATTAATTTATCTAAAAGTTTTTAATTTGATTTTCTATATTAAAAGAATAACAATATAAAAAAATGTATCTATATACCGGGTGTTCCAGAGCATGCGTATCAGCTTTTAAAGAGGGGAAGGAGCCGTTATTTTAAAATTTAGAAAAAAGTTTGTTATCTAAATCGAGGGTGCTCTATCGATTGGTGGTATTTTCAACTTTCGGAAAAGACTGCAAATCGATTTTTTAATATCAAAAATCGCCAAAACTGGCCGAAATCGAGATTTTCAAATGGGAAGGGGTATTTTTTAATGCAATTTCAGATTCTACGACAAAAAATAAGAAAATTATGTTAAATGATTTTTTTTGTTTTTTTAGAATTTTTTTTTTCAAAGCTAATAACAATAAAACAAAAATGCTCAATATTTTCCTTTGGTAAACTAAAATTAATGATAATCATTTTTATAAATTAATTTACTTTTCATGTTATCATATTTTTTATCTCAGTTTTGGGTTCCTACAAAGTTTAACCAAAAAAATTAACAAACTTTTTTCTAAATTTTAAAATAACGGCTCCTTCCCCTCTTAACAAGCTGATACGCATGCTCTGGAACACCCGGTGTATATGTATGTAATATATATATATATATATATATATATATATACATACATATATGTATATCTATGTTATATAATTAATATAAAGATATATATTTTCAATTATTATTATAATATTATGGATAGTAATTAATAAAATTAATGAACAAATAGAAAAATTAATAAAATTTAAAAAAAAAAAAACGATTATAAAATTTTAAAAAAAATATTTTTACGATTTGTTGAATAATTGTAAATTTTCTAAAAAACACATAATTAAATTTGTAAAAATATATATACCTATATATATATATGTAAAACTTTGAAATATATTTTTAAAAAATTAATTTATATGAAATATAAATATATAGATTTACCATTAAAATAATTGATTTATTTTTTATTTTTTAAAATTAATTATCGGTCTAAGAATAACTAGATTATATCAGAAAACAAAATTTCAAATAATTAAAAAAAAAACAATTTTATATAATATTGTTACGTTTATGAAATAAAAAAAATCATTATAATTAATAAATTCGTATTAAATCTACAAAATTAAGTTTTTACTAATTTTTACATAAATAAAAAAAAAAAAAAAAATAAAAATTATAAATATAAAAAAATATATATTTTTGTTTTTTTTTTATTTAATTGAAAATATTTAATGTGAATAATATTTTAAATTTAAATTTTCTAATTTATTTAAAGTCGATAAATTATTTGATATGAAAATAATTAAATATAATACAGATTAATAGTTCATATTTAATATAATTACCTATTTTTAATAATAAATTAGTCTTTAATTCTATGATCCAATTAACTTGTCGTTATAATATTGGTTCAATCTCTAATGTTTTTTAACCAAGACATTTTTTATTTTTACAAAATTTTAAATGGCTATAACCAATGATACTATATATAAATTGCTATAACACAATAAATATTGACCTTACGGCTTATATACATACAATTTTCTTATATTCTTTAACACAAGCTTTAATGAGGATCAATGTAACTAGAATGAGTTACTAGAGTGAAGTAACTGGACTGAATTAACTAGTTATTCATAGTTATGTAATCTTAGCAAGTATTGGGAAACTTTACCACCGAGTCTATCTTAAATTTTACCCAAAATAATCAGATATATCAAATGATGTTTTTGATTATACATCACACATACACTATTTTCCTGTTTTTGATAGTGGCTAGGCAAGGTGATCTATTTTTAACCTTCGCAGAATTTTATCAATTGAGATTTATATTACTATTTCATTTATTAATCAATATTTACCTTTAAATCAGCATTTACACCCGAAAACAGAACCCATAAATTATATTCAGCGAAATGCAATCTGAACTTTATAATAAAATTATCGAATTAATTATCTAAAACTTTTTTAATTGCACAGACAATAGGGCACTTTTTAATAGGCTGTTATATCTTTCTCCTAATCCAATCTTTCATGCAGGAGGCAACTTCATATTACATTTATGATTTAGTTTTAAAATCCAATTATTTAAAAAATTCTTTTACGTTTTCTTTTTTCCCGTTTAAAATAGGACAGAAAACATCAATGAAATTGATTTTGATATTTAAATAACATTTGCTGCTCAACCTCTCTAAGCCTAAACTAATAACTTAAACTACACAACTAATTTATATTTACTATAAATAATTAATTGCAGCTGAACTTACAGAATTATTGATGAATCAGCGTTACAAAACTGAAATTTTTCACATGGAAATTATTTCTTTAATTTTGACTTAAAACACATATTATATCTAATAAAACTATATTTGGTATTATTAAAATTTTTAAAAAAAATTAGAAATATTATGAATAATAAATATCGACTTTAACAAATATATTTTTAAAAAAAAATCAACTAACTTTCTTTATTCTACTAATACTAAAATAAATATATAAAAAATAATATAAAGCAAAAAATAGTAAGTAAAATATAGCTAATTAATTTTATAAAAATAAAATTAGAAACTATTTAAAAAAAAATAAAATCAATTACATAAAACAAAAAATATAATGGGTATATGTATTTTAAACTATATGTACTAAATAAATTAATATAAATAGTAGTTAAAAACAGAAAAAATATTTTTAAAATAAAAAAATTAATAAAAAAAATATATGCAAAAACAAAAAAAAAACAGCAAAACACTAATAATTATTTTAAAATTTTAGGCAGTCTGTTATCGATATAACGCGTTTATTATTGACAGACAATGTTTCGTCACATTGACGAATTAAAAGCAAAAAAAAAATAATAAATTAAAGATAATATATTTTATTAATTTAAATAAACATGCAAAAAAAATAGAATTGTTTTTATTGTTAATAAATTTATGTATTAAAATGATAATTTAATTCAATTTACGAATTTAATTTTTAATAAAATAAAACAAATTTTTTTTTTTTTTTTTATTGGACGTAAATCAAATATAAAATTTTATTAACATCAACTAACAAAAAAAAAAACTACAAAAAACACAAATAAATCTAACCCACCATCCTCTTCACCTTGATTGATATAACAGATATAATATACATATACATATATATATATATATGTAAAATTTACTGTTTCATTGTAATTTTTAATAATAAAAACTAAACTCATGATGAATTAATGAAATTTTAAAAAAAATAATACAAAAACAAAATTAATAGTTTTGTTTAATAGTTAATGTAAAAAAAATAAAAATAATACAAAATACAAAAATTATAAACAATAAACTTGAAAAACTTAAAAGGAAATATTTTTGATAAACATTTTATAGAATTCATATTTTGTTTTCTTCCTTTTTAAATAAAATGTTTTTTAATTTTCTTAGCTATTTTTTTTTATTGAATATTTTTTTAATTCTTTTTTAGTTTTCTTATTTTTTTATTAAAAATAAAATGAAGGTAATTTAAGTTTGTTTTGTAATCTAAGACTATAATATTCCTAAGTTCAAATAATGTGAATAAAAAATCAATGTTTATTTTTTTATATTTAATTCTTGTTCTTTTTTTTACCTTTTTTCTTTTTTAGTTTTTTATTTAGTAAATGTTTGGTTTTTTTTTTCTTCAAAATTAAATGAATTATTAAATTAGTAAAAAAAAGAATTTACACTGTTCTTGGATAAACAATATCCATATAACAATAACATTTATAAAGTTAAAGATTTCTTATTTCTCTAATCATTTAATTGTCATGAGCATATCATTTCGAAAATAATTCACATTTTTTTTATTGTTTTGTTTTTAATATGTATGATTTTTTTTAACTTAATTAATTGAAATTATAAACATGTATATGTATATGTATAAAATTTACCTTTTAATATTAATTGATTGTTTCAATTTTTCATAACTATTTGTAGACGAAGTTCTACAATATATAAATATATTAATTTAGTAAAAGTTTAAAAAAAAAAAATATTTTTTTTAAAATGATTTATGTTATTTTGAATTTAAGTTTTTCAACAATTTAAGTTTATAAATAATAAATAAAATTTAAATTAAAAAAAATTATACTTTTCATTAAATAACTGAAATAGTTTAAGTGAATTTTAAACAAAAATTTTCATGCAATTTTCAATATTCTTAATCAAACATATTTTTTGTTTGTTTACTTATGTTTATTTGTAATTTCTAATTTCAATAAATTAAATTAATTATTATTACATAATATGTACATCTCTATAATATGTTATATACATATATACTATGTAATTAATGCTTAAAAATTGAAACATACAAAATTTTTATAAATACTCGTATATAGTAAATATATTCATATGAAAATCAAACAATAAAAATTTAATTTAAGCACAAAACGTGATAGAAATATTTATATAGGATATAAAAATACATATATATAGATATTTATATAAATATAATATATAATGCATATCTCTTTAAGAGTTTCAATTATCAACATAATTGTTAATTAAATTTTTGATTTTTATTTCGTAATATTATTTTATTGTCTTTAAATTGGGAGTTGTGCTTAACCGAGCCTAATTTTTAAACTATTAATCCAGTAATCAATAAATATTTTATTTACGGATCCATCATGGAATAGATAACGGTATGAATAGGTCTAGATAGATCCCAAATAATGTGTGCAAATTCTACTTTTTATAATAAGATATCCGATATAAATATGCCTTTACTGGATAAAACAATTCGTTCAAAAGGAACTCATTTTTTGATGCTAATTTTGAAACATTAGTTTTAATGAAAGTTAATGAAGATACTGATTTTATTTAGCAATTAAAGGTCGAATTAGCTTTCACTAATAAATTTATTTTGAAAGTATCGATATTTCGGAAGCACTTCCTTCATCAGCCATTACGACTTTAAATTGTTAAATTTAATAAGTATATTATTAAAATCTGAATAATAACATTAATTTGAATTAATAGTTATTTGAAAATGACTCTCAAAATTACTTATTTTTTTTATTCTATTAAATGTTTTGCACATTTTTTTATTCTATTTTCTTTTTTAAATTAATGTGTATTATTTCTATATAATTTAGATATATACTTAGATATCAAAAATATTTAAAATGATATTTTTATGAATCTAATTTTATTATTTTCTTACTTTAATTAGTATTGATAGTTTTATATCAATTACTAAAAAATCCTTAAATACTGGTCAATATTAAAAATACTGGTAGCTAATAATATTACTGGTGATTACTGGTAAAGTACAGGTACCTGTACCAGTATTTTAACTAATACTTTTTTTTTGTATATTAATTACTCATATTAAATACTTTTACTTAAAAGTTGTTCAGTATCAATACTGCTACTACAAGATTTGTTAAATGAAACAATTATTATATGAAACGTTATATCAAATTTTATATTATTTTATTTAAAATTTAAATTCAAATATTTTGTTCAATTTTTTTAATAAACTATTTTCATCTTATAATCTATATCTCAATGACTACTGATACTATTTGTTATATTTTATATATTTTACATGTGTTTGATGTTGACATTTTGACAATGAGTTTAGTTCCCCCAGTACAATAAATTCTTACTAGTACTGGAAATCATATACAGCTTTGCAAGCAAGCTATCAACAGATAGTTGAACAATATACTAAAATATATAATATACATACCTAACCCTAAATTATAATTTGTTATAAGTTTATTCAAAAGATGATTTCATCTCTCTCTATATTCAAGATTGAAAATCAATCACTGGGCTTGTAGAAATCGCAACAAGTGCTCGATGTTCGATCTCAGACGACTGAAGAAAGGGAATAGTAAATATTAAAAATCTGGACCACCCGGTATATTTCTTTTATGGTATAACTTCGAAATAAAACCAAAAATCTTGTATTTGTTTTTGATTTCATTTTTTGTTTTATATAAAATTTTTACTAGTCAATTTAATTTTCAAAATTACTTCTAATTTTATTATTAAAAACAATTCGAAAAATTGTGCTAAACTGATAGATTTATTAAAAGAGAACACACTTAAAATACTTTGTTTCAACTTTTTAAATATTTAACATTTGTTTTTGAAGTACAAACACAAAGTATCCTGATTTAAAGATATATATATCTGATAGATAAAAATGAACTTGTTCTTATTAATATAATTAATTTTATAATATGTGTAATATTTTACTTTTACTGCCTTGGCTTAGATTACAATAAAAAAAATTGTAACAGTACCTACATTATTTCTATTCAAGAAAAACAATAAAACTTTTATTTAATTTTTTTTTAAAAATATGACTAATAGTAAAAATATATCTTATTTTTTAAGAAATAAAAACAAAAATTATAATATAACATAATATAGTTATATTTATATAATATTATATGCATATTTATAGAAAAAATTCAATCAAATTGACAAAAACTACATAAGTTTCAATATAATTTTAATACTAATTTATAAAACTAACTTAAATTAAATTAAATTGAAATATGAATATTAATAATTAAGAATCTAGTAAAAAAAATTAATAAATTAATAATAAAATACATAATGCAAAAACAAAGTATACATTTAATATGCTTTGTTAAACATTTGATGTCTTCACTTAAATAAGATAATATATATATATATATATATATATATTTATGAAAATAAACAAAAAAAAAATATAGAAAACTTTATTTTAAAGTTGAGATAAATTTGTTAAAAAAAATTAAAGTTTAATAATATTATTAGATATTATTAATAATAAAAAAAAAGTATGTAAAATAAAAAAACATAATATATAAATAAAAATAAAAATATACATATATTCAAATCTAATTCAAAAGAAAAAATATATAATATATTTTGCTCACATCTTTTTTTATAAAAAAGCATATGAATGAATTTTATACTTAATTTTTATGAAAAGAAAAATTAATAAAAAAATATATAGGTATATATATGTATATATATATATATACATTATCGAAAAACTAAAAAATTCAAATTAAGAATATTATTATAAAATAATAATATTCACTAATATTGCAAGAAAAAAAATTCAAATAAAATATATTATTATAAAATTATAATAAATAAAAGGTATTTAAAGCTGATGATAACTATTAAAATAAAAATTTAAAAAAAAATAATTTGAAAAATGTTATAAAAATATTTAAAAAAAATATTTTCGGGAATTGATAGTGTAATCCGTTAATAGGTGAATTTTTAAAATTAAGAAAGCACATAAAAATTATTAAAAAAAAGAAAAAAAAAGAAAAAAAATAATAACTTAAAATGTTATTTATGCAAAATCAATAAAATTTACAAAAATTATTGAAAGCTATTGTTTAATTTTATTTATTTAACTATTATAATTATAACCAGGTGCCCCTATTGAACTATAATTCAAGTCAAAGCCAAATTTAACGTTTTTAACAGAACGGGGATTTTCGTGGCACGGACTTTTCGCTAACAACCAGTAAAAACTCATGTTTTAATAAAAATCTTTGAAATTAGTGTAGTCTGAAAAATATAAATACTCCTCAATCGGCATGCCTTTTCTACATATTTTCTATATTAAGTCAAAATAATTTAGGTTTTTTAAAAGCTGTTTCAACTCTGAAAACCACTGCTAACTTTTACTAATTAGGTCTTATTTTTAAATACATCTTTCTGTACTAGTCTGCGTTACATTTCAGCAAAGGAAGCAAGAAAGCTGTGGAGATGATGAAATACTAATACTATAACCGGTATTAGACATATTTTCTGTTTATCATTCTTTGGTGAATGGTAAATTGAATTTTGATTTTGGTTTTGTAACAACAAGAGAGAAAGTAAATGAGTTATAGGTATAAAGTTAAGAAATATATAGATTCACTTAGATATAGAGATTAAAATTCTCAACTGAATACTGTAGGGTTTAAAATAAATGAATTCTTGTGTTGTCCGCTAGGGCAACTTATGTAAACTGAAAAACTTGAGGAAGTAAATGTTTGTAATTTTGACACATGTAATTTCTGTGACAGTTAGAAGGAAATATATATAATAAGAACACAATGAATTAAGTAGTGAAAGAAGATTGTTTTATTTTGATATTATTTTAAATATAAAGAACTTAATTTTCCCACAAAATTTGGAGGCTCAACCGGGATTTAAGAAAGCGAAAATATAAAGGATCGAAAATTATTTAAAATATGGAGATGATGGCAGAGTTTACATTGGGTGATATCGAGAGAGTGGCAGCAAACATTAAGGTTATGCCGCCAAAAACAATCAAGTTACTGCATGAATTGATTTTTGAAGAAGATGAAAAAAGGAAAAATAGAGCTAATTTAAGAGGTTTTGGCGGATTCAATTTCGGCAATGAATCAGAAGATTATACAAAAAAAAGTGGCTTTTATTCGAAAAAAATTTACAAAGAAGGAGTTAGGTAGCATATGCACAGTCCTCAGGATATGTCCAATGACAAATGATGAAAATGTAATAATAAAAGAAATTTTGAAGTATCTGTGTGACCTGCAAACGTGGTTACTAAATGAAGAAAGAGATGATGATGATGATGAAGATGAGAATGACGAAGAAGATGAATCAAATGACGAAGATGAAAATGAAGTAACGAATAATGAAGGAAACAAAAGGAGAACAAATAAAGAGAATAGTAAAATTAAAATAACAATTTTAACAATTTTAAATTAACACAGAACAATTTTAAAAGTGTTATATTGATTGCAAAGATTTGGAAGATACTGTCCGAACCTTGGACGGTAAAAGTAGCTACACAGTAAAAAGATGGATCACAGATTTTGAAGAATTAGCTGATATGTTAAAATGGAATAATTTACAGAAGTTCATATTTGCGAAAAAAGCGATAAAAGGGTTAGCTAAATTATATATAATGTCGGAGAAAAATATTAATTCATGGAAAAAGATAAACAATGACTAGATGAATTTTCACAGAGAACGAGGATAGTCGATTTACATAAAGAATTAGCAAAAAGAACAATGAGAAATGACGAAAGCATACACGAATATTTTTTAATCATGAAGGAGTTATCGAGTAGAAGAAAAATAGATGACAAGTCATTAATACAGTACATTATAGAGGGTATACAAGATGTACCAGTAAACAAAATAGTGTTATACGGAAGCAAATATTTAAAAGTTCAAGGAAAAATTACAACCCTACAGTGCATATAGAGCTGAATATAAAGTAAATAAAATGTATAAGCCAAAGGTTCCAACAAGCATAAATAAGCAAAGACAAGAAGGCCGATGTTACAACTGTGGGGAAGAAGGTCACCAAGCACATGTGCGAAAGGGATGAAGGTAGTAAGTTTTTTTCAACTAGCAATAATCGCACCTCGGTAAAACCTCATTGGTTACGATATCGCCTCCGCGCAAAGTGTTTTAAATGCAACAATTACCGGCATAAAGCTGCGCAATGTACAGTAAACGGAAACAAAAACTTTAACAGAAATTTTACTATTGGTTCGGTGTCAACTTCAGAGCCGCATGGAATGTGTAAAAATGTAAAATTCAAAGATATAACAATTTCAGCGTTAGTAGATACAGGAAGTGCAGTCAACCTGGTTAGTGAAGAAGTAGTACGAAGAAACGATATACCGAATATCGAGAAATCTAAAATGTATGGGCTAAAAATGTATGGGCTTGGCGGTAAAGAAATTAAGGCAAAAGGATGTATTCAGTTGAAAATTGAAATTGCGGATGAAGAATATAACGTTACTTTTCAAGTAGTGCCAAATAGTGTTATGCCAAATGAAATGATTTTAGGTAACCCGTTTCTAAATGAAGTTGAAATTTTATTAAAAAAAGATGACATAAATATTAAAAAACTAAACCAAGATGTAAATATGAAGATTATGGAATTACAGATTTAGAACATGTAAAAATTGAGACTAGAAAAGAAATATGTAATTTAGTAAAAGATTATACACCAGACAAAACAAAAACAATATGCAAATGAATGTGATATTAAAAGATGAAACACCAATTTATATGGAAAATGGATTTTTTCATGTACCAGTTAAAGAAAAGAGTCGTAAGTATTTATCATTCATAACATACAAAGGACAATATCAGTTTAAAAAGCGGCCATTTGAATTTAGTAATTCGCCTACTAGTTTCCAACGTTATGTAAACAGCATATTTAGAGAACTGCAAAATAAGGGAATTGTATTGATATACGTTGATGACATCATAGTTTTAGCAAAAGATGAACATGAAGCTATAAATAGATTGAGATTGGTATTGAGTACAGCACAACAGTATGGTCTAAAAATAAATTTTAAGAAAAGTCAATTCATAAAAAAACGAATAGAATTTTTAGGACACATAATAGAAGATAATAAAATATTTCCATCAAATGAAAAAATATTGGCAGCAATAAATTTTCCAAAGCCAAGAAACATAAAAGATGTTCAAAATTTCTTAGGACTCACAGGTTATATTAGAAAGTTCATTCAGAGTTATTCTGTTATAGCAAGACCTTTAAGTGATTTGATTAAGAAAGATAGACAATTTCAGTTTGAAGTACAGGAAAAAAAATCATTTGAAGCATTAAAGAGAATTTTGACAGAGAAACCAGTGTTATCTATATTTAATCGTGAAGCAGAAACAGAAGTTCATACGGACGCTAGTAAATTCGGTTACGGTGGCATGTTGTTACAAAAAACATCAGAAGAAAAGAAATTTCATCCAGTATATTACTTTAGTAAAAAGACAACAGACGACGAAATGAAATTTTCTAGTTACGAACTTGAAGTGTTAGCAGTCGTCAAATCATTACAGAGATTCCGAGTATATCTCATAGGGAAATATTTTATAGATAACACATAGCATTGCGTTCCAGCAAACAATGGACAAGTCGAATTTGTTACCCTGAGTAGCAAGGTGGACATTATCGTTAACTTAATTTCATTTTGATGTGGAACATCGTAGTGCAACCAGGATGAAACATGTAGACACATTAAGTCGTTATCCAGTAATGATTACGTTAATAGATAAGTAAAAGAAGTTATCGAAAATGAACTGAGAGAATTGTTTTGCGAAAAACGAGAAGAATTTCGGAGTAAAGCAAACAAATACAAGAGGAAAATTCTAAGTATTACAATAGTAAAAGGAGAGAAGCAACTCTATACAAACAAGGAGAGGTAGTAGCAATTAAAATGATTCAAGCAGGTCCGGGAATGAAGTTAAGACCAAAATTTTTAAGGCCTTATCAAGTAACACGAGTTAAGCATAATCACACATACGACGTCGAAAGAATTGGTGATCATGAAGGACCATCAAAAACGTCTACTTGTGCCGAGTTTATGAAACCGTGGAAGTTATTATTGGAGTACAATAAATAGCAGGATGGCCGATTTGTACGGTTTAAAATAGTGCAACTTATGTAAACTGAAAAACTTAACGAAGTAAATGTTTATAATTTTGACAGATGTAATTTCTGTGACAGTTAGAAGGAAATATGTATAATAAGAACACAATGAATTAAGTAGTGAAAGAAGATTGTTTTATTTTGATATTATTTTAAATATAAAGAACTTAATTTTCCCACAATACTAAAGACTAAATTTTTAAATCTTAATTTGATCTTAATACAAATGGAACAACAAGAAAGAGAAAGGATCAGTGATCGGAGAGCCAACCGCAGAGAAGAACAGACGAAGTAGTTATTCGAATTCAGGAAAGTTTCTTAACCTTAATATTTCTTTTGCAAATAAAATGAAATAGTTATTTAATTTAAAAGTAGTTTATTAATTTTGATATTTGAAAAATAAAATGAAATAGTAATTTGATTCAGATCTGTTTTGCTAATTTATTGTTACAATTCAGATGTGGGATACAAAAAAATAATTTTTTTCATTGTCTGAACCGATTCCATTTCGGTATTACTATTAACATATTAGATATTCTATTTTTTTTTAATTCAGTGAATATAAATATAACATTTATACATCGACGCTACATTTGTATAAGATATTATGTAGCCAGTGTCGATAAATTGTTGAAAAAACAAGATAGAATTAAAGATTTTGTATTTGAATATTATATGTGTCTCTCTCAAAATGCATTTTCTATTATAAAATTGAATGTGTTAGAAAGAATAAAATTAGTTTTTTTGTTATTTGAAACAAGCAGACCCGGTGCGCTTTGCTGCACCCAGTTAAAAAAAAACGTTCGTATTACACGCAGCACAGTGATACCTACATGTAGAAAGTGGATTAAAGTAAACTTTATTTGTTAAATCAAAAATCGTATAAATTAATTTCTTCTTTGTATTGCCAATATAGTTGCTTCGATGATATTGCTTCTTCTTTGTATTGCCAATATAGTTGCTTCCTTTGATTAAAAAATGTAAAAATAAACTAAACCAGATACATGCTGTTAGTAGAAGGGTAAAAGTCATAAATTAATACCTATGTTAATAGCTATACATTTAATACAAACTTTGGAAGTGTTTTTATTAAATGTATAGCTATTAACATAGGCCGAAAGTTAGGCCGAAAGTATCAAATCTAAAAAGAACAACAGTTGTTAGTTAGTCTCAGTTGAACGTACATTAAAACGTAATCGTTTTTTAATAGATAAAACACTTAGTTGACGATCAAAAGAACTAGAGTTAGAATTTACTTTACGGAGCATTCTAGTGACTGGCTCGAATCTACCATATTCAGTAGGGTGGAAGGGAATGTGGAACAGCACAACGGTTCTGAGATTATTTCGATTGGATCTTTCAACCAAATAATTTTAAATTTCAGGAGCTAGCGTCATACCCGAAAGGATCTGGTGAATAAAAGAGATATCTGCAATGAGTTTAAGACCATTTGAATAAGGTGGAAGTCGCAATGGATCGTTCCACGAAACGTAAAACCTTTAAAAGTTACTCAAAACGAAACGTAAAACCTTTCGTTGAACCGATTCAATTCGGTTAATGTCAGTCAAGTAATATGGAGACCACACTTGACTGGCATATTCAAGGGTAGGCCTTACATATGTAACATAAAGATGTTTCGTGAGGTAGGGATCAGAAAATTTTTTAGACCAACGTTTAATGAAACCTAAAGAAGAATTTGCTTTGCTCACTATTTTATCATAATGTAGCTTAAAGCTCAGTTTAGGGTGAAGAGTTAACCCGAGGTCTATAAAAAAATTCGCTCTTGAAAGCAAACAGCCATTTAGTTGGTAGTTGAACCAAACTGTCCGAGCAGAATTTTTCCTAGAAAAGGTAATGACTTGGCATTTAGAAGCGTTCAATTCCAGTCCATTTTTTAAACACCGACAAGCGAAATTGTTAAAATCATTTTGTAGCTTTAAGCAATCCGATGAAGAAGATATAGGTGTAAAAAGCTTTGAGTCATCAGCAACACTAAGACGTTTAGAAAAAGTTATCACTTTAGGAGCATCAATTGTTGGAACTATAAAACTAAGGGGTTCTATATGACTACCTTGAGAAACACCAGAAGACGCAGAGTATTGATCAGAAATCGTAGTTTTAAATAAAACTGAGTATCACGAGAAGAGAGGTAAGACTCAAGCCAATTAAGGCTATGTGGTGAAAAACCTATAATTTTGTGCTTCAGTAATATGATACTATGAGGAATTTTATCGAACGCTTTACTTATGTCAGTAAAGATAGTGTCAATTTGAAAACATTTCTCCATTGAGGTCATTGTCTTGGAAACAAAGTCAACCATATTGGTTTACAATAATCATATAAGAAATCAAATATCATACGCTCAAAAAGTTTAGGAATACACGAGAGCTTGGCGATGGGCCTATAATTGGTGCATTCATTTCTGGAGTCTTTTTTATGAACTGGAATAATGAAAAACTTTTTCCATAAACAGGTGAAAATGCCCGATTGAAGGGATAAATTAAACAGAAAAGAGATGGGATGCAATAAGTTAATCATGCATTCCTTAAGAAGGATCGGAGGAATACCGTCTGGGCCGGAAGAAAAATCGTCTTTTAATAATGAAATATGTTTCAACAATAGTTCTGCAGTTATAAGAATGTTTTTGATTTCAAAGTTAATACCTTGATTACTCTGAGAGAAGTCATTTAGATTGCTAAAATAGGTTTCATGAATTTCTTGAAAAAGTAGAGGAAAAAAAGGATGCAAAAAGATTCGCAATAATAGTCGGATCATTAGAAGATCTTCCCAAATAATTTAAAGTTGCAGGATATCCATCAGTTTTACGTTTAGTATTGACAAATTCATGAAACTTTTTCGGGTCAGAGAAAATACATGACTTCATTCTGATAAGATAAGACTTTCTGTCAAGTAGGGCTTTAAACTTTTCAAACAATTGGAAATAAATAACATAATCAGAATGGAGTTTGGATTTGTGAAATTTATTCCATGCAGCATTCCTTCGATTTCCTAAAGAACGAATATTGTTGTCATACCGAGGAGGTGACAAAATTGTGTTTTTTATAGGCCCATAAGGAACTGACATAGAAATACATTCAAATAGACGGATATAAAATTCGTTGAGACAATAGTTGATATCATTTATAATGAAAACTTCTGAAAAATTGATTAATCATAATTGGAAATTGAGAAGATTGAAATTAGCTCTTCGGAAGTTGAATCTATAAGAAGTTTCAAAGGGAGTTTCCTCCTTCAGCGTATCATAACAATAAGTTACGACTATAGGTTGATGGTGAACATCAATGTTTCAGAAAAAGAGATTACTCTTTTCGACGTAAGAGTTTTCAACGTCAGATACAAAAACTAAGTCGAGCTGTTTACTGTTACCAGAAGATAAATAACAATTTATTAAATATAAATTATTATGACTGAACGTTAATTTAACACAAATCAGTTCGAAACCACTAGTATTGGGAATAGTAACAGAGTTACTTTGAAAAGTTGAGCGAACCGCTAAGAGAACACCGCCACCACGTTCACCTAGTGAAGAATTAATGCAAAATCGTTCCTATAAACAGAAAAATCTGAGGTCAATAACTTTTGCGAGACAATATTACTGGTTAGTCATATCTCAGTCAAAGCAATAACATCATGAGGAAAGGATTGGGAATGATGAAAGAATTGGCAAGTTTTTGTACGTAATCCTCTCAAGTTTTGATAGAAGATGGTGAGACAACTGAGTTTTTTGAATTTAAATTCGAAGTTCCAGTAGTCTCTCTTCGTTTACGCGGAATAAATTCTTTAACAATAATTCCAGCAGGCCAGTGAGGAGACTTTGACAGAGTGTCAAAATGAATTTTAGACATTGTCAGTTTAAAGGAAGCGTGTTGATTCTCAGCAATTTTCACGCGGTGAATGACGTTATTTGAGGTTGTAATCTTGCAATTAACCTCAATATGTTGAAGTACGTCGGTAGAAGTCGAGAAATGAATAAGACTTTGGATTTAGGAACAACTTTAAAAAAATTAGAATTTGCAAGAGCATTATCAACAACAACCCCGGAAGTTAGAACCTCATTGTTAGGTGTAATATTAATTCCAGCAGTCTGCTAAAATAGTTTTTTTTATCTTCTTTTATTTTTCATTTTCTTATTTTTTATTTTTCATTTTCACTTTAATTATTTTTAGAGTTGAAAAAAAAAAATTAAAATTCTTATATATGGTGTTACTTAAATTAATACTAAGTCTAATCTCATCTATCAAAGAGAGAGGATCAATCAAAGTAAATATATATAAATATAGTTGTTAAATAAAAATTCAAAATTCAATATGGCGAATGAAACATCAGTATGTAGCAAGTGTAATAAAAATTGCAAATTAACCGGGAATAATTTTATAATTTGTGACGGGGACTGTAATAAAAATTTTCATAAAAATTGTAGTGGATTAAGCAATCAGAAATATTCGGAAATTAAGAGAGATAAACAAATTTGGTTTTGTGTAAAATGTAGGGCATCTCGCGACCGTCGACGGAGTACAATTTTATTCAATAATAGTGCTTTCGAAAACAATATTACACAAAATGTTAATAATAATAATAGCAATAAGAATAGTGCTAATAATTTAACAAAACATAATACCTCCAAAATAGAACAAGACAATGAATATAGACTGAAATCACTAAGTGAAAAATTAGATTTAATTATTGCAAAAAATGAATCTTTGGAAAACGATGTAAAACATTTAAAAAAAACTATTGATGATTACAAAAACATTACTGAAAATTTAATTAGTGACAATTTAAATCTTAAGAATGAAATTGATGTGTTAAAATCAAAAATAAATTCACTCGAATCAAAAGTGCATAAAAACAATCAATCGAAATTAAGAAATTATATACAAGTGTATGGTGTTCCGAAAAATGAAAATTAAAACTTACATAGTATTGGTGATAAATTACTAAAAAATTTAAATTTAGATCCCAAAAATTATTGCATTAAAGAAATCTTTAGAAAAAATAATGGTAAAAATATTGAATCGACTGTTCCACCAGCAATAATCATTGAATTTATGAACAAAACATCACAGATTGCTGTGATGGCACAATATAAGATTCAGAAAAAAAATAAAATCTACATGCATGCTGGAATGATTCTTGGTAATAATAGTAAGCAACAAATTTTTATTAATGAATACCTTACAAATTATTATAGTTTTTTATATAAGAAAGCTAGGGACTTGAAAAGAGAAAACAAAATAATCTTTGCATGGGTTGACAATGGAAAAATTCTCATCCGAAAGGATGAAAAAAGTAAAGTTATCCATTTAAGAAATTTAAATAATTTAGAAGTTTATTAACTGAGGATACTAACCTCTTTTTGTTTAACCCATGCAACAAAGTTTTCAACACAATTAAAGAAGTAAAGTTTAATACAAATAACAGTATACTAAAAATACTACATCTTAATGCACGAAGTATAAAAAATAAAATGGATGAAATTGAAATCATTTTAAGTCAATTAAAAGTATCCATTGATGTAATGTGTATCACTGAAACATGGATTAAAAATAATGAAATAAGTTTTTTTAATTTTCCTGAATTTTCCTCAGTATATTCTTGTCGTGGTGATAAAATTGGTGGTGGCTGTGGTATATTCATCAACAAAAAATATATTTACAATGAAATTTACTCTTATAGTGACAATCATGACAGCTTCATAAGTTTAAATATTATTAAAAATAACTTCTCATTTAATTTAATAAATGTATATAGATCACCATCAGATATATCATCAAGATTCACAAATTTTCTAAAAAATTTTGAAATATGTTTAAATAAGACAAATCTGACTAAGCACACTTATATAACCGGCGACTTCAATTTACATTTACTTGAAAATTCTTATAAAGTAAATGTTTATAAAAATTATATGAATATGCACGCATTTTTTAATTGCAATGAACACATAATTACAAGAAATATTTCTAACACATGCATTGATCACTTGTTTACAAATAAATTATATGATAAAATTGTTTTATCACATGTAAATATGGATCTATTTGATCACAGTGATGGAGCAAAAATAAGAATGACAAACCTAGAATTTTTAAAACGATTATTCAAAGATGAATCGATTGTATTAAACTCAACAAAAAATAGTAATGAATTGTTTGATGAATTTATTTTTAAATTAAAAAAAAAAAATAGATAAGGCTTTTTTTAACAAACCGGTTATAAACAATAACAAAAATAAGAAACCATGGATTGATAAGGAATTGATATCAGTTGTGGATGTAAAAAATTTCTGGTATTCTAAGTGGGCAAAAGATCGCAATAATTTTGATTTAGAGAGACAGTACAAATTTTACAGGAACAAGGTGACCAGCATACGAATATTGAAAAAAAAAATTTATTACGAAGAGAAATTTGAAAAATGTACTGACAATATTTCTAAAACATGGGGCTGTATAAATGAAGTACTTTATTGTAACAACACAAAAAAAAAAAAAGTTGAATTGCTAAATGGAATGACCCAAAGACAAGCAGAAAGCAAAATAAATGATCTCAACAGGCAGTTTGCAACTACTGGAGCAAATCTAGCAAAAAAAATCTCAGAAAGAATATTCTACAGTCAGGACAAAACGAATAAATCTTTTGAATTTAGCTATGTGACCAAGCAACAAATTTTTAATACAATTAAACGTCTAAAAAATTCAAAATCACTAGATACATATAACATGTCAGCACACATGCTAAAAGAATGTAAAGCATATATAAGTGAACCTCTTTCTATATTAGTTAACAGGTCACTTAAGGAAGGTTTGGTAAATGATAAATTAAAAATAGGTAGAATAGTTCCAATTTTTAAAAATGGACAAAAAAGTGATTTGAATAATTACTGACCAATATGTCTAGCACCAATACTGGCTAAAATCCTTGAAAAAATTGTTCATAAATAATTAACTGAATTTTTAGAAAAAAACAAATTACTTTCGGAACGGCAATATGGTTTTAAAAAAAATCTAATACTGAGACTGCACTTGTGGATATGGTAAACTGTGTACAGAAATTAAAAGATCAGAAAAAATTTGTAACGCTATTATTCATGGATCTAACAAAAGCATTTGACAATTTTATTCACGATTTATATTGATTCCATCCAGCAACTCGGGTTAAATGCAGAAATCTATTTATTTGCAGATGACATTTGTTTAATATTTCAAGCTGATAGTTATAAAGAGCTTGAAATGAAAATGAACAAGGATATGGATATTATTTATGAATGGATGTTATGTCAGAAACTTACAATTAACACGAAAAAAACTAAATACATGCTAATTGGTTCAATGATACCTCAGTTAAAAGTTAAGATAATGAATGATAAGTTGGAACAAGTAAATGAATTTAAATACCTAGGTTTATGGTTAGATGCACAACTGAAATGGAGCGTACATACAAATTACCTAAGTAAGAAATTAAGTGCAATAGCAGGAGTATTTAGCAAAGTATCAGATCTGTTGCCACTCAAAGTAAAAAAAGGTTTGTATTACGCGCGTTTTCATAGTCATCTTAGCTATGGTATCATATTATGGGGAACAACATCAAAAAATAATGTTGAAGACTTACAAGTAATACAAAACAAAGCACTAAAAAACTTATACCGATATGACTGGCGGGAAAGAACAAAGTATATACATAGTTTAAATAATTTACTTCTAGTTAAAGATTGTATTGAGGTTAAACTAATGTTGCATATTCATAATATGGAAACATTAGCAATCCACGCAACAACATCAATACGGAAAGATACACATCAGATCAACACAAGAAATAAGAATTCGATTCATCTTGAAAGGAAAAAAACAACACACTTTGGCACAACGACAACAATACATCTGGGAATCCAATTATATAACAAACTTAATAACGGCTTAAAACATTAAGCAATAATAAACTAAAAAAAGAATTAACTAGAAAATATATTGATCAATATTAAAATCACTATAATTACAATTTCTTAAACTGGTTTATGCACTTAAAACTGATAAGATTTTTTTTATGTTATTTGTATTTGATTTTAAATTTTTTTAAATTTTATTTTGTTTTTTTTTTTGTTTTTATGCATAATTTTTGAGAAATCACTCATATACTCATTTAATTGTTCTTAACATATTATATAATCCAAATTTTCATTTACATTTTTTTTACTTTTTTCTTGTAAAATTTTTTGTTATAATTGTCTCTATAATAATTACTTGTTTTTTTTTATTGTTACTTGCTATTGAATTTTTGAATTTTTGAATTTTTGAATTTTTGAACTTTATTTTTGTAATTTTGTAAAAAGCCTTAAAATGAGAGAAGTCTCTTTAGGCATCATAATGGTTGAATAAATAAATAAATAAATAAATAAATAAATACAAAAGTGTTTACTTCACTCAGCTACTCTTATTTTTTTCTTTTTTTTACGCACTTTACTTACGGTAACGGTACTCTTCTCAATTTTCTCAATTTTATTTATTTATTTATTTATTTTTTTATTCAATTCTTAATATTAGTATACATAAGACGATTAGTCTTAATAAGAGTATACAAATAAAAGTTATTAAAAGAAAATATTAATTTAAATACACACTTAACTTACAACTAAACCAGCCAAATAATTTACAGATAATAAAGCAATTAATTCAGGTGCCTATTATATATTTCGATAACGATTACGATTTGATCGAACGAAATGTCAAAATGCAAAATTGCCATTATGTATTACGATATCGTTCAGAAATTGTCGACGAAATCGATAAAGTTTATCGATGTAAAATTTTACCACGAAAGAGACATCGAAAGAGAGATTTTGTACAAATTATTTCAATTTTGAATTGAAAGGATAAAATAAAAGAGATACAAATATATTTTATTTATATTGGACATTATATTATTTTATTTATATTGGACACTTGGGGTTTTGTTTTATATTTATGATATTTTTTTAAATAAAAATAAATTTATAATAATTTTTTATTGAAATAAATTTTAATAGGAATGAAAGGCCTGTTACAAATAGACTGCAATATGAAAAGATATAGTGTAAATAATGAGACACCATTATAGATTTTCCAAAGAGGTACCAGGATATCTTGTACTCACAAAACCAATTACCTGATTATGATCACATATCTAAAAACAAAAACTGTTATAATAATGTAAACTAATTACAATAAAGTATAAACTTATCAGAATTGCATTAATGCTAAAAAATCCCTTTCTACTATAACATCAATGTTGTACGTTTTGCTTCGGTGATTTAATTTGAATAAGCTTTCCATCTACTGCTCCAATTATTTCAGTAATTCTGCTTTAATCATAAAAATAATGTTTGCCTGACTTTTTTCTTCTAGTACGTAATGGAATTTGATCCATTTTGCACATAATTATAAACTGCAAATACATATAAAACTTCTTTAAGAACAAAAAAAATTAGCTGTGCTAGTCCGACATGGAAATCATTTCCTACGTTGAAAATCATTTGCTTGGTACAAACCGCACAGAATCTTAATACACTAACCAATTTAATTATATTTGGAATCGACGTATTACTTATTGCCTATTTCAATTTTTGTCCTAATTTAATAGTTTTAATAATGTAGATAATAACTCATCAAATTTATGTTTAAATAACATACGTATAATTTTCCAAATCTAGTGGATTAGAATAATCCCGAATATATGTTCGCTTGTTTTTCAATTCTGCAATTTGATAGCGTTTTTCAGCACTATCAGAAATTGAAAAATTTAACTCTGCTCAAATCATTTTATTTATAAAAACTTATAATTTTATAGTTATATTTTATTTAAACACTTCAACTTATTTTCAACTTAAAAATTTTAAATATAACATTATTGTTTTGTTTTTTTTCGTATAATAATTTGAATTTGACATTTAAAGAATGAAACATATGTCATTTTCATCGTAGATTTGAATTTTACAATGGCAGCATTTTTAAACACTTTCGATCAAATTTTCATCGAAATACATACTGACACTAACGATCACAATCGAATAACTTTAACGATAACGATGAACGATTCGATTAATTTCGATCGAAATACATAATAGGCACCTAAATTAGACTAAATTAAACAAGCTTAAAAAGAACACAAAAAAAAAACAAAAAAAAAATAAAATAAAATAAAAAGAAAAACAATAAAAATATTTAATTCAATTAAAGTAAATTCAATTCAAAGCAACTTATTAAAAACATGTAAGTAAAAACATGAGAAAGAGAAAAAAAGAAAAAAAAAATTTTATGTTTTAATTTTTCGTTAAGTATTTAATTGTATAGCATATGCAACGTCTGTATATGTAATATACTAAGTTAGTACAAATAAACATTTACTTAAAAAATGTAATTACTATGTATGTAATACATAGGAATGAAATAATCCCTTGATCTTTCTTATATGGAAATATAAAAGAAAGGAATTTAATTTAAATTTAAGTTTAAAATGAATGCTAAATTTATACCAATTCTTAAACTTTTTGTATATTAATAAAAAAGCTAAGATCTGTAATCAAACCAACAAACAAATAAACAAATTTAAAAAAATTAAAGAAAAAGAAATTTAGTTTATACCTACTTGCAAAAAATGATCTCACCAAAAAGAAAATAACAATTAATCACAAAACAAAAGTCACAATATAAAAAAATTAAGAGTAATAAAATATATACCAAAAATTTAATTATTTTTATTAGAGGAAAAACCAAACAAAAATGATTAGCAATTAAGTACCTACTTTTATTATGTTAAACAAAAAAACGTTAAATTACAATAAAATAATGTATTAAAAAATTTATCACAGAAACATGCAACATGCAACAAAGAGAAAAACTGAGACTGAATTTAAACATGCGTTTAATTCATCTGCTGGTGTTGATTGAGTGATAACAGATGAAGTTTGTGCGAAATCACCTGCTAATAATATAAGAGCACCTCCAAAAGGTTGTTGGTTGTGTCGTAAAGTTATGTCTAATGATGTTTTATGTGCCATTACGTATTCATCCTAAATAATAATCTCATATTGCTGAAGTACCTTCGCCATTCCAGATGATCTAGAAATATTGCATGTTGAAGCTTATGTAATTTGCATATTCAAAGTTGATTTTAATGCCGAATACTACAATGGTTCGATTAGGTGATGGCATTCACAATTGATTCAATACCTTATTTACCATTAAACATATATCTTCATTGTAAATCAATGCTTGATTATACCTTTCCGTAGTAAATTGTAAAACTAAATTAGCATTTGTATTACGTGCCTGATATAAAATGTCATCGTTCAAAGCATCTTTATATTTTTCCCATAACTGTAGTGGATGGATGTTGGACCACGTACATTAATCAGTAACAAACGCATATATATATTAGCATTCAGTATTATTTTGATGCACATTATATAGTCGACTTAAGACATTATTTGAAAATATATTTGATTGAGCGCTTACTACTGCTCCTTGTTTACGACGTTAGAACTGTTTATTGGATGCATTTCAAGTGAAATATCGTGGAACTTCTGAAAACAATAACGTTTTAGTCGAAGTCATCTATTTGACACAAAGAAGTAGCTAAAATTTAAGGGTGTTACTCCGAAAATGGCCCTGCCACTGCGTTTGTTACTTCTAATAGTACGTTTTCAAGCTCATGTTTATGGATAAACATGTTGTTTATGATAAACTGGTTGTTTACGTAGTGGTTTTCCCATACAAATTTGCTGAAAATCATAAACAAGTAGCGAGGTGTTTATATCAACATGTAACCCATCCATGAAATTGCGATGTTTTGTCGATTTTAAATTTTTTTTGCATGACCCTTGATTTTTTTGTCATAAATTCATTTTGTCATTTGTCAAAAAAAAACAAAAACAAAAAGAAATCAAAATACCAAGAATAGATAAAATTATGTGAATTTGTGTGAAATTAGTTTAGCTTCAATTAATGATCATCAAAAAAACGAAAAATCAAGTATAAATTCTCAATTATCATCAGCACGATTAATTGGACAATCTTGTATAACTTTAATAGAAAAAACTGAAGAAAAATTCTATAGAGTTATAGAAATGATTGAGAAATTACAAGACTTACATGGAAAGTTAACAGAAGAATTAAAACAAAGGATATTGTAAAAGATGCATTTTTATTTTTAATTCACTTAATTTAATAAGTTTTATATATTAAAAATGTATAAATAATAAGGCTTTATATATAAGTAAAAAATTCAAATGGAAAAAGAGATAATAAATTAAAATGATGATTATTTTTTTATATAATTGTAAATTGAATATTTTTGTATTTCGTTTTTGAAAGATTCTCAGAACTAAATGTTGAAGTGAGTAAAGTGGGTATGGTAATAAACTAAAATGTGAATTATTTTATTTGTTTCTCTGATATTATCATTTTTTTTAAATCCTCCATATTTTGTTTTATTTTATTCATTTATCGTATGACCAATTATAACAGCTTAAGTTCTACTCAAAGATAATACAAAAAAAAATTTTATATAAACAGTAGTATAGTTTTATATAAACAATTAACAGCTGATTGTTTTCCAAAAAACCTTGTGAACACTTGACATTTGACTGGTTTATGAACTAGTTGTTTATCCATAAACATGAGCTTGAAAACGTACTATAATACGTCTAATACTACTATTTTGTTCTGCTGCCTGAGGTAGATCAAAGACAGTAGACAAATAAAGATACACAAAAGTAGTTTGATCGTATGAAGATCACAGTTGTGATGGGACATTTTTACGACCTTACTATTTGGTATTAAAACATAAACAAGGACAAATTAGTAAAGACAAATTTTTTGTAACCCAGAAGCAATTTTTCCTGATTAAAACTAGGATAAGAAAATCAAGAATAATTTTGCGATGAGGCTCGCGCGAATTATGTCAATGCGTATAGTCACATTTATGCACAACAACAAAAATTGTGAAAGAGATGGTGAAAAATAAAATTCTATTTATATATATGGATGTATAGCAATGTGTATACTATATACAGCCCATTTACATATTTATAATTTCACAGCATAGAGTATACCTACTATATTTTGGTAAGGGCATTGGTTTGGCATATAATATATTTTATACAATATGTGTTATTTTTTATTTTTTTTAAATTCTTGTATCTTTAATGCTGTGTGCCTGTTTATGTTTTAATATGAAATAGTAAAATCGTAAAAATGTACATTCTCAACTCGGATCTTTATACAATCAAACTACTTTTGTGCATCTTTAGATATTTACTGTCTTTGGTCAGATGTTATGTCAGAAAGAATTTTTTAAAACAGCTTGAAGTTAACTAATTATCCACACTTAATTTTGCTAGCAAAGATTTGTCATACCCTTTGAAAAAGGAAGTTTATTTTTTACTTCTTAGTTATAAACTAAGAAATGTTACATTTTTTATTGGAATTAACTAAATGTTATGAAATTATTATTATTATTAAATCTGTCAAAAAAATGTTACCCAAAAATGTAAAAAAAAAAAACAAATAATATTCATTTTTTTATTTTTCACTAAACATTTACTTTATTGTTCTTGAGGAAAATTATTACAAACATACAGCCATACAGCATTCTTTTATTATATAGGTATAAGATATAAGATTTGTATATTAATACAATGGGAAAGATGAAATAGAGAATTTAAAAGAATGATTCTGTTGTTCTTAATGGAGACTTTTGTGTAGATATAGTATTATCAATGAATACAACTTATATAAATAAAGAAGGATGTTGGTATGTATGTATGTTTGTGTCAGAACTCATCTGAGACACATGGACCAATTTCAAACAAATTTTACTGGATGGTTTTTTATTACTTGAAATCGAGCCCGTGATATGTTGTTTTCCAAAATTCTGACTGGTTCCGGTACCTGCCATACAACTCCTAGCACTCAACGAACATATTTCAAAAACCAAAGGTGCTACAGAGCTAAAAATTTGTACACAGGTCTCAATAATAAACAAATATACCTTTCACATTTTTTCGAAATTTTAACATGGTTCGGGTAGCTGTCATACAGCTCTTAGCACCCGCCAAAAATACTTCAAAAACCAAAGGTGTTACAGAACTGAAAATTTGTACACAGGTACTATCTCAAAAATAAACAAATATGCCTTTTACCATTTTTAAAATTTTGACTGCTATGGGTAGCTGTGATACAACTCCAAGCACCCGCCAAAAATATTTCAAAAATTAAAGATGTTACAGAACTGAAAATTTGTGCACAGGTACTCTCTCAAAAATAAACAAATATGCCTTTCACATTTTTTGGAAATTTTTTATTGTTATGTACATTAATTATGTACAGGATTGAAGCAGTGCAAAAAATTTTTTTAAGATTTGCTTTGCGTAATTTCCAATGGTCAAATCCATTAATTTTACCGCCATATGAGCATAGATTGAACTTAATTCATTTGAAAACTTTGAAATTAAGACGAGAAGTGGCGGATGTTATTTTTCTTACTGAAATTATTAAAGGAAACATTGCTTCTCCTCAGATTTGTAATAACATCAACATTAATTTAAATAATCGCCTACGAACCACACACTTCTTTACATTAAGTTTTCATAGAACCAATTATGGCAATTATGAGCCAATTCATAGAATGTTACTAATTGGTAATAAACACATAAACTATATTGACTTCACACTTTCGAAACAGACTCAAAAACTTAAATTATATAAGTAATCTGTAGTAATTAAAATATGTGTGCAATTTATTTCAATGTATTTAACTAGTTCTAAGCTAGATATAATTGTAATTTGTAAATTGAATGTGTTATGTTGTATTGTAAAAAAAAATAATAATAATAATTGTAATGAAGTTTGAGCTAAACTAAATAAATAAATAAATAAATAAATAATTATTTAAAATATGCTAAATACAGATATTGTAAAAATAATATAGGCATATTGTTTCAGGAATAAATAAATAAAAATTAAGATGCGCCACTAAAGATATATATTTTTGGAAAGCTAGCAATTCCAGTAATCTTTCGGATGTTGTCATGAGATCCTAGCGAATTTAATATTTATTTTTGATAATCAGATTTGTTTTTAGTGATATATTTAATTTATGGAATAAAAGTCGAGTTTCCTTTGTACAAACAAATATATTTAAATTTTATTATTACGCAAAAACAAACTTCACTATTTACGATTTAATAAAGACTAACATATACGAAAAAAAAACAAAACATAGTTCATAGTAATTAACTTCATGGCCTACTTACATTACTATGAAATTTTCACGATTAATGGAACTTATATTTTTTTTGATAGGATGAGTTTTAATAAGGTTTTTAGTGTCGTTATATACATATGCATCCTGCATTTTCAAATCCACAATTTAATTTTTTTAAAGAGAGTCGAAATATGTAATATTTATTTTATTTATTTATTTATTATGCTCCATATATTGTACAATTAATTCTTTTAAAACTATTTACTTAGATACAGATATATAATTATCTTTACTACAGTTGATTTGTATTTTTTTATTTTTATTTAGAAGTTTTCGAGTTTAATACTATAAATTTACAGGAAAATTGGAGATGAAAAACCTTTTTGAATTTTTGTTTTGTAAAACTTAACGCTAACTTAAACAGTAAAACCTATCTATAGTAAAATCTATACGTACGAACTAAACTAGCCTAATTTTTTTTTTTTAACTTAATTTAAATTTCTGATCAGAGGATTTTCTGACATGAACAGTTCCGAGTGGAACTTTACAGTTAAATAACTTATTTTTTCTAAAATTGTATTCATGCTGGCTTTATCATGCAGCTTTTTGGTTGAATACCATCTGGGAAGATTGAATACAAGTTTCAAAAGTTTATTTTGCGCAATTTGCAATTTTTTGGTATGACTAGCTGCACAATCTCCCCAGACTGGTGCCGCATATAACATTATTGGTTGAAAAATTACCTTAATAAGTATCAATTTGTTTTCTGTGGATAAGATTGATTTTCGGTTAATAAGGGGATACAACATGCGAGTACATTTGTTAATTTTATCAATAGTGTTAGAAGTTTGCTTTTGAAAGGTTAGCCTTTTATCTAAGGTAATGCCTAGGTATTTAATAGTATCGGCCCAGTTAATTTCGTCATTTTGCAGTTTTAATGGTATAGAAGGTAAAAGAGAGGCTTTCCTTTTTTTCGTAAAATAAATTGATACTGTTTTGGAAGCATTAATTTTTACTCTCCATTTTGCATAATAACTAGAGAGCTTATTGAGCGAATTTTGTAGGTTTGTTAATATGTGATTCGGATTAGTGCCAGCAGAGTAAATTGCAGTGTCATCAGCAAATACTGATATTTTTGTAAACTCTAGCCTAGGGATATCTGCAGTGTAAGTGTTGTACAAAATTGGGCCAAGTACCGAGCCTTGTGGAACTCCTGCTTTAATTTCATACAAATTGGAGCATGTATTATTCAATATCACACGAAATACTCTTTGATGAAGAAAGTTTTGTATGATTTTAATTAAATATATAGGAAATTTATACACTTCTAATTTATGAAGCAAGCCAGAGTGCCACACAGTGTCAAAGGCGGAATTTATGTCAAGCGCTACTAGACCAATAGATTTGCGTTCTTCTAAGTTGGATTTAATGTAATTTTTGACACGTAGAAGAGGGTGAATGGTACTATGCTTTACCCTAAATCCAAACTGTTCGTTTGGAAGAATTTTTTTAGTTGAAATAAACTTTTCCAGTCTAATTTTTATGAGTTTTTCAAATATTTTTGAGAAACTGCATAGCAAGCTGATAGGCCGAAAACTACTTAATTCCTCCATCGGTTTTCCAGGCTTAAGAATCGGAATAATATGAGCTTCTTTCCATATATTCGGGAATTAACCTAGTTTTAAACAAGAATTGTAAATCAAAATTAGATATCTTTTTGCGTTTAATGGTAATTTTTTGATACATAGATTAGATATGTGATCTGAACCTGCAGATTTTTTAGTCTTTAATTGGGCAAATATTTCATTGACAGATTTCAGTTCAATTTGTTCAAAGGATTCTATTTCAGCTTGATCAATTTTGCTTACAGATTCCTCCACCATAAGATTTGTATCATGGTCGCTTGTGTTGTTGTTCACGGCGTGTTTGTTATAAAAATTTTTAGCTAATGCATTTGCTTTATCAATATTCGTGTAAAATGTGTTACTGTCATCCTTTAGAGTACCTATAAATTTATTTTTATTTTTTAAAACTTTTGAAATTTTCCAAAAAGGTTTTGACGATTTTTTCAAGTGCTTAAGAGTATTAGACCATTTCATATTTCGAAACTCACTTATTTTATGTTTTAAAAAATTGTTGAAGTGTTGTAATTGAGCATAAAAAATTACATTACGACTACGCATCCACTTTCTCCTAACAGTGTTTCTATGCCTGATTATATTTATTATATAGTCAGGTAATTTTTCGGTGTATTGCTTGACTATTTTCATGGGTACAGCCAATTCAGTTGCTCTTTTAATTTTGTTGTTTAAATTAGATATCATATTGTCTATTTGGTAACAATAGTCAACAGAATCATTATTATTGGTATTTAGTTCCATTTTAAGAAACTTCTGATACAGATACCAATTTGCATTGTTAAAATCCAAATAAGTACGATCATGTGATATAGTTTGTTTGCTAACGTTTAAAGTAACCGGCAAGTGGTCAGATGACAGATCATTAATTGTAATAGGTTGGGAGCAATATTCTGGTATGTTAGTTAAAAATATATTTAGTGTAGAAGGTAGTGAATTACTATTATAAGGAATATAGGTATGGTCAAAAGGATATAATAATGTGAACCTATCACTTAGTAATAACTGATATAAAATATTTCCCCAACTATTAGCCCGGGCACATCTGCACATTTTGTGCCTGCAATTTATATCGCCTCCTATAATGAAGTCACCTGTAGTTCTTGAAATTTTTAGTAGATCTTTTTTGAAGTCATTTTTATTTAGATTTCTTACGTTCAGGCTACTTATGTAATTTTTAGT
Organism: Argyra leucocephala; assembly: GCA_963942445.1. Classification (NCBI taxonomy): domain Eukaryota; kingdom Metazoa; phylum Arthropoda; class Insecta; order Diptera; family Dolichopodidae; genus Argyra; species Argyra leucocephala. The sequence continues at coordinate 90,544,041 of OZ012680.1, forward strand.
GCCGGAAAAATAGACAGAAAAAAGTTTAATTTTCTTGTTATCATTTAATGTTACCTCTATACCAATATTTTCTATTAAATCCAACTTTAAAGGTTCAATTAGTTTATGCTTAATATCTTTTCTAATAATTATTGCTACACTCCCACCACTTGTTGTAAGACGATCTTTCCTATATATATTAAAGTTCGAGTTTTTTAGGATAATATTATTGTTAAGCCATGTTTCACATATCAAGCCAACATGAATACCATTTTGTAACATAAAATTGAACAATTCATGGTTTTTGTTCTGAATAGATCTAGCATTCCATGTTAAAATATTTAGTTTATTACTAACATTCATTTTGAATATAAGTATTTAACCGAAAGTTCAGTTATAACCGAAAATTGTTCAGCCTTATTTTTGCAATTACTTAATTTATTTAATAATTCATTAGTTAAATTTAATATTTCATCAACAGAAAAAAGATCTGAATTATTTCTTATATTATTACTACTATTACTATTGAAATTATTATTACTATTACTACTAATACTACCTGCTGGAATTTTATTGTTATGACAGCTTATACTTGCAGCAGTGTTACTATTGTTGTTCTCCCAAAAAGAGTTTGATCTACATACAACATTGTAAGGTAATGAATATGTGCTTCTATTATTGTTGTTGTTGTTGTTACTATTGCTGTTACTATTGCTGTTTGTCTTGTAGTAAAGAGTGTTTGGAAAAAGTACATTGTAATTACTTTTACTCATAGTTGCATTGTTGTTGTTGTTTGACACTGAGGTATTTTGTCTTACTTTATTGTTGCGACCCAAAAGAGAGATATATGTTTTCTTATTATCACAAATACTATCAGTGGAATGATGTTCACCGTGACAATTAGCACATTTTTTAATTTCTTTGTTTGTACAGTCAGTAGTTGAATGACTGCCGGCGCAGAAAGCACATTTTGTATTTACGCTACAGTTACGTGATCCGTGGCCAAACATCTGGCAATTGTAACATTGTGTGATTTTTTTATTGGTGGTTTTACGTTCCCATCTAACTTTAGTGTTGAATATATAAGTAAACTTATTACGTAATTCGTTTAACTTAATTGAATTTTTTTCTAAATATACAATATATAGTTGTAAATCATTATATAAATTAGTGTTTTTATTTATTGATTTGATATCCAAACATTTTAAACCTTTTTCCAATAAGTTATTCTTCAAATCAGTGCAATTGTAGTTGTCCAATCCAGATAATACAAATTTTAGTGGCTTAGTGCTTTTCGATTCATATGTAAAAAACTCTAGATTGTTTATTTTTAGTTCGTCGAGTGCTTTTGTGTAAGATTCATTTGTGTTACAATACAGTTTTATACCAATTGAAATGGATCTGACATAATAATCATTTACACCAATTTTTTTCATAAATTCGTGAATTGTTGAAATTTTTTGTTTTATTATAGTTATTGGTGGTGGACCATTTTTCTTAGAATCAGTGTTTTCAATATTATTTTCGCATGCGTCCTCCATACACGTGCTTTCATTGTCATCATCAATAGTTTGTAGAGGTAAGTAGTAATTACTCTCAGAAGTTTTCTTTTTTTTTTGTGAATTGTCAAAATCACTGTTATTATTTATTTTAAAACTTTTCGCCATGTTTGTGTCTTTTTGCAAAAAAGCCACATTAATTTCATTTGAAATTCTTTTCCTTTTTCGAATAATTTTGAGATTTGGAATTCAAATAATTAATTTTAATGTTGTAAATTACAATTATTTTTCTATAATATGTTGTATGAACAAAATAATTTCTTTTAATAACTTTAGAAGTTTTCTCGATGCAAGCAAAGGGAATACTGAAATATGTAATATGGAAGTATAAAAAATTTTAATATTAGAAAATTTAATAATAATATTACCAAAAATTAAATTTGGATTTAATAATGCTTTAACAATTTTTTTAAATATTTGTATTACTTTCCGATTTTCACTCGCGTCCGGATGGATTGCTATAACGAGCCGGATTTGGCCCGCGGGTCTTACTTTGGCGACCTCTAATATAGTGGATAGTAATGACTATAATGATGACGAAAATATCAATTTTGCTGCAAAACTTAGTGGTAATTTGGATTAATGATATTTTGAACTACATTTATATTTTAGATTCATTAAAATATTGGGAAGAAAATAAATTTTTTTATTTGTTTTTTTTTTTTTTTTTTAGAATGGAATCGATTATCATCATGCTAAACAAGGATATGTTTTAATGTTTAAATGATTACCATCTGCACCAGATAATTTGCTAAAATATGCCCATACAATGTTAGGAGTTGGCGGTTTAGTTATTAATAAATAAAATAATAATGTAAAAATAAAACTTTTTAAAATATACTTTTATCGAAACCAAACTAGCCCCCTAAAAATTAGAAAATAAAACTAGTGGTGGATGTTGAGCATCTAGAACTACTATAAGATAAAACGCAAAAGTATATAATGAATCTTGCTAGAATATTGTTAATGGAAATTTGGAAACGCTCTATGATGTTAAAAGAACCAAGCTTTGTGATGTTCTTTTAATATTCTTGATTTTTTCAAGCGACAAATATTAAAAATATCCATTAACAATATTCGAGCGAGATTCATTTCGAATATCCATTAACAATATTCGAGCGAGCGGGGCTAGTTTGGTTTCGATAAAAGTATATTTTAAAAATTTTTATTTTTACATTATTATTTTATTTTATACTTTTTAGCTTTAAGTGAAACCTATAGGTATTATAATTTCAGAAAGAGTATATAAGTGCAAACTCTTCTGTCTATAGCACAACTGGTTTTCGAAATATGCCTGAGACGTGCTAGAAGTTGTTCAGCAGTAACCCGAACCAGTGCAAATTTTTGAAATCGGTAGAAAGCGTATTTCTTTATTTGTGAAAAAGTATCTAAGTGTAAATGTTCATGCCTGTAATACAATTCGATTTGAAATATGCCTGAGACGTGCTAAGAGTTGTTCGGCAGCAACCCAAACCTGTCATTTGATAGCTTTGTAAAGTACCGTTTCCGGTTGCTTTTTTCATCATGAGTAACTGTGCAAAATTTCAGAACTCTACCCTTAAATTTTTTGAACAAAATTATTTTTTTTCTTTTTGCGTTTGGTTTTAATATTAACAAAACAAATCCAACCTACCTACCAAACATATATTTATATATACAAATCCAACCTACCTACCAAACATATATTTATATATACATATATACATATATACATATAGACACTGGCTAGTTAATATAAAAGCAAAGCCGTTAATATATAAAGATACACAAAAGTAGTTTGATCGTACAAAGATCAGAGTTGAGATGGGACATTTTTACGATCTTACCTTTTCATATTAAAACATAAACAAGCACACACCATTAAAGAAACAAGAATTAAAAACAAAAAAAAAACGTACATTTAATCACAGAAAAAAATAATATACAGAAATTTAATCCCATATAAAAATTTTGTATGAACATAAAATTAACGATTTTATAAGAAAATCAATAGCTCCATTTCTCGTTCATATATAAATCTACAAATACATGTGCAATGCATATGAACATGAAACAAAAAGATAGAAAATAGATAAAATTTGAGAGAAGAAAAAAATACCTTTATTTTCATTATCAGTTGTTGCTGAATGCTGATATATTGTAGGAGTAAGATCAAGATGTATGTCGGATATACAGCAGCGATTGAAATTTTTTTTTTTTTTGTTTAATCATTATTATGAATTGACGAATTTAAACAAAAAGGACACAACAAAAATTTTTTTTTTTGTTACATATTATGATTTTGATTATATGAATACTAGGGGCCCCTGTTGAGTAATTATATTTCAAGTTGAAATCAAATTTAAAATCTTTGATAAAACAGTAATGACATAGACTTCGCACGATATAGCAGAAACCACTCGTGTTTAATAAAAAGTTTTGTGGTTAGTAAGTTTTATTTAGGACACATTAATACACGTCCCTCATATACTGCTTCGTTTCCGATATATTCCCTATAGTAAGTGGCATTTAGTGATAAAATTACTAAAAATAAAAAGTTTTGTCATTAAAGAGGTACGTATATATATACCTACATAATACATAATTTTAATAAAAACTATATTATTACTACAAATAACAAAAAACTTAGAAACAGTTACTTAAAAAGATAAAAATGAAGAATTCAAGTGATTTGTTTTTTTGTTGTTTTTTATTTTTTATTTTAGATGAATTTGTTTTTTTGTTTTTTTTTTTGGCATATGTATATAGATTCATTTGCAAGTCCATATGTAAATTATAATAACTGATTTGTTTGTTTCTGTTTTTTATTTTAATAAGAACTCACTATACATAATGTATTTGCTGAATAATAAAATCATATGAGTAAAAAATTTTCAAAATTGTAGGTATATAAATATGTATGGATTATGTATGAATGTAATTCTGAAACAAATTAAGCTCACAATTCTGCAAGAGAATTAATAGAATTTGGGTCTATATTTTCATTAACCAAAACCGTGTTTATTTATAAATTAAGAATATTTTTGGTAAATTGAAAAAATAATATAAAGTTAAAATGCTTGTCAATTATAATTATGGATAGCTACTTTTACTCTATTATGTAAAGATGAAATTGCCCGTCATATGATTTTTTTTTGTTTTTGGCTTTTTATATTTTTGTTTGTTTTTGTTTTTTATTTTAATAAGAACTAACGAATAATGTATTTGGTGAATAATAAAACCATATGATTAAAAAATTTTCAACTGTGTGAGCATTATTGTTTTATATACCACTACTATATTAGAAGTTCAATAAGGATAATTATATATACTCTAACTCTACTATATAAAAATGAATTTGCTAGTCATATGAACAATTCAACTGATTTTTTTTGTTTTTGCTTTTTTATATTTTTTATTTGAAATGAATTTATTTCTTTGTTTTTATTTGGCATATGTAAATAGATTCATTTGAAAGTATATAATATAAATTATATAATAACTGATTTGTTTGCTTTTGTTTATTACTTTCATAAGATCTCACTTATGCATAATGTATTTGCTGAATAATAAAATCATATGGTTACAAAATTTTCAACTGTGTGCGCATTTTTGTTTTATATCCAATCTTATATATTATATATATTAGAAGTTCATTAAGGAGTAGGAGAATCGAAATAAAATAAAAAGGTGTCTACTGCGCAGGACCTTAAATGCTTGTCAATTATAATTATAGATGATTATCAATGCCTCTATAATCTATATTTAAAAAGCCTCGAAACTAATTTTTGCTTCGTGAGAAAGGGATTTTATTTGTATGGAAAAACGAATATTTACGAAGATTTTCGATACAAATAAAATCTTTTTTTTCCATTGCGATTATGAATTTAAAAAAAAAGAACAACACAAAACTTTGTTCTGATGCGTGGTTCTATTAAGTATTAAATTTTGTAATGATGCCAAAATAAAAATACAGATCACAAGAACTGAGAAATAATTGGATTGAAATGGAATATATTATATCATAAAAAAATAATTACTATAGTTACGACTGTGCAATTGCACAGTAGTGGTTTTTAATTAAATTTTTCCACAAGTCGTACCAATAGTCGGCACTAAAATAAATATATTTTAATAAAGTAATAAAACTGCAAACACAGAATAGATTTTATTTTACAGATATATATATAATTTTAAATGGTTAATTCAACAGTAATAAGAATTTTATTTATCAATGTTGAATTAACTATTTAAATTTTTATATCTGAATAATAAATATTTATATTCAGTAAAAACTAATCTTAATAATATACTATCACTGTATATTATTATATTACACTGTACAATTTTTAAATAATACTCTTTAATAAATATATGGTAGCCCTTAAAAGGGCAGTTGTTTTTTTGATTCTTATTATATAATATTGTAAAATTTTATGGTTTTTTAAAACGAATGGATTGGATTTTTTTCTTTTAATTTATAATGTGTTTTGTTTTTTTGTTTAAGTTTTAATAATTTTTAACTTTCTATTACTACTTGTTTCTATTCTACAGATTCTCTTTTTATTCTTGCGTTTTTTTTCTGATTGGACTCTTCTTTATTGAATATCTCGATAAGCCATGTAGAATTTGTTGTTAATAAAACTAAAATTAAAAATTCTAGCATATATTTCCGATGATTTAGGCATTTAGGCAGAAAACCAGCTTTTAAATTTTTCACAATTTGCTGTTTCTTGTATGCAAATATCAACTATTTCGTTTTTAATTTACGAAGTACAAGAATTTGATTTGAAAAACATGTAAATTTTTTTAATATGATACGAACAAACCTATGAAAAAGATTTTTGGTGTAAACGTTTATCATGAAGAATATAACAAAGAATTTTGAAAATATATTACAAACCTCAAAAAATAATTCTGATGGTACTTGTAGTGCAAATTTTTCACTAGTTTTATTTTATACTTTTTAAAGGGGCTAGTTTTATTTCGATAAAAGTATATTTAAAAAAATTTTATTTTAACATTATTATTTTTATAAAAAAATTTTAAATTTTTTTTCAATATCAAGTAAACAATTTTCTATAAAATAAAATATTTTCAAACAAAATGTCATCAATGCGATTAATTGCAACGCTGTATTATTTTATTAACCTAAATTAAAATTTAGAGTGATATTCCTAAAAATACTGATATTCATATGAATATGATATTGATGATGAATAATAATAAAGTTAAAAGCAAAAAAATATCAATTAATATTTTACCTCTTATTAATTTTGAACACTTTGTAATAAATTAATAATAATTAGTAAAGATAACAACAACAAAACATCTTTCTAAATGTTACATATGAAGAGGATTTACCAACAAACAACAAATAATTAAATGATGCAACAATGTAAAAACAAAATAAAAACAAAAATGTACATAATATCCTCAGAATAACTCCAAATCATAAAATATAACTAGAAATCATAATTTATATTGACGTTATAGACGCAAAATAATTTTGTTGACGTTAATCAGAGTTGCATAAATTGAATAAATGAATAAGTAAATTTAAGGTTATTTTGATTGAATGATTTTAATAATAGTAATGTTTTAAATTGTAGTAGGTACTATTTATTAATTTTATTTTATTTGTTGTTATCTGCTTTTATGAAATAAATAGTAATTTATAATAATTAATAATATAAATATGTAATACAAATTACAAAATTTGATCTGTAGTGTATCAATAAATTTTTAATAGTAAATTAAATATATACCCAAGAATCGAGGTACTATATCAAAACGTCAGATTTATCAAAAACAATAATATTATAACCATTATACAAAATTTATATTCTAATGAAAATAAAAAATAAATTTATATAAATATAAATTTTTGAAAACCTTTACATCATTTTACTTTTAATAAAAAGAACATTTCGATTTATTATATTGAACTTGTTCTTTTTGTTAAAAGTAAAATGATGTAAAGGTTTTAAAAAATTTATATTTATATAAATTTATTTTTCAAAAAATACATTTTACAATTAAATTTTGGTCGATTTTTATAATTCACAGATGTTCTTTTGACATCTTCTAATAAGTTATAAAATCAATCAAAATGAAAATAGGAGTTGTATAGGTAGTCTAACACTAAAAATACCTACTGATGAGTTCTAATAGTGTTATGATGAACGAAACAATTTCCTAAACATATTTTGTTTGTTAATTCTAGTGAAAATGTTGGCGATTTATAAAGACAGTATGTTTTGTGAAATTAGCACATTTATTTTATATGTACCTATACCTACATTCAACAATTCACACTTTTTTTTCAATTCAACCAAAATATAAAAAGGAAACTTTTGCAAGGAGAATTGAAAAGCAGAAAATAAGATTCTAATTGGATATATAACTATATATGGATCTATACCAGTGTGTATACTGTGTACAGCCAATACATATATTTTATCATTTGCACAGCATAATATAGAGTACACTATATTTTGGTAATAGCATTCATTGGTTTGGCATAAAATATATATTATATATGCGTTTTTTTTTCATTCTTGTTTCTTTAATGGTGTGTGCTTGTTAATGTTTTAATATGAAATAGTAAGATCGTAAAAATGTCCTATCTCAACTCTAATCTTTGTACGATCAAACTACTTTTGTGTATCTTTATAATATTAACGGTCTTTGATAAAAGTATATAAAATAATGAAGTTCTAGTGGTACGTGAGAAGCATGCTATTCTTTAAAATTTTTGAAAATTTAGACCTGGAACATCTATTCAAAGAAATTATATTATATTTATTTTATTTAATTATTGTTGTAAACTTTAATTGATTTAAAGTAAAATTTACCCTAGATTTCATTTAAATTGGCTTTAAAATGAGAAATTCAATTGAAAAACTTATTATTTTTTTGCATACTAAAACTTTTTATAATATATATTGTAATTAAATATTTTTTTTATAAAATGTTTTAATATGAATGTACTTAAATATATTGAAAATATATTAGGAAAAAATCATTCAAATATATTTTAATAAATTCAAAATAATAAGTGTTTTTCTTCTTTATATTTAAAATTGTAATCAGTTAAAGAAAACCAATTTATGGATTTATTTTTCTAATCAATTGATGTTAGATGTTACGATTAACTTTAAATAAACATAATTTATGATCATAAAATTAACATGTTTCTATTATTAAATTATTTGAATCATCTTTTGATTTCTTACACCAATCAGCACCGTAACAAATACTTTGATGTTCTTCATAAACACCTTCTATTGTCATGTTAGAGAGTCATCATCAAATAATTTTACAATCCTAAAATTTTTAACGTGCATGCACATAAAATTAAATTTTGATGTTGTGTAGTAGGAAATACACGAATTTTCCAAATACCACCTTCTAAATTTAAATCTTGAATAGATTTTTGAAAATTTCTTGTATCAAGTTTTCTTAGGTGCCTATTTCACATCATATATTGACACTATATGGATATTGACAATCCACATATTGACAATATATGGATGAAAAGAATGTAGACCGAAGACACATCAATCATGCACTCGTCAATCTTTTTATACATTTTGCAAGGAAGCAAGGAAGCACTGTGGAAGTGTTCTGAATATATTGATAATTTCGAAACATATATGAATATTAAAAATATAATTTTTGGTGGAATGTTTTTAACTTCAATTTAAATTGAATTTTTAAAGTAAAGTAAAGGGTATAAAAAACAACAAATTATTTTTTTTGCATATTTGAATAATATATCAATCGTTTTTTTTATAAAAATTGCTATAATTATTAAAATTAATATAAAAATTATTCTTTTTGAATTACATCACAAATTAATATTATAACCTTATCTGAAAATTCCCCAAAAAGACATTGTTTTAATTCTGCTGATTGATGGGATGATTGACAGCATAACTGATGGGAATTTTGCTTGCATGATTGATGACATGATTGATGAGAATAGAACCACCATCAATCATTTCTCATCAATCAACGGTCAATCAACGGTCAATGATTGACAATATATAGATGAATGATTGATGTGTAATAGGGCCCTTAAACGATCATCATAACTTCCAGTTAATAAAATATTTTCAATTTTTGGATGACTTAACATTGCTGTAACATCAGCAATATGATTATGATTTGTATTAATTTTGACCATATTATATGTGCATCACGTATATCAAATGAATTTAATGTTGTATCATCACCACCAGTATAATATTAAATTTTTATTTCATTTATCAAAAGTACATGTCCAAATTTCAAAATTATGTGCAGTTAATGTTTTAATTTCCTCAAACTGATCCTTTTTAATTTCATGTTTCGGCCGGCAGTATACTGCAGAGATCACAATCGGGCCACCCAATCTTCTACTGAACTACACTAGTTGCGTGAAGGTAATCTTTGCTTTATTTATTTCTGGATGTTTAAGTGATGATTTTATTATGATGGCTGTTCTCACATGTGCAGTTCCATCGGGATGTCTGGGGTTATAAATGTTATAATTTGGTATTTTTAGGTAAGTTTCGTTGATGAAATAAGTTAGAAAAATTTTTACTTCTTGGGCATGTTGTGTTAAGCCATTGGCGTTCCAGACTGCTATTCTTAGTATTTTTCTTTTTTTTTTAAATTTATTAGTATAAGTACTATTTACAAAATCATAAGAAATAAAATTAAAAGAAAAAGAATTCAACATTAACTAAAATTCATTATGGATTATATAACTTATTAAACTATTCTTAAAAACCTTATCAACATTATGAATAACCTCAGGCAAAGAATTAAACAGATGAAGACCTTTGTGTCATTAAATTAATTTACCGTGTTAGAAGACACATCATGTTTGTCATACTCTCCATTAGTTTTTCCATCATACTCTCTAGTCTAGAAGCTACTTGAGTTTCATGCTGAATGTTAACTCTAGATTCTTGATGGATCATATTACCTCTCTGACGTAGTCCATGTCCCTCTCTGCCTATTTGTGCGTATGATATGCCAAACTCTCTTAAATGAATTAGTGTTGGTGCTGTAGGAATTCTAGGTGTTGTTGAGTTTATTGAAGTTTCAGGTATGAACTTTTGCCTTAGGGATTGAAACTTTCACTTACGGATTTCACGATAAACCATGAAATTTTTATAGTTTGCTGTATGATTTCGTTCACAAATTCCTTCTTGTTGTCTTTCGCTTTGAGTTCGAGCATGAATAGCGACATTGAGATGCAGAACAGAACAGTGAATGCTGGTATTAAGCTTATTGCAGAGAGAAGTTAAAAGATCACCTGTTGACCGTTGGCTTCTAAAGCGGTATTGGTGATCGTTTAAAATACATGAAGTATTTAGGTATCTCCATAGGCTTTTGTTTACAATGATTTGCATTATTTTGGAAAGAATCGAAAATTGCATTATTTTGAAAAGAATAATAAATTAGCTTTGTCAAGTGAATCTGAACTGATAGAGTTGTCGAAAGCAATCAGCGGTGGAAAGGATGATCCACAAAAGTTATTTTTAACACTTTTTGCAAAGGTCCAAAAGGAGCGATTGCAATGAGGGAGATTAATTATTTTCTGTCTCAACTTTTGATTGTAGATAAACTTTTGCTGATTGAAAAATCTCTTGCACTTGTTCCTAGCAACTTTATAGTCGACAAGTGAAGTTTCCGATACATTTGCCATATACTTTTTGAAGTGCTCCTCTTTAAAATTGATTGCTTTTTACAGATGTCATTAAACCATGTTTTGGGTTTCGGTTGACCATGCTTTGGGAAATGAGCTAGGAATGAATAGTTTCATCCCTAGCATAATTATTTTACTAATGGCATCTGCAGAAAAGTCAACATTTATGTGATGGAAGCACATCGACCAGTCGAAGTTTCCCAAATAATCAATCAGGCCTACCCAGTCTGCTCTGTCGTAGTGCCAAACTAATGTCTTGGGAATATTTTTTTGACCGGTCGATGAACTTGTGGACAAGCTTGTCTTAACAAGACAATGATCGGAACCCCCAATTGGAGAGCTAAACAGAAATATTGTATTTTTCTAGGTTTATTATTAGGAATACATCCAAGAGGTGCTCGTTTTGATTGGTTTTATCAGAAATTCTAGTCGGGTTCATAACAAGTTGGGAAAGTTGGAATATGTTTGAGAATAATTCAACTGGTTTGCCTTCCGGAGAGTTGTGGTTAGAGTTTTGGTTATGAACATTGAAATCCACGTACATTCTGGATTTTTTCCAGAATTTTGTTAATATCGTCGCATAGTTCCTCAATGACCATAGCTGTTTCTAGCTCGTTGGCTTTAAGAGATCTGTAAATGGGTAGTTCTACGGAAAGTGATGTGATTTGGGGAAAAAAAATACGAAATTTGAAATTTAAAAAATCTGGAACTTTAACAACACAGATCCAAAGCTCTATTATAATGCTTATTGTTTTTAAATGGAACACGTAATATTATGTTTTTTTATTGAGTTATAGGAGATTTTCTAAATTTGGTCAACACGACAATGACAAAATAAACACGACAATGACATTTTTTTTTTTTCATATTTTTTTATTGATAAAATAACAATTCATAGAAAAAATAAAAAAAATTACAAGAACTAAAATAACAATTCATATTGCAGTTAATTAAATAATATCAATCTTTTTTTATCTTTAAAAATTTAGATATAAATATTTAAAAATAGATACTCCCAGCTCAGAAGTATCTATTTTTTTTAAATTTGTACTTAGGTTTTTTGTTGTTGTCTAGGATAAGTTTAGGTGGTTTCAGTCTTTTTAAAATTTGATTGTATTTTATATAAGATATATCATTATCAACATATTCGAATATCGTTTTTCCTGGATTAATACTCTTCAAGCATATTACTTCAATATTGGGATTATTGCCATCGTCTTCTATTTCCGGACTCTTGAGACATTTGCTCACGTACCTATATAACAAATAACATAATGGAAAATTTATTAAATCATTTCGAGAATGTTTTAAAAAACTGACTTATATCGCTTTCCTCTACTTCCGACGAATTCTACTAAAAGAAAGATTCCAGTTGTAATGGAATCGACATCATTTACAGGTGACTGTGCTAAAGAGGATGAACTGGACAACGATGAAGATGAGTATACGTGTTCGATGTGTAGTTTATCTTTTGTATTAGTTCCAGATAGAATATTGATGAGTTCGAACTCGTCTTCATCATCCAGAACATTAGTGTAACTTATTGTACCAATTTCAAAATCATCACATTTGCTGTGACAATCAAAACAGCTTAACTTCCTCATACGGAAAATTGATAATTCTTTTCCTGAAACTACTTGATGTACTTCTAAAGTATCTTTAAGAAATAAAATTATTTATTAAGAGAATTTTAAAATTTCTTTAAATACTATTTATACCTCTGAACGAATCAATTTTTTGTGGTATTCTGCAAGACATTTTCTCAATATCATCTGTGAGCAGTTTTTTAGCTCGTTAGCCAAAAAATAGAACATAGTTTTGTTTCTGTACTATGTAGCAGGACTATCGCTTAAAAAATGTAGGGTGTCGATTGTACAAGGTAAGGTTTTCAAAATTGGTAGAAGATGGGCCCATATAGCTGGGCACATTCGCGTATTTTCATCTTGCTCCAAAAAAATTCTTATTTTTTCTTTCAGTTTTTCATTTATTTTTGTTTTTATAAATTTCGGAAGATCCAGATGTAATTATATTTTTAGTTTTTTCTTCTATTGTAGAAGTTTCCTGTTTTAACTTTAGCCTCTGAATCTTTTTTTGGTATGTTTTTATTTTTAACTTTAAGTTTTTAATATGCTCATCTTTACTTTTTAAATCTTGAGATCTTCTTTTTCTAGCTGCTGCATCAAGTCTTTTTTTATTATCGTCTCTAATTCTTTGCTCTTCATGCTCTTGAAGCGGATCATCTTCATCACTGTCTGCAGGAGTATTTTCTCTAAGGAAATTATCTATGTTGTTTTTCTTTTTCTTATTTTTTCTAGATTTTTTTTGACTTTCCCGCCATATTTTTCTTTGTTTTTTCTGTGCTCTTTCTGTCATTTCATTTATTGGAACAATTTTTTTATCAGTTTTACTTTTTATGTACCTTAATCGTCGTTTCTCTTTTTCTTCTTGATACATTAAAGTATCCGCTTTTATTTTTGACCATCTGACTCTTTCTGCTTCTCGCTTCTTTTTTAACATATCTTCTTTTAATATCTTTTTATACGGCATCTAAGCCAACAAAAACTGGTTAGAAATGTCATTGTCATGCTATTTTGTCATTGTCTTGGCTGACATTGCAACATGACAATGACACCACGACAATGACAATTTTTAATATTTTTTCTACCTCACGCAGAAACTATTTAATTTATTAGCAATTTTTCAATTTTATTGAAAAGAGGTTTATATAATACACATTTTTTAAAATTAATTATAAACATTTAAGTTAATTAAATAATAAAATTACTTACCACGACAATGATTAATTTCCTTGGGACATAACACAAATCTTACAAAAAAAACTAAGAACAACACTGAAACTATACGTTTTGGATTCCGAATTAAACTAACTTTTAATCTCTGTATAGTTTCTAACATATCAACTACATTATTTGAGATAGGCCATAAACTTCAGTCTCTCAAAATTTTAACTTTATTTTAAAAGAGGTTCAATACCGTATTTTTTTGATGACAAGCAAATAAAGTAAGAGAAAACCTATACTAATGAAGTTAAAATAATAATCTCTCTTAATTTAGAAAACTGAAACAATACTATTTTCATATTAGAGATTCAAATTTGTTTTAATGCAAGAGAAGAATGGAATTTTATTTGTTTGTTTTACATTTTGGTGTGGTGACAAGCCATGACAATGACAAAATAGAGCTTTAAAAGGCCATATTTCATTAAAGTTAACAAAAAAGTATTATTATTTTTTTGTGACCAGATAAAAACAAGATAAAAGAAATTAATTACGTTCTCAAAACTTTTCAATTCCTATTATTTTTCGAAATTTATACTAGCGACATCAAATCACATCACTTTCCGTAGAACTACCCAAATATAATGAAAAGATATAATAAGATAATGAAAAATTGGGTTGGAGCTTTTCATATCGTGAAGGGTGTTGAAAGCTACGTCAGAAAGTACATATAAAGTGTCACCTCGGTGTGGAATAAAAAGTGGAACTAAAGTATAGCCATTGATATTATAACTAATATCATCGCTTTTAACTTGAGTTTCACTTAGGGCTAAAATAGCTGGTCTTTCAAAGTGTAGGTGAGCTTCAACTGTTTTCAATTGATGCCGCCTACTAGTACTTATGACGTCTATGTTGTGTTTTTCTAATTTTTGCCCTAATGACTTCGTTACCTCATCATCATATGTGATGGAAGTTCTTTTGGGGTCTTCTTTTTTCCGTTCCTGTTGGAATAATGTGGTCATTTCATCCCTTTCCTTGTTGATAATTCTTGTAAGTATTGTGCTCGAGAATCCATTTTTTGCAGCTGTGTCGATAATATAATTTTATTCCTCATTATATTTATCCTTTTTCATAGGAACTGTCATAGCTATGGATCATTGAATGAAATAGGGCCATCTTTTGTTGGAAGCTATGATTTGATGTACTTGGGGTTACTCTTTATACGTGTAAATTACTTTATTGTTGTTTTGATTGTAATTAACAATTTATGAAAAGAATACAAAACAATGTAGAAAATCATTTAGTAAGCGTTTTTTGATCATCTTAGTTGGATTTTGTTTTATGGATTTTATAATTTTTATTTCTATTATTGCTAATTTGAGTTTAGTGTTATTGGATTATTTTTAAAAACATTTTTTTATAATTATTTTATATTATTTAATTATATTTAAAAATTATTTAACTTAAATAACCTTGTTAAGTTCATTGGTTATTTTTTTTTTGAATGGCACTTGATTATTAATTTTTTCTTTTAACTTTCTCTTAATTTCTTTCTTTTTTTCAATTTTATAAGAAAGTTGTTTTTAAAAATATTATTATTCTAAATTTAATTAATTATTAGCTCGTTCGATTAAATCAAATTGTTTTGTTTATATTTGATTCATCCATAATTATATGTAGGTTAATATAGGTAGAAAATTTTTATTGTTCTATTTTTTTTTCTTTATCACAATCTGCGTGGAAATTTTCCAAACCTGTTGCTCGTTGTTGGAAGATCTGATAACCAGTTTTCGATCTTCTGTAGCTTTAGGTTTTGTTTAGGTGTAGGGGGACTTTCTTATTAATTTTTTATTTTTGAGTTCCTTGAATGTTCATGTTCAGCATATTTCGCATTTGCTTTCCTTGGATTAGTTAAAATAAAATAAAGACAAAAATATTATTAACAGATGATAATGATAAATTTCAAATTTCTTTTATGGATTTTAAAGTTGGATTAAAATCAAAGAATTCCATTTTCCAGAATATTTATGATATTTATACTCAATATGTGGTAACAGCCTCTTTCTTAGTAAAGAAAAACTTCCAATAAATTTTATTCTATTTCGATTGCCAGTTAGTTCTATTAACCTTTTTGTTTCTTCTAGAATAAATTATAAACGAAACGAAGTTTCATAACATAATTATTTTGATTGTACATCAGCATTTACAATAACAACAACTTATTCATATGAAATAAAAATATAACTATACATATTGCCTATCCTTTCACACCAGTTGTTTCTGCTTTCTACCACACGAAATCCTCGCCTTTACACTATATTTTGCATCCAGTATAAAGATTTTGATGTGCAAATTTGTTGGTTGTGTTTATGCACATGTAAAAGTCAATTTGAGAAACGTTTTTTGTTTAACAAAATATTTGCACACATATATTTCATGGAATTAACCGGAATCATAGTAGAAGTGGAATAATTAAAAAAAACAAAGGACAAACAACAATGTGAATGAAATAGCGTTACTGTGGATATTTGGCTGTTCCTCCATATCGGTTGCAATCTTTCAAATTCAGCTCTTGCTTTCTTTAATATGTTTTGCACGACTTTTTGAGCCCCACCACAATTTGCTATAATACATCCTAAGTAGCAGAAATTGTTCACAAATTCTATTTGTTCTCCTTTCAAACTTAGATGTTTTGCGCTGGTTATTTATTCTCATGTTTTGGAAAACCAGAGCTTGTTCTTCAGAGAAAAGAAAGAGAAGAAAATTCAGGTTGATATCTAGTCCGACATGTTTGGCAAGTTGTTTCAGGTGTTCTAATTTGGTCTGCATGACGCTGAGTTTGTACGAAAGAAGACAGATATCATCTGCATAAACGAGGTCTTCTTCGTGTGAGACTCCAAGTTACTCCTTTCTTTTTTCAGCAAACCGTTACTAGTATACTATCTAGGACGATTGTCAAAAAAGGTGGTGAGAGCGGACATCCTTGTTTAACTCTCGATGTGATGGTGAAGGCGGCCTTTTTTTGTCCCCTGTGTATTACTGAAAGTTCGACTTCTTCATATAATGCTTGGATTAGGCTGACTATTTTTCAGGTATTCCTTTGTCCCTTGGTTCTTTCTATATCGCAGCGCGTTTATGTACAATGGAGTTCTATACTCAATTGATTGTTCTACTATTATACGAAGTGTGTTGTTTTTTGATCGACGCAACTTTGATGAGGATGTTCTTCGAAACCGGCTTGTTCTTCACAAATTGTTTTCTACAGTTTTTCTTGCAAGCAGCCTTGAATTATTGCTGCTATCGTCTTATATGCTATCTTAGCAATATAGAATATCCAATTAAGTCAGATTGGCTTTCTTTGGTAGTTTGATAATTATGCCCTTTTTCTATGAAGGTGGAATTCTTTCTTTACTCTAGAGCAATGGTGTATGGGGCTGTAGTAGTTTCTGTAGTACTTGCAGTAATTCCTTTGGTATGGCCTCTTATATTTCAAATACCTCTTACTTGCAAATATTCCTTCATAAAGCCTCTTATATTTCATTAATGCTGGGTAGATCTTCAGAAATTCTTAAGTTTGTCGATCCGTTGCTATTGTTGTTGTTGTAAAGTGCTTCTTCGTTAGCTGAATGTTGGATGTTGCTGACTGTTTCGAAGTGCTGTTCCTTTCCATCTGGGTTTCAGTATTTATCACTATGTTACAATCTGTGTCTCTGGCTGGATGTTTTGCTTTTTCGATTAGTTAGTAAATTTATCAATCTTGTTCTGACTGACGTAAGAGTCAGCTTGGGATGCAATCAATTCAAGGTACCTTTTGTCTTTTCTTGCTATTTTCTTAACTTTCTCTGATAACACTCTGTAGTGTTGAGTTGAGTTATTGTCACTCACTAGTTGCTTAGCAGCTCCGCTTTTCTTGATAAGGTCCAAAGTTTCGTAGGAGATGCATCATTTTCGTTCGGTTTCTTCTCAAAGTAATTTTTTTTGTGGGTTCCGGAGTTTCTGTATGTTGCATCTCTTGTTTCTAATGTTGTGACGATTCTTTCTTTTTTCCAGTTTGGTCTTGATATCTCCTGTGACCAGTTCACGGACACTATCTATATCTGGTTCTCTTAGGTTTCTCACATCCATAGCGGATGGTTTCCATCTTCCTCTGATGCACGTGTGGTCAATTTGGTTACGTGCATTTCTAATTGGAGAGGTCCCCGTATATTTGTCCCCGATTGTCCTTATGGAGAAAGATGGTGCCACAGATGGTTAACTCGAACGTTTGGCAAAACACGATCAATCACACGATCATTTGCTGCTCTAATTTCGCAAGTCTTGATGCTTCACGAAGAGTACGGACGTTTCATTGGGCAATCCTTGTCCTAGTTCATGGGCCGATATTTGTTACTATGGCATCATTTCTATTTCCCAGGCAATGTCTAATTAGATTTTTAACCTGTTTATAATGTCTAAGTAGGGGATTGGCCTGCTGTAGAAGACTACTTTGATAACTCTATCTGCGCCCACGTGGTAGGACGACGTCATAATTCCGCAAAATGTCACCGCGATTTAATAAAATAAAAACCAGAAATTTAAAAACTATTTTAAAGCTATTTTTGAATATTCTTGAAATTTTTAATTGAGAAAGGTATATTTGCATTATTTTTTTGCTATGTGTTTTATTTATTTTTACATACTCTACTCCAGCGAGTGCAAACCTTTTTTTTCGTAGTGGGTCATAACTAAAATAGTTTGAAGTAAAAATGACGGGTTATTGGATCTGAGTTATTTGAATATTTTTTTACAAATTTTAATATTTAACTGTTTAGGTAATGTTAGAATACTCTCGTCATTTAACGCGGGGCGTCATAAATACATTAAGCAAAAATAACCCAAAATCTAAGTTAAATATTGTTATCATACAGTATTTGTATGAAATTTCTTGCTTATGATATAATAATTGTTTAATATCAAGATTATAAGTTGTTGTGCTTAATGTCCAAGATGCAAAAATCATATTCTCTTCGAGGCGGTTCCAAGTAGATCCAAATATTTTAATAAGGCATTTCCCAAATTTTTCATACAAATAAACATATGCGGCAAAGCAAATATTTTTACATAGAAATTTCATCCATATTATTATCGGGATTTGTATTATTAACATTATTTATTTTTCTAGTAATAAAATTTTCTAATGGGTCGCACTATTACAAATTTACTATCAATGCCAACTCAATATCAATCAATACCAAAATATTTTTTTTTAAAAAGAAAAAAAGAAATTTGTATGGATTAGTTGGTATTGGTTAAAATAAATGAGAGAATAAAAAAAATGATTTAGATGCCGATAAGCAGTTTCCAACCAACACATATTTTTTTTGCATGGTTATCAAATTATGATGGTAAAATAAATATCATATGAAAAGAATCTAGTAAAAATTTTGAGCCGGAAGATATACCAGCAGCTTTTTTATCTAAAAATGCTACAAGATATGTTGCCGGATTTGTAATGAAGAAACTTTGAAATTTGTTTGCTTGGAAACATTCTTCTCCATCGATAAGTACAGGCCGAACAACATTCTTGTACACGTCATTTTAACTGAAATTATCCTATTGCAATTTTGCTGCCCGTTCTTATTCTGTTTTGAATATCTTCATAAATTTCCCCGTGTTTGTCCACTCTAAATATTTAAAATTTCCTTCATCCATAGAAAGAGAGTACTCATCCATATAAATAGTGTTATTTGGTTCATAAAGATTCGCCTCAAATGGCGGATACATATATTTTCTTTTTCTTCAACTTAGTCTCAATCCATTTCCCTCCAAGACCTCTTTCCATTTCGTCAATTTTATCAGGCCCTCCCATGTTTTATCTAAAGTTGTTGTATAATCTGCATTCTTAATTTTTTTCATTTAATACTTACAAAACACGCGCCCAATATCTTATGTGAAAAACCCATTGACCAATCTACGTAGAATGGTCATGGTAACGGGTGGGTGGTTTTAGTGGGTTAAAGTCTCTCGCTACCAATATAGTGTACAAAATTTTGTGTCATGGGCGTCTTTCGAGATTTCCACCATTCCCTCGAAAAACAAAATAATAAAAAAAAAAACAAAGAAAAACCTTTCCATATCCAATACTTATATCCAATAGATAATGTATAAATTATTAGATAGTTGTTGAAGAAATAAGTAAATAAATAAATAAAGAATTACAAGATTATGCCCACTGGAAACTAAAAAAACTAAATTTATTTATTAACAAAAAGCAAAAAAAAACCACAAGATTTCTACCAAATTTTTATTTTACTTTAAACTACTTTTTAGAATAATTCAACTTCATTCAACCATACCTACATTGTTCCTTATCAAATTTTTAATTTTTTGTGTTTTTTTTTTTTTGTTTTCTTTTCTCTATTTCTTACTTCTTTCAGTTGACAAAAAGCATTTGGATAATTCTCAAAACGATGAGGATTTGTGTTTTGTCGCTGTTATTTCTATGCATATTTTTTATTAAAAATATAATAGGGTAGACTGCCAAAGATCGTTTAATACAAATGGGCTTAATTAAGTTAATTGCAAATGTTTTTAATTGCCATTATTTAATCATAAATAATAAATAGACTTTTTGAAATTCGAAATTTTATTTATTTAAGTTTTATAACGTAAATATACATACATTATTTTTGAAATAATTTTGAGTTTATTACTTTTTCTTGTTATTCTTAACTATGTGATGAAAAATGGATGGAATTAGTTTCAAGTAGTGACTATTTGTGAAAGAAAACTATTGATAAATATAGAAATAGTAAATTTTGAAGACAAAATTTTAGAAGAAATAGCAATAGAAATATAGGGTGCCAATGTACATACTTGTAATAAATTGGTTTAAAAAACATATTGAATAAATATATTTTTAACAAAGCAGAGCAAAATCATATCAAAATGATTCCATTATACAATTATTGTTTTTTTCTAAGTATCAATTTATTTATCGTATCGAAATACTGGCGTATATAAGAAATTATTAGCCTTTATTTACATTCAGCACATACATTATTTTGTAATTTCGGATTCCCTTCTATTTAAAACTGAACAATAAACTTTATCGAATTATTTTTAAATAATTTAGAAAGTAAATAATTTAATTATTTTATTTTCAAAATTATTTCAAAAACAATGTGATTTGATTGGTAAACTCATCCTACTTGATACATGATTTTTTTTTTGTTTTCATAAAAACAAAAAAAAACAAATTCTTTTTCCTCTTATTTTTATTATCTATTATTTTTATTTACCAAAATTTCGCTCAGTTCATCATAAAAATGAAATAATTGCGTGTGTAGCATGAAATAGAGGAGCTAATTCTAATGCAATGCAAAAAGAAAAATAAAAACTGAAATAAACAGTGGGAGTGAAGAGATACAAAGAACCAAAGTCTGCAAGGATAAAATCGAAAAATAACATGAAATTATTTTTTTTTTCTTTATTATTTTACTCACTCTTCAAAATTTTAGGAATATGTATAATTGTGTGTATGTATTTCTGTACCAAATTAACGGGTAAAGCTTTTTAAAAACTAATTTATTTTGAAGAAGAGAAAATTGCAAAGCTCTCTCACTGCTACTCAATCAGCTGTGATTAGACACCCATCAGCTGCGATTAGACACCAATTTTTGAATGAAAAATTCCCATTGCTTCGGAAATCTACCTACGAGTGTATAACATGTTATCGATAGGTGTGTGAAATTTTTATGTTATTTATTTTTAAAACCAATTTTATTTTATTTTGTTTTGTAAATATTTATATTGTTATTCAGAATTCAAATAAATTTTTATTATTTATTTTTAAACAAATTTTTATTTCTTTTATTTTGTATATACATACATATTTATATTATTATTGAAATTCCAGCTGACCAATCTATGAAGAATTTAGTCAAAGCGTCGTGAACGTCGAGCTTAACAGGCAAGTAAAACTTTATCAGTGCTTGTAACTTCAATGACACTGCAAACCGTCGTCCTCGCATACGTCGCGTTGAGATTGACTCGACTATTAATATTATTAAATTTTTTTTTTATTTGAAATTTTTTTACTATTTTTATATAAAGTGGTATTCATAACTAAAATTCGACCAAAATTGTAGTTATCGAAGCCAATCGTGGTTGTTAGTTATCAGTAAACTGATAACTGAAAAAATTTATCAGAAATAGAATCGTGGTACTGATACTGTTACATACTGATAAACTTGCTGAAAAAATTTACTATTGTGAATACTGATAAATTTGAAATTTCAAAAATCAGATGAGTCATTGAATTAATTATTTTTTGTTTAGTTTTGTGAAATCAAATATAAATCAAATGTAAATAAAATTAAAAATAAGCTAATTAAATATTGGTTGAATTAAACTAACTATCAGTCTTTTATTTGCTGTATCACAACCTTATTTATAGAAAATATAAAATAAATTCATATCAAAACAAAAAAAAAGCAAAAGCCATTCAAAATTATTTCATATGAAAAAATTGTTAATCGAATCCTGTTATAATTTTGATTGGTTCTCCTATATTTTTCTTTTAATTTTCTTTTATTTTCAAGTAATTTTTTTTGTTTTTTTTTATTTTAAAATTATACTTAAAGTTTTTTTAATCTAAATGAATTTTATTTGACAATTTTATTATTATCCTTATATCTTATATGCATTGTTTTGTAAATTTATTTTTATCACACAACTTATTTATAACTTATACAGATTATAACAATTATCAGAAAATATGACAAATTTGAAAAACCCCGATACCAATTTATCAGTGACGTCAATAAAATTCACAATCGATCAGAAATCAATCGGTCGGAGATAGTTCTGACAACCACGATAGGACGTATCAGAATTTCCGAAGCTTGTCATAAATCCTGATAAATAATACTGGTAACTGACAACTGACAACCACGATTGGAGTGATAATCTTTCATTGTAGAACCACAGAATTATTTTTTAAAAAACTTATTTTTTAGTGAGAAAATTTGTATAAATATTGAAAATAGTCGAGTATTTTCCTTTTAATTTTACTTCGTGTTCGTCTACTAAAATACAAATTTTAATTCAACGTTAGAGTGACAGGTAGAGGTGGTTTTATTGACTCTATTACATTTTATATGCACAATGCACATATTGGCGCTTAAATTACGTGAAGCATTCTGTATTTGCTAAATACCAAAGAACAACTAGGATTTTTTTTTCGAATGGAATTGTAGAATGGTCTCGTGTTGCATGTTGCTGTATTTCGACACAATCGGAAATGTCTTCTAAATTGCTGGTCATCAAATTGCTGAACAACTTCTTCCGAATAACCACGATTTTTTGGTATTTTTCTAGGTTTTTCGAACTGCTCTTCTTCAGAATATTCCTGCCGAAATCGAAATCTACATCCCAAGCGATTTTAGCAGGCAAAAGTAAAGAAATTTTATGTTCCATTTTTATTGTTAATATTTTACTTTAAAACTGTGTTCACAAAAATTAATCAATAAATAAAATGCAAACAATGACAGTTTCTATTGTTTATTCTTTTTATTCTATTCTGTTCGTTTATTCCATTCGTTCGGAATATTCTATCGTGACATCATCAAGTATTCTATTCCTTCCTTTGATTCTTTAAAATGAATAAATCCATTGGTTTGTTATTTATAAAAGAGTTCTTAGGTTTATAAATTTCGATGCTTTCAGTTGAGTCTAGTTTCCTTGAATCTCTTATCATTACTATGTTTTCTTTGGAAATACTATGCTCTCTTAGATTATGTGTTCTGCTGCTTTGGAATGGATCTGAATGCCGTTAAATTCTTCTTCTTAATTATTAGCACCTGCTTCTTTCAGGTGCTCTTTGAATCATGTTTCCATGTTTCTCTTAGTTTGTCCTATATAAACTTTATTGCAATATTCCCGATTTTTCCATTTGATCAATTGAATCCATACTTGATCCTAGAATCGTCTTGTGTCAATTGGTTATGCTGCTATATATTACGTCTAAGGTCTAACCCAGTGGTTCTTAACCGATATTCCGCGGAACACTGGTGTTCCGCGAATATGGTCCAAGTGTTCCGCGAAATTTCAATTTTAAATGTATTAAAAATTAGAAACTTAAGAAAGATACGAAAACAAACAATTGTTCCTTCTTTTTAAATTTGAATTTTCTACTACCAAAGCTGGCCTATCCTTTTAGTATTCTGGTATGCATAAAAATTTATGATTAGCTCAATTTATGATTTTATTTATTACATGTGTTTCATTTCATATCATTAATATTTGCGTATAAATAATTTTGTTTCTGTTTTTATTTAAAAACAAAAACACAAAAAAAAATCGTTGGTTGAGTACGAATCATTTTATTTTTGATGAACAATAGTCAAGTGTTTATGTCCAAAAATTTTTTTCTAAAAGTTGTATTTTTCTTTATCAAAGTCAAAATTTTTAAAACAGCATTTACATTTGCTATTATATATTATTTCATAAATTAGGTCAATATATTATTGACTACTAGAAAAATACCTCGTTCAATGTAACATCAATTTTATCTTAATATTTTAATCATCAATTAATTTTTGTGAAAATTTACAACCCTTATAGCTCAAAATGGACCAATTTCTAGAACGAAATTGCGGTTCTCAAGAAAATAATAATGATGGAGCAAGTACAAGTGAAAGTATTAGCAGTGTAATTTTTTTTTCGTGGATTGGTGGGAATCTTCATAGTGGCAAAGAGCTCCGTAGCTTTCATTGTGTGCCAGATTTTTACTGACTAAACCACACCCCTTCCATTAAAACTAGTCCGACGGACTAAGCATTAATTTATTTCTATTTATATTTTCTTAAAGAAAAAGTTTACGGAATTCTATCGTATTAAACCTAGTGGCTTAGTTCTTTTAAGCCTTCTGATATCATTTTGGTTATCTAGCAGTTGAGTGGCGTCAACGTGAACATGACCCTCCGGACGAGCTATATGCTTTGTTGCATATATTTTTATTTCATTTTCTATGCAAGGAATTTTTAGATCTCTGTGCAAGTCACTGTTGAGAACATACCAAGGCGCATTTACCATGTTGCGCAAGACTTTATTTTGGAATTTTTGTATACCAAGTACATGTGTTCGTTTGGCACATCCCCATATTTGTATGCCGTACAACCATATCATAGGTTTGATTATCTGATTATATAACAAAATCTTGTTATATATAGGTAATTTAGAATTTCGACCTAAGAGCCAGTACATTACTCTATATTTATTTTCAAGCTCAAATTTTTTTCTTTCTGACGTGCTCTTTCCATCTAAGTTTGACATCTAATGTCATTCCTCGGTATTTAGCATTGTTTTCTTGGGGTATATTTACCCCATTCAGATTTACCGATGGTTGATTTTCTAATTTTTTATTTGTAAAATTTACATGTACTGATTTTAACTCATTGAGTTTAATTTTCCATTTCTTTGACCAGAGGTATAGCTTGTCGCTTGCTCTTTGCAATTTATTTGTAGCTTCGTCAATATTTGATCCTACTGCCATCAACGCAGTATCGTCAGCGAATGTAGCTACAGTTATATTTTCTATTTGTGGTAAATCATTGGTGTAGAGCAAATAAAGTATGGGAGCCAGAATACTACCTTGAGGTACACCCGTTTTAATATCTCTAATAGTAGAATACTCTTCGTCTTGTTTTATTCTGAATAGTCTGTTTTCTATGATTTCTATGGTTTTCTGTAACATATGATTTAGTTTATATATTAAGCCTCGATGTCATTCTTTATCAAAAGCTTTCCCTACATCTAGAAATATAGTAGAGCATACTTGCTTTTCTTCTAAAGCTTTTTCTATTATGTCTGTTATTCTATTATGTCTATTATGTCTGTTGATCTAAAGCCAAATTGATAATTTGGAATCAGATTACTATTTTCTATGATCGGACTCATTCGAATCAATAGTAGTTTTTCAAATAATTTTGTAGTTTTTCAAATATTTTCCACATATTCGGCACATACCTTATTCTTATAGCAGCGTTTATAATGCGTGTTAGCATTGTTATCGCTTTTTTCGGAAGTTCTTTCAGGACTTCCGATGTAATTAGATCAAAACCTGGAGCTTTTTTATCTCTCAGTTTTTTAATTTGCTCAACTATTTCACTCTCTGAAAATGGTGATATAACATTTTCTTGTCAATTATTATTTTCTTCAGTGAGATCATCTGAATCTGTCTCGTCTGGGCAAAAAATTTCTTCAAGATGATCTGCGAATGTTTCAGCTTTATTTTTATTATCTCTCGCCCATTCACCATTTTTCATTCTGATTGGCGGGATTTGAGAGATCGAGTTTTTGTACTCTTTGTTGCTTTTTTTTTTTTTTTTTTTTTAATGGCCAAAATAATGGGATAAACACCCTAGCTGCTTTCGCAGAATTTTAACCAGTTAGTAATAGTAATAGAATAAAAGAAAGTATAAAGGAAATAAATAAATAACATAAACGGAAAATAAGAAGAGAATAGATGAGAATTAGAAATAGAAAAGAATAGTAACACAGGTTTACAGACAACTTAACAGAAATTGATTCACTCGTTTTTTGAAAACTTCCAAGTTGTATTTTTGGGGGAACACATGAGGTGGTTGAGTGTTCCATAGTTTAGAGGTTCGGTTAACGAAAGAATTTTTTGTATTTCACAGTTCTGGTTCGAAGAGGCTCGACTACAAATTTGTGGGAAAGGGCTGCTCTGCGAGTATTTCGTTGGAATGGTTTTATTTTTGGCATAATACTTTTAATTTCGTCAGAACAATTACCCAATAGATATTTATAAAACAGAGTGGCTGATCCTACATTTCGACGGTGACTCAGCGATTGATGCGATTGATGGCTCGCTTTTGTACTTTATCTAAGTACTGGAGGGTACTGTTGGGTGCACCGCCCCAAATATGTGAGTTATACTCAAGTCGTGGTCGAATGTATGCCTTATATATTAGAAGAAGGTTGGATGGTGTAAAATATTTTTTACTTCTGCTTAAGAATCCCAAACATTTCGCGGCATCTTTTGCAATTGCAAAAATATGGTCCTGCCACGAAAGTTTGTTGTTTATCTCCATTCCAAGAATTCTTAAGGTTTCGGAGTTTTCAATATTTACATTATCGAAAAGGATGTTTGGTAATGAAGGACTTTGCTTCATTGATATTAGGCAGCTCTGGGTTTTTGAAGGGTTAAATTTTACCCTATTTACACTTCCCCAGGCTTGAATTTTTTGGAGATCGCTGTTTAGATCTCGAGAGATGTTATTTCGTTCTCTATTTACCGAAGTCTGAGTCACTTCATCAGCTTTCTCAAAAAAATACAAGGCATCAAGGGTGCTGTCATCAGCAAAGCTATGTATATGATTTGAAGACGTGGATAGGAGATCATTTATAAAGATTATAAATAATGTTGGAGAAAGAACTGAGCCTTGAGGGACACCAGCATTGATATTGAATGTTTGGGACATAAACCCATCCAAAACAATTTGTATTGAACGGTTTGAAAGGATACTTTCAATCCACGTATTGAGTAAGTTTCCTACACCAATTGCTTCTAGTTTTTTTAGTAATGCTGCGTGTCAAACGCGATCAAAAGCTTTGGAGATATCTAGAGCGATAACTTTAGCTTCACCGTATTTTTCTATGCATTGGTGCCATTTTTCAGTCAAAAAGGTCAAAAGATCACCAGTTGACCTTTTTGACCTAAAACCATATTGCCAATTGCTTAGAAGGTGATTGCTTTCTAGATATGTTTTTAACTGGAAGTTAATTATTTGATATTACTGATGTTAAAGCAATTGGCCGGTAGTTTGAGGGATTTCTAAGGTCACCCTTTTTTGGGATTGGCTGGACATGAGCTATTTTCCATCAGGATGGGTAAATACCAGAAACATATGATTTGTGGAAAAGTTTGCTCAGCGGTCTGGCTAGGGTGTTTGTTCAAATTTTTAGTACTAATGGAGGGATGTTGTCAGGCCCGGTAGATTTGTTGGAATTTAGATCCTTTAGAACTTTTGCAACAACTCGAGGACGGAAGTAAACTCTTTTAAGTGAGCATTCAGTTGGTTCAAAGGCAGGTGGAGTTACTGTTGTTACTGGTAATGTAGAGTTTCCTGCGAAAAATTTTGCAAGCAGGTCTGCCTTGAGTTCGGGATCTGAAATAACAGCATTGTTATCAATCAGCGGAGGTGTTGCTGATGATGAAAAGTTTTGTTTGACTATTTTAGCAAACGACCAAAAATTTTTACTACCTTTTGGGTAGTGAATAATTTGTTATCTTAGGCGACTATCATATTTGAATTTTTGCTGTTTTAATACTCGTTTACAGCTTTTACTAGCCTGTTTATAAGTTATCCGGTTGCTTTCATTCGGTATGTTCTTGTAGGAGTAGAAAGCTTTCTTTTTGTTTTTGACTGCTTGCTTGCATATGTTATTGAACCAATTATATTTTTGAGTTGGCTTAGCACTCTTAAGTTTACTCGGAATGAAAAGCTGCATTCCGAAAACTATAGTACTAGTTAATGCATTTGCAGTGAGATTAACATTTATGTGACGAAAGATAATATTCCAATCAAAATTTTTGAAGAAACTGTTTAAACCATCCCAATTGGCTTTATTGAATTGCCATATTTTTCGTTTGGGAGGAATTTTCTGATTGGTGGAATTAGAAGCTATGAAGCGCGAGTTAATAAGGCAGTGGTCAGAGTTGCCTATAGGACTATTTACAGAAATGCTATATTTTTCCGGATGTGATGTTAGAAATAAGTCCAGAGTATAAGCACTATGGGTTGAACAATCTGGAATACGAGTAGGTTCTTTTACCAATTGAGTTAATTGGTGAAGGGAGCTGAAAAGCTCTACATATCTACCTTCTGACGTAGTTTGTGCTGAGTATTGAAGCCAATTTTTGTTGTGGACATTAAAATCACCCGCAATTGTGATTTCTGTTTGAGGATAGTCCTGAAGAATGCTATTAATAGAATCTGATAATTTATCAAATTCTATAGTAGAGTCATTGTTCGAAATACTTGGACTTCTATACAAAAAACAAAAGTGTATGATATGGCTTCCTATAAGAAATTTTACCCAAATGTAGTTGAATTCCGGATTGGAGCTATTATTATATTTATTCAGAATTTGGTAAGCCACATCATTGCGGACATACAAGGCAATCCCTCTACGAGGGCTAAAAAAAGACTCAAGTTTGTAACCCGTTACGCTAAACCTGTTAGCGTCTGCGTTTGCAAACACTTGAGTTTCATTTAGAGCTAAAACAGCTGGATTTTCAGTGGAAAGATGAACGTAAACTCCGAAATAATTTGATTCTAAACCTCTTATATTTGCAAAATCAAGATGGAATTGTTCTTGCATAAATGTACTAAGAAGCGATCAAGTATAAGTGAAACAAAGGAAGAGAACGACAAGAATAAATAAATAAAGTTAAATAAACAAAAAAAAGAAATATAAAATGATAAATAGATACAAACGATACATATCACACATGCTGGCTTAATAATTTGCATTGAACCCGACTTGAGTCATTCCTACGTACAATAGTATATGCACCTTATGGTACGCAGCAACAACGAAAATCGAATTCAATACAATATTACAGACACAAACATTTACTGTAAAATTTAAAATTTACGTTTACATTGTTAATTTAATATTTAATATTTATATATTTTTGATAGTATTTTAAGAGAAATAGAAAGTAAGTATTTTTAATTTATTAGTATTAATAATAAAGAAGAGATGTTAATGTAATAAAGAGAGATGTTAATCTAATAAAGAGAGATGTTAATGCAAATGTTAGTAACTAATTAATAGGTGTTGGTGCTTATCTTCATTATAATGGCTGATGGCGTCTTTTTGTATTATCTTGTAATTTATTTTAATTATTATAATTATTATATTTTCATTTAGTTGCTTGCTTAAAATTTTCTAGTTTTATTTTTATGTTCCAATTATTATTTGGATGATTTTTTTTTTTTTTTTTTTGTTTTTTTTTTTTTTGTACTTTAATTTCACTTAACACCGAATTAATTAGACACTTTATTTTTGTTTTTGGTTTTAAATATTGAATATTGGTTTATTGTGAAGTTTTTGTTTAAGTTTACAAAATTAAAAAGAACTTTTGAAGAACAAATTTCTTTTGCGTCTGTACCGGCAGAGTGTTATATAACCACTCTCCGCTTTCCATAACGAGTGGTGATTTTCTCTTTTAGCTGATAAATTTTTTATATATTTTTCAAATTTTTCATCTAAGATCTTTAATTTTTCTTTTAAGATTCTAAATTAGTCTATTTAGCACAGTTTTGTCTGCCGGATCACGCGTTTCTTGCCATCTGCGTCTAGCTTTTCTTCTTATTTTTATCATATTTAATATTTCTCTAGTGTAGTTGAATCCTACAGATTTATGTTCACAATCTTTTGTATTATTCCATCCAGCATTTTGAATAATTTTAATAAAATATTCTACTTCAGAATCTATATCACATTTGGATCTTAATTTTGTTTTTATGTTTATTTTGTTTTATTTTTCTTGTTTAAAGCTAGCCCAGTCAGTTGTCTTGTTCGTTAGCAGAGGTTTCGACTGTTTCTTAATAACCTTTTCATATAGATTTAGTATGACTGCAGAGTGATCTGAGTCCAAATCATGGTTATCTCCTAGCTTAATATAATTGGGTGAAATTTTTTTTGTTATATAAAAATCAAGCAGATCAGGAGTTTTATTTCTATCAGTTGGCCAATAGGCTGGCTTACCGGTAGATTGGTAAATGCAGCCTTTTTCTTTTATAGCTTTTCTTAGCTCTCTTGCTCTCGTAGAGGTTAATCTAGACCCCCAATCTATGTGCTTGGCGTTGTAGTCACCTCCCAGGATAAATATTTCGCCAAGTAGTTGGAAAATGTCTTCAAACATGTTATTCTTTATGTCGTATCTGGGTGGACAATATAATGCACCGACACAAAGGCTTTGTTTAAACAGACATAATTCGTAGCACGATTAGTTGGAATTCATCTATTTCTAAACTAAGTTCCTCGTGGTGCTTAATATCTTTCTTTATTCAAATTGAGCTACCACCTCTGGGTGTATTACTTGGATGGTTTGCGATGTAGCATGTATAGTCATTTATTTTAAGCGATGACTTATCTGTCATATGTGTTTCTGTCAAGAGACATACATCAATATTTTGTGTTCTCAATAGAATTTCCAAATTATTTTTCTTGTTCAGAATACCATTGGCATTCCACGCGACTATACGAAGTGCGTTCTTAACCATGCCTTGCGGATTTATTTTTTGGTGTATACATATTTATTTCATTATGTTTATTTTCTAAAGTGCATGTTATCATATTTTGCATCATTTGCATAATGGTATTTTCAGACTACTTTTGTGTAGAAACATTATTTTGTTCTTTCGGGTTTCTTTTTTGACTTGAGGTTGTTTTGTATTACCTGTCAATATGATAAGCCTTCTGCGACTTTTTTCGACGTAAAAGTCTTAGGTATCTCTGGAGTTTCAATGCAAATCTGTCTCTGTGTTCGAGGTTGCCTAGGTTTTGTCTTTTGTTTTTCTTTTCTATGTTGCGTTTGTTTTGGAGCATTTTTTTGTAGCTTCTTTCTTTTTTGGAACTCTCTAGCCACCGGGCAACCACGATAACTCGCTGGGTGTGCCTCAAGGTAGTTAGCACATTTAGGCTTAATATTTTTTCTTTCTTTACAAGAAATTGTTAAGTGGGAACCAGCACATTTAACACACTGAGCTAGACGCTGGCAAAACTTTTGTGTATGGCCAATCTTTGGCATTTCTTACATTGAAGAATGGTAGTCGCTTTACGAATAGCCTCCTTTTTAGCCCTCATGTGCTGGATAAATTCAATTTTGAATATTTTGTTTATATCTTCAGAGTTTTCGAATGTTAGCATAAAGAGAGGAAGACGTACCGTAGATTCTTTGTTGTTTTCCTTTTTCTTTATTATTTTATTTGTGACTTCTAGAATCTTGAAACCTCTATCTTTCAATTCATTTTTTATATCTTCAGGTTGGTATGACGGATGTAAATACTTAACCATTACTTTAATAGGCCTGGTGCTCTTATTTTCATAAGTGTGCCATTCAATATTGGCTTCATTTATTGCCTTAGTCAAATCTGTATATTCTTTTTCTTCTGCAACATTAATTTTTAGTTGCTTATTGTTAAGCATATTAACTTTAACTTTAAGGTTTCTTTTAATTTTTTGCTTATTTGAGGGTATTCCACTACATTACTAAGTATAACTGGAGGAGGTTTACCTTTTCTTTTACTTTTGGTAACTTCATTTATTTGTACATTTTTCTCTACTATGGCCGCAACATTTTCTGGGCTTAAAGTAGGTGATTTTTCTGCTTTTCTTTTTTTACAGATTCTTTTTGTTTTAAAGATCCAGTTGGTTTCTCGAGCTAGTTCTTCGTCATCTGTATAAAATTCTTCAGCAGTTTTTAGTACTACTCCTTTAGTAGACACATTTTGTGAATTTTTTAGTTTCACATTTTCTTCTTTAATTATGCAGAGTTCATTTTTCAATTCCCTACATAAGATTTCTAATTCTGCAACTCTGGCATTAAGTTGATTATTTTTTGCCTCAAGTGCCTTTTCGTTATTATTACCCTCGTCAGGTTTTCTATAGCTGTCTTTTTGGAACATGTTTTCGTAAATCTTTTAAGACCCTGCTGGAGGTGTTCTCTGGACCCCAGATTTTTTTCTAAATGGGTCAATTAAAGCAGCTCTGCTTTCGTAGTTTTGCAATAGGTGGTCTCTCCCAGAATCCGTGAGACCTGCCTCGATACCGTTGACGGTACCGCTTATTCCTGCCGTTCCTCTGAGATCAGTCGCAGACCAGAAAGCCGCCCATTCTGGGTCAGTCGCTTCTGGATTTTTCTAGGATTTTAGTGGACTTTTACCACAAGCATGCCTTACTGCGGGTATTTCGTACCCCAACCCACCGGGAACAGCAGTGTAATTGATACAGAAAAATCTAATAAAGATCCCGAAAACACAGTAATATGCAATAAAATAAGAAAAATTAACAGACAATATTTGACCGAATATTTAAGTTTTGAGTTTACATGGACAGTTGAAAAAGAATGCCAAATTCCGCAATGTATTGTATGTGGTGAACAGTTATCCAATAGCGCAATGGCTCCTGCAAAGTTGAAACGGCATTTTACTACAAAGCTTCTTCAAGTGCAGATTATTTTTAAAGATTATCGAATATGAATGCAAAACAATTAAGACGTTTTGAAAATACTACTAAAATATCTGATAAGGCTCAGATTGCTATAAAGTAGCCGAATTAGTTGCAGTAAAGCTAAAACCGCATACCATTGCCGAGTCTCTTGTTTTACCGGGTTGTTCCGAAATAGTTAAAATTATGTTTGGCGATGATGCAAAAAAAGAGGTTACGAAAATTCCTCTCTCTGATGATACAATTAAAAAAAGGATTATAGACATTTCAGATAATATTGAAGAAAAAGTTACAAATAAGCTTTCCACCCAATTTTTTGCTTTACAAATTGATGAATCTACAGATATTAGCGGCAAAGCTCATTTACTGGGGTTTGTTCGTCTTATTATTGAAAATGAAATAGTAAACCAATATTTATGTAGAAAACTTTCTGAATGTTTGCTTTTACACAGTGCAGTAAGATGGTTATCAATGTAATGTACTAAGTTGAATATTGGAACTTAAAAATGAATTGTTGGCTTTTTTCCAAAACGAAAATAATGATGTGTAAATTATTTGAAAAATGATATTTGGTGTGCTAAATTGGCATATTTAACTGATATTTTTAAATATTTAAATACAGTAAATACAAATATTCAAGGAAGAAATGAAAATATTTTGACATATACCGACAAATTGTCAGCAGTTAAGAAGAAAATTTGTCTTTGGAAAAATCTTATAATGCAAGAAAATATAGTAGATATGTTTGATTGTCCTTGTGAAAAGAAAATGTACAGAAAAAAAAGTACGACGAAATCATTCCTGATATAACAGAACATTAACCATTATTAGAAGCCAAACTTGAGAATTATTTTCCATCTTTAAATGTAGAATTTCATGATTGGATACGAAATCCATTTGGCATT
Organism: Argyra leucocephala; assembly: GCA_963942445.1. Lineage (NCBI taxonomy): Eukaryota > Metazoa > Arthropoda > Insecta > Diptera > Dolichopodidae > Argyra > Argyra leucocephala. The sequence continues at coordinate 90,578,152 of OZ012680.1, forward strand.
TTTGATACATCGCATGCTCAATTTTCCTTGCAAGAAGAAGAAGAATTAGTTTCTCTGTCAACAGACCGTACCCTTAAAATGAAATTTTTAGAAGGAACTGTTGATGAAATTTGGATTTCAATCCAAAAAGAATACCCAGCTTTTTCAAGAAAGGCACTCAAAGTTTTAACACAATTTTCAACATCTTATCTTTGCGAGTTGGGTTTCTCAACATTAACCAACATAAAAATCAAGAAAAGAGAAAGACTTACTAATATAGAAGGGGAAATGAGGGTAGCTCTATCTCAAATCAGACCTGATATTGTTCAAATATGTAAGAATCGCCAGGCACAAATTTCTAATTAAAAGATATTTTTTGTGTTATTTGTAGCAACGTATTTTTTTGTTCATTATTTGATTAATTTCATTTTCAGATTTTTTTTTTAAAAACTATGTAATAATTTACCCTTTTTAATTTCAATTAAAATATATCTTTTTTGAAAATTATATTTGAATTTTTATTATTCATTAATTTTAAGTTCTTGCTAAATACCGAATTTCAAATTTTTTAATGTTAGTGTTCCACGAGAAAAATATATACATAATTGGGTTCCGCGTCTTTGAAAAGGTTAAGAAGCACTGGTCTAACCCGTTTTGTTTTAATTTTGCTCTGAGTGGGAGAGAACTCTCACTAAATGCTAATCGCTAATGCTATTTTTCTTTGTAAACATCTTCTGTGTTTGCTGAGTAAATTAGAGATGGTTTTATCTGGATATCCGTTTACTCTCGCAATCTGAAATATGTGTTTCTTAAACCTTTCTGGGAGATGGGAAGGGTTAACATTCGATGGATCATGTGGTTGAAATGGGCCATTTTATGTTGATAGGACTGGTTCGAGATATTCGGGGTGACTTTTTCAATATACGTAAACTTCCTGTAGAGATGTTCTTGTTTTGGTTATTAACAAATCTAAGAATGGTAGTTGACCTTCTCTTTCTACCTCGACGGTAATCTGTATATTCCTGTGAAGTTCGTTAAGAGTAGTTAGTGATTCTTAATCTCTTTCTCTTGTTATAATAAAAATATCATCGATGTATCTCTTCCAAAATTTTGGTAACCGTTCTTCTGCTGCCAAACCTGACTCTAATTTGCCCATAAAAATTTCAATGATGAATGGAAAGAGAGGGGGTTTTCCACTGGAGTTCCCTTTAATTGCTTGTAAAAATACCTCTGAAAGTAAAAAAAATTTTTTCCGTGCAAAGTCTTACTTCGACTGAGAGACTCTCTAATCCATTCAAATAGAACACGAAATCACAGAAAATCTTAAAAAGGACCGCGAATTTAGTCCAACATATTTGGTATCATAAATCTAAAATGTGTATAGTATCATAAAAGAAGTATAATATAAAGAAACCGTATCAAAGACAAATTCTTCAACATCCGCCTAATATGTGTACACGCACCAATCGACGAAGCGGAGGACTCCACGAAGGATGAATTCTACGACATCCTAGATAAAACATATGGGTCCTGTCCTGAGTACGATGGGAAAATCGTGCTTGGAGACTTCAATGCTAAAATCGGTAAGGAAGGAATTTTCTGCAAAACGGTTGCTAACCATAGTCTTCACCCCACCACCACAGATAAAGGATACCGAACAATCGATTTTACAGCAGCTCGTTATATATGGTTATAAGTAGCACCATACAAATTTCCACCATAAAAATATCCACAAAGCTACCTGGCTATCTCCGGATGGACGTACAGCGAATCAAATTGACCACATTGTGATTGGCGCCCGACATGATACCAGTGTGTCGGATGTACGTGCCTATCGAGGAGCTGACATCGACTCTGACCACTTCCTAGTTGCGGCCCAGTTCAGAGCACGAATATCCAATGTCAAAAAAGGACCCAGCCAAAATAGGAAGTTTAACATTGGAAGACTTCAAGCACCTGAGATAGCCTTAGCATACAATGAGTGAGTAATTGATATACTCAATGCCACACCTCTACAACATAATCTCTCCGTCAACGAAAAATGGAAACAATGCTCAAACATCATCACGATGACTGCTACACATACCGTGGGTTTTGAAACACCTCGCGTGGTACGACGATGAATGTTTAGCAAAGACGGTAGAGAAAAATGAGGCCTACAGGAAAGCGCTGCAACGTAAAACAAGAGCAGCTCAAGAAAAGTATAGAGCGAAAAGAAGAGACGAGAAGAAAATTTTAAGGCGCAAAAAGCGTTTATTCGTAAAGTCTCAACTAAAGATATAGAATCAAACCGAGACAGAGGCGAAGTACGGAGCCTTTATAAAAAAGCCAAGCAGCTTACAGCTGGTTTCAAGCCCCGTACACACGCCCCGAGGGATGATTCGGGAAATTCGAAAGCAAGGGATATTAGAGACATGGAAACAGCATTTTAAGAACCTGCTGAATGGCGTAAACATAGAAAACACAGATACACCCCGCCCTAACCCAGTCAACTCCGAAGATTCAGATACACCCAGTCCTGCAGAAGGTGGAAGCAGCAATCCAAAAATTAAAGAACCACAAAGCTGCTGGACAAGATAACCTGCCAGCTGAACTTTTTAAGGCAGAGGTGAAGTGATGATTGAATTCATGCACCAAATCATCAAACAAATCTGGATCGAGGAGAGCATGCCTAACGACTGGAGTTCAAGTTCAATATCTCCAATATTCAAAGAGGGCGATTCCATGTCCTGCGCCAACTATAGAGGAATATCCCTATTAAACGTTGCGTATAAGATCCTTTCCAATATTCTGTGTGAACGATTGAAGCTCCATTGTAACGCTTAACGACCAGGTGTTCGCATTAAGGCAAATCCTGGAGAAGGCCCTTGAATTACGCACCATCTTTTTATCGATTTTAAATCTGCCTATGACAGCATACATCGATCAGTGCTTTACGAATCAATGTCGGAATTTGATTTCTCAGCCAAGGTTATCCGTTTGTCAAAAATGACCCTGGAAAACACCCGGTGTGCTGTGGTGATTGGGAGCCGACATTTCTGATTCATTTCGTACGTGCTCCGGATTTCGACAAGACGATGCGCTGACATGTAATTTCTTTAATCTGGTGTTAGAGCATATAGTGCGACATTCCGGTGTGAACACACAGGGCACTATATTTTACAAATCGGTGCAGCTCCTGGGTTTCGCTGATGACGTCGATATTATCGCAACATCACGACGAGCAATCATCGAAGCCTTTACACAGATTGCAGGTAAAGCGGGTCTTCTCATAAATGAGAATAAAACAAAATATATGCTGTCGACAAATAAAATGTTCTCACAACATCATATAGGACACAACATCACTGTCGGCTCATATAATTTTGAGGTATTTCAGGAGTTTATCTACCTTGGAACCAACATCGACTTCACCAATAACATCGATGTTGAAGTAAAGCAAAGAATTACCCTCGCAAACCGTTGCTTCTTCGGTTTGTCCAAGCAACTGGGTTCAAAGCTCCTATCCCAAAATACCAAGGCACAATTATACAAAACGCTCATCCTTCCAGTGCTGCTATACGGTTCTGAATCGTTGACATTACCAAAAGCAAGCGAGCATGCGCTTGGTATCTTTGAGAGAAAAATTCTTCGTCCCATTTATGGTCCTGTGTCTGACGAAGGGGTTTGGAGAAGAAGATACAATGCCGAACTATACCAGCTGTTCAACGACATAGACCTAGCTAAAATCCTAGTCAGGATAAGACGACTTCATTGGCTAGGCCATGTAGAGCGTATGGATCAAAATGCTCCGACTAGGAAAATCTTCGAATCCAAGCCCCAGGGAGCGCGTCGTCGAGGGAAGAGATGAAGTTGAAGAGATGAAGTATCGGCAGATATGAAAAAACTTCAAATCGCCAAATGGAGAGATTTCGTTCGTGACCGAAATCAGTGGAGGACAATTTTGCGCCAGGCCAGGACTTTCAAGGTCTGTAGCCCCCATAAACAGTAAGACCTAAATAAAATCACTTTAAAATTTTGTAATACGTCATTTTAATGTCTTCGTTAACAGAAACTCATACAAAATATTGTACTAAAATTTTTTCTTTTATGCAGGTTCAACTGCATAGATTCTAGCTTTGAGAGAGAGAATCTTTAAAATAATTTTAATTTTTGTTGTTTTTTTTTGTTTTAGTTTTTATATAACTTACATACAGTGTAGTAGTGGCAATAAGGCAAGGTTGTGTATGTCGTATCAAATACCTCCTTGTTGGGTAAAGGTAGAGTATACCAATAATATAAAATGCATGGTGTCGGGCAAAATTTCATAAGACATTTTTTAAAAAATTACATACCTATTTAAGTTTTTATAAAATATTTAAAATTTTTTGGATTTGTAATGAAGGTACTTTTTTCCTTAAAAAACACTAAGGTGGTTATGCTGAAGTCCGAAGCGGAATATCCCCGAAAAAAAATTCCGACCGGAATACGAAAAATATCAGTATTCTGCAATTCGACTCCAAAGTCTGTGCAGAAATCAAAATTAAATGTTTTGGAAGATTTTTTTTATTTCAAATAAAAAAGGCGTTTAAGTTTAAGACAGTTTAAGTTTTTTTTTATTTATTTTGTAAAAAGTTATAAATTTTTTAGTAATTACATAACGTATATATGTACATAAATTAAAAGTACAATTTATAAATTTTTAATTACATGTATGTATATATAAATTAAAATTTAATAGTAATTTTTTGTTACCTATTACATTTTGTTAAAAACGATAAAAGATATTATTCGTTTGAAGCGCTTTTTTAATTTGTAATTTCGACGGACTTCAGCATAACCACCTAATTCTTATATAAAACAATTCTTATAAAAATATAAAACAAAGTTGGGAGACACCGAAAATTTTATTGTCAATTTAGACGTGTTTTTTTTCCTACTGAAAATATAATTAAAATTAAATAAAATTTGAATAAAATTTATTGAATTTAATATATAATATAATTCGTTTTGTTTAATATATAATTACACTGTAAATAATAATTGATAAAATTAGATTTATTAAAATTAAAATAATAAATATACAAAACTTTAATATAAAATTTGAAAATTAACATTATTTTAAACTAAATAAACTATATAAAAAATAAGTGAAAAACAATAATCAAAAGGCATACTGAAATTAAAAATTCAGTATTTGCTCTAACTTTTTATTTTCTTTCTACCTAGTTTAATTTAAATTAGGTTAGATGAATTCTTAGATATAATTAGTGTTATTAGACAGTTAGTAGAATTAGACTTAATCAATAGTGTGTTAAGTGGATTTCTCCACGAGGTGTTTTCCTCAATATAAATTAAAATAACTGATTCTATATGAATTGTTAATTTAAGACTTAATTTTATATAAATAAGTTATTAGTGGTGAACTCTATTAAACTAAACTTCCATGGGGAGTAAAAATATGTTTTCAGAGCTGGCCCTCCTGGAGGAGAAGACCAGGGTAAAAAGAAAAAAATGAGGTAAAATACAAATACCTTCGGAAGTAGCATCTAACAACTTTCCAAGCCTTGGGGCTAAGCCCTCTGACTTGGAAAAGAAATACCTTATTATAAAATGTAAAGATCCAAATAAAATACACCTATACGTAGCTTGAACTGCATCTTAGTAAACAAATACCTTCAGCAGACTTCCACTCAATTTAAAGTGCAACCCAATAGAGATGGTAACCTCATCCTTTAAGTGCCTAATAGTAGGATTGGTGATATGTTCACCCAGAAGAAAAAATTATGTAATGTCGAAATTAGATGTGAGTATTACGCCTCTTTAAATTCGTCCCAAGGAACAATTTTTTCAAGGGATATTATTTCGCTAACGGACGAAGAGATTTTGAAGGACATGCAGGATCACAACAAAAATATTCTAAAAATTTATAGATTCCCAAATTGGAACCCAGTTAACTCAAACAGTCCCAAATACTCTGCAGCTGTATCTATCACGTTCAACTGCCTTGAACCTCCTAAAGAGGTGAAAATAGGCTTTTGGTATTGGAGGTGAGGAAAAGCTACCCGTCACCTAGAAGATGTTTAAACTGCCAGTCACTCAAGCACATTGCCAAGTACTGCAAGAAAAAGCAAGGAATATGTTCTAAATGTGCTGTCCCTGTCAAAAAAGAAAAAGGCGAAGAACACAATCACAATTTGTGTTACTGTAAAATGTGTAAACTGCGATGAGGAAAAATTATCCGCAGAACATGCTTCTGGTGACAGAAATTGTCCACCATTTCAAAAAGAGAAAGAAATATTGAAAATCAAAAAGGACCGAAGATGAAGCACCCGCAGAGAAGCTGTTCTTGCATATTACCAAAGCAATAGAACAAACACACAAACAAACAAGCAAAACAATCAAATAATCACACCCACAATAACGCCTTTCAACACTTACAGTGACCAACCAACAGAAACAGTATCACAAACACCACAGAAATCAACACAAATTCAACTAACACAAGTACAATCACAACCCAAAGCACCACAAATTCAACAACAACCACAAATGAAAATACAACAACAAACTCAAATCAAAACGCAACAAACAATAAACAAAACACATGAACCACACCCACAACAACCTCAGCAATTATCTGCAGGACAAATTGTTCCTGTTATGAATATTGCAAACAACTCAACTAGCATTGAAACCAACAAAACGGGAATAATTAATTCTCACCTCACAACGTTATACAAAAAAATCAACACCTCAAAGTTAGAAGATGGTGAAATGGAGATAGTAGACCAAGCTATCAATCATATAACACATAATCCACAATCCACCAATTACACTAATTCTAACATATATACAAACACCCCCCCACATTCCATTCTTCTTTGGAATATCCAAGGATTCCACACAAACAAACATTAAATACACTTGCTAATAAATAAATGCAATCCACTCATAATAGCCATACAAGAAACCAATATACACAATCCACATCAACAAACAAGACTCCGCCAATATGATTGCCTGCTACCACCCATCCTGAATAGAATGGGGGATGTAGGTTTTCTTATTGACAGAGGTTTGAAATATACATAGATCAGTTTAAATACGTCACTCCAGGCGGTTGCCATTTCGGTTGGGCTCCCTGGATCAAGTCACGCTTGTGAACGTATACCTTGAACATAACTTGGTATTGCGTAGAAGTCATCTGGATGACCTTAAAAATCAACTGACAGCGCCATATGTCATTCTGGGTGATTTCAATGCGAAGAGTGAGACCTGGGGAGATCATCTAACAACCGTACGGGGCCAACTGCTGGACGATTGGAGGGATGATAATCCTGATCTCTGTATACTCAATAATCCGATATCCACACACTTTAGTACCAGAAGCACACACACAGCCAGGCCGGTTTTCTACTATAATAATAGTAGAAAACCGGCCTGGTATAATTCAGAGATCCAGAAGCTGTCTAAGGACAGAGATAGTCTCTGGAGATCTTACAAAAGATTCCCCACGACGGACAAACTTTTAAATTTGAAAAAGACGAACGCAATTCTCCGCCAAACCATAAGAAAACAAAAAAGGCAAAACTGGGTAGAGTTTACCAACAGCCTGAACGGCGAAAATATCTCTGAAACTTGGCATAAAGCCAATTTTATACTTAAAGGAAGAATGGATTCAAGTAACATCATCATCCAGCAAGGGGATGATCTAGTGGCAGATCCTGCACTGAATGCGGAATTCCTTGCCTTTTTTTTTTTGACACTCTACAGTAACTTAGGTAGAATCACCTTTTCGTGCTTAATTAAGTACGGTACTGCAATTTTACACTACAATCTACAATATTTCGAGTATTTATTTAACAAATTACTGGCTTATCAACTCATTAAATGTGGAAAACTACTGCTATTGTCAGGAACTAAGCCTTCTTAAATAGAATAGATTTATTTTTATTTAATTTGTTACCAAATTATACTCTCAATTATTTTTGCCATTTATTATATCCCAATGACGAAGGGTACTGGACCAGGTCGAAAAATCAATCAAGCATTTTTTTTTTTGTTGCTTCGTCGAGAATCGAACCTGGGACCTTTCGGTTTACCTGGGACCTTGCTCACTTTTCTGGTACTTCACCGGGCTTGGATGGAGTCACCTATGGCATGATTAAACATGCCTCGGTGGACTTCATTTCTAGACTAAGAGGGCTTTAGAACAACGTTTTCAGTTTGAGCTAACTTCCGCAAGTCTGGAAGATGGCAGAGCTAATACCGTTGAAAAAGCCTCAAAAGGATCCACAAAACTGGGAGATTTATAGGTTCATCTCTTTGCTCCTGTACTATTTAAAATCCTTGAAAAGATTGTAGCCAAAAGGCTCTACTGGCAAATTGAAAACAAACTTACGCCGGAAGTTCAAGGTTTTAAAAAACTACATAGTACGACCTCACGCCTTCATAAGCTAGATTTCAATGTTGGAAAAGCATTGGACAATAAACAGCATTGTGATCTTCTTCCTTGTGACCTAGAGAAATCTTTCAACAGAGTACCAAGAGAGACGGTCATTAAACAGCTGATTGATTGACAATCAGGCCAATCTGTCACTCGTTATGTTAATAATTTTCTCAAAAACAGAAAATACCTAGTGCAAGTGAGTGATCAACACTCGGCTTGTAAACCTCTTACACTAGGTATACCTCAAACATCACCACTATCAGTACACATATTCAACATATACTAAATAGCCTCAGTACTAAATTATTCACAATCACTAACCTAAAACACCTCATATATGCAGACAACATCATACTTTACACTACAAGAATCTCAGACACTCCATCAAACACCTTGGAAAACTCCTTACAGTGTATTGACCGTTGGACTGAGGCCAATGGTGGTAACTTGGCTTCGGATAAAACCGAAGCGGTACATTTCTGCAGAAAACATATTTGTTCCAAATTTTCAATTTCCCACAATAATTTAACCATAGTCCCATTAGATAATATTAAAATCCTTGGCATCCACTTCAGCTGAAATTTGAAATTCAATTTACATGTTAAAAACTTAACTTCCCAAATTAAACGTTCAAACCACTTATACTTATCTGCAGAAAAAAGGTGGGTGCACCGGTCTATGTAGCTATAAGAATAGCAAAAGCTATTCAATTTGGTGAAGTCGATTACGGACTCACCTTGTACGACTACACTACACAGGGGAATATCCGGAGACTACAGACTGCCATTAACCAGGCGGCTAGGATTACTTTGGGAGCTTTACCAAATACAGCTTTGGAAAATTTGATAATAGAGGCAAACCTCCCCTCCTTAGAAGAGAGAAGAAATGTTCTATCGGCAAGGCTAATATCCAGGGCAAACTTTGATCCGAAACATCCCCTTCACAAAATATATTCCAACTTTTTACATAATAAAACCATCACGAATAAAACATCTTCAATAGATAAAATGATCCCTCTGGTTGAACCTTTGGAGCTTGACCTGTATGCCTCCCCAGAGTCATATAGGCAAGCACACCTTTGGAACAACTGGAAATCATACATACATAATCATTTGTCTCTACATCCTAAAAACATAACACCTTCTGAAAAGTACATGCAATTGTACATTCAATTCAAACAATACACTCTCATCACACTCAGAAATATATACAGATGGATCGAAAGGACCCCACGGCGTAGCCTGGGCGATAGTCAGGAATGGCTCTCTTTGGAAGGCGGAAATCATGCCGGAGGAATGCTCTATTCTGATAGCTGAGCTTACTGCCATATACAGAGCAATTTAAACTGCTGAAACCCGGCATGAGAATATGTCAATCAAAAACCCTTTCAACAGTGAGTACATGTCTTCATACATTAGAAACACCATAGCCCATAACAATGGCAAGTTACAATCGGTATGGATTTCAGGCCACGTTGACATAGATGGTAACACCAGAACTGACCTTGAAGCAAAAATAGAGGCCAAAAACCCTCTTACCAGAGGCTCAGTATTGTCCTATGCTCATGCTAAAATGTTGATTGCAATACACGCGGCGCACATCCGCCAAACATCCTGGAATTCCTGCAATCGTTTTGCCAGATTACACAATCCCTATGCTAACATTCCAGGACCAATTAAAACTAGATCACGAGCCCTAGGTGTCAAACTTACTAGAGTAGGCCTAGGGTATACCCTTCCTACACATAAACACTTATTTGACAGATCCACACCTCCGACATGTATTCACTGTTCAGAACCTCTAACCATAAAACACATCCTAACAGAATGCCCTTCAAATAACACAATTACATCTCAATTCACATTCACCCCACTACAAGCTCTGCGATTCCATACCAATGCACACTTAACACTTATAAAAAACCTTCTGCTACATCACAACATCTTGGATGAAATATAATTTATCATTACCATTTTCATTGTTATACTACTATCATAACTATATTACTCATGTTACTTGGTAGGAATAAGTCCTATCAACCTTTTTACCTTTTCTTATAATTTTATTTATCTACTATTTGCTAAAATCACTTTTTATTCTAGCGAATATTAAGTATATTTACGCTTTTTTTATTTAAGATATTACACTTAAATATACTTTATTTTTTATAAATTTACACTTTGGTTACCTACTATTTACACCTGTATATACACCTCCTTTTTACATTACTCTACATTTTTCAATATTTAAGACTCTACACTTAAATACCTATACTTTATTTTTTATAAGTTTACAATTATCTTTGTTTCTATTTTGCTAAATTGATAATTTGTTAATTTGCTAAAATTTTGAATTTTAAATTTTAATTTCTATTTTGTTACTTTGTTGAGTTTTTTCTTTTATACCATTTATTGTATTTCTTAGATATTATATATTTTATTTTGTAGGTTTACTTTTATATTTTAAAGTCCCACATCCCGTAGGGGAAAAGGGTCTGTAATTGGCCTTATCATTAATCAACTAAATATTTTGACAATTTCTTCCAAATTTTATAATAATTGATTAAAATTTAAACATTTAATTTTTTTAAATATGAAATTTTGTCTTATGGAATTTTGTCTATGTGTAATTTTGTCATGGAAACAAAATGTTACATTTTTAATGCAAACAAAAACAACTTACTTTAAATTGGAAATTCATAAAGAAATGAGAATTAAAAAATTTTAATATAGAAACAGAATAACCAAAAATGATGTTCATTCAAAAATAATGTTTACGTTCATTGTTAATATAATATTATGATAAGATAATGATAATAACCTACACTCTACCTCTGCTATGCACTATGCAGTAAGAAATCAAGGAACACATGTATATGAATTACGATAGTGTGCAAAATTACTTACTTACTGCAGTATAGATAAGCGCATTGAAGTAACAAAACATAAATTAATAAATTATTTATTTTTTCTAATATTATAATATTGTTAATACTAGTAATATTATGATAAATTTAAGAATTTATTTTTGTTTATTTAATTTTTCATTTTTATATTGAAGTTATTTATTTTTATTACATTCAAAGTGTTTATTATTTTATTACACTTCAATTCGGCTTTTTCTCTTTGTTTAAAATATATTTTGCAACATAGGTACATATTATTTGTACATTTGTGAAATTTTTATTTAAAGAATTTTAATTTTAGAGCCACAAATTCTAAATGTAGCCACATAGGTACATTTTTTTTTTCAAAACCTATCTAAGTGGTGCCTATGAAATGTTATTTTTCAACGCATAAAAAAGTAATTTAAATAGAATTTTACATTTTATTTGAAATTAAAACAAAACTCCAATTCAATCCAAGAACAAAATCATAGAATTAAAAATTATAAAAACAGTTTAGACGCTTCCATTAGTGTTATTTTTTATATTGATGAACAAAAGAAAAAACAACAAAAAAAAGTTAAATATTTTATAAATTTTAATTTTTTTAAATGTTCAACATGTATTGTACGATACTGTACGTGGTACAAAGGAAATAAAATATTTTTTATTTATATTATGCTTAGGCGAATCCTTTTCTCTTTTATTTTGTATTTGTTTAGTATGATTATTTTTATTTATAAACAATCAGTTTTACTGTTCCCATAAAGAACCGTAAATGAAGGTTTCTGATGCCAATTCTACCAGATCGCTTTCATCACTAATAAATATTGAAGAATAGCCACATCCTCAAAACCTTCACCTTGTTGCATGTACATAAATATGTATACGTGTGGCTAGAGGTACGAAGCGTGTTATCAGAGGGTAATTAACAAATTTCTGGACGTGATGGAGGAGAATTACATGTACTTTTAAAATATTTATTAGTTTTTTATTAAACTTCAATTCCGCTTTTATGTAAAATATTCATATATCTACCTATTGCAAAATATATATGTACCTACACATTTGTGAAATTTTTATTTTAAGAATTTTAATTTTGCAGCCACAAATTCAATTTATACCTATATATTTATTTTTTTATTTTTCAAAACCTATCTACGTTACCTATGATACCTATGAAATGCCCCTTCAAGACAGAATAGTACAAAAATAATTTTTCATTTTATTTTAAAATTGAAATTAATAAAATATACAAATTCATAATTGAATACGTATGCGATTGCGATATACAAAATCAAGAGAAAGATTATAATTTCTAAGAGATATTATAATTTACGCCCTGTGGTATTTTGGCCTATTAAATATATTTTTTCTCTGGGGTTCTACGATAAAGTAAAATTTAAGAAATATTAAAAAAAATATTTTTTATTTCGCGTAGTTTCTCTATATTATACTTCCTTTATGATATTATACCAATTATACTTCCTTTATGTCGAAAACACAATCACGACGAATGACGAGTGACGAATGACCAAAATTCGCCCTTAGAGACACAATCACGACGAATTATTCGCGACGAACAAATTTTTGTGTTTTGAAATTTCAAAATTTGTTTATAAAAAAAATGAAGGAATAATTTTAAAAAAAATAATTTAAAAAAGTTTTTATTTGAATTTAAATTTTAAAATAAATAAATTTTTGTGTTTTTGAAATTTCAAAATTTGCTTATAAAAAAAATGGAGGAAAAGTCTTAAGAAAATTAATTTAAAAAAATTTTTATTTGAATTTGGATTTTAAAAATGTTTTATTAAAGCCATTTTGACCAATTTATGTTGGTATCAATGAATGTCATTCGCATTCGTCGACGAGTAAAATAGAAATAAATCTATTTTTTGAACGCGAAATTTTGGTCATTTGTCATTCGTCACGATTTACATATAATCTCATGTATTTGAAAGCGAAAAAATCGTCATTCGTCGTGATTGTGTTTTCGACATTATGATAGTATTCTTCTTGATTACCTAATGATTACATTTACTTGTTACAAGCAACACTTAAAATTTAAAAATAGTTCTATATTATTGCACATCACGATAAGTAGCGCATCATATAATTTATTTAAAAACAAAAAACAAAATTTTCTTCGAGGCTCGATTAGGTTGTCATTTCACAAATTTGACAATTGGTTTGGTACCATTGATATCGTACTATTCGTAGAAAATTTGTTTTGTTTAGTATTATTGTCAATTTTTCGCATTTGGTATATTTTGTTAAAATATATAAATTGTAAACTATTATTTTTGATATATGTAATACAAAATTTTATAATAGAAATTATTTATCAGACTCTTCTCTTAAGTAATTGATATTCGACTGTAATCATTCATTTTTTATATATAAAATACAGAATATATAAAATAATATGGCTGAGATTATGCAAAATGAAGAAACAACTGTTGGCAAAAAATTGTTTGAAATCTTTAGTGAAGCTTTGAATCTTTATGAAGTTATAGAAAGTTCAGTAATACCATATAATAGCATCGAATTCCAGGTAACAGAAATTTAAATGAATAAAAATCCAAAAAAAAAAATGTTTACTTATAGGAAAAAGTCAAAAAATGTATTGCTTTGTTTGAAGATTCTACTAGACTTGTTAGTTTAATTGGAATGTTCAGCTCAAATGAAAATGTTGACGAAATTACAACCGATGATTTACAATTTTTACTTTTGCCATATTTTTTAGGACAATTAGTTCAAAAAATACAAAATGATCATGAAACTTTGTTACATGCATCTAAAGCTTATTTTAAGTATACACTGAAGATAATATCTTAATATTGAAATAATCATTCTTTTCCGCAGAGATTTTCTAATTCGTTGTGAGGATTATGAAATTATCAAAAATGAAAGATACAAGAATACTGAAGTAGTAGCAGCCGAGAATAAGAATTATCAATCAACTGATTCAATGAAAGAGTTATTGAATGCTGCTAATAAACGAAATTCTAAAATTGAACAATACCGTAAAATGAAAGAATTAGAAGAACAAATTTCTGCTTTAAAATTAGCAGCACAAAATCCCAATGTTGATGATGAAATTAAACGAAAATTGTACATACAACAATTAAATCATAGTATAATGAAAGCACAAGAAGAATTGGTTAGTATTGACCAAGAATTAACTATGGTAGAATATCGTAAAAATCTAGCCGAAAATTCAAATAACACAAAAACTCATAATAATCAAGCACCAATATCACGAAATTCTCATCAACATTTCCATAAACCAACAACATCATTAAAACCTATTATTATAACAAAAGATGTAGCTCAAAAAGCTGTTTTCGGAATGGGTTATCCTAGCTTACCAATAATGACTGTTGCAGAATTTTACGAACAGCGTGTGAAAGAAGGAATTTTCCCTGATGAACAAAAAGTTAAACAAATGAATGCTAATATGCTCAAACATCAAACAGATGAAGATACTGAAGAAAAAGAAGAAGTGGAAAAATCAAAACAAGAAATACTTGTAGAAAACGATGATGATGAAAACTTAGCTAGATTGAGAGCTAAAGATGAATATAAGGATGTTGTCAGACGGGGTGATGGTAATCGTCACAACAGAAGTTAATTCATTTTCTCAATATTGAATTTGAATATAATATTAATTATATTAATATAATAATGAAATGTCTTATCTTGAAATATATTAAAGTTTTATAGATTCAATTTTGTCCAATTTCAATTAACCAAACTACATACATACTTATATAAAATTCGTAATATTTATTTAAGGGTAATGTTCTATTTTTCTATCAACATTATTTAAAGGTAGTGACTAAAAAATAAAACGATGACTCTTTATGTTTTGGGTTTTTTAACGTTCTTATTTATTCAATATTCTTGTTTTTATTCCGCCGTTTTAAACAAAATTTAATTTATATACAATTATAGAAAATTAATTCGAACAACTTTTAATTCATAACATCTTGAAATTTTTGAAATTCAAAATGGTTTTTTGTTTTAATTTTCTACGAAATAATAAATTTGTTAACTTAACATTTTTTTTACATATTTAAAAAAAATAATTTACTATTTTGGCTACCCGTCTTTATTTTTTGATTTATTTATTGTGTTTTCTAATTCTATTTTTCTTTTAAACTCAGTCATTCTCATAATGCGTATTTTTATTGTAGGATTTATTTTAATATCACTCAACAGTGTAGATCCTAAAGTTAATGAATAATAAGATAAACATAGGTTATTTAAAAAATATTTCAAACAAAACAAATATTAACCTTCTTTAGCA
Organism: Argyra leucocephala; assembly: GCA_963942445.1. Taxonomy (NCBI): domain Eukaryota; kingdom Metazoa; phylum Arthropoda; class Insecta; order Diptera; family Dolichopodidae; genus Argyra; species Argyra leucocephala. The sequence continues at coordinate 90,593,758 of OZ012680.1, forward strand.
TACATGAACACAACAGGTATTGACACATCATTATTGCCATCTCCAGACATTGCAAACATAGGTTGATTTTCCCCAGATGTACCAGGTACATTATCACAGATAATAAGCGCTTTAGCGCCTGATTTTTGAGCACGACGCGATTTTTCGACAAATGTACAATCACCTCGTTCAGCTATCGCAATTTTTCCAGTTATATCAGCAGAATTCAATGCATCAGAGCACAACCGAAATGGATTAACTGGAATCACTTCACCTTCAATGAATTCTTCACCGATAAGCTCTGGACTAAAATGACTTGGTCCAGCTACCATAACTGTAAATGTATCATCTTTATTTCGGTAATAGACTACCTGTTGAAACTTAAATTTTATTTAATGTAATATTAAAAGATATATTTGTAAATTAATTTAAATTAATTAATTATGGGTGGGTGGCAGCGTATATCAATCATATAAAACAAAAAATTTATTGTTTAAGAAATAATGTTGAATTTTTTTTACCAAAATTTTATAGTTGTTCAATACTTACTTCTAATTGTGCTAAATGATTCATACTCTGAGTTTTTGTTAATTCTAACATTTCTTGCATAAATAATATACCTAATTCTCCATCTTCTGGACTTTTAGCCTAAAATATTGAATTTTAACATATTTTATAATTGTCATTACTGTGAAATTATTTTAACATATATATTACATTATAAAAACTGTGAAATAATCGAACTTTTCCATCGCCTAAAGATACCATTGTGATACCCATATCGAAAACAGCTCGTAAATGATCAGCATTAGTTGCCTGAAAGTCCAACGCACGAAGTCTTTTTCCATTGGGGACTCGTGGACATGAACCAGTTATTAAATTTTGCAATGGTTTCCTTACTTTCTCTGGAAATAGCTTGTTTGAGCTTGGACATGTTCTCATAAAATCAAGAACATGATGTTCATCCGTTGGTATGAAATCTTTAAAACAAATATCATTATTTCTTAAATATCGATTCGTTTCGCATATATAAAAATATGTTTATGTAATTGTATGTACTTCTATAGAATTTAAATAAAAAATATTTTCAAATTAATAGTTACTTACTATTTGAAATATTACCCATTTGACCTATGAACAATGGCAGAAGATGAGCTTCGGTGGTGAAAATGTATTCATCAAGATTTAATATTATATCATTGGGTTCAGAGAAAAGCAAATATAAATACTTTATAGTTTCAGACAAAATATAAGAATCCATTCGATCTTCGTGCTTTCCAGTTCGAACATCATTTATAGCAGCATATCCACATGGAACTTTAGCATGTTTCTGAAGAGCTTTGAGTGCTTTTTTACCAACCTATTTTGATTTTAATCATTATTTTTTTTTCTTTGCACAATTATTTAAAAAATTATTAATTCAATTACCTGTAAATAATAATGATCATCTGTTGCTTTATACAAAAAATATGTTGATTCAATAAATTCCGGTCTTAAATGATGTTGACCCCAATGTATTTGAAAATCAGCTGTAAAAGCTTCAGGTATAAATGTGTGCATTTGCATAACCTGATATAACATTTCATGTGTTTGTACAGCTGGTTTTAAATCACCAGACAATACTTGTAAGCCAGGCCAAAATGCCAATAAAGCATCCATAAAATTTCTAGATTTTGCATGTGGTCTATGCATTAAAACATCAAGAAACATCGGACCTTCATTAACATATTTCATTACCGCATTATAATGTCTATTAAATCTGGCCAAATAACGATCATCTCCAAGTAAAATATATGATTTTAAGAGATATTCATAATAAGAATCAATACCAGCTCCGACACCACTATCGCGTCTAACCCAATCACCCGAATGTACATTTAAAACTGTACCCATTAAATCGGATCCGCGATGTCTCAATTTCCATAATGCATCCATAGCAGCATGAGCCCGTACTTCAAATATTGGATCACCTGTGAGTCTCGATAAAGCTGCAAATTCTAATAAAAGTGTACCACTGCATGCTGTACAAGTTTCCCTTGATCGTTTCAGTTGGTCATCTTTCATTCCGTATTTTAAATTTACTCTGGCATGCGGTATACCAGTTGATGTATTAAAAGCTGGTAATAAGCGATATCCTAACTCTTTACTCATTTCCAATAATTCACCTTGATACCAAGACATTATTTTTAAATTTTTTTGAACAAATTCTGATAATATATGAGCCGATAATAGACCACCAATCATTCGTATATTAGTTTCAAATACAGATACAATAATATCATTATCAAATTGAACATCTTTAATAACAAGTTTCACAGCGTTTTCAAATTCTTTAAAATCTCCTAATATAATCAATGTATCAAGGCTATCAACTAAGGTCATTGAAAAACTAAAATAAAGTCATTGTATTACATTAAATTATATTCATAAAAATTCATCTCGATTTTTAAAAATGATTTACTACTTATTCATTTAAAAATTTTTCTACTTACTTTCCTAAAATATCATCCATATCCCCACGAGATGGTGTCACACCTCTCCAACGACCTTTACAAGATAATGGCATCAATTCATCAGCCGGATATGCATTTTCTATTTAGAAGTAATAAAACAAGATATATAAGTACAATGCGAAGACCTTGACTCTGAACATGTAATAAATTAAGATAATTGAACATACCTTTGTAAGCATTATAGGCATGATAAAACATTTTTCGAGCTTCTTCCCTATAATTTTAATTAGAAAACATTATCATTTTATTTGTCTTTTATTTTTGTATCAGTACGTTTAAATCTCTTACTTCAGTTCTTGTTTCTCTTTTTTTGACATTGTCCACTTTGGTATATCCGATATTGCAATGTTCCATTTTATAATTGTAAACAAGAATATGGCTAAGTACAGCATATATCTAATCATAATTTCCATATTTTCTACCTGTTAGAGCACATTAAATTATTTATAAAATATATAAAAATTAAATTTAAAAATTCTTTTGTATTGATCCCGTCGACGTACTACTTTAACTACGTGTATCTAACCATTTGACTTTTATTGCGTTATGTTTATAAATTTATTTTTTCAAGACTGTTTGTCGTTTTGCTACATTTATTAATACTTATTACTTTCTTTCTATCAGTAAGTTTAGTACTTAAAAAAATATATATTTTTTATTTATCAAAGAGATTAAATATTTTATTTTTACATTGACGTCTGTCGTTGTGGGATCAAATAAGTAACTGTCAAGTCAAATGATTGTCAATAATATTTACAATAAAAGAATTGTCTTCCCTTTGATTACAAATTTTACGAACATCACAATTTTTTTAACAAAAATCTCAATTTAAGTAATTTAAATTACATTCTTAATTATTAAGTTGTATAACACAATTCCAAAATTATAAATTTCTGTTAATACAAATATTTGGTTTAAATATACAATATAAGAAGTTGAGTAATAAATATAAAATTATAAATTAAAAGTCACACTTAATTTTTAAACAATGAACATTCTTGGGTTAACATAAATAAATTAAATTCTAAACGCACCCTTTTGAAATGGTTGTCAAAATTTGGAAATTGAGTAGAAAAATGTTATTCGTGACGATCCGGCAGTTTTCACATATAAATCTATTTAAACCCGTGAAAACTATTTTCAGTTTCAATTTCAAAAGATCATTTCAAATACATAGTCCTGGTAATTAAATCACTTAAGTAATTTATAAAAACTATAGTAACATCATATTAATTCACAGCAATTTATTTAGCATCCAATAAAAATATGTCCCTATCACATAAATTCAATTATCCCATTGCTCCCAGAGACAACACTGCTTTTGAAGAATTTCACGGAGTAAAGGTAATTTCTAAAGTTCTTAATTTAAAAATATTAATATTTAAAAGCTTTACAAAGTTTATGCATACGTAGTGGTTTAATAAATAATTAATTTACTGTTATATTTTTGCATTTAAAAATAAAAGAACAAAATGTCAGTAAATTAGCTCATCATATTGCATTTTTTTTTGTATTAAGTATATTGAATATTTGCAGTTATTGTTAAAAATAATTTTGTAAAACATATATGTGTATATTTATAAATGGCATTAACACAAATGTTGACCAACCAACCAAACCAACACAACACAATGTTTGCAATTTACAATCTGATCTGCATATAATAATGCTTTCGACATACATATGTACATACATATACAAGTTAGCCGCATTTAAATATCATTTTTCTATTTTTTCTATTTAATTGTCCGCCTACCCTTTTGAATTTATTATAATTTGCAAAACAAAATAAGAAATTCCTTTACTCTGTTATCTAAAAATTATTTTTATAATATTTATTGCTTTATCATTAAAAATTTGTAATTGATTTTGAAAGTAAAGAACCATATTATGTACATAGAATTCATATAAAAAAGTAACAATATAAAATTTAATATTTAAAAATTTTCTAGATTGCTGATGTATATAGAAGTTTAGAAGATCCAGACTCCGATATAGCCAAAGATTATGTAGAAAAGCAGAATAAAATCAGTCAACCATTTCTGGAAGATTGTCCTGAATGGAAGAAATTGAATACAAAATTAACTAAATTATGGAATTATCCGAAGTATACTTGCCCAGATCGTGAAGGCAATCGATATTTTTTTTATAAAAATGATGGACTTCAAAATCAAAGCGTATTATATAAAATTGATAGTTTAGATGATCCAAATCCTCAAGTATTTCTTGATCCAAATAGTTTATCTGATGATGGCACAATAGCTTTATCTACAACTGCATTCTCCGATGATGGAAATATTTTTGCATATGGTCTTAGTGAAAGTGGCTCAGATTGGATCAAAATAAAAATTAAAAATGTTGAAACTGGAAAAGATTATGAAGAAATTTTAGAAAAAATTAAATTCTCTTCAATTGCCTGGACACATGATAATAAAGGTTTCTTTTATTCATGGTATCCAGATCAAGTTGGTAAAACTGATGGATCTGAAACAAAGGCAAATGAAAATCAAAAATTATATTATCATCGCATTGGTGAATTTCAAGATAAAGACATTTTATGTGTTGAATTTCCAGAAGAGCCATCCTGGCGTATTGTACCGGTTGTGTCAGATTGTGGGAAATATCTTATTATAAATGTTATTAAAGATTGTAGAGATAATTTAATTTATTATGCTGATTTAGAAAAACAAGGTGATATTAAAAATAAATTGATTATTCATCAAATTGTGCATAAATTTGAAGCTGATTATGATTACATCACAAATAATAAATCAAATATTGTTTTTCGAACAAATAAAGATGCACCAAATTATCGTTTGATTACAATTGATTTTAATAATCCTGAAATCAGTAATTGGAAAACACTTGTTGATGAACACGAAACAGATGTAATCGATGAAGTTTTATGTTGTGCAGAAAATTATCTTGTTATATCATATATGCATGATGTTAAGGTAATTCGATTTGTTTTTTTTTTAAGTACATTAGTTTTATTTATAAATCTATTCTTTCTTAATTTAGAATGTTCTCAAAATTTTCGATTTGAACACTGGAAAATATATTCGTGATTTTCAATTAGATATTGGAACTGTCACTAGTTTTTCTGGAGAAAGAAAACTGACTGAAATATTTTTTACATTTATTTCATTTTTAAATCCCGGGACTATATATCGCTTTGATTTTGCAGAGGGAATTAATTCAGAACCACAAGTATATCGGGAAATTAAACTAAATTTAGAAGGTTTCAACAAAAAAGATTACAAAGTTGAACAAATATTTTACAAAAGCAAAGATGATACAAAAGTGCCTATGTTTATAATAAGAAAAAATAAACCTGAAATACAACCGAGGCCATGTTTGTTATATGGTTATGGTGGCTTTAATATCAGTTTGAACCCTGTTTTTAGTATTACAGGCCTAATGTTTATAGATACATTCGATGGTGTATTAGCTTATCCAAATATACGTGGTGGTGGAGAATATGGGGAAAATTGGCATAATGCAGGCCGTTTATTAAATAAACAAAATGTTTTCGATGATTTTCAATATGCAGCAAAATATTTAACAGCTAATTCATATACCAGTAAGAGAAGAATTATGATTCAAGGTGGTTCAAATGGCGGTTTATTAGTTGGAGCTTGTATCAATCAAACTCCGGATTTATTTGGTGCAGCAGTTGCTCAAGTGGGGTAAAACAAATAATAAAAAAATTTCATACATTTTTTTTAATAAATTTAATTTAGTGTAATGGATATGTTACGATTTCATAAATTTACAATTGGTTATGCTTGGTGCTCTGATTACGGTAATCCCACTGATAAAAAAGAAGACTTTGAAAATCTTCATAAATATTCACCATTACATAATGTTCATGAGCCAAAAGAGGGTACGTATAATTTTCAATCATTAAAAAAATGTTTTTCTATCTATTATCTGATCTTTTCATAAAAATTATTTGGACGAATATAGCAAATTGAAAATAATATTTTTTTCTTATACATATGTTATTTTTTTAGATAAAGAAGAATATCCATCCACTTTAATTTTAACTGCCGATCATGATGATCGTGTTAGTCCATTGCATTCATTAAAATTTGCTGCAGCATTACAAGATGCTGTAAGACAATCAAAATGTCAAAAAAACCCAATATTATTACGGGTTTATACAAAAGCTGGACATGGAGCAGGCAAACCTACAATGAAAAAGGTGATTTTCTTATTATCTTAACAAATCTATTTTTAAAATCATTTACGAATTATTAATAACAAAATTGAAAAGCTTTTTAATGCTAACATAAAATTGGGTTTTGTTAATACAATTTATTTTAATATGTTTTTCAGTTTTTTGCTTTTGCATTCAGGTTCATTTGAAAAACATTTAATTTAGTAAACAAGAATATCTAAACTCCTAATTTATTTTTTTATCACAATTTAAGTGTATTCGTTTGCTGTCATTATATATGTACATACAAAAAAAAAAAAAATTAAATTAAATTATATTTAATTTCAAATAATGTTTAAAAATTTTATATGTATAAATAAGTAATACAAAAATATGTATATTAAAATTAAATTATCCAATTTAATTTTTCAAGTAAATAATACGCATACATCTATAATGTATATATATATAAGTATGTATGTACATCACATAAATATCTAAAATTAAGTATAATTAGGATCATTTTCCGCAAATATAAAAACTCAAAGTCAACCAAATCGAGTTTATTCTTGTCACTTCACATCACTTTAAATTTTATAATATTTAATTCGTTTTGAATGTGAAAAAAAAATTACTTTTTGCCTATCAATTATCATACATAAAATGATGATTGATTCTTTATGATTGTGATTTCACAAAACTTGTCCTACATTATTAGTATACATATTACATATTTATTTTATAGAAAGTTTCAAGGAAAAAATATGACTAAAAGCTATTGAATACAAATAATCAAATATATAAAATTACTCTTGTTTTGTTACGTATGATATACATAAAGATTTAAAGGAAAATATGTATACTTGATAACATACATGAAATAAGAACAACTAAGGTTTAATCTTTTTTTTATTATAAACTTATTAATTTTTCTGTTAAGTTTCCATTTTGGAAATTTTATTTAAAACACATTTTCTATTCAGATTTGTGAACTCTGGTTCACTAAGTAAACTAAATTCAGATGAACATAATATTCTATTATATTCAATGATTTAATTTCTACATAATTCCAAAAAGAGATTACATTTCTTTGTTTAGGAATTTACAATTTGTAATTTTGAATTACTGTAATTCTTGCTATAAATTTTGCTATAGCTTTTTAACTATCAAATTTAAAACAAGTCAATAAATATTGTAGAATTTCCCAATTTAAATATTTTGAACAAAATTTCTATTAAAATATGTCTTTCTTTCAATTTTGCAATGTAAATTTTTAAAAAATATAAAAAAATAAAGAAAAAGCATTTAATATTAATTTAAATTCAATTATTTCTTTTCATAATTATAGATTGAAGAAGCCACCGATATTATGATATTTGCTTTTAAAAGTCTTGACATTGACACGGTTAATTTTTAAACAAATATATGGAACAATCAACATTTTAAAAATTTTGTATTATAAATATTTGTACAAATGTATTTCTTTTTTTTCAATTATTTTCTGTATAGTCAGCCGCTTTACGTAATCTCTTTATAATAAAATTAATTTATAAATGATTACTTGTTATAATTGTTTATTTTAATTTAATCAATGATCAACAGGTAATTTAACGCTTTGATATTTCCACAAAACGATCTTTTTTATAAATGTCTTTGTAACTTGCTATATAATCCATATTATTTGAATAAATTGCATTTATTATTTGTTTAATAATTTGTGGGTGGGATGGGTCTAATTCCACCCATAATTTTCCTGCTGATTTTAAATGTAATTGTCCAATTTCAATAATTAATTTAACTATTTTTAATCCATCAACTCCTCCATCTAGCGAATTAAGATTTTCATATCTATAATGAAGTATTAAAATTATAAATACAATGATGTTTAATTTTCAATCAAAATAAAGTCTTTAACATATAATATTAAACTTACAATTTAATTTCTGGAGGCAACTGAGACATATCACCGCTTTTTATATAAGGCGGATTGCTAACAATCATATCAAATTTTTCATTTAAAACTTCTTTTGGTAAAAATGAATCAGCAGAAACTATATGATGAAAAACATTTAAACGATGATCCAATTCTAATGATACAGCATTATCCATTGTTAATGTACAAGCCATACGACTTCGATCAATTGCTATTGCAGTTGCAGTTGGATGATTTTTTAAAATTGACAAACAAATAGCTCCTGTACCACATCCGATTTCTAGGAATTTAATTGGTTTTTGCAAATCTAAATTTTTTATTATTAAATCAACTAAACCTTCTGTTTCAGGTCTAGGAATAAAAACCGTAGGTTGCATTTTCAAATTGAGCCCATAGAAATCCCATTCTCCTAATAATAAATAATATGCAAATTTTTATTTTTATTTAACAATTAGGCATGTGTATATATATACATACGATCATATTTCTTAACTTTTCTAATTACCTAATATATATTGAATGGGAACTCTAGCCAGTCGGCATTCACATAACCTTTCTAACGTTTTCAATTGATCATCTGTAACTTGTAGATTACTAAGTTTTTCACTTGGAATTGATGGCTTTAAAAGTACCTTATTTTAAAAATTAATTATCAAAATTATTAACATTTAGTACTCACAAAATCTTTCTGTAAAATATGAGCAACCATACATCTTAAATCAAAGTCAAAGCTTTCTATATTCGATGATTGAAATTTATTTTTCCATTTTTCTAATATTGGACGAAGTGCAACAATTTTTTGATTACTGAAAGCGGCTGGAAAATATTTTATATTTCTAAATAAACTAAAATACATATTTATAATATTTTAAAATTAACTTTGAATTCCAATTAAATTAAAAGACTAAATTCAAATCACTAAATTGAATTTCTTTCAATTTTAAAAAAGTTTACGCAACAAAATGCAAGAAATTTTCTAACAACAATATTTTGTTACTCAACATTTTATAAAAAATTAAAAATGTTTAATTGACATATGACATGTAGATCCAAGTTTGTAGTGCTTTTTCACGCTCAAGTGGTAAATTTTGTAACACCTAACAAGTATATTTATATTTTATATAGAAAAGGACAGGAACTACAATATTATTTATAATAATTCGATGTAGTTTTTTTAAGTATTTAGTTTTAAAATAAAGTTTTTCAATAAAGAATAAAAGAAATTAATTTAAAATGTTTTAAAAAAGTAAATTAGAAGTTAGTAAATTTAAAATATAAGAATGTACGTAATGTAATGAATTTGAAATGTAGTAAGCAAGACTAAAATCACTAACATTTATACAAAAATAACCTATAAAATGGCAGTTCCATCTGTTGGTATTAAATTTAAATAAAATTTTAAAAGTGACATTTAAGAATTAGTACTAAATGTTGCCTATTTTGTATGATGATACAAAGTTTAGAATCATGTGGTTGTGAAACGATTATTCTCATATCACGTATCACATAAGTCTATTATGATAGGGGTAACGATTTGCTCGACAATTGAATTTTCAATTTTAGTACATAATTCAATAACTAGAGTAGAATCAAAAAATAACTTAAATTACTGGCTTTTGTGCAAGAATAATTATTGTCATATCGTTTTATATTTTTAAAAAAATTAAGATCAGTTCAGAAGTGATGGGATTTTAAATTAAGAAATAATATTACAATAAAGATTTGAAAGTCAGTTGCTTTCCGGTACAAGTGAAAAACCAGCCAAAAAATAATAAAAATGTATTAAACGAAAATATGACACTTGTATTTTAGACTGTATCCAGTATCACGGATTGTTCCATGTTTGAATCAGTAGTCATCTAAGCAAATATGGGACAATCAAGTTTTACCAAAACTGTAAATAGAGGAACACCCCAGGGAGGTGTCATCTCTCCGTTACTCTGGTTATTAGTCATAGATCAAATATTACTAAACCTTGAAAAAGACGGGATCAAAGTGGTTGCGTATGTAGATGACGTAGTTGCTCTGGTATCGTGGATCTATCTCTCCGTGATTAGTGAAATCATGGAACGTGCTCTTGGAAGGATTAATACATGGGCTACAAGCTGTGGTCTAAGTAGTAATTCTGCCAAGAGATGATGCTCTTTACCACAAAAACTAAGATACCAATCTTTAATCTCCCGAAGCTAAAGGGTCAAACACTCACACTCACCAATAGTGCCAAATACTTAGGAATAATACTTGATACTAAACTTAGCTGGAAACTAAACATAGCAAATAGAATCAAGAAAGCGAGTATAGCTTTCTACACATGCAGTAAAACCTTTCAACCGCAGATGTTGCTATGGATGTACACAACTCTGATACGTCCTATTCTTACATACGGATCGTTAGCCTGGTGGCCAACGGTAAATAAGACATACAATATTACCAAATTTGGAAGAATACAAAGAGCGGCGGGAATTGGCAGTTATAAGAAAGTTTTAAGAAATCGGTATTCTACAACATATTTTTATAAGATTAAAAAGACTTCAAAAACACATGATCTTATAAGTAGTGTGGTGCATAATTTTAAAAGACTAAATAAAGAAAGCATAAATAACCTAAAAAATCTTTTAGGTTATAAGGAACTCTGAAACAGCTTTTTAATCTTAAAAATAAATCAAAAATATTTTAAAAATATTTTAATAATAAAAAAGTAAGTGAAAATACAACACCTTCAAAAATATTTCAAATAATAAATTTTTAAAATAAAATATGTAGTGTAAATAATAATTAGAAATAAAAAAAAGACCAAAGCCGATATGGAAGAATTTTTTTTTTAAACTGAGGAAAAGTAAGTACATGTGGGTTATACTTATGAAAGACGGGATCATAAGTTGCTTTAAAATTAAGTGAAGTGAGAAAATAGTTTTTAATAATAATTTATTTTCTAAATTGCTGTTTAAGCACAATTTAAAAACAAACAACATTAACATATTAATTAGAAATAAATTTCATAGAAATAATTTTAAATTTAAATTGTGATTAACAATTTCATAGAAATTTCAAAAAAACAAAAATATCTAGTGATTTAAAAATGTTAAGTTTATTTAGAAAATCTTAGTACAAAAAAATGTGATTTAATAAAATTAATAAATAAGAAACTCGTTGTTGTTATAATTACTTTAACATTTACATTAATAAACTAAAAAAAAATTAATGTTGCAAAGATTCAGCGTAAGCATCTCGCACTGCAGCCCCGCTCATAAACCAATTATCGATTCCATTTGGTATTACATTTTGCCAATCTTCATCTTCATCATTATTTTCTTCTCTTGCAGTGTTTTGTAATATATTATCGGCTAGTCCTATTTTTTTTTTTTTTAATTTTCATTACTTTTATTGACAAAATAATATACAAATTAAAAAAATATATATATTTTATAAAATTCACACATACAAGTAAATATTTTTTTTTTTATATTTTACTACTCTAAAAAAGGTTAATTTTCTTTAACCGTGATATGGACAAAACATTAGTTTTGGTATAAAACATCACAGAAAAATCCATATTTAAAAATTAATTTTAATATTAACAACAAAATTCCAACCTACCTACCATATAAAAAAAATATACGGGTTGGGGTCGAAATCTTATTTTTGAAAATCTTATTTCTGAAAATCTTATTTTTTCAAAATCTTATTTTCTGAAAATCTTATTTCTGAAAATATTATTTTTTAAAATCTTATTTGAACAAAATCTTATTTTTTATTTTTTGTTTTTTTCTCAATAGGAGCACATAATAACGCATAGGCACAGTCTTAGTAAAAAAAAATGTGTTTAACAAAATTATTTTATTTTTAAAGTCGGGGGCTGCTGCCCCCAAACCCCCGCTACTCATTTATTGGAACTCAGTTTCAGACAAGACTTTGAAAATAAGATTTTCAGAAATAAGATTTCCAAAAATAAGATTTCGTCACTATCCGTAATATACATATAGACACTGTAACTGGCAAGTTAATATAAACGTATATAAAAAAGTAAGATATGGTAATTAAGATACTTACAATCTAAAGATTACATATACATACATTTGCTGTGATTTGCTGAAAAATAATGAAGGAGAAAATGCGTCGGATGATTTAATATATAATTGAATTTTTAAATTCAAATTTATATAGGAAAATTCCCTTTTTTTAACTGAAAATTTCAGGATATATAAATAAAAATTAATTTTATTTAAAAATTATTTTATTTATATCTGCACTGAAAATATGATTTATTAAATAACAAAAAAATGTATTGAATTAAATTTTGCTTACATTTTTTTGTTTACACTTTTTGTTTATAACAGATCCTCACAGAAGATTTGCGTATGTATATACGTTTTTTTCTCATTTTATTCAAAAATTCTGAAAGAGGATAATTTTCTGTTTGCAGCCTGCAAAATCGACACTGCACAATACTTTCATTTTTAATTTTATTTTTTATTATTCTTATTTTGTGAAAGCTGTTTTTATTTGCAGCGTAATAGTTGTCTCATTTTTTTGGCGAATTAAGAGATTTTGTATATATCTATTTATCTGTGCTAATCTGTATAGGTACACATGGTTGTGTATAATTTTAAGTAATAAGAATAACCTAAGCGAATTATGTTTTTTTTGGGTAAATGGGCTGTTTGTTCTTTGGTTGTTATTATACCATAATATTAAACCATTGATAAAGTTTCTATTGATTCTTATTATTTAAAATAAAAAAAATAAAAAAATTGAATGTTTTTTTTATAATATTTTTTTTTTATTTTTCCTTATTATTTGCGAAGAAGACTCACATTAAATTAAAAATATATTTTTAATGTTGTGGTATTTTTTCATACAAAGGTTGAGCATGGTAGACGGGGGTTAAAAAAACAGCAACCGAAGCAATTTGTATATGTGTTGGAATGTTCCGTCAAACATCCAGATAAATGCAGGAAACTATATTCTTAATCAATGATACAAATACAAGTTATTTGATAAATTTTTGCTAACACTAGAACAATTCAATCAAATGATTTGTACAAATATATAAAATAAAAGTAAAGTTAATAATTTGAACATCAAAATTGGTACAAGGGAAAACAATGGATTTAAAAAAAAACCAAACAAGTTTTTATTTTTTAATAATTTTTTAATATATTTCCTTTTTTCAATAATTTTATTTTTATTTCTAATAATAATTAAGAAATTTTTCCATTTCATCTAAATATTCCAATTGTTTATATCTTTTTTTTTAAATTAATAATTTGTATAGTATTTTTTTATTTTTTGTTTTTGTTTATTTTGTATTAAAAAAAATTAAATAAATTTGGTAATTTGGTAGCAAATTGGTAGCGACTTTTTTGAATTTATTTATTGATTTTTCGTTTTTTTTTTGTTTTTACTTATTTTTGTTTGTTTTTTTTTATATATAATTATTTTGTATATTTTCTTATTAAATTTATTTCATATATAACTATAGTACTAGTAGCAAATAAATAATAATTATTTTAAACAAGAAAAAAATATATAAAAACAAATAATTTATTAATAAAAATATTTAATTTAAAATATAATTTTATTTGTTAATTTAATTATTTATAATATTATTTAAAATAAATTTATAAGATTAATTGAGTATTAAAAAATTCTACAAATAAAAGATGGGATTTATGTATGTATATTTTTGTATTTTAATTTTTAAATTATTGGATTAGGCTTACCAAATGCTTTAAATCAGCATTCATTGGGGATATATATTACTTTTTTAATTTTTATTTTAAACTTTAGTATAAAAAGTGTTTGAAGTATTTTAAAAATCAAAAAATGAAAAACGTATGTTAACGTATGTATAATTAATCTAATATCATTATTTTTAAATAAATTAATATTGTTTTGTTCTAATTACTATCTTTTAAAATATTTTCTCATTTTAATATAAATTATTACGTTACGTTTTATATTGTGTATGAAATACATATATGTATATATATATATATATATATATATATATATATATATATATATATTATGTATATATAATATATATATATATATATATGTATTTTTAATATATTATATGACAGAGTGCTTTGTATTTATTATTTTATATATGTTTATAGCTGAAAATGTTATAAATTTAATCGGCAGGGTATAATAGTAACATTAAAAATAAGTATGTATATTAATTATGTACTCTTTATTAATGGAATAATATTTAATATAAAATATTCAAATATTTAAAATTTAATCTAGCCATATTTTCTTAATTTTAATTTAACAATTTTAAGTATGTACATAACAATAATTGTTAATTTTTGGTTTTGCTTTGTTTTGTTTTTGTTATTTTTATTTTAAATTTATATAATTATTATTATTACTTTAAAATATTTTCATATTTGTAAATATTAAATTAAAAATACAAATTGAATATAAAATATAATATAATGTAATATAATATAAATGAACTAAAATATAAATAAAATTTGTATGTATGTAATATATAAAATACATATTATGGACAATTTGCGAATTTTATTGTATTTAAATATATATACTTTTAAATTTATATCTTTTTCTTTTGCCTTGGTTTATTTTGTTTAATTATAAATTATTTATTTTTTATTTGATTTTAAATGAATTTGATTATAAATTTTATGAGTGGGAAGGAAATTATTTAAAAAGAATTACTTAATCATTTCTATATAGTAAGATAATAATTTTTGTTCGCTCTATTACGATAGCTCATTAATCAATTAAATTCTAACAAACTCATTTTCTTTTTTTTGTGTTTGTTTATTCCACTATTATGTTAGAATTTAAAAAAAATTAATATTAAATTTCTCTTTCCATCGTTTACCCAAATTTATATGCGGTTTTTTTTAAAAAAAAATAAAAATATCTTACAATATATTTTTTGAACTGAATGAAATAAAGTTAACAACTTGGAAACTATTAATGGTATGGAAAAGTTTAATTCATTAAAATACCTTCGGTTTTTGAAATATTCTTGGCAGGTGCTAAAAGTTTTGGAGTTGTTCAAAAACCACCCGAACCAGTCAAAATTTTGGAAAACGGATGTGTTTGTTTATTTTTGAGTCAGTACCTAAGTATTCATTTTAAGGTCTGGAACATAATTGGTGTTTGAAATATTCCTAATGGCTGCTAGGAGCTTAAATCTATGGCAGCTACCACAACCTATCATTTATTTGCTTGCAAATTATCGCGTTGGTTTCGATTATGAATAACTGTGCAAACTATCAGAGTTCTATCTTTAAAACTGTATATAGCAGCAAACAAAAAAAATATTTCTTTTGAAATATACTCGTAGATTGTAGATGAAATAAAATTATAGTTCTTTTTAATGCAACATTAATTAATAAAAAATAACGGATTTATATTTAAAGATTTTATGTACTGTGTTAGTCGCCATATTAAAAAATCTAGCTAAATAGTTTCTTTGGCTACGACCGAAATAAATAAATAAATAAAAATATTTTTTTTATGAAAATTATTCAATCATTTTATATATATATTTTTAATAATAATATTGAAATTTATAATAAAATTTTATTTTAATCTGAAATATTATATTAAATATTTTGAATGAAATTGAAACGAAATTAAAATTACCTATGTATTTTGTTGTTAAAAAATAATTAATTGGTTTTAAGTTTTATTTAAATATAATTTATTTTATTTTTATTTTATTTTTGTGCATTTCGGGGTATATAAGTAAATTGACACTAATTTTAAATTTTGTTTTTGTTTTTTTGTATATATATATTTTTTTTTTTTATTTATAACAATTTCATTTTAATTTAATTTGTAATACCTTTTGGTTTTAAGTAAAATTTTTAAATAAATGAATATAAAACAAAAAAAATTATAAAAAAATAAAATAAAAAACATATTAAAAATATAAATAATTAATATATATTTTTATTTAATGTATTTATGCAAGGTGTTAAGAAAAAGAATAATGGCTTGGATTAATTTAATCTATTTTTTGTTTTTTGTTTAGGTTTTTTCTACACATAAATTTCTAGGGTATAATGTTAATCATTTATATATGTTATCATTATTTATTTTTTATTAAATTAGATATTTTTATTCTACTATTTTTAAAATGCTATTTAAATATTTGTATTTAAATAATGAGCTTGAATTAGCCTTGACTTCTTTTATCGGTAATCTATATATATTTATTTATATCTATAGATACATATAGTTCAATGTATTTTTTAATTTTTCTTTTTCAATTTTTTTTATTTTATAATAAATAATTTTTTGTAAGAAGCACTTGAATATTATAATAATGAAAATGTTTACATGTATTTTTGGTTTATTTTCAATTAAAAAAAATTTTCTTTAAATTTTGTCAAATAGATAATTGTAATGTTCATGATACTTTATATACTTAATGTTTTGAAAATTCTTCAATATATTTCTTCACGTAGGAATTGAAGAAATATTGTTACATTTGGTAATTTTATAAATATCAAAAATAGTTTTTAACAAAATTAAAAATTTCATTTTTACCTATCATTGATAGGTAATTTGAAAAAAATATAAGTAATAATACAAAGTTTTTCATAAAAAATTATTTGACTGTAGTTAACTAAATACCGTTAGTGAAAGTGAAAGTTCGAATAATGCATGTTTTTATTAATAAAAGAAAATGTTTTAATGAATAAATAATGAGATAAATAAAAAAATAAAAGTAATAAGTTAATATGCAAAAATAAAATATAATATTTATTTAGAAAAATGTCCAAATTAAATAGATTTGATTAATAAATCGAAAAAAATTCAAAAATAAATCTTTACATAAAAATCGCAAAATAAATTTTCAAAATTAAAAAATAATTTAAAATAGTAATTTTCTTCGATCATCAATATATGTACATAGATACCGTATATATAATGTAAAAATAGAATTGTTGTTATTTCGTCAAACTTGTTACAAACAAGAAAAAAAAAATAATAAATAACAAAAATATGTAAAAAATAATATAGAAACAATAGAGTTTATTTCATTTTGGAATATTTTTTAAATATTAATTTTTGACTTACAAAGTAATAATAAAAAAAATGTACTCTTATAAAATTTAAACTATTTCTTATGTTTGTAAATTTAATTTTTTGTAATAGTTTTAATGGCAAAAATCATCTTTAACAAAAAAATTATTTCGATCCTATGATACGTTTCTATAAACGTACGATAAAATTTATTTGACAGTGTTTAGACTGTTTTTTCTGTTTTCAATATCCATAGATAAATTTTTCAATGGCGGTATCCATATATTAATCACGTGTAACTTCAATAAAATACACACTTTTAATTGAAAATATTTGACTTTTTTTGTGATTAAAATTGTAATATTAATTAATAAAATTTCATCTCATTTTTATTTTTACTTTATGTACATACATATGTATGCACATTATGTAGTTGAAAATTAAAAAACAAAAAAAAAATTTAACAAGAAGTATATAATATAATAATATATTGTTTATACATATATTATTCTATTTATTAATATATACATTAAATTGTATACATTTATATGTATGTATATATTTGTATATAATAATTTGTAAGAGTCTCTAATAACTTATAGTAATATAGAAAAAATGTCCTTTTTTTTTGGATTTTTTTTTTTTTTGTTTCGTAAATATATGTATGTAGGTATATATAATTTTTTTTTATATTGCTTTCATATTTTTTTTTTGTATTATAATTTCCTCTTTTTTTTTTTTTTATTATATAAAACATTTAAAATATGCATACATAAAATTAATTTTCTTTTTACACTAAATATATATAAAATGCACTCGAAAGATGTAACATATTATTTATTAAATAAAAACAAAAAAGAACTTAATTAGTAATTCCTATATAATTAAAAAAAAATGCAAAATATTGAAAAATAAATGAAATTAGATTATAATATGTGGTAGTTATTTTATTAGAGTTAATGTCTTTCGAACGTTATTTAGTAATTCAAAATCAATTAAGTCGTTCGTAATTTTATTTAAAAATAATTTAAACTTCAAATAAATTAATTCTTATTGTAGAAATTATTATATTTGTTTGTTTTTGCTTGTAAATTTTAATTGTAAAATAAATGAAAAGACAAACTTATTTTTGAGTGGAGTTCATAATTGCAGAATAAAAATTCATAAGACAACATTTTTTTGTTATTCTGTTAGAAAATCTTCAAATATGGTAACAAAAGTACACGTGTGTACTCATTTTATGTCTCTGCTAATAATAACAAAGATGAGTTTGAAAAAAATTTTAAATTCCATAACTATGAAAACTTTGTTCCAACCAACAATGGAACGAATTATATTTTTTTAAAATCCTATAATTTGATACCGAGATTAAATAGTAAAGTTTATAAATTTGCTGTAAAATCTGCCTTAATGTATGAACTTGAATGTAACAGGTTAAAAGTGTGAAAAAAAGTTAAAAGTGAAAAAAAATAGGTTAAGATGATTTAGCATGTGTTTTGAAAGTAAAAGATAATTTTATCGGTAATGGAGCTAGGAAAAAGAAGAGGAGACCAGTTTCTCTGATTGAGTATTAGTACGCAATTTTTCACCCAATTTAGAATTTTCAAGATATGTAACAATATGTAATAACCAAACAGATTTTGAAAAAATTAATTTGTTCAGTTCGAAATATTAGTTCCTTTGCCGGTTAATTCATTTTTAATATAATAATTTAGCTTTATAAATATTAAGTTTGATAATTAAATTTAATCACGTACAAAAATATTTATCTTTAAAAACGTACTTTTGAACTGTTACTGGAACTGAACTGAACTGTTAATCATATAATATCATAACATTGTATTGCATAATTATTTTTTTTTTATAAATTTATATATAAATTAAATAGCAGTATCGCGATTTTACAATGCAATATGAATATTAGTCGACAATTATTAGTCGTATACGTTTGTTTAAGTTCAAATTTCGATTTTAAATTTGCATGAAAAAATTCATTCTTCAACAGAGATTTATTATTTAATTTATTTATTCACATTAGTTTAACTTTAAAAACTTATAAATTAATGTAAGTATTAGCTGTTATTGCTATTGGCTTATTAAAACAATTTATAAAACAATTTATAAATTATAGATATTTTATTTAAATGTTGTATGCAAAATATACCTTTGCATACAAAAATATAAAAATATTGTTGTATATTATCTTAATCACCGAAATTTGAAAGAAAAAATCTGCTTCTGTTTTATCTGTTTGTCATTATGTACAACCGTACAACTAATTCAGCCATATATAATTATTTCTACCGAAGAACTAACCAAAGGAATTCCATGCTCGCACTATTTTGTAAGTATACTTATAAACAAAGAATTGAATTTCTGTTAATATATGGAAATAAATTTAAATTTTTGGTAAAAGAACCAGATTAGTTTTAGAACCGTAACACGTATATATTTTACAAAATACAATTTTCATAGAGTTTTTTTTTTAAATAATATCATTTTTAGATGAACTCATTTCTATTGAATCATTGTACATATTTTAAAAGTTATTTTGTTAAATCATTTTTAAATCATATTTTATTCGTCATATTCATCACACGATTATACGTTAGTTTTTTTAATAGTTTAATTCTCGTTTTACATTAACTTTAATTTCGCAAATCATACATTATATATACAATGCACGACATATAAATATTGAAATTTCGATAAAATGAAATTTTTATTTGTTTGCTTACTTTCTCAAAAGATTAATTAAATATTAGATAAAAATATTTTATCTGTTATTTTTTGCACAAGTATAAACAAATATTTTTAAGAAATAATGCTGATTTTTCAAAATTAAATTGTAATTCAATTTAAGTTGATTTAAAAAAATAGTTTTTGTTTAAAATCTTAAAAATGAAAGATAGTTTAATTTAGTTTTTAAATCTTTAAAATGAAAGATAGTTTAAACAAATTGCTTATACAGAACATTTTAAAAATAATTTAAGTGAATAATAATTTTAACAATTCATTTCTTCATTCATTCTAGATTAATAAATCTTAATTATAAAATTATACATAAGTAGATTATATATATATTATATACAAATATCAGTTAATTAATTAATTAATTAATTATGCATAATATTTTCATTTTACATTTATTATGTAGATTTTTGTTTTTTTACTAAAAAAATGGGTACGTATATTTGATTCATAATATATATATTATTATGTAATTTATTGTATAAAAATTTAAAAAAAAAAACATAAATAAATAAATAAAAAAGAATATTTTTTTTTATTTCAGTTTTGTATCAGATTATTAATTATTTATGTACCATAAGTGGATTATTCCATGTTCTTTTAATTAAAATTAAATTTAATTTTATATTTTAATTTGAATAAATTATCTTAAAATTTATCTTAGGTAATATTAATTCGGAAAATTTATTTGATATTATTTTACTTTATTTTTTAATTTGTCTATTTAAGCACTTACAATATTCTAGATTATATAGAAGGGAATTGTGATCACATTCAATTGAGAACAGATCAGATATTAGTTAGAGATACAGAAATGAAATATTATTAGAATTGGTAATATTGCCCCAGGATCTTCAATGTTTGCACTACCTCAACAACATAGTAAATATTTAGTAAATAAATATTTATTTATTTCATTCAGAGGTTATTACAGTTGACATTTTTTTTGAAAATTCATAAAATATTGCCTTAGTTTATCATTTTCATATCTAAAGATGAACTATTTAATACATTCACTCAATTTATTTAAAATTATCCAAGAAATTAATTATTATTTTATAATATAAAAAAGAATTAAAAAAAAACATTTTTAATATCATTAAATATAATAAAAATATTATCTTTTTTAAATTACCATATTTGTAAGAAAAAGATATATAAGGAGATTGAATTGCATCGTTTTGTTATTAGTTATTTTCAAGATCTTATATTTGAAATGATTGAGAATTAATTTGGATTAATCTGAAAATATGAAAATTTTAATTTGTATTTATACCAAACAAATATGCACGAAGTTTTCTATTGGGATAATCTCACTTTTAGATAGGATTTTAATCTAACTTGATGATACAGAAAGAACAAAATAGATACAAAAGCTGATATAGTTAAGGAACTAATGGATTAGTATTTGATTTAAAGAATTTGTCAGTACGATGAAACTAGAAGAATACTAACTAGTGAATAGAAATTGAGTAGTATGATTCCATAGTCAACAACTTTAAAAACTGAATAAAATATGTAGGAAAAATATTAATACACATTTGAAATTAATTCACATAAAATTCATTTAATAGCTTATTTAGCTTATTTTAAATTAAAAGTTTCTAAAGCATGGTGAGAATAAACAACTCCTATTGTAGTACACTTGTAACACTAATATGAATCATATTAGAATCTAAATGATATATGTACAAAGATTATCCAAACGACGCATATCTCAACTAAAAAAAAATCTCAATAAAATTAAAAGCAATATCTTATTTTGAATTACTCATACTTAATGTAATAAATTAACAAATTAACAAATTTATGACAAAACATAAGTACATAATAACTTTAAACATAGTTTATTTACATTTTTTTGTATTTTAAGTTCTAAAAAAAGGGTCATTATGCTTTTATATTACACTATGCATTAATACTTATGTAACTAACAATGCATATAATTGTGTGTGGTAATGATGTATCAAATATGTTATATATGGTTATATGCAATATTAATCGATCAAAATTTTAGGAAACAATTTTTAATATTGTATTTAGATATGTGTAACCTAATTCGATTTATTGCTCTTTTTGAATATTGTAAATTAATGTAAAGATTGATTTTGTAATGTAAAATTATAAGTACTTATTAGTAAATTTTTAGAAAGAATTTATGGAACAAAAATTAATTATAAACTTGCATTACAAGAGAGCATTTTGTTTTATAATTCATAAAAGAGTCCGTTGCCATGATATATTAAATATCATAATAAATGAGGCATATAATTCTGCCTCATATAATAATAATTATTTACTAGAGATCGGCATATGCTGCCTTCAAAACTGGATATTGATTTTGCCTATCCATCTTTGATAGATTATCTTCAGATCAAAATAAATAACAGAATTGACGACGATATTACACTATAATTGTGAATTACGTGACATTTATAAACTTAAAAACTTAATTTTCGCAATAGTGGAATCCTTTTTTTTTTTAGTATTAAATACAAAGCTATTGGGCCAAGGCGAGTCGTTTTCGTTTTTTTCCATTCGTTTCAGTTCCTTTTACCAAAGAACTAATTTTGTGGTAGGGATTTTTGATATTCATTTTTGAAACCAAAATTTTAACACAAAACGAACAAAAAACTAACTAAAAAAACTAATTAACAAAAAACTAACCCAAAGAAAAGACTAAATAAAAATTTTTTATGAGGTTTAGAATTTTTTTTGTTGTGTATACACTTTTATTACTATTTCGAAATTCAAAGAAAATTAATCATCAAGTGACTTAGCGGTTCTATTCAAATATTTTGTTGTTGTTTTTTTTTTGTTTAATAACAAGTTGTCTATTTCAAAACTTATTTTTCTTGTATTTTTATTATTTTACAAAGGCTACATACTTTAAAAATTACAATTTTTCTTATAATTACAAATCTCTCACTTCAAATTTTATTTTCAAATAAAATATTTACACACACATATAAAAACAATTACTCAAGGCCCAACCATAATGAACTTAAGTTGGCTTAAGCTAATGTCGAAACTATACAAAAAGTCCGCTAAAGTTTTATAATTTGTTTAAGTTGCCCATAATAGACTTTAGCTAACTTAATTGATTTTGACTATTATTAAATTAGAAATGTAAATAAAAATACGTAGACAAGAAAGGCTCACATCCCAAAAGGGAAAAGGACCTGAAATAGGCCTGCGGATTTATCTACTGATGAATAAATAAATAAATAAATAAATACGTAAACAAACAGAAGTTTGGTTAAATATAAATTATATTTTGTTTGTTGTTTTAATTTTGTTTTTCATATATGTACACATACATATATTTTAAATTTTAGTATAAATCGAGTTTTGTTTTCAGTGTTATTTTAAGGTGGTTATGCTGAAGTCCGGAGCGGAATTTCTCCGAAAAAAAATTCCGATCCGAATACGAAAAAATCGGTATGCTGAAGTCCATTCGACTGCAAAGTCTGTACAGAAATCAAAATCAGATGTTTCGGAAGATTTTTTTTTTTTTTTCATATTCATTTCAAACATTTTTATTTTAAATTTTTTTTTATTTATTTTGTAAAAATTTTTTAATAGATAATGTATATGACATAATGTATATATACAATATGCATACATAAATTAAAAGTAAAAGTTATAACTTTCTTAATTACATATGTAGTATGTATATATATACAAATTAAAATAATAGTAATTTTTTGGTACATCAGAGAAAATTTAAAATTCTCTAAAGAATGTAAAATATATATGTATTGTTTTTAATATATATACATATTATGTTATAATATTAAAAATAATAAAATAAATTATTCTTTTGAAGCGCTTTTTTATTCCTAAATAAAAAAAATATTTTTCATAAATGAAAAAAAAATTGAAAAAAAAACTATTATTACATTTCCTTCTTCTCCTAATATTCTAAATACAAAAATGGTATGCTTTATAATTCACTTCCGAACCATTCTAATACTTCCGAATGAGAAATTCTGTCGTACAATTTTCAAATTATTTTCCGTTCCGAAGAACTACAGCATACATAAATTTAAAAATTTCGGATAAATAATGACATTTGCAGACTGCGGAATACTTACGGACTTCAGCATACGAAATGCGGAATGTAATCGGAATTTAACATTCCGACGAACTTCAGCATAACCACCTAAATGTATTTTAATTAATGTTTTTTTTATTTTTTTTTCCTTATACTATTATGTATAATTAATTTGTTATGAAGTATGTAAATTATTAAGTAATTAAATTATTTTATTATATATCACAAATTTTCAATAAGTAATAACAGCTACTAAATCAAATGTCAAAATTCCGTACAGTATGTGCGAATGAAATCGCACTTTCCTTAAGTCACCTAAAGTTAACGAAAACTTGACGAAATTCTTGGATATTTCTATTGGGGTGTGGCATTACTTTCATATATGTATTAATTTATATGATTTTTTAGTATTTATAAGTACTTAAATTGACCATTTGAAAAAATTAGGTTTTTATTTTCAAAAACTTGAAAAAATTTAATTTTTAATAGATTTAATTGTAAGTAAAATGTTTAGACTTTGTCAACAGAAAAAAACAAAAAAAAACGTAATTCAAATAAGAAAACTGAAAAAACTTATTAAATTAAAAAATAAAATGCAAATAAACCAAACAAATTTTATATTTATTGAATTTTTATTTAATTTTTTAAAATACAATTTTTGTTTGAAGAAAAAAAATAAAAAATATTTTTTTTTATATAATGCAATAACAAGAAAGTAATTATTTTTTTATTATCTTTTATTCAATAAAAATAATTAAAAATTTATTTTTAAAAAATTTACAGATGAAATAAAATAATAATTTGAAAAAATAATAAAAATAAATTCATATTTTTTTACAAATTTACATAAAAAAAAAATGCATGTATGTATGTAGTATTTAAAGAACAAAGCTCATTCAAAAACAAATTAACATCAATGATATTTTTTGTTAAATTTTTCTTAATCACTTAATTTTATAAATAAAATTAATTTTTATTTATATGTAATATATATATTCTTACGTATATATTAAATATAATTCAGTCAATAATGAAATTAATTTATAAAATAATTTGAATTTACATGACAATGTAATAATGAAAACCAATTAAGATCTAAATATAAAATATATGACAGTTACTTAATATTTTTTAGTTTTTTATTTTTAAAATATTGCCACAACTTATTATTTCATATTTAAAGATTTTTTTCATTATTTATTTTAAATTTTTTATGAAATTAAATAATCTATTATTTATAATTTATCAAAGAAAAAAAAACATTTTTAATAACTTTAAATATAAAAAAATTAAATCTATATTAAAAATTAATACACACAATTTTAATTTTACACCTAATATTATCTATTTCAATTTAAAAATTAATAAAATTATAAAATAAGTCTTTGGCTGTTACACTTGAATAAAATTTTTTTTTTTTATTTTAAATATATGTATACGACCTATATAATATATACATATATATTACTTTTCATTCTATTTTTTTGTTTTGAATATCATAATGTACTTTTTAAAATGAAATGCTTAAAAATTGCAATATTATTGAAAAATTAATTATAATCGTATACCGATTTATTTATAATAATAATCATAATAATAATGATAATAATAATAATAATAAAAATAATAAAAATAATAAAAGTAATAATAATCATAATAATAATAATAAAACAATTATTATCGGATTCAAATAAATTTTTGTTTTTCGTGTGTATATACATATATTGATAAAAAATTGAAATGATATCGATTATTTAAAGTTTAATATGCATTTGTCCTGTTTTAAGAAGCCTTTTATTTATATTTTACATGCTAAATGTGCTATTAATTAAATATAACAAAATTCTGTACGAATTTTTTATTGCTACCATCCATTTGTAGAAAATGTAAGCTTGAAATTAAATAAAAAAAGTGAAAAATTGCAAATGTCAAGCATCAAGTCTTTATTAAATTGGAATGTAATTAACAATAATAATATACTTAATTTTTTATTGAAGGTTATTTTAATTTTTGCATTCAAATACACATACACGATTAGATTTTCAAAACTTAAAAATTTCTAATTTTATAAAAAAATAATTTTGTATATTAATATAACTATTTCAGAATTAAAATTTTACGATATTTTAATAACATCATACATAGTTAAAAACTAAACTGAAGTTTTGTTTTACATTTTTTTTCACTTTAAAATCAAATTCTCTTATTTCTTAGATCAATTTCGGTGAAAAATTAATTTTTTCTCACATTTGTTTTTCTATTTAATTTTCACAAATTAAGGAGGTAGTGTAATGTAATTATTGGTGCACCATCAAAGGCGATCTGCTTATTATAAAGTCAAATTAATAAGGCCGAAGTGATTTTGAAACGACACCAGACTCAACAATATGGTAGTTTAACAACATATCTTTGTGCACTATAATAAATCTGTTTCAGTAAAATGTTAAATTAATCTTTTTATATTATGAATATTACTTCATAAAATATAAAATAAACATTTGCATTTCACTGAACTTTAAAATTAAATTAAATAAAATTTAATTAATAAATTAAATTTAATATTAAATTTTAAATGTTCTGTTGTAATAATTAGATTTTATCTTGTACGCACGGAGCATGTAAAATGCGCTAATATATCATTAGGAAAATTTAACATATATGCATAGATGTCTCCAGTAGATCTCAAAGGCTTGTTAGCCACAAAAAATTCAAATAGACTAACTTAAAAATATGAGACATGAAAATCCGGAGAAATAAATGACATTCAAATGTACTCTGAGGAAACAAGATAACCTAATAAAACAATTTTTCGAATGAAATTCTCATACATCGGAAGACCAAGAAGAACTTGGAAACAGCAGGGAGACATAACAGTTTTACTCGAAACGAGTTCCCAATAAAATCCTTAGCCATAATTGAAGAAACAGACCGCAGACGAGATGAGACGAGATGACCGCACCGAAAATGAGAAACAAACCGCAGACGAAATGAGAAGATAGAAGTTTGTTTTCATCATATTATATGTCTCCTCAAAGGGTTAAAAAGTGATTTTAACAAAATGTTATGTTCACTAGTAATATATTGATAGATAGATTTTTAATGTTATCAATTAATTATAATAAAATTAATTTACAAGATTTTTAACTAATTTTAATAATACATAAAATTTGTAAAAATCATTAAAATTTTGTAAACAAAAAAAAATAAAATTGTAATATTCAAATAATTACATAAAAATTGTAAATACTATCAAAATACTTATTTTAAAAATTGTAATTCAGAAATAAAAATGTAAGAAAATGAAATTTTAGAACACAAAATAGAAAAATATAATTCAAAAATTTAATTTTGCAAATTTTCATAAGTTTTATCATTAATGTCACAATAAACAAAAAAATTATACAATAATAAAAAAAATCATAATACTATTTTTAAACTATTATTTAGCTAAAGAAAGAAAAAGAACCATTATATTTTATCCATTGTACAAATTTTTCTAAAATATATACTTAATTTGCTCTTATTGTGTTTTTTGTTTCTAATTAAAATTTAATTTTTAAATTAAAATGCACATTTTATTCATAATTTTAGTTCCAATTAAATGCACAATAATTTAAAATTTATCTGTAGTTATTAATTTTATAATATTGCAGCTTTACATATTTTTTTTAAAACAAATCTTTTGTTAAATATATTAATAAAAAAAAATTTAATATACTAAATAAAAATAATAAATATTAAATAATTAAAATAATTACATATTTTAAATTAAAACAATTTGTGTCCAAAAATATTTAATAATTACTTTTTAAATAATGATTAGTACATAGTAATTTTTTAATTCATAATTTATTGAATCCGAATTGCTTAAATACATGGAACGAGGACGAGCGTATTTAATTAATATATTAAAAACCATACTCATCATTTACTAAGTTAAAATAAAAATATTTTAAAAAAAACAATAAAAGAAAAAAAAA
Source organism: Argyra leucocephala (assembly GCA_963942445.1). Lineage (NCBI taxonomy): Eukaryota > Metazoa > Arthropoda > Insecta > Diptera > Dolichopodidae > Argyra > Argyra leucocephala. The sequence continues at coordinate 90,622,154 of OZ012680.1, forward strand.
TCCTAGTACTGGAAAAGAAAATATCTCTAAAAATCTTTATATAAATTTTTTATTGTTAATTTTATTTTATTTATATATATTATAATATATTTAAAGTTTCCTATAATTTTTTTTTTGTTTAATTTTTTGTTTTTTCTATATATTTTTAGTTTTATTTAATTTTTGATAATTATATGTATATGTATATATAATTATATATAAATAGTTTCGTTCGAATCTAAAAAACAAAATATCTTTTATATTACAGTATTTTTTTGTTGTTGTTGTTTTACTTAATGTTATTAATATATGTATATATGTATATTTAATTTTACATTTAAAATATTAAATTTTAGTGAATGTATAAAACACAACATACAAAGTACATAATGATTACATTTTCTTGAGATTAGAAACCAAAATAAAATATAAAATAAAATATAAAATAAAACAGTGATTTATAAATAATTGTTCCTTTAGTTAGATGATGTATTTAATATTATATTAACCATTTTATCAACGAATCAAAGCAGAAGTTTTACCCCAACTTTGTTCTCTTATTATTAAAAAAATATTTGTTCCCTTTAAAGTGTTAATTGATGAAGAGAGTAAATGAAATTTCTTGAGCTTATGAAATTTCGATATTTGCAAATAAATAAAATTATGTTAGTAAAAAAAAATTCAGCTTTTAAATAATATTTTATAAATGCTCACTCAAAATTGAATCAATATTGTATTTCGTTTTAAATTACCTAATTTACCTAATTAATTTATTAAATATGATTATTTTATTTAGACATTTCCATTAAAATTAGAATTGATTTCCTATTATTTCTTTCTTATTTTAGAAACAAAAAAGTAAAATTTCATCTAAAATAAAAAAAAATTTTTTTGGTAAAATTTTAAATTAAAAATTGTATACTTTTTGTTTCCCAAATTAAATTTTATGATTTAAGTATATGGTGTGACCAGTCTCGTCCTTGGGACATTTTTGAGGAATGACAACCAATTTAAAAATTTATCAAATATTATATTATTTTATTTTTTTAAATAATCATGTTTCACTAAATGCCAATAAATGAACACTAGCTGTCGTCATTTAAATACTTAGCTCAAACCAAAGTTTTCTATTTTCGCAAGACAATAAATTTTTCTAAGAATATCGTCCAAATAAAGCATAACATTTGTGTATGCTTATATAAATATAAAATTATAAGATATAAAAATATCTATGTATTTTTTTTGTAATTTTCTTGTTGTTGTCTCCATGGAGTCAACGATGTAGAACTGAGACACTATGTAGAGATGAAGAAGATGGCAGTTTTGTAATTTCAGCACCAATCTTTTTTGGTTTTTTTGTTCTTGACAGAAGCTTAGGAAGAATTACCTTTTCATGCTTAAATTAAGTACGGCACTGCAAGTTTTTAATACATATTTTACTACAATATTTTTAGAGTATTTATTTATAAAATTTCTAGCTTATAAACTCATTGAATGTTGGAAACTACTACATATAATTATTAGGAAGGAACTAATGCCTTCTTAAATAGAATAGCCCTATTTAATTTAAGTTGTTACCAGATTTCACTATTCATTATTTTTTGTCATTTATTTTACCCCAATAAAAAAGGGTACTGGACCAGATGGAAAAATCAGTAAAGTATTTTTTTTTTTTACTTCGAGAATTGACCCTGATACATTAACGCCACCAAGCGTATAATTAAAGGAATTATCAATATTGCATTGATATGTTCTCTGTAATATCTTGCTTCTAGTGGTTTTCCGGTAAAACAGATTTTTAGCAAATGTAGTGAATTTTTGAAGGTGGGAAGAAAGTAAGGTTTATTACCATGAACTATTTTTTTCCTGCTTTTTATATTTAACAAATTTTTTTAAATATCTTAATCGATTTCGGCTAGTACACCATATTAGTCTTCTGATGATGATGAAATAACCGTAATCGATTAAGATATTTAATAAAATTTGTAAAACATACCTAGAGCTTTAATATTTATTTAACTTAATTTTTTTTGAAAAACTTCTTATTTTAGTGATTTTATGATATTTTTGTATTATTCAATGATCTGATTTGGTTTTGTAATAAATATATATAGTTTTCAATATGGGTTTAGAATTTAATGAATTTATAATAACAAATAATAATTTAGAATAACAAATCGTCGATCTATATAACTGTGTATACAGGGTGATCCGACTTAGAGCAAAAATTTGATTAGGGTTGATTCTTTGGAGTATTTTATCTTTAAATTTAACCTGAGCTACAGAGGGTTAAAGAAAATCGGATTAGAAAAATTATGTGCAAGCAATATTCAGTACAGCTCCGAACATAACTTTTTTTTAAAATGAACACACCTAGTTAACGGTGTGTGTTGAATGAGTATCAGCAGCAGTTGACGTTACATCATCCCCTACAATTTTTTCATACACAACTTTCATATCAGACTTGCCGTTTTTCAGGCAAAGTCTAAATTTAAAATCTTCCGCATTAATAACATTGTTTGTGCAGTATTTTACATTATACAATTAATTGATAATACACCATAGGTAAGTATTTGGTACTTCGATATTCTACAAAATTCGATAGTGAAACAAATAAAAAAATGGTTTTAATTGTTGTTGGTTAATATGTATAGAAAAAAAGATATGTATATAAACTAAAATAATTTTAAAAATTTGAATCAAATTATTACCAATTAAATCTGATACGTAATAGCGTAATGAACTTTATAATTGATAAGATGAAAGTAACATAATATTTAATGCGAATTTCATTTGATAGTTTTATAACATTTCCACAATAATTTTGTATGTATTTCGTTCTTTATTTTCGCATCACATTTTCACATAGCAAACCTGATACGATCATGTTTATTTTCACTGTAATTTATACTTTAAAAGTATCCTATGTATGATTTATACATATATACAAAAACCTAATTTTCTAATTACTTTTTACATTTTGTGTTTTTTTTTATTAAATTATTTTATTCTTTGTTTCATAAAAATGCAAAAATTGTTATTTTTTTTTTTTATTTGATTTAGTTTATTTTATGTGATAAATGGAAGTTTTATAATATATTTCATTTATATTATTTTTATTTTTTTGATTAAAATATTCAATATTGAAAATACTTTTTGTTATATATACAAATATATATATATATATATATATATATAAATATATATATACATATATATTTTAAACGCTCTGCGGTTTTGTTTTTATTTATTTCACCTTATTTCACCTTATTTTTTTCTTTGTAATTATAATTAATAATATTTTTATTTGTATATATTTTTAATGTGTACTTTATTATAATTGTGCGATTAATATTGAACGTTTAAATTCATTTTAAAATTAACATATAGAATGTTAACAAAGCAATAAAAAAAAGAAAATTAAAGACTTAAAGAACGAATTACTATTTATTATATATAATTATCGTTGTTCTCCAGTATCAAGAAAATGAGAAATAATTATTAGATATTATTTAAAATTGTTGAAAAAATGTATTGATTTTTTAAATACACATGTATCAAAGAATTTTTTAATTTAACTAAAATTTAAGTGTAAACCCAATGCTAACCTTAAAATTAGAGATTTTAATGGTTTTTTTTTAAAGTCTATTTATTTTTATTTAATATGATATATATTTATATATTTCATCATAGAAATTCTGTTATTTAAATTAGAAGTTTAATTGAAGGGCACTTATTAGTGCTAGGATAGACAATGAATTAACAAGTAAAATTAATTCATTAAAGTTAGTTCAATATAAAATAAAAAGCAAAAAAAAATTTAATTAATAAAAATTATACAACGGAAACTCGATATTTACACTTTGTCTGGATCGTTTTCGAAATATTCATACAAAAATTTCGATTTTCAAATTGTATATTTATTAAACAATACTAGTAATATTAATTGTAATAAATAATGCAAAATAATATTAATAATAAAAAAGTATTACAAAAATAAAAACTTAAAATCTTAACTGGAATCATGATTAAAATATTTATGTTTTTGGTTTTTTGAACGACAAAAATTAATCTGATTTATGTAGTGAACATCAGAGGTCGATGAACTTTTAAACTGAATTCTTAATTAATCTTGGATTTTGTTACCATTTTTACTTTTCCCAATTTATTGAGTTTATTAGCATCCGTAAATATTTTATGACAATTTAATATAAATTTCCACTATGTTAATTTAATAAAATATATTTATTAAAAACAAAAATAACTTTTGTAATTCAATATCAATTTTTATTCAAATGTAATAACTACCAACTCAGTAGAATTGTCAAAATAGTCAATTCAATTCAATTTTTGACATCTGAATTACAATTGAAATTTTTTTATTTAATTTACAAAGTTAGTTAATTCAAAAGAATTTATTAATGTTAAAAAAACAATATAAGAAAAATTACAAAAATAATTACATATTTGATATTTAAAAATTAATTTTCTTTTTTTTTATATATATTTTGTGTTTTATTTTAGAAACGATTAATTTCATCTTGTTAGAAAATTTTTAATAAAAAGGAAGTCAAATTTAGTACAAATAAATAAAAAAAATTTATAAAAAATTTTTGTTTTTGTTTTTTTTTATTTAAAAAAGTAAAAGATATTTTCAATATGAAATTCTATCAATTTATAATTTAAATAAAATCAGCTAGAGCTTAAATTAAATAGATAATAATAATAATGTTATATAATAATTTATTATATGTATGTGTATATTTTGTTCGTTTACTATATAATATTATAATAATTTAATATTTAATTATCAAAGAGCACTAAATATGGTTTTTTTTTATTCTATATATATAATTATTTATCATACATAATGTATATTAATATTAAATCACCATTATGTTAATTTTGAAATTGTTTTTTATTATTTTAATATTAAATCCCTAACAATGTGTAATCAGTTTATTTTTATTTATTTAAATTTTTATTTTTATATTTTATTTATTCAAATATAATAACTTTTTTTATTATTATGTCATGTGTTGCTGCCTAAAATATTTATAACTACATATTAAATTTAATATTTCATTTAAATGAATTCAAATTTCAAAAATTTTAAAAAAAAAAAAACAACTAACAATTCAAAATTCTAATTTTTGTTACTGTATTTGTTAATAAAATACTGGTTACTCATGCCAATATAATATAATACTCATAATGCACTTATGACGAATAGCGCAGTGCGTTCCACTCAGACCACAAAGAAATACTCCAGAAGGACGATAATTTATTTATATTAAATGTAGCTAAATTATATTATACTAATTGAATTGTAATTTGACAATACGCATACAACTTGATATTTGTCTAGTTGCTTGCATATTAACTTGTATTTAACTTAAAATATATTTAAAAAAAACAAAGTATATTAACTGCGCTGTTTTATGTATATGTATTCATACAGATCGTTAATAAATAATAAGCATATAAAATTAAAATTAAACTAAAAATATTAATTGCGATTTTTACAAAATAGATAGAAAATAATAATAGGAGAATATGAAAAAAATAATAGAAGAAGTATGTATAATAAATTGAAAAATGACGATGAAAATCAAGCATAAAGACAAATAGTAGGTAAACCTCACTAGACAAAGGCTCAATAGGCAAAAGCTATAAGCAAACAGATTTATAAGAAAAAGATAATTTTATTTCGCTTGTTTAAAACAACAACGGCATAACTCAAAAAATTAGAGTTTTTGCCTTTGTTACTATAAAAAATATTATTTATTTGGGTATTATTTGGGATAGTGCGTTATTGCAATTAACAGTTTGATCAATTTTAATATTGTTGGCATATTTCTTAATATGACGATATTGTAGTAAAAACAAGAATTTAGTGATGATTTTTTTTGGCTTGTGTCAATATTACTTTAAATTTTATGATAAAATTTATCATTATTTTTAGTTTTATGCTTTTATTTTAAAAGAAATAAGCATATTCCAAACAAATAATACAAATAAAGTAAATTTTTCAATGCAAAATTTGAATATTTACAAATTTTAGGCCAAAAAGTGGAGTTGGCGCCTTGTTAAAAAATTATTAAGCTAATATTGACAGGAAGAGACAAACTTTTATTAAAAATTATATTCATTTTTGATTCTAAACGTCATTAGTAATTATATTATTTTACAAACAAAGATAAGCTTTTAATCTGATTAGTGTAAAACATTAATAATTTTAATCAGGGTTTTACTCAAGATAAAGACCAAAATGTAATATCTAATCAAGTTTTTAATAGTAAAATAGATTACTTTAGAAATGCTTTCAACAAATTAGCGCAAGTATTTCAACAATTAGAAACTTTCAAAAACTTAATCTACATTAATTCATTTCAGAATTTTCTGCTTTGATTAGCCAGGAAAATACATGCATTCCATTAACACCTGTCGACAAAATTTCCGAAAGGCAATGTTGTGTATACTTTTATATATAATACTTTTTTCAATACTTTTCACATTTATATTTTTTTTTAAATCATGGTTTGTCATTTTTACATTGCGAAAACTTTACTGCTCTTAATTAAAGAAAATCATACACGTAGTTGATGCCTCTGAAAAAGCATTCGAAAAACTGTGGTAACTTTGTACCTTTAAGTCGTATAAGATTGTTTAGTTAATTTTTCAACATATTTTTTTTAAAATTCTATAATAATTAAAAAAGATTACATAAGGAGAAAAACAAAGAATTGTTTTATAAAAGAACTATATTTTTGCAGCTTCCTCAATTTCTACCTCCACTTTATCTTCATCTAGTGCATCTATGATAAAACCATGATAAAGCTTATTTGCCTGATGATACTTTTTGTGATGATAAGATTTAAGGAAGTCATACACTTATTAGTAATACTAGTGAAAGTGCTTTTAGCTTGAACTTAATGCTAGATCTTCTTAAAAAAATGAAGCAAACATCAAAAAAATGAAAATTTATGGAAAAGAAATGTATCAAAAAGACTAAGAAATCTGGAAAGGAATACTTGAACTACATGAATAGTGCAACCGTGAAAATACACAGGGAAAGAAAAATGAAAATCGCATGTACTGAAAAATGTAAAATGAAATTTTTTATTAAATTTACTGAGGAATAGAGGCTGGAAATTTTAAAAAAATTTTGGGAATTAGGTAATGTTGAAAAACAGCGACAATTTATAAACAATAGTATAAATTCTATTAAACCAAAATATCGTTATGTTCTTGTTGATCGAAAACAGCCAGAAAGAAATTTAAATAATGCATTCTTTTTTCAACTAAACGGTGAGACAATTCGAGTATGATCTCGACAAACTATTCTTCTAAGGAAAGCTTTCCAGACAAAACCTAGAATTTCTGAGAAAAACAAAAAAGATCTTCTCGAAGTTCTAGAAAAAAAAACCATATTCCAAAGGTTCCATTCTTTAAAAATTTATATATAACCTGATTTTTTTCAAGTTTAATTTATTAAAGTTTTTGCGATTTATTTTTAGCTTTAAGACCAAAATTAATTTTTGTTTTGCTCAAGAAGAGTATTTTATTTTATGTTAAAGTTATTTAATTTCAAACTAATTTCAAAGTTATTTAATTTCAAAAAATATTTTTATGATTTTTCGTTAAAAGATTTATATTGAATTATTATCCAAAATAAAATTAAAATGTAAATAGTATATTTTTTATACCTCTTTAACTATCTAACTATTTTAAATGTTAAAAAAATATAAGTAATAAACCAAATTAAGAAGCATAAATCATTAAATTTTTAAAACAAGACTGACATACGTAAAAATAATTAGCTAATTTTTTGTTTTTTTTAGGTGTTATAACGTCACAATACTATTTAAGTCGTCGTACAAAACAGATTCTGCTGCAACAATAAATTGGAACCCTGGTTCTTTTAAGGACTCTAAGTATTTTAAATAGCTATCTATTGAGTTCGTTGCACCTTTACTTTCTAGTTTAATGTTCTTAGAATACAAGGTTTTAATTTGAAGGAGAAATATTATGTATTAGCCAGGATAAAATAGTTTAAAACCTTAAAATGCGTCTAGCAAAAAACTATGTTTTTTGAGTTATGCCTTTGTTATTTTAAACAAGCGATTTGTTCATGTACATTCAAAAATTGAACAAAAATAGAAAACGCGTTAGACTAAGTTTGAATAATTGTTGAAAAAAGTCTAATATTTTCCTTTTAATTTTACTATATTTATACTTATTATGTGAGTAGGAAACAAAAGAATCTGCAAGTCGTGTCAACTGTGAAAGTAGTAGACGAAATACGCGTATCTGAAGAAGTCGGCAAATAGTAAACGAAAATCGCATATTTGTATGATAAGCATGTTAAGTAAAATTAAAAGTAAAATATTCGACTATTTTCAACAATTATATTTTATTAAATGTTAATAATACATCATCTTTAAAACATAAATATAAAATGTTACCTTAATATTATAGAATACTATTTTTTTTAAAATTCAATTGAGTTGGTGGTGCATTAGATATCTATGATTCTATGGTATTACATTCATATGTATATTAATTATACAATTTTCCGCGTACTCGTATTAGATACAACAGTAAAATTTAATTAGAACTCACTCATATTAGGTACTATTTAGGTACCATAATTTATTCTATTTTTGGTATATTAAATAATTTTGTTATTAATTTTTAACTAGTTATTGAAAATTAACAATTTTCAATAACTAGTTCTCTTATTTTCGTGGCAAATTAATATTCTCTCACAAGCCAATTACAAAAATTTCTTTTATATGCACTTTAACATAATTATTAAAGTCATTCGGCTTACCAATTAAATTTAGGATTTTGTTTTTTTTTTTGCAAATTATTGAATTTTGAAACAGTTTAATATTTTGAATTTGAATTTTATGATAAGAAATATTTCAATGATACTAATTTAGTATAAATATAAATTTAAATTTTAACATTTTCTATTACTAAAATTTTTTTTTTGTTTTTATTTTTTTGTTTATTATTTATAATTTAATATTTAAAAAACTTTTTTTTTATTTATTAAATACAAATAATATTTAAGAATGTTTATTTATTTTATTTATGATGATAATATATATACATATATATATATATATATATATATATATATATATATATATATATCTATATATACTATTTGACCTAGTTTGTTTAATTATCTTATTAAATTTTATTAAATTATATTTAAATATTAATATCATGTCTCAGTTTTGTAATTCAAAGTTTTAATATTGAATTTTTTAATTTTATATTTTATTAATTAATTGATTAATTAATAAATTACTTATCAATATTATTATAAATTTAATCTTGTTGATTTGTATGTAAATTTAGATATAATAATATTTTAATAATCATTTTATATGTAAATATTAATTATATGTTTTTGTGTTTTCTGTGTATTTTTTCGTTTATTATTATATTATTATTTATGTAATTTAAATTTTAATAACTTTCATTATCATCCCAGTCAACTGATTTCAGAACCAACATATCTAATTCTTTATTATCACCAGAACTACTACTACGACGATGTCTATGACGATTTTGTCGTCGGCGTCGATTTAAATTTGTTAATTTACGATTTAAATTTGCAAAATTTTCATTTAACATTTGTGTTGAAAATATACCAGTTGTCATGCTACGTTTTGGTTGTGTTAAATGTTTTGATTTTTGTTGTTGTTGATGTGATTTTTGTTGAATTTGATGAAATTTAGTTGTTGCAATTGTAGTTGAATTATTTAAAGAAGATTCACCAATTGGTAATGTTGCTGTAGTTACTGCTGAATAATCATCACTTCCATTACCATCATCATCATCATTATCATTATCATCATTAATAATATCACTATTTAATGATAAATTTGATATTGCTGGATTTTGATCAATTATTTTATAGTTGCTGTCGGTTCTTGTTAATAAATTATTATCACTTTTAAATGCATTTAATAAACGATTACGATGATTATGATGTTTTGATGACTTCAAAATACCCGAAGTATTACCAATATTTGTTGTAATTTGAGAAATATTTCCTCCAGTCGATGATGAACTATTACAAATATTTGTCGTTTGTATATTTGTTTTTCTATTTAATTTATTTGCATTTATACATTTCCTGGTATTATTACTATTATCGTTTTTAAATGCATGTAATATAGACGAATTGTTTCCTTGAATTTGTATATTATGACGATGTGGTTTTTGTTTTTGTTCGTAATGATGATTTTGTTTTTGACTTGATATTGTAGAAGATATGAGTGGCATTGATTTTGTGTTGCATATCAATCAATCACGATATATATAACTACAATTTTTTGGGCTTTCTTGTGGACTGGGACTACTGGATGGCGGTGCTGGACTAGAACTGCTATGGGATACTGGTGAAGAACCAGAACTAGAATTTTGTGGACTTGTTGAACGGTGTTGAGTTACTGAAATTAAAAATTTATATAAAATATTGTACATATTCAATAATAATATTTTATTATAAATCAGTTTTAACTAATAAATTTTCACATTAGGGTCCATATGTGCAAAATTATTAAAACACAAAAAAAAAAAAAAAAAAAAAAACAAATCAGAAAAATGGATAATGGGACATTTAAAGAAAAAGAAATATGTGCTATTAAATGAATTAAATAAAAATTATAATATTAAAATTTCACTCGATTTTCATTTAAGAAAATGCGAATTTTTATTGTTCCAATTTAGGGGAGGATGGAAGGGGGTTTGTTCTTCTCTACTTATTTTATTGCAACACAAAGAAAAAATATTAAAAATTTTAGAAAAATTAATGTTTACAATTTTTTTTTTATTATTTCGGAATTTATTTTGATTTCTTTCTGAAAAAATTATATGTGGTTATATTTTTATTATTATCCCTTGTGAACATAGAGAGTTTTCCTGAATCGTTAAATTTTCACAAAGAAAATAATTATTGTAACTGTTGCTATTCTACTTAGGGTTGACGAAGCCTATTATCTAATAAAATAGACAAATACTACAAAATTTAAACTCGGGTTTGACATATCATTGGATTGCAATACTATCCGGTATATTCTCAAATAAGGAATATTAATCAAATAAATACAATAAAAGAATTATTTTATAGTATAGTATTGGTTCTTTTTTTCAACCTCAACATAATTGAAGTTGAAAAATCACTTGCAAGTTATATTTGTTGTTGCACCAATACAGTACGCAAAAACAATATTATTTCTGTTTCATCACATAACAATAAAAAAAAAAATACGCATGGGTTTCCGAATTTATTTTTTATTTTTGTTTTAGTTTGCTGTGATAAATATAAAGGAGAGTATGCGTCGGATAATTACATGAAATTCAATTTATAAACTCAAAATTATGTACGAAAATTTAATTTTCTTTAACTGATAATTTCAGGATATATAAATAAAAATTTTAAGAACCTGCTGAACGCGCAAACATAGAAAACACAGATACGCCGCCCTAACCCAGTCAACTCCGAAGATACAGATATACCCAGTCCTGCAGAAGTGGAATCAGACATCCGAAAATTAAAGAACAACAAAGCTGCTGGACAAGATAGCCTGCCAGCTAAACTTTTTAAAGCAGGTGGTGAAATGATGATTGAATTCATGCACCAAATCATAAAACAAATCTGGATCGAGGACAGCATGTCTGATGACTGGAATTTAAACTCAATATCTCCAATATTCAAAAATGGCTATTCCATGTCCTGCGTCAACTATAGAGGAATATTAAACGTTACGTATAAGATCCTTTCCAATATTCTGTGTGAACGATTGAAGTCCCATTTACCCATTGTAACGGCTTCCGTCCTGGTAAATCAACCACCGACAAGGTGTTCGCATTAAGGCAAATCCTGGAGAAGACCCTCGAATTTCAAATTGATACGCACCATATTTTCGTCGATTTTAAATCTGCCTATGACAACATCCATCGATCAGTGCTTATCCGTTTGCTGTGGTGATTGGGAGGTACATTTCTGATTCATTTCGAACGTGCTCCGGATTTCGACAAGACGATGCGCTGCCATGTAATTTCTTATAATTATAGTGTGACGTTCCGGCGTGAACACCCAGGGCACTATATTTTATAAATCGGTGCAGCTGATGACGTCGATATTATCGGAACATCACGACGAGCAGTCATCAAAAAGCCTTTACACAGATTGAAGAGGAAGCAGGTAAAGCGTGTTTTCTCATAAATGAGAATAAAACAAAATATATGCTGTCGACAATGTCCTCACAACATCATATAGGACACAAAATCACTGTCGGCTCATATAATTTTGAGGTAGTTCAGGAGTTTATCTACCTTGAAACCAACATCAACTCCACCAATAACATCGATATTGAAGTAAGGCGAAGAATTACCCTTGCGAACCGTTGCTACTTCGGTTTGTCCAAACAATTGGGTTCAATGCTCCTATCCCAAAATACCAAGGCACAATTATACAAAATGCTCATCCTTCCGGTGCACACCTTCGTTGGAGAGCTGAAGTAACAGCAGATATGATAAAACTTCAAATCACCAACTGGAGAAATTCCGCTCGTGGCTGAAGTCAGTGGAGGACATTTTTGCGCTAGGGCCAGGACCTTCAAGGTCTGTAGCGCCCAGAAATAAATAAGTATAAATAATTTATATTATTTAAAAATTATTTTATTTAAATATAATTTTTTCCTGACTGAAATATGATTTATTAAATAACAAAAAAATGTATTGAATATGTATTGAAGATTTGTCTATGTGTTTACGATTTTATTCAAAAATGAAAGAGGATATTTTTCTGTTTGCAGCCTGCAAAATCAACGCTGCACAAAAATATTAAAAAACCCTCAATTTAAATTTTGTTTTTTATTATTCTTATTTTGTGAAAGCTGTTTTTGTTTGCAGCGTAATAGTTGTCTCGTATTTGTGGCAAATTAAGAGATCTGTATATATTACTTATCTGGGCTTATAGTTAAAAACAAAAAGTACTTATTCTAATCGAATAACTAACATTATTTTACAATATATTCTACAAAATTATTTTTTTTTTTTCTTTTATATTCATATCCATAAATCATAATATTAATGTGTTTTACCAGTTTTACTTTCTTCAGTTGTCACACACTGGTATTTGGGTTCAAAAATAAAATAAAGTATTAAAAATTAATAAATAATATCATCGACTTGAAATCTGCGGCGTCTAACTGCAATCCTTTGGAGGGAGTGAGACTCGTAACAATGAGGGTCAGCGAACTTCCAAAGATCAAGTTAGTCAATATCTGGACCCCGAGCTGTGCAAAATCTGATAGAGATGTCATGAAGACGTTCAGGATTCAAGATGGTATGGATACTACGAAGTGTAGAATCCAGTTGCATAAAAGAGCAAATGGCACTTTAGCATTAGTTGCTAGTGGCTCTGGTTCTCTTTTATACGTTTATTGCGCAAAGTTTGGGTAAGGTTGATTCAAATTCATTGGAACCCACTTCTATTTCTTTAGATAACTTGTGGAGAATCTCTGGTGCATTTTTAATTTTAATTGGTTAAATGTTTTTTTTAAATATCGTATTATCAAAATTATTATATTTTTTTTCTTTACTATCGAAATCATAAAAAGTCATTAATATGATATGAAATTATTTTTCAGATAGTAATCTAGTTTCTAGACTTTTAATTAATCTGAAATCAGTTGTTTTAATCTGCCGGTTTGTACAAGAAACACAGTTTTGTTTTATTAACTATTATTACTCCATCCTGATTCAATAAAAAACATTAATTAAAATTTTGTTAATTTTGTTTAAAATCTTTTTCTAAATAAAATAAATTGTTTTTAATTTAGGCTATAACACAGATTTTGAATAAATTGTAATCAGAATTAAATTTTTATAAAATAAATGAATTTTTAAAATACTGAGAACTGTTTAATATTTTTTCTTTTATACAATATACAATTTTAAAATAAATCAAAATGTATTAAATGTAAGAACATTTAGGAAAACAAGTAGAATGAATAAAAATTTTAAATGAAAATTAAAATATCTACACAGAATAGCTATATTCTGAGAATCTAAACCAAATACGTTCAATATATAAATATGCACAAAATTCGTATGATAATCATAGTTGAAATGGAGCATTTTTACGATCTTACTGCTTCATATTTAAAACATAAACAACCACACACCATATGTAGAAGTAGAAACAACAATAAAAAAAATGAAAAACAACACAGTAGGTAAAAAAAAGTAAGAATACTAATTATTTTATTTGGTTGATTTTATTACTTATATTTTATTATGGTTTTATAAGTGTAAATTTATTAAAGTCATAAAAGGTATAAGTTGTTGTTTTTTTCCATATATTTTTTACTGAAACCTTGCCGTCTGCATTTACTTGTCGTCGGCGAAAACAGGGCTTTAATAAATGAGTAACGGTAGTTTGAGGACAGCAGTCTCTGACTATAAAAACAACATTTGTATTTTTTTTATATTTTTACTAAATTTACGCTTTTTCCAAAGTTGGGAAAAAATATTGTAATTAACGCGTTAAAAATCATTATTAAAAAGAAAATTTATAAAAATAATAAATTAATAAAAAAATAAACGGTGAATTTTAATCAAATATTAGAATGTTTAATTATTTAATAACATCCAGAGATTTATCTAAATTTTTACATCTGAAACCCTTTCGGCTACCTGAATAGTTTTATAGCCTTCAACGCTTCAACCTAAATAATTCACTAAATTTAAAATTATAAGACCAAAATAAAATATAAGTAATAAAACCATTTTTAACCAAATAAAAAAATGAGTATTCTTACTGTTTTTTAAGAAAAACAGTATTTCAGAAATTTTGTCTTATGTTATTTTGTCCATATGTAATTTTTTCTTACGAAATTTTGTCATTTAACCGCATTTTACATAATATGGAGAGGACTTACCGATAGATAACCAATAATTGTTAACGAACAATGCCAGTAAAACAAGAAAAACAAAAAAGTGCAAAAGAAGTAAAGGATAACTAATTGAATAAATAAATTAGTAAATTTAAAGTTCTTTAGAAAATATTAATAATATAAATGTTGCAGTTAAAGTAATAAATTGGTAATTATTAATAATAACCGGTCATTATTAATAATTACCAGATAGAAAGGTTAAAGTGATTAATTTGGACAGAATTTAATTAATTTATCACATAAACCGGTAATTATTAATAATTCCCACCCATCTTAGGTAAATGTAATAAATATTATAAATAATTTTAAAAAAAATTTTTGATAGGTCAATCGAGGCCAAAGGCCTTAAAATTTTTATTTTTTTTTTATCATCAGTATAATGGCTAATGACGCAATAGAGCCAGGGTCTCAGAAATTGAGCCGAAACTCTACATCACGTGCTTAAATTGTATTTTTCTGAAAAAGGTTATTAATAATTAGTTTTAGAAATTTTTTTGGATAGGTCCGACGGTCCGGAAGTTGAAACCAAGACTTAAATATTTCAAAGATATTTTATATTTCACTAAAAGCTTGACGCCTGCGTTTATTTGTCGTTTGCGAAAACAGGGTTTCAATAAATAAATACGGGGGCTTGGGACGTTAGCCCCCGACTTTAAAAATCAATGAACTCAAATCTAGGTGGTCAAAGATTTTAATACTGTAATTGTAAATTCGATTGTAATTCAAATCGCTGCAAATGTAAAAAGTCAAATATCAAATGTAATTCCAAGTGTCATTTTGTTCTTCCAGTAAAAATAAATAAATTAACTTCGTAGGAATAAATGATTAACTTAACCATAAAAATATAACTTAGTTAACCATAAAAATATAACTTTTTTAGTTTTTGTTTTTTTTTTGTAATAATTTTAATAACAAATATAAGAAAATTAAAAAAAATAGTTTTAATTTTAATCACATTTACCAATCCATACAGGTAGTTATTAATAACTACCCGTAAATGTAATAAATTCTACTTATTTATAACATATACCAAAATACGAGGTTATTATTAGTAATTACCGATTAAGGATTTATCACATTAACCGTAACATAAATAATACAAAATAAGAAAATTTTGTAATCGTAAATTTTTATAGTAAATTAAGGCCTTTATTGTGAAGTGTCAGTTTTCTTTCAGTAAATACCTGAGAAGTGTCAGCAGATATTTAAAATCGGTATTGTCAGCAAACTACTGATAAATTGTGAATAAATATTCACATAAATTGTGAATAAATTTTAATAAAATATATTTTTAAAATTTACAAAAATTGTTGGTTAAAGAAAAATAGTGAAACAGAATTGTGTGCTGTTTGGCCAGAATATTTGGCATATTATCCTTTTTGGCATTTATTAATGAAGACTTGCATTTATTAAGAAAACTTCTGGTTGAGGATTTTTTTTCATTATTATTTGGGCTATTTGGGCTGCGCTGGATATTTGGCTTTGTCTTTAAGTTGTTCTTTGAGGCTCCAAGTTATTCCTCTCTTTTTTGAGCAAGCTGCTGGTTTTTATCCCCACGGGAAACGAGCCCGAAACTACCACATCATGATTGAAACACATTTCTCTGCGGTAGTCACTATAAATTCCTAAAATCAAAATCACCAATACACAAAAACCCCAAATTTGTCAAATGGTGCCCCTAAAACCAAAATCCTCAGACATATAAGTGCATTTCTCATATTGTAATAAGAAACTTAATGTATTGTGTAATTTAATTGATTAGTTATAATGCAAATGAATAAATAAATAAACATATGTAATGTAGTATTTGATTTTCAAAACTTTCTGTAAGGAGGCTGCAGAATGAAAACTGAATTTCTGTCAGAGTACCGATTTCTGAGAACTTCATTTAGGACGATGATATCGCTTTGCATTTTTTTAAACATTTTACCTTTAAATAAAAGTTATTCATATATTTTAGGATCAGTTTTGTCCACTAAGGGTTTTTAAAAGGAATGACTTTTCAGGTTATCAAGCAAAAAATTACTTTTTAGGAAGAGGACGAAATTGATTTCCATATAATTTATAATTAAAATTAAATTTGTGAAATAAATATCAGTTAAGTTTAAAAAAATTGATCAAAAAAAAATTTGTTTTTTTTTTCTATTTTATTTTATTCAATAAGCTAGTACCAAGGTAGACATAGTACAAGAGAAAATATTTGTAGACTCTGTACTATTTAACTTTAACGATATACTTTAGTTTTCTTATTTTAGTTAGGAACTTATTGGTCTAGGAGTTTTGTATATTTTAAATAGATTAAAGATTCTCTCTCGAAATGTTTGATTCTTAGTAGATGGCATTGAATTTCATCATTGAATGGAATCCATACCATTCTGGATTCATCGCGATATAAGATTTAAAAAAAACCGATATTTCTTTTATTTACTTAAGTTTTGGCTTTTACATGTTTTTGTTAAGACTTGGTTTAACATTGAGGGTTAATGCCTTTTTGGTTATTCATAATTTTGTTAATCATTTGAAAGTGTAAAATTTAATTGAATTTATAATAGGATACAATGTTATACTGTTATAATTATTATTGTGATAGACATATTTTATCTTATATTTAGTTTTCTTATTATTAGAACATTGTAGTAGGAGTCGTAATTTGCATTCGGTACTTTTTACATTGTTTCATATTCTAAATTCTGGCTTAATTAGCGTAAAGTTTACATTACATTTTTATCATAACTTTTTTTTTAATATTTTTAGTTAAAGTAAATTAAATTCTTTACAGAAATTTTACTTAATAAATTATCTTGAAACAAAATATTGAAAAATTCATTTCACATATAAAGACAGCTAATTATTGAAAGTTTTGATTTTCCATTTGATTTGAACTTATCGCTCAAAAAGTATTATATACTTCTATTTTAACTCACCAGTCTCTATTTATTTATTAATTTACATCTTGTTTAGAGTTCTGGTTATTTTTCTGTTTAAAACAAAAACAAATCCAATGTTGATAAGTGTTGCTAGAAGATAAAGCTCTCAAATTTTGAACAGTTATTCATGATCAAAAAAGGAACAGGTCATGGTATTTTACAAAGCTATAAAATACAGCTTTGGGTAGCTGCCATACAACTCCTAGCACCTATCAGGTGATTTCGAAACCTTGGATTGGTTCGGGTCGGTGCCATACAACTCCTACCACCGTGTTACAGGCATGAAAATTTACACTTAGATACTCTTTCACAAATAAAGAGATTTGAATGTTACTGATTTCGAAAATTTGGACTGGTTCGAGGCGAAGCCATACAACATTTAGCACCTATTAGGGATTTTTCAAAAACCAATTGTGTTATAGACAGGAGAGTTAACACTTATATACTCTTTCTGAAATTATAATGCCTATAGGTTTCATTTAAAACTAAAAAGTATAAAATAATATAATAATGTAAAAATAAAATTTTTTAAAATATACTTTTATCAAAACAAAACAAAACTAATCTAGAACTATAACAATATAAAACGCAAGAGTATAAATGACTCTTGCTGGAATATTTTAATGGAAATTTGGAATATTTAAAAAAAAAAACACGAACGTTAAAGGAACCACGCTTTGTGGTGTCCTTTTAATATTCGTGATGTTTTCCAAGCCGCAAATATTCTAAATTTCCGTTAACCTATTCCAGCAAGATTCATTATGTACTTTTGCGTTTTATCTTTCAACAGTTCTAATGCTCAAAATCCACCACTAGTTTTATTTTCTACTTTTTAGGTGTCTAGTTTTGTTTCGATAAAAGTATATGTTAAAATATTTTTATTTTTACATTATTATTTTATTGTTATTCTTATTATTATTAAAAAGTGATATTATTTTTTAAATTGTTTTTATTATGTTTTTATATATACATATATTTTTTTTATTAAATTTCTTTATTATAAAAATTATAATTGTTTTTGTTTAATTTTATTTATTAAAAAAAAATAAAATATTTTTAGTTAAATTATATTTAAAAAATAATAATATTAAATCATAATTTAAGGAAAAAATTTTAAAAGTTTTAAAAAGCCAAAGCTACTAAAATAAGAGAAATAATTGTTGCTATATATATATATAGTATTTATATGACATGAAATACTGAAATACTTGGATAATTGACAATAAACACTATAGAAATATTTTAATAATAGTACTTAGTTTGTTAATCTTTGTTAGTAGTATTTAACAAAACTTACCAATGCCATGACGGGGCGGCTGCCTCTTATTTATGCGGCCAAGACTTCTGTTTCGTGTATTTGTGTTAAGACCCTATATGTGAAAGTATTTTATATTTTTTTTTTTGATTTTGAGTATGTCTTTTTTTTTATTACATATGTTAAAAAAACTAAAAATAAAAAAACAATAATATTTCAATTCTAAAATCACATCTGGTTTTGGTTTTTTTTTTAGAACAATATAGCACAACAGCAAAATTAATTCAAAATAGAAAAATAATAAATAGAAAGATAACATAACATAAATATATATGTATCAAATTATAAAAGTTAAATATTTTTAAAAAAATATATATAGTATAATAGTAGTATAATATGAGATTAACATTTAAAATAAGATATTGAAATGTATATATATATAGATTTAAGAGTACTACAAAGTTTTTATTGTATAAGATTTTTTTGTAAATTAATTAAGAGAAAAAAGTTATAGTTAAGAATGATTGTAAAGCTTTTCAAAATTTTGTTGCAAACATTCTCTGCTTTTTTTTACTATTATTTTATTTTTATTAATAATAATTTGCTTTTTTTCCAAAATTTAATAATTTTTTTAGAAGAGTATTGGGCGAGGGATGGCTGAGATTTTCATTTTCATATCATTACATATTTCGACATTAACTTTAATCTAAATACATGGATAATTTAACAACGATGTTTGCATCCCAAAGTTTCGAATAAAAAAAAACAAAAAATAACATAAACAAAAAACATTAAATTATACGTTAAATAAGAAAAAAATAAATTAAAACAACAAAAATTTTACAGGTAATTAAAAAGAGTTAAACGAGACCCAATTGTTCTAAATTAAAAAAATAATTAAATAAGTAAAATCCGAAAATATAATATAAGTAAAAAAAAATAAAATAAAAATTTAGAAAATAAAATTAAAAATTGTATAATCAAAAGAAAATATGAAAAAAAATTTAGCGAAAGTGATTAGTAAAATAGTAAATTTATTAAATAAAATAAAAGTTTATTTTTTTTTTTAGTTTATGTTAAAATTTTCGAATAATGAAACAACTGGTTAGTATGATCAGTTTAGCTTTCTTTTTTGTTTTTTTTTTAATTTTGAATATTTACCATATTTTGGGTAATTAGTCCCTGACTGGTTTCAGCCGCCCCACTCCCGTCTCAAAGATATACCTGATAGCGAAGAAGAGAAAAATAAATTATAAAAATAGTTGTAGAGAATAATAATGAATGATGTTGGTATAATAATGATTAGAAAATTAATAATAAAAAATTTAACATAATTAAAAATTCGATGAAACAAAGAAAAAAGAAAAATTCAAATAACATTTCAAATTTTATGTGATTTTCGTTTGGGAGAGTAAGAAGAATGATATATAATTTAAATTATAGAAAAACTTAAAATTGATGAACATGACTGCCGAAACTTAAATGAAAAAAAAAGAATTAACTGCAAGCATTGATGAAGGAAATATGTGGCTTCCGACATATCGATATTTGCAATTACATAAAATTAATAGTGAAACACTATTAAATAAATAATTTATTGTGATGAGTTAATAACTATAAAATAATTTTAATGTAGATTTGACGAATTTTCGACTATAAAAATCATTAGTTCTATAATATCTGTTCATTAGCTATGATTTTTTAAAGTTCGGTTCAGAATTAAGGTTTAACATCAAAAATATTATACACTGACACACGAAGCCAATATACGATACTTAAACGGTTTTATGTTAAAGTTTATCTTTTTCAGTTTTTATTGATAACAGATGTATTCTTTGATTTGCCTTACGCACTTAATAGTCTCACTAGAAACTTAGTCACGTATATGACATGAGGTATAAAATTATAGGGAAAAGCTTTAAATACAAAAATAGATATTATAGAAAAATTTTAGTTCAAATTTGAAAACTTACTGATAAATGCACCCCGGTATTTGCTAAACGATTAAATAAAGGAACACCATATAATGATGTCGGCTAGGATAACAATGTCTACAAGAAGCGTAAATTATTTTGGCAGACTATACAACATCACTCCAACGAACTAGCATAAGAATGAATTGAGACAAATTAAAAAGTTCGTAGGGTGACCGTCAGATTTAAAAAGATAAATCCCAAAATAATTTATTACAAAGCAATAGAACGAGATTTAATAATGGATTCATTTCTATAAAAAACATTGTTCATTATTTTATATAGATCCAACCTTCAAAATTTGATTCAATCAATAATTTTTCTTAATTTTTTAATGTTACGTTAGTTTAAAAAATTAAAAAATTTAATTAATGCGAATTCTAACAAAAAAAAAAATAAATGAATGATATAAATTATGTCATAGTTTCATTCAATAGCAAATAGTTTTTGATTGTAATCATGTTTTTTTGTTCAATAACCTTTCAATCACTTTCAATTACAATTTGGAGGAGAAATTCGTGATTGAAACTGATTTTTTTTTGCCCAATAGACGTGATTGAAAATGATATTTTCTGATATTTTCTGATTCTGCTCAGAGTAGAAGTATTCCGTAAAAATTAATTTTTTTTTATTTTTTGTGAAAAAATATATGACAAAAAAATGTAAAATGTTTAACTAAAATCTAAATTCAAAAATTTTTTTTAAATTAAGTTAATTTTAAAATTGTACTTCCATTTTTTTTATAAACAAACTTTCAAATTTCAAAAACACAAAAATTTGTGCAATAAGAAAAATGGATTGTAAGTGATTGGAAATGATATTTTTCGGACAGGATTTTGATTGGCTACTGATATTTTGAACATTTTGGATTGTTTTTGATTGTGATTGATTGCTACCACATGTTATTGAATGAACCTAATGTTGTAATTTCAGAGGAGACAAAAAAATAAAATAATAATATAAAGTTAGTAGTCAGTCAAATAGTATGGTATATTTAGTATTAATTACTACAGAGATTAGTATTCAATTTTCCAGAAAAATAAGAAATAATAAAACTACTAATTTAGAATGGTATTTTTGCTATTTTTTCGATTTGAAAATAAAATATAGTGAGAACATTGAAAATTGTAGAATCACGACATTTATAAATAATGCAATTATGTACATAGTTATTGGATAATAAAATAAAAAAAAATTTAAAACTTGAAGTAAAAAATATTGCTATTGAAATAATAAAATAAAAGTCAAATATAATTTTTCCTTTCGACGAAACTATGTTTTTTCTTTTAAAATTTTTTTAAGGAATCTTAGTTAATTGAAATTATCAATATTAACTATCGAAGTTAGTGTAAAATAGTGCTACAATTGTGACAGAAAATACAACTGTGAATTCTGGAAAAAGTTTTAGCAGTTTAATGGTTCATTTCTCAAAAATTGCAAAATTAGCATATAAAATATTCATAAAAATTCTTCTAAATTGTCAAACGGTGTATAGGATAGTAAAATATCATCAAAATTATTATTCTTTTAGAAACTTAAACATATAAGTGTTTTTCCAGTTTAAAGTTTTTATTTAACCATTTGAAATTGGGGGGAAAGATCTTGTGTTCTTATATTACGAATTACATGACAAAATAGAAAAATCAAATTGCAGTTAAGTTATAATGATAAAACAAAAATACATCAAATTGTCAAGTCCGTGGCCTAGTATTATTCTCTTTCAATGAAAATCTTGTACTTGTACATCATCACATATAAATGAGGATTATAAGTTCATTGGCAGAACCAGTTTAAAATTATTGTAATAAACCAAACGCAAATAATACAAATTCATCATCTAGTTTTTTGATTTTATTATGAAATTGAGACAAGTTACTTAAATTGAAATAAATTATTTATTGCAAAATTTATATCTGAACTTTTGTTTTTTGTTAAATTTTTGAATTCATAACGAATGAAATTATTCATACACTTACGATATTTTTTTGGTTTTTAATTTTTTCTTTTTTTGTAAAAATTAAAATTATTTAAAGAGTATTTTATATGTCATTTTATAATTATAATAAATTTTTCTATTTTTATTTATTCTCGAATTTAAAATATTAAATAATAAATTTTATTAATTTTTTGAAGATGCGGAATTAAATATTATTAAATACATATTTCAGTCTTAAAAACAATTCGAGATGAATAAATAATTTAGCACTAAAGGACATTTTGAAAATATGAAAATTGACGTCAACAAAAAATACGAGTATACGATTATCGTTGCTTTACAATTATTAAAATATATATATTATGTAATTTTGTTTTGTAACTTCTTAAAACTTCGAGCAGTTAACAGTATTCAACCGACCAATTTATATATTTAAATAATATTTCCATATAAAATGAACAAAATATTATTGTATAATATGAAATTATATTAAATATTATAAATACTGTTCAAGTAAAAGTATCATAGTACTTTCATATATTTAATTATATTATGTTAAAAATTTTAATATTAAAGTAATTTAATTAAAAATATATCAATGAATGCTATTGAAGCAGTTTTAAGATGAATTTAATTTAGTTTCATTCATTAAATTACATAATATATAGTACAACATTTAAGGAAAATATATAAACTATGTATCTATATATTGAAAAAACAAAAACACTATTATTTTTTTTCAAATAAAACAATAAATAAAACAAATCAAAGCTTATCTATTTTTAAAAATAAAGTGTTTCTATAAACTTGCAATTCGTCAAAGTTAAACTTTTTTCATTAAAATAACAAAAAAAAAATTTTTTTTTTAAATTATAAACTAACAATTATAGTTATCATATAAAAATGATAAAACTATCATTAATCAAGGAAAACAAAATCAAATTATAAGCTTCTACATTGACGGCTAATAAGTTCTCTATAATAGGATAATAATACAAAATATAATCTTGCATCGCCTATTCTATAATAACAATTAGACAAAAAAATAAAAAAAAAAAAAAAGTTAAAAAATATAGAAATAAAAGAAAAAAAATATCAAATTAAAATGATTATTTGGTGCCAGCTATTTAATTTAGAATTTTAGTACGTTTCATTTTACGCTATATTTTTTTTTACTGTGAATATATATCTACATATATATTTTATTTTTTCATCATTCTTCAATTCTAAAACACCAAAATATTGTTTCATTTTATTTCTTCTAAACTAAATTAATATTTTATATAATATGTATTTTTTTTTTTGTTTAAAAATGTTTTTTTTTTTAACTTTTAATAAAAAGAACTTACTTTCTTAACACTTCTTGTTGTTGAAAAACCATCACCTCGACGATAGTTATCACCCTGTAATAAATAAAACATAAATAAAAAATTTAGTTAATATAATAATTTAATAATATAGAAAAAATACGATACATCAATCAAACATTTTATTGTTATTTTACAAATAATCTACAATTTAACTATGATATAAATTAAGATCAAAGTATCAGATAATTAAAATGGCCTGATATATTAAAGATCCCAATTTAGATGACTTGATTTAATTTTTATCTATACAATTTATGATGTAACCTATTTTTATATATATATATATATATATGGACATCCAAAGGTCTGATATTAGTTTTTTGGTCGCAGAAACGCATTGATTCAAATAAATAGTAAATTTTTTTATATGTATATTAAGATCTATTAAAAAACCATACGACTTCTTTACCAAACATACCTCTCTATTCCCCTCTAGTGTTATGGAAGTTTAGTATTATGAAAAACGCGTGACACAATAATATTTTCGAAATAATTTTAATACAACCATGGATGTAGTTTAAGTTTAATTTAAAATATTAAACCTAAACTTTGAAAAAATAATAAATAAACAATAACAATAAATAATTAATATTTTTTCAATAAATATTTTCGAATTTCATAAAATTTTCAAAGTTTTCAAAGTTTTTCATCTAAATCTTTTGAAATATTTTCTAATATTTTTTACTTCTATTGCAAATTGGGTTTACGTATCAAATCCCTTTAATTTTATCGAACATTTCAATAATCGTTTAGTTTAAAAACACTTTTATATTATTTAGTTTTTAAAAAATTTACCATAAATATATCAATATTTTAAATTACTAATTAAACAAATTCATATTTTGTTCAATTTAAAAATGTATTAAAAATATGCTGCAACCTCATAAAATAAAAATAATTTGTTGATTAGTGAAAATTCAATGTAAAATATTTTTAAAATATATTTAGACTTAGAATACTGAATATTTTTGTTAACATTTTTAATACTTCAAACTTATGGGTAAAAAAACTAATAATATATACATATAAAGCAAGATTGTCATTAAATTAATATTTGTAATTTGTTTATATATTTTATGCAAACTCTCATAATTTTTTATACTAATTTTAACAACATAATTTCCTGAGCTCACTCAATGACTGATATTTAATATTAAATATTATAATACTGCTTAATTATATTTTCTTATAGAATTTTTTTAAAAATAATTCTTGTTTTATTCTTATTCAACTTACACAAACTTGATGTGATCGTAATGTACCAAAATTATCACGACCACGATATGTATCACGCGTATTATAACCATCCGGCTGAAATTGGAAGAGTGTTTCTGAATTTGGACCATGATGATGCATTGGCGGTGGTTTTCTTAATGTACTCTTCGGTGAATGTTGTATTTTATTTTGACTAGATGCTTGAGGTAGAAGCACAGGTTCAGCATATGTTACTTCTTCAACTTGTGGAAGTAATTTCGGTTCAGCTTGAATTCTATAAAAATATACATAATGTTTTTTTTTAATTATATCTATGATTTATTTGGGTTGAACATTTAATTAAATTAATTGTAAATAAAATGTTAAATTTAAGTAAATTTTATTAATGTTTAAAATTTTGGGCCCCGTAAAATAACGTCACACGTAATAAATCCATAATGATCTTAGTTTCCTTTTGAATAAGAAATAAAGTCATATTGCATATTTTTTCGCTTAAGGCTTTTTTCCCATCCAAATGCGAAATAAAGCCATATTGTTTTCAAAAAAGTTACGAAATAAAGTCATATTATAATTTTAATTTTATAGAAAACAAAGTTAAAAAAAAAAAATTGAGATTGATAAATAAGTGCAGTTTTTATTTTAAGTGCCAATTTTATTTATTATATAAACATTTTTTGTTATGAAAGCGTCTATATTTCAGAATATTTATATATATGTGTATGTCAGATTGTGCATTAGGCGGGATTTTAGAGTTGGTTTCAAAATCAGAATTATAAGCTTTTTATAGAATATTTATAGATATGAATATGGGCGGTTTGGAATTAGGAGGAATTTCTGAGTTTAATTCAAACATCCCTTTTCCGAAATGTTTATATACATATATGTATGTATGGAAATGCGAGATCTTGAATTGGGAAGCATTTTAGAATTGGATTCAAAATCAGAATTGCCGCTTTTTCCAAAATATTTGGCGAACGCGGGAGTTAAAGGAAGAAAGAGCCATTATATGTATGCACATGCACATTTAACAAAAATTAAAAATACATATGATAATTACAAATAAAATAAATAAAATTTATAATTAATTTTTTTTTTTTCCGAACATTACATTTCGTATTATTGTCGTCTAAATTTACAATTGAACGTTAATTTTTTTCCGATCTATTTTTTGTTCTTATATTTTCTCATATTATTTTTTGCGAGTTTTCAATGAGTTTAATGTGTATTATATTTGTTTTGTCAAATTAAACTTATTGAACAAAAGCGAGTCAGCAAGCCTTGTGTGTGACTGTGTGAGATGTTTTGAATGAAATTTTTGCTTTTATATACTTTTATATTAACTTGCCAGGGTGTATATGTATATATGTTTATATGCATATATGTATATAAGTATATATGTATATATGTGTATATGCATATATGCATATATGCATATATGGATGTATGTATATATGTATATATGTATATATCTATATATATATATATATGTATGTATATATATATATATATATATATGCTTATATGTTTGGTAGATAGGTTAGAATTTTTTTGTTAATATTAAAACCAAACGCAAAAAGAAAAAAAATAATTTTGTTTAAAAATTTTACAGATAGAGTTCTGAAATTTTGCGCAGTTACTCATGATGAAAAAAGCAACCGGACACGGTACCTTACAAAGCTATCACAGGCTAATGACATGTTCGGGTTGCTGCCGAACAACTCCTAGCACGTCTCAGGCATATTTGAAAACAAATTGTGTTATAGACAGAAGAGTTACTCTTTCTTAAATTATAATACCTATAGGTTTCACTTAAAACTAAAAAGTATAACATAAAATAATAATATAAAAATAAAAATTTTTAAAATATACTTTTATCGAAACCAAACTAGCCCCCTAAAAAGTAGAAAATAAAACTAGTGGTGGATGTTGAGCATCTAGAACTACTATAAGATAAAACACAAAAGTATATAATGAATCTTGCTGGAATATTGTTAATGGACATTTTTAATATTTGCCGCTTGAAAAAAATCACGAATATTAAAAGAACATCACAAAGCGTTTCCAAATAACACGTACACATATTACATATTACGTATGGCGTTATTTCATGGCGCCCAATTTTTATTTATTTATTTTTTTTTTTATATAATTCCAAGTCTATGGGATGAACACCCTAACTGCTTTTTTTTACACAGAGATTTGGAATACACAATCCCATAAAATAGCTTTTTCTGTCGAATTTTTTGTGGTATATCTACTAATTTAAATTTGGAAAACTATATCTATTGTAGAGTTCGCCTTCATAATAGCATAGTGCCATTTTATTTTTTAGTGATAACCAAAACTCTCAACTATTTATCATTTATTTTATCCCAATGATAAAGGGTACTGGACCAAGTCGAAAAATCCAGAAAGAATTTTTTTTTTTACCTTCGTCGGGAATCGAACCTGGAACCTTTCGGTTGAAAGGCAGGCGCTCTACCTACTGCGCCACCCAGCGTGTAATTAGTATTGATCTAATTATATATTTTTGTTGATTATAATTAAAATATTCATATCAGATTTCGTTTGGAAGCAATGCCTCCTAAATAGAAATTTGAATTATAATCTTATTATTTAATTCTTATTTTTACTAAAATGTTGCTAAGACATTCTACTTAATACCACGATACAGAATAACTGAACTAACAACCTTTTTGAGAGGTATATAAACTTCAATGTATTAATCATACGATTACATTTTAGAGTGACCAATTCTCTTAATTCAAATACATAACATTATATAGATTTAATGAAGAAACAGTTCAAATCCGATTAAGTCGATACTCAGAAATTTTTTCACAGTAAAGTGAAAATTTAGTGATTTCTTGTTCTTCTAATAAAAGTTGTATAGAAAATTACAAAAATAAAAATTAAAAACGTAAAATTTGAAAAATACGGTTTACATTTGCTAAATTGGTTTAATTAAATAAATAAATTTTATAATTCCCAAATCTTAGAAAAACCAAAAGGTTGTGTTTTAATAGGTACTTGCGAGTCCTTCAGTATTAAAAGTATTTATTTGAATATCGCCAATATCAATATAGCCAACATATTGTAAAGTCAGTGAAATTAAAAATTATAAAAAAATGTATATACCTATTTTCAAAATATAGTCTCAAACCTTTTTTATTTTTATAACATATGTATATTATATTACGATACAAATATTGACTACATTACATTGAGATAAATATTGCTAAGGAGGGTTTTATTGTAACAATATACATTTTGGGAACTATACAAAACTTCGTTATTAACATATTTATTTCTTATTTTTTAGTTTATATTTATAAAAAAGGTTTTTTTTTTTAAATAATTCTATATATTTATTTTTTAATTTTTATATATATTATAAGAAATAATATTTTTTCCTTTTTAGTCACGACAAATAAATATTAAGTTAATTTATATTAACTTAAGTCTATAATTTTGTTAAAATTTGTGACTATGTAAATTGTGTATTTTGTATGTATGTGAATGGGTTTGATTAGTAGTTTTTGATATTATGAATTTTGGTTCAAATAAAAGGGAAGTTTGACTTGAAGGCCAGAATCAAAATATGAATTTCGCATTGTATGTGAATGGGTTTGATTAGTAGTTTTTGATATTATGAATTTTGGTTCAAATAAAAGAGAAGTTTGACTTGAAGGCTAGAATCAAAATATGAATTTCGCTGCATAAAAGAGCTTTGGTCAGGACCAGGACACAAAGTTTTGATAAGAAGTGTTGTCATCGGAATCTAAATTGTGCCCGAAAATTCTAGTTGAATGCGTAGTGTGTCAAAAATGCTTTACTGGATTCCTTACAAGAACGTCAGTGAACTTAGTAAAAGGTTAAGGATTGTCCTTAAGAAAGAGAAAAGTCGTTAAATTTGCTTATAGTCTAAAGGAATGTTTTTAAAAACTTTTGTTAAAATTATACTTAGTTATTTAGTTAAATAAGAAAATAGATTTAATTTGTATTGTTTTAATTTACATACCTGTTAACATTTTGCCGTTGCTCAAAATATTCGTATTCAGTGTCCGGATATGGTAGATTATCATCTTCATCTTTATGACAACGTCTTCCACAAAAGTATCCTGTAATAAAGCCAACTAAAAGTGCAAATATTGCGCCAGCTAATACCGCCATAACAAGTGTTTCAACTGTATACTGGGCATTGATAACATCAGCTGAAATTTGGGGACCTTTTTTTATGATTTTTCGGATGAGATTGTTTTTTTTTTATTTTTGTTTTTTAATTGGTAAATTTTTGAAGTACATATATATTTTTTTTCATATTCAAATTAGATAAAATTGAAATTTTGTTTTGTTTGTGTTTTTTATATATATTTTTTTTCAACAATGATGATATTTTTGTATTTTTTTTTTTTTTTTTGGAGTAGGTTTACACACACATTGCAGAACAACAACAAATTCAAATTAAAAACGTATAAATGAAAAGAAAAAGAAAATAAATTAAAAATATTAACAAGTAATTAAAATACAATTCAATTGTTGTTTTCCAATAGATAATTTTAAGTATTTGTGAGATCATTCTTATTTATATTTCGAAGACAAATTTTTACAAAATTTATATTAGTAAAATTATATATTTTAAATATCCTACAATAATCATATGAAAAGGCGAGTAGAATAATACCACATTGACCAATCTATAGTGAAATATATTTTGCCTATCTATTGTTAAGGCAAATGAACTGAATTCTCAAAAGTACTTACAAATATCATCGATTGGAAAACAACTTTTTAACATTTTATGTACAATTTTAATTCAATATTAGAACAAAATAAAGTAGCAATAAACCAATTTATATTATGTAACATATATTAATTTTGAAATTAAAATGTTTTTTTTTACAAAACATGCAATGCAATAAATTAGAATATTTAAAACAAATTTAATTCATATTATTGTAGTAATTGACAAAATTAATTCGATGCATAAATCAAATTTTTAAATTAATTTACAATATTATTATAATGATAATCAAGTCATTAGTCCTATCAGCTAGTGAACTATAATAATTCATACCTAATGTAAAAAAAAATTAAAAAAATTGTATATAGAAAATATCAACCGTTATGGAAAAAAATAATTAGAATCTACATTGTTAGAAAACAATCTAAAATAGCTTGATTATAATGGAAAAACAGAGATGAATTTATTGAATTTCAAATCTTTCATCATCTTGATATTTTTCAAAATGTATTTTCTATTTTCTATTACTAAACCCGTATCTGATTTCAGATATATTATATTTAATTGGGTATCTAAATGTAATTAGATTACATTTTAAATGAGTACTGATACTAGAGTTCAAATGTCATTGTGATTCAATGTAATAGAATAGTTCCATTTTTTATTATTAAGGCTAAGATGGTCATTTTATAGCGATTATTAGGCTAATTTCCATTTTTAAAAAATCCTACTCTAAACTGTTGATCCTTTCTGATCCTTCAATCAATCTGGAGGCAATTTTTCATGAATTGGATAGCTGTTCTGCTAGTTGAATTTTAATAAATACCTTAAAGATAATCTTAAGCTACCAATCACATAACACTTCAACCACATAAATCTAGATCTTGTCAGGATAATCTCAGAAAATATGTTTGATATTTTCCTATGGATAACAATCCTGAGAAATCCAACCATATAGAGAAGTCGCAAATTACTTGAAGAAATAGTAACCTATCAGTATACATCTATTACAATTTTAAGCTTTTATAAAGTTTTTTTTTTTTATGCTCTTGACAGTAACTTAGGTAAAATCAACTTTTCGGGCTTGTTTAAGTACGGTACTGCAAGTTTATACTACAATAACTACAGTATTTCGAGCATTTATTTATGAAATTAGTAGCTTACTCATTAAATGTGGAAAACTACGGCTATTGTTAAGAACTAAGCCTTCTGACAATAAGAATAAGTTCTTTCCTCCTATTTACTACTGACAATTATTAAGAAATTGTTATTTAGAAAGAAGTGAAGTGAAAATCTTGATTAATGAATACATGAATTCTAATTTTTTTTTTTAAATTTATTAATTTGAAAAAAATTTAAATGAAATATGTATACGTATATAATGAATGATAAATAGAATTAAATTTAAAATTACATTTGGGATTGAAGATAAAAAAATAAATAAATAAAACCAAAAACAAAAAAAACATTTAAGGCAAATTAATTTTAAAGTTAATTTGCAATCCTTAAATGCATTTTAAAAAATAAATCAATAATACAATGTTGTAAAGACGTTCCGATTACCAAAAAAATTATAAATTAAATAAATTAATTATTGGGTGGATTAATAACAGGATGTTTCAGTAATAACTTTCCATTGGGTATCATTTTCAAGGATCATTAGTAAATTTTATTCTTATTATTCTTAACGATTTAGTGGTTTATTTTTAAACATTTAGGAGTTATCGATATTTGAAAAATTTGTTCTATGTCGAAATTTTTTGGCTTAGATTTTTACTTGTAAATTAATCCCAGCCGAATAAAAGCTAAAGGTATTTGAGATTACTTAAAGCTGATTGAAATATGTTCTTTTTTACCGTATTATCAACCATTTCCATATGTCCCGAGATATATTAGGCTCTAAATTCAAATATTATTTAATTTTTATCGAGCAAATATCCATGGAAACTATTTATTTAAAAAGCACAAAAGGTAGCTAGCTATCTTTCTTCCCTATATTTTGAATATAATAACACTTGTTAATTCGAGCATCACAGAAGATATAATACAAAAACTTGATAATTATCTAAAAAGTTTTTTTTTGTTAAAATAACAAAATCAAAGTAAGGAATATTCCATGATATTTTTGTAATAAAAACCAATCTTTAAACGAGTAAAGAAAGTGTCGTTTGTTAGTAGAAAAATTAACAATTTTTGACTTTCGGGCCAAATAGTTTCCGATCGAAGAAATTACTTCTATAACAATGAATGAAAATATTTTGGAAGAGGATTTAAATTTCCACCTCTTTACCCAATTATTTGTTTATTACGACCTGTCAATCACTCCTGAAATTACGGTAGGTTATTCCTAAAAGTCAAGTTCTATGAATAGGAAATACACAATAAATTTAGTAAAAATTATAGAAATTTTAATATTAGAAATTAAATAGAAATAAAATATTAGAAATTATTCTACGTACGCTACTGCTACGCTAGCGTGGAATGTTAATAAAAAATTAACATTGTTATCAATAACATTACTTACAATAGAAATAATAACATAATATTATTGCAATAAGAAAATAATAAGAAACGTAAAAAAATTAAACAATATGAGTTAAGCATATAGATAATACCAAAAATTATAAAGCTCTATAAATAGAATGTTCATTCCCATTCACAAAGTATTTAAATTAGTTTTCTAAAAAAATTTTAAAATCAACAATATTTCCACGTGTATTATTTAAGCTGCTTCATACTACACTTCACAATTATGTTATTTATCTATGTGTGTGTGTGTGTATATAAATAACAATTATGTTATTTATCTATGTGTGTGTGTCTAAATAAAAATTATTCAAACAAGAAATAAATACAGCGAGTACTAAAAATTGATTTTAGTGTTAGCTATGGATTGGTATTTGAAGACCGTTGGTCCTTATTAGAAGATATCATCTTATGTATTTTCTTTTTTTTTCTCTCACCCTCTTGCCTACAAACTAAATTTGTGGTGGAGATATTTGTGTTGACACCAACAGGGAATTTGCAGACAAAAAATTATGTGCCGTAATAACAATTTTTGTTGGCTTCAAAAACTTTTTTATACTAAAATTAAAATCGAAATGAGAAATATTTACTAATCATAGATAAGTGTGGACTCCATAAATCAACCATGTAATAGCAAGCTGATATAGTATTGACCTGTGTTGAGGATGACTGCTCCTTAACTTTTACTGAATATTCTCATTTTCCAATAAAACATCCTCCATAAAATGCGTTAATAGATAAGACGGTATGAATATGAATACTCGTGGAAAATCAGAATATTACTCTCTATATTTTTCTTCTCTCTCTTCAAATCTAATTTCAAAATTGTTCTAAAGAGGTAATATTCAGATGGAGCATTTTTTACACAGAAATAATAATAAAAAATTTTGTTTTGAATTTTTATTTTTCTATATATTTTTATTATATATACCAATAAATAATAAAAAAAAAAGTAGAGCTGAATAATATGCATACCTATTAATTCTGTTGTATGTATATAGACTTCGTATGCATGTTCTTTAAATTTTTGTTTTTCAATGTTAATCTAATTTTCATTTCATTTCTTTAATTTTGCCTGTATCAAATTAACATTTCATATATTGTATCTTATAATTATATTTACAAATACTTAATCTATCAAACTATAAGGTTTGGTTTGATACCCATGTAAATTTCTGATTCCAACCTTTGTAGACATTCTATTACTTTTATTCTCATTTTAAATATTTTGATTTTATATTTTCGCCTTGGCACCCGAGGCCTTTTTTATTTTTATTATAACTTAACCTAATCTAACCTACCTAAATGCCTGATGAGTTTCTTCTCATCTCTTCTTTTAGCCTAATATTCTTCTTTCGGAGCTCTTGTTTTTCGTTACACCGCTTTTTTGTATTCCTCATTCTTCTTCCACGTATTTTATGCACATTCCTCGTCATTCTGGTGTTGCGTGGTTTGAAGCCAATGGTGTTTACGGCTTTGATGATACTGGTAAATTTTTTCCATTGATCATCAATTCAGGAATGGTTTGAACGAGCTGTGGCCGTTAAATTTAGGCTAAATTGCTCTTTAAAGTTTTTGGCTATCTCAGGCGACTATAGACTACTAATGTTAAATTTGGCGACAGTTTTTTAACATTAGATATTCCGGCTCTGAAAAGTGCTATAACCAGAAAATGATCAGAGTCGATGTTAGCCCCTCTGTATGACCGTACGTCGAGCACGCAAGATGAGTGGCGTGCATAAGGTGGTCAATGTGATTTGTTGTACGTAGCACGACTTTCGCATCATGTTACGGGTAAGCTTCATATGCTTTATCAAATGCTTCATAGAAATCTTCTTTCTATATTTCTTCTTTTTCATCAGTAGGAGCATCCACACATATTAGGCTGATGTTGTAGAGGTGCCTTTAATGCGGATTATGGCTAGACGTTTGTTAACGGGTTTGAAATCAATAACATTTCGTTTTAAATTTGCTCCGATTGCACCAAATATATCGTGTTTTTCGTGGAAACTATACTATATATCGCATTTTTGTTTCCTCATTATTTCGGACCCTGTCCAATGCAATTCTTGTAACGCAGTAATGTCAGCTTTATACTGCGTGAGGATCTTTTCCAATATGTTAGATGCACCTGGGCTATATAGTGTTGGAACGTTCCAGGTGCAAATGGATGAGCTTTGCGGAAATGTTGAGAGAGAATGGCGATATTATATTTAGATTTGTGTCGCTCACGTTATTTGATAACCAGTTCTCCATTATTTAACATTTCATATATACCGATACTTCATTTTTCCAACGAAAGTGTGACCTCCCTCGATCCAGATTTTTTCCATGATTTGGTGCATCAATTGAATCATGACTTCACCTCCTGCCTTAAAGAGTTCAGCTGCTCAGTTATTTTGTCCAGCAGCTTTGCTGTTCTTTAACTTTTGGATGACTGCTTCCACTACTGTAGAACTGGGTGTATCTATATCTTTGAAGATAACTGGGTCACGGCGCGTCGTATCTGTGCTTTCTATATTTGCGCCATTCAGCAGGTTCTTAAAATGCTGTTTCCATGTCTCTAATATTCCCATGTCTGTTTCTATGTCTCAATACGCGAGGTCAAATTGCCCAAATTATTCCTCAGCGCGTGTGCGTGTGTAATGAAACCAGCTGCAAGCTGCTTGGCTTTTTTATAAAAGTTCCGACGTCACCTGTGTCTCGGTTTGGTTCTATATCGAAAAGCTGAGCCTTTTCGAATAAGCGCTTTTTGCTCCTTATTATTTTCTTCTTGTCTCTATATTCTTCTTGAGCTGCTCTTGTTTTACGTTGCAGCGCGTACCTGTAAGCCTCATTTTTCTCTACCGTCTTTGCTAAACATTCATCGTCGTACCATTGGTTCTTCACGTAAGGGGTTTCAAAAGCCACGGTATGTGTAGAAAACGTCGTGATGATATTTCCGCAGTGTTTCCATTTTTTGTTGACGGAGAGATTATGTTGTAGATATTGAGTATAAAAAAAGCTACAAAAAAATATTTGACATAATTCATTGGAATTATTCTATTTGCTTTAAAAATGTCTTCCGTATACGTACATTCCGTCACAAAAAATATTTTGCTGTTGTCGGTAGCTTTCGCTGCAATTTATAAAAACCTTGTTTTTCCTGATGGCAGAAAAATTTAGGCAAAAAAATCATACAGTAGTACGTTATTATTTAACTTTCTAGATTTCTATTAATTACCTCTAACTTATATAAAACCAATGAATATTATTAATTACCTCTAAATTATATAAAATCAATGAATACATAATAATATAAAGAATCTTAAAGTAGAAGAATGTTTAAGTACTTTCTTACTCAGTGTTCGGTTTCGATGTGTTCAAGAAGTTAATGAATTATTTATGTATATGTATTGCATGTAATTTGTACAATAGCAAAAATCAATTTATGTATTGTTAAATAGCAGCCCGTAGTTGTTAAATTTCAGGTTCCTATATTTTTTCCTAAATTTCTTGAACAAATTTGAACAACTCCCAAATTTTATTTTTGTTTTGTATTTATTTTATTTTTGTTTTGTATTAACTTTATATTATAAAGAAGTTGTTATTGCAAATACTGTGTGTGATAATGATAATATTATTTGGACTTTATTTTATTTTACTTTATTCTTTTTAAGTTTTCAGTCAAAATATACTAATGATGTTTAATATGAATTGGAAACTATGAGCATACCATATGTATATGTATAGCAGTATTTTTATTACATATGAATAAGCTGTTAAAACATAATAAGACTCAAAGTTATAAACAAAATATAACTTTCGATAAAGCATTACAGGAAAACTGTAGTACGTTTTTCTTTTGTATATTTACCCCCACTCCCTTGCACTGGAATTATATTATTATTAGGATTGCTTTAAGGATCAAAAACTCGTAACAAAGAAATACACTAATATTCAAGTTATAAAAAAAAATTGTCTCACTACCTTACACAATATTTTATTTTATTGGTCGAACACTACAAGGGTTACTATTTTTTTAAGCTCAATATATTTGAATGAATTTTGATGTCAGTTTTATGACAAAGAAATAAAGCTTTCGTTTCATTTCTGTGGTCGTGTCCAGAGACTTTTACTCTCCTATGTTATATTATTTAAAATTTATGTATAGTGATTAAAAACGAATATTATTTTACTTGTGAATAATAAAATTTTTATACCAAAATTAATGTAAAAGTAAATGATAGTCAAAAATACTTAGTAAGACCATAAAAACGAAACATGCATATTACAAAAAAAAAATATATGTATATATTGTTAACGAATAAAGTTATTTAAAAAAATTAAATAAAATAATTTTAATTACCATCAAAATTCTTTTCTTGCATAATATTTATCATATTATCTTGATCTTTATTTTGACGCTGTGATCCTAATATATCCATATTATATCCTTTGTGTTCACCTAAATTTGCTGCATCCTTTGTTGACAACTTACCAGATGGACATGCAGCATGTTGACCAGTTGCAACATTCTGATAAAAATAATTTTCTTCGAGCCATCTTGGCGCGCCATGAGATCGACATTTACCAGCAATCTTATCCCAAGCACAGTATGGATCTTGTAATGCTACACATTCGCTAAAATATTTAAAATAAACTATTTATCATAAACAAATTATTGGTAATTTAAAATATTTTATGATTATAAAGGTATGAATATTATTTTCTAATACGAAGATTAGATACTCCCAGTTTCGACAGGCCCCTATTACAGTCTAGAATATTTTTTTTTAATAAATTATAAGCAATAACAATTTCACATACCTACACCAATTGATATATTATATCAAAGGGCATACAATAAAAAAAAATATAATGTAATGCCGCCAAATTACAACCCGTTCTCTCATTTTATCTTCAAAACAATTAGCTCTTTAAATCAATAATTTTACTCTTCAAATCAACAATCCATTTTTGAAAGATTGTTTGTTTGTTTGTAGATATACATTTCTACATATATAATTTATACATAATTGATAAATAAAAATAGACAAAGTTAATCAAATCAAAAAAATTCTTTGCTGAAAATTTAAAAATATTACCATTTTTCAGTATACTTTTCAATCCTAATTTATTTTGAACCTTTGATTTGAAAAAATATTGAAATATATCTAATCTACATGGATGGACTGAATGAATAGGTACTGTACTGTTGTATTTTTTTTAATATTACTTTTCTTTACCCTAAGTACGCATGTAAGTTGAAAAAAGTGAAAAATTTCCAGATGAGACTTCTTGTTATTATATGTTCTTTGATTACATACATTAAAAAAAACAAGCAAACAAAGTTACAAAAAAAAATTGTATACATTATTGTACATATAAACATACATTGACTGGCATACAAACAAAAAAAAACAAAAACAAAAACCGGAATAAAAATAAAATAAAATACGATCAACTCAAAAACTGTCTAATTTTTTTGTTCTACGTGAATCATCTATGTATATATAATTTCTGGTAGAATACAAATATAGTATAGCACACTTATACAGACCTACCGAAAAAACAAATTTATTACAATAGAATTAGTCATTTTTTTTTTATTTAATAATTTCATGAAACTGTAGCACTTTCTTCAAACAAAACTTTAAATAAAAAAACATCAAGGGTGTTAGCTAAATTAACTAAAATATGAATATTGTTTTTAGTTGAACTTGTAGTGCCTATTTGACAGAGCTTGATAAATACTTAAAAATAAATTGCCCATGACTAATGCCATAATTATTGTGTCCTCTACAAGCTCTTCATCTCTGAATTATATTTACTAGTGCATATCTATGATAAATACAAACCTGCAACTTGTAATTTTTTCATTATTGCATCGATGTAATTTAATAGAAACAACTTGACTATCTGTAACAATTATTAGTTTACCATCATCATAACTTCCATCTTTTGGTTGATCTGTAAATTAACAACAAACCAAATCCTTTAGAACAATAATTGTTAAATCAAAATTTTTCCAATTTACCATATTGCATTGTTCGAACGATTTCCATATTACGAATTGGTTCAGTTTGTGGTAAAACATCTAATTCTTCAATTACAACTGATGAAACTTTTTCATTTGAATCAGCTGATTCAGCATTTACAGCTTTGATAATTGTACCATGATCTGGTAAAGTTATTTATTATTTTAATTTACGTATTTTTTAAATTTAAATTAATAAAATCTTACCGGTTCCTACAAATATCACATCATAAGTTTTTCCACCAGGTGTTTTAATTTGTTGATCAACTGCTATATGAGAAAAGCGATACCTAAAATTTACACAAAGAATTTTATTTTTAATTAAAAATTTAACGGGGATTAAATTTTATTTTTGATTTTTAGATATATGTATTATCACTTTTTTCCTAATATTATTGTGAAAATCGATATTTCGAAATCAATTCAAACAGGCGCTTGAGATCAAATTACAAAATTATTTTTCAAAGTATTTTTAATAATTATTTTTTTTTTAAAAACCATCATAGTCGCTCGATTAAAAACATTAGCGAGTAATTTTTATTGACATTATCAAAAAAAAGATTATAAAAAAAAGAGTTGTTATCGTTCATCGAAATTCCAAAGTTAAGGAATCCCAAGAATTAGTTGTATTTATTCAAATGATATATGAGACTAAATCAAATTTAATAAAAAAAATTATTATACTTACTTCATACTTGTTCGTATCAGTATTGGTGCACCAAAAAATGCTGGTACATTTTCATCCATTAATGAATGCGTTTTAATAAAATTTAATGTTAAATCTGGAAGAGTTCTTGAATCATTATGACATGATCCTGGTCTTGGATCTGGTACTTTAGCACTATTTACTGGTAACCAATTTGAATTAATACCACTTTGTTCTTTAAAATTGCCTTCAAATGTGTCAGCAATGTCCTTCAAAAATAAATTAATTAAAAATTAACTAGGACAAAATTGTTTGTAAAAATAAACCAAACAACTTGTAATAAAAATGTATTGGGTGTTAACCAAAAAAAAATATTGTCGCTAATGAAGCTATACACATTGTCATATAACAGTTACAGTCATTAGATTAACACCACCCATTTAAGCACATTCTAATAGTAAATACATATAAAATTGGATATTTACTTGTAATGAAAAAGCACATACAGCTGATCCAGGTATTGAATTAATTGGTGTTGTAAAAACACCATAAATTAATTTAGAATTTGAATGGCCATAATGACCTTCAACAAGATGACTGGCTGATTCTGTAAAACAATAATAAAATATATACTCGTACAATAGAAAAATATTAGTTTTTTTTTAAAGTTTTTTAGTACTTACGAATTTCATTGAAATAAAATGGAAAATCACCAGGAACTGAGCAATTAAGTCTAGATTTTAAAAATGATGTCCAACGATTACGGAATCGATGCGGTCCACCTTTATCCCATTTACACACTCTGGCAACACGAGAATATACAGCCTTTAAAGATTTAAAACACAAAATTAAAATAAAAATTATTTTTGTTTTTAATAAAAATTTATATTTTTAATATATATTAATCTTATTTGGAGGTTAATAATAAAAGATGAAAGAGAAAAGACAGCGCCAAATGTGAAAAATGTGTTTATTACAGTGTAGGGACAAAATTACATAGGATAAAATTTCATATGGACAAAATTTCATATTTGAAAAAATTACATACATATTTCAATTTCTATAAAAATTTAAAACTATTTGGTCTTGTAATGAAGATATTTTTTTCTTAAAAAAAATAAGAATACTAATTCTTTTATTTTAATGTGAAATATAAGTTTTATAACTGATATTTTATTATGATCTTGTACATTTACATCGTACTTATCTAAATATGTAGGCACATTAAGTTTGTGTTTAAAATCAGTGTGATACTGTGATAGGTACATTGATATGTTTTCAATTCAAAGTTTAAATTTCAAAAAATATTAAAAGGCAGAATTTAAAAAAAAAATAGTAAAAAAGTAAATAAAAAATTTTTTTGAGTATGTGAATATAGAAAATTAGTGATTTAGGAAAATGTTAAATGTTCAAATTTATTAAAAATCATTTATTGTGGAGTTTCACAGAAAAATTCTTTTTTTTTGCCCGGCCGTTTTTTACCGGTGGCTTTCTTCTAGTAACTTTATAATATATAAATAATAAAAAATAATAAATAATACTAATTTGCTATTTTTAATATCGACGACTTCAGATGTAGCCCTTCAGTTATTTATTTATATAAAATGGAGATATGTGTTAAGAGAAGTAGTTACTGGACGGTGGAGTCACCAATAGGATGTAGGGACGATTTTATATTTTGTTTAGGCATCCTAGTGAAGTTTGGGGTGCGCCAGCCTATATATGTGAGAATTTTTCGGTAGAATTGTAATTGTACACCAGCCTATATGTGGGTGATTGTCCAATATGTGAGAATTGTACGGAGAATTTAATGGTACGGTCGGATATAAGTTTTATAGATATTGGCTAGATCTCTTGGAGAAAGATAGGCTTTACATCGTGAAGAAAGATCAAATATTTGATTTTTTTTTAACTCAAACAGAATTCTCAGTTATATCAAAAATATGCTCATTTCACTTCATTTTTTGGTTTAGTTTGCTAGTCACTTTTTCAAATATCAAAATTCTGTGTTCACTCAAAATAATATTACTCAATTTTTAACTGCTTATAAGTTGAGCGCAATGCATTTAGTACTCATAATCATTTTGTGTACCTATACCTACTACCTATGAACATATTTATTTGGAATTATGCTGCCAACAGTGTCAATGATATAAAAGTTATATGTATAGGTACTCAAAAATGTATATATACGAATGTGCATGCTACAGTATATATATACAGTAAAACACGGATAAATGCATATTTATGTAGTCAAGCAAATTTGTGCATTTATCCATCATGTGCACTTAAACGTGAAAAAAAACCTAAAAAATACAAAATAAAAATAAAAAATAAAATACTGTTTTATGATTTTTTGAGCTTGATTTTCAAGAAAAATAGAAACTTAAAACTAAAAACAAAACTTAATAGATTTCATATTTTAATTTAATTAACAATTCAGCATTATTTAAAGAAAAAATAGAAAATTATTACATTTGTTATCTACTCGTAATTAGGATAAACAAATTGTATTAAAAAAAAAAAAAACATTGACGTTTTAATCAGGCCGACGAAATAATTTCTGATTCGGAATTTGAATTCGAATTTATATTTTTGTTTGAATTAATAATGTTTTACGTCCTTTTAAAGTAACTTGTTACTTTCGTTTGCTTAATGCTATTACTTTCTTTTAAAATGATAGATTCTAGATCTTCAATATGCTTTATTTCATTGCTAAGAGCTGCAAAGTTGTATTCCATATAAGATCTTAAAGTAGCCGATGATATTAATGCATCTTTTCTATTAATATTTGATGAAGGTGTATTTGTAAGAAATTCTAATTCAGATTCCGAATCAGAAATTATTTCATCGGCCTGATTACAAACTTCCTTCACAATATCTCGATCAGATAA
This sequence comes from Argyra leucocephala, assembly GCA_963942445.1. NCBI lineage: Eukaryota > Metazoa > Arthropoda > Insecta > Diptera > Dolichopodidae > Argyra > Argyra leucocephala. The sequence continues at coordinate 90,664,628 of OZ012680.1, forward strand.
ATCTCCACTACAATTTATGTTTTTGTAACTTAAAGTTATTTCAAACGGTAACTCTAAAATAAGATTTTCATCAGCTTCTGGGTTTAATAACGCAGAAACGGTTCTTGTGATGAAACCCGCTTTTACAAAACAGTTTTGTATTACAGTTGGAGACACCAACTACCAAGATCTTTTGGTAATTTGCAGAGCTTTAAATAAATTTTGGCAACTTTGTGTGTATAGAAACAAAAGCAATGGCAACTTTGTTCGTATAGAAAGAAAAATACACAAAATACTCGTGTTGGAAGCTTAAATAAATATGACAGTTTTTTTATTAAAAAAATTTAGTTTGTGCAATAATCCGTATAAAACTTGATATAAAAGTTCATTTTGTTGTTTTATATTTTCATGTATTTATCAGTGTTATGTACTTAAGCGTCGTGTATTTATGCGTATTTGTCTCTATGAAAAATCTTTGAAAAAGTTTGTTGTCAAACATTTTGTTGTACTTAAACGTTATGTACTTAACCGTGTTTTACTGTACATACTTCTTTATTTCGCTGCTCGCATTTCTACTTATGTGATAAAAATTAAAAATTACACAATGTGTTTATAAAAAACTACACATGCATTTAAAGTCCTTTCAATAGACCACAAATAATATTACAAATCAAAGTATGTATTGCATTTTTTTTATCAAAGTATGTATTGCAGATTATTGCTGTATTTGTTGTTATTTTGCTTAAATTTTTAAAATTTGAAGAATTAATATTTTTATTTGGACTTGGTCAATGTTATTTATGAAATTTGTGATTTCAAACTTTATAGAAGAAAGGGACAAAAAAATTAATGTTGGTTTTGTAAAATTAAAAATAATTCAAATTGATTTGTTCTATTGAAAAGTATACTGAAAAGTAGGTACTTTAACCTACATGTATTTTTTAATTTTCAGCAATTTTGATTTTGTTAATTTTGTCTGTTTCTTACCGTAGATAATAATATGAATAGTATATATATGAATAGATAATATAATTATGAATACAAACAAACAAACAAGCTATCAAAATTTAAAAAAGTAAGTAAAAAAATTAAAACTGGACATTTTATTCTTTATATGGATTGTTGGCTATTTATATTTCTTCAAAAATTATTACATCTGAAATAAAAATACGATTTTTAACCATGTTCTGAGAAAAGAAAACAAAACGGTATTCGGTATAAAGTTCACGATTTGTAATGCATAACTAATAAATTGTGTTCTTTTATTACTATTATTTTTAAAAAAAATTTCTGGATTATGTGATTCTATCATTGACCTATTACATATTGTATGCATACAATTTCATTCATTATCTTTGCGATTAATTGTGTTTTTTTTGTTTACATTTTTCGATATATATTTTTTATATTGAATTAGATATGTAAATATATGGTGAACACATATACGATATACACTCTTCATATAAATCAAAAGTACATACGTAAGTGTATAATCTTCAAATTATCAAACAATGCCTCTATACTCCTAAGTTAGTCACTGGGAGAGCAAAACTTTATACACAAACCTAAAACCAAACTTAAAACGAAATCGTAATTCGATAAAATTCAGGAAAAATCATTCTGTGAATAGGCTAGAAGTACATATAGAGGCATTGTATGAAATATTCTTCTCAATAAATAAAAATTTTTGAATAAAAATAAAGAATTATATTTGAATGTTTTGGGGCATTGAGTTAAAATGGGACGACATTTTCGTGTTTTGAGTGAAAATAGAACGATATTTTTAGAAGAAAATGATGAAAAAAATTTGTTCTAAGTGAATGTTCTCTATATTATATTTTTACTTTATATGGTTCAATTCAATTAATTTATCAACCAAGTGTGTCAGAAGCCCAATCAAAATAAAATAAGAAAAAAACATAACAAATAAATGAGTTTTTCTAGAATGAAATTACTCATATATTGATTTAATAATAAATTAAGTAAATTACTTAAATATTTTTTTTAAATTTGGTTTTTATTAAACCAAAATAATTGGAAAAAAATTGCGCTCAACATTGCTTTCTTTCAATTTGTCTTAATCGGGTATTTGAAAGTTTTAAACTATTCATATAATATGTGTTGTGGTTTCCCCAAATATTGAAGGATAATAAATTAAATGTTTATTTTTTTTTTGGTTTTTTTATTGTTTTTTTTTATTTCTTTTTTTTTTGGTTGATTAAATTATTTTTCGTAATAATCCTTGAAATTAATTTATTTTTTCATCATATTAATTTTTTTTATTAACATTATTGATGAGAATTTAAAGCTGAATTGGAAAATTCAGAATAATATAATTAATTTAATTCTATTTGAAATTTCATTTTCAGTAATAAATAAAAAAAAATTTAATATTATTTAATATAATAAAAATCAAATGTAAGCAAAAGAAATTTTTGTTTTTTATCTGGCCAACTCTAGAGTATAAAATTAAGTTATTTAAAATTATTATGTAGAGTTATGTGAGTTATTGAAGGTACATTTTATTATATAATAGAATCAATTAAAATAATTTACAACTAATCTGATAGATAATTTATTTTTCGTTAAAAAACCGAAAAAAAACTTTAAAATATTTAATTGAATAAATAAACACAAGTGGTCAACGATTCACGAACAAATCATTCAAAACATTCGTACAAAATTTATGAAAAAATGTTTAAGGAACAAAATGTACAAATTCAACACTAAAATAAGATTAAAACAAATATTTTATACTTTTTCTAAAAAATTTATTTTGCATAATACCACGTGTTAATTAAGTCAATTCAATTATATAATGAAATAAATTTAAAAAATAATTAAAAAATCAATTTAATATTGCTGATCTAATATAGTTGTAGTTATTGCTCAATAAAATAAAAAGTCATTGTGCAAAGTGATCATAGAGCAACAGGTATTGCACAGGTATTTGAAGTATTATTATTATTTATTGTATTATGGAATTAATTGCCAAATGATATTAGTGGTAAATTAGACTTTAATAGGTTTAGAGCTATCTTGACGATATTTTGAACCAAAACCGTTGATAATACATATATAAAATCGTAAAAATTAATGGTTTTAATTTTTGGCTATAGTTGGAGAAGAAAAAGTTTAAGGTCAGAAGTACGTCAGAAGTAAAATTTATTTAAATTTAACTATTATTGAATATTAATAAAGGCTCACCTGATTCAGATGAATTGAATTTATTGAAGAAATGTAACCAATCAATTTGAAAGAATGTAATTAAATTATTAATTATATAATAACTAGGGGCCCCTGTTTTGTAATTATAATTTAAGTTGAAGCCAAACTTAAAATTTTTAACAGAACATAATAATAACATTATACAGAATAGCATAAAAATAATAAGATGTTGAATGACACAAAATGGCTCTATTTTACTTAAAAGTTTGAATATTATAAAACCAAATAGAAATTTGTTTAACCCGTATGCGCATTTCGACCTTATATACAACTTATTTACATATTAAGAGTTCATTAAGAAGAATCGAGATAAAATGAGAAGGTGGTTACTGCGCATGTCCTTAAATGCATGGCTATTATAATTATAGATACTCTATTTTTGTTTTTGTTGTTTTTATATTTTTTTATTTTAGATGAACTTGTTTTTTTGTTTTTATTTGACGTATTATTTAAATAGGTTTATTGCAAGCAAACAATTTCTAAACAATAAGAAGTTAAACTCGGATATGTATTTTTGCTAACACACCCACACATTTAGAAAAAAAATTGTTAGAAATAGACGGTAATAAGAACTGTATTGTCACGAATGAAGTGAAATATAGGAAACAAAAAGGTGTAGCGAAATTAATAAGATAAAATTCAAATAGAATGTGTGTAAATAATAATTTTTTCGTATTAAAATGAAACTATTTATCGTGATATCTATTAAAAGTTAAATTTTAACATAAAAAAAATTTACTTTTTGTTGTCTGTGGGAATTTACTTTTTGTTGTCTTTGCTTAAAATTTCAATATAAAATCTTTAATTATTGTCCGAACTTTTTTTCTCACTATGTACTTAATAAATAATCCCGCATATAAAAATTTCATAAGCGTTTTCAAATCTTTTGTCAGCCCAATAAAAATTTGTATATAAAAATTTAGGCAAGCATATGCTGTGTTCCCTTTCCTTCTCATTTATACGGCAATACTAAAGTAGGTATAGTACGATAGTTTTTACTTGTTTCAACTAATCAGGAAATATTATGTTGTGGTTTATGTAAAAAATTGCATTAGGTTTACGTAAATGAACAGTTTCCCTTCTAATATGAGTTGAGTTCATTAAGGAGAAGCGAGATAAAATGAAAAGGTGTCTACTGTGCAGGTTCCTAAATGCTTGTCAAATATAATTATAGATATTAGAAGTTCATTAAGGAGTAGGAGAATCGAAATAAAATGAAAAGGTGTCTACTGCACAGAACCCTAAATGCTTGTCAATTATAATTATAGATAGCTACTTTGACTCTATTATGTAAAGATGAAATTGCCCGTCATATGAAGAATTCAACGGATTTTTTTTTGTTTTTGTATTTTTTTTTGTTTTTGTTTTTTTATATTTTTGTTTGTTTTTGTTTTTTATTTTAATAAGAACTGACGAATAATGTATTTGGTGAATAATAAAACCATATGATTAAAAAATTTTCAACTGTGTGCGCATTATTGTTTTATATACAACTTACTTATTATACAGGGTGGTCCGGTTTAGAGCAAAAAGTTTTTAAGGGGTGATTCCTTGGAGTATTTTAGGAAAAAAATTGTTCCAGAAGGGAGGTCTATCTATAAATTTACCTGGGCTACAGAGGGTTAAAGAACAGCTCAGAAGAAATTGAAACTAGAGCAACATTTCTTGGTAGCTTTTTTTTAGAATTAATACGCCTAATTAACGGTATATGTTGAATGAGTATCAGACTTACCGTTTTTGAATAACAACTGCATAAACTTAAAATTTTGCTTTTAAAAACTGAACATTTTGTAAAAAACGTTGATTATCTTGAAAAAATTTAAGAAAAATAAAAACTGAGCTTTGAATTTTGTAACATAATTTTATTTTAGGCAGGCAAGAATCTGTTCTAATAAGAACCTGTTAAATCTTTTATAATAAGGCAGGCAAGAATCTGTTCTTCTATATCTGCTTGTCTCAAAGTTGAACCATGTTCAACTCGAGACATGCTTGAGCTGCCCGTCTCTCGTAGTCTTCTGGCAAGATTTAAAAATATCCAGACTGATGGAACTTGCCGCCTCGGAAATCTTCTACGATACTCTTGTTGTGCAGCTGAATCACTGCAGTTACAAAAGCCGTAAATCAAATGCATATCTGCATATTCTTCGTTGGAATACGACATGGTTTATTATTCGATTTTTTTTTAGTTATCCCAATCAAATTCCTTTAACAACTAATTGTGTTGCACAAGTCAATATTCTTTTATATCATAGCCAAAACGATTAGAAATGTACATGGACCATCATAAAATAACTTAAAACTAGGTAGCTACTATAAAACAGGTGCCCAACACCATAAATCCAGTGACAATCATAAGTAAATTTTCGAAAAATTTCTTACATAGCACAGATAGCCAAATATTACTGAAATTTTATATGACTTTACCTGAAAAACGACAAGTCTGATATGAAAGTTGGTCATGAAAAAGTTGTAGGGGATGACGTAGCGCATAATCACAATAAAAAAAAAAAAGAAAAACTATCGAATTTTTTCCAGATAATCAACGTTTTATACAAAATTTTCAGTTTTTAAAAGCAAAATTTTAAGTTTATGCAGTTATTATTCAAAAACGATAAGTCTGATACTCATTCAACATATACCGTTAATTAGGTGTGTTAATTCCAAAAAAAACGCTATGAAGAAGATGTTACTCTAGTTTCAATTTCTTCTGAGCTGTAGTTGATATTCTTTAGACATAATTTTTCTAAACCGATTTTCTTTAATCCTCTGTAACCCAGGTAAATTTAAAGATAGACCCCTCTTCTAGAACAATTTTTTTCCTAAAACACTCCAAGGAATCATCCCTTAAAAACTTTTTGCTCTAAACCGGACCACCCTGTATATTAAGAGTTTATTATGAGATTATTTTTTATTTGAGATGAATTTGTTTCTGAGTTTTTATTTGGCATATGTACATAGATTCATTTGTAAGTACATATGTAAATAATAATAATTGATTTGTTTGCTTTTGTTTATTATTTTAATAAGATCTCACATATGCATAATAAAATCATATGAGTAAAAAATTTTCAACTGTGTGCGCATTTTTGTTTTATATATATATCTTATATATTATATCAGAAGTTCATTAAGGAGTAGGAGAATCGAAATAAAATGAAAAGGTGTCTACTGCGCAGGACCCTAAATTCTTGTCAATTATAATTATAGATTTTTATTTGTATACAATCGTAAAGGCTGATCATCTTTTTTTTTCATGTTCTTGACAGTAACTTAGGTAATCACCTTTTCGTGCTTTATTAAGTACGGTATTGAAATTTTACACTACAATAATATCTACAATATTTCGAGTATTTTTTTAACAAATTACTGGTTTATCTACTCATTAAATGTGGAAAACTACTACTATGTCAGGAACTAAGCCTTCTTAAATAGTTTCATATAAATGTGAATTATTAACTACTATTGTCAAAACCGTGCTCATCTTAAAAACATGCGGATATACTGTCAGATTTATTCTTAGAGCAAACACATCAGACGTCGATTACTAGACGAAGGCTTGCATCATTTATTTGTGCAATAAGTCATCATCCAGTAGGGTTAGTAAAACACCACCACCATTGATTAGAAAAAACTAAAAATAAACTAAACGAGATACATGATGTTAGTAGAAGGGTAAAACTTATAAGTTAATACCTATGTTAATAGATACACATTTATTAAAAATACTTCCAAAAGTTAGGCCGTTAGTATCAAAGATAAAAAGTACAACAGTTGTTAGTTAGTCTCAGTTGTACGTACATTAAAACGTAATAGTTTTTTAACAGTTAAAACACTTAGTTGTCGATCAAAAGAACTAGAGTTAGAATTTACTTCCTTTAATATATGTATTCCCTTTCATTTAAATTATTACGACTTTACCATGACCGTTATTCAAACCAGGATCTTTTGATTATAACAGTCAAATGACATTACCATATCGGTAAGCTGGATTTTGTTATTACTTGTAACAATGTTCCTTAAATACAAATTTATTATTCTAGAATATTTTTAAATCTAATACAATAAACAAATTTTACTAAACATTACGAATGCTTCCGAATATAAAACATATTCGTAACAGTATATAAGTTTTGGAACTGAATTTGTTTATTAGAATATTTTTTTAAAATATCTACAACCTACAGACAAAGATAATTTACAAGTAGATGTCCGATCGCCTAATAAAATAAAAACCAAAAATTTAAAAGCTATTTTAAAGCTATTTTTTAATAGCTTTCATTTTCTCTTGAAATTTTTAATTGAGAAATGTATATATTATTTTTTTGCTATGTTTTTTATTTATTTTTACTTACTCTACTCCAGCGAGTGCAAACCTTTTTTTTCGTGATGGGTCATAATTAAATTAAAATTGTTTGAAGTTAAAATGGCGGGTTATTGGATTTGAATTAAGTGAATATTTTTTTATAAGTTTTAATATTTAATTATTTAGGTAATGTTAGAATACTCTCGTCATTTAAAGCGGGTGTCATAAATACATAAAGCAATAATAACCCAAAATCTACATTAAATATTGTATTGTACAGTATTTGTGTGAAATTTCTTGCTACTTATTATATAATAATTGTTTTATATCAAGATAGTAAGTTTTTGTCCTTAATGTCGAACATGCGAAAATCATATCGTCTTCGAGTCGGTTCCAAGTAGATCCAAATATTTGAATAAGGAATTTCCCAAATTTTTCATACAAATAAACATATGTGGCAAAGCAAATATTTTTACATAGAAATTTCATCCATATTATTATCGGGATTTTTATTATTAACCTTATTTATTTTTCTAAAAATAGAATTTTAACTAGAAAAATAAATAAGGTTAATTTTACTGTAATAGTGCGACCCACTATTTGTAAATAGTGGGTCGCACTATTACAGATTTATTATCAATGCCAACTCAATATCGATCCAAAATATTTTTTTTTAAAAAGAAAAAAAATAAAAATTTGTATGGTTTAGTTGGTATTGGTTAAAATAAATGAGAGAATAAGAAAAATCTTTTAGATGTCGATAAACAGTTTCCAACCAATACATATTTTGTTTTGCATGATTACCAAATTCTGATGGTAAAATAAATATTATATGAAAAGGATCTAGTAAGAATTGTTGTTTTTTTTATTCACAATATTTACATAGTTTTTTTTTTAATTGTGTTATATGAAAATTAGCAAACGTTAAAACAGTTATTTTGAAAAAAGTTGGTTTAGCATTTATGAATTTATTTTACTAAAGTTAAAGAACACATCATTCGTACTTTGCATTAAAAATCACACATCATTCGTACACTTGCATTAAAATGTCCTTCATCCATACATCTAGACATTTTGACAATTTTGTGAATTTTGAAAAAACTATTCACTGTTTTATTTAATCCTACATTCCTACGTTTATTTGAAATAACTTAGTTACCCTTCAATTTTATAAACAAAAAAAATTTCACATTGGTAACACTCGCTCTCTTTAAGTAAGTGATCAACTTAAATAACTATTTATTTAGACGTTGTTGTATATTTATGTTGACAAATGACAGCGCAACAATTCAGTGATTGATGCGTCCAGTAATTAACACTTTAAATATTTTTGTAAGAGTTTGATTCTGAACTTGGTAACATCGAACATTATATAAATTAGCCATATTTTATTTAAATATGATTTTTGAATTTTTTATGTTTATTTTATTTTTAGTTTTTATTAAAACTGTACCACAAAAAGTTAAAAAAAAACGTACTAATTTGCAATATGTATTTGCATTTTGTTTTTTTTTTTTTATTTTCAATAATTTTCCTTCCTTTTTATTTTTAATTTTTATTTTGATGATTTGGCCGAGAAAAGAATAATATGCGCTTCAAAATCTGTTTTGAAAGAAAAAAAACAAAAACAATTTGAACTCATCCAATCATCTAAGTATTTCATTTTTGTTTTACATTCCAGGCCAGAAAATTGGTTCAATGGTTGATATATGAATAATATATCATATTATATTATATACCTACATATAATTGGCTTAATTATAATTGTTTAATTTAATATAAAATTTAATATATAGGTATAGGTAAAAACTTTTTTTTTAAATCATTTTTGGTGTACCTATACCTATATCATTTATTATCAATTATTATTATATTATAAATACATTCATGTACTTATATGGGTGGATATTTCTAATTCATCTACATTTTACAAAAAAAAAAGCAAAAACAAATCAAATCGTTGCACTCTTCTAACACGTAGAAAAAAGTTCAATATCAATTTTAGTTTAACGTGTATAAAAAAAAAATTAAAATAAAAAGGAGGTTTCCTTTTATTTCTTTCCTTTTAATTCCTAAGATAATAAAAAAATAACAATAAACAAAGAAACTGAAAAAGAAATTTTGTCTGGTCTACGGTTGAAAAAAAAACGTAAGCAAAAAAGAGAAAGATATAAAAGTTTAATATGCATAAATAAATATTCCTATTTTCAAATTTTTCTGATTTTGTAAATTAGTTTGCTTGTTTTCTGCTGCTCTCCTATTACTATTGTTTTATGAACGAACGACGCAATCTCATCTTGATCAAGAAAAAAAAAAATCAATAAAAATAAATAAATACAATACAAAATTTGTTTCTTTTTTTTTATTTTATCCTTTTTATTTTCATTATTATTATTATTATTATTTTATTCATTAGCCAAAAACAAAAACAATTGTTGATGACCATATATGTATATATGTAGGTGTACACAAATTGATTCTACCTACTTCCTAAATAATATTCGGGTATTAAAAATAAATGAAAATAAAAGAATTTACTGAAAGAAATAAATTGGATTTTGTAAATAAAAAAACAAATTTGCATTTTTTTTTATTTAAGTATGGCGGGGCGCGTACAGTACCAATAATTGACCTATATTATATATATACTGTCCCACCTAAACGTTTGTGCATATATATATAAGCGAACATAATCAAATTGAAAGAATAGTTTTATACTCTTCTAACTTATGCATACTTATATAAAAAAATTTAATTCCGATTTTAATTTAACATATTAGTCACACATGTAAACAGTTTTTTTTAATTAATTTTGGTCTATGCCTACCAGTGCTGCCGAAGTACTGCAATTGCAGTATTTGTGCTGCAATCTTAACAGCTGTACTTCGTACTGCAACCTCACTCTAAATATCAAGAAAGTACTGCAATACTCAATTAAATAATTTTTTTAAATTATTAATTTTATTTTATTTTTTGTTTAGTAATTTTGTGTAGATTTTTTGATTACACAATAGGTAAAATAACGCACAAATTTCTAGCTTTAATTCAACTTACAAATTTTGATTGTTATTTTGATTGATATTGAAAATTTGAATTGAAAAAAAAAATGGTATAAATAAAGAAAATATGATAGGCTTCGCTGCTAATAATACTTCTGTCATGATGAGAGCTAAAAGTGCAGTAAAAGCATTATTTAAAAAACATAATCCTAATCTTTATTCTATGGGATGTATTTGTCACTCAATCAATTTGTGTTCTGCTGTTGCTTCAAAAAAACTGCAGAATAATTTAGAAAAACTGGTTCGAAATATTTATTACTTTTTTTTTTCACAGTCCGAAACGCCAAGGAGAATTCCGTGAGCTTCCAGAAAATTTTGATACCAAACCTGTGAAAATTCTGAGACTGGCTGAAGCTCCATGGCTTTCCTTAGAAAACAAATAATAACAAGAACACTATCTCAATGGAATAACTTACATCATTATCTTTTACTTTAAAATTTTGAGCACAACTCAGATTTAGTAAAAGACGTTCTTCATAATCTAAATATAAATAATAAAATTTACTATAATTTTTTAGAATATATTTTAAATATTGCCAAAAAATGAACTTAGAGTTTCAGTCAGAATCGGCAAGAGGTCATATATTATTTTCAGTCTTAAAAGGAAATATTTTTAACCATAATGAAAAAATTACAAATGATAGTTTTTCAAATTCAAATTTATTTTTGAATGTTTCTTATATATATATATATATATATAGGAGTAAAAGATCAGCTTCTTATTAAATCTTCTAAGTTAACTTCTGACGCAATTCTTAATATTAAGCAATACTGTTTGAAATTTTATAAAGAATTTTGTAAGCAAATTTGGCAGAGTTGTTTTTCAAGATGTAAAAATTTTGGCAATACAATGTTTGGATCTGAAAAATATGGGAGATTTCTTGAAGGTACTATCTGCATTTCCAAATATAAATGATGATGAAAATAACCTCGAAGAAGTAAACCAAGAATGGAGAAGTTTATCAGTTTTACATGCTTATCGAAAGATTTAGATTTTGAAGAATATTGATATCAAGTTTTTTGTGAAAATTTTTTTAAATGATTGAAACAATTTGTTGGAAATGTTTTGAGTTAGTAGTGCAGCAGCTGAGAGGGCTTTTTCATTATTAAAATTAATTAAGAATGATGAAAGGAATTCACTAAAATTTATTTTATTTTATTGGAGTTATAGCTAAATGATAATTTGATAATTTTTCTTTTTTAAATTTTCTAACAAATAGTTAAAAAATATCTCAACTCAATGACCTTTTTTTTTTAAAATTTCTCCTTTACTGTTATTTTTACATTATGTACTGCAAAGTACTGCAATATTTAACAACTTTGTACTGCCTTCAGTACACTTAAAACGGCAGCACTGAAGCCTACTCTTCCTTTTATTATTTCAATTATTATATTATAATTATTATAGGGTTGCCACTTAGGTCCAATAATACGGAATACTTTTTTTTTTATACAGCAATATACTTTTTTTTAAATTTTTTTTTTATAAATTTAATATTAAAATCAATTTTTTTCAATATTCTAAAAAAATTTTAAGAAAATAATTTTTGTTCAAAAAATATTCTAATGTTGACATTTTTTTTTTATATTTAAATAGTGAAACTGAACTTGAAAAGATAAAAAAAATTCAAAAAATATTGCGAAGTTGACATTTTTTGTTATATTTAAGTAATGAAACTGAATTTGAAAAGAGTTGAAAAATCTGTTGATTTAAAAAAATTAGATCCGAAGATATTCAAATATTAATATTCAAATATTTCATTTTCTTCAATTTACATTTTTTCACAAATTTATATGTTGGGTTGCCACTTAACAAAATTAAGTTTTTGTTAAGTAGCAACCCTAAATCGATACACGATCAAATAATAAAAATAGTCTAATTTTATTTCTTTCAATACATATGTGTGTGCAGTACCCAGTCCTAGTACTCCTAGTGTATAGAAACCACGCCTCAATTTAATATTTGCTGCAATGATTGTGGAATGAGAATTTAAAATTTTGTTTGCACGCGTGTTGTTGTTTTTTTTTGCAAAATTCTTTTTTTTATATATACATATTGTATATTGTTATAATTGTATCCAAAAAATTAAATATTTTCTTTTTCTTCTTTTCTGTGAGCCTAGTAATTCATCGTTTCACCAACGGAACACAACCCTATTTGTTTTAAGATATGATGATAATAAGAAAACTGCCAAAGATCGTTTAATACAAATGGGCATCATATTTGAAATGGTTTATTTACAGTTGTAGATTTATGAAAAAATTTCTGTTTTGGTTTTTATTTGTTTATTTGCTTTTTTTTTTCACTAGAGTTAAATAAATTTAAGTATACTGCCCTTTAAATTTACTTTTGGTTTTGTTTTGGTATAGGTAAATCACTCTTTTGTCGTTTTTTTAGCTTGAAATAGTTCAGAATGTTTTTGTTTTTATATAAAAATTGTATAAGACATTTTTGAAATGTAGTACTCAAACTAAATAAAAGAGTTTATTTTGTGAGTCTTTTTTCTGTCAAAATATTTTGAATATTCCGAAATACGCGATGTACACGTAATGTAAGCTTCTTAACATTTAAAATTCCAACTTTGAACAGTGTACAAAAAAATTACTTAATTAAGTTAATTGCAAATGTTTTTAATTGCCATTTGAAAAAAATATAAAATAATAAATAGACTTTTTGAAATTCGAAATTTTATTTATTTAAGTTTTATAACTTAACTACACAGTATTTTTGAAATAGTTTTGAGTTTATTACTTTTTATTGTTATTTTTTACTATGTGATGAAAAATGGATGGAATTGAAACTTCAAGTAATGACTATTTGTGGAAGAAAACTATTGATAAATATAGAAATAGTAAATTTTGAAGATAAAATTTTAGAAGAAATAGCAATAGAAATATAGGGTGCCAATGTACATACTTGTAATACATTGGTTTAAAAAACATATTGAATAAATATATTTTTAACAAAGCAGTGCAAAATCATATCAAAATGATTTCATTATACAATTATTGTTTTTTTCTAAGTATCAATTTATTTATCGTATCGAAATACTGGCGTATATAAGAAATTATTGAGCCTTTATTTACATTGAGCACATACATTATTTTCTAATTTCGGATTTCCTTCTATTCATAACACTATCATAAATTTCATCAAATTATTTTTAAATAATTTAAAAAGTAAATAATTTAATTATTTTATTTTCAAAATTATTTCAAAAACAATGTGATTTGTGATTATCTATTATTTTTATTTACCAAAATTTCGCTCAGTTCATCATAAAAACGAAATAATTGCGGGTGTTAGAGGAGCTAATTCTAATGCAATGCAAAAAGAAAAACAAAAACTGAAAAAAACAATAGGTATGAAGAGATACAATTACAAGTAAAAACCAAAGTCTGCAAGGATAAAATCGTAAAATAACATGAAATTATTTTTTTTTTCCTTTATTATTTTACTCGTTCTTCAAAATTTTAGAAATATAAATATAGAAATAATTGTGTGTATATATTTCTGTACCAAATTAATGGGTAAAGCTTTTTAAAAACTAATTTAATTTGAAGAAGAGAAAATTTCAAAGCTCTCTCACTGCTACTCAATCAGCTGTGATTAGACACCCATCAGCTGCGATTAGACACCGATTTTTGAATGAAAAATTCCCATTGCTTCGGAAATCTACTTATATTATCTTTGCTACAACTTTGTATAAAAACTTCGTAGATACTGTAGTAGTAAAATGGAATTGAAAATTTTTTAGTATTAATTTTACTAATTGCTATAAACGCAGCCTTAGCAAATACAGACAATAATTTATAAAAATTCAATTGGTACAGGACCTACTTAAATTCATTAAATTTTAAAATAATATTATTACAAAATGCTTCAATTACATATTTCAATTAGACTACTACAGACATTAATTCACAAATTGCCAAAAATTATAGATATAATTTTTTAATAGAATTTAAAAAAACAAATCTTTAATTCCTTTTGAATTAATATTGAAATAAAATACACATGAAATAAAAACTGAGTGATATAATATTATATAGACAGGATACTGTAGTGCTCTTAATTAAAGTGAGTATTAATAAGACACAGAATATCTTCTTATATACACTGAAAGGATATTGAAAATTAAAAAACATTTTTTTTTATTTAATAAATTGAAAGATGGTCGAAATTTCATTATGTCAATTGGAATAACAACAATTATTTGTATTCCCATTTCATTCTACATCACCTAATTTTTTCATATTGGTTGATACTCCCTTAAGCATCGGGGCAATTATTTTTTAACGACTTTCTTTCCGTTCATAGATCTATACATTATACATTATATACATTTAAATGTGTATATTGAACAAAACAAAAATTGTATTTTCTTCAACAATACAACATCTTGACCTTATTCCGTAACATCTTAAATGTAAAGAATATTTATGTTTTTATTTTCCACCCCTAACATTACAGTAACAAAATATTAAAGAGAAAAAAATGCGTTTTAAATCAGATCACAATTAAAGAAATTTTTTTTTTGCAAGAAGATAGGACATTCAGAGATTACTTTATAACTACTTGTCAAATTTCATAATAAAAGTACCTTTTAGATAAAATGTAAATGTATTTGTACCTTATTGTACGGAGCAGAAACATAATAATATTTTAAAGAATTATTTAAAAGCAACCTAATCGATAATTTGATGTCAAAAAAAAATTCTTCGATTTGTTTTCAGTTCAATAATTTGATTTAACTTCCTTTATCACTAATTGTTTTAATACTCGTATTTTAACATTTCGTAGAACAAAAAAAGTATACTGCTTCTACAATATTCACATGTGCAATACAGTAAAATAGTTAACTAAACGAAGGCAATAAAATGGGATCTATAGGTTGTGCACTCAAAATCAATATCACCCACATTTTTTATTTTTTTTTTGTTAGTACTCTTCGTGCACTAACTGATGGATTTTCTAAATAGAAAACAATACTCCCAAAGTTTAGTAAAACATCTTTTCTTTTTGAACTTTATGAAAGATAAGTAACAAAATAAGAAATGTGAAAATGAATCGGGAAAAAGTTCAAAAGATAAATATCACTAAACTCATAGAATTGATCCATTAAAATGTGTAAAAATGGGTAATAATAATTCTGAAAAGAAAAATAAGAAATAGATAGATGCTTTTAAATAACTACATTCTACTATTTTATGGTACCAGACCTATGTGACATGGAGTAGATACCACTGGTAATGTTTTCGGACTCCACTGATATTGTTTTAGTAGTAGAGCATCTATAGATATATATATCATGGTCATTTATATTAAGTTAACTAGTCGAACATCCCATACTTACGCACGGTTTAATTATGTTAAAATATAATTGTTTCTTAATATAATTTACTGTAGTAGTAAATATGCTGATCTGCATATTTGTTACTTGCACATTTTTTACTGTATAATTAAAGTTTGAATAAATATTCAGTACAGTCTCGTATAATCGTTTTTAATTACAACATGGTTTATAAATTATTAATTAGGTTATAAAAAAAAATTCGAAGTTAGTTTTTGATATTGTATTTTTTGTGTACAAAAACAAATATCGTGTGTCGTCTTTAAAATAATATAAAAACTATTTTGAGAATATAAAAACATTTTTATACTGTTTGGTTATTTAAAATAAAACAAAAATAACAAAAGACTTCGATGTAGAAAAACTCAAGGGTGCTCCCTAAGCTATCATACCTGGTTGTTCGCTATATCCAATTTATTAACCTACAAAGGTTTTGAAAATCGCACCAGTCATCGAAACAAAAGGAGAAAAATGATCAAGCTGTAAGGCATTGTTATCACTCAGCGTTGAATCTCAAATATTTGTACATATTCACAAATGTAAAACTGCGGAAGAAATCTGGAAAGCCTTGTACTGTTGCAAAATTTGTTCGGGTCGTAGTTACGTAGCAAAATAGTTGGTGATCCCACTTGAAGTAAAAAACGATGTGGTGGTAATCCAACCGGATCAAGGGTGTTTAAGAACTCTGATAGAAAAATGGTAGTTTCGTCGACATACTAGAAGTAATGTTTAAAAAGTGTAGAGTGAAATTTTGAAGACACATTAAATCTCGATGTCAACACTATCTGCGAAATTTCACGGGCCGCCTTCTCGGCGAAGCTATTATTTGAACGAAAATCCATATCTCAGAAATTACAGGGCATTTTGGTTCAAATTCCGGACAAAGGTTGGATTCCGATGAAAACTCTTTTCCTTGTTAGAAAATTTTAGGGACGTGCATCCAGTCGGAGCTTCTTTTTTTCAAATCTAATACACGCATTTTCGGGTTCGTTAAAAAAACTTTTTGGCGCCAGA
This sequence comes from Argyra leucocephala, assembly GCA_963942445.1. Lineage (NCBI taxonomy): Eukaryota > Metazoa > Arthropoda > Insecta > Diptera > Dolichopodidae > Argyra > Argyra leucocephala. Next base: position 90,681,565 of record OZ012680.1, read on the forward strand.
AAAATCCTGCAGAATCTCTCATTTTTCTTTTATTTTTTTTGTTGCCAAACCGAAACGGAATTAACAGAATTGAACAAAATTTGTCTTAAAGTTTTTTTAAATTATACCACCCTTCTGTGAAAGTGAAAATAAATCACTTACAAGAAAGTTTTTGTCTGATGGGTCATAAAGAAAAAAGTTTGAAGCAGAGTTTCGCAATTTTGAAAAATTATGTTTTCCACATGAAATTAAGACCTAGTAATTTGAAATTTTATTCTCCTTGACTTGAAATTTCTTTTTGAAGTAATCATTTAAAATAAAAATTTTAAAAAAATTTGTTTGAAACTCTATTCTTGGAATAAATAACGTTTTTCTTAAAACAGTACCGATTAGGACTTCGATCATGAAGTTTGATTTTAAATTTCTTATGGTTAACCGAGTTCCACTGTAGAGACCACGTTAATTTTTTAGGTTTCTAAGTAGTACTCGTATTATTATACTACCTATTTTCAAATGAAGTGTACGTGGAGGCATTCCATTTGGGCAGCAGCCATTTACAAATTCCACGGGGTAATTGCTTTCATCGTTTTCACCGCAATCGTTAATAGAATCAGTCTTTAAATAACTTAATATTTTCCTCTAAAATGTCCAATTTTTTTTTTTTTTTTGTTTTTGTTCTTGACAATAACTTAGGTAGAATTACCTTTTCGTGCTTAATTAAGTACGATACTGCAATTTTACACTACAATGTCTACAATATTTCGAGTATTTATTTAAAATTACTGGCTTATCAACTCATTAAATGTGGAAATCTACTACTATTGTCAGGAACTAAGCCTTCTTAAATAGAATAGCTCCATTTTATTTTAAGTTGTTACCAGATAATACTCTCAATTATTTTTTGTCATTTACTTTATCCCAATGACAAAGGGTACTGGACCAGGCCGAAAAACCGATAAATAATTTTTTTGCTTCATCGAGAATCGAACCTGGGACCTTTCGGTTGAAAGGCAGGCGCTCTACCTACTGCGCCACCCAGCGTATATTTTACCTTTATTCAGTAAATTAGATGTAATTGCCTTCTTTTACATTAATTACGGAGGCTAAAATTAATTACGGAACCTAAAATTAATTTCGGAGCCTGAAATTAATTACGAAGCCTAAGGAACATTTATTTATTAAATCATTTTCTGTTACAGATAAAACTAATGAAATTTGCAAAATTACTACTATTGTCAGGAACTAGGTCTTTTTAAATGCATATCATAATTCCATTTTATTTAGGTTATTACTAAATTAAATTCTAAACATTTTTTTTTAAATTTCAATATTTTTTTTATGAATAGTGAGGGAAAAAATACTCAAGCGGGATTCAAAAATGTCCCCTTTTTATTAGCAGGAGTACACCATACCATGTATGTCGACAATACCACCAATTACGACAAATGGTCGAATTTTTCGACGTTTGTATGTTAAAATGAGCTTTGGTGATCCGACGTCCTCAAGTGCATAAGCCAAACTAGTCACTACAGACATCCGCGCTACTTCTGTGTTTCACATTGCAGAGAAATTGCATTCATCTCTGTTTTACGATAATATAATCAATTTGGTTTTTCTATATAACCATCAGGACAAACTATGGCAAATTTTGTGAGGAAATATAATTTCGCCAATAGTAAGTTGTCATGAGTTACAAAAATTACCGAACAGCTTTTGATCTTTCATATTTTGAGATCCTTTTTATCTTAATTTGTAAATTAAATTTAGTTAGCAATTATTAAATTTTTACAATAAATTACAATAAATAAATTTAATTACAACATGTAAATTTCTAATTTTGGATAATAAAAATAAATTAGGCAATTATTAAAAAATTTTTAACTTTTTAAAAATTAATAAAAAAAAACTCAAAGTGTCAACGCCGCCTTTTTTTATTTGAAACTTCGAATGGATTTCATCACCGATTTTTTCGTACTCGGATCAGAATTTTTTTTTGGGGATATTCCACTTCGGACTTCAGCATAACCACCTAAATGAATTCGTGCCTTTTAAGCTGTCTAATAAAGATATATGACAAACGGAATTTCAAATACATATTTTTTAAAATAACAATAAAAAACAATTCAAAAATATGTATATATGTACATACATTGTTTTTGAATTCTGAAATCATTCTTAACTTACCTTTCCACAATTGATGTATTCAACAGCAGTCTCACGAAAGAAGAAATATACAAAATCACCTTGAGTGAATGAGCTTACAAAATTTGGAGCTGAAAAAAATAAAAAAACAATATTTTAATTTAATAAAAATACATATATCATTGTATCAGTCATGTATATTTTGATATAGGCAATAATAATTTTATTTCTAACTTGAATGATTTAATTACAATCACGTTCTGAATTTAAAACTTACTTTCTAAAATTATCTTTATTATTAATCAAATTAACTTTCTTAACTTTACTTGTTTAAGTCCAAAACATAAATAATTTCTTTCTAAATTTTACTAGATTAGCTAGAGTAATCTTCAAACGTATTAAAGGCACAATGGAATATACTGGCAAGAGACATCAAGCTAATTTTCGTAGTGGTTACTCATGTACGAATCACATTAACATATTGCGAATAATTCTTGAATCATCAAGGCATCGATCAAGGCACATTTTATGTTCGTAGATTTTCAGAAAGTCTTTGATAAATCGCAAATATGTTTGAAAACGGCTTAGTAGCCGAAGCTTTCCACAAAAAAATGTATATTCATTGGGAGTACAGAATGATGTAATGACTACTAAAGGTGGGTTTAAATGAAATAAGTCACTTGTATTCAACGCCCACAATGTGTGTTTACTATCATATACGAATGAATGTGCAAATTATATGTAGCAAAATTTATTCTGACACTGGAAAATAAATTATACGAAATGAGTTTAAATTATGTTATTTTGAATGAAAATAATCAGTTTAGGTTTAAATTCAAACATAGTACAATACAATGCTGTAAATAAATTAGTATCAGACATGTGCTGAAATATTAATCAAAATAAATTGGACGGCATATGTTTTATAGACCTAGAAAAAGCATTTGATACAGTTTGGTTAGACGGATTAATTTACAAATTAATAAAACTTGGTATAAGTAAGTGGTACGTGGGCCAAAAAATTTAATTTATATTTTTTTTTTATATATTTTTTTTTCGGTACTTTTTGTTAAGTTTAATCATTGATTAATAATACTATAAAGATAATAATTTTCAAACAAAACTAACATTAGTAAATTTTCAACTCACTTTTTCAAAATTCTCTTCATTATATATATTTTCCCCCGTATATTAAATGTGTTAGTGAATTTTTTATGTGTGGAGAAAATGTTAGATTATCTTAAAAAATTAAAAAATCTAAACATACTTCCGCATAATTATCGCGGAAGTATCCCGTAGAATAATGTATTTGTTCGCCGCGAATTCATATTTTATTCTTCTGCGATTCATTAGTATTATGAAAAGGTTGACATCGCCGCGACAATCGTAAATTGAATCGCATTAGTTTCCCCGGGAAGAAGAAAATACGAATGCTTAGAAAAATAAAATGCGAATGTTAAGAAAAAGATGAGTTCATATATGAAAGAAATACGAATGTTTAGAAGAATAAAAATAGAATTTTTAGAAGAAGATAATATCTGTTTCAGGGACTTCAAATAATTTTCAATAAACTTCATCAAAATTTAATTATTAATATTTATTTATTATAAATATTTAAGGTTATGTTATTTTTTAATTTGGTACCTATCAATTCAAAAAAATTTAAATTATACAAATTCAAATAACAAGAAGTTAAAAACAATAATATACATTCAAGAACAGTATAGAGAAACTGAACACATACAAATTATTTAGAGAATAAAGTCCTATAAAACGTTCAAAAATTTAAAAATTCAAATTGAAAAAAATAAAGAATGCACTAACATTGAATATACGGGGGAAAATATATATAATGAAGAGAATTTTGAAAAAGTGAGTTGAAAATTTTCTGTTGTATGAAAATGTCTATCTTTATAGTATTATCAATCAATGGTTTAATTTATTTTCCTTTTCTCTTTGTAAATTGTTCGTTATTATGTTTAAGATAGATTTTTGTAACATTCGCGGTCTATCAATAAATTTTCATTCCGTCCTAAGCCATCTACGGCTCAAAATCCAGCAATTTTAGCACTAAGTGAAACTCAAATTGTGAATAATGATATTAACTTTAATATCAATAATAATTCGCTTGTGCCACTTTTTATACCCCATAGAGGGATTGCTTTATATATACGAAATGATGTACCTTATAAGACTCTTCAAAATTTTGAGTGCTCCAATCCAATATATCATTATAATTGGATGAAAATACACGTCGATAAGCACATCATTCACTTCTGTTTTACTTACAGATCGCCTCAAGCGAATCAGCTAGATACTGATATGCTTATAGAAAGACTATCTAACCAGATAAACTCAATTCTGGAAACCAATCCCGAGTCTGGGATTATTCTGGCGGGAGACTTCAATATTCATAACAGAGACTGGCTTAATTTTTCTAGGCACAACAGTCCCAAAGGCAAACAAGTTGAACTTTTTTCCAATTTTTTCAATCTTTCGCAACTTGTCAAAAGCCCTACGAGGATACCAGACCGATGCGACCAGAATGGACTCCCCTTGGATTTATTCCTAATTACCCATCCAGAGAAATATTCAATCTCTGTTAACTCTCCGCTAGGTGGTTCCGACCACTATCTTGTAAGCACAAGCTTCGAAGTAGGCACAACAACCAGTTCTTCTAATTCTCCCAAAAGGCTAGTTTGGCATTATCACCAAGGTGATTGGAAAGGCTTCAACAACTTTTTAAACGCATCGAACTGGTCGTTGTGTTTCCAATATAAAAATGTCGACTTTGCTCCAGAGGTGATTACCAAGAGGATTCTATTAGGAATGAAAACTTTCATTCCAAATAGCCTTAGAAGTATAAAACAAAATCCCTCAGCTTGGTTCAATGACCTCTACAGCAAAGCTCTGAAATCCGAAGAAGAAGCTTAAAAAAATACAAGAATAATAAAACAGTCAATACGTATGAGAGTTATAAAGTGGTTAGGAATAAATGTAAAAAAACTATCAATCAGCAAAAATTCCTGCATAAGCAAAGATTGAGACGAGAAATCTTTGATCTCCCCAACAACAGCAGGTCTTTCTGGACATTTGCTAAAAAAAGAATTTTGGAATGTTGGGCAAAATTTTTGCAAGTCTTCGTTTCCACCGATGACTTATAATAATAGTACTATTATACACAGATTCTATTGGAAAAGCTAATCTCTTCGCAAAATTATTTGCAGCTAATTCCACACTCCCTCCTACAGCCCAAAATCCTCCATCAATCCCTGTTCTAAATTATTCCTTCGGACAATATATTATTTTATTTTTTATAGTTGAAGGAGGAAAGAATATTATAGCTTTGAATTGAATTTACTTTAATTCAATTAAATATTTTTATTGTTTTTCTTTTTATTTTATTTTATTTTTTTTTTGTTTTTTTTTGTGTTCTTTTTAAGCTTGTTTAATTTGGTCTAATTGAATTAATTGAATTAATTGCTTTATTATCTGTAAATTATTTGGCTGGTTTAGTTGTATTTAAAATTTTGTATATTTTCTTTTAATAATTTTTATTTGTATACTCTTATAAAGACTAATCGTCTTATGTATACTAACATTAAGAATTGAATTGAATTGAATAAATAAATTTGACTGTAATGATCTATTTTAGAACAAGAGCTGTAGCAAGAGTCTTGAAGAATCTCGATATAAAAAACTCTACCGGTCCTGATGGTATACCTGCAATTGTGCTGCGACACATTGCCTTCGCTATTTCTAAACCTCTGCGCAACTTATTCCATTTGTCCTTTTCTTCAGGAACTTACCCGTCTTATTGGAAAGTTGCCAAGTTTATCCTACTCCTAAAAAGGTGACAAAAGCAATCCTTCAAACTATAGGCCCATAGCTATTACTTCCATTATTTAAGAAACGATTGAAATCTTAATTAATCATAAGCCAATACGGCTTTCGAGCCAAACGTTCCACCGGTGATCTCATGATATGCCTCTGCGAGAAGCTTAACACCAGCCTGCTTCAACCTTTTGTAAATGGATTGAAATTTTTCTTTTAAATCGATAGTTTAGTTGACGGTTCTTTTTCCGACCAACTTCAAATTAATGTTGGTGTTCCACAAGGCTCTGTCCTTTAACCCACCCTATTTCTCATTTTCATTAATGACCTTCTCAAATTAACTTTCAATCCAATCCATAGTTTTGCTGATGACAGCACCCTAGTAGCATCATATGATTTTCTAAAACAAACTTATGCTACGGATTCCGCAGTCACCTCCAAAAGAACAATGATGGCTGGCGCGCTCAATCACGACCTTGCCAAAATTGTCGACTGGGGTAAAGCTAACAGAGTCGAGTTTAACAATTCAAAAACTCAAAAAATTCTTATTAGTAACAAGTTAACAGCATTCGAACCTGCTCTCCGGTTTCAAAATGAAGGAATCCAGCGACTCAAAGACCTGAAAATTCTCGGAATGCGAGTGAATCAAAATATGCACTGGAATGAACATATTTTCGATATTGCGAAAAGCGCCGCAAAATGGTTAGGCTTTTTGAATCACTGCAAAACTTATTTTTCATCTCGAGACCTTTTAAAAATCTATAAAGCATATATATGACCCGAGCTCGAGTATAACTCACATTTATGGGCGGGTGCACCAAAAACTGCTTTAAATTTTTTGGACAAAGTTCAAAACCGAATTAAAGACAAATGGCGCTCTTATAGGCGACATAAATGTGACCTCATCCCTTATACCACTTGGTCATCGTCGTATTCTTGGAGCACTTACTCTATTTTATAGATATGCTTGCGTTCCGAGGAATTAAAATCACGTCTTCCTCCTCTTAAGCAATTCCATCGCACAACACGAGAGACATCAAGTGCCCAACCTTTCACAGTGGAAATTCCGAGATGGTTTAAGTCCGGCTATGGAAATTCTTTTATAGTAAGAACATCCCGATTGTGGAACCGCGTCCCAATCGAAGCTTTCCCAATGAGAGAAGGATTTTTTATTTATGACCTACAGAGGTCATTAACAACATTGTTCGCTCTTTCCCACAAAACTTTTCTTCTTCCTTTTTCTTTCCTTTCCTCTAACTATCCTTTCCTTTTTCAAATAGTCAACGGTACGCAAGTACATAAAGGTTCAAAACCTAAGTTTTGGCGATAATATAAAAAAAAAAAAAAAAAAATACCAAACCATATTATTAACTGAATTAAAAATATGATATTTGAAAAGTGCCTTTACGTATCATCAGGTAACTCAAAAGCAACAAAAATTTTCAAAATAAAAAATGGACTTCCACAGGGAACTGTAAATTCACCAGTTTTATTTAACATATATACATAAGTGCTTTACTAGACTCTCTAAATAACAGCTTAAAGCTTAGTCCTAGAATAGCATTTGCAGATGATTTAGCAATATACTATACCCACATAAAAGGGCATCAATAGAACAAACTAAATTGCAAAAAATGTTCGACATATAATTATTAAATATAGTAAAACTTGGAAAATTACAATAAATGATGATAAATGTGGTATAATTCTTTTCAGAAATACCTACAAGCATCTTAACAATAATAAAAGAAACTGGAAAAATTTTCACATCAAAGCAAATAGACACCATATTAAAAATTCATTATCAACTAAATATTTGGGATTTAAATTACATCATCATTTAAACTACATAAGTCATATAAAATGGCAATTAAATAAAGTTAGAAAATAATTAATTTCATTAAAAAAATTATTGTACTCACAAATTATTCCAAATCGGGTTAAAATAATATGCTACCTATCACCGATACGCCCAATTATAACATATGCATGTCCAATATGGTTTAGTTACATACAACAGTAAATTAATGGAAAAAATAAGAAAATGTGAAAGATCACAAATGTATCCCGTAAAATACACAAAACAGATAAGCATTATTATTCTAATAAGCACATTTACGAGAAAAGCTAAATTAGTAGAATAGATATATTTATCATAAAATTGATAATAAAACATTTTCATAAAATACATTTAGTAGAATAAAACTCCTATATATGTCATTTGATATACCCAAATGAACTGTACTTCAACAACTGTATGCATTCAGGACTTATTCCTCCTGAAGCATTCACATATATAGATAGCGAAGGCTATATACAAGGAAGAAAAAAAGTACGAATTATATACCATGTAAATCGCAGAGCAATAAATATATCAAAGAATAATCTTTGACCAACACAACTCGCAAAACCTCAACTTCGATACAATCGTACCACAACGAGACATCAATTATCAAAATAATAACTATTGGTGGATTAACAACAACTATAAACTACCTAAATTACAGTAAACACAAAAAAAAATTAATAATATTCATATAACATTAGTTATTTTCTGAATTTTTCTTTTTTTTTGCTTTTTTTTGTTTGTTATAATTTTGTTTTTTAGATTTTAAGTTTTATACAAAAAAAAAATGTTAAAACTGGTTTTTCTAGTTTTCCAATAAAAAAAATAAGAGAACAAACTTAAAGTCCGAAATGAGGAAAAAAACAATATGTACTATTATACCGGGTGTGCGTATCAGCTTTTTAGGAGGGAAAGGAGCCGTTATTTTAAAATTTAAAAAAAATTTATTAACTAAATCGAGGGTGCTCTATCGATTTGTGATATTTTCAACTTCCAGGAAGAACCAGAAAAGGCCTTAAAAAACCACTTTCCCTTCCTTCCCGGAAGTTGAAAATTTTAGTATTATTATTGATCGATTTAGATAATAATTTTTGTTTAATTTTAAAATAACGGCTCCTTCCCCTCTTAAAAAGCTGATACACATGGTCTGAAACATCCGGTATATAAGCATTCAATATCTTTAAGTTAAAACTAAGAGTATCTAACTTAAATAGATCAGTACTTATAATCTAAACTTATATTATAATATATATTTGTTTACTTTTTTGTATTTGTGTAATTTAAGAATTAATATATAAAAAATGGAATAGCAAAAAAAAAACTAACTACATTATCTGATACCATTTCCTTATGTAAATCAATTAAAAGTACGTTTATATTTTGAAGCCATCCTTTTAAAAAATTTTAATTTCTTTGTTATATTCACTGCATTTTCAAAACAATTAATGGTTAGTTTTTATAAAAACTTGTTTTCAACCGAATTCAGATCCAAAATAGCAGAACACATCATCCAAGATAATCACAGTATTTCGAAAGAAGACATAATAATGGTAAATTACATTAGAGATTCCAGGAAACTAGATATAGCTAAAATCATCAAAATTTACAAAACTAAAAATGACTCAGTCCTAAATAAAGACCAAGGCAACGGATATTCTCTTTTATTTAATTTTTAGTTAAATATAATAAAACGAATAACACCACGTCTACCTGTCACTCTAACGTCGGAAATTATATTACAAATACCAACAATGAAATAAGTGATTACTAGTTCTGGTGGTTCTTTGGGAGGTGGTGTGGTTTCCAAAGAGGCTTTACGTATAAGGTAAAAAAGTCTTTTGGGATGAAGATTCACTTGGTGTTTTTAATCTGATTTTTAGGTTAATTGAATTTTTCAGATTATTTCAAGGTTTTTTACATTACCCATAGTAATAGGTGGAGGTAATTAATATGTATACAGTGTGAATATAACATACAATTATGTGTATATTATAATAGAAATAGATGATGTGCATAATTTATGATCAAGATATATTAATATTATGATACATCAATTATTAATTACAATTATTATTATTGTTAGGTTTTATAAATTACTAGCGTTACCCGACTTTCCCCAATATTGGGAAATTCTTATGAGCTTTCTTGGTTTTTAATTTGAAACGGAAAATATTATTAAATGTTTCTTTTTTAGTCAGCTAACAATTGTTCCAATTGTAATCTGTTGTAGGTAATTGCAAATGAATTGAACTGTTGAAATAACAAGATTGCCATATATACAAACATTTCTTTTAAATGTTTTAATATTATGTACTTTTTTTTCGAAAAATTACTTTTTGGGTTGGAATTGTAATAACAATTATCTTAGTATAAAACTGTTGCTAAAAGCAAGTAGCAACATTTTAATTTTTGGTACTTTTAATTATTTAATAAATCAATTTTTATTCATAAGGTTTTGATTTTTCAAAAAAGAGCAGTACAAAAATTTATTGAAAGCAACAACAAATTTAGTAAGAACATAAAAGTGCAAAGAAAAACTTAAAAGGACAAAAAGCAGAAAAACGAAAAAAACAAAACGACTAAACGATAAACCAATTAAATTAACGGACGATAAAATAATATTTTGTTTTAATTGTATCTTAAAATAAAACTTGATATTGACATTTTTAGTTTCACCTTCAGGAGCAAGAATAAATAAATTATTGGTTAAACCCACCCTTGAGCAAGAAACATAATTGTTAATGGGGGAAACATGTTCCTGTATCTCGTTGATCGTAATTGAGAACGCAAGTCTTACTGGAAAGGCAAATCATTTAAAGCGAAAATGCAAATATGTTGGAATGAGTGAATCAGGTATGACAGTTTATAAAGCCAGTAAATCATATATAATTCCATTATAAATTTTACTTGATAATACATAGGACAACCTGAAATCAGTTGCAAGGTTGGAAAACCAACTGTACTGACTTTCGTCGAAGAAATTCAAATAGAGAATTGGCTCTTACTTATTTGTAAAGTGCTGGATATCAACCTACAAAGGATCAGTATAGCAGAAATAATATATGTAAAAACGACAGACCATCAGGACCACATTGGTATGATGTCCTGACAAAAAGGACATTCTTCAATTCTTTATATCCTATTTCACAGAGAATTCCTCAAAATTTTACTAAAAATCGAGTTCAAATAACAAAGAAAATGCCTATTGAATGCTTTGACAAAGTAATAACCTAATAACATATTTTAATGCAAGTAATCTTTCTGGGGTTCAATTTTATGTTCCTAAATTATGAATTAATATTTTATGTTTCGTTTTGTTTTTGTTTATGTTTTGGATGTTATCATGAATTATTAAACGATAAGAAAAACATTAAAAATTCTAAAATTTTTTTTATATCGATTTTAGGTACACTAAAGATACATATTAGTTCACATCAACAAATTAGTTCAGAATAAATATCTGCATTTACTCCCGTTTCAAATATATATGAATTTTGCTATCACACCTTTTATTTTTGAAATATTTTGTGGGTGCTAGGAGTTATATGACAGCTACTCGAAAAAGTCAAAATTTCGAAAAAACGTGAAAGGTATATTTGATTTTTTTTTGAGAGTACATGAGTACGGTTTTTTAGGTCAGTAACATCTTTTGTTTTTGAAATATTTTTGGCGAGTGCTAGCAGTTGTATGACTGCTACCTGAACCAGTTAAAATTTAGAAAAAAGTGAAAGGAATATTTGTTTATTTTTGAGAAAATACCTGTGTGCAAATTTTGAGCTCTGTAGCACTTTTGGCTTTTGAAATATTTTTCGCGGGTGCTCCAAGTTGTATGACAGCTACCCGAACCAATCAAAATTTAAAAAAACGGTAAGATCCGAATTTTTTTTATTTTTGAGATAGTACCTGTGCACATTTTCAGCTCTGTATCACCTTCGGTTTTTGAAATATGCTCAATGGTTGCTAGGAGCTGTAAGGCAGCTACCGGAACCAATCAGAATTTTGGAAAATAGCATATAACGGGTTCGATTCCAAATAACAAAAAACCCTGCTGTAAAATTTGGTTGTCCATGCTTCTCGGAGGATTTCTGACATTAACATACATACATACATATATACATCATCCTTCTTTATTTACAAGAGTGTTATTATTATTATTTCTATTATCGTTATTTTTATTATTATTTTTATTTTTTTATTTGATTTATTTTTATTTTTTTATATTATTATTATTATTATTGTTATTGTTAATTATTATTATATTAATTATTATTATTTTCTTTTTTATTATTTTATTGTTTATTATATTATATTATTTATTACCAACAGATGTCTCAATTCTTAATAAATATAGATACAAAAAAAATAATGGAAAATTTCATTACGATTATTACAGTTCCTGCGATCTTCAAATGCATGTATACATAATTACATTGTACATGCACCATGAAAAAACATGACATTAAGGCAAAATAAAAAGAAAAAAATTTATTTTAAAATTAATTCTATTCCTCAACTTTTTTATGATAAAATAAAAACAAAATTGTAACCAAAACTTACCATTCAAACTTAAGCTATCATACTGTTCAGTCTGCAACGGCTCTCTATATATAATTGGATCACTACCACTGAAATCGGCCACTGTACCTGAGTATAATTCGTTGTCTGCAAGAAAAAAAAAATAACAAAAAATATTATTACACATCAGTATAAAAATAGGTAAAAAGGAAACAAAGTTAAAGCTATTATTATTTTTTTTTTTAAATTAAATTATTTTCATTATGTATAATATTTTGTATGGCGCCTTGGAGCATTCAAATTATACAAATTTAAAATAGATGGACAATTTATTTTACCTGATAAAACATTATATGAAAACATTACTGAAGCAATATTACGTCTAGATTTAAGAATTTGAATGTAAATGAGTTAAAATTTTGCAATGTAGCTTGTGACATTAACGTGCCAATTAAATTTACGAAAGCAAAATCCAAATACATTTTTCTGAATTGATTCAATTCTTTTTAGGTGTTTAGCATGGCATCCAAATAGGTGAATCATATTCTAGATGAGGACGGACTAATTAAATATATAAGTTCTTAAACGTGTATGGATCAATAAACTGAAGAGAATTTGTTTTAATAAAACCAAGCACATGAAATGATTTAGCTAAGATAAAATCAACATGCGGAATATAAGTGAGTTTATTGTCTAAAATAATCCCCAAATCCTTCATTTGATTAACAACATCTATATCAGAATTTTTAATTTATAGTCAAATTCAAAAAAAATATTAGTTCCATAAAATCTCATAACTTTGTATTTGTTAATATTTAAAATTAACCCATATATGAGACACCATTTATAAAATTTCTCAAGATCAACTTGAAGTCTGCGACAGTCATCTAACTATGATAGCAAACAATTTCGTATCATCAACAAAAGACAAAATAGAATTATCAATATTCAAATCGCAATCATTCCATAAAACCATGTTGATTTGGCCATATACTTCCTTTAACTAAGAAGTAGATCAGTAACAATATTTTACAGGAGTTTAGGTATAGCAGATAATTTGGATATAGGACGATAGTTCTCAGCAACAGGTTTAGATCCAGATTTAAAAATTGGTAATTTAAATGAGTACTTCTATTCATCTCGAAAAATACCTTCCTTTAGGGATCTGTTTAAAATCACCATTATAGGTAGTTATCTATATCGATACACTTTAGCCGATATTTTGTTACCTTTGTTCCAGGCTATATGGGAACAAGAATATGGAAGCGGAAATCTGCAAGCGAATGGAAGAAAGGAGTTATTGTCAAAGTACTAAAAAAAGGTTACCTAAATTATTGCAATAACTGACGAGGTATCACTCTACTCTCAGTTTTCTCAAACTGAATGGCTAGAATAATACTCGAAAGGATTAAAGGGAGAATAGAAGCAATATTCAAAAAACACTAAGCAGGTTTTTACAGTGGCCATTCGTGTGTGAATCACATCAATACATTACGAATAATTCTTGAACAATCCACTGAATTTTAAGCACCGCTAAATCTCATGTTTGTAAACTTTGAGAAAGCCTTTGATAGAGTAAGCCGCATATTTGGGAATTGCTTAGTAAGAGAGGCATTCCAAAAAAAATTATAGCCATACGTAAAGAATCCTACAAAGATGCACCTGCACAGCATCGTATTATCAAATGAAGGTGCCAATTTCGAAATTAAGCCCGCGTCAGTAAAGCCTTTCGGGATGCTCTCAAAAATATGGTAGGCAAGCAACATACATATTCAAAGCAAGTGCAAATTCTATTTTCTTGTACGCTTGCGTAATATGGAACGTTTCAGTAAACATCACCAGGAAACTCCAAGCGTACATCAATAGATGTCTCCGGCGCATCCTAAAAACTCGTTGGTCACAAACCATTTCCAACAGAACGCTGTGGCCTGTGGCAAAAAACGGAGGAAGAACAAATAGACATGGAAATCCGACAGAAGAAATGGCTTTCGATCGGGTATACTCTGAGGACACCTAACAACAACATCGCGAACCAATATTTCGAATGGAATCGAGGCACACGTCGCACCGGAAGGCCGAGAAAAGCCAGTGAAGACACAGCAAAGCAAGTGCCAAGCAAAGAACGCGGCCACAATTGAAGAGGTTAGCCGCAGATAGGAGTTGATAGAAAGATTTTATTTCCGCCCTATGCCCCATGGATGAGGTTAGAGGACATTGACGATGATGACTATTTATGCGTATTAGCAAAGAACATATATATATACATTATTATATATATATATATTCTTTGGTATTCGTTAATAAATATTATAAGATTTAAAAATATCAGTACGACAAAAAAAGAAATAAATGGATAAAAAGAAATTTAATGACAATAACTATATTAATAAGATCTCGATCGTTTTTTTTTTACACTTTGACGCTGAACTTATGCAGTTACATAATGTTAACACGATTAACTTGATTCTTATTTATAAGATAAATTTTCAATGATGACAAATAAGATGTCGCTAAAATGATCGAGTAAATGGCTCTTAGGGAATAGAAAATTTTGTACCTTACTACAAATATTCTGTTTATATTAAAGCGTTCTAATAAAAAAATAAAGGTATGATAAATTAGTAATAATAACAAATACGTATTTTTCATGAATTTTAAATTAAAACTCTAATGAAGGAAAGAAATGGTAGAATTTATTTTGCTTCCGTGATTCACGGCGGGTCACAAAGCTAGTTATATTATTTATAATATTAGAATAGATGTTATAACAAAAAGTTTTTTAAACTAATAAATACAAATGCATGTATATATTTCATAGAATATGGTGTGGCTCTCTTTCTAATGTATGCGGGAAACATTATTAAATAAAATTTAATAAAGAATCTTACTCGATTTCGGTTATTACACTGAAGATAATTACATAGAAGAGCAAAGCAGAAAGCAGCAAGAAAGCAGCTGTTGAAATCCTAAATATTAAACTCGTCATATATATGTATAAAGATCATAAAAAATTAGTACCTATATAGATTTCAGTGATTTCACTGTTGTTTTTAATTTTTTTTTTTTTATTAACTTATATAAGAACACTGTTGCATTAAGATAAATAATATTTTTTCCTTTTGTTTTTTTTTCAATTATGACAGTAACTTAGGTAGAATTACCTATTTGTGCCTAATTTAAGTACGGTACTACAATTTTTTTATAAAATTTTTTTCAAGTACTTTTATATGGAAAATTCCACGGAGAACCTTCTTTTTATAGAAATTTAAATTGCCTTTAATTATAGTATATACTAGGGGCCCCTGTTGAGTAATTATATTTCAAGTTGAAGTCAAATTTAAAGTTTTTAAAAAAAAAGTAATTTACGTACTGACATAGACTTCGCACGATATAGCAGAAACCACTCGTGTTTAATAAAAAGTTTTGTGGTTAGTAAGTTTTATTTAGGACACATAAATACACGTCCCTTATATACTGCTTCGTTTCCGATATATTCCCTATAGTAAGAAGCAATTAGTGATAAAATTACTAAAAATAAAAAGTTTTGTTATTAAAGAGGTACGTATATATATACCTACATAATACATAATTTTAATAAAAACTATATTATTACTACAAATAACAAAAATTTAGAAACAGTTACTTAAAAAGATAAAAATGAAGAATTCAAGTGACCTACCATATCAAAATGAAGTACTCTAACTCTACTATATAAAAATAAATTTGCTAGTCATATGAACAATTCAACTGATTTTTTTTGTTTTTGTTCTTTTATATTTTTTATTTGAGATGAATTTGTTTCTGTTTTTTTTTTTGGCATATGTACAAAGATTCATTCGCAAGTACATAATATAAAATATAATAACTGATTTGTTTACTTTTGTTTATTATTTTCATAAGATCTCACTTATGCATAATGTATTTGCTGAATAATAAAATCATATGAGTACAAAATTTTCAACTGTGTGCGCATTTTTGTTTCATATACAATCTTATATATTATATATATTAGAAATTCATTAAGGAGTAGGAGAATCGAAATAAAATGAAAAGGTGTCTACTGCGCAGGACCTTAAATGCTTGTCAATTATAATTATAGATTATAAAAATAAGAATAATGTTGCATTACGCAAAATAAAAACCATTTGGAATTTATTATAAAATTATTGGAATTCAATTCACACATTGGCAAAACAAAAAACATGAATATGAAAAAAAAAAAATAGTAATTTTGTTTACAACTAGTACGATACACATTACATTGTATCTTTACTTAAGTTTAATGATACATTTAATGATCAAAATAAAAGTCATATGGTATGCACTCTCTTGAAATTCGTAAATAGAATGGTGTGGTCGTGATGTGGTGATTTAGGTAAGCAATATGCTGTGTTCTTTCTTTTTCATTTTAATTTTCATATACCGCAATCTTAAAGAAGGTATAGTAATTTATTTTTACTTGTTTTAACTAATGGAAATATTTAGTTAAAACATCGCTAGATGTTACTCTAAAGACAATACTATTTACCTAGTAACTCATGTTCTAAAAAAATTATTTTTCTCCACCTAAAATTTTATTGTAAAATCGAAATCACTATCATGAAATAAATAAGATACAAAAAAATCAGCAGTAATAATTCTTCCATCATTGAAATAAATGTTTAATAACTTTAATAAAAAAATTTTCTAAAAAAATATATTTAATAGAACGATGATTTTTTTTTCTTGATTAAAAAAAATTTTACTTGATTATTTGGTAAAACAAAATTATTGAGAGAAAAAGAATATAAAATACAAAGAAAATAAATACAGAAAGGAAACGAAAAATGTTTTTTGTTTTCCCAATGCTGTGTGGTGTGAAGTTTTATTGACATTGGTATACTAAATACTTATGATTTTTGGTTTTATAATTTGTGTAATACATGTTACATACTATTAGAAATTAATGAGTATATTAATGCAATGTGACGGAACAATAATATTTTTGAAAATTATACAAAAGTTCTAAATAGAATGGTGTGGTGATTTAGGTAAGCATATGCTGTTTTCTCTTTCTCATTTAAATTTTCATATATGGCAATCTTGTGGGTGTGGAATTTTTTTTCTTTTTAATATCTTTATTTATTCTTATTTTTGGTGAATAAATTGAATAATTTTGAGGTGAAATGTTGAGAACTAACTCTATTATAATTTTTGTATTTGTTCTTTTCTTGAATGATTTTTTTATTTGTTCGTTTTTTGTATGAAATACAGATTTTAATGTTTTTAATGTTTTTCAATTAAACCATGATTTTCTTTTAATTTATTTAAAAAGCTTATTACCGAAATTTACCGGTAGTACGATTGAAAATTTACAGTTTACCGGTAATTGAGGAACTATAATTATAATATATAATTATTTTTTTTTTGAGGTAGGTATGGAATTATTAATCAGTTTTTATACACGTTAACCACATTCACATACGTAATTATTAATTAAAAAATGTACCTAGCTTTGATTATTTCATTTTAATTGTTGTTTTGATTGTTTTAAAAATGAAATGAGGTCGTATACAAAAAGTTATGACTCCGGCTTTATTTCAAATGTTATTGAAATAAAGCCTAAAAAATATGAACTGATGTTTGATCTTATTTATTTTTAATTTTGGTTTTATTTCAACATCCATTTGAAATAAGTTAAAAAACTGTCTATGTAAAAGCAGTTGCGGTACTTATCCCATATTATTGGAAGTTAGAATTATATAGATATATTTAAAAAAATGGAAGCGTGGTCAAAAGTAAAATTTAAATTTGGCCCTCCTTATACTTAACTATTTGTTAGAAAGGTATTGAAATTTTGATAAATAAATACTCGAATAACATCGTAGTTCCTTTCCAACATGTACCGTAGTTAATGTACGAAAAGGTAAAACTATTAAGTTACTGCCAAGAACATATAAAAAACACAAATAGAAAAATATCTCTTATTTTCCAAGGATTTCTATCAAAGGGAAGTAAGATCAATGTAAAGGTAGTAAAATTGTAAATATATTAAAAACATTTATTCTTACCTGCAAATACTGACGTTGAATTATGTTTTGGATCATAGGGACAAACAGCTTGCCCACTTTTTGTTGTTTCTAATGTATAGTTGTTAGCATTAATTTGATAATAATTGCACATTGGATGAAATGAATGTGTACCGCATACCAATAATCGACCTGGTGATGTAACAACTAATATTCTAATATAATTTTGGCATGCTTCCTGTTAAGTAGTTATATATTGTATTAATATTAATTATTGTCATTATTAGAGTTATTAAAACCAACAAATATTTCCAATATTTAACCAATCAAATAATGATAACGATTTTGATGATAATGATGATCGACAGCATCAGTTGTATTAGTGGTACAAATTTTGTTTTTTTTTTTAATAAAAATAAAAAATCGGTTATGTAATCAATTTAGATAACGTCATATCCAATTAATAAAAAGAAAAAAAAAAATTTCAATGCATGTACATTTCATGTAGTGTTGGGGAAAAAAGTGTTCATCAACATATACAGAGATATAAATGTTAATGTTTATTATACATGTAGAATAGATGCCAGAATTTAATTTTAATTTTATTTATTTTTTTTTTTTGTTTTAAGTTTAGTTATCGGTACCAGTCCGTTAGTTAGCAAACAAAAATCAAAATAAACATAAAAAGATAAAAAAAATTTTAATAACAAGGACGAAATTGAAAATGGTGACGATGACGACGACAAAAATTGCATGACGATGTTGATGTTCATGACGATGGCGCAATTATGTTGATATACAATATACATTAGATATAGCAGTATTTATATAAATATTCAGTTATGATGTTGTTGTTGTTTAAAGATGATGAACAAACAGGACATGAAAAGAAAAAAAGAGAAAACAAAAACAAACATTATTTAAAATAAAATAGTTGTTTCTCACTTTATAGTTAAATTTTCTTGTTTCATATTATTACAAAAAAAAACTTATTTACTGTTATTTTTTTTTGCTTTCAGAAGTTATTTTATTTAAACAAATGTCTGTAAATTGAAATTGTGTAAATTTTTTCTATGGGAGAGAAAAAAATTATAAAACAGAAAATACAAAAATTATGTTTGGAAAAGCAGAGTTGGGACAATTTTTTTTGAATTTTTTTTTCTAGGTAAAGCTTTTTAATAAACGTATATAATAAATGTATAAAAACGTATATATATACTTATATATGGATATACATATGTATATTAGCTTTACTTTAAACAAATTCATGTGTAACATGAATAATTTAACTTTTTCAAATATTAATTTATTTCTGAAGAAGCAAATATTTTATAGTTTTAAATCTAGTTATTTAAGGTTAGTTTACAATTTAATTTTTTAAGAACGCTTAAATGTTTATTAATTTATCACTTATAATTTTGTAACTTATTATTTTTCTTGCATCAAAACTGGATTAGATGTACTTAATAAAATATTGATAAGTGAAAAGATACTCAAATATAACCAAAAAACGTTTCACAAACTAAATAAGTAATTCGTTTTTCTTTTATAATGGATTAGTGATCAATTGATCATTTAATAAAAGTTTCTACTTTTTTCAGTGTTCTATTCAATTGTATTAAAATCGTATACTATATAATGATTTATCAATAAAATATTTGATATTTTAGTAAATATGCAAACCTACCGGTGGAATTGACGCGATATGAAATTACTAGATATTCTCGATTCAATACGATAAGAATTTCTTAACGGTGAACTCGGTTAACATAATTTTTGTTATATCAACTCACTTTAAAACATTTAACGAAATAAAAAATAACTATATAGTATTCGCCTGCTCCTCGAAATTCGAGGAAGTTTAATAAAAAATCGTGCTCAATTTTTTTTAAATTTTATTATAATAATTATATTTGGTAGCCTTTAAAGGCTTTTGTGTTAATGTTTGTTTTTATTTAAATTTATATTTATTTAAAACTAAGGCAAGCCATTTTTTTCGACTTTACTTAAAAAGTAAAAATACATTAATAAAATGTGTTTGTAAATTTAAACTTTCTTTATAAACAATATTTTTTCAATTTATAGATAAAATATAATGATAATGGTATATATATGCTTTATATTTGATACACGATTTATGAATATCAGTTTCATTATAAATTGTATTCCATCATTTCAGATACGTTTACGTCCTTATTACGTTTGGGTGTTTTACTTGATACTAAACTGAATTGGTCTGCACATACTTTCTAGCTAAATAATTATTTTAAAAATGTTTTGCGAAACATTTATCACTTAAATCTGTACTGTTCATTAAAAGTTCTGCTAATGGTGGATTTTGCTCTATTCAATTCTAAACTGCAATATGGAATCAGTTGCTAGAATGGTTCTTATTTTAATAAAATTGAACCTATTATCATCGCTCAAAAACACTGTATAAGGACGATTTTTAAAAATAGACTAATGCCGAGTTTTTCTTTATTTAAAAAGTTGGATATTCTACCACTTAGACATTTATATTTGTTTAAAACGCTGAACATTTATTTTAATAGATCAGGCTATCTCGCTTACCGATTTACAACTAGATATCCTCTTAGAAATAATAATTTATATTTTGTAAATGTTCCAAGAGTAATAATTTCTCAATGACACTTAACAGAATAAACATGTTTCAATAAATAATATTTTGTTAATTTTTTTGGTAAAAAAAACATGAGTTTTATTTTACCAATAAATATCTAATAAGTGGATTACATTTTACAAATATTCAACTGATGCAATTTCCCTTAGATCTTTATTCAAAATTGATCTACGACGACCAATTACAAATTAAAAAAGTTAATCATGGAAATAATTAAAATAAAATAACAATTTTCTTTATTCTATATTTCTTTACACAGATTTGAATCAGATGACTAATAAAGCTTTTGTTGAGCTTAAAAAAAATTTGATTGATGATAAAGCTTATAAAACTAACATTGTAACTAAAAACATTATTAACAAAAATATATTTTGAATTTTTAAACATAAAATATAACCTTGTGAAAAAGTCACATTATATTATGAGTGAAATATCTTGTAAATGCAGTGTTCTTCAGTGCCATGAAATATGTATGGTCGAGCAAAATCAAACTGAATCAATTTTATTATAAAAAAAAAAATTGGAAATAAAGTATAATTAAGATTTTTTTCTATCATAATTTCCAAAACAAACTTTCCAAAGAAACAAATTTGTAACGAAAATAAACCAAACAGCCATTGAATATCAAAGAGATGGAGAGAAAACTGCAAGTTACAGGCAGCCGTAAGATTTAAACATTGTATATAAAAGACATAGTCGTTAGAAAAAAGACAAACATGAAACAAAATAATTTAAAAAACCTTCATTTATAAGAAATCCAGAAAATAATTTACAATAAAACTACTTTACCTAAATAAATTTAATTAGAAAAAAAATCGCTTTACTACTTTTTATCAAGAAATATTTTGCTTTAATGATGGCATTAGTTAACTATCTGCAATGCAAACAACTATAATACTCCATTCAAGAAAGCGAACTAATAAGATAATTACAAATTACAACTACTATCTTAACTACTCATAAAGTTATTTGCGATAATATTGGTACATGTATCTAAAACTAAAATTTAAAGACATTTTAGTTTTCTTTCAAATTGAAAAGGTACATTGTGAAAAACTTAACTAACTAAAACATACATGGCTCAATCTGGAATATAAATGGACTTAGCCTTTCAAAACTTTCATACTCTCAAAGCGAGTAGAAGAAGAACAATACAAAAAATATAACTTTAATAATTAAATTATAATTATGTATATTGTGTTTCGATTTGCAGATCAGTATTAATTTGTTTATGTACCTACTAAAAATGACAACCGATTAATTATATTTTCTATTCATTTTTCTTTTATTTATTGGTAAATAAGGATGGATTTATAAAACTTAAACAATAAAATGAATTATTAAATTTGTTTTATATAAAAACGATTTTGTTCTTAATAAACTACAGAACTTTATTTTTCTATCATTTTATCCTGATTCTCATTCTTTGATACAAGAATTGAAAGAGAAGAATTTAAATCAAGTGTGCTACATTTCAATACCTTATTCTGTTGTATAAAAATAAAATTTCTAGAAATGTGTCATTTAGTTATTTCTTTTTTTTTCTATATTTCTATATTTGAATTTAAAATTTCCGCAATCAACTCAATAAGGTTTTTTTAATTAAAATATGTACATACATGCATTAAAATCAGAGTATTATACTAGAAATCGAAATTTTTATAGATACATAATAATGAGTATAATTTTTTATTGCGTTTTTCAATTTTTCAATTCTTTGAAAAATTTATTTCAATTAAATTTTAGTTTAGAAAAGTGTGGTCTATATTTCAAAATTATAATATTGATTTGATTTAATGGAGTATACAATGTATAGAAAATAAATATTATAAAGTCAGTTATTCTTTGCTTGATAACTTTTTCAAACTGAAATTAGAAAACAAATAATAGAAAAAATTCGAAACTAATTTTCTTGCTAATTTTAAAATTATAACTAATTAGATTCGAATAAAATTAAATATTCTAAGATAATGCTGAAATTAAAAAAAATGTACGTTGTTTGAAGATCAGCTATAGAATTTACAGTAAAGAACCCTAAATTAGATTTTAATTACAATAACATAGTTTAATTAATTATCAATAAAAAGGAGTTTGACTAAAAGAGTGATGGTGATAAATCGTTCGTGTCAAATTAAGAAAAAATATAATAAAATAAATAGCGATGAGAGAAAATACATATTTACAAAATCTTACTAATAAAAAAAATAAAGAACAAAAATCTTATATTCAAATTTTGAAATTTAGCAAAAAAATCTAGTAATAAAACAAAATAAATTTTTAAATTGTATTTTTCTGGAAATCGATTATTAATAATTATTATAAATAATTTAAAAAAAAAATTCGGTTTGGTCCGACGGTCCGAAAGTCAGGACGAAAGACCTTGGACAAAAAAATTAAAATTGTCCAAAAACCAAAATTGCAATAATGCTCATTCCGTATCTAGATAAGTATAAAAATTAATTTTTTTTTTTTTTTTGTAAGAGCCATTGTACTAAAGACAAGTTAAAAAAAACAAAAAAATTTGCGAGGATTTTGTGAGACAGGACCAGGAACTACCTTTGCTGGAGGCTGCTCAATTTCTTGAAACTGGTACTACAACAAAGTTGTTAATTGTTATTGATGATGTTTATTGTGGAGAATATATTTGTTCAAAATACTTAATTTTTGAATCCAAATTTATGGTCTGGAAGAGATTTTTCTTATTCCTTTAATAGCCTTCGAAGAATAATTAGATCTTTATCATCTTCGATAAGATTGGTAAGATATAAACTTTTAGGACGGTATAAATGTAGTTTAAAAAAATTCCAGGAAAATTCAAAATTTTGTCAATCTTTGTATACTTGTATATAGCTTTAAAAAAGTCAATATAAGATTTGAACTTTTTATTCGTACAATTTATTATTTTTACATTCAAATTTTGTTCTTTGAATTACGTATAACAGTTAGTAAATAATTGTATTATATAATATATCTAAATATAGACAGACAACTATAAATTTAATGTTATAGAACATTAGCATTTTATATTTTATACTAAAATGTTGGAACATTTTTTTCTTTACATTTCTTATATTTCTGTAATAATTATAATCAACACGAACTCTATGACATAACTTTTAAAAATTGGAACAATATCAGCTTCTCGTACCCATTTTTCCTATTCGTTATAATGAAAATTTTTTTTTAAATTGTTTGTATATTTTGTTTTTTTTTTTTTTGCTACAAAAAATTTAACTATACAAAACAACATTTTCCCCATTGTTAATTCAATTTTTGTTCATTCATTTTACTTTACTCCACTTTTCATTGTTAGTTTTTTATTCTTTATTAGTTTTGTTTTTTAAGTTACACACGACGAATATTTGAAAAGTTCATGACAACTTTCTTAATAGCAAGTAATATTTTTTTTATTCATTTTTATTCATCCCTATGAAATTATGTTTGCCAAGGTTCGTTTTTTAATTGTACAATCTTTGTCAAGAAAATAGAGGTAAATGGAATAACATTGTAGTTCTTGACTTAAAATCTTTTACCTATATATTTGATGCGACAGATGTATAAGTTGAAAAATTAACTACTTATGATTTTATTTTGCTAAGTGTTAAATGTACAGTAATTTTTTAATTAAATTTTGATAAATGGCTAACTATTTGTGTTAATAAAAATATTGCTGTTGAGTGTTGGCAATCGAGCATAACTTCTACTCAAGAATAATTCAGTTCCATAGTTTTTCCGAGCTTAACGATCTTAAAATTTTTCTGTTTTGATTAAATATAAAATGAGACAAGAGAGCATCATTTCTTCATCAAGAAGAAAAAGCGAAAATTCTTGTGAAAATACAAAAATTTAATTTGGATAATTGAGTACATAATATATAAGTATATTACACTATCTAATTCTTTGTTTTATTATGTTCTTTATTTGTTTCTTTATTTATTTTCTATATCCTTATTTTTTTATACGACAGGATTCTGCGAAAGTAAGAAGCGTGTTTATACCAAAAAAAAACAATTAAGTATCTAGAATTTTGTCCTATAAACCTATTTGGTATTATATTGACACGTTTCTGAGAGAGACACTCTTTCTATTTCACCTGAATTTAATAGACGAAATAAAAGTACCATGCACGACATAAGATTTATCTAACTTACGTCCATAACGGAATTTATAATTTAATCAAAATCTTGTTTGTCAAAAGATGGAAGCAAACAAGACTAATCTAAAACAAATTAAGGTTAAAACCTTTTATATTTATGTCTTAGGTTCTTAACTTAAACTAAGTTAATGATTAGGCTGTAAGACTATGTTTTAATTTTACAATAAAATTACGAATTTTAATATTACAATAAGAATAGGAGCTTCTATCGAGTTAATGTCTTACAATCTTTAAAGTTTATCACATAACTTTTTTTTAACTCTTACTTGTTTTGCTAATCATCTTTTATAGATTCGATTATATAAATTATCATTAAAATGAATCAATTGATTGATTAAATTTAACTTAAATGCACATATTACGAAAAAAAAAATTGTGTGTTGGCCTCAATTTTTTTTTCATAATCTGAAGTTAAAATAATGAAATGTACATCATAGGAATTTCATCTAAACTTAGTTTACGAGTTTAGTACCTCTTCACTTACACTTATTTCCCTTACATATACATAGTGCAACTTGTAAAAGGATGTATGCAATTTAAGTATTTACAATTGAAAAAATTTACCAAAGATCTTTAATAAATTCAATGAGTTGTAATTTTTTTTAAATAGAAAATTCTGAAAAGTTTAATAAAAGTTTTAAAAAAATGTTTTAAAATAAAAAACAAATTTTTTATCATTAATATTAGTACATCACTACATATTGTAAACTTTTCAAATCAACCACGTAAATCTGATGCATTTGCTTTAAAGGATACATTCTAAAAGCTTATAGAACAGGAAATTTTTGTACTGGAAGAGTAGCTTTTGCATATTGTATAATGGCTTATTGTTTAAAAATTCCATTCTTAAAATGAAATCTCAGTGTATTTTTGTTTTTAATTTGAAACTTCCGAGTATAAAAGCATAAAAAAAAGGAAAACTTAAAAAGAGAAATATAAAAGCGTATTTAATTATTGTAAACGAGTTCGAGTCGAGTGACCTGTTCATTTTGTTTTTTTTTTGTTTTTTGTAGATAAATAAACTTTTTTATTTGACTCTAGACATTTTTCAGTCAAAAAATATTAAATTATAGTAATGACTAATTAAAATAAAAAATATTTATAATATGAACTAATTATTATTTAAGTACGCTTCAAAATGTTTTGATATTTTTATGGAAAAAAAGCAATGAACATCAAATACAGGAAATTATAAAATACTCAGTAAGTGGCTAATAATAAAATTCGATTTGTATTAGTATAACCATAAATATTGATATGTTAATTAGACATAACGTTATCCATGGTATAACCTTCAAAGAGCTACAAATTTCTAAATTAAAAAAAAAAAAAATACTGCTTAATAGTGGTAATGCAATATGGTATCCCAGAATAATACCAGTAACCAGTCTCTATACACCAAAGCAATAATCGTTGAAAACATTTGTTGTATTTTTTAAAATACAGAATCATACTGTGTAAAAGCAGTTAGGATGTAACTGCTGAGATAATATTAAGTCAATTGATAATTTCTGTCAATACAAAAAAAAAAATCGTCCAACTTCTTAATGTTTAAATGTGCAATTTTTAAATATATTTGAATTAATGTAAATTTTTAATGAATTTCTAACTGATTGTATTAATTTTATATTAAAAGAAAAAAAAACTATTGTCAAACATGTAAATTCTTATATTATTAATAAATCTTAAGACCAGACAGCTTCGGCTACGGTCTTAAAATTCCTATGTACAATGTTTGTCAAAATTACAACTTTAAAATTGTTATTCAATTTATTTATTATATTGAATTAATTTGTAACTATTTTTGAATTAATAAAATTGTAGGTGAACACAGATAAATAAAGAAAAAAAAAAATCCATAGATTTGGAACTATATTATATTTATATAAAAAAAATCGATTTAAGAAAATTAAAATTCCACATCTACTGAAGCAATATATCGTGAACGAACAAAAATGTATAATTTAGACTAGAAAAGGATTTGAGTTTATTCCTTGTTCTCTATTAAATTATAATAATTTTGCTGATTTATCTTAAAAACTTGCTGAAATGAAATACCGTATGCAAGATCAAATTTTAAAAATTTTATTGACTTCGGCTTTAGTCCAAGTTCTTAATTTAATAACTACGGATTTCACAGTGTGGTGTTGTTAATGAAGAAATAAATGAATGAATGAATAAATAAATGACTGAGTTACTGAATGACTGACTCATGATGAATGGATGAATTGTATCCTGATTAAGTTAGTACTACACCATATCAGTCGGTAATCATCAAAGAACGTATAGGTATCGTATAAGTATAACTTCAGTACTATCAATTTTATAGGGTAATTACTTCGTATTCTATAATTGAATGTATTATTCTATTGAAACGTTTAACAATAAAACAATAAAATTATAAAAAAAAAATAAAAACAAGGAGTCAGAATTGCGTGATGTATGTATATATATCATTATAATTAATTTTTAAATTGAAAAAAATACGGTACAAATAACGAAAGTTAATAAAATTAATTATTTTTGTTTCAAGCACTTTCAAAATTGTATCTATGTATTAAAAAAAACGGTTAAATTAGAATATCAGCTTTAGTTACGTTAACTATGTATATTTTATGTCTCAAGTATTTTTGTTTTCAAATTAAAGCTGGGTTTTTTACAATTACAAAACAAACTTCAATTACTCATATTTAATTTTAAAACAATACCTAATTTTTTTTTAACAAATCATTGAAAATAATTAAATTATTTTTCAAAATATTCTGAATGTAACTTACAAAATAAATAAACATCAATTTAAATAATACAAATAATAACTACGATATAATGATGAATTCGTACAATGTATATATGCATAATCAACAAACATTTTTTATATTTTTAATTAAGAAATTTTGAAAAACTGGAACGAAATTATACTTTAGAAGGTCAACCATTTTAATAATAATTATTGTATTCATGTTGTGAATGAATGTATGTATGTACATCACTGTACCATGTGTGTACAGTGCATTATATTTGTATATATATATTAGTTTTAATGTATATACTCTCTTAAGAAAAATCGAACAAACAATGTACTAAAAAGTATGCTATAAATATAAGTTTGGCAGCAAGCTCCATTATTTTATTCCAAATTTTTGTATAATATTATGTTTATTTTATATACTTTTATATTAATTTACCACTGTCTGTTTATTTATTTATAGGTTTACTTATTTATTTCGTAGTTTCGTGTATTTTGTTTCTTAATATGAAAACCAAACGCAAAAAGCAAAAAAATAGTTTTGTTTGAAAAATTTAAATATAAAATTCTAAAATTTTGCATAGTAATTCATGATCAAAAAAGAAACCGGACGCTGTACTTTACAAATCTATCAAATGGCAGGTTTGGGTAGCTGCCATACATATACTAGCACCTATCAGCAATATTTCAAAAACCAATTGTGTTACAGACATGAAAACTGACACTTATATACTCTTTTACAAATAAAGCGATTCGACTGTTATTGATTTCGATAACTTGGACTAGTTCGGGTCGGTGCAATACAACTCCTTACACTTATATACTCTTTCTCAAGTAAAGAGATATGACTGTTATCGATTTCGAAAATTTGGACTTGTTTGGGTCGGTTTACGATTATAAAAATTGTGTAATATTTAAAAAAAAAAATAGTTTTGTATTTTGCTATGTAAGCATATTTAAAATAAAAAATTAAGAAAAAATGTTTATTTAAAATTAAGTAATAACTTTAATTATATAAAATACAAATTTCAGTTAAATAATATGAGTGATATGCAAAAATTTATACTTGGAGTAAGCAATGTTAAAATTAATTGAGGAGCTACGTAAATGCCCATGTTTACACAGCTCTTTAGATAAAAATTTCACAAACAAAACTAAACGTTTGGTTTGGAAAAATTAAATTTAATGATGAATTGAAATGATTTTGAACCTAGTAATTCAAATATTGATTTATCAGAGGTATATTGATTTAACAGAGGTCAGAGGTAAAGTCAGAGGTAGAGTGTAAATTATAATGTGAATCATTTTTTTTGTAATTTTTTGTATAATTTAAAGCTAGGCTATAATTTAAATTTTTAGTTTTGCAGCTGTTTGATTTCACATCTGTGTTCTGGTTTTATGTGTACGCGCTTTCATATAAAGTAATGGAACACAAATGTACAATCAAACAGTTGCAAAATTAGAAATTGCTTGTATGCGCTTAGCCTAAGTTAGAAAATAAGACGGCTATTACAAATAAATATATATTAAAAAAAAATGTTCATTATTTATCAAAAAAAATATTTGGAAATTGAAATCATAATACCTATAGGTTTCATTTAAAACTAAAAAGTATAAAATAAATAATAATAATGTAAAAATAACAATTTTTAAAATATACTTTTATCGAAACAAATCTACACCCCTAAAAAGTAGAAAATACAACTAGTGGTGGAAGTTGAGCACCCATCACAACTATCATACGATAAAACACAAAAGGATATAATGAATCTTGCTGGAATATTGTTAATGGAAATTTGGAATGATTGTGGTTCAAAAAAACACGAACGTTAAAAGCACCGCCCTTTATGATGTTAAAAAACCCCGATTTGTGATTTTCTTTTAATATTCGTGTCGACGACATTCACCACTAGTTTATTTTCTACTTTTTAGGAGGTTACTTTTGTTTCGATAAAAATATGTTTTTATAAATTTTTATTTTATTTATTTTTTTATAATCAGCCGTTAGGAAATAACCTTTAGCATTTGCAAGCAAGCGATACGCTTGATTGAGATAGGGTAGAATAAAATAAGAAAGGAAGAAACGTTTGAGATTGATTATTAGGAAGTTGAGGAATTAAGGTATAATTAATAAAGAGGTAGCCATAGGACCATAGGTATTTTCAAATGTGAATCCGTCTACTATGATACGAATCATACGATTCGAAAGAAAATCTCCAGTCCACTAAGAAAATACAGTCAAATTGAAAAATATTTACATTGGTTCTTTACATTGACGTAACGCACACATATATTCATACACTCAAATATAGTTATATACCTAAGAAATATAGTTATATATATATACCTAAGAAATTAAAATACATTGTCAATTTGTTTGTATTTTTTGCTTTTTATTCCATACAAAACACCATTAAAATCCTAAATGTATTCCAAAAACTAAAAACAAAAATTCAAAAGCAAAAAATCAATAATTTTCAAAAAAGAAATGATTCTACTTACGCACATACTTAAGTATGCACACATCAATATACAATATAAGAAAATTTTAAGAAAAATCTGGAAAATAGTGACGAAAGGATATTTTCTCAAACTTATAATTTTATGTACATAAAAAATAAAAAAGGTTTTATTTTCTTTTATTTTTTCTTTTTAAATTTATTTTATAGTTCTAAAAGTTAACTGAAGCTGAAATTATAGTTTAGCAAAATCAAATTGACCATCGCAAACCAAATTCATAATTAGCTCATTATGCATTATAGGGTGTTTAATCACAATGGTGTTATTTTTCACATAGATGGATAGGTACAGTGTAATTAAAAAATTGGGTTCTGGGATTGTGAAAATTTTTGTAAATTATTAATTGGATCCTAAAACTGTAAAATGTGTATAACTTGAACCTCATTTTTGAAATACATTATCATTGCAATAAAAGGGTGTTTTGTTAAAGTATTTTCACATATTCATTAATTTTATGAAGTTAAAAGTAAGTATTTTTTTTTATTTAAAACGGGAGTGGCCCTAATATGTTGGGGCCGTCATTTAGACTTTAAGCCCTTTATGCCCTCCTCCACCCTTAGCTTATTCGACCCTTTTGGTAAAGGTCAAAAGGTTTGTGGGTTCTATCCTGCAGAAGTTTTCTGAGGTTATGTAGTGCGTTTCCAACAAACTGAGTCTCAGCCTTGAAAGAGCTAGGCACTCTCCTACAACATGTGTAGAGGTTTCTTCCTCTTCCAGACAGTGTCTGCAGATTGAGTCGTCACTTAGTGCTAGTCTACATATGTGTTTATTCATGTGGTTATGACCAGTAAGTATGCCCACCATCTTCCTACAGTCTACTCTATTAAGAGTTAGCAGGAAGTTGGTTATTTTGGTGTTTGTTCTTGGTACATATAGTTTGGAGACTCTGTGGCCTTCAATATGCTCCCAAAGAATGTTTGTTTCCCTCTTCAGGGTGTTTTCTATCGATAGTTTGATATTACCAATAGACATACCAACTGCTGGTTCCGGGCCATAAATGTTTCCCGCCGATGATCTGGCTAGTTCGTTTGCCTTCTCATTTCCAGTCAAGCCACTATGACCCGGTATCCAGATCAGTTGTACCTTGTTTCGGAGCCCTATGAGCTCTAGGGCTTCCAAACATTCTCCCACCAATCTAGGTTTGATGAAGTTACTTTCAAGAGCTTTTAAGGCAGCCTGACTGTCACTAAGGATTCTAATGACTTTGTTAGACCATCTTTGCTCTTTTATAATATTCACTGCTGCGTTTATGGTAAAGGCTTCAGCCTGGAAGACTGTGCAGTATTTGCCAAGAGGAAACTGGAGCTCAAGTTGTTTGCAAAGAACACTCCGGCTCCCGCGCTTAGAGTCGTAAGGGACCCGTCAGTGAAAATGTCCGAGGTGTTCCAAGACCTAGCCTGCTCTTCTGAATCGCGCCAGGTCTCTCTTGTCGGGATTTCTAATTCGTATTTCTTCTTTAGGGATACGTATGTAGTGATGTCATCTGTTGACATGAAGAACTCTTTCTGTTCCTCTTCTAAGTCCTTCCATAACCTCTGATGTTGACTTGAGGGCCTCCATTTTTACATAAAAATGCAAGGGTGGAAGCCCAAGATGTATTTGCATAGCCGCTGTAGGTGTGGTTCTAAAAGCACTTGTTGCACAGAGACACGTAAGTCTTTGTACTGCCTCTAGTTTTTTTTTGACATTTGCTGTGAATGTTCTCGGAACCCATGCGATGGACCCATAGCTAACAATAGAATGTCCAAGAATGCACCGAGTGTTATCTCTTTCTTCACGATAGCCCCCTCTATATGCGAGACCACTTCTTGAAGAACTGAGTCAGTAGACTTACCTACCTGATAGGCATGTTGTTTACGGTTCAGGGGTACCCTGATCAAACATACATCCTTAATATACCTATCCACCAGTTTCTCTAGGCATTTTAGCAAACACGAAGAGAGACTGATAGGTCTGAAGCTAGTAGGGAGTGCATAGTTTGTTTTCCCTGGTTTAGGGATGAAAGCGACCCTCACTGATCTCCATACCTTTGGAATATATCCAAAGGCTATGCAGGCTGTGAAGATTCTTAAGAGCCATTTGCTTATTCTGTTCCTGCCCTTTTGAAGCATAATAGGACAGATTCCATCCGGCCCAGGAGCTTTATATGGTTCGAAAGCGTTGATAGCCCAATCTAAGACATCAGCACTTATTATCTTTCTTGCCATAGACCAATCCGAACGGTTTGGTATGGTGACTTCCTGGATAGTATCCTCTAGAGGCGAGTCTTCGAGTCTATTCCCCGGAAAGTGTGTTCGAAAGAGGACTCTATATGTTTCTTTTTTCGATGCCGTGTAAGATCCTTCTGATGTTTGCAGATTGTGTAACTTTGCTACCGGATCCCTTTTCAGTAAGTATTACTTCATTATATATGTGTAACAGAGCAGACGTAAATATATTAATAACAAAACAAAAAAATCTAAAAAACTTGAAAAATATGTATTGATTTTAAAGTTTTGGTTTTTTCAATATTTATTGAAAGAGACAAAATTAAATATGGCGAATAATGAAAAACTTAGCAACATTCATATGTAATTTTTTTATTTTGTTTTTAATTTACATTTGCTTTATATTCACACACAGGGTACTTGATTAGAAAATTTTGTTTTTATACTAATTTTGGTGAATATAAGAAAAAACTGACAAATAGTTTGATTGTTTAAAAACTGATGTGTAAACACAAATGTCTCTCTCTTCAATCTAACATCGTCAATAAATATTGAAGAATATTGATGTGTAAACGCTGCCTAACAGATGTATAGAGCACAAGAGTTATGATACACAAATGTTAGGACACAATTTTTATTTATATAGGTATATTCGTAATATTTTTATTTTTGTATTAGAAAAACACCCCTTAAAAATTTAAGTTGTCACAGCAATACCTAATATTAATACCCTTTAACATATGATGTCAAAATCGAAGTTATTAAACAAGTTTTCTAGATATAAGTTTCCTTATATATATATATATATATATATATATAACTATTTTTGTTTTCTTATTGATTTATTTATTTATTGATAGTTGTGTGTGAGGCTGCAGGCCCACAAAATTTGGGGATTTTTTAAAGTTTTTTATTAATAACTTTTTTTCTTGTCATTTTACATTTTGTGGTAATACTCTGAAAGAAGCTGAATCAATAGATAAAACTTGACTCAAGATAAAGAGTAAAAACAAATGTTATTAAAGAAAATAAAAGAAAACATTTTAAAGAATTTATTAATTGCTGTATCGGACAACGAAAATTGATTTTCGTAAATATTATTATAATTGTAGGTATATAAATTCTAATTTCATTTAGAAAAATTTTTAATTAGCAATTTTAAAGAGTAGTAAAAATTTTCACTATAACCTAATCCTAATCGATAGGAGCGTGGAAAGTGCGAATGTAATAGAATTATGTGATGGAATTCGATAGATGTCGTATAGTCTATACCAAAAATAACAACAGTAGATTGGTAAAGTAATTATTTAAACTTGTTCTGTGAAAATTGAATCATTCAAGAAAAAATCTATGCTGTCCGAAGTCCTAGGCTGTATGAAACCAAAAATATTATAGAATTAATTTCTGGCTTTTTATTTTTAAAACATTATTATAAAAAAAATATAATATAAAAAAACTCTATATATAACAAATTTATTAGATGGTTTTTTATATCCAGAAGGCTGAAAATTCATGCACCGCCGCACAATTAATTGCGTATGATTAATTTTTAGATAATATTCATGACCTCCTGAGTGAAAGGTGAAATAACTGTACATTTTTAAAACTGCAAACCCTAAAATATAATCTAAAAAAAAATGTTTAGATACAAATTTAAAAAAGTTTTGAAGTTTTGGGTTAGAAACCTTTAAATTCATATTCAAATTTAAATTGTAGCTTTTCCAATTAAAAAAATATAAAAATTCGAAATTTTCTTTCTAAAGCAAAGAAATAATAATTACCAATATCAAAATACGACATTGACTGGAAAATATAAATAACCCTAGTTCTTCTAAAAGTTTATTTTTATGAAAAAAAACAACAAAAATAAATAAATAAAAAGCTAAAAAAGGCATAATGAATGTTTTAAAATTTACTGAAAAAATAAAAAATATTAGTGGAAACTGAAAAATCATTCTTCATAGAATCCTTCTTAAAAGAATCCCCCCCTCATGTTTCAGCAACAAAAAAGAAAGGATTTCCATTATTAAAGATCCAATGATTTCATGTTCACTTTGTAACATAAAGATATTGAAAAGAATCAAGGAAGAAAGAAAAATGAAACAATTTCTAAAGACTTATAGTCATTTCACATGTGAAAAAAATATTTAAAAAAATAAAAAAACTTAAAGAAAGAGCAAATTGAAACAAATATGACATTTTGATGTATGTTATTGACAGTTGCGTATACTTTATATACTTACACATTGACATACATATACATATTTATATTTAAAAAGAAAAAAAATCTTTCAATTAATTAATTTGACAGCAAGAGATTTACATTTAAGTAATTTAAATTAATGTTTTTGTTTTCTGTTTTAGGGAAATAATAATAAAGAGTATCTAAAATCCAGCAGAGATTTTAAAAATAAGTTTTTTAATAAAAAAAAATAATTTCATGAACTAAAAAAAATCTCAAATATAAGCTGATACTAATCTTTCCTGAATAAAAGTACATTAAACATTTTAAGGTAAATTACTTATAAACTCTATAGTACTAACTAATACTATTGCAACAATTATATACTCAATCTCGTTTTTAATTGGATTTAAAAAAAAAACAAGGTATCAATTGTAATTCAATATGATGTTATTTTTGTTTAGGTCAACATCTATATCAAAGTGTATTATATATTACATAAAATAAAAACAACAAAAAAAAGTTTGACCCAAAAATATTTTAATCCTTTTTTACGTTAATTGAACTGTAAAACTATGATATCGTATTATTATGTACGTACAATATATATAGTTATATATTACGAGTATATAAAAAATTGACTCAATAACATTTAAGATTGCAATTAATAAGAAAATTGGATCATTAGAAATAAAAATAATAAACTACAAAATAGAAAAGAAAAAATGAAAAACACTCAAAAATGTTACAATACACTTTAAGAAATACTTTTAGTAAATGGATGAGTGAACTTGGACTCTTTAAATTTGAAAGAAGGTTTACAAGAGCTTAATAATGTTTGTCTGGTTTTGGAACTGCTGAACTAATTGAAAAATCGTAATACTCCTCAAAATGTTAAACCTATAGTTGTAGAAGTATACATTTACGAAATCATTTATGGCATTAATCAAAATTTTAATAACTCATTAATTTTAAGAAACAGTTATTAATATATAACTTTAATATGAATATAGTTTGAGTATAATTTTAATATCAATAAAAAGAGATGATTTATTGATTATCAATAAATCACCTATACTTATATAAAAAAAAAATTGTAAAATAAATTTCAATTTAGGCTTTGAAAATCTTTAAAAAGGTTATGGTCCAAGTACTCAACTTCATATGAATTTGCAACACATGCTTGTTTACATATGTCAACTTAAGTGGCTAGAACATAAATTATATGGTTTTTGATTTTTCTTTCAATGACAGAGTGCATTGAGTCCACCTCCATGTCCATATGTGTGTTACATTTTTCCCAATATTTCTGGAAAATAGTAATATTTTCTTTTATTGAAAGATTGAAAAAAGCATTATTATAAAGCATAAGAAATAAGTCCCACTTCTGTATAAAATTTGGTTGGGAGTTATTTCATAGAAAAAGTGGGAGTTATTTCGTAGAGCCATATAATACTACTATGGTAATTACTTACATACATTTTATTTATTTATTTATTTATATATAAGTTTACCTGCATATTAATATGCAACCTAACTTTCAAGACCTTTTTCCCTTTCGAGATGTGAGCTTATTACTTCTTATTGTAATTTATTTTATCCCAATGATACAAGATATTGGATAAGGTCGAAAAACCTACAAAGCATTTAGCTTTCATCGGGAATCGAATCTGGGATCTTTTGTTTAAGAGGCAGGTGCTCTACTTACTATAATATGTCACAAAGCGTGTATTATATAGATGCATATAGTAACAATTATAGAAAATATTACAAGTTCGTTACTTTTACTAGTAAAAAATATTTTCAGTTTCTTTTGTTTCTTTTGTTCTAATTGTTATTTTCTTGTAGTTGTTATTTCTTACTTTTACGAAATCATATACCTTTTTGTGTCTTAAACTTGACGTAATAATGCAGAAATTATAAATGTGACATTCTGATTAGAATTAGCCAAACATAAAAGTAGTATAACTGATTTATACATAATAAAAATATCAAAAATTCATACGTATATATACATATTATGTACTATATGTAATATTTATGTATGAAATTAAAATAACACACACAATATAATACCACAAATGAAAAAATTATAATTCTAAGAACAGTTTAACATAATTAATGAAGTTTTTGTTTTACTTTTCAAAATTCAGACTACACTTCTCCGCTCATTCCAAACCATTCATCCTTAACTTCACTATCCACCATCGCTTACTCATTTTGTTCAATTTTATTTTATTCATTATGATTTCATTACACTGTAATCTGTATAGGATATTCTTCAGACACACCCCAGGATTATATGTGCACACACATGCACACATCGATAAATTCTCTTAAATTTTGTATTATCCTCAAAAAGCTGAAAAGTAGCTGATATAGATTCCAAATGACAACATGAACATCATTTTAATCATTATAATTTTCTTATTATAACTACATTTATCTAGAACATGTATGTTTGTATGTTCATAAGTTTCAAAACATATTCATATATCTATACGACAAATAAAAATTATAAATCATTATTATGGAAATAAGTATATTGTATATAATATAATAAATATATATGTATGTTTCTATTTAGGTATATATAATTCGTCTTCATGTAAATTTTAATGTTGTCATCCAACATCCAATTGGATATTAAGATAACAATTATTACTACGTTTGATAAACACAAAACAAAAAGTATAAAAAATTTATAATGAAAGATGTGTGTTTATGTATCTGGTTATATAATGTAAATGTAGATGATGAAATATCTAGTATATATACACTTTTTAATAAAGACATTTAAAAAAGAACAACAAAAGGGGCTAGGGTGGTGTAGCAACCTCTAAAGAACCTTATAAGAATGTTATTTTAGAATTTATAAAAAATCAGAGTTTTTTAATAATTTTTTTTGTACAAAAACGGTGTTTCAAAGCATATTTAAAAATATAAACAATCTATTTTTGACATAATTATTAGATCAATCTGAACCATTTTATGCGTTGAAGTCTTTGTAATACCATATTACATTTCTAAATGTGGAAGAATTGAGCCTTCTAAGAAAATTGTTTCAAATAAAAATTATAAATCTCTCTTTATTAAAGGGTTAAATGTATCAAATACAAAAAAAAGTTTGCCAGCCTTTGTATTACTATCAAAGAACATCTAAAAAAAAACTTGAAAAATCTTTATACAAAAAAGTTCAAGAAATTGATGTAAGACAAGAAATATTTTTGTGATGTTTTTGGGATAAT
The DNA here is from genome assembly GCA_963942445.1 of Argyra leucocephala. Taxonomy (NCBI): domain Eukaryota; kingdom Metazoa; phylum Arthropoda; class Insecta; order Diptera; family Dolichopodidae; genus Argyra; species Argyra leucocephala. The sequence continues at coordinate 90,719,589 of OZ012680.1, forward strand.
ACCTAGAAAATGTATGTGGTAACCTAAGTGTAACCTAATTCATTATAGATTACAATATTGTGTCAATTCATATGATTTTGAAATTAAAATTAAATATTATTCGATATGTCATAATTATGGTTAAACTTTGTCACAAGCCGTAAGTTTCGACTAGATTGTAAAAAAAAACATTTTTTCTAAAATGCATCGTATTCCATATTGTACACAAAATTTTTTTTACTATTTAGTCTACTCCATATTGTTTAATATGAGTTTTAATGCGCAAAAAACAGCAGAGCACGCATCGAAAAACTTTTTATAAACTTTTGGTACACAAAATTTGCAAGATTTTTGATGGGAACTTTTATTTTCTTTTTAGTTATATTTCCAATATTTTTTACATTTTTCGGTAAATTTTGGACTTTTTCTACTAAAATTTGGTAATAACTAGGAATGAGGTAATATTTGAATCAAAAGTAGCAATCACAGACTGCTACTCAATAACAAAAATCACAGTGATTGCTACTTTGTATTTTAATATTTTTAATTTCAAATAAAACTTAAAATAATTTCAATAACTCTTCACAATTAGAGATGAAAAAAATAGTGATTTTCTAGCAAACTGCGATTGCTACTTTTAATTTTTTAAATATCGGGACAAAATCGCAGTGATAGTATGATTTAAATAATTTTCGTTTAGGAAAACAATTTTTAGAGAGTAAGTGGATTTTGTGATTTTTTAATTTTTATTTATATTTATTTATTAAAAAATTAAAAACATTAAGGTTGAAGTAGATTACAAAACTAGAATTATAAATGGATGAAAATTTTTTTTTTTTTAATAATATAGAACATTTATTTAGTTTATATTATTTGTGGTACATATAAACATTTTTATTTGTTTCACTACAACAAGTGTTTATAAATCGCTATAATAAATTGAAATAATATAGAAGCATTTGTATAGATACATTTAATTGATGCAAATGTATAGATACATTTAATTGATACAATATTGTATAAATTTATTTGACTGTGAGGAATTTGTCATACAGATACAACATAACACATCCTTACAGTCAATTTTATCTGCAGCTGTGTCGATTGTAAATATACAGTTTAAATATTTATGCAAGATACCTTAAAGAAGTCCTTTTACCTAGAAATAAAGATCCTTTATCATGATGGAAAAAAAACCAACATAATTTTCCGAATTTGAGCGTTTTGGCAAAAAAATATCTTTCAGCAATGGTGAGTTCAAAACCTTGCTAAAGACTTTTTTCCAAAGCAGGAATTGTTTTGAATGAAAAACATACGAAATTTAACTCGTCAAATCTGGAACAAATCCTATTTCTAAATTAAAATTTGAAATAATAAAAATAATAAGAAACACCATTCATGAATTATGGTGACAAAATTTTTCTTAGCAAATTTTATACACATACTTACTTAAATATTTTTATTTTTGTTTTGTAGGTTTAAAAGTGTTATTTGTGTAGAAATTTATCATATCAATGCAGTAAATATATTATGACATTATCATACCAAAATATAATATCCATATGCATATAGTTATTATATGTATGGAATATGGATATATATAGCCGCTACCAGTCGGAAATTTTTGCACTAGTTCAAACTTCATTGATGATTTCATCAATGAAAAGTGCTGAAATTTTCATGTGTTACTTTTGAATCTAAATGTAACATAGCGTACGAAGTACTTCCAAACATACATTACAAAGTAATGTGCAGGTAATTTATAACACTGTAGTCTGATTAATATAACTCGATCGCTAAAATCAGTTTACCCTTTTGTTTTAGCTTTGACTTGACTCTCTATATACAATATATTTACTCAATAAATAATTCATACACTTCTTAAACACACCGAAAGCGAACAGTGAGTAAGAAATTAAACCATTTTTTTTTCTTTTGCTTTTGCGTTTTTCTTTTTTCTCAGGTCAATACAAAATTTTAATTTCGTTTCTTCTACGTGAACATTCTTATTATTATTAGTATTCATTGGTAATGGTTAGGTATTTACATTCGTCATGCCAACCTGAAGATATCAAAAATGAATTAAAAGATAGAGACTTTAAGATTATAGAAGTCACGAATAAAATAAAAAAGGTAAAGAAAACAACAGAGGATCTACAGTACGTCTTCCTCTCTTTATATTAACATTTGAAAACTCAGAAGATACAAACAAAGTATTCAAAATTGAATTTATCCAGCATATGAGGGTTAAAACGGAGGCTATTCGTAAGGCGATTACCATTCCATACAATGTAAGAGATGCCAAAGATTTGGCCATACACAAAAGTTTTGCCAACGTCTAGCTCAGTGTGTTAAATGTGCTGGTCCTTACTTAACAATTTCTTGAAAAAAAGGAAAGAATATTAAGCCTAAATGTGCTAACTGCCTTAAGGCATACCCAACGAGTTATCGTGGTTACCAGGTGGCTCAATAATTGCTCCGAAAAAAGCTCCGAAACAGACGAAACATAGACAAGAAAAAAAAACACAAAACCTAGGCAATCTCGAACACAGAGACAAACTTAAGACACGACCAGACGTTGTGGAAAGCCACAAAGAGTACTAAATAATCGATCAGAATGAAAAATCGTGAATGTACGAGAAATAATAAAAATAAAGCTGAAACATTCGCAGATCATCACGAGGAAATTTTTCGTCCAGGTGAGACAGCTTCGAACGACCTCACTCAAGAAAATAATAATTGGCAAGAAAATGTATATCACCATGATCACAGAGAGAAATAGTTGAAAAAATTAAAAAAACTGAGAGATAAAAAAGCTCCAAAAGGTTTTGATCTAATTACATCGGAAGCCCATAAAGATATAATAAGATTCATACAAATTGATATGAATCAATGATGATGTTGTTATCCAGGATTTGAATAAAGTTACTATGGTGCAATTGCACAGGCGCCCACTAGTAATAATAAAATAATGCATAATTAAATTTACTAATATACTAGATAATTACTTACATGGTAATTTTCTTCTATAAAAAAAATCATCGTAATATTTAAGTAGTTTAAATTAACTGGAAACCTACAACGTAGAGGTAGTTTATGGTTGACAAAGTTATGCACACCAGATCAAACAGAAAACTGTTTACTGTGTAATACTGGGTCTAAATTTACAAAATATCACATCAAAATTAGTATTGAATTGATTAGCAAAAAAATTTGGCAAAAATAAATGACTTCATTCATGACAATATGGTATCGAACATACCTCATTATGTTCATTACCAGATTATCTAGCAAGAAAAGACGCCAAAATCATTTTACAGAATAACTGGTAATTAATAAACAAAAATGCTCGTATGGAAGAAGAATCTATTGAACTACATATAGTAAATTATTGAGAGTACCTATACGTTTTTAATAAATACTAGTGGACCCCTGTGCAATTTCATAGTAGTGGTTTTATTTAGAATTGTTTGTTAATAACATCATTATTGTTTTATATGATTTAATATGAATCTTACACCCGCCCCAGACGTTCCATTTTCTCATTTAATTTTCTGACATTTATATTGCTATCTCATTTGAGAAAAAAAGAGATAAAGAAAATTTCAAAAAATTGGAATAAAAAATGTAACGTCAAAAATATGACTTGAAAATTTCTTTTAATCTTGAAAGTTTTTTGACATTTTATTTATTTATTTTTAGTTTCAGTTCCACAATTTATGCTCCCCTTCAACAGCAATAAAGATAAGACAAAAATGTATGATAGCAGATATGTACAAAAACGAGTTAATATCGAGGCTTCAAGAAAGAGCAAATCAATTCCCCAATGCAGAAAGATGCCAAACATGCGAGCCTACCACGAAGTTCCGATATAGGACAGCACTATGTGTTAAATGTGCTTGTAATCATTTATCAACCGATTAAAATAAACCTCAAAACAATGCCACCAAAATGCTCAAACTGTCCAAAACCGCACCCAACAATTTCCAAAAATTATTTTTATAAACTTAGAAAGAAAAATTTTATTTTTAATGAAAATTCATTATACAAATTTTTTAAAGAAAATTTAAACTCTATCTATATAATGTCTGTATGAAATTTTGGTTGAACCTACATTTTCTACATTTTATTCCTACTTTCAATTCTCCAAAAAAAAAAAAAAAACCAAAAAGTAAAAAAAAAATTATATTTGATATTTTTGACAACATTGATTTTAAATTACCCAAAAATTTCACATTATCATTTCTGAATCGTTAAATTTTAAATCTCAAAATAAAAGCTTCTTTATCATTTATTTTCTCCTTATACTATCTCTTCAAAAACCATTTTTTTGTGTGTTATTTTTATTGAATTATCTATTTTATTAAATTTTCAGATACACCTACAATATTGGAATTTCCATATTTTTAATACATACTAGCATTATATTATTATGTATGTTAAAGATACACAACTGTAGATCACTTCAGAAAAAAATTATATGTACAGTACATAATAGAAAATATGATAAGAAAAGGAAACATGAATCAATATTTCGAGTGGTCTTAATCAAGTGAAATTGTGTCCGAATAAATAAGACAAAATAACAAAAGAAAGAATAAAAACTTCTTTTTCTATTTTTTTTTTGGTTGGCCGACGACTCTTTGTCTTATTTTATTCAGATAATAATAATAATGATATTGATACTGATAACTTTTTTTTTGGTTATGAGTATGATGATGACAATGGATGGACTCAACTCATACCCAAAAAACCGTCATTTAATAATATATTCATTTATACATACACATATACAGTTAAACAAAAAAAAAAGTACAAAAACAATGTTAAATTCACTTCTATTGTATTATTTTTGTTTTTTTGTATTTTTTTGTATTTTTTTTTATTTTTTGTTCATTCAACATAATTTTCTTTTCCTTTTTACATTCAATAATTTTTCTGGAGAGTTTGATAATTTTCCCTCTTTGCAAATTTGTCTGTTTCCTCTTTAATACAAAATTAAATGGAAGTATATGTATAAATATATGTATATATATATAAAGATCTTATTGTTTGTACTCTAAGTTAGTGTTACACAGCACTCATCACCATGCTTGATATACATATATTTTTTTTTTGTAATTCGAAACGAGAAAAACATTTCTCAATTGAACATCCTACTTATGGTGAACTCAATACAATAAAATACTCCCTTTCATCTCATTTTCTCAATATATCTATGTATATATATATATATCTACATACATTAATATATAGATTCGCATTTAATACAATGTTACATTTATGTATTAAAAATAAAAATACATAAGTAGGTAATTCCCAAAAAATACAATAACTTTTGAAAATTTTATTTTTAATTTTTGGTTAATAAGTAGGAAACATTCTCTTGCGATTTAAAATTTGTTGGATCAATAGGAATGCCTTGAAAGATCATAGAACCAGAAATGATTGAGAGGTCGAAACAAACAATAAATTATAGGGAAGAAGAAGATCTATTTTCAACCGTCAAGTAGTTATTTAACTTAGGTCCTTGCTGAAATACCTTAGTTTAGTTATTAGATTGCAGTAAGATAAAATAAGATAAGAGTATTGGAACCAATACCAATACCTAAAAAAAAAGCTAAATTTAAAGAGAGATTTGCTTAACAACAAAATTGTGTTACATTTTCTTATTAAAAAGCAGAAAAAAAGATATATGCATATAAGAAGGATGTGAGTGTATACTTAAGAAAAGAGGATTCAGCCATTGACGTGTTTTATATATTTCTTTACTATTTTTGTATTTAGCAATGATTCTTTTATCTAGTTACTAATAAATAAAAGATAACACCAAAATTTATGGAGAAACACCCATAAGTATATAATAATATAACATTATATTATATGTATTTACAATCTAGTTTAATTATTTATGAATGAATGTATATATGTACATATATATTATACTATAAATAATTTATTTAGGCAAGTTAGTTCTTTTATTTTTTTTACTATAATCGAAATAAAGAACATCAGAATAGAGTCCTCTATTTGTAATATAATTGTATATAAGCATATTAAGATTTCCCTTTCAGATTTCATGATATCATATAAAATTGAAAATATTGAACAATAAAGTATCTACAAGATATAATAAAAAAAAAGATACAAATCAATATAGATTTTTAGAAAAATAAAATACAAAAGGGAAATCAATAAAATACAAAAGAAAAACAAAAACAAAAACAAAACAAAGACAACTCTTCAAAAAGAATCTTATATTGAAGAGAGCCAATAAATTTTCAATTTAAGTGTGTAGCCCAAACAGCGCCACAATGACTACGTAAGCAATTTCAAATAAATAAAAAGTATTTTATTTATTTATGAATATAGTGTAATACATAATTAAAGAGTGCACAACAATATAATAACAAAATGAGTAAAATTATTGATTATATTCCTTTCCCTTTGTAATAAATAAAATTATTTAGGAGCATTTTTAAAGGTATGATCATTTATAGTGTTTTATATATATTCATATTTTAATTATTTAAAATTTGGAAGATCCTTACCGAATCCTACTAAACTTTTTCACTTCAAATTTTGATCTTATCAATTTTTATTTTTACGAGTCAGTTATACTAGACTCGAATGATTCTAGGACCAATCAGACAGTTTCATATACTGTTTATAAATTACGCGGCAACTCAATTATAATTTCGAAGTTCACATTTGAATGTAACTATTATTGTTCTTCTCATTGAAATTACACTAAAACAAACTATAAAATTTCGTTAGATTCTTCTTTTTTAATCGTATGTTTATAGAAAAAAGAATTTTGTAAAAATGCTCAAAATTTCACAATTTTTCAATTTTGAAATCAGTTTATTTGGAGCTACATATTTTCCAATTGTAATAGAAGTTTTTTCTCGATGTACATAACTATAACTTGCTCTATATTTATTTTCGTATTTCAATTATATTCATATATTAATAATTACGAATAAATATTTTTGAATTTACAATCGAATATACTTCTTAGATTTCAATTTAAAAATGTAGAATATATATTTTAGAACATGAAAAGTTCTTATATGGTTTTAACACTATGAGCGAGTAAATGTAATATAATATAAATATAAAGAGTATCAAAGTAGTAGAACAAAAAAAATATCCGATTTTTTATAAGCTGAGCCCAGTTTAAGAACAAGAAAAACATAATAACAATTTGAAAATTGAATTGATATAAATGTACGATGTATTTGATATTGATTACGAAAAAGGTAAAATATTTGTTTGTTCATTTTTGATAAAGTTTCTAAATATAAAATTTTCAGGTCTGTTAGGCTGGTATTGATTAAATACCTGTGCAACATCTAGAAAAACATGGCCTTCGTAGAGTAGTAGAGTAGTAGTTATCAGTACGGAGCACTCTGAATAAATATAGGTTTTATAATAAATTTTAAAAGTTAGTTGATATCATAAAAAAACAATTTAAAGATTGTAATTATTGGTGATTTTAATACCAGGAATTTGTGTTCGAAGGCCACGTAAATAAAGTTATACAAAAAAATACCAGGACTTGTAGTAGCGAAATAAACTGAATAAAACAGCGATTCAATGAAACTGTATTAAACTAGAATACCGCAAAACTTGTCGATTTTAACTCTCAAAGCTGAAATAACAATATATTTTTTACCAATTTGAAGTGATTCGCGTGGTATTCTATACAATAATAATTGACAATGTGTTGACGAATCGACCGTTTCCTTTAAAAAAGAAAAATAGTAAATAATCGCGTAATAACATCAGCTGACGTAGGCTCAAATATATTACGAACGAATTTATTATTAATTTACAATTAGCTGCACCAATTTCTCCAAAATCCTGAATGGATACGACGGTCTTATTAAACAAAAATTTACTTACTAATGAAACTAAATGCAATGGCATGTAGCCGTACAGCTATTAAATTAACACACTGTATATACACACTAACATTAAACAGTAGAATCTTTGTTTAACAGAATAATTAAGAATTATATGAAACAGCAACAAAGTATGTAGAAAACTATTTGGAAACATAATGCGTGTACGTCAAGAGAAGCGTTCGTTTGTTCACGTCAGCAGCAAAAATTAAATAAATCAGAAATGCTTTAAGTTATTTGAATAATGTAAAAAAGTATAATTTTTATATAAAGTTTTATTATAAATAATATCATTAAAATATATATATGCATAAGAATATATTAACAATAATGACATCATAGTTTAATTTCTAATATTTAGAACTGATAAAATTTACCTCATCTTTGCCTTTGACAACGCACAACTTAACATCATCCTCCGGCGATGACCAAACTAAGCGTTGTTGTTCCGTTAAATCATGTATACTTAAATTGTAGACAACATTTCTAAAATGAGAAAAATTTAAAGGAAAAATTTAGTATACTAATAATAACAATAATAATAATAATATAATATAAATATAGTTGTATATATACAATATCAGAAAATAATATTTTTTTATTGATATTTTCATTCATCCTGTTTTCGCATAAATGTAAAAAAAATAGAACGATAAAAATACAACAAAAAGTAAACTTATAATGTTGAAATGTTTAAATTTCAAAATGTCTTTAAAATGGAAACAGGAATAAAGTTAAAAAATATTTCCTTTGTTAAGATATATCATATTATTATTCTAAGTATCATATAAAATGGACGCCTGAAATTCTATATAAGAAAATAAGTAGATATTTAATCTTATGCCGAATACTGTTGTAAATACTTAAATATTAGATATAATATTATATTTAAATATTTTAGAGTTGTACAATGGAATTCACGAGAAACATCACAGTGATAAGGTTTTTTACAGGGAAGTTATTATTTTAGTATGCAATCGTCCACGAAAACTATTATTATAATACACGCGATGGAAAAAGTTACGAAAAAAAGTTACTAGTCGATCTAATGTTGATTGTTTATAACGGGAAAACGATAGGTGGGCTGTAATATGATCAATTCCCACACTATTAAGGTGCACGCGGACTGTGGTGTGCTGGGGGTTTATGTTTTTCAGGGAGTATATCCTATCTTTTGAAAAAAAATCCTTTGTACATGAACATATTAAAATTATCTTATAAACTATAATGAAGGAAGCCTATTAAATATAAAAAATACAATTTTTGAAAAATGAAAACAACGACCTTATAGTGAAATTGTTATGTTATACGACTTTCAATCAGATGGTTACGGATTCGAATGCTATTCAGAGAATGCATGCTGTAAAAAGATTTTTCAATCATTTTTTAAAATGAATTTGGAATACGATAAATAATATAGTTTTTCATATTTAAATTAGTTGAATATATTATAATCATCTTCAAATATATTAAAACTGAAATTAAGTATCGAATTGAAGGTACCAGAGGCTAAAACCAATTTTGGCTTAAAAATGAAATTCATTAAATTCTATTTTATTTATTTATTATACTATAAATCAAACAAGTTACAATAATGAATTTAATCTTACAATAATATTTACAATTAAAAAAAGAATATAAAGATACATAAAAATAAAACAAAAGAAAGAAAAATCCAAAAAACAAAACAATTTAAAATAATGAAAATGAAAACGAAACAAAATCATATCATAAGAATTTCAATTAATATAACAAATAATATAATCTAATACAAATTAGAACCGGTTTACATGTTTACAAAATAAATTAAAATTTATAAAAATTAATTTAAATTAAATTTTATTATAATGCAAAATATCAGGGATCAACAACAGTTGGTATGTTAAACTTAAGTCAAGTCACGCTGGGTGGCGCAGTAGGTAGAGCGCCTGCCTTTCAACCGAAAGGTCCCAGGTTCGATTCCCGAAGAAGGCAAAATAATGCTTTCTGGATTTTCGACCTGGTCCAGTACCCTTTATCATTGGGATAAAATAAATGATAAATAGATGAGAGTTTTGGTTATCACTAAAAATTAAAATGGAACTATGCTATTATGAAGGCGAAGTACTCTACAACAGATATAGTTTTTCACATTTGAATAAGTAGATATAACCATAAAAATTCTATAGAAAAGCTTTGTATGTGACTGTTCATCCCATAGACTTGGAATTATATAAAAAAAAATCGTGATATCTGTGTAATAAGAGGAAAAAGAAATAACGTCAGCAATTTCAGAAAATAACGTCAGTAACTTCAGGCCTTTTTTTTAGAGTGGCGAGATGAATTAAGTTTAATCTATGTTCGTATGGTGGGAAAATTAAGAGGTCGAACCACGGAAGGTGACATAAGGCAAATCTCAAAAACTTTTTTTGAATTGCCTCTATTCGTAGCATATAAACTTCGTAATAGGGAGACCAAACCTATCTAGTATATTCTAATTGTGGCCTAACAAGACATATGTAAAGGGATTTTAGGATGTATGGATCAATAAATTCTCTTGACCATCGTTTTTATTTATTTATCTACTGGGAAATTAACCGTTACAGATATTACTTAGAAGCTAATGTTCATTACAAATACATACTTAATGTAAAAAGAAACATTTCATAATGATTAAAAATAACTAGTAAAGAAAAAAATAAAAATAAAAATATTATTTAATGTTAGAAATAACATTATTATACTCGAGTGCTTTACCACTCGACTACCGAGGTCACTCGATATACATTTATGAAAAAATTTAAATTTCCTAAAATTTCGATAATACTACTGTACTGCCATCTATTTGAAAATAGTATATTACCTCATTTTACTTTTGAACTGAGTATCACTTCCAAAACAAAAAAGTAATATTTTTACGGGGGATGAAGACTTATCCCACCCATCTAAGCAACGTATATTTTTACTTGAACATTTCTTGAGTTTTTTCTTACGTTTTTTTGTACATACGAGTTTAAAAGGAAAAAAATTACTTCTTATGTAAATTTTACCAATTCACCAATTACTTTTAAGGTGAGTACCTAGGTCCTAATGACAGAATTAAACATAATTTAAGCAAACTTTTTACAAGTCTTAATGATTATTAATTGTCGTAGTCTGTCTTTGGCAATGCTGTTTTTTAAAAAAAAGGTAAATAGAAAACTGTATTTTTACTGAAATATTAAAATGAAAATAAAAAAACGTATCTTTAATGCTAGTTCGGTGAATGTTACGCCAAATGAATAATAAATATATTATTTTTACTATAAATAAAGAATCATAAGCAAAATTCGATGCAAAATTACCTTGTTTATGTCCGAAAGGAAGTAGACGAGTATAAAAGCCATACGACTTAACTTAATTATAAATTAATTGAGGTTATAAGATATTATAATATATTATAATAGAGAAAATATGAAATCACCTTTGTAGATTTGTCCAATTTTTAGTAATTTTCATATAAAAAAAATTAATTAAATAATTTTAAAAACCTATTTTAGATTTTATTATAATTGAAATTTTAAAATATTTTATTGTTGAATTTTTCAATTATTAAAAAAAAAAATGAATTTATTTTAATATCAGATTTTGAACCAATTTTATATGATTCTTATAAACCAAGGGTATAAAAATTTATTACTATTTTTTTATTCCTTTCTTCCATCATTTTAATAACTTTATTGCGCATATTTTACAATATTCTCATTCTAATTTTATTCCTTTACCCTGTATTATAATTATGTTGTTGAATAGAAATGATTTTATGATGCAAAATATGCCTACTGTATAATCATGTACATATATTATATTAAGGTATATAGAATTATTTTTCGTTCGAAAATAACTCGTCCAAGCCAATTTAGTACATATTATTATCCTAATTTTATTCATTCAGCTCATTGTGAACTCTCATAAAGATGTGTTTCATACTAATGTTAAGAAATGGTGTTACATCTAGCTACTAGACTAAAGTGACTACAGGTACCACAGAGTTATGCTACAAGCTACAATAAGTTTTCTTTTGAAATGTTGGTATATTAAAATATTGTAGATGGGTAAAAAATACATATATTTTAGAGGAACTTAGTCATTATGAAATAATTTTCCTACTTATTAAAAAATAAATATTAAAAAAAAATTCGAACCAATGTCTTTTTTCATTTCAGATAATATAATACATATTTCGATATATTTAAATTTTTTGAGGGGAAATTTTGCAAAATATAAAGGTTTAATGGATAATGGAAATATGTATATACACTATGTATTGTAGTTGTTAGAACTACGTATACAATTCTTGATTTTAAGAGGCCTGCCTTCGGACCGAAAAGTCCCAGGTTCGATTCCCGATGAAGTAAAATAATACTTTATTGGTTTTTCGACCTGGTCCAGTACCCTTTGTCATTGTAGTAATAATGGTACCTGTAGTAATAAAGGACAACAAATAATTGAGAGTATAATCTATTAACGACTTAAATTAAATGGAGCTACACTATTTAAGAAAGATGAGTTCCTGACAATAGTGGTAGTTTTCCACATTTAATGAGTTGATAAAGCCAGATATTTGATAAATAAATACTAGGAAAATATTGTAGTAAAATATGAAGTAAAAAATTGCGGTACCGTATTTAATTTAAGCACAAAAAGGTGGTAATCCTACCAAAGCTACTGTCAAGAACATAAGAAAAAAAAAATTAACTCAAAAATATAAAAGAAATTACAGAAATTCCAAATGAAGCTCCACCAATGAAGTTCAATTTAAAATTTATCAACAAAGATATCTCGAGCATAATCTTTAGTTATTTTAATAAAGTTAGATGAGACTGATATATGAAGAAATTTTTGTTACATATACATATAATATAATAAGCAGATATGTTTTCCTCTTTATTAACATCTTTGAGATCTTAATAAAAAAAGTCTTGTTACATATCGTAATAAAACGCTGCTTCGTGTCGCAAGCTTTTATTTAAACAAAATGTTGTGCAGGCTTCTTTATTAATAAATTATTACTACGTTACTTAGTAGGCTAAGTCTAAGTGTGTTTACAGATATATGCTACTCTACACTTGTTTATTGTATTTTATACTAATGCAATTGGTATTACCTTTAGGAGTAAAATTCAAATTACATCATTAATGTTTCTTATTTTGAAATGTTTGTAAATAACAAATATCTTGTGTTACATAACGATTGTTATGCGTTTGTAATAGTTCACAAAATCTTATTTTGGAAGCGGTATATAAATATTAAAGTTAAACTTTTTCACAATCCCAAACCCGACTGCCATGTTAGGTTGTCAGTTAGTTATACTTTTCTCTATAATCGAAAGCGAATCTTTAGAAAAAAAAGGTAAGTTTGGACTGACTGTCGGTTAACCAACAAACACCTCTGTCTTTTTTCTTAGTTCGCAAACATATATCACTTTCGCAATACGTTAATACAAGTTATTACAGTAAAATCACAGGGAAGGGATAAGTTTAAAAAAGTTATTTTATCTCGTTGTGATTTGTAGGAAAGAAAACTAAATATCATGATGTGTTAATGCGATGTATACATTTTAGGATATCATAACTCATAACTGATTGAAAACATATCCCCATATCGCCATTTAATTTTTTGTTTGTTTTTAACTTGCAAATGGCCTCAATAGGTGAGTGGTAAAGCACTCGAGTATAGTAATGTAATGACCGAGGAGCACGGGTTCAAACCCCGTGAGAACCGAAATTTTTTTCAAATACGTTAAAATGTAATTTTCAATACAACCATATCGGTTCAAACATAACATAATAATTTAATAGTTAATTAAAAACCAATAAAAAATAATGTAATATATATACTAGGTATATTGTATACCAAATAATTACTATATAAAGCCCAGCCCACATTCCGAAAGGGAAAAGGACCTGTAAGTTGGCCTGGAGATTTATCTGTAGGATCAACTGTTAAAATAAATAAATAAATAAAATTTAAAATCATTCCTGGTATATGATTCGATGTCCTCAGTACATCCTGTATATGTTGTTCTTATTTGTCTATATTTTCTGTTCATTTGTTTGTTAATGGTAAACATATACAAAACAAAACTCATTCTGACTAAAAATTAATAATCTTCAAAATCCAGGTTATTATAAAAAATAATTTAAATATAAAAATTCAAATTATGATATGATCCTAACTTTACGACCTTAACTGTAACCGAAAGAAGTATATTAATTTTTTTTATTTTTTTTTTTTTGCTTTTTTTACTTCCATCTTAAATTCTAACTCCTCATAAAAATGTATAAAAGCGGAATGAACAAAAATCAGCTTTTATAACTACAGTTATAAAAATTTTCTACTGTCAGTGTCAAGTAAACAAAATGTGAGGTTTTCACAAAGGAAACTATTTTGTAAGATTATTGTCCTCATTTTTTTCTTAATGTCATACGATTTTCATTTTATTTTCCCCGTTTTCTTTTTTATTGGAAATTTATTTTTGTACTGTGATTTTTACTACCTGTTTTGTGACATTATAATATTATATAATCAATATTAGAGGCCCCTGCTGAGTAATTATGATTCAAGTTAACACAAAAATTAAAGTTTTTAAAAGAACAGTAATTTACTTTCTGATATATGCAAACTTCTCACAATAAAAAAGTCCCCTCTTTTTTTTTCATAAAATTTTAGAGGTCTGTAAGCTTTATTTATAGGAAACAAAAATACTTTCGACATATTACCTATAGTAAGTGCCATTTAATGAATAAAATTATTAAAACTAAAACATTTTTGTTATTAAAGAGGTATATATAGATTTTATATGATTATATGATTACTACAAATGATCAAAACATAGAAAACAATAATTTGAAACAGTTATACTTAAAAAAATAAATAGAAATAGAAAAAAGTTTTTGTTATTATGGAAAATAAAAAGATAGTGGATAAATATACATATTTATATTGTCGGGTTTTGTATCATTATCAAAAATATTTATTGTTATTTACATTTATTTTAAAGAAGTTGTAAGATAGGAAATTTTATTCATTTTATTAAAATTCATTGAAATTAAATTTCTTAAAACTTTTCTTGGATCGTTGGAATAAATTTATTCTGCTACTTGCTTCCCCTAAAATATTTTTTGCTTTCTTTTCCAAAATTTTAACTTTATTTTTCAAGCTTCCTACTCATAGAGTACCATGTTTCGATTTGTAAGATTGTATTTTCAATAATTTATAATTGAGAGTATTAATAAAAAACAGATAAAACGGAATAAGACGGTAAATTACACAGATTTAAATTAAAATTATCAAATTGCTTCTGTAATGATGAGACATGTTGACCTTATTGCATTAAAATACTCATTAATTTCTAATAGCTTGTATTTTTTAAATTGAAAAACAACTTACAGAAACTCAAATTTGGACACAGAGAATTTCTGTTCAGCCCCTGTAATTTTTCGGTACATTTAATATTCAATTTTCTGATAAAAAATAACTGGATCAAAAAATTTAATTTTACACAAAAGCTAATATTTAACTTTAGTTATAAGTACTCAACAGGGCACAGGCAAGGTACTCTATTTTCGATGAATTCATTTTTGTGCATTAATTACATAAGTATAGGTTCATTGTAATTAATTAATAACTTATTTGTTTGTTTTTGTCTTTTATTTTAATAAGACCCCACATACATATGTATAAGGTATGTACTTGAGGAATAATAAAACGGGTGTGGGTCATTTTGACGAAAAACAAAACGTCGAATTAAAAATGTTGAATAACAAAATGTTGTAAAAAAATGTCGAATGCAAAGAAGAAAAAAATGTCGAATAAGGGAAATTATACTCGTATGTTAATTTAAAATAATTTTTGTTGTAATTTTATTTATCTACTTTCATACGACATATTAATTCGGACACTGCAAATTTTAAAAATATTAATATTTTTTTTTCAAACTTGCCAGACGCAATTAAGACGATTTAGAGACATTATTGGAGAGTTCCAGTATACCAGAAATTAGGTATATATTCTGGGAAAAGAAATATATCACCTTTTTGCATCCAACAACGGCTACGCATAAAAATAATTAAGGTAAATGTTCTGGAAAAAGAGAATACTCTTATTTTGAATCCAACTCTAAAGTCTGTCCTTGTTCAGGATCTTGCATATACACTTGCATAAATATTTTGGAAAAAGAGAAACCCTGTAATATTTTGATTGGCTTATTTTAAGTCCTGAAAGCTGGGACTACTCGACGGAGAGCTTTTTCTGGAACTTGTTTTATACAAAATTAAATTTTCTTTAATTATGTACACAAAATAATAACATTTTGAATGTCTCAAAATGGAAATACTTTATTTAAAAATTTGAATATTATGAAACAAAATAGAAATTTTTTCAACCGTATGCCCATTTCTGTTTTACATACAACTTATTTATATATTAAGAGTTCATTAAGGAGAAGAGAGATAAAATGAGAAGGTGTTTACTGCGCATATCCTTAAATGCTTGTGTATCACAACATTAATTTTTCACTTTTATAGATTCTTCATTTCTAATTCTTTTTATTGATCTGTTATTCTGCGGAGTGTTGTGATGTCGATTCTATAGTATTTTAACAGCTAAACCGGATATTTTTTTTATCACATACCGGAAATATCAAGAAATGTTTGGTTCTAAATGTTTACTGGGTTAATTAACAATTTCTGTGGCAATGTTTGGAAAACTGTTTCTATAATATTGAACGTTCGTCAGTTGTTTTTAATTTCATTGTCTTATTAATAGTTTTGTAATATGAGATAGGTTGTTCCAGGAAAAGCTGCACCATTGGCAAAACAAAATACATTGATCATTTGATTGTTCATTCTGTAACCAATAGCAGTACATTTTACTTTTATGATCATCATATTTATTTATATAAATTAATAAATTTAACACTATACATATATTACTTTAGGAATCATGTTTTTATTTACTTAGTTTTTCGTGTAAAGTGGTGAAGTTGTTGGTACATAATTTTTTTTTGAATCTTATTATATACTAGTTTTATAACTCGCCATAAATGACGAAGGCAAAATAAAGTCTAGCATTTCTTTCCTTCATTAGAGTTTTCATTTCAAATTTAAGAAAAATACGTATTTGCTTACTAATTTTAATTTATCATAACTTTATTTTTTTATTAGAACGCTTTTATTACCATATAAACAGAATATTTGTAGTAAGATGCAAAATTTTCCATTCCCTAAGGGTCATTTACTCGATCATTTTAGCAACATCTTATTTATCAGTATTGAAAATTAGACCGTACAATTAAGAATCAAGTTAAACATGTTAACATTGCATAGCTGCGTAGGTTCAGCGTCAAAGTTGGATCAAAAAACGAACGAGATCTTATTAATATAGGTCATTTGTTTTTCGTCATGTGTTTGTATGACAAATGTCGTTAGTGTCATATTAGACATTGCTTTTATCAATTTATTTCTTTTTTGTCTTATTTGTATAAATTTTTAAATCTTGTAATATTTTTTAACTAATACGCATATATAAAGTATTGAACAAATAATATTTGATAACAATTAAGCCATAACTTTAAACGAAAACAATTTTAGTAATTCTTAAAAAAAAAACAAAAATAAATCAAATCTTAATCTATAAAGAAGAATATATGTACATATGTATGCTTGTATGTTTGTTCCAGAACTCCTCCCAAACGCATTAAGCTAATTCAACTAAATTTTACAAAAAGACATTTTGTCACCTGGAATCGAGCACAGGCTATGTTGAATCCCAAAATATTGCCTGCTTCCAGAAGTTGCCATACAACTTGTACATACAACCCATCAAGAATATTTCAAAAACCAAAGATGCTTAAAATTTGTACACATAGGCTCTTTAAAAATAAACAAATATGCCTTTTACATTTTTTCAAAATTTTAACTGGTTCGTGTAGCTGTCATGCAACTACTAGCCTCCGTGAAAAATATTTCAAAAACAAAATGTGTTACAAAGTTAAAAATTTGTACACAGGTAACATTCCAAAAATAAATAAATTTGTTATTTACTTTTTTCTGCTAAAAATTATTATCCATGGAAACTGATAAGAGAATTTACTAACAATTAGTTTACCAAATTGTTTTTAGAGTAGAAATCGATTACCATATTTAATAAAATTAATGAAACATGCCTAGAATCTTAATTTTTATTAAATACTTTGAGTGCCTATTCCCATGATATCCATTTTACCTTTTTATGCTATTATCATTTTTAAAGATGATCATCCTTAGAACATATTAAGGGAACACGCTTGATGGCGTAGTAGGTAGAGTGCCCGAAAGGTTCCAGGCTCGATTCCCGATGAATCAAAGAAATGCCTTATGGGTTTTTCGACCTGATCCAGTACCCTTTGTATTGGGACAAAATAAATGACCAATTATAATTTCGAGTATAAAATTATTATATAACAAATTAAATAAAATGGAGTTAACCTATTTGAGAAGGCTTAGTTCCTGACAATACCAGTTGTTTTCTACATTTACTGAATTCAAAAGCCAGTAATTTGATAAATAAATGCTCGAAATATTGTAGAAATTATAGAATAAACTTTACTCAGGAAAAGGTGATTCTACCTAAGTTACTGTCAAAAGCATAAAAAAAGAGAGAAAATAAACTATGCAATCGACCTCTAAAATGGACCTACTTACTTCAATAGTAAAGGTAGGTTCTTGAGTAAACCATTTTGAAGCATCAGATTTTCTATTCATAAAATAAAATTATACAAAATATTACAAAAAAAAATTCTTTTCTTTTATTCTAAAACTATTTTGTGTTTTTTCAAACATTTTATGTTTTTTATTGTTATTTTTAAATTCTGTGTTATTAATATAATAAAGATATGAAACTAAGGTGTGTTTTTCTCGGAATAAAAAGAAGCCAAAAATTTAAATACTGTCCGACTAAATGAAGTACACCAATTCAACCACAACATTGAATTATTATTTTCTTTTTTCTATTTGCTAACATAGAAATTTTCTGAAGGGATACAAAATGACCTAACATCAGAAACAAAATGAAGAAAAATACAATTACATTGATATTAACAACTGTAGGATAGAATATATATATACGAAAAGGATATTAAAATAATGCGACACAAAACAATTTTTACACTCAACATCCACTTACAATAGAAATAGCAATTTACTCAAAAATAGAAAATCTCCTTGAATTGATGCAAAGTACAATAAAACCGAACGCATATTAGCGAAATCAAATATGAAGTAAGCAAATTATTCAACAACGAAATGACAGGCCAGACTACGCAAAAACTAACGCTGTTTGAAGGTATTCTAAAATTTCAAGGTGATAGCTTACAGCGACTAAAAAACTTAAACATTCTCGGAATGCGAATAAATCAAAATATGTTCTGGCATGACCATATTCTCGATATTGCGAAATGCACCATAAAATGTTTGGGTTTTTTAAATCCATGTAAGACATATTTTGCACTTAAAAATCTACTTAATATATATGAAGCCTACATTCGACCCAAGATGGAGTACAATTCGCATCTATGGGCGGGCGCCTCAAAGACTGCTTTAAGCTTTATTGCCAGAGTACAACAACGCGCTATTCACCACATTGATGATGTAAATGCTTCATCAACCCTTGCTCCATTTGGTCATCGTCGTATCGTTGGAACACTAACCCTATTTTATAGATATTTCGTGGGAGTACGCACATGGTCGGAAGAACTAAAATCACTACTTCCGCCTCCTAAACAATTCCGTCGAGAAACCCGAGAGGCTGCAAATGCCCACCCCTACACCATGGAAATACCAAGATGATTCAAGACTGGTTATGGAAATTCGTTTATCGTACAAGAATTCGTTTATCGTTTTAACTACAAGCATTCCCAAGAAGAAGTAGTTTTTATTTTTTTAATTTACAAAAATTCAAAATGAACATCAATAACATAGTTCGCAACTCCCCGCCGAACTTTTCTCCTTTTCTTCTCTCTAACTATCCCTTTTCTTTTCTCTTTCAAAAGTCAACGGTACGAAAGTATAAAGGTTGTTCTGGCTAAGCTTTGGCTAGTAAACAAAAAAAAAACTCTCCTCAGAATGGAAAATAAACATCTCTACCCCTATTTTAAAAAAGGAAAAAAAGGGTGCAGTAAATTCTATGAATTAAAGTTCAAAAACTACTAACGACAACAGTTAATGTTATATTGTAGAATCCTATGTTACACAGATGACGCTGTAATACTAACAGAGAATGATTTACAGAAATAACTATTCAGATTTAGCGAAAAAGAACAACATGGAGGTCCATAAGAAAAACAAAATCTATACCATTAGATGTCACGAATCGACGAAAGAACCTATTAGATGTAAAATATCAATTAAAAATTAAATTTAAAATTTCTGGAATGTAAATATTACTACACGGGAACAGAAATAAGAACACAAGCAATAAAAATCGCAAGCATTTGAAGTTCTCCGAGACGTTGTCGGAAAAAAATGCTTGATAATGCAAAAGCATCTTTTTTCTTTAAAATTTTACTTGATATTTACTTGATTGGTCAAGGTTACAAAATTATTAAGAAAGAAAGAATATAAAACACAAAGAAAATAAATACAAAAAGGAAACGAAAAATGTTTTTTGATTTGGAAATGTGGTGTGGGGAATTAAATTCCAATTTGCTTTTTAGAATTTTTTTTTTTAATCTTTTAATTTTCTCCTATTTTTGATGAATAGATTCAATAAATTTGAGGTGGAATGTTTACAATTAACTCTATTATAATATTATATGATATGTATACTATTTATATATATATATCTCTTTTTTCGTTTTATTTCGTTATTTGAGCATTAAAAAAAAATACAAATAAAATTTTTAAGCTAAAATCAGATTATCTGATGTTGAAGGAATATATTCGACATTGTCATTAAAATAAACATTCTGAAAATGCGGTATCAAAACTATCAAGAAGTTCACTGTTAATTAAAAAAAATACGAAATCCATAAGAAACTAAATATCAAATCCATAACACAAATTTTGTTTTTTTATTTTTAAACAATCACACTAACACTAACATAAAAAAATATATAATTGGTTTATGGTTTAAAAATAACAGTTAAAATTTAAAATACACATTTTTCATTTTATATGAAAAGGAAGACAGAACTAAATTTATCACTGACGTTGTTTTTTGTTTATTTTTTGTTTTATTTCCTTTGCAGAAAAAGTTCTAAAGTTAGAAATTGAAATTTTCTAATTTTTCTAAAAACTTGTTTAGCGTTATAGTAAAATTTTTGTATAATTGTCGAAAATTGTCTGTAAGAGGTCTGCCAATAGTAGACGAAATTCGCATATCAGTAAAATTAAAAGGAAAATTTTCGACTATTTTCGACAATTATACAAATTTTCTATTTTCAATGTTTTTAAATTCACCATTTTAAATTCTTCAGTTGTAGGTTCTAAATTCACGGTATTTTTCAGAATGATCTAAGATCGTGGCGATTTCTTATTTTTTTGAATTTTTTTTTGAACATGTACATGATGATCTGGCTTTAGAAATACAAAGAAATTGGTAGAAGAGAAAATTTTTTGGTACATTCCATCAAACAGAAATCATTTAAAAAAATAATTTTATACCAAATGTTCTCTTTTGTTTTTTTTTACCAAATGTTCTCAGAGTTTCCAATTTTCTTTTAATAAAAATGTATCAAAAAAAAACATTGCTGTAAATATTTTTTTGTAATTCTCAAATCACTACAGATTACCTTACATTGAGGTACATTAAAATGATTGTTGATTCTGTTAAATATTTTAAATATGAAAAAAATTGGAAATGGCAACCACTATTTTAGAATACATTTGGTACTCCGTTTTTTAAAACAGCATCAATAAAAGGGTGAAATGATTATTGATTGAGAAACCTATAACTGAAGTAACATGTGCGAATCCGCTTTTTAAAGGAATTAATATTTTTTTTGCCATTTAGTGGCGAATTTTTTTTTTCTCTTCTTGAAATGAAATTCAAATTCAAATTACAAAAACCCTTAAAAAAGGAAAAATTTCCTTTAATCTTGGAAATCGTTAAAACGTGAACCCATCTTTCATTTTAAAGTTTTATCTACTTATACATACTTATATTTATATACTTATATATATAGCAGTGTACAGTTGCCTGATGCACCCTGTAAATTACATAGCTAAATAATACGAAACAATGTATCCTTAAAGAGTTTCCGTAGTTAAAAAAATGTTAAAAAAAATTCTAAAAGGATCTATGTATTATGTTTTTCAAAAGATTTTTTAGATTAGTGTTATAAATTTTGATTCGGTCACTTTGTGATAATAAATGAGAAGACTTCAATACAAGAAATTGTTTAGGGCTATTAAAAAAACTTTGGTGGAAGAAATATAAAATAATAGAATAAAGTTTATTTAAGACCTTTTAATAAATTCAAAAATTTTTAAGGGAATGAGTAGCAGGAAAACGGTACCAAAATATAAAAATTTTATACCATCAAAATGCTGAAAAATGTAACAAACATTTTAAATGAACATGTTTTTGAATTAGGCATAACAGTAATTTTTTGGAAAAAAAAAATAAAGAAAATTAAAAAAACACGTCCTAAATTATTAAATTATTGATTGATTCCATTTGCTTCATCTTCTTAGTAGGTTTTCTTGAATATATTAAAAATAAACTTAAAATAAATTGATTTCACAGCACAATAGTAAGTCATAGGGCTCGTTGATTTTAAGATAATAATAAATAGAAATAGAAAAAACAACTTCTTCTAATTAATTACAGACCACCACAGTCAACCGTCGTTAGTGTTAAATCCGTCGTTTTCCGGATCAAACACAAATGTATAAAATTTACTTCAATTTATCTGTTTTATTTATAATCTAAATTTCAAAAAATTATTTCTGAAAAATATTCAATAACAGCAAATATGTTTAAGGTTCCAATTTAAAATTTGCACTACAGTTCGAATTTGTGGATGTAATACTTTCATATTTTTACTTTAGGGTGCTATTGCGATTCACAACACCTTTTAGTTGTGTTGTCTATCACACAACACAACTCAATAGACAACACAGCAAAATCTTGCTATTGCGAATTACAACTATAAGCAATTGTAACCAGTTCTAAAAACCTTGGTTGTCTCATACAACTTAAACGTAAACTCTAACAACAGTTGTTAATCGAAATAGATACATCTGCAGACAAGACAACTTAAAAATTATGTTGTATAGTTTTGACAACTAATAAGGTTGTGGTGTAAATGTCAACGGAGAATGAAAAAAATCTTGTCAATAACAACTACATTTTACGTTGTGTTGTGAACTGCAATAGCACCCTTATTATTAATCTGGTATTGTATAGTTTTCGTTTAGTTCTGGTTGGGAGGAAGCAATGTCAAAAGCCTTGTCAAATCAAAAAAAAATCTAAAAAAAATTAGAAATTCGAAATTCGTTTTAATTGTATGGTCGTTATTTCAATTTTACACTTTAAGTCTTCAGAAATTCTTCTTTCGCTTAGGTAAAGTAAGTATCGGGGAAATATAATATATTAAGAATAACTAACTATCTGTACAAATTCTTCTGAGGTGGTCAAATTTTAGAAAACGGTAAAAAACATCTTTGTTTATTTTTGAGAAAGTTCATAATTAAACATATCCGATCAATAACACTTCGTCGGTAAATTTCTATTTTCGGACAAACGTAACTTTTGTCTTTTTTGACTTAAGACTTGGTTCTTAGGTTTTTTGGGATGCTCTTTCATTTTTTCTGACCCGTTCTTAATTATATATTTTAGTTTTGTAGATATGTAGAGGCGAGATTCGAAAATCTCCACTTTTTAAACGTTTTTGAATACAAAACTCGGACATATCCAATTTTTTGGTTGATGTCCGAAAATTTATATGAAATTTTCGATAATTTTATTGTAATTCCTTAAATAAGACATCTTAATGATCCGAGGATATTTTTTTTTTTTTTTTTTTGTTTTTTACACGCTACCCAAACACTAAGAAAGGATTCCTTTATACAAAATTATTGTAGGTGTGGGTAAGGAAAAAAAGGATTTGGAGGGAAAAAGGATGATAGAGGAGAATTGGGAGGTAACTAGGAGACGAACCTGAAGAGGTTCTTTTTGAAAAGTTGCAAATTGTATAATGGAGCATTTTTGTCGGTAGGGAACACGTGAGATGAGAGCATGTTCCACATTTTTGTAGTTCTTACAATAAAAGAACTTCCAAAACCAGTTTTGGACCACCTAGGTATTTCCAGTGTAGAAATGTGCACTTGAAACCTCCCTTGTGTTACGCCGGAATAGTTTAAGGGGAGGCATTAGTGATTTTATTTCATTAGAACAAGTGTCATTTCCAACAAGATATCTATAAAAAAGGGAGAGAGCTCTAGAGGAGTAAAGGTTAATTGGACGACAGGGTCGCCAAATAGGCGTAAGGCGCGATTTTGGATTTTGTCTAGGAAACCTAGTGAAGTTAGAAAGGCGCCAGCCCATATGTGAGAATTGTACTCCTGTATCTCCTGTATCTCCTGTATCTTAGGTCGGATATATGCTTTATAGATATTGGCCAGATCTCTTGGAGAAAAGTAGGCTTTACATCGAGAAAGAAAACCCAAACATTTGGCAGCCTTCTTAGCTGTATCCAAAATATGCTCATTCCACTTCATTTTTTGGTTTCGCTGCATGCCTAAAATATTTAGATTTTCTGACCTTTGCAAGTTTACTCCTTGAAATCTCAGGGTGGGGACGGGTTGATCTCTTTTACAAGAGATCAAACAGCTTTGAGTTTTGGACGTGTTGAACTCAACTCTGTTTACGATACTCCAATCGGCTATTTTTGTTAGGTCATTATATTTCTCTTCGAGCTGATTGAGGTAGAGGTGACGTTTGATTTCTTTAAAAAGTCGTAGGATGCCACCAATGTACTGTCATCAGCAAAACTATGGATTGGATTGAGGGTTGAAGAGAGCAGGTCGTTGATGAAAATCAAGAAAAGGGTAGGTGATAAGGCAGAGCCTTGTGGAACACCAGCATTTATTGCATAGTTGTCGGACATAAAACTGTCGACAACGACACGTATACTTCCGTTCGAGAGAAATTCCTTAATCCATTTGCAAAAGAGGCTGCCCAAACCAATAGCCTGACATTTGCTCAGAAGAGCAGAATGCCATACTCGATCAAAGGCTTTTGAGATATCAAGAGCTACAATCTCAGATTTACCGGTACAATGAATGCTGGTATTAAGCTTAACGCAGAGAGAAGTTAAAAGATCGCCTGTTGACCTTTGGCTTCTAAAGCCGTATTGGCGATCATTTAAAATACGCGAACTATTAAGATATCTCAATAGCCTTTTGTTTATTATGATTTCCATTATTTTGGAAAGAATTGAAGTAATGGCGATTGGTCTGTAGTTGGAAGGGTCGCTTTTGTCACCTTTTTTGGGAATTGGGGAAACATGCGCAATCTTCCACTGACTGGGATATTTGCCAGTCGAGAATGAAAGTGAGAAAAGATTTCGCAGAGGTTTCGAAATGGGACAGGCGATATGTTTAAGAACCATGGCTGGAATTCCATCAGGGCCAGTGGACTTTCTGATATTCAGATTCTTCAGCACTTTCACTACAGCTCGAGTCCTAAAGTAAACCCTATGAAGCATTTTAACCTTAGTAGGATCAACATGAGGGAGTACTGGTGGTATTCGTTTTGTAGTGGGAAGTGTGGAATTTTCTGCAAATAACTTTGCAAATAAATTAGCTTTATCAAGTGAATCTGAAATGATAGAGTTGTCGGAAGCAATCAGCGGTGGGAAGGATGATCCACAAAAGTTATTTTTAACACTTTTTGCAAAGGTCCAAAAGGAGCGATTGCAATGACGGAGATCAATTATCTTCTGTCTCAACCTTTGGTTGTAGAGAAACTTTTGCTGATTGATATTTCTCTTGCAGTTGTTCCAACTTTATAGTCGGCAAGTGAAGATTCCGATACATTTGCCTTATACTTTTTAAAGTGCTCCTCTTTAAAATTGATTGCCTTTTTGCAGGTGTCATTAAACCATGCTTTGGGTTTCGGCTTAAAGGGTTTACATGAGCTAGGAATGAATAGTTTCATTACTAGTATAATTATTTTACTAGTGGCATCTGAGAAAAGTCAATATTTTTGTGACGGAAGCACATCGACCAGTCGAAGTTTCACAAAAAACATTCAGGCCTACCCAGTCTGCTCTGTTGTAGTGCCAGACTAATCTTTTTGGAATATTTTTGAGACCGGTCAATGAACTTGTGGAGAAGCTTGTCTTAACAAGACAATGATCGGAACCACCAATTGGAGAGCTAACAGAAATATTGTATTTTTCTGGGTTTGTTGTTAGGAACAAATCCAAGAGGTGCTCGTTTTGATTGCCTTGGTCAGGAATTCTAGTCGGGTTCGTAACAAGTTGGGAAAGTTGGAAAAGGTTTGAGAATAGTTCAACTTGTTTGCCTTCCGGAGAGTTGTGACTTGAAAAATTGAGCCAGTTTCGGTTATGAACATTGAAATCCCCTGCGACGACTATCACGCATTCTGGATTTTTTTCCAGAATTTTATTAATATCGTCTGATAGGTTCTCAATAACCATAGCTGTTTCTAGCTCGTTGGCTTGGGGAGATCTGTAAATAAAACAGAAAAAAATTGTGGTATTTTCAACACGGAGTTTTGCCCAAAGATAATGGAAAATTGGGTTGGAGCTTTTCATATCGTGAAGGGTGTTGAAAGCTACATCAGAACGTACGTATAAAGCGACACCTCGGTGTGGAATAAAAAGTGAAACTAAAGTATAGCCATTGATATTATAATTAATATCATCGCTTTTAACTTGAGTTTCACTTAGGGCTAAGATAGCTGGTCTTTCAGAGTGTAGGTGAGCTTCAACTGATTGGAAGTTACATGCTAAACCTCTGATATTGCAAAAGTTTATTGCAAAATTGTCAACCATTATTACAATTTGCGAGCGGAATAGCTGGTAGGAAAAAGTAAATTACAAATTTAAAATTAAATTAAATTAAAAAAA
This sequence comes from Argyra leucocephala, assembly GCA_963942445.1. Taxonomy (NCBI): domain Eukaryota; kingdom Metazoa; phylum Arthropoda; class Insecta; order Diptera; family Dolichopodidae; genus Argyra; species Argyra leucocephala. The sequence goes on from OZ012680.1 coordinate 90,746,574, forward strand.
ATACACACCAAACATGATATACCAAAAAAAAGAAAAACAAAATAAAAATAAAAAAGAAAAGAAAAATTAAAATCCAAAAATACATAAACACATAAATACATATGTGCATATGAAATGTCTGAACTAGAAAAAGTGGTGGGCATGACAAACGAATTTCCTGGTAAGGCAGTTTTTAGTACCTTATCGTACACAGGAAATACGTGACGTACTCACCACAAAAACAGTAAAGACAAAAACCTTCTTAATACATATATGTTACTTGCTCACACTTGGTGAGAAAATAATAATGTTTTAGGGAAAAGGAAGGTTGGATAGCGTGTAAATTACTTTATTGTTGTTTAGGTTGTAATTTACAATTTAAAAAAAAAAAAACAAAGAATACAAAACATTATAGAAAATTGATTAGAAATTAATTAGGATAATAATAAAAAAGAAAAAAAAAAACGTTTAAATTAATTAATAGTTTAAGCAAAAAGTTAAATATTTAAGAACAAAGTTTATGACAATACTAATTCTAAAATTATGTTTGATAAATTATAAAAATAAGAATCATAAATAATAAGTGATTAAAATTTTAAAGAAATTTATAAAATAGAAAGAGAAAGAAAAAAAAAAAAAAAAATTGGTGATAATGATATAAAAAAAAAAAAAAGATAATTAAAAAAGTAAAAACAAAAGATTTTAGGATTAATACAAAAAATATAGTGAAATTTAAAAGTAAATATATAAAGAAATTTAATAAATTAGAAGTTGTTATAGAAAAATAAGATAAAACAGAAATAAATAAATAAGTTTTATAATTGGACAGGAACAACTCATCCATATTTGGCTGGTAATATAATGTTGTCTCAGCAGCTGGTACGGTATGTCCATTCGCCATTTGTTATCTTACTTGGATTATTTATTTCTTCTTTTTTTTTTTATTAGATTTAAGATTATTCAACTATCGGTGATAAATTTTGATAAGTGGTTATCAGATTATTTCAAACTTTTATATTTTTGGCTATTTTAAATTATTTGTTTATGTTTAAAAGATTTTTGAATTATATGGAACTTGCTAGGTTCATTGATTGCTTGATTATTTATATTGATTTTTCATATATTAATGTCACTTTAATAATTAATTTGTTAGTTTTTCCTTAAATTAAATTCATTCGATTTTCATTTTAAAAGTTTAATTCACTAAGTAAAGGAAGTTGATTTGGAAAATATTATTAGTCTATAATTATAAAAATTGTTAGGTTTTCCGTAAGTTTTTAATTGGTCCACTTACATTATGAAATTTTATTATAGTATTGATAATGTTATGGATATGTCCAAAAATAATTATAAAAATTATTTTAGAAATTTCGTCCATTTCCATATATTTTGTTGGATAGTAGCAATTTTATGTGGTAATGTCTGAAACCTACGACAAATAAATTGAGCTAGTTTTCAGCAATCAACATAAGCCGCGGAACGTATATTGTGAAAAACTATATAAGGACAATATGCATTTAAATATTTTTTTCAGTTTTGTTAAGGTTAGTATTATTAAGTGTTAGTATTATATTTTTGTATTGTTTAAAAAAAAGTTATAATGGAAAGGGTAACTATTTTTATTCTTGAAATTAATTCCTTGTAAAAATTTGTGTGTATGTTAAGTATGTGTATTTTTAGCAGTTGGGAGGAATATAATTCACACTCAAAAAAAGTCAGAAACACAGAAAGATATGACTCTGCTGATCCAGATTTTTCTTGTATATGTATATGCTTGTATGATATTTTTTATTTTAATTACAATATGCAATTACTATTACTTTTTACAGCGGATGTTAAATACAAAGACCCAAATTTTCAACCTTCAAGTTTATGGTAAATAAATATTAGTTTAGAACCTTTTTATATTTAAAATATTTAGAATCTGCAAACAACACAGCCTTCATTGATGAATAACAAAATAAGAAAACCTGAATTATGGAAAAGAATATTCAGAAGAAATTAAGAGAGGCTGTTTAATCTTAAACAAATTATAAAAATTAAGATACTTAACCGAAATATATGAAACCACCTTGTAAAAATATTTTAACCTTTTCTGTACAAAAATTTATTGAGAGATTTTTAAGAGATTCTCCTCGAGAATATTTTTGAAGCTTTTTGGGAATTATCGGATAATGAAAAGACCAAATTTTACTTGAAATTTCAATGTTAAACGTCGCAGTACATCCAATAGCAAACACGTGAAATCGTTTTATTCAAATATTACTTAGCTTCATCGCATATTCACAGAGTATGCCGACTTATTTTTTACGAAACAACGGCTGTGAAAAAAGCTGTTCATTTAAAAATGAATTTAAAAATGAATAAACATTACTGTTGAATAACGTTTTTCTCTTATTTTATTCAGTTTTAACCTATTTTTTTTTATAGACTTATCTACTTTATACCACTTTAGTGAAAAAAAAAATTGTGTTGAATCGGACATTTAAGATCAATCCAAGAAAAATTCGGATACTTCATACAATGTTAACAATTTTCTTAACTCTCCATGGCATATAGCCAACAGCAAAAAAAGGTGGGTTCGGTTTTTCATATCTACTTCCTCGAATCTTGGACGCAAACAGTAATGATAGTTTTATTTTTATAGTTTGAAAATATACAAAGCTTATACCCAAATTTAAAATAAACTTTTATCGGGCAGTTTTTTTTTTATTAAACTTCAAACTTTAAACTCGATTTTCTCGAAACTATTTTAAAACGTTTGTCCGAAAATAGAAATAAACCGACGACTTGTAGTTTTTGAAGTATTCTTGATGGATGCTATGAGCTATATGACAACTACCCGAAACATTTCGAATTTCGGAAAACAATAAGTAACGTATTTATTTCAAAAAGTAGGTAATTACAAATTTTCAGGTATAACAGACTTGGCTCTTCAAATGTTTCTCATGGGTGCTACGAGTTTTATCGCAGCTACACGAATCATTTGATTAGAACTCTTCTTATTTCTAAATAATTAATTTAATAATTCTAAATTAGGCTATTTACCAAGACATGTACATTTGAATACGCGTAAAAATAAGTAAAATACAGTTTTAAAAGATTTCAAGCAGAATTCTCCTTCCCTTACTTTCCCATATGATGCTCATATTAATTTCGGCTATCTTTTTTTTCTTTGCGGAGGCGACCCTAATATGCCAGAGCTGGCATGTAGGCTTTTAACCCTTTATGCCTTCCTCCACCCCTCAACTTAGTCGACCCTTTTGATAAAGGCCAATAGGTTTGGGGGATCTATCCTGCCGAAGTTTTCTGAGGTTATGTAGTGCGTTTCAAACAGCTTGAGTCTCAGCCATGAAAGCGTTAAATGTATGGTTGATTGAGGAGTTGGAGACCCCTTGCATATGTTAAAAAATTGAAACTTCTTCATTTTGAATATATCAATTCAAGAAATATGGTTGTCATAAGAAACGAAAAACTAAAATACGTTAATCTATACATTTTCATGCAGAGTATATTCAAAGTGTTATTGTATGAAATTGGTTTTATTCTGAAAACAGACTAAATAAAAGTACTCGATAAAAACATAAAATTAAATTGTGAAAAAACAAAAAGTTACCAGATTCGATTCCCGATAAAAGTAATATATTATATAAAAATATTTAGCCTTGGTGTCATTTGTCATTGCAATAAAATGAAAGACAAAAAGTAATTCGAAGCGTAATCTGGTAGCAACTTAAATAAAATGGAAGTATACTATTGTAGAATACTTAGTTTCTGACAATAGTAGTGTTTGCCATATTTAATGAGTTGAGATGCCAGAAAATTAATAAACAAATACTAAAATAACATAGTAGTACCCGCATATAATAAAAAATTGCAGTATCGTACCTAATATACGAAAAAATATTTGTACCTAAGCTACTGTCAAGATAAAAAAAAATTTATTTAAATTTCTATATAAGTGAATAAAATATTTAGTAAAATATAAATTTGCCAGAGAACCTCTGAGTGTTCTAGATTCCGCGATTCTATAATAAACTAATATTATCTTCCGTCTAATCGATCGAAGCACATATTTGGCACCACAAAGCTTACCGGAGTACTTTACCCTCACAGAGAGTAGAAAATGAAAAAAAAATATATTCTGTCATAGTCTGGGTATAGTTTTAGGTTAAAATTTTTAAAATAATTTACAAAAAAAGAAACCAAAATGACACTAAAAAGACAAAAAACAAAAGAAGAAGGAAAATAGAAAAGAAGTACGAACTTTTTTAATTTATTTAAAGAATGAATTCAAAGCAGACTGATTGATGATGAATTTCATTTCACATTTAATTTCTTTTTTCTTAACCAATTTACCGTCAGACATCACTAAAAATGGTTCCTTTGTCCATTTGTTTTTTTTTTTTTGTTCTAACATTTTCCTCACAAAGAAATTTTTTTTTAAGGAAATACATAAAAAACAAAATTCTTTTTCAAACCATATAAAATATCATGAATTAATATATTTTATGAATGTATTTCATGAATCCGTGACGTCACAGATTAAAATATTAATAAGAGTTTTTGTTTGTGGACTGGGCTGTAAATAAAACCAACCATTAACCAACCTAAAATAAAAAAAAGCACAACAAAAAAAAAAATTAGTAAAAAGACGGAAAATTAAAAATGGAGTTTTTTGTTTCTTTTTAGGAAGAAAAGTTTACGTAAAATGTAGACATCAAAATATCGTTTTCCGGATGGTTTTGTAGGTAAAGGAAGAAGTATTTTTTTTATAAAGTATGTTAACACGGTAAAAACTAATTATAGAAAATTGTTGTATTAAAAACTTTTTTTCTTTTTTCGCTTACAATTAAAAAATCATTTCTTAAAAGTGTTTTAATTTTATAAATTATAATTATTATTCTAAAAATAGATGAAATAAATCTTTTGCGTTTAAAAATTTAATGAATACCTATTGATAAAATAATATTTTCCATTTCATATAGATATAATATTCAATGAGGCAAAATCTAGACATATATAAATATCGTCAGTAGAATAATAATCAAACCAAATAAAATCATCATACCACACGAAAATACCGCAAATATTTGTATTGACTCGATATGATATCAAACTTCGGCGGAAAGATTGATCAAATACAAAAATTGGACATGTAAGGCTGCAAATAAATTAGAAAATTGCATTGACTGATGGATCACAAGTAGAAATTATCAACTTACATATAACAAAATTTTAATATATTATCAAATAATGAAGCATATATGAAGCATACGGTATTCAATTATGAAACTGTAATAAATTACTCCATATTCAAAGTATTCAAATGTTTCAACATAATTTATCGTGAAATATAGTTAATGCTTCAAATCACACTTTGCAATTGATATTTATTAGAGATCTCAAGGTCCTTTACATTTACATAACAGATATAAAACCAAAAGATGTATTATCCAACATACGATCCACCATGGTTCATCTCACACTGTCAATCTTGAAGTATTAGGTTTAGTTTCATCAGTGAAATAGACTCAGATCTCGCATTTAAAGGACAGTTGCTACACTAAAAAAGAATAAAGATTTAAAACCAACACTGAGTATTCGTAAGGAACTAAACAGGAATATAAATTTCACCATCGAGTTAAAAATAGAAGGTCAACCACAATTCTTAGACGTATTATTAAAAAGAATAAAAATGTCTGTAGAGTTACAGATGATATTTAGTGATATTTCACTAGCAATTCATCCAGCACATGATTCGCCGAATATTAACTCAATTGATCGAGAAGAAATATCAGGAATATACAAAATCACCACAACCAGATTCTAAAATCAAACTAAACAAATTGAATTAAAAACTAAACAATAATGAAGTAATTTACACGTCATCCAACCTTTCTTTTCCCTTCCAAACAATATTATAATTGTCTCACCAAGTGTGAGATAGAGATATATATGTTTTAAGACGATTCTTATCTTTGCTGTCTAAGTGGAAAATATGACATAGTATTCCTTGTGTACGATTAGGTACTTAAAACTGTCTTACCAGGAAATTCGTTTGTCTTAACCACCACTTTTATAATTCAGGCATTTCATATGTATATTCATATTTCTTGTATTTCATGTTTGGCGTACGTTTTTGAACTCCAATAAAATTTAATTTTAAACTTCTAATTTACTTTTTTCCTACTCGCCGCTCGCCAATTGTAATCATGGTTGTAATTTTTACAATAAATTTTTCCAATACCTGAGGTTAAGCATGTAGTTTCCAATCAGTTGAAGCTCACCTACACTCTGGAAGACCGGGTTTTTTTAGCCCTAAGTGAAACTCAAGTTAAAGGTGATGATATAAATTATAATATAAACGACTATACTTTAGTACGACCTTTTATTCCACAACGAGGTGTCGCTATATACGTACGTTCTAACGAAGCTTTCAACACCCTTCACGATATGAAACACTCCAACCCAAATTTTCCATTATCTTTGGGCAAAACTCCGTGTTGAAAACACTACAATTTTTACAAGTTTATTTACAGATCTCTCCAAGCCAATGAGTTAGAAACAGCTATGGTCATTGAGAAACTATCGGACGTTATCAACAAAATTCTTGCAAAAAATCTGGAATATGAGCGAGTTGTCAAAGGGAATTCGAATGTCCGTAACATAAACTGGTTCAAATTTCAAAATAAGTTGAACTATTTTCAAACCTATTCCAACTTCCCCAACTTGTTATGAACCAAGTAGAATTCCTAACAAAACCAATCAAAAAGAGAACCTCTTGGATCTGTTCCTAACAACAAATCCAAGAAAAGATAGCATTTCTGTTAGCTCTCCAATTGAGGGTTCCGATCATTGCCTTGTTAATAAAAGCTTCTTCACAAGTTCGTTGACCGGTCAAAAAAATATTCCTAAGAGATTAGTCTGGCACTACAACAGAGCAGACTGGGTAGGCCTGAATGTTTTTTGTGAAACTTCGATTGTTCGATGTGTTTCCGTCAAAAATTGACTTTTCTGCATATGCTAATAGTAAAATAATTATGTTGGAGATGAAACTAATCATTCCTAGCTCATTTAAACAAACCATTTAAACCGAAAACCAAAGCATGGTTTAATGACATCTGTAAAAAAACAATCAAATCTAAAGAGGAGCATTTTAAAAAGTATAAGGCAAATATATCGAAATCTTCACTTGTCAACTATAAATTTTCTAGAAAAAACTGCAAGAGAATTATCAACCAGCTAAAGTTTCTCTACACTCAAAGGTTGAGACAGAAAATAATTAATCTTCCTCAGTGCAATCGCTCCTTTTGGACCTTTGCAAAATGTATTAAAAACAACTTTTGTGGATCCTAGTTTTCACAGCTGATTGCTTCTCTCAACTCTATCATTTCAGATTCACTCGATAAAGCTAATTTATTTGCAAAATTATTCGTGGAAAATTCCACACTCCTTCCTTCAACTCCCTCATTTCGCCACTCGACTTTCGACTCTATTAATGTTAAAATTATTATTAGGGTATACTTTAAGTCTCGGGCTGTGCTGAAGAATTTGAATGTTAGAAAGTTCACTGGCCCCGATAAAATTCCAACCATGGTTCTCAAACATATTGCCTCTCCCAGTTTGAAATCTTTTCTCACTTTCATTCAAACAAATTTTTATAAAAACTTAAGAAAGAAATAAAAAATAATTATTTAAAATTTCATTTCATTTCAAAAAAATCATTACCGTTGTTCATGTTAAAATATACAGCATATACACATGTATCGTATTTTTATTATTTATATTATACATAACATACATTAAACAGAAGAATAACAATCAATATGATTTTAACCGATACCTATATATACCTGATTACCTACTATATTAAAAAAAATTCATCACTCTTCTGCAACACACATTTCTACACAGTTGAAGAAAACAAATATACCTAAATTCAGATATTATGTATACATTATTTCGCTAAAATCTTAATTTGAAAAAAAAAATTTTTTGTTGTTTTTTCTTTTTTTTTGCAAAACAAAAATAATTTCGTTCATATGAAACAAAAATTTAAAACAAAGCAAATTAAGAGGACATGTATTGACTAGCCCGTTCATAATTTTTGAAGTACTTAGCTCAGAGTAGCCAGCCTTTCGAGGTTTTATTTCTGCCATTTGTCATCAGTCATTTGTCATTTGTCATTTGTAATTTGTCATTTGTCATTTGTCATTTGTCATTTGCCATTTGTCATTTTTCATTTGTCATTTGTCATTTGTCATTTGTCATTTGTAATTTGTCATTTGTCATTTGTCATTTGTCATTTGTCATTTGACATTTGTCATCTGTCATCTGTCATCTGTCATCTGCCATATGTCATCTGTCATCTGTCATTTGTCATTTGTCATCTGTCATATGTCATCTGTCATCTGTCATCTGTCATCTGTCATCTGTGATCTGTGATCTGTCATTTGTCATCTGTCAACGGTCAACTGTCATCTGAGTGCTCCATCCATCCGGATAAATGCAGGAAACTATAGCTATTACATGTAATAATATCGTTTTCATCATCGAAGAATAAATATTTTTATAACAGTCATTATATTAATTGCAGTATTGTAACAAAATTTATGCCTTAATATGAGTAAGCCAGAATACTCAATAAATTGTCAATTTCACGTAGAAAGATTAAATAAAAATAAAGAATAAAAAGTCATTATAACATACAGATAACTTTGCACTGATGTAAAAGGAAAGAAAATTAGAATATAAAATGTTTAAAGCTTCTGATGGAACAACCATAACAATAAAAACAAGAACAGTAACAGTAAATAGATTTATGTAGTTATGTAGATACAAATTTTCTTTATTGAAGATGTTTCTTAGTCTCATCTGACACTGTTGTTGTTTTACTTTCGACAAAAACAAAAACCAAATTTTAAATCTTTATATAAACAAAGTATAAATGTATACCTACGTACCTAATTTTACTAATATATGAATAAATATGTTTAGCAAGAAAATAAACTAAAACAAAGATTAATTAAAAAGTATAAATTTTCTAAAGAGTTTTCCAAAACAAAGTCCAAAAAATTCAACAAAAGAAGTTATTCAAAAAATATATTATGGAAAGAATAAATAAAATAAATGTCGAATATTGAAATTTCATATAACAAAATGTTGTATAATATGTGCATAAAATATATTAAAACAAAAAATGAATATTAAAAAAAATATTTTCTTAATTTATTTTAATAAATTGAACTAAAAATCGTTTAAAAATATTATCAAACATATTTATTAACATATTATTCATTTTCTCCTAATGTTCATCTGTTAATGTTCATTTGCAAGTACACTCAGTTCTATATATCAAACGATATACAAGAAACAAAAAAAATGTATTAACATTAATATTGAAAAACACTTATTAATACCTATAACGTATATAATATAGGAATTATTTCACATAATTATCAATCTTGTCGTGGTGTAGAAACTGAGTATGACCAATGACTCTCTGGCTGATTCTGAACTTGAATTTTCTTTCATCAAAGAAATTTCACTAACGGAGACCTGATGGATAATACTTGATGACTTGCGGATTATATAATCTCCGTACAAAACTGCACTAAAAAAGTTCAAAAGAAATGCATGGAGAGAAACAACAAGGTTTCATAATATATTATCCACGAATTCAGCAGGGGGTGTTTTGTCTGCTCTTCCATGGAACTTACGACGTAAACGAACTTCCAATTCCAGGAGCTACAGGCTGCACAGAGTTTGCTTATGCGGAGGACATGCTATTGCTGTCACCGCAAAATGTCTCAGCACACTTAAAAAACTTATGCAAAATGCTTTAAATCAGATAGCTAAATAAACTACGAACCGTGGACTCTGAATAAATTTTTAACAAAGAAAGGCAGGCGCTCTCCCTACGCTGGGTGACGCGGTAGGTAGAGCGCCTGCCTTTCAACAGGAAGGTTTCAGGTTCGATTTCCGATGGACCAAAAAAAAAACATGCTTTATGGCTTTTTCGACCTGATCTAGTACCCTTTGCCATTAGGATAGAATAAATGGCAAAAAGTTGTTAAGAGTATAATTTGGTAACAATTTAAAAATAAAATGGAGCTATTCTATTTAAGAAGGCTTAGTTCATGGTAATGTCTGCAGTAGTTTTCCACATTTAATGAGTTGATAAACCAGTAAATTAATAAAAAAATGCTCGAACAACATTGTAGTATAAACTTGCAGTACCGTACTTAATTAAGCACGAAAAGGTTATTCTACCTAAGTTACTGTCAAGAACATAAAAAAAAAAATCACAAAAAACTGATTTATTCCTCTTCAGTAGAAGATAAAAAGAAGTTGGAAACCAAATCTTACTGAAAGAATAAAAAAGGCTACAACAGCGCTTTACTATTACAAATGAAAAACAAATGGGGAATGGGTTCGTGTAACAGGTGTCAGTCCTGTCGTAGTATGGTGGACAGCACATAATATTAGACCGAACTTCAACCTTTTAGCAAAAGTTCAAAGATCAGTATCGATTTCCATCAGTTACAGCAACTCCTTTCGCGGCACTGGATACAATATTCTATCTCTCTTGGCCACTCTTCTATTATGGAATACAAAAAATTTATGCCAGAAAACCATATCCTACGTACTTCTTTGAGAGGTCGTATTGGCAAATTCCATTAAGGAAAAGAATAATACGGTTCTGACGAAAGAGTACGTGTACCTCTACACTGATGATTCAAAATTGAATGACAGAGTGGGAGGTTAAGTCTGGCTCAGAAAATCTATTAAAAGCCTATAATAAAAGCATATTCTTCAGCCTACCAAAATAATGCAGTGTTCAGGCGGAGGAGATGGCCATAAAGGAGGCGTCTGGCTGAGACGAAGCGTATTAAGTATTGAAGCGAATCTGTTAAAAATATTTGTATACTAACAGACGGTCAGACTGCAATTAAATTACTAAAAAAGACCGAACTGGACTGCCGCAATTTTTCCAATCAGTTTGTGGATCAATTCTACCTTAACATCAGCAATATGGTAGGGGTCATTCCAAGTTTTATTAGCAAACATGCCAGAAGACTTGGACTCCTCCCTAACGACTTTTGCAGAACATGTAGAAAGGAGGAAGAGGATAAAGCTGTGAAAAATCTTCTCTGTACCTACTCTAGTCTTTATCGCCCATCTAGGAGCCTTCTTTCTGGATTCACTGAATGACCTTGAGACTTTTAGCGCTTTGTAAATAGCTGAAAACAGTTTAACGAGTAGGTTCTTATGCGAATAAAGTTCCTGTGGTATAACAGTATCTACTTGTCGTACTCATTTAAATATATTTATTATATATGTAAAATTTTATATATTCGAATGAAGACAATTGCAAACAAGTAGAATATATTCTTAAGTTTTAAAGTCAAGTACAAAATCTGTAAATTCCATGGATTTATTTGTCATCTGTCAAGTTATATTTTCACCCTTTTTTTACCATGCCTCTCTTTATTTTTCTCTTTCCATCTCATTTTGTATATTTATTATATTTATCATGACATGACTATCTATTTCTGTTTTTTTAAGTTCTGTTGTTTCGATCCTCTCACTTTTCTGACGTTCTTTTATTTTAAAGTTAAAATAAAAAAAAAGAATTAAATTGATGAATTCTAAACTGAGAATGGAATGTAAATCATTCATTTAAATTTTAAACAAAAAGAGAATCCTTCAACAACATTGAAAGACAAAGAAAGAAAAAAAAATATATTTGTTGTTTTGTTTTGTTTGTGCTGTTGTGAATTTGTTCAAAGAAATGATTATTTAAATTTTGATTTTGAGAATCACATAAAATGAAGGGAATTTTTACAGCAATTGTATATTTTTCATTTTAGTTTTTTTTAGATACTGAACTTAAGGAGAATTTTCAAAAGTTTTGTTCATTTTTATTTTTAATTTCTGTGATTTAAGCTGCTATAAGGTATTTATGTTATCCAAATTATGTATTACCTATACCTATAGATTGAAAAAAAAAATTTGCAGTTCAAATTTTTGAGGAATTTTAATGTAACAAATGGAAAAATCTATTTATATAGAACAAGAAGAACTCTATATATTATATATACTCAGCCAGTTTAGTACAATAGACTAAGTAAGTATTATTTTTCGGCAAAAGAAAAATCAAACCTCTTCGTTAGCAATAAAAAACCGTTGATTTGGCCAACAGTAAAAAACACTAAGCAATGAATGCATGCAAAAATCTGCTAATGCAATGACAAGGTCATGTTTCTCCATGTTCATAAAAAGGAAGATTGTGGTTTCTTACCTAGTAAAATTATAGTAAATTAATAAATAAATTATAGTAAAATGCACGTGTGTCCATGAAAATCGTGGAAATATTCGTTTTTTAGCAAAGAAATGGTCCTTGTTACACAGTTAAATATACAAATACTGTTTTTTGTTTCCCAAGTAGGTTGTGTATTTCTTGTATACTTTTGTCTATATAAATATTTTTTATTATTATAATATCTTTAATTTTTATTATGCTGAAAACACAATCACGACGAATGACAAGTGACGAATAACCAAATTTCGCGCTTAGAGACACAATCACGACGAACTATTCGCTACAGCTTTTTTTACACACTTTAAAACTAATAACACAAAAACAGAATAAAAAAATGGTCGTTATTATTTTATATACCAAATTATTTCTTTGCAAAATGGATATCTTCTATCTGGAAGTTGGAGAAATGCAAGTGATTTAAGTTCAATAAATCAATTTGGGGCAATTATTAGACCAAATCGACGTTCTAAGATGCAATCCAAAATGTTCAAAATATCAGTAGCCAATCAAAATCCTGTTCAAAAAATATCATTTCCAATCACTTAATCTATTTTTATTATTGAACAAATTTTTGTGTTTTTGAAATTTCAAAATTTGTTTAAAAAAAATGGAGGAAAAATTTTAAAAAACTTAATTTAAAAAAAAATTTATTTGAATTTACATTTTAAAAATATTTTATTAAAACAATTTTGTAACCTAATTTATTTATATTTTGAACTGACAATAATAAAAACAAACAAATGACATCAAGTAAAACCAATTTATGTTGGTATCGCTGAATGTCATTCGTCATTCGTCGACGAGTAGAACAGAAATAGATCTATTCTTTGAATGCGAAATTTTGGTTATTCGTCATTCGTCACGATTTACATATAACCTCATGTATTTGAACGCGAAAAATTCCTCACTCGTCGTGATTGTGTTTCCAGCGTTAAATATTTAAATTCAATATTACATGAACGAAAAAAGTATGACAGTAAGTAATAAAAGAATTGTCTCCTTATATAGCCCAGACATTAAAGTATTGAACATATTTGGTCAATAGTAAAGTTAAAATAAAAAGTATCGCACAGAAATGTTGATAAAATTAGAATCTTAATGAGAACTACATACATTGAACTGCTGAATATCATTCTCCTAATAATAATTGAAACATATTTCTAAAAAATTAGACGAAAAGTGGGTGGTGAGAAAACGCATTAATGACTACAGGTTAAAGAAAATTTCGTTATTAAAAATAATTTTTTACTTTTTAGTTTAGATGCCTATACGTCTATTGTACGACGATACGATACGAAACGATACGATATGACGATAATTATGTCGGTAATTAAAAAGTTTTTTTTTTTCTTGTTTATTTATTTTGTTTCATAAAAGAGTTACGAGAAATAATTCTTAAGTTAAATATTGTTAATTCTATAATATTTTATTAATATTTTTCACTATCTAAACTATCTATATCTGTGCCAACAAATCATAACGGCTTATGTTAACATAAGAAAACATCGAAATAAAAAAACCACCATGTTCAGAATTTTCAAAATAGTTTGCTGTAAAAATTTGGTTTGGTTCTGACAACTACTTTGTATGGAGTCCATGTATAAGAATATTAATACTAAACCTAAAAATGTTTTAAATATATTACTAAAATTAGTCATAAAAACTTATAAGTTGATTAGCAGCTTTTACAAATTCGGAACATTATTTTTAAATTTGCAAATGTATTGAATATTTTAACGGCTTACGTTACTTAAGCGATTTTTACAAAATTTTGTTTATTAGGATTAACATTCCTTAGAACCACGTAAGTGTTTATACAAAATAAAACTTTTGGATTTCAAATGCTTATATAATTTAAGCAATTTTCCAAAAACTTGTACAATCCCGTTACTACACTTTTAAACTGTTACTTAAACTTTAAAATTGATTTTACTCGAAACATCATTTTCAGACATAAGCGGTTGTGACTAGTTGCCACAGATATATTAGTTTCACTGAAATTTTTTCATGGTAAATTAGAGCATTTATTGAAAAAACATTTTGTTTTTAGTAGAAGTACATTAATTGACACCAAACATCAATTTGGCAGCAAATTCTTTATTCTAGATTTTATTATTTATAAATTTTGTAAAAAATTTAAAAAGATATAAAAAATATTAATTTAAACTTTGTGTAAAGTGGGAAATACATGTGCAGAATTCTCATGCATCGCTGCATACAGAAATGCATGCATATCTGCGTGCCAGGCGCATGTGCATATTTTATCTTTCAAAAATTGTTTTGTTTTGAAATAATGTAGATAATTGCCGCCATTGATACACATACAATTTGTTTGTATAGTAATGAAATACAAAATAAAATAACTTTTGAAAAATTTTAAAGTTAAAAGTTATTAAGTGTTTAATAAAAGTTTTAATTTAATAATATTTTGAAAAAATTTTAATCACATATTTTGTTATCTGTTACTATCATGATTGTAACAAAATTAAATTATATGATATAACATATTATAAACATAATTATATGAATAAATTAATGCTAGTTTGTTGAGCATATATTTTGTTATATCTAAATATTTTAACAATTTATGATGAATATTGCAACAAAACAGAAAGAAAATCTAGACTATGGACTAGGGAAATTTTCATTCATTTCAAATTAATTAGTTTTTCTTCCATTAACTAATTTAAAATAAATTTTTACAAAATTGGTTATAACCTATTTACCACAAAAACCAATAATAAATATGTAATTATATTAAAAAAATTTTATGACGTTTGTCATTATTTTTTTATTAGTATGAGTAAAATGGCAATTTTTACAATCTTTCGTGTTGGTAGCTCTGCCGCTGCGCAGCAAAAATTAGAAATAGAGATATCTTGCATCAAAATTCACTGCGTGCAGAATTACATGTAATTGGTTCCATATAAAAACCATATATTCTAATTTATTTTTGTCTGCGATGCATGCATAGTTCTGCACATGTATTTCAGGCATAAGGCAGCGTGCGTTTTTTCACATCAATATTCTTCAATATTTGTTGACGATTATAGACTGAAGAGAGAGACATTTGTGTTTACACATCAGTTTTTAAACAATCAAACTATTTGTCGGTTTTTTTCTCATATTCACCAAAACTAATATAAAAATAAAAAAATTTTAATCAAGTACCCTGTGAATATAAAACAAATGTAAAATCAAAAAAAAAATAAAAAAAATTTACATATGAATGTTGTTTAGTTTTTCATTATTCGCCATATTTAATTTTGTCTCTCTCAATATATGGGTGAATATTTCAAAAGGTTGATATTCTGTGTCCGAACAAGTTTTAATATAGAAAAATTTGAAAAACATTTAATTTATTTATAGTAAGTGCTGCTCTAAGAGCTACCCAATTTCGGACAATTAATATTTTATGATATAGTACATATCAATCAGGTTATATCCGAAAATCTTACTTAAACAACGAAAATTTCATTACCATGCTTGTCCTCACATCTACTTAGCTCTAAATAATTTCAATTATCTATCACAGCATAAAAGATATTATTAAAAGAAAAATTGGAATATGATATAGAAAGCGTAACTTTAGACTTACTTATAATAAAAAAAAAAATATTTAAAAAAAATTTTTTTTTTAAATAAAATTCATGTGTCCTCATGTTTTTCTGTAATTTCCGTGGCTACAATGTAAAGAGCAAAAAAAATATTTTAAACGTTAATAATTTAAATACTCATTCATCGGTTATAAAGTAAAACTCTCAAACTTAAATAAAAACTATTTTGAAAAGCATAAAAGGATTTAGTTTCCCAAACTATTTCATAACGGAAGGTAGTTCAAAATTTTGGTTTTGTAATTTTGTAATTTCCGTGGGGCGTGTTATTTATTAATTTAATTAAATATTTTTAGAAAAATATATATTATTTTATGTATTATGTTTTGCAAGTTAATTTATTAACTACTTTTAAAATTAAATATCTATTTATTTAAATTTTGTTGCTCAAATACAGCTTAGTTGTCATTTCCGTGGCTGTCATTTCCGTGGTTTCCCGTGCGTTCATGGGAATTACAACAAGCTCACGGACTCTTAAAGAAAATCTGTTCTAATTATGACTCCCCGGAAGCAATTTGTAGAAAAAAATAGGTGGATAACTAAAATAAGAAACCACAGCTCTTAGAACAAAGTATATCACCATCATTTCCTTTAAAGGAGCCATTAGTTATGCCTGTATCTTCTGTTATGTAAAAAATATATCACATATTTCAGAAGGGATAACATCTTTGAAGTGAACCGACTTAAACTTCCTAATTTAGCACAACTTCCTGCAATATCCATACCTTTCATCCAGTTTGACGCATCCCAAATAAAAGTCTATTTGAATATGTTAAATAACGAAACATCCCCAGGTGCCAATAATATTCCGGAGATAATTTTAAAAAAATATTCTGAATCACTCGCTTAACCACTTGCAATTTGATTTAATAAATCTCTTGAACACGGAATATATCCAAAATTTTGGAAATATGTCTATATCAAACCATTTCATAAGAAGGGTTCAAAAAATGATATAGTAAACTATCGTCCAATAGCTAAATCTGTCAAGTTCTACGTTTAGCTGGCTTCCAGACTAAATGTTTAATTTATTAGACAAACAATAAAGTAATTTCCCTGATATATATTGTAATTTTCTTATAATAACTATATATTTGTCATTTCCGTGCCAAGTTGTCATTCCCGTGAAAACAAAAAGTATTTAAAAATATTAAAATAAACTGGTCGCTCCTAAGCACCTACTAATTATCGAGTTATTAAATGGAATAAACAAAAAAATATTTAAAATTGATGTTTTTAGCATTTTGCCATTTTGATGTCTGAAATATCAACCTTTTGAAATATTCACCCATATATTGAAGAAAATAGGATAAATTCTATTTTTTTCTTCAACATATATTGATATCAATATGTGTTTACACATCATTATTACTTCAATATTCTCTCTCATCAGTAAATACTGTCAATATACATTGATGTGTAAACGCTGCCTAAGAAAATAGTAAAAATTTTCATATTTTTTATGATTCAATTTCTAAAACTATAGTTTCTTTACTTACGTACTTATACTTAAGTTGTTTATATCTATCTATTTATTTTATTTGTCGTATAATAATTTACTGTAATAATAGTACAAAAGAAAATAAAAATAAATAAATTTAATAAATATATGCTTTTTATTTCTAATTATACACAATTCTGAAAGAATTGTATTGTACTCTTTACATAAATCTTTACTTTTACAGTAATTACTCATTCCATTAGATCTAAAATAATTTGATAAAAATTTTACTTTATCAGCAAATAATCATTTAATTATGTCCGAAGGAGGAAGGATAGGTGAAGGATAAAATTATCTTAATAAAATTATAGGTAATCTTACTTTCATTCGTGTCCATCACTTGAAAAAACTCTTGACGACAACTTAAATAGGTTGTTATTTACACTATACATTTTATATTTTTGATACAAATGGAAGTTCAGTTGTTTAAAAATACATATCGGACAAAAGTTTGTTTTATTTTCAGTGATAGTTCATATATGGATTTAGATGATTCAAAAAGAAAGCTTAAGCAAGGAACTGAATTTTGATCTGAAACCAAGTTGTTTCAAAATTTTAACTAGGCTCAGGAGTTTTTGGAACACATACGATGTTTTAGTAATATTTATTTCTTTATTCATTTTCTGATATCACAACTAATTAAATATGGTAAACGCCTATTAATGCGTTGATGGTAGAGCGGCTAACTTTCAACCGAAAGTCCCAGGTTCGATTCCTGCCAAAGACAAAACAAGATGGTTTCTGTATATTTCTGTATCTGGTTCAGTACCCTTTGTCATTGGAATAAAATAAATCAGAGTTTTAATTATCATTAAAAATAAAATGGAACTATGCTATGCTAATGAAATAAATGAAGGCGAAGTACTCTACAATAGATATGGTTTTCCATATTTAAATTAGTAGATAAATACCCTAAAAATTCTAAAGAAAAGCTATTGTATATAACTTTGTATTCCATTGACTTAGAATTGACCTGGAAAAAAAATATTATCAGATAATAGGTCTTCTTACATAGCGTAGTTTCATTTTATTTAAGTTTTTATTACAAAATTATACTTTCTTCAACAAATTTTATAAAATTTTCTTGTTTTACGAATAATAGAACAAAAATTTAATTAAACATTCATGATTTGCGAACCCAGGACCTTCTCATTATTATTCAGATAATATCATCACTACATCATGTAGGTTGATGATGAGTATTGATCCAAATAAGAGGAGCAGATATATTGTCATCGTAATTCAAGTTGTGGATTGTTCGAAGTTATACAATTACCTTTTTCAACGGCTTAAATTTGTCTAAAATGCCTGAATAAAGTTCAAACAACAACAACGGTGTTAAAAAAAACTGAAAAAAATAATTTTCAGTATAATAAGATCAAATATATAAAATTATATTCATATACATTTTTATATAAAATATATTTACATACATAATATGATTCAAAATATAATGACTCATTCGAATAGTTCAATTATTATTTTTTTTTTTTTTTAAATGTATAACTTCTATACGAATTCTTATATTCTAAACATATTTTAATCATTTTCATATCAATGTTCAGTTTACATTTCGAATTTTTCAATATATTTGTACTTTTTTCAGATTCTCTAATATAATCTTTCTATTGAGTTTTTGTTAAGAAAATCTCAAGAAATCCTCTCTTTTTGCTGGTATACACACACAACATTATTAAAATAATGCAATGAATAATTTTTTTTAAATGTTATGTTTTTTTAACTACCACCCCATTTCTTCATTATATCTTAATTTCTTTATATCCTTCATTCAATCGTTACCATCACCCTTCCTTCAATACAGTTTTCTTATTCAGTATTTTTTTTCGCCCAACTAGATATCGTATTGTTCCCACTTTTTCATTTTACAGAAAAATAAATATTGCAAAAAAAAAAGAAAAAAACATGGTGTATATAGAATTTTATAGAATTATGAAACTACCAGAGAGCTAAACAAAACAATACATAACTCTAAAAATAGAAAGAAATCCTTTTCTCTTCTGCCACGATGATTTTCTTTTTATATGATCATTTTCTTATTTTCTTTGAAATATTGATTTTCCAATTACGAGCAATAAGAAACGAAAAACCAGACAGGAATAAATTAATCATCTTATGTATCACCCTTCATCCCATTCAACTTTAAAAATAAAAATAACAATAACGAAAAAAATAACAATATTATCCAATTCCACTTTTTTTTTATTTTAGATATATACATATAAATAAATACACCAGGGATCAGTAAAGAACAAGAAGTTACTACCCAGTACAGAAAAATAAATATATAAAAAATAAAAATATACAAAAGGATGGATGCTAGCAGCAGTATTTCAAAATTAAACAATGAAAAACTCCATAGTCATATCAAAATAACGTGATGTTACGAAAATGATTTTAATTTTGGGGTTTCAGTTCTGCTACTGCAATAGTTACAATACTTTACGCATTAAAAATATGCATAGGTACATAGGGTTTCTCAGCACGATATTATTTTTTAAAAGAGACGAATATGTGGGGATTTATATACATCATCATCATGATAATTGTTCTGCAAACTCATCAGTAGCGTATATAGGGCGGAAATGACAAACCACCATCTTCTCCTATCTCCTCCTCTTCCTCCTCCTCCTCAAAGTATGTCCAATAAAACACAATATTTTACGCTAGAGTTTTCGTTTATTATCTTTTAATTCATCTTTTGCTATAAAATTCTAGAAATTGAAATGGTTTACAACCAACTATTGACATGCTATTGAATTTCATCGTATACTATTGAACACCACCGTTAACACAATATACTTTTGAACATCTTCGATACTTCGCAAGAGTACCAGCAGACTAGCGGATTTTACTCGAACAACTTTATTTTAGTTTGCGCCGAGATTTACATGCCATATTTTTTAGAGTATATTCCGAAAGCACTGCTGGCTTTCATGGTCTGACCTTCAATGCGGTTATGGATGAGTAACTATTTTTTGGTTAAGGCTTATAAGTACTCTGTTTCAAAAAATAGTTAATGATCATAATGTAAGTTTATTGCAAATTAACAATCTTTTAAATTAATAAATTTATTTGATTTCCTTTTCAAAAAGAAAAACTGACACCAGTTTTTTTTTATACTTATAAAGTCCAAGATTAGACGAAGTTTAAAAAAAACTAGATCTATCAAATCCGTTTTTTACTAGTTTTCTGATTAATTGAACCCGATCACACCCTACTACTATGAAAAATAATATAAATTCCAGTGACACACTCTGTATATCGATTTTAATATCTCACCATCATTTGCAAAAAATAATATCATAATGTTGAATAACCCTGTAAATAATATATACATAATATTATGTATTTTATATTTTTGAAAACTTTTTAAGGAATCCAGTTTCGTGATGATGAATAAAAGATTAGAATTTAAATTTTTGTTTTTTATTTTGTACTTCAATTTTTTTATTTTTTTTTTTATTATTTTGACAACTAAAATGTTTTATTTGAGAAACTTTCGAATTGGGTTAACATTTCTATAAAAACTATTAAATTGATAAATTTTGAAAGTTGAATGTATATGTGGTGAATAAATATCATATCGGAATGATAATAAATTGTCAGCAAGAAAATTTAAAAAAACGATCTTCGATAGAATTTCCTTATTATTGAATTGTATGAGTTTTTATTGTTTTTATTTCATCTTTTGATGCTTTAACTCCTATTGTTGTTGGGGTACATTACATTACATTGAATCAATCAACTTCTAAGCTAAGATATAATAACTCTAATTTTGTCTGTTCGATTTAAGCTTGAGATTTCCTCTAACTATACATTATTTTGGAAGCAGTAGTCATCTATACATTTTATATCGCTGTAGGCAACAGACTACACTGTAGCATCAGACAGACGTGTAGTATTAATATCACGATATTGCTGTAGATGTATGTCACTTAAAATCTGCTAATATCAGAACGTTAACGTAATGTAAACGTAATATCGAAAATACCAAACAAAGTAATAATATCATGAAACAGAACTGCAATGTAGTAAGTCCATCAGGGCAGTATATTCTCAAATAGAAAGTCAGGTGCCCAACAGATCATATACGTCCTAACGTCCTCCATTTTTGTCGGTCATAGGCGGCTTCTCCTTAAGTTGAAGATACGAAATTTTTTCATATATGCCGATATTTCGTCCCTGCAACAAAGGTTTGGTCTGCCCTGATGTCTTCTACCTTGTGGGTTTGGATTCAAAGATACTTTTGACTGGAACAAATAAAATAACTAAATTTTAAATTTTTAGTACTCAAAAACATATTTATTTACAGACATAATTTTTACATAAAGAAAGAACATTTTGCCAATTGTAAAGGTACATTTTGGCAATTAATTAAATTTGAGGTTAAATTTTAAGATTTGTTGATTTTTCATCGCCGTTTAAATTATTATATATATAATTTTCCACATTTATCTGGATGTTTAGATGTTCGACGGAATACAACACATATACAAATTGCAAGGTATATGCAAATTGTAACATGTAATTGTCATAAACATAGTCTCTGTTTTTTATTATTGTTTATATATGTCATTTGTCATTTGTCATCTGACATCCGACATCTGTCATCTGTTAATATCTGTTATCTGTACTGTTTTACTAAGTAATCAAAAAGTTTCTGTGTTATGAATTTTATAATTTTCTGGTTAAGAATCATTCGAACTGTACTATTTCTATGTAGGAAAGAATAAACATTAAAAATATTAAGCATTTTCGGATTGCCCTCAAACTGTGGAGAAGAAAAATAGAAATAATTCAGATTAAAAACTTTGTCAACTGATATTTTATTGATGAAAATTTAATAATATTTTGCTGTTTTGCTCAAAGAGGCAAAACAATGATTCATAATACGTTAGAAGAAAACTTCAAACTGCTTTAAGCAATCATAGCTACAATAATAGTTTGTATAACAACTATTTCAATCACTCCCAATACTATTTTAGATTATTCTGGAAGCATCCTGTATTTGTAAACCTCTCTAGATAATTTTCTTATGAATCTATCACCAAATGCATCGCTTTCAAATCAATGAACAATAATGACATACCATAACATAATATTAGTCAAGCTATTTCACACAAAAACAACAACACAATAAAATAAAACAAAAACCAAAAAAAAATGCAATGTTATTCTTTTATGGTTTCATGTTATTGGTAACAATTATTTTATTCCAGATTCTCAAATTCCAAAAAAATGTAGAATTTTTTTTATATGTATGTGTATGGATAAGAGATCTCAAATATACAACTAAAAAATTAAAGAAAATTTATCCATAATACGAGTAGATATACATAATAAAAAATTATCAGAATTAAAACAAAAACAAACACAAAAAATATGACACCCAAAAGAATAAAGATAAAGTGCTTATTAAGTGAAAATTGAACTGAATTCAATGTTATTACATTCAAGAGAAAAATGGATCTCAACATTAATAGAAAATGAAATCATCATTATTATTTAAACACACATACATAAATATAAATATAAAACATAATTACACTAATAAAATGATTGCATATTAATTTCATGAAATTTTACACTTAACTAATTAAGGAAATGAATAAACAGAGGTCATGAGCAATATTCCAGAAAAGTATAAAATCAGATGACGTGTAAAAATAAAACAAAAAAATATTTCTGACTGATGATTCATTTTCCATTTCCAGTAATGGAAATATCAGCAAGAGAAAAAGAAGTATTTAATACTAAGGAATGTATAGCTGTATCACTGGGGAACTCTTAAATTTATTGATACAAGCAGTAAGTCAATCAAATTTTAGATCAGCGAGTTTTTATGTTCAGCATTTTCGATAGTATTATCTGACTACTGCTTGCCAAGATAACATTTTCTAAAACCATTTAATATAATCATGTCAAACAGAGACACGAGGGAAACCAGCCCACCCTCTTTTGATAAAGGATTATTAGTATGATACACTGACGGCTCTCAGAAAATAGATGAAGTAGGATGGGGAGTATATGGAAAAAGCCTCAGAGCCCATATTTACTCAAGTCTAGATTCTGAAAACACAGTTTTCCAGGCTGACACAGTTTTCCAGGCAATATATTGAACTTTGTATGCGAAAGCATTTAAGAAAAGAATTACAAAAAACGTAAAATTCACATTCTACGGGATAGTAAAGCAGCCATATTATCTAGCGATTCATATACCAACACATTAAGATGGTATATAGGACTATTTAGAAAACTCTGGTGAAAACCAATAAAGTAACAATAATGTGAGTACCAGGACATTCTGACATAGAATGAAGAAGAAGATGCAGATTATCTAGCAAGAAAGACATCGTATACGCATTTCATAGGCCCAAGTTCGTTCTGTGGGACTCAAAAAAATTGGTTGTAATAAACAATGAGTTTTGAACCTTTTTCACGCAATAGAATAATATGAATATAATATGAAAATATCAAAACCAAAAATAAGAGTCAAGAAATCAATGAGGTTGAATCGAAAAAATCATCGTTGTCAATCATATGGTAATCGATCAGGTATAATGAATGATTGAATTAAATCGAGTCGTTATATGACATTAGACTGGCTTTTGCATTTGATGCGATACTAATTTCAGTAAAATAAAAATTATTCTTCGTAGGTAGGGCTGAAAAGAGAAGGTTACGAAATATTGTAGGATTTTCTTTTCGGCTAATAATAAACCTTGATCCACATAGTATATTTTTTAAATATATATATCTTTATTTATTTATTTTATTTGTTGTACATAATATAATTAATCAATTGATAATAATATTAATTGACAACTAATAATTGATAACTGAGTTTAATTAGCTGATTCATGATCATACTGAGTGGAATAGGATTTCAGTTACTTATAGTAGAATTATTCACAAAAAAACAAACTTTCCTCTTTTTGAAGTAGTAAGTATCAACAACCTACAATAGACATAGAATAAAGAAAATGTGTAATTTTTCTTAAAACTAAATTAATCAAATAATTTATTGAATTTTTATTTAGTGAACCAAAATTTTCTATTTCTGAAATTTATTAAGGATTTAATAAAAATTTATTTATAATAAACTAGAACAACTGTTTTTTTTTAGCGTAATATTATTTTTGAAAATTATTTTTTATTATAAGAATATTACCAGACCAGAATAATATCACTTCAATTGAATAAATCTATATAAAGAATTATAAAATTTTAAGTTTTGTTTTTGTTCTCTTTTGAATGTGAAATTTTTCTTATTTAATTGTTTTTTCTTTGTTTGAAAGTAATGAAGGATAATTATTTTAAAATAACAAACGCATTATCATCTGGTTTTCGATGCTCGACTTGATGATACTCTCTTCCTCTTTGTCATATCATACAACTTCTTTTTCATCACATTATTGTTATTATGGTTATTATTATGTAAAGTGCTGTTGTTTTGTTACTTGTCAATATTCCTGTCATATTATAAATTAGTTGTAAAGCGCGTCTCAAGACGGTGTTGTAATTAAAAAAATAACTTCCTGTAAAACTGCACAGAAAAGTGAATTCTAGAAATGTAATCAAATATTAGGTGTATTACGTTAAGTCAGGTCCTAAAATCTTTTTTTTGCTAAAAAATTATTTTTTCTTACAAAAACAAATTGAGTTAAACAATAACAATTTTATGTCCGCCTTTTCTACAATCAATTTGAATTTATGGTTAAATGAAATGAGGATGCAAAGTTTGTATTATTAATCTAGTAAAATTTTTGGGGATTTTGTGTTTGAGGATATTTTTTGGGGATTTCGGTTTTGGTTTGGATTCGGTTAGATTCAAAGTCATATAAGTTAGGAGGATTTCTTCCTCATGCTTGATTAGTTCTTCAAGTACTCTGTCGATTTCTGGTGGTTTATGTTTCCTTATGTGGACATTGAGAATTATCCATATGATAGCGGACAGTGGTATTGAAATTTCTACAAAATAAATATTTACTTTTTCAGTTTTATTTTTTTTTTTTATTTTTTATTTAATGAAATTCCATTTTGAGTTTTTTTTATTTGAAAACTTTTTTTTTGGGTGGTGTGAAAATTATTGTGGTCACAAATTATACAATCTGATAGGGAAATTATAAAGAATATTTAAATTTAAATAAAAAGAAAAAAAGAACATATCTACATTTTTTTTTATGTTGAATGCGTGAATAAAATTTTTAATTTATGGTGAGTGAGAAATGGTTTATTCACCATTATTATATTCATTATTATTATTTTCATTATCATCATTATCATCATCAGCAGCAGCAGTATTATCATTATTATTATTATTATTATTATTATCATCGTATATAGGAAAGGAATCGTATACAGCTCAGAATAATGTCAATATAAAAATTGAAGAAAAAATAATATTAAAAATATTTTTTTTTGTTGTTTGAACTTTGAAGTTAAAAACGAATTATTTACTGTTATATGACGTATCTCGGGTAAACATGAACGTTCATTTAATGTTATTTTAATATTATTGGTTTGGACGGGTATGTTTGTATTTGTATGGAAAAATATAATTGTCATAAAGTATATATGCACACACAAATTCATGCTGATAGTTAAGTTATATATATATTTTTGAATTAATCATCATCAACATCATTATATTAATCAAGATCAATTGTTGATATTTTAATGATGACGATATTTTTATGGAACAGCCATACAGAAAAACTAATAAAGAAAAACTAAATGTAATATGAAAATGAGTTTTGGTGTTACTTGTAAGAATTTTGAGTTTAAATTCTGTTTATGTATTTTGTTGTACATATTGTATCTGGGTGTGGGTCGATTTGTTGAAAAGCAAAATCTCGAATGCAAAAATATGGAAGAAAAATATATAGAATAAGAAAAAATGTTGAAAAAAAAATATCAAATAAGGAAAAATATACTCGTATGTTAATTTAAAATTATTCCATTATTAATTTGGACACTGCAAATTTTAAACATATTTCATAAAAGTTTCAGAAATTATACGCTTGTTACTTTCCGTTATTACTGAATAAATTATGAAATTTCTAGATCTGCGTGAAAAGCCAAATTTTAGAATTCAAACTTTCAATTTCCAAACTTCCAAGATCCAAACTCTTCCAATCCACATGGGTCAAAATCCAAATTTTCAACATTTTTTTCCGAACTTAGGTCACGTAATAAACAACTTTTACAGAAATTTTCCAAGAGATCTAAGGCCCCTAAAAAAATTATTAGAGACATTATTGAAAAGATATCCCTGAAATTAGGTATATATTCTGGAAAAAGGAAAAATCCTCTTTTTTGTATCCAACAGCAACTACGAAAATAAAATAATTAAGCTAAATATTCTGAATAAATTGAATCTGAGAATTCCTTTTTCGTAGACTACTACCTAGACTCAAAAAATTTTAAATATTAAATAACTTAACATTTTGTCAAACATTGAAAAAAAATTAATTTTATTTTCATAATGCAATAACTTTGCAAATTTGCGTATCATATCAGCATATATAAATATTCTGTAAACAATAAAAACCCCTCCTAATTGGGAATCTTGCAATTGCAAATATATACAGTGGTAGGCACAATTAATTACACTTTCAATAAATTTTAACATTTTTTTGTTTTTCTTTTCTAAGGACGGAATTTAAAAATGTGTTAAAAAAAATTTTACAATCAATTTCATGAAGTGTTCTTAATTTAAATTTAAATTTTCGTCTGAAAAAAATCTCAAATGACTCAGGTAGTAACAGGTTTTTTTTGCTATGTTACCCGGCAAAAGTATTTACACATTTGGTTTCATACGGCATAATTATTAACACATTATTGCATTTTGATCTATTGAAGTAAATAAAAGTTAATTTTTTGATAGCGTTTAATAAATTTTTCTTTTTGAATTTGTATTCTAATATTTAAAAGTGACGAAGTGCAGCTAATTACATTACATATTCTGGAAAAAGAGATGTAATATTTTGATTGGCTTATTTTAAATCCTACTCTTTAATTCCCTCTAAAAAAACATAATTCCTTATAAAAAAACACTTGAACATTTTTTATTTTTTTGTGGTTTTAATATTACTATTCTATACACATATTGTTGTCAGATACAGTAGTGACGCGGTAAGTGCAATTAATTA
Organism: Argyra leucocephala; assembly: GCA_963942445.1. Taxonomy (NCBI): domain Eukaryota; kingdom Metazoa; phylum Arthropoda; class Insecta; order Diptera; family Dolichopodidae; genus Argyra; species Argyra leucocephala. The sequence continues at coordinate 90,774,171 of OZ012680.1, forward strand.
AATCCAAGGCAGTTGCTATTACTGAAATGTTGCAATTATAGAGTATAACCGTCATTAGCTATGTGAATAGCCATACTACCATATAAATATGTATTATTCTCCTTTGCTGTAACAATAAAAAATAAACTTCAAAAATACATATAAATTTATTGCACTTTATTTCAGAAAATATACATAGCATAAAATAAACTTTAAAAAAAAACAAAGAACTTCATTTTTTTATTCAATCAAAGACATTTCGGTACTATTTATATAAATAATAATTGTGACAATAATATTTTAAAAGAAAGCTGAAATTTGTTTCTGTGTTAATTTTTCAATTTTTTTTCGTTGGCCACTTCTCTCAAATTGTTCAAAGTGATTTGGTCGTTCACAGAAATATCCTTTTCTTGACATCATTTGATACAAATATCGAAAGCTTTTATAGCTTCTGTATGTTTCTCTATAGATACAACATTCAATTCTTCCCCATCACTTTCGTCACTGGACAAATTTTGAATAATCTCATCATCATTGTTTTTTTTCTAAAACCCAATCAATAATTGCAAATTCGTTAAATATGTCTCCACCAGAAATTTGTTGCAGTATATTTTGTACGGATTCACTTGAATTATTTTCTACATTATTTCGAATCCTGAGCTCATTTAAAGGAATTTCATCTTGCGAATCACATTCCGTTGCGGAAGGCATAACTTTCGTAAAGCAATTAGTAATTTTTGAAGAACCAACATTGTTACATGCACTATAAATTGTTGCTCAACATTTTTGTACAAATGTTGCTTTTACCGAGTCAGAAAATTTTGTCAGTTACCTTTATTGAAGCAGTAGAATTGAAATAGGTTGTTGCAAATACCGAGGAATTGCAATTATCGATAGTTGCACTTACCGCGTCACTACTGTACTTTCAGCATGTCAAATATTTAATTTTATTAAAGAAAATTTTATTGTGCGTTTCACAAAAAAAATCCTTTCTGTTGCTCGTACGGGTATGTACCCGGGAGTTTCTTCTAGCATATATATATAAATGATTGTTTGTGCCGGAACTCCTCCGAAACACATCAAGAAATTTCAGTCAAATTTTACTCGAAGATATTTTGTCGTTTTCAAAACTTCCGACTGGTGTAGATACTTTACAATGTTAATGTCATGGTGGTGGATATCATGCAATATCTGTGACTCATCATACATATTATTTTCAACCAAGGATGTTACAAACCTAAAAATATGTAATCTGGTACCACATCGAAATAACCAAATTTTTCGTTTACCGTTTTCCTAAATTAGGACTGATTCCAGTAATTGCCATACAACTTCTGGTACCCATCAACCATATTTCACAACCCAAAAGTGTTACAGATATAAAAATTCTGATTCTGGTACTCACTCATAAATTAAGAAACACTTCTTTTTAAAGATTCTGCCTGATTTGAGTAAGTGCCATACAACTCTTAAAACATATAACGAATATTATTCAAGTCAAAGGTGTTACAGACTTGAAGCTAAAACTCTCAAACTTCACTTTATGAGAATATTTTTTTACTATACTTATATTATGGATGACTGACATACAACTCCCAGCACCTATAAAGAAAATCTCAAAATTTAAGAATGTTAAAGATCTGAAACTTCCAATTGGAATGTGCCTAATATAAAAAAAAGATATTTAACTACAAACTATTGCAGAGGTCCAGGTAATTACAAATCAAGTGATACAGTTACCAATCAAAATTAAGCTATTAAATATCCTATGAAGTTTCTTTAATCGTTGAAATTGAAAGCTTTTCCTCAGCCAATTGTAATTAAAAGTAAGAGTTCCAATAATGCTTCTATGACATTTGAAACAGCCAAAGCTCTGCAATGTTCATTAACAAATCGCAGGAACAAACTTTAAAATTTAATGGTCTGTAATTCGAAGAAGATTGTTTTTCTCATGGAAAACTATGTATTGTGGGATGTTCAAGGGTAGGAATAGAAAGAAATCTGTTTGTTTATACTCCATCAGGAAAATCCCCAAATCTTATAGTAAAAGTTGTAGTATTCTTGATATTGTTATGGTAGTAAAAAACAAATATTTCTTTTAAATTCAGTTTTAAAATTAAAATTAAAATTTCGTTTCAGTTTTGTTATGTATTTTGTATTATTTGTATATTGAACTTTTGTAACTTTTAACAGAATGTTTTTGATAAACCATTCTTTTTTGTAATTTGTTCATAAATCAAACTTTGTGGAAGTAAATTTTATACATTTTGTGTTGGACCCGAACAACATTCGATAACTTTGTTAGTTTTGTTTATAAAAAAGAATAATAATATAGGATAAAAAAAATAATTTAAAAATTTATTTCAAATGATGAAATTGTCAAACAAAACAGCATGAAGCAAAGTTTGGAAAAAAAATTTTGATTTATTTTGAAGACTATGGTGACAGTGGGCGTGAGTTTTGTTTTATTTAATCGATTTATTTTGAATAAAAAAAAATTATTTTATTTTTGTTTTGTAATTTTCCAAAACATAGTTTTTTTTAGACTTTTAGAATTTTACACAAATTTTCAAATAATTGCAATTTTTTTTTTTTTGGGACAGAAAAATTATGTTTTCGTATATCTTATTTTTGAGTTACCAAAATTATTATTTTTTTTTTACTTTTGCTGTTAAAGTATTATAATTGAAATTTTACATATTTAAATTTACAAAAATTAATTTTTTTATACCCATAAACTTTTAAGTTAAAATTCAGTTTTTTGATAATACGAAAGTTAGTAAAGGTATATATTGTTTACTTACTTTTTCATAAGAACTAATTCGTTCCATATAAATGAAAAAAAATTGTTTAGTCTTTTACCTTTCCAGATTAAGAACAAAAAGGTTTTTAAACCCTAGATCCGTTCAAAATGTGGCCCAGTAATTACAAAAAGTTTTTAGAATAATAAGTGATATAATGAATTTCTTTTGGTTAAAATAACAAATGTATACCATATAATTCGTTCAAATTCAAACATAATATAATATAATATGTATACATGTATGTATATATAAAAAAAAATTGAATTGAAAAGTTTGAAGATTGAATTTACCTAAAATCGAGTAAAGAAAAAAAATGAAATGGACATACAAGTATGAAAAATTATTGGCTCGGATATTGGGTTTTAACATAATATCAGAAGGAGTCAAATACAATATGCAGAAGACATTAAAATCTTTAAAGAACGTTTTCTTTGTAATTTTGTTTTTATATAGATTTTCATAAATAAGCAGAAGTGCTAATACTGTTAAAACATTTTGCTCATAAGCAAATTACTTGCAAATTAGTTTGTTCATAAACTTTACATTAAAACTGCAAAATTATAGTTTAGAGCGCAGTACAATCAGCTGCACTACTTTTACAATTTTTTAAATATAGTAAAATAAATCAAATTCAATTAAAATGACAGTACTACAATCAAATGTATGTTTTACCAATTTTGTAGTTTTCCTTTTGCAGTTTGTACATTTATGAAAACTTGTTGTATCTTTTTTTTTAATTATTTTTATTATTTTATAATTATTTATTATATTTAAAAAAATAGATTTAATTACAATTTATCTTACGGTGGAATATTCATGACGAAAAAATTTATACTATTACTACCCGTTAATTTTAAATCTAAATTATCTAAGGGGAGCTGATAGTCAAAAACTTTTTGGTATTTTTATGTTTTTATCTATTTTTTATATTTTAATTTAATCAGGTAAAACTATATATATAAAACACCTACATATAATATATAAATTAACGAAATGCCAAAAAAATTAAAAGAAAAATATTTAAAGTAAAAAAAATAGCAGGAACATTTTATCAGGGCTCCTTTTAATCTCAAATGAAAAAATGAGATGGCAACATAAATGTCAGAAAATTGAAAATAACGCTTAGAAGCACTCTATGAGCTGAGCAAGTAATATTAACAAGAATCATTGATAAGTATAATTTCCATGTAAATTTTGCATTTATTTACGTCTAATGTCAGTGTTTAGTTCCATTTTTGTGGAGATTGCCACAATTATGTTCAACAGCGACAAAAAATTAGAATTAAATCTAATTTATATGGTAAAGTGTTTTCAACACTCCAAGCGGCAAATATTGTTAATCGTTGAGCGTATGAAAAAAAAATTAACATTGACCTTAAAGGGAGGTGAACAATAACAAGAAAACTAGATTAATCAACTTTCATTTAAATTGCTAAAAAGCCAGAACCCTTGATTTTATTGTGCAAATAGTGTTTCATCAAGTTTCATTTTAGAAAAGCTTTCTTTGAGGTATAATTTCAAGATTTCAAAATTAAGTAAATTATTTTCTGTTTAACTGATTTTGCGTTCTGTAATTCAATAATAATCAAATTTTTTGTATTAAAAATTACGAGTAATACTCATTTTGAAGTTACAACTTAGTTATCTCTTGCGTAATTGAATTTTAATAACATAATTCTGCATTACCCAATCACCAAAAAATTGGTCTTTATTTTTTCTTATTTTTGAGCACAAACTTTTTAAATATTTAATTCACACTAACCAAATGTTTTTTAGACATATCATTTACAAAAGGATAATAGATTTCGATAAGGACAAAAAAATAGGAGTTTTTTATTTTGTTAAATGCTTAATTCTGTAGTAAATCCCACTGGATAGTGCAGAGGAAAATGCCAAATTTTTAATGTGTCAGTTTTTCTTGTATGGCACGGATGTTTGGTCCGGATAACTATTCAGCATTTTCTATTTTTATAATATTCGGATATTTATATTCGGAGATGTAATTATGTTATAAATTAAATGTAAAAGTATGTAATTTATTCTGATGTTAAAAATTAAATAATAATAACAAAAAAAATAGTCAATGGAATTGTTATTTTACTTTCGATGAACATATTTCACAAAACCTCATCACTCATATTTATATTAATTGTCATTATATTGATCTAGAAAACTTTATCAATAAAAACAAAAGGAATAATGTTTTTTTTCTTTTCAACTTGTCAAAAATTATCAAATCGTTCTAATTTATAAAAGTCAAGTTAAATAAATCATCAACTTTAATTCTTTAGAATTAAATTTCACGTAAAAATTGAATGGCACGCAATGTACGATATTTAGAAAACTAACTATACTATAATAGTAGTTATATGCTATATTCAACTATTAACTTACTTATACATTTAGAAATAAAAACAGCTAATCACAAAATAAGAAAGTAATGACAACAAAAAACTATAAATGATTCTGAATTGTTTCCAAATCACGTAAATAGTTTGTTGGAGAAGAACTGAAATAAAACACCACCCTAATGTATTTTATATTTTTTTAACTTGTATAATTAAAATTAACAAAAATTCAAATTATAAGATTTTTGTGCTATCCTAATTAATAATTTTTCTATTTTATTCTTTTGTTTGGTTAAAATTTTCTGATTTACTGTATTTGTAAAAATTATGAAAAAATAATAAACCAGGTTTGTTCTCAAAATGTATTATATATACGTATCTAAGATATTAATATGCTAATGTAAGACTTTCACTACTCGGTAATTAAAGTGTGATAGAAACACAAAACTTTAAATGTGAAGCTTCTTCAAAATATTACCGGAAAAATTTATAGAAAAATATATCCGAGTTCTAAACCGATATAGAACAATTTCAAACACAAAAGACCAGGACATAGCATGATCCTGCAGAAAATTAGGCTAGGAACCGAAGCAATTGCAATGTCAGACTATATGACAAAAGCAATTGATTGTAGCAGGAACTTCATTGTACTAATACCTAAAAGGGAAGAAGTCGAAGGTTTAATAAGATTATAAGAGTCTTACCTCCAGGAGCGTGTGGTATACTGATGGCTCAAAAATTGGGGAGAAAACCGGTGCCGCGTATTTGAACCAAGGTTCAGGTTTAGCGCGGTACTCATCCCACTGTCTTTCAAGTTGAAACCTATACCATCGAGGTATCGGCATTACACTACAGTAAAAGAGGTCACAAAGGTGCCAACTAGTTCTGGCTTCCCCAATTTTTAAATCAAAGCTTATCTATAGCTGTTGCAGAGGCTTAATAAAGCTAGTCGAACGAAACAGAGTTACTCTTATGTCGACTCCGGGGCATGAAGAAATACAAGCAATGAAGAGGTGCAAAAACAGGTGCAAAAAGTCAATACTTAGGACCAGAGCCAAGTATTGTTCGTTCATAAGCCTACCTACAAAGAATTGTTTCCAAGTGGGAAACCACAGAAACCCAAAACATGTGGGCTAGTTGCCAAGGACTTACGTAGTGCAAATTCTTTTTCAAACTAAGTATTCATAGATTGCATCAGATAATCAGGGAGACTGAAATCAATGTCAGAATGCGGACATGGTTTATCACAGGTCATGGCCTATTCAACAAGCATCTGTTCAAGATTGGTAGATCGAGCACAGACAGATTCTGCTTAGAAGAGGAGGAATCTCATAGATTGCATCAGATAATCAGGGAGACTGGAATCAATGTCAGAATGCGGACATGGTTTATCACAGGTCATGGCTTATTCAACAAGCATCTGTTCAAGATTGGTAGATCGAGCACAGACAGATTCTGCTTAGAAGAGGAGGAATCCTCCTTCCATATTATATTTGATTGCGACGCTATAGTTCGAAAAAGATACAAATACGTCCAAGGATACAAATCGCCTGAAATTGACATCAAAGCAATAATAGCGTTTATCAAGGATATAGACCTGCAATTCTGAGATAAACGGGGAAGTACAATAGATCTTAAGAGATCGCGGTTACATAGAACTCCCCAATTTACAAAACAAAAAAAAACCGATATAGAAAAATTATATAATTTAATACAAGAACCAAATAGCAAAAAATCATGAAATGAATACAGTATGAAACTTGTTAAAATTAGAAATATTTTGTAAAGTCATCAAAACAATTAATTATCGAAAAAATAAGTAGGTACATTACAAAAAATAAATTTCCCTGGTTTGTGTCTTTGAATTAGCCACCTAGGTACATCATCAAGTTCAAATGAATGCTTATTTTTTAAAGAAAAATATTGGCAAACAAAAAAAATAATCATATTGTTGCCAAGATGGTAATTTTTGCTTTGCCACCTGTTTAAAACCTTACTATATTTGCTGCTAAAAATCTTTCTTATAGGAAAAAACTAGAGTCAAGATATTATAGAGAACATATCAAGGGCATTGAATATTTCTTCAATTGGGGCTGAAATTACAAAACTACCATTTTCCTTATCTCCACATGTATGCAAAACAAAATTTTAAACCAGTTGTATATCAGTGACTCGACGAAGGTAACAACAAGGATAGTAGAGAAAAAAAACTCTCTATATAACAAAACTGTTATGCTTAAAATAAAAATTTATTTATTTATTTACAGGCTAAACTGAAACGAGTTACAAGTATTATATTTATGTGAATTCAAATAACAAAAAATTAAAACTAATTGCAAAAACTGTGAAATAATTAAAATGTTATAATAAATAATTAAAATGGTTAACAGTTTAAAGAAATGAATAAAAAAATAGAAATTGAAGCATCTGCAAAAAATAAACAATAAAATACTTTTATATTTGAAAATTAGTAGTTATGGGCTAAAGTTAAGACATGTGAAAAGAGATTTTAGGATATATGGATCTTTAAATTCACTAGATCAACGTTTTATAAAATCTAGCATTGAATTAGCTTTATTGATTATATTACTATAATGTAATTTACTATAATGTGAGTCTATCATCAATAAATCTTTTAATGCTTCCGTTACGGAAATAGTTTTTTTTTAAAAATGTGTGGCACGCCTATCATAGGTCACTAGTACACATTTTTTTTACATTCAAAAGACGATTGTTATTCATACACCAAATATAGAAATTATGAAAATCAGTTTGGAGTAAGAATGAATTATTTGGTGACGAAATTTTATTGAAAATGTTCATGTCAGATGTATCTTAAACTAAAAAAACATAAAACTATTACCTATATCTATATTAAAATACACAAGAACACGATTTTGAAGGCACACTTTGGTGGTTTTTCGTGTGCTTCGTTTTTTTTTCTCAATCAATCGGCGATGATGCAGGCCGTGGTGATCAAAATCAATTTTTATTTTATCTATATTATAATACACAAGAGCACGATTTTGAAGGCACACTTTCCGTGGTTTTTCGTGTGCTTCGTTTTTTTTTCCTTCAATAAATTTTTTTTGTCTCTTTTGAGTCAAATTCTTTTTATTTTTTTTTTATTTATCGCATTTGGTTTTTTGCATTTTTAGTAGCAAAAAAAATTAATTAGTAGGGCAATATTATTAATATAGGTTTTAATACCCCAAATTTTTAAGAGTTATATATATCGATTATATATAACAATATTTTTTTAATACAAGAAAAGTAATTTTTAATTATTACCCTCTTCTCAATAATTTCACCAAAATACGAAAGCGTTTAGTTTAATATAACTCTAAGCATACAAATTATGTATACTTATCCAGACATGGAATGTATTCACAGTTGACAGTTTTGACACTATGATGTATCATGTAGATGTTTGCATATAATATAATATATTATACCAATTAGCATTTATCCTACCTATATATGTATACTCAAACAGCTAAAATGTAGGTACAATAAATATAATATAATTTGTACTGTATTTTGGTCAGGAAGTCTTATTAGCATATTTGTGAAATGTTAAGTATATCGAACCTATTTGAAAATTTTATTGTTCAAATTTATTTTACAGATTTTATAATATTTACTTTTAATAAAAAAGAAACATATCTTAATTTATGACTAAACTTTTTATTTTTTAAATTTAAAAAGTTTTGAAAAAGTTATTAAAATATCTTACATACATACATTGTATATGTATATTATTATAAATTTATGATAAAACTGATATGATAAAAAACCATCTGACGGCCAATAATCAAACTAAAAGTTAAAGCTCATACAAGAAAAATAGTAAAATATTAGGTTTATTCAGTCACCTGTTCCAGATAGTTCTATATGAATATAAATAGTCATGCGTTGAATAATTTCTTTAATGACATAGTCATTTGAAAATACATCATTTATGTTTAATTTATAGATTGAAAAAGTACAAATCGGAACCATCTAACAACCGATGTTCATTATTATTTCTTAAAATGATAGATATTTAAAAGGAGACTAAGCTAAATTATATATTTTTTTAAATTTTTTTAATTATTAATTAGAAATTTCCATTTAAAATTTCACCCCACGTAAGAGATTTTAACATATGTATCTAAAAACATTTTTTTTTTAAAAAAAATTATCATTTACGTATACGGTTGTTTTCTAAGTAGAATTAATTAAAAAATAAAATATGGTATTTACCTACCAAGGATAAATTGACATGATGGATACAATTCATAATGAAGCTGATTTTCCATTAAACCGTATAGCAAATCTGAGGTATATCTATATGATTTCATTAGTTGTATTCCTTTTTCAATTTAAAATTATTTCGAAGTAATTTGAAGTACTTCGAAAATGGAATGATTGAATTTTTTGAAAACAATTATTTTGTGACAATTATTTTTTTCATAAGAACAAAAATATAATATTTATTAAAATCTACATAAAAATCCATCTGTCCGCAAATAGCAAACTAAAATTTAAGGTACCTGAATAAAAAAATAAAATATATTCATAAGTTAAATGGTTAATATTTCAGTAAAATATTAGGTTTATTCAATAAACTGTTCAAGAACGATCTAGAACGATCTAGAGTAAAAAATTTGATGTGTTTAGTAGTTTCCGTTAATTTAACTTTTTTCCCCAAAAGTTCTCTGATCATTTGAGTAGATTGCTTAAAATAGTTCTAAATTGATCTGTTTTGTTCCGAATCTTTTTGTGCAAAAATTTTGTAGGCATATTTTTTTTATTTTGAGCACCTGAATAGTCAAGTCAAGAAAATTTTGACATGTTTAAATTATCTGAAAACAATGTATAGAATAATAATATTAATACCAAACCACAAAAAAATAAAAACTACTTGAAGTTTTAGGTTAATCTTTATAAAATTAACTCTTTTATCTATAAAATAAAAAAAAAAATCAGATATAGAATGAAAATTATTTTATAAGAATTTATTAAACATCAATTTCCAGTAAGTCTTTCATATGCAATATCAATCAGTAAATCACAAGGTCAAACATTTCAAAGAGTCGGAATTTATCTCCCTCAACCTACCTTCACCCATGGTCAGCTCTACCCAATCCACTGCTCTAAAAATTAAAATTCTAGCAGGACCAAGACAGGGAAAAGCTACTGGCAACGACACTGTAATTGACAATTTTGCATACCAGGAGATTGACAATATGACAATGTTGCATACCAGGTCCAATTGTTTCCTACATGATGAATTTTAAAATTCACTCATAATAATTGGGAAACGGTACTAACCCATAGGTATGATTAATGGTTTAATACAATTATCGGAAATTATTTTTTAATAATATTCCGACACACGTTTTCCGAATTAACGCGACGATCAATTAATCGGTTAATAATATCAATTATGGTAAAGGGTTTCGGTGGTTTTAGTAGGTTACTGTTTCACATAGCTAAGTACCTACATGCGCGGTCTGCTTAGTATTTTTCGAGGCTTTCACCTTCCCTCGAGAAATAAAAAAATAATAAAAACAAATTAAATCTTACAAAAAAAGCTTAATGCTTTCTAATATTTTTTTTATTTTATTTTAAAATTAATATTAACTTAAAATTTTGAACATTTTTTATATTTTTGTAGCTTGTTATTAATATTACTATGCTATATATTGTTGTCAGATACTTTCAACGTGTCAAATATATAATTGTATTAAAAATTATTTTATTTTGCCGTTTCACAGAAAAATTACTTTCTTTTGCTCGGCCGGGTATGTACCCATGGGTTTCTTCTAGTGTACCTTGTACATTTAAACTAACTTGAATAATAATAAAATCAAATAAACAAAAAAATAGAATGAGGCCATTGAATAAAGATAAACACCAACACTTATTAACAAATAATTAACAAAATATTTTATATTAATTTTAATTTTTCCCTATCTCAATATTAATAATTTCGTTTCTTTCTTCTTCTTATATATTAGCAAGTACTTACAATAACTAACAATCTAAATTAAAAATATATAATTGCATTTGTAATACTAAATTTGTAGTAAGTATGATTTTCGTTGCTCCTACGCAATTAACTAATGCAGCATTTGGGTTTATATATAGTTCTTATTTATTTACTATTTATGTATATATATATCCTTTGAAAAAAAAAATTTCATTATCAGCGAGATCTTCGCTAATTCGTAATAATGCATATCCGAAACTTAAGGCAGACCTGCTTGCAAAAAGTTCGCATTACCAGAAACAACAACATACTAAACCTACAGAGCTGTCAAAATAGTTTACTTTTGTCTACGAGTTGTTGTCTACCGACCTGAGCAATATTCCCCCATAATAGTAGACAAAAATTGTGCAAAAACCCTAGCCACACAACTGAGCAAACTTTTTTATACGTCATACCATTCTGGTATTTATTCATACCCATCTTCATAGAAAAAACTCACGTTTTGCCAATCTCAAAAAGACTGCCCAATCAAACCCTCTTATTATCTTCTAATTGCTTTGATCTATAAGTGCTATGAAAAATGAAAGATGCAATCATTCAAGGTTCAGTTCTTTTTCCAACAATTTATAAATGATCTCCTCTATCTACGACTCTAAATCAAATTTGCAGCTTTCCTGATGATAGTACTACTTATTTCTTTGTATTTCTTTGAAAAAGCTACTGAAGTGGCCCAAACTTCAGTTCGTAGAGAATGAAATAACATATTTTGTCCTCTAATAGGGTTCCTTGAAAAATGCATAACTGGGGAAGTGTAAATAGGATAAAATGTAATACTTCGAAAACCCTGAGCTGCCTCATATCGACAAAACAAAATCTACTAATACCAAATATTATGTTCAAAAATGTAGATATCGAAAAATTCAAAACTCTAAAAATGTTTGGATTGGAAATAAAAACGAAACTTTCGTCGCACGATCACATGTTTTCTTTTAAGTGAAGGATACTGAGAAATGTTTAAGATTCTGAAGGAGAAGTAGGAAATAATCTACACATCTTCTAACCTCCTATTAATACACAAGACATACATCCGGTCACAATCTGAATACCTACATTACTTTACAGTACTTAGATAAGGTACGAAAACGAATCATCAAAATTATCAATGATGAATAGTTACACAACACCCAACATCATTAAGTCATCGGCGTAATTTAGGAGTAGCTACCCTGTTTTATAAATATCAGTTGGACAATTGCTCTGACGAAATAAAAAATATTATGCCCAAAATAAAGCCCTTTCTTATAAATTATGCCTTTGAACTGTAGTAGAACTAGAGCCTCTCCGAACCAGAACTGTGAAATATAAAAGTTCTTGTAACAACCAAACCTCTAAACTACATGGCACACCCTACCTTCTTACGTGTTCTCGTTCTCACAAACATATAACTTAGAAGTTTTTAGAAGGTAAATAAATATTTTTGAAACTTTACGTAAATATTTATACCTATTCTATTCTATTTATTTTCTATTATTTTCTAATTTTGTTTATTATTCTTTACTATTCTTATTTTTTTCTTTTTTTCATCTTTAAATGGTCTAAATTTTGCGAAGGCCGTTTCCGTGCTTATCCAATTATTTTACTCAATTAAAAAAAAGCATTAAGCTAGTTCAATTAAAAAAAATTATCTACTAATGAAACTCTAAACGATGGCTATAGTACTAATGTTTCAAATACAATATTCACACTACATACAGGAGTTAATAGATTTGTCATTTTTTCTAGTTTTATTGCTCAAATGTGTTGGAACAAGGGATAGATATCTAATTTCTTATCAAGAAATTGAATTTCTAAGAAAAAATGAGAATAGAAGATCGTAAAAGTAAGAAAATTGGGGAGGAGGGGAGAGGCTGCGTGTTTTTTGTCCAATTTTCTTAACTTATCAGAGATGGAAATGCTCCTATAACTATCTCATTTAGACAATTTCCTCATTATTTACAAAAGTAATAAATCAATTTGCAAATATTAATATTTCTAATAATTCTTGAATTCTTGCTTGAATCATAAATATAAAAACGATAATTAATACATTGAAACAAATTAAACAAATTGCAATAAAAATAAAAAAAATTTTTATTTTAATTAACAAAACACTAATAAAAAAAAAAATGCATTTAATTTCTTTCAACACTTTATTTCGATTCATTCGAAAAGTAGAATACAGTGTTTTCAATTATCTTCTTTTTCCTCTTCTTCTACTTCAAATCCTTTGACACCAATCGTTCGAGTTATTATATATAGGGCGTTAATAAGTTCTCATTTTAATTATGCAATCATAAAATTCTCTCAAAATAACAGCTGAAGTGAATTATGAAGAGTTCAGTTTACTATATAATAAATTTATGTCACAAAAACAACAACAAAAATCTGAATACAATTTACATTTTTTAATATTTTATTAGAGACACTTACCTTGCACCAACTAGTAAACTATTGCCATCTCGTATTACTAATTTAAAATGATCCACAACAGATTCATTACCAGTGAATTTCAGTAAATCATCTGAACCTGAAAAAAAAAAAATATTTATTAAATATATATGCAGATATGAAAAGCTAAGTCGAATAATTTGGTTAAAAATAAAAAAATAATATGAAACAATTTTTTTTTCATTAAATTAAGAAAAAAGTAATAAAAACAAATCCAAGAAAATTATTTGAAAAATAAAAAGTTTTTCGTCTTTTGGTAAATTTTTAGTTGTTTTCTTTTTATTTATTTTTTTCATACTTTTCTTTGAAGAAAATTTGAAAACAAAATTGAAAGTTGATTTAACCAAGTCTAGGATAATATTGAATATTAAAAAAAAAAAAAACAAAACCAGTATGTATGAGATTGAAAAGTTGACACATTAATCTAAAATGTGAAAAATACCAACAAAAAAAATATGATAATTATAAATTATGTGGCCAATTTAAGTATTTTATATTTATAATTAAGCAATAGATAAACACTATTCGCACTTCACACTAAATAGCACTTCGCTCATGTTACTCCGAAAATAGTAAAATTTATCGCACTAAATTTTCCTTCTTTATGTTATGCAAAATATCAAAAAATAGTATCAAAATCCAAGCAATACGATAAAATATGAAATTATCATTAAATACAATGCTCATACGTGTTTTTTATTATTATATATAAAATTTTCTGCATTTATCTGGATGCTTGAATGTTCGACGGAATACTCCAACCATTGCCATTGCCTTTGCCATTGCCATTGTATATTGTTCAACAGACCGAAAGATTAAAAACTTTGAGTAAAAATAATATCCAGCTTATGTGTAAATCAAATGGACATTTTTCTTTCCAAAGATATTACTTCTGGCAAAGTTTGGACTAAATTTAATTTACCAATATGGAATGGAAGTGTTTAAACTATTAATATCTAGAGCCGAATTAAAAAATTTCAATGCTTTCATTCAAAATTTTACAAATAAAAAAATTCATAAGCAAAATTATTGTACATACTGGCTTTCACTTCAACTTCTATCAGAAGACTAAAAAAAATCTCTTTTTATTTTGATTTCAAACAAAATTCCATTCAAAACATCTCACACACAAGCTTTACTGTGTTCAATTAAGTTTAATTTAACAAAACAACCATAATACACATTAAACTTATTGAACACAGCAAGCAAAAAATAATATGAGAAAATATAAGAACATAAAATAAATCGGTAAAAAATTAACGTTCAATTGTAATTTTAGACGAAAATAATACGAATTGTAATGTTCGAAAAAAAAATTAAATATGGAAGCCTGATACAGTATACAGAGCAATGCTCCAACACATATACAAATTGTACCAACATGTAATTGTCATAAACATAGTCTCTGTTTTTTTATTATTGCTTATATATGCCATCTGTCATCTGTCATCTCTCATATGTCATCTGTCATCTGTCATCTGTGATCTGTCAACTGTCAACTGTCGTTTGCCCATCATTTCATAAAAACTGTCATGTCATTCAAGTGTTAAGTGAATGTCTAAGAATATTGATTATCTAGAAGTAATAAGGTCTTAGGATAATATTTATTTAAATTTTCAATGATGGCAAATAAGATGTCTCTAAAATTATCGAGTAATTGACTTAGGGATTTATGTCAATGTGGTAACTAAAAGTGTTCTAATAAAAAAATAAAGATATGATAAATTAGCAAGGAAACAAGTATTTTTTTTTAAACTTAAAATAAAAACTCTAATGAAGAAAGGAAATGCTAGAATTTATTTTGCTTTCGTCATTTATCGCAATTTTTATAGAACTTTGACAGATAATCAAGTAGGATCAATTAATTTAGAGTGAAGTTTCCGGAAACACTAAAAATTTCCGGAATAAATTTAGTGCGAAACTTTAGAATTTTTATGATATCTACTAATTTAAATTGTGGATATCTATTGTAAAGTAACTTAGCCTAATAGCATAGTTCCATTTTATTTTTAAGGATAACCAAATTATACACACAACCATTTTTATCATTTGTTTTATCTCAATGAAAAAAGTATTGGGCCCGGTCAAGAATCGAACTTGGGACCTTTCGATTGACAAACAGGCGCTCTACCTACTGTGCCACCCAGCATGATAATTTGCAAATTGGACAACGATATAGATTTTGTAGTTTATTCATGTATTTATCAGTATATGTACTTTGTACAAACAAGAGATCCGGCGTACCAAGTGCCGGGACCGAAGACCTTGAATTTTTTTTTTTTTAACTTGTCTTTAGTACAATGGCTCATAAGCACGATGCAAATAAGAGGTCCGACGTCCCAAGTGTCGGGACCGAAAACCTTGAATTCATTTTTTTTGTCATCAGTACAATGTCCCTTAAATGTGATGAAGACAATAGGCCCGGGGGCCGAAACTCTATATCACGAGCTTAAATTGTATTTGTCTGAAAAAAGGTATTAATAATTATTATAAATAATTTTTAAAAAATTTTCGGATTGGTCCGCGTTTTAGAAGTCGAGACCGAAGACCTTGAACAAAAAAATTGTCCAAAAATCAAAATGTCAATAATGATGATTACGTATCAACACAACTACAAAAAACATTTTTTTTTGTTTTTTTTTTGTTCAAGGCTCTTTTGTCACGAATTCCTGAATTCCCGAAGATTGTCGAACCAACCCGAAAATTTTTGAAAAATTATTTATAATATTGAACACACCTTTTGGACATATATGTATGTTTCCAATCACATATTCATTCACTCTCACCTAAATTATTTCGAGATACAGAATATAAAATATTTTCAAAGGTGAGTGAAGAATTTTACGTGAAATTGAGAGTGAGTGAGATACAGAATGAGGCTATTAATCTATGGCTTAATAAAAGGTGAACCTGCAATGTCCTTTTCTTTAATTTTTTTCTTCTTTTAATTTCAACAGCATAAATGCATGCTAATTCCTTACAAAATTAATTTTCAAACTATGTATATGAAATGCAACTGTTTAATTGCTATGTGTGCGCGGTACCAGAAAATCAGATAGTTTGGTTGTTTGTATGTGCGCGCAAAAAGTTTTTGTAATCAAACAGTTGCAAAACTAAAAATTGAATGTATGCGCCCAGCCTTAGACTACAAATTTACCCAATACTCTTTAGTATTCTAGTAGATCTTCAGTTTTTCTTATGTTTTCTTTTTTGTTGCTGGCGAGTGCGGTTAATGAATTGATGTTGTTGTCCTGCCACCAGTTCCTGGTTTCCGAACATTCCAGATACATATATATGCTTCATAATCTGTGGCCGGTCGCAGTGGTTACACTTAGGTTCGTTGCTACCTTGAAATATATATTCGTGTGTAGCTAACGAGAACCCCACTCTGACTATAATTAATTTTATCCCTAGTTCCCTGTTAGATTTTTATAAGTTTATTGTTGAGGCATTCGGGCAATGTGCTTTCCTAAAAACGTGAGTTTGGCTATAAAGTGTCTGTTATTATTATTTTTGCCATTAAGTAAGCCTGAGTGAACTACGTGTAGGTGTTTTAGCCCCTCTATCGGTTCTCTCGTTGCCTAATATTCTGACGTGACCATCCATGCTAACTGAATTTTTCCTTGATTGGTAAGTAACTTATTTCGTATGGCTTGTGTAGTTTACGCTTTGTTTGGGATTGTTCCTTTAACTAAACGTAGCAATCAATTAACTGCTAATTAGTTTTTCAGAGGAACTGGAATGGTCACCTCCACGTGACAGTCAATTACAAAACTATTTTTTTTTTGGATAATAGTCACCATTATCTGGTAAGTAAACAGTGTAATCAATAATCACGACAAACATTTTTTTCGTGTTTTTTTTCTTATGTAATCCTGAGAACGACAATGGGTTCTGAAGGAAAAGATATAATGCCAAGCTCTTTGAGCTATATTATTAAATTGACGTAGTCATGAAAATTAAAGTAGAGAGATAATTCAGATAAGCCAGACCCGGAAATACAAGACTTCGACGCAAACCAAATTTTCTTTCGAAAGGTGAAGTATTGACATATGTCAAACAATTTCGTATCTTCAACTGGGAGAAGCCCCCTGTGACCTACAAAAATGAAGGACGTTGATTAGTCTGGCCCAGGACCTACATAAGTATGTAAGTAAGTTTATTTTTGCATATTAAAAAATTTGTAATGTATAGAAAACTAGATCCAGACTATAATACAAACACGTATATATGTATAGTCATTCGTATATTTACTTATAGTATAGGAGTTAATGATGTATTCCCCAATAAAAACTTTGAACACTCTTTATTATTTCGACATTGTATTTTAAATAAATTGTATATTACAAATTAAGCATCAATTCTATGATAACTTTTAAAAAACAAAAACCAAACAAAATAAAATTCAATTAAAGTTTTAACGAATTCATTGTGTGAAAATTTAAATTTTCATTCTTCGATTCTTTCATTTTATTTTCTTCATTATGTTATTGTTGTTATTATATTGTTTTTTTTTGCGTTTATTATTTTTCTGATTTTCAGGACAACTTTTAGTAATGCGACTTATTCGACAGTGTTTGTTTCCGTTTTAACATTTTTAGGTATTTTTTTTATAAAATTTCAATGACAAAGCAACCAACAGCCAGAGTGTAGTACAGAAGTATAGCAAAGTAGATAGTCCTCAAAATTTATTTTGAATATTTCATTCATGAATTAAAAATAACACCATATGGCTTTAATTCTCAGCCTTAAATTACATTTTATTTTGTTTTATACTTTATTTTTATTTTTTTGTTAGATTTGTGTTAGAGGGCAGAACTTATTAACTAACTTTAACTGTGAGTTTGAGAGATTTTAGAAAAAAAATAATTTTTTTTTCTCTTATGGGCTTCTTTTTTTTATTAAATTTTTTCTTTTCATGAGACAGTGCTTTCCAGCATTTATTTCAAATTATGGTGGTCTTCTATAATAATTTTTCGTATTTTAAGTTACAAAAAAAAGTTATTATTTTTTTACCCTATTCCAAGATTTTTTAGAATTTCACTTTTTACCATAAAAGCCATTAATTCAAGATGGATAATTTCAATGAAATTAATCATTAAAAATTATCGAAAATTTTTGGACGATGAAAAAAAAACAGGGAAACAAAAAAATAATAATTAGAAATAAATTGAGAAATTGAAATTTTGATTTCGATTCAGTTTGGGTAGAAAATTCAAGATGTCAGTACTGAATAAATCATTGATTACAACCAGAATAGGTACAACCAGATTGAATATCTAATAATAATAATATTAATAAAACTTTGAACAAAAAAACTGTAGAACTTCATTTATTAACATTTGTATTATATATACTACGGTTTTTAAAATTTAAAATACTTAAACTTCTAGATACATATGTAAGTAATTAATTACTAATTAGTAATTAGCTATTTCTGGCGAAATATTCTATTTTCGAATAGATGGCAGTAGTATTATCGAAATGTTAGGAAATTTAAATTTATTTGAGAAATATTTACCAAATATGTACTTTTGATAGTTGGATTAATTAGTTAAATAAGAAAATTATTAAAATTAAGTTTGTGTTCATTTTTATTTCTAAATAATAATTACTTTTATACCTTTTTATAATAACAGCTGATAGAATGCAATGTCAAATTTACTTGGGAATATTATAACAAAGTAATTTGACAGTTTACTTTAACATTATTTTTTAAGTGAGTAGTATACCCTCAATTGGTAATATTTGTGTTAAAAAGTTTCACATTTAAAATTTTGGGTTTCTGTCACTTCTTTTTGCTTACCAAGCTGGCTTTACAGACATTATTAGCGTATTAATATATGTAGGTATTATATTACATATGAAATAATATTTTAAATTGTATTTATGACATATTTATTGTATCTAGAATGAAATGTGATGTGAAAAATTACTACAATTGTAAAACAATAGATCTTCTTTAAATAGCGTAGTTATGTTTCACTTAAGTTATTAGCATTTTTATATACTTTCAACAATTTTTTATAAATTTTTATACTTTAAAAAATTCAAATTAGTAGTTCGGTGACATAACCACTACCCCATTTAGGTAAGCTGCAACTTTATGTTCATATTGCCATCAACAGCATCTCTTATTGTATTGTAATATATTATTGACATAGTTGTTATTTAGTTTTTCAATTTCTTTATTAAAATGCACGGTTGAGAGCAAAATAACAGTTTTATTTTTTTGGAACGTAAGAATACTTTTGTTTTATTAAGACTAAAATAATGATATAAGAACTTATAATGAGATGAGCCTTCACAGAATTTATGTCATTTAAAAGATTAAATCAAATAAACTAAACAAAATTATAAAATTGGATAGAATAGAATAGTTAGTATATATATATATATATATATAGATATATATATATAAAATTGACAGATAGTTTAAAAGATATTTATTCATTCGTCTCTTGAAAACAACTAAGTTATATGTTTGTGAATGGTAGGGTGTTCCATAGTTTAGAGATTCGGTACGTAAAAGAATTTTTATATTTCATAGTTCTGGTTCTACAGTTAAAGGGCTCTACAAAACTTTGTGGGAAGGACTACCCTGGAAATATTACGATAGAATGGTTGTATTTTGGGTATAATACTTTTCATTTCGTCAGAGCGATTGCCCAACAGATATATATAAAACAGGGTGATTCCTCCTACAATACGGCAATTTAATTTGGTTAGGAAACAGAAACAAAAATAAAACCCGTATCCTAGAGTAATCATATAAGTAGAGTATTCACGTAGAACAAAATTTGCTAGTCACTTTTTCAAATATCAAAATTCTGTGTTTACTCAAAATAATATTACTCAATTTTTAACTGCTTATAAGTTGAGTGCAATATATTTTGTACTCATAAATAAAAAAAAATTGTGTACCTACTACCTATGAACATATTATTTGTAATTATGCTGCCAACAGTGTCAACGATATAAAAGTTGTATGTATAGGTACTTAAAAATGGATATATGCGAATGTGCATGCTACAGTATATATATACATACTTCTTTATTTCGCTGCTCGCATTTCTACTTTACTTATGTGATAAAAATTAAAAATTACACAATGTAAAAAACTACACATGCATTTAAAGTCCTTTCAATAGACCACAAATAATATTACAAATCAAAGTATGTATTGCATTTTTTTTTAGAAATTGAAAGAATTCAAGATTATGGCTGTATTTGTTGTTATTTTGCTTAAATTTTTAAAATTTGAAGAATTAATAATTTTTATTTGGACTTGGTCAATGTGATTTATGAAATTTGTTATTTCAAACTTTATAGAAGAAAGGGACAAAAAAATTAATGTTGGTTTTGTAAAATTAAAAATAATTCAAATTGATTTGTTCTATTGAAAAGTATACTGAAAAGTAGGTACCTTAACCTTAACCTACATGTATTTTTTAATTTTCAGCAATTTTGATTTTGTTAATTTTGTCTGTTTCTTACCGTAGATAATAATATGAATAGTATATATATGAATACATAATATAATTATGAATACAAACAAACAAACAAGCTATCAAAATTTAAAAAAGTAAGTAAAAAAAGTAAAACTGGACATTTTATTCTTTATATGGATTGTTGGCTGTTTATATTTCTTCAAAAATTATTACATCTGAAATAAAAATACGACTTTCCAACCTTCATTTCATCAGAAACATAAATTTTCAACAGTTCTGAGAAAAAAAAACTGTATTCCGCACAAAGTTCACGATTTGTAATGCATAACTAATAAATTTTATTCTTTTATTACCATTACATATTTTTAAAAAAAATTTCTGGATTATGTGATTCTATCATTGATGTATTATTGTATGGATACAATTTCATTCATTATCTTTGCGATTAATTGTGTTTTTTTGTTTACATTTTTCTATATACATTTTGTATATTGAATTAGATATGTAAATATATAGTGAACCCATATATGTACGTTATACACTCTTCATTTAAATCAAAAGTACATACGTATGTGTATAATCTTCAAATTATCAAACAATGCCTCTATACTCCTAGCCTAGTCAGTAGTCACCGGGAGAGCAAAACTTTATACACAAAACTAAAACAAAACTTAAAACGAAATCGTAATTCGATAAAATTCCGGAAAAATCATTCTGTGAATAGGCTAGAAGGATAGAGGCATTGAATGAATTATTCTCCTCAATAAATAAAAAATGTTGGGTAAAAATAATTGAGTTTCGAAAATTATATTTGAGTGTTTTTTGGGGTTTTGAGTGAAAATGGGACGGCACTTTCGTGTTTTGAGTAAAAATGGGACGGGATTTTTAGAAGAAAATGATTAACAAATATTGTTCTACGTGAATACTATAATTATATGATTACTCTATGTCCATATACGGAAAAAAAACGGAAAAAACAGTTAAAAATCTAATGATTTGCCTTGTAACATGTCAAGGTATTTCAAAGAACAAAAATCAATAAGCAATATGCTCACGAGTCAAAAGTTAAAGCACTTTAAAATCTTCAACAATTAAAAATTATAGCAGAGATCTTCCAGCATGTCAAGATAGGCTAAATCAAAATTTTGCAATTTTAAATTATGCCCAAGAAGCATTAGTCAATTTATTTAGGATTAAAACTAAAAAATTTAAAAAAAAGATATGCATATATATAAAAGTACAACAAATGCAAATGCAATTAGTCAAAAACACAAAAAAAACATAATTTATATACACTTATGTATATATTTAAAGTATAAAATACTTTAGATTCAACATACACAACTACATATACTACACATGTATTACATGTCCTTCCAAAACTTATGACCTGTTTCAATAAATCAGATTCTTCGGTTTGTACATCCTAATGTGAAAATTGAAGACATTAGAGTTATTGTTCACGTTACGCAGCAAAGTTCCGGAGAAACCGATATGTATGCTATTATCTGCTAAAAATTCAGAAAAAATATATTAAAAACCCGACTGGGTTTATTTGTAAGACACCACAGCTAATTTAATTACATTAATTAAAGGTTATAGGTCTAATTTGACTTTCATATCCGACCTTTTTTGATTTCGTAATAAGATCAAATAACACATGCTGTAGTATTAACCACCGGCTACATGATATTTTACTTCTTGCATAGTATATATTACCTTGCCTGCATTTGATAAGTTATCTTTTATCACGTTTATAGTACAATTTTTCAAAGTTGGTCCTTAGTAAATAAATAAATATTTCGATATTTTAAATCATATCAAATCTTATGCAAACTATTTTTTATAATCAGCACTCACACATACATAACAACAACAATTCAACAGTTTATTTTTCAATTAAGACCAATAATTCATTTTTGTTCACTCGTTTACATGCAAAATTCAGTTTCAAAACATTCTTCAAACGCGCATAACAAAAAGCACTCAAGAAAAATTAGAAAAGAAATTATCTATCATAAATGCTTAAGGACCTTTTTTATTCTTTTTTATTTGTTTTGTATTTTATTTTTAAATGCGCACACTTTGAAATTCGAATGGTACACAAACACTACAAAAAAAAAATAAAAAAAAATTACCACATTATAAAAGGGGGAAACGCACTCTTTACGTTTTTATGCATAGTTTTGTAGAATGCATAAGATTTAAAATGCAATTTATGAGCTAAGTATGTTCATACATATTTTTTAAAAGTACTAAAAAAAAACTAAAAAAAAAACTATTTTAAGCGAATGTTTTAATGTGCTTTACCCATTCATAATTAACATACAACACACAACATAACTGACATACGCCTGCATGCATCATAAATAAAGGGAAAATTTTTTTTTAATGAAAAATATAATATGTAAGTCATAAAACCACCACCACTACTGTAAGACTAAAAAATAAATAAAAATAAAATTAAACAAAGCAAAAAAAGAAAATAGATTTTTTTTATTAAAACTATTTTTAGAAGTGCAAAATAAAATAAAAAAAAAAACTAAAACAAAAAAAAAATGTTCTTTCCTTTTTTTTAAAAGATTCTGCTACAATTGTTAGGTGTAACGCTTATAGAAATGTTTCAGATATTAAAATAATTTCCAGTTTAAATGAATTTTTAGTAGCTTGTTACAATTTTTTTCTGTTTGTTTTTTTTTTTTTTTAATTACAATAATTCAGTAACATAAAAACTTAACGGTACGTAATTTTTTTACCTTGAATAATTTAATGTTACATGTGTAGTGAAATAAACCTGCAAATATCCCAGTCGGGAATCCAAAAGTAATTTGTTACCGAGAATTAGTTATCGAACTATTGAGAACATCTTCCACGATTCTATTTAAAAAAAAAATGCAAAATGGAATGAGGTTATCGACACAATTCTTCGATCATCTAGCGATTTTATGTTTAAATAGAGCTTGTAAAATTTTGTATTATACGCGATTTCCGATTAATCATCGAAAAAGGTTCCAAAAAAATTTCGATTCCCGATGAAGACAAAAAATGCTTTATGGGTTTCTCAACCTGGTTCAGTACCCTTTGTCATTGGGATAAAATACATTACAAAAAAATAATTGAGAGTATAATTTGGTAACAACGTAAATAAAATGGAACTACACCATTTAGAAAGACTTGATGCCTGATAATTGTAGTAGTTTTCCACATTTAATGAGTTGATAAATAAATCCCAGTAATTTAATAAATAAATGCTCGAAAACATTGTAGTAAAATATTTATTGTGTATAAACTTGCAGTATTGTACTCAATTTAGCACGGAAAGGTAATTCTACCTAAGTTACTGACAAGAACATAAGAAATATAAAAATTTGTGTAAAAGGAACATAAAAAATGTAAAATAATGCAAAATAAATAATTATTATTACAATTATAATGAATTGTAACGCTACTTCAAAATATAAAGCCCATTACAATAACTCACTAACTTATCATTACAATAATTCATTATTACCTCAATTAATTTTAACTTTCGAATTAATGAAGTATTATTTTATCATAATCATTTCATGGTTAAGTAATGTTAAAAAAATTTTTAAAGTTAATTTGTTACAAGTTATAATCACCAGTAATCTTTAAGAGATTAATGATTGTACCACAATATTTTTAAAATTTTTCGAACGTTTCGAACGTTGTACGGAATCTGGTAAAGCATTTTAGTTTTTCCGTTAAGCTAGAAATTTGAAATTTTCGGCACAATTTGGATACTAGTGACAATATTTTTTATCATTTGGGGTTGGTCCAAACTGAAGCTCTTTTTTGGATCGAAATCCATATTTTAAATTATGTCTTTTAGTCATACTTCCGGTTATTTAGAGACTTGAAATTTTAAACACAGCTTGAGTACTGGAAACAACACTTTCTGTAAAAAGAGAGATCTGATCCTCGCGGCATCAAATAGTTTTATGTTGTTCTTAGTTTAGCGTTTTTGGACCTTTCGCACTTGCACTTGATGCTTGCACTAAACATGTTAAATCGCAATAAATGTATTCCTAAAAATTCCGAAAATATGTAAGAAAAATTAAAATGAATATTCAAAGACTATTTATTATAAAATATGGTAATTACAAATGTGTTACCACAATAATTTAAAATATAAAACAAATATAATTTAAAAACATATAGCTAATTATTACTTTGTTTTAATTGATTCAATTTTCTTTCCAGACTTTGTATGTTCCTTTTTTTAATTTTAAAACAACAATAATATTTTTAATAGGTAACACAAATGAGATATGCATAAAATTTAAAATTTATCTAATTACCATAGTCATAAATTTATAAACATTGTTAAATAATGTTAGAAAAAATTACTTTTCTGCCGCTTTCAAAATAAAGTTGACATAAAAATGCTAAAAAAGTATGCTTTAGGGTAATACTGATTCTACTCCTAAAAATATAGTACTGTCATAAATTTTTGAAACCGGATAAAAATTTAGTGCGAAAAACAGTACGATAAATTAGTATTTTCGGAAAGTATAGGTACGAAGTGCGAGTATCAAGTGCAGGTGCGAGACGTCCGGAAACACCCTTAGTAGAAATTTTTTTTTTTCTATTAATCATTGTGAATACATTTTATATACATTTATGTTAATTAATTATTATAAATTGAAAATGAACGTTTTATTAATTTTAGTACTTCAGTAAGATGAATTTTTTTAGGGCAATGTTCTTCATTTTAAATAACATTACAAGTAATAGTAATGGCAGTAACGGTAATTAAATAATTTTGCGTTACATTTAATGTTATTTTCATTTTGCACGCTTTGTACTTCCATACTTCCATTTTACACGCACAGTAGTAGATAGAGCGATAGAGAGTGAAGTATACCTAACTAACTATTATATATTTTAAGTATTAAAGTATATCTATTTTATTTATTAAAAAATAACAACGTAAAACCTTCAACAAATAAGAAATTAGTTTATTAATTTCAAAATAAATACGGTTCTTATTATAATTTTATTAACATTTAGGTTTTTCAAAGTGAGAGTTTGGTTTAATTAATATATAAAATTCAAAGTAGAAGCTGGTAGTTCTACACTACTCTACCTACTGATGCAATAGCTAGTATTAAAATCAACAGAACGATGTAGGTTAATATTCTGAATAATTTTTTTACGTTGGTTTTTTTACTTGTTAATTGAATTATCAAAAAATTTTATTACAAAACCATGCAAGCACCACAGTGACAAATAGCATTACTAAATAATTGAGATCTGTATAAAAACTAGATAAATATGTAAATTTTGAGTTATTATTGTATTTTCATATTAAACGATTGACCTGGACCTTTAACCGGATGAATAGAAAACAGCTAAAAGTAATGTTGGTAAACGAAGAACTCCTTTAATTTAATTTTTTTTATATTGAAACTATTTTTATTTATTAACAAATTCATTTTCACTTTAATTAATTAAAAATGTTTTTTCGTTAAACTGGAATGAGTAAAACAGGAGACCCATTTTTTAAAAAATAAATTTTTTTGGTTATAAATTTTTATTTATTTATCTACCGAGCCTATTTTAAAATTGAGTAATTCCTTCTCATTAATTCTATAACTTTTTTCCGTAATAAGTTCGATATGTAATTCCTTTTCATCAATTTAGTAACTACTTCTTAGTTATGAGTTCGATAAGTAGTTATTTCTCTCCAGTTTTGTAACTACTATTTAGGAATGAAATTGTGTCCCACGTAGGACATAATGTGTAAAATGTAATATTATATGACATTAGATTAATATACAATAGAACCACTTACTACTTATCTGTAAAAAAAATCTGGAAATATACTTGTAATACTTGTATTTCCTTCTGGAATATTATATCGATTAACACTTTTACAAAAAATGAATATAGATGAGTGTTAAGTAATTATTTATGGGTACTCACATCAATCACATCATACGGCATTTCTTTTTAACGCAATGGTGTTGAAAAAAAATCAAGTAGAGAAAAAACATCCTTTTTGAATCTTAACTAAAATAAGTTATAAAATTTTTCTGACTTCCATATGAGGCAAATTTTACTTTAAAAAACTGTAAAATTTACTTACACGCTGGGTGGTGCAGTAGATAGAGCGTCTGTCTTTCAATCGAAAGATCCAAGGCTCGATTCCCGATGAAACAAAAAAAATGCTTTATGGGTCTTTCAACCTGTTCCAGTATCCTTTGTGTAATTTAAAAACAAATTCTGTTTGTGGTGTCTTTTGAACAGCTTCATCACTGACATCATTGACATGCACAAAAAAATATCGTAGTGTCAAAATTTAAACATAAATACTTTATCAAAGATAAGCAAAGTTTGTCAAAATTCGGAGTCAAAATATTGAAGAGTTGATTAAAAAAGTATTTCCGAATTTTAAGGATCAGCATAAAAATTTTATATATAGCTATGTGAATCAGCTCCAAAAAATGTTGCAGTTCGTTTTATTAATCAGAGACTACTGTAGAGTGCAGAGTATTCTAAGGCGTACATGTATTTACAAATAAATAAATACAGCTACCAATGAAAATGAAGGTATTAACTACCCAACGGAGTTCCGAAAATGCTTCTATGAAATTTGAAACAGCAACAATATTAATAATAAAAAAATTTCATCCTCATGTTGTTGAAGCAGACATTCAAACTGGTTTTGGAAAAGACGTAAGATATCATCAGAAATGGCATTTGAGTTTAAACACTTACAATTTTCTGTGAGATTAAGTTTTGCCATGTTCGTTTAGAAATCACAGGGACCAACTCTAAAATTTGTTGGTCTGCAACTGAAAACTATTGTTTTTCTCATGGAGAACTATATGTGGGATGTTCAAGGGTAGGAACACGAAGAAACGTTTTTTTATACTCCGTCAGGACTGAAACCCGAAATATTGTTTACAAAGAAATATTGTAATTTAAGTTGTAGTATTGTTGATTTTGTTATCGTAGTGAAAACAAATATATATATGGAATATTTTTTAGAAACTTAATTTTTATAATTCGGTTCATAAATCAAACTTTATTGAGGTAAATTCTATACATTTTTTGTTCAACAAACGTCGAGTAACTTTGCTAGTGAATAATATTTTAAAAAATTAATTTTTTTTTTAAATAAGATATTATTTCTTTGTTTCGAACCTCCGGTAAACATATACATTAAACTTCTTTAAAAGTGCAAAGTTAAAAAGTAAACAATTTTATTAACAAATTAATTTTCAGCACTAATTTTTCTACTTTGAGTATAATTATTATGAACATACAATATCCTACCTTTAAGCTTTTACAGTGCTTCCTTTAAGAAATGGCAAAACTTAAATAATCAAATTTACATTGAAAAAATATTGATTTACTTATGTTGTCTGCCCTCAGGTTAAAATCTACATCAGCATGTTAAAATTATTGTTTGTCTAGAAGGTGAATTCTAAATTTTTGACAATTTACTTTTTTTTTTTATTTTAGATTTCTAATCTTAGTACATATATATATACACCGGGTGATCCAGAGCATGCTTATCAGTATTTTAAAAGATTTTAAGAAGGAAAGGAGCCGTTATTTTAAAACTAAAAAAAAAAACTAAATCGAGGGTGTTCTATCGATTGGTGTTATTTAATTTGTTTTTCATATTATCATATTTTTTTTATGTCATTTTTGGGTACCTACAAGGTTTAAATTAAAATAAAAAAAAATTAATAAAACAAAAGGCTCTTATTTTGTGACGAGGAATCCGAATTTGCAATAAAAAATACATCTTCCCAATTGAAAAGGTCGATTTCGTCTCATTTCCGGTCTGAAAGGCTACTTTGCGGTCCTTCCCGGAAGGTTAAAATATCAACAATGGATAGAGCATCTTCGATTTAGTTAATAATGTTTTCGTTAATCTTAAAATAACGGCTCCTTCCCCTCTTAATGAAGTATGCTCTGGAACACCCTGTATATTATAGGAATATAGCCCCCATTAAAAACAAAATTCGTTTTTTTTTTTTTTGATATTTATACATTCATTTATTTCATATCGAACTATGACCTTAAAATATAACGTATAAGTACAATATTAATTTACACAAAAAAAAAGCTGTATTTGCCTCCAGTAAAATTGTATTTTGCAATGAAAAAAAAAACAATTCCCATCTAAGGAAATTGTTACAAAGTTTTAAAAAAAAAATAGAACAGGTTTTATACTTTATCCTTTTGCGTATAATCACTATACACATTACATTTCACTATTAAATTATAAAAGTATTTATTTTTAAAGTGGAAAACTGCTCTATTTTTTGAGATTAACGCACATGTCAAAATCACAAAAATAGAAAAACAACAATAAAAAAAAACAAAAAGACTAAAAACATGAAAAATTTAACAATTTTTCTTCCAATAGGGGCAGTGTTGTGTTGTGACGCAATTAAACTAAGTTCACATTTTTTTCCCCTAATAAATAAAACCGACCGACCAATCTTTTTTAAATTTCATATGTACATCATTTTAATTGTAGAAAAGTAGTATCACTTCCTTTTCTTGTGAATGTTTTTTTTTTGTTTTTCAATGCAGTTAACTCGTCTCATTTCTCGTATTTTAGAAATTCATACGAATAATTCATAAATGAATTACAAATTGTATTGCCATCGCTTCTAACAAACAAAATAAAAAACACTAAAAAAGATTTTCTAAACAAATTAGGATATTCTTCTTATCCTTATACAATAATGTTATATAAGTCGTATTCATATTTAAAATATCATGTACGTTTCGATGCTGATGATTATTATGATTATGATAATGATGATTTATTCTGTTGGTTTTGTAATATGATTTATTTATACAGCTGCATCTGTCTTTAACAAAAGGAAAATGAAAAATTGTGATTTTTGTAAAAAAAAAAAATGCAACAGAAATCTTTAAATTTAAGCATTGGACCGAAAATGACTTAAATATGGGATTTGAAAAATACAAACAAGAAAACAAAATAAAAATTAGATTTTTACATTTCTATTTTAGAACGTGTACATTTGTTATTTTCGACTTTTGTTAAATAAGTACATTTCGTAAGTAAATTTTGAATGTATTCTATTCTATGCATTAGAATTATTTTGTTTTATAAAAAAAAATTATTTATCTGTCCGTTTGTTAGACGTTCATTTGTGTACAATGACATTTTTCGTTTAATTTATTCTGACTGTAATAAATTACAATTTTATGTGAGTGGTATATTATAACAAAAGCCGACATGTAGTCAATGTAGAATGATAATGGGTAAATTACAAATTTCGGTTTTCAAATAAAACCTTATTTATTTAAGTTTTCTGAAATGTTTCAGAATATGTAATACATAAAACAAGGAAGTTATTTAGTATTAAAAATTAGGGATGTCGTATTTTGAAACTAAACCATCCGGGTTGGCGGGTTTTATTATTAAGCAACTTGTATATGACGATATTTCAAAGTAAGCATGTAAAGCTGAAACAATAACAATATATTATTAGCTGTTATATATTATTAAATATTTAACTATTTATAATAAAACAAAGTTTTCTATTATCGTAAAACAATTAATTTTTCTTATCACATCCTCCAAAACGAAGTACTCATAAAATCGCCAATGTACAACTGTCCATTCTGGTTTAAAATTTTCTTTAGCATACAACGGAGACACCATTAGAAGATGAAGAAAATTGAAGTTTTGTAATTTTAGCACCAATTGATATTGTATTGCTCTTGACATGTTCTCTATAATATCTTGCTTCTACTGTTTTTCATATAAGAAGGATTTTAAGCAAATCTGTAGTGGATTTTTTAAAGCGACAAAGCAAGATTTGAAACCATGGCAATAATAGAAATATTTTTTTTTTACTTGTCAATTTTACTACAAAATAAATATACATTTGAACTTGAAGATGTGTCTGAATTGGACAATTAGAAACATTTCGAGGTGGCTAGTTCAAAGACACAAACCAGGCAAATTTAAAAAACTTGTAATATGTACTTAATTTTTTGGGTAATTTTAATTGTTTGGATGACTTTGAAACATACCTCTAATTTAAAAAAGCTTTATATTTTATTGATTTTATTTTATTGATTTATATTCATGTTTTGCTATTCTATTATTCAAATAATCTTATTTGGTTCTTGTATTAAATATATAGTTTTTCTATATACGTTTAGAAATTGGATATGTTACTTGGATATTTATAGAAAATAATTTATGTAAAAGGTTGACACAAAAATTAGTACTTTTTAATTTTTTAATTGCTTGATCGGTTTTTACAGTTATATTTTGAAAAAGCTTGACATTTAATTTTTGGGATACTTCCACTGCTTTTTTCTTCAAGTTTAATAGACATTATTAACATATTAATATTTTATTAGATAATAGATTTTTTCATTAATTTTGGTAAATTAAATATATTCTTTTTTATTAATCATTCCAAAATTCATTTAACATTTTTACAATATACACACATAAATAAAAACATTTTTTAGTTCATTCAAAATTTATAAATTTAAAACCTACATTAAAAAAATTAAACAAAAATTAAGAGAGCCTTAACCTTCTATGAACTCACAAACTTACTATGGAGATTTAATGTGCCAAAATATATTTAAATATACATATATAATATATATCTATCAAACTGTCGAATTTGGTTTAATATACATAAATTTTTGATTTCAACCCCTTTGGAGAGAATTTTATTTTTTTTACGTAGAATCCGAGTTTGCATAAAAAACTAATTCTAATTCTTTCTATTTGAAAATCTCGATTTCGGCAAATTTTGAGCTTAAAAACCCTTTTTCCGATCCTTCCCGCAAGTTGAAAATATCACCCAGCGATAGAGCACCATCAATTTAGTTAATCTTTTTTTTTTTTAATATTAAACTAATTGTGGCTTTTTGCCCGATTTTTGAATCGTGTCACTTCATAATGATTCGTAAAATATATTAAAACTGCATTATTGTTAATTTAGGTTACGCATTGAATATTTTCTTCATAGGTTTTTTTTTATTTCATCTAAAAATATACAAAGTACACAAATACAAACAATCAAGAAAATAATAATACTACAAAAAAAAGGATAACATGGCCATTATTATCTTCTTGTTTCAAGTCACATATTGCGCAATTAATTACATTTTAAATTGGACTTTCAAGATTGAACCCTTTTTCATTTATTCCTTATGTTATATTTTTTTTATTCATGTTTTCTTCTTTTCTTTTCGTTTCATTGAAAGGGTTTAGACCTAAAATTTTCTATTTAAAATCGTTATCAAAATATTTATTTTAAATTATTTTCATTGTTTTCTGTTGTTTCTATTTAATTTTGTTACTGTTATTGTCTTTTTTTTTTTTAATTTTCCTTCTCGTAATAATTTTTTTTTGTATTTATTTGAATTATATTATTAAAAATGGAATACTCTAATTTTTGTATTATACTGTTGTGGCTAATAAAACCCGAACAGTTCGAGTTGCAAGATAATGTTTTAGTTGCAGGTATTTTTAACATTTCAGTTTCCGCAATTTTTAATTGAATTTGAAAGATTTTGTTCGATCTGATAAAAATTTAATGAAAATCTGACGTGTAAACGATATCATCAAAATCCGTTCTTTAATCAAACTAAATTTTAGCTGTGTGGATTTGATTGCACACTACTGTATGTATATTCAAAATAATTGACTTTAAATTAAAGGGTCTTCAATTAAAAAATTATTTCATTTGTTAAATGAATCAAAACGTACAGATATAGTCATAAATATATATGTATCAAAGTATGTATATTTATTATATATTAATTTGAATACATAAAATTCAATTTATTACTTAAAATGATTTCTAGTACATGTACAGCTTAATGAAAGCAATCTGCAAATTATATGATTCATTTAAATTTAAATTCAATTTAAAATAAAGGGATTTACAGCACTAAAGATGCTGTTACAATACTCGCTTCGCGTTTTATTTAGACGTTTAATTAGAATACATACTTTTAAATGGAGCCTGTTACAATACAAATACAAAGCTTGACGTGACGCGAAATATTAATACGACGCGAGTATTAGCCTAATTTCTAATTTTACTTCGCGTTGACGTTTGATAATAAATTTTTTGAATTGGTTTACATAAAGTTTACTGATCAGTGAGAAATAAAATAATAACGTAAAAATAAAAATTTTTAAAATATACTTTTATCGAAACCAAACTATTCTTCTAAAAAGTAAAAATAAAGCTATTGGCGAATATTGATCATCTAGAACTATTATAAGATAAAACACAAAAGTATACCGAATCTTTCTGGAATGTTGTTAATGGAAATTTGAAATATTTGCGGTTTTAAAAAAATCACGAATATTAAAAGAACATCACAAATCTTGGTTTTTTCGGTAGCAGTCGAATTTATTTATTTGTGAAAAAGTATCTCACTGTAAATTTGCATGCCTGTAACACAATTGGTTTTTGAAACAATCCTGAGACATGCTAGGAGTTGTACGGCAGTAATCCGAACCAGTCTAAATTTTCGAAATCGATAACAGTCGTATTTTTTTATTTGTGAAAGAGTAGGTATTTGTATGTGTGTGAAAACTTGCTTTTTCGAAATGTTGCACAATTTTCGTTGCAACATTAAATGCACTACAAAGGAAAAAATAAATTATGTAATTGAAGCTTTGTTAAAAATGCTATGTGTGTAATTCTAACATTTGACTTCAGGTAAGAGCAAATAATGTTTGATAAAATGTTTGTACGAAAAAAACAAATATGGCAAGTTCATATACATGAATACAAGCAAGGAGCATCAATCCTGATAACTGTTTAAAATAAATAGGTACAATCACTTATAAAATTAAATTACTTCTGACGTAATTATTTTTATTTTATTATACAATGTGCAATTTAAATTGCTAAAAAGAATCATAGTCATACTTCATAAGTTGATCGTACTTTTAAAATTAAATCAATTTAAAAAAAAATATTTGATCTAAAAATAATAATAACAATGGTGAATAACAAATAAAATCGAATGATGAGATAGAATTGATCGGCATAATATTGTAAAGTTTATTGAAACACAAATACAAAATGGTACATGTAATATTGTATTGTATTGTATTTCTTTATTAGTTTTTAATAAAAACTTTTATAAAATCATTGTAAAAAATTCATTATTTAGTTTAATTACAAAACATTATTTAAATTCATTTAAATTCTATTCATGTATTCAATTAATTTTTTTTTAAATATTTTAATTCTAGTTACATTTTTTATATTCCCCGGCAACTCGTTGAAAAATTTGCACTCCCTTGTATAGAACGATGTTTTGTGTACTAGCTTTTCTATATAAGGTAATCTAAAATCTGCATTGTTTCTCAAATAATGGTAACCACCAACATATGTGCCTTTACATATAGCAGGGTAACAGCCTGTTATATCCATCCAACTTGTTATATCCATCCATTTTAACTCATTTATCATATCTCGAAAAGGTGTTCGTGTTCCTTTTTTGAGTATTATTCTCATTGCTCTATTTTGCAGTACCAGTAAATCGATTTTTTTGAGTCTGACTTGGTGGAACAGTAGTCATAATCCGGTAGTATTATGGTATTGTAAATGTTTATTACACATGAACGCGATAGTTTTGATCTGATTCTCGCTAGAAACGCAATTTTTTTAGACAATTTCTTACATATATAATCGCAATGTTCATTGAAGTTCAATTTATTATCTATTATTACTCCCAAATATTTGAAACTGTTAACACACTCAACAACTTCATTATTTATTCTAATATTTGAATTCCTTAATGATGTGTCAATATAAATGCATTTTAGTTTTACTTACATTCAATTTTAATTTGTTCATGTTCAACCATAAGTACAATTTCTCCAAATCTTGTAATAAGAATGAATAATCAAAGAATGCCAAAAAATATCAAACGTAGTGCCGTACAATATTAGAGCAAGAAATAGACAAAAATTAAGATAGAGCAGAATGATGTAAACTGTAGTCGAGCCAACAGGTGATTATGATGATGTTATCAGTAGAAGTCGTTTTTAGGCTAAAATAGTCCAAAATAATTTTTTTTTAAATAAGAAATTAAGGTGAACAACAATTTTAGACTATAATCTTATTACTCAAATTATTTATATGTATATAGCTACACCTAATAAGTAAGCGTAGAAACCCATTTTACGTTATGCAGATTGTAAAAGTAAAATTAGCTAGTATTAAATAGAAGTCTGTAATAATATTTCGGAAGCAACGTACTTCTTTGTAAAATTAATGTTATTACTAAAATCTAGACTTTTATTAAATGCAATATTAAATAAATCACTAAAAATAAGATACGATTCTCAATAAAAGAATAAAAAAAGCATATTCATATAGAAAATGATATGAAATGCTCTGAAAATATTACAATATAAAAACGAATAAGATTTATTACAGATCCAACTGTAAAAATAAAAGACTAATGAAAGCGAATAAAGTTGTATTCATTATTTGCATTAATTCATTCAGTTCTTCTGGAGCAAATGTTGTACCCGCGTAGGTCCCAATGACTATATCTCAAGGATACGTGGTATTGGCAGCTTTCCAAAAATACATTAAAGGTGCAGTTTATCCTTTAAGAACGAAAAGGACTTTTAAAAGCATCCTTGTTGTTTCAATGTTTTTGTATATTATCTGTTCAAAACAAATATGTATATTCGGCTTTAAATTACAAAACAGATCAATTCTTTTTTTCACAAATGCGTTTATCTTCTAAATTTTACGAAATAAACATAAAGAGTATATATCGGTTAGAGCAAAAAAACTAGATCTTTCCAATAATGTATAAATATTGAGCTTTTGGTAAAGTCGTGAGCTATTTGATTTTTAAAGAAAGATACAAAATTATGTTTTATTTTTATTTTAATTATCTACCTTAAACTACAATATCTCTATAACGGCAGCACCTATCATCATCAACTGAACGTTAAAATATTTTTCAGAACGTTATCTCACTTGCTAAAAAAGTCATATATCAATATACATTTATTTAACAGATCAATATAGATATAACGTTTTATATTACGATAGTTACGACGATTACAATTACATCTGTTAACGATAAAAACATTAAAACAACAAGGATACTTTCAAAAATCCTTTTCGTCCTTAAAAGATATGATATGTCATTAAAGACACATAGTTTTGACGAGCTTGTAACACCAGGTATTCATTCTTAAGATATAGTCATGTGATCCTACGCTGGTACAACTGCTTTAGAATTGCCTCGCATGATAGATTTTAAAATATGTAGTATTTTGCATTAGATATTGTACTCAATTAATAGTTACAAACAACAGAATAAATTTAAAGACAGAGGTAACACAGAATTAATTCAAATATTTTCTAAATGAAATTATGTTTCATACTCTGCTCCATCCTCTAGTCTTCGTCTGAAATTTACAGTTTACATACCATGTACTTACAGCTTCATTTTTTAATTAGTGTAAACCAGCCAATCCCAAAGTGTTCGTGTGGACTCCCAAGGGGTCAATGAAATTTATTAGGGATATCAATCATGCCCAGGGGATCAATAGGTGGTCAATAAGTGAATGATTATTATTGAAATTATTGCCCCCTTCAATCAAATTTCACATGTTTCTTAGCGTATCTGAAAAATAAAGTTCCTAATATTCACCCTGTACATTGTGTGTTGCACAGACAACATTTGGTCGCGAGAAATATTCAAGAGGATCTTCACGAAGTGTTAAAGATGGACATCAAAGCAATAAATACCGTCAAAGCTAACGCTTTGAATAGTCGCATTTTCTCACAGTTGTGTGATGATAATGACGAAACTTATAATGATTCACTGCTTCACACTGAAGTCCGCTGGCCAAGAGCAATTGTTTGGCATGTTTCATAGAAGTTTTTAATTCAGTAATAGAATTTCTTCTTGAACATAACAACTCTATGACGGAACAATTAATGAATTACAAAAAACATATATGATATTTGGTTGATATTTATTCTATATCTAATGCCACCTAAAACAAATTACAAGGAAAATATATTAATCTCATCGAAGCCAGAAAAATTATTTTGGGATTATAATTTTGTTTGCGTTATAATTTTGTTTTTTACTATATTTGTAGATATATTTAGATTCTAGGATTTCTATATTAAAAAATAAACTATGAGGTGGTCAATGACGAAAACTTTTTTTGAAAGAGGGTCAATGCTCGAAAAAGTTTGGGAACCCCTGGTGTAAACAATTCTTGTATGTAATTTTTAAAAGCAAAAACAAAAAAAGATGATTCATAACGAAAATCTCTTTTTGTTTCTTTTTCTCTGTCTCTTCTGTCTTTTGGAAATAATCGAATCATCAAATTTATAAAAAAAAATATACCAATTTTGCAACGAGCATATGCGATTTATTAATTTTGAATAAAAAAAATAGAAAGGATACCGTTTTATTTATAGACATAATTTATTTTAATGGACAAATAAAAAGAAAAATTAATTCAAATTAACAGTTTTCGTATATAAAATGGGATTAAAAAAAGATTTTGTTTTATTAAAGAAGCCTTTGTTGTTGATATCCTTCATGCTTAAAAAAATCGAACCAAAAATTGCTTTAACAATTTATCATTTTGTTTATTTCTTGATTGAAAGTATTTTTCAGTTAACCTTTATTAACATACAAAATTGTTTTTACTTTTTTTTTTTGTAATAGTCAACTAAATTTAAATTATACTAACTTATATATTCTTTTTTTTTTTATTTTCATTTAATAAACTTTTGGAAACAAAAAAATAAAAAATATTGTATTTTACGAGTCTATAAAAAGAAAAGAATTAAATCTCTGTTTATAAATCCAAATTTATATCACTCCTTTGAAGAACTTTTTTTTTTGTTAAAAAAGAAAGTCAAAAAATAATAATAATAACTATTTAAGGATTATATGTAAAAGGATCAGATATATATAGATATTATATATATATATATATTACATATATACATATATACATATATATATATATATTTATATAGAAAACATTTATTGAAAATTATTTTCGAAAAAAATCTTTTTTTAAATCTGCATAAACAAATTTAATGATTTTTGCCTTTTTGTATACTCTTTTTATTTTATTTTTTATTTCATATCCATCAGAAAGAATAAAACAAATATGAAATTTAATATAAATTTCAATCGCACTATATTCTGAAAATAATAATAAAAAAAAAACCAAATAGAAAAAAAATCCTTACAAATAGAACAACTTAGAGACCATTATAGCCAAAAGCTTAACACTTAATAGCATCATATTTTCTACCATATACAAATATGTTCTATTAAAGAGTTAGATGGTCTTTTTGACATTTTCTGAACCGACAAATTTTCTTTAACAATACAGTTGAACTTATTCAAGAGAGAAAAAGAACGATAGATATTACATATGGTGTCGGAATCAAATTACATAACACAAAATTTCATATGGACAAAATTTCATATAGACAAAATTACATATTTAAATTTTTATAAAAAATTTAAAATTATTTGCTTTTGTAATAAAGTACTTTCTTAAAAAAAGTAAGAATATTAATTATTTTATTTCTTAAAAATATTAACCAAAAAATCATTTTTTGAATATATATTTGAATTTTGAATTTATTATTCAATTAAAGATTTTGAAAATTTATTTTTCCACATTTAATATTAATCGGTAAAAATGTAATAAAACATAGTTTTATTACTTAGATATTATTATGGTCTTATAATTTTAAATTTAGTAAAATATTTAGTTATAAAACTATTCAGATAAATCTTTATAATCTTATATCGTGTATTATAACATAACAAGATCGACGACGTGGGGAGTATAAAAGCAAGAATAATAGTAAATTACACTACAAAAAATATAAAATGTTAGCAAGTGCTTAAGCGAAAAATAAAAATATGCAAAACCATGGTGAATACTTAAAACATTTAAAATAGTTACACATTCCACAAACAAAAAACAAATAGTATACAAAACGATAGCAAATAGTGGAAACATTTAAAATTAAATACCAACAAACCAAAAATAAATAATAGAAGTAATAAATAATATCAAATTCTATATTATACGGCATTCAATCATGGGGTTGTCAAATATTTAAAAATGAATTGTTAACGCTCTGTTGTATAGGTATATTGTACAGAGATAATACAACAGTATACAAATAAATTTGCTCACTAAAGAAGTAAACAAAATATGAGATAACTAAAATACAAGCACATTAAAATTATCGGATTGTTTATTTTAATAATTTCGAGACTGAATGATTAACATCCTAACTGCTTCAACCGCTTGGTATTTACTATATCTACAAGAGACAATAATATTGTCTACTTATCAATTTGTATTTTTTTTTTGTTTTTATGGTATAGCAGCCAATTTAAATGTGGAAAACTACATCTATTGTAAAGTAAAAATTTGCCTTCATAATCGTAAAGTTCCATTTTAATTTAAATGACACGAAGATGTATTCCAAATTAATTTCAAAGAATAATTGAAACACTTTGTATGCACGTATACATTCATGACATTAGCGGAATTCGGCCTTAAAAATTTCGTTACATAAAATAGTGAATAATATAACCACTACACTATCTCTTAGTCCATCTAAATTAATGGCTGTCTTTAATATTGACGAATATTTTTTGGTTACATATATAAAGAACCAAATCTGATGAATTAATTGTTTAACTACGTTTCAGAATATATTCTTCAATAAAATCCTAAGACCCACTTTAATATCTTATGTAAAAACACTAATTTATCGATCTACTACGTTGAAAGTAATAGGATTTTATTGTGTTAAGTTATAATGAAATTAGTACTCATTTGGTCATAAAGTATTAGGTATTATACTTTGATTTCATTATAAAGTATATATATTCAAGAATCAAGCAATTCAGAAAACAACAACAATTATACCAAAACAAATATGTTCTTTTACATAAAATCGTGTCTGAAAGAACTACTTCTGTGGAATTGCAAAGGGCATTCTCTAGTCATATATGTATTATAATACGTATCGATTCAAAATCGGATTTTTTATATTTATATTTTTATTAAATAAAATAATTAGTATTTTTCCTTTTTTTCGTAATAAAAAAAGTACCTTCATTACAAAACCATAAAATTTTAAATTTTTAAAAAAAATTTTAATATGTACTTAATTTTTCCCATATTTAATTTTGTTTATATGAAATTTTGTTCAAATGTAATTTTGCCCACATGAAATTGTGTCTATGTAATTTTGTCCACATGTAATTTTGTTTTACGTAATTTTGTCATGCAACCAGTACGTAGACCCGAATATGAATATAGTGAAAAGTTGAAAATAATAAACAAAAAAATTACATAACTATACCTTTAATTCTCACATAAATATATATATATTTGCAACACAACATGAAA
The DNA here is from genome assembly GCA_963942445.1 of Argyra leucocephala. Lineage (NCBI taxonomy): Eukaryota > Metazoa > Arthropoda > Insecta > Diptera > Dolichopodidae > Argyra > Argyra leucocephala. Next base: position 90,814,694 of record OZ012680.1, read on the forward strand.
AGGATATTTTGTATATATGTATACATATTTCATATATTTTATTTATTTTCATTTATGCTTTGTGTTTTTTTATTAAAAATGGGAAAATGTACCAAAATGATTATATTTTCTATACAAAATACAAAATACAACAACAACAATTTTAATTTTACCATCATTCATTTTATATTTTCGAGACAATATTGTAGATTAGATATCATGTTGTTGTTGTTTTTTTTTGTTATTTTTATTTAATTGTTATTGTCTGAAATTAAATTTGACGCATCTTGAACACACCACCAGCATTCATTCATTCACAACTATTCATTCTTCCTAAATCATGCGGATTATTGATACCTGAGCGTTTGAACGCGTATGTGTGTGTATGTGGTGAACTTAGCAAATTTTCAATAATTAAACTACATATAATAAATAATTCATTATAAAAAACTACTAACAGCAATATAATATAAAAAAAGAAAATCTAAATTGTAATATTATTTTAAATCAGTTGTTTTTTTTTGTTCGGGAAATCCTTGTAATAAAGCTAACAACATATTTCAGCTCATGACACTCATGAAATATATAAAATATAAATAAATAGTAAGATAAATGAAATTTTCGTATCATTTAACTTACTTTTAGTCATAGGCTTTTATTCACTATAATAATGACGCTTAAAAAATAAAATGTTTAGCTCGACGGCTAAGGCTTTAAATAAAAACTGTTTTTAAAATTCATGTAATTTAATAAAATTGTAGAAATATATCAATTACTCACAGTAAAATTTAAGATTTTTAAAAGTAATGAATAAAGAAAATAAAATATATTTTACATATATATCTTACAACAATAGCTTCCTTAAAAATATTTATCTCGATATAGTCAATATTTATATACATCGTAAAATATGTTAAAACAAAAATAAAATAAAATTTGAGGAGAAACTACACATAAATTTTCATAATATCGCCTCAAACCTGTTTTTCTCTTTATCGATACAATTGTTCCAGTGGTTTCTGAGATGTGCATTTTGGTCCAAATAAGAACTCCGACAAGAACCAAACCCTCTAAATTTATCCAAAAAGTGTTGCTATCAGAAGCCAAAATGAGTACGCAAAATGAGTAATTTGAATTCTAATATTAGATTCTGAGATATGAGTTGAAAAATTAATGACGAAGGTCAGGTTTCTGAAGTTTGTACAGAAAGTGTCATCACCAGAACCCGAGTTGTGTAAAACTTAAATTTCCTATTTAAGCCCAAGGGTATTTAAATAGACCAAAACAAAACATGAATTTTGATCGAAGAATTTCGGTCGAGACCAGAACCCCAAAATTTAACAAACAAACAACAACATTTATTATTAATTGATAAAAATTTAATTTTTGAAGTTATAACATGTAAGATGTAATAAAACATGGTTTTATTACTTATATGTCATTATGGTCTTATAATTTTAAATTTATTAAATTATTTAGTTTTATTTCATTTATATTTATATTTATGTTTATTATAATAAAAATTACAATAAATTTATTTGTAAGCTCTAGCAGTCTAACTATTTGGGTTATCGGCTTATATTTACTTTGAAGTCTATAAGACTATTCAGATAGTGGCGGAAGGCGTCAAATGTACTAATTAAAAAACGTTTTTATGATTTTTAAGAAGTACCTTCATTACAAAATCAAATAATTTTAAATTTTTTATAAATGTAATTTTGTCATGTAACCATAATTTATCTATTATACATGAAACCTATACTGCATAAGGTACTTTGGTGGACAATGCTTTTGCGTTTTTAGTAAAACTTTAGATAGAATTCTTTAGTATACACGTCATTTGGGCATAAAAACACTTTGATGTAAGTTAAGAAAGATGTTTTTGAGAAGTGACAGAAGTGAGAGAAGTTTAAAATCAAACAGTGTTGCTTAAACTGCTGTTGAAAAATTAATTAATTGAGCTTATAGTCAAGAAACTTATAAAAAAAATACAAATTATTATTTTAAATATGAGAAATTCAAAATTATAAATATTTTTTTTTTTGTTTTTTTTTATTTACTCCCATTAATTTACTCGACCGGGAAGCACGAGTTCAAACCCCGTGAGAACCGAACATTTTTTCAAGTGATGAAAATTACTGAAAGTAATTTCCAATACAACCACATCGGTTTTAACTAATATAATATAATAATAATCAATAAGCATATATATATATAAAAAAAAACAAATAAAAAATAATATAATGTACAATATTTACATAATATATACCAAATAATTAATATATAGAAAAAACGCCCACATTTCGAAAGTGAAAAGGACCTGTAGTTGGACTGCAGATTTATCTGCAGATCCCCACTGTTATAAATAAATAAATAAACAAATTTCGGAAAAGATGAAAATTAAACAAAAATACAGATTAGTTAGATATTTGTTTTTATTTTTTTAAATTTCAGGTCGTAAATACAACAGTGTGGTATACATGACGAATTAAAAATATTTTAAGAGGATACCTTGGAGTATTTTGGTAAAAAGAATTGTGCTAGACAGGAACTCTATTTTAGAATTTAGTCGGACCTACAGGGGGTTAGATAAAAATTTTGTCTTTTGGATTTGTGAAGAATTTCGTTATGTTGACTGCCAACGAAACGAGGTTTTTCACAAGCCTTCCATAATTATAAATTCGTTCGGAGAGCTAGTTGGCTTTTCGTCGCTGATGCGATGGGTCTTCAAAGTTATGGATGAATACGCCAAAGGAAAAGTTAGATAGATATCGGATGTAGTCTTCATTGAAAATAAAATAAAGCCAAGAAAAAATTGCTCATTAGTCCTGTAGGACTAGATTGCTATAGGAAGAATGTGGTTTAGTGGGTAAGAATACCACACACAATGTCAAGGTACGGGGCTCATTGTGTCTTTTGAAGATTCCCACCAGCCTGCGTATAAAAAACAAAAACAAAAAAAAAATACAGATTCGAAGATATTATAAACGCATAGCTCCAAAGATTGCTTATTTTCGAAATTTTATAATATTCAATAGCGGAACAAGACAATTTTAACATTACATAGTTTAATTTTATTATTAATTTAATTTCCTACATTTATGCTCCGCTGTATATAATGATAGAGTATTATAGTTTTGAATTTCGAAGCTTGCACATTATTATATGTATTTCTTGATACCGTAGAAATATTTAACAAGAAAGAAACGAAAAAAAAAAATACATACATCCACACAACATAATTTTTTTTTATAATTTCATATAAATTTTATTTGTTTTTGTTTTTTCAAATGTACTTATGTATATATTTTTGCTTTTTGATCGATGGTATCAAAGGTATGTGTACATAATGTACGTATACATTTTAACATTAAAAACAAAAATTAATTTTTAAATAAATATTTTTTATTTCTTTCTTAACTTATAACTTAACAGCGAAAATCTTAAAATAACTTTTTTTTCAAATAATTAAAGATAATTTAATTTCCTATCCAAAAAATTGTCGAAAGGCTATACACCGAGCAGTACTTCAAAAGTTATGAACGGTTTTGTCAATGCACCTCCTCTCAATTTGCTTTGATTTGTTTCATTTTAAATTTTTGTTTCAAATCGACAAATTATTTTTAACAAAAAAGTTTTACAAAAAGAAAAAACAACATGTATGTACGAATGTATTTGTTCAATATTCTATTGATGCAGATTAATTAATAAATATTAATGATTTCAAAATTTATGTAAATAAGACAAAAAAAATTAATTGATAAAAGCAATTGAGATTCTGGCAATGTCATACAAACACATGACAAAAAACAAATGACCTATATTAATAAGATCTCGATGGTTTTTTTTTCGAACTTTGACGCTAAACTTATGCAGCTATTAAATGCTAACACGATTAACTTGATTCTTAATTATATATAAGATAAAAATCAATCATGACAAATAATATGTCGCTAAAATATTCGAGTAAATGACGGTTATACCTTTAAGTCTACACAAATACTCAGAATGAAAGTCATCAATTCAAAAATCGTAAAAAAGTCAAAGTTATTCGTTTCTTCAAAATAAGACAATAATTTAGTTTTAGTTTTTTTTTTAGTGCGAGGGATATGGAACTTAGCAAATTAAATATCTATGGTTAAACGTCTGTAATATTTTATTGAAATTCTGAAGGCATGAACATGTAAACAATTGCAGTAAATTAGCAAATAGTTAGCCAATCAAGATGACTAAATGTTAAACGAACGCGTTGCACTTTGCAACATATAAAAAAATATGTAAGGGAAACTGTTTGTCGCATTTTTTTTTTTAATTACATAATTACTTTATAATGTTAGTATTAGTTATATATACTTTTTTCCATTCAAATTAAATATTTTATCAAACAGTTTGTTTGAAGAAATGTTGAATTTGATTAAAAAAATTTTGAATTTATTTGAAAAAATGTTGAGTTTGAATGAAAAAAAGTATACTATAATATTTTTTATTAAGATCATATTCGGATATTAGTTGTATACCATAACATGAAGGATTCCCATTCCCTAACACGTACCAACAAATACTGTTATAATTCCTGAAATATAACTATAGTGAATAATTTAATAATATTATTTTTTACAAATTATGATGTGTTTACACCCGATATATAAACAAACACACAAGTGATAATACATTCCAGAATTAATAGATACATTATTATTTTTGTTTTTTTTTTTTTGTATTTATTTTTTATTATTTTTTTTAAAAGAAGCCATTCGAAACCATTATAAAAATTAATTATAATTTCAATTAAGTTTAAATTTGTTAAAATAAATATTAATTATAATTTAGAAAGTGTAATTATTCTTAATTATGTGATTTTTTTTTTTTTGAAAATGATTTTTTGTGAAGTACACACATATACTTGTTTGCGTACCTATATTTTAAAATCAAATGCATATGTACATATATGTACGTAATATATTTTAAAAATCTACATAAGGAACAATGTTGTGCGGGTGCGTGTTATATTTATGGAATGTACATGTCAGTTTACCATGATATTTTTTTTTACTCTCAAATGTAAGTATATATATATATATAGATTGTTATTAGATTTCGAGATAAATATGCAAATTTAAAAACAGGATGATTCAAAGCTTTTTAATTGTGAAAGCATTGTCAAGTCTATGAAATGAACACTACAGCTACTTTAAGTAGTGTTTTTCCATACTAACAAAATAATCCTTAAATAAATTCTTTTACAAAACTACATTTATCACTATCAGAAAACTACATTTCATCACTTCCAAACTATCATTTCCATTTTATTTCAGTAATAACCAAATTGTACTATTAAATAATATTAAGGGAATAATGAAAAAAATATTTAATATCCATATTCACACAGTCGGAGTTCGAAACATTTGTAGTTAGTTAAAGAAATCCGAAAACTTACTCGTTTCATGAGCTGAATTTTTTTTTAGTTTTTCAAATTTTAGTTTATAAACATTTATACAAATTGTGTAAATGTATATTGTATAAGGACTAGCATGGAGAAAGCATACTCAGTATAGATATTCAGTATAGATATTCTGCACGAATCGCTGAGGACACATGTTTTCTGTATATTTTGGAGACAATAAACTTAACCTTATTACTTTTGTCTCATTCGAAATTATTGGCTAAGTAACGGAGGAGCAAAACAGTATATATATCATATGAAACAAGGTTCGAGATATTAGTTGTTAAATAAAAATCTTAAATTTGCATAAAGTTCAATAGTGATCTTTTGACATTGCAAAAACATTAATTTTTGCCAACAGTCATGATATAGAAGTTATGTGTCAAAATTAGTAGTCATATAATTTAAATTAATTAATTATTTAGTTAATAGTCTTGTGAGATAACCTCAACAACAACCTCAGGGTTGACTCAAATTAATGTATTTGAGATTGTTGGAAATACAAGTTGGCAATAACTATGGCAAAGTTACTATAGAATGGATGTTTTCAACATCTAAATTAATGAAATTCAAAAGAAAAAAATGTTATTCGAAAAACTAAAAATTTGAAAGCAGTTCGTAAATTACGCATTTGAAAAATAATATCCATCACAAACTCCCATACGCATCTGCGACATTTGAACGGAATACCTATTTTGCAGCGTGGTTTCCTATCGGCTAATGGTCTATACTGATGGCTACTACTCTTGATATATCAGTACGGTACGGTATTTCTGGCTAAACGTTTCTTGTTTTTATTGATTTTGTACGACGGCAATGATTTCCTCGAGAGAATAGAATTAACTTTACTAACTTTTATTTTTTTTTAAATTACAACGTCGGCACAAAAATAGAACAAGCTTTCGTTTCTTACAGACGTCTAATGAAATTGCCCTAAACATTAAATCTGATAGTATAAAAAAATATGTAGTTTATTGTTTTAATAAAATATATTTTGAAATCACCTTGCCCAATATATTTTATGCTATAGATGATAAAGTAAGTAAACCTTTCTTATATAAAGTATTACAAAATATTCAAATTTAATGAGGATATGCTGTTGAAAAAAGTAAACACATATCAGCATATCATTTGTATACATACACTTAAATAATATATATTTTAGAATAGAGAAGGAATTAAAGAAACAACGATGATACCAAATGAACAATGAACAAAAATATAAACGTAGGACCAGATTTTATCCTTTTCATACATTTTTATATTTTTGTTATATTTTTTTTTTTTACTTTTTAAAATCATGTTAATATGTATAATGTGCATATAATGTACATAATATAACACGTCATGATAAAAAGAAGGTGTTTAAATGTAAAGTTTTAAGTTTTGCCATATTTTATATACAAAATTCTCGTTAAACTTTTGGGTCATGACCTACCTATATGATATATTTTTTGTTTTCTATTTATTTATTTATATTTTTTTAAATAATATGAACAATCTTTCTTTTTACAAATGTAGCAGTAGTGGAATACAGCTGGTTAGATAAATATTAGTAAAAATTTTGTTAGTTCTCATAGGAGTACTGATTATTCATATACTTAATATAAATGTATTCGAAAAACAAGAGAGTTGTGTTGAAGTACCTGAAATCAATACGACATATAAAATCGGAAACGCATCTCTGTTTTTTATAGCTAAATATACTAAAAAATATCAAAAAATCAAAATTCAGAATAAAATAAATCTTTGCTTGTTGGTTTTGAAAAAAAATACCCGTTTTATTAATTTTCTATAAACTTCTACATATCTCCCTTTTGTTTAATTTTTTTTTTTTAATATATTTGAAAATATGTTCGAAAATGTAAAAAATGTGTATTTAATATGTTTTTAATTAACGAACTCTAAATGCAATTTTGTTTATAAAAAAAATGAATAATATTCAATTGAAGGGTTCAATAACTTTCGTTTAAAGAAAATGCAGCCCTTTCTTTAAAATTTGTAGTCGACCCTCTTCGAACCAGAACTGTGAAATACAAAAATTTTTTCGTTAAACGAACCTCTAAACTATGGAACACTCTACCGCCTCATGTGTTCTCCCAACTTGGAAGTTTTCAAAAAACGAGTGAATCAATTTCTGTTAAGCTGTCCGTAAATTTGTGTTACTATTTCTTTTCTATTTCTATTTCTCATCTATTCTCTTCTTATTTTTTGTATATGTTATTTATTTATTTCCTTTTATACTTTTTTTTATTCTATCGCTATACTAACTGATTAAAATTCTGTGAAAGTAGCTAGGGTGTTAAACCCATTATTTTGGCCATAAACTACCACTTTATAAGTATAAAACTAAATATTTTGTATAGTCAATTAAATTGTACCATATATTTGTACAGTATCCGTGACACTGAAAATTTAAACTGCAACGTCGCTACCATATTGTAGAATGATCGTAAATGTAAAAATTTTTTTTTTTAAATTGTCTCAACAATGAATTCGTTACTTATTTTTACAGCACAATTGGTTGTTCAATTGTGTATCTAAAAATTTGTTAATATATATTCAGTAGTCTGATGACTCATCTCGAGTGAAATAAAGAATAAGCAAGAAAAGTATAAAAGACTGAAAAGTTTGCCAAAAAAAATTAAGTAAAAAATAAGTATAAATTTAAGTTTAAAAATAATTTAAAAAAAATTTTATTTTCAAAAATTACGCATAAATATAAAATTGAATGTATGTTTATGTCCAAAAAGTATTTCTCACTTCCAGTCGACCTGGAGACTTGAATATTTCAACAAAAGTAGGGTTTAGGGCCGTGATATAGGGAACAATGGAAAAGTTCTAAAAAGTTATCAGGGGACTGAGTTATTTCGTGTTTTTCTTTTTTTCATGACTTCACTGTGTGTTCGGTTGTATATGCACATAATTAAGAACATTTTTTTTATGATTTTTTCTTTATTATTTTTTGCGTATCTCTCTTTTGTATTTATTTGTAATATATACAATGTATCTATACATTTGTATATTAATACATATATGGTATATATTCATATATATAATGTTACTCACATAGTCACATCTGGTCACATCATATCATAATGAAATTTGTTTTTTTTTTATTTTGTTTTTGTTTGTTGTTATTTTTTTATATGCATATTTAAACAAACCAATGGATTTTTAAAGAAAAAAATTAAATTTTATACTTATATTTTTGATTTCTTTTTAAACTTATAACTCAATAGCGAAATTCTTAAAATAGTTTTTCTTTTCACCTAATTAAAGAATCTTTTCCTTCAAAAAAATCTTCGAAAGGCTATATTGGAACCAGTGCTTCCGAAATTGTGAGCTATTTTGTCCCCACACTTCCTGCTTCTTTGCGGTAAATTTTTTTATTTTCATTTATTTTTAATACACGAATTTTTATTTTATTCATAAAAAAAAAACAAATCATTAGCAGGTAGGTAGCAAAGATAAAACATATTATATGAACATACATAATGTACATGATTTTTTTTTAATAATTTATAACTTTACTTTTGTACTTGATTTGTTTTTGTTTTTTTTTAAATGCACAAATCGAAACCGGTTTTTATTTTTTTGCATGTAGAAGAAATTGCAAATTCGTCACAATTTTTATTAAAATTTCGATTTTAGAGTGATGACTTCAAATTGTTTTTGTTTTTTTTTTTTTCCAAACAGAACCAATTTTTTTATTTATCGAAAAAAATTAATACAAAAAATATACAAAAAAAAGGCAAAAATTTGTTTCTGAATTTTTTTTATAGTTTTTACAGATGCAAACACATAACCAGTGTAAGTCTATATTGTCTAGCATAGCAATACATATAGACTTACCATAATATATTGCCTGCTTTCAAGTTTTTAATTATTATGGTTATTTTATTGACAATGAATTAGAATTCATATAAAAAATAAAACAATGTTGTATGTAGTTACCTTCTCCCTTCTATTTCCCAAAAATTGTGAAAATGAATGTTAGTCATATAAAAAGAAACAAATGTTCTTATTTTAAACTGTAAGAAATAGAATGCGAAAACACGAAATGTATGGGATAGCGAAAAGATGCAAAAAAATCTTACGGAACATAACGGGATTTACGAAATAATAACAGTATTATGGGTGGAGCAAAATTTTTAGGCAAATTATTTCAGTGGTTCAGAAAGGAACGAAAACTGATGAAGTAAGCGCTTCAGTTAAATGTTCTCGCATTTTGAATCATGTTCACATACCTTTATCTGTAAAAATGAGACTACATTTGAAAGGTGATACATCAGAAAAAGCTTTTGATGGCCTTCTTTTGAAAATTAGTGAGGGAATCATAGCGGAAGTTCCTGGGGAAATTGAGATCACCAGTGACATGGGATGTTGTGACCTTTACAGAAATTAATGTGTATTCAAACATGAATAAAGTTTAATCCAAATGCCCCACTGTTGGTTTTTCGAGCGTGCGATTCTACCATCAATAAATCATACTGCGGTTGAAATAAACAAAATTCTTTTGAATAAAATAAAAAGTGAAGAAAGAATAATAAGAGTCTGCCGATACACCTTCAAAAGATGATGGTACTATAAATTATGTTTTTGCAGTTCCTTCAACCTTCTGGATTACCACTCCACAAATTAAAGTCAAAAGTTGGAAGCCCCATTATGTAATCCAACCTACTCCGAGTGCGCTCCTAAAGACATGTAAGAATGCTCTGTTAACAGTAATGTTTTTATTTTTATAATTAAATCTGACTACCCATTCCAGTCTAACAGCCATCAATTTCCTGAAAATATGGTTTGCAACTTTTATAACTAAAACCCAAGGAAAACTTTAAGTGTTTTAGCAATTGACTTAAGAGAACCATGCTTCTCTCATGGTCAATTTTATGTAGCTTACTCGACAGTAAGTGGCAAAAAAATATTTTTATTTCAATTCCTGCAAATAAAACCAAAAATATTGTCTATAAAGAAGCCTTAATTTCACAGAAACAATAATTGTGCAACATGCACATAGGGTGATATATACATTACGAGCTTAGTCATTTTTAATAAACTTCAGGCAACAAAATTTGGACGTGTCTAACTTATTTATACAAATATTGTTATTTGACCCAATAGATAATTAAATCAAATTGGTGTGGTATAAATATACTTTATCTTATCGTGATCACGCCGCCGATTGTTTGTGTGAATATTTGTTGAGCATGCAAAGTTCCATTTGGTGAACATGAATATGGCAGCGCACGCTGGACCTTTGCTACAATATTTCAAAATTAGAAAGTTTATAAATTTTTGTTGAGCCCAAACAACGTCGGGTGACTTTGCTAGTCTTATATATAATATACAAGATGAACGACGTGGGGAGTAAAAAAGCAAGAATAGTTGAATAGTAAATTACACCACAAAAATATTAAAATTTTAGCAAGTTCTTGGTGGTGAATATTTAAAACATTTAAAATAGTTGCACCAAATAAATCATGGTTATCTCCGAGTTGAGCGACATCTATACTGTAACTAAAAAAAATTTCAATCACAGACAGTTTTTAAAAAGGCTTCATAAAAATTCTCTTATTTTAAATAAACACACAAGCTTATACGAAAAGTACAAAAACGAAAACAGAAACAAAAATTTAAAACAAAACAGAACAACAAAAATCAGATCAAACTTTTCAAAAATGATATAATAATTCTTAGTTCATTTGCTTTATTTATTTAAAAAAAATATTATAGTCGTTCCTTAAATTTAAGTGATACTTGTGACTATAACCATTTTGTGATGTGTATTGATGTGTAAAGTACATTTTCCTCTTCGCTCAATGGGATTACAGAACAGTGATGTTGATGATGTAAAATTTTTGTGGTTGCTTCATCACCGTTAACCCGTGAGTTCAAAAATATTCACATAGAAAATAATCCAAGTGCGTTTAGTCATACGATCTTGATGGCCAATTCACTAAATCATTTCTTGAAATAATGTTCCCATGAAATCAGTTTTTCTGTACAATGCATGAGACTTTGCACCATTTTGTGCTTTGAAAAGAGTACATCTGTAAGGGTCGTTACAAGGTCTTATGTCTTTAAAATATTAAAATGGCCATTAAAAACTTGACGTTCCACAACTTTACAAACGTTGTTGCGGTCTAAACTACAAGATCTACATACAATAAGAGCTGTCTATATCGAAAATTTGATTACGCCAAAGAAAAAATTAAAAAAAACACCCTTAAGTTGTAGGTATAAAAATTATTTCATATTTTCAGATGAAAATAGCTTCCACACATTTAGATTTAAAAGTGTTGTTTAAAAATAGTTTTTTGTTGTTGTTGTTTTTTTTTTATATATATAATATAGCACTCTTCCCCAACTTCAGCTTATTATATAAAAAAAAAACTTTCGAAATGTTAAAATTTATATTAGATGTTGAATTATGTCAGCCATTTTGAAAATTGAAGGATATTAAATTTAACAGGATATTTTACTGAGTTGAAGAACTTTTTAGTATATAAATTTCATAAAAATATTCAAAGCTATGTACTTGTACATATGTACTTGTATCATTACAGGTAAACTAGTCAATATTTAAACTTGTATACACAACCGAATATATTTGATTATACAATACTGCTGCATCCATCACAGTTAGTACATCTATAATATGAATTTTTAAAATAGTAAATTGGACGAATAGAAAAAGGCCAATCATTCAATTTAAAAGAGATTTTTCTATTCAATTTTTGATTATATATGTACTCAGTATAAATGGATATACTTAAATGCATGATTAAAATGAATGAATTTTAAATATACATATACATATTGACTTTACTATTTGATGCGAGTATGAACTAGTTTTTTATTTATATATTTATGTATATTATTCTGATTAACCCTCTTCGAAATCAAAAAACCTAGAAGGGGGTGTGTACTGAAAAAAAGTTCGTCTTATTTCAATCTAATGTTTTAAAAAAAAAATAATTTAACGTAACTTCTTACAATATAAAACAATTTATATTTCTTTGACCCCAAACTTTAAACTAACAGAAAAAACATTATTTGCATGTATACCAGAAAATTAAATGAGAAATGACCTATAAAAATTGTATTCATTCCTATCAACTAACAATAAGCTCTATAAGATATAACCAATTTTTCATTTCCAGTTTGGATGTATTATTTACAAATGCAAAGCTACATTAAAAAATACAATATAAGATTTATAAAAAAAAAAATAAATAAAGAGAAATAATGAATTCTGGTACGAAAAAAATAGTAATATCCATAAGGATCGATCTTCGAATGAAAAATTTGTTCTGATTTGTATTCTATTAACAAATTATTAATATTATAGAGAAAGCAAAGCATAACAGCTACACCGGACACTTAAAAAAGTAAAGAAGGAATAAAAATTACTATTTACATATATAAAAAGGTTGCTGAATTCCTAACAGTGAAATAGTCTCATGAATACCACATGATAATTATTTAAATTATTATAATGAAAAATAAGGTTACGATATGATGCCTAAGGCTTATTTTTCTAATACATCAGTTGAAATTAGTTTCACTCATTTTAAAGGATTCATAAAGCATAAAAAGTGTATGAAGAAACGATAAAACAAATTTATAAAAAAATATATAAAAAAATATATAAATTAAAGCCAAAAATTTTTTTTATTTAGGTACCTATGTAAAAATTGAAACAAGTATAGATTTAAGTGAATTTCATTCATACTAGGTTAATGAACTTTATTGATTAATTTTCCCCAAAATATTTTATACAAAACTTCTAAACTTTTTGAAATGATTTATTTATTATTATATATAAATATTAGATATAAATTTTTTGTTTATTTTGTTCATTTTAAAAATTTGTTTTGGTTAAAATTAGTTAAAATTAAAATTAAACTAAAATAAACCCGCATTTTTCCAAAATGAAATTAAACATTAAATAAAATATACATAGAAAAATAAAAACTCTAATCTATTCATGTTATTAAAGCATCACCCAAAAATATCACATTATGTTCCAATCTCCTGTATGGTATATTAGCCACCCTCTTAAATTTATTACTTTTGTTTTTCAAATTTCATGTGAAGAACGACACTTTGTTTCTCAGATAAGTGTATTAAATTACAAATTTACGCCCTATTAACGTAATAAATAACACCAAGAGGACGTGGAAACCAAAATAATAATATTAAAAAAAAAACAACAAAACAATTTATAATTCCTACTATATCAAATTTAAAATTCTATTCTCATTACGCACTGTGATTCATTTCTAAAATTTATTTAAATATAAAAACAAAAAAACAAAAACAAAATCAATCCTGACAAACTATAGGATAATTTTAAATTTTTAAATTAGTTTTAATGAAGGTTTTTACGAAAATTTGTTTCGGCTTTCAGATTGAAGGTTAACTACCTAACTACCTAACCCATAAAAAAAACATAGTTATGAAAGACTTAGAACAAGCCTCGGATATGGATGGATTAATTGGAAACAGACCCGCAACTTGTAAGGATTTTGATTTTAGAATTTGCACCTAGAATGTTCGAACACTATACAGCCCAGGTACATCTAACATATTGGAAAATGTCCTCACGCAGTATAAAGTTGACATCACTGCGTTGCAGGAATTGCGTTGGACAGGAACCGGAATAATTAAGAAAGAAAAATGCGATATATACTATAGCTACCACGAAAAACACCACATATTTGGATACGGTTTTGCAATCGGAGACAACCTAAGACGAAATGTTATTGATTTCAAACCAATTAACGAGCTTCTAGCCATAATCCGCATTAAAGGCACCTTCTACAACATCAGTCTAATATGTGTGCATGCTCCTACTGATGAAAAAGAAGAAACAGAGAAAGAAGACTTCTATGACGCGTTGCCCTCAACATGATGCAAAAGTTGTGCTAGGGGATTTCAACGCTAAACTCGGTGGAGAGCAAATTTTCGGCAGAACAATCGGTAAACATAGTCTCCATCAACACACCACCGATAATGGTTATCAATTGATCAATCTTGCAGCGGCGCATAATACGGTTATAAGCAGCACCAAATTTCCCCATAAAGATATTCATAAAGCCACCTGGCTATCTCCAGATGGCCGTACAACCAATCAAATTGATCACATTATGATTGACGCACGCCACTCATCGTGCATGCTAGACGTACGGCCATACAGAGGGGCTAACATCGGCTCTGATCATTTTTTGATTATAGCACTTTTCAGGGCCAGAATATCTAATGTTAAAAAAGTGCAGTCACATCATAATTCCAAATTTAACATTAGTAGCCTGCAGTCGCCAGAGATAGCCAGAAGCTTTAAAGAGCAAATTAGCTTAAATTTAACAGCCACACCTCCTTCAAACCATTCTTCGATTGATGATCAATGGAAAAGCTGTGCCAGTATCATCAAAGAGATAGCCGCAAATACAATTGGCTTCAAACCACGAAACACCAGAAATCCATGGTATGACGAGGAATGTGCATCAAAAACGTTGAAGAAGAACGAGGCGTATAAAAAAGCACTACAACGGAGAATAAGAGCAGCGAAAGAAGAATATAAGGCTAAAAGAAGAGATGAGAAGAAACTCATCAGGCGGAAAAAACGAGACTTCGAAAAATCTCTGCTCATAAATATCGAATCTCATAGAAATAGAGGCGAAGTGCGGAACTTCTACTAAAAAAGCCAAGCAACTGGCAGCTGGCTATAAGCCCGCTACAAACGCGCTAATAGATAATATGGGAAATTTGGTTACCGAAACGCAAGGGATATTGGAAACGTGGAAGCAGCACTTTCAGCAGCTGCTAAATGGAGAGCAACAACAACAATAAGAGCTAGCAACACCAGCACCAGTCATTACCAGCAACCCCCCACCACCCACTATAGAGGTTGTTTGCCAAGCCATCAGCAATCTGAAAAACAAGAAACCTTCTGGACCTGATGGACTCCCAGCTGAACTATTTAAATCTGGAGGCGATGTTGTGGTTAGCTGCATGCACCAAATCATTGGAAACATCTGGGAGAAAGAAGGCATGATTAATGACTGGAGTACCAGCTCTATATCCCCTATTTTCAAAAAGGGCGACGCCATGTCCTGTAAAAACAATAGAGGAATATCTCTCTTAAATATCGCATATAAGATCTTGTCCAACATTTTGTGCGAATGTCTGAAGTCCTATTGTGACGCTGTTATTGACAGTTATAAATGCGGCTTTCGTCCTGGAAAAGCAAGAAGCGACCAGATGTTCGCACTTAGACAAATCCTGGAGAAGACCCATGTGTTTCAAATCGATACACACCACCTATTTATCGATTTTAAGTCTGCGTACGATAGCATATACCACAGCGAGCTGTATGCTGCTATGTCGGAATTCGGTGTACCAGCCAAGCTCATCCGATTGTCAAAAATGACACTGGAAAACACAAAATGTGCTGTGGTGATTGGAAATAACACTTTTGACTACTTCCAGACGTGTACTGAATTTCGAGAAGTAGATGTACTATAATGCGACTTCTTCAATCTAGTACTGGGACGTATAGTGTGACGAGCGGAAGTAAACACGGCCGAAACTATATTTTTCAGACCTGTTCAACTACTAGGGTATGCCGACGACATTGACATCATTGCCAGATCGAGGCGGACGTCGAGGCCTTTACCCAGATTGAAGAAAACGCGAAACCAATGGGTCTCAAAGTAAATGAGAAAAGGACTAAATATATGTTGTCGACAAATAAAAAGACCTCTCAACATCATATTGATCAAAACATCACTGTCGGCACATATAATTTCGAGGAAGTTCAACAGTTTACCTACCTTGGAACCAGTGTTAATCCCACAAACGACATCAATGTGGAGGTACGGCGAAGAATAGCCCTTGCAAATCGTTGCTGTTTCGGTTTGTCAAAACAGCTCGGGTCAAAACTTCTCTCTCGAAACACCAAAGTACAAATCTACAAAACGCTCATAGTCCCGTATTGCTTTACGGATCAGAATCATGGACACTGCTTAAGGCAAGTGAGCATGCGCTTGGTGTCTTCGAGAAGAAAATTCTTCGTCGGATATATGGTCCTGAAAACGACGATGGGGTCTGGAGGAGAAGATATAATGCCGAACTCTATGAGCTGTACGTAATGAGGTGGACGTAGTCACGAAAATTAAAGTCTAGAGACTACAGTGGCTCAGACACCTACAGCGGATGGACGAAAATGCTCCAGCCAAGAGAATCTTCGAATCCAGACCCGAAGGTACAAGACGTCGGGGCAAACCAAACCTTCGTTGGAGAGACGAAATATCGGCGGATTTAAAGCAATTTCGAATCTTCAACTGGAGAGAATCCGCCCGTAACCGGCAAAAATTGAGGATGTTGATGAGTCAGACCCAGGACCTACATGGTCTGTTGGCCACCTAATTAAGTAAGATGTTAATATAAAATAAATGTATTAAAAAATTTACCATAAATATCATGAAATTTTAGCTAAAAAAAATGGAGAGTTCTTAGCTAAAATTTTGTGAATTTTTTTTTGAATTTGCAATTGTCCTTTGCATAACAAAAAAGTTATAACAAAAATAAATTGTTTAAAGTTCAAATTTATATTTTTGTATGCGAACACTCCCTTATTCTGCTATAGAAGAGCAACAATGATTAATTTAAAGTAACTTACTTATAACACAATTTATGTTATATTAAAACTTGAAAAAAGGGGTTCATAAAATACTGGAAAGAAATAGGTATTGTCCATGAATATGAAGTCTATTAAATATGAAGAAGTCCAGCTCGGTCAGTTTGTTTCAACTATCAATTAAATGATTCTTCGCTTATGAAAATTAAGGTGGATTTCCTCTTAATATCCGCACTACTTTTTTAACCAATCAAAAAATTGTATTTTACCCCCATACACAAAATCAACTCCCCGGACTATTTACTTCATACAATTTCTTAGTTAAAATATTTTTAGCTTTACTTTAGCTGAAGACTGCAGTAAAAGAAAAGGATAGATATATAATTATTTGGTAAATATTTTTCAAATAGCTAAATAGAATTTCAAATGTTTTTTTAAAAAAATACATGTTTAATTATTTTGTTTTTTTTTTTGTCGTATAAGTCTGTTTTGTTTCTAACATATTTTTTATATTTCAAGAGAAAAACAAAGTGCTATCACAGATTAGTAATTGTATATATATATATATAATTATTTACCTGTGGAGCTATATTATTACTCTTAATAAAATCCGCGCATGTAAACAATTTTTTAAACGTAAAATTTTTTTGACTGCCATATCAAATGTCATTTCTTCGCGGATTGAGAGGAAATCATAAATTTTTTTTTTATTGCATTTGTGTTACAATTATACTGTAAAATAAAATTGTCCGAACATTCGACCATGAAGATGAAATCTCACTTTAGTTCCATTCCAACTCTTGTGCTCACACTTCATTCAAAACTTAATTTCTAGTTACACTATGGTAAGATAGTGAGTAAAGCTAATTTTCCTTTAGGTTTTATCGAACGTTGGTTACGAAAACGAAAGAATTCTGAGATCCGTACCGAATTTAATTTAATATAGTTTTTATTATTGTAGTTATTATATCAACATTTTGTTTCCTATTTGCCTAACTTAAAGTCTAACATTATTGATGAAAACATTAAATTGTTATTTGAAGTATGCAAAACAATAACAAACCAAAAACTCTGGAGTGTAGCTCTAAATATCAGAAATACTATTATAAATGAAGCACATTCGTTTCTTTGATGTTTTTGGGTTTTATTTTTGTTTTAGTTTTTAATAATCTACCTATTTATAACTAATTTTGTTAATCGTGTTTTACTAGTTCTTTTTTTTGCATGCTTGTGTTAAGCATTTCATGACCCAATTCTCTCCTTACTAACACATTCTTCATTAAGGGCTATCACGTGCTTGTATTCCTTTTTGGAATAAAATTAAAAATATAATAATAAAGGTTAATGTTTAATTAATGATAGTTAATTGGAGTGTATGCTCGTTACAATGTTACATACTGAATATTTTAATTTATTAAAATATTTTTATAACATAGTGACCTTTATTTTTTTTGGTATGATCTATCAATTAAATAAACTGCTTTTAATAAGAATAGTTTTATTTTACCAAGTACTGTGATGACCTTGTATACGACACTCCTATACTCATATGCTAAATAGTAATATAATACTGAGAATGGGGGCTCCACGCGTGCGCGGCACGGGAAGGGTAATTGGTCACTAGTTAAAAAAGTTAAATTTAAATGATTATTAACTGCTTTATAATGCTACAAATGTAATTTTCAGTTTATATAATACAGTTTCTATTTTAGGTTTTTGTTATATAACAATGTCCACATCTTTTTGTTTACCCATTCAAATAACACAAAATATTTCCTTCTTTTAAGTTTTCTTGTAATATTTTTTAATAATTTGTCATCACTCCTAATATTGCACAAATTTATTTTCTTAATCGAATCTAAATTGACTAATCTTCCATAATGCTTTATTTCGAATCGTTAAATTAATTGTGCATTAGTTTTCTTGATCTTTCATCATCATTAATCAATATACTGATTTATTTAAAGCTTTTTTGATTGTAAAATTTACATGAATATAGACTTAACTACGTATTCTATTCGTAATTATTTTTCTATCCAGTTTTATAATGTTCTTCTTCCAAATCTTTTTTTTTAATTCCTCAATTCAATCAAGTATCATCATCAGTAAATCTATACATATCAATCTGTTTTCCTAACATTAAAATTTTACATGCAGATTTACATCAGATAAAATTCAAGTAAAATTTATTCCCTTTATTCAACTTTAACTCTAGTTTCATTAATTTCGAAATTATATTTCTCGCCGAGAAATTTAGTACTAACATTTTACATAATACCCTTGATTTTATATAAAGGGCACCACTAAATCTTTATTATTTACATACATCAAACAGTTTGTGACCATAAAATTTAAAAAAAATTTTATATATTTTTGAAGGAAATTTATGCCAAAAATAGCATGTCGCAAATTTTGTATAAGATTGTTAACACGTATTTACGTATTTGGTAAGTATTAGAATTAGTAAATTTAATTTGAAAGCAAAACTAGAAATTACATATATATATATATACCTATAATATATAAATTACTTTTATAACTAGGAGCCCTTGTTGAATAATTATAATTCAAGTTGATGCCAAAGTTAAAGTTTTTAAACAGTAATTTACTACCAAATAAAAATTTGGAGGTTAGTACACTTTATTTAGGAAATATAAATACTACTCCCTCATACACTGATTCGTTTCGGTATATATTCCCTACAGTAAGTGGCATTTACTGGATAAAATATTTTTGTAATTAAAGAGGTATATAGATATATTTTTAATTAAAACTATATGATTACTGCAAATGACCAAAATATAGAAAACAATAATTTGAGACAGTTACTTAAAAAAATCAATAGAATACATTTTCTTTAATTATGTTATGTTGAATGACACAAAATGGACATATTTTATTAAAAGTTTGAATATTATAAAACCAAATAGAAATTTTTTCAACCCGTATGCGCATTTCTGTTGTATACACAACTTATTTACATAAGTATTAAACGTTCATTAGGGAGAAGCGAGATAAAAAAGAGAAGGTGTTTACTGCGCAGGTCTTTAATTGCTTGTCTATTATAATTATAGATTTCTGGCAAAACTTAAAATTTTATAGGAATTTTTTGTTTAAGTTTTTGTTTTATACTGTTAAATATTGTAAGTTGATTTATCTGATATTATTTATACTAGAGACCCCTGTTAGTTAATTATACTTTACAAACATTTTTAACATTTAAAGTTTTTAAAAATGCAAAATGAAGTATATTTAGAAAATAGTAAATACCCTTTAAAGGACTGTTAGACAGATAGGACAGATTTACAGATTAGAAAATCAAATTTCATATTTATTCATTCATTTCAAAAAACCACATCAGTAGATATTTTTGTTTTTGAATTTATTATTATGAAAAATGAATTTTTATTACAAAATTATTTGATAACAAATTACGAAATATTTATTGGAATTAACATACATTTTCTATAACGTATTTTTAAAAGTAATGTTCAAAAAGTTCGAATGATAATGTTTTTTTACTTTATGGCTTTCAGTTGATACCTATAACTATAAGTATGAATTAAAATTATATTCAGAATTAATTATTAGTCTTGTAACTTATTAGGAAGTTTCCGTTTAGGTCAGAATAAAATTATAATATATTTTTACAGGCGATCTGATACGACTTTAATGTGAACTTTTTTTTGTTTATAGCTCCTTGCTTTAACATTCACGGACTATAAGTCAGTTATGATTTAAATGTAAAACTTACTTGCGACATGCATATTTGAAAAATACATCATATTTTTTATCACACATTTTTATCACAATATAGTTCTACTTTATTATCCTGAGTTGGTATCCATAGCCCAACTATAAGTATAAGTTAAAATCTGAATTATTAGTTTAATAGCTGTAGCAATGTATTGTAACAGAAGAAAAAACAAAACGTGATTTAAAAAAGATTACCTACTTTTCATTTTACTTTTAATTTTTATTCTGAGATTTTGTCTGCCGTGTAAACGATGTCGTACATGTTATTACTTCAAAAATTAAATTTTTATCAACTAATATTAAATGTAGAAGAATAAATTGGCAAAACCTTTATATATTATAATACGTATCTATTCAAAAATTTTTGTTTTATATTTTTAAGAAATAAAAGAATTAGTATTTTTACTTAATTAAATTACCTAATTACAAGACCAAATAATTTTAAATTTTTTATAAAAATTTAAATATGTATTTTTGTCTATAAGAAATTTTGTCCAAATATAATTTTGCCCCTATGAAATTTTGTCCGCATTATGTAATTTTGTCTTATGTAATTTTGTCATGTGACCATTATAAACATAAGAACATGTTACTATAAATCGAACATCTTCGCAACCTTGTTAATTTTTTTTTATTCTGGTGCGATATCTTATAGTGCGAAAAGTATCTACTCGATACTTATTAACGATTACTGAGCAAGAATAAGAGTTTCGGTTACTTTTCTATAAAAATATCTGTTACTGTTACTATTGTTATTGTTTTAACTCGAAATATCGACAAGAGTACCAACAATAAAAAGAAAAGTGTGGTAATCGAGAGTGATAGTGTAGTCGATACCGAGTTCGTTAGGAAAAATAAAATATCAGAAAAAGAAAAGTTTTTTTTTTGTTAAGTTAATAGTTTTGTTTATGAAATCAAAATAAAAAACATGAAAATGAAAAATCGGAAATATAACAAATCAATGTAAAATATCAAAAAAACGAAATCAAATTAAATAATGTACAACAAAAATATTTTATATATAAATTAAATTAAGTATTATGAACTTCTTAAGTTTACTGTTGATATTTTTTTGTTTTGTTAATTAACGAACTGAACTGAAATAAAGAAAAAAACTGAAAAAATAGAATCGTTACAAAAAATGCATATTATACTATACAAATAAATTGTATGATACAATTACAAAATGCTTTTAATTTTTCCTTAATAAAGTTTTCAGTTAACGAATTTAGAAGTATCGGTTAAAAAGTATCGAGTATTGATGATGAAAGTATCCAGTTCTAATGATTACTGGGAAAGTATTGAACATGCACATACCTAATATGTATTATTTTTACTATTCTCCATTATAGTCGAAATATTTAACCAATTATATATGTACAATGGAATACATATTTTTCACTGACACACATCAACTCACACCATAAACATAAACATAAGTTCAATACTAAATTCCAAGTAAAAACAAAAATTTTATTGAAAAAATTAACAAAAATTAAAATAAAATACCTAATAAACATTTTAAATTTAAACAGTTAGAAAATAACCTTTAAGGATTAAAAACATACATATATATAATTTAAATAATAAAAATAACAACAACATCAACAACAATAATAATAATAATAATAATAAAACAAAATGGGAATGGTAAAACGGTCATTTGATTATCACACAATTTAATTATATACGCAAAGACCATTAATTTTAATCAGCTAGCTCTTATATCCTTAATTCATATAACACATGCAAGCAAACACTCCTCCTCCCATCTAACACAGTCATCCTGATACAAAATAAAATATTTCAATTTTAAATTCAATTCATTTATACTCTCAATCATACACAACATTATGAAATTTGCATATACTTTTAATAATTTAACAAAAAAACAAAATAAAAAAAATAGAAAAAATTGTCAACCCTTACATAATACGAATTTTTGTGTTTTAAGTCCCTACACGTTTTATTAATTTATTTTCATCTAACACTATCGCATAAAAAAATATCTAAAACCATATATGAATGTGAGTGGGATTTCGCGTACGTAGATGCAGCAATATGTATACATATGCTCAGCTCATATGTACATAAATGTGCATAAACAACTATCTCACTAGTTTACATACCTTATCTCAACCCTAAAATAAACTTTTTTTTTAATTTTTATTACTGCAGTATGTAATTTGCATATTTAGTCAACAAAAATAAAAAATAAATAAAAATACATTCATTTACACGATACAAAGAATGAGAGAGTGAGAAAGAAAGAGAGAGATAAAGTGAAAGAGGAAGAATGAGATAGAATTCATTGAAAATCATTGTTAGAAAAGGATGTGCTGCATATTTTGATTTTAATTCAAATTACTTCTTGAATTTCAATAGAAACTTTTATAATCCTTTCTTACTATTATTATTTTTGTCTTTTTGTTTTATATATTTTTTTTTTATATTTAATGCATTTTTCATTTTTTATTATTTTTTTTTTGTTTTGTATTACTTTTTCCAACTTTTTTTTTATAGTTAGGTAGTTTTATTGTTGTACAAATGTAATGTAGTATAATATGTTGTATTTAATACAAATAAAAAATTAAATTCATACAAAATAAGAACAACTCAACCCAAATTCGCCTTCAACGCCAATTTGAAAATAATTTTTTTTATAACTTTTGAATTTTTGTATTTTTCTTAAAATGTGATCATTGCACAATAAAAGGATTACGACAGCTTTCCCAACAAAAAAACAAGTTTTACAATCAATTTATACCCTTAGTTATGCATAAATATAGATGAATAAACAATTCGAGTATATATACATAAATAAAAAACATATAATTATATACACATTAAATTAGTACAAAGGCCCTATTAAAAGAATATATTTAAATAATAAAAGAGGTTTCTACAGATCAAAAGAATTTTGTTGACGAAGTCTATACGAGAAATTGAATGTAGAATTTTTGAAACATACCTATAAGAACTGAACATAAACTTGTTTTATTAGTTTCTTGTAGGAAATGATAACGTCTTAGATTCAATATAAAATTGGGATTTCTATAATTTTCTTTTTATGCAATAATCAAACAATAGCATAGGTGCCTACCGTATAATAAATTGAATCCTGTACTGGTCTTGAAATAAATGTGTTGTTAGAAAAATCTATAACAACAATAATCGAGGTCATACTTTTGAACTATTCAAAGAATTGAAAGTTTTGCCTGTACGTAATTTACATTTTTGTCAAACTTGAAAATATTTTTCATTAAAGGCGGTTATCTGAATAATAGGTACTCTTCAACGAATAATCTTAGAATCAACCAAAGATTCCATTTTTAATGTACTAGTATTTCGTACTACATACCATTTTTTGAACTGTTTATTAGATTAATAAGAAATCAAAATATGTCTTTAATAACATGAAAACATGGCTTATAAATACTGATCACAGCAGAATCGAAGTTTTGTGGGATACTACAACTTAGCATATTTTATTTTACATACAAAACATTGATATTTCTGAAATATTCTGATGGAATTGTAAACTACTAACATATATTATATTTATTTTTACTACCTTCTAGTTTCTTTATCATTTTAAAACTTATTATTTTTATCCTTTTCGAGTTTTACACACTAACTATTAACCAAATTTTGTCTTTTTTGTTGTTTATAATTTTTCTGGTTTTTGCTATTCAACTCTTATATTTTTGCTTAATTTTTAAAATTTATTTTCAATTTTTATTGTAATTTTTCTGTAAACATAAATATTTTGAATTCTAAAATTGAATTAAATTAAAACTATTATTGACTTAAATTTTGATCATTGCATAAAGTTCAATGTAATTTAAATTATTAAATTTTTGAATTGGTGCTATGTATATTATTAACCCCACATTTTGAATTTATATTCAATAATTTTGGTTTTTGAACATTTCCAAATTGTGTGCTATCTCTTTTCTTTCTTTTAAAAAATTTAATGAAATCATATAAAAATTTTGTTTTTGTATATTGCATTACGTTCAAATCGTAATTAAATTTTTTAAAACTTTTAAGGCTCTAAAATTACTTTTAAGGCTCAAAAGATACTTTTAAGGCTCAAAAATTACTCATATCCTGGAAACTGTTCAACGACGTACCCAAATGACGACGTATGCTCCATGAGAACGTTCTACCTACCAATAAAGATGTAAACAATGGCTGTTTACAAAATATATCTCTCTATACATCTTTATATATCTAACTGTATATAGTGTAATTGATTGGAGAGCAAAAAAAAAATGTTATCGAATGATGAGGCAAATACGAGCTCAAATCCCGTGTGAAATAAAATTCGGTTCTTCTACTACTCACTGACAGATAGGAATCCAAGGCAGGTATTCCGTTTAATCCACATTGCCGCAACTGCAAAAATGAAAAAAAAACTCTGTAATACTTCTGCGCAGCATTAGTTAGAGTCAGACTCCGGACTTTAGGTGATACTTGCCCTAATAATATAGGTATTGTTGCGGAAAGCAAAATTGGCGATCTGATCAACCTTCTCAATTCAACACAGAGTCTAGTACTGAATTCCTTTAGAAGTTAATAATGGGAGTGTGATCTACTAAGACTTGCTAAACAACAAATAGGTCACTCAAGTCGTGGTATCAAAAAGTCAGAATTAAGTGCTAAATGGTTTTCAAGAAGCAACTGGAATGATTACTTGAAAACAGTAGAACAGTCTACTAATTTATAAGAATTTAGTTGTTACAAGAAATTGAAGTTCCGGAATCACAATCAGAAATCTAAGCTAGTCCGAAACCTAACACTCCCAGAGAGAGTATACTATGATGATGATATCATAAAACAAAAACATTTTGATATTTTGAATATTTTTTCTGCAATATTAAACACGCACCTTAAATATGCACTATTGAGTAATATAATGTTATAAGCACTTTATTTACATATAGAATTTTCAGCTTAATACTTACACATAGCCATACACAATAAATCAGTACTCAAATTATATATCTGTGACAGTAACAAAGTCAAAGATGTATGGCCCATAGTGAAGGATAAAAAGTCTATCCTACTATAAAGAATATCCTACTATCATAAACAAGATTTTCCATCAGTATGCTGGTAAGGGTTATCATAGGACACTCGGGCTCCGCTAAAATAATTATCCAGAGGCTGCAAAAATGAAGAAGGAGAAAACAATCCTACACCTTCATTGCATCTGCCCCGTATTAGTTCGAAAGAGCAAAATTCATTAAGTAGCCTAGTTTTTAGATTCCCTGAGTTATTTGGCACGGCCCAAAATTAAGTGATTCATTAAAAAGCTCAAATTTGTTTTAACAAGGAAGATCGGCGCGGAAACTTATGATTACAATGGAACCCTTTGATTTAAGTGTATCGAGATCCAAGAAACCGAACGCGGAACTTTGCAAAGCCATCTTATGACAGGTCGGAGAATTTATCATTGGATACTCTTTCAAAAATAAAGAAATTCAATTGTTACCAATTTCAAAAATTTGGATTGGTTCGGGCCGCTGCCGCACAACTCGTAGCACCTCTCCCGAATATTTTAAAAACTAATTGTGTTATAGGCATGAAAATTAACACTTAGATATTTATTAACAAATAAAGAGATATGACTGTTATCGATTTCGAAAATTTGGACTGGTTCAAGTCGCTGCTGTAAAACCCCTAGCACCTATCAGGAATTTTTCAAAAAACAATAGTGATACAGACTTGAAAATTTATGCATAGGTTGGTACTCTATGAAGAATAAAAAAATACGACTGTTGCCGATTTCGTATAAATAACATTTACAATAACCTAATGAATTTAACACAGCTTCGTGAAGGCCAAATTTCAGAAGACTTATCAGTACAACCACATAAAGTATTGAAGAATTGACTGAAAAAGTATTTCCGTATTTAGGAGTCAGTGTTAAAATTTTTGATGGTTATGTGAAATGACTATGTGAATTATCTACAAAAACTGTAAACTACGATTCGTTTTATTAATCAGAAAATACTGCAGAGTATTCCAGGGGGTTCATGCATACAAATCGATAGATACAGTTATCAATGAAAATCAAGCTGTTAATTACCGAACAGAGTTTCTTTATTCGTTGGATTTGACATAGTACAAATATTCTTTTTTATTGCTTTAAAAAAAACAACAAACATTTTTTTTCGTATAATTACATTTTTATTCTGGAACATTTATAGTTTTTGCAAATTAAAAACAAACATGAAACGATGAAAAATCATAAAAATACACCTATACATTTATCTACAGACATAGTTGTTGACTTTGATTAAAAAATGTTAAACAAATTAAATTAAAGAATATCCTAAATATACATATAAATGTGTGTAAAAACTGATATAAGAATGAATATATGTAAATAAATGTATATATATATATATACATAGTGAGGGATAATACTATAGTACATAATATAAAATATGTTAGTTACGATTTCGAGATTACAGTATTTTTTATTCTTTTTTTTCATTTATATTTTTCGTTATATTTAAACTTTAGTCTTGACCATCAAAAATGTATTCTAATCTCTATTTAAATTACTGTTTACAATATGAATTAAAATATTTGCATAGTTTTATGATGCGCATTCAAAAAATTTCATATTTATACATCTATTTACATATTCAACATTTTATATACTATAGATTATCTTATAATGTATAACTATATATTATATAAAAAAAATTTCACTTTGTTTTAGTAAGTTTTTTATTTATGATAAATTTAGCGTTAAGCTTGTCCGTTCGATATTTTTATATTTATTTATTATAGATACTCAAATGAAATTATTTTATCTATTCTAAATATTTTCATTTATTCTCTAAAACTCGATGACCAAATAGGTATACATACAATAATTTTAAGGTAGAATTTTGAATTAAATAACTTAATAATATCATGATGAATGTTGCCAGGTGGGTTTTATTAATATCTTAAGTTTTTTTAACCAAATTTAATAAGTATTTGGTGACCTAAATGGTGTAGTAGTTATGTTATTTGAGTATTAATGAAAAGTTCATGGATATAATTTAAATTTTATTTTATTATTCATAAAAAAATTAAATTTTATAAATTTGTTGAGCTATTAAATTAAGTAAGCTGAAACTACCATATTTAAGAAATCCTTGCCGGTTAAGAATAATAGTTTTCCACATTTAATTAGACTGATTTAACAGAAAAATTATAAATAGAAAAAATCTCGCAAAATACTGCTAGTTCCAAGTACTGAGAATATAAAAGCAAATATCAATTTAATTTAATTTAAAGGACTACTATACAAATTGAAACAAAGGATGCCTCACGAGTTATTTCATCTCGTAAAATCATATCTCCCAGTCGTAAATTAGTAATAAAATATCAACAAGAATATACATCAGAAAAAATTATAACAGGAGTTCGTCAGGGTAGTGTACTGGAACCTAATTTGTACTTAATATACCCGGGAGTCTTGCAAGAAACAGAGTACATAGATAATGCAACGTTTGCTGACGAACGAAATAGTGGAATTAATCACAAACACAAGTCGAACTGCTGCTCATAACAAATTACGAGAGCATTTATCAAAAATTTAAGATTGGCTGAAAATATGAAGAATCAAGGCCAATGTAAAGAAATCAGTACATGTTATTTACACCACTAGAAGAAACGATTGTCCTGCTGTAACACTAGATAATGTCCCATTAACACACGTAAATTCTGCAAGTACTTTGATACTTGGTATGCATTTGGATAGTCGCCTAAATTGGAGGGAGCATATTGTCAACAAAAACAAGCAACTTAAAATGAAGCTTAATAGTCTATACTGGTTAATAGAACATTATTCGTAGCTGTTAATGGAATGTAATATTCTGTTGTACAAGGGCGTCTTGAAACCCATTTCGTATTATAGTGTAGAACTGTGGGCTACCACACATAACTCAACATTAAAATACTGGAAAGGGTTCAGTCCAAATAAATGTGTCTGAAATGAAGAAATAAGAAAGGACTTAAAAGTAAAATCGGCTAAAGAAGCCATAGTAACAAGAAGTTCCAAATACTTTGTCCTATTGGAAATAAATCAAAACGATCTCGCAACACGATTGCAATAGGCTGAAAATGTTTTATCCGGCAGATCTAAGCAGAAGATTCATGAATAGTCTAATGACAAATCCTCACTAGGTCAATAAATAGGAACTATGTAACTTTGGAGATAAGTCAATGGACTCACTCACAAAATATAAAAATTTTTTTCCCATTTTTTAAGTTGTTGTTAGTTCTACACAAAGACATTGAATAAATAAATGACAAATCTCAGACCCTTTTTGAAATATCCTTTAAAATCTTGACATCAATCATATCGCAACCCGTTTTTTTTTTTTTGTAGTTTACATTTGTGTTTAAAATTCTTTCAATTTCAATGATTGAATAGTTCGTTATCAATAAGCACATTTGGAAAAATATACTTGTAAAAAGTGTACTATTGCTTGGTTTTCGTCATTTGATATATTCTGTTTCATAAGGTATAAAGGTGCTGATTTTTAAGTCTCTACATCACTTTTGGTTCATTATTCTTTTCTCATTAATATTGGTAGAATATTTTGTTGCAGGCGTTTCAGCATACTTATGACTCTACATAAGGAATAACTAGTTTGTTCTTAGCCAATAAATTTCATAAATAGTTTTGGATTTTTCGTTTTTTATGTTGTTTACAAGCGCTTTAACTTAGAGAATGAACAACTTAAAAACTTTAAACTTAAAAAACTTAAAACTAACTCAACTTAAAAACTTTAATTGCTCTATTGAAACGATTTTTATCTGTTGATGCCGTTATTGTTTTCCAAGTCTTTCTTAACTTTCGTTTTCTTCAATTTTAGATTTCAGAAGAGAAGAATCAATGTTAGATGTTCGGTTCTCTTTCGTCGTTCGGGACTTACTTTTTATATGATTTTTTTCATAGATGTTTAGATATTTAATGCTGCAAATTGCATCTTGACAACTTTTGAAAGGGATCACTAACGATAAGTTTTTGTCTAGCTCTGCTCTACATAGATATCCCAATTAGTACCTCTATTGGTATTCCAATTGGTGCAATATTGTTGTGTTATTCCTAGTTGTGAAATATGAAATTATTATGAAGAAATATCAGACTTTTCTTTTGAAGTTTGTTTTCCAATATTTAGCATTTCACTTGTGAAACTAAATATTTGATACAAGTTCTGAAATTTAAATACTTTATAAGGTTTTACTTTCGATTTAATAAGATGGTAATTCTATAAATAACTTCATCATATTTAAGCATATTTATAAAGAATTAGCATATCTATACATTCTACATTTTGAATTCCGTCTAAATTTGTCTCTTATTCTATACATATATATATATATATATATATATAAATATTTATTATACTATACATAAACACATCAACATAATCATTCATCGTCCTACACTTGTTTTAAACAAATGAGAATACATACATTTAAATTATTTCTATTTACTTAACAAAGTCAAAATAAATTTACTTTAAAAAAAAAATTGTTATTTGTTAAATGTTCATTCTATGCTGCCAGCCATTACAACAATGGTATTTTACATTATATTATGTATTTATTCATCCTTTAATTTTTTTTTTTACTCACTCATAAATTTGGTCAGTAGATGTCAGTTAAATATCAAATATTTTCCAAAAATTTAAAAATGTTTTTTTTTATGTTTTGTTTTTTTACTTTTCGTTTTTACAAGAAGACCGAAGAGTTTGAAATTTCAAATATAAATTGTTTGTATTAAATTAAATTTATTATTATCATTTATAGTTTTTAAATTGAAATACAAATTTCGAAATTTAATTCTAATTAGGGTCTACTTATATAAAATTGAATTTAAGTTTTTTAAGGGATAAATTAACATAAAATGATTCATCAAATTTTAAATTTTTATGATTTTGTACGTTATTGTTGGTCGTTAGAATTATGAGTCTCATCATAATCTGAATGAAAATTTATTTCAATTCAATTCTTAGAAATAATTTAATATGGTTTTAATTACTCACTTGTTGAGGCCACAAAAACGTGATTCTGAGTCTTGGAGAAAAATAGATTTTAATTTGAAAATACTTTTGGCTGCAGTATTTTTTATAAATAATTTAATGTGATTATTGTTCACGTTTTGTTGAATATTATGATGATTATTGTTCACGTTGGCAAATGCGTCTTTAATTTTATGGTTTTTGCATAGCTGCATTAATTGTAAAGCTTTTTATATTTTCTTTACATTTTCGTCAAATTCGACGGAGAACTTTGCTTGTAAACTTCTTTGACATCTATAATTACAATAGACAAGACAAACATTTAAGGGCCTGCGAAGTCGGAATTTATCTTCTTTCCTCGAAATATAAATAAATAATAAAAACAAACAAAGTCTTATAAAAAAAATTGAGTTCTATCTGATATTTTCGATATTTCATTTTATAAATATTAACCTAAAACTTTAAACATTTTTTTTTTGTGGTTTGCTATTAATATTCTATAAATTGTTGTCAGATACTTTCAACATGTCAAATGTTTATTTTTATTAAAAAACATTTTATTGTGCCCTTTCAAATAAAAATTAATGTTTTTTTATTCGGCAGCGTATTTACCCGAGGGTTTTTTCTAGTAGTTATATAAAGTTACGTATGTAGAATAATGTAACGGATTAATTAAAAATAAAAATTACGGTACTGCGAAATAAGTTCGACTGAAATAACTTCGATAATTAAAAGTAAAATAAATTCGATAATAAAATTCACAATATTTTGTCGAAGTTATTTCACTTTTAATTGTAAATTTTGGAATGCTAAAAGGCTTATTTCATAACATAGCCCTTAGGATATACTCAACTGTAAAACATGTACATATATATATGTATATTTATATTAATAAAATTCCCAGTTTCACAACACATTTGTTGGTGTAAAATTTAATGTAAATCATTTTATCTTTATACTTGAAATTTGAGTATTATGACGATGTATGAACGGTAACACCAAAAGGTACACCAAAAGTTCGATTCACTCAAAATAAGACTCAAAAGGGTGAGAACAGGTATATTCTATCTAGATTTAGAGATCATAGAATTTATGACAATGTGAGGCTGTTCCTAGCGTATTTACACGACCATCCAGATACTGCATGCCTAGATGGCAAAACCAAAGTCAACATTCAAATTTTAATTCAGCAAGAAGGATTGCCAACCAACTATGAAGCTCTTCGAGAGCTTTTCATTACATATCATGAATCTCTAGGTGTATCTAGCGAAGTTGTTCAGAAGGATCTAGCAACATATCGTAAGCACGTCTCAACAAAAAGGATAAAATATTTTCAAGGCCCTAAAGGCAAACATGAGAAACCTCAACGTCCCTAACCTTTTAAACGTAGCTCTAAATCAACCAACCTCAGTTTCTGCTTCTAATAACACTCCTATTAGTACCTTATCTATTTTCTATCAAAATGTTCGGGGTCTACGTACAAAAACTTCGAATGTGTTTCGTAACTCCATTACTCTTAACTTTGACGTTTACTCTTTAACAGAAACCTGGTTGACTAATTCAATTCAGTCCTTAGAACTATTTAACCAATCCTACACTGTTTTTAGAAAGGATAGGTTTCAACAAACTTCTATCACCTTAAATTCAGGATTTGTTGCTAAAGGAGGGGGCGTTCTGGTGGCAATTAAGAATAGCTTTAATGCTATTGAGTTGTTTCTTCCCCATTGTGATTCACTTGAATTAGTTGCTTTAAAAGTTGAACTTCTTAACAAATCGCTTTATATTGTTTGTTGTTATATACCTCCAAAATCTGTTGTTGACATATATTCTAACTTTAAGCTTTCTCTTGACCATATCTCAACCTTAATGAATCCCTCTGATGAATTATTAGTTTGCGGTGACTTTAATTTACCGAAAGTATCATGGGTACATCACGAGGATGAACCATATCTAATTCCACTTCAGATTAATTCTGACTGTGAATATACTTTACTGGATGGTTGTAATTTAAATGGTCTTCAACAAATTTCTTCAGTGACTAATTGTATGGATAGGCAACTTGATCTTATTTTTGTAACAGATTGGGCTAATTATACTTTTAGTGTTCCTATTATGCCATTAGTAAATGTTGATAATTTTCATCCTCCTATATTTCTTTCATATTGTTATAATAGCCCAGTATTACCTGCTTATGAACTATCTTATAAATATAATTTTGCCAACGCTAATTTTTCTGCGCTAAATAATTTTCTTTTATCAATTGACTTTAATTTTATAGTTGAAGATGATGACATCAATAAGGCGGTTTCTAAATTCTACGAAATTCTATCTAAAGGTTTGGAATTGTATGTACCCTTGGCTCGTAATAGAGACCTTAGTTCTAGTCCTCCTTGGTTTAATCATGAAGTAAAAAAATTAAGAAATAAAAAGAATAAAGCTTGGAATAAGTACTTAAAAGAGAAAACCAATAAAAACTATCATGAGTTTGTAATTTTGTTCAACTCCTACAAACTGACATTAGATTTCAGTTATAAAAACTATTTAATAAATGTTAGCTCTCAGCTAAGGATTAATCCTAAGTCCTTTTGGAAATTTGTCAACTCCAAACGTAAATCTGATCAATTTCCCGTCACCATGTCTTTTAATGATGTTAGTGCTAACTCTCCGAAATCTATTGCACATCTCTTCAAGCTATTTTTCTGTAGTTCTTATTCAGAAAATCTCTTTGAAGTTGATGAAAATAATTTTAATCACATGATAAACCAACCTGAAAACCAAGTTATCTCAATAGATTTCTCTACTCAGAAAATAAAGAGTTATTTGAATAATCTCAACAGTGATGTATTTCCTGGACCTGACAAAGTACCATCTTTAATCTTAAAAACCTGTTCTGAATCTTTTGCGTTACCATTATCCCTTTTATTCAATCGATCGTTTACTTCTGGAATATTTCCACAATATTGGAAAAATTCATTTATTCGCCCTGTTTATAAAAAAGGTGCTAAAAATATGGTCACAAATTACCGTCCAATAGCAAAACTTTCATGCATACCTAAACTTTTCGAATTAATAGTTTTTGATTCAATTTATGATATTTGTTCTAAACATTTATCAATTAATCACCATGGTTTTGTAAAGAAAAAATCTACGGTTACAAATTTAGTTGAGTCTTGCTCACACTTCCTGAACACTATGGAGGCTGGCTTTCAGACTGATGTCATTTACACAGATTTGAGCAAGGCATTCGATTTACTGCCTCATAGTGTTATTTTATTAAAACTTAAAAAACTGGGATTTCCTAAATTTTTTATAATGTGGATTAAATCATTTTTATCCAATAGATCTTATAGTGTAATGTTTAGATCAGCTTTTTCTGAATCATTTTCTGCCACCTCTGGTGTACCACAAGGCAGCCATCTAGGTCCCTTACTATTCATTATCTCAATTAATGATGTCAACAATCTCATTAACAATAGTAACGTGATCATATATGCTGATGATATGAAAATTTATAAAAAAATATCTTCATATAATGATTGTACTGTACTACAGAACGATCTTGATTCGTTTTTTAAGTGGTGCGGCTATAATAATCTTCTCCTTAATATTGATAAATGCGCTGTTATTTCCTTTACTCGTAGATTGATTCCAATAATAACTGATTATACTTTTAATTCTAAACTAATCAACCGAGTTTCTCATTTTAAAGACCTTGGCGTACTTTTTGACGATAAACTCACATTTAAACTTCACTTTAATAGCATAATTAACAAGGCAAATTCTATGTTAGGTTTTATTAAAAGATGGTCTAAGGAATTTGATGATCCATACATTACTAAATCTTTATTCACTACTCTTGTTCGCCCCCACCTTGAGTACGCAAGCCCTGTCTGGTCACCTCACTATTCCACTCATATTAATAGAATTGAATCTATTCAAAAAAATTTTTTGCGATATGCTCTACGTAATCTTCCCTGGTCTAACCCAATAATCCTACCTCCATACATAAATCGTCTGAAGCTTCTTCAGATGAACACATTGCAATCAAGAAGGGTTGTTGCAGATATCTTATTCATATCCCAAGTATACAATGGTGAAATTGATTCCAAAATTATAAAAGATCAGATTAACTCGTACATTAACACCAGTACGCGTTTTCGTATAGAACATCTTTTTAATCTTCCTTTCCATAGAACTAATTATGGTAAATTTGAGCCAATTAATAGAATGTTAATGGCAGTTAATCAATACAAAAACAGTGTTGACTTTTCTTTGAACAAAACCAGTTTAAAGAAAACCTTGTTTCACTTGCTTCCTTAGTCCTCCTAATTAATCTTGTTTTTCCGCTACTAATATTAACTAGTTTGTAGTGTTATAATTAACTTTTAATACTTTTAATAACTTTACATCTTCTCTTTTTTTTCTGATGAAATTTATTATATCTAATTTTGTTTTTTGTTTTTTATAAAAACTATGTTGTATTAAATTTCAAAGTAATTTAAACTTTAAATCATAAATCTTATTTGATACATTGTGTTAATTCAAAATTTTAATAATTAAATTGTATTATATTTTGTAAACTGTTTGAACTAAATAGTAAATAAATAAATAAATAAAATAAGTAATTGATACACTTCGTTACATTTTATTAAGCAATTAGAATAAAAATAAAACCATTTAAAACATGTAAATTAACCGAAAATAACCGTTTTTACAAATTATAGTTTTTTGCATAATTTTTTTTATTTTAAATATTTGTAAATGTATCAGGAAAAAATAAACAAACTATTTTCAGTATTGCAATCAATTGACAAGCTATTTTTTTTTATAAGTTCTAATTTTTTATTAAACTGTTGTTTGGATGCAAAAAAAAAACAAATTTTAATTGAACCCCAAATCATAACAAAAAAAAAATATCTAAAAGGATGCCCCACCACTAAAAAACGATTAACTAAATGAATTTTAATTTTTTTAAATCGAAATAGCATTTTAGTCAAGACAAAACGGTGGTAAAATTTAAAAATAAAAATCAATTATTTATTATAAATTAATTTTTAGTTTTTGTTTTATAACTTCATAAAACAACAATTCAAATGAATTAATTATAGATGTATATTATATCTATACATTTATTTATATGTATTTTATGTTTTTATTAATTAATCATATAATAGATAGATATATTTTTTTTCAAACTCAATAATTATGTACCATAATAAGTACATTTTTAATTTTTTTATGAATTTAATTTTTGAATTAAACATAAAAGATAGACAGTGGGAATTTAATTTGAAAAGCATTTGTTAACCTAGCTTGGAAGTTGTCTAGCTAATCTAGCCCTCAATGATTTAAAAAGTCCTTACACATATAAATTTTATTGTCACTGAAATTATGAGCATTGTGAAGGAAACGTTTTACCTGCGTAGGACCAAATGACCATATTGAAAAGATACTCGTGGTTTCCAGCTTTCCAAAAATATATATTTTAATGGCGCATCTTACCCTTTAAGGAAGAAAATGTCATTTAAAAGCATCCTTGTTGTTTTAATGTTTATTTTAAAATGGCGTTTAAAAGCATGCTTACAACATAATTCATTGGAAATTGTTTGCTGATATATCGACGAAATTGTTAGACAGAAGATACAAAAAGTGTGATAGAGAAACAATAATATAATATCGGGAGAATGACCACAAGTACCGGAGAAATATCGAAGAATAATGCCGATACTATAACCCTAACATAAAAAAATATGTATGTACTCACACAACAAATTGTTGAGAGAATTTCGCATACTACGATTGCATCTTATGGATAAAAATACCGGCCAAACATTTCTAATGAAAACCGCACATTCCTAGACTGAAAAAAAAATAAACGTCATGTTATCATGACAATGGCGTTACTGACATTTTTTAATAATGTTGGTGCCCATGTTTTATTTTGAAGAGTAAGATCTCCACATTTTTATGTACAGGCATATAAAACTGCGTAAAAAATATTTTCTTTCATACTTGCTACCTGACGGTAGAAAATAAAAAAAAAATGTTTAGAAAATAAAAATTTGTTTGTAGGAAGTGACGATAAAACTGGAGCTGGAGCGTGCCTACATTTCATTTGCCTATACTCTCTATAGTATAATTTGCCAGAATTACCATTTGCGTGCTTTTTCATTTGTCTGCATTCCATTTGACTGAATATGCTGTATACTGAATACGATGAAAATTATCCACATACATATACATATATATATATATATATATATATATATATAATATATACATGGAATGAATATATAATATATATGCGAGATTTTGAGTTAGATGCAATTTCGAGTTTGATTCAAAATCAAAGTTCTACGCCTTTTACAAAATATTTATATATTATATCAAATGAAATGCAGGCAAAAAATAAATGAATTATCCACTAAATATAATTTTTTTTTTCATAATTTTCCAAATATACTGAATTAAACTCGCAGCACATTAATTGGATTAAAAAAAAAAAAAAATATGAAGAACAACAAAATAGTGACAATTAAAAATTTTAAAGCAAATTTCAATTAAAAGTTAACCAAAATTAAAATGACCACTTATCGGAATCGAATTCAAATAATAATTACAAAAGAATAAAATCCATATAATAAATTTAAATATACAGCATTTTCGAATCAACTTCAGATTTTTTCGAAATAAATTCAAAAATTTTTTGAAATTTAATTTTTATACTTGATAAAATTTTTTTTAAAGTTATTAAATATTACATCCTGGTCCTAGTTTTAGTTTAGTTTGAATATCATTACTCAGCTCATAGCGTTCGATAAGTTACTTTCTTCGCTTCCACCTCACTTCCTTATTTTCAATACCACATATCAATCAAAGAATTTATCTTCAATACAACAATTCCATTATTCTGATTCACAGGGTTGAACTGAAAAAATGAACAATACATTCTCTAATGTTTTTATGTAGAAATTTTTAGAGAAGATTTGTTGACAAACCTTCACATTGATGTCCTTGTCGAATTCTACATAGTTTTAAGTTTAAGTGAACGTCTGAACTAGACGTAGAACAATTTGGAAACTTCAATTGATGCAAAACCGCCCCAAAAGCTTGGATGGTTTATCTATAATGTCGATCAAGTAAATTAAGCCAAAAATGTATTGTAAGAATAATAATCAACATAATGTGTAATATTTCAAATAATTTTAAGTTTTTTATAAATGATACAAAGATACTTGTATATTGGTATATATAATGTCAACTAATTTATTTTATACATGTATCTGCTAATGCTATTGAAGACTATATCTATTGTAGAGCAACGTTTTGTAAATTTACACTGATGATCAAAAGGATCAACTTTTTTCATTTATTTTATTTCAATGACAAAAGGCGTTTTCGTTTTTTAGTTCAGATTGAATATTAAATGTCAAAAAGTGATTTTTATTTTAGAACAAAATAGATGACTCAAGTAAACCATTTTAAAATTTAAAATAAATGTGAACAGTGAATTTTACAATTTAAGAAATAATGAACGACGATATAAGCTGTGATGGTAAATAATTAATATTTAATCGAAAATAAATATTTTTTAAACTTTTTTAAAATATTTTTTGATCGTTAACATTTAGTGTTTAAGTGGAGTAAGAATTCAACGCTCTTTCTAATAGATTTAATAAAGAAAATAGACAAAGGAGTCAAAAAAGTAGTCTACATGGAAATTGCAAAGGAAATAACTGAGACAAATAATGTAAGCCTTATACATATCAACAAATCGATTCAAAAACCTTGTACCCGATTCGTTTTGGCGTAACATTGAGATGTCTTTTGGGCCGATTCAGGAGTGGGCCATTTGATATACTTATTTCGTCGATTTAATTTAATAATAATATAACCGATGCTATTATTTTCCACACAGTGAAACCCCAAATTTATCAGCAATTAATCTAAGTGTTATTGGAAAACTTTGGTACAATATTTGCGGCATAATCCTGATTTTTTATTATTTGTTTGTAAATTTTAAACTTTTGTAAATTCAAAAATTTTAAGTTTAAATTCGAGGAT
The DNA here is from genome assembly GCA_963942445.1 of Argyra leucocephala. Taxonomy (NCBI): domain Eukaryota; kingdom Metazoa; phylum Arthropoda; class Insecta; order Diptera; family Dolichopodidae; genus Argyra; species Argyra leucocephala. The sequence continues at coordinate 90,853,626 of OZ012680.1, forward strand.
TGACAATTTGAACAATAACAAAATAAAAATGACAGTTTACTTAAATCGGGTTTTTTTTATTAAATTTGACCGCTCGGAGCTACTCTGTACATGCTCTGCTCAGAGCGTGCTCATTTGAGTCACACCGCGCTCAGATCTATACACTGAACTAAAAAACGAAAACGCCTAAAGAATACTATACGATCAAGTTGCAAAACAAGTATATCATTTTTTTTGTCTTCGTCGAGGATCGAATCTTTCGGTTGAATGACAGGTGCTTTACCTACTGCGCCATCCACCGTGTAATATCTTTTATGTTGAAAAATTAAATCGGCGGTCAACAATTTCTTGATGATTTTATAAATTAGAATTTTTGTATGTTTAAATGACTTTTGTATGGCGTGAAATGTTAATTTTAAATTTCGAATTGAAAATTAAATAAATTTAAAAAAAATATTTGATTTCGGCACGTTCTAAATATTCGATCATTTAAAAGAATAATAATGAAAATCGGTTCAAATATTTGTGCCGTACAAATGATTTTATTGTGAGATTAACTAAACTAGAGACTCTAAACGAAATAAACAAAGCACTATTTAAATTTAAAAACGTAAAAACTAGTGTCAACCCTAGTTGCTTTGGTTTTAACATATTCTACATTTTCTTAAACTTAACTAAGTTCATAAACATAGTCATTTTATTGTAAGTCAAAAAATATATATGTAGAACGTTATTTCACTAAACTCCACCACAATTTGAAAATTATTTTATAATAATATATTTCAGTTAAAACTATGTCAAAACGACAACTCTAGTTACACGTAACCAACCATATATAATGAGATTTGAGTGCGAATAATTTATTATCACTTATTTTTAATACATGTACGAATAAAAATTACATAAATCAGAAAATTGAGAACATAAAACTCATAACAATTTAATTTATATACAACATGTATAACATCTTATATTATATACAATTTAATATGTGTTTTATTTGTATGTAATGATACATATATTATGTTAGTATATATATAAAAGAAGTATTTATACGTGAAATTTTTATGGTAAAATTATTATATAAAATAATTTTAAATTGTTAATAAAAACAAATTATTTATAAAAATAAAGTTTTGCATCCTTGCTTGATATCCAAAAAATAAATCTTCGTTTATAATATACTATTTTTTTTAACATTTGAGGACCATTTAATCAAAAATATTCGGTTTCTTTTATCAAATTTGATCATGTAACATGTTTGGACTAGGATAAATAACTAGGAGCAATGGATAAATCCACACTTTGAATAAATTCTGAATAAAACTCAATATAATGGTACCATTCGACTACGAAATACTGGTACTGCTAAATTTGATGGCCAAAACTACGGTAGTTTGGTATGGTATAGTAATTTGGATAGTTTTCCAATTACTATTAAATAGTTAAATTTTCACAAAACAAATGACTATTCTCAAAATTTTATTCTGAATTCTCAAGTGACAATTTAGAAATCTCTTTAACCTCTCTCTGCTATAGTATTTAGTAATTTTTTGCTACTTCTATCGTCTGGTGTAAAAGACAGATTAGATCTCTCACTGATGTATTCTAGCATTAGCTATCCACACTGTTATACATCATTTTCTGCGCTTCTATCGGTTATAGGCTTATAGCTACAATATAGATTATAGATTGATTGTGATACCATCACTTAATTAGTTAAAATAAATATCTAAACTCTGTAAAAGTTTCTTTGAAAATTAACATATTTCGAGAATTAATAAAACCCTACCATGACTAATACTTTCAAATTAACCCATTAGATGCCAAGTCAACCGTTTGAAAAAAAAATTTTATTTTTATGAAAATAATAAAGTTTAAAAGTAAAAAAAAATAAAACGCCAACAATTTGGACAGAAAAATATTTTATTTGAATTTTATAACGGTATTCCCAAACTGATACAGTAGAATCTAAAGGTTTGTTACATTTCTCATCCAAATATTTAATTATAGATTCATCAACTGATAAAGCTTCATGAAAAAAATCGTATTGGCGAAACTATCTAAACTAGATTAATAATAGGAGCTTTGCATCCTCATTTCTTTGAAGCATAAATTCAAACTGATTGTGGAAAAGGTGGATATAAAGAATGAATATCAATAGAGCTTAACGTCGGATAACTTTGCTCGTAATATGTAACCAGTTGTACTAAAATAATTTCAATTTAACAATAAAAATTCAGAAAATTCTTGAAAACAAAATTATTTTTGAAAATGTAGATTTTTTTATTTTCCATTTTTGTTTTTTTTTTTTAAAGTAATTTAATTATAACAATAGCATAAGAAGAATTAAGTATGCTAAAGTTAATTAAAAGTTAAGAATTAACTAAAAAGTTAGCTTATCAGAATTAATAAATATGGAAGTATATATGTATGTATATACAAAATAAAGTATCTTTCAATTGATTTGATGTTATGCAATACAACATTTTTAATTGATTTGTGATTGTTTGCGATTCTCGATTAAATGTAACGAAGTGTAAACTGATAGCTTAAAATTGCATTCATTACGACACGTAAAATGTCAAATTCTAATATTGTAAAACAAATTAATTTACTGATTCTGACAGAGTGCGTAAATATCCCAAATTTACAGATTTTCAAATTTACAATATTTTATCCTTTACTTATTTTATTTACTTTTGATTTCTTTTTTTGTTTTATTTTTTTTTTTATAATGTAATTTTAATATTTCGTAAAAATCAATATGTAATTATTATGGTTTTTCTGTTATTTTTTTGTTCTCTTTTTTTATATTGTTTGTAGTAATTTAACCTCAACATTATATAGGAATATGGTTACATTGTAATGTTTTTATTCTTTTTTTTTTTAAATAAATATTTAAGATAAATACTGAAAATTATTAATTTGCATTTAATAAAAAATTAATTAATAGTGTGTATTTGAGTAAATTAAAAAGTTAAAATTTTAAGAACGAAATTAAATAAATAGAGAGATGGAAAATAAAAGAGGAAAATGGAAAATTAAAACTATTTAAGAGTTTTGCAATTAAAAAATTGTGATGAAATTTATGTCAAGTTTGTATTATTATGATATTAAAAAAAAAAAATGTTTGAAATTCTTGATAGATTTTTTTTTTTAATTTAATAAACATATATAATATTTAGCACAGCTTTTAATTCTATGCTTTTCAATCAACTATGACCAACTAAGGAGAGAATTGATCAAATGGCAAAGTCGGGAATATACAACATCAATTGCACTCATTGCAATAAAATTTATAACATCAGATAAACTAGAAGTAACATGGAAACCTGAAATGGAATGGAAATCAACCTGAAAGAAGCAAAATTAGCTAAGAAGAAGAATTTAACCGAATTCAGATCCAAAATAGCAAAACACTTCATGAAAGAGACTCATGGCATTTCTAAAGAAGATATAGTAATTTTTAGTCATATCAGAGATTTGAGGAAACTAAAATCAGCTGTATCAATGAATATTCTGCATTGTTGATATTAATAGAAAGCTTAATACAGTCAATTAAACCATCAATCTTCAACTTTTGCTATCTTGAAATGGAAATTAAAATTCAGTCAACCACCTGCAAAAAAATGACAAATTTCTACCTGTTGAATCAGTCGGAATACAAAATATTGAAAAAGTTCTCAAATACTAACTAACCGCATTATACAGCTCAGAGTAAAATTTTACCGAGTACGTAATCTTTACCCATTCTTATCTGTCGTCTAAGATAAATATCATTCATCCGGTGATTTAAATTTTTCGACAATATTGTCTTTTTGTAAATTCGTTTTACCATTTTCATCTTGGTCTACCTCTGATTCCTATATTTTATGATCTATCTCTAGTTGCTATATTTCATTCTATACGTCTAGTATTTTGTATTTAAATTTCAAATTAGCGGCATACATAAACCACTTCAAAATTCTATCAAATAGAAAAAAGAATATAACAATAGAATTTTGGAATACAAAAAATTTCGTCTTAAGTCGAATTTAGAAAAAAACGTCTATTCCCGTACTCGCAATAACATCCCAAAATATCAATTTTCTTTAATGCAAATGAATACATATACATATGTATGTGTGAATGTGTAAACGCATATACAATTTTAAATTTCTGTTAAAAAACTTTTCATCATTAGGTACTTCCAACATCACTGTACCACACATGTAAGTAATTTTATATGTTGTATTGTCGTAGCAGAATTCATTGAAACAAAATTTTAGATGTCACGAGCACATCATGTGTCATAATTAAAATTATCAATTTGAAAAAAACAAAAAAAAATTCGTTTGTTTCACTTTAAAAAACCTAAAGAAAATAAAAGGAATAAATTGAAAATTCAGTGAAAATTTAACTGCAGAGAAATTATAATTGCTTGTCGAATACAAAAGAATTTCGAGTACAAAAGAAATTAGTGAAAAGGAAGAAATTAAATAATTTAAATAATTTTGATTGAAGTAAAATAAATTTGTTACGATGGTGAGTGATGGACTTTAATTTCAACACTAAGAAAAATAATATGTTTATCAAATAGTTGCGAAAAAGATATTAGATTTATTTATTTAAGAATTCTCAAATGAGCCCAATTGCTCGTACAGAGTGTATAATATATTCTAATAAAATAGATCAGTGTAAATTAAAATTCAAAATATACAAAATACTAATATAAATCAATGTAAATAGTGTAGGATAATAGAAAAACAAAACAATAACAGTACCAGGAAGATGGTTGATAGAAACATATTATATTATACCGTATTATCGTTAATCGAAATATATACTTACGTTGTAATAAATTATGGCAATTATAGATTACATATCAACTATAAACTATATTGCTTACAAAAATATTATGTTTGTGGATATCATAATATGGTCAAGAAGCCTATAATCCAGTAGTTGTAGCAAACTTATTATTTTGGTTAAAGAAATCACATTTTAGTTGTTTTACAAATATTTATAGTAGGTAATCATATTATGATTGAAGCAATCATATTAAAGTTGTCTTATGAATAAAGTAATTATATTATGGTGTTACTTCATCTCATACGATTTAAATAATCATATTATAGTTGGCGTTAAAGTAAAATGTGTATCACACATAAAAAGTTACTTTAATTTTCAGTCTATTGCTGTTCTTTTTGAAGCCAAAACGGGGTTTCAAACATAAACTCTTAGCTGATATAAATTAGTAAGTGTTTACATACATTTCATCATACCATTTTATAAGCTAAATACTCATTTTTTCTCTAGATGTTGATAACAATGAAGTACTTTATGGAAAACTAGATAAAATTTTGCCACAGGAATTATTTGAATATAAGTTGAAATAATTTATTCAAATAATAACAAAAAAGAATAAATAATCTAAGTTAAGGAGAACTGTTGAAAAATTAGGAAACGAAAACTTTACAGGTTGGTTAAATCTTGATTGTTTAATAATCTGTTCACATTAAAATTTTAATTTTTTTAATGGCAATTTATTAAGAAAGTATACAAAATAAACCAAATGTATTAATTTGTGGAACTCATTTGTTGCAAATATATATTTAAAACCTCAACCATGTTATAATTGACAGAAAAATATAATCCTATAGAAATTAACTACATTGTGTTTTTATTTTAAGTATAATATATTTACTTTAATCATATTTATTTTAATTTCAATTACAATTAATGTTGCTGCATTCATAATTCAACTTTGTAAGAATAATATTATTACTGGACGTACTATAAATTATGTTTGGTGTAAACATATTTATATTTATTTTTAACATAACATATTAGTGAATTATATTTAAAAAAAAAAAAACAATATTATAGCTGAGAACAAAATATTGTCTTGTAGTCTTGTCTCATAATTTATTTTTATAATTTCTAATATTTTTAGGTTGTTTTTCTTTCTTTTAATGTATGTAGATATATATATTTTAACATGAACAAATGAAATGAAGTTTTAAATAAATATTTTTTAATATTTTCTTAACTTATAACTTAATAACGAAAGTCTTAAAATAATTTTTTTTTTGCATAATCAAAGAAAATTTAATTTCCTTTAAAAAAAATCCTCGGAAGACTATCCGCCGATCAATGACTCAAAAGTTATGCACAGTTTTATTAATACACTTCTCATTTATTTGCAGTAAATTTTTTTATTTTAATTTGTTTTCCAACACTAGTTTTCACTTTATTTATCAAAAGAAATATTATATGTACATATTATTGCTTTTTTATATTTACACTTTGATTAATTTTTGTTTTTTTTTTCTATTGCAAGTTGCACGTGCAAAATTGAAACTGAATTACTAAAATTGTTTTCGTTTAAAGTTGTGACTCATTATCAAATATTAGTAATATAACAAATATAGCAAAGAACATATATATATTATTATATAGATATTATATATATATTATATGTTCTTTGGTATTAGTTAATGTTAATAAAATATTCTAAGATTTCAAAATTTATATAAATAAGACAAAAAAAGAAATAAATTGATAAAAACAAATTTAATATTTATTTTTGATAATCAGATTTGTTTTTAGTGATATATTTAATTTATGGAATAAAAGTCGAGTTTCCTTTCACTAATCATTTATAAGTATTTATTTTACAAATATCGATATTTCTTACTTCCTTCATCATTACTTGCGACTTTCGCTTAATAAAAGGAAAATCGACTTTTGTTCCATAAATTAAATTTTATGTGACACTAACGACATTTAGATTCGGGCAATGTCATACAAACATATGACAAAAAACAAATGACCCATATTATTAAAACCTCGATCGTTTTTTCAAACCTTGACGCTGAACTGGGGCTGAACAGAAATTCTCTGTGTCAAAATTTGAGTGACTGTAAGTTGTTTTTCAATTTAAAATACTTACTATTAGAAATTAATGAGTATTGTAATTCAATGTGATCATCATGATGTTTCATCATTACAGAAGCTATTTGATAATTTTAATTTAAAACTGTGTAATTTACCGTTTTATCTCTTTTTTTTATTAATACTCTTAATTATAAATTATTGAAAATACAATGTCACAAAACAATACATGGTACTTTATAAATAGGGTTGTTTGGAAAATATATTTAAAATTTTGGAAAAGAAAGCAAAAAATATTTTAGGGGAAGCAAGTAGCAGATCATTCTAATCAGAACAGATCAGATTAATCCAATGATCCAAGAAAAGTTTTAAGAAATTTAATTTCAATGGATTTTAGTAAAATTAAACCATTATACTTTTCTATCTTGCAACTTTTTCAAAATAAATGTAAATAGTAAATAACAATAATATTTTTAATAACGATACAAAAACAGACTATATAAATATGTATATGTATCCATTACATTGATTTTATTTTTTATAATAAAATTTTTTTTATTTATATTTCTATTTATTTTTTTAAGTAAAAAAATCTAATCTCAAATTATTGTTTTCTATACTTTGATCATTTGTAGTAATCATATAGTTTTGGTTAAAAATATGTATAATGTATATATGTAGGTACCTCTTGAATCACAAAAATCTTATTCCAAATATGTTGTTTGACATAGTTAAATATCTGCCATAAATGATTTTGTATTATTGAACCGATTCAAATTTTTAGATCCTATTTCGAATAGTAGAAAAAGCACAAAAGATATCCTGAACCTATCTACGTCTTCAATTTGTAAGCTTGATCATATGTCGTGGACCAATTTTCTATACTGACGGTGATTTTATTTTTATTCAAGTTTTTATTACACTGGCTGCAAATTGATTTGGACATCAATTCTCTCAAAGAATTTATAAATTTCTAATGTCAAAAAAATATTTCCAAAATTTTCAAAACTTTAATTTGGTTTAAATTCTTAAAATATACGAGTAGTAATTTGACAAAAACAATAATAAAATTGATTTCCTTTTCTTTTTTATTATATAAGTAGAAATAATTTTTTTTAATTTGATTTTCTCATATTTTGTAATATAATATCCATAGGTATTATTTAAGTTATTTATTTACTAAATAATATACTTTTGTTATATATATAGAAAATTAAAAAGTTTTGCTTAAAATTATTTTATCAATAAAATAAGACATAAACAATATATCTAACATGTAGGCAAACTTATTATAAGATTGTATTTTAAAAATTAACCTTTATATCTTAAAATACAGCAAAAACAATAAATTATTATGAAATTAAATTAATAATTACAAAAAAGAAATTCTTTTGTTCAATTACTTTTATTTGATTTAAAATATTTTAAATTATTTTTAAATGAAATTTTAATATTACAACTAAAACTGAATTTTATTTCATTGAAGAAATTACTACGAATACATGTACATTATATTAAATTCGATACTCTTGCATTTATGCAATTTAAGAATATTTTAATTACATTTTGGAATTTATTTTGATTACGATTTAAGGTTTACTAAAATATTTTGATTTTTTTTTCATTTAACAAAAAATAAATTCATATTATATTATATTTGTTCACTTTAACAAAATATTTATAAGATTATAAATGATATACACAAGGTGTCTTCTAAAAATTTAATACAATAGATGAGACTAGAGTTATAAATCTTTGCAACAATATAATAATAATAAGTCATACTGCTGGGTTGTGTAGTAGGTAAAACGCTTGCCTTTAAAAATGCAAGATCATGGGTTCGATTCACGATGAAAGCAAAATGCTTTATAGATTTTTGGTCCAGGTTCAGTATACTTTGTTATTATTGGGATAAAAAAAAATTGAGAATATAATTTTGTAACAATTGCTTAACATATTATAGATATACATTAAGCAGTTGAACCTATTTGACTACATGATGTAGTATATGATATAGGTCCATCAACGACCTGCATGAAGAAACTGAAAATTTGGACTGGTTCGGGTCGCTGCCATACAACTCCTATCATCCATCAGAAATGTTTCAAAAACAAAAATGTTTCAATATCTATCACAAATAAACTAACCCGTAGTTAATAAGTATATAATAATAAAGTAACACAGTTTTCTATATTTCTGGTTAGTTCGAGGAAGTAACATACAACTCCTAAAACATATGAGGAATATTTTCAAAGTCAAAGGTTTTACATGCTTAAAGATTAAGTATACTTTCGGAAAAGAAATCAAATCTTTTACCGTTGACTAGTATTGGACAAAATTAACAAGTTACTTGTATTGGACAAGTTACTAGTTTTGGAAAATAAAATTAATGTTAATTAAAAATTAAAAAAATAAATACATAAATAAAAATAATTAAGCATAATGCAATTTGATAATTTTGAATAGCTAAAAAAGTGAAGGACAAATTTCAGGAGATTGAAATGGCAAAATTGAAATAGCAACGATCAGTATACGACCATACAAAGTATTGAAGAGTTGATTGAAAAAGCATTTTCGAATTTTAGGAATCAGTATAAAAATTGTACATGGTTATGTGAATTAGCTCCAAAAAATGTAACAGCTCGTTTTATTAATGAGATATTACTGCAGAGTATTCTAGGAGGTGCATGCATTTACAAATCAATAGATATAGTTGCCAATGAAAATAGAGCCGCTAACTACCCAATGGAGCTTCAATAATGCTTCTATGAAATTTAAAGCACCCAAATTTATGCAATGCTACTAAATTAATAATAAAATAAATTCAAACTGGGTGAGGAAAAGATGAGCATATCTTTATTTCTATAATATACCGCTTTATACCGCTAATATCATCAAAAACTGCGTTTGAGTTTAAAAGGTTACAATTTTCGGTGAGTTCAGTTTTACCATGTTCAATAACAAATCGCAGGGACAAACTCTTAAAAATTTTTGGTCTGCAACTGAAAGAAGAGATTTTTTCCTTTATAAAATTTGTTGACAGTATAATTTGGTATTAACTTAAATAAAACAGATCTTACTTGTTTCTATACTATTTAGATCCTATACTATTTTCTGAGAATAGTAGTTTTCCACATTTAGTTAATTAACAGTGGGATAATAGAAAAGTTAATATAATAAGTAAATGATCGAATAATAGTATGCAATTAATTTATTTACCGAAACGTTTACATTTACATACAAGTATACATTTAATTTTACAAAAATCTGATCCTAATTAAATTACAAAACTGAAATATATTTTATTTCTTTGTAAATTCCACGATTTTGTTTTTAATAGTACAGTTTTGAGAGGAGAATAATAAAAACCTCACTCAAAATCAAATGGTCTTGATAAAACAGCTAATTGTTTAATTGTTATTGTTTAAACTATGTTTTACAATTTGTATATTTAAAATATGTTTTACAATTTGTAATTTTTTATATCCGGCTACGCAAAACAAATAACTTAGCAACACCCCTGGAAAAATCAAATATTTTTTTTTTGTATTCCAACAGAGTATCCAACGCAAAACAAATTTTTGGATTTTTTTCGGGATTTTGCCTTTAGGGATTTTGACGTTCTGCCATTAATATACAACAAGGTAAAAATACAAAAGGTATTTGATAACTTAAGGTGGGTTTTCATTGACTAATATTTAAAATCTTAAAAATTTTATTGACTCTAAAAAGGAAGATAGCTAATTGAATTTTTATGTAAGAAAAAAATAGACCGCTGCAAAGAATTCTCTAAATTTCTATTTTCGAAATTTATTTTATACACAAAAAAACAACAATTCAACCGTCAAAACGATCTGTTGAAAATTTTTTTTTTTATACATTTATTCAAAAAATTGGTAAAAAAAGTGTTGCCGATATAAAGAAATCGAAAAATATCCCCGATATTTTAAGAATACACTTCATCAAAGTATAATATCCCAAATTTTTTGAAAATATCCCGAATTTTTGTAAAAATATCCCCGGTAAATGATATTTTCTGTTCTTGTCGTACGCATGGAGCTCTCATATAAATTAATGTCATTTCATGTTATCTCCCTTTTTAGAGCCAATAAATTTTTTAATATTTTAAAATATTGGTCGATGAAAATCCAGCTTTATACAAATATCAATGCTGAATGAAATTGGAAGTAAATTTATAAATTGAAAGTATGTACTTTGTTTTTACTAATTAGTGATTGAACCAAGTACGCAAGTAGACATTATTGAATATCGGAGATGAATATTTCAGATAACTCTGATAAAATGAACAAATGATAAAAAGTCATCCTGTATAAATTAAATAAATTTAAAAAAAAAATTATGTTAGGCAAATATTATGTCTGATTAAAATTTTCAGTTCAATAAGTCAATAGTTAAAATAAGTAAAATTGCAAAATAAAAACATGCACAAGAATTTTTTTTACATATATATTTTAAGAATATTCCAAATGTGGAACTAAATATATACTATACATATATAATGTATATACAATAACTGAACGCATTCCTTAAATTAGAGATTTCTTTAATTATGTCTTTTCTTTTTATTCTTAATTACCTTTCTTACTGCAAATCGATTTGTACTAAAAAGTTAGTAGGTCTATGAACCTTTAATTTTCTGGTGTTTGTATTTAAAGTATTTTAAATTAAATCCAAGTTTTATTATCTACATGAAAAGGTTGGTAAAGTTTGAATATCGATTCAAAAGAAAACATTATTTACTTTAGATTCCCAGTATTTTGATTTGAAAAAAGGGAGTAAAATATACAAATAGCAAAATAATATTAAAAATTTAAATTACTTAGTTAAAAAATTAGTAAAAAAATACATGATAATGTCAGTCATAAGTTATAGAATTTGTATATATGAATCAGTGAACATTTAGAGGAATACAGTTATGAGACTGGCAATAGACGCATTTCACACCATTCCCATTACCAGAATCATATGCGCAACAGGGTATAGAACACATCTTTACAGCACGCAACCTCGGAACACTCCAGAACTCATACTAAACACAAGTGATCATAGAGATTCCCTTCGTCTATCACAATATGAATGGATCCATTATCTGAATAGGTATGTAATATACTCTGTGTCCATTATCTTATCAATTATTACATTGTCTTCAGTGGAAAAAGTCCACCCTTGACGGAAGTTCATTGCTTCAAAAATATAAGCGTTACAACTCTTTAAGTAAGTTGCATCCATAAATTTATAATGGGCTATTTGCAGCGTTAATATTCGTCGCTAACTCGAACCCATATAATGTTTCATCAGGTGACCTACGGTATGTCTCAACTAAGTATCAAAAAGCTTTAACGGGGTACTGTATTTAATTTATTTAATGATGAAATGTTCCTGTTTTATTTGTAACATAAAAATGTTTTCTGAAAATAATTTAGCCAGATAGATTTTTTTCAATGATTTATATATTTTAAAAATTTTATCTCTAAGATAATAATTTCAACGCAATGAAAATTTAAAAAAAAATGTAGTTGATTTTTGTAGCAGAAGTTTTAGTCAGAATATTTAGAAGTTCACCTAAAATTGATTTGCACAACATTGAAAATTGTCTAAGTCAACTTTAGTTGAAAGTCAAGTAAAAATTCTCGTAAAACATAACTACTTCCTTTTTATTCCAGATAATAATATGAAACTAGTATTCGCCCGTTCCTCCAATTTCGAAAGTTCATTATGAATTCTTTTCCATAACTTCAATTTGTCGTGGACGTATAATTGTTTTTCATTGATTTATCTTAAACCATAACCTCATACGTAATAATTATTAAAAAATGTTAAAAAGACATAGCCATGGGGTGAATGTTTAAATTCAAATTTCTAATAAAAGGTTAAAAAAAATTTGAAAAATGTTTGATTTCGCTACGTCCCTTTTTAAATATTTATCGGTTAATGCAATCGGTTGTGAAATGGTTCAGATATTTGTACTGTACTTTTTTTCAATTTAAAGATTAAATATCACGATCTTAAAACAAATATATAGATAGTTTGAGATTGTGTCGTTGGTTCATGAAACAAAACTAATAGGAGAGCCGCAGAAAACAAGCAAACCAATTCACAAAATTGATAAAAATACTTTTTTTACTACTATCTTTTATTATTCACATAATTAAAGCAAATTTAATTACCTTTAAAAAAATCATCGAAAGGCTATACGGCGATCAGTGCTCCAGAATTTTTTTTTATTTTCATTTATTTTGAATGCACGAAATATTATTTTTTTCATATAAAAAAAAACTAAATTTCATTTAGTAGGATGCGTACCTAAATATTATGTACATATAAGGTTTTTTTTTTATAATTTACTTTACTTTTGTACTTTTGATTTGTTTTTATTTTTTTCTAATGTAGCTGTACTGTTTTATGCTAAAAGAATGGAAAGCTTACTATGATATTACTACGAAAAAAATTGTTTCAAGATTTTCAACTAAAATTGAGCTCTCTCACAAATTGTAGCTCATCCCATCCACTTACTTAAAACGGCAAACAAATGTTTTAACAGGTCAGAAAATTGTTTATGTTACACACGAAATTATTCTCATATTAAAAATTTAAGAAATATCAAATTAGCAGATCGGTTGAACCGAAACAACTGGGCTAGAAACAAAACAAAATAAAAAAATCATTGAGAAATTTTGTCATTTATTAAATTTATGATGTAAAACTATTTAATTTGAGGGAAACTTTTAAATAAACGCTGGAATGTAGAATTAAGTAAAATAGTGAACACTTTGAAAAAGTTTTGAAAAATTCCCAAAATCGTCAAAATGTCTATATTAAATTTAAATATGTAGCAATGATTTACGAAAATAAATAATATTTTTTGCTACACTTCAAACTAAAAAATTTTTAAATTGTCAAAATAGAAAATACTTTTTGTTTTTTTATTGCTTTACATATAATTATTTTGTTTTTGACGTTTTAAGCGCGCAGAGTTCAAAACGATGATGAACCGATGAAAAAATTGGATTGATAACATTTACCCATATACATATATATGACTATGAAATTGTAATTGATGTCATAATCTAAAGGCGAGAGCTGGCATTACGTACAACAGATTCTTTTAACTACATGGAGTTATCGTGCGATCTATTATCTCTTTATTCTCTTATGATAACGATAAGTTTATTATTTCTTTTATGAAAGAGAGTTAGTTTAACTAAGCCAAGATATAATTTTGTAATAAAATTTATTTAAATAATTTAACCGCGCGCGAGCGCTATTTATTTAAATATGTAAAAAATATGATAAAATTGATATTTAAATATGATAAAATTTATTTAAATATGTTAAACAATAATATGTTTCCTCGTCTATTTGACATTATAGGAACTTAATGATACTGGCAAATTATATATAAATAATATAATATAAAAGTAATATTATTATTATTATTATTATTATTATTAAATTATTAAAATAATACATTTATTTCAAATATTATTTACATAATGAGTACTTATAATTAATAAATTAACAAATTATTAGATTCCAAGAAATCATTCGAAATATGCATACTAATAAATTAATTAATTAAACGTTTTATATAAATACACTCAACCAAAATTTTTATTTTTATTAAATATACAAATATAAAAATTACAAATATTAAATCTAGATTATAATTATTATTCAGCAAAAATTCTAAAAAAATTAATTTTATATACAAATCTTATTAAAACAATATTTTTTATCCTTTTCGATATTTTTTATTAATTTGTAGTTGTATTTATATATACTGTGTACTACTACTGAATAATTTGATTTGAGTAACATGGGGATAGTAACCCACGACGACAGAGATTATTTGAGAGGGAATTAATTAGGAGATTATTTAGGAGATTATTTGAGAGGGACGTAAGAAAATACGAACATCCTTTCTATATCTAATATTAAAGTTGTCTCCCTATTGTTGTGAAACTGTTGCAATCTTTGCCGTTTTTGTTGCAATTTATTAATTCCTTTGATTGGCAAAGTATTTCTATTTAAATATAGATCATTATATGTACTATAATAATAATGGTAACTTCAAAATATTTTTTATTATTTTATTTTGAGAAGTTTGCAATTTTTTAGTATTAGCATTACACCAAATAACAGTGTCATTGACATAACAGAATTGATTACAGAATATTTCATATTAATATTTATGCTAATATTTATTTTATTTTTATATTTATACATCATACCATTAAAGATACTTAACTTAGTATTTAGATTTACCTAATCTTATATAATTAAATTTGATCTTTGTTATGATATAAAAAATGAAACGCACACATTTTCCCAAATCAAGACTATGACTTATTCAGCTTATTTTTTGAAAATAGGGATAAACTTCGAAAAAGAGAAAGTCCGAATCAAACAAAATGTTGCACAATGGTACCTGACTATACGTCACAAAAATTTCATAGAAGACCATTTTTGGCGACAAGATCATTTAAAGTACAAATTGGCCTTTTGAAAATTTGTATGAAATTTTGAAGTGTTTTATTTAAAAATGTTATATCTTTTCTCTACAACAATATCTTATATCTTTGTTATATCTTTGCTATATTTTTGTTGTTATATCTTGTTATATCTTTGCAACAACATTGTAGGGATTTTTCTAATCCCCTTTTTAAGCGAACAGCGTCTACGTATAAAAATAATTGGATAAAACAATTTGACCTTTGAATTACCTTGTCACCAAATATAAACAAAATAAAATAATGATCTTCATTACCAGGTACCGTTATGGAAAAATTTCGTTTCATTGACACGCGCCCCCTTTTCAAAGCTAATCCGAAAACAGTGCTCATCGATCAATATCTGATGGATCTGAAATTAAGTATATCTCAAAGACTACAAAAAATAAATATTATGTAATTTTCGAAATATCAATAGAAGTTTAAGTTTTTTCGTATGAGAACAACAAATGTTCACCACTTGTTAAAATTATTTACTGGAAATCTTTATGGTATTACCATAACAAATACCTCACTCTACTTTTAAATTTTTTCAGTAATTTATTCACATCAATGTTTTTATTTTTTATTAGCCACAAAAAATTTTTATTTCAATAAAACAAATCGTTGGAACATAGAATAAAATATTTTTTTTTTCTAGCGTAAATTTAATGTTTTATACGTATACATACATACATATTTTATTAGATAAACAAATATTTAGTTTCTTGTTTGATCTTCGTTATGAATTCATTATAAATTCAATAAGCAAAAATTTATCAAAAAAAAATAATTTTCATATTCGATAATTTCCAATTTTGAATTCATGATTCACAACATTCTTGATGTAAAATAAACCATGCATGACAAGAGAAGAGTTAAACAAAAAAAAATTATTTTTGAAAATTTTTACCTCATAAAATTGAATAAATTTAAAATTAATAAAATAAAAACAAAACATAACGAAAACTATAACAAAACTTGATTTTATTTTTGTAATTAATCGAAAATGCATCGTCGTAATCATAACATAAAAGCTTTATGGCAGAAATCAATAAATTGTTTAATAAAAAATCCAAAAAGAAAGCCAAAATATCAAAAACAAAGGGGATGAAGTGTTATTCAATTAAAATTAAATCAATAAAATATCTTCGAATCGATTCAACTTTTCAAGGAATCTTAATGGAATTTTTTCCTAAATTTTTGTTATGTTGTTTCCTAATTTGTTCCTAACTTTATTGAATGCTATCAGTTATTGAGATACAGAATTATAATTACATAATAATAGTAGAGTATTAGAATGAATATATGTAGTTAAATTTACCTTTCACCTTTTATGATAATATGCTTAAAATCAAAATAAAAACCTTATCATAGGTTATTTATGATCGATATAAAATTTTCATAATTTTTGGTAGAAAAAGAAATGGGTCGATGAACGAATAAATTTTGAAAAAATTCTTTCTGGATTAACATGTTTATAATATGTATTATATATATACAGTGAGTTTTATAATTATTAGGAAATTTATAGCTTTTGTTTTGTTTTGTTTTCAAATTTTATTGGGTAGACCTTTAAACACAATTTAGGTTTTGCTCCACACCCTTTTTTGATTTAATATAACAATTTTTGCATTTAATTTTTTTTTAAACTTAAACTAACTTACTTTTTTTTTTAAGATATTTTTCTTTTATATTAATTGTACATGTACATCTAAATAATCTTCTTACGTCTAAATAAATAAACGAATCACTGTTCGTTTAAGAACCAGCTTTAATACTTAAAACTAAGTCAGAATGTAAGAATTTTCAAATTTTAAAATCATATATTTAGTCTGTTAAATGAAAAAAGTACGGTAAAAAAAGTACGTTTAAATCAGAGGTGGGAACCCGCTTTAAATAATTTAATCAGTGTCTGCACAAAAATTTATATCTTTTTATTGCATATTGCACCAACAAAAACCTTTGCTCAAAATCCACTTTTTTAGAAGACGTATTGGAGAAAGCTATTGCGATTGTCAATTATATTCGGTGTAAATACAGTGCGTCATCGAGCATTTCGGTGTTGATCTTGAAACGTACAGTATTGATCTGCCCTACTACTACAAGGTTTGATGGCTATCAACGGGACAGGTTTTGATAAAAATTTTACCTTTACGTAGACAGTTTTTAAATTTTTTTCAAGAACAAGAAAATTCATGTCATCTACCAGATGTGCAGACATATTGCATTTTTGTCTGATATCATGACAAAACAAAATGATTTACACTTTCCGGAACTAGCAAAAATGTTAAATGAGCAAACATCTGAAAAGAAAATATTCGATGAATATATAAGTGTTTTAGATGTTTTAAGACAAGAATACAATGAAAGATTTGAAGATTGTGATGAGCATATTCTTGCTGTGAAGCTGTAATTTGAGCCACATTTAGCATATATATCTGAGGCATCTAAAGAACTACAGATGGAGTTATTTGAGTTGGATGAAAACAGTATTCTCAAATCCCTTTTTGACGCTAAAAAGGTTCCAATCAATATAAATCTGGAAAAATGATGTTGAATATCCATGCCAACGAGATAATGCACGTCGTTTACTTTCCTGTTTTGGAAGTACATACATACAATTGCGAGTCAACATTTTCTTTACGAGCAAAAATTAAAACCTGAATCCAAATTACAGATACTCATTTAGAAGATCATTTAAGACTTCGCGTTACGCAGCTTCATCCAAATTTTCAGTTACTTTCAAGCAAAAAACAAACGCAAATATCTCACTAAATTTAATGTATACTTGAACATCATATTAAATAATGAATAATTAATTTAAAGATTTTTTTTCTTTTAATTTATATACATTTCATTGAATTAATTTTCTGGTTTGTTTCATAAATTTAATTTAATTAATTTTTGTGTTTATTAAAAAATGTATAAAAAAAATATTGAATTTGAAATAAAGAAAAACTGAATTTAAAATAAAAAAAATTGAATTTAAACAACAATAACTTTACAAAAATCACATTATTGGTATTGAAACTTGTGTTACTGGTATTTACATGTGGCATCTAGGATGACAGATAACAGTTGACAGTTGACAGATGACAAATGACAGATGACAGGTGAAAGATGACAAATGACAGATGATAGATGACAAATGACAGATGACAGATGACAGATGGCAGATGGCAGATGACAAATGACAGATGACATATATAAGCAATAATAAAAACAGAGACTACGCTTATGACAATTACATGATGTTACAATTTGTATATATATTGTAATTTGTATATCCATCCATCCAGATAAATATATATAGAAAACTATTTAAATATATACAGAAAACTCAATTGTCGAACTCATTTCACAGCTTTTGTATAGCCTGTATAGGCCTGTATTGAGTCGGTTGAATAAAGTGGCATAGAATATAGGCCTTGGGATTTAGAGTATGAGTAATTCATTTTACTATCACAAAATAGGAATTAAAATTAAAATAAAAATAAAAATTGTCATAACAACCTCACCTCACTAGCATTTATATGAAAATAAATGTTGCATTCATATTTTGTTTTGTCTCTTAGTTCTCCAAATTCGATAGACAAAATATGTAAGTACTGTTATTTAATGAAGAATTACAAAGTTATTTTCCTAAAAAATTCGTAATAAACATACATACATCTATATATCTACATATTATATACACGTATATGTATAACACATTGAAATTTAAAAAAAAAACACAAATCATTCTATTCACATATCAAACAAAAAAAAGATAACTGTTTTATCACGTAAGACCATTAATTTGCTCTTAACTTTTGTAATATAAGTACATGTGCTACTTTCTTATAAAAATAACAACGGCCTCTTTAAAAACCATCAACTTGATACACATATTATCTTTGAATTCTGGTATGTATAAGCATTCGTCCTGAACAATGTCTGGAATTCATTCATCTTTTTTCGCACACAAACTCATACACTCTCATATATATATTCATAAGTAAAATGATTATTTCTAGAAAATATATGAAAATATGTATGTATTATATAAAAAAATATATTTAAAAATGAAATATAAAGGTAGGTAGGTAGGTATGTGGAATTGAAATAATTTCACCAGTTTAATGGATCACGTCTTTTATATACGCCTTCATATAGCGCTATAATTTTCAATTAATTACGTACTATGTAAGAGACTTTTATTTTTGTTATTATTTTTATTGTTTTCGCTTCAAGTTCTATACATCATAATATATAGTACAAAACAAGTACATAACATTTTTTTTCTATTGTATAAGTATAACAATGTAGAACAAGATTTTAATTCAAAAAGAGAAAGAGAGGGACAGAAAGAAAGAGAGAGAGGATCCTTTTTTTTTGTTTCAATATTTTTCTTAAAAACAACATAAAAGCTCAATGAAGTAGAAATAACTGGCAATAAAAAAAGGATGAAATTAATATAAGCCGTATTTTTAGTTATAGTTAATATTTAAAACATAAATTAAAATATTGTACAAAGACTGAACTGAACAGATTAAGATAAACTTGAAAAATTAAAATATATAATATATTAATGTATAGAAAAAATTTAATTTATTAGAAAACACATATCATAGTAAATTATTATAATGATAACAAAAAAAAACTACCTTAGCGAAACAATGAAACCAAACTTTAATTTTTTATTTAGTTGTTATTGTTTTTATACAAAATTGCACTTTATCACTTGCTGATTTTGTAAATTAGTCTATACTAAGCACTTCGTTATCTAGTAATTAACATATATTATTTTCAATCGGTTTGATACGCCACCAACTCCTTACATTATTTTTTTTTATTGCTAAGAGTATGGAATGGAAATGGACACTTCAATGTGGATTACTATACGCCATATTGCAGAGTAATTTCACCTTTATGAATGTAAGTGAAAAAATAATTTTAATTTTAATAAATTTATTTTTTAATTTTAATAAATTTTATGAGTATTTTATATCTTTATGACGAATAAAAGCGAGTAAAAGTAGTGAGTTATCTTCATTAAAACCAATAAATTAAAACAAACATAAAAAATATTGATGGGATTGTAGTGCACACTTTTTTATATTTAAGTAAGACTTTTTTATATAATCGATATGGAGTTCAAGCATATAAATCGGCTATTCCTTATATTTATATGTTATTTTTATATTTATAGTTTGGACTAACTTGAAATAAGCAAATTAATATTAGTAACAACAGCGACTAAAACTCAGTCGGTTTAAACAAAAACAAACACATAAATAAATTAACGTTAAGTTAATAAAGGTAAATACAATAACAAAACTATTTCAACACAATTTATATTTCAACACAAAACAAAATCAAAATCGTTAAAGAGAGATTACTTATTTTCTAGTTACTATTTTTTATTTAACTAGTGAATCCCCTGTGCAATTTCACAGAAACAGTTCTTTCAGGTACAGTTTTATATAAAAAAATATATTTGTTTAGGTATAATTGTAGTTGTTTTCTGAATTGCTTGATTCTTGAATATATATATACTTTACAATGAAATTATACCTAATACTTTATGACGAAATTAATACGTTCATCTTGTGTATTATATAAGATATAATGGGAAACAAAACCAATATCAAAAAATAAAAATACATAGTAAATATTACAAATCATATTTCGCATATAAAATATAAGCAAGTGCAGGGTAACAATAAATAATTTCTTGGTTTTTCACAAATATAAAACCATTAGTAGATAAACTTGCACTTTGGGATAATAATTTCGAGCAAAAAGCTTTTGATTTCCCTCAAATTTACAGTCGTGTTCTATAACTGGATGAAAGATATATGCACGAGAAATTAACGATTTAAAAATTGAGGTTGGCAACAGAAATTGTTGATAAAGAAAGGACCTACGTATTTTTATCTCTCCATTCACATTAAATATTGATGTATATATATATAGAGAGAATTACTGATGGAAATTACAGATTTCAAATCTAGCTGAGCACGAAAGAACTTATCAAGAAAGTGACGTTATTGAATTTTATAAAAAAAATACGTGAATGCTGAAAAATTTCAACGATTAGAAAATTTTGATGCAAAATTTTTTTTTTATTTTCCACACCTTAATCTTTATGTCCGCGAACAATTTTTTCTTTAATTTGTTGATCTCTAAAAAATATTCCAATAAAGAAATACCAATTCCACAAATCTTAATTAATTTATTGAAATATAATTATATAAATTTATGTTGGTACTTCTTGTTTACCAATAAATAAAATTAACTATTTCCTCATTGAAAATTAAATACAAATATTTAAATTATGGAATAACAGTCGAGTTTCCTTTCACTAATCATTTATATTTATTTTGCAAATATCGATATTTGTAGATATCAACTTTTATTCCATAATTTAAATATATCACTAAAAACAAATCTAATTATCAAAAACAAATATTTAGTTTTAAACTCACTTTATTACTTATAGCATTTCATATACAGCTTAATTATATACGCAAGTTGTCAGAAAGAGGCTCATATACAAAACAAGTTGTACCACAGTTTGGAACTATTACTTTGCTTAATTTTTATTTTATATTTTATTATTTTCATGTTAATATATTTATGTTTTTGATTTATAACTCAAATTACTAATGTTTTTTGTAAAAAAGTAAATTCATGGTTATTATGTTTAGAACATTCTAGCGTTGAATCCCTTTTTTTGAAGTATTAAGTTAAAGTTCTCAATTCCTGATATAATACTTTATTTATTTAAATATACTTACCCTGCTGCTATCTCCTTAATTTCCCTTCGCTCTAAGTATTTACCAAGCTGATATCAAAAGTATGATATTTTTTAATTTTTTTTAATTTTTTACCTAATTTTAACCTAGTTTTAATCTTGCCTTTGCTAAAATTGTTTATTAATAAAAAAATTATTTTGTTTTTGTAATATAAATTTAAATTATTTTTTTAATGTAATATTTGTAATTCCCCATACAAAATAGAGAATAGAATTGTATTTGTAAGCTAAATTAACTTTTAACAAAACAAATAACAAGGTCACTCGATCCTATTTGTCAAATCAAATAAAGACTGTTCCTACATTTTTGTAATTTTTATATTTAATGTAATTTATTTTTATTGTAAATAGTAAAATATGAAATGAAAAATAATAAATAAATAAATAAAATGTGATCGGCGTATTTTCAATGTATTTTATTGATAACCAAACTGTACTCACAATAAATTTCACAGAAAGTAAATATATTTTAATTAAATAGTTAATATTATTTTTTAGTAAACAAGAAGTACGTACATAAATACATATATAATAAATTCAATCAATAAATTTAGTGAAGTTTGTGTATGGAAAGTACTTTTTTAATACATTTATCCACGGAACCTTCTTGATACAGGTAATTATAAAGATATAAACAATGCTTAATACCAGTACAGTGCCATAAGAACCGCCCTGTATAACACAATTTTGATAATGTTTGCAATGATATTAAGTTAATGATATGATGTTTAATATATGTACTTTAACACAAATTATATTATAGACCGTTATACATGGGTGGGAATCTGGCCCCAATATCGCCGCAGCCACAAATGAGTTTATTGTGATGATACTTCTATACAACTATGACAAATTTAATTTACGCAACATTTTGATATATATTACGATGTTAATACATTTTTGCTCGACTAATTTGTCTCCAAAATACGTAATTTAATGTAAATTAAATAGTGACTTAATAAAACGTCAGGCACTTCTATCTAAAACCAAAGATTAATATACAAAAACAAAAAGTTTAACTATTGAAAAAATTATTCAAGTTTTTTGTAATAACAACAACATTTTTATTTTTACTCATTATGGTTACTTATATTTTAATTTTCTTCACAAAGGAATTTATCAGTTCTTTTAAATTATTAAGAATTATGGATATCGTATAATCACTACGTACTTTTTGTACAAATTGTATGATTTTTCTCTGTAGTAGACCATACAATTTCAAAATACACTCATTTAAATTTTTCATTCCTATTTATTAAAAAGCTAATTCTATAAAATTAAAAAAAAAAAAAAACTATCAAAAACTATACATACTCATATAAAGTAACCGATCCTTTGTTTCGTTAAAAAAAATTAGGCTTTTAATATTAATTTTACGCATTAAATTTAAAATAATTCATTCGGATATAATACATTAAAGTATATAGGTATAACAATTAAATAACTTCAATATAATACGTTCGTATCCCAACGAGTAAAATAAGAAGTTTAACATAAAATTAAACAATCTTTGATATAAATTTGCAGCTTATATCCAATATATGAGTTGACCTTCTGATTCAAAATTGATTCGAATTGATATTTAATACTAACCAAACAAAAAAAACAACAGATGTAAGTACCAAAAATTTGGCACGTTTTAAAGAAATACATATATAAAATATTTAATTAAAAATTGGAAATAAACAAAAATAACTTACATGTGAACCTAAAAATACACAATGAGTAATAAAAAGATTAAATAACATGAAACTTAAGCGCGAAGTAATGCAAAAAAAGAAACCTATAAAGTTTGATATTTGAAATAAAAAAATAACGGCACATATGTAAAATTGCACATATGTAAACAATATCCTAATTTGATCGTAATTGAATTTCCTATACATATTAAGAATTATTAATATTTCTTCAATAAAAACATCTCAAAATATGAACCAAATAACACAAAGTATACCAACCTACTTACATATAGAGGTCATGAAATAGAATCTGCAACATTTTGTGAAACTGTTTTTTTTTTATTTTTTGTGGAAATATAATATGAGAATAACATAACAATAAATTAAAGTTAAAATTCTTTACACTAATTACTTACTTATAATTATTATTATTATTTACCTATTTTAAGTATATATTTAATTTACAACACAATAAAACAAAAAAAAAAAACAATCAAGTGAAAGGATCTTATAATATTTTCTTTGTTTTCCACTCTATCTCTTTGTTCATCATCTATCTTTAAAAAATTACCAGTGTCTTACTAAGATATAAAGAGGTTATTTTTATCTGGGTTATATAAAAAAAATGTTTGAAATAGTCGGTTCTAATAAAATTCTACCATTAATGATGTAATTGGAGCATTAATTCGATCAGAACTATAATTATTATTTATATCTCATTATAATTTTTCTAACTTCAATATTCTTGGATTGACTATAATGAATAGTTAGTTCAGTTAAAATTGATATTTAAAGTATACCAAAGCTGCTTGAACTTTGGCGTATGATGCTATATATAGTGGATGTTCTTTTCTACTTATATGGTTTTAAAGGGAGAAGATCAATCGTAACAAACCAGCTTGAATTATGTTCTACGTTTCTGAAATCGATGGAAGTTGGCTTCCAGAATGATGTTGTATATTGATTTAAGTAAGGCATTGTACCTCTTGCATCATAGTGCTATTTTACTAAAGCTTTCTTTTTACATTCTTATTAAAAGCGATTTCTATTACCTTTCATGCTAATTCTAGGATCTCTCAAGGCAGACATCCAGGTCTATTAATCTTCATTCTTTCGTTCAATGATATAGCTTCATTAATATTAAGGACCAGTAGCATTATTATTTATGCGGATGACATGAAAATATTAAAAGAAGTTTTCACATCATATGACACTGTCTTGCTCCAAGATTATTTGAATGCCTTCATGAAAATTGTATAAATGGTGTCAAGTTAACAATTTAACTTTGTAATGTAGCTTTGTATACACAAATGTAATGTAATTACTTTTACTCGTCGCTTAATACCAGTTGCTGCTAACTATACTTTCACTGACAGTGTTATTAAAAGAATACGCCACTTTAGGGACTTGGGGTTGAATTTTCACGAGAAACTCTTTCAATGAACACCTCAACGCAATTATATGTTGGGTTTCATTTAAAAGATGG
Organism: Argyra leucocephala; assembly: GCA_963942445.1. Classification (NCBI taxonomy): domain Eukaryota; kingdom Metazoa; phylum Arthropoda; class Insecta; order Diptera; family Dolichopodidae; genus Argyra; species Argyra leucocephala. The sequence continues at coordinate 90,878,961 of OZ012680.1, forward strand.
GCTAAGAATTAAATGATCCATATATTTTCAGATTATGTCTCTAGTTCGTCCCAATCTTAAGTATGCTAGTCAAGTGTAGCCGCCACACCATAATTGTCATACTAACACAATTGAAGCAATTCCAAAAAAATTCTTAAAAAAATGCTTTACGAAATCTACTCTTGGTTAACCCTCTTGTTCTACATCCACATAAAGATCGCGTAAAGTTACTTAATTTAATCTCTTTGGAATGCAGAAGATAAATTTCAGATATTATCTTGTCATTACAAATTATGAAAGACAAAATCTATTCATGGTACAGTAAAAGTATGGTGAATACTAATACTAGTACAAGGTATCGTTCAGTAAACATTTTTAACAACCTTTATCATTGGACAAAATACAGGAGATATGGCCCAATTAGTAGGATAGTTATCATGGTATCATATGACAAAATTATATAAGAAAAGATTACATATTTAATAAATTTTTATAAAAAATTTAAAATTATTTGGTTTTGTAATTAGGTATTAAAAATATGAAACATAAAATCCTATTTTGAATAGGTACTTAATATTTAACTAAAGATCTTGACAATTTATTCTTCCAAATTTAACATTAATAGATAAAAATTTAATTTTCGAAGTTATAACATGTAAGATGTTATAAAACATGGTTTTCTTTACTTATATTTTGTTATGGTCTGACTTTAAAAACATAGTAGAAAACAAAATTAGTCTACTAAAAAGTGGTAAATAAAATATATCGTGGTCAATCTTGAGATTCTAGAAATTATAAGATAAACTAAATTTGCTGGACTATTGTTGATGGAAATTTGGAATATTTAAAAAATTTAATAATTTATAAAATTTAATTGAAATTACTAGAAATTTTTACAAGTAAAAAGGAAATCATCCAAGCTCACTAGGACTACTACTTGACACAGGTTATCATCTATAAATAGAAAAAATAGACTAAACAACCAAATAAGATCATTTAACTACAATAAAAAACTAATGATATAGCAATAAAACAATAAAAAATCGTCATTTCTGGAAATTGCACGGTTATTAAGCTTTTCTCTTAATAAATTAATTGTATGTTGTACCATCTTGTTTAAACTATATCATCCAAGTTGTAATCAGGTTTTCATGCCACAAAACCTAAGTCATATTCCTGTGTCCTCTATTGACTGTAATTGCGATGCTATTTTAATTTTCAAAGAAATACTGTAAAAAAAATAGGGCTTTACTAATTTAATTCATTTACCAATTTTTTCTTAAATTTTTAAAATTAAAAAAAAATTATACTTACATATATTCAAAAAATTCAAAATAAAAATATTTTCATAATCAAAAAAATTACCATATTCAAAAAATTACATACTCGAAGCAAACCCAATTAATTCAATATCATAGACATTGATTAAAGCTTCTTTTTTTTTTGTTTTTTTGCTCTTGACAGTAACTCAAGTAGAATCACCTTTTCGTGCTTAATTAAGTGCAGCAATGCAAGTTTATATACCTCTAATATCTACAATATTTCGAGCATTTATTTATCAAATTACTGGCTTAACTTATTAAATGTGGAAAACTACTGCTATTGTCAGGAACAAAGCCTTCTTAAATAAAATTGTTCCATTTTATTTAATTTGTTACCAGATTATACTCTCAATTAATTTTTGACATTTATTTTATCCCAATGACAAAGGGTACTGAATCCGGTCGAAAAACTAATAAAGCATTTTTTTTTCTGCTTCATCTGGAATCGAATCTGGGATCTTTTGATTGAAAGGTTGATGCTATACCCTGGCAGGCTATACCCTGGTGGTACAGTAGGTAGAGCTGCACCACCTAGCGTGTATGGATTACTTACATATACTCTTAGGAGTACTGTGAGGTTGCAAAAAATAGCTTGATGGGTATTTTTGTTGGATTTTAACATTTGTTTTGTTTTTTCATTATAGGTTCTAAAATAAGAAACAAGGTTCGGAGATTAATTTTCATTTAATTCAATTCTTCTTCTATTAATATATTGAGGAAATTTTTCAACTAACACGTTTCGAATTAATTTAATTAACACTTAAAACAAAATTTTGTATTTAATTAATATATAATTCGATTCAAAATTAAATTTTAATTGCTCAGACATTTTATCTAAATCTACTGATGAATGATGATACATATTAATATACATATGTATACATTATACATATAACATATGTATGTCCTAATATTTGATTTAGGTTAAATGAATAAAAACGCATTTATTTGACTATGCTTGAAATTGCTACAATATTTTTGTATAAGCAATTAACACAATAAAAAAAGGCTAATTTTCATAAGAGTTGCCGTTTTCATTTTATATCTACATACATTTTTTTTTTGTATTTTCTCTATTTTAAATTTTTAAGGTTTGTTTTTTTTTTGTTTTGAAATTATTTTGATCCTTTTGTTCGACACTATAAAAAGGATTTCTTTTATACTTATTGCAACTTGCAACATCGCAATTTCTCTTATGTATCATTCACTCATTCAATCTCTCGTTCTCTCTCTCACCCTATCTCTCTTTTTGTTTTTCTTTTTATTTCTTTTTCACTCTTTTTCTCTTTTTATGAAAAACCAAAAAAAAAAAAACAAGCTTATAAATGTGCATTGTGTAGAATGCATCCTCTTTTGTTATTTTTATTTTTTGAAAAGACTTTATTTATATATGTATAAGTATGTCTGCTTTTAAAAACCGATATAAACATGAGCGCAAAAAAAAAAAGAAAATAAAAAAAAAATTCAAACCTAAATACCAAAAAAGGATATAAAATTTTAAGTGGAATAAAAGAGAAGTATACTGCAGTTGCATGAAGGCATCTAGATTTCATCATCTTCTCTATCAAAAATGAAATTTTAGTTTTCAATAACAAAAACAAGAAAAACAAAATAGCAAAGATTGTGAAAATTTATGAGAATTTAGACAACTTTTTAAGGAGTTTTTTATTTACAGTATTTATATATACTCATATACATAGGAATTGGGGATATGATATTATGAATATTATGTATCTATATATCTATTGTAACGTGACCAGATTCGAATAATAAAATTATGTGGAACAGTGTTTTTTAGAATTATAGAAAATAGTGGAATATTTTTCTTTGATTTTACTAAATATGCTTATCATAAAGATACACGTATTTCCTACACTACTTGCAGACTTAAAATCGTCTTCTTTATGTTTACTGAACAGAAAATAACTTCACCTTTTTGGCAGTTGATTGGTTAGTTTACTTTCAATTCAGGTTTATTGCAATTGTTTGAAATATAATTTTTAAAATTGATGGAACACTGTAATGGCAATTGTGGAACATAATAACGAAAATAATACAATTAAAAGGAGGACTTAATATTTTTTATACTTTTCATTAACGTAATGTGGAATCAAATTTTTTGTATATTCAGTACGTGTATGGTACCTTAATAATTAAATACAGTACAATCAAAAATATTTTTATGAATATTTTGTTATTAATTTTTTTGTATATCAAGATCAACTAATTAGATTTGGAAAACTTTTATTATATCTTTATCATTATATTTCACAACCTAAATTTCTATGATCAACACGGTAGAAATTATGTTTGATAATTCAATACAAAAATAATGTACCTAATTCAACTTAAGCAATATTTAATTAAACAGTAACATTTTTGATAATACTAGGATAAGAAGTACATCAAGATCAATATAAATGAAATCGAGGACAACTGTTGAAAATTTAGAATTAACGGATGAAGGAATGTTGCACAAATACTCAAAACTACAACGATAACTATATTATTAACTTAATTTACGGCCATACAACAAAAATAAAAGATATATGACACAAAAAAGCTCGAACAGCATCTAAGCAATACTCGCAAGACTTGGCAAATATAGTTAAAAACTTAATGACGGACGGCGTCGAAAAAGATAAAAACAGTGAGTTTTTTGATGAAAACTGCGTCCTGTGTGAAAAGCTCAACAAAAAACATTGAATATGGAGTAATCTAAGGTAGGTTTTTAGGACCAGCTTTATTTGGATGCTACAAAAGCAGTTTTTCAAATATCAGGCTAAGACAGAAATCATTTTTGTATGAACATTTTCGGTAAAAAGTTTACCCAATTTAAAAAATACATGTACACCACACCGTACACGTTATATCTTGGTCATATATTTTTTTCTTATTTTACTTTATTGTTCGTATTCAGTAAAACTGCAATTATATAAAACAACTATTTTAGAATATAATAGAATAACAACAACAAAATTTTACTATTTTTCTTCATTTTCTCTTTATTACCGTTGACTTTTTATTATTGATAATTTTCACCATCATTCGATATGAAAGTATGTTATTTTAAAAACATATTTTTGTTTTCTAATTTTTTATATTTGAATTTACCAATTTAACTGTTTTTAATGGAAATAAGTAACACTTAACTGGAGAAAATAAAGTTTGACTTCTGATAACTGATTTTTGTTTGAATTTTTGTAAATTTTTCAAAATTCTTATAAAACTGACTTCCAATGATATTTTGTTAATAAAAATTAAATAACATATATAATATGAGTTATAGCATAATTTGACATAACACTATATACCGAATAACTGGAAATCGGATTCGGCGAATCTTTCCCCTGGGATTCGGAATCGCGATTCGTTTCTGAAATTCGCCGAATCCCGATTCCCCGAAATTCGCTATTAAAATAAATTGTCTTGATTTTAACAAAATATACAATTAATTAGAAATCCGTTAGAAATTTGGTAACTAAAAGTTGCTAAAAGTGAGAATTTGGCAAATGATCAAATATGAAAAAAAAAAAAACTTAGTAGGTTCTGTTCTGTTTTTTGGAATTTTTTTATCATGCTGATAAAAATTATATTGACGTTTTAGAATTCTCAATTATTTTAATACTTTTAAACTATCTAAAATATAAAATAAAAATACACGCAGATATAAATTTGAGTATTTGGTTTAAAAAAAATTACCTTAGTATACATAAATAATAACACATTTTCAATTAAAGTTTTCTAAAATTAGTATGGCTTTAGATATGGCAACTAAAAGATCTAAAATTTGGAATTATTTTGCCGTGTTGGTTGCCGTGTTGGTTGCCGTGTTGGCCGTGGTCACATATGGGCGGGAATACCCTTTAATATGTCGGCTTCGTCTAATAACTGAATTCTTTTTAATAAACTCCATATATATATTTTTTTGTAAATTAAAATTACGAGTTTTTAATTAGAATCGGAATCGGAATCGGACTCGGCAAATCTCAATTTTAAGAATTCAGATTCGGCGAATTCAAAAAATACCGGGTTTTAAGAAACTCTAGAATATCTATGTTAGAAGATAAATGCAATCAGCTTCAAGTGATTAGTTATTATCCTGGCATATTCTATCTGGAATTTTCTATATAAAAATTTTAACCAAAATAGTTTCTTTAGCAAATCTTTAGGGGCTCATAGCTTTTACAGGCTTTCGAATATGCTATCTCAACTTTCTATACAATTTTTTACCACCTAAATTTCAAATAAGCCTTGAGGCTATAGCAGGTTATTACGAAACACCCTGTATACATTCGAAATATAAGTTATATATTGAAGAATTAGAAAATAAAGTCAGTCTTCGCGTTATATATGAATGAATAATGTAGGTCAGAGAAAATTATGTACATAAAAACACCAAACAAAATAAAATATAACAAAAATAAAAATATAAAATAAAAAATTAAAATTCTAAAAAAGCAAAGAAAAAATTATAAAGTTTTTTACTCTTATTCTAAATTAAGAAGAAATGAAAAGTAAAACAAAAATGTTCTCTTTTTTTCCTTTCTGTTAATGGCAAACTTAAGAAGTGAAATTAAAAATTAATATTCAGAGCTGCTCATAAATTCTAAAAAGTACTCAAGCATTATTATACACATAACATCCATATATAAATATATTTATAATACACAAAAAGCAATTAAATTATATTAGAAAATGAACTTTGAACAATAAATGAGAATAGTCTTTAGATATAAATTTTTAAAAAACATATGTATGTGGTGGGGTAAGTGAGAAGATGTGGAATTAGTGGAAAAAAAAATCTTAATTTTCATTATACATTTGATAAAAAATATTTCAGTGAGTTAAATTTGATAATTAAGAACATGTTGAAATATTTTAAAACAGTGATACGCAAACTTTAATGGTGTTAGAAAGGAATTCGAAATGTTCCATTATTAATTTTTAATTTACCAAGATTAAAAATATCTTTTTTTAAATTCAATAACAACACTTTGTTTTATGGTATTACATAAATCAACATATTTCTCGATATACTCATTTTATTATTCAAATATGTTCCACATACTATATTCATGTATATATATATATCTTTATGATTTTCATATTTATAAATTCTTTTAGAACTTCCTCTATTAATACCTTATCATTAAAAATGATCACAAAAAAAATTAAAATTTGGAAAAAACAATCAAAGTTAAATTACATATATTTATTATTAACCCTACATTATAATTATGTTTTATTATTTATTTTTCATTTATTTATTATTATTTATTTTTATTTATGTTTAAATCAAACATGTTTTAAAAAACTTCTAAATGAAAAAATATAAATTGTATTGGTGCAGCGTTATTGTGAAAATCTTATCACTTTCGCTAAGTATCGTTACAGTATCACATTTATCATCACATCACAAATATATATATAATGTTTTGACAGCGAAAATAAAAAATCGCTTCTCAGAAATAAAATATGAAATTTTTTGTTACGTAACGAAAAATTCGCTTCTTAGAATAAGCCCTAATAGTTATGTACATATATTGTATTATACATAATCTTATAACAATAACCAATTCAATTCTCTAACCTTTTATTTAATGGTATATATATGTATCTATATAAAATATTCAGCATTGTTTCTCTCTGATTAATCTTTTTTATCATACTTTCTTTAATATAAGTTCTTAAATTGTAAATTGTGGAAAATTTATGTAAGAAAATGTAAAATAGACATCAAGATGGAATAATTAAATGATAACTACTTACTTTACTATTGACAATTAAATTTAAGGAACACCTAAAAGCCAAAATTGCCAAAAAGCCAAAAGAAAACCTAAAAGGCAAAATTGTATATAAATTAAATATAACTAATATTATTTTCAAAACAAAAAATTACCCAATCATTCAATTAAAACAAAAAATTCAATTTTCAAATTGTGTCCTGATGACCATTTTCTTTTGTGAATTGAAAAATTTTCATGCCACTCTTTTAAAAATGTCTTCTACATTAATAATAATTACTCGTTTGAAAGGGGAAGAAATTCTGTACAAGTGAGAAGTTGTTAGTCGATAACACCAGTCGTTAAAAGTTTATAGTTATTTGATCTAGGATAAAACAACAGAATGATAAGTGTTTAATGAAAACGTAAAAAATTAAGAAATTCTGCACACTTGAAGCGAATTTAAAAAAATACCAGTTCCATCAAATCAGATCAGCAAAAATATATATTGTTTTTTTTTTTTAAATAGCTAATTGTCATCAAAGTACTTGTTTGTAGACGATTTAGTGAGAAATGGTAAAACATATATTTCGTTCGAAGAAAGAAAGAGACGGTGTTACTCTGAAAAAAAATTATTAGCCAAATCAAACTAGATAGCCAAATAAACTAAAAATAACCAAAATTTTTTCATATAGCTATTACATATAAATTACAAGCTAGATTAAAAACTCAAAGAAAAAAATATATAATTCATTTTAACTAACTAACTTTGTTTCTTAATTTTGTTTTAATAAAGGTTAAGCTTTTGTTCAGCAGATGCTGATCTGTGCGGCCATAAAATTAAATTAAAAAGTTTGTTAATTATTCTTTAAAAGAATATTCCCCCAAACCATTTTTTAAGGTACGGATTTTCTCTCAAAATTTGTTAATATAAATTTCTTCATTTAAATGATGGTCAAAGAAATGAAGCAACTTCCATTGTGTAACAATAATTTCAACATCCCATTCTATTAAATTACAAAAGGATTGGCTTTGAAATTAAAATTTAAATGTGCACTCATATTATGATTTTTGATTTATAAAAAAAACTGACAAAGTAGCAAATATGATTGAATGAAAGTAAACATTAAGAAATAAAAGAGTCAAAAATTAGTAAGTAACGTATTGAAATTATTAAAGTATATGTATGATATCATTAAATACCACTAGGAGGCGTGATGACATCTATGGAAATTTAATTTAAAAAAAAACAAATCAGAAACCAAATAACCAAAGGAGAAATAAATAAACAATTTTGGTTAATAATAACACAAACAAAAAGTGGCAACTCTGAGTCCCAATCAAAAATAAAATAAGATGAAAACTACTATTTAAACAAAAATTGGTATGAGAAATATTTTCCATTTCCACGAACGCCAAAAAATTTCTGAAGTAATTTTTGAAATTTAGACAAAACCAAAAAAAAGTTTTTGTTTAATGCCAAAAAGGCATCGCAATAATTAATTTGAAGAAAACATGGCCCTCGTAAACATCAACAAAGCCAAATAACTCTTAGCCCGTACTAATATATCAAGAGTAGTAGCCATCAGTACAGGTTATTGGCCACGCTGCCAAGCTAGGCATTCTGTTGAATTCCCATTATTGCAGCTACAAAAATGAGAATGAAACAGTGAGGCTTTCTCCAGCTAATATATCGGTTTTATCGAGGAAAGCAAAAAAACGAAATCTGATCAACCTTCTCAATCACACAGGGTGGATCTACTACTAAGCCCCCGGGAATATAACAACTATAATAACAGCAAATAAGTCACTCGAGTCGTGGTATCAAAAAGGCACAATTAAGTGCTAATTGATTTTCCAGAAGCAGCTGGAATGGTCACTTATACCTACCTACCTAACCCTGGAAAGGTATTCTTAATGAATTTTTTAAAATCATGTAACATCATATTTTTAAGTAAACAAAAAATAAATAAATAAGTAGTTTCTAAATGAATGTTGAGAGGAATAGACATTCTAGTAAGAGTCGGTGAGTAAATTTTACTCATGTTAACCTAAATAGGAATATTCATGTGTGTAAATTGTACTCATGCTTGCATAAATATCCATCCTTAACGTATATTTTTTATGTTATGAATTACTTTAATAAAAATAATTTTTCTAAATATTTTTAATTATATTTCAATTTGAGATATCGTTTACACCTTTTAATAACTTTCAATAAAAGTGAATAAAATTTACTCATGTTTACCTTTAAGCAATATTAAAATATGATTACCCTTCCAGGGTTAATTTTTTTTGTATACATACTTAACAGTAATTTATGTAGAATCAGTTTTCGTGCTTAATTAAGTGCGGTACTGCAATTTTACAGTACAATATCTACAATATTTCGAGTATTTATTTAACAAATTACTGGCTCTACTCATCAAATGTGGAAAACTACTGCTATTGTCAGGAACTAAGCCTTCTTAAATAGAATAATTTCATTGTATTTAATTTGTTACCAGATTATATATACTCTCAATTATTTTTTGTCAGTTATTATATCCCAATGATAAAGAGTACTAGATCAGGTCGAAAAACTAATAAAACATTTTTTTGCTTCACTGGGAAAAGAACCTGGGACCTTTCAGTTGAAAGACAGGCGCTCTACCTACTGTGCCACCCAGCGTATAATATATTAAAATATGCAAATATTCAGTATACATAGGCTAGTCCTTATTTAACTTTGTTTAATTTCGAGTAATAGGATGGAGTAGATACATTAATGTGTCGAGTTAACAGTTTATGTGTGTATTAATTACCTCTATCAGAGTCGATTCAAAAACTTAATATCATTAAACTTTCTGATATATTATATAATATTTTAGTATCATATAAGAATTTTTATTGGAAAATATCATTTAGGAGACTATCTATTTCAAAGTTTTGTATTTCATATAAAATTGTCTTGTTTTCTGTCGCCTGAAATTTTTAGTAAAATTTGCAATTTTTTTTTTAACTTTGTTGGAAAGATGAAAATCTTTTAAGTTGTTATTCTTACTTGATTTAGGATTTAGGATAATTATAATGAGCCATAATAATGACACATCATAAAGGTTGACGTGGTCTATTCATAGATTCTATTAGACCGATACTGTTCACCGATAACTCTCCTGATGTGACTGATAAGTCATTTCGTATAACATACTGTAGCGGACTATTGACGTCACTACTTTAATCAGTGCGATCTATATTCTCATCTACTTGGGACCTACATTTGCGATCTATATTCTGCTAGAACGAAGCCCTCACCAGAAACCGAAGCTTGAATATATACCTCTACATCTCTTTGACAACCTTTTTATTTTTATTAATTTTTAACCGATACAGCTTACTTTTATTTTCCTATTCTACTGTCAGGTAGGGTTGTTCTACTTTAGTACCTACTTTTAAACAAATAACAATCAAAATTTTGTTGTTATCTATTTCTTCCGCTTAGTAAGGCGTTTGCTTATATGCCAGAATCTTTTCATTTAACGTATCTACCTACTATGTTTTTTATGAGTTTGATCTGAAATCCTACTTTTTGGTGTATTAAGCACTTCAACTGAATGAAAAATCACATTTACAATAATTATTTACGTTAATCTACTTCAATTGTATTCTGCTGAAAGTATGTCACATTAAACAAATATAATTCAACGTACATAGTTATTAAAGTTGACTTAGTTATATCAAAAGTTAAATATTTTCAGTGTGGCACCAATAACAATCAAAGTTTATATAACTATAGAACTATAATTAAAAACTCTTTCTACTTTCAGTTATTAAAAAACAAAAACAAAAATGTTAATTTTAAATACTATTTATAACAGCATCATTTAAATTCTTATTTCTAATATTAAGTATACATAAAAAATATTGTGACAAAAGAATTCTCAATTGTGTTTAATATTATCCTTATGAATCCATTTTATTGTTCAAAACTTATTGTTCGCAGTATCTTCTTAAAGACTTACCTGAAAGAAAAGAGAAAAATAGAAAATTAAAATTGATGAAAAAAGTAATTTTAAATGTTAGTTAAAAATAATTAAGTATATGTAGGTATATGTAATTTATTATAAATAATAGAACCAATGAGCAAAATCAAAGTAGTTTAAATAATTATGGTAGATTTGGCGAATATATCGACACATCAGATACCGAATTCACCATGTTTTTGTATTACTTATTTTTATTTTGTAAGACAGATATCTAAATAAAAATGTAAAAAAATATATATATATATATTTACTTATAGAGACCAAAACTAAAATATATTTATTCCAATGTAAAAACTTTCCTTCTCGGTGAATAAAAGTAAGTAAGAGTGACAGTACCAAAAAATATACATGTGATTTTTCGAAATATCATAGCAAAAAGTTAACAATAAAAAAATAAAAAAAACTGGGGAAAGTACTTACTTTTGTCCGCGACCTGTGGTAATTTTCAAATCAATCATATACAAAAACATATCTAAATTCCAAAACTATAATATGGAAAACGATACATATTTAATACAAGAACCAAATAAAATTACGGCAATAATAGTTATGATAAAATTTTTGTTTGTCTAACAATTTTTCTTTATTGATGTCAGTTCTATTTATTTATTTATGTCATTTATATAATGTCTTATATATATGTAATACATTAGATGAACGACGTGGGAAGTAAAAAAGCAAAAATAGTTGAATAGTAAATTACACCACAAAAATATTAAAATTTTTGCAAGTTCTTAAACCAAAAATAAAAATATGCAAAACGGTGGTGAATACTTAAAACATTTAACAGTTACATAAACGACGGTTATTTTTGGGTAAATCGATATCTATTCTAGAATAAATTTCAACAGACAATTTTTAAAAAGGCTTCATAAAAATTCTTTCATTTTAAATAAACACACAAACCTATAGAAAAAAATACAAAAACGAAAACGCAAACAAAAATTGAAAACAAAACAGAAAAACAAAAGTCATATAATACTCTTCAAAAATAATATTATAAATGTTATTTCATTTGTTTCTGCTATTTAAAAAAAATATATACAATAAAACCCGATTATAGTCATTCCCTAAATTTCAGTAATATTTGAGACTATAACCGTTTTGTGTCTATAGGCGTAGTAAAAGAAAATTGCATCTTTATAAACAAAATTTAATAAAATATCTTTCGTATAACAATTTTAAACTTTATTTTATTCAAAAATAGCAATTCTGTTATGTAATCACAAAATATACATATTTGTAATAAAGAACAGAAAAAGATAATATATAAATCAGTTTTTTGAAAAAAAAATTCACTTTTGACTTATTTTCTGTTTTATTGAAAAAATTGGCGTTATATTTTAATGTGACTATATAAAAGAAATCGATTGTATGAACTTATGAAGTTTATTACTTTCTTTCAAAAAAAATTGTTGACTATAACAGAATTGTGACTTCAAACGTTTTTGACTATCAACGAATTAAAATACATACAAAAATATTAAAAAAGATGATGACAGTAAAATTACTACTAAAAACGAATTGTGCCTATGACCAGTAGTGACTATAACCGATTTTACTGTAATTGATGTCAAATTGATAGAGATAAGATTAAAGAGATATAAGAATAGGCTAATAGCAGGAAAAACTTAAGCAATTCCAATACTATGACAAAAAACTAAAAAATAGAAAAAAAAATAATTTTTTACACTTTTATATTTTATTTCATTTTTAAATCACTCTTTTAAAGCTTTCAATTAATTTTAATTTAAATTTATTTTAATATTTTACAAAAACAAATTTTTAATTGATAATACAGAAACATAACCACAATTTAAATTTTATAAAAAAATATATAATTTTATTTTTCTGAGAGTACGAATTCATTACTTGATCTATCATGGATTTGTTATGTATGAAAGACAAAAAAGATGTGGTTTTAGTGGGTTTAAGGCCATCCTACCATTGTTTGTTTGCGCTAGGGTGACTGAAACCACTTGGTGTCCTTCGAGGACCCACACCTACCTACAGAAAACAAAATAAATAAGATTCATATAAATTGATATGAATCAATGATGATGTTGTTATTCAGGATTTTTTTAAATAAAGTTACTACTGTGCAATTGCACAGGGTCCACTTGTATATATAATATATATGTACTGAAACGATAACTTTCTTTTACTCCATCAAGCTCCATTGTAACTTTTACTTGTCACTAAATAGCTGTTTAGAGTCTTAGTTATAGTATTTCATGATTTCATTCAGGCGGAGACACTCGGAGAGGAAATCTCAATAGTAGGCCTGTTTTTCTTTTAATATACACGCAGTTTTATGGGAAAAAATAGTGGGCTACTTACAAATCGAATTATATCTCGAAAACTATTAATTTTTTTTACTTTCGTCCAAAGGATGGACTAGAATTCCATCTTTTTTACATATTTTGGAGTATTCAGATTTTAAAAAATTAAATATTTTAATTAGTAAATAAGTGTTTGAAAAACGTTCTTTTATCAATTTTCATACTAAATTTCCACTATAAAAAGCTTATAAAATATAAAATGTACTGCCACTAACACATTGAAGCATTTTGTGTCCCGGTCTGCTAATTAGTGTCTTGATTTCATTTATTAGCAATTTTTAAGTATTTCGAACATACAAGCTGCAAATTACAGTTCTAGCCAAATTTAGCTTTATTCAAAATTAATTTTCGTAAATTATTTATGAATTTGACCCAAATCTGCATGACTAAAAATAAATAGGGTTTTGCCAATTCACTTTTTTTTTATTTTTAACGGTCTTAAATTTATTAATTAAACGATAATGTTTACTGTTTATTTATTTGGCAATAGTTCAATAGGTTATATTGTATCTGTATGTGTAGGTATATCAATACATTTTGAATTTTGTATACAAAAATTAATACAATATAATATTATTTAAACTCGAATTGTAATAAAAACTATCTTTACTTCTATTTGGTTTTTTTTTTTGGAAATTCTTTTGTTCCTGTCGTCCTCAAACAACAATATTCGTAAATAATTTGTAAATAGTTTCTACTTACATAACTCAAATTCTATCGAATCAATCTTTGTGCAGTTGTCCTGATACACAATTTTCAAATTATCAAATATTTTATTTTTATACATAAGAGTTCAATAATAAAAAACAAACAAAAAAAAAATTGCAATAATTTCGTTATGGTTAATATAGTATAAGTAATTGAATCTATTTTATTATTTTGTCGTTCCTATCGTTCTTTTCATTCTACTTTACAAGGGGACCACCACTAAAGTAAACCATAAATTTTTGGCTTATTGTACCCATATCAATTTCAATCAAAGAATATTGAAAGAAAAAATATATATACATATATATAATATATACATATATAATTTATTATACAATATAATATAATATATGTATATAATATTCCAATCTATTCATTTAATATTATATACTTATATAGTTGTTCACTCACTTACCATGATGAATTTAGATTATAAAAATCTAAATTAAATTTTTTTTATTTTCATATGAATTTTTAGTTGAAGGGTATTATAAATCAAACATTTCATTTGTAATTAATATTCAATAAAAAAAAACCTATTGATTTGAGGGTCAGGACTTCTACAACGAAATTAAATTTATTTTCAGTTTGAAAAATAACATGTTAATAAAAAAAATTTAATATTATTTAATGAAAATATATATTTTTTGCTTACTGTAATAAAGAATTAGTATGTATTATGAATGATAATGTGCGCGTTTTTACAAATACAAAGAAATTTACAAGTAATTTCTAATTATATACAAATATTTGTAAAATCTAAAGTAGACCAACAAAATTTATGATTTCAGAATTGATACTTCAGATTTCATTATTATTTCTTTAGTTGAATTAGGTATGAATGCAATTTTATTTTTATAAAAAGTTGAAAATCCGAAATTATTTTAGGCTTTACACTGAATGTTTAAACATGAAAATCTAAATAACTTAACTCTTCGAACAAAGAACTACTGTTGTTTGTAGTAGATTGTATAGAATTCAATTCTAGTGTAATATTTTATTCGTAGCAAACAGCTGTTTTCATCTTTCAAACAAACTAACAAACATGTTTACTCTATATAAATTCGAATTGATACGTTTTAAATTAGCAACTTTACAGAACCTATACCTAGAACTGTTTTTCGATCTCTCTTCCTGATCACAGTAACATAGAGGAAAATGAGAGAGCTGTATTAATGGCCAAGCAAGGTTGCAATCTTGACAGACCGCTAAAGACAACGTTCACTTTCTAATAGGGCCGTCTAGGAATGCATTTATTCATACTATCTGGCCAGAGGAAACGAAAGGTGGGCTAAACTAAATACCTGAGCGACATCTAGGAAAACATAGCCCCCGTATAACATCAACAAAACCAAGGTAAAAGAGTCAGACCCCGTACCGATATACCAAGTTTAGTAGGCATAAGTCGGGATAACTGGTCAATAAGAAGTCTCGCTGCCAAGCTAGGTAATCCTGAGTGATATAAAAAGGCATAATTAAGTTCTAGTTGGTTTTCCAACAGTCTACCTATCTAATATTCACGTCATATTTTTTCAATATTTTCGGAAACTCTATTTTTCGAATTATTGTACAAATTTGACAAAAAAAATTAAATATTTTAGATGAAATTTTATTCAAGTTTTTTTTTGGTTTTTTTTTACTGTGTATAAAGTTATTAGAAGTGAAACATATACTCAAATTGTCCAGATCAATCCAATTTCATAACATATCTTTTCAGTATTTTTTTGCAAATAAAAATATTGATTCATTTAAAGATGATAAATTGGATAACGATCAATCCCAACTGTTTATTTAACTTTAGTATTAAAAATAAAATAAGAAAAAAAAATCCAAAACCTTTTTTGATACGAAATATCCTTAAGATTTAATATACATATGCATACGCACATATAAGTATTTAATATAAATAGACGAGTAAATAATATTTTTTTGTTGGCATTTGTATGAAAACTAGTAAAATTTTCTAAATAAACACACAAATATAAAAACACACATAAGTGATAATATACGAAAGATTTGATTATATTAAGAATTGCAGATTGAAAATAACAATTTGGTGAAGTCGAATTTAAGATTCTTTTTTAATGTTTGCATTAATAAAATGAAGTATAGTAAATAGTAGTAGTAGTGACAGCAGTTATAATGGTATAGTAAAACAAACACATATAATCCAAGGAATAATAAACAAACAATTGCTGTTGACCTATATAAGCATTATATATTTGCTTCATGATCAAGTATTTTTTTTGCATCCTAGCGATAAAAATTTACCTAATTACACATACTAGCAGTGCCAATTCTGATATTGATTCATTAGTTCTGGAGAATGAAATTTAAAATTAAAATTTTTTTATTATGCATCATATAGTCATATTTGTATTAATGAATGAAAACCTAAATCCAGTTAATGTAGGCCACAAAATAAAAAAGGTTTTTTTTTAAATATTTAATTTCCTTAATTGTATTTTTCTTATTATAATAGAAACTAATAAATTAAATAATTTAATTATTGCCAAGTTTCCGTTTGCTAATCATTTTTAAATATTTGTTTGCAAATATCGACCACATACTTCCTTCATCAGTGTTTGTGACTAACTATATATATTATTAACTCCTTTTTTCCCCATTTTTCCCGTGTCTTTTCTCCAATCAATCTGTTGACCATCGTATGGTATGCTGCCATTTTTTGTCCAACTAAACAACAATGAAATTATTTAATAAATTTGTTTTCAAATCTTTAACTACCTACAATAATTCTGTTCAGTGTTCCTTGCCATTTCTTAAAACATTTTATTTTTTTTTTATTTTAGCAATACAATTTGATGATGTTACAAGGTGTATTCTACTCTGCCTTTTTATTTGTTGTGATTACCTCTATTTTCGTGTTAAAGAATTACGATATTTTTTAATTTTACTCATGTAAATGTCAACTCACTTTTACACTATTTACCAAACGTATTTCAAAATTTAGCTTCATGATAAAATTGCCGAAAAAATATATTGAAAATTGAAATATCTTTTTTCCGAATACAAAACAATAGTTAGTTAGTTTTTAAAATTCATTTATTTATTATACCATGTTACATATTACATACCTTAGAAGTACATTATCATAAATTAAATCAAAAAATTTGCAAAACAGTAATAATAAAATAAACGCAAGAAGAACAATAAAAGTACTCCACCAATCAGTCAATTCAAAGATGAATACAGTTCATATTTTTATAAACAAATTACCCTAGTACGTAAATATTCAATTATACATCTATTTGGCTTCATATCCCTATAAGAACGTCAAAACGTCACACATTATTAAATAATGTAAACTCACAACAGCCAGTCTTTTTTCTAAAATTAAAAATATTAAAAACTTAGAAAAGTAAAAAGATTTATGTTACAAAACTTTTGACGTAAATCGCAACTTGGAACATCACCCATTAGAAGGAAGCATCTCGCATAGCAATACCCCGCTGGGTGGCGCAATAGATAAAGTGCCTGCCTTCCCACCGAAACGTGCCAAGTGCGATTCCCCATGAAGCAAAAAAAATGAATTTTCCAGCTTATCAAAATTCGGGCCGGTGCGGGTAGCTGCCATACAACTCCTTTTGGCTCTATCATTTCACATATCTTTGATCTAACAAAATTCCATTAGGAATTATTCTAAGAAAAAAGATTTTATCCTAACACAGTTCGAATGGTTTCGTCCGTTTAAGTCTTCTAGCAAAGTTTCGACTGTCAGCTAAACGTGAAACTTAAACGTTGACATGTTGAGAGAGACGGCTTTTATGGCGTACATCAAATTTTTTTATTTCGTGTTTAATGAGAGGAACCCTGAGATCCATATGAATATCAGCACTGCAAACAAACCATGGGGCATTAACAATGTTTCGCAATACTTTGTTTTGGAACTTTTGGATAGTTTGAATATGGAGTTGTTTAGCTCACCTCATATTTGAATACCGTATGCCCAGACTGGCTTTAATATCTGATTGTAGATCAAAACTTTGTTATACGTCAAAAGCGTAGATGTTCACACAATAGCCAATACAAATGTATATATTTAAGATCCAGTGCTAGTTTTTTTTGTTAACGTGTTCTTTCCATCTGAGCTTTGCGTCAAGCGTCATACCAATATATTTTTCAGAATTTTGATATGATATGATGACGTTATTTAATCTTACTAGAATGTGCGACTCAGTTCTTTTATTTGTAAAGTTAACGTTCGTTGATTTTGCTTAATTCAGTTTAATTCTCTACCTTTTGCACCAAATGGAAATTTTGTTTTTGACTTGTTGCAATTTATTTTTATCATTTTCTTCATTTATGTTTTTACCGAATGCTAATATAGCCGTGTCATATGCAAAAGTAGTTATAGTCGCATTTTCTATCTCTGGAATTAGTGTATAGTAAATATAGTATTGGGCCCAGTATACTATCTTGTGGTACTCCTGCGTGTATATTTTGTACAGCAGAGTAACCTTCTCCTTGTTTAATTTGAAATAATCGATTCGATAAATATGACGAGACATATGTTTCGGGGAGCAAGCGACGTAGATCAGCCATTCATGGGGTTGGTGATTAAATTTAAAATCCATAAAATTTTGGCAAATTAATCGTGGAAAAAGGAGATATCCTCGCTGTATCCAACAGCGGCTATGCATAAAAATAATTTATATAAATATTCTGTAAAAGGTGCAGAAATTTGAGTTTGGTCCAACTCTAAAATCTCTCCTACCTGAGAATTTTACTTAAAGTGCCGTAATAATAAAATGCGTAAAAGCAATAATACGAATCGTTTT
This sequence comes from Argyra leucocephala, assembly GCA_963942445.1. Lineage (NCBI taxonomy): Eukaryota > Metazoa > Arthropoda > Insecta > Diptera > Dolichopodidae > Argyra > Argyra leucocephala. The sequence continues at coordinate 90,897,862 of OZ012680.1, forward strand.
TTGTGCATTTTTTTTTTGTGGCAAAAGCCCTTATGTATTTTGTTTTTTTTTTTTTTGTGGATTTAAGGACTAACCCTTATTTACAATTACAGTATTGAAATCCTTGACCACCTAGATTTGAATTTAATCGAGCACATTCTCTCAAACTTATTTTCTCATTTGGAACTTCTTCAATTGAAGGGAAACTTTCTTTGCAAATAATATGTGGGAAACCGTACCACTAGAAGTGGTCATAATTATTAAACCTTAACTTGAATTACTCTAACTTGAAATAATATGAATTATCTACTTTATTTTTAAACCTTAGCTTGAATCACTTTTACTTGAACTAACATGCATGATTTACTTTAACTACTGTGAATGGATTAAGCTTTAAACTGTACTCGTTAAATTCTAATCAAAAGTTCTCACTGCTATATAAAAGCTTTGCAGAGGAGGTAATTGTAAAAAAATAAAAAGAAAGACAAGTTCTTTTTTGTTGCAGCAGCCGTTAAGCTCGGACACAAATTGTAAATTAATTAAAACTCATTATAATTTCATTCAACGTAATATTAAGTAAATTAAATGTAATTGAAATACAATAAAATTTATAAACGGATTTATACAAAAATCCCACAAATATGTCAATTTATTTTTAAAGTCAAACCCCGGCTACTTATTTACTGAAATCCTGTTTTCGCAAACGGCAAGCTTTTAGTGAAACATAACATCTTTTTGATATATTTAAGTCTTTAATCTCGACTTCCGGACCTATCAAAAAAAATTTTAAAAATTATTTATATAATTTATTACATTTACCTAAGATGGCTGGAAATTATTCATAATTACCGATTTATGTGATAAATTAAATAGATTCTGTCCTAAATAGCAACTTTAACCTTTATATTTGGTTATTATTAATAGTGACCGGTTATTATTAATAATAACCAATTCGTTACTTTTACATTACATACATACTATGTTAGAGAGTTAGGGAGTTAGAGAACTCGATAAGTAAGAACATGCCATAACATATAGAACAGAACGCTGCAGCGCAGGACAATGTATAATAGAAATATGGAAAATTATGAAACCAATTCAAAGAAAAAAAAGTTTAAGAAGAATAAAGAAATAAATACTACAAATGCACGACGGGAACTTATTTATTTACATTGTTTGGTAATAGGTCAATAATTAAACTTAAAAATAACGATCTCCTACGACTTTTATTTTATTTTATTTTATGATGAAACACTCTATATTTATTTACACAAAAAAAGTGTATAAGATTTTTCTTTTAGCAAAATCTCTACTCATTTTACAACAGTTTTTTTTGTTTCTGTTGTGCTATCAACAAAAGGATAATGACAGAAATTTTGAATGAAATATCTCAACCAAATTCTAAGGAATCTAAATTAGTGGAATACAACCTAAATAAAAAATTTAATAAAATAAAAAAAAATATAAAATTCATTTTTATAATAACTTTGCAATAATAAAAATAAACACTACACTACAGCAAAAAAAGAATAAGAATAAAGAAAATATAAAAAAAGTAGGAAAATAATAATATATTAGTTAGAAAATAGGTAACAATTGTAAACCACCACAACAAGCCGCTTTCACTACAATAGATTTTCCAATATAGTTTCTCGATTTCGAATTTATCCATATGATGAAACAAGAAAAACAAAAAGAACAATTTTTTATTTAAAAACAAACAGCAAAAAAAAGTAGAAATGTAGAATAATCATAGCGCATTACGCAATATGAGTTATGACCCTCAATTTTACGTATATATACATATGCATACATAAACTAATCAATGATATATGTAGAGATATATTTGTATATCAAATCACAAACCAAAGTGTGTTCTTATATGCATACATATGGATATACATATATCACATAAACATAATACTGGTATTCAATGAATTTTGTTTTTCTTTATATATATAGGAAAACTAACTATACAACGAATTCCCCCATATTTGATTTAACTTATAACTTTTATTTCTCTTTCATAACCCTCCTTTAATATGTATCTATATCTACCCTTACATGGTGTTGCCGCACGATTATTTTATTTTTGGGAACAATCCGATTAACAATATTTACTAATTTAACAAATGGATATTTGGACTAAAGTCCTTTCGCATATTATCATTTTTGCAAGTACTTATGATACTCCACTGGTAAATATCCAACTCAATAGAGAATTGCACATGTTAATCCTATTCCCAAAAAAGGTGACAAAAGCGATTCCTCTAACTATAGACCTTTAGCCATCACGTCGATCCTCTCCATAGTGTGGTACACTTATAACAGACCTACCGCAAAGCAAAACAAACATATGTATATAACATTGCAACATTCTATTATTAAACATAACACATTTTTTTTAGCAAAAGAAAAATTTTTTTATTAAAACGAAAGACTAAATTTTTTAATTTTTTTAATACTGAGCATCAAATTACTATACCTTGTGTCAATATAATTTGTTGTTGCAATATTATGATTTGTTTTTAAGTAAATTATTTGTTTTAGGTTTGTTATATGAATGTCACTAACCCTAATAAAGAACAATAATTTATATGACGTAGTTTTAAGAATTTTTGAATATTATGAATTAATATTTTAAGAATATTAGGAATGCATTTTTGTAAATTGATTTTACATTTTTTTTTTATAGAGTTTAAATGCATAAGAAGTAATGTAAATTTGAATTCAAACGTTTTTTTTGTATAGAGTTTAAATGGAGTCCACAAGACTCAATGTGAAATATTTGTAAAAATTTAATAAATAAAGACAGTTAGTTTGGGTTATTAAAGATGACCAGATCATAAACAATAAGGCTTGTATTTATTATTTTTCTTTTTTCTTTTTTTTTTATGTTATTGACAGTAACTTAGGTAGTTAAATCACCTTTTCGTGCTTAATTAAGTACGGTACTGCAATTTTACACTACAATATCTACATTAATTCGAGTATTTATTTTAACAAACTACTGGCTTATCAACTCATTAACTGTGGAAAACTACTACGTCAGGAACTAAGCCTTCTTAAATAGAATAGCTCCATTTTATTTAAGTTGTTACCATTCTCAATTACTATTGCCATTTATTTTATCCCAATAACAAAGGGTACTGGACCAGGTCGTAAAGCCAACAAATAATTTTTTTGCTTCATCGGGAATCGAACCTGGGACCCTTCGATTGAAAGGCAGGCGGTCTACCTACTGCGCCACCCAGCGTGTAATTGTAAGTATATTATAATTTACCAGGCCTTGTATCCAAGTCTTATGATATTAAACATTGAATAAGATCAGGCCTTGTGGCCAAACCCCATTTACCATATCTGTTGCACTATTCCAGTCTATTGCAATAGAACTTTTACTTGCCTTACGTTAACATTAGGTTACACCATACCAGGACAGTAGGTGACAAAGATTACTACAATAAATATATATAGGAACAACTAAGCTTGCACTAGCATCTACAACATGCACTCCAATATTAATGGAGATTATTATCAACAAAAGGCTAATAAAGTATCTTGAATGCAAAGGTATCATTAGTGATAGGCAATATCGTTTTAGATTACAATGTTCCACTGACGATCTATCTAATGACTTCCCTTAGCGAGATGCTTAACATTAGCATTCACAACTCTGGTGAATTTATTGCTATAGTACTGGATATATCAAAAGCCTTTGTTCGAGTTTGGCATTGCACTCTTTTATCCAAGTGCCAAGCTATAGACCTCGGTTCTGTTTCCATAAAATGGATTGGAAATTTCCTCTCGAATCATTCGATTCGTGTCTTCATTGACGGACTCATAATCGACAAACATCATATTAACGCTGGTGTTCCTCAGAAGAATCAGTTCTCTCGCCTACTCTTTTTTTGATATTTATCAATGACCTTCTTCAATCAACTTTCAATCCCATAGTTTTCCAGACGACAGCACTCTAGTAGCATTCTTCAATTTTCTTCGAAAATCACATGCTAGAATACCAGTTACTAATACTAAACGTAACATGATGACTTAGCCATTATTTTCAACCCCGGGGGTAATAGAATTGAGTTTAACACCTCCAAAACTCAAAGATGTCTAGTTTCGCAAAACTACCTCATTTAACCCCATCCTATTATTCGGGAATGTGCGTATTCAGCGAACCGAAAACTTGAATATACTGATCATGACGGTCAACAATAAAATGATAGGAAGTTGGAATACAATTCACATCACGAACGGTGCATCACGAACGGTACTAAATTTTCTTGACATAATATTAATAAATTTATTCAAAATATCCCTACTGATCAAAGGGATATTTTTCCTTCTAAAGTCCTCAGTCCAAGCTGTACATTCGTGTGTAAAGGGTATCGTTTGACACCTAGTTTTTGGCTTAACTTAAAAAAAACAAATAGTATTATGTTTATGTTGTTTTGTCTTGAATTTAAAAATTTTTGAAAAAAATGTGGAAAAAAAATTTCTTAGTGTAAAATAAATAAATATTAAACAGATTAACTAAAATGCAAAAAACTGTTGTACAAATATAAATAAAAGCTATAAATGAACCGTAAACTATGGAAGATTTTAATATTTAGCTCTTCGTTGTGCAAAAGCACCTTGTATATCCTTTTTTATTCTATATAATTATCAATACAATATTATGTATATTGTATATACACTATATTTGTACATGTATTTTGTACAATATTTTATATAATAATGTATTACAGAAATATTTATTCCTATATATGTATTATACTAATTTATATATTTCAATTTGAAATTTAAGAACTGCGCAGTTGCCGTTTGATGCTTTAATTTTTTTTTTTTTGTTTTTTCAATGAATTTATTCAAATGAAAAGTGATTTTCATGAATATAATATACACCCCTCACATACCCACCCGTTTATTCTTTTTTTTCCATTTCTAAGAGAAAATTGACACAAAAAATACTAAAGAGAAGATTCAAAATACAAAATTTATATATAGAGCTTTTCATACGTAAATTTAAAGTTATGTATATGCATGTTTGTATATCAATTCCATACTTAGAATAGTAATAAAAAAAAAATCATAAAAAATAACTGAATTTTATACATATCAAATATGTACATGCTTTCTTTTTATGTATGTGTTTGGGAATAAAATATATTTATAGAATAAATAAAGCAATATATATATATATATATATATATATATATATATATATATATATATATCTATATTGTATATTTATATATATTATGAATGATAAAAAAGCATGGTCGAAAATATCCCAAAAAGGACATTTTTATTTATTTTCATTATTTGGTTATTTTTCCTGTGTATATAAATCAATATAAATATATATGTATATAGGTATATCAACATTAGAAATGATGCCAAATTGTAATATTTGTCTCAAAATTTTGATAAATAAAAAATACAAATTCAACATATACATTATTAAATTTAAATATTTTTGTTTATTTGGCATATTTTATGTGTGGATTTGATTGTATTTTTCGGTTTTTAGGACTTTAATTTTTGTAAAAAAAAAAAAACACATTTTGTGTTTTTTTTTTGTTTGGTTTTTGAAGTTAAAAAGGATATTAAAATTAATCCGAAAAAAAAATCTATTATATTAGCGGAATTTTGAATATAAACAAAAATTGTAATTAATTAAAATGACATAGGTAATTTGATTTGTAAACATTAAAGTTTGTTATAAATATATTAAAAGTAGACTGTAGTAGTTTTTTCACTTTTTTATTACATCTAAAACTAATAAAATTTTATAAAATTTGTTGAGATTGTAATCTGGTAATAACATAAATAAACTTGAACTGTACTACATATTTAAGAAAATTACAGAGTAGTTTTCCATATTTTATTTGGGAATATATGTACACTAATATAGTCAAGTTAAATGAAACGTATTTCAAACATATCTCAACAACAACTTAAAATTTAAATCGATAACGGCTCTTTTAACTAATCCTACGAAATATATAATAAGATATCGGAATTTAAACTAAAATCAAAGAAACTATAAATGTTTCAGTTCCTTTAAGGAGTACAAATATCAACAACCAAAATTTCCCTTCTTTTATATTGAATCTGATTCGAAAAAGAAATACAATCCGAATAAAATGGATGAGCTTTAGATTAGTTATTTTTAAAGCTCAACTGAAGCATATAAATAAAATGATTAGAGCCGAACTACAAAAATATAGAAAGATCTACTGGCACAACACTATGAAAACATTAAAAAAGGTAGCAAACCTCTATGGAACTTATGTAAAATTGTAAAATAAATAAAATAGAAAAATTCCAGTACTTAAGGGAAATAATACGATACATATCACAGTCGAAGAAAAAACTAATATTTTAGGGAACACATTCTCTCTTAAGCATCAGCTTACAAGAGATTTTGCCAACCGAAACACCCAAGACCTGATTGGCAAAACCATAGAAACAATAAACAACAGCACATCGGTGTTTTCTACTCAAAACGTTGTAAAGCCTGTGGAGATACTAAAAAGATTTCGTAGCTTAAAAAATTACTTGGCACCTAAACCAAAATAAAAGGCACCTGGAATAAATCAAATTACTACAATTTCCATAAAAAATCTACAAAAAAACGACCCCGAATTTTTCACCAAAATTCAAAACAATTGTTTAGAGCTAGGGTATTTTCCAAATTCCTAGAAATATGCAAAAACCATACCCATAGCAAAACTCGAAAAACCACCTGACTGTCCACAAAGTTATAGACCAATTAGATTTACTAAATATATTCAGCAAAATATTCGAAAGAATTATCAAAACCAGGAGTTCTTGGGAAAAAAACACTGCCAAACGAGCAATTTGGATTTAAGACAGAAGTACATATTCAATTAATGTATAATATTAACTATATAATATTAACTATTTACGATATTATGATATTTCATTACTTTTAAAATTCTACAAGTAGAAGAAGTTTTTTTTTCATTTGCTGGCTCTTTGCAGAGATCTTCACAATACCAACACAAAATATTGCTAATGAAAATATAATTTTCGAAACTACAATAGATGAAATGGAAATATAACACGTTATTCTAAAAGAAATTAAACAAATAAGCAGAAACAACCTAACTTTCAAAAGCGCATCAGGTTACGATCTCATCAATGAACAAATCATTCGGGAATTACCAGATTTAGCTCTTGCATATTCAATGCATGCTTTTAGTTCACATATATGTTTATGCTCTTGGCAGCAATTTAGATATAGAATCATCTTTTCGTGCTGAATTAAGTACGGTACTGCAAGTACGGTACTATAATATTTCGAGCATTTATTCATCAAATTACTGGTTTATCAACTCATTAATTAGAATAGCTCCATTTTATTTAAGTTGTTATCAGATTCTGATCTCAATTACTTTTTGTCATTTATTTTATCCCAATGACAAAGGGTACTGAACCAGTTAGAAAAACCCATAAAGCAGTTTTTTTCTGCATCGCAAATCGAACCTGTGACCTTTCGGCTGAAAGGCAGGCGTTCTACCTACTACGCCATCCAGCGTGTATGGAAAATTACAGAGACAATGCAAAATTTCAGAAGTAATAATAATACTAAAGCAGTGAAAACCGCCTTCAGAAGTAACATCATATCGATATCAATATCGCTGTTATCTGTTATATTAAAATTTTTTAAGAAATTACTCTCAAAAGACTTGCCCTCATTAATGAAGGAAGATATCTAATCCCGAACCATCAATTTGCATTCAGAAACAAATATTCAACTATTTCAATCAAGAACAATTTTAGCTAAACATCACACACAAAATTTTTTTACTGATGGTTACTTAGGCGTAATTCCGACTTATCAGTGCAAAATAAAATACTAATGTATAAGCAGATATTAAAACCGGTACCTAATTATTGGACCGTGCAAATCAACATCGAAATGCTGCAAAAATTTCAAGATAAAGTGTACGTGGTTAATGCACCATGTTGTACTTACGTAACAAAGATATTCACCGTGACTTGCACATTGAAACAGTCACATATGAGATCAAAGAATATGCAGTAAAACACGAGCAGCGACTGCAAACTCATGTGAACTCAGAAAAGGCAGCTGTTCTTGATATAGACAACAGTGGTTCGTCAACTAAAGAGAACGAAGTCTCACGATCTGGTCACTACGTAAAATGGAAAATTCTACGATAATAGTTTCCTTTATGGAAATTATTATATTAATAATTTTCCTTTGAGAAAAAGTTCCTACACAAAAATTATTACCTATCAACGTAACCGATCGTAAAAAGAAACGATCCTAGACGAAAACTAATTACTATAAATCTTTGTACAAAATATAAAAATCTTATTTGGAATAAACAAAATATTCCATTGCATTCCAAAATATTTTGAGAAAGCGCAAGAATAGAAGTTCTTTAGACAATCATCTCCATCTATATAACGAAAAAAAAATTAAATGAAACAAATTCTTTGAAAGCATTTGAAGAAAAGAAAAGAACGCGCTCCCATATATTTAGGATGTCTGCATTTATCGGCATGACTTTGCATAAAAAAATTGAATAATCAAAAATTAAGCAAATTGATCAATCTGGCATCAAATAGCTTAGAATATGCTTATTTTAATGTACAATTAGTGCTACAATTATTGCTAAATGTCTTTTTAGAATCTGTGGTGCACGATATATTTATGTGAACGCGTTATTTTTTTTATTGCAGCAATATCGAATTAACATTAATTTTTTTGACTCAGCCTCAATAAAAATGAAAATTTCAATCATAAAAATTTTCTTGAACCTATTTTCCAAACAAACAAAGCAAAAAGGATTGATCAGTATTCAGTATAATGTCCTTAATTATTAATTTCCATCAAAATTGTTTTATATTTAAATAACAATATAAAATAATTACAATTAAATTTTACATAATAATATAAGAAAATAAGGCAGTTTATTTTTTTTGTATTTTATTTTTTTAAGCTTTGTTATATATTTTTATTTTTATATTATTGGAACATTTCATACAAAAAACAAAAACACAATAAAATAATAATGGAGAATTCTCCATTTCAAGTCAAACATATGCTCAACATAATTTATGGTAATTCAATTTACTCGAAAAATTTTCTTTATATATCCATGCATACATACATGTATAAAATGTGTATATATAACAAATATATATATATGTAGATTCATTTAACAGTTTTGTTTTGGTACATGATAATATACAGGGTGTCAATCTGATGAGTGTACTGCTACATACTATTGCTTTAGAACTTCATTATAAGGTACAAATTTTATGGGACCGTTGCATCCACTCTAATGATTTTCAAGATATTAGGACTCAAAACATGTTTTTGCGACTTTTGTTTGTTTGTCAACAAAATAATTCATATCTCCAGGATTTGTGTAGGTGTAGGTTCTATATTGAAAAATTTTGTTCCATTAAAATTATGAAGCTTTTCGAACAAACACTTAAGAGTCTTTAAATATCTCTCAGTTTGGGAGATATTTCTAAATAGAAATTTGAAATATTTTTAGATTTAGAAGTTTCTCTCTCGTTCCGGTTGGTAGATACAGATAGAAAAAAAGAAAAACATATCCCAAAAATATTTAATTTTCACTACCGTTGAATTTGAACAAATTCCCTACAAGAATTTTATATATTTATGAAGTTTAAATAATGACAACAGTGCGCTTAGCAGATTAATACCCTGTATATATACGATTTTTAAAAATTTTATAAACCCAAGCCATTCAATTTCAATTTTTTGTCATTTTCAATTTAATTTAAAAGAAACTTATAGGTATATATATGTATCTATATAGGTATCTATGAATTGAATATAGTAGACAATACTCACGATATTTAACATAAAAAAAAAAATAAACGAGAAAATTGAATGAAAATAAAAAAAAATAATAATATACATAATAGATTTAAATATCCCACAACTTGCTACTTAATAATGATTCTTTCGACTTCTCTACAGATTTCTGTCGATGAATTTATTTCTTTCATATTGGTTTCTTTATAGGATTTTTATTGTTGTATATTTCTTTTTGTTTTAAATGCATTATTCTTTTATTTTTGGGAAAAAAATATCTATAGATAAGAATAACATAAAATTGTTGTCACATTTTAAAACTATAGAGTTAGCACGATCAATACTAAGAATTTATTTTATAAAAAAAATCGAGATTTTTTAGAAATTATCAAAGGAAGTTGTCGAAATCATCTAAAAAATGAAGAGTATGAATTAATAGTTTATAAATACTTAATATTTATTTCAAAGCAATAAAATATGTTCATTACCTTATATATATATGAAAGGTTCAAAATATTAACTCTCTCTCACTAAACTTATGAAAATTACTTCTAATTTATTCAAAATAAAATATTGAAGTTTAGTAGTATTATTAACATTTTAATAATTTGTAGATTAAAATTATATATTTTACCACAATAAAAAAATATGATCTAGCTGTAGTAGTTATATTCAAAGGACAACTATTTAAATCTTGAGCTAGAAATGAACTGAGACATAATGCAAATACATGATTGGATGGCGCTGCACAAGCTCACAGTAAATGTGTCAAAGACAAAATATATGATGATCAAAGCCAAAAATGAGCAAATTACGTTAACCTATACAATGGAATTAAAATAGATACGACTATTATCAACAACGGTGTTTGGTTCGATGAGGAAATTAACAGGAATTATCATGTAAATGAGCTGTTAAAAAGTCCAGAAGCATCGCAGATGTATTTAAAAAAATTAGAAAACGACTACCATGTAAGGTTAAGCTATCCACATATTATAGTCTATTTCATTGTACATTGACTATGGTATAGGAATTTGGGGAAATTCATATAAAATAAATCTAAGCTCTCTCCAAAGAACTCAAAATAAAGCAATTAAAAATCTGCTTTGGTTGTCTAGCAGAACTTCAACCAATTATATACACTTCAAAAATAAAGGACTATATAGAAGTTTAAGCCAAGCATCCCAATTATATAATATTAAGAATAATTGGATAAAAACAAACATGTCGTTAACAATCAAATAAATCGACACAATACGAGTCGAGCAAATCAACTGCGATATGATGTTGGGGCACATTTAAATTGACGAGAACCTATAGTACAGGAATTATGACTTTGAACAACCTCTCTGCGATATACCTGGATATTTCCAGACAATATTTTAAGAAGTAGCTTAAAAAACTAATATTATCTAAGTATAACTCAGATGACTAAATTTTTCTTTATTTTTTCTTTTTCTGTTTTGTTTCTTTTGATTTTGTAACTGCTTATTTGGCTTGTTTTTATTCTAACTTTTTTTTCACTGACATTCAAATTATTTCTTGGTCATTTTCATAGTCAAAAACTAATTTATAAATTATAAACTCTGTACGAGCTACCTAGCTCCTTTGAGATATGTATGATTAAATAAATAAAATAAATAAATAAATAAATGCAAGAATACAAAATCTAACAGCTATTGTAATAATAAATAAAAATTAAATTCCTGAATTAATGAAAAGGGAATGGAAAAAGGAATGTTAAAAAATTAAAAGTAAGTACGGGTAGGTTGAAATAAGTTATATCTAATTTTCTCTATAGAAGTTATAAGATAACGGTGATGTACGCGGTCAAACAGGATTCTTAATATTGTAACGTTTTTTTAGTATTATTTTGTTTTAATACTTACATTTTTATTTATAACACCATTTCTTATACATAAATTATATTTTTAATATTTATATGTGGTAACAATCTGTTCAATTTAACAAAGTTAGAATATTGGAAAAAATGTTGAAATTGAATATTGCATTTGAACAGCTACATATTGAACTTGCAAATTGATATACAATATTTAGAGGTACTATGTATATAGAAAGTAATAAATAATATAGAAATATAAAAAAAAGTTACATAAATAAATATTTTACAAAATACTTTTGTAACAAAATAAAATTCAAAACTCTTCAAACAAATCGCTTTCAGAACCAAAATAAAATAGTATCACTGCTTGCCTCACAGGTTCACATATTGAATCAATTGGATCATCACAAGTCCAGCTTACCTGGCAAGTACAATAAAACACAGTTGCAACAACTCAGCTCTAATGGTTTTCTGAAAGAATTATTCTTCTTGTGAAAGAATTATCCTTATTTCAAAGGATTCTGCATCAAATTTAAATTTATTGTTCCGATAACTTTTTTAGCTTACATATCCATCTACCTATCAAATATTAGATATATATTTGCTAATTTATCAATCCCCTCAAGACCTTCTCGATAATTTCAATGATATCTTTTAACACTTTAAATATGTAATTCGTATATTATTATTATTATACACATGTATTTAGTTAAATAACAGGTGGGCTATCCTTCGGAATTCACAATTTTTGTTAGTTTTTTATTTAATTTTTTTTTTTTTGTTAAAATAAAATTACCCTCGAGATATTGCAATAATTTAACCCTTCATTTTTTTTTTTTTTGTTAGTACAGTAATTATCTGAATAAGTTATTATTCAGAACGTGTATCCGATTTCATAATCATGTTTTCGTTCTCCCACTTTAAAAAAAAACAAAAAACCTTTAATTTGTATGGACTTTGATGGTATGGAAATTTTTTTTTCTTTTTTTGTTTATTTTATTTTAATATAATTTTGCTGTATGTATCATTAAGGTTCATTCCTTGCACACTTCATTTTTTTTTATTTTGTCTTTGATAGAAATGAACATTATGTATGAAAATGAATATTTTGGTTGTTGGCACATATAATATTTAACCGTCGAAGTGAAAAAGTTGAGAGTTCAATTGAAAAAATAAAAAGAGTATGTACTTACGTACCAAAACGAATATAAAATAAAATTTAAAAAAAAAAAAACCTGCAAGTTAAAAAGTTGAAACCTTCAACTGGAATATAGAAAACTCATATAGCGCCATCAAAATAACAAAAATAAAAAATGTAAAAGAAAATAAATTTATTTTGGTTTTAAATGTTTGAATAAAGAGGGTAAGTCCTAGCCCATAGAGAAAAGAGAAATAAATATGTAGAGACCAATTGAATATTGAAATTTAAACAATCAACTAATATATATGTATACGCATATACATATGCCATAATAAACTCACATACCTTTGGTTCGGTTTTGAAATTGTATACATTTTTTTTTTCCAACTGTGTTGCTGCTTTCCTACTTTAAAAAAATCGCTTGCCATTTAATTTATTTGAATTCTGTTATTATTATTATTATTATATATTATTCTTGTTTACTAGCAGTCGTAGCAGGCACTCAGGCAGGCAGTGCTAAACGTTATGTTATAATATTATTGTTTACTTTGATGATGGAAATTTAACAGGTTTGTATGTATATGCATTAATGTAAATAAATAATCTAATATAATATACGGTTTGTTTGGTTGATATTTCATGGAAGTAACGACAATAATATTATAATTCCACTACATTTTTAACATAATTTTATTTTTATTACCATTGCTATTACATATAAAACTACTGACTGCTGCTACTAGTGTTATTTTAATTCTAACATATTTCTCTTTCCCTCTTGTATACTCTCAAGAAACGATTGAGTTAAGTGATATTTTGTTCTTTTGTATGCATAATAATAAAATTATTAATAAAACTAATATAGAATCAAATTATATTACCATGTATGTAATAATAACTGCATATGTATCCATATGTTTTTATTAGGGACGTTTCATTTGTCATTACAAACAAAAATATGTCAAAATTCATTTCTTCTATTGCTTAATACAAAAAAATTTTAAATCTATTTTTAAGAAACAACTTTGATTTAGTTACTCAACTTATTCTAAATTGAAGATTAAAGACTAAAATTGAAGAATGTTAATAGTGATGTACTTTTAATGTCGTATTATGTCGAAATCGTTTTAAAAAATAAAAAATTCTTATTATTACCATAAAAGTACGTTGACTTTGCAGATAATATGCTCATTCATAGAATAAAATAGATAAATCTTCCAAATATTATACTATAATAGATTTTTGATATATACCTAATATATAATGAATGCTTGGTTAGTTTAGTTAGCACAGAAGAAAAAATTTCTAATGAAATTGAAAACTTTAATAACATGTTCTCACTTCCGCAAAATCTACCAGTGTTTGAAAAAAATTAAAATCTACATCAAAATCTAGCAGATTTCTCACACAAAAAGTAGATATCTTATTGTTTAAGTTTGCTAGATTTTATTTGGACAAGATTTTTTTTAAATCTACCTCAAAATATCCAAAATTTATGTGAACTAAGTTTACTGCTAATTCAGCACATGAATTTCGAATTTTTTATGTCATCTTTAATATTAATTTGTAATTTTAATTTTTTATAAATTACCAATTATGTTCATTTTTAAAAATAGTTTTGATTTAAAAATAGAGTATTGCAAAAAATATTGCAAATAAATATTGCAAAAAAAATATTGCAAAAAAAAAAGTGTACCAAGACTAGTGTGATAAAGAAATATTGATGAAATTGTTAACTAATCGTACTCAATATTTCATTATGAATTATTTTCCATAATTTCAATTTATCGTGGACATTATGTTGTTTACTGATTAATCTGAAACAATAACTTCATATGTCATAATTTATTTAAAAAAAAAAAATGTAAATCAAGGACGAAAATTTGGTAAATTCAAATTTGTACATGTGAAAACAGTATATACATGGGGTGAAATTTTAAATTGAAATCTCTAATTAAAAAAATTTGAAATATTTCATTTCGCCAAGTCTCCTTCTAAATATATATCATTTAAAAGAATAATAATGAAAATCGGTTGTGAAATGGTTCAAATGTACCATACTTTTTTCAATTTACAGATTAAATATAATAATTTGTATTAAATGACCTTTACAGAATTACCGCAACTAAATGTAAAATGCAGGTAGTATTCTTTTTCATTGTCGTAAGGTACTGGCGACAAACTTATTGCCAGTCTAAAGCATCTATGAAACAGCCTTAATTTCACTAAATTTAATTATTATATTTTGATTGATTTCAGTTGCCACCATCTATTATCAGGGAACTGATTTGGGTTAAATAAATATATTTAAATCCTAGTGTTAAATATATATAAGTGTCTTTTTTCACTTTCAAAATCTTTTTAAAGTCTATCAAATATTGGAAGTATTTACCTAACTGAATATATCACGCTCCGTCACTGAATTGTATTCAAACAACATATGGAAAATGAATGAATTTTTTTTAGTCATCTAGAATTTAGATTCTAAAAAAACTAAAAATTGAATTAAATTTTAAGTTTTTGTTATTTTGTTTGTTTTTATTTCTTATTCTTATTTTTTTTTTTATTTTTTAATATTTTACCTAACAGTTATCCTTTATTTTAATTTTTTACCCTAACTATTTTGATGAACAAATGTATAATATTATGTACTATTATTATTTGTATATAACTGGATTGGATATTAGGTTTACCGATTTACAGAGTTTTGAATGAGATTAAAATATAATTCAAATAAGATAAATTAATTTTTATTTCTGGCCCACATTCTATGATTAAGAACTTAAATTATTATTAGACTATTTTTTAATAATAATACGATTATAAAAATAAATAAATAAATTAATCAATTATTTTTTTTTCTCTGTATTATATACAACGACGCTCATCAATCTGCTGGTAGTTATTCATAATTTTAGATGTGTTTTCATTTTTACTTAAACATTTAATATGATATCATAAACATGTTTATTTGGTTTGTTAAAATATCGTTTAAAGACTCACAATTTCTGTATAATGTACCACCAGGACTTGAAATATTACCCAAATGAAGAACCACAAATCTAATTTTCCATAATAATTTTTTGTTTTCACATCAATATAAATTTTCTCGACAAAATCTTCGTTTTTAAAAATAAGTTTTTTAGGTGTATTGGAATTCCTTCGGCTGTGATTAAATTGAATAATGATTTAATTTTATTGGGTACTTATGTTTAATACACAGTTTAAAAACAGAATTCTGTACAATCTTGAGAAACTAAATGCGGATTAATTATTAAAGTTAGTTATAAAATTCAGAGAAACAAAATCCAAACAGGTCACAATTCAGAGTACTTGAGACAGATTAAGAATGTTGAGATCATAAGTAAATAATAATACATAGTTAAATTGTAAGGGTTAGTGATAGATTAGTGATAGTTAGGTTAGTAAAGCAGAAATATTCAGAACAATAAAATCCAGAAAGCCAGAATCCAAACAGACTAAATAAATCCATAAAAAGATGTCGAATAAAAAATTCCGTTTTAAAATGTTTTAAGATATTAAACACTAATTTTTATTAATCATACCATCCCAAAACACCTGCTCCGATTAATTTAGACCTTGATTTTTTTTATCAATTTTGTCTGAATTTTGTCATATCTAGATTGTATTCTACTTGGATTTTGTCTTTCTTATAATTTGTAATTTAATCAGAAAACAGCATAAATTATTACTTTGATCTCCAAAATAGAATGAAGAAAATAAAAAATTTTCATGAATTTGATTCATTTTAAATAGTCAAATAAGTTTTCTTATAAAATTTCAAATAGTTGACAACCCTAATTTATATTTAAATAGGAAAAAAAAATTTTTTTTGGTTTAAAATATGGAATAAAAGTCAGGAAATTGAATTGGCTTTTATGAAAATTGTAGTAAGATGAAAAAAAAATCCCTATTTTGTATTTTTGTGTTCGAATTCCAGTTAAACTATGGGACGTACAATATTATTTTTGTTATTATTTTTTATTTCGTTTTTATTTATTTTTTTATTCAAGGACCGCTGATATTTGAAATGAGCTTTAACGTTAATTTTTTGTTTGTTTCTATTTATTTTTATTTTTGTGTTATTTTTTCACAACAGCAGTGGAATTGTTATGAAAGAGTTCAAAAATAAAAACAAAAAATATTAAAAAATAAAATAGAAGAGGTAAAATAAGAAAAACATCAATACCAATGCAAATGATTATGAATGGCTAAGTGAAACAAAATAAAAAAAAATAGTAAAAGAATAAGAACAACAAAATAACAACAATAACTATAAAATAAAAATGAATTGGGGAATAAATGGAGAAATCTAATTTCTAAATAGTAAAATAGGACATCTTGTAAAGTAGTGCTACTCCATATGAACGTTATAAATGAAGAAAGCAACACCAAAAAATTAAAATCATTAAACTAAAAAGCGAAAAATGTTTTTGTTTTTTATAATATTTGACTACTGTTAAACTCTGACTTCTTAATAAAACCATAGAATTTTTTCGAGTTTCTGAAAAATATTCTTTTTATTTTATTTTGACCATAAAAATTATTCTAATTTATTTTACATTACAGCCTTATATTTTGCTTTATGCTTTTTTAAATAAAATGAAATAAAAAACCAAATAAAAGTATATATCTATGTAATTGAGAAGTGTATATTCAAACAGTGAACTTGAATCATCTGAAGTTACTGTACCCAAAACAAAATCAAATTTAAATTACAGTTATTGCATACATTAGATTTCGTTCTGAATTGACATTATACGAACAAAACGAATATATACACCTATCCCCCGATTTACACGGTAGATTGGTTCCTAAGAATGTAAATCGAAACCGTGTAAATGGGAACAAAGGCAAAGTGCATTTGTAAGGGATTGGTTTCAACATACTAATAAACTCGAAAATCGGACCTAGAAATCAATGGAAACTGAAAAATGGACCAAAACACTGCTGTGGCACCTTCTCCTAGGCTAAGTCGATCTTCGATTTTTATTTTTGTGTCCAACGATATAACTTTTCTTTTAATTGTTGTTTTTCGGAATTTCTTTCGACATATTTCTTAATAACGGTAAGTTATGAAAATTGTATCTTCAAATTCAAAATAAAGTTTTACTTAATACAAATGTTGTATATATTAAACGCGATATATGAGTTACGAGATTGACTACTTAACACAAAGGAACGTAATGCAGGAAATAAAAAATAAAATCAACAATAACCAGGAATATTTAATTCGTGGAATTCCCTGTTTAACCTATTTGTATTTTTTAATATGTATAGATATTGATTATTGATATAAATGTTGCTAGAAGTGAAGAAACATTAAATTATTGATATAAATAATGCTAGAAGTGAAGAAATATTAAATGCAGCCAACTTATAAAACCAAATGTCAAAAAAATCCAAAAAAAAATCTATAGTTTTTGAAACCATGTAAAAGCGAAAACGTGTAAAGTACCGTGTATCGGGGGATAGGTGTATTTTACAAGTAAAATTTAAGTATTTATTAAGTAAACAGTTACCGTTTAAAATAAAAAAGGCCAGTTTGTAAAAAAAAAACAAATATACACTATCCACTAAAAATATCTGCGATGTAAGGAAGAACGATGAAATGTAAAATAAAAATGTCAACACTACGATGTTCCATTTATTTCTTCACACATGAAATGTTAATAATAATAGCTGTGTTCCTTTCATACGACTCAAGGTATAGGTTTTATTAAATTTAAAAGAACGATGTAGGTTTTTTTTAGTAATTTTTTTAAGTTGGCAAACCTGTTAAATGAATTATCAAAAATTTCCATTGAAAAACTACGCAAACGCCACTCGTGATAAATATATAATTACAAAATATTTGAGACCTATATAAAAAACCAGATAAATATCGGGGTTTTGAGTTGTTATTGTAATTTCATATTATAGTATTGACCTAGACCGTGAACCGGATCTCCGGAAAAGAACACAGCTACTAATAATAATATTGTTTCTTTTTAAATTCTTGACAGTAACTTAGGTAGAATCTTTTCGTGTTTAATTAAGTACGGTATTGCAAGTTTATACTATAATATCTACAATATTTTTTCGAGCATTTACCCATCAAATTACTTAACAAACTTATTATTTATACTTATAGAAAGGAAAGTTTTTTTATTTATTTGTTTGTTCGTTATACACGTCCACAGCTTCAAGATAGATTTCTGAAATTTTGTAGTCCATCAAAAAAGTGGTTTACCGATTTCCTTCAGACTTAAATGATAAAATTGATATGGCGACGATACAGTTACAAACGAAAATTAGCTTTCCAAAAAAATTTCCAAATATATATATTGGATTTAAAACAAAATTTTTAATATTTCTTACTCACCAGGCTAAAAATAAGAACCCATTATTCTTCTACAAAATTTCAATCAGCCAAAACCATACCAATGCCAGATTAATAATCAGATGCCAGATTAATAACAAAAGTATTGCATTCTTGTGATATTGAAGCACAAATTCAAACAAATTTAAGCCTACTACTGATTTTGAATTGGACCCAGCATGTGTTCAAACCATCAAATATATGTTACGTCACTTCAAGAATATTTTTCAAAAACCGTTTTTTCAAATTCAGTAAATAAATAAAACTTTATTGAAGTAAATTTTATACATTTGGTCTATAAAACGGACAACTTCGGGTGACTTTGGTAGTAATAATATGGGCTGTCATATAGCGCAGTTGATACTCAAATTGTAAGCATCACATGGCAAAAAACTCTTTTTGCAAAAATGTATTTGTCAAAAAGGGTAAATATCAAATTTTAACTTTGCAAAAAATCGATTCAGTTAATTTTAAAATAACATCAACCACCCTATATAAAATATACAACTTATGCATAATGCACATACATAAATATTTTGTAAAAGGCGTATAACTCTGTTTATTTTGTAATCAACTCGTAATTTCGTAATTCGTAATTTGCCATGTATATACATATATAAATGCGGATCCCAATTCTGGGTAAAGGTGATATTTCCTTTTTTGTATCTAACAGCTGCTGGTCATAACAATACCGTCTCAAAACACCGCTACTCAATTACTGAAACCCTGTTTTTGCCTGTTTTGCACTTGAGTAATGATTCGTGACTTTATTTTTGATAGCACAAACAACAAATTTTCAGGACTAGGTATTACCACATTAAATTACAAAGTCTTTGCTAAAGCAACATTTTTTTTAAATTTTTGATAAATGGATATTTGCGAATTGCAAAATTGCAAGTGAGAAATTCGCTAATTGATTTTGTAAGTGGATTTAGGTGGAATACATGTTTGTTATACTAGTTTTTCCAAGTGTAACACTCTCAATAATAATAATAATAGTAAAATCTTTTTTTAATTATAGTTGATCCTTATGTTTTAAAATGGAGAATTAACCACTAGAGGAGAAGATTGTCAAACTGTAACACTAAATAATGTTCCATTAACACATGTAAACTCTGCAAATTACCTTGGTATGTATTCGGATAGGCGCCTAAATTGAAGATAACATATTGTCAACAAAAACAAGCACCTTAGATTGAAGTTTAAGAGTCCATACTGGTTAATAGGAAGTTATTCGCAGATATCATATGACTGCAAAATTCTGTTTTACAAGACCGTCTTGAAACGCATCTGGTATTATGGTATAGACAATTGTGGGGTGCCACAAGTAATTCCACCATTGAAATGCTGGAAAGGTTTCAATCCAAAGTGTTGCAATCAATAGTAAATGCACCATGGTTCGTCAGAAATGAAAAAATTAGAAAAAACTAAAAATAGAATCGATTACAGAAGCCATAGCAACAAGAAATTCAAAATACTTTGTCATACATTGGAAATACATCAAAACGGTCTCGCATTAGGGTTGCAGTATACAAACCAACATCTACGAAAATGTTTTATTCGGCAGACCTAAGCAGGAAATTTATAAATAGTCTAATGGAAAATCCCCACTAGGTTGATCAGAACTATATAACTTCAATATGCGCATTCACAACTTATAACAAAAATAAAAAACCAAAACAAATATCTTTTAATAGTATCATACTATTATTAGATCATTATAGTCAAAATATGGGCCTATGTTTCTGGTATTGTACGAGATAGTTGCTATATGTAGAAATTTTCATAAACACAGTATTGCAAAAGCAAAACATGTATACATTGCAGTACTGTAATTTTATTGATTTATACATATATTTATTAGCTACTTAATTATAAAAGTAGTGCAGGTGATTTAACGGTGATTCCACCAATTTCACTAAAATTTTCCGGTTTGTATGTAACGTTAACAACGTTTATAAACAAAACTTAATTTACAATTTTGTTTTGAACAAAATTCTATGGTAGTATTATTTATTTATAAATAAACTCTTTATTGTGGAGTGTGTGTGGACCACCTGAATTTTATCAAGCCCTCATTCTTTAAAATTTTTTATATAACTATCATTCGTTTATTTTTTTTTTTAATACATTATTTTTTTTTAATTTAGATTTTTGATTTATTTTTGTAAGTGAAACTTACTTATAAGACGTTTATCGATTTGGTACAGAAAATGTTATAAACTCGCGTCACGCTAAATTGTGAGTCACTAATTTTATTAATATATACATTCATATACATTCTAAATGTAGGTACAAACAAATTTTTTTTTGCTGTTTTTCTTTTGTTTTTTAGATACATACAGACAGTATTCACGTAGTAATAATAAGAATAATAATAAGTAAATTAAAATGTGGATTTTGTCGTTGTAGATTATACGACACGTAATTATTTATTGCTCTGATAGTATGATCAGAAATAAAATAAAACAAAAAACAATTTGGTTTTTTCTCCATTAAATACAAACAACAAATCAAGAAACAAAATTTGAAGTTCTCTTCTCATAGTTCTCATCGTACAATATCCATCGCAATTAGAATATGCAGTTGTGTCATGTGTGCGGTGTGCCTAATGCCTATGCACTCATGTATGGATTCATTTGTTTACACACAAATCCATATACAAATTTGGTAAAAATTGTAAGAAATAGACGATAATAAGAATTCAACGTGCAAAAAAAAAGGAAAAATTTAGTAAACAAAAGAGAGTAACAAAAAAAGTTGGCTGAAATTAAATAAAAAAAAGTTAATAATTTAAAAAAAAAAATGTTGATTAATATATTGATTTGAAAAAAAGTTTATTAAGTAAAGACAATAAATTTCGTTGAAATATTTAACAGAATTATTTTCTAAACTATATCAACTATGCATACGATTTTGAGGAGACCTAACTAAAACAGCGTTATCATATTCCTTAAATTCTGTGATTTGTAAATAGATTGTCCTCAGTATTATTTTATAACCGTATACCAATATAATAAATATTTAGGTTAACTATAATTTAATATAATTAATAAAAAATAATAATGTTTGTAACTCCAAATTATTACTGACAAAAATGTTAATAATATTTTAGTAATGTAATTATAATTTAATATTTTTAATAAGTATATAAGAAAATTATAATGTTTAAAACGAAAATATTGAAATAATAAAAGATCAGAATTAATTATCGTATAAGGGAACAAACTAAATTTGAACAAACATTTTTTGCCACCTTGCCCAATACAAATACAAAGAAGAATAATGAGAAAGAAGAAATTTTTTTCAGTACAAAGCAAAAGGCAAACATCTATTTTGTATTTTTTCTCTTTTACTCAAAATTTGGTATACGAATACGTTAAGTAAATGTAAATTTTAACTCTTTTAACTTGATATTTGGCTTGTTTTGGTGTTTGATAAAAATTGTGTTAGATTTTAGATACACGTAAACTGGGAGTGCATATTTTTGTTAATAGAAACAGATAATAAACTATTTAGTAAAAGTTATAATTTGTTATTAATAGAAGTAACTAAGTGATTTATAAAAGTGATTGATTATTAAAATTATACTTTTAATTTTCTTTTTAGTGTTTTAATAATTAAAAAATTGAATTAAAAATTTCTTATTTTAAATTATATATTGTATTGTTATATTAACATATTTAAAATTTTTTTGTTTTTTTATCTTTTCTTTATTTTATAAGTTGAAAAAATCTAAATTATAAATAATATTTTTAAAAAAATTTAAATTAAAATATAAATAAATTAAAACTTAAAAACTGAAAATTACATACATTTTTTTATGATCTTGACAGTAGCTTAGGTAGAATCACCTTTTCGTGCTTAATTAAGTACGGTACTGCAATTTTATACTACAATATCTACAATAATTCGAGTATTTATTTTAACAAATTACTGGCTTATCTACTCATTAAATGTGGAAAACTACTACTATTGTCAGGGACTAAGCCTTCTTAAATATAATAGTTTCATTTTATTTAATTTGTTACCAGATTAACTCTCAATTATCTTTTGTCATTTATTATATCCCAATGACAAAGGGTACTAGACCAGCTCGAAAAACCAATGAAGTATACTGCGCCACCCAGCGTGTAATAAAACGTATCTTAAACTTTTTAAAACGTATCTTAAATTTTTTAAAATAATACATAAAAAAGTGATGAATGTTAACATAAAAAATACTTTTAATTTTGTTTTTAGTCTTTTAATATATAAAGCTTTTACAGTGTTTTTTGAAATTTTTCTAGAATTACCTACATATTGAAAAACTTCAATTAAAAATTACATATTTTAAATTGTTATATTGCATTGTTATATTACACACATATTATAAATTATGTTTAAATATTTTTTATATTGTTTATAAAACAACGATCGATGCGGTTTTTACACTATATTTACATAAATTCCAATTAAAAATTTTGGTTTCCTACTTCAGTTACCATAAGCCTATTGTATCTTTTTTAGAATATAATGAAAATTGTCTAATTTAAATGTTTTTGAAGAATGCCATTATTTTAGTTGTTGCTTCTGTATTATCCTGTGTTAGTATAGCGAGTCCCGTTCTTCCAAGCCTGGCTCTTACATCAGTGTATAAATGGTAAACCTCAAATATGTTATATGATGTATAGTTATTGGGGTCAGTAGTATTATCAGTACTACTTCTGTATGAAAATGTCAATATCTTCACAAAAGTTAAAGTTGGTTCGATTTCCATTTAATTTCTTTTTAAACATATTTTAATACATAAATTAAAGTACTCATTATAAAGCTAATATAAATTTTTAAAATAATTCTGATAGTATACCAATCATAAGAAACCTAAAATAAGTACGATACCTATTTATTTAAAAAAAAAAAAATATTTCATTAGAATTATTAGTATGTACCATTGAGTTGAAAAAACTTTCATTACTTTTCCAAGAAATAAAAATAAAAATCATAAATAAATTCTCTTATATTAATCCAAAAATATATATTTTTTTTTTTATATTTTATGAATGATCCAATTATTTGAATTAAATTAATTTTAAATGAAGCATTCATCTTCTAAAACAAAATTTCAAAACACATGTTCAGAACTTGGAAAAATAATTTCATTAGAGAGTAGAAAATTCGATTTATTTCCCATTGAATTTAAAATATTTTGAAATTTACAAACACATTTTTTTTGCCATTATTTTGCTGTAAGCAATACATTTTTTTTTTATTTTTTTAGTAAAAATAATAATTATAGACAATACTTGAGATAACTATAATTACTTGGATTTTAGTTCTAAATTGCAATTAAAATTGAAAAATTTGTAATACAGGAATTTTCAAAATTCGGTTATTATTTTACGTTTACCCTTCTTATTAAGTAAATAAATCAACCGTTAGTCTACTCCTAATGTAATTGAACAACTGTTAATATCCTTGGCAATGATGCATGAATATTTTGTTTCTGTAGTGTTCTTTATTGATAGTAAAGCATTTACATAGCAAGTTCCAAACAAATGTTAATAATGATATGAATAAAAAAATACAATTTGTTTGGGGATATTTTTGTTCTGCAGTAATTAAATGTGAAGGACCATTTTTCCGAAGACAAAAATATTTTCAAATTATGTTGCTGTTTTTTATTAAATTTATAATGAGAACAATACGAAGGGAATACCGTATTGAACAATTTAATTTTCAAATAGTGAAACAAGAACGCTATATATTCTGAGCAAAATTTATTTCAAATTTCATCCACACATAAAAGAGGAGTAAAATGAGAACTCTATCGATTCAGAATGAAATGATCTGAATCAAATTGTATAGAGAAAGTCAAATTTCATCCAAATATTATATAAGGGCTAAAATGAGAAGAAAATGTTAATATCGAATTAGTCTAAGCTTGAGTTTTCTAAAACGTTACTGTACCAACTGGTAAGCCCAAAGAAATGTTGAATTTACCGCGACTGATCCACCACGTCCTCTTTCAGATATTTGGATTCCGGAAAATTTAAAAGCGAAAAGTAAGTACAATTAACAGTATTATTAATAAGTATAGATACGATGGTAGAAGGTGAAAGGTAAGTTGCTTTTGGAAAATCAATTAGTACGTAATTATGCCTAAGTAGGTATGCCTACCTACGTAATTATACCTTTTTGATCCAACGATTCGAGTATTTTTTGTTGGTAATTGTTAAAGAACATTACTCGTCTCAGGATCTCAGTATTAGAGATATCGTCTGAAATTGAAGAATTAAATAGCTAATTATGCTATACTCGGGTTTACCCTATGTTGTTAAGGAAGACCTCACCTAAAGTCAGGAATCTGGCTTTAGCTAACGTTGGGAAGCTATAAGGAAAAAGTTTATGTTTCGTCTTCTTTATTGTGACTGCGACAATGGGGGTTGAATAAAATACCTAGTGTGGCAGTGTGGCCTGTTATCGGTCAGTTACAGTCAGAACGAAAACTGGTTAGAAGTATTGTAGTTTCGTTGATTTTACACAAGAATCATATTTTTCTAAAGGTTACATAAATAGGTTAAATTTGTTTGTCGAATTATAATAAATTATATTTGATTGTAGGGTTCTTTATTTACTATCTATATATTTCGATATATAAAGTAGAATTTAATTTAATTATTGAAAGCTTATAATTAATAAAATTTTTGATGAAAAATATGAAGTCGAAAAACAACATAACTGCAAAATTTCAGTAAGAAAAGAGCGAACAATGTTGTTAATAATCGTCTTAAACCGCTGCAAATCATAAATAAAAAATCCTTCTCTCACTGGGTATACTTGGATTGGAACGCGTTCCACAATTCCACATTCGAGATGTTCTAAGTATAAAAGAATATTTTTGTAGTTAGATTAATTCATAATCCGACTTAAACCTTCTCGGAGTTTTCCCAGGATGGGCATTTAATGGTTGTTGTGTTATGCGATCAAATTGCTTGCGGGAAAGAGAGAAAGGAAAAAAATTTAGATCAAAAATTTATTCGCGAATTATTTTTTCGCATAATATAAATACGAAAACCTAATCTTTGGACCCTTCATATATAGATGCCACATAATTTGTTAAATAGATTGAAAGCTTCCAAATAATTTGAAATAATATGAGTAAATAAATGCCTATACATGAATGAATTTATATCAAAAAAATTACTATAGAATAATGATTGTAATATAGTCTGACCTATATTATAATAGTCTAAATTAGGGATAGTTATAGTGTACCCAAATGTAAGAAAAATTACTAAGTGTTTTTATATTAAAACTAGATATAAATAAAAATAGAAAAAGTGCTTCTAAATGAAAAAAAAATTAATGTTCGTTGTGAATAATTTTATAGAGATGATGTGAAAGTTGTGATATTTGTTTGAAATGAGATATGAATAAAAATTTTACAATAGGTTTTAACTAGAGTTTTACTTGCCTTGTGACCAGTAACTTAAAATAATTTTTTTGTACATTAACCAGGATTCTGCAATTTGTTATATAAAGTGGAGAGTAATACTTGTTAAAAAGTATATATTTTATCAAATTTCTGGTATCCCAACTATAATTAAATGTGATAAACTACTGCTAAGTATACTATATTCGAATTATTGCCTTATAATTTTATAAAATATGCTTATCAGATACGCGTATTTCGTCTCCTACTAATTGTACACTTCTTTAATGTTTTATACTAAACTTCTCAAATAGTATAGTTCCATTTTATTTTCCGTTTTCTCAAAATTAATGGCTACAATAACAATAGAATGGATTAAAGGTAGAGTGGAATCTATTCTAAAAAGACACCAAGCAGGTCATTCGTGTGTGGATCACATCAACATATTGCGAATAATTCTTGAATTTAAAGCACCACTACATCACATGTTTGTAGATTTTGAAAAACCTTTGATTGAGTAAATCGCGAGTATATTTGCGAATCACTTAGTAGGAGAGGCATTCCAAAAAAAAAATTATAGCATTAATTAAAGACTCCTACAAAAATGCAAGATGTTGCATCTTATCATTTGTGAGCACAGCTGATAACTTGCTTTGAGGTGTGCCAAGGAGTAAGGTAGGGCATGTATTAGAATCTTCAATTCAAGTGTTCAATCTATTCTTTTGTACGCGTGCGAAACATGGAAATTTTTAATCAATATCATCAGGAAATTTAAAGCGAATATCAATAGATGCCTCGGGTCCATTGTAAACATTCGTTGGTCTCAAACAATTTCCAGCAGAAAGTTGTGGCAAAAGACGAATCAAAAGCAAATAGACTTGGAAGTCCGAGAGAGGAAATGGTGTTGAATCAGGCATACTCTGAGGAAATATGAGAACAATATCGCGAAACAGTGTTTTGAATGCAATCCACAGGGTATACGTTGCTTCGGAAGGCCGAGAAAAACATGAAGAACAACAGTCTTAGCCAAAGCAAGTATCCAAGAATGAAAATCCAAAGAATGTGGCCACGGTTGAAGAGTTTAGTCGCAGATAAGAGACAATGGAAAGATTTGATTCCCGTCTTATGCCCCACGAATGGGGTTACAGGACAATGATAATGAATACAAAATTCTCTTACCAAATTTTAAAAAAGTTTCATTATTTTATGAATAATTAAAGAAAAATTAAATTAAATATTCATGCCCTAAATGAAATTCGAACGCGGGACCTTCAAATTAGTAAAATCAGATAACATATAATAACTACACCATGTAGGTCGAAAATGCTGTTAATGTTCAAAGAAAAAGTTTTTATATATATAGTACAATTAGGAATGATGTTGAAATTAACTTTGTCCAGCATATTTAATGAAAAATACAAAAAATTTATGCCATAAAAAGGAAACTTAAAGGATCCAAAGTAAAGTAAATAAATTATTTGAAAAATTCAGTTAAAATATGAAAGAATAAAAACACCGAAGTGTTATGGTAAAATCATTTTGTTGAGTTACTATCAAATACCTATATTTTCATTTGCCGGTAAATTTTTATATATACAATTTGTTAGTTGGCCACGAAATCCTAAATAGAAAATACCAAATACAAACTCCCAAAGTACTAAAATCCCAAAATTCGTACTTGATTGTACAATTTAAGCTCTATTTATATTAAACGATTTTGAATTTTGTGTTTTTCGTTATTGATTATTATGAAATACATTACCAGTCTTAACAACTTAAGCAAATTTCTAACGAGATGATATTCCGATGTATATAAGGAACACAACAAATAGAACTGTGACTCAAATCTTCAATTTGAAAAAAAAAAATTCACAGGAAAATATTTGCAAGAGCCCATACTAGCAAGATACCCCATTCATCAATTTCAATGAATTAAACCACTAATGGTATATAGTCTTAAGAAGAATTTGCAAAAAAGAGGACGGAAAGAATAAATAAAGAAAACACGAATTAAAATTAATTTGACGAAAACAAATAAAATATCCAGAGAAATAAAGAAATAAAAATTATCCAAGAACAAAGTAACTACTGAAATATCTACTAGAACAATCGGAAGAAAACTTAATGAAAATCAACAGCTTGAACGCATAAATTAGAAGAAGCGCAATTTTTCTCTAGTCGCGCTCTAAATCGATTTAAGTTCGTTAGAAAATTATTTTTGTCTGTAAAAAAATATATTATGCATTGACGAATCAAACGATTGTTGTTCCAAATAGCAAGACTTTAAATTCAAAACAAATAAAAAATAACATAACATTTTTATTTTCAGAAATATTAAAATTTAGAAATTTGATATCGTAAATCTTATTTAATATGATCGAATAAATAGGAGCATATGGATCAATTTAAATATTTGTACATCTTGATGACATAAACTTATAATAAGCCATAGTTATTTGAGTTTATTTTCTCAGCGACGAATATTTATAAAAAATGTGTTTATTTATACTTTTAGATCTATATCTTCAAAAATGAAGCTAACACAAAAAAAAAGTATATTGTGATACTTCAGTTAACATAACGTATTTTCACATATTGAACTCAACATTTTACAACATCCATACCCTGAACAAAATTTAAATCCGGGACTTTCAAATTAGTATAGTTAGATAATTATTAGACCATGTCGGTAAGCTTATATTGTTATTAGGTCTTTACTCTAACATTTTCCTATTGTATAATCAAACACTAAACAAATCCTTTATTTGTATTATTTTTCAAATTTTTAGATTTTGTCTTTTAAGTCTAATAAAACTAACTTATACTATATATATATATGTATATTATCTTGTTAACTATAAAATAATTATTTTCTATATTAAAAGTTTGTTTATTTTTCATTTTTGTTTTCCGTCCTCTCTACGTTTTTAATTAATGTTACAACTATTTAAGTTTTACTACAAAATTTAATGTAGTGTAGAAGAGAAAATTTTATTTAGCCGTATATAAATAAATAAATATATACGTATATATATATATACTATTTTACTATATATATACATATATTTTTATCATAAAAATTAATTACATTGGTTTAATTTTCTAGTAATTCCATGAATATCTCATTAAAATGGAAATTTATTTTAAATTCTAAAATCCATTTTACTATAATATTTTTAGAGAAATCAGGACCTACAATACAAATAATTATATATCTATATTCTATATAACAAATTTTAAAATAAAGAGTTCTTGATAATAATTATTGTGTATGCTTTTGTATCCTTATGCGTTATTATTATTATTATTATTATTTTTTTTTAATAATATTTTACCACTTATAGCATAAGCCTAGCTATACCATTTTAGGAAGAAAAATAAATTTAAAATAAGAATAAAATACCCAACATCAATAATCAGACCAGAATTACTTTAATTTCAACTAAAGTACACTTTTGTTGAAACAGGATCTCTAGTAAAGTTTTAAATGAATTTTTTTTTTGTTTTTTTTTTTTTTATTTAATTCTATTTTAGGATTATTTTTGTTTTTTATATTTTAAAATATTTTTTTTAAATTTATTTTGATTTTTTTTTATATTATAGATTTTTGTGTTAAAAATTTTATAACACGAATGACTTAGTGCTCGTGGTCAAAACTGGTTAGGTTGATGGCTGAATAATTTCAGTTGTTATCTGTCAGTTGGTATCTCGTATTACGACGTATTTGATTAGATGCACGTTAGACAATTGTTTATGAAATACTATAATATGCTTTCCTGCTTTTGGTAATGCTGAATTGACAATTAATCAATTTACTTTTTATTCAATCAATTAACTGTCAATTAGACATACTTTTGTCTTCAATATTACCGAAAATAAATTTTTGATTTGTGAATTTGATTTATTTAATTTTTTTTAAAACATTTTTTATAAAGATATGTAAAAAAATTAGAAACAGGTAGATTTCAGTTGCATATACCGGGTGTTCCAGAGCATGTGTATCAGCTTTTTAAGAGAGGAAGGAGTCGTTATTTTAAAATTGAAAAAAAAGTTTTTTTAGCTAAATCGAAGGTGCTCTATCGATTGGTGTTATTTTCAACTTCCAGAACTGGCCGAAATCAATATTTTCAAATAAGGGGTACTTTTTAATGCAAATTCAGATTCTACGACAAAAAAGAAGAAAACTATGTTAAATGATTTTTTTTGTTTTTTAGAATTTTTCTTTAAAATTAATAACAATAAAACAAAAATGCTCAATATTTTCCTTATAAAACATACAGCGATGACTTAATGATTAATGGTGTTGTGTAACATCTCCATCATTGATGATTTTGACGGCTCGGTTTTGCACCAAACATTTATGCGAGTTCTATTGAAGTCGTGATTGAATGCATGCCTTGTATATTAATCATAATAATAATATGTATAATAATATGAAAAATAGGATCTACAGATAAACATTTACAGAAGTTTAAATTCAGATCGCATTTGCGAATTTAAAGATACTAAGTAAATCAAGGTACAGTAAACGGTTTAAAAAAAAGCAGCTGAAAGCCCATAAAGTCGATTCATATAAATCATCATATAAATAAATATAGAAATAGATCAAGATAAGACAAAGATAGAAACGCGTTTTTCAAAGTAATTCAAAATTTCTTTCAAATCATTTGAAACCTTTATTTTAAATATTTTGAGTATAATAGTGTTTTTTCTATACTTCATATTCGAATTAGCAAGATTATATTATATTACCTTCAATAATTAGAAAAATAAAAATGATGTAGAAGACAAAATTGTGTCGTAACTGGTTCTGTAAATATGAATTATTCATTAGCTCTAAAACGAAATACATGAATTTCAATATCTGTAACACAAAATCTTTAATTTTAGCTTGTTCTATCATTCACCTAATTGTAAAAAATCTTCTCTGTTTTCATTCTGCTTCTAATGTTCAAGTATTCTTTAACTATTCTAATAATCGTCAATGTGACTCTAATTGTTTTTTAATTGAATGTGTTTCTAATGTGTTTTAAATATTTAGGATTGTTTATTGATTCCTAAATTGATTAAAGCGACCATACGATCTACCTTAGGAACCATTTTAAAAATTTTATTTGTCAAGTTTGCTATGTAGTTTGTTTATAGCTCCTCTAAAGTATGTTCTATGGTTTACTATTCGTTATTTCATTCCAAACTTCAGTATAGAATAGTTTGTTGGGGTGGTACTTACTTTAACAAACTACAACCACTCTTAATATCCCAAAAGCATGCTATTAGACCAATTTGTAAGGTTAATTGTCTCACACACACCGCTAACTTATTTGATAGTTTAGGTATTCTCCCCATTCGTAATATGTATCTGTATAAAATACTAAAGGTATTTTATATTAAATCAGGGTATCTAGATGTGAGGCGTACAATAATCTAAGAGTAAACAACAGGAGTTTAGTTGATGTACCACGTTTCAGTTTCACTTTTGTGATTTTTATAAAATCGTTGCAGCTAGAATTTTTAATAAATTGCCAATACACATCATGAACATCCGAGTTTTATCTGAATTTCTGATTAAAACTAAGAACTTGCTTAGGAATATTGGTTGGTACGAAGTTGAAGAGCAAGTGAAGGTCAGTTAACTATTATTAAAATCACTGATACTGTTAAATACTGTTACTGATGTTATAATCACTTTATTTTAATTTTCTTACATATTTTAGTATTTCAAATTAATAGAACATTTAAACTTGTTTACTGCACTAATAACCAATAATTTTTAATTAATATTTCACGTGATGGACCATTCGAAACTTGCTTTTGCATCAGAATGTTTCCTAAATTTTTTCCTAAATGTTTTTAACACTTATTTAGTATATGTTTGTTAAAAAAATAACGGTATCACTTTCGAAAGAAAGATTATTCCTAAATTATTTTTCAAACATTCTGTATATGGTTTTCTTTTTAACGTATCTAAAATATGAAATTTATAACATTAAAAAAAATAAGCACAGAAGAACATCATCTCTTCCTTTTGATTACAAATTCAATCCCCATTTCTTACATCTCATCATATAAAAAAGACAGAAAAAGTAGGCTTTTCAATGCTTTAATCATGTTAACATTACAAATTTGGTTTTTTTTTACTAAAAAAGTTTTGAATTGTTTTTTTTGTTGTTGTTTTTCCATTTTTTTTTTTTATTTATTCATATAATAGGAATTGCCTTATAACATTATCAACATCATCACTATTATCAATATCAATACTAAATAATATTAGTGAATAAATAGAGCAAGAAAGACGCAACAAAAAACAAACAACAACATTAAAAAACCAAAAATTATTTATTCAGCCTTTTGCATACAGATACATATGTACATATATATTACACAATAATAAAAACAAAAAATATAAAAAAAAGCAATAAGCTAAAAACTGTTTTCAAGGAAAAGTCAACAAACTTTTAATCAATGTCACGTATACATTTTAACTATAATACGGAAACTACACACATATTGCACACAATCAGCTTACAAACAAATTACACTAACAAAAACAAAAAAAAAAGAAATTAAAAACCATTGGAATTTTTTGAAAATTAGAATTTTATATCTCTAATTTTTTATTCTTAATGGCCCTCTCGACATTACATAATTTTGTTAAAATAAATTTTTTTCAGACAAAAACAAAAGCAAAAAAAAGGATATTCAAGGATACGCATATTTAATGATTTTATAAACATACAAATAAAGTCATAGAGAGTATAGAATAATTGAAATTTCGACTTTTCCCTTCTTATGTACACACATGATTACGTATATATGTATGTGCATATACGTAATGTTTAAGCGCGTCGCGTCGTCCTGTTAAATTTTTGTTTAGCACTGAAACACATCAACGAAATACACAACAAACCGCATTACGCAAAATGTATGTGCAGTATATATATATATATATATATATATATATATATATTTTTGTCTTTATTGTTTCAATCATTATCTGGCAAAAAATGTAATTTTCTATAACATTTTCATTAAGGCCTTTTATAGTAATAGGAAATATATTTAATATATTTTTCTTTGGTTTTTTAAATAATGCTTGATGTTTCAGTTTTCTGTATTATGTAAGAAAATAAATTAGAAAATAAAATAATATTCAAATAAATTGAATAAGTAAAGAAGTGAGTATGATGATGATAATGATAATAATGATGATATTAACCCTCTTAGCCAGTCATATCAAAATAAAATTAATTCGTTGTTTTTTTAACTAGAGTAAAGGAATCTAAAACATCATCATCATAAACATCATTATCATCATCCCCACCAGTATTCGAATTGTCATCAGGAGTGAAACCAGCAGAAATAGTATTAATCGCAATTATAATAGTAATATTATTATTACCAATCAATATTAATTTAACATTAATTTTATTTTACAAGTAATTTATACCTTTTTAAAGACAGACTTGAACAATTTACTTACTTAACTCTCTTTAAATAATTTTCATTTTTTTTTTGTTTTGTTTTCAATTGTTTTGTAAATATATTTCCTTTCTGTTCTTGATTATTTTCTTTTAAATGTTCTTAAAATGATATTAATTTATCACTTAAAAAAATATATAAAAAAAAATATTATTCTGTTTTTGATTGTTACAGGTCAATCTGTAAATATTACGTATAAAATACAAAAAGGAGTCTCTGTGTCGAAAAAAAATGTCGAGTAGGAAAAAATGTTGGAAAAAAATGTTGAAGAAGTTAAATTTCAATGTTGAAAATTAGTAAAAAGTAGTATGATTCACGAAATATGTACCTAAAAATTTTGAGAGTTTCAATAATATGTAGACAATCCCCACTGTTATAATGTTTTGCTGTTGAAATACATATGTAATGAAAATAGTTAGGAGTTTAAAAGTTGCATTCAAAATAAGCAAATCAAAATATTACAGGATATTCCCTGTTTCCAGAAAATGTATAATATATATAATATACAAGCTTGTCAATTTGTAGGGATTTTATAGTTGGTTACGAAATCAGGGTTATTCACTTTTAACACAATTTTTATATATATGTATTTGTATGTGAAATTTCGAATTAGGAAGGACATAATTCAATCCAAATAACGCAATGAAATAACTTAATTCCTAAATTTTTCAACAAAAACATTTTATTTTTTTCAAATTTTTTGCATACAACATTTTTTTTCATCATTGTGTTTTTCAACATTTTTAATTGGACATTTTAAAAAATTCGACTCACACAAACAGTGTGTTTAATAAGTATTTGATCATCCAGATAAATAAAAATTTTAAATTATATTTTTAAAAAAATTAATAAATAATTAGCAGACATAATCAAATTACTATTCAAATATTTTATTGTATTTAAAAACAAAAGCTATTAAATATCAGTGATGAATGGCTGCTGTGGAGGTGAGTGCCATGTTAATCATTTGTCACATTGTAACACCACTTATTTGATTTAATTCACCTTTGATTATATATTATTGTTAATTACGACTATATAAACAAATTTCTATCCTAAAAAAGGACGTGATGTGAAAAGATTTGACTTTGTTTGCTTTAATTCTACACTTCTTTGAACAGTTATTTATATCGATTAAATTTTTTGGAAGTTTAATATATATAAACTTTGTTTTTACTAAAAAGCAATACCAAATGCAGTTAGAAGTAAAATAACTCTTACTAGCAGATATTAACTTGGAGCTCAGTAAGGCAATTCAGAAGCAGAATCTTTTTTTCGTGACACAAAATTCATAGCATTACATTACCCTTATCTAATTTGTGATTACTTATTACGCAAAAACTACATCTAAGTAAATATTTATATGTGAATATAGTTATTCTCAATATTAAACAAGTTAGACTTACATTTTCAAATCAATTTTAAACTCATTGTAAACGTATTAAAAATTTATTATACTTAAATAAATAACTTTTTGGAACAGAGATATCATTTTACTATTTTTAAGAGAGGA
Organism: Argyra leucocephala; assembly: GCA_963942445.1. Classification (NCBI taxonomy): domain Eukaryota; kingdom Metazoa; phylum Arthropoda; class Insecta; order Diptera; family Dolichopodidae; genus Argyra; species Argyra leucocephala. The sequence goes on from OZ012680.1 coordinate 90,933,466, forward strand.
AATTCAACTATCTACTACAGTTTAAACATTTTCTTCTTTTATTCATAAAGATGATGAAGTAATAATCTATACAATTGTATAACTTACATAAGCCGTATACTTTAGTTAAATTTATATACTTAGTTAAAATGTGTGTAGTACGTATAGCAAATTGACTTCAAGTTCAATGAATTGAACCCTTGATTTCAAATAATATATATACACATCTATACACATTTATAACAATTTATTTAAAAAAAAAAAATAATAAAATAAAATCGAAAAAAAGTAAACAAAAAATCATTATGCACCTTTTTTATTTTGTTTTCTTCTTTTTCGTCGTTTTTTGTTTTTGTTTTTTTTTGTTATTGTATACAAAAGCAGTTCCCAGGGACATGAATGAATGAAAAATGTTATGCAATTTCGCATCTACATATTTAGAAAAGGATATAAAGAACTAAATGAAATAAAAATTAATATAATATATTGTGATATCAGTGGAATAAAACAACAACAACAACAATAATAAAACAAAAAATGTATAGAAACGTAAAACAAAATTTATTAACTGCACTGTGAACTGTATTGATGATGTCACAGTCATTAACACTGCAACGATGTTTGAATTTGGATATTAAAGAGTGCAGACTATGTTTTGTCGTCGTTGCTTTTTGTTTTTTTTGTATTATAAATTACTTCAAATAAGTTTTAGATCAATTTTTTTTCAAAATTATATAATTTAATATATTTACTTACGAGTCTGTCGTTCTAAATAAATAACTTCATCAATCGTGCTTCCGACTTATTTCATAATTATTAAAGATTTCAATGCAAGTATAAAAATTTCTATATTATAAATGAATGATAATAGAAATTTTTTATTCCGTTTAGTTTGCTACAGTATGTACGACGTATATTTGAAACTATACTACTATAGTTATTTATGCAAAAAAATGTGTACATATTGAAATATATATTTTTGATGGCATGACTTAAGTAACAAACAAATTTAATGCTATTGATTTAAGCTTAATGTAAGGCTTAATCTTGTGCAATTGAGGAAATCAATTCAAAATCTCCATTTTAACTTCTCAATAATATTTCACAATGAGGCACAACTTTAACGAAAACCATTTTAGTAATTCAGTTTCGTTTAGAAAAAAACAAAAAGTTGTAGATATAAAATAGCAATACACATAATATTTTTTTAAATAAATAAAATAAAAAATCATGTTGGAAAAAAAATTTACATACAAAAATTTAGTGCAAATAAAAAGGAGATGTATTGACAAAACAGTTCAAAAGTTACGAACAACTAATCGACGTATTACGCCTTCCCAGGATTTTTTTAAAAAGAAATTAAATTTTCTTTAACTATGTAAAAAAATATATTTTAGGACTTTCGCTATTGAATTGTAAATTTACAAAGAAATAATAAATAATAGTACAAAGTTTAATTTACTTTCTTTAAAAATGTATTGGTTGGTATTGTTTTTAGGTGTAAGTCATCAGAATCAAAATCTAAATAATACCATAATGCATAGGTCTTTATACACGATAATAAATGTAAAACATATACCAATAAACAGAACAAAATTAAAATTTTAAATCTTCAACGCATCACATTTCTTGTACACTGTATGCTAGTATCTAATCTAGTATTCTGTTCCACAACACAAATGTAAGAAAAAAAGGGAAGGATTATACATGATCATAAACAAAAATTTTTATGGTATATGTCCAAATTTTTGGGATACATAGTATTTATACGTTTTGCTAAAATAAATAATAACATAAACAAACTAATTTTTTTGTGATATTTCATACTAAAAGCGCCTCAAAATAAAATCTATAAGGACCTAAGGTTAAAATTAGCGTTACCGGGGCAAATGAAGCAAATTATATTCTTATATTATAATACAGAAGATGAACGACGTGAGGAGTAAAAAAGCAAGAATAGTTGAATAATAAATTACATCACAAAAATATTAAAATTTTAGCAAGTTCTTGGTGGTGAATATTTAAAACATACACCAAATAAATGTCGGTTATTTCCGAGTTGAGCGACATCTATTCTCTAAAATAAATTTTTAGAAACGCTTCATAAAATTCTTTCATTTTAAATAATCACACAAACTTATAGAAAAAGTACAAAAACGAAAACACAAACAAAAATTGCAAACAAAACAGAAAAACAAAAATCAGATTATACTCTTCAAAAATAATATAATAAATCATAGTTCATTTGCTTCTGCTATTTAAAAAAATATAAACCGTAAAGGCGTAAAGCAAGGTTACAATCATTCCCTAAATTTCACTAATATTTGTGGTTGTAACCGTTTTGTGACTATAATATTATATATTATATAAGCGTAGTCAAAAGAAATTGCATCTTTATAAACAAAATTCAATAAATATTTTTCGTATAACAATTTTAAACTTTATTTTATTCATAAATAGCAATTCTGCTATGTAATCACAAAATATACATAAAGAACAGAACAAGACAATATATAAATCAGTTTTTTAATAAAATAATTCACGTCTGACTTATTTTTTTGTTTTAATGAAAAAAATCGCATTATATTTTAATGTGACTATAAACGACATCGATTGTATGAACTTATGAAGTTTATCACTTTCTTGCAAAAAAATGTTTGACTATAACAGATTTGTGACTACAAACGTTTTTGACTATAGACGAATTAAAATACATAAAAAAATATTAAAGAAGATAATGACAGTCAAATTGTTGAACTAAAAGCGAATTGTGCCTATAACTGTAGTGACTATAACTGATTTTTACTGTATTTTATTTCATTTTTAAATCACTTTTTTAAAGCTTTTAATTAATTTTAATTTTAATTTACTTTTAATATTTTACAAAAAAAAATTTTAATTAATAATACCGGAACATAACCACAATTTATATTATGTAAAAATACATATAACTTTTTTTCTGAGAGTAAGAATTAATTAGTTGATCTGTGGGTTTAAGGGTTTCACTACCATTTGTTAGTTTGCGCGCGCGTGACTGAAACCACTTGGTATCCTTCGAGGATTCCCACCTACCTACAAATAAATAAGAGTCATATAAATTGATATGAATCAATGATGATGTTGCTATCCAGGATTTTTTAAATAAAGTTACTAATGTGCAACTGCACAGGGGCCCACTGGTCTATATTGTAATATGTACCCAAAGAATACAAGTTTGCAGTCTGAGTTTTCAGCTGTTTTCGTATGCTTTCTACCGTTTATTTCATTCAAACAATGACTATATATATATATATGTATGTATATCATAATATTTAATCTGTAAATGAAAAAAAGACCATTTCAATAGCCATTTCTCAACCGATTTTCATAGCTTTTTTTTTAAATGATAGATATTAACCGGAGTCAAAATTACAATTTTTTTTCAAAATTGTATAAAACATTGTAACATACAAACATTTTAATTTTTTTTTTTTTTAATTATTACATACACGGTGGTTTTTTAAGTTAAACCAATACAAAAGTAAAATATAGCACAAAAATGTACCTACCAAAGATAAATTGAAATGATGGAACAATTCATAATGAAACTGATCTAAGGTATATGCATATGATTTCATTAATTGTGTTCCTTTTTCAATTTAAATTACTTTAAAGTACTTCAAAAATGGGATGATTGCATTTTTTTTAAAACAATTATTTTGTGTCAATGATGACCGATTTTTATTTATTTTTTAAAAATGGATTCCGTAAGTTGCTTAATTTTTGATAAAATTTTATTTAATTAATTGTATTTATAAAATTAATTTTATTTTTCGAAAAATTAACTAAAGCTGCCAATTTATTTTGAAAGAAAACTAGGAACAATAATATAATATTTATTAAAGTCTACAAAAAAATTCATCTGCCGTCAAATAAAAAACTAAAACTTAAAGTACTTTCATAAAAAAATAAAATATGTTACATATATATTTTTATTAGTTAAATTGTTAATTTTACAATAAAATATTAGGTTTAATCAGTTAACTGTTTTAAAAAAAAAATTTTGTGTTCAGTAGCTTTCGTTGATTGAACTTTTTTGTCCAAAACAGTTATAAATTGATCTTGATTCTCTAACGCTGGAAAACAAGTTTTTATAAAAACTGATCTTTTTATTGTATGATTTCAATTTTAGACAACTTACCTAATAATCACATATCTGGGCAAAAAAATTTTAGTATATTTCTTTAATTTGAACACTTGAATAGTCAAATCAAGAAAATGTACCCCAAACCCGTATACGAGAGTTTTTATGACTAATTACAGAGTTAGTCCTTATGAGTAGTCCTTATTTCATAACGAATTTCAATTTGACCAAGCAACTCATTTTAAAATTTATTGTAAATATCAATATTTGAAATGTAACATACCTATTAATTATTAAAACATTTTAAAAATATAAATAAATAGCGGATATTTGATTTGATGATTATACCGAGTGTTCCAGAGCATGCGTATCAGCTTTTTATTAGGGGAAGGAGCCGTTATTTTAAAATTAAAAAAAAATTTTATTAACTAAATCGAGGGTGCTCTATCGATTGGTGATATTTTCAACTTCTGGGAAGGACCGGAAAAGTGTTTTTTAAGCCCAAAAATCGCCGAAATTGGTTGAAATCGAGATTTTCAAATGGGAAGAGGTATTTTTTTTTTGCAAATTTGGATTCTACAACAAAAAGTAAGAAACTTATGTTAAATGATTGTTTTTTGGTTTTCTCAGTATTTCTCCTTAAAATTAATAAAAATAAAACAAAAAAACACATTTCACATGTTTAGTATATGACAGCAATGTGTAGAATAGTAATATTAATAGCAAACCACAAATATATAAATAATGTTCAAAGTTTCAATCTTTATAAAATAACCTTTTTTTATTTATGAAATAAAAGACAAAAAATATGCGAGCGTTCCGTCTAATTTACAGATATATGACAAAAACTATACATATATATATATATAAAATTATAAGTTTCATTTTCTTTGTTATTGTTACTTAAATATTACATTAGAAAAACAATTTATTTTTAATAACAAAACAAATTAAGCCAATGAATAAACAACCCTGGGTGGCGCAGTAGATAGAACACCTATCAAAAAGGTCCAGGGGTGGCAGCACGTAACTTGTTACAAACATGTTTTCACGCTATTTTTGAAAAACGGTAGCACTTAAAATTGTTTCGCCAATTTTAATTTTGTTTCAATTTCAATTTTTACTTTTGGCAGCACGTAACATTTGAATGTTTACGTAACATTTGAATGGTTCGTAATTTTTTTTTTGTTTCAATCCCAAAGTAGTGTTTCAAAGTACATGCTGCCAAAAAAATTTTGTGACGCTGGTGTTTTGTTACAAAAAAAAGCGTTTGTAACAAGTTACGTGCTGCCACTCCAGGTTTGATTCCCAATGAAGCAAACAATGTTTTATTGGTTTTTCAACCTGCCAAAAGCATAAAAAAAATAGTTTTTTTCACATTTGAATATAAAGCTTTCAAAATTTTGGACAAACTTTCCACATATCTCATTTCAGTTTAATTATACATGAAAAATGAAATAATAGGTTGGAATTTATTTTCAAATCTCTTCCATAAGATTTATATATAAATCGACTATACCTTTTTGACAGGTACCTGTCAGTGCGCAGACCTGAAGTTATAATATAGACGTTAGTAATAAATAATGATACATAGTTTTTCTTACTCTTAATATTATAATAGTAATCATAGACTACCGTTACGATTCAAATTTAAATAAAATATGTTTCATCTATACAGTCACCTACTTGATCTGTACTATTTGGTACTACTCTATACATTTTTATTAAATATGTTTTTATTATATTTATGAAATGTTTGTAATAAGTCAGTGAATTGAACTTAACTTCGACAGTTAAATACATCAATAAACTGGACTACTAACACATTTATACTGTTATGATGTTAACGGTAAAAATACTGATTATATTATTTATTAATTTTTCTTTTGTATCATCATCGTTCATTCATATATTTATACATATTTACATATAAATGTACACATATATATATATATATAAAAATATTTGTATAACTGCAATAAAAAAGCAGTGTGATGTCATTATAAAAGTATAAACAAGTTCAAAGGATCTCTAGTGGGATTCATTTAAATGTATAGAAAAAAATAATTTGTTTTTTTTTTTATTTTTCTGTTATATTTCATTTAAAACTATTAGAAAAGTTTTTGAAAATTTTCAATTTTGTGAATATTAAAAGAGAACATTGAACTTTTAATGAACTTTAAAGGGAGCAAAACAAATACATAGCAAGAAAAACAAAAACAAATACACATGATAGGTACTAAAAATATACATGGTCGATATGAAATGAATTACCCTTGAGTATTTCAATATAGGGTATTTTATTTTTTATTTCGTATATTTAAATAATTATTCGTATATGAGTCTTATACATACTTATGTATGAAAATAAAATGACATTATTGTTAAAGTGATGCATATAACTGTTGTCAAATGATTTAATTAAGAGGGAATAAATGTTATTTGAAAATAAATTTGACTTTTGAACCCTTAAACTTTTTAATTTTTTGTTATTATTAATTTTTTTTTGTTTTTTTTCTTTTTTAGGTAAATGTAAATTTTTAAAATTGAATTAAATTAATATTTTAAATATAACAGCTTGATCTCAATTTATAACTATTAACTATCTGTAACCTAAGTAAAATAATCTCTACAAAATATTAACATTTCTCTATTAAATTTTACGGCATTTTTAATTTTTTTTATTTAAAAATTTTTAAATTATAATATTTATACAAATAACACCTTTATACCTTAATACTCCAGTGATTGGAGTACTGAAGATTCAAGAATGAATAGATGTCACAACAACTACTTTCGATTTTTGACTAAAAATGTGTAGGTACCTAAAAAGCATCAAACCACAGCAAACATTTATGTCTTTTGTGATAGCCAAACTTCCCTCTCTACACCGACTGCAAATATCTTTGATTCCACGCCAGCACAAAAATGTTACAACAGCCTGCAAATGCTTATAAGATCACTATTATGCGCAAGTGTGTATTTAGACGTGTGTCAGGATATGTTGGCATAGATGGTAATGAAAAATCTGGTGACTTTGCCCAATAGAAACCTTATTTATCGTGAAAAAAAAAATTATAAAAGATATAAATAACTCAATACTTTAATCAAAATTTTATTCAATATAGATATAAATAGATATTCTACTATTTATTATTTACCAGCATAGTTTTATTGTTGCAACCAAGATTTCAATTTGTTTAAATGCTCGTATAAATCTTCCATTAAGAAAAATTCTGGTATTATTCAGAACAGGATTGAGAAATTATTACTTTTATACTTTTAATTTCAATAAATTGGTTTCCGAGTATCATTCATAATGTATACTTTTTATAAATGTAACCTAAATGATAATGATTACATGTTTAAATTCAACATTTCTATTACCCATTGTTACTATACGTAACTTTAAGACTTATATATATATAAATGAATATCAAAATTTGTCACTTCCATTAGGTAGGAATTATTTTTTAACCGCTTCCAACTCCAACCGCTATGTATATAAACTTTTTAAAATATTTTATTAATTATTTCTTTATTTATAAGTACACAAAAATTGTCCACATAAGTACAAATCAATTGCTTAAACCCTTTTAGTTTTTGGATATGTGAGTTACAAATTATTTCATTATTTATTGAAGTAATATTAATTGTTATTAACATTTTGTTGTTCTTTTTCTTTAAATTTTCTTAAAAGTGTGTTAATAGACTTTTTGAAAAATTATCTAAATACATTCATCATCATCTATGGGTTCTACAGTTCAGGGTAAATCTTAGCCTCATTTACAATTTTCATCCATTTTGCTCTAACTTGTGCAACTATCCTCCATCCGTTGACTCTACTCTCATAAACAGTTGTTCTCGATTTGCTCCAACCATTTTGATCTACCTCTTAGTGTATGTACCTGTTATTGTACGGTTTAAAACCAGCGTCTAATATTCTTTTTGGCATACTTTGTTCATTCATCTTCAGCACATGTTACACCACCATCTTAGTCTTTGTGCCTTAATAATTTTTTATAACATTGTTTCCATCAATTAGTGATTTTAGCTCCTCATTCGATTTTATTTGGTATTTGTCATTTAATTTGGGACTCAATAATTGTTCTCAATATTCATCTTTCGCATAAATACTTTTCACTTATTTTCATCACTAATTGACATTGTCCGGACTTCGCAACTGTAGGTTAAGACAGGTTAGTCTTGTACATTCTTAATTTAATTATCCTGCTCAAATTGTTAGACCTGAAAAGGTATTTGTATACCTAGAGGTATTTTAGTGGGTTCTATTATTAATTGTCAAATGCATGTGAATTTTATCATTTATTAGGGAACCTAGATGTATAAATAAAATTACCCCTTAAAAATTGTTGTAATTTATTATTATGTTTTTGGTTTTTATGTCATCCTAATATATTTCTATCTAAATATATTAATTGCTAAATTTAAAAGAAAAGTATTTCACCTAATTAATATTTGAAAAAAAAAATATTAATTTTTTATTGTTTAGAATTTATTTTAATATTACAAAAAATTGATTTCAATGTTCAAGCTTAAATAAATTTATTTTGTTCAAAGATTTCCATTTTAACTTCCATAATTAAATTTTCTTTCATGTCCTGTTGAAATACCCATGATATAAGTATAGTTTAACAGAATTAAAGAGCACACAAAGGAATACCGTGGAGGTTGGTGAAAGATGATACAAAGTTTTTATAGATAAAAATATACATAATACTTTCAAAACATATATTAAGCCAGCCAGCACAAAAATTGAAGATGAGAGAAGCTAATTTTGCCAATATTTAAAATCTCGATTGCGAGAATAATAAGTGAACTGTATCTCCATATCAATAAGCAAGTATCATTTACTGATATGTATAATCACAATACTATAAACTGTTGACAGTTATAATAAAACTAAAGTTAGTTGGAAAAAAATATATAGATTTAGTTTTAATATAGTTAATAGTCAAGTTTTTATAAATTAAAATAATAAGTACCTATAATACCTATTATTAAATAGCTTCAAATATTAAAATTGTAGAAATATTTTTAATGCTAAATAAGTATTCCTATAACTAATATTAATTTAATTAAAGAATTATAATAAAATATTCATAAACTTTTAATTCAATCATTAAACTTTTAATTCAATTGAATCAGATAAATTCATATATAAATTCGTACATTAAAAAAAAATATTAAATTAAATTAATTTATTTAAATTAATATTATACTTAATTATATATATATAGATTTATAGATTTTCAATTATTATTCTATAAAGCAGAAATTTAAAACCCTCAATTTATAATTTTATTGAAAACGAACACCATAAACAAATATCATAATCTTTTATTTTATATTTGTTTTTTTTTCTTTCTTTTTCTTAAAATATTTCCTTCATTTCTATTCTCCAATAATATTCTACCTTGAAATTCCAATTAATTTTCAATCAATATTCCACAAAATTATAATTGTATAGTTCGATATCAAATTAATCAAAACCGTGAAATATAACTCTTAACTCTAGAAAAACGATATATACATACATATATATACATATCTAATACATATATATATGTATACAAATATAATATATCAAGCCATATATACCTATGGATATATATATGATTGTGAAAATTTTGTTATTAAGAATTCTGAACAACAAAAAAGAAAGAAGATTTGATTTTGAAAATTGTATCTGATCAACTCTAAGGTTTATTCTATATGAAAAAGAGAATTAATGTTGTTAATCAGCTGTTACCGATTCGGACAAACTTAAATTTAGCGAAAGAAAAATCAATAATTCTATACATTTTCAAGACAGAATTGAATAAAAAAAGGGAAAATCTTCAAATATTTGAATTGTAAACGTTAAAAATTATTGTCTAATGTTTTAATAAATATTTAGAGTCAGCACCGAATGTATGTACTATCATCATCATAATCCAAAATTTCATCTAAATACCTTAGTTTAGGACAATCTTAACGAATGCTTATATATTTTTAAACAACGTATTCTGTAAAATTAATTCAAATCGTTGTTAAAACGTATTTTCTATTGATTCTTGTATTAATAGTACAACACTATTTGATATCCCTGTAATATGTAATTTATTCTGTTTCTATTTCCGCTACATTCAATATCGGCAAGGTAAATTAAAAAATGGTGTCAGTTAGATATATTGAAGTCATTAATTTATTTGTCAATTTGTTTGCATGACAAGATGATTCTATACCACTACATTTTAAAAAAATAAAATGCAATAATGACTATTTATATGAATATAATACATATACTTATTTAAACAATGAAAACAGAAGTATTTTTTGTAATTACAGCTAATTTTGAATATAATGCAACTAAAGATATACGAATTATTAGAAATGTAAAAGATGTACGAACTATGATATACATATGTACCATGGATATCCCAATAATCTTGGGCAATTGAAATTTAGATATCTATTCAAAATAACAGGTATTAAGTACTAATTTTTTTGTTTTTTTTTTTTCAAATATATAGGTATATTAAATAATATTTTACTAAACTTAACAAAAATTCATAATACCCAACCAAACTAATTAAATTTTGTACGCCTTCAAAAATAATTAAAATTCAACAAATCAAATCAGTTTTAATATTAATCCTATTATTGGATTCTCATCCATTAAATATCGAAAAGTTTATTTTTTCTTTTTATTTTCGTTTTAATTTTTTAGTTTTTTTTTTTTTTTTTTTAAATACTTTACTCAAAAACTCAAATCACATAATCATAAAATATCCGTAAATAAATGAAAACAAAAATGAAAAACAAAAACCAAAGGATGGTAAGTATTTCATGCCAAATCCATCATTTCATATTGAAAACATATAAAATTATACCATTTCCCTTTTCTCATATTCTCCATCTAATAAAATCCATATCTATAACGTGAAACAAAATTAACATTAGAGTAATAAAAACAATAACAAAACAACAACAACAACTTAGTCACAATATAAAAATAACAAGAGAATTCCATGCCTAATTTGTTGCCTTAATTAAGCAATCATCACGCTAATAATTTATTTGGCCCAAGGGCCAATCCAGAAAAAAAAACTAAATAAGTGTGTTCCATCAAAATGAAAAAAAAGAAGTTAAAAGTAAGAAGAAAAAAAAAACAAATAAAACAATTCGAAAACGAAAAAAAAATTAACAAAAGAATTCCAAAAAATAATGAAAAGAATAATTAAAAACAAAAAAACAAACCATAGTTGAAAAATTTAACGAAGAAAAGAGAAACGAAAAAAAATCAACTTGTATTTTACGTGTCTAATAGCATTAAAGAACTTTTATTTTATAATCGAATGAAAGACGTTAGTCCCCGTCCATTTTTTGCTTCTTTCTATTTTTATTTTTGAGTACAGAATTTTTATTTATTTATATACATATATCTACATATTTATTGTAGAGTATATATACTATAACTATACAATAGAATTTTTCTCACATTCAGCCATTTTTTAAATCTGAAGAAATTCCTGGCTTTTGTTAGTTTCTATATGATTTGTCGTCTCTTTTTAGTAGTTATTTTCTCTTCTTTTCCCTCACTTTTATTTTTTCCATTTTTTTTTTTAAATTTTTATTGTTTTGAATTATTTGACTTTACTTCGTCATTTTGTTAATAAAAAATTGAGATACACACATACGATATTGCATAAAAGTTTATCAATATATATAGTACATGTGGATACATATATAAACAAACCATTGTGTATTTATTTTTGACAAGAGCTTATATGACATGACATTTATAATTTGTACCGATGACCTGAACTATTAATACATAAGAGATCTTTGACCTCATTTATTAATATGCTTCATATACATGGTGCCTTATTTTTAAGAATAGTTAATTCTATTTCACATACATAATATGTTGTTTTCGTTCAGTTTTCTACAGCTTTTAAACTATTTACTTTAATTTTAATTTGAAATTACAAGTTATATAATATTTGTGCTAACCTTTATTATTTAAATTATTATTGTTATTATTAATTTTATTATTATTATTAAAATAATCCATTTATCCATTATAATATCATTTACATAATGTAGTACTTATAACTTTATTCTAAGAAATATCATTGGAAATATGCAAACTAATAAATTTAATTATTTAAACGGTTTATTTAATTACACTCAACTAAAATTTTTATTTTTATTAAATATAAGAATCAAGTATGTAAATTAAATTTATCAATTGAAACATAAACTGGTGATGTGATATTAGTGTAATTCTACATTTACTTGACAATTCTGCAAAGTTTCTGTTCATTTAATGTATTTTATTTTAAACGTTTTCGTTTTATATTTTCCAATTTGAAAATCGTTTTCCATGGAAAACCTCATAGAACAGTTTTAAAAATGGTGTTGACCATTTGTTTGTTGTTGTCAGACTTACTTCGGAATCTACACTCCTTATAAGCAATAAATTTTTTATTTAGAATTTTATAAAATATATTAAAAAATATGAAGTACCTAGGTACTTGTTTAAATAAAAACTGAAATGTTTGCATACTAAAAATTTATTCTGTCAAGTTGACGCCCACTGAACTTGCATTTATGAACAGCATTCAGAAAATCTGACAAGTGTTTTCCTGAATTCAGAATATGCAGTTTGACTGCAGATTTGCATTTATGAAAACAACTTTATTAAATTTTATTAAATGACCACCTAGAGTATAGCTATATTGGTGTGACCTCGACACGATTAATAAATTTTAAATTTAAATAATAAAGGGCATCACATGTGGGGGTTGAATTTTCCTTACAACGAGCTTAAACTATGTGACCCTATGCTAATTTAAACATTAAATTTACTTGTTTAGAAAATATTTTTTATAATTGTAAATATTTTATATGGTGATGACAAAGAAAATTCTCTAGAAATTTAGATTTAGAATTATATTTACAGAGTCATAATGTAAAGTTATAATAAGATAGTACAAGTATAAATTTAATATCAAAATCTCAAAAATCATAAAGTTTCACAAAAAAAAACATAACATTATGTAAATTAAAGAAATATGAAAGAAAATTTTGTAGGTAAACATTTTTTATATAATTGAATAAAGAAATTATTTTGAATTTGACCATGAGAGTAGGTATCTATATAAAAATTTTATTTTTCTAATGTCACAAAGAATAATATTTAACCCTTCTGTCTCAAAAAAAAAAATATACGTTCCGTCAATAACCCAGGTATGCAATACATATTGTATAAAAAATTAATATAATATTTTATTGCCAAATATTTCGCAACCTTTTTAAAAGTAATCCTGTCATTTTGTTTTAGATATTATTTCGGGGAGTTCCATTCTTCAGTATTTTATATTTATAATTCTTTTACGTGTAATTAAGCTTAGTTTTGCCTGACAATTTGTTATAAAATATTAATGTCTTGAAGTATTTTCAAGTGTGTTTTTTACTTCTCTGAAACTAGCTGATCTTTTGATGTCATGGGATCTTACTTTAGTTGGTACTCTAAAAAAAAAAATAAGCTATATATCCCAGAAGGCTTCCTAATTTGTATCGAAAGAGAAGTATATATTCAAGTATATGTTTCCATATATATATAGACATTCCATATATACATTGTGTTCGTTTGTACGTAAAATAAAAAAAAAAGTAAAAAAAAAAAAACGTTATAATGATTAGCAGTTTACACAATAAGTCAACAATATCTTGTTCAAAACTTAAACCGAGAATTATTTTATATTATAATAGCAGAAAAGGTGGTGTAGATACAATTGACCAAGTACTATATGAATTCACTTCGAAATGACAAACAAAAAGATACCCTTTGATTTTATTTATTTATTTATTTTTAACGGTGGATCGTGCAGATAAAATAATCTTCTTCACTACTGTATATAATAAATATACAGAAAATAATCTATCAAATACAGTCAAATCATGTAAACGAAGTAAGTTTGTTCTAGATTTGGGACATCAATTTGCCATCACTACCACATAATAGAGCAAGGGCAAATAATATACATGTAGTTCGGAATTTCAATATAAGAAAATTGCTATTGAAGCATTGGGACATCTATAAAATCTATTTCTCTACCACCAACCTGATCATCATTTTCATCATATAACTTACGCGAAAAAGATAGCAGTGGAAGAATAAAAATAGTCGGCAATTTTTTCTTTGCAGGTATTCTCTAAAGAAGAGATGTAAGCTAACTAGAAAAGCATTTCTTATGTGAAATTGTTTCAATATTATTACATAGTGTATACACAGCGTTATAATTCATTGAAAAGTGCCAATTATGTAAATAATTTCATGCTGATTATCAAGCCAGACTGAATAACTTATTTTTATTATGGAAAAGTTTTGGTGTTTTTATGTTTTTCACATTTTTTTCACTTTATTTGTTTACATTATGTGAATTTTTTTTAGTTATTTTATTTAATTTTTTTTATCTTGTTTATGTTATGTCATTTTTATAAATATGAATTTGTTTTGAAATAAATTTTATTATTTAGCTGTACCTTTCATGTTTTTATTCTAAATATAATTGCAAAATTAGCTGAAAAACTATATTTTTCATACAAGATGTACGTACAGACCCGCGTTGATGTGTGTTGTGGCATCAATGACGTGTTTTAAATGCTTCAAAGAAGCACTTATAATCCGCGAATTTTACTTGTTCAAACAAAAAATTATGACAAATAGTCTAAATTGAGATTACCTAAAATTTTCAAAGTTGAAATACATACCCGGGTATGTGGTTATAGGACAAAAGTTAGTAGGAGATGAGATTGTTTCCATAAATAAGTAATTTAGTTTACGTTAAATTATGACTTGTTTTTTAATTTTATTGACTCACCCTGTATATATGTATAATATATATTTGAATGTGAGTTTTATATAAAATCGCTGAAATTGCATCCACAGAATTAGATACATTTTAGTTCAAATATACAGAAATATTCATAATACATTTATATAAAAATTAATATTGATGATGAATGTATGTGTGGCTGAGTGAATTAAGATGAAATTTTGTATTTTTCGAGAACAATATTCCCCAACCAGTGTGGTATATTTTATCAACTGATACTGCTATTGGGAATAATAAAAATAATTAAAAGAATAATTTAAAAAAAAAAATTATTAATAATAATAAGAACTGAAAACACAACAATTACTAACCTTGTCAAATTTTCTTGACAAAGTTAAAAAATTCGTCTTATTGACAACCCTAGTTTTAAGTTTTCCATTGTATACAACTCAAAATACTGGTATTGTTTTTTTTTTTTAAGTTTTTCACAGTAACTTAGGTAGAATCACCTTTTCGTGCATTTATTAAATTACTGGCTTATCAACTCATTAAATGTGAAAAACTACTACAATTGTCAGGAACTAAGCCTTCTTAAATAGAATAGCTTTATTTTATTTAACTGTTATAGATATGTATCTCATAGATTTAACGTTTTCTCGTATGTAGGCTAACTCTCAAACATTTCCGCTACGGAACAAGAAAAGCTTCTTACTTTCCCCAATCCTTCCTCTCTATAGTTGTGCATTCTTGTATAAAGGTAAAAAGAAAAACAAACAAAAAATAATAATATAATAATAATACATTAAAACTAAGTAAATGCTGAGTAAATTTCAACAATGATCTCATTTTAATTGAGATTATGTACTTAATTCGATTTCAGAAAAAAAGTAAACATTATTTTAATTGAATTATAATAATTCTATTATTTTTTAGTGATAACTAAATTAATACCATCTACGATCAACCTACTTTAAGAACAAAGAGAATTTTTCAAAATTATTCATCAATTTAAAAAAATATGACAACAGCATAAATATAGAAACAAATAAGTATAAACCAAAAATAATCATTAAATAAATTAAAATAATAACGCTCATCACGCATTTCGTATCTTCGTATTTCGTAAATTTACGAATGTCAATTTGGCGTGAAGAGTAAATTTGTAAATTTTGTATTTTTCATTTCGTAAATTCGTAATAACACCTAATATCTGCTGTCTGTTTAAATTTAATTTCCAATTTTAAATAATTAAAATTATTGAAAAAATGGTTGTGTTGTTATTAGAATTTAATTATTTTTAATTGGTAATTTTTTGTGATTTAAATTTAACTATTTTCAATTTGTAATTTTTTGTGATACGGAATAACACAAATTGCGCCATAATGTAAGATGCGTAACAAAAATATGGCGCTTCATGAAAGAATCCATGCTTTTAGAAAACATCTCAAAAACAAATGCAAATGTTTATTTTAATTTATTTTTTATTTTTCTTTTTAATAAAAATTTCACTTACACATTTAAATTTATTTTTATTTAACATATTTTGAATGTGCAAGTTTGTTAAAAAAAAATTAATTTGATTAATACTTTGCTGATAATTTGTATTTATTTTTGTTTATACTGATATTTGACATTAACTGTCAACAATACAAAGATACGAAATGAAAATTAAATAACTCAGAGGCTTGTTATTTTTCTTTCGTAAATTTACGAGTTAGTATTTTATCATCCGTTCGTTTATAAACCTTTGTATGAAATTGTAGCAAACTTGTTTGT
The DNA here is from genome assembly GCA_963942445.1 of Argyra leucocephala. Lineage (NCBI taxonomy): Eukaryota > Metazoa > Arthropoda > Insecta > Diptera > Dolichopodidae > Argyra > Argyra leucocephala. The sequence goes on from OZ012680.1 coordinate 90,950,194, forward strand.
TTGTTAGTATGAAGTGTAGCAAAATAGCGATATAAAAGAATCAAAATAATACGAATCGTAAATTTACGAAATTGCGTGACGGGCACTAATAAATAGTATTTTTATTAATTGATAGTTAGAAATTTTAACTGTGGTTAAAGCCACCATCAATGGTAAGTGCTCAGTGAAGGTTGGGTAACAAACAAAATTATAGATAAATTTATTGAATTATTTGTACAAACATACATTTATATATTTTAGCCATATGCTTTTCATTATAATGCAATTTATTGAGATCTGCAAATATATTAACTGTATCTGCAAATATATGAACTGTATTGTTGTCAAATTTTATTTTATCAAACCCTAATTTTTATTCTAAAATCTTAGGTCCAGTATAGGTAATATTTCAATTAAAACTTCATGTTATTATATTTTTTTTATTTTAAATTGACAGTTTAATTTACTAAGTTACAATTATTTAACATTGGGTAAAAGCAAATTCTGCTAGAATAAACTAAACGTAAGAAATTCAATATAAAAGTTTCGAAACTTTTAATTAATTCCAGACTCTTTTTAAACTGTCATTTTCAATTTTTTTTTATTTACATATACATAATATAACTATGTATATAATATATAACAGGGCATCTCCATTTATTTAAAATAATGTTGAAAGTAATGAGATTTCAAATTATAGAATTTAATAAATTAAAAAGAAAAAAATTCAACTGACAAAAATACCAAAAATTTCTCGTTTCCATTCAAATACAAACTAATAACAATAATAAACAATATGTCAACAATGATTATACCATATTTACAGGATTTTCGAGGTTAGATAGACAAAGCGAGTACACATATTTTTATGCATTTGTAATGAACAGAGATCTAATATGGAAAGAACATTCCAATTTTTTAGTCATTTTCATTATGAGTTAAATTGAAATTTCAAAATTTTTGTATATGTATTATATATACGTATATATGTATATAGAAAACATTAAACATTCAACCAAGCATCCTAACCAGAACAAAAAATAAAAAATAAATTTCCAAAAGAACAAAAAATATCAACCCATCATAACCATTACAATCATCATTTCAGTTGTCGTATATCATGTCTCATGAGATTAATTTTTAAGTAATCTTTATTTTATGTACTTTATATACATACATATACTTTACATATAACTCGATTATACAACATAAATGTATTTAGTATTATTTTACAGAATGAAGTAAAAATGGCAAATAAATTTTTCACATTTTTAAATAAAAATAATCCAAGTTGATATTGAATATTTTATTTACTTTAAACAGTTTATAAAATTTTACAATAATTATACAATATATTACAATTATTAAATTACAATATTCTGGATAAAAACATTACCTACATTTATTTGTGTAACGATTAGAACATCTTCCAAATGAGATTGCTCCAGTAAATTAGTAACTATTAATTATTAAAGCATTATAAACTACTACAACTACTTTTTTAACAGTCATTTATATAAAAAGACTCAAAAATGATAGATATTTAATTACTTCATAATGTTAATTGCAGAAAACGACTGGAAATGATAAATAATTAAATCTTGATATACCATATAATATTTAAAATTCAGGAGGGTTCAATGTACTCAAGACATGCTCAAGTACAGACTCGACGAATAAACGACAGTATATTTGGGTAAATTGTATGCTATGTTGAATGCAGCTGATTATGTGAGCCGGAACTACAAAGGGAACAAGTTCATATTATGTACTGACTCAGTAAGTAGCTTACAGACCTTTTCATATCATATTAATAAACATCCCATCAGAGACTTTTTCAAAATTCAAATATAATAAATAACCTTTCGTTGGCTGCTTAGATATATGAATATTGCCAAAAAAGCCAACATATTACCAAAAGAAGCTACAATGAAACCACTCGATATAAAATTAAGTTATCAGAATTGAAAAAAAGTGTGCAACAAAATTACATGGGAAAAATATACTTTAATATGGCAAAATTAACATACTGCAAATAAGCTTAAGACTTGTAAAATATGAATGAATGTATTCAAATGGAGAAACCTCCAATAACTAAAATTTTCATTATAATGAATAGACTGCACATAGGTCACACCGCGCTAACACACTTTGATATCTTTGATATCCCACAAACAAACGAATCCACATTAGTTGTTGCATATAGGATCTATCATCACAATACAGCATATTCTTGAGACTTGTTCCTTGAACAACAAAGTAAATATCGGAACTGGTATTACATGGTTGGAAATTATGCATTTTGAACCAACTAAGGTTGCACGAAAAATCATTGAACTCTTCCCCAAAATTAAAATCAAAGATCAAATATACCACCCGGAACGTTTTACTCAACTCCCCCCTTTTTCCTTTTAGGTTGTAGTTATTAACATAGAATAACGCAATACTAATTTGGTAATGGGTAGAAATAGAAAAGGAGCTATTATTTCTTTTTCTTTTTGTTAAACTAGTTTTAATTACAATTAATATAAAATTAATTTGTTTTAATTTGAAAAATCAAAAGCTTAAAAGAAATGTAAACACACTTTATATTCGACAGCAGCCAGGAGGTTGATGGGTCCATCTTAAAACTCTATAAATTAAATGAATTAATATTTGAAAATTATTGATTATTCATCGTGACAATGAAATGCCATACATTGATAAATATTAAATTTTTGAAATAGATTAATTTTTTTAGTTGTATTTAGGTGGTATATTACAATTAATCAATATTTACCAATTAATTGTAGTAATGTAAAAAAAATTACATGGCAAACTAAATCAGTTGCATTATCCAATAAAAGTTAAAGAAACCAAATTAAATTATAAATAAAATAATACTGTTAAGACAAACTTCAAATTCAAATATTAAAGTATTAGATGTCAGATTAAATAGAATCTTTATTTTTGATAGACTATAAACATCTACAAACATAAGACTAATTCGAATAAAACTAATTAAAATATTGTTACCTACAATAATCTGCACACTATAAGATTAAGTAAGCAAGAATATTAAAAAAATTATATTATAAGAAAAGATGTAGAGCTTTGCAAACATAAGTAGAAGTAGCAAATATTATGGAAAAGGAGAAAGCTATCAGTATTACCGTATCTTTTTATAGTATCCGTTTTCAAGGTGAAATCACAATTACAAATATTCTCAATATAATTTAGCAAGTTATTTTTTTTTTTTTTTGATTTAACATTTCAAGGGAGCATTAATTTAAAAACATTTATTTGAATCTTTTATACACTTTCTTTGTATATTGAAAAAATATAAAAATAAAAAAACTCCTTCTCTGTTGAGTTGAGTTGAGTGTACACCAAAAAAAGGCAAACGATCTAGATGGTTTGAATTTTCATAATTACGTATAATAATAGTTTTTTATGTTTTTTTTTCATTGTTTGTTTTTTTTTTTGTTTTTTTTTTTAATTTCATTTTTTGTATGAATTGAGAATGGTGCTATTAAAAATTTTCACCGCATTGAAATTTCTATGCATCAATGAATATGCTGATATGATTTACAAAACAAAAAAAAAATAAAACAAAGAAATAAAACAAACGAACGAAACCTAAACCTAAACCAACAAAAGAAACAAAGATGAGCATGAGACTATACAGTATTGAATGGCAGCTTTATAATATAACCTATAAATATTCTATCTACCAATATTAACATTAATATCATCATCATCATCATCATCATCATCATTATCATCATTATCATGAACAGTATCAGCAGCCGCAAAATAATCTAATATTATTATTTTATATGATGATGACTTGAATATATCATAATATATAGTTCATTCGAATGTATTCTGCTTTTGATCACATGTCACATTCATATATTCATATCATGGAATTTATACGAAATGACATTGCACACATACATTTAAAAAAACAAATGTTTGTGTAAAAACTAAAAATAAGTTGGTAGAAAAATATATATTTTTTTCATGATATCATTTTTTTTTATATTAAAATCCTTGAGGATTTAAGGAATATAGTATGAGGAAAAGAATGGATTGTGTAGGGTAGTTCTAAAATAACCTCAAATGCAATAAAATTTAAACTAATATAAGTAGTTTTTCTTATATTTTTTTGTTTCTCTTTTGTCTTTTGAATAAAATATTGAAAAGGACTCATTTTAATTTTTTTATTTTTATTTTTTTTTTGTTTATTTATTAAAGGATGTGATTTTCAGCTTAAAATATATGAGTTATAAAAAATAAGTGCATAAAATTCAAAAGAAAGAGGAAATTAAAAATTAAAATTATTTGATTTCTTAATACAAAGCTATATTTATATGTGTATTATATGACTTAAACTAAAAGAAAACGACTATAAAACAAAAAAAATATATTTTTATTAGGTTAAGGATACTAGGTATTTAAAAGAAGTTAGATTCTGTTAAAAAATTTTCTCTGTCAAAAAATGAATGCAAAAACTACTGCAAAATCGGTAGAAAAATTTTATAAGACATTCGTTTAATCAGGGGGCGTTATTTGCTTATTTCACAATCAACAACGTGTGAAAATAAAATCTAACTGTTTATCTTGAATAAACCTATTAGTATTAATTAATCTATCTATTATTAATCTATGTACTATCTTAAATAAACTATTTAAAAATAAAATAAAACGCAAATAAATTAAAGTGAATCTAAGTTCTAAGTATGTATAAATCTGAGTAAAATAAAGTGGACCTTAAAAAATATTATTTAAAAATATTTTTAAATAATTTCTTTTAAAATTTACTTTATTGTACTTGGGTTTATTTTATTTTACTATGTATACTTCGATTATTCACTTTATTTTACTATATCAAACGTTGCTGGGTGTCTAACGTCACCTCATTTCTTTTTTGTTCAGCATACTAACAGCGTACTATTTGGTACTACAAAGCAAAATTTGAAGCAAAATTTTTACTATCATTTTTCTACAACAACAAATTAGATGAAACAATGTAAAATTTTTGCAAAACATACTAACAGCATACGTAGCTTAAAAGAAAACAATTTATACCCTACATTATTTTTTCATTACAGATTAATCGACTACTGTTGAAATTTTATTTTGAAACGTTTGCGCGACCTATCGTGTGGTATAAGAGATAAATATTATCTATAATGAGATTTGAACCCTTGCTTATTTGTCAAATTTTTTAAATTGATTTGTTCCTCTGACGATTAGCTTATAGAGAGATATGTACTATATAGACACAGATATCTAATATATTAATATACTAATAGTGTCTGTAAAATTTCCCACTTCGGCCAATTAAAGCAAAAATCAATGACAGGCACCCAAAAATTAATGTAAAGCATTCTCAAAATGTTACCGAAAAAAATTACGTCAAACAATGTCGTCAAATAATTTATGGATTAAGTAGAACTACCATATAGGAAAGCTATATATTTAATACAAGAATCAAATAAGATCAATAAGACATGAAGTTCTTTCAAATTAGAAATATTTTTTAAAGTCATCAAACAAATGAAATTACCCATTTAAATTAATTATAATGGGTAATTTGGCTATTCAAATAATGGCTATTAAAAAAGGTTTAATTTCCTCCTCTTCCTCTTAAAAAACTGATACGCATATGAAATGAAAATAATTATATAAGTCTGACCAAGTTCCAAGATTGACAAACAGGTGAACAATATAGACTATTTTCAAGACATGTCGTAATCAAGGTCAAAATCAAATCAAAATTAACAACAATGAGAATAACGAATTTAAAGTATGAGAGTTAGAAACAGAAGAAATCGTGAACGTAGCACTCAATGTGACAATCAAAACAGGCAACAACGGAGATTTAACCATTCAATTGGAAATTTGCATCGTGTAGGTTTTAATTATGTTCATAACATTGATTACGCTTCGCATCCATCCATTCAAATTGGCAAAATGGATAAAGTTTGTAATAAATTCAATTCATTGAAATTTAAAAATGACACCGATGAAATTGGTTGTGCTGGCGGAAAAGTTAAATTAACACCGTTAAATCCAGCATTTGAACCATTATTGTCTTTGATTGCTGGCAGAACAGATCAATCAAAACATTTCCTGAAATTCATTCAATTCGTAAAACTGCTGCTTTCAAATGACACCATTTGGAGCACAACACGTGTTGTTCGTGACAGATTTATGCCAACTTTTAAGGTAAATAATGTGAATTTCAACTCAGAAATTCATATATATATGTTTTGAATTGTACGAAAATTCTAACCAATTTGTTGAATATGAATTAAAAATTCATGATCAGGTGTAGCATAAAATTTGTTCGTTATTACCATTCAACAACCAAGAATATCGCTTTCTACGAATTTATTTGATCGGACATGGAGATGCAGAAGTTGTTCGGCGTTAGTCAATAATCCCGAAATTAAGCAAACCAATTATTCGTAAATTACAAATATTATTACATGAAAATAGTATATGACCAATAGATGCTTTCGTGTACGTTATGCCAAAGAATATTCAGAAGTAAGAGAAATATCTGCTGGAGTCCCACAGGGAAGTGTTCTTGGTCCAATACTTTACCTGCTATATACAATTGTATATAGCAGGTAAAGTATTGTTACACATTGTATTGTACGACAGTCTCTGTCGAAAACTTCACAGCAAAACTTCAAAATGCAGTGAATAAAATAAGATTATGGACGCAACGATGGCGCATAAAATTTAATGAAAACAAATCAACTCATATAAACTTTACTTATAAAAAGATTGCAACCATTCCTATTTCAATCAATAACAAAATAGTACCATATGCCAATACAGCAAAGTATCTGTAAGCTGAGATGGAAGGAACATATAACAAAGAAAAAAGAATAGCTTTAGACTCAAAAATTTTACTGGTTACTTGGGCGTGGTTCTGAGTTATCAGTACAGAACAAAATATTGATATATAAGCAGATATTAAAACCTGTGTGGACGTACGGTATCCAAATATGGGGCTGTGCAAATAAAACCAACATCGAAATGTTGCAAAAATTTCAAAACAAAGTGCTCCGTGTTATAGTAAATGCACCATGGTACGTACGTAACAAAGATCTCCACCGTGACTTGCACATTGAAACAGTCACGAAAGAGATCAAGAAACAAGATAATGTACCTGCTGACAATCATGGAATAAAAATGCTGCTGGCGGATAAAATGCCAGCTGGCCAACACGTAGGAAGGTGAATTGATGTTTTACAGAAAAATGTCAATTCTTTCTAGAAGATTTGATTTTTAATACAAAAGCGTTCACGCATATTATTGTATTCTACAGCAACGCGGGTAAGGTTACTTTAATAACTTATTAAAAATGTTAACTTTCCTTTCCCTAATCTAAATTGTTTTAAATAAATAAAAATTGTAAAACCCAAATAAAACTATAAAAAAAAAATTTGAAAAATTTCTGCAAGTACCCTAATATTTTGAATTAATAATTTAAAATGTGGTTTGACATCATATTAATTCTCTTTGGAAAAAGGATTAAGATCGTGCTCTTTTAAATTGTGATCTATCAAAATTAAGACACAGATTTATTTTCCCGTGTTAGGTTCTAAATATAAGTATATTATGAAAAACTAAATAAAGATTTATCTTGAATCAGAAATTGAAGTTCTTCCTGTTGATTCAATAGTGTTCCCTATATATAGTTTGCACTGATAACATTTTTAAATAAGATATTTTTTAGTTTTATGGAATCATTTTAACACCCTTGAGTATGAAAAGAAAATTCTTTAACAGAATTTTTAAACAAAAAAGAAAAAAAAACAAAAATAAACAAAATATACAAACATCTTTTTTAGTGTATTTAAAAAATAATGATTAGAACCTCATTAAAAATGTTGTTAAAGTATATTAAAAAAAAAAAAACGTTTAAATTAGAACAAAATATTAATATAATACTTATATCCAAGTTACAATCTTGAATCTCTTTAACCCAGAAAATTCCTGAAACTATGCATATAGCATTATAAATTGTATTTGACTCAAAATCAGCCTTGTTTTTTTAGTAATGCCATTTAATACTGTTTTTTTTTTTAGCTATTAATGAAATAAATAAAAAAACAATTTATTCGTATCAATAAAAATAAATACATATATATCTATATAATATATAGCAACATATATTAATTTTAAATTTAGTTTTTCACAGTCTAGATAACATACGAGTAAGACTAAATCTTTCATTTTCAAACAAAAATTCACATTTGGAGACTTTTAGATTAAAATAATTAGTTTAATAATAGAACACCATAAAAATAGGACGCTTTAATAAATCCAAGAAAGTACTTTCGGCATAAAAATTACATATTCTGGCATCATTATAAGAATATTTATCTTTTTATATGTAAATAAAACTTAATGTTTGTACGTTTGTTTCAGAACTCCTCCGAAAGGCATAAAACATTTTCAACTAAATTTTACAAAATAGGTGTTTGGTTATCTGGAATCGAACCCATAATATGTTGATTTCGAAAATTCTGATTGCTTCGAGTACTTGCCATACAACTCTTGACATTACCCGACGTTGTCCGGGTCAACCACAAAATGTATAGAACTTACTTCAATGAAGTTTGATTTATGAATCGAATTGAAGAAAAATTGGTTTATAAAAATAATTGTAATATTTTTTTTCATAACGATAATAAAACCAACAATAGTACAACAACTTAAACTATACTTATATTAAAATTATTTCTTTGTAAACAATATTTGGCGTTTTTTCTGATGGAGTATAAACAAACACCTACCTTGCTATTGCGGTATATTTGAAATAAAGATATGTTATGAGTGAGGAAATAATGAATGAAATGAGGATGAAAAATTCGTATTATTAATCTAGTACCATAGTTTTGGCTGCTTCAAATTTCGTGGAAGCAATATCGGAGCTGTTACTTTTAATTTTAATTGATGAAAAGGAAGAAACCGTGTCAAATCCAACAAATAAAGAAATTTTGTTCGTTAGTTAACGGTTTCATTTTCAACTGTATCTATCAATTTGTATACTTGGATACAATTTGTATGATCCTGAAATACTCTGCAGTAGCTTCTGAAACGAACTGTCACATTTTTTAGAGCTAATTCACATAGCCATTTAAAATTTTTATACTGATTACTAAAATACTTTTTTTCGCAAATACTTTTGCAGTCAATTTTTCAATACTTTATTATAACTTTACAGATCGTTGCTATTTCAATTTTGACATTTAAGTTTCCTGAAACGAAATTGGTAACAGTCGTATTTCTTCTATTTTAAAAAAGTATCTAAGTGTAAAGTTGCATGTCTGTAACACAGTTGCTTTCTGAAATATTCCTGATAGGTTTTAGGTATTCCTGAAGAATTGTATGGCAGTTACCCGGACCAGCACGAATTTTGGCGTATTTTCTTTGTTTATTTTTGATAGGGTACTAATATACAACTTTTCATGACGGTTAGGTGTTCCTGATAAGTGTTAGGAGTTGTATGACAGCTACACAAACCTGTCATTTAATAGCTTTGTAAAGTACCGCGTTCGGTTCCGTTTTTGATTATGAATAACTTTACAAAATTGCAGAGCTCTATCTTTAAAACTATGGGCGGGTATAGCGAACAAACAAACAAACAAACTTTACCTTTTATAAGATTACTACCCTTAAAACAATTAAAAACATTTTTGTTTCTTGTATTTTAAAAACCAAAGGTGTTACACATCTGAAAACTTGTATTCTGGTACTCTTTTAAAAATATACAACTCTGAGAACTGGCCAAGAATATTTCAAAACCCGTCGCAGAGCTCAAAATTTTGAATTTAATATTCTATTGAAAATAAACAAGCATAATAAGTAATAAAATAAAAAATAAGTCGAGATAGTTCGATCAAAAGTTACTTATTTTAATAAAGCTTCCATTCACAACAAATAAAAAAATAAAAAATGTGGGAATACAGCAAATAATAAACAGCGTCGAGTTTACCAGTAAATAAACACAAAAAAGTTTTAAATTTGCCACCGTCGATGGCAGAGAATCCCAGACATGCGATTAAAATAACACCAAAAATTTTATAAAATTTTTACAAAACAAGTCTAAGGCAGATGTTTTAAAAGTCTAAATATTCTAAATACTAACGTGCTCATACTAAAAAAAAATTTTGTTCAATATTTCTTTGAAAAATTTTGACAGATATCGAAATTTAAAATTTAATAATAATTGCAGAGCTTCTTTGTCCATTTAATACTCATAAAATAGGTATTTTTAAGTTTTTATCTATGTTTTAATTTAATCAGTTATTTTTTAGTACTTTTTTTATTAATCACGAAAATTAACAAACAAAACTGTACATTATTTATAAAACGACGAAACAAAAAAATTTAATATCAAAAAAACTACAATATCAAATGAGACAATTATATGACAAAATAAATGTCATCAAATTCTATGAAAAATTCAATGGAAAGTGTAGAGTGAAACACTCCACGAACACGTAAAATTCTCATCGTCGTGAGAATTTCCTACACTTTTAATGTCTTGAATAATGTTTTTTAAGACTTTTAATCATTCGCTCTCTAAAAATATTCCGATTTGGCCTATATATTACTTTTATTTTAAGTATGCATTTAAATAACCCTTTTCACTAAAATAATAGTAATAACTGTTCACAAAAGAATAACAACAACGACAACATCTGTTGTTGTTTAAGTAGCGCATAACAAAATGACAACGACAATCACAGTTATATATTCTAACTCGACCAACTTATTGTCACATACAAATATAACGTCACCCTCTCAGACTGCAAAATAAATAACAAAAATAACAAAACATCCATGGTATCCACATTACAAACATATTAACAAGATGTGATGTGTAATAAGAAGATGGACATAATAAAAAGTTATTATATAACTAGATAATATAATAATATACTTAAAAACTAAAAAAAAAAATAAAAAAAAATGCTAAATATTAATTTAAGTTCAAAAATTTATAAATAAAATCAAAATTATGAACAATTTACCAAATATTCGAAAGATTAGCACTTTAATTATTTGGGAAATCTAGGAAAATTATTAACTTGAATACCTATATATATTTTGTACGTATTTGAATTTTTCTAAAAATATTTTAAACTAAATAAATAAGTACCTACATTATATTAAACAAATGTGTTCAATTAACTACATTAAATTTTTTTGAATTTTCATTAAAAAATATCAATTTTTAATCTTTTCAATTTCCTTAGACATTTTAATTGCATTTAATTAATTTTTGTTCTACTAATTTACATTAATAATAACAAACGTAACATATGAAAAAATATAATTTTGAACTTTAAAACTTCTATTTAAAATTATTCTACTGGATTATAAAATATAATTTATTAAAAAAAAATTTTAATTAATTTTTACTCAAATAACTTTGAATAGAAATACTGAATAAAAAACAGATTAAAAAAAAATCAAATTCAATAAATTTTATTTTTTCTCCTGTGAATTATTCTCATTCTCAATATTTCCATTATTCTCAAATTCGGATTTAAATAATATTTAAACAGGGTGTATATAGGAAACTCTATAAAAATCAAAGTTTAAAAAAACAAAACAATACTGAAACTGTGTTTTTTAAATAAAGGATATTCAACAACAAAAGAGAGAATTTTTAGAGCAGAGAAAATGAACTTAAAGAGAAAAGTCTTTAATAGTCCTCGTCTTAAAAAATATTAGTTGAGTAATCTTCTATTAATGCATTATTTTAGTTCTAACAGCATAAGAATGCAATACTTTTATCTTTTTACTTGATTATTAATCTAGTATTTTATAGTTTTCACTGAGTGGTATTTCGTAGGAGGATAATTGGAGCTTCTATTTTTGGTTCTGGCTGGCAGAAAACAATATCAAAAATCTTGTCAAATTCAACAAATTTAGGAATTACGTTAGCAAATAACTTTATTTTTTTTACAGTCTCTTTTTTATTTTCTTAATTTTAAATTCTTCTTTCACTAAGCTACAGTAAAGTATCGGCATATTTATATAAGAATTACTTTAACTACAAAATGGTAAGACATGTTTTATTATTTTTGAGAGAGTAACAGATTACCGATGCCCTGATATAACACACTAACTTTTTTAAAATAATCCTGATGGCAGTTGGGAATTATATGGTAGTTACACAAAGCAGTCCAAATTGCGGAAAACGATAAAATATGTGTTTGTTTATTTTTAAAAAATTAACCAGTTACAAATTTTCAAAACCATAGCGGCCTTGGGTTTTTGAAATATTTTTCATGGGTAACAGTCTAAATTTCAAAAAACGATAAGATATGTGTTTGTATGTTTTCAAAAAGCTATCAAGTTACAATTTTTCAGATCCATAGCGGCCTTGGGGTTTTGAAATATTTTTCATGGTTATTAGGACTTGCATGACATCTACCCGAATCAGTCTGAATTTCGAGAAAACGGTGATATACGTACTTGTTTATTTTTAAAAGGCTATCCAGTTACAATTATTCAGAGCCCGGTTTTTGAAATCTTTTCCCTTAGTTTTAGGAGTTAAGTTGTATGGCAACTACCCGAAACTGTGATCTGACAGCACTAGAAAGTACTAACTTATGTCAGGACTCTATCTCTAATACTGTGAAGGGGTATGTCGAACCAGCACACAAACAAACTTTCCTTTTTATAAGTATATAGATGATGACACCCTGTTGATATGCATATTGTATTCATAATGTATATATATATATACATATTTATATGGATATGCAAATTATAAAATTGTAATTCCCATGTAACTAATAAATCAATTTAGGAAATAATTCATTTGAATTAAATTAAGTTACTTATATTGAAATGTACTGAATGTTCCTTTTTCTGTTTTTCTCTTTTTTTTCTGCCCTTATTTTTATAGGAAACTAAAAATAAAAAAAATGTACAGAACCTAAATAGAGAATATTCAAAGTTTAATAAAGTTTTCCTCGTATATATGTATTATTATTATTATATTCATACATATATATATATGGGTTGAATTAAGTAACTGTTTGCTCCGAAATTTACAAAAAAAAAAAAAAACTTTCTTTTTTTAATTTTGCTCTTTCGTTCAGTAATTTTGTCAGGTCCCGAAAGAAAAATTTTAGTTTGAATATAATAATTAATTCTATAATATTATTAATCTAGTACATAATTTTTTTTTATTAAAATAAAATGATAATCTAACTACCGAAAATATATTCTACTGCAAAGAGGTATTATATATATATATACGCATATTCGTTTATACATGTACATACTTATTTCCTTATTTATATTCAGGTATTCAGGTAATCTATTTTCTGTAACCTACATATATATTTTTCTGAAATAATTTAAATTTTATTCTAAGTGATAGATAAAGAATGATAAGAAAAAGAAAGAAAAATATAGAAAAACAAAATGAAAAATATATTTCTCCTATGTGCCATAATTTTGAAGTGGTCGTCTATATACAAGGTAAAGAAAATGAATCTTTTTATTAAAAATTTAATTATGATATGTAAATATTAAAAATAAAAAACTTGCTAATTGTATTCAATTTATGATATCCACTTGTAAAAAAAAAATTGTGTTGTGATTTATTCTTTATACTTATCACAGAAATTGTATTTTTTTTTATTAAAGTTGTAATGAGAGAGGAAAGACCAGCTTGATGGGTTCGTAGGTGTTTTTTTTTGTTAATGTTAAAAGTTCATATGAAATTTAGGACAGTTGCAATAAACACATTTTTATGTTAACTAATGCAACCCAAATATTTTATCAACATAGTAATTAATTCAAAAATTGAATGTAGTAGTGAGTTATCATACCTTTGAGAACCAATATTCATTCTAAAAGAGACTTTATTTTACATTGCGTAAAATATAAAGCTGATGATATTTTGTATATTGAATATATACATTTTAACAAATTTCAGACTCATCTTCTACAATCTACAACTCCATCTATTTTCGCTAAGAATTAGAGACTGCAGTAAAGCTAAGTAGATATAATAAACTAATTACGCAATAGAAAATATTATTTATTTTCGTGTTAATACTGCGCAGTTTATATTTTCTAGGAATAAATAATTAATTAAATCGCAAAAAAATGAGTATAATTGTCCGAATGTAATTTAGAATAATAATTCCGGAATTGCTTTAATTATCCTAATAAATTATTCAACTGACGCCACGAAAAACTATAATTCAAGTATGTTTTTTATTTGGTAAAGCGGAATTCAATAATATTTTTGTTATTTTTTATTAAAAAAAAAACATTATAGTATTTGTTCGTGACTTGAATGATCTAAAATTGAAATTAGAGTCGACTTGAATGAATATGCCAAGGAATTTAAATTAATAAAAAAAATTTTGTTTAAAAAAAAATTGACGCAATACTACACCTTTTCTATACACGAAATATTTGACTAAAAATGTTTTGTAAAAAATTTACAAGTTTTGAATTTTGAATTTCGACAAATTTTGTAAAATATAATACGTGTTGTTGTGATTAATGAATGTCACAAAAATTTTATGCCGGATTCTTTTAAGTAAAGAAAACACAGGTATAATCTAGAATGAAGTAGTTTGACACAATATTAAAAGAAATGGACCAAATAAACTATTTAATAAGCTGCTCGGCATAAAGTAAAAAATTAAAACAAACTGTTATAAAATGACTACTGGATAAGCTTGAATTATATATTAAGAACAATGAATTATATTTAATTATACTCAAGCTAAAATTCCTTCTATTCTAATGAAAATTCTTAATATTTTATATTTAACTGCTATGACATATTATCTTGCGCCAAAGATCACTGTTGAATTTAGTTGTGCATATACTTAAGTATCTATTAAAAAATTTGTGAAAAAGCTGCAAATTATTTGAAACTAGCAGAATTATCCGGCGTTGCCCGATAAAGCTTGAAGTTCTCTTTGTTTTGAATTTGAATGGAAAATATAATCTGATAACATTTCCCCCCGGTAGAGGTGACTTCCGCGACAAGAACGTTGCAAGCTAATTGATTACACGTAGGCGTTCAGAAAACTCTTTAGCAGTCATTCTTGTTCATAGAAGTAGCACATGCACAATTGGTTTATATATTATTGTATATTTTTATAAATATGTAATATATTGTAATATATGTCATAATTTTTTTCAAATATATTTGATATATCAATATATTTAATATATTTTAATATATATATTACTTATATATTAAAATATATTAAAATTATTATATATATATTTTTTTAATATATTTATTTTATTATATTTATATTTATATATATACTAAAAAAGTCACCTGACGTTGTTCGGATCCAACACAAAATATAATTAATCACCTATTTGGTCAAATAATATTTATATAAATAAATTAGACACGTCAAATAAAATTTTGTTGTCTAAAGTTTATTAGAATAAGCTCATAATGTATATCACCCTATGTGTATGTTGTACCTTGTAATTATTGTTGTTTCAATATTTCTGTCAAATTAAAACTTCTTTATACACAATATTTTTTGTTTTATTTGCTGGAGTTAAAATAAAAATATTTTTTTTTGTTACTTAGTGTCGAGCAAGCTACATAAAATTGACAATGCGAGAAGCATGACTCTCTTAAGTCAATTACTAAAACACTTAAAGTTTAATTTATGGAATCCAGAAGTAAATCCAGAAGGTAGGTCCAGAAGTAAATCCAGAAATTGAAGGGACAGCAGAAGTTCTGTTGGATAATTTATAGTATCATCATCAATTAAATGTGTATCGACCTTTCTTCATTTTTTATTTTATTCAAAAGAATTTCGTTTATTTCAACCGCACGCTCGAAAACCCAACAGTGACACAATCAAAAAAACAAAAATTTAATTGAAATAAAAAAACAATACACATAATAAAAATGTACGTGTATGTATGAAATTGGTTTGTTTTTTTATGAGTAAAATAAAAATGCGTGTATTAAAAAAAAATTTAGTGCAAATAAAACGGAGTTGTGTTAATAAAACCATTCATAACTTGTAAAGCACTGACCACCGTATAGCCTTTCGAAGATTTTTTTTTAAAAAAATTAATTTTCTTTAATTACGTGAAACAAAAAATTGCTTTAAGACTTTCGCTTTTGAATTAAAATTTTACAAAAAATATTAGTATAAAATTTCATTAAATTTTTTAAAAAATCCATTGGTTTGTATATAAAAAAATAACAATAAACAGAAAAAAATTAAAAAGCAAATTTCATTATGATATGATGAATAAAAGAAAATAAAAGTGAAATCGAGATGTTGAAACAAAACAAATATAGAAAAACAATTGAAATAAGTGGATTAACTGAAATACCGAACAATGATCCCAAGCCTGTGCTTAATTCAATCTTCAAAGAACTGAAAGTAGAGGTCACTGATGATGATATACAAAGTGCATTCTTGTCTAAAGGACCCAAAAACTCAGGTGAGTCTCACATAAGATAAAATTTTTCAATCGAAAGATCAAATTGGAATTTTCTTTATAAATGAGAGGTTAACACCCTATTTCAGCTTCTTATTCAAAAAGGCAACATACCTGAAGAAGATGGGTCCTATAAAGTTTACATGGGTAAAAGGTGGTAAGATATTTGTTCGAAAAACAGAAACCAGCAAATACATCAAAATAGTGTCAGATAAAAGCTTATAACAGTTTAATGACAACTAAACATTATGACAGCGATGTCTTACCAAATACCCTTGATAGTTTCTACAACCCTAATAATTCGTCTCAAGCTCTAACCATTAATACTCTAAATTCTGTAAATGAATTAAAATTCGTCAAAAATAATTCTCTAAAAATTATTTATTTAAATGTTCGCAGGCTAAAAAATAAATTAGATGACATTAATATAATTCTGGATTCAATTCCTAAAACAACTCATGTAATTGTTTTCACACAAACGTATATTCTTGAAAATCAAATTGATTTAATTAATATAAAATATATAAAAAGAAGAGGTGGTGGAATCGGAATATTTATACATTTTTCTTTAAAGTACAACCTAAAATCAACATTCTGTGATCATTTCAATAACTTAATTTCAATTGTTCTACTTACGACAAATAGAAATATAAATTTAACTGCCATATATCGACCACCCACTAATGATTCCCGAGCCATTGATACTTTTTTTAACTTGTTTGAAACACATCTGGCAACATTTGATAATGAAAATTCTATAAATAGTTGGCGACTTCAATTTCAATATAAATAATACAGGGGACAAACAAGTTGATAAATACATCAGACTGGTTGAATCCAATCGTTTTCGATTCCTAGACAGATCAACTACACGAAATGTATCACAATCGTGTATTGATCATATTTTTTCAATAATATTTCGGATGAAATATAATTACGCTGATGTTGATATCTCGGACCACAAAATTATATTTATTGAACTCCATAATAATAATAATAAAGGTGAATTTTGTAAACCAACACAAATTAAAATACATAAGAAAAAAAAACAAACGTCAATGTCATTAAGAGACAGCTATCAAACTACATTATCGACACAAATTTTTCTACTAGCGAAGACACCTATCGTGAATTAAAAACACTATCCAAACTAACTTACAATCTGCGACTAAAACAGTAGTTTATAGTAGAAAAATTGTATATAGTAAACCATAGATTGACGAAGAATGTATAAAATTAAATAAAAATCAAAAATTATTGGCACAAAAAACATATGAATAATCCAACCAATTCTTTATTAAAGGAAAAATACCACTTTTGGTTAAATAAACTAACTACAACTAAACGTAGGAAAAGAAAAATAACTCCAAAAAAAATATAAATAAATCAGAAAAAATGTGGAACCTTATTAAAGAAATAATAACAGAGGGAGTGAGCAACATAAAAGTCAATGATTTTTTTAGTAATCCAAATCTTCGTAATGATGAAAAAAATATCAAAATAAACGAGTTCAATGATCATTATGCCAAAGTGGGTGAAAACATTGCTAAAAATTTTCACAAAATTTATGTTCCAGTTTCTAGAACAAATACAACTTTCGAGCTAAAACCAATCGATTTAGTATCAACTCTTAAATTGATTGATAATGTGGCCTCAACAAATAGTGCCGGAGTTGATGAGATACCAACATATCTAGTCAAGTATTGTAAAAATGAGTTAGCTAAACCCATTATGACATTAATTAATGCAGTAATTGACCAAGCTTGTATACCGAACGATCTTAAAATGAATAAAGTTGTTCCCATTTACAAGAAAACTGGGGACAAAGATGACGTAAATAACTTCCGGCCTATATCTATAGCCTCAACATTCAGCAAATCGATTGAAGTGAATCGATTGAAGTGAAATTAAGTGTGAACACAAATAAAACAAAGTTCATGTTAATTAAGGCTAGTAACACTAATATTTGTATTAAATATAATAACCAGTTAATAGAAAAAGTAAAAAATTATAAATATCTTGGAATTACTATTGATGAGGATCTAAATTGGAACTTGCATACAGCTGAACTTGCAGTAAAAACTAGAAGAATTTCTGGGATTTTCAAAAAACTTCGGTGGCGAGCTCCTGATACAATAAAACTTCAAATTTTCTATAGGCTTTTCCATAGTGTTATGTCTAATGGAATTGGCAATTGGGGTAACACATACACCAAAAATATGAAAATCTTACAAGTAATACAAAACAAAGCAATCAAAAACCTATTTGCTTTAAATTACAGGACCTCTACAAATTAAATAGATAAAAAATTTAAAATCTTGAAGCTAATTGATATGAAAAACATGATTCAAATTGCACATATGCACAATATATATAACTGTAAAATCAAATCCAACATCAATTTGATTCATAATCATAATATTCACAATTATATTACGAGAAATGCTAATCAAATTCGATTTCATGCTACCTTACACCTCAATGGCTTAGAACCTATAATGAATTCAGGAATCGATGCTTACAATAATCTGCGCAACATAATAACGAATCCCAATAGTTTTTTAACAAGAACATTGAAAAATAAAATCAAAAATATGTATTTAGAGAGTTAGACTAATATTAAAATTTAAATTTCTAAATTCTAACTAATGTTTTGAATTTTTCTTATTTTCATATTATTTATTTAAATACTATATTATTTTTCTTTTATTCTAAATCACTTGAATTGAATATATTATATTTGAATTGTATTATATGTATAAGTACTACTACATTTATTAATTGTTGGAAATTTTTATTTTAAATTTCTTAATTAACCAAACTCTGTACGAGCTAGAAAGCTCCTTTTGAGATAATTGAATAAAAAATAAATAAATAAATTATACGAATAAATATTAAATACCAAGGCACAAAAAAAATAAAATAAAAATGAAGTTATAAAAAAATGTTACGAATTTTGTTTTAAATTTTCCTATCATAAACACACAAACACACAGTGACGTCATGAAAAAGAGAAAATCTAAAATAACTCCCTCCCCTGATAACTTTTTGAAACTTTTCGATTTTTCCCTATATAACGGCCCGAAACTCTATCATTCTGGAAAATTTCAAATATTCAGAGAGAACAAAAAGAGATAAAAGCTCCTACAGAGTGTATTTTTTGTTTTTGAGTACATTATAATCTACAAAAATAAAAACAAAAACATAACAAAAGTATTCAATGCAAAGTAAAATATTAAAAATATAGAAATATAAAGACAGGAGAAAAAAATTCATATTAATTAATGTTAGAGATATTGAATAAAACGATTAACAGATAAGTTAATGAGTATACATAAAGTAGAACACAACGATACGCACTTTTATATTTTATAGTTTCCTAAAAATGAATTTTTAATAATTTTTTTAAATTTATATTTAGGCTTTTAATTTTATCTTCCAGTTGATTGTAGAATTTGTTGCTACTGTTAATAATTGCCTCGAATCATTTCAATTTCAAACCTGGCTAACACCGTAGTTGATTTGCAGATCTAGTACTGTAACGATGTATGTCATTGTTTTTTATGTTTTGATTTTCAATGTTATGTATATGGACAACCTGTGACATTTTTTTAAAATCATTTAAGTTCAAAATTCCATATTTATAATGTATTTCATTCGTAGTTGCTGTCATAGGTAAGCCAAATAGATTTCTTATTAGATTTGTTCTGTATTTTTTTTTTGTGCATCCATATTTTTATGAAAGGTATTCCCTCATATTATAATATCATATGAAATTAAGCTATACGGAACAGGCTGTACTATATTGATAGTTTTACTTTTCAAGATACTCTTGTATACCAAATTTTCTCAAAACAGGATCTATTCCTCTGGTTTTTGTGATTAGATTATTGACATTTACTTTACTGATTTTGTTACTCTAACTGTAAAGAATTACACAAAAAAGAAAAAAATTAAAAACAAATTAAAAACAAACAAGAAACGAAAAACATTACTCTATTGTATAAAGAAAAAGCTGGATGGATTAAAAAGTCCTCATCACTAAAATTTAAAGAATTACTATGGACTTTAGGTAGTCAGAACAATTCTGATTTCTATAAACAAAATTTTCATTGTTAATCCAACTCCCACTGCTATGCTGAAAAAAGTTTTCTTTGTAGTTTTCTTTAATAATTTTATCCCTATACTGCTGTCGGTTCCTAATTCTAGTATTAGTGCCGTGTAAAGCAATGTTATTATAATAAAAAAAATTCCTATAAATTTAGTTTATTTTTTTGTTTTTATTTTTATACAAAAATTATTGTGCTAATCTCGGTTTTTGTGTTTTTTTTTTTTTTTTGTTATTGGAAATTCTTAGTATGAAAATTCATTGTATAAAAAACGGGAAATACAAAAGCGCTGTTGAAATAGTGTACATGAGATTTGTATGAATGTATTTGTATAAATAAAATAAAAGAAAAAAAAAATTGGAAATATTTTTCGTCCTTTTCATTTTTAGTTTTATTTTTTTTTTTTACTTCATTTTATATTTGATTTTATTTCATTCTTCGACATCAATGTGCTCGTATGTTTCTGAAATCTTGTACATATTGTTTCATTGTTTTTAAAGAATTTTTGTTAAACAAAAAAAAAAATGCTTTTGTTGGTGTTATGTTTAATATGAAAAAAAGAACAACAACAATAAAAAAAGAATAAAAATACGAGTTAATTTTGAACATTTTCAGAATTTTATTGTTCGAATACATATAAGTATATATACATACTTATGTATTATATAATCTAACTAACAAAAATCCATTTAATATTAAGATTGAAGTAAATGACTGAAAATATTTAATATATATATATATATATAATAGTGTAATAGTCATATATGACTATACATACCTATTACTTATCATTTGGTGAGTATTATACACATTTTCTTATTAAAGGTAAATTGAAAACGAGTAGTATAATTAGTTTTTTTTTCAAAAATGAGTTACACAAAAGAAAAACCCAATTTTTTTTTGTTATTCCTGTAAATGTTATTTATTTATTAGCAACATTTTCCACATTTTCTTTAGTTTTCGTTTTTTTTTTATTTAATAACATCCGAAGAATAAAAATTTTAAAGTTGAAGCAAAAAAACAAAACAAAAATAAAATACTGAGTTTGAAGCATAAAGACATTTCGAACAAAATAATATTTTTAGAATAAAATCTTGAATTTGAAAAAAAGTATAGTAGTTTTTTTTATTTTTTTTTTTTTTGAGACCTTGACACTGTACTTGTTTCAGTAGTGTGTTATTTTTTGAACAATTTGATTTGGCTAAAAAAAGATATAAGTGACAGATAGGGGTGGTGTTATTCGTTTTATTATTATTTAACTAAAAATTTAATTAAAGGAGAATATCCGTTGCCTTGGTCTTTATTGAGGAGTGAGTCATTTTTATTTTTATAAATTTCGAAGCTTTCAGCTGAATCTAGTTTCCTAGAATACTCCTAACTTCTTATATAGCTTACCATTGCTATGTCTTCTTTGGAAATGTGACTCTCTTGCATGATGATGTTTTGGGTTATTTTAGATCTGAATTCGGTTAAATTCTTATTCTTAGCTAGTTGTGCTTCTTTCAGGTGTTCCTTGAGTCGTGTTTCGATGTTTCTCCTACTTTGTCCAATATAAACTTTGTTGGAATGACTGCATTAGCATTAGATTAGTTTTAAAAATTTCGGGAGGGAATCTGTCGCCTATATCACCGCAGCCCCAATTGGGCTTATTGTGATAATCCGTGTTTATTAGTTATAGCAATGACTGCAAGTGATCTTATATATTTCTGATTTTTCCATTTCATCAATTTGTTTTTAAGTTGAAGCTATAATATTTTTGAAATGATTGGTTTTACTGCTTTTTGAAATGATTTCGTTTTGGGTTTGATATAAATTTCGCTAAAACCCAATGATACCCTTGTTTTGGGTTGTTGATTAGTGAGTAGGTTAGGGAGGGAATTCCGTTGTAAAGTTCCTCTGCGTTTGCGTTTGCTGCGTTTAATGATGGTTTTTTTCTGGATATTCGTTTCCTCTTGCAATCTCAAATATTCGTTTTGTATTTTTTACTTTTTGCGAGTTGGGAAGGGTTATTGAATCGAATGCTGCAATCTATATATAATAAAGCAAAATTGAAGAAAAACCGGTAAAAATGGGAGAATGTAAACTTTTTATATTACAATAACCTCTTAGATACAAATATATGTTCAATGAATGGTATTTTATTAATATCTTTCAGCCTTTGCTCTCATAAAAAAGGACCAAAGGTTATTCGTACATAAATTGAATTTAAAAAAAATATTGAAATGCGTATTAAAAGTTATATATCTGTTAAAAATCATAATATATTATTTGATAATTAAATTAAACGATGGATATATTTAGTATTGGATTTATACGTTACACATTCAAGTTATTTTATTTTTCTTAATAAAATTACTTATTTTGCTTGCTTAAATAAGTTTATTAATTTTTTTCTGACAGTGAATTGAGTTTATTGTACGTGCAAAATTGAAGTTAAAATAAAATGATGCTAAAACATTTTTATTAAATTAATGACATTTTTCAGTGACTGTAATAGAACGTACAGGTTTATAAATTATTATTATTTACCTGATCAAATATATGTGTTTATTATATATGCAAAATCAAAGAACAAAATAAAATGGCACTAAATGCTGTAAAATTTTATTTGCAAAGATCGATAGAAAGGAAATAAATTAGATTAAATACTAACAGCATGCTCGCGTAAACTTTAAAACTCTAAACATGGAACGTAAATTATAATGTTGAACTTTTAAACAGTACCTAATCAGAATTGGTATTCCATGCTTTATTAGCAAGTTCATTTATTTCCTTTTTCGTACAAAAATTTCTGTTACCATTATTTTCTACTGCCTGAGATCAGAAGTTATGACACAAATATTTTTTTAAAACAGCTTGAACTTAACTAATTATCTTCTTTTTGGTACACTCAAATTTGGTACCAAAACTTTGCCATACCCTTCGAAAAAGAAAGTTTTTTTTTACTTTTTAATCATAAGCTAAGAAATGTCTAATTTTTTTGGAATTAACTAAATTTTATCAAAACATTATTATTATTATTAAATCGGTAGAAACAAAGACAGAAAAACAATAAAAAAATTATATAGGTAAGTATTCATTTTTTATTTTTCACTAAACGTTTATTTTATTTTATTTTTCAACTCAAAAAACAAGCGTGTAACTCAAACAGAAGAAAGTAAAACACAATATCAGAAATTAATACCCATATTATAATATTAATTTATGTACATATGAATATAAGACAACAAAAAAAATCATGAATTTAGGCGATATTTTAATTCAAAAACTGTAAAATATCATTATTTAGTTTCATTTGACTTTACATACATTAAATTTAGAGATAAATTAACTAATTTTATAATAAATTAACAAAATAAATATTGGTTTAATATTAATTATTCGATTAAAATAAGAACTTTTTTGTTTTTAACTAAACCTTTTTAGGTTGTCAATTTAACTTTGTGAATTAAAATTTCTGCCTAAACTTATGCAACTTTAAAAAAAAAAACTATTTCATTCTCATGTACAGTAATGTACCCCCCGATTTACGAAGGCTCGTTTTATGAAATTTCGAAGCTACGAACATCATTCGTAACTGTACAAAATTGGTTATACGAATGAAAAATTTACTATTACGAACAAAACTTAAAAAAAAAAAAATTCGTATGAAAAATAAAATGGTTTAAGTGAAAATTAATTTTGCTATAAAAATTTCTGGTAAACGAACAGGAACTTAGTTTCACGATTACATTTCTCGAAGCAAATGAGAAAAATAATGAAATAGGAAAAGCTTTAGGTGTCGCAACTTACTTCAATTGTTTGTACAATCAAGAACAATCAAAATAAAATAAGAAGTAGTGTATACAAAGAGTAAGATCTTTAACGGAGTTTCAAAACAAAGAAGTGTGGTAATGGAAAATATGAAACGAATGCTTAGTGCTTTTCACACCCTATCAATCCCAACGAAATATTCAGATAAGCACAACTACCTGCAAAGCAAACTTTATTAGTTTTTATTTTTCTAAAAAAAAAAAAATATTGCAGCTCCTAATATTCAAGAACTTGTAGAATCTATTTCAGGTGCTAGTTCAGATGAACTATCATCTACTGACTTAGACAAGAGTCAGATCAAATATAATATTCAGATCAAATATAACATTTATAATTAATATTTTTTTCTTAATATGTAATATCAAACTTTCTTTTTTAATGAATAATGTAATTTTTCTTTTATTTTCTAATCACACTGTATTAAATTTTTCTAAAAATGGGGTTTCGTATAACGAACATTTTGTATTGCACGAATATTCGATATACGTACACTTTCACAGAACGTATTCTGTTCGTAAATCGGGGGATTACCGTACGTATATATTTATGACGTAATATTCTTCTATTTCTTCTTCATATAAATTGAACTCTGGTTCTAGGCCTAGGACCACTTGCGGGCTCAAAATCGATATAAACCATTCTCATAACAAGCCATCAAACTTGTATGTATATAGATTTTTGCCAAAGTTGATGCAGTATTTCTTGAGTAAACCGATTACAAACATACAGCTTTATTTTATTACATATACTTTTAAATTTTCTTTGAAAGTCCTGCAAAGTTTGTGAACATCAATTATTACAATTTTTATGGATTAATAAATAGTAATAAAATAGTTAACAAGTACTGAAAATTACAAAAATACCCAGTTTTGTGTAATTCAGAAGGGTGAACTAAATCTATCTCTTCTATCTTGAAAAAAATCTTCAAATTCAGAATTTTAAAAAAACCCAATTTTTTTTTCAGACCTAAAACTGAAAAACCTTGCAGCTCTAATACAAATATTAATTTTGAAAAATATGCTTTAATACTTTGTTTTCCAAAAGAAAAAAAAATTAGACGAGAAGTACCCAGTTTACACGGTGGGTGGCGCAGTACGTAGAGCGCCTGACTTTCAACCGAAAGGTCCCGGGTTCGATTCCCGATAAAGCAAGAAAAAAAAAAAAATGCTTCATTAGTTTTACGAGCTGGTCTAGTACCCTTTGTCATTGGGATATAATAAATGACAAAAGATAATTGAAAGTTAATCTGGTAACAAATTAAATAAAATGAAACTATTCTATTTAAAAAGGCTTAGTTCCTGACAATAGTAGTAGTTTTTCTCAATTAATGAGTAAGCCAGTAATTTGTTAAGATAAATACTCGAATTATTGTAGATATTGTAGTGTAAAATTGCAGTACCGTACTTAATTAAGCACGAAAAGGTGATTTTACCTAAGTTACTGTCAAGATCATAAAAAAAAAAAAAAAAATATACTCTTATAATAAAAAACTGAATTTTTTTAAATTAAGTAAACTGACAATAAATTAACAAAATAAATATTTTTTTAATGTTAGTTATTCGATTAGAGTATGTACTTTTTATTTTTTAACAACACTTATTTCAGGTTTAGCTTTAGGCTATGCAAATAAATAAAATAAAAAAGTTGTAAAAAAAAACTGCTTCATTTGTTTTTTTTTTTTTTTTTTTTTGTTGCTTGACATATTTTATGTATTCGCAGATATTTGATAAAAAGTGAAATTCATTCACAACCTAAAAACCCAGATGTTACATTTTAATCTTATTTAAAACAAAAAAATTGGTTGTCCCATTTTAAACCGGAGTATATGGTTTAGGATATTGCGAGAAGGCGAAATTAGGAAATAAATTGAATAAAAGAACTGAAAAATATATCTTTAATGGTATGTGCATTAGCATAGCATTCAGTATCTTCTATAACAAATTTTCGAGAAATTTTATATAAAATCGAAATTTCAAGTACAACTGAATATATAACTTTATTCGATTTATAAAACCTAATATTCGAAAATTAGCAAATCTTCCGAAAAATTAATTCAAATTTCAGTTTTTAATTTTTTTCATAGTTATAAAAAAATTAATCGATATAACCTTTAAAATTCTTTTGAACATCTATATGTACAAATATTGAGTAAAAAAGTCCCCTCTTTTAAATTTTGAAAAATAGCAGAAACTTTTCACCAACAATAGAAAAAGAAAATTAAAAACAAAAGAAAACTCAATTTTCCCAGTATTTGTACTAAAATTTAACGATGACAAAATATAAAGAATTCAAAAAAAAATCATTTCTAATATAAGTACATACATATACCGTTATTTCATTTTTGGAAAATCCCTTTTTCTTCTTTTACAAATAAAATATACAAAACAAAATCATTATTATCATCGTAGTCATCATCATCATCATCATCATCATCATCAGTGGGAAATTTAGTGGAAAAACCTTTCTAATATTTATATTCGCATTGCAATAGTAGCAAGTATTATTATACCAGGAACGAGAAAAAAAAACGTTTATAAGCAATAGCACCTGGTAACTATACACATTCATTATATACATTATATGCATTATATGTACGAGTATATTCAATAACAGTGTATTATTTTAGACAATAACTGTAATTTTAGTTGTTGTTTTTTTTGTTCTTATTTTGAGTGTAATAATGTCGTGTTTTTGTATTGTTTTATCGTTTGTTTCGTTTTGTTACAAATAAATTTTACTTTTATTATTAAAAAGGACTCAAAGAAGAAAAAAAGAAAAACACGTTTTGGTTTTTTTTCCGGCTCTTAAAGAATAAGAAAACTTATGTAATAGAAATATAACGACCCATATAATGTTTCTAAGCATACACTTTAGTGTGAATGGGTGTGAGTTAGGCACACATATTATTTTATATAAAGAATTTAATATATAAAATGTTTTATATTAACTATAATAATATTAATTAGAGTTGCCACAGCATGAAAATTCATGAAAATATTTGTTGTATTTTTCAAGTGTTTTTCTATACTTGAATTTTCTGACTCGCGCTCTTACATTCAAATGCTCTGTATATATATAGACAATATATTTAAGGCAGCGTTTACACAACAATATATATTGACATTATTTACTGATGAGAGAGAATATTGAAGAAATACTGATGTGTAAACACATATTGATATCAATATATATGGAAGAAAAAAATAGAATTTTTCCTATTTGCTTCAATATTTATTGAGAAACAAAATTAAATATGGCGAATAATGAAAAACTTAGCAATATACATATGTTAATTTTTTTATTTATGTTTTGATTTCACATTTGCTTTATATTCACAGGGTACTTGATTAAAAAATTATTATTTTTATATTAGTTTTGGTGAATATATAAAAAAAAACTGACAATAAGTTTGATTGTTTAAAAATTGATGTCTAAACACAAATGTCTCTCTCTTCATTCTAAAATCATCAATAAATATTTAAGAATTTTGATGTGTAAACGCTGCCTTACACTATTCAATCAATGTATTGCTCGTAGTGAGTAAAATAAAAAGAATATATATATATACTAGGGGCCCCTGTTGAATAATTATAATTCAAGTTGAAGCCAAATTTAAAGTTTTGAAAAGAACAGTAGTTTACGTACGGCCATAGACTTCACGATACATCACAAAGCACTCATATTTTCATAAAAAATTTGAGGTTAGTAAGTTTTATGTTGGACACTTAAATACACCTTCCTCATATAGTGATTCGTTTCCGAATCATTGGTCAGTGGCATTTAACGGATAAAATTACTAAAAATAAGGTATTTTTGTTATTAAAGAGTCATACATATACATATTTTTAACCAAACTATATAATTACTACAAATGACCAAAATTAAGAAAAAAATAATTTGAGACAATTACATACTTAAAAAAATTAATAGAATAAATTTCCTTTAATTATATAATATACAAATAATAAAATGTTGAATGACACAAAATGGATATATTTTATTTAAAAGTTTGAATATTATAAAACAAAGTAGAATTTTTTTCTGTTGTATAAGTAGTTATACAACTTTTTTCATTTTATACAACTTATCTAAATATTAAGATTTCATTAAGGAGAAAAAAGATAAAATGAGAGGATGTCTACTGCGCAGTCATTTAATCCTTAAATGCTTGTCTATTATAATTACCATTAATCTTATATTCTTTTCTCAAACTATACCCACTCTCAGCATTTTTTTTAGACAAGGCAAACGTTTTTTGCGTTCTTTTCCCGAAAAAAAATTGAACTGAAAATTATACATCTAATAAAATCGACGGTTCTACATTTTTACCCAACAATCAGACAATATAATAAAAAATATTATAAAAGAAAACTGTCAATCATTTAAGTGGATAGTGGCAAGTAAAACGTAAATAAAATTAGAAAACACTGCCAGTAATAATTTCTTGTATAAATTTTATTAAATCTCAACTTTTGGTTACTCCTTCATCTTCATCTGATAAATAGATTTTCATCACCATTATAGACAGATAATTGTCATCGTAACAAAGCAGCGTAAAAAATATGAAAAAACACGGTCTTCGATCCCTTTCTGAAATGAAGAGTACGGAATGAGGGTATAACTGTGAAACTATAGTGTTATATTTTAACATTCAGAATTTTTCTTGGAGAGAACAATACAATTATTATACCAGGTGTTCCACAACATCAGTATCAGCTTTTGAGGGGAAGTAGCCGTTATTTTAAAATAAAAAAAAAATTATTAACTAAATCGAAGGTGCTCTATCAATTAGTGATATTTTAAACTTCCGGGAAGAACCGGAAAATGGTTTTTTAAGCTCAAAATGCGCCGAAATTGGCCGAAATCGAGATTATCAAATGGGAAGGGGTTCTTTTTTACGAATTTTTTTTTGCTTTTTGTAAGTTATCTTTAAATGAAAATAATTAAACTTAGTTTTTATGAATTACAGAAATATAAACTATTGCTGATTTACAAAAAAAAAACTATATATTTTACTTTTTTTTTAACCGAGCAACCAAAAATCATAAAAAGGTGACCATATGTTGGCAAATTTTTGTGAATTGTCGACAAATTTTAGTTTTTTATTGGAAAAAGGTCGGCAGAGTTGATCCCAGAATTATCAAATACTTCTGAATTACGTAATTCATTTAATGACATCACCTTCATGCCTTTGGCTTTAGTTTCTTCCATCCAAAATGAAATCAATTTTTTGGTAACTCCTAAATATTTAACATGCAAAGGATCCAAGATTTTTTTTTGCACCATATATCTATTTCTTCTAAAACTTAACGTTCCTACTTATTGGGTTATTTTAAGCTCCGCAATTGTAAACACAGAAATATAACTATACACAAATAAACTGAATGCAAACATAACATACATCATATAAAAATAAATAAAAAAAACTATAACTGTAATCCCTGTCATGAAAGTTTCACATAATTTTGACAAATATTTGCCAATAATTTGTGGAAAACAATGTGGGTAGATTTACAATCACAATTTTGTAACAAATTTTTGTAAACAAATTGTCATGATAATTTGAATAACAAGATATGTAATCAATATATTGACAAAACCGGGCCATGACATTTGTTGCTTACTGAGGTATAGAATAGAATTTTGTAACTTAGTAATACTTGAGCTTGAATGTGTATAGGGAAATTTTAAACATGATTCTAAACATCATTTGATGAATTTTTACCTGGTGAGTGTAGTTGTACAAGTAGATTTTTTTGCTTGCTAACTTGCTGGGCGCTACAAACCTTGAAGGTCCTGGGCATGACGCAAAATTGTCCTCCCCTGACTTCGGTCTACAGCGATATCTCTCCAGTTGTTGATTTGTTTATGGATGAAGTTTTTTTAGTATATTTTTTTAAATAAATAAAAAAAACAATGCATTAGTGTCAATAAACAATAATGAAGATTGGCAAGGAGAATACCTAGTTCTTTCAAGGCTGAAACTCAGGTTGTTGGAAACGCACTACATAACCTCAGAAATCTTCTGCAGGACAGAACCCTCAAACCTATTGACCTTTATAAAAAGGGTCGACTAAGTTGAGGATGGAGGAAGGCATAAAAGGTCAAAATCCTACATGTCGGCGCTGACTTATTAGGGCCACCTCCGTGAAAGAGAAAAAAAAAAGATTGGCAAGAACTATTAAACATATTATATAGGTCTTTCCGGACTTTTGAAATTTCCGTTACATCCAAAAGGTAGTGTGGTATGTTCCATAATGTAATATATATGCACAGTGTAATTAATTCTAAAATGTCTATATACAACTTCTTTCTGCGTATAGTTTAAAAAAAAGTATGCAAACACTTTGAAGCTACCTATGCATACCTATATTGT
This sequence comes from Argyra leucocephala, assembly GCA_963942445.1. Classification (NCBI taxonomy): domain Eukaryota; kingdom Metazoa; phylum Arthropoda; class Insecta; order Diptera; family Dolichopodidae; genus Argyra; species Argyra leucocephala. The sequence continues at coordinate 90,980,962 of OZ012680.1, forward strand.
ACATTAAGGAACATACTAGATTGTAGATAAAACTTATACAGGAATAACAATGACTAAGATTAATTTTTTATTTTGTTTTTTTACTGGTTTTATTTTTGTTAAAATTTTTTATTTTTGTACTGCGTTTTCAATGGCAACCAATTAATATCAGAAATATATTTAAAAAAAAAAAAATAAAAAAAAACAAGACTGGTGATGTAAAAATATCAAATTTAAAAATCTTTACTTCGCTTTATTTTATGGAAATAAAAGGTGGCAAACAAATTTAAAATATACATTTTGATTATACAATAGTTTAATCAAAACAAACTCCAAAATCCAAATTTTCATTCAATGTTATAAAAAAGATCGATTGTGATTTTGATAGTATGTTTAGTATAAACGAAATGAAATGATTATACTTAAAATTTAAAAATGTGTTGCAATTATTATCATTAATGATGTAAAGGTTACAAATTTAAATTACACAGGCATCAGGAGTTATCAGGAACAATAGTATATATACATTTATCATAAAATTCTACACATTGAGAAGATAGCAATCCTATTATAAACAAAAGAGAGTATAAATGCCTACAAAAATTGGTGAAAATCAAATTGAAATTATTGTTTTTTAAATATTTGCAAAAAACAAAAATTAATTTTGTCTCAGTATATTTGCCGTCATTTTTTTTTAAATGTTTTTCACTGTCTAAATAATATAAAATTATTAATCGCGATTTAAAAAAAAAATATTATATGTAATTGTTTTGGAAAAATAATTGAAATTATGATATCATATTTACTAATTGGGTTTTATTTTACTTATAAAAATTGATTGGTTTTCAAAAACGTTGAAGAAATTCCTATCGATGAAAATGGTGACTATGTGTTGTTATTTATAGCTTAATTAAATTGATAAAATTTTTTAATTCATTTTGTTTTTTTTTTTTTTAATTATTTTTTGTCTTTAGTAGCCAGTTAGAAACCTTTTAAGACAATAAATATTGTTAGTCTGAATTATTATTTATATATATGTACACATTATTTATTTCTTCATTTTTATCAGCGATTTTGCAGATAAATCTGCAGAGCAACTTCGGATCCTATTCTCTTTCGGGATGTGGGGCTTTTAACAAATGCATAGCAACAAAGTTTTTGACAATTTGATGTGCCCGAACGGTTTTTCTAAAAAGCTCCTCTGGTAGAAACAATATCGATCTAGTATCGATAGATCAAGTTGTTTAGACAGGGCAATAAAAAACAAAAAAAAACTTATTAGACCAGCATGCCGAAACGTTAACGGAATTCAATAAAAATTTGTTTTTCGCCTTTCTTAAGGCTATATAGAAGTTCCTCTTAAAATTGCGCATAATTTTCTTGCAACAAATTTTTTGCAGATCGACACGTCGGAAGGGGTTAATGGATCGGAACCCACACAAAGCACTTATCTGCTATGCCAAGAAACAATATTTCTACAAAGATTCAAGTCAATCGGTTATATTGCTTAGACCGCAAAATGAAACGAAAAATCCGTAGACCGACGTGCCGAAACGAGTTAACGGAATTTACCAAAAAAGATGGTATAATATATACTCTGTACATGCCGAATGAACAAGTTATTCACATCAATAAATAAGTTCAGAATAAGTGTGTATTATAAAATATCTGAAGTGAGCTAGGAGTTGTATCACAAGTACCCGAATCAGTTCTAGGAATTTTTCAAACTGGTAAAAGGCATATATGTTTATTTTTGATATAGTACCTGTGTACAAATTTTCGGCTCTGTAGCACGTATGACTTTTAAATATTTTAGGCGGATGCTAGGAGTTGTGTGGCAGCTACCGGAACTAATTATAATTTTGAAATTCAACATAGTGTGTGCTGGATTCCAGGTGTCTTTCTTAAATTTTAGTTGGAATAAGTTAATGTGTTTGGGAGGAGTTCTGGAATAAACATACAAACATTCTTCTTTATATTTTATTTTACACTTTATTGTTTGTCAAGGTAAAAAATACTAACAAACCTAAGTGCCAGCAAGCACAACAACTATAGCTATTTTTATAATTACCATGATTTCATCACTTTTATAATTAACAATTCTGATGTTTCTTTGCAAACAAGAAGAGCTATATATGTACAAGATAAGCGAACATAAGATAATTAAACAAAAGCAACATTTTTGAGTGTGTAATTTACATTTTCATTTGTTTTACTTAAATTCAAATTAAACTTAAATACGTATGTTAATTATCTTGAGATGTAAAAATTCACATCAACCACCAGAAAATATTTTAAACCTAAAAAATAGCATTTCAGGTGTAAGTTGCACAATTAACAACAATGTAATTAAAATCAATGATATTCGTATGGATATCAAATGTGATGGATATTTAAGTGAAATTTATATTTGTTTATGATTTTTATTAATTAAAATCGATCGTACTCTAAAATAATAAAAGCAGATAATAAAAAAAATTTAAAAACGTAAACAAATTTTTCGAACATACTTGGACGTAGAAAATATTACTTAAACCTAAAGATCTACGATATTTTGACAATTTACCTTTGCTTATGTGTGAATTGAATAATCCTCCTACTATCAAAAATGTAAATGTGTTCGTATTAAAAAATAACATTCTGTAAAAATTCTTCAAAAATTCATTTGTAGGCCTTAATTTGTAAACATTTTGTACCATAATTTTAATTTAAAGAAGTTCAAATTTCACAACCTCAAACTTAATGACAACTTTCCATATTAGAAATTGGAATATATTATTTATCATTATTATTATTATTTTTATATTTATCATATTTGTATAGGTATAGAATTGGTGTACACCATATAACTATAATATACGTATTCATATACAGTTACAGTATAGATTTGCTAAGCTATGTTCATTTTTTATTTCTTACCTTACTTGATGTTGTATACACTTTACCATACAGTTATTCGATTGTATAATATAATAACAATAATAATAATATGGTAACATAATGGTGGGCATAAAATTATGTCCTTTATTGGAACTATTAATATATATATACAGTAATAATGAATTACTTAATTTTTATTCATATGCGGTTTGTATACTCTTTAACAAACTGGTATAATTTAAGAGAGTTAATTATAGGGAAAATTTATTATAGTTAATACATTGTTGTAATATGAATTTTCAGTATACATATTAGAAAGGGACATAGTTATCCATATTGATATTTAAGAATATTTTAAAGAAGATTGTTTTTTTTCTTATAATAAAAATTTTGGTTCTACTTACGTATTGTTTATTCAATTAAAAATCAAAAGAAAAAACACCAAAAAACGTATAGTTGCTGACACTTACCTGAAATGAATAAAAATTAAAGAAAAAAATTAATGATTAATTTTCTTTTATTAAAATTATTTTAGAAAAATATAATATATTAAGAAAATAAATTATAATTTTGTAATAAAGTAATGGGAAACCAATTAAATACGAGGTTTTTGTAAACGGTTTCTAATATGTTTGTTGTAGGCGTAAGTAAATAAATAGGTAAATAAATGGTTTACAACTTAACTTCATTAAATTCAAATGAATAAAATTATGTAAAATGAGAAACAAAATTACTTATGGTTTTTTTTTATTCATTACCTTTTTTTTATTCATATAAACAAAACAGAAGATTATACCTAATAATTACAGAAACATTGTACATATTTCCCATTTTTATTTTTACATTAAAACTCAGACATTTTAATCTAGATTTTTGATCGAAGATTGAGACAATCAAATCATTCGAGATATATGATTTAATAGAAAAAAAATGGTGTTTTTATCAAAAAGGAGATGATGTTTTTATCGAAAAAAAATTTGAAATAGCAAAAAATATTGAAAAAAATAATATCAGTTATCTTTTATTTTATTTCAAATACCAAAACAAAGTGTATATAATATTCGACAATGCAAGCACGCTCATCTTAAATTTCAATAATTGACACTGATTTTTTTTATCTAATTGCTTATTTGTTACAGCACTCATTTTAATTTTCAATTAATTAAATTCTTATTCTCTTTATTTTTTGTTTGTGGTAGACATGTTTAAAATTATGGATTGTTGCTCATTAACATCAGATTTTAAAACTTTATTATTTTACTTGATTACTTTTTGTAATATTAAATTTAAGTTAATTAATATAATTGCTTTAATATTACTAATTTTAAGTAAATTAATAATTGGTATAATTTTATTAAAGGCCAGGCCTTTTTTGTACTTTCAGTAAATTAAAATAAATAATTTTTAGATCAGAATAATTTTTCAGAATGAATTTTCATATTGATTTTATATTATACAAACGCAAGTGTAAAATCGAATTTAGATGATTGAAATCCTCTATTAGCACATTATCAACGATCATTTTTTTTTATTCAGAGTTATAACAACCGTAAATTTCATTTGCTCCTATGTTATACACTACAGAAATGCATTGTTTGCAAATAATAAAATTTTGATGTAATTGGATTCTAATATCATTTACATTCTACTTTTCCTTCTACTAATAGGAAAAGTAGAACACCCAAGACTGAACCTTGAGGTACTCCAGTTGATACAATTGTGAAATTTTACGTTTTGAAATAAACAAAATTAATTAACCACTTAATTTTATTTATTTATTATTCTTCTTATTTAGTTCTAGTGTTTATTATTAAGTAGAAAACACTTGTAACTGACCGTAGAAATATAGTATTTTAAACATTGTCTGTCCATATAACTGTTTTTTTTTATAAATAATTTTCCTATTTCTTAAGTAAATTTATAATCGATTTGTACAGACAAAAAATTTTACAAAAAAGTTATGAAAATTTAATCAGAAACTACTAAATTATCCGTCTCAACAATAATGCAATAATAAAAAAAAATTACTTTTAAATAAAAGTTAATATAATTTTCTTAAAACGAAATGAAGGAGAAAAAAAAAAAGTTATTTTTGTATTTTTGCTCTCCCTTTCATATTCATATTTAGCTTTTATACAAAATAAATTATTATAATTTTCAATTAAGGTTAAATTTCAAATGAAATTTTCTTTTTATATATATATTATTTATTAATTTATTTTTTACTAACCATACCATATTCTTCTGTGAAATCGTCCTTGAATGTAAAAATAATGAATTTTTTTTATATTAATAAATTTATTATTAAAAAAAACACTACTTATTATACATTCAATAATAAGTATTTCAATATTTTATTTTAGTATCCTTGATCTAAAATTATTCAGTTCAAATTTGAAAAAAAAATCTGTATGCATACCCCTTGGACAAACAAAAATTAAAGTTAAAAAACAGAAATAACCTTTGGTAATAAAAATGCAAACAGAAAATAAAAATACAGAAAACCAAAACCAATATAAATAATTTTAAAACAGGATACCAAGACAATTTTTTTAAATTTCATGACACATGTTTTCATGTTTTAATTCCAAAATATTTATCTTAATTATCTTAGTAATTTACCTTCCTATTAAAAAAAGGGACCCGCAAGGGTCTATCCTGGGATCGGACCTTTTAAGCTTTACATTGATGATATATCACGACTAAAGCTAAAAGGTTCAATTCAACTGTATGCTGAGGATACAATAATAAGATATTCAGCAACAAGCGAAATCGAATTGAGGAGAGAAATTGAAAACGATCTAAATATGATAGAAATATGGAGTACTAATCACAAATTAAGCTTAAATGTAAAAAAAAAACCAAAACTATTTTGATTGGAAACAAATTATATACCATGAAAAACTTCTTTTATAAGTCTAAATTAATAGAAACTGTAGATAGCTTTAACTATCTGGGGCTAATTATCGATAAAAAATTGAAATGGACTGACCAAATTCACCATATTATTAGCAAAATATCACCCTATCTTTTCATATTCCCTTAGCTTACGGAAATTTATCTCAACCGAAGCATTACACGCAATATATTCCCCTTTTATAATGTCACACATTGTATATCTCAGTCTCGTATGGAACGGTGCTGGCCAGCAAATCGCAAGTCAGCTAGATGTCATTCATAACAAATCAATAAAAATTATTCACTTCTACCTACGTATGTATCCAACAAATTTATTATAGCTATTCCGATAAATATTTAAATTTTACAAATATTTGTAAACGAGAGCTACATCTAACAACTACGTTTAAAATAATGCATAATAAAATTAAATATATTATAGTTGAATATTATAGTTGATACAAAAACAGAGCAAAAATAAAAAAAAAAAGTAATGATAAAATACAAATAAATAAAAGTAAATGAATAAAAGAATATATTATGTATTATTACAATAACAATAATAAAAATGTTATACAGTAGTAATTGCAGTAAGAATAATAATGTTAATTTCATAAGTAATTTTAAATAGTCTTTATATATAATATTTTTCTCTTTTTTTAGTTTTTTGTTTTTTTTTAAATCTTCGCATTGAATTTTATTTTATTTTTTAAGTTTTTCCATAATGTAATTTATTTTATTTCTTATTTGTAACAGTTTCATAGCTTTTTTTGTATAATAACTTTTTATTTGCACTTTAATTTTTTAAATTATTACATCCGACAGCCAAGGCTAAGATTTACTCCATAAAATTTAGTTTTAAGTTAATGAAATCTTATATCAAATTTAATGTCTTTCTAGTTTTTAATTTAATTTTGTCAACTAGGAATTTATATCTAAAACTACCATGTCAACGGGCAACGGCTCTCTCTTAATTTTAGGTTTTTTTGATTTTTTAAGCTTTCTTTTTATTTTTTGAATATTCACATTTTTTGCTTGTCATTTTGTTATCTAAATTTTTTTATATCAATTTTAAATTTCTCTTTTTAATTATGAAAAATTATTCTTTTTTTGTAATTTAATAAAATAAAACATGTTTATGGATTTTATAACTGTTTGCCTGTTGTTGTGAACCTTTAAGTACTTGCGTACCGTTGACTATTTGAAAAAGGAGAGGATAGTTAAAGGAAAGAAAAGCAAAAGGAAGAAGAAAACTTTTATGGGAAAGAACGAGCAATGTTGTTAATATTCGTCTTAAAACTCTGTAAACCATAAATAAAAAATCCTTCTCTCATTGGGAATGCTTCGATTGGGAAGCAATTCCACAATCCAGTGGTTCTAATTATAAAAAAATTTCCATAGCCGGACTTAAACCATCTCGGAATTTGGTGTGAAAGGATGGGCACTTACTGTGAAAGGATGGGCACTTGATGCCTCTCGTGTTGTGCGATGGAATTGCTTAAGAGGAACAAGAAATTTTTTTTTTTATATACATAGCCAAAACACTATCCGATTAGTACGTTTGGCTAGGGTAGGAAAGGAAAATTAGGAAAGGAGAATGGTAAAAGGGAAGGATGAAAATGATTTTAATTCCTCGGAATAAATGTCAACACCAAGTAAATATATAAAATAGAGTAAGTGCTTCAACAATACGACGATGACCAAGCGGTATGATGAGACACATTTATGTCGCCTATAAGACGAATTGAACTTTGTCCAAAAAATTTGAAGCAGTTTTTGGTGCACCTGCACATAAATGCGAGTTATACTCGAGCTTGGGTCGTATATATGCTTTATAGATTTTTAAGAGGTCTCGAGATGAAAAATAAGTTTTTTAGCGACTCAAAATGCCTAAACATTCGGAGCTTTTCGCAATATCGAAAATATAATTCACTCCATGCCGAAAATGTTCAGGTCTTAAAGTTGCTGAATGCCTTAATTTTGAAATCGGAGAGCTGGTTCGAATGCTGTTAGCTTGTTACTTACAAAACAGTTTTCAGTTTTGGAAGTGTTAAACTCGCCTATGTTTGTTCTACCCCAGTCGACAGTTTGGTTGGATCAGTCATAGATCACGACAATTGAGCGCACAGCCATAATTGCTCTTTTGGTGGTGACTGCGGAAGCTGTTGCAATAGTCTTTTTTTAGAAAATCATATGACGTTACTAGAGTGCTGTCATCAACAAAACTATGGATTGGCTTGAAAGTTAATTTGAGAAGGTCTGAAGATTCAATTATATATTATATACGTTTTTTTTAACCTTGAGAAAGAAATAGCATTTAGTTGTGCTTTTTGATGCCATGACTCGGCTGTTTCATATTTCATATATTGAATATCATTTATGGGATAAAATTATTAAAAATAAAGCATTTTTGTAATTCAAGAGGTATATATACATTATACATATTTTTAACCAAAACTATATGATTACTAAAAATGATCAAAGTAAGGAAAACAATAATTTGAAACAGTTATACTTAAAAATATAAATAGAACAAAAAATAAAAATTTTATTATAAAAAATAAAAATAATGTTATATGGATATACATATTTCTATTGTCTGCTTTTGTATCATTATCAAAAATATTATTGTTATATACATTTATTTTAAAAAAGTTGTAAGATAGAAAAATAATCGTTTAATTTTGCTAAAATTCATTGAAATTAAATTTATTAATACTTTTCTTGGATCGTTGGATTAAATTTATCTTGCTACTTGCTTGCCCATAAATGATTTTGCTTCTTTTCCAAAATTATTTTCGAAAGTTTCCTACTCATAGAGTACCAATAATTTTTCAAGTACTCACCCTTTTGGGTTTGAAGCAGCGGTCTTAATTTGTATCATTGGTTTTTGAATAATTTATATACGAGTATTAATAAAAAACAAATAAGACAAACTAACATGGTAAATTACACTGATTTAAATTGAAATTATAAAATTGTTTCTATAATGATGAAATATGTTGATCACATTACATTAAAATATTCATTAATTTCTAATAGTATGTATTTTAAATCGGAAAACAACTTACAGAAACTCAAATTTTGACACAGAGAATTTCTGTCCAGTCTCTGTCATTTTCCGGTACATTCAACAATCGATTTTCTGATTAAAAAAACCTGCATCAAGAAATTTATTTTTACACAAAAGTTTATATGTACTTAACTTGAATTGTAATTACTCAACAGGGGCACCTAGTACATACTCTATTTATAAAGAAATGAAATTGCCGGTCGCCGGTCATATGATTATATGAAGAATTCAAATGATTTTTTATTTTTGTTGTTTTTAATAAGATAATTATACATAATGCATTTGGGGAATAACAAAACAATATGAATAGAAATTTTTCTAAAAAATGTAAAGTAGATATATACAAATAATAATATTTTAAATGACACCAAATGGAAATATTTTATTTAAAAGTCTGAATATTATGGAACAAAATAGAAATTTTTTCAACAGTATGCGCATTTTTGTTGTATATATACAACTTATTTATATATATTAAGAGTTCATTAAGGAGAAGAGAGATAAAATGGGAAGGCGTTTACTGCGCAGGTCCTTAAATGTTTGTCTATTATAAATTATAGATTATTTGGGAAGGACTTAATTAAAGTGCAGAGTCTGAATATAAGTAAAGCTAAGAATGTCTAAAAAAAGTGTTGAAGTGTGATTTTGTGTATTTTATAGTGATTTTTTGTTCAACTGTGATAATTAGAGTTGAAAGAATGCACTAACCCCTATATCACCCTTGATATGCTTTTCTATACGAATTTGTAAATCAATTCAACTGCACAAAACTTAATTTTCTTAATGTAATATTATACACTTAATAGTTTAGAACCACATAATTATAATGGTTCTTTTTTTTTTGTACTTTTAATTAGAAATTTAACTACATCGAAAACACATTCTAAAATTGCTTAACCTTTGAATTATGATATTTTATTTTTTTAACTCATTAAATTTTTTTTCTTCAGTTTTTCCAAATAAGTGTATCAATTTTGAGGTACAGAAAAAAAAATAATAATGTAACACAACAAAAAAAAAAAATTCATTGGTTTTTATTTTTAATTAATCCCAGTAAACCCCATTTTCAGTTTTATTTACACAAAAAGACATGTTATCATGATAATACTTCTTAGTTATTGTTATTTTGTTCACTGATGGTATGCTGGTTGGTATTGTTTCAAAATTATAAAAGAAAAGTTTACCAAAATGTGTTTGTTTGTATACTACGGTTATTTACCTTGTATATTAGTTATTTTAAGAACAGCAATATTTTAACCGTCAGAATATGAAAACTTATTTTCTACTTTATTTTATTTCTATATTGTGTTTTATGAGCGAGTAAGTGTCGTATTTCAAAAAGTAAAAACATGTTAATGACTATCAGATTACGTATATTTTCTTAAAAAAACAAGTATTTCAATTTGGCTACATTATTACCCCCCCCCCCACATTCAAAAGAATAAAATCTCAAATGATTTTGATAGTATTTCTAATCTCCAAAATATATTGATTTCACATTAGGTCACAACCAAAAGTTATTTTTTTTTTTTTAAATTAAAATAGATTGGATAGGATTATACCTACTAGTAGATCACAAAATATTCTAAAATACCAAATTATAACATAAATAACTCATAAATTAGGTATCAGTAATGAAACAAAATTTATGTTTTTTAACGCAAATTTTAAATATATTCAGTATCATTCGTCGTTTTGTTATAGTTGTCCTTTAACAAATAGTTGCTTGCATAATCCTGATACAATTAGTGATGAATGCTGATCCTAACAATGTATATGTTCTGATGAATGCTTCTTAATAAATATTGTAGATAATTTGTAATATTTAAACAAAAATCTAAACTCAAAACTTAACTGGGATATCACACACCGTATCATAAGCTATACTTAAGCAAAGTTATGAGATAACTCCATCATTTTAGTCAATATTGTTCACAATATGTTATAAAACTAAATTATTATGGTTTATTTAAATATATAAGCGACAATATAGTTTGAGCTGTTGGGGAGGCATATTATAATAAAACTAATCCTTTACTAATTAAACAAAAGCACACCATTAGAATAATTTGCAAAATTCACAGAAGAATACTTAGTTTTAATTATACTTTAAAAATTTAAATATTTTGCCTTTAAAACATTTATACTTTTACAAAGTTTTGGAAATGTTCTTTGAGAGTTTTAAACACATCCCATCCTAGGAACAACTCCCATAACCTATGACGACCAAATAACAGTTTTTTGGTAACGGTTCCTAAATTTTTTAAGACAAATATTAGTCAGTCTTATATCTTATACCTTTACTGTCTTACAACCGGGGCTTTGTATAATTTATTACTATTGCATTCTAGAAAAGTGTGAGTAAAATCATTCTTTTTTAAATAAATTAAGCAATGGCAATGGCCTTTTTTTAAATGAATTTGTTTTTTAATTTATACTTTTATTCTATATATAATTTAATTTTTTTTTTAATCTTAATTTTATTTGTTCGCAAATATGTAACTATTTGCCTCACCATTTAATTTAATAAATTCTTATATTGAATTTTTCTTATTGAACTGAAGAGTTCAATACTTATCAGACGAAGATGTTAGTGCTCCTTTTCTTTTGTACCAATATGTATTGTGATTACACAGATACTATTTGTCGAGGATTCTGAGGGAGATGTTGTATCGGCGTAGGACCTAATGACTATATCCCAAGGATAGCTGGATTCCTAGCTTTCCAAAAATATATGTCTTTAGTGGCGCATCTTATCCTTTAAGGACGAAAAGGACATTTGAAAGAATCCTTGTTGTTTTGATGTTTTTGTATAAAAACCTTTATATCTGTTGATATATTAGATATATATATATATTCAATTTTATATTCTAGAAAGATAACGGTCTTGAGCATATTTTAACATTTATCAAGATTGGTGCGGCCGTTATGGAGAAATTGTAGTTCAAAGTACAGAAGCATAAAGTCAGAAGACCCATTTAATTTTTACACTATTACATTGCATAAAATGAAATAATATAAATTGAAATTATAAGTTTTTAAATGAAATAAAGATTATCAAAAGAAATTTTTGTAATGGAAGTGTTTCATATGCGTGTATTTCATTTGCCTGTATGTGACGAATTTTGGAATTTTCAACGTTAGGATTCGTTCGACAAAAAAAACTACTTTTACAAAAAAGAATATTCAACTAAAAAATAATTTATATAAAAACATTTCCCAAAAAAATTATCGGGATCGTACATAGCATATCAAAATTTTATATTACAAAATTCTGAAATTACAACCTTCCAATTTCGCCCAATTCTGAGTTTACAAAATTCTGTATTATTTCAAAAAATTATTTTTGCGTTTTTCCAAGATATTAAAAAAATCAGAATTTCGTAATTCAGAATTTTGTTGAACAGAATTTAGTGATTCCAAATTAAGTAACCAACCCAAAATAATTTACTTCTTCCAAATTACTTGAAAAATATAATTTTTAAGTAAAACAGAAACATCCTGTTTTTACTAAAAACTTGGAAATGTAGGCGGCAAGGACTTAAAAAAAATTAATATATTTTGTTGATTTACTGTTATTGTTTAGAAAGAAATTTGTTTTGAAAAATAATATTATAATTTGCAAATAAAATTAAAAAATAAAAATATATTTTTTTTTTTTATACAAAATAGTCCAAAGTATTGTGCAAGTTAAAATGTCCCACATTAACGATGTATCATAACACGCATTAAAAAAATATATTATAGAGGCTTTTATAACCAATCGCTTTGGTAGAACATATTCTCTAAATTTATTTTCGTGTCTAACCAGTGGTGGGATATAAGTTGTGTTCTTTTTAGCTGATCAAACTACTACGGAACGTTTTTGTAAACGAAATGAAAAAAAAATTAATTTTTAAGTAAGATGTAACTTCAGAATTTATACCTATTTGACGTTTAATTTCTGATGTGTAAAATTCGTATTTTTCTTTGGAAAATTAAAATATAATTTAAAAATTATAAAAAAATAAACTGAACTGTAATTAAAAATGAATTCTAAATTCTTCTGGTTAAAAAGAACAATATTCTGGTGAATCGTGGTTTGACGAGAAGAAAAAATTTATCTCGTCTCGTCTCCCTGAATATGCATTTCTGTTAGACACGGTAAGCGGCGCGATAGAACATTTTATTTGTGGGTAATAATCATTTTTTACTGTAAAAAAAATGATTGGTATATTGTATAAACAAAATATGGTTTATAAAATTTTTGGAAAGTATTAGTGGGGTTTAGCTTTAAAATATTTTTTAAATAAAAAATAAATATAAATATATTTGTTTTAAATAGTTTTTAGTTTCGTACATAAACAGTAGTAAAACAGTAATAGTAAAGATGTTTTTTTTTTTTCAGAACAAAAACACAATTTTAATAATAATGCAGAAAAAATAATGAAAAATTGTTTATTAATCTTTACTTAACTATTTTATCTACTCAATTTATTTATTTAATTTAATTTGCAAAAAAAAAACAATAAATACTTTGGCGAGATACTACCTATATCGTTTACAATTTCTGACGAGATAAAAAATGACTATCGCGTCAAACAGAAATTACTCACAATTACAGACTGTTTACCGTCGCGGCAATTTGATATCGCGACTGTGGTGTCTAACAGAATACAAAACTATCTCTACAGAGATATTTTCACGCGATTTTTATGGGTCTAACTGAATATGGGTGTATGTATGTATAAATATGGAAATTATAAAATTATATATTTATGATTAACTTATTTCTGGGATCTTATACAGTATTTATCAAGTGAAGTCAGCTTTGATGAATGTTTTATTGTTAAATTTTTATTCATCTTCCTCATTACCTTCTTCTGATGCATCAATTGATGAATCAAAAGAAAGAACGATGTACTAAAATATTAAGAACTAAAAGTGTAGAGAAATTATTGAGAGGTACTTAAATACTCGATTAACACAACATTTTGGTTTGGCTAGAAATGTAACTAATGTAGCTAATCAAATATAACTATTTAAAATATCTAATATAATATGAATAATATTTTAGATAAAGTGCGCATTGAATTGAATGAAAAAGCGGACGTGCAGAAGTTGAATTGACTGTCGAAATATATATATATAATATATATATATATATTTTTTTTGTCTTTATTCTATACAACTATCTACATAAAATATAAAAGATATTGAGTATAATGTTGTAATTACAATTGACGTGATGCGACTTAAATTGACATATAATCTAAGTCAAGAATCCATTGATTGACCTTTGTGCCAAACTTTTTCGAAGGCTTTGTAGATATTGTAGTGTAAAATTGCAGTACCGTACTTAATTAAGCACGAAAAAGTGATTCTACCTAAGTTACTGACAAGATCATAAAAAAAAGGCTTGTGAAATGTCCAGGAAAGGTGCAGAACAGTATTTTTTTCTTGTCAAGTGAATTATTTATATGGTTGACTACTCTCTGTATTTGCTTGATTGTCCCGTGATTATGACGAAAGCCAAACTGATGAAATGGTACGATATCTCGTTCATTGTTTATTTTAATTAATCTTTTGGTTATTAGTTTTTCGATTAACTTTGATATTACTGGCAGAAGACTTATTGGTCTATATGAACTAGTCTCATTTTACTCTTTCTCCGGTTTAGCTAACATTATGATAATGGCAGTTTTCCAGATATCTGGGAAGTAGCTAGTTCTTAATATGGCATTAAAAATGTGGGTTAAGAATTTTATACTGCAATACGGAAGTTCCTTTACCATTTTGCCTGTGATACCATCATATCCAGGAGCCTTCTTGTCTGACACAGAGTTTTTTATAATTTCCTGTACTTCCTTTATCCGGACTTTCTTTATCGGTAAATCCATTTGATAAGGCACTTCAAGGTAGTTTTCAATCTTGTTGTTTTCGTCGGTTGAAATTACTGGTGGATACGGTACAAACACTTTTTGTAAATGTGATGCAAAAAGCTCTGCTTTCTCACTATCGCTTCTGGCCCAATTACCATTTGATTTCCTTAGTGAAGGTATAATTTGTTGTGGCCGTTTCAGTTTTCTTGTTGCTTTCCACAGTGAGTAGTCATAAAGATCGGTATATGTTAGTCTTTCAAGGTAATTCTTCAACGAACTTTCTCTGGTATTATTTAACAAAAAGTTAAGTTCTTTGATTGCCCGGTTTAACCTGGCTTTGATTTCTGGGGATCTAGTTTCTTGCCAATATATCCTAAGGTTTCTTTTTTCCATGATTTTGAATTTTATTTCAGGTGGAGAAATAACATATTTTCGGATGTTTCCTTGTGTCGGAGTTGATGACATTGCTGCTTCAATCATGGTTATATTTAAGTTTTTTATAGCTTCATTGATATCTTGGGGGTTTTTCAGTCCTATATTTAGAGAAGTTTTCGTTTCAATTTCCTTTCTATAATTATCCCAGTTAGTTTCCCTTGTATGTAACCGTTGTTCATTTTGAGTTATTACGACTTTGGTTTAGGCAGAGATAATGATAGGCGTATGATCTAAAGACAACTCGAGGCTTGATTTCACAGTAAATAGTTTTGGTGAGATACCTTTCGTGACGCAAAAATCAAAAATATCCGGTGTTTTATTAAGATCAGAAGGCCAGTATTTAAGTTGTTCAGTAGACAGTTAATTCAAGTAAAATTCTTGCATGACTAGTAGTAGCTGTCTTCCCTTTTGATCAGCCTAGAGCCCCAGAACGAATGTTTAGAATTATAATCTACGCCGGCAATAAGCCTATTTCCCAGAGTTTTAAAAAAATCAATAAATTGAGATTTGTTGATATTGTGTTTAGGAGGGCAATATATAGCTGAAATAGTTAAGGGCCCATTCTAGTCAGCTATCACGACACTTGTTGCTTGAATATGATTGAATTTATATTTAGGAAGTTCATGGTGTTGTATGTTTTTCCTGATGATTATTGCAGTGCCAGCATGTCAGGATGATTTGTGGAATATGTGGTGTAATTTATTATGTTAAAATAACTTTTGTTTGTGAAATGGGTTTCAGAAATTAATAAGATGTCTATTTGGTGATCAGTGATAAATTGATACAGTTCTTGTTGATGGGTTGACAGTCCGTTGGTATTCCAGACGACTATGTTGAGGAGATTAGCTATTTTTATGTAAGTTCAGGAGAAGTGTATTAACGAGGTTAATCAAAGGCCCAACTTGTGACATTAATTCTTTCACCATGTTTTTTAATTCGAAAACTTCATTTGAATTGGTTGAGGATCGGAAAGTACAAGTTGCATTATTGTTTGATATGAAAGATGTTTGCTTTGGCGTATCACTTTTGTTTTTTAATATATCCGCATAGGATTTATGGCCAAAAACAGTTTGAATATCACTTGTTCCTTTGTCTTTCCCAGCGCTATGACTTTGTTGAGGTAGCTGCCTATTACATAAACTGGGAATTTTTTTTTCTTTAATTTCTTTATACCGTTGACAACCCTTATAATTAGCGGGATGATTTCCTAGACACAAAGTGCACTTTACATTAGACCCTAGGTATTTGTTTGGGCAATTCTTTGAGATATGATCACCAGCGCACTTTACACATTTAGGCAACCTATTACAGTATTGCCAAGTGTGCTCATAACGCTGGCATTTGGTACATTGAGGTATTTCCTTTTTCTTTATTGGAGCTTCTACAGTTATACGTGTATGTAACAGATATCGTATTTTGTAAATATCTTTGTTATTTTCACTTTGGCTAAGATCTACGAAGAAAAGCGGTACTGCAAATTCATTTTCTCCTCTACGCTGTTTGAGGTTGTAGATGTTAATTACTTCGTTATCTAATTTTTTAAGTTCATCTTTGATTAGGTTTAATTCTACAGAAGGATGTAGACCTCTGATTACCACTCTAAAACTTTTCTGCTGTTTCAGTTGATACGTATGGAATTGAGTTTCCTTTAATTTTAAACCTTTAACTGTTTCTCGGTAGTCATTGATGTTTGTCACTTGAATTTTCACTTCATTTCCTTTAAGAACCTTCGTTAAGTATTCGGCTGAGCAAGTTTGACTTAAAAGGTTTATAAGAGGAGACATGTTCTGAATCCCAGACACATAAATTGGAGGAGGTTTTGGCGATTTTGTTTCCCGGGTAGTTTCTTCAGGTTCAGCTGTATCGAGTTCGCTATTGGTGAATTCTATTGGTGAATTCTTTAGAGTTATTCAACTAGTAATCATTGATTCTGGTTTGTTTTGGGTGAGGCAGTTTTTGAGGACTATCCTATATTAATAGTTGTATTTACAAGTTTAAAAAGGCATTCTAAACTGTTAGAATATAATTGTTATGAATATGCAGGTATATACATAAAATTACACTCAACACAAAAATGACTGTTTAAACAAAACTAATATAGAATAATTAATATATATATATATCATAAGATACATACATACAATTATATTTTATATTAGTTATTAATTATAAGTAATTAATTATAATTTAATAAATATTCACTATATAAGACTAATAAAAAATGTTCATAAATCAAATAGTACTTACAATTCATAATTTTATGACAAAAATGTTTTCTATAAGTTCCAAATTTTGACGACAGATGAACAATATTAACTTAATCTGCGAGTTTATGTGTTGTCAGCACTGATTTTTATTGTTGAAGACATTTTTATTAATATTCTGTCACGGTGTGAAAAAATATATATTACTACATGGTTTTTAGAAAAAATAAAATTAAAAAAACAATCTGTTCCGCTTGCATACATTCAAGAACAAAATAATATATTCAACATAACCGTCAAAACTAAATTGAAACTTATATATTGTTTATTTTACTGTATTTTTGACATAAATTTAATAAAATCTTATATATAGTACAAAAACAATCCGCTAGAATATTTTAAAATTTTAAGTCTTGAAGTTGAATTTTATTACACAAATTTGTCTGCTCAGCTAAAAAAGTTATATCAACTATAATTTCCATGGAAATCATGAAACCCGGTAGATTATTATACGTCACCGAAGGAACGTGAATTTAAACTAAGAAATAAAATGTTAGAATTATCACTTGTGATGAGTGTTGTCTGTAAATCAAAGGTAATTTTTTTGGATAAAACATAACTTTCTGAAAATCTTCAATAAGGATTACCTAAGAACATTATCAAACATTTTCATGCGCACACTCGCACTGATATGTTCATTTACTCTCTTTACTCTATAGGATTACATCAATGTATTGTAGCGCACTTGTTACTATCAGGATAATATTCGAATTATGAAATCAAAATAATTATTAAAGTTATTTAAGTGTTCGACTGTTTATATGATTAATTGATTGTAAGTAGGCTTTTGTAAGATGTATTTCACTTCTTCTGAAATAGAATTATTGATTTAAAATATAAAGCATATATTTTTTTAACATAACATAAATTAATTATTGTTGTAGTTGTCATTAGGGTGCCGCATAAATTGTTTGGATGAGTTTGAAGTTTGTGTTAGCGTTAGCTGGTACTATATTTAGCTATTACACACTGATGCCGGATTCAATATTTAAGTTGTGTTCGATGAATATAAAAATTAAGCATAAAATTAATGAAAATCAAGTTATGAACAACAGATATGAACAAAAGTACGTCTTACGATATTTTTGAAAAAAAGCCTATCACTTGATTTGTTGCATCAAAAGTGCAAAAATTTGTACAGTTTCTCCATTTGTTATCTTATATTTGATGTCAATTTCACAATTAGACCATGTAAAAAAATACTACCACCTAACTTTTACAACTAGTTATGACCATTATAAGTATCTAATTATCACAAACAAAAATTCTGCATAAAAAAAATTACTTAAAAGATACTTATTACAACGTGTATAAACAAATTAATTTTTGTTTATTAACCTTTACATTACACAATCATAGGTTAAGGTTAACTTTATATATTTTGTAATAATAATATACATAATATTATATATATATATACATAACATATTAGAATGATTTCAAATATATCATTGTCAACTACCACCCCAAAGAGAATACAAAAAAAGAAAAAAAAAAAGATATTAGTAATTACGTCGCCTTCTCTACTCAAAAATACCCCAGGAAATTTTCTTTTTTATAGGTGTGCTGCTCTGCTATTCATTCAAATCCATACCTATATTCCATTTATATAATATTTATTAAACAGTTAAAATTCTGGTTTCCTGGTTATTTTTCTCGATAATAATGTGAACTTTTTATATAATAAATATTGTTGAAGGAGAAAATAAAGCAATAATTGTGTAAGAAGAAAAGTACATAGTGGTATAAATAAATAGAATGGTATAGAAGTAAAAAATTAACCCAAAAATAAAAATATGTAATGATAAAATGGATATGAGAAACCAAACGATGTCATAAACATACACTCGTTGATATTTTTATCGTTTGTCCTAACAGCAGGTCTCTTTCCCTTTATTATTTTCATTTTTGTTTATTTTTTTTTTTTTGTTTTATTGTGCAAGTATAAAGTAAGCAAACATGGATATGTAGTATAACAAAACAAACAAAGAGATTAAATGAAATGAAATGAAATGAAATAGAATAAAATTTGCTCGCAGTATGACTTCTCAACTAATAGAATAAAAATTATGAAATTTATACAGAAATTATTTATACATAATAAGTAAGTGTATAGTTTATTTTTTTTTATATACCATATTATGTACCTATATATTATATGAGATTATGAGAAGAAGGTGATTACAGTGATTTTCGAAAGTATATAGTAATAATTTACACATATTATTAAAAATAAGCACATTTTTGAAGTTCAGAAATCATTTAATTTTTTTTCCATTTCAATACTCTTTTATTATTAATTTTTTACAAAACAGCATGTATTAAATTATTCACAATAATTAAATTTTCATAAACAATTAATTAAGAAATTCAAATAAACAATAAATATTGAAATATTCATCGTAATATTTTATTTTTTAAGTAAAAAAGAGTAACAGTATCACAAAGATCTAACGAATAAACTTAGTATGTATCTACATTATTCAACATTATGTTATTTAAAAACAAAATTTAAGCATATATACAGAGCAATTCAAGCTACTGAAACCTTGTATGAGAATACCATTATATTTACGGATAGCCTCATCTCAATTAAGTCAATCAAAAATCCTTTCAACGGTGTGTACATGTCTTCATACATTAGAAACACCAAAGCACACAATAATGGCAAGTTACAATTGGCATGGATTCCAGGCCACGTTGGCATAAATGGCAACACCAGAGCTGATCTTGAAGCAAATATAGCGGCCAAAAGCCCTCTTATATTACATTACACACAGGTATACCCTTCCTACACATAAACACTATGTGACAGATCCACACCTCCGACATGTATTCACTGTTCAGAACCCCTAAACATAAGACACATCCTAACAGAATGCCCTTCAAATAACACAAATACATCTTAATTCACATTCACCCAACTACAAGCTCTACAATTACATACCAATACATACTTAGCACTTATAAAAAAAAACCTCCTACTACATCACAACATCTGGGATGAAATATAACTTATCAATACCATTTTCAAAACTACTATCACAATAATATTATAAATATTACTTGGTAGGAGTAAGTCCTATCAATCTTTTACCTTTTATAATAATTTTGTTTATTTACTATTATTTTATTATTTTTTATTCTAGCGAATGGTAAGTATATATTATACACTTCTTTTTTACATTATTTAAGACTTTACACTTAAATATACTTTATTTTTTATAAATTTACACTTATCTTTGTTTGTATCTTGTTAAATTGTTAAATTGATAATTTGTTAATTTTGCTAAAATTTTTGTATTTTAGATTTTAATTTCTAAATTGTTAATTTTTTGGTTTGTTAATTTTTTTCTTTCAAAACATTTATTATTCATCTTCATTTATATTTCTACTAAGATACTAAGTAGTTATTTTCCTTTTCAAATTTAACTTTATATTTTAAAGGTCCAAATTCCGAAATGAAAAGGGTCTGTAGTTGGCCTGCAGATTTATCTGTAGGTCCACTGTTTAATAAATAAATAAATAAATAAAATTTAAATTTAAAAAATCAATGAACAATTTTTAAAAATTATTTTGTATTAAATTTTAAATGTATAGTACTTTTTCAACGGGAATTTGGCATGTCATTTGAAATTCAGCTAAAGTAATTTGAAATAAATTTATCTATAACGGTACAAAACAATGGTTCTTAGTTGTACAAATATACATATACTAAGATTACCTCAACGATAATTTGGAACTATATTAAAAACTATATTGATTGACCTTTCAACATAATATACAACTTCATCTTAAATTAACTATTATGCTATAACTTCGTATCATTTCAAAAGTGGTGAAAAAAGCACGCTGTGTGGCGCAGTAGATAGAGCGTCTGCCTTCCAACAGAAAAGTCCCACGTTCGAATCCCGACGAAGTTAAAAAACGTTTTCTGGATTTTCCGATTTGGTTCAGTACCATTTGTCATTTTGATAAAACAAATGATAAAAAATAGTGGAGAATTTTGGTTATCACTAAAAATAAAATGAACCTATGCTATTATGAAGGCGAAGTACTCTATACGATAGATATATTTTTCCACATTTAAAATTAGTAGATATACCATAAAAATTCTAAATATTGTATGTAAATGTGTATTCCAATGGAATTATATAAAAAAACCATTAACTTCGTCAGACGGAAAATGGAGGTCCACAATTTATTTATTTGAATTCAAATTATTTCATCAAATTATCAAATCGTACCTAACTGAGGCGATTTAAATTAAAATATAAAGATTACTTCGAAGCTGGTGTATCACAAGGTAGTGTGTTCGAACCACTTTTATATTTAATAAAGTAGACAAATATTAGCATCCACATTTGCTCATGATACGACTATCTTAAGCTCACACAAAAACCCTCATGTTTGCTTCCGAAAACCTCCAGGACCATACTCAACTTACTTGGCTTAATAAATGGAAAATAAAAATAAATGAAAATAAAAGTTTACATGTCTCCTTCACTCTAAATAAAGACACATGTCTTACAGTAAAAATAAATGAAATCACCATCCCACAGGCAAAAGAAGTAAAGTATCTCAGAGTCCATCTCGATAGAAAGCTCACTCACGGAAAAAATATAGAAATGAAACGTGAATCAATAAACGCTACACGCTCCCAGGTTCGATTCCGATGAAGCAAAAAAAAAATGCTTGATTGGATTTTCGACCTGGTTTATAGTACCCTTTGTCACTGGAATATGATAAATGACAAAAAATAATTGAGAGTATATTATAATCTGGTAACAAATTAAATAAAATTAAACTATTCTATTTAAGAAGGCTTAGTTCCTGACAATAGCAGTAGTTTTCAACATCGAATAAGTAGATGAGCCAGTATTTTGTTAAATAAATATTCGAAATATTGTAGATTGTAGTGTAAAATTGCAGTACCGTACTTAATTAAGCACGAAAAGATTCCTAAGTTACTGTCAAGAGTGTAAAAAAAAAAAACAACTAAAAATAAACAGTACGTACTGGCTAATTGGCAAAAACTCTCCTCTCGATATGGGCTATAAAGTACTTTTATACAATTCAATCTTAAGACCAATCTGGTCATATGGCTGTCAATTATGTAAAAGTACCTCTAAAAGTAATGTGGAAAGTATACAAAGACTACAATCAAAAATATCAAGAATCATTACCAAAGTTCAATGGTACGTAAAAAATTGCAACATACACAATGATCTGAGCATGCCTATGGTTCAAAAATTAACAAGGACCTATGCTGGCATATTGTCAAACCATCCAACTTTGGTACGAAATACACTAATTGAACAATGCACGATCAATTGAACCTAAATTCAACCTAAAGCTCCCTGGTTCGATTGCCGACGAAGGAAAAAAAATACTTTATAGGGTTTTCGACCTAGTCCAGTACCCTTTGCCCTTAAGTTACTATTAAGGACATAAAAAACATAAAACAAAATGTCTCTGTTTTACACTTTGGTGCATCCCAATCGAAAGTTTCATGTCTATAATATCTTTAAAATTTGAGATTTTCTTCATGGGTGCTGGGAGTTATCCATTATACCAGTCCGAATTTCGAAAAACGGTAAAAGACTTGAATGATTATTTTTCAGAGAAGTACTTGATTTTCACCTTTGGCTTTGCAAATATTCATCACATGTTGTGCACATGTATGGCACTTACTCGAACCACCCAGAAATTTTGGAAAACGTTATTCAGGTGTTTTCACCTTTGGTTTTTCAAATATTCCTGAGTTGTATGGCAAACAACCCGAAGCAATTAAAATTTTTGAAATCGGTAATAGCCGTATTTCTTTATCCTTGAAAAAGTACCGAAAAATGGATTTTCAAATATGTAACACCTTCAGTTTTTGAAATACCCATTATTGGGGTTATGAATTGTATGGCAGTTACCCGAACCTGTTATATGATAGCTTTATAATGTAAAGCGTTAGTTTAGAGCTTCCAAATATATTTATTAGAGTAAAATTTTTTTATACTTCCTCAAAGTTCGAGGAACGTTCATTGATTTTTATTTTACATACTTATATCGACATTTCGGAAACAACTTACTTCCTTCATCAGTGCTTCCGATATATCGCAAACTTTTATCTAAAATAAAAGTTAATTTATTAGTGAAAAATTCAATATATCCTATAGTTCTTAGAAAATAAAAGAAAAAATAATGCTCTTGAAAAAAAACCCAGAATACACTTAAACACTCTTTTAAAATATTATTGTATGTCCTCTTATACTTACATAGCACGTAAGTACATGCCAATAAATTTTCTATAAATAGGAGAAATTACTACAGTATAGTAGGAGTACAGCTGGATGAATGGTTTTTGTTACAACAATTGATAAAAATCGTTTCAAAAGGCGATTAAAAAATAAGTAATAAAAAAATTTAAAATGTTTTGAAAACAAAAAAAAAATTAAAACATAAATAAAACAACATAGAAACAAAGTCCTACTACATGTAAGAAAATAGAATAAATAACAGTAAAGTTTTTTTTTTTCAAATAATTTAGTTAAGTATTGTTTGCTATTTACAGAATTCTAACAATTCTTTTGTTTTGTCTTTTTGAATTTCTTAATTTTCTAAAATATCTCACGTCACAAATCGAATTTATTTACACACTTAAATAAAAATTTTATGATGGCAATCAAAATTACTTATTTGAAATTCGTATAAAAATGTATTTTACTTCTCTTCACACATTGATATCTCAACTCAATCTCCTTTTCTTTCTCTTTTTTTCTTTTCTCTGAATATACATTCAAGTGTGTATTATAAAAAGCAAATCTAAAATTTTCTTAAGGACTCTTCTTGTTCTTCTATATGTATTATAAAGGTATATGAAATGAATGACGAATATTGAATATATGAGAAAAAAATTTCATTAGAAAAATAAAAAAAAATTAATAGCAGAATTGAGCAACATTAAATTAAATTTCTAGAAATATTTAATTTATAAAAAAAACAAACAACAACATATAGAAACATTTTCATTTTTATGTATTTTAAATAGAAAATGAACTTAATAAAAAATTTGATTTAAAAAGATTTTCCTTTGAAAATATATGAATTTAGAAATATTTAAGTGAAATTTAGCAAGATATTTAAGGCATATAGTAATTAAGATCATTCAAATGTATTTGTTTAATTTAACAGAGAAATTGAATTCATAATGGAAACAATCATTTAATAAAAATTCTGATATGTATTGTAAAAATACATTTTACAATGAAATTTTGGTCGATTTTCATTTGGTCTTATTGACATCTTTGAATAAGTTATAAAGTCAATCAAAATGAAAATCGGGAAGTTGCATAGGAAGTCTAACACTATAAATACCAACGGATGAGTTCTAGTAGTGTTAGGATGAACGAAACAATTCCTGAAAATAATTTTGTTTGTTAAGTACCTAGGTACGACGATACTGTATTTGAAAAGAAAATACAAGTACATAGTTGAACTTTAATATAGACATTTGTAATACACACTAGAAAAGCAATCGAATTTGATAGTGCGAAATAAACTTCTAATATACTATCTGGTTCTTAAGTCGCTGCTAATGTATGAAATTCAGTTATAAGGTTGTACTACAAAACAAATACAAAAATTTTACAAAAATTTCAAAAATAAATCGCTTCAGAGAATGTTCAGTCACTTCCTCTTTACGTGAGAAAGAGAGATATATCATCACCATGGTGAAAAAAAAATGCTAGATCTCTTATCTTATCTATCGCTAGAACTGTGTTTTATGTCATAATAAACCATAAAATATTCAAAAATATTGTTTTTAATAGGGCCATTTTGCAAACAGGCTAATTTCAAAATATTCGCCCATGTACAGATGAATAAACAAGTTAATATGATAGATTAGATTATTAATAAATTGTCCTAGACGTAAATACCATTTTACGTCGTATTAAAAGAAAGGAAGATCCCATTAACTGGTTTCAGTTTCGTACTGGAAATTATTAAAGCAATTTTCTTTCCTAGACCATATACCCCACAGATATTATTAATAGACAGTAATTTGCAATAGCGAAATTATATATTCAAATATAATATTGCAAGTATATTTATATTAGTCGTTCTATCATATAGATTAGTTATGATAGGAAAAACTAAGTTGTTTTTTGTTTTAACTTAAAACATTTATTTTTGAAATTTCTGTAATTTCAACATTTTCTGTGGTCCCTTTTGCATTCGATTTATCAGTCATAGTAACTATAGAACATATAATTGAACATATAGTAACAATTACAATTTTTCCAATCATAGTAACTGTAAAATATAGAAAGTCGAAAATATTTTATATAAAGGCTGTACATTTTTCAAATTAAATTCTAAACTAAATTAATCATTGCAGATCATTAAAGAATCAAAAGTTAACCTTAGCTAATATATCTCAATTAAATTTTTAGGGAAGAAAAGCTCATTTTAGGTTTGCTACCATATCACAGGACTCAAATCAGTGATAGTTAATTGTTCTTTTTAAAGCTAACACCTCGCAACCTCTCCTATACAATTTTTCCTATTTTTCAATTCATGTTATATTTCATGATAATCCTAAAAACCTGGGGTGGAATTCTGTATTGTGATAATCACGCTGCGACTGTCGCATATCTATAATTGGTATTCTATATGGTGATTGTCACAGTGATAGTCGCTTTTTTTTTGTGATTTTAGGGTGACAGCTAATTTGGTGTCACTCATGATAAAAATAAATAAAAGTTTGGTTGTTTTTTAAGATTTAAGCCTTTTAAATTTTTTATGTTTTGGTTTTTTAAGATTTAAGTTAAGTTTTTTATGTTTCAGGTTTTGCTTAAGTTGCAATAATTTTAATTTGCGTAATAAAATTAATAGTTTTTAAGTTTACGAATAAGAAATAAGTTTATTGATAGGATTTTCAGTTCAAAATGAAGAAGTCGCTAAAATTGCAAATGATTTAAAAATAATGGAATTGAATAAAAAATGCTGTAATTATGTGTTAATATTTTTTTTTAATAAGTTTGAATTTTATTTTGGTTTTCAATTACATGTATAGCAGGTAAAGTATTGGACCAAGAACACTTCCCTGTGGGACTCCAGCAGATATTTCTTTTACTTCTGAATATTCTTTGGCATAACGTACACGAAAGCATCTATTGTTCATATATGATTTTAATATTTCATAGAATTGTCTTGGTAAATCACGATGTAGTTTAAATTCAAGGCCTTGGTGCCACACTTTGTCGAAAGCCTGAGCAACATCTAAGAAGATTGCTGAGCAGACTTTTTTTTCTTCGAACGCTTTTTCCACTATATTTGT
Source organism: Argyra leucocephala (assembly GCA_963942445.1). Taxonomy (NCBI): domain Eukaryota; kingdom Metazoa; phylum Arthropoda; class Insecta; order Diptera; family Dolichopodidae; genus Argyra; species Argyra leucocephala. Next base: position 91,007,686 of record OZ012680.1, read on the forward strand.
GATCCGATGCACTTGATCAATTGTAGAATGTTTGTTTCTGAATCCAAATTGATGGTTCGGGATCAGATCTCTTTCTTCAATAATCGGGGCAAAGGCAATATCTGCTATATACAAGAGATATTCCACAAATTGACAACATTTTTATGGCTACCTTTGCAGACGACACTGCGATTCTTGCAGTTGACGTATCTGTCGAAAACTCCACAGCAAAACTTCAAAATGCAATGAATAAAATAAGATTATGGACCCAACGTCGGCGCATTAAACTTAATGAAAGCAAATCAACTCATATAAATTTTACATACAAAAAGATTGCAACCATTCCTATCTCAATCAATAACAAAATAGTACCATATGCCAATACAGCAAAGTATCTGGGAATGACACTCGATGCTAAGCTAAGATGGAAGGAACATATAAGAAAGAAAAAAGAAGAGCTAAACATTAGACTCAAAAAATTTTACTGGTTACTTGGGCGTGGTTCTGAGTTATCAGTACAGAACAAAATATTGATATATAAGCAGATATTAAAACCTGTGTGGACGTACGGTATCCAATTATGGGGCTGTGCAAAGAAAACCAACATTGAAATGTTGCAAAAATTTCAAAATAAAGTGCTCCGTGGTATAGTAAATGCACCATGGTACATACGTAACAAAGATCTCCACCGTGACTTGCACATTGAAACAGTCACGGAAGAGATCAAGAAACATGTAGTCAAACACGAGCAGAGACTGCAAACTCATGTGAACTCGAAAATGGCAGCAGTTCTTCATATCGACAGCAGTATCCGTCGACTCAAGAGAACGAAACCCCACGAGCTGGTCACGACCTAAAATGGAAAATTCTACGATAATAGTTTCCTTTACGGAAATTTTTATTTCAATAATTTTCCTTTGCGAAAAAATCTAAAAAATCTTCCCACGCGGAGCTATTGCTGTGACTATCTCCTTCACGGGAAATATCATAGTGATAAAGTTCCTACACGGTAATTATTATGATGTTAGCGATCCTCCACGGAAACTATCACTATAATAATTTCCTAAAGACGCGACCGAAAATTTACGAAAAAAAAGAGAAAAAGAAAAAAAAAAAAAGAGAAAAAAAGAAAAAAAAAAAAAAGTCATTAGTCGATCTTACGTAGATTGGTTATAACGGAAAAAGATAGGTGGGCTTTAGTGGGTTCGATTCCTACACTATCAAGATGCACACGCGGCTGGAGCTCTTGATGTCCTTCGGGGATTACCTCCTATCTTTCGCAAAAAAAAAAAAAAAAAAAAAAAAAAAAATTACATGTATAGATATTTATATTAATTAGTTATAAGTTTGTAAATGAATTTTAATCAAATTTGAACACAATTTTTTTTTTCATTTTCTTAAATTAGTTGTAATGAATTTCACTTTAAGTTTTTTTTTAGTATTTGAAAATTTAGCTTATGGAATTTACTTTTAAGTTATTTTTTTCAATAATTTTTTTTATTTTTATATTTTTACTTTATGATTACATTTTATTATGCAACAAGCACTAATAAAATTAAAAACTTTAGTTTTGTTTTCTATTGTTTTGACCCTTTGACATTTAATCAAACACTTGTGCTGCCATTTCCGAATTGTATTTTTTAAAATACTGTCGTTTTCTTAAATTATTGAAGTGATCGCAATACAGAATGCCACAAAATTTTAGTGTCATCTTTGACTGTCACAAGGGTGACTATCGTTTATCACAATACAGAATGCCACTCCTGGCTGATCATTTGAAAAACAAGAGAGAGCGATGTATTTGGTCGGAAAAATAATGTAAGGTGTACAAAGACTGCATTCAGAAGCTCATTCTTTCAATATCAGAAATCGCACAATTTCTTTTGATAAAACAATAAAGAACAAATTAAAATCAACACTACAGAAAACCAATGAAAACTATGAACCTCATCAGTTGAGTCAATGAATATTTGAATGAAACAAATATTGTTAAATTCTTTTTGTTCGAAGAAGAGGTAGGAAAACTAAAAAACTATAAATAAAGTTAAATATGTATACAAAAAAATAAAGTTTAATAAATATTTATTGAGCTTACTGCCATATATAGAGCAGTTCAAGCCGCTGAAACCCTGTATGAAAATACCATTATATTTACGGATAGCCTCAGTTCAATTAGATCAATCAAAAACCCATTCAACAACGAGTACATATCATCATACTTTAGAAACTCCATAGCAGACAACAACGGCAAATTGCGGTTGGCATGGATTCCAGACCACTTTGGCATAGATGGAAACACCAGAGCAGATCTTGAAGCAAATATAGCGGCCAAAAGCCCTCTGACCAGAGGTTCAATTTATTCGTATGCCCATGCTAAAAGGATAATTGCAATGCAAGCAGCGCACATCCGCCAAACAGCCTGGAACTCTTCCTATCGCTTTGCCAGATCACACAATCTCAACGCTAACATTCCAGAACCAATAAAAACTAAATCACGAGCCCTAGGTGTCAAACTTACCAGATTACGCCTAGGGTATACCCTTCCTACACATAAACACTTATTTAACAGATCCAACCCTCCGACATGTATTCACTGTGCAGAACTCCTAACCATAAAACACGTCCTAACAGACTGCCCTTCAAATAACACAATTACATCTCAATTCACTTTCACCCCACTACAAGCTCTACAATTCCATATCAATACACACTTAACACTTATAAAAAACCTCCTACTACATCACAATATCTGGGATGAAATATAGCGTATCTATACCATTTTAGATAATAAACTAATATCATAATGAAATTACTAATATTACTTGGTAGGAATAGTTTCTATCAACCTTTTATTCTTTTTTATAATTTTGTTTATCTACTGTTTGCTAAAATTATCTTTATTCTAGCGAATGGTAGGCATATATATACTTTTACATGATTTTACTTGTTACATTATTTAAGACTTTACACTTGAATATACTTTATTTTTTATAAATTTACATTTATCTTTGTTTTTAATATGTTAAATTGTCAATTGATAATTTGTTAATTTACTAAAATTTTGAATTTTTGAACTTAATTTCTAAATCGTTAATTTACTTAAATGTTAATTTCTAAATTTTAATTTTAAATAATTATTAATTTGCTGAATTTTTAATTCTTTCATTTGAATCATTTACATTATTCCTTAGATACTAAGTTTTTACTTTACCTTTATATTCGAAAGGCCTACATTCCGAAAGGGAAAAGGGTCTATAGTTGGCCTGTAGATTTATCTGCAGGTCCACTGTTAAATAAATAAATAAATAAATAAATATTTATGAATTATATTATTCTGTGGTCGCCATAACAATTCAATTCTGGGTTAGATAGTGATTCGCGTATTCATTTGGTCACTATTGATTTAGATTGAAAAGTTATTCCATTTTATTTATTAACCATATTGAATGTTTTACATGTTTCTGTTTCTGATTTGAAATTAAATTCATATTTTGCTAAATCTTTTTCACATTCCTATGTGCTACAATGATCGTCATTTCATTAGTAATATCCCTAATACTTATTCTATTTATTTCTATAACTCTAGAAATTACAGAAATAAGTACTTTGAATAACTACTTTTGAGATAGGTTTTATTTATTTTATTAATTTGTACATATACATAAAACCATAAGTCTCTACAATATGTATACAAATAGTATATGAATAGAATAGTTACTAACACTTAAATATAAAAGAAAAGAGAGAGAAAATATTAAATTAATTCTATTTATAATAATTTCATTCAAAATAAGATCAATTTAAATTCAATTTAAGCTAAGAAAGCCATGGAAAAAAAGAAAAACATTAAATACAATAACAAATCATAAACGACATTGACTATAAAATATAAATTAAAAAAAATTAATGATTCAATAATTTCACTATAATTTCAATAACTTCTCTCTTCCATTCAACTATAATTATCTCAAAAAAAGAAGGAGCTACTAAGTTCTTTCCTTAAAATATTCTCAACTGTGGTTCAAGAACTTAGACCAACGAGTTTCCCATCTGATAACATTCGGCAAAGAATTTCACAAAGTAATAATTCTAAAAAAAAATTGACAATTGCTTTAGATGCCTGACGCATAATAGGTTGTATTTTGTTTTAATTTTCACTATGTAAAATTCGAGATTAAATATTTTTGAACATTAAAGTTTTACCACGAGAAAAAAAAATAAAAAAAAAACATACACTTTTTAAATTTATTCTATAAATAGTATGCCAGTACAGACGACATGCCTCAAATATTTATTAAATCAACCACACCACTGAATTACACTACAGAGCCAATCAATCATAATAATAGGAAATCGTGCATTATAATTAAAAAAAATATTATTAAAAATTTATTCATCAAAATTGTATTATTCCTCACAGGGTATAGTATAGAGATAGCATCGAATTAAGCAAAATAATGTTTTGTTGTATTAAGGTCGTGATGAAACATTTCATATACAATTAATTATACTTAATTTAATATAAAATCTTAAAATTTAAATTTCTATGTGTTAGTCTATTTTTCTTGTATCCTATACACTGTAAATATATATACTAATGATACTCTATATATTGTCAGATATTCTTTCTAATATTCAAATTAGAATACAAATTATAAGCAAAAAAAAAAACCACTAAAGAAATCCCATTGAATAAACCGATCATAATTTTGCTGAATAATAATTTTTTAATTTAAATTATCTATGGAAAAATCGCTTTTACCATTATTTCACCCATATTTACCTAACCTAACGGAGTATTTTCACCTAACAAAAAAAAAAATAACAAAGGAATAAAAACGAAAAAAAAAAAACAAAATTCATTATCACATAAATTACTTCACTTCTCAAAATTCAATGATAGCAACCACCAACGCAATGATGTATTATTATCTTATTTATTAATTTCAACTTATTTTTCTTTTTTTTTTGTTGTTTTCATATCCTGACCGGGCACAATTTTTATTTATTCGAGAAGATTACCAGTTCGCGCTGGTAATAACAAATGCAGCTCATTTAATGATTTTATATAAATAATTGAATATAGATTTTTTTTAAATTCAGCATTGTAAAAACCATAACAAGTTGTGATACGAAGTTAACGAAATACGTATTCATCATGAATAGTGTCAAAGAGGGGTATATCTAACTGATGAATACAGAAGCTCCTTAATTTTTTTTTAACATAATTAAAATATCATTTTGGCGAAATTTTTGTAATCCTTTTCTTTCGTTTAAGTATAGCATTCAAAAGACGTGTTCCCAACCAACCGAGCTTTTGTTTGTTTAAAACGTGAATTTATTGAATTTTTGTATAAGATATTAGTTATAATTTGACATTTAGAGTTACATAAAAGTTTATTGCAAGCAAGTTTATTCCAATTCAATAAGCTAAGTTGATCTAGTGTATACTAGGTCTTTAGTACTGCATACGTATATTCCCGTATATTTCAATGTTTAGATATTAAATCAGGTCACCTATGCATCTATGCTGCTAATGTATAATATTGCTATATCTCGTGTATATAGCTATTATACATCTTAATCTTGTTTCTTAAGATCTCGCTTTTCAAAATCTCATTTTTCAAAATATCGCTTTTCCAAAATATCCTTTTAATTTCAGAATATTTACCTTAATGCTTATCTTAGTTATTTTTATGTAATATCCTTTCGAGGGTCCTTTTTTCAGAATTTTTATACTTATAATTTAAAAACAAAAACAAGATTTGAAAAAAAACGATATTTTAAAGGATCTTTCAGCATTTTTCATTAATATTGTCGTATCCTGATATCGTATAGTATTTTTTTCTTCTTCTTGATGGTTGGTAACTTATAATTGTTACTTATATTGTAAATAAACTAACAGGTTTTTTCAAATTCTCATATATAATTTATAGTGAAGATATTACAACACAAATTAATTATTTTCTTTAACATCCTATTGGATCTATCATTTAATTATGATTACATCTGAGGAGTGTATTTAATTAATTCAAATTTAATAAAATTACAAAAAATACACACCCTAACAATGCATAATTAAAACAAAATTCTTTATTCAAATAATTTCGATAGAATGGCAACCCAAATATGTCCACTTTGTAAAAATATAAAAATTAGAAATTCCCTATACAATTATGTTCAAATCAAATATGTACATTATTTACATACATTTATACACAAAGACGTAGGTGTGTGTATAATATAATTATGTGCGTACCCTTATCTACCATTTCCACAATAAGCAAAAAAAAAGTTTGCTTTTTGTTCTTTTTTTTTTTTTTTGGTAAATGAGTTCTGTGGCCATGGTAATGGCAATGATTATAATGATTCTATGAGACAATTTCTGTTATATTATAATAACAGCTGTTGCCTGCAAATATGCCTATCCTTAAAAAGAAAAAACAAAAAAACAATGCGGGAAATAAAACAGTTCGGCATATTTGGAAAATAAAAATAAAAATTGGAATGAACAGGAATCATCTATCTAAATACATATCTAACTTTCATATTAAATTGAATATGAAAGAGTACAAATCTAACTTGAATTTAACAAACGAAATAAAATAATAACAAAATACATATGTATACAGAATAAATTCAAAAAAAAAAAAGTACAGTACAGTTTACTTGAATATGATTACCTAATTATTTTTGAAGAAATTTTGTGTTGGTATGAAGTTATGTATATCATTTTTCTATATTATGAATTCTGTACCGTTATACAAATATTAAGCAACAGATGCCCTTCTCCATGTTTTTAGCTAGCTAAGACACGAGATATTATCAAAAATTCGTGTATAATAGCAAGGCTCCATTACCATTTGTATTGTCGATGATTTCTATAATATAGTTAAATATTGAGTTAGATCTTAAGATTGATATATGAACTCAGTAAGGCGAATCAAGTTGCAATGATTCTACTGATTTAATCATATTGATATATGAATGAAAACACTGTAACAAAGAAAATTTTCAATTCAAATATACATCAATACATGATATTACCAAGTGGAACGATCAATCAAGATATAGGCACTTCAAACGAGCGAGACCAATATCCAGCCATCTAAGTAAGCTGACATTTAAAGTTATATTATTTTAAATCAATGAAGTCAAAACTGATACCTTTATGTTGAATCAATTATATAGAAACTAGCTATTCTCGTAACATTCGCCGGTGAAGCATTAAAAAAATATTTCTTTCTCCTTCATTTAAATATTCAACTCAAAACAAAGTTTTCTATTTTCGCAAAACAATTAATTTGTCTTATCATATCGTCCAATTCAAGTCTTACATTCTTGCTACATAGGGTTTTATAGTTTTTTTCTTTATCTAATCTGCTCTTTGTTAACTTCGTGGAGTCACCGATGTACAACTGTTTATTCTGGTTTGATATTTTCTTTTGCATATAATGGAGACACCATGTGGAGATGAAGAAGATGGTAGTTTTGTAATTTCAGCATCAATTGAAGAAATAGTCAATATTGCTCTTAATATGTTTCTGTTTTACCACATCTTGCTTCCGGTGTTTTTCCTATATATGAAAAACATTTTAGCAAATCTAGTGAATTTTAAAGATGACGAAGCAAGAGCTACCACCATGGAAACAATACGAATATTTTTTTTACTTGTCCTTATTTTGCGATGTGACTTATTCAAAAAGACAAAGTAAAGGGAAATTTAAAAAAATTTCATAGGTAGATAGTAGATACTTTATTTTATGGGTAATTTCTCACTTTTTTATAGACATCTCGTAGTCATTCACACATGCTCAGTGGAAATTAAATCTATATTACCTCCACTTAAGCGCTATAAATTCTATATTTATGACCTAAATAAGTTTAAGACGAAAATTAACATCTTCGTTCGTAATTGTTCTCTTTCCCTTTTACCTTCCTCTTTTCCTAATTTTCCTTTGCCAACTTAGCCAAACGTACCAGTCAGTATAAAAGGTCCCACCCAATGTTTTGGCTATATATAAAAAATATATAATTTAATTGTTTTATTGTAATTGAGTTCTAAGTGCGCCTTCTTTAAGCACCGCGACCTCTTAAAATCTATTGTACTTCCACGTCCATTTCAGAATTGTCAGCTTTGATGTCAATTTCAGAATCAGGCGCTTTGTATACCTGGAAGTGTTTGTATCTTTTGGGAGCTATAGCATCGCAATCAAATAGAGTATGGGAGGAGGATTCCTCCTCTTCAAAACAAAATCTGCATCTGTCTGTGCTCGATCTACCAATCTTGAAGAGATGCTTGTTGAATGGGCCATGACCAGCGATAAACCATGTCAGCATTCTGACATTGAATCTAGTCTCCCTGATTATCGGATTCAATCTATGAATACTTAGTTTGAAAAAGAATGACTTTTTGCATTTGATGACTTTAAAAAATATATTAATTTGAAAAAGCAAACGTAATTTCTAATTTGATATTTTATTGACTTTATGATGTTTTTCTATTATTCAGATGGTCTTATTTGGTTCTTGTATTAAATATATAGTTTTTCTATATGGGTTTAGATCTTAGATATGCTTTGCTATAAATGATTTATTTGAAAGATAGGCATAAAAATAAGTACTTTTTAATTTTATTTATTTTTGAATCAGCAATTTTTTGCGGTAATATTTCTAACAAGCTTCACATTTAAATTTTTTGGTTCATGTCATTACTTTTTGCTTTAATTCACAATATTAGTTCATTGGTAACCACAAGGAGGTAAAAACTGTTCATAATGAAATTTCATTAACTCATAACTTAATTTTTTACTAAATTTGAAAAAGAATATTATTCAAATCACATTTTTACAAACCTATACTAATCCCTATTGGGCATATTATACTAAAATTCAATAAAAAGCAAAATCTTACAAAATATCTGACTTAATAATTTAGGAGTACAAAAAAAAAAAAAATATTTATTATCAATTGCACTGTAGTATAGAACTATGCATACCAGTGTGTGTTAGCTTGATAATTTGTGATAATTGAAGTTGTCCATTAGAATTCCAAGTCACGTATCTCAGTTGAGTATTAAATATTTTGGATGTGCATCAATATTGTATGATTCCGACCACCTCCTTGCTCATACAAAATTCTTATTTTTTTAGATAAATATTTTCAAAAAAAAAAACAAAAAAAAAACCTCTTCAATTGACTTTCCTCCTTAAAGATTTGCAAAATAATAATGAAGCATCCTATTGAGAATACTCTCCAACATAATATTCATGTTATTAGGTATAGACAGGAAATTACATTTAAAGAGAATTCCATACATTTAAGGACATCAAATAAACGGAATTTATTTAAAAAAAAAAAAAAGACCAAAACTGAATGAAAAAACGGACGTGTGAAAAATACAACACAGGAAAATTAAAATTTTTAAAAGAGTGAAAAGGTCCGTCCATAAAGTTAAGATATGAGATGGAGTAAGACATGGAAGGAGATCACCGAATTGTCGATTTTTGTAATTAATAATAATAAAAAAATAAATCTTTTTGTTTTTTTTTTAATTTCCTTTAGGCGCACGTACTTTATTGAAAATATTGGGAGTGATTTGACTTGAATTGAATACACAAAACAAAAATAAAAGAGAAAATTTAGTAACAAATTTGTAAAGTTATTTGAGTCTATACTCATATAAATATTCGTACATATAAGTATTTTTGAAAAATTCTCTTAAATTACCTCACAACCTATAAGGTGTCCTCTTATGTTTTAGAAATCTGTTATGAGTACAATTATAGATTTTAGAAGACTAATTGAATATTGTATTTATTTAAGGTCAACATACAAATTTTAAGAAGCTTTATGTGGTATTTGATTGTCCAGCCTAGTGATCCGTATCAGATCAGTATACAAGATGTACTGAAATCAAACAGATACTCGTATATACCTACAAACTATTTATATATAAGTATATATATATATTTTTACTGTCGTTATTATATCTCTCTTTTGATGTTGACAAGAGTACTCAACCAATATAAAATTTAATTTTTTTACTTCAAGTGTAACATTGTTTTCAAGTTTTCAGTTTTAACTACATATTATTATAAGTGAAGTTAAGATTTTGTATTTCTAACTATATTTTAATAAATTAATATCATAAAGTCTACATACAATAGATATAAATGATTCACTGTTTATTTTAAGAATGTATATTTATTGTAAAGGATATTACACTAAATTTTAGTAATTTCTAAATACAAAATCATATTACGCAAGTAAATATGTAATTTAAAATAATTTAAGTATAAAAAAAATTAAAATGTTTTCATTTTATTCAATTTATTTATTTATATAATATTTACTTATATGATGTATTTTCTAAATAGATATGATAATATTCTTTGTAGTGATTTAATTTTAAAGTTAAGTGTTTATTATTTTCACTGTAATTCAACCCCAATTCTTTTCTTTTAAATTTTTGTGTTTTGTAATAACTTTAAACAGAGGTCGACAACATTTAAACAAAACATTGGCATTAAATCTTATGTCCAATCATTTAAATTTATTATTTATTTATTTGTAGAAAGAGAAAATTCCAATCATAACGCTTAAAACGACGACAATGAACAATAATGTTATTTTGTCTTTTGTTTATTTTTTCAATTGTTTATTATTATTTTTTGTTTAGTTTTTATTTATGTTATACATACATACATTATTATTATTGTGTACATTATAAATAAACTGTATACATTGAAAAATTTATTTTATTTTATTTTTTGTTTTTGGGAAATCCCTATTTTAATGCATCAGTAAATATTTTTATATTTTTTATTCTTGAATAAAATAATTCTCTTTTTTGCCAGAAGTATTACAGATTTGATATTACATTTTTTATGTATGTACATACATTTGTAAAAAAAACAGTAAATGATTTAATTTTAAGTTGATAGGAAGAACATAATATAGTAAAAATACAAACTCAGGTAGAGTCCACTGGCGAAGATAGTAATGAATGGCCAAATCAATGTCAAACGTCTACCAGGAAGACCTGCAAAAAGATGGTATGATGCATGCTGAACATCACAAAATTGAAGAGAAAAATCTTTATATTGAAAAAACCAGGCCCTAAACGCCTATTTAAAAAAGAAAAATACTTTGAAGCCATATATTTAGTTTGATCGTCGGATACAATATTACTTAGCATAGGTAAGTCAAACCACAGAAAAAACATCATAGGTTCTCTTTGGTCAAACTTAGCATTTTATACAATATTATTTTGCACCAAATTGAGGAAAAAGATTTAACTAAAATTAAATTCTAGGTTAAATAATTTGATTGATGGAATTAAATATTTCCAAATTTTTTGCTAAAATTTTTTGGTTAAAAAAAAAAGTAAAATTCTCGTATTCGACGAGCAAACTATATATAGTTATGGCTTCAAAATCTTCTTCCTTTTCTTTAAATAGGCATTAAGAGCCTGTTTTTTTCAATATAAATATTTTTCTCTTCAATTTTATGATGACGATATCCAGCATGCATACCATCTTTTTGCAGGTCTTCCTGATAGACGTTTGACATTGATTTCGCCATTCATTACTACCTTCGCCAGTGGATCCTCTGCCATTCTATTTACATGGTTTCTCCAGTTTATACAATAAAGTTTAGACAATATCTTGTATGTCGCATGCGTTTCTGATGTCATTGGTACGTTTCTTATCTCTTAATGTGTATCCACATATTTGCCTCAGCAGATTTCGCATTTATTGTTTTGATTTAGATGTGTCCGCGGTTGTTTCAATAGCGTATTTTAGTATGATTTCAAAGTAAGGTTTAAATTCAAATGATAGTGCTAATAATTTTGACATTCTAAAAGAAAGTTTAAATAATTTTTATCGAATTGATTTTGATTTTTTTTTAATCAAATGTAAACCTTGCCTAATTATTTGTTCCTTCCAATGATAAAATAAATTTTGAAACACATTTTGATTCATAATTTATTTCATTAATTTGTTTAAATTAAATTAAAATACCTATTATGTTATATTTATGTTTAATTAAATCAATGTGAAAAATTGATTTTGATTGATATATTATATTATATTATTTAAAGAGCTCAACTTATGTCAATCAATGCAATACATTAATCTAAAAATGAATGTTGTAAATTTCACCAAAATTACATAATTTTTTTTTTTTCAATTCAATTCATTTATTTACCCAAATATTTACATTTATGTAAACGTACATTTAAATCTACAGAGATCAGGACTTATCTAATTAATCAACATAATTGAAATATAATTTGTTTGTTTGTATATGCAATTTTTTGTTTTTAATGTTGAAACTGTGAGAGGAAAATGAAAAATACCTTCATAATATATATTACTATTATTTTTTACTACAACTTGTGGTGATATTCGTCGATACAGTAACAGAACTGAAAAATAGAACTGCAAAATATAGTTAATAAATTTGGTATAATTTTGGAAAAAGGGTAAATACCTCGATTTCGAATTTAATTCTAAAACGCTTGCCAATAATTTTTGACAGTAGTTCAATGGTTCAAGGAAGGCCTGCAAAGCTACGTAATTAAACACAAACTTTTTTAACTTCACTCTCTCATACGCCAATGATGTCAATATAAAATCGATATTAAAGTTTTTATAAACTATGTATTATATATATAGTATATTCAAATTAAAAAATTAAAAATCTAAAATTGATTTTTGCCGACTGATTTTCAGTTCGCTGAATATTTTTTCTATTTTATAATTTTTAATCGGCCTACTACACAAATACAACCTTCATCGGTATCAAACTTTTGTTGTAAGTTCAGTTGAGTTTGAACTTAATAAAAAAATACATTTGAAGGAAAAATTAATACAATTGAAACGATTTTGTATTATTTTTATAATTTTAAAAATATTATAAATTAAGTCGGTTAAATCAGTTTTTGTTGTGGCTAAACTCAGTCGGCAATCGTTATTCTGTTTTCATCACTTTAATCCACTAACTTTTAACTACATAATCCAACTGGTTAACGTGCGCTTTGATGTTTCAAGCAAGGATAACCTTTTATGCTAATATTAGAATAAAGAGTTTTAATTGTCCAAAGAAGTTAAATAACATTAAAAAAAAAAAAAAAAAAAATCAGAAAAGAAAACAAGAAGTGAGGAACAATCATATTCTTATTATTACATATACTATATAGTCATAATATCATCACTCTCTCATATAAAAATTCCTTCAGAGTCTAGACTAGATCGGAACAACTTTATTTTTCCATAATTTAATGTTTTTTATTCTTTCATTTTTACAATCGTAGTCAGTCGGATTCACATTAACTATATAAACATAGCAAAAACATTGTATAAAATCTAAAGTACTTTATAAAAAAAAAAAATTCTTTTTACAGGCATGTTTTATATAGTTGTATATGCTATGGTTACGACATTACGTACATTTATTCACCCACTTAAAAGAAAAACTTGATATAAAAAAAAAAAAATAAAATAAAATAAAATAATAACACCGGTTTATAAAGTCAGTAAGGTCTACAATCGAAAACGTGAAATCATTCTTTAGTTTCGTGTTTGAATCATAACAAAAGTTTCTCTTGGACTTGGATTGTTGTTGTTATTTTATTAATAAAAAATAAAAATGTAAACAGGAAGATACAAGAGGACTGAAATAAAGAGGCGAAATAAAACTAATAGAATGGGGTAGTTGAAGAGGTAAAATATATGTAAGTAAAATACTAAAATACGGTGAGTACTAAACTGAATACTGAGTATAACAATTTATGATAGCTGCAATGCAATGAAATAATTATGTTAACAAATCTGTTTGTAATTTTAGTATGTAGTCGTAAATATTAAATAAAGAAATTTTTCCTTTGAAATTTTTTTCTCTTTCTAACATTCATATTATACATGAAATATTATTGTATACGTATATAATTTGCTTGTATTTAATTATCGCGAAATCGCACCACATTTTTTTATTAGATTAATTTTATTGACCGTTTCTATTTAGAGATGGTTATAATTTACATTCCACAATTTTGTTTAATTTGTTAATTTTTGTTTTCTTTTTTTTTTGTAAGTTGTATAAATAAAGATGAATGAAATCTAAGGAAACAAATATTAAAAAAAATAAAACAAAAATTTCGTGTTAAGGTCGAATACTTCAATGCAAATTGTTGGAGACTGATTTATTTTTATATATATATAATATGATGTCTTGTTTTGAATATAGTCAATTGTAGACTGAGTGTTAGCTGGATATTCAAATTTCATTTGGCTTTTGTTCTGTTTGACTCGAACTATAACTGTACAATTTACTATTCAAAATAGAATATCCTATCTATTGTGGGTTTAATTATTTCGACAATTCACATATTATAAAATCAAATTATTAAGAAGCTTAGAAAATTGTTATAAATTAATTTGCAATTTAATATCATAAGTTTTGTATTTCATTCATAACAACATAAACAACGTAAAAACAAAAAAAAAAAAAATAATTGTAAAGGAAAACAAATTACAATTGACAAACTAAAAAATTCATTGTTATTTAAGGGTCAATCATGAAAATCTTTTTTTTCTAATGTAGAATTTTTTCAATGACTTTTGTCAATTTTCGTTATATTGCAGTTGTCAGCCGAGTAGACAATATTTTAAACTTATGATTTCAGGTTTTTTTTTTTTTTTTTTTTTTATTTTATTTCGTTTTATATGTATTACAATTAGCAAAAAAGTTTTACAAAACTAATATTGATTCTTCACTACTTAACTAAATATCTTAAAACTATATTTTATTTATTTAGTTTTGGTCGGATGAAATTAATATTACTACTCTGTTATGATATTTTGAGTTGAACATTCATTTTATTTTTTATTCGCAAAATTTTGGAAAAATATAACAAAACCAAAATGTATTTATTGTTCTTTTTTTTAAAAAAACTTATACTATTTAAAATCTAATTTACACCTACTCTAATCCTAAATTAATTAACTCTAATCTAAGCTTAACTAACTTAATCTAAATCTAAACCTAATCTAACTTAATCTAGAGTTACTAACCGTATCTGGTTTTAATTACATTAGCAAAGTAGCCTCAATACTATTAGGGTTATATTCTATACACTTGCATGTAGCCCTTCTATTATAGTGATATAATAGAGGGACATGACAGTGATTTTGAATAAACCCTTTGGAATCTAGGTAGATAAAATGTTCTGGAGCAATAAACCCCGATTTTAAACTGTTTTTAATATACTCTTCATTATGGTAATATATTTTGGATATTAAACCATTTTCATTTGTGTTTAGAGATCTTTCAAAATGATTGCGAATAATTTTTATTAAAAAATTATCGAATCTTATTATATTTGCTTTGCGGTACAAGCATTTATTGGAATAAAAATGCTTGTAATCCGTTTCTGCTTTCCTATGTAGGTTTACGCAGGCTCTTATACATTTACGTTCCAATTTCCTAATTTTCTCCATTTGGCTTGCGCTAATGTTGAACCAAATAGGTCCCGCATATGAAATTGTTGGTCTAATTAAGCACTGGTAGGCTAAAATTTTTACTCTTTCATTAAGCGTTTTGTTGTAAAACAATTTGTGACATGCCATGAAAGCTTTTGTTCCTTTTTCTAATGTTTTTTGGACATGGGAGGTAAAATTAAGATTTTGGTGCAAATATACACCCAAATATTTAACTACCTTACTTTTATTAATTTTTATATGAGATGAAGATTTAATTTCGAATTCCTTCCAATGCGTTTTTATGTTATTGTTAACTTTATCTACAGTATCACGGAATAGTATCGTTTCGCATTTATCTATGTTCATTTTTAGTAACCAGACCTTACAGAAATCTGCAGTAAGGTTAAATTGTTTTTGAACATTCTTTTGTACCTCTTTTATGTTGTTTGCGGCTGAATATACTATAAGATCGTCAGCAAAAGCAATTGCATAGTTATCGCCCTTGATGCTATTTAGCATATTTAAGAGATCCATTGTGTAAAGGGAAAATAGTATTGGAGAATTTACTGTTCCTTGTTGCAAGCCACTATTAATTTTGAATATTTTCTCGGTATTTGATTCGTTAGAAATTAAAAATTTATTTTCTGTAATCATGTCTAATATTAACCTGATTAATATAATGGGGAATTTTAATTCTATTAATTTATAGATCAGGCCATCTACCCAAACACTATTGAAAGCTTTTTCAAGGTCGATAAGACAAGCCCCAACACAATCTTTTTTATTTATGTACCAACAAACATCCGAAGTTAGTTTGTTGATAGCATGAACTGTACTATGCTTATACCTGAAGCCAAATTGGTTTTCAGGTAGTAATTCTTTATCGTTCACAAATTGTATCACTTTATCGTTAATTATAGTTTCATACAGTTTGCTAATGTTTGGTAGCAAACTTATGGGTCTATAACTGTTGGGCTTAGTAGGATCTTTGCCCGGTTTTTTTAGCATTATTACTTTTGCCACTTTCCATGCTTTCGGAAAGTAGCAGTTATTTAATGCGTTGTTGAATAGAATAACATACTTCTCTATCATCTTTGTGCTCAGATTTTTTATTACTATGTTTGGAATGCCATCGATACCTGCAGATGTTTTATTATTCAGTTTTTTAAATCTGGTATATAGGTCATTATAGTTCGTAAAAAATAAGTTTCTGCTTAGACAGTTCGCGGAAGTATTTGATAAAGTGAATCTAGTCAAGGTTTCATTATTTTGTTTTTTCTGTATGTTCATGTTCTTAAAACTTTGAACTTTATTCACCACCCTTTGGTGAAAGTTGTTGTTGCTTGGTAATAGTATTTCGTGACTGTTCTCTAAGTGTGTTCCTAGAACCTCAGTTATTTGTTTGTTATCCTTAATTATAAATTGATTCAAACTGCTTGTCTGTAGTTTGGTGATATCAATGTTGTTATTAATTAGTATGTTTACATCTTGTGTGTCTATATTTAGTTGTTTAATAACTCCAGAATACTTTTTTCTAAATAATTTATTTATTTCTGGGAACATGTTCCGACTATCTTTTTGAGAAATATTTTTTATTCTATTTTTCCAGTAATTGTTGATTTCGAAGTTGAGTTGTTGTCTTATTAATGAATTAATATTGTTCAGAAGGCTTCGAAGTGTACCTATTGCTTGTAAAGAGAAGTCCAAATGTCTTTTATATATTATATGAATATCGTTCAGTAGTTTACTTTTGTGTTTTAACAAATGTTTAAGCCTGCGTGAGTAGAATTTATTTAAATAATTTTTTTTTTTTGCTGAAGGTATAGCTTCATTCATTGTGTCTTTGATGACTTTATTTAATGTGTGCAAGTGTATGTCGATTTTGTCGATAGTGATGTTTTCGTGTTCTAGTATTTGGTCGTTGCAGGATGAATATTCCTGTACCAGATTGTTATCCAACTTTCTTTTGAATTTACTCCAATTAGTTTTATGGAATAAATATTTTTCATTGGATAGTAATTCACTGTTTGTTAACTCATTTACAATATTTAATTTAAAGGTACCGCATATAGCATTGTGATCACTGTTGTATGCTAATGTTGTCAGTTTATTGTTTGCTGTTTCAATACGTACATCCATTAAAACTAGATCTAGGTACGAATTAGTTCTAGGGAATGTAGGGGTATCTGGCACTAATAGCCTGTTTTTATATTGTATTTTGTTGGTACTTAACCACTTATATAGAATCGAACCTCGGTTGTTATTAAGAGTATTACGCCAAGAGATATGTTTTGCATTTAAATCTCCCGCAATAATATAATAATGTTTTCTGTCGGATAGTTTTAATAATTCAAAAATTTTACCAAATTCTTCTATGAATTTAGATTGATTTCTGTTGGAAGCGTAAACTGATACTATAAATAATTTATTAGAATCTTTAAGATTAAGGGCAATACAACTTAATTCTATGCATTGGAATTTCTCGAAATCGTTAATTTTTATTACTTCGAAATTAAGAGTTTTTTTTATACAGATAGCAGTTCCTCCTCCGTTATCCTCGTTTCTATCATTTCTTATTATATTATAATTTTCTAAAGACAAAAAATGTCTGCGATGCAGTTTAGTTTCGCCAAGGCAGAGAATATCAGGATTTGTATTCTCAACAAAATGTATAAGAGAAAACCTTTTATTGTACGAGACAAGAGAATTAACATTAATTGCAGTTAATTTTAGATTAATGTTATTTGTTGTTGAGTGTGACATTATTATTAATTATTGGTAAAGTTCAACATTTCGTACAAGTAGTTTATATCGTTAGTATTTTTGTTTATATTCTTTTCAATATTTTCAATTTTTTGTAATATTAACAACATATTTTTGTTTACATTGTCAAGTACATTAATATTATTATTAGCAATATAGTTATTATTGTTGTTGTTAGCACTATCATTTTTAAACATATTGTTATTGTTATTATTATTTGTTAATGCATTAGCATATGAAAAATTTTTATTAACATAATTATTAAACATACCATACCTATTTTCTATTTTTTCTCTCAATATTCTTTTTGCTTCTTCTTTTTGTTTTTCTTTTTTTATTTGCTCTGGGCAATTCCTATACGAGGCTGGATGACCGTGTTGCTTACAAATAATACAGTATAACATACTTTTCTCATCATTTTTTGTAATTTTACACTCTCCTGGAGTATGACTCTCACCGCATTTCACGCAACGAAACTCCATATTGCAATTAGAAGCTGAATGGGAGAATCTCTGACACCTAGTGCATTGAGTAACTTTTTGTTTAATTATATTCTCCCAATATATGATTGTATTATCTATGGCATTAATTTTTTTAATTTCCGTAATTTTGCTTTCCGTTGATGCTTGGACAATGAAGTGTGGTAGTAATTTTCCCTCTCTTTCTGATTTTTTTGTTTTTAAACTGCTTACAGATTCAAATTTAATTTTATCATTATTAAGATTTTTTTAACGCCATTAGTATTTCTTCTTCTTTGTACGAAGCATCTAGGCCTTTTAGCAGTAGGCTAATTTTTTTTTCTATTTTTGGTGTGAATGTGTAAAAGTTAGTTTGAGTTTTTTTTAATATGTCTGTTATAATTTTATAGACAACAATATCATTGGAATATATTATGAAATGATTTTCAGAATTTTTTTTAATTAAAAAATTATTTGTTTTTGTTTTTATAGTTTTTTTTACCAAATCTAGATCAGTATTGAAAACATTTATAGGTGGCATTTTTTTTTTATTCATATTGTGAGCACTTATGTTATTATTGTTAGTGTTTTCATTTGGGGAATTATTAGATATATTATTATTTTGAACATTATTATTTGTAGCCTTATTTAAGGTAATAATTTCTTTATTTTTTTTATGATCAGTGTTTTTTTTTGAGAGAACTTCAATGAAATTTTGAAATTCATTTTTATCTGTATTAGTTTCGTCGTCTACCTCTTTTACATTTTCTTCCATGTGGTTTTCGTTTGCTAAGTCCATTAACGGCTGGAAATAGTTTTGTGAATCACCTGATGATTTAGGTTCATCATTATTTGCTTTTTCGAGGAGATTCCTTAATTTAAGATTATCCTCTTTCAACTTGTCGAGTGCCGCTTTTAATTCACGATTCTCGCGAGTTAGTTTACAGATTCTTGTTTTAGGCATGTTGGCATTTGCCACACTAGACCCATCAGAATCAGTTAAATTATTTTCTGAATTAACTTTTTTTCGTTTATTATTTTTTAGTAATTCGTTCAGATTTGAATTTATTGTTTTTTTTAATTCATTTGCATTGCTTACTAAATCGGATTGCATGATTGCAATCCATTTATAGAGTTTTTATTTCAACTCACACGTGGTTAGTGCACTTTTCACACACCAACCCATTCACTTCACTAATTTATTATTATTTTTTTATTTTTTTTATTTATTTTTATTTTTAATAGAATGATTACACTACCGTCTTCTTCAAGAGATGAAAATCAACTCTTATGATTTCAGGTAAGCCATATTTTTTTTTGTTCAATTTTATGTGAATAATTGCATATATTATGGCGTTATCATTTTTTTTTTTGTAGTAGACTTTCAAAATTCAACAATCAAAAATTTAAAAATAAAGATGGAAAGTAATAAATGAAAATAATTATAAAATTTAACATTAAATATAAAATATTAATTATAAAAATAATTTTGCAAATTTTACGTTTATTTTTTTGTAATTTATTTTACAAATAAATTTAATTTAATATTAAAAATCATTATCAAAAAAATTAAAAACACGATTTGTAAAAATTTTATTGTAAATTTTTTGTATTTAATAGCATGCTGTCACTCGAGAAAAACCTACCATATTTTTTGATCTACCATTTGAAAAAAAACTAAAATCTAAAAACGTTGATTTTGTATTGTCAAAGTTTGCTAAAGTTTGTACAGATATTTTTTTAAATCTACCCCAAAACCTCCATAAATTTATGAGAACTAGGTTTTCAACTATTTCAGAACAAGAACTTACATGTTTATTTGACATCTTTAATTTTAATTTTTAGTTATTAAGCGCTTCACCCGTGAAATACGAAGGGTGCCCATCCCAAACCGTAGAAATTCGTAGATAGCTAAAAATGAGTTATGTACCGAATTCCATTTGATGTGTTTCCCAAATTATTTATGACCTACATACACTTTCGTTCGTTATTGTTCTCCTTCCCTTTTCCATCATCCTTCTTCCTAACTTTATTTTCTCTTCCTAGCCAAACGTACCAATTGGTAAAAAAGATCTCCACCTAGTAGTTTTTGAAACTTCATTTCAGATTTGTCTAAATAATTACGAAACAAAAAGAAAATACCTAAATAATTATAAAATTCAATGCATTATATACGTATATAATATGACACCCATTGATGGTGTTATTTAAAATTTTTAATGGTTCACCCTTTGTTTCGGCAACCAAAATAAAAACACAAGAAAATGGAATTTAACAGACATGGTCAAGCCACTCGAAAGCATTGGTAATTTCCTGATTGCTTTATTTTCTTTTTTCGATTTTTTCTGTTTTTGTTTTATTTCTTTTCAACATTCGCGGATGTATATTTGCAGTACCGATAAGAATGGAATAAAACTTAGAAATAGGAAATAAATTCTAAAAATGAAGTCTAAAAATATTAAAAACAGAAAAAAAAGTTGAATTTTCCTTTTAAAAAAAAACGACGAAAAGAACAATATTTTTAGAACGTATTAGACAATTATGAAAGTGTACGAAGAGGATAATATTAATACCCAAAATTCAAGAAACTATTAGAGATATATGTAAATATTTTTTAATTTATAGCAATCTATCTTTGCGACGTTTGAATTAAAAATTAAAATTTGAAATACCAACCCAAAATATTTGTAATAAACTGGTTTTGCAAAGGTACAAATACTAAGATGGGCTGACCACGTAAGTCGAGAGCATGAAAGTCGAAAGCAAGCATTGGTGCTGAATAGAAAGCCCGATAGTATAGGTATGGTAGAGGAAGACCAAATAGCAGATGGGCAGACAACGTGAAAAGATGATGCTCAAACCCTAAAAATCCCAAATTGGAGACAAGCGGCACAATATCGGCCTTTTTGAAGGAGCATAGTGATGAAGGACAAAGCTCACCCAGAGCTGATGCGCTATAATATGATGATGATATAATATATTGTACTATAATTCACAAAAAAAAAAACAATTTTATTTCATTTCTTATCCTAAATTTCTTCAATACTTTTTTAAATATCTTTTCTTTTCTTTTTAGCACGAAGAAAAATAAAACAAAATTATTATGTTGCAATTTCAAACCAAAATAAAAAAAAATACTTTAAGGAAATATTTAATGTCCTCCGACTTACAATCTCATCAAGTGTGAAATTATACACAAGAAGAACAAAAGCAAGAAAAAATTAAAAATTGAAGGCGATTGATGTGGCTAATTAGCATATTTTCTCATTAGTCACAAGGGACGGCTATAAAAGAGAGAAACTCATTTAGATCACTTCCCAATTTTATAAAAGAAAAAAAAAGCAAAAAACAAAACAAACAAATATGCATAAACATAAAAATAAAATAAAAAAAAAAAAATATTTCTTTCGTGTTAAGGACTACTAAGGACATGATTTTGCTTATTTTTTTTATTTTCTAAATATAAACAAAATATGGAAGTAGAAAAGATTTTGATCGTTTTTTTTTCTAATTCTACTTTACATGGCAACATGGTTGGTTAGTTGTCCATACCAGGATATCCCTATCCTAATATTCTTATTTTATATAATCTATTGATGACAAAAAAATTTATTGTAAAGACAATTTAAACAGAAAGAGAATAGAAAAAAAAATAATAATAATAACAATTTATACAAAAATAATCAGGGTAAACACAACTAAAATTTAAAGATAAATAATTTATTAATTTGCATAGATAGAGAAAACATAAGAAAGAAAAATAAAAATGAACACAAGTACAAACATAAATTCACTTTAATTAGAAAATTGTATCATATTAAATATGTCTACATATAAAATATACATATACATATACAAATATACATCTATACATATCAAAATACATACTAAAAACATTTTAATCCTTATCTGGAAAATCTGAAAATAAGATTTTCTTATAGAACAATGAACAAATAAAAATAATAAAATATATTACACCGCTATTGGAATTGTCTAAATTTGTATATCCACTTAGAAAAAAGTGTATGTAATGATTTATATTTTGTTTCTATATATACGAGTACTTAACAACAATTTAAATTTTTTATATAAGTTAGAAGATTCCGGTCTGTTTGTTTATAGAAAATCTGATTTTGGATGTATATATTTGGATGTATGCGGGAGAACAATTGATATGCGAGTAAAAGAAACAACTTTCGGTTGCACTTAGTAGTATAGAGGAGGCTGAGTATAACGCAGCCTTATCTAATGCAGCTGAAAAGGCAATCTATTTCACAAATTTATTTAAAAAAAATCAGTGCTATTAAATTAGTTCAAAATCTGACATATCACTCAAAACATATCGTTATGAAATTAAATCATGTTAAACATTTAGTTAACAAGAACTACATACAACTCAAATATATGAATAAATTAAATGGTGACCAATATTTTTATCAAAACATTGAAGAAGGCTCAACACGAAAAATTAATTGAATTACTTCGACTGAAGCTGATTTGAGAGTTAATGTTGGTGATGGTGGTCTAACAAATAAAACATACGACCCTGTGAAAACAAATATAGAACATATCACAAGCACATAATGTAGTACCAAAGAATATATATAGTAAGAAGTCGCATCCCATATAAATTTTTGAAAAAAAATGTTTGTACTACGCGCCTGATATCGGAACCCAATCTAGAGGAAGAGAAAAAGGGGTGATAAAACACAACGAAAACAAAATTATCATTTTTATTTATTTCTATCTTTCAATGAAATAATTATATTTTACTGATAATATACATATATGTAGTTACATACCTAAATAATAATAATATGTATTGAATGAAATAAGTATGTAGTTAAACATACAATAATAGAGTGAATGATAGAAACACAGAGTCTAGAAAAAATTCTTAAAATAATAATAATATATGAATAAAATTTATTACTTAAACATTACAAATCGTGAACTATCTACGAAATACCGTTTTCGGTTGAAAATCATAATTCTATTTCAATTTTGGTATCTTTATTTTTTTGAAAAAATAAAACAGACAACAATCCATTTTTGTCCTGTTTTTTTAAGGAGATATATGTACATATCTATATCTATATATGTAAATACTTATTTATACATGATTGATAAAAAGAAACAGACAAAATTAACAAAATCAAAAAATATTCCTTGCTGAAAATTTAAAAATACACCTACTTTACGTATGTGTTTACGTATGTGTTTACATTTGTTTTTATATTTTTTTATTTTAAACCTTTGGTTTGACAAAATATTGAAATATATCTACATGGATGGTTAATCCACGGAAAAGAAATTTGTTGTACATTCTACATATGTACATAACTACATCGACTGACTTACAGCCAAAAAAAAATTAAAATAAAAATAAAATAATATACGATTTTTATTTTTGATTCATTTTCTTCCCGCCCATACGCTCCCAAGTCGAAAAAATTGAAAAATATCCGGATGAGATCTCTTATGTTTATATACTTTTTGGTAGCACTTAGAATAAACTGTTTTTTGATTTAATGTATTCTCATTCTCACTGTAAATGTTTTTAATTCATTCTTAATATTTTAGTCTTATTATATACAGAAACCTGTTTATTAGAAGTTAAGTTTTTAATCTTGAATAAAAATTAATATCTAAGAATTTTTATGTAGATTTAAAACATAAAAATTTAATAGATTTTTCTGATTAACAAAATCACTATTCAAAATAAACTAATAATTTTGTTCCCAAATGCTCCACACTTATTCAGATAATAAGGTGTAATATGTTGTCATACGTTTCTTCTACATCGGCAGCCACAGTATAATACATCACAGAGTGATCAGAGATTTTCTCAATTTATGTAGATCATTATTTTTAATTGGTATAAGTTGACGAAATGTACGATAAATCTGAACTGTTTCAACCGATTTTTATTATTATTCTTTTAAATGATAGATAGATAAAAGAGACGTAACCAAGTTTAATATTTGAAAAAAAAAAATTAATTTTTAATTAGAAGTTTCAATTTAAAATTTCAGCCCATGTATAGGTCTAAAACCTACACAAACTTTAATTTATTAAATTATCACAACCATCGCCAAAATTAAATTAATTTTTTTTTTTTAATGAGTTATTACGTATGCGGTTGTTGTCTAAGATGAATCAATAAAAAAATAAAGTATAGTATCACGGATAAATTGAAATGATGGAAAACAATAATTCATAATGAAATGAAGTAAGATTTTGCCTAGAACTACTTAAAATTTCGAAGAGTGATCGAATACCAGTATTTATTAATTTGACAGTGATCGGTCAGAGTAAATTCATTATTCGTTTCTGCAAATTTACAATAGTAAATAGTTTATTTGTGTATATACAATCAAGGATTTACCGACCTTACTTATCAGTATCTCAAGGTTTACAAATGATAGTTCATTTTAACTATGGACTTTCTTTTTTTTATAAAATTAAACATAAAAAAATAAATTAAAATAGAGGAAGATAGATAACCTTCGAGTAATTCAGTGTTAAAGACAAACAGACAAATTACTTCAAATTTTTTATTTTTTAGTGCTTTCGGTTTTTATTAAACACTTGTTCAAAATCAAGCTTTTTAATGACTATTAAAAATGTTTGTATTAGGAAAAAAATCTTTAAAATGACACTTTCTAAAAACAATAACAGGAAAAAAAACGAAATGATTAATATGGGTGAAAATTTGAATTTTCGAAATTACTTTAAGATAAGAATATAAAAAAAAATTCCTCTTCAACATTAATTTTTAACCATTTACCCAATTTTTTTCTTTTATTTTATTTCCTTTTTTTGCAGTTTTACTTATATTATTGTATACAGCTTAAAAATATATTTAGAAAAGGGTTAATTTTGCGATAATCTCTTAAAATCTATACAAGAACATTATAACGAAAGAGAATTTGTTTAGAGTTTATTACAACAACAAACTAATAATATGTACTCGTTTAAGTATAAATCCATAAAATTTTAGGGGTTAGAATTTTTTTACAATATTATCACGAAGATAAGAGCTAAGGAAAAAACAATAGCAACAACTCACCAACTTTAAATATAGATGATGTTGGTAATATGAGAACTAAAATAGAAGACTGAAAAATTAATGGTACCCTTGTTTGTAAATGTAAGGGTAAGGAAATTCGTTAAAAATTTGCAATTTACAAAAAAAAAAAACAATACATAAATACTAAAATTGAAGATGTCACGTTCTTGTCAAATGAACAATAAATAAATTCTTAATTTATTTTAATTATTTAAATTAATTTAACATTATATAATGAACATTTTATTACAAAAAAAAATTATGACAGCCTATGATTTAATGTGATTTAAAATGTGAAGGAATGTTGAAAAATAAAAAACAAAAAATGTTGAAAGTTTAATTTTCAATCAAAAAAAGAAAAGTTCAAAATTTGATTTCGTTAAATTGATTATCCGGAGTGTTGAAAAAGGTATGAAAAATTTTTGTTCGGTTAAAATTATATCAATTCTTATCATTATTATATAGTTAGGCCTACAAAATCATAGAAGTATTTTTCTATTATCTATATATATATATATATGCCAAGCCCCCACTACTCATTTATTGAAACCCTGTTTTTGCCAACTGCAACTAAACGCATACGGCACAGTCTTGATAAATAAATGTTTTTAAAAAAATTATTTTATTTTTAAAGTCGTGGACTGCTGCCCCAAACCCCCGCTACTCATTTATTGGAACCCTGTTTTTGCCGGCGGCAAGCAAACGTATACCCCGGACCTATTGCCTTCATCACATTTAAGGGCTGTTGTACCAAATCGATTTTGTTTATAAATTAAATTTCACAACAAAAAAAAATTAATATGGACGAGAAAAAATTTTACAGTGAAAAATAAGATTTTCGGAGAAAAAAAATAAGATTTTTAGAAAAAAATAAGATTTTCAAAAAATAAGATTTTCAGAAATAAGATTTTCAAAAAATAAGATTTTCAAAAAATAAGATTTTCAAAAAATAAGATTTTCAGAAATAAGATTTTCAAAAATAAGATTTCGTGACTATCCAAGGTAGAAGTGATTTCAACAAACAAAAAAGTGCACAGTATAAGGGAAGATTATACTATCAACCATTTAGAAGTTATGTGAACTTCAAAGCTCATGTTATTTTGCCCTCCTATTAAAAACATAGTCGGAAGCTGGGCTAACAAAAAAACGAGCAAAAATTAATGTAATTATGAGATCATTTAGAAAAGATTTTTCAACCCAAATTTATCAAATGGTACCAAATTGCTTCCAGATGTTGCAGAGCAAGAAAATAGCAATATCCAATCAGTCACAGTAGGTGAAGTTAAAAACGAAATCAAAATAAATATTAATCAGAAAAAAAGCCACTGAATTTGATGTGATTTATTGTGAAATATTAAAAGATAACAATAAGCAAGCTAACTAATTTCACCAAAACTAACTAATTTCACTTTAAATCACCAACTGGAGAGATTCTGCTCGTAACCGAAATCAGTGGAGAACAATTTTACGTCAGGCCCAAGATCTTCAAGGTGTGTAGCGCCCAGCAAGTAAGTAAGTAAGATAACTAATTTGGTAAATACTTCATTTCGACTACAGTACCTCCCACAATTTAGGAAGGCAGTTGATGTAATAATCATATCTAAACCAACAAAGTCGTCATCTAAAGCATCACGTAGGCCAATCTCAATTTTACCAATTCTGTCTAAATTATTTGAAAACTTCTATTAAGAAAAATAAGATCCATTTATGGACGAAAAAAAGTATCCGGTAGATACTCATCAATTTGGATTTCGAAATCAGCATCCAACATCTGATCAAATTCACAGAAAAACCAATTATGTAATAGAAAAAACATTATTAGTTTGTTCAGTAATAATCCTAAATATTGCACAGGCTTTTGCATTATAAAATGGTCTAAACTACGAATTGAATCTACTCCTTCCTGCACAATTTTCAAAAGTACTGAACTCATAATACTTTATATAAAACAAGATATCTATTCTGAATTAAAAAGAATCCAAGCACGTATACTACAAGAATTGGAAAGAATTATTTATCTTTTATGTACTAGTGATCCACATACATTCGAAGTAAACATAATTTTTAAATTTGCTGATAATACTACAATTTTAACTCTTGACGATAGTAATATCGAAACAACACCAAAGTTGCAAGCAGCCATTAAAAAGATTCAAAACTGCACCTTCAGACGTCGTATTAAATTGAATGAAACAAAATCAGTTCATATTGATTTCACTAATAAACATATTACACATGAACCTGTGTATATTAATAATCTAATTGTTAAATATTAAGGCAATATTGATGCAAAACTCAAGTGCAAGTCTCATACAAAGAGAAAATGAGAAGAGCTAAACTTAAAGTACAGAAAAATATACTGATTACTTAGATATTTTGTACTCTCAACTAAACACAAGAATTTTCCATACCACAAGTCCTGAAATTCATTTGGACTTATGTAATTCAATTCTGGAATTGTGCCAGTCAAAGCAATAATATAACGTTTTCAAAGTACTATGTGATTATAGTCAATGCTTCGTTGTATATTCGTAATTGCAATAAGGATTTGGGTGTAAACAATGTAGACAACGTTATCAAAACGACCGCACAAAATCGTCAAAAAAGAGTGTAAGGTATACAGCAAAATTGTTGTAATGAATTGGTATACAGCACAAATCATATGCAACACATCCCAAAGGTATAACAAACAAATGTTGAATTGAGTTGCGGCAGAATTAAAGTTGTAACTAATCGAACTTATAAACAAAAATAAGAAAAAGAAACTGTTGATTGTATTCTAAAAACGTAGTAAATTGAGATTTAAAGACAAATAGTTTATTAGTTAGTATGTATTATTTGATAACTATATACGTTTACAACTTAAAACTTTTAAGTATATGTTGCGGTTAAAGTAATAAATGGGTAATTATTAATAATAACCGGTCATTATTAATTATTACCAAATGGAAAGGTTAAAGTGATTAATTTGGACAGAATTTATTTAATTTATCCCATAAACCGGTAATTATTAATGATTCCCACCCATCTTAGGTAAATGTAATAAATATTATAAATAATTTTTTTGGATAGGTTAAACGGTCCGGAAATCGTGAAGGCCAAAAAAATTTTTTTTATCATCAGTAGAATGTCTCTTGGATGCTATATGAAGGCAATAGGTTCGGGGTCCCAGGAATTGTGCCGAAACTCTATATCATGTGTTTAAATTGTATTTTTCTGAAAAAAGGTTATTAATAATTAATTTTTGAAAAGTCGAGACCAAAGACTTAAATATTTCAAAAAGATTTTATGTTTCAATAAAAGCTTGCCTTCTGCGTTTACCTGCCGTCTGCGAAAACAGGGTTTCAAAAATAATTAGTGGGGTCTTGGAAATAAACTTTAAAAATCAATAGTTTCCATAATAATGAAACTTTAAAAATCCATAAATTCAAATCTAGGTGGTCAAGGATTTCAATACTGTAATTTTAAATTCGATTGTAATTCAAATCGCCGCAAACGTAAAAAGTCAAATATCAAGTGTAATTCCAAATGTCATAAAAGTTTTTCCTGTAAAGATAAATAAATTAACTTTGTAGAAATGATTAATTTAACCATAAAAATATAACTTTTGTTTTTTAGTTTCTGTGTTTTTTTTTCTCATAATTTTAATAACAAATATAAAAAAAATAAAAGAAATAATTTTAATTTTAATCACATTTACCAATCCATACAGGTAATTATTAATAATTACTGGTAAATGTAATAAATTCTACTTATTTGATCACATTTACCAAAATACTTGTTTTTGGTAATGTGAAATTTATTATATAATACATTAAAATATGGACTTTTGTACCACGGCAGCCTGCTGCAATTTATCGACAACGGCTTCCTTTTTGGGATCGTCTTTTTGTTCTTTATATGAAAAGTTTGAAGTTTTTTTCTTCCATATATATACGATTGGCTTATTTTCTGATTGATATGCCAGAAGTTGTTCAACATATCGACATCTCTTGTTTATTTTCAATTTGAAAGTGTTTATTCCCAATTTGAAGTTGTAAAGGTGTAGATTACTATCAATAAATTCACCAGTAGGTGTTTTCAAAAAAAAAAAACAAAAATCAAAATCCTTGAAAAGAGAAATTTTAAAACTTTTTCTCAAATTGAATTTTTGTTAAAAGTATTTTTTATTCAAATGTTCCACCTTACGAAATGTACTTTTTTTGAGAAAAAGCGATTGATGAAACAACTTTTTATAAAATTACTTTTGAAGTGTCTCTTTTATATACCTAATTATCACAAACTTTTGATGATTTACACTAAATTTAGTTACAATGCAATTTATTTATTTAAAAAATATAATTGTAAACAAATTAATGAAAACACAAAAAAAATAATTGTAAACCCACATTCATTTTGTCTTGTTAACACACAAATAATTATACAACGAAATAATCAAACTAAAAATAAAATTGTTTTTAAGGACATCTGCAATCTGTTAATATTGGACATCTAAATTTTTATTTTTATTTTTTTTTTTGAGAAAAAGATATAATTAAGTCAAATCACTTCCTCTAACAAAAAAAAATAAAAAAAAAAATTTAAAATGAATTTCAAAACCAATTAAAACAATTCTCTTTCTCATTATACTTTTTCTGTCACTTAATTTCATTAAAATATGAAACAAAAGACTAAACTCTCTGAATAGAAGACAAGAAATATTTTACACTATACTTTTACACCATATATACATACATTTATACAACACCCTAGAGCGTCAGCGAAAATGTTCAATTATAAATTCAAAAATATTTCTTATTAAATACTACAAATTCTTATGTAAATCTGGAACATAGACACTACACAAGCATTGAAGCTAAAGAGAGAGAGCTATAGAAAGAAAAAACTTATGAAAACCACTAAACATTGAATTGAAGTTCCTTTTAAGAAATGACACAGAAAAAGAGAGAAAATTACAAAAATTTTGAAATTAATTATTATATAATTATATATACTTGCATAATCGTATATACTTATATGTAATAGATGAGAAAGTCAACCCAAAAAATTTCCTTGAATTAACCATTTAAAGAAAATAATTCCACAAAACCGCACTACTTCTGGTATTTTCTTTATTATTATTATTATTCTTTTTGTTTATTTAAATTTTTATTTTTTATTTGTTTTTTTTTTTTTGTTCCTGGATTAAGAGAAGAAAAATGTATATCTTATAAGCCCAATCGCGTTAAAACTATATAGGATATAATGGTAACTTAAAAATAAATATCATAGCTAGTTTATTTTTTATAAATTACTGTGTGTTACCTTCAACAAAAATAACTTTTAGCAAAATTAATTAAATTTTTTTTTTTTGTAAACTTGTTACAATTTGATAAATTTTTACAAAAATTTTAAATTTTAAGGTAAAAAAAAAAAAAAAAATATTGTTTCTCTCTAATTTAAATATAAATCTTCAATTCAAGACCTGTCGCTTTCACAATATTATATCGCATGTGTGTCCATATTGATCGCCTACAATATACAGATTTGCATAAATTAGAACATAGCTGTGAAAAATTTGTATATATACATTTCAAATATAAATGTCTTGGATGTCTGTCATAAATATCTTCTACAACCAAGGTTAGCAAACATATAATACCTCAACGATCTACACCTAGTTTTCGTTAGGCTAGGGAATTGCAGAGAATATTTTTATATTTGCTTATGTACCAAGATCCTTACAGATCAAACATTATTATCAATACTAGCAAGTTTCAGACGTTTTGTACCTTTACATGTGAATAAATTCAAATTATTTGAAAATATGTCTTTAATTAGAACTTCTTAAAATTCATTGAACGTAGATAATTATGATAATATAAAACTAGAACTAATAAAAATTAATAAAAAGCGAGATTTGTTGTAAAAATAAAAAAAATATCACAATATTCCTATTTATTCTAATTTCCTAATTATAGCAGTCTCAGTAAATTAAAAAATAAGTTTTTAAAATCAAAAACTTCAAGGAAAAGTTGAATCTCAAAGAAATATTGATAGAAATTAAAAATGTTTCAGCAAAGGAATATTCGATATTGGACATGTAAAACCATTATTTGTAAATTATTAAGAATCGCAAAAGATTGAAATAGTTTTAAGGGTGTTGTAAAAGAGTTCTATTGACACACGAGAAAATACTGGTCGCATTTGGAGAAGGAAATATTAATTATGCTCAAGATCGTTCATAAATTATACTAATCTATGGCAAAAAAGTTGAGACCTCATTTTAACTTATCATCACAATAAAAAATGTTGTGTAGGTAATTCCTATTCATAAAAGATTTGACTTTATATCGCATCTTCTGTCATTTTATGGGGAAAATGAGCAAATAAATGAGAAATCATTATACCAGTACTGAAAGGGTATTAAAATACAAAAAAGGTATGGGTCAACTTTTTTGCAATAGAGTAATACATAACATAGATTAGTGTAAAAAAATAGTACTGACTAAACGGCATCAAAAATTTTTTTTTTGTAAGTTTTGTTTTCTGATAGTAATTGCAATCATTTAGAGATCAAAATCCACAAAAACATTTTTAAAACAATATAATTTAGATAACTGGACATACAGTTGAGTCGGATGTTTTCGTTTTGTTCGGAAGTTCTCTTAAGCATATATTCCGGGGTGCGGCATAATATATATGAGAAGAGGTTTTGTTTTAAAAAGAATTGTAAGTACATTCGAAAATTTAATTCTAAAATATCTTTTTAATTCTGTAAAGGTGGGTTTCAGCGTTTTTAGGGAAATAACATGAAATGAAATTATTTTATATGATGAGATTTCAATGTGTACTTGTCGTAAATATATCATTTACTGGGAATATTTACCCACATTGAGATATTTTCACACTAGTTTGATATATTTTTATACAAATACTTTGTTTGATGAAGTATGTACATATATTTTTAAAATATCATCGATAGTTTCATTATATCGACAGCACTTTTTTTAACAATTTTTTGAGTGAGGCTGTGATTATAGAAATTAGTAAAATTAATACGTAAAATTTTTGATTTCCACTTTACTGCGGCAGTATTTACGAAATTTTTATAACTATAGGAATTGTAAAAATACTGTAATAAAAAAATTCAGTTCTAAAATTTAACATTTTAAGCCTACTATTTCAGATCAAATCAATTAAACATTTTGGGAATTTATTTTTCTGAACAAAACAAAAAATGTTTCCGGATTGGCATTCCGGATTAATCAGGCCGTATAATAAATTTTAAATTAAATTAAATTAGAAAAGAAAATAAACAAAATGAAACAAAACTATTTGACTGAAACAAGTTTATTTTGTCACTGTTTCATTTATTAATTTGTATTTTATTGAAGTTAAGTTTCATTTTTTCACTGTCTCATTTAATCAGAAAAAAAATTCTGAGGCAATTTAAGCTTAAATTTACATTTATTAAGTTTTGCTTATTTTTTGTTTACATTTCTCTAGTTGATTTTTGCTCATAGATTTATTTAATTTTTTTCGGATCGCTATAACTGCCTCTCCGTAAAAATAAAATATTTTTTTAATGTTTCATACTCGTTACGTGCTCATTTTATTGATTATATAAATTTGTTTGAACAGATGATTTTGCAGGTTTTTTTTTTTTATTAACTTCCTAAATTTATTTATACAGTCTATTACGTATAAATATAATAAGCAATTATTTAAGAGGTAATTCATTTATTTTGACTTGTTTGTAACATTTTCGTCGAAGACCTACCCTTGAATGAATTCACATTTTCACGATTTAACAATGTTTTCTTTAGATAATAAATAAATTTCTCAAATAGAAATTTAACAAATTTCTTGTAGCGATCTATTTTTTTTTTTATGTAAAAATTCAATAAATTATCTCTCTTTTTAGAGCCGACAAAATATTTTCACATTTAAATTATTTACTAGCTAAAACCCACCTTAACTTTTTTTTTATAATACATTGGCAACACTAAATTTAACTATTTTAATAATATTATTGTCTTAATTTAATTTTAATTTAATTTAATATCAGAGATACAAATATAGTTATGGCTTAAAAAGAGTTAACTTGTATTAAAACAAGTAAAAACAAAAATAATATAATGATTCTAAGAAAAGTGCAAAATTTGCAAATTAAAAAAATAATAAGAAGAAAAAGAATGGTGTGAAATAATAAATCTCGTGCTTAATTTTGAAATTTTCGCCATCATTAATTTCAGAAATTTTACAAAATAACTACAATATATATGTACATAGTATATATAGAGTATCATAGAGTAGCAATATATAAATATATATATTATATTGTATATATGTATATACATAAATGGAACAGCATTTTGTTCATTAGCATAATCAACATCATCATTTAGAATTATCATTATTATTATATTTTTTTTTTGTTGAATTTTCAAAATAGATAATGTACCAGAGCAGCATATAAAATGTAATTACATAAATACATATTTAACTAATATATATAAATATAATATATATATATATATAAATATATATGTGTATATGAAAACAATTCAGAATGTTAATGTCCTCGAGTTCCTATCAAATTAAAACTATTCGCGTCCTATATTAGTTTTCTAAGCGGTTTAATCCTTTTTACCTCAATTTCCTCTTTTATATTTTTTTTTATAGTTGGTGTACAAAAATATGTTTAAATGTGTTAAAGAATTTGTATATACAGATTATATCGTATGTTGTGTATATATGTGTATAAATATTTTATATAATTTTAATTATAAAATATCTTTAAAAGTTGATGCGATTGTGGTTTGTAATTTTATAAAGTATTTATAGAAAAAAAAGAATTTTCTGATTTTTTTTTTTGCCCTCGTTTCTTTAGACTGTTTATCCTTATTTGTATATATATATATATATATATATATATATATATAGTGACTGTGAAATGTTTTTTTTTCTTTTTTTTTTATATAGAGGGGCTTCTTTGAAAGATAGAAAATACTTTATAGAATACATAAAACTTACTATTCAAAATACCAAAAACAACAAATCACTATTAAAACACTCATGGGAATGAATGTCTGACGTTAATAAGAAAGTCAAGTTGCATACAAATGAATATTTGAAAAGCATTTTTTTTTTTATTTTTTAATTATTAATTTGAAATTTAAGTTTTTTTTTTTTATAATTTATAATTAAATATCAAGTCAGAATATTTGTTTATGCTATCGTTATTTTTTAAATTAGGACGAACATTATGCATTAGAATTTAAATATAGTAGACATAAATTGTAATGTTAGATATTCAAATAAAAAAAAAAATGCGATTAAAAATGGATAATTTGGCCAAATAGAATTAATTGTTAGGTTCGCTGATATAAAAATCTTTCGATTAAAAATGTTCAACATTAAACCTAAAAGTAGATAATTAAGAAAGTATTTTATAGATATAGATATTTTATTAAAAAAAAAATTTGTGTTCAAACATTGAGAATACTAAAACACATAAACCACCAAAGTACATAGATAAACCGAGTATTAAAACATGATCTGGAAAAAGGCCAGATTAGTTCACAAAAAAATATTCTAAAAATAACATCCGTAATTATCGTCCGATTATCATGCTATCTGCAACCCCTAAAATTGTTGAAGTAATTATATTTGATTCTACCTATACCAATTTTACTAGATTCCCAGTTTCCATCGATAATTACGGCTCCTACCCTACCCCAATCCTACCTACCCAAAATTGTTATATTTGGTATTATTTATTAATACATTTTAATATCTCGTTTGCTCTTCTTAAGAAAGGAGTTATATTTACAGTTACTTCGATATGATATCGTTCCCTCTGAGTAAATTTTGTTATTTAGATCTTTATTATAACAATCAAAAGCACGAATTTGAAGGCACAGTATTCGGCTATTTTCGTTTGCGTTCGTTCTTTTATTTCATTGGAACAATGACTATATGAATATAATTTAAACGAAATAAAAAGTTTAAATTGTCCATTTGAATGAAAGAAAGGTATTTGAAAATTGTTTTATTTAAATCAATAACTATATAATTATATATATATATATTTTCATTGATTCAAGTAAATTAATTTTCAAATACTTTTTTTTTCATTCAAATAAACAATTTAAACTTTTTATTTCATTTAAATTATATTTAATTGTTTAATTACATCTATATTGAATTTGTATTTGAAATCTTAGAAGTTTTGAAAGAGATATTAAAATATCTTACATTGTATACTATACAAAAAAGATCATAACTAACACATAATGAAGTAAAGCATTGTAGAAAATCAACAATAATTGAATAATAATATTTTTTCAATTTTTTTTTAACTTTCAATTATAAATTTCTATTTAAAATTTCACCCCATGGGCCATGTATAAGACATTTTAATTTATGAAATTACCGCAACTCACACATCGCCTCTAATAAAATATTACGTATGCGGTTATTTTCATAAATAAAATATATTACATATATATTTCCTGCTAAATTATTAATAATGCAGTAAAATATTAGGTTTGTTCAGTAAACTGTTATAAAACGACCTAGAACGATCTAGAGTAAAAACAATTTTTTTGTGTAGATACATGCAACGATCCAGCCTTACCTTTCAATTTTATTAGATATCAATTTCCCTTACGTCTTGCATATGCAATATCAATTAATAAATCACAAGGTCAAACATTTCAAAGAGTCGTAATTCATCTCTCTGGACGTACCTTCACCCATGGTCAGCTCTACTCAGAAATATCAAGTAAACCCAGTGCTCCATTGCTTTAAAATTAAAATTCTAGAAGGACCCAGACAGGGAAAAACTACTGACAGGGGCACAGGATTGACCATGTTGTATACCAGAAGGTTTTCTAGAATATTCCACTTTCTTCTTTCCAATTTTTTTTCATATATGATAAATTTTAAAACTCGCCCATAATAATTTTAAAACGGTAATAAAATTTTCGGAAACTATTTTTAAATTAACTTAAAACTTTGAATATTTTTGTGTGGTTTGTTATTAATATAACTATTCCATACATTGCTGTCAGATACTTTCAACATGTCAAATGTTTAAATTTATTAAAAATAATTTTATTGTGCCGTTTCACAGAAAAATTCCTTTTTTTGCCATTGGCTGGGTATTTACCCGGGGGTTTCTTCTAGTTTTTTATACATTTTTCCTTAAAAAAAAAATATTATAGATTTATTATTGTTTATTTTTATAAATGTGGTTATTTTAATTAAATTGGGAAATTCGAAATTTATTTTAAATATTTTTGTAAAAAATTGTGTAACATCAAAAATGCACCGACGGTGGAAAAATTGCTGAAATAACCAAAAATTCAGTCTATAAGATTTTTTTAATCTGTAAAATCTTCAGTC
Source organism: Argyra leucocephala (assembly GCA_963942445.1). NCBI lineage: Eukaryota > Metazoa > Arthropoda > Insecta > Diptera > Dolichopodidae > Argyra > Argyra leucocephala. Next base: position 91,044,840 of record OZ012680.1, read on the forward strand.
AAAATTGTCTTGTTTCTAGGGATATATTTTCTGAAATATATCCTAGCAAACAAATATATACAGTATATTATACACTATATATACAAATGTAGTTAAAATTATACACATTTTAATCTAATAATTTACTGAATATCAATAACTATATTGATAGTTTCTGTTCATTTGTAAAATATTATATTATAATTATTGTAAATAAAGTATAGAATATATATTCAATTATAATGATACAATATGTTCATCTACTGCAACAAATATCTGAATTTTTGTGGTTTAAGCATAAAATCAATAATATGAATCAATACTTTACGCAATTCATTTTAAAATCATCCATCATATTAGGCAGATAATATAATGCTATTAGAGTAGAATTATTACATATTCCTTACCACATAAATAATATCAACTTTGAATTGTACAATTCTCAAAAGAGTTTTTCTAAATTAATATCTAATATATACTATACAAAGCATAAATAAATAAATAAATAATATGACTGAATGATGGATAAACACATTAATTAAACTGCTATAAATGCCGTGCTAAGAAAAAAAGGCGCAAACGCCAAAAACCAAATATAAAGATAACATTCATAATTCTAACAAGGAAAAATTTATGTCTGTTATGGTACTAAAAACAAAAACTAATCACATTTCCTAGCAGAAATACTATTTTATCCCCAATTTCTTAAGTCCACCAATTATCATTATTTTTCTAATGATAATTGAAACCAAAAAGTCTTATTTGCCATTAACTAAAAATGAAATGACGTTAACAAACGATGAGCAATTAATATTGATTTTTTACGATTTTTTTACATATAGCACCTATAAAATTAAATTAAAAAAACACTGTTTTGCTTAATTTTTGGAAATGTAAAAGCTACAAATTTACAGATTTTTTGATTTGCAATTATATAGATTTTGCTCAATTTGAAATTATTTAAAATCAGTTAGTGTTATACTAGTTAATGTTGATAACAAGTTACAATGTATGAACTAGTATTTATCATAAGTAAATTAAAATTTGTATTTTTTATTATGATAATATTTAACTATATACAAGGTGGTCAAGTTTAGAGCAAAAAGTTTTTAAGGGGTGATTCCTTGTAGTATTTTAGGAAAAAATGGTTCTAGAAGAGGGGTCTATCTTCAAATTTACCTGGGCTACAGAGGGTTAAAGAAAATCGGATTAGAAAAATTATGTCTAAAGAATATCCACTACAGCTAAGAAGAAATTGAAACTAGAGTAACATCTTCTTCATAGCGTTTTTTTTGGAATTAACACACCTAATTAGCCCAGGTAAATTTAAAGATAGACCCCTCTTCTAGAACCATTTTTTTCATAAAATACTCCAAGGAATCACCCCTTAAAACTTTTTGCTCTAAACAGAACCACTCTGTATATAAATTTTTCATGAATTAAAAAAAACTACTTTAGAGAAAAAAATTATAAATTACACATTTTATAAATAAAGTAGTAGAAGTCATGCTTTAATTAATTATCTTAGGGTAAATCTAATCAATATTCGAGAAATTTACTTTGTTAAGCTATCTTTGCTTAATTTGAGTTTGTTATTAGTATTTTGTAATTTTAATTGATTTTGTAAAATAGTAATTAATTTCAATTTGTAAGACCATTAGAATGTTAAAAATCTCGTACTTTGAATTATAGTGATTCAAATCAACAGTGCAATGACATTAAATAGTTGGTTTTAAAGATGATCTCAATATCGAAAATTAAAAATATTAATAATAATTACATATTATATACTTGTTTATTAAGACATAAAATTGTTTTCATTCAATATTCGATACATGGCGCCGTGAAATAACGCCATACGTAATAAAACGGATTATGGATTTATTTCGCTTTTGAATGAGAAATAAAATCATATCGCGCATTTTTTGGGGTATGGTTTTGTTTCGCAATTCCGAGGCCATATTGCTTTAAATAATATCTTAAACTGTAATTTTATTTTACTATGGCTTTAAATTATATCTAAACCTGTAATCAAATAGAAGAAATTTTCAAACATAAATAATTATTATCTAATATTTATCTTGAATTTTGTTTTAAATATGCACATAACATATATATATATATATATATATTTATTATGGCTATTTATTCTTTTTTTCTCTCAGCTCCCGCGCTTGATCGCCAAATATTCTGGAAAAAGCGATAATCCTGATTTTGAATCCAACTCTAAAATCTTTCGTAATTCAGGATCTGACCTATACATATAAATAAATGGTATCTGGAATATAGACGTTTCAATAACAAATAATGAGCAAATACAATTTATAACTGCACTTATTTGTCAATTTCTATTTTTTTTTGTCACTTTCTTTACTATAAAATTAGAATTTGTATCAATTTTACTATATGGCTTTATTTCGTAAAAATTTTAGAAAACGATATGATTTTATTCGCATTTGATTGGGGAATAAAGCCATACCCGAAAAAATGTGCGATAAACGTACAAATTTTTGAAATTTAAATCATTATAAACAAAAATTCATTGATTTGACATCTTATGTTTGCACGTTCATTCCAATGTTCTGCCTTACATTACTACTACCGACTTTTTTCATCTACTGGCTACAGGAATATTTTGTAAACCTCTAGCCAAAGGGTTTGGATGTTGGGCCAGTCTGCTTGCAAAATGTTTTTATATTTTTCAAGTTCTTCTGTAACCAAGGGTATATTCAAATCTTTATATAGATTAATATTTCGAAAGTACAAAGTGCTTTGTTTGAATTGTTTCGATTTTATTATTGGAAGCAGTTTTCTATAATTGACACACATAAAACCAGATTGGTGGCAGAATCATTTCGTATAGTAGCACTTTGTATTCCAGATTTGGTGTAGAATTTTTCACAATAAGCCAATAAACGCCATTCGTCTTGAGTTTTAGTTGCTCTTTTTTTGCAGTTATGTGTTTCTTCCAGGTAGGCCTTTTGTCTAGGTGTACTGCCAGATATTTAATTTCGTTAGCTTGCGAAATAGTTGGCCCATTTATTTGGTATAATCGCTACTTTAACGAGAAAGTTGCATGTACCCTTTCACATTCATTTTTCATTTATAAAGCCATTCCTGTATCTGCTGCAAAATGTTCTTGCTAATTTGTATATGTTGTATGTGAATTTGGACATCAGTCAATAATTTCAGTGTCGTCTGCGAAGGTCGATTTTAATGTGTTCCTATTTTCTGGTATAGATAAAAGGTATATACTAGGTATAAAAGTGATCCTATAGCCCACTACCTTGTGGGACAATAGCTTTGATTTTATATTGTTTTGTTAAATACGATTTGAACCTAACTCTAAAGCGTCTTCAAAACTACCATTTGTTCTTAGCAGAGCATTACATACTCATAATTCGAAAAATAAATAACAACCCATATAAGTTTACACATCATAGTTATATACTTTGTCTTTAAGTGTATATAGTAGTAATATACCTCTATATTAATTTGAATTATTCAAAAGATGAAGTGAAAAAAAAATTAAAATTAAATAATAATAACAATATTTCCCTTTACAATTCTACATAATAACATTATATGAGTTAATTTACACAGAAAATAAAATTTTCCTTCATTTTCAATTTTTACTATTTTTCTTATCCTTTTTTTTGGTTTTTTTTTTACTTTTTATTATTTTAATCAAAGGATTAGAGTTGCTTATTGCTCCCAATATAACTATTTAATGTGTTGTTTTTTTGTTCTTCTTTATATAAATTTATTACTACCTTTTATATTCTTGTGAAATTCTTCTGTATCACTTTTACAGTTCTAGGTAAAAAAAAAAATAATACATAAATGTACGGTTTTATATATTATAGTATATACAGTCAGGTGTTAAATTTCAAATATTTTACAGGATGTATGCAGGCGGTTGGTTTTTTTTTATTCTTAAAATTTTTCTTAGATTTTGTTCAAAAGAGATTTGTTTGGTGATGAGAAAAAAATATCACTGATAATATTTTACAATCTCTTTACTCTATTTTATCTTTTTATATTATATACTAAAATAAAAGAAAAAATCTTTTCTGAATATTTATTATAATTACATGTATTTCTGTTTTCCTTCTTATCTACACATATTTAAAAAAATATATATATAAACATATAGAAAGAAAAGAATTTAGTAATTTTAGAATAGTAGTAAAGTTCCAGTCACATAAATTCCTTTGAAAATTTTTAACATGCGAATCCAGACAAATAAAATTGATATGAAGATGACAACAGCTCAACTAAGTAGAAGATCAAAAACAAAAACAAAATAAAAAAAAATAAAACAAAAAGGATTCAGAAAAATGTTTTGTTGTTTTTTGGGATAGAAAATTTTCATTATACAATAATAATAGAGAATCCAAATAAGCAAATGAAAATTTTTAATTTCGTTTGCTAGATGACAGTATCTTGATGACAAATAAAAAATAAGATTTCATATAGTTATGTAATTTATCAGAATATGGTAATAAAATTCGTAAAAGTTGAACTGACAGAGAAATGAATTAATAAATGGATTAATATAAGAAGAATAGGGTTAATACAAACAAGTGAGGGTCAACTTCTATACTATATATATATTTTTTTTATGTAAACTTTTATTATTTGCCTTTAAACGACAAACTTAAACCTATTTTAGCCTAGAAAAAGTTTAAGAACAACAGCTTTAATATAACTAATTACTATTTACATTTAAATTAATTATTATTTACTATTTATTTTTCTCCACTCGTAATTATTACTGTATGTTAACATTTTTATTGTTATATGTATTGTAAAAATGAGACTTAAAAAATCTATATATTATATCTTATTTGTTTAATAAAATCATAGACCAATCTAGTCTAACGTAACCTAATTATTGAGCCTACTTAATCTAACTTAACCTAATTGTTAAACTAAATATATATCTAGTACTTGATTCTGATTGAATGTGTTTTCTAACCACCAATATTCTCTTTTAATTTTTTTTTATCTCTATTTGGTATAGACATGTTTTATTTGAAGTTATCTTCATTTATGCAGCATGCCTTTTAAACAATTATTTTACCATAATCATAAGTAAACTGACTATAGTGATATAGTATAAGGACATGATTGTGGTCTTGATTATAACCCTTTTCATTGAGGAAAAATAAATGCTCAGTTGCAATAAATCCCGTGAGTAAATTATATGTGATACTAAACCATTTTCTGGAGTATTTAGTGATCTATCATAACGTTTTCGAATCAAGTTTTTTTGAAAAATTGTCAATTCTAATTATGTTTGCTTCCTTATACAAATATTTATTTGAATAATTTTTGTAGTTGAATTCAGTACAAGCTTTTAGAGACTTTCTATTTCTATTTAGAGCTTTTAGAGACGTAATTTTTCCATTAGGCTTGTACCATAAACGTGCATCATTATGCAAGTTACACTATCGAAAAGTACCTCAAATTAAACCCAATTTTTAAAAAAAGTCACTCGAGAATAAAAAAAAGTCGTAAAATATCTTGGGGTTCACTTACATCGAAACTTAAAAATCATTGATAATGTATAATGTGCAAATAGATAATGATAATAAATCCTTTATGGCAGCAAAAAACCTGTTCTACAATAAAAAATATTAGTAAAGGAGTTAAAATAATATACTACAACACACTAATAAGGCCTACGCTTGTCCATGCTGTACCTTTAGCTATAACATTACATGCTGTAACATTAGCGCGAGTTTAATGCATTAGGGTTTGCTATAATAAACACAGAAAGCCTGAGTCTGAATTACAAACATTTTTATTGTTATAAATATTTGTAAAAAGAAGCAAAAATCATAAGAATCGATCATTTTATTATAAAATTAATTCGAAACCATTAGGACAGAGCATTAAAATTTCCTGAAAATGGTTTAAAATCACATATATTTTATCACAACGAGGAGTACATCAAAAAGACTCTGCTCACGGGTATCATAACTCCTAAGCATTTCATCTTTTTAGACAATAATGTTTACATTCAAAACCAAAATCATGTCTCTATACTAGCTATATCATTATAATATATACGGGCCACATTTAAAAAATGTGGTTCGCATTTGAAAATATTGAATACAATCGAGGCAATATCGATAGGACGACATGTCTATACCGGATAAAGACAAAACTATAAAGAATAACCATTGGTGATCAGTGACATAATCATTGGTTAAAGTGAGTTAAAATAACTGAATAAATTTGTAAATTCTTTATCTTGTAAGGTTAATTTAAGTAGTTTTAAGAATAGGTGTAAGTTAGGTAGGTTAGGACGTTTTTATTATAATAAAAATATTAAGATTTTTTTTATCATATTTTATAATGAATCAAATTGAACATTAGACACATACCAATTTAAGTTTGGTTACATTTAATAATTTGAGAAGAATATGCAAATTGAAAAATCAAAAGAACCTGTTTTGTTAAATTTTTTTTATAGATTAAAGATAGAGTACATGTCATCATAAGACTATACAAAGTGTGTATCAGGCCCATTGTTAGCTATGGGTCCATTGCATGGGTTCCGAGAACATTCACAGCAAATGCCATAAAAAAACTAGAAGCAGTACAAAGACTTGCGTGTCTCTGTGCATACCACACCTACAGCGGCTATGCAAATACTTCTTGGGCTTCCGCCCTTACATCTTTATGTAAGAATGGAGGCCCTCAAAATTGCAAGACGGTTGCAAATTCTAGGGTATACTAGAGGATGTAGGCACAAACATCAGAGGCTATGGAAGGACTTAGAAGAGGAGCAAAAAGAGTTCTTCATGCCAACAGATGACATCACTACAAACGTATCTTTGAAGAAGAGATATGAAGTAGAAATCCCGACAAGAGAGACCTGGCGTGGTTCAGAAGAGCAGGCCAGGTCCTCAAATACCTCGGACATTTTCACTGACGGATCCCTTACGGCTCTAGGCGCGGGACCTGGAGTGTTCTTTGAAAAAGAGCAACTTGAACTCCAGTTCTCTCTTGGCAAACACTGCACAGTCTTCCAGGCTGAAGTCTTTGCCATAAACGCAGCAGTGAATATAATAAAAGAGCAAAGATGGTCTAACAAAGTCATTAGAATCTTTAGTGACAGTCAGGCTGCCTTAAAAGCTCTTGAAAGTAACATCATCAAATCTAGATTGGTGGGAGAATGTTCGGAAGCCCTAAGCTTCATAGGGCTCCGAAACAAGATACAACTGATCTGGATACCGGGTCATAGTGGCTTGACTGGAAATGAGAAGGCTGACGAACTAGCCAGATCATCGGCGGGAAACATTTATGGCCCGGAACCAGCAGTTGGTATATCTATTGGTAATATTAAACTATCAATAGAAAACACCCTGAAAAGGGAAGCAAATATTCTTTGGGAGCGTATGGAAGGCCACAGGGTCTCCAAAATATATGCACCAAGAATAAACACCAAAATAACCAACTTCCTGCTAACTCTCAATAGAGGAGACTGTAGGAAGATGGTGGGCATACTTACTGGTCATAACCACATGAATAAACACATGTGTGGACTAGCACTAAGTGACAACCCAACCTGTAGACACTGTCTGGAAGAGGAAGAAACCTCCACACACGTTGTAGGAGAGTGCTTAGCTCTTTCAAGGCTGAGACTCAGGCTGCTGGAAACGCACTACATAACCTCAGAAAACTTCTGCAGGATAGATCTCCCAAACCTATTGGCCTTTATCAAAAGGGTCGACTAAGTTGAGGGGTGGAGGACGGCATAAAGGGCTAAAAAGCCTACACGCCGGCTCTGACGTATTAGGGCCACCTCCGTAGAAGGAAAAACAAAAAAAAACATGTCATCATGTATTATAAGATTGTACATGTAATAAAAAAAAAAAATAAAATAAAAAGAAAAGTTTAAAATTTTTTTTTTTTTTTTTAAAGTATTTTTGCATACTTTTAGGGATTTTGAAAAAATTTTCAATAGTTCCATTAATACAAAAACAGAAACTAAGTACATTTTATAATTAATACATAGTCGAAACCCTAGGATGCTACTTCTTATATAATTGACAATAATTTAAATTGTTGTTGTCAATTAATAATAATAATTATCCTTAGTACATGCTTCGTGGTATATCTTACCAACAATATGATTAATTATGCTTACAGTTTATTGAAAATGCAAATTTTTCATATAAAATACAGAGACAAAGACTGCAAAATCATTCAAAGATTCTCATCAAAAAACTGTTGGGTACAGTTTGAATTCAGTGAAGTCGAAAAAATGCTTCAAGAGAAAATTTATAGATACGACACTAATTAGTAAGATTTATACTAAGAAACAAGTTACTTTTATGTCAGAACTTATTCATCATTAGACTCCATCCGCATGTTTTATAGTTTTTTTTTCGCAAAGTCTACTTTTATTTATTGCCCTAGATAGTTTGCAAAACTGAAATGACTTCCTCAAATCAGTACTGGTTATTGATAAAATAAAATACATTTTGTCTACTTCTTAATACTTTGAAGATACCGCTCGAAATTGAACCTGCATTTTAAACAAAAAAGATATCTGTATTAATTAATATCAGTAATAAGTAAGACCCTATTCAGCGTTGTTTTCAACACCTAATCAGGACACGTTTTAATTAAAATTTCATATTAACGCATGATAAATCAGACTAACCGACAAAAATATGAAAATAACTTGTAAATTAAAAAATTATTTTATTTAGAGAGTAAGTCAACTACATATACAAAAATAGAAAATTCTAGGAATCATGAACGTAAAATAAATATAAATACAAAAAAATTCCAAAAATAGAAATTAAATTACACAATTTCATAATTTCAAAGCTTCTCGTACAATTAAGAATTTTCATAATAGTTATATGTACTAGAAATACTGATGAGAAAACCCGCCAAAGAAACACAAATAATGGTTGTGTGGTTATATATGGTTTAAAAAAAAAAGAAAAAATAAAATTAAAATGTTCCTAAATGAATTCAGGAAATATTTTAGAAACTTGTTTTTTCCTCTAAACATCCTTTTAAACTTCTTGTCTAGACAAGTTGCTTACAATATTTTCTTCATCATTTTCTTTTTCTGTTTTATAAACTATTAGTAAAAACTACAGTAGTATAACTAAGGTGGTGCTGGTTGAAGTGAAAGGAACAGAATAACATGTGTATTTTTTTTTTTTTTTTTGTAAAGTGAGTAATGATTTTTCATTATAAAATTTACGATTTAAAATTCAAATACTTTCAATTGTGCACATTGTGCAAAATTAAATTCAGGTATATTTTGTGATACTTTTGAAGTTTCCCAAACTTTAACTAAATGTCAACAAAAGTATATAGTTAATGAATGATTTAATTGTAAGAAAATGTTATAGAAAGACGTTATTTTATTGAAAAAATAATATATGAGGTTATAGTGTACTATTACTGCCTAGATTCAAGACAGAATAGAATATACTCTCAAAACTCAGAGAATAACAGTCTTAGCCGAGGCAAATACCCAACAAAAAACATGGTCAAAATTGGAGAGATTAGCTGCAGATAGAAGATGATAGAAGAATTTTATTTTATCATACAATAATGGTAATGATGAGAGGTAAATAATCCCTAACTGTTGAAAAATTAAAATGTTAGTAGTTTAACCTCACATTAAGTTTTAAATATTTATTTCTCAACTTTGCTTTGTAACTCTTCTGTTTATTTTTATTTTTTATTTTTATTTAAAACTATTCATTTATTTACAAAATATCAGTAGTTAAGTAAATGATCTTTTATTATATTTTAAATATCGAAGTTTAGTTTAGTTTTCAAATTTATTAAAAATATATTTCGAAAATAACAGAATTTAAATATCGGAAATTCAGTAGATTAAAATTATGAAAGTTGTCATAATTAATAAACGTTTTATGTAAATAAATAAATTAATAAACCAAAAGTTGGATTAACCGAAGTGGTGTTATATTCACTTAAAATGAAGTGCGTTTTTGTTTTGATTAGTAAAGTGATTTAAATGAATACTCCAAGATATAAACTCTCCTTCTGTAAATCATATCATACGACTGGGAGTATTTAAACGACTAATAACGTCTGTTATTTGATTGAGGCGAATGAAATTCCAAATTATCATGTGTGGTATTTTTGCAGGCCTACCTGTTAAGCAATGACTATGTTAAATAAAATAAAAAAAATAAAAAGATGAGTTCTCCGTTGCAAATGTAAAAAAATTTAACTAAATTTAAGTATATGATATCACGACACTGCGAAATAAATTTGATTGAAATAACTCCGATAATTAAAAGTGAAATAACTTCTATAAAAAATTCGCAATATTATGGCACTTTTAAGTTTATAATAAATAATAAATTTATCGATCATTATGGAATACGTTCGAGAAATTAAAAAAAAAATGAATTTATTTCACTTTTAAATTATCGAAATTATTTCAATCGAACTTAGTACTTCGTAGCGTTTCGTAGCAACACACTAGGTGGCGCAGTAGATAAAGCGCAGGCTTTCAACCGAAATCTCCCACGTTTGGTTCCCGACCCGACAAAGGCAAAAAAAATGTTTTATGGGTTTTTCGACCTGGTGCAGTACTTTTGTCGTTGGGATAAAATAAATAATAAAACATAGTAAGGAGTTTTGATTACCAAAAAAAAAATAATTTTCCTAAAAAAAAAAAACTATTCTATGTATTTGTGTATGCCAAATCTCTGTGCAAAAGCAGTTGAGGTGTTCATTTCATAGAATTAGAATTAACTATATATATAACAAAAAAAAAAACAAATATGTAAAAAAATATCATGTGTGGGAAAAAATACAATATTTTTGAATAAGTATAGCTATTCAAAAATTGCATTAAAAGATAACTTCTTCTGAAAAATAGAACGTATTATGTAAAACAAAAAGACAAATATAGTCAATTATATGATATAAAGTCCGGAGTTTCTCCAAGAAGTGTCCTAGAACCTATTTGTTATGTATTGTAATAATAATAATAATGTCAGCCGACCAATTACCCCTCCCGTACCGCGCACGCTGGGAGTCTCCATTCTCATTATTATTATTATTATTTAGCATATGACTAGGAGTATCGTATACAACGTCATCACAGTGCTTGGAAGAATAAATCTCGTCTTATTAAAAGTATAGAAAGATTTTAATAAATTAAAGTATTCAGTATGTAATACTGTGACGAGCATACACTCAATGAACTTTCATTAATTAAACCTTAATATTTATTATTATATTTTAATTTTATTCAAAAAAGAATACAGGCACGTGATAACCTTTAATGAAGAATGTGTTAGTAAGGAGAGAATTGGGTCAGGAAATGCTTAAAACAAGCATGTAAAGGAAAACAAAAAAAAGAGGAATTAGTAAACACGATTAAGGAAATTAGTAATTAGTAATAAATTGATAAAATACTAAAAACAAAAACAAAAATAAAAACCATAAACGGAAGGAACTGTTAAAAATCTAGTAACTTTGATTTGCCTTCCAACATGTAAAGGAAAATCAAAGAACAAAAATCAATAAGCAATATGCTCACAAGTCAAAAGTTGAAGCAATTTAAAATCTTCAATCAATTAAAAAATTATATCATAGATTTAGACTATCTTCCAACATGTCAAGATAGGCTAAATCAAAATTTTGCAATTTTAAATAATGCCGAAGAAGCATTAGTCAATTTATTTAGGTATAAACTAAAGAAATTAAAAAAAAAGCAAGAAAAAGAAAGAAAAGAAAAATAATAAAAATATATATCCATACATAGATAAAAATACAACACATGCCAAACGCAATTAGTCAAAGACACAAAAATGAAAATAATAATAATAATAAAAATTAACTTAATTTATATACACTTATGTATACATGTTAAAAGTATGTAATACTACTGATTCATCGTGAACAACTACGTATACTACATGTATTACATGTCCTTCAAAAACTTATGACCTGTTTGAATAAAGCAGATTATTTAGTTTGGACTTACTAATGTGGAAATCGAAGACATTAGAGTTATTGTTTAGGTTACGCAACATTCTTCTAATTGGCTCATTCTTTCCATAATATGTGCGATGAAACTTTAAACAAAAGAGGGCAGAATGCCTAAGAGAACGAAAGTTGATATTGAAGTGTGTGTGTCCTAAAATACCAACCGAGTCAACTGCACCCGAGAGAATTTGGTGTACAAATATAATATCAGCCACTTCACGACGATTAAAGAGATTTTGCAGACCTAGAAGTTTAAGGTGCTCTCTGTAAGGGGGTAAGTTATATGGATCTGTCCATGAAAGACCACGAAGAGCGAAACGAACGAATCTACGTTGAACAGATTCAATCCTGTCTATGTGAACTTGATGAAAAGGTGACCATACCTGAGACGCTTATTCAAGTAATGGTCTTACCATAGTCAAACATAAAGCTCTCGTGACATATGGGTTGGAAAATTCTTTTGACCATCATAAACCCAAACGCTGAATTTGCTCTGTTGACAATATTATCTACATGAGATCTGAAATTTAGTTCGGTGTCTAATAGAATACCTAAGTCTTTTGTGGATGTGACATTAATACCATAATAACGCGCTAATATTGCCGTTTTACGAGAAAAGGTGATGCTTTGGCATTTGCTAGCGTTAAGTGCTAGGTTATTCTTACAACACCAAATAGCGAAGTTATTAACGTCATTCTGGAGAAGATGAGATTCACGTGGAGGTGAGATTTGTTTAAATATTTTCATATCGTCAGCGTACACTAGAATGTGAGAATTTTTTATATTATTATGTACATCGTTTGTGATTAAGATAAAGATCAGAGGACCTAAGTGGCTACCTTGTGGGACACACGATTTAGCAGTGAAGGGATCTGAAACATTAGACCTAAAACGGACGTGATACACTCTGTTGCATAAATATGAACTCATCCAATCTATAATGAGAGGTGGAAATCCTAGAGCACGAAGTTTAAATAAAATGACACTATGGCACAGTTTATCGAAAGCCTCACTAAAGTCGGTAGCAATCGAATCCACATCATATAAATTGTATACAAGAGATCTCTCACTAACAACAGGAGCTCAACTTGCAACTTTTGCCGATGATACTGCTATATTAGCTACACATAATGACGTGGCATCATCGACTACCCAAGTGAGCCTAAATAAAATCCAAATATGGCTAGATAAATGGAAAATAAAAGCAAATCAACATAAAATCAGTGCACTTTACATTTAAACTGAGAAACAATACGTGTCCACCAGTCTCTTTGAACAATATTCTTATACCTAAAAAAGAAAAAGTAAAATATCTAGAAATATATTTAGATAGAAGATTAAACTGGAGAAAGCATATTGAAAGCAAACAACAGCAGCTTTGAATAAAATTAAGAAATATGTATTAGCTGGCTACTGGGAAATAAATCACAATTATCTCTAAAAAAAAAACATATTGGTATATAACTCGTCATTAAAACCATGATGGGCAGACGGAATATAGATGTGGAGTAGAGCTGCAAAAACAAATATTTCAAGTGCTTCAGAGATTCTAGAACATATTTTTGCGGAAATCGTAAACGCACCCTGGTACATTTCAAATAATTTATTAAATAAAGACTTGCGAATTTCTTCTGTGCAAGACTGTAAAATAAACTATAGAGATTAGGTTTTGTAAATTAGTATAGCTTATCACTGGATAGACTACTTCAAGTTATATTTTCATCATAAATATTAGTTTTGCTTATTGTGTTGAAATGAAAATATAGTTTGTAAATAATAAAGGAAGTTAAAAAATAAAATAAAAGAAGGTATATTTATATTATTGAGTATTAAAAAAAAAACAATTTTTCGTATAAATTTGAGTTTAGTTCGTAACATTTTCCGTATTTATATAACATAATTTACAAATTTTCTGATAATATGACTTGTGTCTAAATAATTATGAGGCTAAATGTAGCTTAATTTTACCATTCTATACACAAGAATACAAATTTAATAAAAAATTAATATAAATATCAAACCTTAAAGTATACCTAAAGTACTATCAATCAAGATTTTTAGAATATTTTAGAATTTTACAGTTCCAAATTATATTGACGATACTTCAGTTTCGTTTCTTTTTCCCAAAAATTTTTTTTTTAAAAATGTATGTACCTATATATATATATACATTAATTTTTTGCTCATTAGTCATTACTCTGATCAATTAAATTAAGCTACTAATATATTAATTAAATGAAAAAATAAAATCAGTATAAATAAATTATTCAAATAAATGATGCAATCAAGATTTGACGTATGTACGCCTTTATCACAGAATTTATAAAAAAAATGAAATAAAAAAACAAAAAGCTTAAAAGAAAATTTCCCTTAGGAACAAATTTTTGTCCTATTTTGTTTTTTTTCTAATTTAATGTAGGAGTGAACAACATCGTCAATCCATTTTATTTTATTTCAACTCTCAATTATTATTACCAACAAAATATATAAGGCATAGTAATGTAAAATCGATTCAAATCAAAAAACAATAAAAATAGTAAAATGACATTTTTAACAAAATTAGATCAATTTTCTTTGATAATATTATATTTACATTTTTTTTTTTGTAGATATTAACATTTCAAAAATTCTTGAAATAACTCTCTAAATAAGGAGAAAGGACAAGCAACAAAATAATATAAACAAAAGAAAATTATATCTTTTTATCACAAAAAATAAAGTATGTATAAATAAAACAATAAAAATAAAAACTGAAACAAAAACTTATTTCCACCCCAAAATACAATATACAAACACACAAAAAAAATTATCGCAAAATTTAATGGGTCAATTAAATCAAATAAAATATTCTGTCAACAATTTTTTCTTAGGATATATACAAAATCGATACTAACTAACTAATACAAAATATAACAAAATATAAAAAAAAAACACCAAAAAAAAAAAAAAAAATAACATAAAATTTTTCTTACTAATGACACATTTCCAAAACAATCTGATCTCAAAAACGGAAATTCTAAAACTTGTTCAAATCTAATATTGTAATATGGTTATGCACACATATACATCAGCATAATATACATAATATACACCACTTACATATAAAACATTTACATAAATTCAACAACACAATGAATATTGTATACATTTTTATAAAGATACATTTTAAAGCTCAAAAATAGAATTAAAAAAAAAATGGAGAAGAGAAAATAAAACAAAAATAAAATTAAATTGAAATTTATAAATATTATCCTAAAGTTTTATTCAAAAATAAGAAAGGATAATTTTTTTTCTATATTTTAAATCAAGACCAAGAAGTCCCAGAATAAAAATTGAAAAAACAAAAAGAAAACGGAAATAGAAAAGCACGAATAAAATAATCAAATTTTTTTTTTATATTTTTGTAATTTAACATCTATATTAAATACAGGGGCACTTTCATTTTATTTAAATTAAAAATAATCCTGTTATAAACCATTTCATTAACTAAGTTGTATTTTTTAGTTCTCTTCTAATTTTCGATATTGTTTGTGGATCAATACGACGCTGTGGTTAAACTTTTTTTAAATAATTAAATATTTAGATTCCTATAACGGTTAGATAGATGAGATAATTGGGAATTCAATATTTTAGTTTTTTTTAACTATACCATGATATTTAAGGTAAGATTCCTCTAACTTTCAATGCATATAGTCTTCGACTGATATAAAAAAAGATATGTTCACGTTATTGTAAATTAACCTAGCCACCAATTAATGTTTTTGTTTTGTTTTTATATAATCAAAGACTATGTATTGCCCGTTAGGGGTTACGTATAGGCTTGATATACACAATCACATTTTTTCTTGTCGATGGGGAGTTCTATGTAGACGCTACCTTTTCAAATGTTTTCAAATGTTGTGGACACTATATAATTATTTTTTTATTGATTTATATTAAACAACAAACTCATAAGTAATTTATTTAAAAAACAAATATCATTTTAAGTCGTTGGTGTTGTTGCGGCAATTTGATAAATTAAAATTTTTGTATGTTAAAATGACTTATACATGGGGTGACATTTTAAATTTCTAACTGAAAATCAAAAGTGTTTTTTAACAAATATTTATTTGGCCACATCACCTTCTAAATATCTATCAGATTGAAGGATAATAATTTCTCCACATAAACTATGGTGGCCGAAAGAAGATCGCTTCTGTCACGGTAACTATATATTTGAGATGTTCAACGGTAGGAACATTAAAGAACCTTTTAATATTAAGAATAATAATGAAAATCGGTTGTGAAATGCTTCAGATATTTGTACCGTACTTTTTGAAATTTACAGACTGTTAGTGAAAAGGAAATTTCCTTTCAAAAATTGTGTAAAGTAAGTATGAATTTATTTGAAAATATTAACAAGTACTTAGTATTATTTATTTTAGGTTTCGTTATTTCTTACATGCTATGAGGGACCGAAATTAAAATAACTTTTATTTTTTTTATAAAGAAAATAAAGCCATTAAGAATGGCGTTATAAGGTATATCTTGTTTTGTATTTTCATATCTATAAATTGCGCTTGTTATTATATTATTGATAAATCATACAAGTTATAGTTCAACATTTTTTTTTTTTGGATTTAATGTTCAATATGCGTTGAAAATATTGTTCATAAAAAATGTAATAAATTTATGTTTCATACCCATCCCAAATAGCTCTTATTATTCTTGATTCACCCTGTATAATAAAATATTATGTAATTTCACCAAAACAATTAATTATATTTTAGTATTTTTAGTAATCTTTAAGCATAAATTTTGCAAACTCTACAATATTTATTTTATAATGATATCTCATTTCTGATCCGTCTGTAAAATATATATATATAAAAGTTAAGTTAAGATGCAATCTGTAGAATTTTTGTTTTTTTTTTTTCAAATTATAGATGTAATTAATTTAATTGTCAGGAATACCACTTTAATGTCTATAAGAAAATGAATTACCATTCAGACAGATTTAATTAATGTAGTTAATGAAGATAAAAATGATGATCTGGCACAGCATAAGCGCAAGCTTACAATCTAATGGTTTTGGTTTTTATTTCAATACCTGCATTTCTTGCAAAAAAAAATATTTTTGTATACTTAAATATTTCAATAAAATTAGCTATAACTCACTAAATAGTGAAAAATTGTACATTATTCTTGTAAGACAATAATCCGAGACCTAATACTCAAGATTTCAGGTGTTTTTATTTCTTATTGTTATTTGTTAGGGACGAAAAAAACCATGATGCACAAGCTTATTTGAACGCTTATTAAGCGACCTATTTCGTAAATGTGTTGTTATAAATTAACATTTGATACTTTAAAAACACGTGTTTATTAACAGTTGTTTGATTTTTTTATTGAACAATCAGAGTATACCAAGGAATAATGGACCCTTTTTTTTTGCAACACAGTTGTATATAATATAATAGATATTATTAAACTCATAAAAATGAATTCAATGGAATTTTGAAAATTGTTGGATTTGACATGGTTTGCTACTTATCAATTTGATTTTGGCTAAACATGTTAAATTGAATCAGTAATGACATAATAAATTTCTATAAATACAATTTAAATGTGGGAATAATATTTATAAAAATTTATATTTTTCGATATTTTAACGCAATTTTTTCGACTCAAACCTCCAAATTAGAATTTACAATAAATAAAAATCATCCGGTACCTAATATTTTATATATAACTACTTATATCAATAATACAAAAGAACTGAAATAAAATTTTAATACGATTTGTAGACAAAATGTTATCTAGCTATGCTTACACTACTAAATATAGATTTTGATAAGAATATATAAGAAACAAAATATAGATAGATAGAAAGAACATTAAAACAAAAACAAAAAAAAAATAAAAAGTCAAAATCTATTTGAAAAGATTTTCTCTTTAGTTTTTTTTTTTTTTGTTTATCCATATAAATGATAAATTTATTCATATTAGATATATTTTTATATATCAAATATATCCATACATATTCATATAGTTAATATCTACTCCTTTTTTTTAAACATGAAGAGTGAATATTTCCTAATTTTTGTTTTTCTGGAATTTCCAATTCCTATAATATAATTTTTGTTTTCGCTTTGCCTATTTCGCAGTACCTATTTTGCTTTTTCCGTTATACATATTACTATTATATACACATATATATATATATATATTATACATATTTTGGTTTCTCATCATTTTATTTTAAATAATTTTTTTTGCCATTTTATTTTTTGTTAATTCCAATATCCAATTTAATATTATAAAAGACAAACGACTGAATTAAATTGAAATAATAATAATAAAAAAGAAAAAAAACATGAAATGAGTTAAAATAATTTTTTTCTATATCTTATTAAATACAAATAAAGAAAATGTCCTTTATTTTCTTTTCAATTGTCTTAAGTCTAGATTAAAAGGTATAGAACATTTATATATGTTAGATGTTTCAGAAATGAATTTCAATACATATCTACTTGCATTAGAAAGTTAGAATTAGCAACCAAAATATATATTTACTAGTATAATGCCATTGGTAATCTAGTAAATTTTCGGTGTAGTTTAAAAAAGTATGATAAGTATGATAAATATGTAAAGTACATATGGATCATCTCCCATCAGAATGCATGAATATTATTTTCTCACTACATTTTACTCTTACCTATACACCTACTTCCATAATGCATTAAAAAAAAACATTGATTTATTTTCACAATTTGAACAATGTTCATTCTTTCATTCACAATGAACTGTTTTTTCATTATAATAATTGTTGTTGTTATAAATGGCTTCAGACAAAAACAAAATTAGTATATATCTAAGATATTGGAGGATCGTTGAATTCCTGACAGTTTCTACGATAATGTAACTTTATGCTATTAAAACACGTTGTATAGAATTTTATAAATTTATAAACCCTTTAAAAACACCTAAAACAAATTGAACAACACAACAACAAGAATAAATAAAGATTAGATTCTAGGTTTGTTTCTCATTTAAAATTATCTATATAATGGTTATGGATTTACGTTATTAGTTATTCATTAAATTTTATAAAACAATTTATAGAAAATAATTATAGCAGAAAATTTAACATAACTCTTTAAATATTTTAGAGCATTATAATTAAGACATTAATAATTTTGATTGCATATGTTCTATGTTCTACATTCATTTTTTGCGGTGACTTACTTATAATCAATTTGTTTATTTATTTATTTATAACAGTGGGATCTGCAGATAAATCTGCAGTTGGACTTCGAAATGTGGATTTCGAAATGTGGGCCTGTTATATATTAATTATTTGGTATATATATGTAAATATTGTATATTATATTATTTTTTATTTGTTTTATTATATAAATGATTATTAATTATGTATTATTATATTACATTAGTTTGAGCCGAGGTGGTTATATTGAAAATTACTTTCATCTTTTGGTAAACTTTCAGTAATTTTCATCATTTGAAAAATTTGTCGGTCCTTACGGGGTTTGAACCCGTGCTCCAAGGTTGTTACATTCCTATACTCGAGTGCTTTACCACTCGGCTACCTTGGCCACTACTCAATTTTTGAATATATTCACTTTTATTCACTTTATTCTGTTGTCTTCAGAAATTCTCATCTGATTCTCATAGTTTTATAGATTGCAAAAACTAGAAAAAGTATTTTTTTTTCTAAATTTCGGTGTTGACAATCACTTTTTGGTTTTGTGATCATGTTTATACTTACTTAAAACTCACAAATTAAGAATAAACACTCATAAACATTTATTGGGATATGACATAAGCATTTTCTATTTTATGTTATGTTATATTTATTGTAATTTTTATCGTATTTTTTCAATTTTATGCAGCCTTGATAAGGACATTTTTCAAGCGTAAGACCAACAAATTTTTCTCTGTACATTGGTATTTTCACTGCCTGTTGTTTTGCTGCCGCTCAAGTGTATATTGATATTTTTATTAACAGCTAAAGCTTGAGATGTTTGAATATGTGCGTTAAGGTTTCATTTTAAATTTGTTTTGAAGAGATATGTGTACATTATAAACCATAACGTACAACCAAAATATATTTTTTATTCCTTTGAATGTATAAGTTAAAAAAAATGTTCGAGAATATTAAACATTTTGTGACTTTTTTAAAGTAACACATAAAGGTTTTTTAAAAAAACCTCTGATATTTGTCGAACGAAAGGTGTTAAGGGTAACATAGAAAAAGCCAACAGGCAATAAAAATAAAAATGTACAGATATCCAATGTACAAAGTAAATAAAAACAATTTTTAAAACATATAAAATTTAGTTGATCATGCTGAATAAGTGTATTGTGAACATAATATAGCATTAAAATGTCGAATTTCAACCTATTCAACTATTTAGAAACAAAAACGAAAAAAAAATATGAGCTCTAACATCATTTCTTCATTTTTTAATAATACATATATATATATATATATATACACATTCACTTCCTACAATTTATTAATAAACTTTTTCAATTTTAATTTTGATATTCCAATTAACAAGAAATCTAATGTAGTCTCATATTTTCTTGAAACCAAAACTCTACACTAAATTCATATAAAAATTCTATATTTTTGTTTTTTTTTTTTTTGTTTTGAAGGATACAAAACTCATGTTTAAATAACCAGCATTTTATGTAGTAATGAAAATATTAAACAATATTTTTTTGTTTTGGTTTTTTAAAACCAACTCAACCCTCTTAAATATGTACACTTAATAAACATTAAAATATATTTTTAAATAGCACCACCTGGATTTAAATAACCACACCCTCACACAACATAATCTACAAATAATTTGGCAACATTTTGTTATTTTCTGTTTTGTTTTCATATTAAAAAAAAAACAAGAAACAGCATCTTGGAAGGATATATATAATGTGGTATATTACTAAGGATGTTATGTATGATAATTATACAATTATACAAAATAAAAATAGTTTCAAATTATTATATATAGATATAGCATTTTAAAAAGTTATCATAGGTACACCTATAAGGTATAAAAATAAATAAAAGCCTAATAAAAATTCATTAAAAATTCTATCAAGTTTCACTGTTCTTTTTAAATGGATTTGACAATAGTTTTTTGGGTGAGGAATATCTAGTTATTCTGATAATCCAGATTTATTTAGAAATTTTGAAAATCATATAGCAATAATTTCTTTTATTTTACGTATCCATTTAAGAAAATATTTAAATTACTACTATCATTTTAGGCAGTAGTCTACAATCCTTATATATATTTCTTTAAAAGATCTTTCATGGTTAATATATATATACATATACCGTACATGGAAAAACTTATATTGAAAAGAGTAAAAATAATCTAACACAACATTTGTTAAATAGATTTGATCGTACTTATTTTATTATTGAAATTGTTGTTGTTTGCTATTTGACACTATTTAAAAAAAAATTTTTTTTTTTTACAAACAGCCAAAGCGTTAGCTAGAAAAATGCCTTAAACTCAACTCTGTTTTTTTTTTGCCCCAATCAGCAATTTTAGTCAGATCATGTTAACCATTATTTGTCTTCTATTGTCAACTTCGGTTGTAGCATTAGATTTACGTATAAAATAGAAGGATGCCACCAGAGTACTGTCATCAGCAAAACTGTGGATTGAAGGTTGTTCGGAGTAATGCGTTGATCAAAAAATTAAAAAGAGAGTGGGTGAAAGAACAGGTCCTTACGGAAGACCAACATTTATAGTAAGTTTTTCAGACATGAAATCGTCGAACGATTCGAAAGGAAACCTTCAATCCATTTAGAAAATAAAGACCCTGAAACAATAGCTTGATATTTGGCTGTTAAAGCTGGATGCCAAATTCGATCAAAAGCTTTGGAAATATCTAAAGAGCAACAATATGAGCCTCACCAGAATTATGTAAAGTGATATTGAGCTTTTCGCAAAGGGAAGTCATCATGTCACCGGTAGATCTAAAATCATATGGTCTATCTGAGATTGTTGTTTTCACGATATTTCGAAAGTTTCTCATTAATTATACTTTCCATAACTTTGGAGAGAATCAAAACAATAGCTATAGGTCTATAGTTCGTGGGATCGCTTTTGTCAAGTTTTTTTGAAATTGAATGAACATGCGCAACTTTCCATTGACTGTGATATTGACCAGTCGAAATTGACAAATGGAGCAAGTTCCGCAGTGGCTTGGAAGTAGTGAATGCAGTTTTTTTTTTATTTATCGGGTGAGGCTCATTACAATTCCATCATCGTCAATCAGTGGAGGAAAAGAAGACTCAGAAAAATTGTGCATAACATTTTTAGTAAATGACCAGCAGGATTTGTTATTTTTCGGGATATTTCAAAAAAATTTCCCTCAACCGTCGGTTATGCATCAACTTTTGCTGATTGATGACATGTTTGCATGTATTTCTAGCAACATTGTAACACATTCTTGAGTGTCCAGATCTATCCAATTTAAATTTTTTGAAAGTTTCTTCTTTGTCTTTAACGACTTCAACTTCGATGGCTTCAATTAAACCACGAGGTGGCCTTCTTATTAGAACTCTTATACGAGTGTGAAATAAATGCTTTCATTCCAAGTGAGATTATTTTACTAATAATATCAGTGGCGAAGTCAACGTCTCGAAACTGAAAGCACATGGACCAATCAAATGTTAATAAAAATTTGTTGATAGCATCCTAGTAAGTGTGGAAATAATACCAAACTAGTTTTTTTTGGAGCAGACTTTTGGGTAGTGCATTTTTTGGAAGTTTGTAGATACGTAACAATGATCTGATCCACCCAAGGGAGTGTTTAGAGAAACGATATACTTTACAGACATTTGTGAAGTTAGAAATTGATCTAACAGATGTTCCGTATGGCCATTGCAATCAGGAATTCTTGTTGGTTGAGAATGATTATGTGAATTGAAAAAAAGTTCAACTGGTTTTCCTTTGGGGGAGTTGTGATTATAGAAAGTGAGCCAGTCCTTGTTGTGAATATTGAAGTCTCCGGCCAGTACAATCAGTGTAGTGTTTTTCTAAGATTTTATCAACTTGACTGGATAAGTTATTTAGTAGCACAACAGTTTACTGCTCATTTGTTTTGGGGGGATCTGTACAAAAAACAGAAATGAATGAAAATATATATTTGAATAAAGCATTGGTGCTTGCAAAATTCTGAAGAGTGTTGAAAGCGACTCTCAGATCTTACATATGAAGCTTTACCACGATGCGAAACGAAGACACAAGTGAATAATTAGGAATAATAAACGTAGCAAGTAACTTGCGTTTCACTAAGTGCCAAAACTACTGGGTTTTCGAACCGAAGATGGGCTTTATTGCCTGAAAGTTCATTGATAGTCAAAAATTTACTTTAAACATTAATATAAAGTTTAAGTTAATAAAAAATTAAAATAAGCTAATAAAAAAGAAAATTTACAAACATAATAAATAGTTATAATTTTTTTTATGTAAAACCTTTATTTCGTAAAAATGGTTCTTATTAAATTTTAAATTACACTAAAAATTTGAATAAAATATTCCAAATTAATCAAAATTTTCGAATTCCTTCTAATTTCATAATGGCACTTTTTAATTAGAATTTCATCAATAATTCAACAATACTCTATTGAAAGTGAAACTAGTAACTTAACTAAATTTTACATTTACATCAGAGCTATATGAAAAATATCTGAGAAATTTAGTACTTTATTACCATCCAGTGCGGAATATTGTAAAATAAAAATAAATAAAGAAAACAAATTTCATATGTGTGTTCAAGTAAATAGTAAATTGTTATTGTAAAACCCTTAACAAAATAAAAATAAAATAAAAATAAAATAAAAATAAATAAATATAGAAATTTTAAATCCAGATGGTTCATTTCATATTTGCACATACCTTGACATAATTTTTTTTTACTTTTTCATTCTTATTATTTTTTAACTTCGATTTATTCACATTCACTAGATTATATATATATGTGTATATGGATGTTATTTAATGTATAAAAAGGATTTTTCAGTACATATAAAAATAATAATATTTATAAGTATATTAAATATGTACTACATATATATATATATGTATATAATATAAAAAGAGTATCAATTGCTTTTTCGTTTTTTTATTTTTCTTTTATTACATAACATGCTGTTAGCATAATTATTTAAAACAAAAACAAAAAAAAATTTAGTTATTTTAACATTTAAATGTTGTTATAACAATTGTGGCATTTATTTGAACACAAAGAAAATGTATAGAGAAGATGGAAGGAGGTATTATTGCCTTAAAAAAAATACATAACCCAATAACTTAAATAGTTAATATAATTGCAGTTATAAGTTATTGAATTAGTATTAAAATGTTCAACTGAAATAATTTATTTTCTTAAATAGAAATACATAAAATAAAAGAAATTAATTTTTAATGTCTGAAATCAAGGTCCTTAAAATAGTTATCGTTCTATGAATTGTATATTATTTATTTTTATTCAAAAATTTATACAGTTTTTCTTTTTAATTATTTTGAATTGTTTTTCAAGGGTTATTATTTTGTTTTAGTAAAAAACTTGGATTTCAACTTTTAGATATAAAAAATATACGTATACTTAGAATATTTTTCTGAGAACAAATAAAGAAATAGATAAGAAAATCGACTTGGGAAGCTGCACCACCAAAAAATATAGAAAAACTTGAAAGATGTCCAGCTTTTATCAAAACCAAAGTTATTGAAAAAAAGGGTCTACGGCAAATATGGTAAACAACTAGGTGTGCCAGTGATAAAAGAAAACGTAACAGGGCCACAAAACAATAAAAAAACTACTCAACAATGCTAAAAATGAAGCAATTCAAGAACATCTCCGTAACTTAGCACAAGCAACAGAAGCTACGGATTATCCCTTATGTGAGTGACAATCCTAACACCTTCATTAGGTTGACAAGGTATCGTGTACCTTCATATATTTTGTATGAAAAAAATCTTTTTTGTACCTATATATTGTAAATATTCAAATTTACGTATGTGTATTATACATATGAATATACATTTATAGATTTGTAATAAATCTATATTACAAAAAAATAAAATAAAAATAAAATAAGCATTCACATCTACCATTTATAATAATATGCACTCTATATTTATACACGGATTAAGTTTTTTTTATATTAATATTCTAGGAATTATCTTCGTTAAAATTATTCTTATTTTCGTGCCTGAATAATGCGATACTTGAGGACGAACCCGTTTTACACAGTATATGACAGCAAAACCTGAGAGATATGGTATAAAAAAATTCTAGGCTTGTAATGCTAATACTTCTTACCCATTAAGAGAATTGATTTATACAGGAAATGGAGATGGAGAGCAGCAGATGGAGAATTTGACGAATGTTGTTGTAAAAGCAGATAGAGAATGTGACGAATATTTTTTTTTCTTCAGGTTCTGGAAGAAATGTAACAATGGACAATTTCTTTACATCATTACGATTGGCCCATGTAATCAGTTCATGGATATAAGATTGGTTGGAACCGTTCGTAAAAATAAGCGATTTTTTCCAGCAAATATGCAACCACATAAAGACAGAGCAGTTTTTTCAACAAATTGGGCATTATTGTGCTATATGTACAAAAAAAAGCAGTTGCCATGGCAGGTGTTGGTGTTGACAATATGGAAAAGTTATTGGGTGAATATTCTGTAAACCGAAGAACCAATCGTCGGCCACTGGCATTATTTTACAATATGGTTGAAATTGCTGGACTGGCAGCATATATATAACAAAATAATGGCAATATCTATAGAAATCCATCCATACAAAATGTATAGAGGTACACAGGTACCTCGTCACACTTGTGAAGGTGGTTTTTCAAAACAAGAGTAGATCTCGACTTATATTGATTATAAAAATCCAAATCATTTCAAATTAGTAAATTTACATCTTTTTAGGAGTTGTCAGGGAGTTTGACCTCGTTAGTCCTTCCAGAACCTTTTTTTTGTAGTTTGAAAATGCAAAAGGTACCCGGGTACCTCGTCACTCACATAAGGGTTATTCATTGTTGAAAGCTATCAAAAAGCTGAAACAGCCACAGCAGTTCAATCCACCAATACGAATTAATAACCAGCATTGGGCACGTAGTAATGAAGAAAAGGCAGAAGGTTTCACAGAGCACCTTAAGGAAGTATTTAAACAATTTCCATCAGAAAGCATAAACGTGGATATAGGAATATATAATTTCCTCACCACTCCACTTCAAATGGATTTACCAGAATTTTAATATGGGCGAAATAACCTCAACTATTCAAAATAATATCAAAACCGAAAAAGCCCTAGGTTATGATCTAATTAGTGATAAAATATTGAAAGAAGTGCAGGAAGAAGATTATAAAATATTGATGTATATTATGAATGTTGTTCTAAGATCTGGCTACTTCCCATCCCAGTGGAAAATTGCTGAAATAATACTTATACCAAAACCAAGCAAGCCAAGTAAAGAAATTACATCCTATACGGACCGATTAGCCTACTACCGTGCTTATCAAAACTAAACTTTGAAAGACTATTCTTGGAAAGATTAAAACCGATTTTGGAAAAAAGCAAAAATGTTCCGGAGCATCATTAAGGAGGAGATTAGAAGCATAAGCGGAAAGTAATAGATAAGATTAGTAGCACATCCAAACAGACTGGCAAGCAGCTTGTTGGCTGCAAGCGATGTAAATCGCCTTAAGCGTCCGAGAATCCTGCAGATACTTAATAGACAATCAGAATAATCAAATGAGGTCGAGAAATACAATGGAGTACTGGGTTATCTCATCTGCTAGTCAGTTCAATTTACCTGCATAAAAAATGTCATACAAACTACTGAATGTCTCTTTCAGAGACAGAGTGTAATATTTCATTGGGAAATAAATAAATAAAAACAAACAAAAAAACAAGTTTTATCCTCATTTTATCACAGATTCAAATTATCTTATTATGATTATATATTTATATTTTACATTGCAATCATGGATTTGAGTACCTGAAGATCCGTGATTGATTAGACTCAGGACATTATATAATTATATGTTGGATAATTTTTGTATTTTTGGACAACCCTGTCGCCAGGTATATCCAAATCTACTTCTACAGTATTTATGTATGTATTATTAGGTTATGAATTTCGGATAAGAATACCACCTTCCATCTTCGATCTATATTATATTTGTATACAAATACAACAATTGTAATCTAGATACTTGATAACTTCATTTTTTAATTTGACTCATTAAGTCCATTTCTTCGAAAAAATACCGTTATTATAGTTATTATTAACACAGTTACCGCTAGTACTAACTGGAAAATCTAAAATGGTACAAAATAAATTGTTTGAATCCTCATTTTAAAAGTCCTATACCACCTCTCAAAACTAAGTCATAATTCAATTCATAAGTATAAACTTAAAAACAAGGAAAAAATTACTTCTAAGCATATCTTGAAAACCGTTCAAGCATGAACTCAAGTTCCACGAGAAAGTTTATATATGAAAATCTATGCAATGAAAATAATATCAGTGCACTAATGTATAAAACACACTTAGTAAGTTTTTTTTTCTTATACACAAACCTTAATGGTTACGCCAACTGATAAAATTAATTCAAATTTATTTAAATCACTTTCATAATAAAAAAAAATTCTAAGTAAGTACTTATCAAATTGTGTTTTTTCGTAGAAATAAAGCTCTGTTGAGCTATTTTTACCTTTTCATTCCTTCTTAAAACTTTTTCAATTCTTTGAATATTTTTAAAAAAGTTCTTTATACCTTGAGCCAAGTTTAACCTCATTTAACAATAAAAAATATAATATTTATTTTAAAGGTGATCTAAAATAACCTCTTTTTTTCATTATAGAGGCAAAATAAACCATTTTTTTTTTTTAATTTCAAATTAAGTGAAAAATTTTCTATTTTAATGAAATTACCATTCGAGGACATTCACTCTAATCAAATAAACATAATAAAAACATTTTAATTAGAATTTTAAGAAAAGCTGAAAGCAATTACCCAAAAATTATGTTCAAAATAATATTTAATATTCATATTGAATTTTATACAAATTTATAAATAATTTAAAGGATAAAATCATGATACATAATAATAATTATTGTAATGATGGGTAACAAACAAAATAAGCAAACAAAAAAATATGTAGTTTAATTCGTATTAAATTTCAAAATATGTATATATATACATCTGTATCAGGACCGGCGCTATTCAAAAACCACCAGTGTTGGCTGCAGTATACTGATGCTTCGCGAATATTAATAATAACAACAAAAACTATATGGCTACAACTAAATACAATACTTTTTTTTATGGGGGAATTCTATGTGAGAGCAAACTCTTAAGATCTATTGTAGTTCCCCGTTTTTTATCTTAGAATTGTATCAATTTCAGAATCAGGCGATGTGTATTCCTGCAAATATGTATGTCTTTTACGAACTATAGCGACGAAAACGAATAGAATATCAAATGTGCTCTGACATTAAATCTAGTCTCCTTGATCAACTGGTTTAATCGGTGAATGCTGTGTTTGAAATAGATTTTAGACTGCGTTAATCCTTGGAAACTATCCCATATGTTTTGTTTCTGCAGTCTCCCCCCTTTAGGTATACGTTTGAAAGAGAAACACTTGACTCTGTCCCAAAAAAAATGACTCTTCGCGCCTGTTTTCCAAGAATATCTGCTTCTTGATTACTTCGTATTCCTTCATGCAAAGGAGTAAGCATAGGAATAACTCTGTTTCATTCTACTAGCATTATTCATAACGCCTATAAAAAAGCGTTGATTTAAAAATTGGGGAAGCCAGAGCTTTGCAAGCAGCTTGGCTATCTGAAATTATGTATATGATGGCAGCTTTGTGTCCACTTTTACTGCATTGTAATACCGATATGTCAATGGCATAGGTTTAAGCTTCAAAAACAGTGGTATATCTGCCAAGTGCCGTGCTAAATCTTGACAGAGTCAATATTATAAGATATTAAACGAGTCATTATTACGACATTATGAGATTCAATATAAGATGAGAAATTATTTTTTAGTTTTTCACTTTTCTCAATTAAAAATGAGATAGTAAAATCAATTGATATCTCTATCCTTTTTGGACCTTAGTCTCTGAAATTTCAAATTATTTGGTTGAAAAAAATAATTTCAGAACTGTCCAGTTGTTTCAAATTCCTTTGCACTCTACTCTTTCAAGTCAACCACTAGATTTTACACTAGATTTATCACATGTCAAGTCAATCACTATATAAGTCTATCTCTTTTGATACTCAACTCATTGTTTTATTCTTATGCTTAGAGAAAAACGCTGTAATGTAAGGGTCACCAATGTATAACTGTACATCCTGATCTAAAATTTTCTTTTATATACAACGAAGACAATGTGGAGATGAAGAAGATATTAGTTTTGTAATTTCAGAACCAGATGATCTCATTTGATTCTCGTATTAATAGATAGAAATTTTCCTTTATGAATTTAGAAGTTGTACATATTTTTCTATACACGACTTATTTGAAAGACAGGTACAAAAATTAGTAAATAATTACTCAGTATAATATTTTGAAAAAACTTCATATTTGAGTTTTTGGGTTCCTGTCACTGCTTTTCACCGAAGTGGAAAGTTTTACCAGGCATTATTAGCGTATTAATATATTAGATAACATGGTGACACCTTGTTAAATTAATTATTAAATATTACTATTAAAATTTAAGCATATTAGTTTATATTTTTAATAGTCACAAATACCAACAACAACAATAGTCACAATTTGGGGTATACCTTAGGTCACAAATTCTAATCAAATTCTAATTTTTTTTTTCAACAATTAGAAAATTGAAAAAATAGAAATTTTTTTGCTTGCTGCAGCTCGACAATTCTATATGAGGCCCTGCTTTGATATCTTTACACATTTCCATATTACATTATAATGTCAAATCAATAAGTTTTTTTTTTTTTTTTTTTTTTTTTTTTTATATTATAGCCAAAACTTAGGTTTTGAACCTTTAAGTACTTGCGTACCGTTGACTATTTGAAAAAGGAAAGGATAGTTAGAGGAAAGGAAAGAAAAAGGAAGAAGAAAAGTTTTGTGGGAAAGAGCGAACAATGTTGTTAATATTCGTCTTAAACCTCTGTAAGTCATAAATAAAAAATCCTTCTCTCATTGGGAATGCTTCGATTGGGACGCGGTTCCACAATCGGGATGTTCTTACTATAAAAGAATTTCCATAGCCGGACTTAAACCATCTCGGAATTTCCACTGTGAAAGGGTGGGCACTTGATGCCTCTCGTGTTGTGCGATTGAATTGCTTAAGAGGAGGAAGAAGTGATTTTAATTCCTCGGAACAAGTGCCAACACCAAGCAGATATCTATAAAATAGAGTAAGTGCTCCAACAATACGACGATGACCAAGTGGTATAAGGGATGAGGTCACATTTATGTCGCCTATAAGACGAATGGCGCGGTTTTGAACTTTGTCCAAAAAATTTAAAGCGGTTTTTGGTGCACCTGCCCATAAATGTGAGTTATACTCGAGCTTGGGTCGTATATATGCTTTATAGATTTTTAAAAGGTCTCGAGATGAAAAATAAGTTTTGCAGCGGCTCAAAAATCCTAAACATTTTGCGGCGCTTTTCGCAATATCGAAAATATGCTCATTCCAGTGCATATTTTGATTCACTCGCATTCCGAGAATGTTCAGATCTTTGAGTCGCTGGATACCTTCATTTTGAAGCCGGAGAATTGGTTCGAATGTTGTTAGCTTGTTACTAACAAAACAGCTTTGAGTTTTTGAAGTGTTAAACTCGACTCTGTTAGCTTTACCCCAGTCGACAATTTTGGCAAGGTCGTGATTGAGCGCGCCGGCCATCATTGTTCTTTTGGAGGTGACTGCGGAAGCTGTAGCATTAGTTTGTTTTAGAAAATCATATGATGCTACTAGAGTGCTGTCATCAGCAAAACTATGGATTGCATTGAAAGTTAATTTGAGAAGGTCATTAATGAAAATGAGAAATAGGGTGGGGGAAAGGACAGAGCCTTGTGGAACACCAGCATTGATTTGAAGTTGGTCGGAAAAAGAACCGTCAACTGAAACTATGATAGATCGATTTAAAAGAAAACTTTCAATCCATTTAGAAAAGGTTGAACCAAGGCCTATAGCGTTGCATTTTGCTATAAGTAGATGGTTATTTAATATAATGATGGTGGCACAAACGATATTAATACAAAAAACAATATGCTTATTTGTAAAATTATTCTGCCACCGACGCCACTGGTATTATAAATAAATACGTAAATATTAAAGATGAATATAAAAATAATTGTACATATCTATACTTATATATGTACATGATATTGGGATGTGACGTAGTATATATATATATACTAAAAAGGTAAAAATAATCCTTTTTCTTATTATATATTTTAAAGATTTCTTCCTATTTTAATTTTTTTTTTAATATTTCGTTACCGTTCTTTTTGTGGATGGCTTTCTTTATAATTTTGGTTTTTTCGTTAAGATTTTGTAAGTACAAAACTATATAATTTTAATTAACATGCAGTAGTGGTAGAGACTCTTAATATAAGGTAACCATAATAATAAGTTATTTGTCTTATTTAAAATAAAAAATAAAGGATATAAATACAAAATATGTATGTTGTTTCTAAAATGAACCTTTGATTGGGAATAATATATGCAATGGATTTCTTATTCGGATATAATGTCAAAAAAACTACACATAAATTGTGACGATGAAGAATAAATAAAAAAATTCACGTATTTCCAGTGAAATTTTATTTTGTATATAAGTATATAATATGTATATATATATATATACTAGGCTATAGTATAGCAATATCTGTATCTATTAATTATTGGTTCTAGTGCGTTTAGAATATAACCACACATAAATCTAAGATGACTTACGTTCATTATATTGTAGTTGTGTGTATTAGTGTTATACATAAAGCGGCCCATCTTTTATTCTATTAAATACCGCGTTTATATGATAATTTGAAAGCTCGACTCGAAATCAGCTTGAATTTACTTATTTATTTTATTTATTTATTATTTATTTTCAAGTATGTATCTTTGCCCAAAGAAATTTCTATTATTTCTAGGCTATATACAAAATAATGTTATTCAAAAATATAATATAATAGCATAATAATAAAATTACAAAATTTTAATTTAATAACAAATTACAAGATAAGAAAAAAATGACCAATAAGAAAATTAGATCATAAAATAAGCGCTAAATATGATTAAAAAAACTTTAAAAAAGAGCAAAAAATGAAAATAATAAAATTAATACAAAATAACTAAGTAAATAACAATTTAAATCGCATTAATAGTATATATACATACATAATTTTTATATTGAGAGATTTAATTTACTTTTTAATTGAGTTATATCAAAGACAATAAAACAAGAAAAGAAAAAAAATATAAACAAACGAAAAATATTTTTTGTTTTGCCAATGTGAATCCCAATAATTTAGTTTTTAGTAAAATTTTTATTTGTTGGTAACGAAACAATCCACGTTAATTATGTAAAATGAATTTAATATTGACATAGTTATTGATTGATCAATAATATACTATTATTAAGTACAATGAATGCATTTTGTTTTGTCTAGCCAGTTGTGTTGATATAAAATTTCCCTTTTGTTGTTAGTTGGTATTAATTCTGCCATTTTTTTTTTTGTATTCTAGCCATCGTAGCCAACTTTTTACTCAGGTGGAATGTATGAACATTCGATTTTGATTGTGGGTTTACCCCAAGTGAGCCTTAAAATTCAAATATTTGCTCTAAGCATTAATTTGCTACTTTGATATTTAGATTTGGTGATGAAGAGACGAGCGGAACGTTAATATTCTTAAGTTCAACATTCATTATTATATTATATTGTTACTTGTTATAATTATGAGAGTCTGGTTTGGGATCGATACGGAAACATTTGATCGGTCGCTGACCCAGATGCGCAACTGTCAAGTTCCTATTCAAGTGCTTACATTACCTCCACGTCGTTACCCCTGGGAACTGTCTTACATAGCATCCGCTGGTAAACAGGCCAAAATCGTAAGTACACCAAAATTCTCAAAGGTTTGCGGTTGGCGTAAGACTGACTCCCTTATGCGTATAAATTACATAGTTTTGAAAGACGCGATTGAAGCCTCGGATACGATGGAATTTAGAGTAAACAGATTCGGCAAACGTTTAAAGGACTCCGGTTTAAGAATTTGCAGTTTGAATGTAAGAATCATCTCTTGTTATCTCATGTTATAATTATCCGCTTGACTCACTATACTAAATATCGTCAACGAATAAATAATATTGTGCCTCAAAAACAATTTGTTATATGTTATCAATGTATGATATAAATTGGTTTTACATTTTGTAAAACCATAACTGGAACTTCTTACTTTTAATTCTGGCTGGGGACGAAGAAACGTCAAAAACGTTGCCAAATTCAACAAATTTAGAAATTCCGTTTGGTAGCTATCAGCTTTATTTTCTTTGAACTGTATCGTCGTTATTTAAATTTTACCATTTAAGTTTTCAAAAATTCTTCCTTCCCTAAGATAAGGTAAGTTCCGGACAAATTTATGTAGGAATTACAATCGAAGGGAAAAAAGTGTTTGTTTATTTTAGAAACAGTTTTTAAGTAAAAATTTTCAGTTCAGATTTTACTCGTTTAATTTTTGAAATATTACTAATTGATGCTAGAAGTTGAGTTGTATAACAAACGAACCTGTCAGTACTACGTTAATCCTCATGAATAAGTTTGCTAAATTTCAAGAAATCATCTTTAAAACTGTGAACGTGTATGCGAACACACTAACAAACTTCACCTTTAATAGAAGATTAACCTTTATAGTTTAAAATTTTGGCCAGCATGTTTTTTATACGTAACCTTCCTAATCCATCCTATCTGTAGTAACTCATTGATTTTATTTCCCTAATCAGTTTAATATATTGGTCAATTAGATAGATTTGTAGTTTAAAAGATCTGTACAAAAAAATCATAAATGAAAATTATTTGTCCTTTGAATCAGTCACCGAAAATCAAATTTCTGAATTTTACCGTTCGTGAAAAAATATTCGTTGATGTATCTCAAACTTTTTAAACATTATTTTTAATATTTTTACCACTAAAACAAATATGAACATATGGTCACTTTAATCAAAGAAGAAAAAGAAGAAAAAAATTTACATTTACATTGAATTTGTTAGTCCTCTAATATTATAGTAATCTAGATACATATATAGAATAAGGATAACATGTGTTAAGATGAAAATGAAATTCTAGTAAAAGCATTTTTGAGTTTTATCCCAAAACAGGATAAATATAAGTAAGTAATATTATATAAGTAAAAAAAAAAAATTATAAATGCAAAAAAAAATACAGTTAAAAGGATATTCTTTTACTTTTCTATATGCCGTACATGTAATTATATATATATACATATCCATTTATAAACGTATCTACTCGTAACATACATACAGTCAATATCTTTGAATACATAAATATCAGCAAATAAATTGGATATGTTTATGCTGATACTATAACTATATGGCTTCATATGCACATAAATATATGTATATATGTATACACAAATGTAAGAACATGTACCATTAGCATCACTATCATCTTCATAATCAAAATCAACATCATTATTATCATTACAGTCAGTCAGAGAGTCATCATACAGCAATCAACCGGGCAGGAACATGGATAAAAGAAATAAGAATTTTCAAAAAAAAAAAAAAAAAAAACAATTTTAGAATAAAGTAAGAAAAAACAAGAAAAAAAGGACACAAAAAAAATAACTGCGAAGGAATTTGTTAAGGAGATTAAATTAAACAGAAAATGATGTGGTATTTCTATGAGAAAATATCTTTGTAATGTGATTTTCTTCCTTTAATACAAATTTCGTTAGTGTTTTCGTGTGATTCCTTTTTTTTTACTCTCTCTATCTTTTTTACTGTTTTTACAATAATAAATGTAAGTTAAGTTACGTTGATTTCTTGAACCTTGAAATGCCTTTTTTTTTTTTTTTTGGTTTCCTTTCATTTTGCAAATATTTTACTTTTTTTTTCTTGTTATGTTTGTTTTTTTTCATTTCAAGGATTTCGTTATTACTACTACTTTACTACTACTAATTTTACTGCCACTGATTCTATTGTTTTTCGTAATGTTGTATTTTTGCCTTAAAATATTATTTCATAACACTGTTGGTTGTGTCGCCTTTGTGTCACTCCAAAATCAGTAAACAAGGAAAAAAAAATCCCAGAAAAACAAAAACAATAAACAAAAAAAGATGCCTGAGGATTTTTGTCATTAAATAATTATAACGTAAAATGAGTTTAGTCAATTTAATGAAATTAAATATTTATAGAGATAGGTTGTTTTGTTATTGGGTGGTGGTTGAAATTGTCCTGAATTTGTATTGTTTAGTTTTTATAAATAGAGGCTGACCATTCTCAAAAAAGATTACGATTTAGGATAAATAAAAAAAAAAAAAGTATACAAGAAATGATAATAAAATGAAAAAAATGATGATAGGTCTGGTCAATTTTGGAATGTTTCTACTTAACTGATAATTTTATAAAAGTTATTGTAATATCTATTATATTTTAAATATACAATGGATTCAAGCTATACTGAAAATCTATTTTCCTATACAGGGGTTGTAAGAACCATGAAAGAACTATGTCAAATTTGTCGGAGCCCCTTATGCACTAAAATAATGTCTTTTTACTAATATTTATTAAGGTCAAAACAAAAATAATTACAAAAATACAAAAATTAAACAAAATTCTCTAACATTCTGGGTAGAACGATGGGAATTCTGGCAACTGGGATGAAAGAAAAAAGCTTTATCGATTTTTCAAGTTGGGCCTAAATAGGTCTACATTCCGGATGAAAAAGGGTCTAAAAGTTTAC
Organism: Argyra leucocephala; assembly: GCA_963942445.1. Lineage (NCBI taxonomy): Eukaryota > Metazoa > Arthropoda > Insecta > Diptera > Dolichopodidae > Argyra > Argyra leucocephala. The sequence continues at coordinate 91,080,850 of OZ012680.1, forward strand.
CTGCACATTAATATGCATTTAAAATTGTATAACGCTGGGTGGCGCAGTAGGCCTTTCAATCTAATGGTTCCAAGTTTGATTCCCGATGAAACAAACAAACATGTTTTATGGGGTTTTCGACCTGGGTCCAGTACCCTTTGTCATTGGGTACAAAATAAATAACAAAAAATAGTTGAGAGTATAATCTGGTAACAACTTTAATAAAATGGAACTACAACTATTCAAGAACGCTTGCTCCCTGACAATGTAATTTTCCACATAAATAAGTTGATAAACCAGTAATTTGATAATTAAATACTTGAAAAACCTTATAGTAAAATGTAGTAAAATTAATGGAGTAATTAAGCACAAAAGGTAATTCTAATTAAGTTACTGTCAAGAACATAAAACAAAAAACAGAAATTCTTTAATGAAAACTAGCTTGAGAAAACTGGACAATTATTAGTTTGGAATAATTTAAAGTTGAAAAAAAATATCTAATATAAAAGATACAAATTAAATATAATTGTTTAGAAAAACACGATTAAATATGAAAGCTTTAATCTTTAACGTTGTTCCTGTGTTATTTCAGCCGAAGTCCACCTAAGCTTGACCTTTACCGAAGTAAAACGAATTTTTATTTTATCTATGACGAGCATATTTTAAATTTTCAAATTATGTCATTTAAAATTTCCAGAGGATTTGAGATCGTATTTGGTATAATTATTTCAATAAATTAATTTTATTTTCAGTAAAAATTTTTGATTCCTGAATAGTACATTAAAGAAAATTTTATCATAAGCTGGTGTTGTAAGGCAGAATTACATTCATTCATTTTTGAAATTAAATTAAAATGCTAAAAAGAATTGAATTAACGATTTATGGTCTATTTTGAAGCAAATATGATCGAACAATCTTTTCATCAAATACAAAAAAAATCCAGTTTAAATTAAAACTTAAGAATGTCCCACCCATTTATTGCAATATGAATACGCCTATACAAAAATGTCGCATCTACATATAAAGGCATAATATGATATCAAATCTATATTTAAATTTTTTAGCTAAAACTATGGAATAAATTAACTGCTTGTTAAATATCCTGAAAAGGATTTGATTAATCACAAAATCCTAAACGAACTCCGAAATAAGCATTACAAACTTAAGATCAAATTTATTATATTATTTCAAATTAAACTGTGTTAGTTACAAAAATAAATATTTTGTCATTTTAACTTTTTTTTTGTTTTTTTTAATTTTTGTTTTTTTATAGAAATTTAAGAATAACTAATAATATTTTCAGCTATTAATAAAATACTTTGGGATGTAAGTACTAGTTATAGATTTAAAATGAAGAAATTTGATATTTTTTCAGGAACCCCATAATTTTTATATTTTTTTTTATTTCAATGATTATTGCTTATGTATGTACATTGTTGTATTTAAAATTGCGTCAATGGTATTAAATAAATAAAATTTTTGATTAATTTAAGAAAAATATGACGTAATCTTATTTAATTATATACTTATTTTTTAGACCACATTGTTTATAAATTGGTAAAATGTTAAAAATACAAATTAAAAGCTAGAATGTATTTTTTTTTTTTTTTAATTTTTATGGTATTTAAAAACTCAAAGAATTTGGAATAATTTGGGGTAAGTATTTAATTAAATTAAAAATATTTTTTAAAATACGTTATTTTATTTTAAAAACCAACATTCTTTAAAAAAAACCGTACTAATTTAATTTCCATTAAAGTTCTACAGCGTATTAGTTCTGTGTGTTCTGTAATCCACTTTTTGTGAAATGAAATGGTGAATGTGAAATTTGGTGTTCTGGAATCCGAACTCGTTAAATTTTATCAGATTCAATTCACTCGTACTTTTAATTGTGAATTGGTAATGAAAAAGCGAATTTGTAGTCTTTTGGGAAAAATTAAACAATGTAGGTATTTAATTATAGAGATTTTATAATATTTTCTTAAATTTATAAATATATTTGAAATATCATACAGATAGGGAGAAAAAAAAAACAACAGCTAACAAACATATAATAGAAGCTTTGTGACAGCAAGTTACTATTTTATAAATTATCATAATATATATTTAATTCAAAACACAATTGTCTTTTCGATTTAATTGCTGCATATTATTTAAATTTTAGAAACTGAGATCCTCTCAACCTAATATTAAAATATTGACCAATACATCTTTGATAAATTTCTCCACTGTTTGCTGCTTACTGATGATCGCAATATATTACCGGTAGCTAAAGGTGCACCCAGATTACTCCTTTTCGGATGTATTTCTACGATAGTACCCCATCTAGCAAGTTGAGCTGCATTGAACTTACCCAGAACCACACTGTGTCCTGCCACTCATCGTATTCATATGTTGAACCGATCCGCTAGTTCGTTCCGAGAACTACGACAGACCAACACGGGTTTTTAATTGATGGTTACCGATTCCAGTGCTATAATTGCAACCTGACGACAGGCTTAACCAGTAGCTACAAACCCGAACGTATCCTCGACTTTATGCTTTTGGGTGTGGAATTACCTGAAGTTTCCTCCTGAGATCCCTTAGGCAGCAATTAACTACTCTCAGTAAGGTTCTTAATCCACTTAATTAAATCCTTTTCCGGAAGATTTTAAACTTTTTTTTTTGGTATCAGTACAATGACCCTTAAATGTGATGAAGCAAATAGTTCCGAAGTCCCAGGATATATATTCTAGAAAAAATGAATACCCTGATTTCGAAAGCAGCTCCTAAATCACAGATCCCTACTCTACCAAACAAAAAAACTAAATAAAAATCAAAAACAGGCATATAGACACGCTTCCCAAATATATCTTATAACGCCTTATAACGCAAAATCCAATAAAATGTTTTCTCTATTTAATTTGATTTTCTAGTAATATGATAACCATTTTTGTCTACTTTTAATAAATTTTAAATTTCAGAATTACTGAATTGAATTGAATTAAAACGACATTTTACAAAATGAATTTGAAAATTTTCGAAATCACATGAAATACAGAACACCAAACTTCATTCCGAATCCATTTTGAGTGGATTACAGAACATGTCTGATATAATAATTCATAAATTATTCTTTTAAAAAGGTTACAGCTCTATGGTTTTCCTTCATTTGGTTTATTTTTAATTAAATTCCTGGTGCAAGGCCTTACACACAATTTTACATGCCCATGCCTCAATTTTTACGACAGAGACTTAAATAGTATCATTGTTATGTGAGGTGGGGTGTTTAAGAGTAAAAATGAACAGTCAATTAGAAGTACAAAAGCAAATAATAAAATTGTTTCAAGAAAATTGGCTTCGGACGTATGCATATACAAACATATAGGCCGGCTTTTAATTTTTCTGGATATAGTACAGCTATTAGTTTTTGAAGTGTTAAACTCAAATTTGTTTTTTAAGACACAATTAGCTATTGCGACCAAATCATGATTGAGGGAACTAGCCACGATGGAATATTTTGTTTGATACAGCGATAGATGTAGCTTCATATTTTTTATGAAAATCGTAGGAGGCCACTAGTGTTGTCGTCTGCGAAGCTGATTGAATTGAAAGTGAAATAGCGTTGGTGAAAGAACTGATCCTTGGCGAACACCAGCGTTTATCTGGAATTGATTGGACTTAAATCCATCAACAATACAAGTTACAAGAAGAGAAACTCAGGCCATACTCGATCGAAACCATTCGAAATATACAGAGCCAAAATATTTTGCTTCACCCGAATTGTGCAAACAGACATTTAGCTTTTCGTCATTAAATGACGTCGAGGATAATACCTTGGCTGACTAAATATTTGGTCAGCTTCTTGTTTATTATGATCTTCATTACATTTTTTTCTAATGGTATATACCTTATTTCGGGAATGCCTCATACAAAAAATTTAATAAATCAATCTGGCATATAATTAAACATCAAAAAAATTATTATTTATAGAATTTAATGAACTGCTGTTTTTTCAATTTCAATAATTGTAAACAATTTTTTTTGTTTTATTTTTATTTTAAATACCATTTATGACAGTTATTTCAATTTTTATTTTTAATATTATGAAAATAAAATTTCCTTATAAAAGGAAGAAATAAAATTCCTTACGATAAATCTGAATTGTATTTATATTATTCTTGGAAATTCATATTATTGTTGACAACTTATTGTTGAAAATAAATCCTGATAAACACTTACCTGAAATAAAAAAAAATAAGAAAAATAAATTTAAAATATTGATTAAAATATGTATATATGTACGTATAGTTATTATTTTATTTAATAAAATTAATGTAATTTTGTAAGTTATAGAAATTTATTCATAAAAAATGACTAAAAAAAAATAATTAATATAAATGCTAAAACAAACCGCATTCTAGTAGACTTCAATAGGCTTGACATATAATTTCGGAATCAGATTTAATTTTTATATACATACATACATAAGTATCTTAAAAAAAATTGGTTTTAAAACGCGAGATTTTAATACTCAAAAATTTTTTTCAATTTGGGTTTTAGGGGCTTTCGTTTAGTACAGTACAATTATTTGATGACTCCCAGAACTAAAAGAATTTTATTCAAACCCAATATAAAATAAGTACAAACATTTAATAATTAATGTTGCTTTATATTTCTAATATAAAACAAAAAATTTTTTCTAGATAACAATAAAATAAAAAGCAATAGAAATGACAATATTGCAACTCGATGATGTTTAACCTGTTTCTGATTATGTTGATAAAAAACGTTTATTATTATATTTATCAAATAGCAAACAAGGTTCTCATTATGAACGAATTCTGAACTCATTCTTAATTTACCAACTCATTATGAAGAATTTGTCAAATATGTATATGTAATTTTAATCGGGACTAAATAGTCATATTAATACTTTTTTTGTGTTAACATAACAGATTTCAAATAATATATTATTTATAAAAAATCCGATAGACCTTACAGCTAGTGTATATAACTATTGTGTATAATTTATATTTGTTGTATTCAGTAAACTGTTCTAGAACGTTCTAAAACGTTCTAGAGTTAAAAAGAACACGTTTTTGTGTTCATTAGTTTCCGTTAATCGATTTTTTTTACCCAAAAGTGTTCTATTCTATGTTCATTAGATTGTGCGAATCTGTTTTAAATTGATCTTTTTTGTTTTGAATTTTTTTGAGAACAGTTTTGAACTTTTTTGTTGTTGGTTTTTCTTTAAATGTTGACAGTCAAACAAAAAATTTGACAGTAATAAAAACAAAGAACAAAAAAAGTCAAAAAGGGTGTTCAGTAGATTTTTCTGCTCTAAGTGGTTCTAAAGTGTTTCACAGTTAACCGTTATTGTCCAAAACTGTTCTGTATGATTCTGTTCTAAATCTACTGAACACAACTATTATATTCAATAAAAAAAATTAATATTTAATAATTAAAAAAATTTACTAATATTTGCTTTAAGGTAAGATTGTGACTTTTTTGATCGGGAATTAATTTTATTTAACAACGTTTTACGGGGAAATAACTACCTCAAAAGTGCAATCAATTTTATCAATTGAACTATCAAAAAAAAAACTATCTTAATCAATAGTTTAGTCAATTTGCTATTTCAAACATTTACATATTTTTTTATAACTCCACACTTTGATTATATGCATTTGCATCAGTTTATATAATTTGCGTACCACTTTTATTTAAAAAATATACTACTGAAAAATATTATAGATAGTATAAATGAGATTATAACATAATTGTAACTTGTAACACTTATATAAAATTATAATATGAAATTTTTAAGCATACATAATATATCTGTATAATTGTATCTACATATTATGTATGTGTGTACATGTTATGTATGTGAATAGATACATGTAAAATATCATTTCATGTAATTTACATGTATGTTTTTTAGATAAAATTAATTAAATACAAACATAAATTTTAGTAACATATCTGCATATACATATATAGTGTACCTAGGTACTTAAAAGATACAAAATACAGAAGAAAATTACACAAAAATATACAAAAAAAAAAATTAAAATAAATGAAAATGAGGCATACAAATTATGGGAGCTTAGAGATTATCTCATTCTGCGTTAGAGTGTGTAATTTACAAAAAAAAAAAACAAATTTTACAATTTTGATGTTGTTGGCTCTTTCGTTTTAACTTCTTATTTTTCTTTTACACTTATGCCGAGTATATTCTCTGTATATATACAAGTATATATAATCAGATTGGATAAAGTGGGTGATTTTCAGAGTATATTTAAAATGTATTTTGGTTAATGTAATTTTTATATTATATAAAATATTTATAAATATATTCATATAACAATTCCAAAGAAAGGGTACTTGAGATAAAAATAATATAATAAAAGTATTTAAATTTAAAGTCGAAATATTATATTATGTTTATATACCATAAAATGTCCTTAAATTAATGTTATAAAAATTTAAATAATATTATTTTTCGTTTAAATTTTTTATTTAGTAACATTTCCGCTTTTATATTATAATTATTTAAATATTTAAATATTAAAATTATTCATTTCTTACATTTTTAAAATAAATTTTTTTTAAATTTCATATCAAGAAGGTTCTTTGATTTAGTAATTCATCCATTTCCTCATAAGATTGGCACTAATTCATTTCCAATTTTGTTATTTTATTTTTATGTAATTATATTTCAAATTTTTCCATCTTACCCCTATTTGCTTAGCATTTTCATTCCCCACATTTCGTTTTGCCATTTCTGTCCCTACCATTGTATAAGTTTCGGTATTTCTGATTTTTTTCTCCATATATGTATTATATTTACAATAATTCCCAATTTATTGAATACTTCTAACATCTCCTTTGTTTCTTGTTCTTCGTTACTTAATGTATTTTGACATGTAACATGTTAAAGTATTGTTGTAAAAAAATGTACGCGAAAATGACAGATAAAATAATTATTCTATTAACATTCTCAGGCTTTCGAGCTTTCAAGGAGCCTTTTTAATCTCAAATTTCAACCAATCCGTGTTTATATGAACTTGAAGTAGGCTTGAAGCTGCCATATAAAAGCGGGAATAATGGAAATGAGTAAAATAACGTACTGGCCAACCAAGCAAAGTCCGCTTTAACAACATTGTTTTCTTCGACCGTTTTTATACTTTTTTTTAAATAGACATGAAAATTTATGTTTATCCAACATGATAAAGATAGTAACATTATTAGCAAAAAAAAAAACAAAAAAGTAAAAATGTAAACTTAGTCGAATAACGATTTCAACCAAAATTTATAGGAAGACTCTGTTCTACCTATCTATTCAACCAAAATTTAGAGGCGACAAGCACAGGCTATATTGCTTTACAAAATTCCGACTGATTCCGGAACGTAAAACTCCAAGAATCTATCAGAAATATTTAAAAGGCGTTACCCGTTTAAAAATATATACTTTGGTACTCAATCAAAAATATAAACAATAATATCTCTTGTCGTTTTTCCAAAATGCACTGGTTCGGGAGCTTATTATATAATTTCTATTTATACCCGCTAAAATTATTTAGAAAACTAATGGTGCAACATATTTGAAAATTCGTAATCAAACGCACTCTCAAAATTAAACAAATACCTTTATTTTTCCATTCATTCATTCATTCATATTTTTATTACATTGTTTAATTAATAAGTATGTAATAAATATTCTATAGATACAAAAGTTTATTAATACTTATAAGTATATAAAAACATATACATAATCTAATCAAAATTAAGTTTTTTTTTATATAATTCCAAGTCTATGGGATGAACACCCTAACTGCTTTTACACAGAGATTTGGCATACACAGTCACATACAAAGTTTTTCTATAAATTTATTTATTTTATCCCAATGATAAAGGGTACTAGACCAGGTCCAAAATCCAGAAAGCATTATTTTGCCTTCTTCGGGAATCGAACCTGGGACCTTTCGGTTGAAAGGCAGGCGCTCTACCTACTGCGCCACCCAGCGTGTGGTAGTTTAAAAGAAAAATAAAAAAAATGTATATATTAAACTATGTAGGTACTACAGATTTAAGTAAGTGATTATTACAATAAGACAAAAAAAATTATTTACAAGAATAAAATTAAAGATCAAAATACCAAATACTGACCTTATACTTAATATCAAAAATTATAAAAGAACGAAAAAAAGAAAAGTGTTCTACAAAACTGAAAGTGCTAAAAGTAAGATATTATATATTAAACTAGGGGCCCCTGTTGAGTAATTATAATTCAAGTTGAAGTTGATCGCAGCTTTCACTGAGTTTTTCTCGTCTCTTGACTTACTCGTCTTTGGTATATTTTACTATTGCATCTCTCACTATGCATACAAAAACTAATGTTGAGCCACCATAAAAAAGATGTTGATTGTTGAATTTTTTGTCTTCCTTATTCTAGTAAATTGAATAATGTTTAAACATGAATTGAGTAGTTTTCTAGTTCTTTCTTCACCCTAACCAGAAATTTTTGTAATGCCCAAATGTAGACGACAAAACCTTAAAATAAAAATCTAAAATTCCAAAATTACCGTTCAAATTTATTGGAATCCTCTTTTTCTGTATATACGGCAAATCTTTGGAGAAAAATCAATTATGTGGTCTGTGAATTTTTGATTTCAATGTGACACCAAAGAACGGACAGCAAGGCATCTTATCGAAATATTCAAAAACGAGAAAAAAACAAAAACAATTTGTTTTTTCTTTAAATCTATTGTAAAACATTAAGAATCTATTGAAATAAGTATATATGTACTGAGAAAAATAAGCATAGTATCAAGTCTCAGTTCTTTCTCCAACATTATTTATCATATATACTTATATATAATAATTTTTATGCTCTTGATGTAACTTAGGTTCGAGCATTTATTAATGAAATTACTGGCTTATCAACTTATTAAATGTGGGGAACTACTGCAGACATTATCAGGAACTAAGCCTTCTTAAATAGAATAGCTCCATTTTATTTAGTTTGGTACCAGATTGTACTCTAAATTATTTTTTGTTATTTATTTGATCCCAATAACCAAGGGTAATGGACCACGTCAAAAAAACCATAAAGCACTTTTTTTTGCTTAATCGGGAATCGAACGATTACATTTTTTCTGTAGAGGAAAATGCTTGAAAATTTTTAGGATTCTTAAGCAAAAGTAGGAAATACTTTACATATTTCAACCTCTATTAATATATAAGACACAGGTTACGACTTGAATACGACTCGCATATTTGAGACGATGCATCCAGTTCCATCCTACAGTACTTGGATACGGTACAAAAGCGAACCATAGAAATTAGCAATGATTGAGATGTTAAACAACACCTAACATCATTAAGTCCTCGCCGTAATTTAGGAGCAGCCACTGTATTTTATATATATCTGTTGGGTTATTGTTCTGACAAAGTAAAAAGTATCATACCCGAAATTATTATACCCGGGGCAGCCCTGTCTCAAAAATTTGTTACGAAGTTTCTTAATTCGAACCAGAAATTTGAAAAAGGGAGGTTCTTTCATCAACCGAACCTCTACTAAACTATAGAACGCCATACCATCTTATCTATTCCAATAAACATATAATTTAGAAGTTTTCAACAGACGGATAAATAAGCATCTATTTTACGGGACAGGTAAGTAAGTCGCTAGATTTTATATACTAACTTTTCTGTTCTATTCTTCTATATTCTTTTCTAACTTTGTTTATTATATATATATTCTATGTATATTTTTGGTTATTATCTTTACTATCTCTTTTTTTTCTTCCTTTAATGTCTTAAATGGCTTAAATTGGCAGTTAGGGTACTTACTTATCCTGTTATTTTGGTTTCAAATAAAAAACAAAAAAACAAAAAAACATACATATATGATTGTTACCATAAATTAAATTAAAAATTTTAAAAACAGTTTCTAAAAAATTGAATCAAATAGACTACTTCACCTATATATACATAACTTTACTGGTGTACATAGAATTAAAATAATTAAATAAAAAAAAATGTCATCAATGAAAAATAAATAATCTTATTAATAACTTCCATATTTAAATAAGTCATAATGTATATTTATACACTTATATACCTACTTCATCCTACTATGTACAAATTTATAATATACAAATACATACTTATATATATATATCTGAATATACATATATATTATTAAAATTATAAAATGCGTGGGTAGATCATATATATATATATATAAAATCATTATAATTATTTTGAAAAATATTAAATGATAATAATGTAGTACGTTTATTTATAATCAAAAAAGAAAACATTCAAAATCAGATAAAAAATATTAAAGTTTTTTTTGTATTTTTTATTTTTTTAATTTCGTTTTTTCGAAACAGGAATCATATATGAAGCATCATTTTAATAGAAGGACATTAATAATTATTACCACATACCCATATACATAAACATAATGCAGAGTATACAATTATATAATATGAATATAATAATGTATGTAATATGTATATTAAAGCTTATATAGTTATAATTATACATAAATAATACAATTTAATTTTGTATACTTATAAAAAGTTTTGTACTTGAAGCGTAAAATGAATTTACCATTCAATTCATAAGTTTTAATATTATTTGCTCGTTAATTTAAATAACATAACTTAAAACAACAACAAAAACAACAACCCACAACCAACCAATAATGATAAAACAAAAAAGGATAATGTTTTTTATTATTTTTTTTTTTGTCAAACTACAGACAACAATTCATTTGGGAAATTATGATACTTATACACGTATAAATATTTCGATAAACAGAAATACAAATAAAAAAAAAATATATATAAAATAAAATAAAAATATTTTGTTGTTTTTGTAATATTGTATTATATTAGAAAAGTTTACAGGTAATAAATTTTACCTGGTGACAATTTGACACGAAAATTTAAACTTTAGTTTTTTTTTTTTTTATTCAATTATAATTCAAATTGTTCAACTAATGTAAATTTTCGTTTACAATGTTTTTTTTTATCATATTGCCAGCATTTTAGATTTCTTAGAATTGACTACACAAAGCGGAATGAGGAATGTTTTACTAAGAGTTATACAGGGTGTTTAAGACCATTCGTATCAGTTTTTCGTTCTAAATCGAGGAGACTTTATCGATTGGTGATGTTTTCAAGTTCCGGAAAAGATTTGATAAGAAAATATGATAATATGAAAAACAAAATTTAATTGTAGTTGATTATTATTAATATTAGTTTATCCAAAGTAAACAGATGAAAGCTTTTTGTTTTATTTTTATTATTTTTAAGAAAAATACTGAAAAAACAAAAAAAAAATTTCCAAAGGTTTCTTATTTTTTGACGTAGAATCCTAATTTGCATCGAAAATAAATTTCCCCTTTTGAAAATCTTGATTGAGGTGCATTTCCAGTTTTTAAAAACCAATTTGTGGTACTTTTCAAAAGTTACAAATACAAATTAACAATAATAGTAGAATGAATGGATATCATTTTTTTCATTTTTTTTTTTTTTGCTTTGGAGTAACATGTAACTAAAATTGTGAATTCAATAACATAGTGTAATATATTATAATTCAGGTTAGATTTAACATTTGATTCATACTTAATTTATTTCTAAAATTTCAGTCAGCTAACTTTATTTACTGATTATGTTATAATAACTACTAACACGAACATCATTAATCTGAATCTAGCTCAATTTTATTATTTATAAAATATAATTTATATAAAAAATTGGTTAATTTTTCCATGAATTTTTAAATGAAATAATTTAATAATCACTAAAATTAAATCAGAACTATAAAGAAAGTGCATTCCAATTAAAATTTGATAAATATATTTATAATGTATTTACTGACGGATTTTAATTACAAAAAATTTAAAAAAAAAAATGTATTTGCCTTTAAAATATCAATAAAAAAAAATTAATGAATTACCATTTAATCATTTACAAAATACATTTTAATAATCTAACCTTTTATCATTGAAATATAAGTTAACTATAACTAACTAATAAATGTGCTAACTAATATGTGTAAATAATGTGCTAACTAATAAATTAATTTTTGGTTAGCACATATCAATATTTCAAAATCAACTTACTTCTTTCATTAGCAATGCTTGCTACTAATTGTAGACAATTTATGTATTTTGATATTTTTAAATTACCAAAATTTAATGTAATTAATTATACGTATATGTTTACCTTTCTGTTTTTCAATTGCTTGCGCAGAGAAATTACGTAGTAAAAGTCCCAATGTGTTTTCTTTTGAATTATTATTATAATGAACTAAATTTAAATTTTAAAGAACTATATTTATTTTAGAGTAACTTTTTCTTTATAACATTGACATTGACAATGTCCCCATTATCACTAATGTTATCATTATCACTAAAATGTGAATGAAAGCAAAAATGAAAGATAGAGATCGGTGTGTTATGAGCCTTTAATTTCTTTGAGAATGATACTGTCATTTTGTGTTGTATTTTGGTTTTCAGTTAAATATTTCAACGTTTAACAATTTATAACATAGAAAAAAGTAACTACTAATAAAAAATAACAAATATATCTATTACTTCATTTTAAATCTTTTTTAGAATTTAAAAATTTGTTTCGTTTAGTGTTTGAAAAACGTAGGTTGTTAAAATAAAATAATATCTTGATTTGATGAATAATGTTTGTTTTTAGAAGAAAAATTAAATAAAAATAAAATAAAGTCTACATTCATTTTTCAAGTTTTTATTTTTATGAACTTATTTTCATAAACTTTCCAGTTTCAATTGCAAATTTTGGGGATTCTGAGGGAGATGTTGTATCGGCGTATGACCTAATGACCATATCCGAAAGATAGCTGGAATTACTAGCTCTCGAAAAATATATATTTTTAGAGACGCATCTTATCCTTTAAGGACGAAAAGGACATTTGAAAGTATCCTAGTTGTTTTGATGTTTTTTTTTTTTACATAATTTCAAGTCGAATTTTTGTGGTATATAGACTAATTTAAATGTGGAAAACTATATCTATTGTAGAGTACTTCGCCTTCATAATAGCATCGTTTCATTTTAGTTTTAGTACAAAACCAAAACTTTCAACTATTTATCATTTATTTTATTCCAATGATAAAGGGTACCAGGTCGAAAAATCCAGAAAGCATTTCGCGAATACAACATCTCCCTTCTCAGAAGAGTCTAAAAATCCTTCCTATCACTAAATAAAATTCAGTGAATGATAAACATCTGTAGATCATTCATTTTTTTTTAAATGATAACACCGAAACGATTTCCATCTAAAAATTCAATACACAATGGCAACATTATATTTTCATTTTGCCCAAATTATTATTCTTAACTAATTTTTAAGGAATACCTTAAAAACTCTTACAAGATAAAATTCTTTTCAATAAATTCTCTTTAATTTCGATAGACCTAGAATACGTCAGATCAACTATAATATTTATTCTCTTCAACGCTTATATTTTTTTGGTATAATGCAGAGAATAAAAACTCCCATTTTTTTTTATTTATTCAAACAAAGCATTAAAAAACAACATACTTACTCAATATCGAATCAAAATATTTGAAAAAAACAGCACAAAAACTTTACATTTAAATTTTCTTTTTATATCAGTTTCTCTTTAATTAATTAGTTATTAATTTAAGAGTAAAAGTGTTTTAATTAAAAGGGGATTTATTTACTTTAAAATAATTACTTTTCATGATAATAACAGTATAAGTGGGAAGTGAGTTGGGATATTGTATTTGTTATTTTTTACTAAGTAATATCAGTTAACAAATATAGTGTAATTCTAATTCTAAAGTTATGTTTTAAGGGGGTGTAGTATAAATAATGTAAATTTTATCACCTGTGATAATATTTTTTTTCTATTTTTATTTTTTTAAAGAGAAAGTTTTGAAAAAGGTTTTATTGAACCTTGTGTTATATTTAAATATTTATTGAAAATACTTTTAAAAAGTTAGTTAATTTTTGATTAAAAGTTAAGTTTGAATAAAAAACAATTAATATTTTAGTTTTAAAAATGTAAAATGCGAACAGTATAAATACGCAAGAAATATGTATGGTATATGACCATTGTAATAAAAGAAAAATATTATTATTGTGTAGTTATGAAATTGGCAACTGGTACATGACAGTGAAGCAATTTGAAATAGAGGTGGGAAGTTGCATTATTTTTTAAATGCATTATTTTTTTTCATTACTAATTAGTTTTTTTTTTCTTTATTCATTTATATTTGTAAAATTTAAAATTTTATAGTAATTAATATATTTCTACTATTTTATTAAATTACATGAATTTTGAAATTATTTTTTTATTGAAAGGCTTAACCTTAGCTGTCAGGTTCAATATTTTATTTTTTAAGTGTCCCCAACGTAATATTATAATGAATAAGAAATTTTTCAATTTCATTTTTGAAATAACACACACTGTATTTATTTATTTTAAATGAATATAGTGTTTTAAATAGTGAATAGTAATAAACACACTATATGTATTTATTTTATATAGGATGTGACAAGACTTCTACCAAATTTATTAAAACGTTCTCTGAACCTTTAAGTCGGGTTTTAGTCAAGTTCATAAATTTTTCTTTTGAAACTTCATGTTTTCCTAACTCTTTAAAAAAATCCATAGTATATCCGATTTTCAAAAGTGGTAGCAAAAATTTATGCTCCAATTATAGACCTATTTCCGTACTTACAGCGCTTTAAAAAAATTTCGAAACCATAGTAAAAGCCCGACTAATGAACTTCTTGAGAAATAATAATATAATACGGTTTTGAACTTAACTCCAACACAACTGCTGCTTGTTTAAGTCTGACCAATTTCATCTAAAAAATTCTGATAACCGGAAATATGTTGTGTGTGTCTCCTTAGACTTGCAAAAAGCCTTCGACTACGTAGATCATGATATCTTAAAAAAATATTAAAATTGATGAATTTTACCGATACTCAAATACAGTTTTTCCAGTCATATCTGTTTAATCGTCAGCAAGTAGAGCAAATCGGCAATATAGTTACACACTTCTACAAAAATCGTGAAAAGGGAGTTCCCCAAGGATCTGTTTTAGGTCCCGAATTTATAATCCGAATAATATAATATAAGATAAATATATTAATGAGGTAACAAAATTAAACTTAATAGGATCTGTACAATTTTAAGCAGAATGCGCGGCTTTGAGGTACGCCGAAAGTGATGAACTTAAATTGAGGACTGACGAATAATAATAGATATGATAATAAACGAACCGCTTCTTAAACATCGTCTTTAGTTGAACCTTAAGAAAACGAAAATTATGTTTAATTTTTTTTTTTTCGGACCTTAGTCTTAGCTGTCTGGTCTCGTAATAACTTTTTTTTTTTACATAACTATTAAGGTATAACAATTATGTATTTTAAATTTAGAATTTTAAATTTTATTCTAATAACAATCTTATAAAAATATTATTTTAACTTAATCAATAATTTTAAAGTTTTCAATTTTGAAATTTAGTCAAGTATTCAAAAAAAGTAAGATAAATAACTCAACTTTTCTTTTCAATGGTAATGCTATATTGACATGGTAAAGTCATTTAACTACCTGAGTCTAGTGATTAACGGAAAACAAAAATAGAAAGTTCATGTGGAGCACATAATCAAAAAAATTTCTCCCTACATATTCATATTAAAGCTTTTTCGAAATTCTTTTTCTGTCAGCATGTTATATTCGATTTATTGTTCTTATGTTTTGTCAAACATAGTGTATCTTAATCCAATATGGAGCAGAGCAACTCAAACTGAACTAGCATAACTACACTAAAAGCAATTAAAATAATTTTTAGGTACCCTATCATGTTTCCTATAGCGAACCATTGTACAATGAACAATATTTAAGTTTTAAAACCATATGCAAAAACGAATTGTATATGATTGCATTTAAAATAGTCAACAATTAATTATATAAAGCATAATTTCATTCCGCCCTATGCCCCACGGATGGGACTGCAAGACATTGATGATGATGATGATAATAATTTCATACTGAATAGAATTGTAATATCCACAACTACAACATTAGGAATAAGTCAAATTTTTATTTAAGTCTTTTCAAAACAAATAACCAGAAAAATAATTACCTTTATAACTGTTTACAAATATATACCGAGTTTTCCACAGCATGCGTATCAGCTTTTTGAGAGGAAGGGGCCGTTATTTCAAAATTTAAAAAAAAAATTATTATGTAAATCGAGGGTGCTCTATCGATTGGTGATATTTTCAACTTCCGGAAAGGACCGCAAATCATGTTTTAAAACCAAAAATCGTAGAAATTGGCCGAAATCGAGATAATTTGTGTATCAGAAAACTATTTGATTTATCAATTAGATATTAAATAATAAATATACTAATAATTTAATTTTGAGTAAAACAAATATAATAAAACTAAATGAAAAAAAAACTATAGTTACTTATTATGTAATATGTATTCTATTTGTAATATATATATCTTATTTTCATTATACATATACCTAAGATTATTTTTTAATTCAAAAGTAATTCAATAATAATTTAAATTAACTGTTTAGTATAATGCATTAATTTAATTCAATATGTACTTTTAATTAATAATTCAAAAAAATAATTTTAATTCATTATATGAAAAAATAATGCATTAGTTGGTATCTCTGATTTGAAAATATAATCTAAAATATCAATTTAAATAAAGATTAATATTTATTATTATTATTATTATCATTTTTTGCAGAGACAGTGAAATTCATTACAGACAAACAGTCAAAGAAAATTTTCCTTCAATATCCACTTTATGTATTATCTTGATATTTTCTTGAAAATTTTCTAAACTAAATTTATCTGTACGAATTTCAAATTATTACGTTGAATAATTACATTTTCTGCAAATGATAACCTGTAAAAATTATACAAATAACTATGTGATATTTCAATTTCTTTATTTTTATTTTCAAAAAATTAAAGACTCTTGTTAATTTCACAAAATTATTTTATTCCGACACGTATTTCGACCTTTCGGTCATGATCATGGATCATAAATGGATACAAAACAAAATATTACAAGCATTATACAAAAATTTTTAATAAATTTAAAAAATTTAAACAGGTAAAGATTCACATATTGAAATTGAAAATTTTAAATTTAAAGTGAACTTAGATTGCAGGTAACAAATAATAAATTTATTGATAATTGAAAATACAATCATAAATAGTAAAAGAATTTAAATTATTAATTTCTATTTGATTATTAACAATGTTTTGTTTATTTTTTATTGCATTCTTAATTTCTAAGCCTTCATAAAAATTAAATTTCTTTCCTTTACTGATTAGATGTAAAGGTTTTAAATTACTTGAAATGTTGCGGTTTTCCATATTAAAAAAAACAAAAAAAAAACAATAATATGTATTAAAACTCAATTTAATTTTCAATGTAATAAAAGTAATAAATAAGAAGTAATTAAGCTTCATATTTTTTTTAATATAAAATTTATAATCAATATTTTTTGACTTTTATGTAATCATTCAATAAAATTCAATATTACATATGTATATCTATTTAGTATTTACACATCTTTATACGCATAATACTATTCAACCTTGAAATTTAAAATTAAGTATACTTACATACATATATATATAATGTAGTTATTTATTTATTATTCACATAAATTATGAAAATTTTATTTTATTCTTCAAATCAAATTTTCCACCTCCCCCTAAAAAAATCATTCTATAACTGCTTTAAATCATTCTATTCAATTACGTAATGTATATTCATATAATATTATATATATAATATGTAAAATACTGAGTTGACCTTAAATACTTTTAACAAATCAGGATACTTTGTTAAAAAAATGTGTATATTATACAGTAGGTTTCACAATTATTCAGACAATTTAATTTAAATCAAAACCAAATTAAAGTACAAAAATAATGTAGTTATCTGCTGAAGAATTACGCAATATTTGAGCTGCCCGCTATTTACTGAATTCAAATTTTACGCATTTTAGTACTAAGTTCACTAAATTTGTTTTTTGTAATATAAAATAATAATAACCAACTTCCTGCTAACTCTCAATAGAGGAGACTGTAGGAAGATGGTGGGCATACTTACTGGTCATAACCACATGAATAAACACATGTGTAGACTAGCACTAAGTGACGACCCAACCTGTAGACACTGTCTGGAAGAGGAAGAAACCTCCACACACGTTGTAGGAGAGTGCTTAGCTCTTTGAAGGCTGAGACTCAGGCTGCTGGAAACGCACTACATAACCTCAAAAAACTTCTGCAGGATAGATACCCCAAACCTATTGGCCTTTATCAAAAGGGTCGACTAAGTTGAGGGGTAGAGGACGGCATAAAGGGCTAAAAAGCCTACATGCCGGCTCTGACATATTAGGGCCACCTCCGTAGAAGGAAAAAAAAAAATATAAAATAATGATCTCGTCTAGCTGTGGTGTTTCTTCTTTTGTTTTACGAATTTTTTGAGAAGGGACTAATCTAATTTGAATTTCTAATAAAATTATTCTCGATTCATGAATGGCCAGTGTTATATTGTTTGAGTTGAAATCATTTTCGATCAATATACAATCGATAAGAAGATTAGCATAATAGTATATCCTCATTTGAGTACAATCTACCAGATTTTGAAAAAATTAAAATTTACATCAAAATCTACAAAATTTCCTTTACAAAAGTTAGATTTTGTATTGACAAAGTTTGTTAAATTTTGTACAGGGTTTTGTTTAAATCTATCTCAAAATCTCAATAAACTTATGTAAATTAGACTTTCAGCTAATTCAGCACATGAATTTTGAAGTTGGTTTGACAATTTTAATTTGAGTTTTTAAAAAAACTCACAATCGTGTTCGTTTTTAAAAAGTGTTTGGATTTAAAAATATAATAAAAACAAATTTCAAATTAAAATAAAAAGTCTAATTAAAAATTAAAAAAATAAAAAAAGAATAAAGTGGACCAAGTGATCAAGAAATATTTGTGGAATTATGGAAAGATAAAGTTTTGTTTCAAACAAAACACTTTTTAATATTATTATTTGTAAGCAAATAAAACTCACAACTTTTATCTCCCGTCAAGTAAACGTCAAACAAAATGTTTTAAACGGGAGCGTGTCATATGCCTGTATTTCATTTGCCTGCAATTTATTGAACTGGATATATACTTGATTCTGATAATAATAAATTAATATTGTACATATACATATATGTAATCAATATAATATGCGAAATTCTGAGTTAGGAGATATTTTAAAGTTGGATTCAACAAAATCAAACTTCTACGCCTTTTACAGAATATTTATGTATATAAATTATTTTTATGCGTAGCCGCTGTTGGATACAAACCAAATGATTGAATTCGAAAACAATAAATGAATTAAAGTCGAATTTTGAATTTTGGTATTTTGGGGTTTTGTATTTGGTATTTTGGATTTCGTGTCCAACGCATAAATTGTATATATATATATCCTGCATCAATATATACAAATGAAACACAGACAAATGGAAATACAGGCAAATGAAAAAACATGCAAATAAAATGCAGTCAAATGAAATTCAATCAAATGAAATACAGGTATGTGATAGTAACCCATTTTAAACGTAGTCTACACACTTAAATTTACATTTTCAAAATCTGGTAGATTTTTCTCAACTGAAAAAACACTTTATATTAGATTCATTCAATAGCAAATAATTTTCCATTGTAATCACTTGCAATAATGTCGTGTTGTTCAATAACTTTTCAATCACAATTTGGAGGGGAAATTTTGTGATATTTTTTTTGTTCAATAGACGTGATCGAAAATGATTTTTTATGATTGCGCTCAGAATTAAAATCACAATCATTGATTGGAATAATGTCAAAGTTTAGTTTTGAAAATTATTCTGACGTAAAGTATTCGGTAAAAATTAATAATTTTTATTTTTTGTGAAAAAATATTCGAGAACACAAATTTAAAATGCTTTAATAAAACATTTTTAAAATTTAAACTCAAATAAAATTTTTTTTATATTAAGTTTTTTACAATTTTACTTCCATTTTTTTTATAAACAAATTTTGAAATTTAAAAAACACAAAAAGTGGTTCAATCAGAAAAATGGATTGTGAGTGATTGGAAATGATATTTTTTGAACAGAATTTTGATTGGCTACTGATATTTTGAACATTTTGGATTGCTTTTGATTGTGATGGATTGCAATCACATGTTATTTAATGAACCTATATTTATTCAAAGTGTACAAGTAGAACACTGGCAATAGCTTTTTCTATTGAAAAAAAACAACATTTAAGTATACTAAAAATATAATTTTTTTTACTCATTTGAATAACGAGTTTAACGCGTTAAAACAACATTTTTCATATGTACTTTCCAATGAAAATGAAGCCTTATTTCTCCACAATCATCGGCTCTAAAACAACGCAACAAAATAATGGGGTCAATCGCGGAAGTTTATTTCAATCGACGGTTTTCTACAATAGAAAAAGTATATTGAGCTTATAAATTAGTATATAGCTATATAAATAATTAGTAACATATATTATTATTGTACTAGAAGAAAACCGTGGTAAATACCAAGCCCGGGCAAAAATCTGACAACAATATATAGAGTAGTAAAAAGGACCATCACCATTTCAGACTCTATTTAACCTAAAGTTAAATATACTTAATTTTGAATTGATATCGACATTAGAACAGATTATTAAATATATTTGATAAGTAACCAAAGACTTAAATTTCTGACGTACTTTACTCCATTTTATTCAAAAATTTAATTCATACAAATTTGATTTATACTTAAGAAAGAAGTTTAAATTGAAAACGCTTTATTTCTGAGAAATAAAAAAAAATTTGTTTTGTTCATCATAACAAATTTCAATGAAAATATTAAAGTTCATATTTGAAATTTTTGCAAAATAAAAATATAACAAAATAAAAAAAATAATAAAAATTTCTTAGTTACCATATTACAAAAGAAATAAAAATAGAAATATTCAAGTTTTATTTTATATAAATATTTCAAATTGATTATTAATGGCTGAATTTGTCATCTCTCCGTCTCAGATAATGTTCATAAAAAACAGAAAAATGAAATTAATTTTATTGAAACTTTTTATCAATTTTCATATAAATAAAATGAATATAAAAACAAACCACACAATATTCTTCAGTCGAATTTGAACTCCCTCTTAAATGTGAATATCAATTTAAGAGAATGAAAAAAGAGAAAATTAAGAAGAAAATATAATAAAAAACTTTTTTGAAGAGTTTTTATTTCTTATTTTATTATTACATATTTTTATTTTTTTGTTTGTACAAGTTTAATAGAATTAATCATTTCAACAATGGTTTTTATTACATATATATATGTATTTGTATATATATATTGTACATATAAGTACATTAATCATTTATATATTAAGTAGTTATTTTCCTTTTAGAATCATTTTTTATTTCTCTTTAACTATACTAGTTTTAGTTTTACCATACTACCTTAATTATATTTTAGAATACGTGTTCATACAAATTAATTGGTATAACAATTTTGATTATTACTTAATTTATAATACTGTATTATCAATTAATATCCTGTATACATAATACTTGAATGACTTAAAGAACGCCATAAAGCAACTGAAGCAAAATAAAGCTCCAGGAGAAGACTCGATAACAGTTGGGAAGTTGTGCAAGGAAGCACCGCATTCGCTTACAAAAATATATAAAATGCATGTGATACCACTTTGATGCCAAGACGCAACTCATCTATTTTTTGTTGCTGGTTATTGTATAACTCTCTCAAGTAATTCAGTACTAGAGCAACTTTTTTCGATTTAAAACATTGCTAGGGAAAGCCTCAATAAGAATATTTGTTTTTATATTTAGTTAGTCAACTGATATTAAAATGATAAACAATGTAGGTTGGGATTTGGAATCCGAATCAAGTTTACGAAACATATTTAGGTATTAATATAATTTGTCATCTTTATGAAAGAATGGAGGCCCTCAAAGTTGCAAGAAGGTTGCAAACTCTAGGGAATACCAGAGGATGTAGGAACAAACATCAGAAGCCATGGAAAGACTTCGAAGAGAAGCAGAAAGAGTTCTTCATGCCAACAGATGGCATCACTACATACGTCTCCCTAAAGAAGAGATATGCAGTATAAATCCCGACAAGAGAGACTTGGCGTGGCTCAGAAGAGCAGGCTAGGTCCTCAAACACCTCGAATATTTTCCCTGATGGGTCCCTTACGGCTCAAGGCGCGGGAGCTGGAGTGTTATTTGAAATAAGTACAACTCCAGTTTTCCTGCAAGGAAAAAAAAATATATATAATTTGTATCAAATTCCAATGTTGTTAGTTTTTATCATTTCAACATTAAATAAGGTTAATACTCGAGCCTTTATTTGATATTTACTTTAATATTATACTATCAGTCATAACGTAGCCAAGGTTTTTTTTAGTTTTTTGTATCTCTTCTTCAAACAGAGTGTGAAACTTGGCGATAGTAAATTTTTTCCTCGCATAGAGTGAATTGCTTGCATCTAAATGAATTTTACATGAAAAGTGTAGTGTATTCTTTACAAAACTTTAAACAAATAAATTGTTGATTGAGCTAGTTCTGGATATAGCTAATGCTAATTGACTACTATTCTGTAAATTTAATACTCATTTGATACTAACTTAAACCTAGTCCCATTACTAAAGAGAATTAGGGAGTTTTACTACTATACAGTTTTTATTTACTATTGTCAAAATTAACTTTATCTGCTCGCGTTAAGTTCTAAGAAAATGTTTTTTAAAAATATAATAAATTAAATTCAGGATTGAGTAAATTAATTAAACAAAATTGTTTAGTAACATTGAAAGTACATCTTACTGATCTTAGGTTTGAACACAATCCAAAATTAATACAAAATTAAAAGACCTGTAAAAAAACGGATGTATATGTAACTACAATAACGACGAAAAAAAATTCTCGACCGGTCATAAGTATTTATTTGATAGATTGAATAGAATGTATAATCCTGTGATGAACAGAAGCTGATCAGTGATGTTCATTACATTTTTTAGACCTTTTTGCGCTACGGAAATAGTATACATAGTTAGCATTTCAGTCATGGAACCGAATTATTCAGTTCACCAAAACTATTAACATCTTTGAAGAATTTAAAAAAATTTTAGCAAATATTTATTACTAAAATTCTAATTAATTTATTAACTAATTCTTTTTGTTAAATATTCATTGTTATTTTTATATTCCTCTTTTTTTAATTATAAGTTTTTATTTTAAGATAGTTTTTTTTTAATGTTTTTACAATTTTTTTTTTTTTTTTAAATCTATTTAAGCATAACCTAAAGAAGCCTAAACCGTGAAAATAAACTTTTATCCAATTCAATTGAATTATTCAAAATTTGATTATGCTAATAATTTGACTAAGTATACACATTTTGTTCGTCCGGCTATAGATATTTTCTATGCTAACTGCCTATTTTCATTATATCAGAAAAAAAAACTGTTTATCATGTTATCTCTATGCAATATAATTTATGCTGTGGTTGTTACTACGCCATGAATAGGATAAACATAAGGAGAAGAAGATCCTATATATTTATTTCTGATTCCCAAATTAATATTAGTATGTTTTCATTAGTTTTCGGAATTATTTATTCAATTTTTTCAATACTAATTTTATTTTATTTTACACACACTAAAATTAACAAGATTAAAGCTAGCTAAAACCAAATAATATAAATTTATTGTATCAGTAATAATTTATATGAAATAAAAAATAATTGTGGTATATATATATGTATATTTAATGAAAAAAGATAATCTAAAGAGGATAAAATTTCAGAAGCCCCCTTGTGATTGTGAATGTGATTAAAAGTTTCTATATTGCGTAAAATTTAATATTTCGATTTAAAATCCAAAAGCATCGATCTATAGCTCTTGTAATGATGATATAAATAATTTTCTAACAAATTAAATAAAATGAAATTATTCTATTTAAGAAGGCTTAGTTCCCGACAATAGAAGTAGCTTTCGACATTTAATGAGTTGATAAGACAGTAATTTGTTAAAATAAATACACGAAATATTGTACATATTGTAGTGTAAAATTGCAGTATCGTACTTAATTAAGCACGAAAAGGTAATTCTACCTAAGTTACTGCCAAAAGTGTAAAATCTGTGAGTTATAAAAATCAATCCAGTTTTTTTTTTCTTTATATTTAGTAACTGCACCGTAACTATTTTGAATTTTCTTTGAATTTGAATGTTATCCAGAGCTTATCTCGATTTCGTTATGTAAGTTTAAAGATACAGAACCTTATTTTCTAACATTTTTTTCATTACTCATTTAGTGACCAGGAGTATACTATTATGTTCTTTATTTTTCTTTATTACTATACTCCCTCTTCCCCATTTTTTTTTTTCCTTTATTTAAAATAGTTATTAAAGTTATCTGATACGAAATATTTTAAGCTTTGAGTCTCACAACTTCGTGCAACTTCATATTTAGTTTGGTTGTTGTTTTTTGGCTTTTTCTGTCACTCTTTTCTATTAAATTTTCGTTTATTTTTATCAATTTCAATTCCAGACATGGTAGATATATAAAAAAAAAATTTTTGTTGGTTAGTATTAGATGCCATTGGATTCCTTTATTCATGAATAACCAATGAAAAAATAAATAATTTATTAAAAAAATTTACCAAAAAAAAAAAAACAAAAGTAAAGAAAATAAAAAAAAATTCTTAATTTCGGTGAAAGTTTCTTCAAGCTGACAAAAAGAATCAAAAAACAAAACATGAAGACAAAAATAAAAGAAACAAGATAACATCAGAAAAAAGACATGAAATAACAGCAGAATGAAAAAAAAACACAAACACAAATAAAAAAAATTATATGAAAAAAGAGAAATAAAATTTATAAATAACAAGAAAAAGTTTTTACAAAATTAAAATTAAAATATTATAAATAAAGACAACTCAAGACCACCAAAGAAACCAAGAACAGAACACGAATAAAAGAAACAGAAATACTTAAAACATAAAAACAAAAAAAAAAAAAACAAAAAGACAATAAGTATTTGAAAACTTTAATGAAAAGGCGAACCCCAAAACAAAACATTATAACAACAACAATAAAAATTTGTTACAAAATTGAACATTAAAAA
Organism: Argyra leucocephala; assembly: GCA_963942445.1. Classification (NCBI taxonomy): domain Eukaryota; kingdom Metazoa; phylum Arthropoda; class Insecta; order Diptera; family Dolichopodidae; genus Argyra; species Argyra leucocephala. Next base: position 91,106,074 of record OZ012680.1, read on the forward strand.
AATTAGAAGATTATATATATTACTATACTTATATAAATACTAGGTACTTTGTACTCCTCCTATAGATTAATTTACACCTACGCACGTTTTACAAAACATATTATATAATGTAAAAACAAAACAAAACAAACAATATATATATATATATATATATATATACATATATATATAGTAGTTATAATGACAAAAAACAAAATTCAGTTGCCGAACTCTATAATATATCATTTCCATAAATTAAAAAAAAAATAATAAAAAATAATAAAATCAACCAAAACGAAATAATAAAAAACTTATAATAAATTACTCAATTACAATTTTTTTATCATATTGCTATTAACTTAGGTAGAACTAACATTAAGTATGGTAAAATATATATTCCTCCTATTACCGTTGTTAACACCTATTTCCGTGATAAAATATATTCACATCTTTATAAAACAAATTTCCCGATATTCCTAAAAATCTCATATTAAGTGATAGAGTTTAAATAAAATTACAGCAAGTTAAGAATAAAAAAAAATTAAAAATTTACGCCAATTAATATAAATTTTACTTTTTCCCACTATTTTTACATTCTTACACTAGTCTAGCCTACAAAAATTTACAAAAACAGCTATTTATTTCTAATTTTATTAACATCTAAGCAATTTTTGCGTTTTTATGTTAAGTATACGTAAAATTTTAGGAATTTTTTATACTATGTACAAACTTTACAAAGTTTTTCTGTCTTCGAATTATATTATTGGAAAAGTAGGGAGTAAAAACCAATAGTTATTTATTAAAAACCTAGTCTAACTTAATCTATCTTAATCTAACTAAAACTGCTTAACCTAATTAAAAAAATAATGTATATTATACTATGTGCTAATTAAAATTAAAGTTTTCCAACCACCAATATATGCGATATTTAACCATTTTCCCGAATGTTTTGTGTTTTATCATAATGTCTTCGAATTAATTTTATAATAAAATTATCCATTCTATTTATGTTTGCTTCCTTGTACAATTATTTATTAGAGTAGTAATGCTTGTATTCGGAATTTGCCTTTCTATATATATATTAGTGCAACAGAATACACCTAAGATACACCTCAAGTATTTTTATTATGATTTCAATTAATTTCTTAACCTCCTTATAGATGATGGATATAAATAGTGTTTTATATTAACATTTTTTATACTTATTTTAAATAATTCTTGGTAGATACAACATTTTTCATTGAAATTATAAAAAAACAACAAAAAAAAAATTTTATATTAAGTTAAATTTTACTTGGAACCTATAGTAGACATATTTCACTGTTTCTTAATTATTTATTAATTTCTTAATTATGCAAATAATTCATCCTATGGTAACAATTTTCAAGAATCTATTACAGTAATCATGGTTTTTTATTCAGAAAAGTTTTACAGTGGTAAAAACCAATAAAAATAGTAATAATGACAACTAATTTTGAATATAGGTCAATAAAAGGTATATTTTTTTAAAAAAATATTAATTAAGTTATTAATTAAGAATCAGGAGTCCTCAGTTCTAGTTCTAGTTTGTGCTTCATACACATGGGAGATTTGCCAACAACAGAGAAAACAGTTACGTTTGCTGACGACACAGTGGTATTAAAACCAAACACAAACCCAACTACTACCTCAAACAAATTGCAAGAAGTAGAATGAAGAATAGCCATTGAGAATGAGAATCATGGCATATTATTACATAATCAAATTATACAATTATAAACAAATCAGTGCATATTACATTCACCATTAGAAAAGAATATTGCCCGACTGTAGCACTAGATAATGTCCCATTAACACATGTAAACTCTGTAAAGTACCTTGGTATGCATTTTGATTGTCGTCTCAATTAGAAAGAGCATATTGTCAACAAAAATAAGCAAATTACATTGATATTAAGAGTCTATACTAGTTAATATTACGTTATTCGCAGCTATCAATTGAGTGCAAGATCATACTTTATAAGACCGTGTTGAAACTTAACTTGTATTATGATATAGAGCTGTGGTTGGATACCATTAAGTAACTCCAACATTGAAATACTAGAAAGATTTAAAAAAAATAAAAAAAAAAATTGTCCAGACATTTGATGAATTATTACCTAAAAGTCTTGAATTTATATTAGATGGAATTTGGCAAAGTAGTTCTATGACATACTGAATTCCTACTTGACTAATAGATGCTTTCTAGTATACTGATTATGAGTACAAATAATGCTCAGAATTATAAAAGATATTTTATGAGTTAAAAGGAAAATATTTTCGATTCAATACTTTACCAGTTGTATACAAGAGAATTGACAACATTTTGATGTACTAACTTTTCAACCAACACAGCAACCCTCAGACGAGCCTACATATTCTGCAGAAAAATTTTAAAGTACGTAAGGAGTACTCAAATAAAATAATAACATAGGCCCAATAATACGCATAAAAGTAAACGAAACTATAAATCGACCCATGAATGTTAGAAGATTAACTATATAACCATTTCCATAATTTCAGTTAACAAAAAAATTTAAATCATTTCTATGACTATTTCCCTTTACTGGAAATATCACAATTATAATAATGTTCCATAACGGAAATTATTATGTTTGACCCACTATCAGGAAGCGCAAGCGATTGCAATTTTGGTGTTCTTTCAACAAAACTGCGCCCTTTTTCCCAGCCATCACTTTTATACAGAAGGAAAGATAGAAATTAGATAAATTAAAATTAAAATCAAAGTGAATAAAGTACAGTGAATCTAACAATTAATAATTTAGTTTTTTTTTTATCATTTTAACTTTTAAAAGTTACTACTATAAATCTCAAGCATTTTCATAACAAAGTCAATAAATTTATTATTTATAGATATAAGTTTGGCGTTATTAAGTAAATCAGGAGTGGCAGCACGTAAAACGTTTACGTTTAGCAACGTGAAACTTTTTAAGTGCAACCAAAAGTGTTTTTAGCGAACGTAAAAAGTTATGTGCTGTCACTCCAGGTTTGTTAGTAAAAGTAAAATTTTTGAAAAGTTGTACTTTTTATTTTAGATATGGAAAATGTTTAAAGCGGTAAGGCAGGCTTATATATTATAAAGGATAGAAAAAGTCAAAAAAATATACATGATTATAAATATAGGTAACGTTTTTTGAAAATGTTTTTATTTCATATTCAAAACACTGAATATAAAAATAATGTTTTCTTGTTATCTGAAAGTTGTAATATACGTTATCTAACGGTATACTAGTGAACTCTATACTCCAAATAGTTTGTTCGATATTTACCATTGTTTAAAGAAGTATCTAAAGTTTTTAAATGTTGAAATCACCATAATATGAATTTCATTGTAGTTTTATTACCAAAACTTTCAAAGCAAAAATCAATATGTAGTTTTCCCCAAATATGTTACTTCTATTTTCTGCTAATCTATGTTCTTGTTATAATCTCTTTTTTGCACTAATCTTAGTTCTGTATAAATTTTTTTAATCTCTGTTTTGTGTTCTAATATCGAACGATGTCTTACCTATAAGCCTTCTATCTTTATTTCACCTACTTACTATCGCAGTGTCGGTCCTGCGATCGAAGGCTGGAATTGGAATCTTATTTTATAAAAAATAAATTTATTAAAAATAAATTTATATAATTAAAAATTTAGAAAATATTTATGTACTAAAAAACCATACACCCAGCTGGGATAATAACTAATGTTAATAAATAAAAACAACTAATTAAAATTCAAAAATCTAATTATAGGAATGTACAAAACTAACAATATATATATATACATAAAAAATGCACAAAAAAAAAATTAAACTAGTTATACGAGTAAGTACTTAAATTTTTGTACACAGAATATTCTTCCTACTACAATTTTTTAAATTGCGGAAACTTTTTATGAATTCATGTCAGAAAAATGTCATTGGTATTATTATTATTATTATTCTTATTTTTTTGAAGAACTGTAGAAATAAGTTTTTGAAATTTTTATTAAGTGCAAGAAAAAGAAAACTTCTCATTTGAAAACTTCCTGAATATGAAATAATTTATTTATAAAATACATATTCCCCACTTCCATTTTTTCTTTTTTTTTCTGTTGTTTTTTTATATATACATTTTTCTGAATATCCTTCCGTTCCAGTTGTATTTTATTTAATTTTTTTTTTATCTTGTTTAGCTTTTGTTTATAATAAAAAAAATTATTTCTTTTTTAATATATGTTTTAATATTAATTTAAAATTTATATTATCGAAATATATGTAAATGAATAAATGTATAGGTACAAACCTAAAAATGAATTTGGTATATATATATATATACAGATTTATTGTAAATACCCCCTCATTTATCTCATACCTCATTTATGAATTATATAAAATTTGTTGTTGACTCCAAAGACATGACGACATGACTCCAACCAATGAGATTATGTCATCTGACTACCAAATCAGAAGGTTGTGATTTTAAATGCAGCTTAGGGCATGAGTATTGTAAAAATTCTTTCATTATTCCTTGAAAATAAATTAAGAATAAAATTTGGTTATCACCGAAATAAAATATATTAATTTTTTTTGTATATTAAATATTTTTGGTAAGTATATGTGGCTACTATTACTATCATCAGGAACTAGATAGACTTTTTTAAATATTTACTCATATTCTCTTAAACCCATCGCTGACAAGAAAAAAAAAATTGATCGTGTCTCCTCTCGTTGAATATGCATTTCTGCTAAACATTGTCAGCGAAGAGATTGAACATTTTGTTATTTTGGTAGTACTGGCCACTTTTTACTGTCTACCAAAAAAGATTATTGGTACATATAAACAAAATATGCCTTATAAAATTTTTGGACAGTATTAGTGTGGAATTAGTTTAATACTGTCCAAATATAAAACACTGTCCACATATAACATTCTAAAACGTCAAAATAGTAAACAAATCTCATTGTGCTAAGTGTAATAAAACTATTAATTTAAATAAAGAAATAGCGAATCGCATTGTTTGATCGCATCGGATGATCGAGATTGCAAAAAAATCGCTGCTCTGAATTGGTTTTGTTCTACATGTAGTGCAAAGCGTAAGACGCGAAAATCAGTAGGTGGCAGTAACAAAACAATACAAACTAATCTATTCGCAAATAATTCGAACACAACACATGAATTAACTATTATCATAGCTGGTAGTAACATAATGGAAAAGCTGAATGAAATTATAAATACACAAAATCATCAATTTATTTGTGCAAATGAAATAAGAAATCAAAGAGTTCAAGGAGACCATAGATTCACTAATAGAAGAGAATGTTCAACTTAGAAACGAAATACTTATTCTGAAGGATCAAAATGAACGAATTACTATAGAGATTAAAATGATGAAACAGGAAAGATATAACAGATAACTAGAGTTATCCGCCGTGGGTGATATCCCTGACATAACTCCAGTGGAGGCAGTCCAAAAGGTGATTGCTGGTTTGAACATAAACCTGGAAGAGAGTGATGTGAAACATGCATACGTAGAAAATAAAACCTCGAAAAATACAGGTGAGCCTCCCAAAATTATTTATTAAATTTAAAGACCTTCAAACAAAACGAAGAATAATTAAAGCTAAAAAAACAAAAAAACCCTGAAATTTAATGAAATTATTACATATTAAAAAAGTTATTACATGTAAAAAAAGCTATCTGAAAAGGCAAAAATTAGTTAATGTTGTTTGGGTAATTGAAGATAGGGTATTAATAAAAGAAAAAGAAAACTCAAAAACTATTAGACTGATAAGTAATAAAAATCTAGATAAATTTATTAATGCACAATAACATTCTAGACTTCAATAAATGCCCATGTTAGAAATATTTACGATATAGATTCTATGCATTTTGCTAACAATAATTCTTAAGATTTAAAATATCTTTTAAATAGTACATAAACAGTAGTGAAACAGTAATAGTAAAGATGTGTTGTTTTTTTTGTTTTTTTTTTCTCAAAACAAAAACACACTTTTATAATAATAATGCAAAAAAAATAATGAAAAATTGTTTATTAATCTTTACTTTACTATTTTCTCTATTTGATTTATTAATTTACTTTCACTTTTTGATAAAAAAAAAACACAAAATATTTTGGCGAGAGGCTGTATTTTTTACAGTTTTTGAGGATATAAAAAATGGCTGTCGCGTTCTATGAAAGGTCTGACAGAAATTACTTACGCGACTGTTTTGACATTTGCTGTCGCGGCGAGTTGCTATCACGTCTGTAAAGTTTAACAGAATACAAAACTATGGGTGAATTCCAAAATGTAGTAAAAAAAATTTTAATACAGTTTAAATACAGTTCAACTACCGTTTAAAGCTTTTATAACCACTTCAATGTAAAATTAAAGCTAAAGCTTTTGTTACATTTTGGAATACTATTTTAAAAATAAAATACATACATAAACATACATTCACTTTGACGTTTAAATTATAGTTCTGTGTTTTAGTAATATCAAATGGCAATAATAATAATAAAAATAATTTTGAAAATGAATGTTTTAATTAATATATTAGCCAGTGATTTAATTAATTTAAATAATAAGTGTAATAACTATTGTAATTTTAACGAGTGTATTAACTATTGCTAAACTTGAATATAAAATATTTTATCTTTCTTGACATCAAAATTAATATTGCCAGCATATATTGGTCAGCATATATTTTCTGGCGGAAAAATACATTTTATTAACATATTTTGCTACAATTTGGCATAAAACTTATTTTTTTTTAAAAAAAATAATGCTAACCTATAATTTAATTGATTCTGGTAACTTTCTCTATGACATGTAAGTATACAAAATGTAGTCTAAATTCACTACACACTCTGCTCTTATTTTACGGTATTTTAAACATTTTGGAAGAAGTCTACAAAGTCAAGACCTTTTGAAATACATTTTGGAAGATGCTATATCGTAGATTATACGGTTTCACTACATTTTGGAAGTCACGGTATCTATTCAGAGATGTTTTCACGCGATCTCGCGAGATGGGTCTAAGAGAATATGGGTGATTGATTATATAATAGATTTTTAAATATAAACATACTCTAAATAAATTTAATAAATTTTAATTATTTGATGATATAAAAAAAAAAAAAAATGTACTTCAAAAGAAGACCTTTGTGGAAATTAATATCTCTGCTCCACCATATCGTTATTTTATCCCACTAGATCGTGGGCTTCTAGCTTTGCCAGACATCTGATTATGTCATCTGATCTGTTTAAAAGTTTTCTGTTTTTGTGTTTGATAGCATAATTCTTAAAAGAGTCAGCAATGGTTTTTGTTTTCAGATCTCTGGGAATATCTTAATTTGAATCATTAGCAGAATACAGCGATGTATAATTAGCAAGTTAGACTTCTTAATCTTTTTAGTTAGTTATTGTATTATGTTAGCCCCCAAAACTTGCTGCCATAAGTTCAGAGGGTTTGATTATACTGTTGTATATTTGGATTTTGGTGTATAGACTTTGTGTGGTTTGAATATTGCAGCTAGATATTTCGCAAATAATTCTGCTTTTCTTCTTTAAACTAGGTTTCAGTACACTACCCTGAGGGACTTCTATTCATTCTGTTTTTTTTTTACCCAGTAGTTCTGAGAATTTGTGCTTGGCAATATTTTTACTTAATTTTGGCGAATCGCCTTCCAAAGCGAACAATCACGATCAACATACGGACCTAAGTTCATAGTAGTCTTCTTTGTTTGAGTTTTTTGTTTGTGTTGTGTTCTTTGTTTGTGATTTTAGTTTTATCTTTTGGGTGTCTGCTTCTATGCCATGTGGCAACTAATTTAAGTCTTTCCTTCATAAGATCTCTAATTTTGAATGGGTAGCGAATTTCACGTTCTGGTATTTCTTTAGCAGGTGGTGTGGCTTTATTAACACCTTACGTATAGTATGAATAAAATTTTGAGAATGAAAGTCAAATTCATTTGAAGGTTTTAAACTGACTTTTAAAAGTTAACGAAAATTTCAAAATTCTTTCGAAATAATTTTATGAATAATGAACGAAAAACTAAATTAAAAGTCAATGTCCTGAGTGAGATTTTAAACAAGGATCTTCTGACTAAATTTCAGATAACATAACCACTATACCATGTAGGTGGGAAAATCTGACAAAATTTAAATTTAAAGTTTTTATAAATGAAAAGAATAACATAAGTAAATAAGTAAATATGCTAATCGAAATTACTAATCCAGTAGTTGCAGGTTTTCATATTTAAACTATTTAATATACCAAGAAGAAGTAAACCAAAAAAAAAACTTATTTTGTCTGATTTTAAGTGCGATAAGACTCTGCTAAAGAAATTTCAGAATTGACATTTACGAAAAAATGTATAATTTGAGATTCTTGAAATTTTCAATATTTCTTAAAATAATTTAAAAAAATTTTATTTAACAATTATGTACTGTGCTAAACACAAAAATAAATCTTATCATGCTGCGTAGTAACTTAGTTTTGTCCAATTATATTTTACTTTCTATTAACAACAATTGTCTTAAAGTGTCTTCTACGGCAGTGATCACTTTACAGAAAAACAAAAAAATAATACAAAAGTAATTTTAATTCATTTTGATAAATTTATGTAAGCAGATATTTTAAATTTTTATTTTTATTTTGGCAATAAAAAAAAAATAAACAAAAATATCCTGAAACAAAAATTATTCATAAGATTTCCACTTGTATCAGAATAAAAAAAAATGGCGAATTCAAAAATAATGTAGAAAGAAATAATTTTGAGTTAAATATTTTTTCGTCATCTTAGTTGTCTATATATTAAGAAGATCTATAATACAATTTACAAGATACTAACAGTTAGTTCTTTATTTTATACTTTTTAATTTGTCTTTGTTATACTATTTTTATTTTTTTTTATTTATTTATTCTTCTGACAAGTAAGCTCTTAAAAAAAACGAAAGAACTGTAAATCTAAAAATTAGAAAAAAATTAAAAACATAAGTAGTACTTAAAATTATTCAAAAATGTAATTAACACTATATATACTTATAACGCAAGATCTTTAAATTGAGTTATATTTAATAAAAAAACATCAATATTATTATTTACAGCTAGAAAAGATAACAACTTATAGTATCGTATATGAGTTGAAAGCTTGTAATGATCTAGCTATCATATGAGTGATCAAACTAATGACATTTTCAGGTTTAATTCTTGAGTTTCCTTTTTAAATGTATTTTCCGCTTTATAATCTGCAAGGTTCCATTATAGAGACAAAAAAAAATAAATGTTCTAAATTTATAAACTTATTTGACAGAAAATATCATTTCGAATGAACAATGCAAAATACATACATGGAAATTCTATAATAATTAATCTATTAATTTATCAATAAATAAAAAAAAAATAAAAAACTGTCTATTTCGTATTTAACCCTATTCGAAAATGAAAATTCTATTCAACTCAGATTAAAAATTAATTTCAGAATAGAAATTAGAAGAGAAATTAAGATAATTTATTTTCACAATAAAAGTAAATTTTTTTTATAAATAAGTTTGATTGTCAATAATAATAAAATAAAAAAAAAATTATTGTCTAGCGTAACCAAATTACAAAAAAAATTATCTTTATGCAACAAAAGTCAATGACGGTTGTAAATTGAAATGATATTTTAAATGTGTATACGTATAGGTTTTGTTATATAATATACTGTGAATTAAGTTGTTAACCATGTTGTAAAATGAATGGGGTATCATATAACTGAAATTATTCGTCTCATTTATAACCCCCAACATATAACAATAATATCCAAGAACGGACAATCAGAATGATTTACATTTCGTAAACTTAAATTAAAATTTATCCCCCAATTTAATTCGAAAAATTGTAATTTAAATTCTTAAAGATTTTTTTCTTTCACTCAAAACAGCCCCCTTTCTGTGTGTTTTTTTTTTTGATTTGTTGATAAAATTAATGACAATCTTTTGTCCGTAGAGAAAAGATGCAAAAAAAAACATTTAAGTATTTGTAGATTTTATATAGTTACAAGCAAATAGATTACAAACGGAAAATACGTTCCATTTACATAATATTATTAGATACACGAATTGTTGGGATCGCATTTTGTTTAATCCAAAAAATTTAAATATTTTAAATTTTATACCATATTACATTAATTAAGTAACTACTTATGCTGCATATATTTTTAGTATATTTTTTTTTTTTTTTGTTAAACATGTATGACTTATGACAAGAGATAAAACACATTGTAGCAGTTGTAACGGTATTTTAAGTATTTTATTTAAACTTTAATATTTAGTGATAAAATTTCAAAATTAATTTAAGAAATTATATGAAATGAAAATTAGATATATATATATAATATTTACATACAAAATAAGTATCTAAATAAGTAAAATCCGGGAGAATCCACTTAAACGACATCATTTTGGTGAATTAATTTATGAAAATAAAATGCAAAGATAATACACAAATTACACACCCACACAACAACACAGACCCAAATTTTCATATAAAATTCAAAATATAGTATTTGTTGTTGTTTCACCATCAGCTTAAAAATAAATCATGATGCCCTGAAATCATGTGAATAATAAAAACAAACATTTTAATGTTGCTTATAATAACAAGATTGTAAAAAAAAAAAAAAAAAAAAAGTGTCAGCCTGATTTATCTGTAATTCTTATTTTATTTTTATCTAGTTTTAGTTCTTATTCTGGATACTTTAATATCCTATCTATCTCTTCTGTCTATGAGACGAAATAAAATGTTTGTAAACAACAAAATTCCGTAATATATTATGTATATATATAGATACCATTATTAGTATGGGTTATCTAAGTAAAATATAAAATTATCGAAAAAGAATAAATTCAACAGCAACAACAACAATAAAATATAATAGCGCCAAAATTACATTTTTACTTTTTACTGAGACGGAAATTAAATTGGGATAATTTTAAATTAACCCTTACTAATTTTAATCTCTCTACTGTAGTTCTCTAAGTGGTCATGCGATAATCCAAATTGTGAATATGTGGAACTAATTTTTTCTTTAATGCTTATAGATCTTTATTGTTTTCATTAAATTATTATCAAAACTACATTAAATCAAAAAAATGTAAATAAGGAAGTAACAATAACAACATTTTGGTTTTTTGGCCATTTTCAAAAATGAGAATCGATATACATGAGTCAGAACAGAACAAATTTCTAAATATGATATATTCTTTGTGTTAAGTTAAACAGAAAATTTAATTTAAAATAAAAATGGAGGAAAAACCTTTGCTAAGGCACAAATTTAATTTATATTAGTAAAAGTGGGTAATCGTGAACAATAGTGGGTATTTGTGATCTAGTCAGAATAAAATTGATTTAAAATATATTTCCTAAAATAATACGTTTTGGAATTTATTCCACAAATTTAATTATTTTATTTTACTAGTACTTTAATATAGTAATACTACAGGGCATTACTACAGGGCTCACAAATTCAAGCAACATTGGAGCCGAATTACCTGAAAAATATATCCTAATTACATGTTTCAAATTGTAGTTACTTTTTAGAATTAATTTAATTAATATATTTAATTTTATATATTGAACACATCTATTTTTTTACTCTAAATTAAATAAGGAATCATTGCTAATTTTGTGACCAACACAAATTTGAATAAAACAAGCTGACAATCAATAAACATTACAATGTTTTATTTAAAACGGTCACAAATATGCTACCTATCTTTGTTTTTTATAAAATGAAGAGATTTAAGAACACGAAAAAATAAGCAATATACAAAATAAAATATGCAAAAAATAATTTTATTATTTAAAAAGTCTCTATTTTGGCCCACAAGTCATGAGAATTAAAAAGACGATATTTAGAACAACTAAATGACGTAAAGAAAATTTTCCATCTGTAGTTACAAGTTATTTATGGTATACTTATTACAAAAGAAAAAGATGATGAAAATAATAAAGCTTTGGCTAAAACATAGAACAACAAATGAAAGAACGACAACAAAAACTCAAAATGGTTTTATTTGACAAGAAGATAGAAAATAAACAACAAAAGTCTTTCAATAGAATCAGAATCCGAGATTATAGTTAATTCATACGTCATTGTGTAATACGAAGGTGAAAATTTCTCCGGTGTAGTTTTTTTTTTTGGAAAGAAAAAACGATGAGTAGGCTATGGTCATTAGCGGTCATAATTGGAAGTGGCCAGAACAAGATAATAATATATGGTGGTATAATATCAGTAAACATTGTTAATAAAAATATTGAACCAGTTTTAGTCAAGGCAAAGTTAATCTATTTCGTTAAGGAAACAGATCTTCGCAGATCAATGAAAAAACTAATTATTATCAAAAATAGAAGATAAGAATATTTTTTTCTGTTATGAAGTAAATGCAGCTTTTTTGTTTAATTTATTTCTAATCATTTTTCTGTGACTTTCACTAACTGAATTTATGACATAATATGCGATACATTATGTTTTATTAATTAATAAATATCATTCAAGTTTTGAGTTTAGTATTATTTTTCATAGTCACAAATACTAACACCAGATAGTCACAATTTGGAGCACCCTAGGTCACAAATTGATGCGAGGCTGAGATTTTGAGTTTTAATGGAATTTATCTAGAAACTATTAATCAAAAGTCAAATAAATTACATTTTATTCGCAAAGAATTAAATAAAGTAAATTAAAATGATAGTTTAAGAAAGTTATATTTAAAATTGGATTTTTAGTCCATCGTAAAAGTCAAAATTTAGTTGACATACGTCACAAATACCTACTTTTATTATAACTCTTTTAAATAATATATTTTAAATCAAAAATTTGGTTAAAACAATATGAGTTTCAATATTTTTCACAACACACACTATATTGTGCATTTTTTTAGTTTAGATATAAAATAAGTATTACAATGATAAAAGATATACAGATTCGACTAGTTTTGATTATTTCATTACAAAAGATTTTTACATTTGACAGATCATATTTTTTTGAATGGTTTAAAGTCCAGTACTCAGTTCGAAAGAAATTTTTTGTTCCATATAAACTTTATGTAAGAAAAAACGTCAAGAAATGCTCAAGAAAAAAAATTTAGTTTTCTTTCCTGAAAGTAGTACACAGCTCAAAAGATGTATGTCTGTAATATGAAGAAAACATTAGTCGGTGTCGCGAAAATAAATTTTGAATTGACTTTCAATCAAAATCGTCTTAATCGTCGGTGTCGCGAGAATCAATTATTTGATCTTTTTTCGATTTTTTTTATTTTCAAAAATCACTAAATTTTGTTAGTTGACTTTTGGTTTCAAACAGTGAATTTTTCATTTTTGATTTGAAAATATTAAAAAAATGGATAATTTTGAAATAAGGTAAGAAAAATTATAAATTGTTTCTGGAACTTTAATTTTATTTCAATATTTTAATATTGTTTTAGAAGTTGACGAGAAATAGAAATTGTTGACCTCCGACGAAAACGTATGGACAACAAATGGACAAAAGTGAATTTTTGATATAAAAATTGAACAAAAATAAAAAACTTTATAATAATTTTTAGGTACGGAGTGTGGACCGATCTAAAAAACATAGTAAAAAGTATTTTTTGAAACGGATGAGCTCAATTTTTTTCCCCCTTGGAGAGTGAAATCTAATGGGTTTTTGTATATTTTATTATGTGTAGAAGATCAACAATAATTATTAAGTTTTGCAATCAATTAGTCAACCTATATGGCATAGTGATATCATCTGACTATTAATTGCAGTAGCATAATTAGCGTACAAAAAAGTTCCACCTAAGGTACTGACAAGGATATAAAACAAATTTAAAAATTAGTTTTTAGGAAAATATTAATGCTGAGAAATAAAAATATAGTAATTTGAATTAATAATATATCTATTTAATAAAATTAAGATATTTATTTTATTTTAGTTTTTATTTATTCTTTTTTAGAACTTAGCCCAATCGCTCGTATTGAGTTTATATGTTAATGATTTTTTTTAAAATAAATCAAAACTCCAACTATTTTAGGTATTTTAGGTATCTCAAAATTTTTGATTTGAAATGTCAAAAATTTCAATTGAAACAAATTGGTTCAACTAATTGAAAATCGATACTCGCGACAACATGTCTTTTTTTTTTGTTGATTTGAAATAAGTCAAATCAATTAAATTGAGTTCATTCTCGCTACACCGACTATAATTTCTTAAACGAATTTTGACATTTGATTTTATAATTCATAAAAAACATACAGTATAAAGTTTTGAAAAATATTTTTATATTTTTGAATATTTGGTTTTTTGTTCAATAAATAAAGTGTTGTACATAAAGTAAAGTACATAAAGTAAATAAATTTAATTATATATAAATACATATATTTTTAGAAACAATTTAAGAAAATATATTATTTACATTTACTCCAGCTAAAATAAAAACGAAACGAAGCAATTTAAGTCACAAAAGTATGTACACATTTCAGGAGTTAAAAACTTACATCGGTGATGAATCTTTCTTTTTTTAAGTTTAGCTATGAATCTTTCTTTAATAAGAAATAGCTATGATTTTTAGAGTGTTTGAGTCTGTATATTATTCAAAAAATTTGGTGGAAGAGCATATTTTACGTTTTTAACTGATTTTTCAAAATAAATTATGATAAAAACAAAAACAAGTTATCATTTATTTTTAGAATTTCAACATCAGATTTTACTATCACATTCTGATTTTGATGATTTATTTAAATTTCTTTCACTGTACCTATCTAAGAAATTATAGCAGTAAAGAGTAGTTTAAATAGAACTCATAACTTCAGTGACTAGATTACAGCATTAACATAGAAAAAAAAGAAATAAATCTAGTTATATGTCTCTTAATTGTAGCTATTCTACCCGTTTGTCACTTTTCTTATACTCATACGCTGATTTTTATTAAATTCAAAATTCTGTCCTCTTTATTTTTTTTTATTTATTATTTTGTTATTGTTTTATTTTTATTATCATCTATCTGTGGAATTAACTTTTTTTGTCAGGCAATTTAATTTATTTTGGTTTTATATCTTCTTCGATCCAAGTTATCTTAACAATAAAAATAAAATAAATAAAAACATTTTAAATAATTCAACATAAGCTAGAATAAATTGTTGGAGAGAGAGTAAAGGAGGATCAAAAGAATTCCAATTTTAGGGAACTCCAACAGAAATATTTCTTGTTTTTTTTTTACAAATCAAAACAAAAACAAAACAAAAAAATAATGAAAATTTTATCTTCTGGTTATGTTTCAACAATATGAGCAGAGAAGATTGAAATTCCAATAGAATTTCATCATCGCATCATTTTATAATCTTCATCACAATCAGCTGCAAATCATTTAATTTGAATAATTTCAAATTGAATTGAAGTTTGATTTCGTTTTTCGTTATCTCAGTATACATTGTGATTGTGATTAAGTAGGTATATATATATATTATGAATATATGTATATGTAAAGGGTGAGCGAGTGGTGGCATATAATATATTTGTTTACAATTCACCAAATTAATAATAATAATAATTTATAATAGCCAGATATAATGTGCTAAATAGAATAACAAAGGAATTGGTTCGTTTTGTGTGAAAAATATTTTTTTTTAAATTTTTAAAGTAGAGTTCCACTAAAAGTGGTGAAGTTTTCTGCTATAAAAAACAGGTTTTGAAAAGATATTTTGAATAAACAAGATTTTACGTATCGAACAAATGTAAGTAGTCCAGAGAGACATCACAAAAAGCATGTCAATCCTATTTTTCACCATGGCACTAGACAATTTTTTTTTTATAATTCCAAGTTTATAAGATGAACACCCTAACTGCTTTTACACAGAGATTTGGAATACACAATTACATACAATAGCTTTTTCTGTAGAATTTTTTTGGTATATCTACTAATTTAAATGTGGAAAACTATATCTACTGTAGAGTACTTCGCCTTCATAATAGCAAAGTTTCATTTTATTTTAAGGGATAACCATAACTCTCAACTATTTATCATTTATTTTATCCCAATGATAAAAGGTACTGAACCAGTGGACCAGCTCGAAAAATCCAGAAAGCTTTTTTTTTTTGCCTTCGTCGGGAATCGAACCTGGGACCTTTCGGTTGAAAGGCAGGCGCTTTACCTACCGCGCCACCCAGCGTGTTGAGAACATTAGCTTCCTTCGAAACTCTTTTCCAGATAGCTCAATCTTCAACTTTGCTATACTCCAATTATTTAACACTGTCTTTTATATATTAAGTTTGAAAGTATCAAGTCTACCAATAGATTAATCATGTTTGTGAAATCTGATAAAATTAAATTGAACGAAGCATTCGAACGGAATATATTTTGGAAAATATTTGGCCCGATAAAACAATCTGATGGTGTACAAAAACCGTATATATGACCTAAATAACCCTTCCGCAAACAAAATTGATAAAATATTTCAAAATGTATCTTGACAAAAAACTAAACTGAAAGAAACACATTAATATTAGTGTAAAGAGATCCAGATCTTAAATTAAAAAATATGTACTCCAATTGATTATAAATCCAAGGTGCCACTAAAGACTTACAAAGTTATAATAAAACCAGTGTAGTGCTACGGATTTTAGTTGCTTTGTTCAACCAAATTCCAAACAAAAATTTTATTAACTACTAGAGGTTCCAAACATGTACCCAACTGGCTACTACATAAAAATTTGGAAACGAAAACATGTAAGAAATTGTATCTCTCCCAATTTCAGTTCAAGTTAAGATTACTACAATTACACTCACTGACCATCCTCGTAACTGTCTTTTAGGATCCTTACTTATCCTCACGCAAAAAACAAATGACGAAATAGAAATTATCCAATATCAAGTAAAATTTCTTTCCCACCCTAACCAAACGCACCAATCGGTATAAAAGGTTAGGCCCCACCTAGTGTTTTGGCTATATATCAAACCAAAAAAAAAAGTACGACTATTTCTATCAACATGTTTTTGTTCTCTTGTTTTCTTAAATAGAATAAAATTGATTTCATGAAGCTGTTTTTGAAATAAACACAGTTATTGTTAAGTTAACACTGACTTTATGTATATTATATTTTATAATAATCTTATAAGTAACAATGGTAATATTAGACTAAATACAATAATGGAACAATTCTGTGCAGACAGAAGTAAAGTACTTTTTCTACACCGAAATTTTAAAACATCAGAAAAATAAACTTAGTTTTGCAGATAAATCTACTGCAAAATGCGATCAACTTAAGATAATACGGAAAAAAAATTGTTAAATTGAAAATTATACTCAGATATTCAGTTTATAATTTAGATTTTATAAGAATAAAAGTGTTTTTTGTTATTGTTGTTGTTTTTATTTATTTGTATTTTTTGCTTCCGTATAGAATAAACCAGGAAAAGTAAGAAGATTAAAGAATTAAAAATATTAGAATTGTAAAAAGAATATAAAACGAATTTATATATTTTTTTTTCGTAATATCAGAAATTATATACATATTACATGTATATATATAATATTTGGTAATATCAAAGAATTATCATAGAGATTATATTTCAGTATTTCACGATTTTATAAACAACTAGCTTTTTAACCCGCCATAAATGACGGAAACAAAATAAATTCTAACTTTTTCTTTACTTCATTAGAGTTTTCATTTCAAATTTAAGAAAAATACGTGCAAACTTTTGTATTCCCTAAGTGTCATTAACTCGATCTATTTAGCGACATCTTATTTGTCATCATTGAAAACTTATCGTATAACTAAAGGTCAATTTAATATCGTATAACTAAAGGTCAATTTAATAGTGTTATCATAACGAGATCTTATGAAATGGGCCAATTGTTTTTTGTCATGTTTTTGTATGACATTGCCCGAATCTAAATTTCGTTACTGTCATATTAGATTTGTTTTTTCAATTTATTTCTTTTTTTTTGTTTTATTTATATCAATTTTTAATATCGAACAAAGAATATTAGACAATGAGCCACAACTTTAAACGAAAATAGTTTTAGTAATTCAGTTTCGAGTTTTTGCAATTGAAAAAAACAAAAACAAATCAAATTGTATAAATAAAAAACAATACACATAACATTTTGATTTTTTATTATTTTTATTATTATTTTATTTATTACCTTAATCTTAATGTATTTGTACAATATGCTATTTTCATATATTTTAATTCTATATTTCAAGAGCGTATATTACTAGAATATTTACACCTTTGATTTGTAATTAATTGGACTAACCTGACTTAAATATTTAGAATAAATTTAATTTGCAAAGGACAAAATGGCAAGTAAAATTTATTAATTAATTATTTTATGCTAGTTTAAAACCTAATAAACACCTAACCTAAATCTTAACTAACGTCTATTAACTAATATGATCTTAATAATAAATCTTAATCTACTCTTATAAGCGGATTTTCGGAATTGTAACAGCTTTCAAAAAAGTGCAACCTGCTTGTGGAGAAAGAGTAAAAAAAGAACAAAAAGGTTTGCTTAGAATAAAATTTTTTTTAATGATTAAAATAAAAAATCGTGTTGGAAAAAAAATTTAAATAAAAAAAAATTGTGCAAATAAAAAGGAGGTGTACTGACAAAACATTTCAAAAGGTCTGAACAACTGATTGGCGTATAGCCTTCCGACGATTTTTTAAAAAAAGAAATTAAATTTTCTTTAACTATGTGAAACTATGTCGGAATATACGCTGGGTGGCGTAGTAGGTAGACCGCCTGCCTTTCAACCACAAGGTCCCTTGTTCGATTCCCGATGAAGCAAAAAATGCTTTATTAAGAAGAAGGTGAAGAAGAAGGTGACTATTTAAGAAGGTCACTATATTCTATTTTAGTTCCTGACAGTAGAAGTAAAAAAGCATCTTTTAAAAAATTATTATTTTTAAAAAATTATTGAAACATAATTTTGAAAAGAAATAAAAAATAATTTAATTTAATTTCTTACAAAATGCATTGGTTGTTATTATTTTTATGTGTAGCTCATCAAAATCAAAATCTAAATAATACCATACATAATACATCCATAGGTACATATCTATATAAGATCCTAAATTTAAAATATATACACATATAATTATGTATATTAAAACAATTAACAAAAAAAATAAAAAAAAAATAATTTTTATGGTACGTCATGTTCAAATTTTTGGCATGCCTACATAGTCCTGTGTGTTTTGCTAAATAAATTTATTTTATTATTTATATAACAAAAATAACTTTATATGAGAGAAATATAAAAGGTATCACGAATTTGTTTGTGTATTTCATGCATGAAAATAATAAAAGAGCGTCAAAAATAAAATTTATAATACCTAAGGTTAAAATTAGTGTTATCGGAGTGAATGAAGCAAACACACAGATATCTACAAAATTACACATATATTGTATATAATCTTAAGTAATAAAATAAGAACAACCTTTAAGTGAATTATGTTTTAATTTTGTTATATGCTGTTTGGTTTTTGGATCATATTAAACTATTCATAAAATTTCTGTTGGTACCTACTATTTTAAATCAAAAAATTGTTAGTTTTATTTATATTATTTTATAATTTTTATTTATTTATATATTATTTATTATTTATTAACAGTGGGATCTGCAGATAAATCTGCAGTCCAACTACAGGTCATTTTCCCTTTCGAAAATATTAATTATTTATTTGGTATATATAAGTATAATATGTAAATATTGTATATCATATTATTTTTTTTATTTGTCCTTATTATTTGTAAAGTAGACTACGCTTAAATTAAAAATATATTTTTCATGCAAAGGTTCAGCATGGTAGACAGGGGTTAAAAAAACAGACCAAAGCAATTTGTATATGTATTGTAATTTGTATATATATTTGGAGTGTTTCGTATAATTTACAGATATATGACAGAAACTATATGAATAATTGGTCTGGTACGCAAAACAACGTCATAGTCAAGTTAACTATAGTATACTCATTAAATTATAGTTGATAATGAAGGATTAATGAATATAGGAAGATATTTTTTTATTGATTACGCAAGCACGGATTAAAATTACGTAAATATAACTTTGAATTTAAAAAAAATTTTTGAACTCAGTTGAAATTTTATTTTTATTCCAAAGTTTTTTATATATGTAGTTATGTGTTATTGAATTATTTTTCATATATTTTTAAACAAAAACATAGACAAGTGAGTTAAAAATATTTTAAGAGTCTATATTTTGTCAGTAAACATTTTGGGAGGTCAACATTGAATACAATCGACATTTTTGGAGAAAAAAAGTCGACATTTGGACAATCGACTTAATGATAGTCTATATGGAGTCAGGATCCCGAAATAAACACTATTTTTTTTTATTATTTTTAGACTAACTATAGTATGAATAGATTTAATTATTGTATAAAACCAACAATATATTTTTCCCGTACATTTTTATAGTAAAATTGTTTTAAATATACCTAGGTTTATTTTATTTATTTATTTTATTTATTTTAGTGTTTTTCCAAATTGCATTTCTCATAAGTATATACATATCCAATAACATTTTTCGTAGCCAATCAAATTTGCTGTACGTCTCTAGACAATAACAATTATAAAATTTTACAAAAATTTTTACTTTTACTTTTATTGTTAATTTGTAAATTAAGAAAACATTGCTACGAATTTGCAGTCAAGGTAAAAAAAACTTATCAAATTAAAACGATGAAAAATTTGGACACGAAATTTTGTACATGACGAAAATCTCCTGTCCACAAGTGAAATTGATTAGCAAAAATGCTTATTACAAAAAATACAAAGTTATTGTAAAACAAGAAATCACAATACTTTCTTCTTAAATTTTAGTTTTTTGATTTACTGTACATAAACTTTTTTTAAAATAAACGTTGTCCATGTAATTTGTTAACTAAGTCACTAAAAATTCGTTACAATAATTTAGATATATTCAAAAAAATACACTTTAAATTTCCAATGAAATTTAAAAAGGATGACGTGATATTAGAACTAACTATATTGCAGTAAATAAGAATTATAAGTTTTTGTGAATATTTGTGAAATTAGTACTTGTTAAACCACCCAAGTCAACGCGTGTATTAATTGTGCTTCTGCTGTGTCACAAAGATTTTTCGATAAGTAATTACATTTTTGCCATTTTTTTTATTATAATATTAACTTTTATAATTTAAGCTGGACGTACTAATTTTTGGAATTAAAATACATTTTACAATATGCAGATAATAAAATTTAACGTGATTAAAAAAGTGACGTAGTGGACCCAATTGTGACGTAGCGGAATTCAATAATTATAAATTACTTATTTGCTACTTTTTAGTTATTATTACTTTGTTTTATTATGGCAATATTTTCACATAACTACATATTTTTGAACTCCTATATACAAATTAATAAAGATACCTGTATGGAAGTAGTTTTTTGCATGTTTGTTTGAACCAATCAAAATGGCACTTACAGCTGCAGAACGGCAACGTCGATGCAGAGAAAAACGCAAAGAAAATAATAGTAAACGTGAAAAATACAAAATGTTTGTTTATAGAAAATTATAAAAAAAAAAAAATTATCTACTTATGAATCAAACTTTTTATATGTTTGATGTCTTTTAGGTCACGTTTTGAGTCCACAGCGTCACAGTTTTTGTTTTTGACGTGTCCCTAAGCAGTTATTATAAAAATTGACCCAAATTAAAAGAAATTTTTTAATACAAATCAAAACATAATGATGGTTTTTCTTGGGGCTACAAGTTGCCAAAATTTTTAGTTTCTAAATTATTATACTTCTACATTTAGAATTGAATGTCAGAATTTTTATTTTAAAAAATTGTGACGAAGTGGAAAAATGAATCCCAAATATTTTAAAATAAATAAAATTATAATCATACGGCAGATATTTTTTGAACTGCCCGTGGATAATATTAATATCGACAATACTAAGTAAAAGTTAATAAGTACGTATGAAGTAATAAACCGAGGTGCATTAATGTTACTTAGTGGCTTTTTTTGTCCATCTTCTCAAGATGTTAGCGCTATAAAATAGAGGTTTTGGTTGAGTTGGTCACTGCTGACCACTAATTTACAATCTCAGATGCATAATCTAAGAATTTATTACATTAGCAATCTAAATATCCAAGCCAACTCAAATTTTTACCTTTGGTCACAGAAAATGTTATTGGCCCATATATAACATTCGCCTTTATATTATTGTATCATTTGATTTAAAGCACCAGAATCCTCCAGTTATAAATTATTAATCGTATTTTATATTAATTGGTTACACATTTCCAACAAAACTATTTCTTTTTAATCTCAATCTATTAACTTTATTAGTTAATATATCATTGTTTAAAGTTTTAAATTAACTTATATGATCGATTAAATATATCTCAGAATATTTTTTTTATACGTATTAATTTAAAAAAAAAAAATTAAAATATAAAATGTCATAAATCTATGTATATATTATATATATTAATATTATTCATATTTACAAGGATATAAAATTGTATAGAAATTTACATGTATATAACACATACATCCATTTTCATATAATTAAATTATTTTACCATTGAAATAATCTTTAAAATATGAAAATGACTGACTTCCTTTTTCAAAAAAATAAAACCAAAACCGCACTGTATCAATTTAGTTTGGAAAAATTTTCCATATTTAAAAGAAGAGAAGAAAATTTCAAAGTGACAGATTAATAACTTTCGGAAAATTGAATGCAGCCACAAAGCTTTTTTTTTAATTTTGTTTTGTTTTTCCTTTTTTTAAACCTTATCTTAACATCAAAAAACCTTGACTATAGTTATCAAATTTCCATTCATTAACGTTTCAAGTAAAATTTTAATTTTATATAATTGAGGATGTATATATTAATTTATGTATATAAATGTAGATAAGTGTGTGTACGTTGTTGTACAGTAACAAAAAAATTTATTTTATATGTAGTAGAATAAGATAATCAAATTGATATTGTACGGATATAAGTGTGAATGTGTACAAGCTTAAAAAAAGAACAAAATCTATCTTAGTTAAATATATTTTCTGTCACTAAAAAGGAGTATTACTACTTCTTCTTCTTGTGGTGATGTGGTGAATTTTTGTTTTACCATATAAACAATCCATAAGGATTTCTTGTTTAGTTTTTATTTTGTTATTATAACTAATTTTGTAAGGATGAAAATTACCACCTTGCACGTGTCATAAAGTGTGCTATTTTTTTTTTTGTTTTGTTAGATCTGATCTGGTGATTATGTCCATTTTCATAACGTGTAAAGTTGAATTGAACTTTAAACTTTTATTTTATTTTTATGAAAATGGTTTTGGTTATTAGTCCTTTTTTTCTGTTAGCATATTGAGATGTGAACTATTTAAAAAGTTGTAAAATTTTTATTTCTGTTTTTTTTGTGTTCCTTGACACATATTTAAAGAAGAATTTTTAATATTTGGAGACGATAGCGTACTTATATAAAGAATAACATAATTATATAAAGAACAGGTTACATCCGGTATCTGATCTATATGGTACTGTGGAATCTGAAATATTTGAAAGATAAATAATTAAATGTTATCACTTATAAAAGGCACAAAAATGAGATATCGCCAAAAATTCAACTTGACGCAACTCTGAAAATCAGATGTACACCCATATTTTGTTAGACCCATTTCGGCAGATCGCGTGAAAATATCTCCGAAGAGATAGTTTTGTATTCTGTTAGACACCACAGACCCGATAGCAAATTGCCGCGACGGCAAATATCAAAACAGCCTCGTGAGTAATTTCTGTTAGACCTTTTATCAGACGCGATAGCCATTTTTTATCTCGTCGAAAATTGCAAACGAAATAGTATCTCGCCAAAGTATTTTGTGTTTTTTATCAAAAAATTGAATTAAATAAATAAATTGAATAGATGAAATAGTTAAATAAGATTTTTGAAACAATTTTTCATCATTTTTTTTGCGTTATTATTAAAATTGTGTTTTTGTTTTGAAAAAGAAAACCATCTTTACTTTTATTGTTTTACTACTGCTTATGTACTAAACTAAAAAATATTTAAAACAAATATATTTATATTTATTTAAAAAATATTTTAAAACTAAGTCCCACTAATACTTTCCAAAATTTTATAAACCATCTTTTTTTTTATACCAATAAATTTTTTTGACAGTAAAAATGTTCGGTACTACCAATAAATAAAATAATCTATCGCGCCGCTTACAGTGTCTAACACAAATGCATATTTAGCGAGACGAGACGATTTCATTTTTTCTTCTCGTCAACGATGGGTCTAAGAGAATATGGGTGATAATTACACACAATTATTTTTATATAAAACAAACGAAAATCAGAGAAATACTTTTTCAGTACAATCGGTATCCAACAGAATGA
Source organism: Argyra leucocephala (assembly GCA_963942445.1). Lineage (NCBI taxonomy): Eukaryota > Metazoa > Arthropoda > Insecta > Diptera > Dolichopodidae > Argyra > Argyra leucocephala. The sequence goes on from OZ012680.1 coordinate 91,130,502, forward strand.
TCAGTAAATCACCAATATAAACCAACAATAAAAAATGATATTTGTACTGAAGGCTAAAATATGTAAATATTCTAAGGCTATACATATATTTATATTTACAACGCCTAATCCGTAGCACCGTAAAAAATGCAATCCAACGTGGTCACATGTTCGAATTCTAATTCTGTACAGTAAAATTGATGTCTTCTACTAGACGATATAGATATGCCGTCAACGATTCTAAATAGAATAAGAACAGTAGTATCAAAAAATTAATAAGTATACTTAAAAAATTAAAATAAATAAATTAGATAGCAAAAAACTAAGAATCAATTGAATATTACCAAAGAATATATAAATTAATAAGAAGTCTTTAAAGAAAAATTTTTGTACTACGCGTCTGACATGAGGACCCACACATACAGGAAGATAAAAAGCGGTGAAGAAAACAGCAAAACAAAATTCTCATTTTTATTTATTTCTATCTTTCTATGAAATTATTATATTTTACAGTATGCACTGATAGCAATGTACATATATGTAGTTATACATACCTAAATATAATAATAATAATATGTATTGAAATAAGTATGCAATTAAACATACAATAATAGAGTCATTGAAAGAATCACAGAATTTAGAAAAAAATTTAAAAATAATAGTAATATTAGAATAAAGTTTTTAAGTAATGCATTACAAATCGTGAATTGTCTACGGAATACCGTTTTCGGTTGAAAATCATAATTCTATTTCAATTTTCATATTTTTATTTTATGAAGAAATAAAACAGACAACAATTCATTTTTCATACATAGATTGTTTGTTTGTTCTAGATATAAGATATAAGATGTTTGTAAGTAGATATACATCTATAAATACGTAAGTAATGATTAATGATTTATACATGATTGATACAAAATCAAAAAAATTCCTTGATAAAAATTTAAAAATATATGTACCTACTTTGCAGTATATTTTTCAATTGAAAAAAAATTTGTACACTTAGTATATTCTACATATGTCCATAACTAAATGCATCGACTGACATACAGACAAAAAAAGACAAAACCAAAAACCAGAATAAAAATAAAATAAAATACGATTTTTATTTTCATTTAATTTTTTACCCGCCCGTACGCACCTAAGTCGAAAAAATTGAAAAACATCCAGATGAACCTCTTATATTTATATACTCTTTGATATTACTCATTTCAATTATTGCGCTGCGCGTATTGCTAAACTAAACATATTTTATACTTTTCTTCAATCATTGAAAACAGAATCAACGAAATTCTGGCAATGAAAAATATTTCGATTTTGTTAGCTATTGCAATTAGTAAACACAAATTGATTTAAAATTCAAGGTGTACGAATTAAAATTACGAATACATGTTTAATCAATTAGATATTTTCAAATATTCAACGTAATGAACAGTTAACAGTAAAGTTTTCTAATAGAAAATATTATTAACTTGATTTACCTCACGTAATACTTATAAGCAAAAAAAAAAAAATTTGTTCTCTAATAAAACTGAATTCAATATAAAACAAGTTTAGAGTCCCCACCGATTCATGTATACCTGATGAAAACGACTGGAATACCAGCAACAAGACTGCATCTTAGAAATAGCCTCAAAAGACCACGACACAGCATTATCCTGCATAAAATTAAACCAGAAACCGAAGCAAATGCAATGTCAAACTATATGACAAAACCAATTGATTGTCGTAGGAACTTCACTGTACTAATATCTAAACAAGAAGAAGTCGAGGGATTAATAAGAGCTTTTACTTTCAGGAGCTTCGATATGATACTGATACTGATGATCAAAAAATAGGGAAGACTGAATGGGAGAAACCGATGCCTGCCTGGACCGAAATTCAAGTTTAGCGCGGCACTTGGCACATATCTCACTGTTTTTCAAGCTGAAACCTATCTCATCAAAGTATAAAAATTACAACGCACTAAAATAGGGCACAACAGTGCCAAAATATACGTAGTTTACATATACATATACACAGACAGCCAAGCTACTTTAAAATTTCTGGCTTCCCCAATTTTACAATCAAAACTGTTACAAAAGCTTAATAAAACTATAATGGAAGGAAACAGAATTACTCTTATATGGACTCCTTAGCATGAAAGCATCCAATTTAATGAGGAAGCCAATGTCTTTGCAAAAACAGGCGTGAAGAGTCAATTATTAGAACTAGAGCCAAGTATTGCTCGTTCAAACAAGAATTACTACAAAGAACTGTTTCCAATTAGGCAACTACATAAGCCCGAAACATATGGGATACTTGCCAAGAGCTTACGCAGTCTAAAGCATTTTTCAAAATTTGGTATTCGCCGATTAAATCAGGAAACGACATCAAATGTCAAAACATTGACATGGTTTATGATTGAATCTAGACATTGACCATTCAACAAACATCTGCTCAAGATTCGTAAGTCGAACTCAGACAGATACAGAATCTGTATTTTAGATTCAGCTTGAAAGAAAAGTAATCCTCCTCTCATAGTATTTTATTGGTTTGCGACGCCATAGCTCTACATCGCCTAATAATATACACATAGCCTGGTTCTCAAATTGACATTAAAACAATAATAACGTTCATCAAGAACTTAGACCTGAATTAAATTAACAAATAAAGAAGTATAAATGATTGACTTAAGAGATCTCTTAGTCTATAGAAGTGCCAAAAAAAAAAAAAAGTTTAGAGTATAATTTAAGAATTTATTTTTATCAACTAAAATGAAAGAATACCGAATTTATAAATACTGTTTAAATTTTTCAAATAAACTGATGCACCAACTATCGTATTTTCAAAATAAGTAAACGAAATATATTTCAACGTATTTTTACTTTGGCATATCAAGTAAGCAACATGCAGAAGTCAGAACTATACTTTATCGTAATGTTCTTTTCAATAAATAATACTTTAAGTAAATGTATAATTTTCTTACATATACTGTAACTATGTATATATATAGTATCAAAATGTCACCTGTCATGTCACATGTAAATTTTCCTGTTATAATAAAATATAATATAACTATTTAAATTTGATTTGTATTGAAATCAAATAAAGGTTCTTGTTACAGTAATTTTCATATAAAAATCACACTATTTTGATGAAAATATTTTAATTTATATTTTATTTAATAAATAAATTTTACATTGTAACTATTATGATGTATTCCAAAGGAAATAATTGCTTTATTGCTGTTTCTTTTCTATTGTTTACTGTATTACTGTTAAACTACAAATAAAAACTAAAAAGGAGATATAATTTATGAAATTTACTTTCATACAGTTAAAAAAATATTTAACAGCACAAAAATATAGTGCGTTACAAAAGGAATGTTAGAACTCATAATATGTGAGTATAACAGTAACACATGTAGGTACACTAGCTATAGGCTACATTTAAATATAGAAAATTTATAAATAAGTATTAACTATATAGGCGGATATATATAGGTAGGCATTTAATATAAACATGTAAAATACATACAAACTTAACGGCAAGATTATATTTAATTATTTAGACATTCAATTGTAACATTTATGGTAGAACATAATTTCTTTCATTGCACTTTTCAGTATAACATTGAATGAACTTTTGGAGTCTACAAATACACGTTATGGGTTTATAAATTAGAACTAAATTAGAATTAATTTGAAAATTAATTTATGAATCTGCAATTGATTCCATTTGAATAAAATTTAATAGTGCGACTTATTGGTAGTAGTTAAGTTATATTATAAAAATTAGTATATTACATGGCCAACTGGGAGCCGGTCTTTTTGTCGAAAAACAATGAATGTCGAGTCAAATAGGAAAAAAAGTTGAAAAACCCATTAATGAAAAAAAAATCAACTTTTCGACATTTTAGTATTTAAGTAGTATAATTTAGAGCTAGTTACACAAATCAGATTTTATCATTCACGAAATTAGTATGCAGTACCTAAAAAATTTAAGAGTTTCAATTGTATGTTTATCGGTGGTTTGTTTGGAATCTAACTATATGTAATAAAAATATTTAGGAGTTCAAAAGTTGGATTTAAAATAATCCAATCAAAATATTACTGTGTATTTCCTTTTTCATATGCATGATTTTGAAATAGGAGACACATTAGTTGGATTCAAAATAGGAATATTCCCTTTCTCGAAAATGTATATATGTATGTGCAAGATCCTCAATTAGAAGAGATTTTATAATTGGTTTATATACCAAATGTATCGATATCAGGTCGACCAGGTCGAAAACCCGATAAAGCATTAGGAATCGAATATTATATGATTTAATATAAATCTAATGAGAATATAGCATAGAAATAGAGCTCTTCATGTCATGAAATTCGGAAATGTTCACAAATTGCCAAGACTTTCGTGAGATCTAACAATCTGAGATTTGAGGTAAAAAACCTTAATATAATTATTTTATATTTTTAATTTGATTAAAAATTTGACTATTATAACTATTTCAATTAGAAGTATGTTGTAGTAATATATATATACAATTTTTAAGCCTTCAAAGTATTTCACAACCATTTGTTTAAATATTCAGTCAATTAAATAAAATCGAATAACAGAGTTATTATAAAAAAAAAATGTTTTTCAAGTTAATTTTTTTTGTATTATTAAATTATAATTAATAAAACATTTAAAAAAAATCAGATCATAGAACTTTATTTTTACGAGTAAACAATAACTGAATTTTACTTGAAACTTGGGATTATACATATATATAATACTTAATATTTTATGTAGATATTTCAAATTATTTCAATTAACACATAGCCTTTATAAAATCTGACACTTCAGTAATCAACTGAAATTTTTATTTTCCACCTTTAACAACATTAACCCTCTCAGACCTCCTTTTCAAAACATTTAGAATTTTTTTTTTTTTTTTTTGTAATTTTCCTTTGTAAAATATTTTTGAAAGACTTATTAACCTAACGTTTACTAATTTTTGAAATATTTTTTTTGTTTTGTATATTATAAGCTTATATATTATTACATTACACCTGGGAAATTAAATATGTGTACTTACATAGTTTATTTGCACCAGCAGTTTTTAAAATATGTTCAGGTTTTGTTTTTTTATTTGCTGTGTTAAAATTTTAACTTTTTAACGCCAAAAAAAATTTCAGTATAAAATTTTCAGTGAACACAATAATATAGCATGATGCAATTTAAATTAGTTAAATTTTTGAATATTCGTTCAACGGAATTCTTTCAGACTGAAAGTTTTAAAACAAATTGTTTTAATGAATAGAATTAGGTAAAATTTTAAAAGGGTTATGATAATTTGTGGTGCAATGAATTTTTTTCTTAAATAAAAAATTCGATATTTTTGTAATATGGCAGGACGAGCAGGAGTGAGTTTGTATGTTTAACATAAAATTATAAAATAATATGAAACAGATTTACGGCTCAACACTATACACAATGAGCCGATACATTTTTTAGTAATCAGTTTACATATATGTACATAATGAAGTTATATCTTATTTAGAGTTTCGGTGTGTAAAGTATTTGTCACAATTAGAGGGGATTATTTCATTTCTAAATTTGATTTTTTAATAAAATTTCTATCATGTTTCTAAATCGGTTTTGTTTTTGAATGGGATAGAAATCTTAAAATTTTTAGGTGAACAGATTTTATTTCAACAAAAAAAACTTCGGCTAATCGGCTTGATCTGTAAATTGAGAAAAGTACGGTACAAATCTCTGAGTCATTTCACAACCAATTTTCATTAGTAGCTTTCCATTATGCTGTGTAAACTAACTATTTTTTACACATTTTTGAACACAGCTACACTACCTCTTGTTATTGTGTAGAAAATGGTTAGTAACGATCTACTTTCCGCTAGATTTTAAAAATTTCAAATTGTATTATGTGCTGAATAATTATTTAGTGTCATATTTATAAATTGAAGTTTGATATTGATAAACAAAAATGTTAATTGAAATATTTTTCAACAAAAAAATACTTCAAATGTGATAGGTAACCATTTATTATAAAAATAATTACATATAAAACTAAATTTAATGAATAAAACTAGACAACATCAAGTAAAGAAGAGAATTTTTTGAAAAATTATTTTTGATAAATAAATTTCCAAAATAAAACAAACTAAAATCAATGTTTTTGCGTTATGTTTTACTAATGAGCATAAAATGAGCGTTTCTTTTACAATCTACTCATGAGTAGTTTACACAGCTTAAAGGAACGCTGCTATTATTATTCTAGAATTGGAAATTTTAATGTTATCCATCTGATAGAGACTGTGTTTAGGTATTGAGAGAGTAGCAACTTTAAAAAAAAACAGCATCTAATTATGTAATTTGAAGCCCATTTAGTATACGATTTTTTACACAATGAAACACATAAATTAACGTTATATATTTATATTGACCCAATTATCACTCAATGATTGAATAATTAAATAATTAGAATACATAACACAAATGAGAAACAATATAGATCGAACCTATGTTATCTTTAATAGAAATAAGATCAAAGAAATATATGATAAAAAACGAATCCGGAGATTGAATTAATTTAAAATTTGACTAACAGTTAGAACAATGATATTAATTAAATCTTTTTAATTACTGTAAATGTCTATTTTTGCAATTACTGTATATATAGTCATTTAAATTACAGAATATACTTATGCTGGAAACATTTTATATTCACTTGTATTACGATGAGATTCTAACTAAGAGTACCGGGTTGGGAATAACTACTACCTAGACCTACCTAGTAAGGTAGGCATGCATTTTTTGAAAACACTTGAGGTAGGAAACTATTCCAGATGTACGAAGTTTCGACTACAAGTTTCGAACTTTTCAAAACAGTTTTGATTCAATTGAAGATTTTCAAAAATAAAAATTGGTACTTATTTATTTATTTCAACCATTTATACCTAAAGAGATAATTCTCATAAGAAGGCTATATAATTCAATATACATTTTTAGAAGTTAATCGCAAATATCTATGTTTTATCTATGTTAATTTAATCTTCTCCAACAGTACATGTATATGTATACAATACAGTACAGCACAAGCGTGTTCAAGTTAAATAAAAAAAAGTTTTCCACCACTAACTCGATGAAGGAATATGTATAAAGGTGCATTCATGTCACAATTATTAATTTATTTGGTAAAAAAAACTACTTTCATTTTGCATAATTCAACCAGAATACATAGCTGTACAATAAAAATGTAATGTGTTACGTAGGCAAATATTTAAACAACTTCTGGACTTTATTTTTATATATACTTATTTAATAACAAATACTTAATTTTCAAAGTTTGGCACATTTTTACAAAAAAAAAAAACTTTTTTTGTTAACCAATTTACAGAATTAATGCTTTATTAAAATTCAAAAGAATAATATTGCACATATTTTTATTATACTAAATAATTAAAAAAAAATGTTTTAAACGAAACCAAGAAATCAAATAAAAACAAAAAAATATACCAAAAAAAAGTAATAATAATAAGGCAGCAAACCATTCTTACACGCGATGAATTCTAACTACTTTACTCAATTTGTTTCTTTAGCCGTTTGTGTGTAGGTTCACCTAAAACATTAGTAGTTAAGTTTTCTTTTTCTTTCTTCCCTTTTAACTTACATTACATGATTAAATGTAATATAAAAAAATAAATAATTTTTTTTTCTGCTTAAGTTTTCCATTGCAAGGCTATTTTAATGTCACTCATAGTAAAATAAATCACTCACTACCATAATAATACACTCATATCAACCTACACTAAACCAAGTGTTATACTTTGTATATATTATACTGGTATATTGAATCTATAAGAAAAAAAAAGTTGTTGGAATTTTCTGATAAAGAAATCACAAATCAAAAAAAAAAAAAAAACAGGGGAACCATAAAAGACATTAACGTAATTTCTTAACCTTATTTCCTATACCCATAATTTCAATTCTAGAAAAACACTAAAAAAAAACGAAATTAAATCCGCCACAACTGTTTTATACCCAGTTACCCAAATTATATTTATTACTTTTGATCATAACAGCAAAAAGAAAAAAGGACTTCTTATAATTTTCTCTTAAGAAGAAAAAATTTCAATCTATGAAACAGAAAAAAATTAAAGTAAATAAATAACAAAAGTAATAAACAAAAACAAAAAAAAAGCATAAGTAAAAATAAATAAAAAAAAGTTGTTACCATCGCTTGTTTTTTTCTGTTTTCTTGTCATTTAGAGACAATCTCATTACAAAAAAATTTTTTTTAAATTTCATGAAAATGATAAGTAAGTATGCTGTTGTATGAGTGCGATGCTCTTAATTGTACCCATGTTGAGATATGAAAACCACAGGTGCATAGTGATGAATATCCTAATCGTAAAGGATTTTTTTTTATCTTAAACGTCTAAACGACCGAAAATTCAAGAGAATGTTTAACGAGCCTTGATGTGCAGTGGCCAGGGTCAGTCCATAATTTTACTTTATACTCTATATCACACTCATTTCTTAACAATAAAATAAAAACTTTATTCGCACCAAAATTGAGTATACTTCAAAACGTCAAAAATACTGAGTAGAATATATAGCGATAAGTTTATCGGCACTTTTTTTCACTCAGCAGAGTGACTCACATCACTAATTAGAAATGTATTATTAAGCAATGGTATTACTAAATTTGAAAGTTTTTTTTTTTTTTTTTTTTTTTTATCTTCTTGACAGTAACTTAGGTACGGTACTGCAAGTTTACACTACAATATCTACAAATATTTGGAATATTTATTTAACAAATTACTGGCTTATCAACTCATTAAATGTTGAAAACTATTACTATTGTCAGGAACTAAGCCTTCTTAAATAGAATTGCTTTATTTTATTTGACTTGTTACCAGATTATACTCCCAATTATTTTTTGTCATTTATTTTATCCCAATGACAAAGGGTACTGGACCAGGTCTAAAAACCCATAAGGCATTTTTTTTACTTCATCGGGAATCGAACCTGGGACCTTTCGGTTGAAAGGCAAGCGCTCTACCTACTGCGCCACCCAGCGTGTGTGAGTGCTATATCCATCAATCCATTGCTATTAAAAAAAAAATTCATAATTCTACAATGAATATTTTTACTCGAGCACATAAAGAGCAGTAAGTTATTATTATTTATTTATTTATTTATTTATTTATTTTATTCACTATTTTATCATTACAATTCATAAATTCAGTAAGTAAATAATTTTTTATTGAATATTTTGATCAACTGATATATGGTTGCAAGCTATTACAAGCCTTGACACACTCAATTCATATTGCAATTCATACTTTGATACACTTATTTTGACCATATACAGATACAGCATGATGATATGGTAAATACATTAGGACTAATATTATGAAAATTATATACTATACTAGATGAATATTAATACTAATTGAGCAAGCACTTCATTATAACGCAAAGTTAATACTCGAAAAAATGCTTTCCGGTCTAACATTGTTCGGCTTGAAACTGGCGTTAAAAATACTGTTAGTATTATTTTAACAGATAAAATTGATTGTAAAGAATCGAATTATAGATTTCTAGTATCACATCACAATTAAAATTTTCATGATTGAATCATCTGTTGTTTTCTACCTCCAACTCTGTTTCTCTCCCTCTATGATTATGTTAATTATACTATTTTAAAAGCTATGTAAGTATATATTAACTTTGATATTATCTTTTAATCATTTACTCCTCTTGATACCAATCGTCATATAATTGACAAAATGACTGTAAATTCGTTAATTTCCTGATCTATTTAAAACAGATTTCACTTTATGCAAAACTATTGACTATTAGTTTGGTAAACAAGAGAAATATTCTTTGAAAAATTATTTTTTAAAATAAGAAAATTACTTTCTCGGAAATTTAGGGTTCACAACCTAGGTTATACTTTTTACAAGATGATATGAAATGGCATTAAATGATTCTAAAAAAATATCTACCTGAATAAATGGTCATCATAAACTATGGTGAAATTCATCAACAGAATATATAACAAATATGTACAATTAAATTGATGCATAAAATGAACTTCACTAATAAAAAAAAAAAATACAAAAATTTTACTATACAAGACCCTGTTTAACAAAAATATTTATCATTTTTTTTTTTTTAAATTCAATAATAATGATAAATATAAAAGTATATAAAAAGTAGCACAATTTACTTATAATGTAGCAAAAACAAAACTTATTTTAAATGATTGCCCCTTTTACATCCACTGTACTACACCTACTAAGCTTTTACGACTAAAAATCATTTTTAAAAAAAAAAAAAAAAATTATGAAAAAAAGAACAATAAAAAAAATTACTTTGAAAAACTTACCCAATTCAACATATAATTTTGGCCGTACATTATCCTGCCAGGCACTTAAATTTCCGATTGCAAATAAACTTAAAATAAGAAATAAATTTAGATAAAATACAAAAACTTTCCACAAAATTGTCGAAGTCATTTTGTATATGACTTTTTTTTATAATATTATATATATATATATACAATTGATTTTTTTTATATTTGTATTATGATATGTTGTTTTTTAACAATCATATAATACAATAAATTTTTATAGAATAAAATAATAATTTTTTTTTTTTTGTTAACCCGACTACGAAAAGACAACACTAATTTTCTTTTTTTGAATTTAAATTTTTTTTGTGTTCATGTGTATATATTTTATGTTGCACGAACCGAACTCAATTAAATTCTTTATTAACGTGTTTATTTGTAATATCGAATGTATGTAGTTGTTTTACTACACAATTTATTTCAACTGTTTTTTTTTTGTTTTGTTTCATTATTTTTCTTTTTACATTTATTCAATCTATATCGTAAATAATTTTTATTCGAGTAAGTTGTTATTTCTTTTTAATATTCTTTACTTAGGTTTTATTTTTTTAATTTTATATTTTTGTTATTTTTTCTTGTTGTTGGTGTTTTAACACTTCTTATATTTTTTTTTCTGTTCTATATTTCGTATTGATTCATTTTGATATCACTATTTTAGATTTTGTTGTTTTTATATTAATTATTTTGATAAATTTTTGATAACAGTATATATTTTTTACTATTATTTTTTTTTTTATTTATTATTTGACAATTAGTTCTTTTTTGACTTCTAATTATATTCACTTTCGGTTTACTACTGAATTCTTTTAACTTTTTTTGCTTTGTTGTTTTTGTTTTTCTTTTTTACTTATAAATTTGAATAATTTGTTGGGTGTTCTTTGCCGCTACAATGTAATGTATGGTAATATTTAACACTGAAAAAAGAAAATAAATAAAATTAGATATATTATATACTTAGTTATTTTGTATGTATATGAAGTATATTGTATATATTAAATAAATAAGAAAATAGTAATTATTACAATATATATAAACGTAAAAAACGAGAGAAATGAAAATGGGAAGTAGTCAGTTAATTGAAAAAAATAACTAATGAGAGTTGATTTTAATGGGAGTTCAGTTATGCTGTTATGATACGGTTTATTGTTAAGAATTTTGAAAATTTTATAAATTATACGTTGTGATGTAATTAAATAAGCAAAACAATGTATATATATATATATATATATATATATATATTTAAAATTATGTAAAATTATACATAATAATCCGCCACGAGGTAAAAATCTTTTGAGTGGTAATTTTTTGAACTATTTTAGGAAGAAAATTGTTTTATTTGACCTTGGCTAATAATTATTCAGTATAGCTCCAAAAATATGCAAGTTGGAAGAATGTTTTCTTCTAAACGGTGTTTTATTTTGTAAGTATCATACTAAACTACCAGTTTCGAGTATAGCTGCCCAAATTTAATATTTTGGCATAAAAAAACTGAAATATTTGTTCGCTGATATTTTTTTATTATTATTTTGTTGCATTGAATCATGATCTACAACTATACAACAAGTTCTACACAACTTTAGAGTTCAGAATTTCCATTTCACAGATAATGTCATATGTAACTTTCAGTAAATTTACTAATTTCAGTAATTTTGACTAATATTGAGTACTTAATAAAGTAAAATTATTTCTTCAGTTTTTAGTTTTTTTAAAAAACGGACGTACCCGAATATTTTATATTAAATAAAGATCTGAGAAACAGCTCGTCTGGCATTATAGTTGTATATGGAGAAGTTCCAAAGGATGGTTCAATGCATCAAAATAATTTATAAAAAATGTTGGCAAACTTTTTCGAAAGTTCTCAATAAAAGTAAACCTGATACCTACCCAATAAGTATGGTTAGTTATAGGTACATAAATTTTTAAGTTCAAAAGAATCCACTGCTTCAGCTTGAATATCTTCGAAGCTTTAATTAATTTTTGTTAGAAATTGTTTTTCCAATCTGAATTTTTCAACCCTTTGTATACCAGGTTAAATTTCAAAATAGATCCTTGAATCAACATTTTTCTAAAAGAAGTATAAAAAAAGCTTGCCATCTCTTCCATCTGAAATCCTAAAAAGCTCGCTTTTTCAACATAAAAAAAACGGGATTTTATACGGCAAGATTTCGATTATAGGACTTTTTTTGTCAGGACATTGTTAGACGTTCTGTAAACTAACCCATTCTTCAGTATAATCTACCATCTAAATCTACCATTAAAATAGTTATTTACAGAAATTAGTTTACAGTCATTTCACTTGACTTTTATAACACCAGTTATAATATTAGCACACTTAATTTAATTAAAAAACTAAAAAAAACTGCATTCGTAGTATATATATAATTAATTCAAGTGAATAATAAAAAAATTCGAATTTTCATTGAAACTACTGAAATAAAAAAATTATATTGAAAATGATGGTAAAATTAATGTACAGTGATAACTTCTGCTATGAATTAGAGTTTTTCCTTAGAATTATTTTGAACCATTTAAAATAATTTAACGTTAATGTAATTATTTTTTCTTTTAAATTTCCCTATTTAATTTTCCATTTAATTTTTGTTTTTTTTTGTTTCACATTTTCTATATCTCCGACTCTTTCTCTCTTTTCCTAAACCATATAACATACAATATATACATACATAAATTATTATTCTTTGGGTATTATCTAAATGAATATTTTTTTTTGTTTGTTTTTTTTTCTCTTTCAGTCACACTTTTTTTAGTTTTTCTTTTTCAATTCTTATTACTAATTTGAAATATAGAATACATCACAACTTCAAAAACTTTCAATCTAAATTTGCTTATGATAGTCATATGTAAAATAAAAAAAATAGTTAGCATATATTTTTAAACGATATAAAAACAGGACATTTAATTAATCACATCCTTTTCATAATTAATTTTTCTTGTCATCAAATCTGTTCATTAAATTTGTTAATGGGCAATTTGTTAGTTAAAGAAAGCCCAATTTTAATTTAACTCATATAAGCCAGTAAGTATATTTATTATGTTATGAAATATGAAAGGAACATCAATAAATAATGATTCATCATTGGGTGTGTTGCGAAAAGGCGAGATTTATCTGTAAACTTTTATTAGAAAAATTTGATTTAACAAAAAACAACCCACAAAATATTCACCCACAACATATGAAAATTAGAGAATTTGATTAAATTTAATTTTTGTAATTTACGATATTTAAAAAATTTGAGAAGATAGTTTTTTCTCGTTAATTTTTATAATTTATATGGTTATTACTACGACATGACGAGTTTTTAGATTAAAGTCAAATGGTGATATTATTTTTTATAACTTATAACAAGGGCTACCAATTTGGCTTAAAAAAGCCAAACGTGGCTCATTTTTCTTTTTCAAATAAACTTTGGCTGTTTTCATTTAAATTTTACTGGTTTTTTTTATATCATGAAATTTCTTAATAAAGTCAAAATTAGTTTTTTTCTTTAATGTATTAAAATTGAATTGTCATAATTGATTATTGGGAACTTTTTGAAAAAACTAAAGTTTAAAATTCGGTTTGGTTCATTGTAAGAAAATCTATATGTGCATATTAGATCTTAAGTAATAAATTAATCTTAGCAAATACATATAATGAATTAATATTTTATTTTAAATTTTGTTTTATGTCTTGTTAGGCTTTAGGAGGAGAAGAAGCCGTTATTTGAAAAATTAAAAAAAAAATTTGTTAACTAAATCGAGGGTGCTCTATTGGTTGGTGATATTTTCAACCTCCGGGAAGGTCCAAAAATCGATTTTTTAGGACCAAAAATCGCCGAATAGGCCGAAATCAGGATTTTCAAATGGGAAGGAGTATTTTTTTATGCAAATTCGAATTCTACATCAAAAAATAAGAAACTTTTGTGAGGTAAATTTTTTATTTGTTTTTTTTTTTTTTTAGTTTGAACTTTGTAGGTACCCAAAACTGAAATAAACAAATATGCTAATATGAAAAACAAATTTATTTATAACAATCATTGTCATTAATTTTAGTTTACCAAAGGAAAATATGGAGGATTTTTGTTTTAATTTTATTAATTTTAAAGAAAAATAATGAGATTACAAAAAAAAAAATTATTTGACATAAGTTTCTTGTCGAAAATATTCGACAATTCTAATTTCGTCTAATTTCATCTACTGTGTGCAGACTTCTTCAGTGTCTTGTATTCGACTCATACACTAAAGAAGTCTGCAAGTAGTAGACGAAATACGAGTATCTGTATGATAAGCATATTATTAAGAGGCAAATATTCGACAATTATACAAAAATTTTACTCTGACGCTAAAAAACAAGTTAAAAAAAAAAAAAAAAATCTTATTTTTTGTTGTAGAATCCGAATTTTCAATTTGAAAATCTCGATTTCGGCAATTTTCGGCCAATTTTGAGCTTTTCCGGTCCTTCCCGGAAGTTGAAAATATCACAAATCGATAGAGCACCCTCGATTTAGTTAACAATTTTTTTTAATAAAACACCCGGTATGTGTTAGTTATTCAACTAAATAAAATAAATAGATACTAACATGTTAATGATAGTACTTATATACAATGAATGAATTGCAAAATCAATATAATTTTTTTTATAACCAAGATTTTTCTCCCATTAAGTACTATTCAAATATTTTAGCTTGTTTTTTCGCAAATTGGCTGGTGTTTTTTCGTGAATTGCCCCTTAAAATTTTTTATGAGTGGCAACCCTGCTTATAACATATTTACAAGAGAGGATACCAATAATTAATTTTGAAAAATAAATCTGTAGTGTTTAGACCGATTATTAAAGTACAATAAAGTATAACTATGTATATGAGTATAATTTTTATGTTTTATTTGATTTTGTTTTTTAGAAGTTTTTTTTTGCGATTTAATTTTGTACATGTTATATTATTTAATTTTGTAAATTACCATTGTGGATTTCAAAAACATTTAAATCTTTTAAATTATTAACTTTTAATTTAAATTTGCCGTAAATTCCTTTAATATAATATGATGATGTGCATCATATCATTTTACGCCCACTAACTCATAGATCAACAAAAACAAATAAATAAAACAAAAAACTAAAATAAAACAAACGCGAGTAAACATGAAAAATAAATCATGTTAATTCATGTCCTATGTTTTATATGTTTATTTATGGAATTAATGAGTAAAATCGTAAAATTTTCCAACTGTAGGTACCTAATCAGTTTTAGCAAAGATTATTCCCTTTTTTCAGGCGAAAACTAATCGCTTTCACTTAAACTATATATAGCTAAAGCAAGTGCTTACAAGTGCGGGTGCGCCCATTGCTAAAACTTACAATAATTCGTAATATTTATAAAAATATGACAAAAAGGCAGTTTTTGCATACTATAATAAGTAACATTGGAAATTATGATACGATAGTAATTTATTATCAAAATTATAACAAATAAGTTTCTAAAAATAACTCTCATTTTAACGTTTTTCGTTTTATTTGAATATTTTAATTTTTTTTTTTTAATTTGAATTTTTTTTGTAAATTTATTTTGAATTTTGTTTGTACAATTTGGTTTTGTAAATGCCTTGTTTAGTTAAATAAATAAATAAATAAAAAGATTATAAATCTCCTGGTTTGTGTCTTTGAATTAGCCACCTCGAAATGTTTCTAATTGACCAATGCAGAAACACATCTTCAAATGAATGTTTATTTTGTAAGGAAAAATATTGACAAGCAGAAAAAAAATATTTCTATTATTGCCATTGTGATAAATCGGATAGCGCCGAAATCTTATTTTTGAAAATCTTATTTCTGAAAATCTTATTTTTTGAAAATCTTATTTTTTCTCTCCGAAAATCTTATTTTTTCCTATAAATCTTATTTTTTCTCCGAAAATCTTATTTTTTCCTGTAAAATTTTGTTCTCGTCCATATTAATCTTTTTTTGTTGTGAAATTTAATTTATACACAAAATGGATTTGGTACAACAGCCCTTAAATGTGATGAAGACAATACGTCCGGCGTCTCAGAATTTAGGGTCGAAACTTAATATCACATGCTTTCATGCGTTTCGTATGCGTTTACTTGCAGTCGGCAAAAACAGGGTTCCAATAAATGAGTAGCGGGGGTTTGGGGGCGGCAGCCCGACTTTAAAAATAAAATAATTTTTTTAAACACACTTTTTTAAGAAGACTGTGCCGTATGCGTTTACTTGCAGTCGGCAAAAACAGGGTTCCAATAAATGAGTAGCGGGGGGTTGACTTTGAAAATAAAATATTTTTTTAAAAAACATTTTTTTACTAAGACTATGCGTAATTATGTGCTCCTATTTAGAAAAAAAAACAAAATTACAAAATAAGATTTTGATCAAATAAGATTTTAAAAAATAAGATTTTCAGAAAATAAGATTTTCAGAAAATAAGATTTCGACCCCAACCCGTGATAATCTTGCTTGGTCACTTTGAAAAATTCACTATAGGTTTGCTAAAAACCCTACTTTTAATAGGAAAGACACCAAAAGCAAGACATTATTATAGAAAAGTTTAAGGGCAATCCAGACTATTTCTTCAATTGGTCCTTATCTGCTGACCGGTTTCTAGTTTCGATTCGTATCAATCATTATTTTTAGACTATACATTTTTTCATTTAATTATTTGATAACTACACCAAACAAATTAATAAATATAAACTAACTAGTAATAAATATGTTAAAAATTCCAGTACAGTGTGAATTTCGGAAAATGTTATTCTATCTAAGCTACTGAAAATATTAGTTTTAATATATACATATATATATATATATATAAAATGATATACAATATTGGGCTTCCTTTGTACACAATGAAATAATAAAAGACCAAATACCCTATAGTAGTCCAACAAAATTGCTATTCCATATATAAGCAATTATTTGACGTGTGCCAGTATAAAGTTTTTATAAATACATTCACATTATTATTTTAGGTATTACTTAAACACGTTCTAGAATATTAGGTTACACTATTAATTATTCGAAAAAATAAAATAAAAATATTTTGTCTCATATCCTAGTATTTTTCATATTTTTTTTTTACAACTAGGTACTAAGAATCCGGTTCCTTTGTTACTTATAAAATAACAAAGAAGAACAAAAACAAAAAATTAAGTTAAATTTAAATATTTACCAAAAAATAATTGCCTTCCTGTTTAACTTTAGAAATTTACAAAATTTACTATGAATTAAATTTTCTAAACATTGTTTACAAAATATAAAATTTAATAAAAACAAATAACAACAAAAAATGAAAAACAGTTTTTTTTTTGTATATATTTGTATAAATTTGAAGAATATATTAAAATAATTTCAATAAAATACAAGTGTAATGAAAAGCACCGGAAATTAAATAAAAAAAATGAAAAACAAAAATTATTACGGAAATGAAATGAAAATAAAAATAAAAGTTTTTATATTTTGAGACGATAAAAAATCAAACAAAAAAAAAAAAACGTTTTATTCTGTTTTGAAATTATTTTGTCGAATTTACCTTTATTCGTAAAGAAAAAAAATTATTATTTTAATTTAAATATATTTTAAATTATATATTTAAATGCAATAAATATATATATTTGACAATAGTTTGATCACAAAAATAACGGAATCAAATGTAGGACAATTTCCGGAAAATTTTCTTATTATTTTCTTCAATTCGATCTCTTCCATCACTTAATAATGATATCGTATGAAGGTTGTGGTAACTGAAATAATAATATCGTATAATAAACAAATGCAACCATTACTTCAAGTTTGGAACAAAAGTTATTAACAAACTCATAACGACAAAGTGTGCCATAACAGTGGTAACTAATTTCGTTGTTTTTATTTTTGAGCTTCTTACATTCTTTATAATTTAAATATAAAAAAGTTGTTAAATCATTCATTTCATTTTGTCTGATTATTGCCGTTCATTGCAATCTTAACTTCAAAACTCTATAATCAGTTAGAAGTAATTCTTGTAAGTCTTCTTGAGTATCAATAATATTTTAACTTGATATGAGTTGCTGGGTGTGCAAAACAAATTCAAATATTTTTACTCATACATGTCAGATACATTTTTTCAACGTATAAAACAAATAAGTAACTATAGACGAAAATGAAAAATAAAAAATAACTGTCAAGAGTTAATTAGAATATAATTTTATCCTGTTTTCTTAATTTATTATTTAAGTAGAACAGAAAGATTGCAAAAATATTAAAATAATAAAAATCAATTTACCGTTCAAACGGTTAGAGCTAAGTCTAACATTTTCAATATGTGTTTTTAAGAAAGAGATTCAAACTCTGGAAAACGATTTTCTGCATTTATTTATGTATATTATAATATAATGGTTATTATTACTCTCTGTACATTATAATCGTTAATTAGTTTAATTACAAATATCACGATAATTGAAATATTTACGATAATAATTTTTTTAAATTAATGTTTTATTATTTTTATTTTAATTGCAACTATATGTTAACTACCTACCTATATACCTATTTACCATGTGCATATATTATACATGGTATATAATATATAATAATACTCATATGTTTACCAATTTAATTTCACTATTAATATTATACATTTTTCTCATTATTAATGTTAATAATAAATAAATTTCTTTCAATTTTATTTTCAGTAATTTATAATCGTAATTATTTTCTTTTTATTTACAAAATTAAAATATAATTAATTTTTAATATGATGGTAATTAATTTTTATAATATTATGAGTAAATTGTTTATGTATTTGTTGTCATGTGTTGAAATTGGAATTTATTAAATAATGAAAAATCAGTAATAAATAAATGAATACAGTTGAACCCTCTTATAGTTGTAAATAGGAAAAAAATAATTTTATAAATATTAGAAAACTGATATTTGTGTTTCGATATTTTGAAGAAATTTGAAGGTCAAAAATAAAATATAATCTTAATATTTTTATAAGCGGTGTACCATTCAAATTTATTTAAAAATTAACGGTATTATTAAAAGAAACATTGTTTTAGCGTAAAGAATTATTTAACGTAATTTAGTGCTTTATAAGTTAGAAAAGTACAGTACATTAAGTAAGTTACTGTAATTTTTATTAAATTTCCGTCTAATGTTTTTCAAAATATTTATTTATTAAATTTCTGACATATCAACTCATAAAATTTGGAAAACTACTACTAACTATTGTCAGGAACTTCATCGGGAATCGAACCTGGAACATTCAAGTCGAAAGACAGGCTCCATTTCAACTGCGTCACCCAGCGTGTGAATACAACAAATACCTGTAGAATATATAGATAACCCAAATTATTTGACAAGCTATTACAAGATTTATGCTTTCCTTCAAGTTTATTCAAATTTTAAATCTATGGTGAAAATATCTTTCCATCATACTTTCTCACAACATAGCAGAAAACTTTTTATTCTTCTTCTTTGTTTTATCAGCACCAACGAATTCTGTTTTTCCACCATCCATCAATCTTCTTATATACATATATAAATATTTCCAAGATTTATTTCTTGAAACATTTCTATACCTGTTTCCCGACAACAGGTCACTTGTCGAACCAATTTTGGTATACAATTTGATTGTGCGTGCATCAAACATTTTCAGAAACAAACAGTACTGTTAACACTGCTAAAACATTTTCTTCATCCACAAATGCTGCAAATTAAGTTTTCATTAATGAGGAAAATTAATGATATTTCGTGGTTTGGCGTGTTTGTTGGGCTCTGTTTCCAAGGGTGATGATATTGTCAAGCTTATCACACAATACAAATACTTCATTGGTAAATATAGTTCAAATAAAGAAGACAAAATTAAGGAGGGTAGGATAAGCCACATCTTCAGAAGATCTACAAATTATACAGTAAAGAAAGTATTAGATTGGAATCCGCAGGACAAAAGAGGAATAGGTAGACCGTGGGAAATATGACTCAAATCAGCCCATAGGGAAATAGAAAGAAACAACACAATATGGAGCAAACCTGACACAAAACGAAGAGCTTTGTGCAAACCCTATGGTCCCAAAAGGAGTGAAGCAGAAAAAAATGTTCAATATTGGAGCTCTACTACTGATTTATAATTAATATAGTCATTTTGTGTAACAAAAAAACTTATGTGTTGATCTAGTATAAATTATGTAGAATTGTTTCTTTTAATTTATCTAATATGTTAAAATTTTAATAAAATTGCATTATGTCCAGTAAAATTTGTTTTTACTTTATCATCAGTTTCAAGTTTTGCTTCATTTGCAATTTTCTTAACAACTGACATTAGATCAATTGTAATTGAAGTTATGGGGGCACAACATATTTCATTATAACTATAATTTTTTTGCTCAATTTTTGTCAAGCCAACTTTGATTTTTGGGCTTTATCTCTATAATAAAGTTATTCTGACTCCTCCAACTCATCATTTCCTAATATTAGATTGTCTATAATTATGTATTCTTTTATTTCAATAATCTGATTTGGAAACTCAAAAGTAAACTATGTTAAACAAATTAATATGTTGAATACAATTATTTTATATATTGCGTTAAAAATATGTATATATATATATTATTTAAGGGTATAATGTTAAATAAATTTCTTAAACCATTTGAAAGTTTTATATACACTATATATAACTAGCTTTTATTCATCATATGTATTTTGTGACGGAATTCAACTTCCCGATGAAATTGACAATGTCCAAAATATGTCAGTAAACTACAACAACACAAAATAAATACATGTAAAAAGAAACTGTAGACAAACTATAGAAAGAGATTTACTCAAATTACTTTTGGAAATTGTCAAAAATATCAGCTATAAAAGACTTTCTATATAAAACATTTAAAATAAAAATGAAATAAGTATGAACAAAAACAACAACAACAAAGCATGGAAACATTTTCTTTTAACAAGAAAACGAATTTCAATCAATTAAGATTTATTCAAGTTGTTGGATTGCTGGATTCTTGTTGTGCTCTTGTTGTTTAAATATGTTTTTTTCTTATTATTATAAATTTATTATAGATTTTCTTGTAATCTTATTTTTCAATTTTTTATTCTCTTTTTGTTTTTATTATTTTGTATTTTCTTTTTTTTATTTCTCTTTGTTTGTTTTGTATAACATACTCAATAAAAAAATCGTATAAATAAAAAAAAAATGTTTTTTTTTTAAATGTATTCTTTTTTATTTTACAAATTATTTTAACGTATGTTCGCATTCACATTACTTTTGTTGTTCTTGTTGTTGTATTTGCTGTTTTCTCTGATTCCTCCTCCTTAGACTTTTTTTTCGGGTGTCTTGTTAATGTAACAGCATAAAAAATATTGTGAAAGCTTCACAAAAATTATTCTTCGTCAACAATGTTTTTTTTTTTAATTAAGAGACAAAAAAGAATTTTCGATAATCTTAAAAATCTAAAAAAAATTTCGAATTCATTTCTCAAGTTTTTTTTTTTCTTTATTGTGTAATATTTTTGTTCTTTATGTTGTTACTATGTAACAGTTTAATACACACACACACACCATATATATGTTTATATGCCACTTACAGTCTCGGTGTGGTGTAACCTATAGTCACGTCTGGCAAGAGTTGCCGCTTTAATAGGCCATGAGGCCGTTCTTAAAAAATGCCATCGTATAACAAGATTTGGTCATAAAGACCTGTTTCGTACAATGGTTGAGAAGTTATTATTTTGATGATGTGGTCAAATGTGAATGACCCAAAATTAACTGTATTTATTCAATTTTTCACTCTATATTTACACAATAATTATACATTGAGTCTTATGGAATGCATTTAAACTACAGAGAAAAAAAAATGTAAAATTGATTTAAAAAAATATACTCCTAATATTGTACTGTTATCATTTTACAATATTGAAAAAATTTTAAAATTACGTAACGTAAAAAATTATTATTATTTATTAGGGTCAGTAACATTCATATAACAAACCTAAAACAAATGATTTACTGACCTAACTAAGGGTATTACATGTCGTTCTACGTCGCACTTATTTCGTTATACAATTCGGACTTTAATCGACTCGGTTCTCAGGCACAAATCAATTATTTTTCGGGCTCAAAATTATAAATTCTTTTTCGTTAAGTATTTAAATATACATGATATTGTAAAGATGAAGTTACTAAGACGGTTACGTTAATACTATAATCTTGGCAATTTAAAAAAGGCGTGCCAAAATATATTCCCCAACTGCTTTTCAAATACCTCAACTTATCATTTTATATAAGTATAAATTGTGAATTCTTTCCTGCAGGGTAAGAATTTAAATAAATTAAGGTACAATAAACACAAACGATTTATTTCGAAGATATCATAGTAACTACTATAGATTATATAAAACTGCTAAATTATCAGTGATTTTTTTTAATGTTTTTGACAGTGTTTTAGGTACTTTTTCGTTCTTAAAAAAATACGGTACTGCAAGTTTTTACTACATATATAATTATATAGTATATATATGAGTATATATAATCTGGTAACAAATTAAATAAAATGAAACTACTTTATTTAAGAAGGCTTAGTTCCTGACAATAGTAGTAGTTTTCCACATTTAATGAGTAGATAAGCCAGTAATTTGTTAAAATTAATACTCAAATTATTGTAGATATCGTAGTGTAAAATTGCAGTACCGTACTTAATTAAGCACGAAAAGGTGATTCTACCTAAGTTACTTTCAAGATCATAAATAAGATCATAAAAATTTTACTACAATGTTTTTCGAGTATTTATTTATTAAATATCTGACTTAAAGTCGATAAATACGGAAAACTAGTGCTATTGTCAGGAACTAAGCCTTCTTATAGCCTTATTATATAATAGAATAGCTCCATTTTATTTAAGCTGTTACCAGACTATACTCTTAGTTATTTTTTGATAAAGTTTTTTTCTTTTTTGTATCGTCAGGAATCGAACTAAGGATTATTCGGCTCTATCTACTGTGGCATTCAGTGTGAAAAATAAATGAATTATGTAAAACTGTATAAATCGAATTCAAATTTCTATTCATTAGAAATTCATATAGTGGGTAATCGAAAATTGGTTCAGTAAATCTAAAAGATAATGTTAATTCTAAATTAATAATTTAACTATAAAAAAAGTACCGAAGTTATCTTCTAACCATCTTATTTAACAAATCAAAACACAAATTCTTTCATTAATCATTTAGGCAAAAACTTTAGAAGTTTTGGAAATATGACACAGTAATAATCCAATACTATATTGAATTGGACTGTGTCAAATCGAACCAAATTCCGTTCTAACCAAACTTTACTCACAAAATTACAGTTAAAAAATTTATTATTTATTATTTTTATTTTTAGTAAGATTTTTATAAAGATATTTTAGTTATAAAACATATTAGATAATTTGCTTTAAATCAAAGTTTCTGGAAAATTGATTTGTTCTTAGAATGTATCCTATATATAACTTGATCAACTGTTCTTATCTTATTTTTTATTGATTTATTAAATAAATTCTATTTGACTTACTTGAGTTTTCATTTTTTTTAAAACTCACTTTTTTTCTATATAGATCTTGCTATTGTGTATTATATAGTGATGTGTTTAAAATGGTAGCATATACGTCTTGTAGTAGTGTTCAAGAATGTTATTAATATGTATGGATTTATTCAGAAATATTTCAACAATGAAAAATTATATGTAATGAAAGAAAATTTACAACTATCTTATCATGTAATTTTTCATTCGATTTACATCTGGTAAAAATTTTAGTTTTAACTTTTATACACCAGTGCTTCTCAAACATATTTTGGTGATGAAAAACTTTTATGTTTTGTAACACACATTTTTATTGAAATATTTAAAATGACAAAGTAAAGTAACTGATAGAACGTGTTATATGAGTTATTGTTTTTGATATTTTTTTTTTTTTGTTTTTTTAGCAATGTTATTTAATATTATAAAACAATTTAATAAAATATTATGACTTCCAGTCTAAAAATTTATCAGTACAAAATATATGTAAGTTGATTCGACATTTTGCTGAAGATTTTATGATAATAATTCTTGCACACCTTTTTCTTTCACATAGGAAGACATTTCAGGAAATAGATCCTGATTTTTTTTTAAATATACATAGTCAAAACAATGAAACATGTATTTAACTGTTATTTTCCTATATTTTTTATATAGGTAAAAAGTATGTAAAAATTTTATATTTTGCAATTTGTTAAAACAAGAATGAACTTTTCGTCATTTTGATAATCATAATATATCTATAAATATAATCCAGCACAGAAGCTTCCACATTTTTACGTATCAAGATCCAGCATTAAGACTGTTCAGTTTTTGCTAGCCCACTACATTGTAGATGACAAAAATGAAACGAAGAAAATTCAAAAAAGAATTAAGTTTGTATGAATTAAGAAGTATGAGCGGAACTTTTGACAATTGTAATTTGTTCCGATATTTAAGTATTTTTAATTGTAACCATTGATGAAATTTCAACTACGTATAAGTTGTAAAAGGAATCAGTGCTCACAAATCTATAGTGAATAATATAGTTGAATTAGTATTTTGCAATGATTAACGTAAATGTCCCCTTAAGGAAAACTTAGTTTAAGTTGATAAAATAAGCAAAATATAAGCTTTTTTTAATTTTTTTTTTTCAAATTACAATATTTAGTATTTTTTAATTAAAAAAAATTAATATTTTCATCTAATTATAATTTAATTTTTTCTAAATAAAAAATAAAATATTATAACTGCCAAAAAAGTTTGATTGTACGTATTTCCGCTCGACAATTTCAACCTGAACTAATTCCGCCCTTATATGAATTCAATTCCGCTTTTTGAACCTATTTGCGATTCACAGTACCTATTTACGATTTTATTCAAAAAAGCTATTTAAAATAATTATTAAGAGCAAAATTAATAGTTAATTTTTTAAATAATTAACTAGTACTTCCTCAAATTATAAAAAATATTTATTATATATAATAAAAAAATATTAGTAAGTAATTTGAAAATAAAAAAAAATAAATAGTTATAATGAAAGTAAAATTATTTGTTACACATAAAAATATAATACATTTATTTCAATATGAAAATTTAAAAAAAAATAAAAAATGCAACGATTCAGTATTTCAAAAAAAAATAATTCAATAATTATATCATAATTAACTTAAATATTATAACAATGCATATTATTTAAAATAAATAAATAGAAATACAAAATATTTGATATCCAAACAAAGTAAAAATCACATAATTTACTACTTCTTAGTTTTGGCAGTTTTTATTTGTATGATTTGAGGTACATTATATTGTCCTCTGTTGTTCATTAAAACTGGAGGCTCAACCTTGCAGACTCTGTCACTGTTTGAATGTATTAGAATATCTTCTTTTACAGGTCATCTCCAAAATGTGCCAGACTATTCACTCCTCTATTAAACTTATTGTGAAATGTGTACAAAGAAATTATTTTGGTAATTTATGATGGACGCCTCAATAAAATTTTGGTGGCAAGGCAAGATAATTCCAAAGATTTTTTAAATCATACAAAATATAATATAAATAAAACATAGTTTTGGAAAAACTTATTCATTAGGTTTAGCCTTAGAGTAAAATTTATCTAATTGTTAAAAATAGTCGAATATTCTCCTTTTAATTTTACTAAATATGCTTATCATACAGATACGTGTATTTCGTCTACTAATAAAAGGAATTCGCTTATTTTCAACAATTAAAATATAGTTTTTTCTTTAAATATAGACTTGGTATGAATTTAGTGCAAATAGCTTACACCTGCATATTTAGTTCGGAATTAGGTCATATTGCATATATTACCGACCCGTTTTTTTATACAATTTTTTATAAAAACTCCAAATTTAGTTGTAACAAAAAACACATATATGCGAAATTAAATTTATAGGCCGTAATTAGGTCCAGCTTAGTTTGTTCAATTTCAATTTAAAATCGTACAGCTGCATCCTTATGTAATCAAAAATAGGTGAATAACGTAATTAATTATTTCGATATATCATTTTCCTAATTCCGCCCGGTCGATCGTAAAAAAGTACCACATAAATTTACGTATACCTAATTCCCGCTCAAAACAAATTAGCAATTTAAAATATTTTTTATTTTCAAATTGAAGAAAGTATACGTATTATAATCTATTTAATAATATATCTTTTACAATTATTTGAATAAAATAAATAAGTGAACATCATAGTTTCATTATTATGGTCTTAACAAAATAAAAAAAAATTTTAAACGTTTGAACCAATATTTTCGCTAAAATGTCTACCTAGTTTAGTTTTCTATCAATAACTTATTTATTAATATGAATACAAATGTGCATTATTTTGCATTACAACGAGGAAATAATATTCTTTTTTTATTTCAAAAATAAATTTGGAATATAAAGCGTGGAAGTTTTGTATTTACAAAAAAAGGGCTTGGGCGGCATAATGTACTAGGGCGGTGATAGGTACATTTACGTTATAAGAACTGTTATATTTTTTTAAAAACAAATTTAATTTTTATTGCAATTTCTTCAGACAATTAAGCCAATTCAGTACTCATTATCGTTCGTTGTTCGATACCGGTTACTAAATCGCTTTAAAAAAGATTGCTATAACTCAAAAAAAAATTTCCAACATTTACGTATTCTATTCAGTTGGTTTTAAAATTAAAATTGTCTCTTACTCAATTATTTTAATAATTTGTTGAATTTGGAAAATTTATCACTTAAATATGACGTCAACATGAGTATATTTTCATATTGTGTATAAATCATTGTATTTTATTTATATTCGCTCAATATTATTAAACTTTGAATTTCTCACTATATATTTTTTACTATTAATGTTAATATTAAATTTTTTGTTTTAAATCAATTTACGACTCATCAGAGGTCAGGGTCAGACCCCACATTTCAGGTATACTGTATCTGGTCTATAATATATTTTTACTTTGTACATAATCCAATCAAACCAATTAATCTGTTGAAAAAACTTCGAAAGTAGATTCCGAAAGTTGGGTGCTGTCCAAAATAAAATAAAAAGAAAATTGTGCATTTTATTTAAAACAAAAAAAAAATGAATTTTATAAATAATATTATCAAAAGTAACTTATTCTTATTTTCCATAATATACATAACCAAATCACATCCATTCCTCAATTTAAATTCACTTCAAAATTAGATTCAGAACGTAAAGTGGGTATAGAAGGTATTATATAGATTTTATAAAATGTTTTAAAAATAAAATGAAAAATAATACAGTTTTGACTAATTGAGTTAAGAAAAACTCATTTATTGATTTGATAAATATGTAAATGCAGTTACGTTATATACAATTCGCTCATTTTCAATGTAAAAAAATTTCAAAATTTACCTTTACATTTTTTTTATGTATCTCATTTAAGAAACACTGTAATATTTTTATTTGTTATATTTGATGTAGGTTGAATGATAAAACGCAAATCTTCACTTTTTATCAGTCAATTTTTATTTTTTTGTTTTAATTTTTTCTTATTTTGTATTTTTTATAATAAATATATATTCAAAACTTTCATATGTGCATATTATATATACTGTCAAGTTTTTCGATATCTTTTGCTTTTCTTCTTTTCAAATGTTTTCATAAATGTCGGCATCTTCTTATATACAGTTGTCATCATAATTTGGTTTTCTTTTCTTTCTGTTCACATTAACGAAATTAATGCATGTCTACATATACACATATTATTATTTTGATGTGACATTGACAGTTGGCAGAAATTTTTTTTTCAAACCACGTGTTTTGTTATTTGTATATACTATATAATATAACGGAAATGGAAAAAATTATAATAATAATAATAATAGTAAATACACTAGCTATGACATACATTGAATTTAGAATGTTATTTATGTAAACGAAGTGAAAAAATGAAATATACTTATAAAGCAAAATTGAAATAGACTATCGCTAAACTACCTATAGAAAACCGTCAGATTGAATTTTTCTTATAGTAATCAATTTATTGAATTTCTTTCAAACTGATTGAATTTTGTTTTGATTTTATTTTTTTTTTTGTGATATTATAACAAATTATTTTTACTTATACAGTGAAATATAAGAAAAATAATTTATGAAAAAAATAATTATTTATTTATTTATTTTAACAGTTGATCCTACAGATAAATCTGTAAGCTAACTTTATAGATTCTTTTCTCTTTCGAAATGTGGGAAAAGGAATAAAATATTAAAGAATACTAAATAATATTAAAGAATACTAAAATAAACAAACTTTCACTTAAATAAAAAAAAAAATTTACTTCATAAAACAGTTATTGAGAATTTTATCACTTTTCTAAAAAAAATTAAGCAAAAGAAATATCTAAGTACCAACTTCAAAAATTGTAACAAATTCTGAAAAGCATTTTTTAATTAATTATTTTTAATTGTAGGTAATTGAGTTGGTATTCAAATAATGAACACTATTATGGGGTCAATCATGAAAGTCTAATAACATTAGACTTTTTTTTCTAATAAAAAAAACAATCATGAAAGTCTACTGAATAAAATTGACTTGACTATAAAAATGTTGCTATTGTAGGAAAAATTTTCATTGTCAAAAAACATAAGTTTGGTTGAGGTATATTTTAATATTTTACTTATAGAAATAATTTTTCTTTCAATTTTAATATTATAAATTATGTTTTAAATACGTAACTATATTTTTTTTAAAAATTTTTGTTAAATTTTGTGAATTTAAAAAATAAGTTTTGAATAGTTTTTCCAACTGTCTTTTGTTACTAAAAATTTTCCTAAAAATGTTTTATTAATTATCTAATTGCAGTACCGTAATTAATTAAACACGAAAAGGTGATTCTACCTAAGTTACTGTCAAGATCATTAAAAAAAAAAAAAAAAAATTAATTAATAAATTGTATAAAATTAAAAAAATATATATATATATATATTATATACCTTTTCCCAATTCTTCAAAGTCAACAGCAATATTGTTGTTGCTTTGAAATTGTTAGCCCAGTGGACTTATAGCAACTCAGTTGACTTTCATGATAGCAAAAATTGTCTTTTTTCTCAAATTAAAAAAAGTTAAAGCCCACTAGACTTTCATGATTGACCCCTATATATGTAATAAAACGTTGTCATTACATGGAATCAAGTAAAATGATGTAATAGACTAGACTAGATATGGTTGCATTATATTTAACTTGATGATTGATCTTTTAAAACTTGAACTATATAATTGTCTTTATAGTTTGTAATATATGTACAAAGTTAAGTCTGTTATTCAGATTAACCCAAATTTTTGTATCCGTTTGAAAATAAATTTAAAACTATCGCAACCAAAGTGTAAAAAAGAAATTTTTGATTCGGAATTTACCAAAATTATTGCTTTTTGTAATTTTGATGTTTAAATTATTTGTCCACAAGATATTTTTAACTAAAATTGAAAAAAATTCAATAGCGTAATTGAAGCAAGATATTTAGTAATGTTATAAGTGATAAGAATATTTAAATGATTCAAATCAAAACCATTTATTTTTATAATAAAGCGTGTAAGTTGATTGGTTTAGAAAAAAAAAAACAATGTTGAAAAAAAAAAGGCGACAAAACAAAAACCCATTTATAATTAACGACGTAAAATTGTTTAAAAACGGATTTTATATTTCCAGATTTTATAAAATTTAGGTCTATTTCACATTGTAGTACTATCTTCTACCGTTTAGGAAATATAGAAATGAATTGTTGGAAAATTATTTTTTAATTTTTTTGCTCAAATTTGAATTTTGTATTTTTCTTAAAATTTGAATTCATTTTATTTATTTACTTTTTTTCAATTTTTGCACATTCATTTAGGTACGTAACGTAACTATATATTATTAATTTATTGGAACCCTACTTTAGCTGACGGCAGAATAACGTCATCTGTAGAGTTTTAGTAGAAAAGATTGGCAAATGAACTGTGAAACTAATGATTAAATATTTTAACGAAAATGGCAGCATTGGACGTTAAAACTTTATCAAAACAATCAATTTTTTATAACACAATTATATATGTACATATAATATATATATGTAAATTTGTATAAAGTATAACAATAACTTATATAGTTATCAGAAATTTTTACTGACATAAAAGACGTGTCTAGTCAGTCTGTCTACAAGAAATATTTTTTTTTAATTATATTTATTATAAAATATTCAATAAAAATCCACTTATAAATTTTATATTTATATAACGATACATCGTCAGATGAGAAAAACAGAAATATCACTTTTAAAAAAAAAAAAACAAGTTTTATTTATGTTTAATAATTAATATGAAAGAAAATAATCATTTAGTAAATTCTGTATTTATTTTAATTTTTTTTTTCTCACTCGCTATTATTTCCCAAAATTTTCCAGTATTTTATTAAATTTGTTAAATTTTCATGTAATAAT
The DNA here is from genome assembly GCA_963942445.1 of Argyra leucocephala. Lineage (NCBI taxonomy): Eukaryota > Metazoa > Arthropoda > Insecta > Diptera > Dolichopodidae > Argyra > Argyra leucocephala. Next base: position 91,161,361 of record OZ012680.1, read on the forward strand.
TTTTTTAACGGTTAACACAAAAAATTAATTCTCAAAATACTGTAAAAATCCAGGCTCCTTGTCATTAGTTCAAACGCCATAATTTCCCCAAAAATTTCAGTCACATGTATGTCATTTTTTATTTTGATAATTTTTTCGAACTTATGTCATTAATTCGCTATAAATAAAAGTAAGTAAGTAACGAAATAAAATAAAAGACTAAAATAGTTTTGACTAAATGAAAATTGAAATATTTGATAGATATTGATATTGACATTGACAAATGCTGACAAATGGTACTTTAAGTGGAAGCGTTCAATTATTTAACTTGTTTGTTGTCAATTATGTTGGAGTTGTTATAGATAATTCCAGTCGGTAGCTCCTGATAGGCTGGATGATAGCTTTTTAGACGATAAATTGCACTCTAAAGACAATTTAAAAAGCGTCATATTAGCCAGTACAGTTTATTGAATTTTATTTTTAACTGCCAACACTTTTTGATGATGATATGACTTCTCCAAGGGATGTGCTCTTCCAAGCGCATATCTAAGTAATTTGCCGACTGTAGTAATTTACAGTGTATCAAATTTCTATTATTGAAGGAAACGGCAGGGCAACATCCTTTACGGTTGATTAAAGTAATATGGATTAATTTAAATTCTTCCAATTAATTCCAATTGATGTTATACAGTCTATTACTCAGCTTTTAGTTTTTAATTACAAGTAAACAACAACAAAATAATCCAACAAGAGTAATCTAGAAATATAAACACATTTCAATGAATTTTAAACCACACCATGTACGTAAATTTACATTTATTATAACATCATCGAAAGGATTTAATTTTAATAGACTTATATTTTAAAAAGGGTATATATACGCATATTTTGATCAAGTTATCTAATCGTGGTGTTTCTCTTCATTTAAGAAACATTTTTTAGTTCTTTTTGGTTTTTAAAGCATTTCCATTTACATTTTTAAAGGAAGTAAAACCCAAAACCCTAAACATATAAAATAAAATCTATTTTATTAAATTGTGCAATTTTTAAATTGATGTTGTTATTGTTGTTTTTTTTTGGTTACTTTAAAGGTACTTGAAGTAAATTTTTATGACTCAATTTTATATATTACTTGTCTTGCGAATGAATGAATGTATTTTTGTAAAAGTCCGTTAACATCTTACGGTTCTTTTTTTTATATATGTATTTATTATTATTATTTTGTTTTCTATGTGGACATTTTTATTAGTTTTTCTTTTCATAGAAAAACTCTCATCCAAGTTTATAGGTTGAAATTGAGATTTTTTTTAAATGGTAATAAAAAATAAAAATACTCTAAAATAGAAAAAAAAGTATTATTTATGAATAAATTTGAATGGAATTTGTTTTTTCGTTTTTTTATTTTTGTTTTTATAGAATAAACCTTTAAGAATATAGACATTTTTATTAGTATTTTTTTTTTGTTTTTTAATAAAAATTCCAACCACTTAATAATGGTAATCACAAAGAAATTTTTTTTTTATTGTATTTAGCTTCTGTTATTATTAGCATTAAAGGAATATTTTTTTTTGTTTTAGTATGCACAAAATTGTAATTGTCTGATGTCATTAAATTAATTTGTAAGTTGATTGAATCTAATTTGTTCCATAAGTCATTTTTTTTCATTTTTAAACAATGAAATTTTATGATATATAGTTTAATAATTTAATTAAATTAAATTTAATATTTAATCTAAATGTAGTTGGCCCTTATCAAACTGTAATTTTTTCAAACTGTAAAGCCTGTCTTCTTGTCAAAAAAATATCTCCAATATTGAAAAAAAAAAAATTTCGACATTTTTTAAAGTACACCTATCCCTCGTTTTACACGGCAATCGTTTAACACGTTTTCGATCTTACACGGTTTTTAAAATCAAAATTCCAAAAAAAAAACTGCAAGAAAAACAAATTTCGATATTATGTATACTTATGTACATATTATTTTATTATATTATATTTAATTATTTTGTTCTATTCTATTTATTGTTAACAATTTTCTGATACCACTTATGATGTGTTTACAAGTGTTTGATGTGTTTACAAGTTTACAATTTTCTGTCAAGAAAAAAAGCGAGATAATACAAAAAAACTTAAGTTTTTTGAACTTGTAATAAAAGAGGGTATACAAAGTGTCAAAATTCTATTAATTATCCATAATCAATTATGTAAATTATTTAATTGTAAATCGATTGATTAATTGATCATTCTTATCAGATGCTAACCTTAATAAAAAATTAGAGAAATATTCGGTCAACTTGCAAGCCGCCATAATTAACAAAAAAAAATATTGTTTCAAATACAAAAAAGGGAAATCACCTTTTCGTGTTGTGTGGCACGTAAATTCTCTGAGTGAATCAGTTGTTTTTTATTGTTGGATGGATTAGTTTGTATCTAAGTGAAGTAATTTGGCGTTAAAATTAAGAACAGAACAATTAGAAGGTAGATATAAAACTTATATGCATCTCATAACTTCTTATGATTGATTTTTCGAATTTTAGTTTTACCCATGGCAAAGGAAAAAATTCAAAAAAAGAATATGAAAAGAAAATTTATTTCCTTAGAAACAAAAATTAAAATTTTGGACCGATTGCGTAATAACGAAAGAGTAATAGATATTGCAAGATTTTTTTCAATGAATGAAGCTACAATAAGAACGATCCGGAAAAATGAAGACTCGATCAGAAAAAGCGTTGCAGCTGGAATGTGTACGAGCATGAATACAATATCTCATGTAAGAAATAGTGCTATGGAAATGATGGAAAAGGCATTAGTAATATGGCTTGAGGACCAAAATCAAAAACGAATACCTATTGATACTAATGCCATAACAGCCAAAGCATTAAAAATTTACGAAAAACTTGAGAATCAGTTATCATCCAGTTCCAGTTCAAATAAGAAACCTTTTACTGCAAGTCACGGTTGGTTCGAAAAATTTAAAAAGAGACATTCATTGCATAGTTTGAAACTAAAAGGGGAGCAAGCATCAGCTGATATAGATGCAGCACAACAATTTCCTCAAATGTTTTCTGAAAAAATTGCCAGTAAATCGTACTCTCCTGATCAGATTTTTAATGCGGATGAGTGTGGATTATTTTGGAAAAAAATGCCTGAGAGAACATTTTTAGCAAAACAAAATAAATCAGCCAGTGGCCACAAAGCAGCAAAAGATCGTATAACAATTCTATTTTGCAGCAATGCATCAGGTGATTGTATTATGAAGCCAATGGTGATTAATAAAGCAAAGCATCCACGTTCGTTCAAAGGAATAAACATAAACAATCTTCCTGTTTATTGGAATGCAAACAAAAAAGCTTGGGTTACCGCCACTTTATTTAATGATTGGTTCCACAACTCTTTTGTGCCAGATGTAAAAAAATATTTAGTCAAAAAAGAGCTGCCTTTCAAGGCTCTTCTTTTATTGGACAATGCTCCAGGTCACCCTCAAGACTTGCAGCATGAAAATGTAGAAGTTGTTTTTTTACCAAAAAACACAACTTCTTTGTTACAACCTTTGGACCAAGGGATAATTGCCACATTCAAGGCATTGTACATTAAAAGCACTTTTATGTATATTTTAGATAAATTGGAAAATGATGGCTCTCTTTCAATTATCGATGCCTGGAAAAAGTTTACGATTTTGGATTCTGTTAAGCATATAGGAATTTCTTACCGTAAAATTAAAAAATCAACACTCCATGCGTGTTGGAAAACAGTGTGGCCTGATCTTGTTTATGAAAATATAAATTTAACAGTATCTTTGGGTCAAGAATATTCAGACATAATTGAGTTGCCTCATACGATAGGTGGAGAAGGTTTTGACGATTTAGCACAGAGAGACATCATTGAGGTAATGGAAGACCAAGAGTTAAATGAGGATGACTTAATTGAATTTGCCAATAAAGTAAGTGAGAATGATGTTGAAACTGATGTTGATGTTGAGGATGAGCCAGATCAATTCACAGCGAAATTTGTTCGCGAGGGACTAGCAATAGGAAGAAAATTAGGAAACTACTTTCAACAACGTGATCCGAATATTGAACGAGCTCTCCGATTTCAGCGAGCTATTAACGAATCTTTGAATCAATATGAAGAAGTTTATAAAGATTTGACTAGAAACAAATCACAATTGTTAATTACAGATTTTATTTCTAAGTCTCCCCGAATTGAAATCAATCCTATATCAACCACGGAGTGTCACGAAATATTATCCAGTGATGACAGTGATATTATAGAACCTACTAAAAGAAGACTATGTAATTGTTGAAAGTGATAGTGACAGCAATTTAAATTAAGTTAGTTTTTATTGATATGTATATTTTTGGTGAATTTTTTAAAAATTTATTTTGTTTTACATTTATTTTGTTTGAAAATTAATTGAATTATTATGTTTTTGTTTTATATTATCAGACTGGTATGTTGAACTCTTTTACTGATATTATTTTTTTCTCAATAAATGATTAAAAATAGGTAAATTTGTGATTATTTTCGTTTAACACGGTTTTTTCATATAAATTTAATTTTTTCGCTTAACACGGTTTTGCCAGGAACCTATCTTCCGTGTAAAACGAGGGATAGGTGTAGTGTATTTTAGAGCTGGTTAGACAAATCAGGTTTTATCATTCACGAAATATGTACCAAAAAAATATAGAAATTTCAATATGTATAGCACTGATTTGGGGCAACAACCCCTACTATTATAAGTGTTTTGTTGATGATTCAAAATAAACCAATCGAAATATTACTGTGTATGCCCTTTTTCCAGAATATTTATACAAGTGGTATAGCAAGAGGATATATTCCTTTTTTCAAAAAATTTATATAATTATATGTATATATGCTAGATCCTCAATTAGGAGACATTTTATAGTTGATTATAAAATCAGGGTTATTCGCCTTTTATAGAATTTTTATATATACTTATATTTATATGCGAGATTCTGAATTAGTTGGATTTTTACAGTTGTATTTAAAATCAGTTAAATACATTTTTTCCAGAATATACCAAATTAAAGTTTCCAAAATTTGGCTTTTCAATTGACAAATCAAATTGACAAATCGAGCAAATAGGAAGAATTATTCAAATGATTTAGCAATCCTTTAATCCTGTTAATTCTTCAATAACTTCCTTCTTTCTTCTTATCTAATCCTATTCCAGCCAAGAGTTACGTAAATACTAAAGGTTACATTCTAACACTTGCTTATATCGGGTGTTCCAAAGCATACGTATCAGCTTTTTAAAAGAGGAAGGCGCCGTTATTTTAGAATTAAAAAAAATTATTAACTAAATCAAGAGTGCTCTATCGATTGGTGATATTTCAGTTTCTTATTTATTGTCGTAGAATTCGAACTTGCTAAAAAAAAATACTCCTTCCCATTTGAAAATCTCGATTTCGGACCATTTCGGCGAATTTTGGACTTAAAAAAACCTTTTCCGGTCCTTCCCTGAAGTTGAAAATATCACCAATCGATAGAGCACTATCGATCTTAAAATTTTAAAATAACGGCTCCTTGCCATCGTAAAAAGATGATACGCATGCTCTGGCGCACCCGGTATTTAAAAAAAAATTACAGGTCGAATTTCTTTTCTCTAAATTTAATTTTAATTTTTATTTTACCAATATTTTATCAATATTTCGCAACTTATTTCCTTCACCAGTGGAAGTAGTCACTAAAAACAAATCGGATCATCAATTAAAAATAGATATATAAAAATCCTCTTTGTGCAAAAATGTCAAATTATAAGAAGCTAATTAATTAATTACTACTGAAAAAGAAACAAATGCAAAAAAAAAATTAAATAGAACAAAAATGCACGACCATAGACTAGTCCCATTCTATTACATTATTACTAAATCTGGCAAAAAAATATATATGTAAATACTTTTTAAATAATTTTTTTTTTAAATTAAAATTATAGAAATTTCCATTTTAAACATACTTAGTTAGTTGGTTGTATCTATTTAGTTTAGTAAATCATTCCACTATGATTATAGTAAAACAGATTGATAAGCTCTATACTAAATTTCATTAAATTCAACTTCATCATCATCTTCTATGATGATTGATAATTTTCAAAATGACACAAAGGTTTTTCTCAATTTTCTATCGAATTTGTCTTTTTTGTTTTTTTTTTATACACTTGGGCTTTGGTCTCAATTTATTTTTTATTTTTCGTTTTTAAATCAACCAAAAAATGAAAAAATGAATACAATGAATCCTGAAAACCTATATCACCCAGAAATTTGATCTCATCTGGTATATTCTGATAACTTTCATAGAGACAATTTAATATCTGTACCAATTTAAAAAAAAAAAAACAAAAAAAAGTCAATAGCTAGTAGGCTTTAAAATCGATTGCATCCCATTATCAATCAAACAATCTATTTATTGATCAACAACAGCATCATCAATATCAAAACTTTTTGTATTTAACCAGAATCAACCAGAATAATTTAGTAGAGCATTGCAAAACTAATCAAGGAAAAACAAAAAAAAAAACAAAAAAAAAACACAATTCTTTGACAGATTTTCTGATCCCTATCCAACTATATAACAACCAACCAAACTAATTTTTATACATGGAATGAAAGATAAAAAAAAAACACATATGCATGTATCAGCGTTGCCAACCGTACTCTTTTCAAACAAATTGTCTTCTTTTAAGAGGGTTGTCCTCGTCAATCATGAGAATTCCTCGTTTAGCATTAACTGTTTTTATCTATAATGTCTATGGATATGATAAAAAGAAATTAAAAAAAAAACCATAAGTACTTTGGATTTTTATTTTGGCTTATTGGATTGAATGCCTACTTCCACACGGGTTAACTTTCATCACTTTTTTCCTTTCGTTTCATTGCCTCTTTTCTATAAACTAATTTTGCTAATATGAAACGAAAAGAAAAGTGATGAAAGTTGACCCGTGTGGAAGTAGGCAATAAATTTATTCTATAGCTTTATTAAATTTATAGGGACCAATGTGGAATGAATTAAAAAAATTATACATATATAAAAATTAAATATACAAAAATTATATATATATAAAAAAAATTATGAAAATACTCAAATGAAAAATGACATTTCAAATTCCGAAACATTGAAATTTGCGTTTCTTTCATAAAAGATTTTGTAAAATAGATTACTGAAAGACAACGAAAAGACAAAAATCACGAAACAAAAATAATTGCTGCAAGTTGTAGTTTACCTAGAACTACATATTTTAATTGGAAAAGTACTTTAAACGAAGATTTAACCGCCAGCAGAACTTACTCACATTTTTCACTACATCAAGCACAACCAATGTTGGATTGTTACATTAAATTGATGAAATTCATTTATTTTGACTCCAGTCATGGAAGTATTGGTTCTTGAAGAAACAGAAAATATTTTGTGTAATATTAATTCAAATAAAATTATATTTTCTTTGTAAGTTAATCAACTTGATACCTTACAACATTATCAAGCTAGTAACTAGTCCAATTTAATTTAGGATTACTTAATAGAGCCTATTTTTTCGGTTGATATTTAAAAACAATTTTTTTTTTAAAATAAATAAAAATTTATATCTTCACCAGTCATTTTGAAAGATCGGCAACCCTGGTATTTGTATGTACTACCAATAGATACATACGTACTGATATTATGGAATTTACAAAGCCAATTTCCAAAAATATATTAATACACCTATATATATATATATATATGTATAAAAAAAATCCACATAGTACCATTATGTGGATGTATGGTAGCTAAAGCTATTAAACTCATATTATACCAAATTTGATAGGACAATTTCAAATATTCACAAATTATTATTTTTTTTTTGTATTTTCAAATTTTGTGCCAGCAAATATTACTGCCGCTTTAACACATTTTCTATTTGTTTCAATCGATATTCCCACTTCAATATAATTTCACATCATATTCGCATAGTTAGTACTGCCATACACTTTTTAAAATACAATTTAAGATACAATACAATAAATTGGAAATTAATTACCTTCAATTTGTTAAAAGAGTAGTACTTGTGAATCGGCAATAATTGGTCTTTATAGTGATAAAAAAAATGTTATAGATCGGCTTTCAAACAATAAACTAAAAAACAGTAAAATAGTGTGATACACTTACAACTCTTTTTTTTAGATTTTGACGTTAATTCATTTAAATACTAGATATCGATTCTTAATACATTTGAAGCAGCAGTTTGGAATTCTATTGTATTCTAATGCATGTGACTTGATTATTGATTAAGTTGGCAACTGACTGAGATTAACAAAAATTTATGTTGGTTTTAACTTTGTACTTAATAAATTATATTTTATAAATATAGAAAAAAATTGATTAAAGTCTATTTGCATTATTTGATTAAATTTGATATTGACTAACTAAAGAAGAACTTTTAGAGTAAAAAAGAAGGTGAAAAAAGAGACATCAACCAATAAAGTGTGAATTTAATAAAGATAGAGTTGGATGAAAATAATTGAATATTGTAGACTGAAGATTAATATTATTCTATTTGCTTTGTATATTCATAGTTAATCATGATGGACGATCTATTTTGTATATTTCTTGACACAGAAACATTAAATACAAATTCAAATATTGTTCGTTTTAATAACAAAAAATTATTCTTACTACTAAATTAGTGTAAGAATAATCTAAATTCATCAAATAACAGTTGAAATTTCCAACAGATGACCTTTAGTAGAGTTTTAAATAAGTGGTAAACATCGCTAACCAACTAAACGGGTAGAGTTAAGTTGTCTGAGAGAACTAAAACATTACATCTGGTTAAGACCAGTTGTGTTTATACAATATACACTGTTAGAGACATCCATGTTATTAGGTACTTGATTTTGGAATTATTGAACGGAAAAAAGTAGAAAAGTTAAAATGGAAAAAGGTTCGTCGTGAAAAATAATTATTAAAAAGTTTTTTTTAGAAAAATATAGAAAAGGAGAAATATGTAAGTATAAGTCGTAGTATTTTATTATTTTCAAAAATCCCATCTTGGTTAAAAATATTTTACATTAAGCAATAAAATAAAAGTTATAAATGCGAGCCAATTTTTAGATGAACTAATTTTAAGCGCTTAATTTGCTTTACAAAATATTTAGTACTAAAAAGAACTTGTTAACGTACCATACAAAATTAAAAACTTTTAAAATTTCACAAGCTCAAATCAATTTTTAGTATTAAAATTGTTACTGTCCAGCAATAGCAGCACTGCTATGATTGTACAGCAGCGCTGCAACCTGTTTACAACTAAGTATACTTAAAGTGTTTATTTATAATACGAAAATTTGATTTTGTTGTCTAGTACCTTTAATTAGAGTTATGACTTTAATTTCACTGTTACAGCTACTAAAATTTATTTATTTATTTAACAGTTGACCTACAGATTAATTGCAGGTCAACTACAGGCCCTAAAATTTATATAATCAATATTTTTTCTACAATTTATTTCAATGTACGCTGTACTGTATACTGGCTGCTTATATGGAAGTTGTTAACAATCGAAATTAAAATACTTGTTAGGCGTCAGTTATAGCATAACCATCATTGAAATAAATACGTAAAGTTTTTGTTTTGGATTTTACAACCGTTGTAGATGTTAGTAAAAAGTTATAGGAATGCTAAAGAATGTTTTAACAAATAAATTATGTTCAAAATTTTAACATTTTTCATTCAACATTTTAAGTTAAAATTTTAATTTTATCATTTTACCGTTCAGTAAAAACAATAAGTGTAAATTCATATTATCAGAAAACACCTTCTTATTGAAAATCATCGCAAGAGATCTTTGTTTCCAAAAATTTACAATTAAAATTCTTTCAATATTTTTTATGACCAAACTACACCTCCTCTCATTTAAATTACTCCTTTGCACTGTCTTAATTTAGTTTCGGCTATACATCTTGGATCTGATTTTGACCAATTTTTTTTTTATAGCTTCTGTGTAAATTTACGTTTAGTAAAAAATTCGATTTTTTTTATTGACAGCATCCCTCAGTTATTCATTTTACTTTTAATGCTTATCTATATATATACATTTTTTTTATCACTGCAAAGTATTGGAAATTTTATGCAGTAGATACTCTACTCGTATATTCAATAATATTATTTTAATTTAAACATCAGTTGCTAAATAAATATATCATGAACACAAAAATAACAAAACACTAAATTCATAAAAAATATCATTTGTGGAACTTTTTTTTAGAAAAAAGAAAAGAAACAAAAATGGTATACAAGTTTGAGGCGACATATCAAATGACGGTGACAAATAACAAAAATTGCACAATAAAAAAAAATATAAAATACAAAAAAATCAAAATTAAATAAAATATTTATTCGTTTTAAAAAAGGAAATTACAAAAAAAAAATCTTATACATTTTCACTTACATACTGTACATAATATATATAGAAATATATAGAGATATTAGAGATTAAAATTTTATAAAGAAATAGCAACCAACAACTCAGTACAAAAGTGATAAATATTTTGAGTAAAAGATTTACACAATAAAGAAAAAGAAAGATAAAAAACTTTTATTAAAACTTTAAAATAACAATTTACATTCCGCCTTTTTAGAATATTCCTCCTCCTTTTTTATTATAAATATTATTTATACACTTTGAAGTATTTTATTGATTGGTAACAACTTCTGTTGCAGGCATATAATATGCTATAATGTAAGATAAGTAAACATTTCAAAAAAATTGCAGACAAAATAATAACTACCTACTGACATAATATTAAGACAATTGAAATTTAAAGCCTGCATATTAAGAAAGGGTAGGTTATCTCAATATCGCAGTATATTATATTTATAATATTGGAAATAAAAAATAAATAAATAAATAATGAAACAACAATAAAAGTAATTATATTATTTATTTTTAATTATTCACATTTTGTTGATTGGTTCAGATTGTTTGATCAATGCTTTGCACAGTAGAAATAATTTTTACAATTTTATTATAATCACCATTTTGGATTCACAAATTATACAACTCATTGTTGTATCAGACTCTAAATTTTAGCAATCAACATCGGTAACCTAAACTATATACCAATCAACACGATAAATACATTTTTTTTCAAATAATATCAAATTAGGAGATCCTACAACTAATTACACGATTACACTAAATATATCTACTCAATCATAATATTACTGTCATGAGTGTTTACAAAAGCCCCAGAAAGGATAAAAACTAACTTAGATAAATTATATGAAGAATATATAAAGTTTTTATATATAAAATTCAATTTCCTATTTAAAAAAAAAATTATATTCATCATCGCTAATTTGAATTTGAATTTAAAAATAATATATTTAGTTACCCATTTTAATTTTAACGACCATACATTACTATTATCCAAAAACCCAATTACAAAAGCCAAATAAAAATGAATGAACTATTTCAACTCCAATCGTGACAATTCCAACACAACAAGTTTAAGGTAGAAATATCGATCATAATATCAAAAAAAAAAAAAAATTATTCATTGGTTTTTCGAGCTGGTCTAGTAGCCTTTGTCATTGGGATATAATAAATGACAAAAAATAATTGAGAGTATAATCTGGTAACAAATTAAATAAAATGAAACTACTTTATTTAAGAAGGCTTAGTTCCTGACAATAGTAGTAGTTTTCCACATTTAATGAGTAGATAAGCCAGTAATTTGTTAAAATAAATACTGGAATTATTGTAGATATTGTAAAGTAAAATTGCAGTACCGTACTTAATTAAGCACGAAAAGGTGATTCTACCTAAGTTACTGTCAAGATCATAGAAAAAAAAAAAAAAAAAACTCATGGAAAAACTGAACAGCAAAATAAAACAAGACAAATTTAAACAAATGAATCGAACCCATCGATTTAAATCGAACGATATTTTAAATGTAGCCAAACTAAAACGACTACAAGCCCACAAAAAACTAGTAGTCAAACATACGGCGAACAATCAGTTAAGGCGAGAATATAATATTACCTATAGTTAGTTATAGATATAATTTTACCAAAATGAGAATGTAAAAATATAACTGTTTGTCTCATTTTCGTGTTTCTAAGAATTGTTTGCATTTTATTATTCCAAGAACCGACAAATATATTTTATTTTCTAATATTATTTTGCTTTTGATTTTATCAATTATCTAATTGCTAACTAGATTCTACTAGGTTTGTAACACTTAAACATTGTTTAGTATAATTACACACATCCAACTGCGTTACGAAAGAATACAGTAGTGTAGAAAAACATTGTCAATGCATGTAATTGCACACGTTTGCAAAAATAATCCATTTTATGACGAAATGAGACCACCGGCTCATAATTACTATTTAATCGGAAATTCGAAGTCAAGTTCTGTTTCGTGTTTCATGTATCATAACTATAAATAAATTTTTCAAGTCAAACATTTGGCGTACATACCTGTAACTTGTATTACGGAGGCCTAACTTTATACTGGTAGTTCCAGAGTGTTTTACATCAATTGTTTTTTTATTATTTCAAAATTCTCAAATGAGTTCAAATTTTCGTGCAACGTGTATAAATATTGAAAATTATAATTTTTGAAAATTCACATCAGGGAAAAAAGAAAAAATGAAAATTTCATAAGAGACAATATTGTTTACAATAAAATTTTCAAATTGAATAACTTTTGCTCAATTGTGCACAGAGGCCCGTAAGCATTTATAAAAAATTTCAATTATATTATTAACTTTTTTACTTTACATATATTGAAGTAAATATTTAAATGCTTAATTTAAATATGAAATTAATTGTATCTACATATGTACTACATATATATATATATATAAATTAATAAATGAAAAAAGTATGAATATTTTAGGATCCATAGAACCATATTTTAATATTCTTTAGAATTGTGAAACCTAATTGAAACAACATTTGAAAACAAAATCAAAGCAAACAAACAAAATTATTTTTTTTTCTTTATTTTTTTGACACCTTGAAAAATACAGGACTCTGTATCCTATAATATAACAGAATTCAATTTATTTTATTGTTTTGCTTCTTTTTGTTTTCTTTTTTTAATATTCTAAATCAAAAATAAAAATTTAATTTTGAAATCAATTCAAAATATAAATTTTTTAAAAAAATTTCCATTTCCTACTTATTTATTTATTTAGAATGAAATGAAATGTAATGTATTTAACCGTAAACAGAAAAATAAACTTTAAGGAATAAAAAACAAATTAAAAAATGTATGTAAACATATGTCAGAAAAACAAAAATTATTATTACATAACATAATGAAAAAAAAAAATCATATTTCTATGCTACAAAATAACATACATACGAGTTCATACATATGCATATTATATATATATATATATACTAATAATTTATGACTTTTCAAACTCTTAGTTGTTATTTGGAAAGCACTTAAAACATAGGTAAACTCATATATTTTATATCAATTGGTTCCATAATGTCCGTCCTTGATCAATAAAATCATCTTCTACTTCTTTCTACTTTCTGCTCTTATTCATAAACAAAAAATAAATTTATTTTTGGCAATTTATCAAATAGAACATTTTTTCAAACAAAAAAGGAAAAAAATTATAACAAAAGTAAACCAAATACAATAAAAAAAAAAAAAAAAATACCAAAAACCTAGAAACGTCACTAAATAACAATATAAAGCTGGATGGAATAATATTTCATTAAGATGGATACTCCATAAAGGGCAACCTAAGCAAAATATAAAATATACCAAAATATCTATAAATACACGAAGTATTTTTTTTTTTTGTTTTGTCTATTTTTATTTTACGGTAACCTAATGTATAACAGTCACCCCATCTCCTATATAAAAACATACTTATGTATAATACTTCTTTTATGTTTCTCTACATGTTTTTTTTTTTCTTTCTTATTTTATGATCTATAGAATTGAATAAACAATAATCATTTTGGCCTTGAATTTTCCTAAAAACAAAATGAATAAAGAAAAAAAAAATAAAAAAAAAATAAAAACAAAATAAAATTATCATCCATGATTCATGATTCATGATTCATAAAAATACAGATATCCTTATCAAACTTACATAATATATATTTATCATTTTCTCTTCCAAGATTTATTATGATTTTACATTAAAAATGAGTAAAAAGGCGGTAGTAACCTGTCATCATTTGACTACAATAATAATAATAATAATAATAATAATGATAATAACAGGAGTAAAATTAGAAAGAGCTAAAAATAACAACAGCAGTGGCAACGACGCATTAAAGCAACTTTTCATAGTCTATTTATTTGTCATACAAGACCAACTTTTTTTTTCTTCTGCTTTATTGTTAATACGATGATGACATATCATTAATGGTTAATATTACTACATTTTACATATACATAATATATGTATTTAAAAATAAAAAAAAATGTTCCTTAGAACTCATTCCCTTAAATATATGAATTAAAAAGATTAACTGATCTTAGATAATATTACTGTGTAAAATATTAAAATTAAATTTATAAGTAGGTACAGTGTGATTCAATAAAATTATACTAAGTGGAACATAAATAAATAAATTCATAAATTTCTTATAATAACATCTCTTGGATCATTTTAATTTATTAAATAATACAATTTTTTTATTAATTACACAAAATAACATAATAATTTTCTTTAGCTATGCAGAAGAATCTTTAAACCGAACAAAAGTAAACAGAGTATTTCGAATGTAGGGTTAAATAGTTTTATTATTGTTCAATTATGCCATTAGTAATAACAATGTTATGCCATTAGTAGTAATGTAGTAATATATTGTTACCCCACGATAAGCTCTATTATAATTATTGTAAATACATTTTTTTTTGATGTGGCATTTAACACTATTTTTATTAATAAAAAATGTCTCTAACTATTCTCTATTTGTACATTTAACAATAATATTAAATTAGTTTCTGTAGTTTTAAGTCATAATTGAATTATTTAATTATAGTAAGTTTTTTGTATATTCGATTATAAATTTCAAGATTTTTGTTTTATTGTACTTATTGAGAATAAAGAATTTTAAACTTAAACTTAACTTAACAAATTGTCCATGGTTAATGTTAATCTTGATTTGTTGTAGATTATATATGTATGCCCAGAATAACTCTTATTTTCAGGAATATATTATAAAATAAAATATATTTTCCATGTTAAAGAGAATTTAGTTTTTATTGTTGATTATAATTTAATAAATTAAGTTTAATAAAACTAATAACTATTATTTTTATTTAAAAACATGTAAACAAGATTCAATTTTTAAAATACAATTTATATGTTATAAAATTGTTTCATTGGCTAATAGAAATTCCCTTATTTAACAATTTTTCACTAATTGACTTCAACTACAGCAGGAATGTTTTCAGGAGCGCCGTGAAATAACGCCATACGTAATGAAGTCATAATTTGGTTTGGAATGATAAATAAAACCATATCGCATAATTTTTCGGGTGTGGCTTTATTTCGCACATAATTGCGAAACAAATACATATGGCTATATTTCCTTTTTAAAAATGTAATTTTATTTGTTCAAATAGAGGAAATTTAATTTTTAAAACATTAATAATTATCAATATTTATCTTGAAAAATTTAAATAATGCATTATACAACATATACTTATATTAACAGAATTGAATCTATCTAAAAAAAATTATTTTTATAGTTTTTAGTTTTGCTTTTTCTATTCTTTTTATTTTATTTTATGTTGTTTTTTTTTATTATTCTTTTTTCTAAACTTATAATCTTTTATAAATTTAACTTAACTTAAATTTAAAAAAAAAATATATATATATATATATATATATATTGTGACTTGCTTAATTTCAGCTCGGAATAAGTAAACAAAAAAATAAATAAGAAATAAAACTTATAGCAGCACTTATTTATTAATTTCTTTTTTTTTTACTTTGTTTACTATAAAATTAGAATTTGTGTCAATTTTACTACATCGTCGCATGAGAAATACATTGTCGTATGTGAAAATTTTCGATTTTCTGATTTTGATTGATTTTTAGGTTTTTTGGCACGCTCTTTTAAATGGTGTAATCAGTTTTCTCCTATATTTTTTAGTTACAGAGATATTCAGTAGGCATTTGGTTGTATGTAACACATTGTTACAGGTTTTATAAACGTTTGTCGTATGTGTGAAGAAAAATGCTGCATACGACAAATTTACATATAAAATAGGAATTTCGTGAACAATTTTTGTATGTGCCTTTTTCTCAAAACACATACGACAATTGGTATGGGAATTTGGGCAATTTGTATTGTATAATTTATTGCAGCATGTACATACAATCCTACACTGTATTTATGAAATATTATAAGATCAGTATTCAGTTGATATAATTACTTGGCAAAGATAAAGATGTCTTCGTTACCTGCTCCAGAAATTGCGTGAGTAACTTTTATTATGCGTTAAATAAAAAAAATTATTTTTGTTTTGTAATGAAATGTTTCGAGAATTTGAAGAAATACTAAGTTCATATAAGCTCAATATATTTTCAGGACTTTGTCCTGTCACCAGAAGCCTGAAAGAATAAGAAAGTGTTTGATGGAGCACAGATTTGAAGAAGCTAAGAAGGAAGGCCAAAAAACTTCTAAACAGGACCTTAAAAACTTGCGAAGAAGATGATTGGAAATCCTATAGCAAATCTAAAATAGAATACAAAGGACTGATTCGGAAATCAAAGAAACAATCCTTTGGAAAGTTATGTGAGGGGATTGAAGATATTGTAGATGGAGCGGCTTTATTTAAGGCCCTGAAAAGGAATCCAGTAGCAAAGTTCCACAATCTATAAATGTCTGAAGGATCCCACACAACATCGAAAGAAGAAACATATAGAGTACTCTTTGGAACACACTTTACGGGAAGTAGACTCGAACTCACCTCTAGATGATACTATCCAGGAAGTCACCATACCAAATCGTTCGGATTGGTCTATGGCAAGAAAGATAATATGGCCTGAGGTCTTAGAATGGACCATCAACTCTTTCGAACCATACAAAGCTCCTCTGGCCTATTATGCTTCAAAAATACAGGAACAGTATAAGCAAATGGCTCTTAAGAATTTGCACAGCCTACATAGCCTTTGGATATATTCCAAAGATATGGAGATCAGTGAGGGTCGCTTTCAACTCCCTACTAGTTTCAGGCCTATTAGTCTCTTCTTGTGTTTGCTAAGATGCATAGAGAAACTGGTGGTGAGGTATATTAGGGATGTATGTTTGATCAGGGTAACCGTGTACGGTAAACAACATACCTATCAGGCAGGCAAGTCTATTGACTGAGTTTTCCAAAAAGTGGTCCCCAATATGTCACTGAAATTCTATTTTTGAAGTTTATTTAGCGCGCCGATAATACAGATAGAAAATGCGATTTTGCCTATTTATTTATAAATTTGTAGTTTTATCCCTTTTCCCAAACACTATAATCTACTATAAATTTTCTATATTTCAATTCTCACTTCGCCTTTTCTTTAAATTAGATTACAAAACAGAATAAAAGAAAGGGAAAGATTATATACCCATTCCTTTAATAATCCAGAGAACTTTATTTATTTCAAGTAAAGTATTGAGTATATTATGAAATATTATTAACTTTTCTGTATTTGTTTAATAAGCAATTGTCGCATGTGTACGTCAAGCAAAAAAAACGTTTTAACAAAACTTACAGGATTCACAAAAAAATTACAAGTGATGTCTCCATAGTTGTAGCAAGCTTTATGCAAAATTGCACGAATTTCTATCGTGCAGTTTTTATTTTATAAGGCCGCAAAACTTTAAATTCATATATCTCAAAGTTAACATTTGCTACATACGACAACATATTACTCATGCGACGATATGTCTTTATTTCGTAAAATTTTATAAAAAGGATATGGGTCTTATTTCGAATTTGAATGGGAAATAAAACCATACATCAAAAAATGTACTATGACTATTCCTCATTCAAAAGCGAAATAAAGCCATTATGGCTTTATTATATATATATATATATATGGCGTTATTTCACGGCGCCGTTGTTGGGACTAAAATTATACATTTTTGACACCTCACAATAGTTCTCATAATTTTAATTAATTATAATTTTAAACTAATAGTTATTATTTATTCTCTGTTTTTATATATTATTTGAATTTACTATCATGACTATTGCTATTATTATTTATTAATTTTACTTATAAATTTTATTGCAACTTCTTTTCTTGCTTAATGTTATTTTCTATTTGAAATTATTGTAATATTTAGAATTATTTTTTTTTCTTTCTTTCTTACTTTGTTTATTTATTTTTTTTAAGCTAATGGCCGTTTATGTACTCTGTCAAGAGAACTTTTATTTCTAAACAATTTTTAAAGCGCTTGATGTCCATAAATATGAATTATACTTCAGCTTGGACCGTATAGGTTTTATAAGCAGATCTTTAGGTGAAAAATATAACATGTAACAATAATTCAATGCTATGCACCAACAGAGGTCGCTGAGGACCATATTAAGGATGACTTCTACGAACAAATAAAAACAATGCTAGCAGTCATAAATAGGGGAGACATCATAATATTAATGGGCGACTGGAAAATAACAGAGAACACACTTGGGAAGAGATTCTGGAAATTTACAACCAAACAAGCGAACAAAATCTTGGAATTTCACAACCACAAAGAAAAATCTGGATAACCAACAACACATGGGTCTTGATTAAAAGAAGAGGTGAAATGAAGAAAATGATAAACAACAGGACAGCATCAAGAAGAGAATATGAAGAAATAGCGAAAACAGTGAAAAGAGTAGCAAGAAGAGATAAAAGAAAATTTCTACAAAATTTAGCCGGAGAAGCAGAAAGAGCAGCACAACAACATAACCTCAGAGAATTGCATCGCATAGTACTTAAAAAACCAGTCGGAAATACAAAACACACCAATTAAAGATAAAACTGGTGCGATCCTCACAAACTTAGAGGACCAATTAAAGAGATGGAGAGAACATTTCCAAGAACTGAGCAACGAAGAAAGTACAAATAATGAAGCAGACATAAGAAACAGAAACGATGCAAATATCTACCCAAGTGAGGGACTGCAAATATCTACTCAAGTTCCAAATATAGAAGAAATATTGAATCATATCCTGAAACACAACAAAGTAACAGGTGAAGATGGCATTCCAGCAGAAATAGCCAAACTGCACCTAAACCTATTCGCAAAAACAATTGAACCCCACATCAGAAGAGCATGGATAGAAGAGAATATACCACCATCATGGAAGAAAGGAATGATTGTCAAGATACCAAAGAAAGGAGACTTGGCAAATTGCGGCAACTGGAGAGGAATCACGGTTCTAAATACTATTCATAAGATAATAGCCATTATTATAAGAAAAAGATTAGAAGAAGTACTAGAACCAATATTACGGAAAAAGCAAGCAGGTTTCAGACTAAACCGAAGCTGTGTTGACCAGTCAAATACTTTACGGATCATAGTTGAACAATCAGTAGAATGGAATGCCCCACTATATCTACGATTGATAGATTTTAAGAAAGCATTCGACACAGTCAAGAGATGCGCAATATGGAAAACATTTACAAAAAAGGGAGTTCCTGAAAAAATCATCAACATCATCAAAGCGATGTATAAAGATGCAGAGACAACAGTTCAACACAGAAGTAACATCAGTGATCCATTCTACACCAATATAGGAGTTAGACAAGGATGTCCACTATCACCCTTCTCTTCCTCACAATACTAGATGACATTCTAAGAAAAGTTTGCACTGGAATAAACGGAATAGAATGGGATCTCTTCGGCAACTTAGAAGACTTAGATTACGTAGATGATGTATGCCTCATATCAAGAAATCAAAGGAGCCTACAGAAAAAAGTCAACAGATTACAGGAAGAAGCAAAGAAATCGGGGCTGGAATTAAATATCGAGAAAACTAAGGCAGCGAATAAACAACAGTGATAGTGAACCAATAACAGTGAGTGGACAACAGATAGAATGCATAGAAGAATTCAACTACCTGGGAAGCATCATAACATCAAGAGGAGGTACAACAGAAGATGTCAACAGCCGTATAAATAAGGCAAGAAGAACATTTGGGAGCCTAATGAAGATATGGCGGAGCAAAGAAATATCGAGAACAACAAAGCTAACAATATTCAGAGCATGTGTTAAGTCGACATTAATATATGGCAGTGAAACATGGCTCACTTCAGTCAGAATCAAACAGAAGCTACAAGTATTTATCAAGAAGTGCTTGAGAATTATATGCAGAATATTAAAATAATAAAAAAAAAAAGGAAATCAGAAAGTGATATAGCATGAAGAGCTCTAGAGTGGAATCCACAAGGACAAAGGAGACCCGGCAGATCATACAACACATGGAGACGCAAAATTGATCAAGAATTAACAATCAACAATTATACCTGGGAAGATATTAAGGAAGCAGTACTCAACAGAGAGGAATGGAGGTTCACTATCGAAACCCTATGCTCTCACACGAAGTAATAGAAGAAAAAAAATATAATATCGAAAATATGGTAGATCCAGATCATATTTTGAAATTTGAGAATAGGTTCAAATGGCGTTAATTTTTTCTTAACTAGACAACTTTAAGCTTTGGAGGTATTGGGAAGCTCAACTCTGATTACTTTACATTTTTATAAAAAAAGAGAGTTGGTGAACGGACAGAGCCATGATGAACATCAGCATGAATTTGTAGTTGATCAGATGTTATTCCATCAACAAAAACTCGAATTGCCTTATTCGAAAGAAAATGTTTAACCCATTCAGTTAAAATTGTACCTAGACATATACCATTGCTAATAAAATATCTTACTACCTTCATGTTGATTAACATTTCCATTGTTTCGGAGAGAATGGAAGTGATAGTTATAGATCTGTAGTTTTAAGGTTTGAAGTAGTTTGTCACCTTTTTTTGAAATATGATAAACCTGAGTGAAATATTGAAATATGGACCAACTTTTTATTTGGATGGGTGTGTTCCCGAAGAAAATTACAAATGAAATGAAATAGGTTACGCAGAGTCTTAGAAATGGTGAAGGCAAATTCTTAGTTCTTAGAAAGATGTAAAAATGTTTATGTCAAATTTTGTTTATGCAGAAATTTCTGTTGTTTAATAACTTTTTTTTAGATGTATTGCTCATCACTTTATAACGTTTGATTTATTATTCTTGTAATTTTTATACGCTTCTTCTTTTATAACTCTTTCTGTTATAACTACATACCTACTCAGTCTAATATGATCTAAAGTCAATTGTTTTGAATACCATTCGTCCTCGACTAGCATCAATATCTGCTTATTTTCTTCCATAAACTATACTAGTCTCAAACTTTCATTTCTTCTTTGTTGGTTTATCCCATAAAACAATGAATTATGAACTTGAGTTGTTTTTACATAGCAAGCCAACAATATTATATATATATTTATATGTTTTATTTAGACATTCAATGACTGTAGTTGGTAAACTCAACCAATTTGTTTTCCATTACCACATGCTTCGAACATTTTTCTTAATTCATTTTTCATATCTTTATTTAGAGAATATATTAGTCTATTGTGAATTAAATAGAAGCATATGCAATCTATATAGAAAAAGAAAACAAAAAGATGTATGCGTCATATTTACGTTTATCTTACAATAGAATAAAATAGAAAGAATCATCAATAGAATTTAATGCATCTTCATACATACATATATTAATACTAAATTCAGAGCTCTGACCAACAAAAAAAAAAATAATATAAAAAAGTTCACTGATCTTTTAATGACCTTAACAAACTTAACAAAACACTCACTAATATTCGAGTTCACCATTATTGTACAAATACTTTTATTTTTATATTGAAAAATAAAAATTCACCTGAAGATTAAAGGTTTTTTAATTTTTAATTTTTTTTTCTAAATCTATTAACAAAAAGAAA
Source organism: Argyra leucocephala (assembly GCA_963942445.1). NCBI lineage: Eukaryota > Metazoa > Arthropoda > Insecta > Diptera > Dolichopodidae > Argyra > Argyra leucocephala. The sequence goes on from OZ012680.1 coordinate 91,183,352, forward strand.
AATACATAAATAAAAAAAAAAACTAGCAATACTTTTTAATACTCTAGTATCTTATAAATTCTCATCGAAAAGTTTAAATTCACATTATTATGAACAGAATTTAGTTTTAAGTTATTTTTTGTTGTTGTTTTTTTTTATTTTTGTTGTTTTTCTACTCGGGTGTATTTTACGACTTAAATGTACAATCCAATAGAGATATTAGAATCGATTAAAGTCATCTTGACAGGAATAATATCACTTAAGTAAATTTGATATAAAAAAAGTGATTTCTATTTTAGAAAAGAGATAAAATGGTTAGGAAAAATATTCGATTTAATTTTGTTTTTATTTGGCTACATTTTGTAATAATAAAACGCAATACACGCAAAGTAATAGACAAAATTTTGATGGAAATCTCTGTGAGGAACAATATTTGATTTAAGGCCGGTTTTCATGATAAATTTTTAGCTGATAAATTGGAGTTTAGAAAGAGAGGAGTATAGTGTACCGTTAATGTGTATGAGGGAGTAAAATTATATTATTTTTATAGTAACTTTTATGGATGATTTGAAATCTAAAATCTATATACATAACCTTAAAATATTCAATATGTAAACAAAATAAAGGTTATTTAATTTAAGCAATCTTCCTTAGAATTGTTTAAAATTTCGCGAAAGTATATAAACAAAGTAAATAAAGTGAAGAAAAGTGAAATATGATATGATTTTCATCTGTGGAATTTTTATTTAGTTTTTTTAAATTTTAAATTCATTTGCATTTATTATGCTTTTCATTTTTACATAATATTAATTAGAATTAAAATATTATTTTTTTATATTATACTAAATAATGAATTAAGAAAAAAAATGTATACATACATACATTCTAAAATTCATTCAACAAAATTTAAAATATTCACTCAGATAAAAAAAATTAAAGTTACAATTGTAATTAAAAGTAAATTTTTTAAATGTGTTAAATAATTAGTTTATGTATAAGATAAATAGAATATGTATAATTTTAGTATAAATATATTATACCTAAAAGCTAAAATATTATTTTTTATTGACATATGCATTCAAATATTCAATACAAAAAATTAATTTTTGTTATTGTTTTTACTCAAATTTAAAAATTTAAATGTCGTTCCGTATCCATAAAATGTGTTGGTAGTGTGCGATTTTTTTTTTGTGTAATTACACATTACTTTATGTTAGTGTTAAAAATATCGGCGATAATTATAGGAAACATATCTTTGCGAAGATATGTTTTTTTAAATATTCTCCGATATTTATGGCGATTCTCCGATATTTATGGCGACTCTCTCGATATTTCTCCCGATATTATTGTCATTCTCCCGATATTTTATCATTGTTTCTCTATCGCACTTATGAAATTTTTGTATCTTCTGCCTATGCTCTAACCATTCGCCGATATATCGGCTACATGAAAACCGGGCATTAGACGCGAGAGAGAGAAAGAGAGAAATAATCAAGTTATTAATGAAATTTTATTATCAATAAAATTTAAGGGCTGACGAAATATGGACCCTTCATCACCGGTTGCTTATTTCAATAAAGCTTCTATTTACAAATAATAAAAAAATTTCTTTTCTTTTATTTTTCTATTTAAAACTTAAAAAAATCTAACTTAAATTTTTTTTCGCTTATGTCATTTTTAATTTATTGAACTTGCGGCATACAACAAAAGTTCGAAAAAAATTACTGAAATTCAATACGACATATTTTTTGAAAGTTGAATTAAGTTCAACTTATGTCGTTTTTAATTTTAGTAATTTTTTTCTAACTTATGTCATATGTCGTATTCGAAATGATGACAGAGAGTTTTTATATTTATATGCAAAAATGATAATCGTAGAAAAAATGGAGGAAAGACAAGACAAGGTTTACATTTCATCAAAAAACAAATTATATGTAAGGTGAGCAGAATATTGAAATTTTAGTAAATTGATTGTCCAATAATTATGTAAAAAATTTTTCCATTAAAGTTCAATTTTAAATTTTAAAATTTAGAAAAATTAAATAGGAATATGTTGAAATTTATTTTAAGTAACCACGTCTAATTTTAAACTTTATTTTGTTTTTTTTTCCTTTTCTGCTCGCCCAAACAACACTAACGTATTGGTACTAAAAATTCTATTCGGAGAAAAAAATATTTAGAATTAATATTGTCTAAATAATTAATGTTGTCTAAACAATGCTTCGAGTTCCATATTGTATGTCCAAAATATTTTAAAATATTCCGAATTCCAAAATATTGGTTTTTGAAGGAAGCGCAGATAAAAGCAAATTGTGCATTCAAAAAATGGATGCTTTCGTAAAATTTTACACGTTACCGCTATATAAATTTATTTTTATTATTATTTTAAAAAAATATTATTATTAAATTTATTTACATATTTTATTAAGTTTGATTTTTACCTAATAACAAAATTAAACTTTATATAAAATTTAAAAACTTATAAAATAACTCAAAGAAAAAAATGGCGAAATCAGTGTAAGTAATTAACAAGTATATACCTAGGTACATATCTTATATCTTACGTAAATAAATTAATGTAAAAAGTTTTATTTTTTGGTAGAGAAAAAAGTAGACACCCAAAAAATTTATTAATTATAGTACAGTTGGAATTTGAACGGCATTGAACATCAAAAATTTACGTTCCGAAATATAAAAAAGAGCTTTGTATTTGTTTTACTAAGTATTGTAATGGTTTTCAATTTGCAAATTTCAGTTCGGTTTAAAGGCGGTTTAAAACATTTATTTTTACAAAACTCGCAACTCGCAAACTCGCAAAACTTAATGTGTTAGTCGATTTGAAGACATAAAAATAATTTTACTTAAACGGTTTGCAAAGGTGTTATAACTGGGCCCTATTATTTATTAACTATAATATATATATATATAATTATATATATAAAAAATAAAACAAAGAAATCAACCCATAAAGTCTACGAAAATGAAGTAGAATAGAGTTTGAAAAGTCAACAAACAAAAGTCACGTATTGATCAAAGTCTACTGAAATGAATAGACTTGGCAATAAAAATGTTGCATTGTAGGAAAAATCGGTGTCAAAGACATGAAGGATCAAAAATCACACCTATTTTGTCTTTTTAGTTGATTGGTATATTTGTATGTGCATTTTTAAATAATAATTCTGCTTTTAAAAATTAACAATAAAGTTTTTACTTACAAGTCGTGTTGTTAAATTTTTTAACACTGACTTTTGTCTGGAATTGCTATTTTAAAGACAAAATTTGTTACTGAATATTTTCCTAAATAACTTTTCTATTCATTTTTGACAAATAAATAAATGTTTTTTAATTTAATTTTTAAAAATTTGCAAAATAATAAAATATTTACTTATTTTCATTTAATACTTTTCATTTTTATTGTTGAATGTTGATAATGTACTGCAAAAATGCGGTAGACTTTAAAAGTCTAAAATATTGACATAATATGTCAACTGAGTGAACTTTCATGGTAACGAAAAAAAACGAATATTAGAAAAAAAGTCTACTCCCAGTAGACTTTCATGATTGCCCCTTACATCAAACTAAAATATATGTATATATACATAAGAGTGTATACTTATATATAACAAAAAAAAACAGTTCTAAGATTTATAATTTAGCTTTGATCTTTATTAAAATATTACCAATATGACTAACTATCCTGTTTATCACAGATGATGTCAACTTTAAAAATGAATTTTAATTTTTAAAAAACAACGTTCTGAAGGATAAATACGGTGGACAATTTTTATTAAAATAAGTATTTAGGTATGAAAATTCCTTCACCAACATATTATTCTGGAGACTAGTAGAAAATATATCAAAACAGATAGCCCAAAATATTTGTAATTTATTCTAACTAGTGTCATAAAATAATGCTACTATTATTGAACTTCTTAACACTTTGAAGACTTATAGGAGATTTACTATTTAAATATATACATAGTTATTTACTTACTATTTCTTTGTTTAATTGTCCTAAGAACATGAACAAAAAAATTATGTTCGATATTATTTTCTTAAAGAATCTTGATATGATAATAATAGACAAAATTCTATAATATCATTAAAATATAAAATGAATAAAAAAGTTAAAACACAAAAAAAAAAATCTGTTTTGTACACAACATGGTTAAAAACTCATATAAGTATCGTGTCCTCAGTCGTTTTATAAATAAATAAAATAAAAAAAAGCGAAACGTAAAAAAAGAAAATTCGAAAAAAAATATTTCAATAAAATATCAATAAAACATTTTTAAAAAAGAGTAGATGATTTAAAAAAAAGTAACAGCAATATCCAAATAGAAAAAACAAAAATAAAAATATATATAGAAAAAGAAAAAGAAATAAAAAGAAAGAAGAAATTTTTTAAAACAAAAGATATGAATTTATGATGGAATTATTCAAGGAGATGTGTTTGTTAAGAACAACATTTGCAAAAATAAACTCATAAATTGTTTTTTTTTAAATCTTTTAAAGAAAAACAAAAAATAAAAAAAGTACACCGAGTCACCGAACAGAAAACCCGAAATTGTTTTTTTTTTGTTTTTTTATTCTCTCATTTTCTTTTCAATTTATAAATCGTTTTTTTTTTCTTGATAACTGGTGTCGCTTTGTTTGCACACGGGGCAATACACATACTTATTGCCCACCACAATTCTATATTACATACATACATTTGTTGTTGTTTTTGTTTTTATTTTGATTTTTTTTCGTTTGGTTTTTTCTTCCTTTCATGATTTTCCTTTTATTTTGTTTAAATTGTCTTTGTTTCGTTGATTGTTTTTTTAGTTTTTATTTTTTAATATCTGTAGTTGCTATTTAACAAAATAAAAAAATTTACATATACAAATGGATGTATGATGTATGCATGAATATGTAACATATACATAGATTTCAATATTTCAATTTTATTGGATTCATTTTGAATAAATTGTATTGGAAAACTTTGTTCAATCATTTTGATTTTCTTGTTTTTTTCTGCTTTATAAAACCTAACCCCAAAAAAAATGATTTATTAGATCGATTTAAATGCGCACTAAAACAGTTATTCTATTTTTTATGGGAATTGACTAGTTATAGTTCCCAGCGTCGGTATGAAGTCAAAAAAATACAATACAAACAATTTAAAACAAAAAACGATGTGGTAAGCATACTAGAAATCAACTGTGCGGCGCGGACTAATGTTGTGTCTAAAATTAATGAGATATGAAAGAATATGAACTCGATATAATTTAATTAGCCTTTTAATGTATAGGAATGACCAATTAAGTATATGTCGTGAAAGTGAGTAACAATGAAAAAGACTAAAGATTGATGATATATCTAACAAGAAAACTTGTAGTTCTGACCTTGAATTAATGAAAATAATTTGAACCAACAAACAATATTCTCCAAAGAAAGAACTTTAAACAGAACCGAGCTTTATTGTTTGGAAGGTTAATAAAATCAAGTGAATATTGGAATTCTGAAAAAAACTACTACACCACAAATTATATTGGTTTCACCATTGGCAAAGTATGTATAGAATATCAAAACGTGATGTAAAGGGAAAGGGATAAAGGTAGATGATTCCAGTGTAAAAATGAAAACGTTGGGAGAACTTTGTAAACGAAGTATGATTTGTCAATTGAAAAACGTGTTCTTTGAATCGAACTGATTGGAGGCGTGAAGTACAAGTGGACAAGGAGCGAATCGAACGGCTTTTAATGAAAATCGTATCCATATTAAAGAAAGTTTTAATTTGAATTTTGTTGTGCTCTCAAGAACTTTAATTATATTAATTATTTTATTTTATAATAAGTTGTAACCTTTTTGATTTTCAGAAAATATTTTTAATATGATTTAAACATTTTTTGAAATAAAGGTTAAAAAATCATAGAAAAACAGGAAAAATATCAATTTTGATGAGATTTTTGAACCGAGGTTCATCGCACCAACAGCTGGATGACACAATGACAATTATCTAAAAACGTTGTAATATTTCAATGTTAATTGTTATATATACAATTGTGAATATACTATTTTGTTAATCACATGACCTGATATAACTCCTTTAACCCTATTGAAGCGGATTTCGAATTACAAATTAGGATTAAATTTATGAGGGGAATTTATTATGTACATATACTTTCAAATAAATATATATGATCAAGCAGAGAGGAAGGGTACTGCATCGTACCACCTGGAATGTTAGATGGTACAAATATTAACCAACAGTCCTATAAAATATGTAATAATACATTTTAATTTTCCTTTGATAATTCATTTATATTTAACATTTGCATAATATCTTTTTAAATATTTCCAGAGCTGATGATGTTCGCCGTATATATGATCCTATTTTGGAAGCGCGATAATTACTACTTATGAGTTTTTTTCGAATTAAATATTTCGTTGGGTGAATTCCAAAAAAAAAGCATTTGTAGACGGTAAAACCACTTTACATTACGGTTGGTACCTAAATGCACCATCGAAGTTATACATTTAAGGCTTCTCAGCAAGTTGAGTTGTGTCAATGCAATCAAAATCAATTTGAACGAATTTATGAATTAAATTGTTGGATTTTTTTTTATTTTCTGGAGATATTTATAGTTGTTCATAAACGAAATGAACTCATTGACAAACGAGTCGTGCAATTGATGTAAACGATGAAAATTTTATTCTTTTAGATGACTAATATTTTGTTTTTATCTCTTTTTAGTTATTATTTTGTTTATGTTTATGTGATTCTATTGAATTCTCTCAATGTGCATAATATAACATTTATTAATATATATTAATATGTTCGGATATTATACATGAGTATAGTAAATATCACATACCGAGCATTTATAACCATTTTCTATTCTCTATGATGATAGCGATTTTTGATTTTGAATTTATTGTGTTTTATGTATCCTATATGTAACAATAATTTTTTTTTATTATTATTTTTTGCTTTTTAATATCATATTCGTACATTTGTTACATGATACAAAATAGTGATATAATTATACAATATACAGATAGTTATTTGATTCAATATGTTTATGGATTACACAGCCATGTATATGCATAATATAGCTATAGAAGAAACATAGTTACATAAATTATATATGGATGTTTTAGATGAATTTCATTGAATACAACTAGGTAATCAGCCAGCTATTAAATCGACTGTACCATCTAAGAAAATTAAAGGATAAAACAAAACAAAAACTATAATAAGTTGATCATTTTGTTTTTTGTTCATCAATAGTGATTCCTAAAAATTAATTCTCTAATCATTGAATAATATAGTCCTACCACCCTACCTACAGTTTTTTTGATTTATAAGTTAAGTTATAATTTTACAATATTTTTTTGATTGTATATTAACGAAGGGGTGCCTTGGAAATAACCGATTCCAACTAACAAAATTATTGTCGAGATTGTAACGAAATTCAAAAATAATATTAACAAGTATTGCTATTAAAGGCGTTTCCGAACCTCTCGCACTTGCATTTGATACTCGCACTAAACCTGTCAAATCGCACAAAATTTAATAAATTTAAATTTTGCGATATCTAGTGTACTTGAGACTACACTAAAATTTTTACAACAAATCAAGTGCGATTTGACAGGTTTAGTGCGAGTATCAAGTGCAAGTGCGACAGGTTCGGAAACGCCCTAAGTAATTTAAACTTTGTAGAAAAGTTATTAAGCTCAATGTTTATTAAATAATATGGAACATGATTTGATTAGTAATTAAATATATTTATTTACTTTTTTACTTATATTGGTTTTTCCAGGGTTTTCTTTATGTTTCTTTTTCCAGGGTCCATAGCTTCACAAATGTAGTTGCTACAACTATTTAAGTAAGTTGCCTCCATTAGTTTATAAAGGGCTCTTTGAAGCCTTTAATGTCCCCGTTACAATTGTTCATTGCATATGTACAAAATTTTCATCAATTTTTGTCGCATTCGCCTTTGTTTCTATATAACTCTACGTAGTTATATAATATAAATCAACGTCTTTCCATTTAATTTTGGTATTCATTTAACACACAAAAGGTTTTTGAAAGGATTTAAAGGATTTTGTAAAGACCAATACCTAAATACAATTATTACTTAAGTAGCATGCAGACTATCATTTCATTTATTATTTCAGTTTGCTCATCATTTTTTTACAAAACTGCAGTCCAAAACAAAAATGATAAATAAAATGATAGTCTGCAAGCTACTATTAATACAATGACAACTCATTAAAATACCTTTATTAAATTTTCATTTAAAAAAATTAAAAATATTGTTCTAATTTATCGAATTTCAATACAAGCTTTTGATTTCAACTTTGTAAATTATTATCAAATAATACTTATATTTAATACGAAATAAATATCAAAAAATTATTTAATTTTATTTTTTTTTGTTTAAATTCAATAAATTTATAAAACGAAATCAATTGTGATTTTTACTATGTATTTAATAAATAAACTGGTAATTTTGTTGTTTATGTTATCTAGGAAAATGGACCAATAATTTTTAAGATGACTGTAAATATATATATATATATTTATAGAATGAAGCTGGATACCCGAACGATTCAAATAAAAATAATCTAAGAAAATATATATATATCAATCAAAATGAAAAATCAATTCCCTTAAGCTCAGGGAGCCCTACCGATAAATATAAACATCGTCATATGTGTCTTATGTGTATCTATCTATCAAAAATGATATAAAAAAAAAACACAAAACAAAATAAAGAAAATAAAACCATGTTTGCATACAATAAAATATTATAAGATATATATGAATGTATGTTTGTACATCGTAACGTAACTTTATACAGAGAACACGAATAAAGAAGCAGGCAAATTTCTTAGAGCAAAGAAAAATCCAACAACTTAAACAGTAGTGGGCATATTTTTATTTTTTTTATTTTTCGTTTATAGTTTATAAGTTGAATTGAAAATATGTGAATGAAAAAAAACAAAGAAAGTGAAAAATTCTATTCTTTGAAACCATCCATTATCAATTGGTTTAAATAAAAAAATCTTTTTCTTTTATTATTTTTTATTTTTACTTCATTTTTTCTATCTTTCTTTTAAAGAAATTGTCTATTCCTTTTTTTCGTTGATATTCGCTATTCTAACTAAAAACCTTAAATTTAATATGAAAGATTCATATAAAAAAAAAAATATAAAACAAATGAATTAGTAGAAGAGTATTAGAAGGCAGTTGTAACAGGGATGGTACTTTTAAAAATTGAGTCTTTGCTTTTTCCTATGTTATCTTCATGTTCATGAAAAATTTGTATGAAAACTCATCAAAAAATGCTATTCTTTATATTTTTTTGTTCTTTTTGTTCTATTTTTAACTAGTAAAAGTATGTAGATGATAGTAGCGGGATATTAAAAATATAAAAATTGTTGTTTTATTTATTCGTTTATTATTTTTACACATGAATATTGAATGAAATATATAGTATATACGACAAGCACATACACTTAGCCATAAATATGTACATACTGTCATGGGAAAAGAGAAATGATTAAGGTTAAATGAAAATCGAAATAAAAAATTTAAAAAAGAGAAGAAATATAAATATTAAAATTTTTAAAAATATACATTTTTTTTTGTTAAATTTAACCCTAGAAGAATTAATGTTATGAGTAAAGAAGTATTATAATATAACTGAGGTTAAATTGAACATATATAGAGAAAGTAGAGTTGTTCTAATACACACAAAAAAAAATATTTTGTTATGCCGATTATAAATTTTAGCTTTATCACATTGAGGTGAAACAAACGATGATGAATTGTAAATTTTTATGTGAACAGCTGAACATTTTTCTACAATTGTTTTGATTTTTCTTGCAAAAGATAGAATATAATATGCGATGAGAGGGCGCTTATCACACATAAAGGAAGATTTTGTCAAATATCTTGAATTGAAACAATAGCCAGATTTTAATAGATCGAGATTGCTACTTAAAATTTGTGTGCTATATAAAATTAAAAAATTCACCTTCATAATAGAATTTGCGGCTTTGAAACAGACACGGTATGACTAATAATAATAATGAGTAAAATTGTACTATTTAATAAAATAAATATGGTGGAAGTTTTGAATCGTTCAATTATTTTGTAAAGCATTCAACAACTTACATAAATTAGTTTTATGGGGTTATCCCCGAAATCCCCAGCTCAAAATCTTAAGTTACAAAGTCACCAAATTCCAAAACCCCAATTACAAAATTCCTTAAATTCAAAATACCCAATTATAAAATTCCAAATTCTAAAATGCCGAAATACCAAGATGCCAAAGCATTTTTGTTACCATAATTCGTACACATACCAACTCTAAAATGCTTATACATTTCCATACATATATTCTGTAAAAGACATACTTATAAGCCAAATTTTTGAAACAAAAAAAATATCTCTCCAAATTCTAAATCAGCATATATATATTCATGCATATATATATTATATATATATGGCAGGGCAGAAAATAACGCACATTATTTTTGTGTTCTTAAATATTTAATAAACAAAATTTTTTCTTAATAAATTTGATGCCCATCATTTGTTCCTAAGCCCCTTTTAAACAATTTCTTCATTTTGTAGATTCATAAGTACTTCTTAAATCTATATGGACACAGCTTTACTGTTCGAATTCTTTTTCTTTTTGGATTTTGTAATTTGGGATTTTTGTTTAATTTGAGATTTGTTATTTGCATTGCGTGGTACTCCCTTTTTACATTACACGCCTTGCCGACTTTGGACTTTAAACTTAATCGAAGATTTAATAAAATTTTTGAAAGTGTTTAAGGATTTTGTGTTTGCAATTTTGTTTTTAGGATTTTATATTTGAAATTTTGTACTCGGAATTTTGTATGTGGGGATTTAAAGAATCGTTTCAAGGTAGAATTCATCAAGTCAATAATAATGAAATAAAATTTAATCGAGCAATCTTGGTATTTGAAAAGATATAGATATATTGAAAAGATATAGATATAAAGATAGGTGTTCTAAAGAGGTGTGAACATATTAATATAAGCTCTAAATTATGTAAATTATTTAATTTAGAAAAATTGTATTTAATGAAATTAAGGCATATCAAATAAATAATCATGGATTAATTACTCCTTTTATTAAAATGTAATATATATATATATATACATATATATATATATATACATGTAAGAGGTTAAGTGTATAATAAAGTCATTTCACATAAGCTGGCAGAACAATTAGGACCAGGTATGCCACCCATACTACACTTGGAGTCAAATACCAATATAGCTTTTTAAAAAGCCCTACTTCAAAGTCTGCTTTGGTTTTCAATTTAACGAAATCTACTACAATTTTACGAAATGCATTATGCGAAATGTATTAAATATATAATGACACAGAGCTATATATATATGTAAATGTCAAATTGCCTAACGAAGCTGGCATAGATATTTGACAAAGCATATGTCGACTCATAATGACAAAGTAACATAAGAAAATATTTCATAGAAAACAACAACAAAAATAAATTACATATTTCGAATTCTGTTTGAATAGAATTTAACATAAGAATTCTATGTTTAACGAAAATTTATCGAATTGTCAGATTTAACTTATACAGTTGCCGCATACGTCGTACAAATAATTTAAAGAATCAAATATGGATGAACCATTATTAAAGCTAATGGGATACGCTAATAAATTGTATGTAGTATGTAAAGGGGGCATTTACTTTGAAATAACTTATTGTTTCTTTTTGAAATAATATTATTGATTAAATATAATATATGAGGATTAAATTGATTAAAAATAATAATAAAACACAATAATTCCAGTTTCTAATAATTTTTTCTAAGATCAATAAATTGTAGTCATTCTAGATTGTTTTTGGCTAATTCGAGCCTTTTTATAAATATATCTTATTTAATTAATCTTTATAAAATTAAATAACAGAAGTAGTGTTGCACAATTCTAGCTTACATAAATTTTATCAGCGTTGTAGAATAAAAATTGTACAATATTGCTCACTTTCTTTAATTTTTATTTTGTATAAGTTATATAATATCGTCGCTTAACAAGCAGAAAGCACTAAGTATATTTTTTGCCAATAGTTTTATACGTAAAGTAAGTCAGAAATGTATAAATTTTCTTCTACGAAAACATTTATGCAAGGCTCAAGTTAATATTTTAGAACTTAATAAAGTAAGTTTTCATTCTGACTTACTTTACGTATAAAACTCAAATTGGCAAAAAATATACTTAGTGCTTTCTGCTTGTTAAGCGACGATATTCTAACTCTAGTCATGAAAAAAGATTTATGTTTGATGTTAATTATTTATTATTAGGAAATAAACAACTTCAGATCGATATTTTTTGTTGTTTTTATTGAATTTAAGCTTGAGCCTAATATAGGTATATAATATATTCCTTCATATAAATTTGCTCCATTTTTTGGTCATTTACTCCACTTTTAAAATCGATTTGCTCCGAAAATGTGGTCTTGGGGTGACAACCCTTATTAGGACATCTCAAGAAAATGGTATTAAGTACCTTAACCTCTGACTGAATAATTTTCATTTTAATACATATACATATATATGTATGTATATGTATATCTTTTATTTTTATTTTATTTTATATATTTATTTCATTCCCAACATAGTTTTCTCATGCTACTAAACTCTTTGCATATTTATTGCCAGTAACTAGAAGCACTGTTTTATAAATTGAGTAGAGTGATTGGATTACATTACTCAGTGCCGCCTTTAAAATTATAACAATTTTTAAAAGTTAAAGCTTTCTGTATTGATTTTTTTTCTGTTTCGTTAAATATTTTATATTATAAAAAATAAAAAGTTTTGTTATGAATGACTATAGTAGAAAGTTTAAACGAGTCTAAGTTAACGGTATGCACATTACATAACTTTATTATCAACATTTCGTTGTTTGGCATCGTAAAATTTACAAATCGTTAGAAGTTTTTATAGGTTAAATCTATATATATATATATATACATTTACACATTTATAGATTTTATAATGTTGTAAACAAGAATATAAAAATTTTGCGAAAACAAAAAGAAAACAATAAATTGAAAACATTTAGAAACAATTATTCGTTTGAATTTTGAACAATTCCATTAAACTGGGGGTGCGTTAAAATGATTTTAGAAAATATTATACAAAAAAAAAGATAGCAAAATCGGCAAAAGTCAATTGCCTGAAACGATAATTTTGACAGAAGATTGACTTTTAAGAGCATTGAATCAGTGACAGAATATGATTAAGATATGCGAAAAAAAATATAATTTTTTTTTCTGTTTCCTGCTTTATTTCTTCTTATCCAAAAACAAACCAAAAGCTCTTATTGATTCCTTTTATGTGTAAGTTATTTTCGGTTTTCTTCTTTTTCGTTATTTTTTTTTTCTTAAGTATTTTTCGGAAATTTTTATTTTCCGGATTATCTTTTATATTTATTTACTCTTTAAAAAAAAAAAATTAAATCATCTTTATAACAATTAGAGGTTGATTAAACTTCTCACAAATTCTATCAATAAAACTTACTGTTATATATTTATTTAGTTAAAAACAAAATCTTAGATCCTTAAAAAGGGATTTTTTCCCCTTCTAATTATGTTAGAAAATATGGTATTTATTTGTTTAATAAAATTAAGTAACTAGAACTGGTATTTACAAAGGTATTTCTAATTTATAACTAGCAATGATATGAACAGTGATTCATCAATACTAAACGACATGAAATTCAAAAACACAAAAAACGTTTTACCTTATATTTTATAAAGTAAAACGTTTTGAATGCTGAGATAAATAGATATAGGTTACTCTATTATTTTTGTTTTAATAAATAAAGTCAATGTTGTTAAATATATTATTATGGTAGAATTAATTTGTTTTTGTTTAACGAATTGAGTTATTACAAATTATTACCAAAGCATCGATTCCTAAACTACAGTTATGTGAAGTTTTCAGTGACGATTACTCAAAACTGTGTCTTTGCACGGCGCTTGAAAATCAATTATACATAGTATAAACAAATCTTCAGATATGTTACCCAAATGGTCTTCGATCATACTTTAGTAAATATAGAAAACCCACTAATCTAAATCATCATTTTCAGTAACAAAAACAAATAGGTTACTTGAATAGAAGATCATAAGAGTGCCACAATTTCCACCGTGTGGGCGATTGATATGATTCTTAATAAATCAAATCGTTTCAACATTTATGTACATGAATATAATTCAATTCAATTCATTTATTTACCCAAATATTTAGATTTATATACAAATACACTTGACTTGACCGAGATCAGATCTTAGCCTAATTAATCTACACAACTGAAATATGATTTATTTATTTTTTATTTTTTTTAAGCTCTTAACAGTAACGTTGGCAGAATCACCTTTCCGTGTTTAATTAAGTACGGTACCACAATTTTACACTATACAATATCTACAATATTATTTCGAGCTTTTATTTATCAAATTACTGGCTTATCAACTCATTAAAAAACAAAAAATTTCAAATGTTGAAAACTACTGATATTGTCAACAACTAAGAAGGCTTAGTGAGTAATAGAATAGCTCCATTTTATTTCAGTTGTTACCAGATTATATTCCCAATTATTGTTTGTCATTTATTTTATGCCAATGACAACGGGTACTGGACTGGTTCGCAAACCCATAAGCATTTTTTTTTTACTTCATCGGAACCCGGATCTTTCGGTTGTAAGACAGGTGCTCTATCAACAGCGCCACTCAGCGTGATCTATGTTCTAAGTACGATTTTTTGTTTTTAATATTGAGTCTAAAAATTTATTTGTTTTGATAAAACTTAGAGCTACTTAATTGTTTAATAAAAATAATGTTAAGCTAATTTTCAGCTACTAATTAATAGCTAGCTAGTTTTTAATTCAATTTTATCACCAATAAGATCGACTTTGATTTTTATAGTGGAATAATAACAAAGTAGGTTTAACATTAGTAGCTTTTTTATGTAAGTGTCAGAAATGTTGTGAATCAAAGAACACGCATAGAGCAATGTTGGTGGGAAAACTACTTTTATAATTATAAAGTTTATTAGCTTCAGATAGATGAGATTTTTTAATTATTTTAATTATTTTGTCTTTTGTTTTACTAATGTTTGATGTTGTTAGTACTTATAGGTAAAAAACATGGTTTTCTTTTGTATTTGAAAAATGTTGCGTTAGTTTTTTCAGCATTTATGAACATTTTCCAAAAAGTATTGCTACAAGATGTTCTTTGCATCCTGTAATATGTTTGTGATGTTGGTACCATATGTCCCGCATGTAAATATACAGGTATCATTCGCAAAAACAGTAAAATTAACAATTTCAATTCTTGGCAGCAGGAGTTTTACCTGTAAATTATATGGATATATTTTTTTATTAAAGCTTTTCCAATTTTACAACAACTGTTACTATTAGAATTAAATCATATTACAAATATGTATGTTATTCTACAACAATTAATTAACATTGTTGCACTACTTAAGAATTCAAGTTTCTACTAAAACTTTTATATTTTTTATTTCAAAAATCAATATCTAAAGCAGCTTGTTAAGTGTTTATTTAACTATTTAAATTTAAAAAAAAAAAATTTAGATGCAATTAAAGCTTAATGAGTAGCTATCTCTCTAGTAAAATAAATTTATATTGAATACATTAATAGTTATTTTTACACAAGGTGTTTCCTACATCAGTGCATTGCTATATATGACATTGATTCGATTTTCATTATAAGTTAAAACTTTCGCATATAGATCGCACCTCATGATCGGTTATTTTCCAAGATAAACTTTAGAGGCTTAAAGGATAATAACTTAGAAAATTTTTGCCGTTTTTAAAAATAATTTATAAATTGGATCATAATAGGAGATCTATCATATTAGACCATTCGGAAAATTACAATTATGAATAAACCAACAATTAGTTAGTTAAAAAATTTTAGATTAAAATTCTATAGCTGAACAATGTAAAATAGTAGGAACTTGTTTCAACACTCATTCTGCAGATATTAATCACCTCTTTTAAATTGTGATTAAATAAAAATCTCTTCCCGAAACAAAGTTCTGATTCAATGTATCAAAAACTATTAAAAATATAGTTAAAAATTCCCATAAGTCAACGGACGTTCATGGAAAATATTCGAATATGAACCCAAGTTAAATAATTAAATTGTTGTCAGGTTTCCGTTCACTAATAATTTTTAATATTTGATTGCAAAAATCGATATTTCGGAAGCAACATACTTCCTTCATCAGTGCTTGTGACTAACTGTATACATTATTTCATTTTTTCCCTTCTTATATCCTATTCCCTCCATACTAGCTATCTATTTGACCTGTACTTTTTCCAATTATTTTATTAATTTAAATAGCGATGAATATCCATTCCCTAAATCATTATTCAATCTATCATCTACCTGTACCCTCGAAATTGCTAAACTCTCATATGTGTCTAGTTTGCTTGTTTTGTGTACCTCCTTTATTGATGATAAATTGGTTTTATCAATTTTATGGTGTTCCTCTATTATGTGTTTAGAATTGCCGACCTAAAATTCGTACTACCTCTTATTCTTGCTAATTCAGCTTTCCTTAAATGTTCTTGGAATCTCACCGTAATTAACCGTTTTGATTGCCCTATATATACTTTTGAACAGTTGTGGCATGATATTTTATAAATGCCATTGACTTCTTCCATCTCCTTTTTATCCTTTGCTGATCCAAGTATACTGCTCATTTTTTGACTTCTGCTAGTTGTTACTAGTTCCAGATTGTGTAGTATAGAGAAGTATAGAGATTGAGAAGTATAGAGAAAATTACTTCACTTAGAATGTCAAATCCATCTTTACCTCGAATTCGATGTCAACCAAAAATCCATAAAGAAGGTAATGAAATGAGAGAAATTATTGCGGACTCTAATTCTCCAACGTACAATATAGCAAAATGGTTGACAAAAGAATTCAAAGGCCTAGATAAGGAAATTAGCAAGAGATCAATTAAAAATACGGCTGATCTTATCAACAAAATAAAAAAAGTAATGATAGGGGACAATGAAGCCTTGGTCTCTTTCGATGTTAAAGCATTATTTCCAAGCATACCAGTGAAAGAGGCCATATCTAAACTAGACAACTGGTTAAATGAAATAAGCAACGCGAATGATTGGAGGAAAAAAGTAAAAAGTTACAGCACTCTAGCTTCAATATGCATGAATGAAAATTACTTCACTTTTAGAGGCGAATATTATAAAACCACAAGAGGAACTGCTATGGGCAACCCACTTTCGCCAGTTTTAAGTGAAATATTCATGAGTCATATTGAAGACAGAATAGATGAAGAGGGACTTATGCCGAGAATTTGGATGCGGTACGTAGATGATATCATCGCAGTAGTCT
Organism: Argyra leucocephala; assembly: GCA_963942445.1. NCBI lineage: Eukaryota > Metazoa > Arthropoda > Insecta > Diptera > Dolichopodidae > Argyra > Argyra leucocephala. The sequence continues at coordinate 91,200,787 of OZ012680.1, forward strand.
CAAAGGATAAAATTGAAACTATATTAGATCAACTCAACAAAATACATGGAAATATAAAATTCACTATGGAAAGGGAAAAAGACAAGGAAATACCATTTCTAGACATAAAAATAATACATAATGATGGAACCATCGAATTTGATATCTACAGAAAAACACTACTACCCAACGAACCATCCCCACTGAGTCAAATCACCCACATGGACAAAAAATGGCAGCATACCATACGATGGTCAACAGATTGGTAAATATACCATTATCAAAGGCTAACTTTGAAAAGGAAAGGCACTACATAAAAGACACGGCTAGGAAAAATGGATATAATGAAGAAATCATAGATCTAATGATAAGAAAGAAACTGCACCGCATCGAACGCAATAACATGACGAGTTTGTTTCAACAAAATAAGGATACCGAAAAACCTAGAAGGATTTGCGTAACGCACTCAACATTCACCGATAAGTTTAAGAAAATGTTCAAGAAACACAATCTGGAACTAGTAACAACTAGCAGAAGTCAAAAAATGAGCAGTATACTTGGATCAGCAAAGGATAAAAAGGAGATGGAAGAAGTCAACGGCATTTATAAAATATCATGCCACAACTGTTCAAAAGTATATATAGGGAAATCAAAACGGTTAATTACGGTGAGATTCCAAGAACATTTAAGGGAAGCCGAATTAGCAAGAATAAGAGGTACTACGAATTTTAGGTCGGCAATTGCTAAACACATAATAGAGGAACACCATAAAATTGATAAAACCAATTTATCATCAATAAAGGAGGTACACAAAACAAGCAAACTAGACACATATGAGAGTTTAGCAATTTCGAGGGTACAGGTAGATGATAGATTGAATAATGATTTAGGGAATGGATATTCATCGCTATTTAAATTAATAAAATAATTGGAAAAAGTACAGGTCAAATAGATAGCTAGTATGGAGGGAATAGGATATAAGAAGGGAAAAAAATGAAATAATGTATACAGTTAGTCACAAGCACTGATGAAGGAAGTATGTTGCTTCCGAAATATCGATTTTTGCAATCAAATATTAAAAATTATTAGTGAACGGAAACCTGACAACAATTTAATTATTTAATTTAAATTATCACTAAAAATAATAATAAAAAGCCGATTAAAAAATATAAAAAAAAATGAACCCAAGTTCTATGATATATAAAATATAAGATACATAGTAAGTATGTATATATAATATGTTCAATGCACTGATATGGAAACACCTTGTATAAATAGTAATCGATAATTATATTTTAAAATATATTTTAAAATAAGCAGTCTTACAGATTTTTTACTTACATTAATATATTACTAGGATAAAATTTTCCATTTATCTAAGTGTATCTTAAGATTTAACTATTATTGATTCCCTTATATTGTTTACAAATTTAATATAAACATACTTAAGAGAAAACTATTTTAATTACTTACTTATAAATAAAATTAAGTTAACTTATGATAGTATTTGTTATACTCAAAAATAATTCAATTCAGAGTTTCCCAACCCATTGAAGATGAATTGGGGAAAAAAATGCAATTAGAACTGTGATTAAAATTGATTTTTATGTAACGAAAATATTATAAGTAACTATTCTTATAGTTGTGTGGAGAGAAATATTGCATTAGGCCTACAATCTTCAAGGACTGTATCGTTCATCAGATATTTATACAACAATTAATAATTAATTATTAAAATCTAAATCTAGTATTTAAGTTCGAAAACTCATAAATTATTTGAACATAAACATTTGATATTTTGCATTTATTTGAATTTATAAAACTGAATAATACCAAAGTTCTATTGTAAGAAACATAAATACAAATTTAAAAATTCTATTACAATTTTTAGGTTGTTGGGTAACTCATATTATAAGACAATTAATTATATATATTTAATCAATTAATTCACATTATAAAAAAATCTTCCAAAAAAGCTATAATCAAAGCAGTTTTCGGACCGAAATTTAATAAATAATATAAAATTTGAAAAAGTGTTCAAGCTTATTATTTCCATTAAAGCTTGACTTTTTATAAAAATCCATTTATTTCTAATACAAATACAAAGAAGTATTTAATCTACTTAACTATTAGGTAAGTAGTGATTTAAATTTTATAATTAATCTATTTAATGGTTGAATAAAACTTCAAAACTGAATTAATCATAGTTATTGAAAATCGTTAATGAAAACACTTTAAATTAAATTCAATAAGAAAATTAAAATGTTTCAGCAAATTTCCGGTTAAATAAATTTACATTTACACAGCTATGAATAAAAAATATTTATTCATCATATTGTGTTCACCTAATGACTACTATTCATCGTGAAAATTAAATTACAACATAAATTCACGTTCATATTCGATTAACATTATTTAACGTGGAACTATTTGAGATTATTATTTATTATTATTGAAAGATATTATTAATATTATAATTAGTTACTCATAATCGAAAAATACACAAGTTTTTTAAAAAAAAATACAATTACAAAGTAAATCTATTTATTTAAAATAGAAAAAATATTTGGAAATATAGTTATTTATTATTGGGAAATTTCAGCGAAATCAAATTTGTATATTCTGTATATTTATTCAAAAATACAACAAGTGACATAAATTGACTGTTCAAATATGAAAATTGATAAAATATATATATATAGTTAGTTAGAATTCAGTGATTTTAACAATATTGATATAAATTTAAGAGGAGTAGAAATCTCCACGATGAATCGTTATGACGAATTAAAGAATTCAAAAAATAGAATAATTCCCTTTAATTTTACTGATATGCTTATCATGCACATACGCGTATTTCGTCTACTACTTGCAGACTTCTTCAGTGTTTTGTACTCGACTAACTACGCGTATCTACATGATAAGCATCTACATGATAAGCATATAACTTTGTTTTTTTGAAATAATCCTGATGGGTGCTAACAGTCTAGAAGTTGTATAACAATCAACAGAATCAATTTGAATTTTGGAAAACGATAAAAGACGTGCTTGTTTATTTTTTATAAAGTACCCAAGTATCATATTTCAGGTCTGTAACACAATTGATTTTTTAAATGGCCGTGATTAGTTTTATGAGTTGAGTTTCATTTTATGTCAGCTGCGAATTTGTCATGTCTTAGTACTTTGTATACAAAGTGTCACGAAGAATGTTAATTCGAGTATTTATTGATCAATTTCTGACATATCAATTTAATAAATGTGGAAAATTACTACTATTGTCAGGAACTAAACCTTTTTAGATATCGTATAATTTCATTTTGTTTTAAACACATTCCTCTTAATTATATATTTATTATTATTTATCTTATCCAAATACAAAGGGTACTATATAAACCAGGTCGAAACCCTAATAAAATATTAGTTTGCTTTATTTGGAATTAAACTTAAAACGTTTCGATTGAAAAACAGGCGCTTTAATTACTGCACCACATAGTAAGCTTGAAAAATTCAACAGAATATTTTTTCATATTTGGCATTTGGTTTCTGGATTTTCTATTTTTCGAATGTCTTAAATATATTAGTTAATCTGAAAATAAAAACTAGTGCCAGCTTTTAAAAGAAATGTTGTGTTATACTTAGCAAAAATTAATCATCTCAGAGTTTATAATATAGTTGTTTCGTGATTTCTACTTGCTGATGAACAACCAAAATGGTGAATAAAAATTTTGTTTTAGTTTTATTTCTATAGAGTTATGGTTTTTTTTTTTATTTTATTACTTATCAACAAAAGAGAACTACTCTCGTTAACCTATATCTTAATTGTAAACAACATTCTTCCAGACTTGTCTTCCAGAGCTAAAATTAGCTTTAAGCGAAACGAAACAAGATTAAGAACAAATTTTATTTAACCGTGGAGGTTCAAATTTATATTATATATAATATGGAGTTCTGGACGTGGTAGTAAATTTTATGGAATTTTTGTATACAATAATATTTCAATAATACTAAAACATAAGAGTACAACCTAATTAGAGGGTATATTGAGAATATTAGCGTGTGAAATAGCAATGGAGAGAAATAATAAAAAGAAAATGAAAGAGAGTGTAAAATTTACCACCACGTCCTAAGTAAGTGAAAAAAAAAATTAATTATCGTCATTGAATATTTAGAGTCAATGTACAAGCATTTATTACTTACAACTTTTACAGCGTACTATTTTATTTTGTTTTCTCCGAATTTTATTTTCACTCTCTTTATATTTATATTATTTTATTTAATTTTATTTTAATTCATTTTATTACACATATTTATTTTCTTTAATTTTCTTCATTATTCTATTTTCTATTTTTCTTATAATTTTCATTGCTAGTTGATACATTTAATCTTCAGAGTTATATAGGTTAGTATATCTTAGCTTAGTATAGTACACTGAAACAGAAAATAATTAAATTACATAATACTATACAAGTGCATTTACCATATTGTAAAAAGCAATTTAACATATTTTAAAAGCCATTATTTAATTAATTCATTAATTGTAATAAATGAAATTGAAACTACTTACGGCATTTTCAATTTAAAGAAACATAGTTAAGGCATTTTAAGTAGATGTTAATAAAAAAAAAAAAAACATGTGACAGTGACAAAGTTTGTGGCGAATATGTGAGTAATATTCAATATGTGTTTAGGGTAAAATTTACCTTTTACACTATTTTTCATATCGATTCATTTTTATTACAAAAAATAGTTTGAAAATAGCTGATTTAACTTAATGTTAAAAATAAAAAAAGAAATTTCTATAGATATAACAAAAACAAAATATAAATTTCTTAAGTATCATAGATAAATTATAAATTATACATGTTATACCATTTATCTGTCATCTTAAATAATTTCATAAGAGATCATTACAATAATAATCATTAAAAATCATCTTCACTTCTATTATAGGTGCACTTAAAATCTAAAAATCATATTTATTACCTAAGACTTCCTCACATTATTAGTTGAGTATTTAGCTATATATACTTATATATATATATGTATCATCGCCATCATTATTATCACTAATATACCACCAAATACAAAAATAGACAAAAAAATAAAAATAAAAATCTTTAACTTATTACTTCCTTAATTTACCAAACTTTATTGACATCACGTCATTGATATCTTCAATAAATATATGATAGGTAACATGGTGTTGAAGTTGAAAAAAAAAAAAAAACAAACAAAAAACAAAAACTGATATGAGCAAAAAAAATACTAATAGGAAAAACAAAATACGAAAAACTGAATTATACCTCCTCTGTTCGTATCTTTCTTTCCGTTGTTATCAATTGTTTGCGTAATAAAGTCAGTTATGGAACTATGTGCAACTGTGTGTATATATTATGTATGTACACTTAATATGTACATCGCAAAATGAATTCATAGTGTGTATTCAAATTTAATATGGTACGTTATAATTTACATCGTCAATCCAATTTTTATATATACATATATATTCTATGCAATATGTTGTAGGCTCTAGGTAAAATATTTTTTAAATAATTAAAATAAAAACACTCACAAGTTTATATCACTAAATAATATCATATCTATACTTCTAATGACGGAGAACCGCCCATGCAAATGACATCGGCTAATCTAAACATTGTTTAAAACGACAAACCAATATATTCACAATGGAAGAGTAATCAAATGTCGTCTCTTAAAGTCTGGCTTTTCAAAATATTGTTTTGATTCCAGAATATTACCTTAATTATTTTTATGCGTAGCTGTTGTTGTTGGTCAGCTTTTTTCAGAATATTTACAACGAGGTAACCTTTTGTCAGAATTTTTATATATCCAATTTAAAATAAGTAAATAATTAAACAAAAACAAAAGCGAAATTTTGAAAAACGATATTTTGAACGCATGTCAGTCTATTGATGATGATGCCATTATCGAAATCTATAAATATATTAAGATATTTTATCTAGTCAAGATATTAAGCTCTTGTGTAAAGAAATAAATTTATTTATTTTTATTTATTTATTTATTTACTTTTATGTATGTTATACAATGAGACGATTAGTCTCTACAATGTGTATAATCAAGTTAGGTGATTAGAAAATAATTGAAATATTATAACTAAACAGAAATTAAATACAATAGAAAATAGGAAATAGAAACTTAAAATAAAATATACAAAATTAAAAAAAACTAAGATGAAAAACATAATAAGAAAATCTGCGAATAAAATTACAATATGTCAAAAATTAAATTACTGATTACAAACTCTGAAAATACTCGAAACAGAGTCGACTAAATGAACAGTGCGTTGGAGCACGCCTTATAGCAATTGCAAGTGAATTCTGCAAAGATACTATCTTAACAAAAAAGATAAATAAATAAAATAATTAAATATTAATTAAAGCCAGTAAAACATACATACTTAAATTTTTATTTTTATTAATTTTCTTAAAAAATGTTGTTATAGAAATGGCAAAAGATGTTTTAAAAATCAAATTTAGTTTCAAATTTCAACAATTTACGTTGAACATTTTATTAAATTAACTAAATCATGGATGCTGATATGCATGCTCTGGACCACCCGGTATATACAGATTTACTAGTCAAGTCTAATACTTAAGTAAAATTTAAAATAAAAATTGTATACACCGTATTAATTTTACGAATCCTTTTGACTGCAGCCTGAAAATATTTCACCTAGATGAAATTGAGTCCTTGGCTCTAGAGCCAACAGCAAAATATATAATAAAATGTCTTAAAGAAATCAATGGATCAAAATTTTGAATTAATATGTTTTAATAATTTTTTTTCAGCATAGTAAATTCAATGAAACAACAAAATGAGTTGACAGAAAGAATAAAATAATAAATAAACAAAAACATTTAAATAAAAATTAATTATATTAACTACATACTTAGTTACCTCAAATAAATATGCTTAAATTTAAGATTTGTGATTTCTAATAAAAAAAAAAACCTGTTTATTCATTTTCAATACTCGCGGTGATATGATTGTGATGACGGTAAATAAGTAAAAAGATACGTACATAAATATTTATATATATATATACAATATACAACCATGTATGGAAAAGGTAATAAAAATTGTACTGAGGAAAATTCCACCTATTTTTGTCTGTATTTTGTCGTTTTAAGTGCCTTTTCGTTTTTGTTTTTTATTTTTTATTTTTATGCATTTCCTGTGAGAAAAAATAAATATTACAAAATAAAAAAAAAAATAAAAAAAGTCAACCAAATCAAAAATTATTTAAAGTTAAAATTATTTCGAAATATTGTTTTATATTTTTGCAGTAACAATTGTTTACCTTAAAAATTGATGGCTAAAGGACGCATAACATTTAAGTACATACAGCATTATATATAGGTACATAAAAAAAAAATAAAAAATAAACCAGATAAAATAAACCAACTTCTTCCTGTGCGTGAAAAAGGCGTTCAGATAACGAACGACGAGTGTTTTTTTTTTCACTTGACATCATTTTAACAAACGATTGATTCATCGGCACCATATCGCATCACATATACTTAATTTATATAAAGATAAAATCTTACGAATTTTATTCTATTTTTTTTTATTTTTACTTCTTTGATGTTATTTTGAAATAAGAAGAATTAAAAACATTAAACATAAGTCATTTTATTGGAAATACTCGTTATTCTCAACTATGTGAAAAAATTGAAAGTTTATCATGATTTATATTTTCAAACACATTCGTATACACACATACATAACATACACGTATGTTAATATATGTATAATTATGAAAAGATATTTACCTAGAATGAAATTTAAGGTGGGTTGAAAGGTTCCTATCGATTTTTTGTAATCATTTTCGAAGGAATAGAATTGTATACTTAAGTATTGGATTTATCCCTAATGATAAAGATGGCAATATAATGTAGGGGTAAAATTAAGAATATTACGTAAAGCAAAAAAAAAAAAATTCAATTTTCAAATAAAAAACAAAAATTATATAATACATTTTCTCTTACTAGTACTATAGTTACAATATAGTAAACTATATATAGTTACAGTTCAGTAGTTTTAAATTTTATTGCAAGATTGCTTATTTTGATGATGATGACCAATTTAACTAGAATAAAGCAATCTTCAGCAATCTTATCGAATCGTTATGAATTATTAGAATAGTGTATTGAAGATTTTTTTTTTTTTTGTGAATGTGTAAAGTCAATGTTAAATTTATGTTTGTTACTTATTATAATAAGTATTCTATTAATAGGTTCATATTTTCCATAATTAGTCCTAGATTTTAAATAACTTGAATGAGCGTAGACGATTCAGACTTCTAATAATGATAGCTATAGCTGGATACGAAACTTGATTTTAAATTGTCCTTTACAATCTCTGTAATGAAAATAACATCAGAAACCTCACGCCTAAAGTTCAATATACACAGATCAATTAATTTTAATCTCAACTCATATGTTGGTAAGATAATAGGATTAGATCATGATAAGTGGCGTAAAACGAATCTAAGAAAGTTTTTTTGTATTGCTTCAATCCTATCAATGTGTACCATATAAAAAAATTATCAAACTTAACTTGAATGCTCAAGATTCGAGCTTGCAAGACATGATTTACAACGACATTGATCTGAAAATTCCTTTGACCAACGTGTAGCAAAACCCAATATGGAAATAACTTATAATATTATTATAGTGAGTTTTAAAGTTAAGATAAGAATCCAAATACCCTCCTAAGTCTTAGAGATTGTCTAACTTTAGGTAGACCATTACCTTGTATATTTTTTAACAGGCCAGTAGATTAAAAAATTTGAGTAAAAATAATATCCAGCTTATGTGTAAATCAAATGGACATTTTTCTTTTCAAAAGATATTACTTCTGGCAAAGTTTGGACTAAATGTAATTTACCAATATGGAAGGGGAGTGTTTAAACTATTAATATCTAGAGCCGCATTAAAAATTTTAATGCTTTCATTCATAATTTTACAAATTAAAAAAATTCATAAGCAAAATTATTCAACATACAGACTTTCACTTCAACTTCTATCAGAAGACTAAAAAAGTAAAAACCAGTGTTCGAAATTTTATTTTAAAAGGGCGAAACTTTTTATTTTTTCAATAATGCCCGCAAAATAAAAAAGTAATAAAAAAGAGAAACTATTAATTCTACATCATGTCACATGTCACGCATAAAAATCCTATTCATATAATAATCATCAGACCAAAATACGAAAAAACAGAAAAAGCAAAATAAAATCATTATATTTTTGAGAATGATTACGTATTTTCTTCTTCCCTTTTATTCTTATCATACCAACGAAAATATAAAAGGTCTATGAAGAAAATTGTATAACTCTTACTAACTTCTAATGGGCATTAATTTATTTAAGTTATTATGTTTTTCGTTCTCTTTAAAATATAATTCCAAATTATTTTAAAGGCTCAAGTTAAGTAAAGAGCGCAAAAATAGTTATGCTCAAGCAGTGATGCCACTTTTAGGTTCACGCACTACCTTGCGTAACCTAAAAGTGGCATCACTGCCACTAACGTAAACTAAAAAAAAAGGTAGCAAATTTAGGATAAGGGTAGTAAATTTCTAAAATACATCCGTCCATGATTAAAATTTAAAACACATAAAATTTATACATCCTTTTATTTAAATAATAACGAAACAACATAAAATTTAATTCTTTAACATAATTTATCAAAAAAATTTAAACAAAACAATATTGTTTCATAAAACATAAAGATAAAATAAATATAACTAAATATTAATACATAGTAATAAAATATAACCTGTATTTCAATTTCTTAAATACATTTTGTATTTAATATACGACTAATTTTCTTATTAAAATATTTTATATTTACATATTACATAATTATTTTGAATATTTTCCATCAACGAAATGATATGAAAGGCAGTGATTCAAAAGAACTTTGGGCGGGTTGTAAGCATTATTGTCATAATTACCTGATTCCCTGCATAACAAAATTGAAGATACGTTTTTAATTGTTAATTTATTCCTCTTATCTCTTTTATATTTTTTTTATTATTTTTTTAACATTTTTTTATTTATGATTTTATTAAAAAATATTTTTTGTGGCAAAACTAAAATGGTTTGGGGATTGGGAGGAAAAGTAGTAGATTGGTTTGATGAGTAGTAGGGTAGTATGAAGTGCCACATGGTAGTAGATCTACTAAGATAGTACTAAAGTAGCATCACTGTGCTCAAGTAAATGTAATTTTTATTTGGCTTTTTTATTTTTCTGTATTTTGATCTGATGATATTTTGTTATATGAATGATTTCTATGCATGACGTAATGTAGTATTTGGTGGTAGTTTTTCCTGTTTATTACGAAGAGTGATAGCAATATTTAAAAATAAAAATAAAATTTTGCGGGCATTATTGAAAAAATAAAAAATTTCGCCCTTTTAAAACTCTTTTAAAATAAAATTTCGAACACACTAGGTACATTATATAAAATTTGAGTTAATTTGTTCCTCTATAAGTTGTATATGAGTTAGGGCGATATTATTTTTTTTTTCGTTGCGATTTTTTTTTAAATATTTGATAATTAGTAGTTATAATCTATAATGTTGTAGATAATGAATAATGATATCAAAATTAAAAAAACTGACAACTTTTAGTAGCTCTAAATTTTACAGTTTAGGAGAAAAGTCCTGGGATTATACTACAATTATTTTTATTGGGATTATGTAGGTATCCAAAAGTTTATATCTTGATTTTATTTTTTGATAATATTGAATAAAACAAAAAAGTTTAGTATCACTTTAAAATTTTATACAGGAATAAAAAAAATAGAACAAAAATAAAAAAAAAAATATATTTTTTTTTTTTTTTTATTTAATTCACCATCATCTCAAAAGAGCAATTCTGCTCGTACAATGTTAATTAGGTACATTGGTAATAACTATCTATTATCACAAATTAATATCATATTATTTTGAATTAATAAATTCAGCCTAATCATTCAGTCATATCTTATAATTAGATAAATAAATAGTTAATATAATTACAATTTTTATAGATTATTATAGAGTCACAAATAAAAAAATTAATCCATTTTTACCTAAAACTCAAATGTACTTTTTTTTTACAATAACCAACAGTGACTCATCCATATAAATTTAAATGAAACTGCAAATTGCGCATCAATTCAAAAGATAAAAAATATACTCAAAACCCTTATTAAAAAAAAGTCTATAACGGCGATAATAATTAAGAACCAGACAAAAACAGAATACCAAAACAAAAAATTATTCCTAGAGAATATCAAAGCAAAACTCATTTTAACCACCACAAATTTAATATTATTAAATGTTTTTTCTCTCTTTCGAAGCAAAAACAAATTTTTATTTTAAATAAATGTATACCCAAAGTAAAATAATTCTAATGCGTTTAAACAAAAATTATCATTTATCAGTAAGAGAAATGTTAAAATAATTTCAATTTCTACAAAAGAGAAAAATAATATCTTAACTTCTTGTTTGGTATTGATTATAAAAATGTTTTAGTTATTAATAGAAGCATAAAGAAATTTTTATTTTTGTAATAAGAATTGAAACCAAAGGAGCAAAAAAAAATTTTTTTATTTCGCACTTTAGGGGCGTTATTTTATTTTAATTTTTTATAACGCTCTTTAGTGGAGAAAAAAGTGGCGGGCGAGTGCGAAATTTCCAACACTGCTAAAAACAAATCTCTAAAAAAAATAACAAAGCAAAACAAAATAGTTTACTGTGTTCAATAAGTTTAATTTGACAATACACATTAAACTTATTTGAACTTGAGCACAGCAAGCAAAAAATAAAATGAGAAAAATATGAACAAAAAATAAATCGGGAAAAAGTTAACGTTCAATTGTTATTGTAATTTTAAACGAAAATAATACGAAATGTAATGTTCGGAACAAAAATGTAATATGGAAGTAATATGGAACTTTCATCAATTAATACTTAAAATAAACTTAATTCAAACTGACAAAACTATAAATATAATCTTATCCTATAAACTATAAACTTATAATCTTATACTATAAACTATAAACTTATGCCTAACTAACTTACCCTAAGTCTGTTCTAAAGTTAGATAATCTATTTATGTTATTGGTTTAACCACCAAAAATGGGTATTTATTATTTTTTATCCTTTTCTGCAATATATATACATGTCATATTTGAGTGAATTTGTCTCTAAAGTGTGCGGGTTCTATGCACTTGCATGTAGCCCGTCTAATATAGTAATATGACAGGGACATGCTCATGGTTTTGAATATGCCCTTTGGCATCAAGATAAATAAAATGTTCGAGTGTTATAAATGCCATTTTTATGCTGTGCTCTTCATTATGGTAATATATATGAGATATTAGACCATTTTCGTTGTGGTAAAAGATCTATTAAAATGATTACGAATTGTTTTTAGCAAGAAATTAACGAATCTTACGATACTAAGTGTTTAGTACAAGCACTTATTGGAATAAAAATGTTTGTAGTCCGTTTCGGGTAGGTAGGTAGGTAAAGGTGGCCATTTCAGTTGCTTCTGGAAAACCAATTAGCACTTAATAGTGCTTTTTTGATACCACGACTCGAGTGACCTGTATTTGTTGTTATTAGTTTTTATATGAGATCATTCTCTCATTCTTAGTCTCCCCAGAGACTCAGCACGAGAGCTCAGATTTCCTATTTTGCTTTCCGCGATAAAACCTATATTGCTGAGGAAAGCCTCTCCGGAGTCTGACTCTAGCTAATGCTGGGAAAATGCAGATAAAGTGTTCAAGAGTTTTCGTTCCATTCTCATCTATTACCGGCGGCATAAATGATTAGATCGCCGGAAGTTTTAACGATTTTTTTATATAATTTATTAACGATATCGAAATATACTTATAAGGTAATTAATAAAACATATATAAAAGAGAAAAATAGAGCTCCAACGTTTCCATGTATGCTAAGAAAAGTAAAGGTTACCTGGACGGTGACCTGGACTAGACACAGGGCAGTTTGTTTTTATTTTGTAAACATGAAAGTTCCAAGGTGGACCACAATTGGTTTTTAAAACTCATTTTTTATAAAAACCGTTAAAATGTGAACCATGATTCCATCTATTGTGCTCCACTCAATTAGCTGCATTTTATAATTTGAAACTTTTTGACAAAACGATTAAGCCTACAATAATTTCTTAAAGAAATGACGAATTTAGAAACAATATAAGGGTCTACACATTTTCCATTTTTTTAAATATTTTATATTCGTTTACGAGTAAATGATACTTAAATGTTAATTGATTTGGATGATCCTGTATAGTCTTTTTAACTATTTTAATATTTTAGTACTTGTTTCTAAAGCATATCAATTCAAAAATTAAAATTAACAAATAATTTTTTCCATTTTTTTTTTCTTTCTATTTTAATCATACCCTTTTTCCATTTATTTATTTTTCTCATTTTAATTAAAAAAAATGGTACCTCATTTAAAAACAAAAAAAACAAAAAATATTTTTTCGGGAATATATATTTATACACAGCTTAAAAATTAATTTTAAAAAATGTAAGCTTTTAAGTACTTATTTTTTGACACGTTTGATAATTATACTGAATTCTATGAACCCCATTTTAAATTCATTCGAATCCGATTTGTGAGTTTAACATGAATTTAAGTAGAACTTCAAAATAGAGCTATTTTATCCAATAGCTTAACAATTGACTTAACAACTGGGAAAAATAAAAAACAAAATTTATTTAATTTTGTCAAAAAACCTATATCGGTCGTAGCTTATTCTCATTAGGTAAATTGAATATCTCATAGAGAAAAATACAATACAATAATGTAGCTATTGTATCTAATGCTTAGATTCAAGTCTTTTAAGAGATAAGATCAATCTCAAAGGCGTCTTTCACTTGAAAATAAATAGTTTTCATATAGCTAGTTACGGAATCTATTTATTTTCAAGTGAAAGACGCCTTTGAGATTGATCTTCTTTATAAAAAGAAATGCTTGCAAATTAGATTTGTGATTGTGATAGTTTTGCGGTTTCACTGTTTAGGTCAATATATTATTTTTTCGACATATTAAGTATGTTTAATTATAATCTTAAAATTTGAATTATATATATATACATAATATAAATAGCTGTATCAGATAATGAAATAAAATTAAATTCTTGGAAAAACAATGAAAAAAAAATAAATAAAAAAAAAATGATTAACAAACAAATTTAAAATTTAGCTGGCTACTATCTACAATGTCATACCTAACTCTTGGACTGATAACCTCAAAAAGTTTATTTTTTGTTTTGCAAAGGAAAAAAAAAGTTTTTTCTGAAAAAACAGAAAAAGAGAAGTAAAATTTTACCAACACTTGATGGTTATTGTACCAAATTCCAAAGCAACGAAATAAAAACAAAAAAACTAAGAAAAGAAATTAACAAATAAAGAATAGAAAAGTTTATAAAAACCAGCACCAACAGTACTAACAGTAGCAACCAAAATAACAACAACAACGAAAACATAACAAACCAGAACAACCGAAATTGATGAAACCCTTTTTGAACTGAAATGTTTTTTATTCTCTATTTTTTTCTTACTTACTTTAAGGATTGTTTCAAGGGTTTCACTTTGTTGAGTTTTCGTTTTTTTTTTTTCTTATTTCACCTTTTTGGTTTGATTGATTTTTATTCTACTTCTCATTTTTCACTCCCACCACCGTCTTTCTTCCTTTATTCTTATTTCTATATATTTTCTATTTCTATTTTTTAACAGCACCGATTGAGTAAAAAATTTATCGCAATAAAAACATTTTGTTTTGAAGAATAATAAATTGTAAATTTTGAATTAAGAATATAAAAAATAAATAAATACTTTTTAATAAAAATCAATGAATAGAAATTTTATAAAAAAAAACCCAAATTTGATTACTTACTTATTTGTCAACAATAATTCAACATAAAGAAACTCATGATGTGAACTAATTTTAAAAAATAAATAAACCGCATAAGTTATTTTAATACTTTGTTATAAAATCAAAGAAATTTAAAAATAAAATAATAAAACTAAGATTAATATATATATATATATATATATATTAAAATTTTTAGATAAATTAAAATACAATTTTAAAGATGCAAGGACGAACTAATATTAATGGAAGGAATTATTGTTTTAAAAAATAATAAATGAGCAAAGTAATGTAAGCACATTCACAAGCACAAAACACAAAATTAAGTAATTAAATAAAACAACTTCTTCTGTTAACAGTCAAACGTTTAATACTAAATCAAACTTAACAAAATAATTAATAACCCTAAGCAAAGTAGTAGTATTCATTATCAATAGAAGCAGATAATAAGAGCAATAACTGTAACCTGTAACTGCTATTATTACATTAATGCTATCTGAAAATATTTCTTATAATAATGAAGTCAAAAAATAAATTTCGAAATCAGTGAGTTCAATGTCTTAAGTATTAAGACTTAAATATAACTACTGAATGAGTAGAGAAAATACTAAGAGATAAAATTATAACAAGAAGTGCTAGTTTTCAGCTGGAAGAGGTAATTCAGATATAAATATATATATTCCATATAACTCATTTAGTAATAATATAATTCAATATTTATATATAGTTATTCATTTTTTTATTTAAATATTGAATATACTAATACTTACATAAAATTGAATGCACATAAACACACAATAATTTCATTTTGAAAAATTAAGGTGATCAATTTTAGAAAATTTTTAATTTTTCTCTTTACTATGGTTCAAAGCCGATAATTATGCGAAATTCTATATCCCCAAGCAATTGGAAGTTCAACCACTTTACGGATACAAACCTACATTCAATTTTATATAATATATGATAAGTATGTATTTCTTGTTATAACTAATCAATATAAAAAATATACATACATTAAAAAATTATCGCACTACTGCTCGCACTGCTTTATTAAAATAAAGAAAATTGCATAGAGAGGAACTTTGATATTTTCCTCCAATTTGTGTGGAAAACGTAAAATCTATTCGTTTAGCCTATTTTTAATTAAATATATAATATTTTTTCTTTACAAAATGAAAATTTAGAGTTTTATCTTGTAAACTCAGAAGAACATTTTTTAAAATACTAATCGAAGTACATCCCATCCTCATAAACATATAAAATCATAATGGTTTAGAGAAACTGAAGATTGACAGTGTCGACACTCATACAAACAACGTACACAAAGCTTCCAAAACAAGAATAGTTAAAAGAAAACAATGAACCATAAAATTATACATGAACCTCCCTTATTATACAATGAAGCGTACAGAACGACGAACATTCTAGCACTAATGACTAAATGCTGTTAAATAAAAACACCGTGCAAAATAAATGAAAAAAATATACGATACGAACATACGATTGAACCAAATTGAGCATATTTGCATAATTTCCGAAGATTAATTTATGAGTCGGCTTTTTAATAGCCAGCAGTGTATAATGCCATGTCTAATCTAATAAAGTGTGAGTGCAGTTTACAAAAGTGTATACCACTATATTGTAGAGATTATTATGTACTAATCAAAAAAGTTTCAGTCGTACTTTTTTTTTTTTTTCTTCTACGGAGGTGGCCTTAATATGTCAGAGCCGGCATGTAGACGTTTTAGCCCTTTATGCCGTCCTCCACCCCTCAACTTAGTCGACCCTTTTGATAAAGGCCAATAGGTTGGGGGTTAGGGGGATTTATCCTGCAGAAGTTTTCTGAGGTTTTATGTAGTGCGTTTCCAGCAGCCTGAGTCTCAGCCTTGAAAGAGCTAAGCACTCTCCTACAACGTGTGTGGAGGTTTCTTCCTCTTCCAGACAGTGTCTACAGGTTGGGTCGTCACTTAGTGCTGGTCTACACATGTGTTTATTCATGTGGTTATGACCAGTAAGTATGCCCACCATCTTCCTACAGTCTCCTCTATTGAGAGTTAGCAGGAAGTTGGTTATTTTGGTGTTTATTCTTGGTGCATATATTTTGGAGACCCTGTGGCCTTCCATACGCTCCCAAAGAATATTTGCTTCCCTTTTCAGGGTGTTTTCTATTGATAGTTTAATATTACCAATAGATATACCAACTGCTGGTTTCGATTTGATGAGGTTACTTTCAAGAGCTTTTAAGGCAGCCTGACTGTCACTAAAGATTCTAATGACTTTGTTAGACCATCTTTGCTCTTTTATTATATTCACTGCTGCGTTTATGGCAAAGACTTCAGCCTGGAAGACTGTGCAGTGTTTGCCAAGAGGAAACTGGAGTTCAAGTTGCTCTTTTTCAAAGAACACTCCAGCTCCCGCGCCTAGTGCCGTAAGGGATCCGTCAGTGAAAATGTCCGAGGTATTTGAGGACCTGGCTTGCTCTTCTGAACCACGCCAGGTCTCTCTTGTCGAGAATTTCTACTTCATATCTCTTCTTCAAAGATACGTATGTAGTGATGTCATCTGTTGGCATGAAGAACTCTTTTTGCTCCTCTTCTAAGTCCTTCCATAGCCTCTGATGTTTGTGTCTACATCCTTTAGTATTCCCTAGATTTTGCAACCTTCTTCAGTCGTACTTATTACTTGCTATATTGAGTAAATGTTCCTCAATGATAATAAGTATTTATATATACAGACTGTTAAATAAGACCCTTAACTAATTACCTACAGAAGTAGGGTATCATATACTATCATACTATGAAACAAAAAGTAACGTCATTCAATCTAAGTATCTTTTTTGATCTATTAATTATATGACATGTCTAACACATTACTATTTAGCTTTTATGCTTTCACTTGTACACTCTTGGTGTAATTTTATAAACATTTTCAAAATATAAAAGACTCTTGTTAATTTCACAAAGCGATTTTACTCCGACACGTGTTTCGATCTTTCGGTCATAATCATGGATCGTAAATGGATAATCCATTTATGATCCATGATTATGACAGAAAGGTCGAAACACATGTCGTAATAAAATAAATTTGTAAAATTAACAAGTCTTTTATTTTTTAAAAACATTACTAATTATTAAATATTAATTCAAACTACCAACAGCAATGTAAAGTAAATATGTCATCATAATGCTACATCATAAACCGACTTTTATATAATAACTAACTGCATTAAAGAAATATTAATTTATTATTACATAATATTTATATAAGAATATGTACATTGGATAAAGAATTTGGTTTCTACAAATATACATCATACATAATATTTGGTAACTAAGGCTTCAGACAGCAAAGGTAAATTAGTATATAATAAGTAGTAAGCTATATATTTTTTTATCAATCATAAATGATCCTTCAATTTTATTGAAATAACTACTCTCCCATATAAATAAATTTAATCAATTGTATGTTAGCAAAGTATGTGATCAGAATAAGATCAAACAAGATTCTCTTCTAATATTCAATACTTCAAATACATATGGAATGTACTACTGCAAAAACACACACATTTCACACATATTTTACCAAGGTCAAAGAGCAAAAAATTAAATTATTATTTTCAAATTTTCGTAAAATACAATAATCTTTTACTATCATAAATCAGAGATGTACACGTCTCATTTTTCGTAAATTCTAGAACGTAACGTCAGTACGTAACCAAATCCACATTTTTTTTACCTATTTAATTTTACACGGAAAATTTTAATGAAGATATGTGAAAATAGTTTATGTTTTGTAGATACAAACAATCCGTAAGTAAGCAATGTAAAAAATAATAAAACATTTCAACAAATAGGTAACTACCTAGAACGAGTTAATATTATGTTCATATAATATTAATAATACCAGATAATACCTACATTTCAATATGGTAAAAAAAGTTTCCACTAACACAATGTGCTATACATAAAAAGACTAATTTTTTATTTTAGCAGCATACCACTTTGGTAAATTCGGGTTAAGTAATACATCTCATCTCGGGTTAGGTTATTGATATATAAAAAAAACTTTACAGCTTTTACAGAATAACATGAATTAGTATGAGCCAATGCAGATCAGAATTAAATAAAAATTAACTATAGATAAATAATAGTTAATTGTGTTTTTTTTGTGTGTTTTTTTTAATGTCCACTTCTTTTTAAAATAACTCATCCGATATTTTGTTTGTAGTTATTGAAAATTGCAAGACAAGAAAAAATAACTGAATTGGTGCAGGAAAATTTAGTTTTATATATGATTTGCCTAATAAAAAATATATTGATAGTAGTTACTTGAGTTCAAAAATGAAATATGGGAAAAAATTGCTAAGAAAATTAATAAAACACGTTTGTATAATACAAACGGAGTATTTTACTTATACTATTAAATCGAAAGAACATTTTGAAATTCTAAAATATACAAAAAAAATCATCTCATCTTGTTCAAGTTCTTTATATAATGTAATTAAACACAAAAATTACGTGTTTTACATTCTCTTCATCTTATAAAAGCGCGAAAACACTTTATTTGCAGTTCTACTTAAAAATCACTCATATTTGTTTTACTAAAGTATCAAAAATAAGAACTGACACTGAACTGAAATGTGTACTATAAGTATATTCCAAATATCTCAGACTGAACTGATATGTTGGAATCAACCTATATTGCATAACTCACAAAACAAAAAAAAAATTATATCTATAACCACTTTTATTTTCATTTTGTGAATAAAAATTCTTCAAAATTAAAAATCATTAATTGTGGAGATATTAAGTTTTTACTTTATACTGGAGATATATTATGTAAGTATACCTTTAAATGTATATGCATAGCGTATTGATATAAGTATATTTAATTTATTATAGGATTTTTTTTTTTAGTTTTTTTTGTTTAGTCTGAATTTATTTAATTTATGGCTATGTATTAATTTCTTGTCCGTTCCTCATTTCTCTATCACAAAGTGTAGTTATTTTATAAATGCATTTTAACCCTAATACCTGAATGTCTTGTGTTATTAGATTTCTTATATTTTATTGGCGAATTAAGTTTAAGTCGATATTATTCTAATAATTTTGAAATCATTTCACAAATACGGTATAAGAATACTGAATAGATCACTTAACTAATTTAATCAGTATTTATTTTTGTTCTTTATTTTTGTATCAAATTTGTAGAATGTAAGTATGTTTCAAAATTACTTGAATGACTTCAGCTATGGTCATTAAATTGAAATAAAATTTAAAAATTTTAAATTAGAACATAATATTATATATATTTATCAAAATTATCTTTTTTATGCATAAAGTTATTCTTAAACCTTATTATATTCCAGTATTTCATCCTATACAATACCAGCGGTAAAATGTTTTCTACTGGACAAGTATCAGTATCAGTATAATTTCCTTTTTGTTTTTTTATGTTCTTGAGAGTAACTTATGTGTAGAAGTATGTACCTTTTTGTACATTAGGGTGCGACACTGCAATTTTTTTTTTGATTTAGTTCAAGGTGGCTATTACGTATTCGATTGATTTTCATCGAATCTGTATTAAATTATTATCGAATCAGTATTAAATTCATATTATCGATGATAAAATAATATATGTGTTTCATTATTCAAATGTCAAATTCAAATTACTATTAAATTAACCGAAATTAAAACCAAACTAACAAGCTTTTTTGAAATTTTGAAGTTAAAACGAAATAAAAGTGTGTGAAATAAATTATTAATAAAGAAAATGATCTTATCACGGTCATATATTTTCCACAAACGGAGATATAGTTATTCGGGGTTTTGCTAATGCATTGTATTTGAAAGAACATTTTATGTGGTGAATTAATAAAAAATATGTTAAATTACTAAAATTATATTTTTAACAGTTTTGTCCAAAATGTCCGTTTAAGCAAGATCGCTTTTACGGATTTATTGGAAGTATTAGGTCAAAAATTAAAACAATCTAGATAAAAAGCTAGAGAACTGCATTATCATCCTGAGAAAATAACACAGAAAATACAACGTTGATTTCAAAGAAGAGCTTTATATTTTGGAGGAGCATCCTATTAACTCATATCAAATAAAATGAAAGCTTAGGAAATAATAATCCACATTACCAAAATAGGAACATTACAATACTGTTTTGACGATTTTTTTAAATATAGCTTATTATGTTTTATTATTTTATAAAACATATCTTAAATATAATAATTTGGAATTCATAAAAAAACTAAACTTCACTTTTTTATACGTAAACGCTGAATTCAAATATATATATTGTACAAAAATGTCTTTGTTGATGGTAAAAATTTGATAGATAAATTTTAACAATTTTGTCGACAATTTCTGAACGATATCGAAACACACAAGTCAATTTTACATTTTACCCTTTCACCGACCAAATCGTAATCGTTTTTGACATGTACATAATAGACATCTTATGGCAAATAGTAATGGACCAGGTCGAAAAACCTATAAAGCATATTTTGCTTTCATCGGGAATTGAACCTATGATCTTCTGATGGTTGAAAGGCAAGTCTATATTGCACTACGCAGCTTGTAGAAAAAAATTATCTTCTTTCTGAATTATTGAATATCTACTTTTGATTTGCAATTATTAAATATCTACTTCTGATTGGGAAAAGGACAGTTGATAGAAGTAACTGTAGGTAACTACTATCAACTGTCGACTTTTGTAACCTGTTACCTATCCAATTATCTATAAACTGTAATTATTTATACACAGTTATGACCTACAAATTATTATGACAATAGTCATCTTTCACTGAAAATGAATCTATATAATTTATGCTAAATATATAATAATAAGTTATATCTGATTTTGCAACACTCTGCGTTTTTTTGTGGTCATGATGTCTAATAAAATTTTCATTTATTTACTTGACCTGAAAGATTTAATGTTCTCTCTATATAGCGAAGTATATACTCTATTACATTTCGAATATTCAGTATTCCATATTTGTACTTAGCTAGTTTTTGTTATTTTTTTTCATATCATACTCCGTCTCTTTTTAACTTCTTTAGTGTCCAACTTTCACATTTGCATAATTTTTCTTTTTTTTTTTTGCTTTTTCTTTTTATTTGTTATATTTTATTATTATATAGTTCTGACGTTGTCATGCAAAGTATTCGATATGCTTACAAATTGTTTTAGAGCTTTGGTTTTTTTTCTGCTTTTTGAAAAGGGATATTTTTTGTATTTTATTTTAATATGCATAAAAGAGGATATCAAGTGAACACAAATAAAAATTTTCTGACACTAGACATTTTGTATTTTTTTGCCGTTAATAATTTTTTCTGGTTGTTTTTTTTTGCCTTATTTTGTTTTATTGTGGTAATCGTTTTTCTTTTTATACTTATACTGCGGAAACGTCATGTTGATGGTTAAGGAAAATCCAAAAAAAAAAAATAAATAAAATAACTAAAAACAAAAGAACAAACAAGAACCGAAGCGAAAAAATATAAAACAAAAAGAAAAGGTGTAGAAAAGAATATACAGTCTTGGCCAAATACAAATATTCCGATTCCGAAGATAAATATTTTCTAAATTTTTATGAAAAAGTTTTCATTTCCATATTAGTACCTATAAACTACAGATTTCGTTATAATTCATAGACTGATAGAGAGAGTTGTTGATAATCGAATTTGTAATTTTCGCACTGCACTAATGAAGAAAGTTAGATGCTTCTCAAATATAGACATTTGCAAATAAATAAAAATATATTAGTTAGTAAAAAGTAAATTAACTTATTAAATACAATATTATAATTATTTAATACAATATTAGACTTGTCTTTTAACTTTTATGAGTAATGGGCACGTCAATTCAAACAATTAAGTCATCGGTGCATGTATGCGCCTATTAGTGGATTAGGGCTTTGTATAATTCAAATTTGAGTATCTTACAAAACAGTAGGTGACACACGAACAAAACACTATAGGTACAATAGAAACCTATTTGGAGACAAGCAGGAAGTAGGAATCATAATCAATCTGACTCATGTTAAAACTTTGTGTTTTGTTTTTTGTTTTAATGTTCTTGAGAGTAACTTAGCTATAGAATACATTTTCGTACAATAATTACGATACTTCAACTAATTAAATGT
This sequence comes from Argyra leucocephala, assembly GCA_963942445.1. Taxonomy (NCBI): domain Eukaryota; kingdom Metazoa; phylum Arthropoda; class Insecta; order Diptera; family Dolichopodidae; genus Argyra; species Argyra leucocephala. Next base: position 91,223,854 of record OZ012680.1, read on the forward strand.
GAAAAACTACTACCATTGTCAGGAACTAAACCTTCTTAAATAGCGTATTTACATTTTATTTAAGTTGTTGCGAGATTTTACTTTCAATTACTATTTATATTTTATTTTATCCCATTGACTGAAACTGGGGGAAAACTTATAAAGAAATTTGCCTTCATCAAATATTGGACTTACATTTGAAGGCAGTCGCTCTACCTACTGCGTTATTCAGCATGTAGATGGCGAATGGAAATAGACAAAAATCTATCAATTTATTTATAACAATATATAGTTATAATTACATCAAACATATAAACAATTAAAAAAATAAAAACGTTAAGATAATTTTAACCGTTTATACTCAAAAAAAATTTGATTGTGAAATTTAAAAGTTTTTGCGAATAATTTTTTTTAGACTTTTTCTTTAAAAAAATATTTCAAATGAGAAAAATGTTTACTAACACATACAAAACCTTTATTCGTTTACACAAAAGAATACAGGATGCAAAATTATAGTGTAAAAATGAGTTCGTCGTGGAGTAGAAAAACGAGAACAACTAATGTAAAAAGGCGCAATGGGTATTTGTATAGGTATATATATAAATATGTTACTTTTGATTGAATATTACAAGTTACAAGTAGTCAGAATAATCAAAAAGTTAATCAATCATCGATAGCACGTTGCAATATAACACCTAAGGTATTAATTACAGACAACATTTAAGATTAAATCTGAGTCTAATGAAAATCTGATATGTAAATAGAATTCATCATATCAATGAAAATATCTCGAGTGGGATCCTTAAGGACTCAGATGATTAATAGCATTAATACGGAGAATCACAATAAGGTCATTTGCGACTCTAGTGATATAAGGGGCCAGATTCCTTGCCAAAATTAGCTTATCTAATCTAAATCTAATAAATCGTTCTGTTGCTAGATTATAATAAAAAAAAAACTATTAAGTATTTGATCTTTTTTTCACTTTTTAGATCCCAGGATCTAATTTTTACATTTGTTGTATCAGAATTTGAAAAAATGATAATGTTGATTTTAGAAAATGTCGACGAAAAAGAAAAAATAGAAGAAAATCAAAATGCTGAAAATTTTAATACAGTTTTTGTGTAAAGTTTTATATTTTTTTGATAACAATGACAGATTTTAAATAAAGGTTTAAGCTTATGATAATAATTAATATTTTCCTTGAGAGGCTAAGAGTTCTGTAATAAAATCTGAGCTCAGTTGAGCAAAATATAGTTTGAAAACTAAAGAAGAACTCTGAAAGAGGTCAGTAAGTTAGAGATATTAAATAGTTGTAAAAAACAAAAACATTCTTCCATTCATGTAAAATTAAGACGAAAGTATTTTACAAAAAAAAAAAAAACAAATATTTTGTCGGTAACATATAAGATAAATATATAAAAATTGAATCTACATACTTAAAGATATTTTATACTATAAACAATTTTTTCTTCTTTTTTAGGGGATTTTAATAGTAACAAAGCAGAAATAAATGGACAGCAACATTTTTTTTACCATTATTATTTCCAATTCCTTCATTTTTTTCGTTTGTATTAGATTGTATATTTTTTAATACTTGAACACAAACAATCAAACACAAGTCAGTTCAAGAAATAAAACTATACAACTTAAGTATACATAATTAAATTTATTTCCATAAACTTTTCTTTAAAAAATTATTATTGCAATGCAAAAGGATCAAATTCATAATAAGAAGTACTTAGTTACTGGATTTTTATTGGAAATTTACGTTCAGTTATAATATATGCTGAAAATGTGTGTGTATATATATATATATATTTAGTTAAAATTACATTTTTTACTTAGCACCACACGTTACTATTATTATCAAGTGGTATAAAAAAATAAAAAACCCAAAAACAAAAACATGGCTTCAGTTGAATGAACTTCAGCACAAGATGATTTTTTAAAAGCTAACTTTTTTGGTGTTAACAATATTTCACAATTCACCATAAGATTTTCTACATATTCATATGTACTTCGAATTACCGATTATTAAGTGAAAAAAACGTCAAATATAACACCTTAATATTTTATCAAAAAAAAAAAATATTTTACCAATTTAACTAACTATTACTATAGAAGTTCGTTTCAGGAAACCATCTGAAAAAATAAACAAATATAAAGAAGAAAAATATATTATTTAAGGTTATAATATTGATATATATATAGTTATATATATATGTGTGTATTACAAATTGAACTAAAGAAAGAATAAAAATAAAGACAAAATACATTTTTTAACCAAATAACAAAATGGTTCCTTAAACAAATGGTGAAAATCTCTAACTATATATATATATATATATATTTTTTTTTTTTATTTTCCGTAGTTAGTTACAAAAAAAAATGAAACACAATCATAACGTATTATTGTACTTACATATATATGTATATATATATATATATATATATCGAGTATATAGTTGAGGAAAATTATGATTGATTAAATGTTATCTTATGCAGTAAAAATTCATCCTTCATTTTACAAAAGTAACTATATTTTAGGAAGAAGAAAAACCTTAATTTATAATTTAGATCAAATTAACTATATTTTATATTAATAGTATTAACTATTAATACATATTTAAGTTAATAAATGTTTTAACCTAAAAATTCGAAAAAATTTACATAAAAAATGTATTCGCACATATTCCAGCAATCCCATTCTCTTTTTATAAAAGCACCAGTATTCTCTTAGAGAATACTACATCCTTCAACTTCAATGTTTAAAAGAGTGGTGTGTTGATGAAACTTTGTACATTACAATATAAAAGGTCCCGCGTGAATAATCTATATACGTAACGTATTATATAATTTCTGTAAAACTCTATAATTTATATATTATTTTTCTGACTTAAAATCTATAATTTGATGTTGCAAAGCACCTTACAGAATATCAATTGTAGGGACATTTATTGTTTAATTACTTAATCGGAATTTTATTTTTGATAACAATTTAAGTTAATTAATTTACAGTACACTATTTAAGGCTTATCAGTTAATAATTTTAGCAATTAATTTTTTAAAAAAAATACTTTTACGGCAATTTACAGATGATAAATTGAAAATGTTACAAGGGTTATATGTATGGTGACTGACTATAGAGTTCCAATACAATATAAGATTCCATATTAGCTAATTAGAAAAGTTTAGAAATATGTACGCTTGTGTATATATATATGTATGGGCATACATAATTGTTAAAAGGTTAATCTAAAATATAACAATATTATTTTTTATTTAAATACAAAGATATAAATTCATTATACAGGATGGTCCGGTTTAGGGCAAAAAGTTTTCAAGGGGTGATCCCCTGGAGTATTTTAGGAAAAAAATTGTTCTAGAAGAGGGGTCTATCTTTAAATTTACCTGGGTTACAGAGGGTTAAAGAAAATCGGATTTGAACAATTATGTCTAAAGAATATCAACTACAGCTCAGAAGAAATTGAAACTAGAGCAACATCTTCTTCATAGCTTTTTTTTAGAATTGTAAATTCACCCAAATCCAATTATGCTAACATATGACAACGCTAGAATTTAAAAAAATTAAAATAACATAAATTCAACATGTTAGCGTAAAACAATACCATATTTTATACAAACATTCTCCTCGTTATATACAATTAACCGTAATAAGCTTTAAAGCAAGACCGTTTTTAAATTTAATTAAAATATTAATTAAAATATTTAAATAAATCTAAACGATTAATTTATATCGTCATTGTTTTTTTTTAAATAAAATTTAATTTCCTTACTTCTTTATCCCAAATTTCAAATTCATTGCAATAAATTTCATTTGCGTTTACTTTTTTAGTTTTTTTTATTTTTTTTAATTTGAATATTTAAGCAAATAGGTATCAAATTTAATAATATTATAAAAACCTGTGAAACAATTTTCATTAATCAACGAACTATATATGTAAACGTGTATATAATTAGTAGTTATATATATATATACCCAAACATAGATTGTATATATATATATATATATATATATATATATATCTACATATTTATGTGATATTCTACATTTAAATATACATAATAATTTTTCTTATTCCCAATTGGGCAAAATTTAATTAAATCAAAAAAGGCAACAAAAAAATATTAAAAATAAAAAAAGCGCAGCCAGGCTTTAAATAATTTCATACTTATAAAGAAGTATAAACTTAAAATTTAACAAACAAAAAAGTATGGCAGTACCAAAAAAATTAAAAATAAAATTACCGAAAACACGACAACAAAAATTTTTACCAGCCACAAAACCAATTTAATATTTTATCACAATAAAACAAACCCACAAAAAAAAAAGAAAATAAAAAAATAACTTTAGTCAGTCAGGTACTTTTGTTCATAAATTTTAATGATTTCCTAGCGCCTATGTATTACCTAACCTCAAAAAATAAAAACAAAAAATTAAGTAAATAACCGTTTTTATATAACTTTCTTCATTCAAACAAAAAAGAAAATAAACCAAAAATGAAAACAAAAAAAAAAATTAAAGCATAAAACAATAAAATGGAGAATAGCAGTTGAACTAATCTAATCTAGGATACTCGGGAAATTAAAATAATAACACCTTCTATCATCACCAACTTATTTACAAAATTGGTTCTCTTAAAAAAATTGTATACTTAGTTTGATAAATAATTGCGAGTTTGAGAATTAATTGTTACTGGCTATTGGCACCATGAGTGCAATATAGTTAGTTATAGTTTGTTTTTTTTTTATTTAAATAGTCATAGGTAACTCGAAATAAAATTTAAAACCGAGGTTTTTCTGTTTCATTAATAAACAAATAATAATTGGCACTTCATTATATCGAACATATCTTATAATAAATAAATCTAAAAGAATAAATATATTTTAGTTGAATTTATAAAACCCTATCGTACACTAATGGGTAATATAACTAATAATAATTAAAATTTAATTTGTGACCTATCTAAAGGGCATATTTTAATAAAATATGCCCTTTAGATAGGGTACAAATAGACTAGAACCCACAAGACAAAAGAAATTACGGTTACCGTTAATAAATTAGCAGCCTTACCGTTAACTAATTAGCTTGAGTGTAATTTTCAGGAACAAAAAAAACCATACAAAATATTTACAGTTGCGAAACTAAAATTTCCAAAATTCTAGTTTTCTAACTATAAGTACTAGAGGTAGTTCTTAATTATTTCAAGTGTAACTAATTCTGAAAATTAAAACCTTAAAAAAAATAATCAAAACCTTTAAAAAACTCAGAATAAAACATTTCAAATTTACGCTTTCACAAAATACAATTGGTTCCAGATTTGATAATGTATTGGGATCCATTTAACCAATCCTCGCGATCGTTATTCTGTGACACGTTCACGTACATGTTTTTTGACTAGCCAGTGGCCAGTTATTACCCCGCTACCATAATGCTCATCTGATTCCTGTTACAACCTGGAAGGACTTTAGTTTTTTTGATTGAGCGTGTTGAGATCTTATATAATATGTAGATTCAAAAATTGTAATAAGAAAGAAATTATTATATTTTGTAAAGCTGAGAATTTTAATTTAATTTTAGTTTCCTTATCCTACTTACAAATATAAACAAAGATTTGGACACTTTTTCTCCAGAGATGTTGGCAAGAATTTAAGGCCTAGAGTGAAAGCATGTAATCTTACAAGTAAGAATTTGGTTGAAAATAGGTCAAGGGTTGAAGATATAATGACAAATTATATGACTTTTAATAAATTATCATGATGTAATATTTATTTATTATATATAACAGCCAAAGACTAAGATTGGTCAGATATATAATAAGTAACTGAGAAACAAAAGCTAAAGAAAGACAGCCCGAAAAATAAATAAAAGGATGAGATTGAATCAGAGACGCAAGCAATTTAAAAAAATTAATTTAGAAGACGACTAGCTATATGAGAAAGAGATAATTATTGACAAAATATTGTGAAGCGGATAAAAATCCACTAAGAGTTATATAAATAATGATACATGATGATAAAATCAAAGCTTATTCTAAAAACAAAACATATTTTTTACTTCGTTAATTTCAAAATTTTAATATAATTGCAGGCAGTTTCAATTAAAATTTTGTATAACATTTAATGTTAAGTAATACTTGTATTAGTTAATTCTTGTATGCATAAGTAATTGATCTATTTTATTTATCAATTAAGTATTATCGTTTTTGATTCCAAGTACCTATTATAAACGAATGACCTCATTTGTAAGACCTCATACTTCAAAACAATCATTTTATTTTACTGTTGTTAATACTGGTTAGAACTTAAAAATGAAAAAAAAAACCTAAAAATGCAAAATAATATAGAACTAACTTCATGATGGGAAAAATTCTGTGGAATATTTTCTCCATTATTTTCTTTTAAGTTTTTCACTTTTCGTTTTGTTTTTTTATTTTTTTTTCTTATTTTTTCTATTTATTTTACTTTTCTCTTCTCGTTTTTGTTACAACATATTGCAAGAACAAGAACTACTAGAACAGCTCAAGAAGAGTTGAAAAATCAATAAAATTCTGATATTTTTTTCTTTATCTCTCTCTTTCTTTTTCCATTGTTTTGATTTCTCTTTTTTTTTTTTTTGCACAACCATCATATACCAGCATAACACTTTTATTCATATTTATACATAGAAAATACTGTTATATTATAACGCCGGTGTTATATGAATGTGAATGTATACTTTGGATGAATTTTAGTTTGTTTGTGTGGGGTCTGTAAAACGATAATAACACCACTAAAATACTATAAGTGTTTTTTGTGCTGAGTTCGAGTTCTACTCTATTGCTATTTTTTTGTTTTCTTTCATGTGATGACGTTGAAATAATCTATTATGGATATTTAAATTTATAATATATATGGATATATGCATATACCATATGTATACGAAGAATAGTTATCCATGCATATATTATTTATACAAACGCAATTACACAATCAAATTTTAACTGTTTATTGCTGCTTCAGATTCAAAATTTATCTTTCTCTCTTTCTCTTAGAAAAGACTAACTACATATTCAATCAGTGAGCAGAAATACCAGAAAAATTTCAATAAAAAAGTCCTTCATCCTTTACTATATATGGATACATTGTACTCATCCTTCAATTTATACGTGAATGTGTGCATGTGTTTTTATACAGTGTACGTCAACACACATTAACAAAAATGTTAATGTGTGTGAATATGGATATATGTATTTCAGGATAGCAAAAAAAAATATTTTCTTTACTAACTATAAAGCTATACCTAACTACAGTTATATTTATGACGAAACAATAAAAATAAAAATTTTCTATAGAAAAAAAAAATTGTTTTTGCTGTTTATATTATTTCTAGTTGTAGCACAGGGTAGCGCTGCGTTAGTGAGAATATTAAGATTAGCTTTTTTCTTTTCTTTACTTTAACTATATATATTATTTTCATTTAACCATATTATTCTTTATTTTCTTTCTCTTTCTGATTTTATATCCTCCTATAATATCAGCATCTCAACTCGTCGAACCCTCTATATCAATTCTTTTTACCGTATATGCGACAACTAAAATAATATTATAAAAAAAAATCAAACAAACAATAAAAAAAAAAAAAAAACAAAAGAAAAAAATATTTTAGAAAAGCCTTGTTTGGCTTGTTGGGATTTTTTTTACTACATATTATTTGTAAAAAAAAAATAGGAGAAACACAAGAAAATAAACTTTTTTAAATTAAATTCTTAATAATAAAGTAAAACCAAACTCGATTCGAAGAATCCATTTATTTTTTGTCGTTTTTATATTCATTCTTCTTGCTTTTGAAAAAAAGATTTAATCACAACAAAAAACAAAATTAGAATAAAGAAACAAAATGAAATAGAAAAAAAGGAGCAAAATTTTCCTTTTTTTACCTTATTTTTTGATTTTCTTGTGCCGGTACTTTAGTGTAGCCACTGTAAATGTAAGGATTGCGTAAAAAAACAAAAACACAAATAAAAAAATATAATTCAAAAGCTATAAAAATTATTAAAATAACAGTAAAAAGAAATAAAAATAATGTTTGTGTTGTTTATTTTTTTTTTTACGAAAATAAAGAATTTGGTCCAATTCGTTAAAATATGTTTAATACATTGTAGTGGTATTGTATACCTACGTTCATAAATTTAAAGTCTCCAAAAATTTAAAGAGATAACTTATAAGATAAAAATCTAAAGTTATGTTTAGCATTTGTTTTTTCTCAGATATAATTGAAAACTAAAATGAAATTGATGGTACAACGACGCTTCTTACACCGCCAATGTATTATATATATATATATGTATATAGGTCATTCTACAATAATTGTATAATAAATGTTTAATAAATATGTCGAAATATAATAAAAATTTTAAGGAAGTAATAATGTTAGAATATTTTTCAAAAATACGGTTTTCCAAAAACAAAAAAAACTCTTATTTTACAGAAAATATCGAAATTAGAACATTCGTTTTTGGTTATTGTCGCGAATCAATAGAAATAACATAATATAATTCTGCTAAGCTATCAAGAAACTGAGATATTTTGTGTCAACATCACCGACGTAAAAATCAAGAATTTTCCAGTGGCGAAATCAAGCTTCTTCGTCTGTAGGTAGCTTTAAATTAAAACAAATTTTATCTTGGGCATATATTTGACATAATGTTATCACAAAATCAGGTATCCTGCAAAACAATGACCTTTTATTTTCATATTAATAAATTAGTTATTTACCCGGTATACATGATAGCTTTAAATAAGCTTCAAACATTATGTATACGCTATTTTCTTTAAATCAGCTTCACTCAAGTCAATCACAAAAATTTACTTACTTGACTTGAAAATTTTAACCGAGTACGCAGCTTGAGAACTTGAGTTGAAATTTAATGTTCAGAATTTAGATTTTTTGTTAATATTTAGAGTGAATTTAAAAAATAGAAGATTTAACATAGTAAATACATATAAAAAAAACTTAATTTTATATACTTTATCTTTAAATTTGTTGAAAGTTTTTTCTCAAGCTCAAGCTATTTTCAAGCTGACAGCAACTCAAGCTGGTCAACCAAATACACAACTTCAGATCTCAAGAAGAAAGCAAGCTAAGTACTCAATCTATTATGTATATATATTACATACGTAGTAATTGATTAAAAACTAAACTAAGAAGCCATTTCAGAGAAAATATAGGCTTAGATGTTAAAATTTATTATTTTGTTAAGATCATAATAATTAAACTATGATTTTGAGGTTTTTAGCGGGAATTGGGTACACGTAAATATAAATTTATGTTGTACGTATTTACGATCGACCGGGTAGAATTAGGAAAATGATATATTGAAATAATTAATTAAATTATTCAACTACTTATTTTTGATTATATAAACATGCAATTGGAAAATTTGAAATTGACATTGCACAAACTAAACTGGATCTAATTACGCCCTACATATTAAGTTCGCATATGTATTTTTTGCTACAAATAAATTTTGAATTTTGTTAAAAATTTGTATGAAAAAATGGGTCGGCATGTACAATATGTCTTAATTACAAACAAAACATTTGTAAAGTATTTCAGTAAACTAATTTTATTTCTCGTCTTATATTTTAAAAAATCTATAGTTTAATGTTTATACCAATTGCCTACTTGTTTTTTTATAAATAGAAGCAATCTCTGAATTTATCTTGCCATCAAAATGTTATAAAGGTGTCTGAAATGAATTACCAAAAGAATTGGTTTACATTTGAAACATTTTTGAATCTACGGAATATGCAGATATAATCAGTAATTTTGATATTACAGAGCATTAAACTAAACTTGAAAATAATTTAAGAAACATGGACATATCTTTAAATAACATAATATTGATGCCAATCTTCGGATAGAAAATAATAATGATATCAATCTAAATATTCAATATTATGGGCACTGTCAAACTGGTTTGAGTACTTATATAGTATTCGAATATGAAGAGTCACAGCTAAAACATATTGAATTCATTTAAAGTTACCAAAATAAAATGCTAAGTCAAATAGTCAAGACATCTAGATATAGTAAAAACCGTGGACATACATCCCGATCTTCACCACTAACTTGAGACTTAAGAGAATTAAACCCTTTAAATTGGTGTCATAATAGTAAATGAATGAAATAATGTAAAATAAATAAAACCATATTAATATTTAATTAAAACAATGAATTATTTTTTAAATTTTTGTAATGTAATCGTTAAATCTAGTGTACAATTATTGGGATTATTAATATTATTATAAGTACTACTAATTTCGCTAATGATTATTTTCTGTAACTTAAATTATATATATTCGATAGTTTTTGTCACTGACCATATTTGTTCGTAAACTAAGTTTACTTATGAATGTTTTAAAACAAAAAAGTTCGACGATATTATGCAGTTAAAACAATTAATATCGTTCAATGATCGTGTACATATGACCATAGGTGTTTTTAAATATCATATTGAAGTCTTTTTTGTTTTTAATTGCCTTGCACTGGAACTCTTTCAATGGAGATATGATGGATAAATTTATGAAAGAAGTTTAAATTTATATTCATCACTATTAAGTTATTCAAATTCAACTAATTGGAAAGAAATTAAAAAAAAAAAATTCGTTCAATTATTTATACCAGAAACGGAATCCGAATTCATGACCCCCGGAAGAGTAATGTTCATTTAATTATATTCAGAAACTACTTACTTTAATTACTCTAGATTCATATATGACATGACCAACGAACAGTTATTAAAAAAAAAAAAATGTTAGTTAAGAAAAAGGAACAATGAAAATATAAACACCATGTTAAGATACAATATTTCAAATTGATATTATAGAGAATAATTTCCATTCTATATATATACTTAAAACCATTATTATACAGGTTGATTGTACAATAGATGATTTAAAAAAAAAAAAAAAATAAAGATTTTCTTTCTCTTTTATTTCTATATTCCTTGTATAAGCATGTAAGTAAAAGTAAGTAAGTAAGTAAGTAAAGAAGTAAAGAAGTAAAGTAAAGTGAGTAAGTAAATATTTGCTAGATATTATTGTTGAAAATATTTTAAAATGAAGTTGAATATTAAAAAAAAAAAAAAAAAGAAAATGAAAAAAGGATGAATAAAATGAATAGAAGTAACCAAAATGATTGTAATACTTAAGTACACAGAAAATAAATTCTTATAACATTTATGTTTGATGACAAAGGAATATTTAAAACCTAAGCCTCTTTTGTTTAAATAAAATTTCAATTCTACAATAAATAAATTTTTAAATTTAATAAATTTTTTTGTAACAAATTTAACGGTTCATAAAAGTTTATGAAGAAATTCCAAATCGACAACACATATCGATAATTCCATCATATTTTGTTGATTACACTCACTGACTAAACACATACAACCTACAAGATATTTCGTCTTAACGCTTTTATTTTACAGAAAAGTGTAGTTGAGATCAAATGGACCATACATTTATTACCTATAAGTATAATGTTAATATGATTTACTACGAAAGTTGGTTTACACTGTAATCTTGTTTTATAAAACATCCAGCTTTATAAAATCCCTATTTATATATTTTAAAATTTGGTTAGTTTTTTTATTATTTTGTTTTGCAAATCCGATGTGCACCTCTGTCTACACTAAGTCTTAAACAAAAAAACTTTTATTTCAGAATTTTTGTTAAAAGCGAATAATCCTTTTTTTGTAGGTTATTGCCAAACTCTAATTACGCACAATAACCCTTATGCGAACAGCACCAATTTTTTGAAAATCTTAAAAAAAAAATGGGACATTAATACCCAAATGCAAAGATTGATTACCGCGAATGATTTAAAAACGATGTTGATAAACCGAATTTAAAAAAACCGGATTTAAATCAGAATTTCTGTTTTGCTAACTCCTAACTATACAAGAGTTAGGTTAAGGTAATCATGTACTTAAGTATATATATACATTAATGAAAAAAATTTAAACCATCAGTATCCTCCTACAGTAATTATAGTTTCTCATTAAAATGTAATTTATCACTACATAATAAAATGAATTTTATAAAAAATGTATACTTAGGAATGGTTATGAGGAACAATGCCAAAATTATTTATATTTTCATATATCGACAATTTTGAGTAAAAATATTAATAATGATATTTCAAAATGAATTTTCGGGTAATAATTTAATGATTTTCTTAAAATAAAGGTCAAAATGAATTCAAAAAATTATACTAAAAAATAAATGACAAAAGTGGCCTCGGTAGCCGAGTGGTAAAGAACTCGAGCATAGGAATGTAACGACCGGGGAGCACGGATTCAAACCAATATTTCTTTCAATTGATGAAAATTACTGAAAGTATTTTTAAATACAAAAACATCGGTTCTAATATAATATAATAATAATTATTAAGCATATCTATAATAAAACAAATAAAAAAAATAATATAATACATAATATTTACATATACTTCTATATACCGCGTGTACGGAGCATGCGTATCAGCTTTTTAAGAGGAGCAGGAGCCGTTATTTTAAAATTTTAAAAAAAAATGTTGTTAACTAAATTGAGGGTGCTCTATCGATTGGTGGTATTTTCAACTTCCGGAAAGGATCGCAAATCGGTTTTTTAAGACCAAAAATCGCCGAAAGTGGCCGAAATTGAGATTTTCAAATGGGAAGAGGTACTTTTTAATGCAAATTCAGATTCTATTCAAAATGACGGATCCTTCCCCTCTTAAAAAGCTGATACGTATGCTCTGGAACATCCGGTATATACCAAATAATTAATAAATTAGAGGCTCCCATTTCGAAAGGGAAAAGAACCTGTAGTTGGACTGCAGATTTATCAGCAGATCCCACTGTTATAAATAAATAAATAAATAACAAAAATAATAACACAGAATAATAAATTAAAAATTGGAAAGCAATTTAAGTTTATACTCTAACCGGTATCTCTAGATTTCGTTTTAAAAATACTTTGTACCAAAATCTTTCAGGCATACTGATACATAGTTTATGTGCCGGTCTACATAATATGCATATAATATATTTATAAACATTTTTAACTTTAACTTTCAAAATTAAAGTGCAAGTTTTTAAAGAAAAAAGTTTTTTTAATTGACGAAATTAAAATCACTTCAATATTAGCATAAGATTGTAATTTCGTCACACTGAACTGACGAATTAGCCATCACCGTTATATTATAATGCATTGAATATAATTTCGTCAACAATATTTTTAAATATATTCCACTTTTGATATTTTTTTGTGTATTCAATAAAAGCTTTAATTTACTAAAATATAATATAAAAAATAGCGGTGACACAGAAATACCCCGTATTATTAATAAAAATTAGTTAAAATCAAAAAAAAAAATTTCATTTTTAATATAACAAACTTTAAGTTTATGTTACTAGTTATCTAAATAACTAGTTGTTGAATTTAACATGTCCCTTTGAAAGAAACTAAGTAAGTAAATATAATTATAAATTAGTAATATATAAAAACCTATAAATTATTTTCATTTAAATTAGGAGGAAAAATTTCACCTTCGAAATGAAAATTTGCATTTACTTATTTTCGAAAATAGCCTGTAGAAAATTGAACATTATTGTGTTGCACGGTATATAAGGAAATGATTTACTTATCCATAAATATACAATGTATTTATAACGAGTAACGAGTATATTAAAACAGAATTCCTGCCACTCAAATTCGAAAATTCATACGAAAAAAAAAGAAAAAAAAAATTTAAAATTAATGCAAAAAATTACAAAATTCACCTAACATATCCTTTTTTATTTTTATTTTATTTTCTTTTTTCTTGTACGAATTTTCTTGTTTACTTTATTTTCTAAATAAAAAGGAACGACGTTAAATGGATTGAATGCATATAGTTATATTTAGTTAAAAAAAGGTATAAAACAGGTATCATACTTTTTGTAAGGAAAGCTATATTTAACCTTTATGCTCTCAGTACTTATTTTAATATACACCACTAACTATTTAAAAATAAGTACATTAAATAACACTGCCAAAGCAAACTGAGTAGGATTTTACCATCAATATCAGTCACAATAAATATCATTTAAATTTAAATATTATTTCTTAAAGAAATTTATATTACTCAGTTATAAAAAAGTTGGAGCGGTTTTTGAAATATTTAAATTTACTAAACTCAGTTAACAAAATACATATATTTAGTTATGTAGTTAATACAAATTTGGGGATATAGGAATAAAGTTTTATCAAACTTAAAAAAAATTTATTGATTGATTAATTAATTGTGTAACCTATTTTGAGTTGCAGGGTGCTATTGCAATTCACCACACAACCTAAAATCTATAATCATAAAACACAAGCATTTATGGACCTGTGCAGTAAACATCTTCTCCTTTTATGTATCTTCTTCTTAATGAACTCTTAATTATGTAAATAAGTGGTATATATACAATACAACATAATGGGCATACGGTTGAAAAAATTTCAAATTTGGCGTTAGCTTAAATCATAACTGCTCAACAGGGTTTCTAGTGTAGTTGTAATTGACAACTTTTTTGTCATTCTCTATTGGGATTCACAACACAAGCTAATTATATGTCAAAACTATACAACCGGTGACATCGGAAACGTATTCAAAATATTTCAACCGATACAATTTACATACAAATACAATATGTCAAATTTCTTGACTTGACGGCACTGTGCTTGCAACATAATGTACTTTATTTAAAATTCCGATTACTCTAAACACATTGTCTCTGAAATAAACGTCAAATCAGATTTAAAAATATTATACTCATTTGTGGATACCTATTTTGTGGATAAATTTTTAAAATATTTGAATTGAATAAAAGTTGTGAAACATTTTTGTGAATTTAATATGAACAATTTCGTAATAATTAAAATAATTAAAATAATTCGTAATTCGAATATAATTCGTAATAAATGTTTTTTCTCTTTTCTGCAAAGTTTATTGACGCACAAAAGAAGGATTTTTCACTTTTAAAAATTTCTTCTTAAAGTACATAATATAAATAGTAGGTAAAATTGAAGAGGTTAAAAAGTTTTTTGTTCGTTAGTAGTTAGTAATAAAATTACATTTGATGTTTACAACTGCTTAAAGTTGGAATTGACAATAGCAAAATTTGGTTGTGTTGTCTATTGAGTTGTGTTATTTTAATTTAAAAGTTAATTTAAATTATATATTTGTCTTTACCCAAGTGTTTAAAAACAAAAAATGATAATGGCGAAAATGTGTACGGCTACGTAACCTGTGATGTGTAAAAGTATTTTTAATGAGAATCAAAATTCTTATTTTGATTACACTCTTCTGTTATAATAATATAGTAAAATAATATTTTATTTCTTCGGTTAATCATAATATTTAATATGTAAATAATACAGATACGCGTATTTCGTTTACCACTTGGAGACTTCTTCAGTGTTTAGTACTCGACTTAGTTACAATCCGATTCCTAAATAATAATAGCTTAATGTTTTGCCTGGAGACTTATGTTAGCTAAAAGATTTAAATAAATTAAAATAAAAAACATAGCTAGTTAAATAAGTATAACTAACTACTTAGAATGAAATTCTGATTCTCATTTTCATTTTAAATTCAAAAAAGCTTGACATATAACTACCATGACATATCGGCAAAATTTAACACTTTATTGAGTCTTTACGAAGCACATTCATATACATATACTTATAAGGTTATCAAACGAAAACTAATTAATGCAAAATACTTGGTCATTATACTAATTATGCTAATTAACTATTTTTCTAGTTAGACTAGTTACTAACTAATAAGTAACTAGTAAGCAGTAATTAGTAATAATACTAAACTAAACAATATCTCTTTTTGATTTTGCCAAAAGTCTGAAATTTTGTTTTTTTATATTTTAGGAAATATTTTTCTTAATAAGGGAAGTGGCTATAATACTGACAGTGGATGTAATACTAACATATGAAGTGATATTTTCATTTATTAAGAAAATTATTCATATAAAACAACCGTTTATTTTTTTAAAATTAAATTCAAATATTCAAGATTCATATTTTGTTTTAATCCGCCCGATAGTGTACAAAATAGAAGAAATATCACTTCTAATTCAAAAGTGGTCGTGGTAATACGTGTTGTTGCAAAGATTCGTTAAAATTTATGCTTAAATTTTAAAATTCCTTGATTTTGTAATATTTTCTGTGTAAGTTTAAATTAATAACTAATTTTTAAACAAATACATTGTTTTGTTATTCAGTTTGAATTACTGAAATGTATTTATATTAAAAAAATTAAATTAATTATTAATTTTAATTAAAATAGTTTTGTCAGAATTAGGAGCAAGCGAATATACATACTGCTCTTAATACTGACGCATATGTCAGTATTGGGAAAAGGAATATTAATTATTAAAAGCTTATAACAAATTAAATATTTAATATTTTTTTGAAATTCTTTTTACTTTCATTAGATATTTATTGTATTATTTTATTGCCCTAATTCTGACACAAGTATTTCATGATAAATATCACATAATTTTAATCACAAGAAACATAAGGACTGTCAGAATTATGTCCACATATTAGCTCATTATTAGATTCTTAATATGTCAGTATTAAGGTTTTAGATTTTGAAATTATTTTTGTAAAATTTAAACTGTTTAATATGATTTTAAATACTTTCTGTATAATTTAATTAATGTAAAATCAGTTAAATATATGTGGATTTAAATATGACTGTAAGTTTTGGGATTAGTTCAATGCAATAATAGGCCTTAAAGTTGGGTGTAAGTATTATATACAAATACATGTAAGTAAAGCAAAGAACATTGTGTTTTAGCGTATAAAGGTGAAAAAGCCATTTACAATATGACGAACAATGATGAAAAGGAGTGTCTTACAAAACTTGTTGTACGGAATGCTGCTGGGGATATTTCACCGCCAATGGTTGTCTACAAATATAAAAGAATTCCCTTTGCGTTAGGAAAAGAAAATGCCTAAAGAGGAATGGGGTTTTCCGATACCTGATGGATGACTGGCGAAGTATTTTATGAATATATAGCAAATGAATTTTTATCCTTATTTAAAACAAAATGGTGCTCAATTTCCTGTAATTCTATTCTTAGATGCATGTTTTTCACTTATCATTGACGCTAAGTGACTTTTGCAAGGAGAAAAGTATAACATCGATTGCTCTTTACCCCCGTGCAACTCACCTTTTGCACTCACTAGATGTTGTTGTTGGTATTTTTCGTCCTCTCAAGCTAGAATGGAAGAAAGCTGTTCATAAATGGAAACTGAAAAACGATAGAAAAAAATTAATGAATTTTTCCATTATTTTTAAAATATTTTATCCATTATTCTTATTCTAAAAATTCTAGAAAAAGTTCTAAAAAATGAAACTAACGAAACCACAATAAAAAGTTATTTTCGAACATGGCGGCATATATTTATTTTTAGCTCTGACCCTTCTTTTTACGCTCTTGACGGTAACTTAGGTAGAATCACCTTTTCGTGCTTAATTAAGTACGGTACTGCAATTTTACACTACAATATCTACAATATTTCGAGTATTTATTTAACAAATTACTAGCTCTACTCATTAAATGTGGAAAACTACTGCTATTGCCAGGAACTAAACCTTCTTAAATAGAATAGTTTCATTGTATTTAATTTTTTACCAGATTATACTCTCAATTATTTTTTGTCATTTATAATGTTCCAATGACAAAAGGTACTAGACCAGGTCGAAAAACCAATAAAGCATTTTTTTGCTTCATCGGGAATCGAACCTGGGGCCTTTCGGTTGAAAGGTAGGCGCTCTACCTACTGCGTCACCTAGCGTGTAAATTACACCAATTCCTGTGAATTACCAGTTGCCTAAGACCAGTTGCCAGAGTTAAGAGCTATACTTTTGATTTTATTTCATCAAATATATTTAAGATATACTACTTAAATACTTAGTCGTTTTATTTGTCATCTATATTTATTATCTATAACGCAATTAGAAACTGTATTACTATGCAAATGTCAGTATTAGGAACCAAAACTGTCAGTAATAGACTCAACAATTTTTACGCATGTCAGTATTAGAGACAAAAATTTCTTGTTGCTAATTTTTTAAAATCATGAATTAAAAATGTTTTAAATTTAATTTATGTCTTAACCAAATTACTCTTAAATATCTAAACTTTCTGATAAAACATTTTTTTGGGAAAATAATTATAGTTTATATAAAAGAACTTAATTTAAAGTTGAATTTGTCGCGTGCACTGTCAGTATTATATCCACTTACTAAACAAAATTGTTCAAATAAAATAATGATACTTAAATAATATATGTTGGAGTCCTTGATTTGGTGAAAATGTCAATTTACAATTTTTTTTTTTTTAAATCTTATTGCATTGAAGTTCATGACTTCTTTTATTGAAAAAAATATCATAAAGTCAAGAAACAAAAAATAGGATAAAGATAATAACGGCAAAAAATTATTTCAATTTCAAATTGAGTTTTATCATATTCACATATCCTGCCTACTTATAAATAACCAAAAGAGCTTTTTTCTTCAATTTTATTTTTTGTTTTGTTTAGACGTGGAAATTTAGAAATTACCTGCTTTCTCTTTCTCATAGAAAATTTTTTTAAATGTATCAAAAAAGCAAAAACATTATAATGATAATACTTAATAATAATAAAAAAAGTAAATCTAGAATTTCACAAAAAAAATATAAAGTAAACTTACATATTATAATAAATTAATAACAATAATAATAACCATAACAATAAAAAAAAATAATGATAATAATAATAATAATAATAATTAATAATATTAATAATAATAATAATAAAGTAGAGACACCATCTCCCACCGACAAAATTCATTTCTTTATAAAAAAAAAAAAACTAACGTTTTAAATATAGGGTTTTATATAATTCACTTTTAATCAATTAGTTATTATGTCCTTGCTACCGATATCACTTTGATTTCAAATTTATTTATTAAACTTTATAACTCGAATTACTGGAACTTAATGCTGTCCGGTAAGCCATCGCAATGAAAATCAAATTAGGTAGTAGGTTTACCCAGATGTCGGTGAATGGAACCAGGCTATTGCATATTGAACCATGTTTTTTATTGTTAGTTTTAATTGTTTTATTCAATGAATGATTAAAAAATGATCAGCTAATGTGCACTTCAAAGTTTTTTTTGCACATTAATTGACTTCTGCCGAAAAAACAACTTTACTAAGTATGTCGGCAGAAGGAGCAATTATCGGTAAAAGGGTACTCTTATTCTCTCTTTTTGTTTTTATTTTGTTTTCAGTTTGGCAAATTAATTAAAGATGTCTCCGCGAAAAAGTTACAATACTCAAAAGAAAATCTAAATAAAGCTATTGATGGTGTAAATCAGGAAATCAGCATATTCAATTATTTTCCATTCCACGTACGATTATCTACAATAACGTATCAAAGAGGTATAACTCTGATGTGAAACCTGGACCAAAAAGTATTTTAACAGGAAGTTTGTGATGTTCTTTTAATATTCATGATTTTTTTAAAGCTATTTTCTACTTTTTAAAGGGCTAGTTTTGTTTCGATATATTTAAGTATATTTTAAAAGTTTTTATTTTTATATTATTATTATTTATTTTATACTTTTTAGTTTTAAACGAAAGCTATACGTTTTATAATTTAAGAAAGAGTATTTATATATAAGTTTAAACTCTCCTGTCCGTGACACAATTGTTTTTTGAAAAATTCCTGATAGGTGCTAGCAGTTGTATGGCACACAACCCGAACCATTCCAAATTCTTGAAATCGGTAAAAGTCGTATTTCTCTGTTTGTGAAAGAGTATCACTGTAAATTTTTATGTCTGTAACACAATTGGTTTTTTTTTAAATATTCTTGATAGGTGTTAGGAGTTGTATAGAACCGACCCGAACCAGTCCAAACTTTCGAAATTGGTAACAATATTATTTCTTTATTTTTGAAAGAGTACCCAGGTTTAAATTGTCAGATCTGTAACACCTTGGTTTTTTAAATATTTTTGATAGGCCGTAGAAGTTATATGGCAGCTACCCAAGTAGAAGTTATATGGCAGCTTTGTGAAATACTGCGTCCGGGCTCCTTTTTTGATCGTGAATAGTTGTGCAAAATTGCAGAACTCTATCTTTAAAGTTTTTAAACAAAATTTTTTTCTCTTTTTGCGTTTGGTTTTAATATTAAAAAACCAATTCTAACCTACCTACCTACCAAATAACAAATAAGTAAACCTATAAATAGACACTGGTAAATATAAAAGTATATAAAGTTAAAATTAAAAGTAACTATATATACAATACAATTAACTAACTACTATTTAGTTGTAACTATTTAACTAATTTAAGTACTTTATAATATTCTACTACCATAACTAATTTAAGTACTTTATAATATTCTACTACTACTATAAGAACTAGTTATAATTAATTGTTGTAACACCGGATTATCTCATTCACTATAAACCAATATACTTATAATTGAGAACTTTCTTTAACATCACTTTCTCTTCTTACGTTTTGAGTACGAAACCATGTTCATAGTTACTCCAAGAATCATAGAAACCGGTACAAATACTGTACTTACCTTAACGTTTATAAACACGATGTTATTTTCTACACCTCTTTGACAAACAATCTAATGAAAAAAACTGAGTTACCTCTACAACTCCTGTTTTAAACGGATCACCCGCGATATCTCGAACTAACAAGAATCTCGAAAACACAAATCTCGAAAAAACAAATTTCGAATAAAAAAATCTCAAATTAACAAAAATCTCTAATAAAATTTATTGTGTATAGCTCCAAAGGGTTGAGTCCGAAATCCCAAAGTCAAAGTCCCAAAACTACAGTCCCAAACCAAAATTCTTAAAGAAAAGAATCACAAATTTATAAATCCCAGTGTTACAAAATCCCAATGTTACAAAATTAATATATGTAATTAAATATTAAAATCTCTCGTTTTGAAACCAAATTTTTTTAAAGCAAGTACATAAAAATTAAATCTGATTCAGAATCTCATAATATAATATAAATATTCTGAAAAAAGGTTAACTCTGATTTTGAATCAAACTCTAAAAACTCTCCTAATTAAGAATCTCAGCTATACGTATATAAAAAAATATTAATAGTTCCTTGAGATTTTACCTGTATCACTGTGATTTTTTTTTTTTTGGGGATTATGTAATTTGGAATTTTTTTTTTAAATTTTGTCTTATTTGGGGTTTTGTATCATTGGGTTTTTTTTTTCTGTAAATAAATGTTATTAAAAAATCTAGAATTCAAGATTTGAAATTCGTGATTTTTTTCCAATATTTTTTTTCAAGATTTTTGCTTTCCAGATTTTTTTTTTCGAGATTTGTTGTTTTTCGAGATTTTTATTCGTTCGAGATGATTGATTTTAGACAATGGGGTGATCCCGTTTTGAACACAATCAACGTTCGTTCGTTGACAATAAAAAATGTTTTCATAGTTATACTTGTTAAGTTTAACATAATAATTGATCTTAATAACCAACTAACCCAACAAAAATCGATATTGGAGATATCGGGAGATATATAATAAATCCACAATGAAAAAATTCAGTCACAAGAAAAAAATGATTTTTTAAACAACTAAGTTTTTTTTTTTATTAAGAATAACAATATTATTTCTTCAATAACAAAAGACAGTTTCTGTGAAATTACACAGGGATTCCCTAGTACATATGTGTACAAATAAAAAAATATTGTCAGAAAAGGAAATGGAAAATGAAAAATTAAGAAAAACGATGAAATCAAAAAAACTTCCACAATAATATATTATGTATCTATGTAATTACTTAGATGTCAGTCAATATTATTAAAATATGGAAGTAACGTAAGTAACGCAAATAAATAATATGTATAGATATAAGTACATACTTATTTATATAGTTAAATATGCTCATAAAGACATGAAAATTATTTGAAAATTGACGTCATACAAGAAATGACATTGGCATGGAATGTATAAATATTTATGGAAAAGAAATTTGAAAATAAAGAAAAAAAATAATTTTTTTATTAACTCAATCAAAACGGATGTTATAAAAAATTTAACAATACCTTATCACTAAGCTGCGAATATGGAAATACCTCGATTGACGATTTTTTGTTTGAGATTTTGGAATGAAGATGTCTTTCTCTTACTTAAAACTATGGTTAGTATCGAAAACCTTTGATTATTTATTTTATTTATTTATTTATACTATTTAGCTCAAACAGTTTACATAGTTTTACAATTATACAATGTATTACAATTATTAAATCACAATTTTTAATACCAACTTTTTAAATTACACTTGAAACATTACTACAGTACATACAACAAATTTTAAAAGGCTAGAATAACGAGATAATAAAAAATAGAAAAAAAAAATTGGTTAAAAAATATAAATGCTCAGGATGCTAAGATTCATCTGCAGGTCCACTGTTTAATAAATAAATAAATAAATAAATAAATGCTCAGTAAAAAAAAAGTAAATGTTAAGTAAAATACCTTCAGTAAAATTTATTGAACGAGCATTAGAAAATTACTTTTTGTACAGCAAAGAAGATTTTTTTGCACAGTTAAAATCAAAATTTTGCTCAGTTAAATGTACACAGTTAAAATTAGTTTTTGCATTATAAATAAAATAAACGAACAGTAAACGTTGCTAATAGCCAACTTTCATATTTTAGAAAAGGGGAAATACAGTTTTTATCTCAGAAAAAAAATCTACCGTTTCAAGTTAACAAAATTTGGGATATCTTTTTACAGAAGTGTTACAAAACGATTACAAATTTTTGCCCCATCTGCGGAGATAGCGGATATATTCTATCGTTCCCGAAATTGTAGAAAATCGTTCCAAGTTTGTGCCAATCAGTCAGGAAAAAGGTGTTATATTGATTTGAGTAACGTTACCCCCTAAAATTTCTATAGTAATTTTGAGGCCTTTTGAAGTCATTGCAAAATCTATTAAGATAACTAACCGCAACTTTCGGCTAAATTTACTGTGTTGCAGATTTTTTAATCCTTTTCAGAAAGTAATTTTTGTGTTTTTATTCTTTTACTGTGAATTTAATTTATTTACTGTGATTTTTTTTGTTTTATTATGAATTTAATTTATTATCTAAGCATTTAATTTATTTATTGTGAATTTAAATTATTTACTAAGAGGGTGGACTTTTTGTATTGCATTTTATATTTTACTGAGCAAAAAGATATTTTACTGTGATTTAAATTTTAACAGTCCAAAGTTTTTAATTCCTGGAGTTTAAATGATAGTTTATCAACACATTGCACTCCTAGCTCTTTAATAAAATGAACCTTTTCTAAAGGTTCATCTTTGATTGTATATCTAAAGCTAATTCATTGGGTTCGACGTGTATTAAAATAGCACTATGTTTAGTAAAATATTGTTATTAAAATTTGTTTAGGTCGTCTTGAAGCATATTCGAGCATCTTGAATCGATGTTATTTTTTTTTAAATCTTCACATCATCGGCATATATTTTCAATTCGCTATTAAAAATTACAGAAGCCACGTCATTAATGGCGAAACTATATAAAGCTATAAGGCAAAGTATCAGATTTACAGAAATCTGGGTAAATTACATCCCGCCTCCATGTTGATAATGAAGTTTGATGTCGATTCTGTAAGATGGGTTACTGTAGACTTCTTTTTCAAAACACCGTGTTGATAAGTTGTTAAGCAGTTAGTGCAATGGTTATTGGATATTGGACTCCATTTATCAAATATCATTAATTCAAACACCTTTGGAATAACGGTAAGTTTTCGACATTGGCCTATAATTACATACGTAATTTTTTGCAATTTTTCTTATGAGTAGGTTCAATAAAGGTTTTTCCCAAGTAGAGGTGAACAGACCACTAGTGATAGAAGTATTCAAAATGAAGGAGAGTAGAACGGATAATGATACTGAGCAGTTCTATAGGATTAGCTCGGGACCACCATCTGGTCCAGAAATTACTTTAGTTCCCAAGTTATTTAAGTATTTTCTAACAAGACCAACATTAGTAACAAATTCTGTAAACGTAGTTTAGGGAATCTACGTGAGAGAACATACTATCACCAGCCGTAAAAATTGACGGTATGAGGCAGAAAAGAATTCGCAAGAGAATTGTGAAATTTTAACGTTATTTATAGCGAAATGGTAATAACTTTTTCTTTTTGAGTTTATGAATTTCCAAAAAACTTTAGGGTTGTACGAGCTTTGTAGTGATATTACACACGTATGAATATTTGTTATAAAATATAAAATAAGTAATTAATAAATATTTATAAAATGTGAATAATAAAATAACATGACTAGATTAATAAGTAATAAAATTTAACTAGGTGGAACGAATGCAGTTCGATTTTGAAAAAATCCAACCTATAATTTTTATTAAATTGTTGAAATCTATTTAATTTTCCAATTAACAATGAGTACTTATATATATATATATATATATATATATATATATATATATATATTACTGAGAATCAATTTTGAAATCTAGAGTATCTAAATATACCGGGTGTTCCACACCATGTTGGCTTTTTAAGAGGGGAAGGAGCTGTTATTTTTAAATTAAATAAAAATTTTATTAACCAAATGGAGGGTGCTCTATCGATTGGTGATATTTTCAGCTTCCGGAAAGGACCGCAAATCGGTTTCTAAGCCCAAAAATCACCGAAATCGATACTTTTTTATGCAAATTCGGTTTTCTAATTTTTGGTAAAGTAATTTTTTTTTAGTTTTTTTTTTAGTTAAAACTATGTACTTTTCTATTAGTTTAACCCAAAACTGATATAAAAAAATATGATAATATGAAAAACAAATTTATTTATAAAAATGGTTATTATTAATTTTAGTTTAGCAAAGAAAAATATGGGGCACCCGGTAAAATGTGCTCTTATATAGATATCAAGTTAAAAAAATAAAAATATTTATATAAATTGTATACTAGTATATACATTACTTACTTTTAAGTAAGTATGATTCAATAATACGTACTACAATATAGATATCACTTTATCAATTAAGTTACTTATCGATTTGATGAAAGCCATATCATATTATAAAAAATAGGATATCTTTTTTCAGACAATTTTAGGGTGTTCACTTATTTGCGTAAGATTTTTATTTGTTTATTTTTTTTAATACTTATTTTTTTTTTTATATGTCTAAGTATTGATAAAAAATGGTTTTGTTTACTTATTCTGTAATTATGTACATATTAACTGTAAAATAATAATTCTGAAGATTATGATGAATGTTATAATTTTTTTTTAATAAAAGAATATGATTCAATAAATTTTAAGTTAGTTCAATTTTTAAATTTAATTTATATTATAACTATGTTGGATCAATTCTAAAAGTTCACTGAAATATACTTTTTTCTAATAGTTAACTACTTAATTATATAAAAAAGTAAATTTTCGGTATTATTAAAATCTACTGCATTGATACATGTTAATATTTTAGATTTTTTAATTCAACCGCAGTTTTTTAAAAAGACTTTCAACAATAAATGTGGATATTAGTAAAGGAAAAGAAAATAAAACAAAACTGCAAAATAAGTCAACAATTTATAAAACATACTTATGTTATAAGTATATTTTACGAAAATACTTATATTACAAAAGCGTATTACTTATTTCACAAAATTTAAATACAAAACCAATATCATAATATTCAAATTTTATTTATTTATAAATAAAAAATAAAATAAATAAAAGTAAAATCGAGCAGAAATTTAACTAAAATTTCTAAGTAGATTTATAAAAAATTTATTTTATATAGTAACTTAACATTATAGGTAGTTAGTTAGTTAGGCAAGATTTTCAATTATACTCAAATTTACGTTTACGTTTTTAACATTGGAATTCTTGTATTGGCTACATTTTTATTTTCAATTCCATTCAATTTAGTAGACTTTCATGATTAAGTGATTTTTTTTGTTGACATTTGAAAGTTTATTGATTCTATTTAGTTTTGTATAGGCTTCTTGATTGACTCCTAGTTATGTTAAATAATTTATTTATTTATTTAATATAAGTTATTGGGAATATCCCGTACAGATTTCATTTTAAAACTAAAGATTCATGAAGAATAAATTTTTAGATTATATTTAATTACTTAATATAAATATTACATATATATACTTATATATATATATATATATATATATATAAAGTATTTAGTTAACATAATGGCAAAATTTTATCATGTTACTTTGTACGGATTCCATTCTTTTAACATATTTCGTACAAGATGTGGACGAACTAATGGGGTATATATAAATTCTTAAATCTGTAACTATGGATCAGTAATTTTTTCAGAGTTTCGTTTTATAAAACCAAGCATACTAAAGACTTTAGAGGTTATAAAATCAATATGCGGATGAAAATGACCTGACTATCACGTATAACTCCAAAATCCTTTATTTCATCAACAACATAAATTCTATATTTACTAAGATAATAATTAAAATTAATAAAAAAATTCTTAAAAAATCTATAAGGTCTTAAAAAATCTTATAAGGTCTTAAAAAATCTTATAACCTTACATTTAAGTATTAATATTTAAAATAAAACCATTTCTTGAGCACTAATATAAAAATTTATCTAGGCCTTTTTGAAGTATAAGACTATCATCTAATACTTTATAACATTGAATATCCACAAAATATGACAAAATATAACTTTGAATATAATAATCACAGTTATTCATAAATAATAAAGAAAAAAAAGAACGGACCCATGTGGGCACACGTGGTATCTATTTCAATAAATTCATAAATTCAACTACAGTAGCGGGGGATTCTGAGGGATATTTTGTATCCACGTAGGACTTAATGACTATATCCCAAGGATAGCTGGTGTTCCTAGCTTTTCAAAAATATATATCTTTAATGGCGTATTTTATACTTTAAGAACGAAAAGGGCATTTGAAAGTATCCTTGATGTTTTGATGTTTTTGTATATCAACCGTTATATCTGTCGATCTATTGCATATTTTATTCAGTTTCTTTAGCTAGTAAGATAAACGTCTGGAGCATATTTTAACATGTACTTGATGATACTTGGTGCTGCCCTTGCACCATAAACACACCACTGTTAAAACCTACACCATTTGTTAAAAAATACTGCTACTTAAAGCTCTCCGTACCTTCTAATTCTTTAAAAATCGAAAGAAATAATTTTTTTAAAGTGGCCCCGGTAGCCGAGTGGTAAATAATTTTTCAATTGATGAAAATTACTGAAAGTGGTGCCATTGCGTTATTGTTAAACTGGTTTTAATGTGTGTTATATTATATATATAGTAAAAGTGGGTATTGGTAACCTAAATATGTCAACTAGATTTTGATTTTTGCGATGGGCTAAAAATCCAATTTCCAATAGTTATAACTTTCTTAAACTATCATTTTAATTTATCATTTTTCATAAAATTTGTAATAAATAAATAATATTTAAGTATATATAGAAGTTATTCATTACTTAATTCATAAAACAGATAAATTTATTATAAGCATTAAAAGGCATTTCAAAAAACCGACAATTCAGTATTCGAAACAAAAAAAAATCAATAAAGTGAAAAATAAAATAAGTAATCAAATTAAGTAAATATTATAACAATGCACATTAGCAGTTTTATCTTCATTTGAGCTAATACGTTGGTGTTCAATGTCGTTTTCGTTTAACTTTCTTCGACATTTGATTTTTTCCAGGCCAAAATAAAACCATTTTAAATGAAACCTTTTTTAATGAAACGATTTTTCAAGTCTTTTTTAATGAAATTCTGGTGATGTATTAATGGATTCATCTGGAATTGATCACTTTCTTTAACTATTAATTAAACTTGACCATTATCTTGGATATTTAGATCGATAACCAGAAAATGTTTCAAATATAACAAAATTCTTTTGTTAGTTCATTTCAGATAACTTAATAAAATTTTGATAACAAGACAAATTCGGAGATTGCTTCTATTTAGAAAAAAACTAATAGTTAAATATAAAAATTAAATTAGTTATAGTTAGGTTTTTTAAAATATAATACGAGAAATAAAATTAATTTACCGAAAACAGTTTGTAAGTATTTAGTTCGAAACTAGGACAAATTGCTCCGTCCCGCTTTTTATATTAACTTTTAACAAAAAGAAAAAATTACCTGTAAAAAAAAAAAATTTATGCAAACTTAAATATATATACTTAGTTTGTGCAATGTTAATATAAAATTTTCTAGTTGAATTTTTATATTATGAAAAATAGTTGAATAATTTAAATATTTATTCTGATATATAATTTCCCTAAATCTGCCCGGTTGATCCTAAATACGTAGAACATATATTTACGTGTACCCAATTTCCGTTCAAAACAAATTCAAAATTTTAAATAATTTTTATTTACAAATTGAAGAAATAGAATCTATTTAATAATATATATTTTACAATTATTTGAATAAAATAAATAAGTGAACATCATAACTAGTTTAATTATTATGCTCATAACAAAATAAAAATAAATTTTTAACATTTGAACTAATATTTCCTCTGAAATGGCTTCTTAGTTTAGTTTTTTTATCAATAACTAATTTATTAATTAATATAAAAATAAAAGTGAATTGTTTTGCGTTACAAGTAGAAGATTACCCTTCTTTTTATTGTAAAAAACTCATATAATCAAAAGTTCGGATTTATTGTATTTAGCAAAAAGTGGTTTGGACAATATAAAATACATGGGCTAGTAATTGTTACTTAACTCTCGCGGCTGGTATTCAGTGAAAGAAATTATATCACTACAAAGAAAATAAAATATTGCTTGTTTATTATTTCATTAGTCATTACTCCATGTATGTATTTGTCAAAAATTATCAATCTAGAAGTGATATTATTTTTAGTTGATGAATTGTTATTTTATTAAGTTTACTTATGTGCTTGTTATTTCTTTTTGCTCTGTTTTTGTATATTTGAATAATTTATGATAATATAAAGTATGTTTTATTTACGTTTGAATACATTAAATTTACTTAATATAAAACATTTTTTTCTTTATAACTATATATATGTATAATATATATATATATATATATCCACAACAAGGACATAGGTACTATTTACATTATTCGTTAACCAGAAAAATCGTATACAACTTAAGTATGTATTTCCTATAGTTACTACCTTACTTTTAATACAATAATTAAATATTTAAGTACCTAAGTATTGAATTATTTTCGAGAAGTAAATCAAAAATATTAAAATTAGAACACTAAAATTAAATTAAATTATTTTCCAGTTATCTTTATTAACAATTCCAACTCTTAATCCGAAATTATAATTGAACCATTGGTAAATTTTAGCTCATTACATTCAAATAAATTTGAAAAGAAAAAAAACGACACCAAAAAAACAAGCAGACGTAATAAAATTCACATTCTAATGTTAAAATATAATAGTTAGAATGTTTAATTTATAAGTATAAAAAAAAACTACTTAACTACTTAATGTAATACAAATATTTCTTATTTCTCCCCTCTCAGGTGTTTTACAAAATTCAAAAATAGCAAAAATCATAGTAAAAATATTTTCTGCTTATTTAAAACTAATTTGGAATTAAAACCCATTCCTAGTTAATACTTAGAGCATAGTCAATACAAGAAAAACAAAAACTTTTTGATTAAATGCAATTGGTTTTGGGTTCAAAAGCAAAAATAATTAAGTTAGAAGAAATTAATGAAAAATGTCAGATAAGGTGATATTAAAATTTTTTAATGAATGAAATAATATTCTTAACAAATTAATTGGAAAAATTTCAATTGAATAAGTATCCATATGCTCTGTAGGGATCTCGTTAGTAACTAATCATTATCAATAAGCCTTATAATCAATCGAAGAAAACTTTCTGATTATTAAGTAGTCTGACAACTTTTCGTTTTTAATGTACCTTATAACCAGAAGTCTAACGCTCAATTTAATCTAAACATTTAAAAATTGTTATATTTTATTGAAATATTTTCATAAATAGAAAGAAAGCAATAAGAATATAATTATTTTGTGTAAATAAAATAAAAAAAATTATAATAAAAACAATGACAAAAAAAATCAAAGAAGATTTTTTATGCAGCTGTTATAACTATAGGACTTTACGCCATTAGAAGTTTTTATGTTAATACATGTAACTAACATATAAGTATTTTATATATTTCGTATAACTATGTAGTTATACAATATTTAAATTGAATATACATAACTAGGTATGTACATCAATATTATTCTTTTGGTTAGATAGTCACATAGGATATATAGTTATCAGTGTATGAAAATATGTAAAATACTTCAAATAAAAAAAAATACAATATGAAACAAGATAAAATTTAAAACCTATGATTCACAATACAAAAAATAAAAACAAAAAATAATAATAAAACAAATAATAAATAGTAGAAAAATGAGCATACATAAAATATCGAATCCTTTTCTGTTTTGTAGTGTTGTGCTTTTTCTAGATGATATCCTTTTATGTCTTTATCCACAAAAAGTTATATAAAATAAAAAAAAAAAACTGTAACAGAATGGTATAACCACCCATCAGTAGCAGCATTCAATAGCAAAATAAAAAAAAAAAAACAATAATCATATAAAAAATAATTATTTTGTTTTTATATTCACACTAGTTATTATTGGAAACAAGAGTCATGAGAGTAGTATAAAAATATATTTCAACATAACAAAATAAATATATAAGTATATATGTGAAAAAATATATGTAAATTATATTGGATTTGGAAAAAATGGGGATAGGTACATATTCTATGCTATTTTTTTTTTCTGAAAATTGTGTAGTAAAAACATTCCACTCTACTCTTTTTTTAACATCATTTTTTTTTTACCTTTATCAGATTCTTATTTTCTATATTTTCTTTTCTGATACACAACTATATCATTTAGATTTTCACACCTATTATTGAATTTATTTCCTGCATAGATTATAAAGATTTTTTCATCTTAAAATTTAAATATTTTTTTTAAATTTTTCTATTGATTATTCAAAAATAAAAATAATATAATCTAACTGAAATATATTATTTTATTTGTAGTAATACACATATATATATCTATATGTTTATTCGAGGAAGTTGTATACATGGTAATATAGATGTATAAAATATTATGACTATATGCATGCACGCATGATAAATTTCACATAAAAAAAATAATATAAACAACAAAAATCACCTTTAAATAATATTATCATCTTTTATTTTGACTTTTGAGTTAAAAAAATTTATTTGAATTATTGATAAATAAGCACTTTTTCTATTTTTTTTATTATTTAAAAGTGAATTTAATTTCTGTATACATACATACACCAATTTCAATTTGCAGTTTTAAAAATATATAATTATGATTAATTTTAATTTATAGAATGAAATTTTTATATGAAATATTGCCAATGCAAATTGCATTCAATTTTTTTTTATTCTATTCACATTTTTGAGGTATTAAATTTTAAATGAAGAAAATTTTGTTGGCTGCTGTAATCCAATTTCGTGTTTTGTTAATTTTTGTTGAATTTTAAACAAATTTTTTTGTATGAGTGAGAAATTTTTTTCACATTTTTTTTATGTATAAAACTTTCATTTCATTTTATTAATAATTATCAATCAAAATTTTTAAATGCACTTGTTTTTTTTTTAAATATTAATTTTTATGAAAATTGTCTTTGTTTTATGTTATCTTATTCATATAAATAATAATAGAAACAAACAAAAACACGAAATAAATAAAAATTTCTGCAATAATACAGTTTTTATTAATGATGAGAAGGAAATTCTAATTTATTATTTTTTACTTTTTATAATACAACACACTATACAGTATCCACTATCAACTTTATTTTGTATTTACATTCAAACGATAAGCAATTAAAATTTATTCATCTGCTAGAAAGAGACAAATATTTATATTTACAAACATTAAATATTTGACATTTCTCTTTTGCATCTGCATTCTTTGAAATTTTTATATTTTTAAAACCATACCCGATTACCGATTGCCAATCCACAAACCCCACAAACACATATATTTAATCATAAAATTAATGCAGAATACATCCCAATTTGTTTATATTCTGTATCTCTCTGTATTTCTCTTTCTTTCTTTTACTTAATGCTTCCTGATCAATATTATTGAAATTCACACATAAATAAATACTCTAGTGCAGAAAAATTCTGTCACTGCAAATAAATTATTTTTATATAAAAAAAACACAGATGACACACACAAACAACTATTTCAAAATACGCTGTACATTCTGTAAAAGAGAAACTGGAGAATTGGAAAAAACCAATTTATTTAGTTCCACAAAAAAAAAATAATAAAAATTAAGAATGAAAAATTTTTATACAGCTTTTCATATTAGTGGTGATGAAAGAGGGCGAAATAAAAATTTCTCAGTTACTAACATTATTGTAAATGGATTTTAATTCTTAATTTATGAAATGGATATAAATATATGATATGAACATATATGAACGCGCATATATATTATGTTCGATGGATCCACCATACACCAATTTTATCCACACATCGAAAAACACATTGGTAAAATTTAAAAAAAAAAATAAAGTTAAAGCCAAAAACAACACAGAAAAAAAAAATAAACACTTATTTTATTCAATTTTCGGTTTTTACTTCAAAAAAAAACACTCATCTTGCATGTACACAATATCCATACATATCTGCATCTATTTATACAGCAAGGACTATGTTGCCGTTGGATTAATATTAATATACGTTTAGGTGCATGTAAATGTGTTGGTTCAAAAATCAATGAAAATTTTTTTTTCGTTTATTTTTTTTTAGAACATGTATCTTTTATTTTTTTCTTTATTAATAAATTTTTCTTATTTATAAATGAATTATTCTCGAAGTAATTTTTATTTTTGTTTCACTATTATAATTAACATTTTTTGGTTTAATTTATTATCAAAATAATAATTGAATTAAATTTTATAAAGTTTTTTTAATATTAATAAAATTCAACCGACATGAACCCATTTTTATTTGATTTTTTTATTTTTGTGTTTAAAGTTTAATCCGACGAAGGTTCATCTTATCCGCACGACTACTGTGAACGTTATGTTAATGATATGTTCTTCAAATTTTTATGTGTATTATTTTAATGGTATGAAAATATGACAGTGTGGTTTCTATGTATGACAGAAACACAAACAGCGAAACGACTCATACACAAGCCAAACAAAGCCGACTTTGCAGAGAAAAGAATTGAAGCATATAAAATCATAAGATGAAAAACCCATACCATACCCATCCAAACAAAATTTTAGATATCTACCGGACATATTTTTTATCAAATAAAAATTGCTATAAACAATTTTCGTATAACCATTTGGTACAATCAGTTGGTATAACTGTTTACTGTGTAGTGTAGCCGTAGTGTATGGTGGATAGTGGATATATAATATGCACACAGCTCACGTAAAGTAAACGTAAAATTTATTCTTTTATTTAAAAAAGCATGATTTCTTGCAATTTACAGAAAAACAGTATCCATTTACATACTTTATGCTATGCTATTGATTATGCGTGAGCAAGAGTGAGATGAGAAGAATATAATTTTTACTCGCATTCAATTCAAATGTTAAATAAACTATATTTTTTATTAATAATGTGGAATGTAGATTGTAGATTTAACTATCTAATTTAAGTATGTATCTAATTTTTTTTATCCGAGTCAGATAACAGTAGACTAGCTATGTTATATGAATATGATGAATATGAGAAGCTTAAACGCAGCAAAATAAATATTAGATATTTCCATACATGCACACATATTTTACAATATGAGTAATCTGCATACAAATATTTAATCGAATATTCGAATATCGTTTTTAAATAATAAGTTAAAAGACTTTAATTGAAATTTAACAAGAAAAGTATTAAAATTTATTTAAAATCTCAAATGTTCATGTATGGAATAAAAAACAA
Organism: Argyra leucocephala; assembly: GCA_963942445.1. Lineage (NCBI taxonomy): Eukaryota > Metazoa > Arthropoda > Insecta > Diptera > Dolichopodidae > Argyra > Argyra leucocephala. The sequence goes on from OZ012680.1 coordinate 91,257,947, forward strand.
TTATATTCTATGTGCAGTTGTATATACTTTTAAAATGTTTAAAATATTCACCACTGTTTTTGAAAATTAGTAAATGTGTGTAGTGTAGAGATATATGTATATATTTTAATAACAATGGCAGTATTGTTTGCTAATTGTATTTTGTAATAAAATGGTTTAAGTTTTTGCTAAATTTTTTAAAATTTGAATTTAAACTAAAGCAGGTACATACCATTCAATGACTATTTTGTGTTTTGTTGGCATTGGCATAAATAAATACATACTAGCATTAAATTTATCAGGGGAAAAAACAAAAACTACAAATAATTGTCACAACGTTAACGTAATACGGAAATTGTTACCATGCAGAGGAATGGGAAAACTTTTTTTTTTAAAGTCATCAAAATACTGTTAAATTAAATTTTCTTTTAACTGCTTTGCACTCAGATATCACATATAATTTCTCTTTTATTTAAATCATATTTTATACTAAATTTGAATTAATTTAAGTTATATATATGTATATATTGGTTGTTTGGTAATTGGTTGGTCCATATTGTCTTTTGAATATAATCTTATAGTACAGTCAATAGCCCTGACTATAATAGACTTAAGCTGCCTTAAGGCACCTTAAGTTTTGCTGTCAAATTTGATTTAAGTTTACTTAAGTTTTGTCAAAACTGAACGAATCTTATATTCAACTACAATAGACTTAACAAAACTTTAGCTAACTTAAGGAATTTTTTTTAAAAAGGATTTTGTTTATTGATTCCGGCTATTTTCAAAGCAATAAATACTAAAATTTTAATTGATTTTAGACTTTAGTCCTAAAATTAATTTTATTATGCACATACAATTGAAATAAATATGATATTATGTAAATATTTTTAAAGTTAATGTCAGGATGTAAATACATACATATGTATATTTCATAACTGAAATGAATGTAAAAATTTTTAAATAAAACCATTGATTAATAATACTATAAAGATAGACATTTTCATACAACAGAAAATGTTCAGCTCACTTTTTCCAAATTCTCTTCATTATATATATTTTCTGGAGGATATTCAATGGGTTGGTGCATTTTCTATATTCAATTTGAATTTTTAAATTTTTGAGCGTTTTATACGACTTTATTCTCTAAATAATTTATATGTGTTCAGTTTCTCTATACTGTTCTTGAATGTATATTATTGTTTTTAACTTTTTGTTATTTGAATTTGTATAGGTAATTTGAATTTTTTTTGAATTGATAGGTACAAAAATTTCAAATTGGATAGCATTTTTATCGAGTAGTCTTTTAAGAAAATTTTTTTTTTATTTTTCTCTCAATATACATTGTAATAAAAGGATTTTTATAATTGTTGATATTGTGCATGCAGATTATTTGTAATAATAAATTATAAAATTATAATATAATTTTATAATGTTTAGGAAACGAAAATATTTTTCTTTTTTTAATTGAATAATTTTCAAAAAATTCAAATAATAGTGAACATTCATTCACGTTATGATTTCTAATATATATTCATACATACATATACATATATGTATAAATTTACAAATAGAATCAAATTTTTGTTAAAGATGTTTTAAATACAATTATAAATTTTAAATTCAATTCAAATCGGTTTTTAGGTACATATGTACGTACTTATATGTATACCTACGTTCAATTATTTCATCTCTAATATTTCATTGTGAATAGCTATTTAAATTTCGTTTTTAAATTTTGTGTTTATTTTTTAAAAATAGTATAATACCTACACGTTGGGTGGCGCTTGCCTTTCAACCGAAAGGTCCCAGGTTCGATTCCCGATGAAGTAAAAAAAATGCTTTATGGGGTTTTCGACCTGGTCCAGTACCCTTTGTCATTGGGATAAAATAAATGACAAAAAAATAATTGAGAGTGTAATCTAACAAGTTAAATAAAATAAAGCTATTCTATTTAAGAAGGCTTAGTTCCTGACAATAGTAGTAGTTTTCCACATTTAATGAGTTGATAAGCCAGTAATTTGTTAAATAAATACTCGAAATATTTGTAGATATTGTAGTGTAAACTTGCAGTACCGTACTTAATTAAGCACGAAAAGGTGATTCTACCTAAGTTACTGTCAAGAAGATAAAAAAAAAATGCACATGTATGGCAATTTGACAATTTTTATGTGCAAAATCCAGCAAAATATCTAATTGCTAACTCTTCAAAATTACTAACTGATTTACTATGTGATTGAACTGTATTTTAAGTTGAAGCTAAAATATTTTCCTTCTCATTTCTTCGGGACAATTTTCAATAATAAAATCTTCATCAGCCAAATCATTGGCATCAATGTCCAAATATCAATGTCCAAATATTTGTTGTAGTCTGTTTCATAATTTGAGGATGTATTTTCGTTATAAATACTCGCCTCGTCTTAGCAAAAATATTCCCAATTTGTTGTGCAGATGGATTTCTGCAATAATCACCAGCAGATCTTATATGAGAAAACATATTTTCTAACGGATCTTGGTTCAGTCTGCGCGTCATCAAGAAATTAATATTCTATCAATTTGATCTTTCGATAAAGATAATACAGCATATATTGTTTGGGCCATTCCATTAATGGAAACATTTTTTTTGGTTCTTTTAATTTTTGATTTTTTAAGATATTCTAGCCTTTCCTCTAAGAATAAAAACGGAGAATTTTTAACGGTTGTGAATTCAAAATTTTTAATTTTTTGTGTTAAAATTTGAAGAATTTGAGTTATCAATTAACTAGTTAACTCTTAAAACAAAATCAGTCACATTATCTTTATTACTCAATAAATTAAAAAAATTTCGATCAGTGTTATTTATTGCTTTTATGGCTGCATATGTATTATGTACTATGACTAAATAATTGAAAAGCTGATTTTACTGACATTTTTTCAAATGTGTTAGAATTAATATGGGTGCTATGAACTTTAGGTAAAATTGTTGAAAGCTAATAATATCATTATTCCAGTTTTCAAAATCGGGTTTTATAAAAGAATTTCTGACAGATTTTATAAGATGCCATATCAAACAAAGCATAAATTTTATTTCCATTCCAATCATAAAAAAAGAGTCTACCTTATTGACACCAAGTAATTCATAAGTATTTCGTTTTGGACTGCATTAGTCACAAGCAGATGCAACAGTTTTAGAACCAATCTTTGTTAGCTCCTTAAGATATTTTAGTAGTAAATTGATAAAAAAATTAAAGGTTTTAAAGTTTCTCTTTTCAAATTATTTTTGGATAAATTGTAACCCTATGCGTACTTATAATTTTCATGTAAACCTTGAATCATAAAGAAATGTGCTTCTGTTGCTAGTTTTTGTTTTCTATCCCCATCTAAATCTCCCACACCATCTATACAATCCCTTTTTATACTGTAAGATGTTTCTTCTCCTTTATAAATTATTTCCTTTAGAAATTCATTTATATGAAAAATGATTTTGGTAACTGGTACATTTTATGAAATTATTAGCTGAGATATAATTAAGAAAATTGTTTCCGAAGAGAAAAATGCTCATCAAGAATATTGTCCAAAACTGGAAATACTCATATCAGTCCAAGTATTTTGCAAAAAATCTTAGCTGTTTTAGCTTTTCAATTAATTACATATGCAAATATGCAGCTACGAAAACAAAATAATTATAATTTTAATTTTTCCATATAATAATGAGTAATAAAGTAAACTTGCTGTTGTGAGTAATATGTACACTGCTGGTCTTTCTTTAAATTCTTCAAATATTTATACTAAAAATACGTACAAACAACTATTAAAAATTGTCCATATTTGTTCGTAGAGAAAATGTTAGATTATCTTAAAAAGTTCTAAACAAATCCACCAGCACAATAAGTTGCAAATACTTTTACAAATATATTATGAATTTGATGAATTTTATTTACAACAACAATATATTTTCAAAGCTGGAGTAAATCATGACAAGCCTTTGGATATTGATATTTAATGCTCTTGTTATGAAAATAATGACAAAGTAGAAAATTCTGAATTTGAAAAATACCATTGTAAAATTGTGCGTTGCAAGCTTTAATTATCTTATAAATAAATTGTGTGCTTACTGCAACAAAAAAGCATATTAAATATACTTTTCAATTTACTCTACCGTTAAGATTTTTTATAAATTTTACAAAAATTAATGATGAGTTTTTCAAATATTTTTAAATTCTGTTATAATTTTAAAGCCCATGCGCGTACATACATATCCACATATTGAAAAAACCAAAAAGAAAGCCTTTTAAAAATAAAAATTTGATTCTATTTGTAAATTTATACATATATGTATATGTATGTATGAATATATATTAGAAATCATAACGTGAATAAATGTTCACTATTATTTGAATTTTTTGAAAATTATTCAATTAAAAAAAGAAAAATATTTTCGTTTCCTAAATATTATAAAATTATATTATAATTTTATAATTTATTATTACAAATAATATGCATGCACAATATCAACAATTATAAAAATCCTTTTATTACAATGTATATTGAGAGAAAAATAAAAAAAAAATTTTCTTAAAAGACTACTCGATAAAAATGCTATCCAATTTGAAATTTTTGTACCTATCAATTCAAAAAAAATTCAAATTACCTATACAAATTCAAATAACAAAAAGTTAAAAACAATAATATACATTCAAGAACAGTATAGAGAAACTGAACACATATAAATTATTTAGAGAATAAAGTCGTATAAAACGCTCAAAAATTTAAAAATTCAAATTGAATATAGAAAATGCACCAACCCATTGAATATCCTCCAGAAAATATATATAATGAAGAGAATTTGGAAAAAGTGAGCTGAACATTTTCTGTTGTATGAAAATGTCTATCTTTATAGTATTATTAATCAATGGTTTTATTTAAAGTGGAAAACTTTTTTAGTAATTTTTAATATGGCTTTATAAAGAGAAAGTCTACTGAGAATGCATTTCTTGACTTTGTACTAAGATTTACAAACATTTAGATGAAAACAAAACACTGCTGGTCTATTTATAGACATTACGATATGGTTAAACCAAAGACCGTTAATATATAAAGATACACAAAAGTAGTTTGATCGTATAAAGATTAGAGTTGAGATGGGACATTACGATCTTACTATTTCATATTAAAACATAAACAAGCACACACCATTAAAGAAACAAGAATTTAAAAAAAAAAAAAACGTGTATTATAATATATATTATATGCCAAACCAATGTTATTACCAAAATATAGCGTACTCTATATTATGCTGTGCAAATTATAAACATGTATTGGCTGTACACAGAGTATGCACACTGGTATGTAGATCAGTGCTGCCGTTTTAAATATACTGAAGGCAGTACGAAGTTGTTAAATATTGCAGTACTTTGCAGTACATAATGTAAAGTAACCGTAAAGGAGAAATTATATAAAAAAAAAGGTCATTGAGTTGAGATATTTTTTAACTATTTGTTAGAAAATTTAAAAAAGACAAAAAATTATCAAATTATCATTTAGCTATAGCTTCAATAAAATAAAATAAATAACAATAAAATACATTTTAGTGAATTCCTTTTATCATTCTTAATTAATTTTAATAATGAAAAAACCCTCTCAACGGCTGCACTACTATGAGGCAAAAAACATTTCCAACAAATTGTTTAAACCATTTAAAAAAATTTTCACAAAAAACTTGATACCAATATTCTTCAAAATCTAAATCTTTCGATACGCATGTAAAACAGATAAACTTCTCCATTCTTGGTTTACTTCTTCGAGGTTATTTTCCTCATCATTTATACTTGGAAATGCAGATAGTACCTTCAAGAAATCTCCCATATTTTTCAGATCCAAACATTGTAATGCCAAAAGTTTTACATCTTGAAAAACAACTCTGCCAAATTTGCTTACAAAATTCTTTATAAAATTCCAAACAGTATTGTTTAATATTAAGAATTGCGTCACAAGTTAACTTAGAAGAGTTAATAAGAAGCTGATCTTTTACTCCTATTTATCCCGATTCTGACTGAAATTCTAAGTTCATTTTGTTGGAAATATTTAAAATATATTCTAAAAAATTATAGTAAATTTTATTATTTATATTTAGATTTTTAAGAACGTCTTTTGCTAAATCTGAATTGTGCTCAAAATTTTGAAGTAAAAAATAATGATGTAAGTTATTCCATTGAGATAGTATTCTTGTTATTATTTGTTCTAAGGAAAGCCATCGAGCTGCAGTCAGTCTCAGAATTTTCACAGGTTTGGTTTCAAAACTTTCTTGAAGTTCACGGAATTCTCCTTGGCGTTTCGGACTGTGAGAAAAAAAGTAATAAATATTTCGAACCAGTTTTTCTAAATTATTCGGCAGTTTTTTTGAAGCAGCAACAGAACACAAATTGATTGAGTGACAAATACATCCCATAGAATAAGGATTAGGATCATGTTTTTTAAATAATGCTTTTATTGCACTTTTAGCTCTCATCATGGCAGACGTATTATTAGCAGCGAAGCCTATCATATTTTCTTTATTTATACCATTTTTTTTTCAATTCAAATTTTCAATATCAATCAAAATAACAATCAAAATTTGTAAGTTGAATTAAAGCTAGAAATTTGTGCGTTATTTTACCTATTGTGTAATCAAAAAATCTACACAAAATTACTAAACAAAAAATAAAATAAAATTAATAATTTAAAAAAATTATTCAATTGAGTATTGCAGTACTTTCTTTACGTGAGGTTGCAGTACGGAGTACAGCTGTTAAGATTGCAGCACAAATACTGCAATTGCAGTACTTTGGCAGCACTGATGTAGATACACATATAGTTGTTATATGTATATTTAATTAGAATTTTATTTTCTGTTTTATTTTTCTTTTTTACTCTCTTATCTGTTTTTCAATTCTTGCAAAAGTTTCGTTTTTATATTTTGGTTGAATTGAATGAAAAAGTGTGAATTGTTGAATGTAGGTATAATAGGTACATATAAAATAAATGTGCTAATTTCACAAAATATATTGTCTTGATATCTCGCCAACATTTTCAATAGAATATAAATTTTTTATAATGGTTATTATCTTATTGTTTTTGATGAATCTGACGTTTTGATATAGTACCTCGATTCTTGGGTATATATTTAATTTACTATAAAAAATTTATTAATACACTACAGATCAAATTTTGTAATTTGTATTACATATTTATATTATTAATTATTATAAATTACTATTTATTTTATAAAAGCAGATAGCAACTAATAAAATAATATTAATAAATAGTACCTACTACAATTTAAAACATTACTATTATTAAAATCATTCAGTCAAAATAACCTTAAATTTACTTATTCATTTATTCAATTTATGCAACTTTGATTAACGTCAACACAATTCTTTTGCATTAGATGATATGTATTTAAACCAGTGTATACACTGTGTACAGCCAATACATGTTTATAATTTGCACAGCATAATATAGAGTACGCTATATTTTGGTAATAACATTGGTTTCGCATTATATATTATTATAATGTGTGTTTTTTTTTTTAATTCTTGTTTCTTTAATGGTGTGTGCTTGTTTATGTTTTAATAAGAAAAGGTAAGATCGTAAAAATGTCCCATCTCAATTCTAATCTTTGTACGATCAAACTACTTTTGTGTATCTTTATATATTAACGGTCTTTGGTCTTTGGTTGAACCACAGAAAAAAATAATATACAGAAGCACAATCCCAAATAAAATTTTTGTATGAAGATAAAATTAACGATTTTATAAGAAAATCAATAGCTCCATTTCTCGTTCATATATAAATCCACAAATACATGTGCAATGCATATGAACATGAAACAAAAAGATAGAAAATAGACTAAATTTGAGAGAAGAAAAAATACCTTTATTTTCATTATCAGTTGATGCTGATTGATATATTGTAGGAATAAGGTCTATGTCGGATATAAAGCAGCGATTGAAATTTTTTTTTTTTTTTTAATCATTATTATGAATTGACGATTTTAAACAAAAAGGACACTAACAAAAAAAATTTTTTTTACGTCGGATATAAAGCAACGATTGAAATCTTTTTTTTTTTTTTTAATCATTATTATGAATTGACGAATTTAAACAAAAAGGACACTAACAAAAAAATTTTTTTTTGTTACATATTATGATTTTGATTATATGAATATGATTATCAATGCCTCTATAATCTTGTGAAAGGGATTTTATTTGTATGGAAAAACGGATATTTACGAAGATTTTCCATACAAATAAAATCTTTTTTTAACGAAGCAAAAATTAGTTTCAAGGCTTTTTAAATATAGAGCCATTGCGATTATGAATTTAAAAAAAAGAACAACACAAAATTTTGTTCTGATGCATGGTTCTATTAAGTATTAAAATTTCTAATGATGCCAAAATAAAAATACAGAATCACAAGAACTGAGAAATAATTGGATTGAAATGGAACATATATCATAGCAAAATAATGACTATAGTTACCACTGTGCAATTGCACATTAATGGTTTTTAATTAAATTTTTCCACGAGTCGTACCAATAGTCGGCAGTAAAATAAATATATTTTAATAAAGTAATAAAACTGCAAACACAGAAATGATTTTATTTTACAGATACATATATATATATAATTTTAAATGGTTAATTCAACAGTAATAAGAATTTTATTTATCAATGTTGAATTAACTATTTAAATTTTTATATCATTCTGTAAAATAAATATTTATATTCAGTAAAAACTAATCTTAATAATATACTATCACTGTATATTATTATATTACACTGTACAATTTTTAAATAATACTCTTTAATAAATATATGGTAGTCCTTAAAAGGGCAGTTTGTTTTATGAAGTCTGATTATAATATTCCTATTGTAAAATTTTATGGTTTTTTGAAACGAATGAATTTGGATTTTTTTCATTTAATTTATAATGTGTCTTGTTTTTTTGTTTAAGTTTTAATAATTTTTAACTTTCTATTACTACTTGTTTCTATTCTACAGATTCTCTTTTTATTCTTGCGTTTTTTTTCTGATTGAACTCTTTTTTATTTAATATCTCGGTAAGCCATGTAGAATTTTTTATACTCCGTCAGAAAACCAGCTATTAAATTTTTCACAATTTGTTGTTTCTTGTATGCAAATAGCAAATATCAACTATCAATGATTTGAAAAACGTGTCAAAAATTTTAACATGATACGAACAGAAAAAGATTTTTGGTTCAAACGCTTATCACGAAGAATATAACAAAGAATTTTGAATATATATTACAAACCTCAAAAAATAATTCTGATGGTACTTGTAGTGCAAATTTTGTTTTTGAATAATTTTTATTGAACAGGAACCATTCTGAATCAAGATTATAATTTTGATTATCTTTCGTTAAAATGGCCTTACAATTTTCGCATTTTATTTTATTTAAAATTTTAAAAATCATGTATCCACCATAGTATTTTATGGAATTCACTTCAATCATATTATTTAAAATATCTACTGGTACAGGTAGGTATGTCATAATTAAGATCATCATCATCAGACATAATAATGGATTCCTGTATTGAATCATTTTAGTCTTAACTGATTGAATTTGCTATAATCGATCAGCTAAAAGTAAATCAGTACTGTCTTCTTCACAATTAGCTGAATCTGAATGATCATTTAAAAGTCTCATTGTTAAAATTTTAGCAATGATACTATTAAATTCATATAAAGAGGTATTTATTTTATTTAAGATTCTCGAAATCGAAAAATCTCGAAAAATTTTTGAGTATCGCCAATTCGCAAAAACAATATTGTCTTTTATTTTTACATTATTATTTTTTTCAAAAAATTTTAAATTTTCTTTCATTATCAAGTAAACAATTTTCTATCAAATAAAATATTTTCAAACAAAACGTTATCATACAATGAAACTAATTGCAATGCTGTATTATTAAAAAAACTGATATGCATATGAATATGATATTGATGATGAATAATAATAAAGTTAAAAGCAAAAAAATATCAATTAACTAATAATTTTACCTCTTTTCACCAAATTTATATTTTTTTTTTTGTTTTTGTTTTGTTAAAAATTATATTTACGTATATTGAGGGAGGAGTGCATTATCTCGTTAATAGAACTCTTTGGTTAAGTTAAGAAAAATATAAAAGAAGAATAAAGAAGAGCAGATAAAAGTAAAATGAATAAAACAAAAAAAATTGAGAATCGCAAAAACAAAATTCTCTTTCTTAAATAAATTATCAACTTATATGGATTGGTGGAGCTATGCTTCTTGAATTTTTTCTGAAATTTTAAAATAAAATCGTACATATTCCTTGTATGGACTTTACGCCTCTGTAGTCTGTATATAAGTTCTCTGTGGTTAAACATAAAATTTTACTAAAAAAAATTAGAAAATTGAGGTATCAAAGGTTGTATATTGAAATGATTTTCGTCTTGCCTTAAAAATAGAGTGTCAAATATTTCGTTAAAATTTGAAATATAAACGATAATCTAGATTTTATAACTATAGATGTGTCACAAGGCTGTGTGTTAGGGTCAATTCTTTTTCTTGTATAAATTTTTTGTTCAAACTTCCTTTTAAGGGGCGCAACTTACAGCTTTTACTAACTATATTGGTTTTGATTATGTCACAGATATATACTCGTATTTTTGATCTCAGTTATAATATAGACATACTTAGAAAATTGTTGGACCAGAATGAACTTATTGTTTATTAGTAATAAAACAAAGGTTATGTTTTATAACCTAAAATTAAAGGTCAGCATTAAGTAAATATTGTGTAAAGCTGTTAACATTTTTAATAAATCCTGTTTGTTTGTCAAATGTAAAGCAGTTTCTTTGTCAAATGTAAACAAAAGTTCTGTTTTTAGTTGAATGTAGTCCTAGCTATTAATTTGTATTATTGAGGAAGTGTATTAATTTAAATATTTAGGTGTTAACTTAGACTTCCAGTTTAATATTCAAAACTATTGTAAGTCTTACTCTGATAGTAATTTATGAATTGAAAAAACTATATTACAAACTATATAAAAACAATATAAGTGTTAGTTGCTAGGTTGTTAGTTGTTGCGGTAGTTTTACATATAATAAACTACACCTTATAACTATTGTTCAGAAACGTATAACTCATATTTTGTATAATGACAATTGACTTAAAAGCGCTTGTATTGTTACAAAGTACTAAAAATATTTATTTATCAGATCCGGTTATCTCAATTTTAGAAATCTAGACCAATACCAATACAATATACGCAATAACAAACAATACAATGTGTGGCTTGTATACCCATGACAGGAACTACTGTATATCAGGATGGTATGCTTCTTACATTGAATGTATTGCAGAGAAATTAACTATTCCATTTAAAAACAGAGAGGATTTTGAAGTTTATTGTTTTTTTAAATTTGAAGTATTTTCTAGAAAATATCAAAATTTCACATTTCAACTCGAAATTTTAATTATCATTTTCATTAAATATACGGTGACATCGTAAATGTATTAAAATAAAACTTCAAACTGGTACATTGAAAATAAAACTAAGTTGTCAATTTTAACCGTAAAATAAGTTGGCAACATTGTGTACTGAGAGCTTTCTGAGACATTGTTAATTCATTTGTGATCAAACAAAATGAACAGATAGAAAAAGTGATTATTATCCTTGACATCGTAAATCGCTCAACACAAAGTTGAATACAACGTCCACAAGATCTTAAATGTCTGCAAAGACTCACAAAAGCTTGAGACATTGTCTACATGATCACAATTGTTGTTAACGATGTCTCCGCGACCGGTTTGACAGGTATTTGGGTTTAAAAAATTTTTTAAAAACCCAATGTTTTACAGTGTTAATAAAAACTGTTTGTTCATTTTGCTTGATCACAAATGAATTCAAACACAATGTCTCAGAAAGCTCTCATTAAACAATGTTGCTTATTTATGGATATCTTTATGGGTAATTGTAACTTATTTTATGGATAAAATTGACAACTTGATAAAATTGACTAGTTTTTTTTACTTGTATCAGATTGAAGTTTATTTTTAAGAAATATACTACCACTGTAACACTGTACAACATTGGGTTTTTAAAAATTTTTGTAAGCCCAAATACCTGTCAAACCGGTCGTGGAGACATCGTCAACAACAATAGCGATCATTTAGACAATGTATGAAGCTTTTGTGAGCTTTTGTAGACATTTAAGATCATGTGGACGTTGTATTCAACTTTGTGTTGAGCCATTTACGATGTCAAGGATAATAATCCCTTTTTTCTAGCATTTTTTACAGACGGCCATGTTAGCATTTATGAAAAAGAAAACAATTTCATTTATTTTTCTTGATAGCTGTCTTTTTTTGAAGAAGCTTTTAAAAAACGTGATAAAAATTGCATAAAAAAAAGATTTTAAAATCGAGTTTAATATATTAATTTTCGTTCTCAAAATCTAAATGTACTATTAAAATAAAATTTAGAATTTATATTTTATTTTTCCAAAAAAAAGAAGGTTGAACCGGTATTTTTGAGTGCTAATTTATTCAAAACAAAATAAATGCAACCAAAGTTCGAAAGCTGTTTTATTGTATACAGTATGTAAGAAAAAAATGGTCATCTTTTGCTTACTATTCGTTCAAGTCAGAAAGATATGATTGCATTTTAGAAGTGATAGTAGAAGACTACTTAGTGAAGGAAAAAAATAAAAGATAAGTTGCAGAAGAAATAGTAGGTATATATTTGATTAATTTGGAATTTTATTTTTCATACTTCTTTCTGGTACACTATTATAGCTTTCACTCCCTCAGCATACCGTACTGATATATTCTAGTTCCTGGTATACCACAAAACCACAATTTAGAGCTATTACTTTGCGTAATTTTTATTTTATATTTTTATGTTGTTTGTTATATATATATAATGTAATAAGTTGCTACATAACATAAGGAAATTCAGATCTCTAAATGTTTTTTTTACAAAATTAGTGGTCATGTAAAATGTCATGGCTATTAAGTTTAAAATATTCTAATGTTTAGCATCCCTTTTTGATCTACCAAGTCTTCAATTCCTGATATAATACTTCATTTAGTTAGATATTTTGCTCTTTTCTTCTTGATTTGCCTTTACTTTTCTTATTTACCAAGCTTAGATTAAATTGTTTTTTTTTTTCAATATAAATTTAATAAAAAAAATTTGTTGTAACATTTAAATTAATTTTTAATGTACATAGTTGTATTTACCCCACATAATAAATGATAGATTTTTATATGTAAGTAAATTAAAATTTTAAAAAAATTAAAAAGATCAATTGATTCTATTTGTTAAATTAAATAAAGAGTATTCGTATATTTTTCTCGTTTATTAAGAGATTTCGAAATTTATTGATATGTATTTTTTTTCTAAAGAGTAAACTAAAAAATAAATAAATAAATTAAAAAAAATGAACTACAATCAATTTTTTTAACTTTATAATATTTACCACAAACAATAGTGTTATTCACAGCTTGAATAAAAATAATACTGAAATCTTAATAAAAATATACCAAATTTTTTTTTTAAATATTTGTAAGGAAATAAAAAACCACAAAAAATTTTGCACATTTTATTTTTATTATTTTTAAATAAAAATTCTATATAATTTATCTATTACATATAACAATCAAAATATTATTTGATTTTTAAAGTACATAAAGCAAGAAAATACTTTTTTATGGTCATAAAATAATAAGTAAAAAAAAATTTTTTTTTATAAGTACATCAATTAACGTTTAATTTTTTTTATTTTTGTTTTTTAAGTAAACTTATTTCTTTTTGTTCCTGTGAATTTATGATATATTGTACTATGTATTTGTGGTTGAGTTTTAGATCAAAATTAAATAAAAAGATTGTTTAAAAAACATATGTACATAAATAGTGCAAAATATGAAATTTTATAAAATGCTTATAAGACAAAAAAACATGCTTCATTAAATTGAAATATAAAATTTTTGTTTTAAGGACCCCAAAAAAAAAACAAAATATGTAAAATTTCACAGGGATTGTCAATGAGTAATAGATGCTCTCTACATTAAAAAGTTGTTATGTAAATTTAAAATAATAATTTTAATAATATTAATAATATAATATTGAATTAATCATCATTTAAAATTATGATCAATCATAAACACTAGTTAGAGGGAGCTTTTGGTTTTATTATAAATTAATTTTTAATACTTCTAAAGAAATGATTTAACAATTTGAAACAAATTTTTATAAATAATTTTTATTATTAAAATCTGCTTCTAAAAATCACAGTACTTAATAAAAAAAAAAGATTAAAAAAAAACTTTATTGTTCTAAGAGAAAATTTGTTTTGTGCTTACAATGTCTGTTTATTTTTTGATTTATTTTATTTTATTTTAATAATGTGCATGTTTATTATCTTCTTTCTTATTATGATTTTTATGTGCTATTATTAAAGGTGGCAAATTATCTCTAAGTTGTTTTAATCTTTTACTTTTTTCTAATTTTTTATTACCACTCATATGATGATTATGATGATGATGATTATTTAACTTTTCTTTTGATCCAGCTTTACTTTGAACTCTTTTTAATCCAGCTGTTGAACCATCTGTATTACAATCTTCCAAATTATGTGTACTATGAGCTAATGTTTTTTTAAAATATCTTGGCATTGAATAATCAACAATTTGACTATCAGCTCTCTCTTTATTAACAGTTTGTAATTTATACAAACTCATTGTTTCTTTATATTTTTCAACTGTTGGTGTATCTTCATAATTTTTGGGTAAATGTGCAAATGAAATTGATGGTACTTCTGGTGTCATACTTAATTGACCATATAATTGACCAGAACCGGTTATTGAAAATATATCAGTTTCACTAGAAACACTATGTACTGGCATTCTAATATGTGGCATACTATGTACTGTTCTTAATGGTCTATGTTCCATTAAACCTCTTTTACCAGTTAAACCGCCAACATAACTATTATTATCACCACCAATTTTAAATTTTGGACGTAATATTACTTCATCATCAATTTGATTAATATCACCAGATGTACTACTAACGCCACCTATCTCTAATGTATCATTTGAACTTTTATTAGATGATTCATCTTTTATTAATTGATTTATTGAATTAATACTTAAATTTTGATTTTCATCATTATTAGTACTATTATATGATTCAAAAACAGCATCATCAATTTCATCTTCATCTTTTTCTGGTATTATTGGATATTTGCCATTAGGTGATTTACTAATTAATTCAATTGGTGAATTATCTGCTATCATAAATTTAGTTTTCTTTTCTATTGTTGAACTATTCAATGTTTCAGTAACAATTCCATCATTTATTGATGATAATGATGATACTGATGTTGAATTTAATGTTAGTGTTTCAGCTGACGTTATTGATGTAATTGATGTTGTTGTTGTTGTTTGTTGTTTAGAAATCGTCTCAGTTATATTTCCTAAAAAAAATTTTTAAAAACCTGCATCAAGTTTTAGAATAAATTTTTGAAAGAAAAAGAATTTAATTTGCAATTTTCTTTTACCTTCTAATTGAAAGATCAATTTCTTTTGTTCACTAGCCATATGTTTTTCTCTAGTTGATATTGGTGAATGTATTGGTGTAATAGCACTTTTTGTATTTACTCTAGATAATTTTTGGGAATCTTGAAACATTTGTGAGTTATTGAATACTGCTAGAATTTCAGGTGCTAAAATTGGTACACTAGTTTGAATTTCTCTACGGTAATCTTCTTCGTGGATTTTAGCATGACTGAATAATTAAGAAAATACGTTTTTTTTTTTTTAAATACAAATTCAAAATCATTGACGAGATATTCAAAATTGTTAAAAAAAATAAAAAAAAAACACATCTAAACCTAAAAAAATTAAACTTAATTAGTTATCTTTAAAAAACGAAGGTAGGCTCAATCTATGAAAAATATTTTTAAATAATTATAAAATTGAAAATTAAATAAAAAAATATTGTTAAACGCACCATGGTACATAAGAAATAGCAATATTAGTGAAAAAAAATAAAATTTTTAACTTCTGCAATAAAACGACGGAAAATTTATACTTCGTCCACATCATGCGTTCAATCTATACAACTATCTAATAAACAAAATAATTTAAAATAAAAATTTTCTTATGATAAATCAATCATATTAAAACAACAAATACAGCCAGTCAAGGAAGTTCATCGACTTACTTTAAAATCAAAATAAATATTTGTTAAATAAACTATGAAAAAAATGCAGGTAATCAAAACATAATATTTATCTTGATAATTACCTTTAAAAAAAAAAAAAAAACAAGATACCAAAATCCTTAATTCTTGGAAAATAAACAAAAAAATCAAATAAAATAAAAACAAGAAGAGAACCCTTAAATTTTTTATGTTAAAAATAAATAAATAAAAACTGCTGTTACTGCATTTCGTGCATTGAAACTGACATCGTATACCAAAAAAAAAAAGAAGAATAATGTAAAAAAACATCATACCTGAAAATCGAAGATTCATTTTTTTTCATTGGTTGTGACCGTATTGGTAACTGATTATTGTTATCTTGTCCATTGGGTATAATTTTAATATTATTTCTCGTAACAAATTCGTCTTCATCAGGATTGTATTCAGCTAAAAGAATAATAATAATAATAATAATAATAATAATAATAATAAAATAATAATAATAATAATAATAATATTTTTAACAAGGAAATTATTGAAATCCCGAAATGCGATGTTGATCAATTTATAGGTTTTTTCGACAAGCTATATTGGATTGGACCGTATATTTTGTAAGATTTTTATAGAATAATTTCTTAAGGTTTAGTTCAATTCATCAAAAATTTTTTGGAAAAGTTATTTCATTTATGGTTGCGCTAACGACTAAGCGCCTTTCATTTTGTGTTTCATGTTGTGGCTATGGTACACTTTGCAACTGGACACTTAACAATAGGACATTTAGCAAAATGGACAATTAACATTTGGACATTTGGCAACTTTAATTTGGTATATTCTGAAAAAAGCGTATAAACCTGATTTTAAGTCCTCCTAAGTACACATAAATTATATACAATTTCTGGAAAAAGGGAATACCCTTATTTGAAATCTCAACTCTCTAAGATCTCTTTCAGAATTAAGAATTTTGCAATTACACTTGTATAAATATTCTGGAAAAAGGGAATATCCTATAATATTTTGATAGACTTATTTTGAATCCAACTCTTAAGCTCCTTCTAATTATATTTCAACAATAAAACACTCAAACACTTTTCGCCTCAAACCACCGCTAAACATGTTATTATTGAAACTCTTGCATTTTTTAGGTGCATATTCCGTGAATGATAAACTGACTTGTGTAACTAGCTGTAAAATATACAACTGTAATAAAAATATGGAAAAAAAATTAGAAGATAGAAATTTCACATTTGACAACAAATTCAACATAGAAATTTGACATTTTTTTATTTAAGAACTGGTTTTTCAACATTATTTTTTCCAACATTTTTCCATCTATTCGACATTTTTATTTTGACAATTTTTTTTCAACATATTTTTTTTGAGAAATTGGATCAATTCAGAATAATTTTATACAGTTGTAAACTTGTAAATCTCATTAAATAAGTGTTATGGAATTTATAAATATAAAAAACAAGTACGTTTTTTTACGATAGAGCATTTTTGAAATTCAAAAATTTTTAATTAGAAAAATTTTGTTAAATCCCGGCTTTTCAACTACAATCATGATCAGATGAATCACTTAATATGCATTATTACCTAAATTTTTCACTTATTTTAATTAAATTTAATTGTTTTTCTTTACAACATATTCATGCTTTTTTACTTAGATCTAAAATACTTTATTTTCGATGTTAATTCATTATTATTATTCTATCTATTTGATTTTTGGCAAATTTTATTTTGTCGCTACACTCGCTACTGCATGCTTTTTGCACACAGTGTTTTAACTTTTATTTTTATTCTAGCTTAATTTAATATATCAAATCTTTATTACTTTTAGTTTTGTAGAAAATTTTTTTCTTTCTTAATATTATATATATTGTTCTGTAATATTTTGATCTAAAATTTTATTTTTGTTTTTTTTTATTTTACTTTTATAATTTTTTTGTTTTTTTTTTATCTGTATTATTGATAATAATTTATTTAAATCTGTTAATATAGTATAATGTACAATTTTTGTTTTCTTTTCGCCTTTTAAATTTTGTTTTTAAATTTCTTTTTAATTAAAATATGATTTGTTTTACATCGGTATATCACCAAACTTTTCTATCTATAAAAAATATATTAAATTATATTAATTATGAAAAAATTAAATAAAAATAAAAATGAATGAATGAAAAAATATGAAAAAAAATATATACATATATCATGGATGTGCATGATAGAAAAATTATATTAGCAGTTTTTATAAATTTTCAGAGAACTTTTGAGACAGTTGATCGCCATATTTTGCTAGAAAAACTAAAATGCTATGGTGTCAGAGACATTGAACATAAATGGTTTTATTCGTATTTAAGCAATAGAAGACAACGAACAAAAGTTGGTAATGCTATATCGGCCCCAATTGAAGTAAAGTTAGGGCACGCAAGGCAGTATTTTGTGTGTACTATTGTTCTTAATTTTTGTAAATGATATGTCTAAAGTTTTTCAAAAGTCCAAGTTAGTTTTGTTTGCGGATGATGCTCTGTTATATGTATCTGGTAATAATATAAATGAATGTAGCAATGTAATAAATGATGAACTGAATAAACTTTGTTGTTGGTTAAAGCAAAACAAACTTAAATTACATACCAAAAAAACTAAATTTATGAAAATCAATTGTAACGAAAGTGTTGAAATCAAAATGGATAATATAATGATTGAAGAAGTGAATGAAATGAAGTATTTAGGAATAATCTTGGATAATAAAATGAATTTTAAGAATCACATAAACTATTTAGAAAAAAAAAATTGCCAAGAAGATATACTTCTTTTCTAAAATCAGGTGTAGAATGTCGTATATGAATGGTATAAAAAATTTTAACGTTTGTGTTGATAAAGCCGCATTTTGAATATTGTTCAACTATTATATTTATGTCATCACAAGAAGATATAAGCAGATTACAGAAACTACAGAATCGTGCACTGAGAATAATTTTAAAGCTAAACAGATATACTGCAATAAGTTTTATGCATGAAACCCTGGTTTGGATGTCGGTGTATCAAAGAATTTGTATGAATGTACTAATTATTGTTTTCAAAATGAAGAATAACTTATATCCTGAATACCTGTGCAATAGATTGGTGTATAATGGGGACATTCATAATTATAATTTAAGAAATATATTTAATTTTAGACTTAATTAGTTTAGAAATGAAAAAACCAAGAATATGTTACTATATAAAGGATTAAATTTGTATAATAATTTACCAAATGAATAAAAATTTTAAAACAATTTGAATATCTTTAAAAAAACTGTTATTAATTATGTTAAAAATAATTTTTAAAAAAACAATATAGAATTTTATAAATTAGTTGCTAAGAATAGTAAAATTATACTAAATAAAGAATCAATAAAATATATACATATATATTTTAAATCAATGTACATATACATAAAGTTATATTGTTGTTGATTTAAAATTTAAATGCACTTATACTTCGATTTACGACATTTCGTTTTAATCTGTTTCAATATAACGATCTTAAATTTTTATTTTCAAAATTTTTTGAATTACATTTATTGTTTTAACGTTATTTAAAAACAAAATATACATATATAAAAAAAGCTAAGTAAATTATATTATTTTACGATATCAATCATTTTAAATTTCCCTAATTTTATTTCCTTTCTTAATTTTTTTATAACATTAATTTTTTTTTTTAAATTGTTATTTGTCTTTTTAGTTAAACAATTTTAGTTCTTGATTTTCCCTATTTTTTTGTTTTGTTTTTGCCAACGTTGTAAGATACATACTATGTCTTTATATTAACCATCTTTATCTAATGTTTCGATTTGAATACTATTTTTGTGAAACCAATTAGTGACGTAAATTGGGGTAGTGGTTATTTTAAATTATTATCTATTTACAATTACATGCAATTTAGATTATACCACTTACCCGTACATTAATTTCAACAGTTTTCATTGAAATGCAGAACAATAATAAATCATAAGTATACAATATTTTTGTTGTCATCATAAATTTTTTTTTTATCTTTGTTTTATGTAGATTAAAAGAGACATGGTCGTAAAAAGAACATCTGGTGGAGAGCCATAACACAAGAGCTAGAAAAAACTAACATAACGTGGTAACAAGACCAAACAGTTGCTACTAATCGAGTACGATAAAAGTATCAAGTGCCTTAAGCTAAAAGGTAGATTAAACCGCTAATATTTTCGATTCAAAATAATGATCTAAAATAGTCGCCGAAAAATTAGTTTATGGGAAAGGCGAAAGAAATGGAAAGAAAAGTTGTTAGACATGCAGATTCATGTAGAATAGTTGCTATAGAAGAAAATTAACAAATAAATAAATACTAAAAAAACATTACACATTCTACTTTAGTTCAAAAATTTCACTACCGCACTTAATGTACGGCAAAATTAATCCTCTTATGGTAGCAAGGGACCAGCTTTTTGAATTTTTAAATTTTCTCAAAGCTAATGAACACAAAATATAACACAAATAATAACGATTAATATAACCAAAAATCTGACTAATGAACTTGAAATCAACAAACTTTAATATTTTTTTTTATTTTTTAATTAAATTTAAATCAAAATTGTATCTCTAATAATTAAAATCTTATCATATTTAAACAGCCTTGCAATTTCTATTTATTTTATCAGTTGTTTATTTATCAATTCAAAATTAGTTTTAATGGCAGTTAAAAGGTTTTCATATTCCACATGTAAAACACATTATTATTATTATTTATTTATTTATTTATATTCTTACCAATTGATTTATCAAAACAAAATTTTTCCTCAATACAATTCCAATAGAGGTTTTCTAAACAACTGAAATAAAAACAAAATTACGTTATTGATCTTTAAATTTAAATTTAAATTAAATGTTTTAAATTTATTTTGAAAAAAAATTATCTGAAATTTCGTAATTTGAAATTTACCTTTGACAACAGCGACACATTTTTACAATCCTCTATTCATTCAGTTTAAGCGAAACATAAAGTTGAAACAATAATGCTGTTACTGGTAAAAAATAAAACAAAAAAAAAATTGTTTTTTTTTTTGTTTTTTTTTTTTGGAGCTTACTGATAATTTAAAAAAATCAAAAATTAAAAAGTTTTGGTTTGATTATTTTACAACGAAAAATTCTCTCAGAATTAAAACGATCGTGAGTTATTTCTGAAATGATAAGAAAATATACTTTGAATGTTAGTTAATGTTAATACAATATATTGAGATAGGGTGTTAAATAAGTAGTATTAGAAAATAAATTTATTAGAAATTATGTAAAATATTAATTCACTATTTAAGTATACACGGTTTATGATCTCATTTTTCAAAATTTCGTCTTATTTATTTATTTATTCAGTGGGTCTGTAGATAAATCTCTAGTGGGTCAGCCTCAGGTTTTCCCTTTCGGAACGTGGGCCTATTTAACAAAAAACAAAAAAAAAATTTATTACACTTCAATTTAGATTATTATCTAACCTCTATGTATTCAAAATTAACAAAAAATAATTTAATTTAATAACAACTAGAACTACAAAAATAATAATATTAAAATTAGTAAAGAATCAAAAAATAAAAACAATTTTAGTATTTTCAGTCTTATTATCTTACTTATGTAGGTACTACAAAATAAGAAAATATATTTATTTCATGACTTATACTAATATTTACAAAAAACATAGAAATTTTAAATTTGTATTTATTTCTTTTTACAGGCTTCCTTCTAACTGTGTAGTGTGAAAAGAAGACGAAAATGATAATGGACGAAAACTTTTTCTCAAAAAATGCGACATATGAGAATGTAATAACTGGAGTAATAACTCAACACCATTTATAAAAATTTACCATAATTTTATAAGCCAGAGGGGGGAAAGGCTGACTTTCGCATAGCTGCGTAAATCAATTCAAAACGTTTTTAAGCATTATAATTGCATTCTATGTTCATCAACTACAAGAAAACCTTTATATGGGAAAGGTTACCGGAAAAAATATACCGCAAACATTGAAAACATTCAAAATCCTGTACAAAAATTCCGTAACAGTAGTGCTACAGCGAATAATTAAAAAAAAAATACTGGTGTCAAATAGAAGTACCATGTCATCACATTACATCTAAAATAATAAATATTTTTCATCTAGAATTATAAATTGTTTTAACTAGAATACAATAAATAAATATCACATTTGGATAACTATAAGTTATAATCAGAGTGTGAACTTTGTTCAGTTTATTTTTATTAATATTCTTTTTAGAAATATAACTAAAGTAAAAATATTTTCTAATTCAATCTATTTATTCAATGAAAATGGCAAACCATTTTGTTGAAATAAACTAATTTAATGAGTATTTGCATCTAATAAGTATAGATATGTATACATACTGTGATAATTAATTCTATTTATTTTTAAAATAAGTTTTTTTTTATAATTTGAATGCAAAGTAAACAAATTTTATTATTTCTAATTATTATTTAAAAAGTCAGTTTCTCTATTACTAAAACAAAGCTTGATTATATAATTTAAATTCATAATTGCAAAAACTCTATACATATACTATTTTTTTTGTAGCTTTTTAATATTGCTATTAATATTTAATTTATTGAATATAGTTAACTTTTAATTAATATTTATTACCATATATGATCAATTATTTACATTCGAAGTTATTAACATTTCAATAATCTTTTTGCAGATCATCTACAGACTGCAATTGAACAAATTAATTAAATTTTTTATTAATTTGTAAAAATTACTAATAAAGCTTTAAAATGTAGGGTTTTCCAATAGGAATGCCAAAATTCTGATTATCTTAATGTTTTCCTTTTTTATTTGCATTATTTTTGTTTGGTATTTCATCATGAAAGATCGAACACTCTCATCTAATATATTAATACGCTTTAAATGTAAAATTTTCCACATCGCTGAATCAAAGCTTTTTCAAAATGTTACCGCAAAACATTACCGATTAAGAAATAAAACAAATTAAAAACTACTAATTTTTGTGTGTATCTTTCAAATAAATGATTAATATAAAAACATATCCAAGTTCTAAGCCGATATCTAATATAATAGGAAAACTATATAATTAATGTAAGAATCAAATAAGATCATCTGAATAATAGCAAAACATCATAAAATCCATAAAATATGAAGCTTTTCAAATTAAAAGCATTTTTTAAAGTCATCAAAACAATTAAAATTACCCAAAAAATAAAATACCTATTAAAAATTTTTAAATTTCCCTGGTTCGCATCTTTAAAATAACCACAATGTTTTTTTTAGACTTTTGACAGTAACTTAGGTAGAATCACCTTTTCGTGCTTAATTAAGTACGGTAATGCATTACATAATTTATATTACAATATCTACAATATTTCGAATATTTATTTAACAAATTACTGGTTCTACTCATTAGATGTGGAAAACTACTGCTATTGTCAGGAACTAAGCCTTCTTAAATAGAATAGTTTAATTTTATTTAATTTGTTACCAGATTATACTCTCAATTATTTTTTGTCATTTATTATATATCAATGACAAAGGGTACTAGACCAGGTCGAAAAACCAATAAAGCATTTTTTTTGCGTCATCGGGCATCGAACCTGGGACTTTTTGGTTAAAAGACAGGTGCTCTACCTGCTGCGCCACGCAGCGAGTTTAGGGGTAATCCTTCTTATAGGAAAAAGACCAGAAGCAAATATATAGAAATAGAAAACTATTTTCTTGAGTTAAATATTTAAATAATGTGGAAAGAAATATTTTTTGAATGCTCAATCAGTGAATGTTAACCGGCCGTTAATATCTAGTTTTTATATTAATTTTATATTTTATTTATTAGTAAAAGAATGAGAAAAATACTATACATTTACCAATAATAGTCGTTGTTTTTCTGTTGATGTTGAACCAAGCTCGGGCAACCATATGTATATTAAAAGACTCTTTAAGAACGTTTGATAATATTTGAAAGCTCACTATTTAAAAAGCTATAACTATACTATTACTCTCTCTTTATAAGCGAGTATATCATCAGCAAATACGAAAAGGTTATTTTTCATGCCTTTAATCATGTCTGATGCGTAAATTGAGAAAAGAATTTGTGCATTTTTTATGGTAACTTGTTGAAATCCATTTTTAAATTTCCTGAACCCAATTTTCTATGATTTTTTTTTTGTTTTTAAGCATATTCCATAAGATTTTTATGATATGAATTGGAAATTTGTAATTTAATTTTACAAATAAACCTCGAAAGTTGATTTAAAATCTACTAGTGGGGCACCTACTGTTTTTTTCCATTAAATGTCCACAATACATCGGATAATAGTTTGTTGATTGCATGATATAATAAATAGGTTTTTCTGAAACCAAACTGATAGACTCAAGATTAAAAAATTTAATTTATCAACAACAAACAATAATTTAACATTTTTATACATTCACTAAAAAACGAAATATCACTATTCTTATAAAAATTATTTCTCAAAAATCTTGTTAAAATATTTTTTTGTTTAAATTTACTGAATCTGTTTTTGATAACTTTTGAAATAATAACTAGTTTTCTTACATTTACGACAAATAGAAACATTATATGAAAAACCCGTATTTTTAACAATTAATTAGTTTGTTTTAATTTTAAATTAAATTTCATCATATCAATTAAATTTAGAATTTTTAATTGTGCTAATATTTTTTTTTCCATTTGAAATTCTCATTTTTCTCACCTTTATATTCAAATAAATTTTATATTTTATTTTTGTTTTAAATTAATTTCTCAGACTTTGAATTTGTTTATGATTTTAAAAAAAAATATTTATAAGAAGAAACCATATATAAAAAAATATGTGAATTATATATTAGAATCTTATTTTAAGTTTATGCTTAAGTTTATTAATGTCAAAATATTACACTTATATACTTAATTTGATAATTTGTACATAGTTTTGATTTAATTAAATCTATTCAACATATTTACATTAAGTATTCTTAATTGTTATTTTTTTTAGTTAATATTAATATTTATTTATACATATTAAGACAAAATTTACAAAAAGACAGAATTGAACGAAGATTATATATAATTTATTTCGAGAATAAAAAAGCTTTTACTACTACTGACTAATAGAGCCGGAAGTTTGCCTTCGATATCGATGGTTTTTATAAATAATAAAAACAAATTCTGGCTTTCATCATAAAATAATGTATGAAAGCACAATTTTTTTTAATTACTCATATACTGATGTTGATGTAGTCCTAGTTTATGAAAATGGTTGATTTTCATATTAAGATTCCATATATTAATTTGATGTTTGATTTAATTTATCATTTTATTATACATTTAATATATAAATACGCCGATAATGTCTGTAAATCTTTTCACCTCGGAACTCAAAAATTTAAATGTGAAGCTTTTTTTAAATAATGACCGATTAAGAAAAAAAAAATTAGAAAGTACTAATTTTTGTGCCCATATTTCAAATAAATAATTTATAGAAAAACATATCCAAGTTCTAAACCCATATAGGAAAACTGTGTATTTAATACAAGAACCAAATAACAAAACATTATAATTATGTACATATCAATAAAATATGAAGTATTTTTAAAGTCATCAAAACAAATAAAATTAACGAAAAAATAAATCACATATTAAAAATGTTTATATTTGTGACTCCACGGAGGGAGTCAACAACAACAACAAGAGTTTATAGAAAAAGAAAATGTAATATGTAACGAAAATGTTATGCTTAAATTGGACGATATGATAACAAAAAGTAATTGTTTTGCGGAAATAGAATACTTTGTTTTGAGTTGAATATTAAAATATGAAGAGGAAAGAAATATTTGTTTAATGTTGGACCGACTTAAAAAAGCTAGTAATACATATAATCATTAGAATTGTGGTAATCTTTAACAAAAGTGGTACTCAAATGAATGTGTGCTTTTTCTGTCTTGTGTGTTGATTGTTAGCGAATATCGTATTATTTTCATATGTGTTCAGTGTTCGGCATGTAAACATTCAAATGAAGACTTGTTAAAGAAAATTATATATTTTTTAACTAATTTTGTGTTTAACTTACTATTATCCAGAGTTATTACAATATACCTATATGTTTCAATTTTTAATTACTTCTAGTATTCGTCCATCCCTCGAAATTTGACGAAGTTTGACAAAAAATCATACTCAATTTTTTTTTAAATTTATTCTAAAAAATATGTATATGCAATAGCCCTTGATTGGTGTTAGTGTTTGTTTTTATTTGATTTTAATTTATATGTGCATTTTCAATTTACAAAACTAACGGCTTATTTAAAAAGTATATGGTTCACTTAATTGATCATTCATTGGTGCTTATTACACACCAATGAATGATCAATACATTGTTCGTATATTGTTGAGAAATTATTGATGGTGGTTCTATTCTCATCAATAATTCAATCACCTGACCCATCAATAATCTTATCAATAATTTCATTTAAAATGGCATTTTGGGGAAAGTTCAGATAACGTTATAATATTGATTTATAAAAAGAACAATTTTTATATTAATTTTAATAATCATAGCAATTATTGTAATTAAACAATTGATATATTTTAATAAAAAGTGCAAAAAAATAATTTGTTGCTTTTTACACACAACATTAACTTTATATTTAAATTGAAGTCAAAAGCATTCCTCCAGAAATTATATTTTCAATATTCATATATGTTTCGAAATTAAGTATATATTCAGAACACTTCAACAATATGTCATTGCGAAATTTCAAAATATGGATAAAAAAGTAGCTTAGTGCATTATTGATGTATAAGCGCTCATCAGTGTTATTGTCCATATATTGTCAATATATGGACACGTATATTGATGAAAACATTGATGTGTAAGAGGCAGTTAACACTAAAAATTAGATTTAAAAAAAAAAAATTGTTAAGAAAACGAATAAAACAGGGGGGCAGCACGAAACTTGTTACAAACATTCGTAATTTTTTTTTTGTTTCAATCCCAAAGTAGCGTTTCAAAGTAGATGCTGCCAGAAATTTTTTGTGACGCTGGTGTTTTGTTACAAAAAAAAATGCATGTTCATGAAAGTTTTAGAATTTCAATAACACCCTGTGTGTCAAATTAAGTTATTTTTATATATGTGTGTATTAAAACAGTGGTGACTTTGAGTTGATTTTCAAACAAATTAATATCAAAAATAGTCTTTTTTGTATATATATAATTTATATAAGCTTAAGTTCGCCTCTTTCTTTTATAAACAAAATTATTATATTTTTGTTTTTAAATTTTAACTAATTACTTAGCAAATGTTTTGTTGCGCATTTTATTTCTCTCATAATAGTAAAAAAAAAAAAAATAAGAAAATTTCTTATCAAAAATAATATCGAATGTTATCAATATCAAATATTGAAAATTTGATTATGAAGTTGTGCCTACAGTGTACACGTACAGTTATAACACAGTTGTACAGTTGTTATTGTACACGTATTTCACAATTTATTTGAATGTAAAGATAGAAAAAAATTCTGTTTTTTGTTTTTTTTTGTTTGAATTATAAAAGAAAGTAGGAAACTCATTAGATTTTAATTTATATCATACAGTTTTCATTTCAGAAAGCTTTTAACTTTATAGAAAAATATTTTCCATATAAAAAGTATTCCTTTTATATTTTATTTTATTTCACTATCTTGATCTACAAATTAATTTATTTTAATTAAATTTTGATGAAAGTGACAGGTCTTTGGTAATGAACAAATCGTGGTATTCACAAATTGTGGACTTATGGTATTAAATCGGCATCACTGTTTATCTTTTCTTTGTGTGATCACTCATTACAGTTAAAGTCTAAACTTTTTTTTACCCAAGATCAAGCTCGTTGACATTTCTTGTCATGGAAAAATAATCGGAACCGGTTCTTTTTGTCGAAAAAGAAATGTTGAAAAAAATATCGAAAAAAATATGTTTTAAAAAAAATGTAGAATAAGATGTCCAAAAAAAAAATTTTGAGATAAAAAATGTTCAAGAACCGGTTCTTGAAATCAAAAATGTCGAATTTCAATGTTGAAAAAAAAGTTTTCCACATTTTTTTTAAAATAGTATATTTTAGAGCTTTACACAAACCAGCTTTTGTCATTCAATAGATACCTAAAAATATAATTGTTTCAATAATATGTTTAGCGTGGGGCGGCAACCCCCACAAATGATTTTTTGTTGGAATGTATATATGTAATAAAAAGAATTAGATGGAGTTCCAGAGTTGAATTCAATATATGCCAATCAAAATATTACTTCTTCCAATATTTATACAAGTGAATATAAAATATTCTAAATGACTAAATTAGGAGACTTTACAGTTGGATTGAAAATAATTGTATTCCCGTTTTCCAGAAAATGTGTATGTAATACATATGCAAGATCTTCAATGAGGAGGGATTTTTTTATAGTTGGTTATAAAATCAAGGTTATTCGCCTTTAACAGAATATTTATATACATATGCTTGTTTATATACTGTATTCTGAATTAATGGGGATTTTAGAATTGGATTTAAAATCAGGGTTATACGCATTTTCCAGAAAACATATTTATATATATATGTATATGTATGTGAGATTTTGAGTTAGGAGGGATTTTAGAGTTGGATTAAAAATCAGCGTTATACGCTTTCTAAAATATACAAAATTAAAGTTGCCAAATGTTAAATGTCCATTTTGCTAAGGTCTTTTTGTTAAGTGTCCATTTTGCTAAATGTTCTTTTGTTGCACAATTTCCAAGTGACAACAAAAGAACATTCACCAAAAAACAACCTGGAAAACTTTATTGCAAATTATTACTTAAAAATCCTCATATTACTTAAAAATTATTTCGATTATGAAATAGATCAGTCATACTAATTTTGCAGATGATACGGTGGAATTAGAAATTGGTAAAAGTATATGTGAATGAGTATACCAATAACAGAAAATGCAAACATAGTATAAGGTGGAAAATTACTTAAATTAAACGAAGCAACAGTCCATATACGTTAATAACTGGCAAAAAATAGAAACATCCATTCAAGTTGCAATAAACGTCATATCGTAAGGAAAGTTTTGTAAAATATTTTACTATGCCGCTTGATGCAAAGGTCAGATGAAAAAAATATGTTAAGAAAAAAAAAATAATTAGAATTGAAATACAATTTTAATGACTAATTGTGCAAACATCTTCGCTTTCAACATAAAATAACAAAATTTTAATCTACAATCAAATATTACGGTATTAGGTACCGTAATTTAAAACTTTATATTTAAACTATCCAAACGTTTCAAAACAAAATATTGCAAAATATTGTCAATGTTCCCGGACTTATTCGGAATGTTAATCTTTATAAAGAAAGATCTCAAGATTTCTGTCATAAAAAATCCAGTTAAAAAAATCAACTGAATGTGACAAAAGTAGTTTTTTTCAATATGTTTATGTATGTAGAAGTTTTACACTTAGCTGACAGTCAAAATTTTGCTAGACGACTTAAACGAACGAGACCGTTGGAATTGTGTTAGGCTAAGATTTGTTATGTCTCAAGAATTTCTAATTAGATCTTGTTTGATCAAAAATATCTGGCATTATATTAATAATCACTCTTCAAGCCTACTTTTAATTTTAAAAATAGGATACAAGTTTTCAGTACGTACGTAAGTCTTCACAGTTTTTTACTCCATTCTCTCCCAAAAAATAGACCGGCAGTTAAGGGCTCTTTTGATGGTTTCTTCTATCTGACAGAAAACATTTATAGGATCTAGATGAGATCCCAAAATATATACTGTATAGTATCGTTTAAGAAACTCGAACCGAAGTTGTAATTTGTACTTTGAACGGAAAATTCTAATTTTTAAGCTTTAAAAGATGTTTAGATGGCAGAAAAAGTATGTCGAATGACAAAATATATCTGAAAGGTGTTTACATAATTATATGTATTTAGCTTTTACTAGCAAAATTTGTCTTTAACAGATTTTATTAACAGAAAAAAGAAAACTTAAAAAGCTTAACTAATCCATTGGTGCAAAAAAAAAATTTTTTTTTCAAATAGGAAAAAAGTTTTTAAATTGAAAAAAAACTCGTAAATGGTTGTATGAATTAAGTACGAATGAAAGATGTTTGAAAAAATTAAATTACACATAAGTGAAACTAATTTCAAAATATTTTT
This sequence comes from Argyra leucocephala, assembly GCA_963942445.1. Lineage (NCBI taxonomy): Eukaryota > Metazoa > Arthropoda > Insecta > Diptera > Dolichopodidae > Argyra > Argyra leucocephala. Next base: position 91,288,336 of record OZ012680.1, read on the forward strand.
CTTGAAATTTATATTTATAAAAAGGAAAGCCCGTTTGTTTGGTTGTTTGCTTGCTTGTTCAATATGCACGTTCACAGCTTTAAAGATAGACATTTAAATTTTACAGTTATTTCTGACTAAACTTACAGTTATTTCTGACTAAACTTACAGTTATTTCTGATTAAATGACAGGTTCAGTTACTTGCCATACAACTCCCAGCACCCATCAGGTAAAACCAGTGGTTTTATAGACCTTGATAATTAAGTACTTTCTTTTAATACACATAAACATTTTTTCTATCATTTTCCAGAATTCTGATGGATATTGATAGTTGCCATATAACTTGTACCATCCACCACTCACCAGAAATATTTCAAAAACAAAAGATATTACAAACCTGAAAATGGGTACTTAGGTATGACTATGACAAAAGCAAACAAATACGTTTTTTACCTAAAAGCTCTGTTTGTTCAAATATTGCCATGTGATATTCAAAGGACCGAAAGCTGATGAAATTCGAGTATATGTATTAAAATTGAAGCTTTAACGTCATATGCAAACAAGAGCTTGTAGTGAAAGTAATTCTTATACATATATTAGGTTTAGGTTAGTTAAGAATTTACTGTACATAGCTTGATTTTATTACATTAATTGAATTTTTTAACATTTCTCCCTCAAAAGCCCAAAACTAAGAGGGAGTTCCAATTGTGTTTCTACAAAATTTTAACATACAGCCACAACTATTAATACAATATACCAAATAAATACACTTAATAATAAAAGAATAAATACAAAAATATTGCATCCTTATTAGTTATTGAATCACAAATTCAAACCCAATACAGATTTTGAATTGGTGTTCTGTGTTTAAATATCTGTTGCAAAAGTTTTTTTAATATTTTTCAGAAACCATTTTTTTAAATTCGATTAATGAACAAAACTTTATACTTATATTTTATACATTTGTCTTGGACCCGGACAACGTTGGGTGACTTAGTTTTGCTAGTACATATTTAAATAAAATGATAACAATATTGTTTTTAGTTGTACATCTTTTTTTGATTTTTTTTTTTAATAATTATAATCTTGTTTATTTTTGATAATCAGATTTGAAGTGAAAGAAGATATGCCCAGGATCTGGATGCAATACGTAGATTGCATTATCGCAGTAGCAGAAAAAACTAAAATGAACATTTCACTTATTCAGTTCAATAATATCCACAACAACGTTCACAAATAGCAGAAAATGGTGAAATACAGTTTCTAGATATCAAATTAATTAGAAGGGAAAGTAAAATAAAATTTTATATCAATAGAAAAAGCAAACACGACAACTAAAAGAATTATCACTTTCAAGATTACTTATATACTGTGGACAAAAGATGGAAGCATAATGATTAATAAATTGCTAAAATGCTAACTACTACACATTTGCCAGAACTTCAAAAAGAAAAAGAGTATATATTGAGGACACAACAGAAATAAATGGATTTTCGAAAGAAAGCATACGGAATATAATAAAGAAGAAGATCTATCGGAGTGAAATGGAAAATCTCTAAATTTAATTTAAACAAAATTAGACAATTGAAAAGCCAAAACGACTTTGTGTAAAACTCAAACACAAAAAAAATCAATAATATATTTAAGAAATACAACTCAAATGTGGTCACTAGTAACAGAAACCTCAAATTGTGTAATTTGTTAGGATCTGCCAAAGATAAGAAAAGTATAGAAGAAATAAGTTGCATATATAAAATATCATGCAAGATTGACAATTAAAAACTTACATAGGACAATTCAAGACATTAATTACGGTTAGATTCCAGGAACATATTATATAAGGGAAGCAGAAATGACTAGGGAAAAAATTATACAAGTTTCAGCTTTATATAGTTAAAGAGCGACAATATATAAATAAAAATAATTTAAAGTTATTAAAAGAGGTAATAGTATATTAGACATGCGTATGATGACTTAATAATGATGTAAATACAGTAGCTTCTTCTCACCATTATTTAGATTAATTTAAAATTAAAATATTAGCACAAAGATTATTACATAATTAATTATAGACTAGTTTAAATTAAATAAATATAAATATATATAAAAAACTGTTAATTAGGTAAAAAAATTAAGAATTTTTGATTGAACACAAAATAAACTAGGCTTCAAACCATAAATATAAGTATTTATTGTAAACATTTTAATTGCTCGCACGGATGAAGGAAGTATGGTTGCTTCCGAAATATCGATATATATTTGTACTATAAAAATAATTTATTAGTGAAAGGAAAATCTACTTTTAATTGATAAATAAATTATTTTGTTTTTTTATTTATTATTTTTAATAATAATTTTGGTGTCAACATGTTTTGCCTTTAAATTGAAGCATTTTATAGATGATAATTAAATTATCATAAAATTATATTTGAATGCAGTAAGACGAAACAAAATCAAAAAATAAATCAGACAAAATCTAAAGTGAAGGAAAAATTCTAAAAATACAATTTGAAAAAAAAACACTTATTATCGAAGTTATATGTATTTACAATCTGGAATAGGACAAAAATAAAATAGTTTAATTTCTAGATTTTGCAATATTTTCGAAAAAAATAGGATTACAAATTTGTAATTGCTTTTTCAAAACATTTTACAAATAATAAATTAAAAAATTTTGCTCGATTTTTCTAACTCACAGATGTATGAATAACATTGTGTAATAAGTTAAAAAATCAACCAGAATAAAAATCGGGATTTGTAAAGGTAGTCTAACACTATAAATATCTATTGAGGGATTCAAGTAGGGTTATGATTAATGAAACATTCCTAAAAATAATTATTGTTTTGTTATTATAAAAATTTTAATAAAATTTCTAAATATTTTTTTCCTTTTCCAGAAGTTTTGTGTTTGTGTGCAGAAGAGCTGGGGCGCAATTATAAATATTTCACTTGAAATTAAATTTTTTTTTCTAATTTTCGCACTCTTTTCATTTCAAATTTAAGTCCTAATAATTTAAAAAAATTTATAAAAATGTTAATAATTTATTTCGTTGTTTTAAATTTACGATTTCGAACTTATTTTATTCGGACATAATTGAAACTAAAACTGAAGTGCATATTGCTTATATAGAAAAGATTAAATGAAGTTTAAATGAATTTAACTTTCGTCGTGACTAAGTGACAACGTGAATAAATTAATTTTCTATTTTTATAATTGAACAATTTTTTTTTTTACATTAACCAAAGAAAATTTTTAATTGAAAATTTAAAAAATTGCCGGTTAACTTTTTGCATTATAAAAATTTTTAGCGTCAAATTAATCTATCTAAAAAAGAAATTAAAATAATTGAGATAATTTAAATTTTTTATTAACTATTTTGGTGATTTGTAGCTGACTTACGACACATAATAATTATTTACCCATCCCCACTTCTACCATTATCATTATAAGAATATCATGAATACGGTTATACGGAATTAAAAGACTGAGTTTTATGTTGAACGAAGATATTAGGAAGTATTTACTATAATATATTAAAGATATGGTATATTTGACATATAGTGATGGGCTATGGCTTTTTCTTCGAAATGTCATGAAATAACATTAAAGTTGCTAGCTCAATCCATCAAGGTAATTAATAAAAAATAGAAATATGAGTAATTTTTTTTGAGATAAGTAACAAAGTAAGTAAAAAAGTTTTTTAAAAAATTTCATGGTTTTATATCAAAATTTTAAGTTTGATATTTACTCATTTGGTTCTAAAAAATATTAAGAAAGCATTGCTACAGTTTACATATCATCGAAGCTTTAGTCGCTAGACATTATGTTTCCAATCCGATTTTCTTTTAACCTCAAACTGTAGTTCAGGTTAAATTTATTTTAAATTTCTCTATTATAATAAATATAGACCCCTGTTTAGAATTTTTTTTCTCCGAAAATACTACAAGGAATCATCCCTCAAAGAATTTTTACCTCGGAGCGTACCATACTGTATGTAAATTAAAATACTTTAGTTAGTCCTTACTTTAGTTAGTACTTACTTCAGTTAGTCCTTACTTTAATTATTAGATAGTACTGCTACTGATGTTTTATTTTTATTCATTTCTCTTTCTTCTTATGTACAAAAAACACTTAAAATATATTATGTTATTTCTTACTAGCATACCCGGTGAACGATGTTCCACCTTAATGGAAATGAGATTTGTAAAAGTTTTGTGGAACTTTATATATAAATTTATTGAAATGAAAGAATAAATGCAGAATTAAAAGGAAGAAATTATTACATTTATTTATTCAAAAATATATTATTGTGTTGTACGTGATAAAGAAAGTGAATTTTAATATTTTTGTTTTTATTTTATCATTTCAAAAATCTACCAAATTATGAAAAAAATTATTTTGTTTAATTTACTTTTTCATGTACAAAATTTATAATTCTTACTTTTAACTCGCCCTTTATATACTTTTAATTTAGAGCTTACAAATAACAATTGTATTGGTTGTATAAAAATATTAAATTTTATAAATTAAAACATGAACAAATATGAATAAAAATACAATTTTAAAATTGAAAATGTATAAGGTTCCACATAATCGAAACCATGACGATCGTCAATTGTCGTCAGTTGCATAACCGCAAACGCAAACGTAGACGACATAACCGAATGTAGGGTTTGTTACATGTCGTACCTTCCCTAATATGTATGTATCTTTAATAAAGTATTATAACTAATTGCTTCATATTTACGAAAATAAGTCTTTTTACAATCTACAAAAGAACTAAACAATATTACGTAATTGATGTTAAAGCCAAAAGACTCTGATGTTTAGTGCTTGTAATTGACCATTATTTAAATTGTGGTCAATAAATAATTATAAACCAAATGATTGTTACTAATTAACCAATTTAGAATCTCTGTAATTAAATTTTGACAAACGTAAAAAATTTAGTAAAAAAAAAAATGAATCGCAGATATTTAATATTTTTTAGCAGCACTTCTGCTGCTATATTATCTATATATATTGTAATCGTGTACGTTCACTTCCATGCATCTTAATGTACTGCCTTATACACCAACTTATACATATATAATTTATTGTTGCTTACGCCATCACTTTTATATTGTATTGGGCGAGCTAGCAACATTTTATACATGTTGCATAAACATGCAACTAATATAAACCCTACAGCTCGTCCATCCTGACTCAAATTTTTATTTTATTCTTTCTTTCTTTTAACATAAATTTTCAAAATACATAAGCATATTCTTTCTTTAAACTTTCTTGGTAACTTACATTTTTTGTTACGTACATACATATCTTTCTTTAAACATTCTTCGTAAATTTTAAAATTATATAAACAAACATATTTCTTGTAAACACTGATTTTCTCGAATCAAAGTAAAAATTTGATCTTCCAATTCTTGAACTTTTTGTAATTCAGCACGATAAGCTTTCTTTGTTGAATCCAATTCACGTATAATCTCTTCATTTTCTTCTGATGTAATATGACTTAAATTAAGAGATTCCAATGCATCATTATTTGATTTATTACTAATATCAGTTGAATTCCTATCTTGATGTCCAGGTGATTGAAATGCAAAACTACAATGTTCTGGTTGCGTTGTATTTGGATTAAATCCGTCAACTTCATCATCATCATTATATTCTGATGATGATGTAAATACATTTGGCCGTAATTTAACTTGATTATCGTCATTTTTTTTATTTTTTTCTTCTATTAATTTTTCAACACGTTTACGTTCTGAATGTAATGATTTTCTTAAGTCTTCAATATTTTTGAGCGATTCATCACGTTCTCTTTCTAAGTTTTCATGTGCCTCTGTGAGTGTTTTTTGCTTATTTTGTAATTTAATATTTTCCTTATTTAACTTGTCATTTTTTCTTTCCAAGTCTTGTATTGAGATATCTAATGTCTCATAACAATGCAGTCTAGCATCATTTACTTCCCTCAACGCATTATTCTGCTTCTGAAGATGCTCATTTTCTTGAACTCTATCGTCAATAACACCCTCTAAATATCTAACCCTAGTTTCTAATTCTTTATTCCGTTCTAAAAGTGTTTTACCAAGTTCAGCCGCTAGTTGTAAATCTAACTTTTGATCTTTCACATACAGCCCTACTGATGTTGTGTATTCGGCATTTTGAATTTCATATATATTATTTGTTGTACTTGTTGTTGTACTTATCTTCAAAGGACAATTTTTTATTTGGTGATTTGATTGTCCACATCTATAACACGAACCTTTTTCCCTTTTTGATTCACTACAACTGGTTGCAACATGGCCTTTTTTACCACAATTGTAACAGCTGATGTCATTCCTTTTGTTGAAGTTCAATGGTGTTGATGGTGGTACATATTTTTTATTTAAAAAGTTTTGCTGATTGTGATTTTGATAAGTTCCACTAACATCTTTCATTGTTAATTTGGAACAGACTTGTAAGAGTTGCTGCGGTGACTCAAAATTTTGCATTCTTGCTTGATTTCTTAAATTAAAATTTATGATACCATCAATTATTATATCTACTATCTCATCTCCTGGAACATTCAAACGATTAATTAAACAGATTTTATCTTGATAATAAGACGAAAAAGTTTCTCCAGCTTTCCATATTCTGCTTTCCATTTCCTTCCGAAGTATTAATTTGTTGGGCCTACTATCAAATACAAGCTTAAGTTCGGCCATAAGTTCTTCAAAAGTAAAATTAATATGACTTGCTTTTGAATGAAACCACTTTATTGCTCCTCCTTTCAATTTCGAAACAATAATTAATTTTATTTCTTCATCTTTTAAATTTTGATAAATTTTTTTAACATTATACACTTGACTGTACCACACCATAAAATTTTCATCTCCTTTAAAATCAGAAAGAAGTTCACTAATTTCTTTCAGGTTATAACTCGAATGTTCTTTCTTAACGGACTTTTGCTTACTTTCGAATTCGTTTAATGTTTTCTCTTTCTTCATTAGTTCTAACTCTTTCTTTAATAATTCAATTTCTTTTAACTGCAGGTTTCTTTCTACGGCGGCTGATTCTACGGCTTGCGACTGGCTTACTATTGGCGTGCTTGTTTCAACATGTTTTTTGTTTAAACTTCCATTTACAAGAATTTCATAACTTTCTTCTTCCGAACCTGACAAATTCTTCTGCTGATCAACCTCCTTCAACCGTTTATAAAGCTCTTTACGCGTACCAACACAACTGATGCCTTTTTCCACACATAACTCCATCAACTCTTGCTTTTTATAACTTTTAATGGCGGACATTTTTTATTTTAATAATTTTTTGGATTTGTATCCCACTTCTGATTTTGTAATCGTGTACGTTCACTTCCATGCATCTTAATGTACTGCCTTATACACCAACTTATACATATATAATTTATTGTTGCTTACGCCATCACTTTTATATTGTATTGGGCGAGCTAGCAACATTTTATACATGTTGCATAAACATGCAACTAATATAAACCCTACAATATATTTTTTTATTTCTGTTCAAAAAAATGCAGTTTCAACTATACTATATTAATTTTTTGTTAGAAGTAATTTCATTGGAAGTCATTTTGCAGACCTACATCAAGATTATTTTGCTATCAACTTTCACTTTTATCCTAATTTTTATTTATAACTGTATACATGTAATTATTATTATCGCTTATCAATAATTTAATAAATAATTCAATTAAAATTATAATTCTATCTAAATTTATTATGTACACAATATTTATCGAATTTAATTTATTAATATTAATCTATGATAAAAAAGTCTACATTGAGCTGTCAAACTCCAATTTTTAATTTTTTTTTTCAATTTGACAGCATGAAGGCGTTATTGGATAAAATCAAATCAGTTAAATATAATACAATAATATTGCTTACAAATTTCGTATTCTAATTAGTTAATAAAGTGATTGTGTCTACTAGGAGGTGATAATTTAAATTTTAAATAAAACAGTTTAATAATTATTCAATGGTGAATTCGTATCTCGAAAATAAATCTGCATTTTTAAATGCAACATTTTTACAATTCTGCCTTCAAAACACAGAGTTCTGCACTATTTTTATTTATCAAACGAACACAAAAATTCGTTAATACATTTTTTTTATGTTTCCCACACTGCTTTTTTATTTAGTTAATTTTGTTTTTATTAATAAAAATTTCTGCATCAGATGAAGATGAAGAAGGATCCAAGATCCGAAATTTAATGAAATTTATCCCAGAAATAATTACTGTATTCTTTTACATTTTTAATTAGGTTTTACTTGTAACTTGTCTACTTGAAGTGTTGACATTTGATATTTTCTTAGTTTTTTTTTTAAATTTTTTTTATTATGTTGTCTGATTGTACAGGTCAAAAATGCAGAACCGTCGAAAATTTAAAGTCAGAAAATATTACATTTAAATGCAGAATTTTTAAGAAACAAACACGAATTTTTTTTCAAGTTCAAAATTTTTTCGAGAAATGAATGCAAATAAAAATGCAGAATGTGGTCAACATTTTTTTGAGAAACGAATTCACCATAAGAAGTGTAAAGTTCCTTGTTCTGAATTCCATCGTAGATTTTCTCCAACTAATTGACTACGACGATACGACGTCGACGTTTTGAGTTATTCTGAAATCCGTTGGGGATAAATTTGAATTTGCAACGCTAACTTTTTTTTCGAAATGACGTTTTGAAATTAGAATATTTCCATGTAGTGGTTGTTGTTTTGTAAATAAAACTTGGATAAAAATTTTTTAAAGTAATAAAAACTTACTGAAGAATTATAAATTTTTAAATATTTTCAAATTTATTCGATTAATTTGTTTAAATTTCTAAAGAATATGGAATCTATATCATTTGGGATAGTTACAGAGCGGCAGAGAAAAAAAATAAAACACAATACTTACATTTTTCCAATTTTATTTGAATTACATTTAACTTTTGAAAAATTGTTTTACTAATTTACAAAATAAAAAAAAAACTAAATGGTCCGGTTCTGGGAATTCGAGGAAGTTTTAAATGTCCTTAATAATCATTATGAATTGTTTTCCGTTATTTCAATTTATCGTAAAAACTATATAATTGTTTTTTATGGATTTATCTTAAATAAGAACCTTACGTTATACTTTATTTGAATTAAATCGGGAGAGTTGTTGCGACAATTTGATAAATTAAAATTTTTGTATGTTAATATTACTTATTCACATGGGGTGAAATTTTAAAATGAAATCTCTAATTGACAATTAAAATTTTTTTAAAAAATATATAATTTCGCTACGTCTCCTTTTAAAATATATGTCATTTAAAAGTAAAAGGATCGTAAAATGATTCAGATATTTGTACCGTATTTTTTTCAATTTACAAATTAAATATAATGATTCGAACAAATGAAACTAAACAACGCCCTACTACGAACGAATATATCTGTCGTAGATTTTTGACGTTTTTTCTACTTTTGCTATGTTTTTGGCTAATTGCTATGCTGCAAGACTTTGAAAATTTTTTTGAAATTTCGTAGATGCTCTCCGATTCAGCTCCACATTCCATTGCTAAAATAAGACTGATAATTTTCGTTACGATACTTTCCATGAATTTATTTATTGAATTGTAGTCTGAACTTGGAAAGTTCTGTAATTGTTCGCCGGTTATCAACATTTTTTTCATACCAAAGAAAGAAATGTTAATTCACATTATCTGAGCGATAATAAAAAATGGTAATAGAAAAACGTAATGGAAATCTTAATCCTTTATTAAGAAGGAAAAAGAATGATAGGAGAATTTTGCTAATAAAGCACCTATCAAAAACTTGTAAAATATTTAAAGTTAACTATTATTATTTGTTTGATTTTAATTGTACAAACAAATTTCTCATTAAATCACCATTGGATTGATGGAATTGATGGAATCTAAACTCGTATTGCCTATCTTGAGCAATACCTTGACTATCTAAATAAGATTACCAGCTTTCTGTTTATTAAGACCTCTATCATTTTGCATTTTAAATTTAGATAATAGCTATAAGCTTGAAGTCATTAATAATTAAAAAAATATGTACTTTTTTAGCTATACGTACATATGTAATGTATATATAAGAAAATTATAAATTATAGTTCCACATGAAATACTTGTTTTTTCTTTCAACTTTCAAAATAGAACACTTTAATTACTCTATTTAACAAAAAAAAAAATCAAAACACAAAAAAAAGATAATAATAATAAAAAAAGTAAATATATATTTTATTTGCTTTTTTATTTTACATTTCTATCATAAATATAACATACAGTTGCAAAATAAATATAAAAATAATATTCTGATATAAGAATTGCAAATTTTCGTTGAAACATTTTGATAATGAAATACGTTTTAATTTAATTATCATTGTTCTTGTGTTGACAACGACGACTAATAAATCATATCCCAACACCAGAGAAAAAACAAGAGCAAAACAACAACAAAAATATTTACCTTTATAATAATATATCAGTCAAATAATTGTTAAAAATGAAAATAATAAAGAGAAAATTGTAAATAAAACAGAATAGTTAAAAACAAAAATTTAATATCACAATGATTACCACACTAACAATTAATGATATTTACAACTGACATCATAATAATTCAAAACGTTTTATTAAGTTTAACGTTTTAACAACGAAAAAAAAATCAAATTCAAAACGTTTCTGACAATTTCTAAAAAAAATTAATACATGTATGTATGTATGTATGAAAGAAAAGAGTGTCGCAATAAGTCATAGATATTTGAAAGAGTCGAGAATCTGCTCAGCAATTTTAATCTTGCCTTCTCTACTATAGAAGATTAATTTGGAATCTGCGATTAGAAACCATTACGAAAAGAAGACGATGAGTTTTTCAGATACGTCAAATTAGAACTTTGGAAATTCTAAAATATATGATGGATCAGAAGCCATTCAGTGTCAGTCACGTTTTATCTTTTCAAATGTAAGTATGTTTCAACGAGTGATTTAATAATTAACGTACCGCTAACTTCTGATCACGTATTTTCATCAAAATTTAATTTACATTTTAACCCACCAACAAAAGACACATGTCAACTCTACAAACCACTATTTTATATAGCCGAAATAAAGAGAAAAAAGATGAAACAAAGAATTGCATTTGCGAAATACTTTTCACGTTTGATTTGAAAAAAGTGTTACCTTTCCCAAATATAAGCGCACCAGTAGCTTATTTCTTTTTTTTTATAATCAACCAAAGCGTTAGATTATTACCTTTAGCATACGTGCGGCATAGTTGGGATAGTATAGAATAAAACTCGAAGGACAAGTTTTCTGCCATCTTGGGATTTCCCCATTGTATGGGTGGGAACTTGCAGCTACTCTTGTTTCACGTTGGAATCGTTTAAAAGGAGGAAGTATTGTTTTTCCGCTCAGCATGTGTTCACAACTACGAAGTATCCATAAAACAGAGAAAATGCTCCAACTACACGTTTATGTCCAAGAGAAGTCAAGGATGAAGTCGACTATACAAATAGCACGATTTTAAACGCGGTTTAGGTAATCTAAGGCTATAAGAGAAGCGTTAGCCCAAATGTGTAAATTATATTCCATCTTGGGACGTATAAAAAATTTGTAGATGTTAAAGAGTTCCAATGGTGAAAAGACAACTTTACATTGACTCAGAAATAAATGCAAAGACACCGAATATTCGTTGAGTTTTTCATTACGTTTTTTTTATAGAGGTTAAAAAGGAGAAAAAATTACTTTTAAGGTGAGTAATTATATATTATTAATTGTACCGGCCTTAATTACGAAATTAAACATAATTTATCCAATTTTTTTAAATTGATAATAATCAATGTTTATGTTGTTATCCAGGATTTTTTAAATAAAGTTACTACTGTGCAATTGCACACGGGTCCACTAGTTCAAATAGTATTTTTATATGTCGTACACATTTTATTAACCTTTACTTACTTAAATTATTCTATTCTAGAATAGATTATAATAAATTATATATAGTTTTTATCTAATCATTCTTTTAAAATATACGAAAAGAGATAAAAATATTTTTCAAAATATTTAATTTAATTGAACAGAAGTAATAGAATGTAAGTATGTATTCCTGGAATATGGGGAATTCCTATTAAGAACATATAAAAAAAAATGTTTTATAAATTTTATGTTTAGTTTTCTCATCATTGTGAATTGAAGTTAATGCATATAATTGTTATTGGTTAACGAGTGTTAATTACATTTTTTAATAGCCAAATTATCGATAATCATAACACAATAATATAGTTATATACATATATTTAACTATCAATTTTCCAAATAATTTCAGTTTAAGATTTTTTCAGATCAATGAGTTTCAGCAATACAATTTGGTTTTGTAATGAAGGTACCTATAGTTTTAAATTTATTAAAGTCATATGAGCTATAATTTGTATTTTGTTTTTTCCTATATTTATTTTGTACTAAAACCTTGCCGTCTGCGTTTACATGTTGTCTGCAAAAACAAGGTTTTAATAAATGAGTAGCGGGGGTTTGGGGGCAGCAGCCCCCGACTTTAAGTAATATATTTTTTACTAAAACTGTGTCGTATACGTTTACCTGCCGTCGGCAAAAACAGGGTTCCAATAAATGAGGGGTTTTAAGGTTCCAATAAATGAGGGACTTGGAGGCGGCAGCCCCCTACTATAAAAAGTAGAGATCCGGTGTCCCAAGTATCGAAACCGAAGACCTTGCATTCTTTTCTGTCAACAGTAGAACAACCCTTAAATATGATGAAGAGTATATATAGGTTCGGGGTCCAAGGAATTGGGACCAAAACTCTATATCACATGTTTAAATTGTATTTTTCTGGAAAAATGTTGTTAACTATTATTATAAATAATTTTTAAAAAAATTTCGTATATTCGCGGTTCAAAAGTCAGTATAAAAAACATTTTTTTTTGTTTTTTTTTTGTTCAAGGTCTTTGGTTCCGACTTAAGGGCCGTCGGACCAATCAGAAATTTTTTAAAAATTATTTATAATAATTATTAATAACTTTTTTCCAGAAAAATACAATTTAAACACGTGCTATAGAGTTTCGGCTCCAATTCCATGGACCACGGATCTATTGTTAAAAAATTGAATGACTAGAGGGAGTTTTTCAGAGTGAGTAGTTGAGTACTAGTAGCTGAGTAAAGTTAAAAGGTAAGTTCGGAAAGGACATATTAAAAATAAAAAAAGGCAATGGATATAACCTTTTTCTATGTGCATTCTTTTAATTTAAAAACAGATACTTGTATACAGATATAATTTGACAAACAAGTAGATACAATATCCAAGTGTTCGAACTTTTCAAAATAAGTTTGACGAACACCCCAATGGTTATGGTATATATTTATCTTAGGACTTCAATAATATTTAGATGAAATAATTATTTTTGTACTTGCAGATAAAATATTTGTGGTAAGTTCACCCCTGATGTTAACGTCTAAAATGAAAACTAAATAAACAGTTAAGGGCAAAATAAGTTGATGGAGATTGTGAATAAATATCCTGCATCTCTTTTTAATTCTAATTAGTTAAAAAGAATCCATGGTTTTAATACAAAAGTATCATTGAATATCATTGAATTAATAAGACTGTGCTTTGATCTGGTAGGGTATTTTCGAAAATTTTCACCTTCAAAGACAACACAAATTTACATAATTTGTTAATGAAACATTTCGAATTCAATTGCGTATCGACTCACAAAGAGTGTTCCAAAGCACTGGATTATAGACAGTGTCATCAAATTTTCTACAAATGAAAAGATTTCTGCTTACATTGCCATGAACAATTCTTTATTCAAAAACATTACCTAACATTATTTTTGTTTTTTCATCCCGATTATTCAAAAATGTTGTCAAAGCAATTTTAATGTTAATATTGTCAAGCAATAAAAATTTAAAACATTTCCGAAAAAATTCATCATTATAAAAATTATTTAAGCGTTTAAAATTATATTTTGATAATCAGATAATTTTGAATAAGACTCAATGAAATTAAAAAAAAAAACAAAAAAAAAATTAAAATAAAAGCAAAAATGATTTTTCATTTTCTTTCTGTTTTTGTAATTTAAAAATTCACGCATATACACAACGCATATACATACATATACACAAGCTGGAAACTTTTCATTTGACTTTGCGATCACATTTCGCAGTCAAGGACCGACGGCTGACTATGAAAAAATAAAATTATAAACTTTTGAAGGTTAAAATTGTTGTTTTTGTAATTTTACTTCAAATCGAAAATTTATAAAAAAAAATTGTTGCATAAGTAGTGGCATGCATGTTTTACGAAATTAGTGGTTTAAATTTTAGTGATAATATCGACAATGCAAAATTGTTGCATTACGAGCTTAATCTTTTATATTTGCATGCATTGCAATATTCCCATAATTGTTATTTAGAAATTTTGAGGATATGATCTTTGGACCCCTATACATTAGTATTTTCACTATACCTAGTACATTTTGCTATTCTTTGCTTCACATACATTTCGATCTTCAAGCATAAAAATGTTTTTGATATAAAAGCTTTACTTCAAAAAAATGACAAAATGTTTGGTATTTTTGAACAGTTTTTACTAATCCATATAAAAGAGAAATAAAAATTTTGTTGTACATTAGGTTTATGATGTTTATCGATTGAAAACAAATTTAAAATTAAATTCTCACGCATACATTCGAACATTTCAAGCTCTGACTGTTATTAAAAATCCCAATGTACCAGTGAAACAACAGGCAGTGAAAACACAAATGTAGTACAGAGGCAGATTGCGTTAAACGAATTATAATAGAAGTATTTTAAAATTTAAGGGATAATAATGGTGTTGTTGCCTTAAATACATCACACTTAAAAAGATCTAATTTTTCTTATAGTTCTAATTATAGCTTTTTTATGCTCTTGACAGTAATTTAGGTAGAATCACCTTTTCGCGCTTAATTAAGTACGGTACTGCAAGTTTATACTACAATATCTATAACAGTGGAAGACTACTGCTATTATCAGGAACTAAGCCTTCTTAAATAGAATAGTTCCGTTTTATTAAAGTTGTTACCAAAAAATACAAATAAATAAAATAAATGAATGTATAGTTACCAAGGGTGACTTCCTAAACACAAAGAGCATACGGATCGTAAATCTCTGCTATATTTGTGTAATTAATTGTGTTATACTTGACACATTTGTATACTGTCTTATGCAATTGTTATTACTATGTATACCATACTTGATTTTTTTTTAGATCGTCTATATTTTCACTCGCTGCGTGATAGATACATTAGATTTATTTAACGCGTTTGTTCATGATTCTTTGGTTCTTCGATTCTCCATCAGTTTCCTCTTTTTCGACCGCAAACAGTTTCATTTTGTATTCTGTTTTCTGTCTCTTCAATAGATTTAATTATATGACTTTTCTAATTGCTGTTCTTAGATGACAAAAAAATTAAATTGTAGAACAGATGTTGATATATTCGAAACCGTATTTAATCAATTAACTAATAAATCTAACCTAAAGAACTCTGAATAATTCTTCAAATGGGTTGACCTACCTGGGAATAATAATTTATCTATACATTCCACAGGAGATAAATTTTTAAATCTATAATCCAGAAGCTTGAAAAAAAGAATTTCGACTTTTTGAAAAAAAATCGAAGAAAAAGTTTAAAGAATATTAACGTTCGTTCAGCGACTTAGTGACACATCAACGAAAATGATTCAGTTTTAAAAATTGGGAAAATGAGTTTTATTTCTTGTCAATAAATCAATCACATTTATATTTATAAAATTTCTGTTCGCTAAATGTACATATGTAATTTGGTTGTGAGTGTGACATACTTATGATGTATTAGTTTAAAATTTGGTCGTTGTACAAAATAACATTTTATAATTTACCCGATATGGTTTTATATGATGCAGTAGGGGTTTGGAGTTTGTCAATATACCAGTAAGTATACAACTAATTTAAAATTCAAAATATTTTAAGTTTTCGATATTAATAATTTTTACAATAATTTCCCTCAACTGCAGGTAGAAATGTTAATGAGTACTAATGTGATTAGACTTGACTACATGACAATATGAATATTGATTAGGGACAAAAAAACTAAAAATTATTACGAACTATCTTAGTATTCAACTCGTAATGACTTACAATAACAATGTATATTGTATATACATAGCTCCGTAAATATACATATATAATAAATATATCTAGTCATAAAATTGATTGAAGCTTTTTTATTAGAATCCGATATATTAATTAAATAATTTTTTTTTGTAAATTATTTCAGTTTCTATTTTCATAAGCTATTATAATGAATGGAGTTACAATTCTACATGTTGATACATGTGGGAATAATGTATGTATATATAGATATATTTATTAGTAATGAACATTAAAACAAAGTGTTTTAGACAAATGGTTACTCTGAAAAGTATACATAGATAGAAGAATGTAAGATAAGAAATTTTACAATTCGGGAACTATAGAGCAAGAGGTAAACCAAGATCAAGTCCTAGTCAAGATCCTACTACACTTGATTGGTTACTATTAATTAAATGACAGTGATGGACTAATGCAGTTCTCTCAACGAGATAACGGATTGGTTCAATAAATATACGAACGTATCTATGTCAAATATCAGTTCATAGTGAAATTCCGGGAAAATGTAATACAAACCTATCGCTATCGATCAATTAAGAAGGTATACAACCTTAGAAATTCTTTCTGAAAAAAGTAATCTGGGTACACCGACCGAAGTAGCAGAGAGACTTCTAAGAGAATCTTTTAGGGGGTGAGTAAAAGGATGAAATTGTTGTCTTGCACCTTCTTGCAAGTCTTGGACGAAATCGAGGACAACCGTCGAAAGATTGGATTCAATCAATGGAGGACAGTTGCACAAAATATAGCAGAATGTAAACCAATAGATGATGATGAATTCGGGAACAGATTATTTCCTACCATTTCTCTTCTACTATAGTTGGTCTGTAATCTTAAAATTTAGATAAAATTGGTAGTTTTTATTGAGTGTTGATGCACCATTTCAATTCCATACAAATTCTCTTTTGAATATAATTAAACAAATTAGCGTATTTAGCGTGGTAAACTAATGCAACTTATTAATTCGAAAATATTTTCTATTAATCCAAAATTTCTGTACGTATATACGTTAAGTAAAAAGTTAGGTGCTTCAAATCTAAAAATCAAAATATTGAATTTAAGTATAGAAAAAAATAAAAATTTATAAATATACCCTAGCCTACAGTTTAGGGATTTGTAGTTTTTCTTTTTTCCTTACAACTCCTATAGGGAGCATAGGGCATCCGCTAAGCCTTTCCATCTATCTCTATTTTGCGCTATGGCTTTAATTTGCGACCATGATCTATTTATTTTCCCTATTTCTTTCAATACTGTTCTTTTCCAGCTGTTTCTAGGTCTGCCTAAGCTTCTTCTTCCTTGTGTTTGCCAATCTAGAGCTTCTCTGGCAATCATATTTTCTGGTGGTCTGATTATGTGCCAGGATCTATCTATATTTTTTCCTTCTTATTTGTATTTCGATAGGATCTTCTCCGCACATATTCCAGAGTTGGCTGTTTAGAATCAGAATATGTGGCAGATTATTGTTTGTAAGTCAGCTCATGGTTAGCCAGGTTTCACTTCCATATAACATGACTGATTTTAAACAGGCGTTGAAAATCCTCAACTTTGTATTGTTTTAGATCTGAGAGGATTTCTAGATATTTCTTAGTCAAATACCATTCTAGCCTTGCATAGTCTGTTATCAATATCTTTCATGGTCCCTCATCTGTACCTATGATGCTGCCTAGATAATCGTAACTTTCTACCTCTTCAATGGATGTATTATTTATTTCTAGTCTTCTCTGATTTCTCGTATTAAATCTCATTATTTTTGCTTTCCTAATATTTATTTGCAGACCCACTTCTTTTGCATCTTCTTTCAATCTTTTTAATTTTTCTTTCATGTCATCATAGGTGTGGGTCGTGAAGTCTTCTAATTTGTTTATGGTATTCCAATTAATACCATGTCCAATAATACCTTATTTGCAGGGCTTTCCAATTTGTATCTCTATTCAGTGTCTCGAAAGCTCTGGAGAAGGCAATGTAGAACCAGTAATCGGTAACAAATTTAATAAAATGGAGCTATTCTATTTAAGAAGGCTTAGTTCCTGACAATAGTAGTAGTTTTCCACAGATAATGAGTTGATAAGCCAGTAGTTTGTTAAAATAAATACTCGAATTATTGTAGATATTGTAGTGTAAAATTGCAGTACCGTACTTAATTAAGCACGAAAAGGTGATTCTAGCTAAGTTACTGCCAAGATCGTAAAAACAAAAAAAAAAAAAAAATGAATGTCAGATATAATGGGGAGTTTAATTCATTTAATTGTTCCACTATAATCCTAATTTTGTTAGAATGTTCTGTGCAATCTCTCTTTTCTCTAAATCCTACTTGTTCTTTTCTAATATTGCTTTCTATATATGCTCTTTGATTCTATCATTCTATCATGGAGGATTAATGCTAGTATTTTGTTTACTCTGCATTAAGTATTGTTATTTCGTTGAACTGATTTAGAGTTGTAACCATCTATAATATTTTCAAGTAAATAACTGTCTCTGGACATTTGTATTATTTTTCAACGGATTTACTACACTTCATTGGTTACTTTTGATGGTAAATAATGAATGACAGTAATGGACAATATATGTAGTCCTCTCAATGAGCTAACGGATTGTTTCAATATATGTATCTATGTTAAATATCAGTTCATAGTGAAATTCCGGAAAACTGTAATACATACAGACCTATCGCTATCGATCAATTAAGAAGGTATACAACATTAGAAATTCTTTCTGGAAAAAGTAATCGGGGTGCACCGACCGAAGTAGCGGGAGAGATGAGATGAGTAAAAGAATGAAACTCTTCTTTTGCACCTTCTTGCACCTGCGGCAGCTTATATCATATAAAAGGAAAATTCCATCTAAGAACTTATTTTCTGTAGTCAAAGGTGCTTAAACTGCCCCAAAAAAAAATCAAAATGGTATAATAAGTGGGTTTCTACGAGGAAATATTCCCACATGCTACTACAATGGACCTGACTGGACTAAGTGTGTCGGTGAATACCTGCAGCCATTACCACATCTACCTACCTATATACACTCCATGATTTATATGAAATTTTAAAAACAAATCAACTCTTAATATTAAATTTATTTGCTTTCGAATGGGAAGGGGCTATGAGAGGAGAAGAAGTTCTTAATTGATTAACACCTGTGTATGTTACTAATTTTGTTATGAAATTATTATTATTTTTTTTTTTTACTTAATTAATTTTAGTGTTTTATAATATTTGCACCCCTAGAGGAAGAATACCAAATTTTTTGTATTGGAAAAATGAAAACTGCTGTATTTTGATAAAAACAGCAGTAATTTCACATTTAACTAGGTGACAATTTTTTGTTTAATATTGCTCAAAATAAATTGTAACATTAGTTTCTAAACAATCGCAGATTTTAACTACTACATTTTAAATTAAGATTCTTTGACTTTACTTCTATACCCAATTTTGAAATATCAAGACGCACCAAATCAAAAAAAAATATTTCAAAGATTTCAACATCGTATATATGTTGCAATATATATTTCTTAAAATCTAGTTATTTCAGGCACAAAGGTATAATAAAATATATGAGTATGATACTAACGATTAGTTATTATTCTACTCGTCTAGCTGCATAATTTTGCATCATAAAAATGGTTTATTTACTTCATTAAATTAAATTAAAAAATGATGGTTGGGTTAAAATCCCACATTTGACCATTTATTTTAACATTTATTGTATCAAAATATGAATTTTGATGATGACATTTGCAAATACATTTATTTTGGAGCAAAATCCTACTTTTTCCTATATTATAATAAGTAAATCATAATCATCATAACGAATTTTAGTTTATTTTAAATCATTGATTTAATATTTTGTTTTAAAAATAATAAACTGAATAGTTTTTCCTAAAAAAATCCAGACTGTGATACCTAACCCAGGTATACCGTGTCGTAGCTATACGGATTTAAGTATTTAATTTTAGTTTTTGTCTCATTTAGTTGAAATTTTGAATTTTGTTATTACTTTGTATCTTATTTAATCTTATTTAATATCTACTCTTTTTTAAATAATAATAATGAAATAATTAATAATTAATTTGTATTATAATGAATTTGAATAAAAAAATTTCTTAAAAATACTCAAAAAGTTTCATCATTGGTTTGCAATTAATGGCAACAAAAACCAATATTTTCATACGATTGCAACAACACGATTGCATTTTTAGTTTATGTTTCTTTTTGCTAATATTCTAATTATTCTTAATTTGTCTTTACAAAAACTCAATAACATTACTATTTAACCAAAATAAACGCTAAAAGTAAAAATATATGAACTAAATATCTAAGAAAACATTTTTTCGGTTTTACTCAATTTTAGCATTCCTGTATGTATGTCCGTTTTGACTCTACACTCATATAACTATTTAATCTTTTATTATCACTAAAAATCTTCTTATACAAAAAGTGCATTGGTAAAAGTTACTGTATAACAGCCGCCAATTTATTAAATTATGCTTACTAGAGTGCTAGAGTAGACTAAAATGTATATAAAAAAAATTAGCTTAACTTATTTTTTACAATTTTTTAATTGTAATAGTATTCTTTTGAGGGTGCTATATTATGTATGTGTACATAAGTTTAACTATAATATTATGTGATATGTATTTATAATATAAATATGTCATAACTGAAGGCAATTTTTGAAAGGTCATCAATAAAATAAGCTTTTTTTATATTTAATTTAGTCAGAAAGTAGATAGTCAGTTTAGAATGATTTGATTTAATTAATTTAATTAAATATCAAAATCTAATGAAAATAATAATTATTTACAATCATAATATGGATAATTATAATATAAAATGTCTAAAAAAATAAAATAAACTATAGTTGATATCTATAGACGATATAATACGTATATGTACATAGTTATGATTAGAAAAAAGATATACGTATACCTACATAAAATATATTCAAAAAATTTTAGTTCGATTCTGACTGAGTTCGTAATAAAGTAATATTATATATTACTTTTCATCTCGAATATATGTATTTGAATAATTATTTTTTTAACTGTAATACTTTTATACATATATCTGTATATATTATAATACATTGGTCTTATAAAATATTTCAACTTTTTTATAAAGTTACAAACAATAAAACTAACGCAACTTTTTATGGCAGTAGATGAGATTAACTTTCGGATGGAATTTTCCTAAAATTTTGGACAAAGACACTATTAATGATATATCTACTTAATTAACATCTTAAGAGCTTCCGGTAAGTAGATTTTGGCATTCATGCTGGGTCTCGCAGTAGGTAGAGCGTCTCCCGAATTCGCAAGGTCCCAGGTTCGATTCTCAACGAAGTTAAAATAATGCTTTCCGGATTTTTCGACCTGTTTCAGTAACTTTTGTCATTAAATTTTAAGTTTATTAAACTTTTATCTTAAAATCGTCTAGTTCACGTTTTCAATACTATGCGAAGACGATAATTCGATATAAGAAATTACATTTCTGTGGCAGTGTGGCCCAATAGCGTAAAATTATTGAATGAATACGTATAGTATGCGAATATCATAAGCGAATATGAAATGTATCCGTACTGCGTAACGATTACGAAACACTTACTACAATACATTTCAATATATAAATATATATAAATAATTTTCGCATTATGTATTTCGATGCTATTTTGACAATACAAAGTACGAAATGTGAAGATGCGAAAATAGTTTTGTGAAAGTAGCAATACGCGATTCGACCTAATTGTATGTAATTGTGTATTCTAAATCTCCCATAGACTTGGAATTATAAAAAAAGAGTGAAAAAGCTTTTTGAAAAAAAAAAAAAGGAAAAAAAAAAGCCAAAAACAAGAATCAAAAGAACTGTTTCTCGTTTTAAAACAAAAAATTTTGGCCCCGCAACTAAAAATAAGGATCTCTGCCAATCTAACCTTCATAATATTTATCATATATAACTAAATAATTTTTAATCTTAAATTTAATTCAGTTGGTCTTCATGAAATCAATTACTGTTATATATATTTTCTTTAAAATATATAACTACATATTACTATAATTTAATAGAAGCCCACATTTCGAAATGGAAAAGGACCTATAAGTTGGCGTGCTGATTTATCTGTAGGACCCACTGTTAAAATGAATAAATAAATTTTCGATGAATTTGAATTTGTTAATTTTTAATAATTTGGAAAAAAAACATTTAAATTCAATCAAAAAAAAAATTTAAATTTGATTCACTCATAGATATATAAAATATAGATTGGCAGTTAGAATAAAAATTTTCAACCACTTTTGGTTAGCTGTTTTTGAAAAATCTGAGTTCAAATAATTTAGTTTCTACTGCAAATAATTCCCTCGAAAATAGAAACTTCGCACCAATGTAATATGAAAAGTTTAGAGTAAAAACAAATATAAAATTACAATAATTTCAATAATTGGATTATTTTTAACGTCTCTCATTTTTAAAATCTCAATTAATTTAAAATAATTCTTTTTAAATTTTTTTTTAAAAACATGTATATGTGTATATTCATACAAAATTCACAATAATATATAATTAACAAATCAAAAAGTAAAGTTAAAAAAAGATGCTTTGATACGTATATATATTTATGTTCTTGATCAGAATTATGTAAACAAAATTAATTAAATTGATACATGGATTGATACAGTTTGATGTTAAACTAAATAAAATAACCAAGAGTGGGAAAAATTCTTTTATTTTATCGTATACATTATATATTATTTTATAAAACTAAATTCACATAGATTCTATTATTTATACATTCCTGTGAAATTTTATGTCTACATATATATTGATAATATTAACACATATTAGATGATATGTATACAAATTTATATTATTTATAAGTATTATTATATTATTATTATTATTTAATAATCAATGTATATCTAATCACTTGCATTATATGCATATAAATAATATTTATCATTCCCATCAAATTTTTCCATTTTTCTTGGAAAGCGTTTTTCAATGCTCTAAAAATGCAATAAAATGAAATAAAATGAGTTGCAAATTATCGTATTAGCGTAAATAATATATTTAAAACAGAAAAACTATAAAAAATAAATAGTTAGTAAATATATGTTTAGATAAAATGGTTAAAAAACAAAACTAATTTTAAATTCAATAAGAAAAAATTGAAAATAATCTATTTTACAAAACCATCAAAATATTAACAAAAGGCTGTTAAATTTATAAAATCAAATCAGCTGAGTTGAAATATTGAAAAACATATACTCATTTTTGACTCAATCTGACATTTAATAATTAATATGATAATGTATTAGAGAGAAAGAGAAAGCAATACCAAGCTGCCAATCTATATTTTATATATCTATGGATTCACTAATCAAATATCAATTTTGACAATCATTATTGTGAAAATTTTCATTGAATATTCAATTATTTGTTGAAGATAAAATAAATAAATATAAAATAAATATTAAAGAAAAATAAATAATTAAAAATAAATTATAAATATTAAAAAAATATTGAATTTAAATATAAATAATTAAAAAATAATAAAAACTAAAAAAAAAAAAAATGCTTAATTTAATTGGAGGAGCATCTAAGCAAGGAGTAAGTATGAAATCCTTACTGAATTCAAATATTTATTTATTTCTAATAAAATATTAAAATAATTAAAAATAAAAATAATAATTTCATTTCATTACGGTACAGAAATGATGATAGAAATTTGCAGTATCATCATTTCAATTGTCAACAATTATCATCATATTACAACTATAAAAATGATTGTGTCAATTTGTTTAATGAAGCAATCGATCATTGTTCAGAATTACTTCTTGAACCATCAAAATCAGTTTCTCCGAATCAATTGAATAAAAAAGATTGTTTACATTTGTATTTTGATGTAGCCGAAGACTATCAACAATTAGTGAAAAAAACTTGGTACTGTAATCGTGAAAATTTCGCCTTATTAAATTCTATAAATTTTATTTTGATATTTTCTCTAATATTTCTATTAGCTGTGATTCTTTTATACATTACAATTCCATTAATTTAAAAAAATACATTACAATTCCATTTAAATTTAAAAAGGATGAAATAAAGGAGAAGAATAGAACATTTGAAGAAATTACAGAGAATGAAAACAATGAAAAAGTAGATTTGCGTAAATCATTTTACATTAAAAATCCATTCATAAAACATCGACGTACAAAAACTCTTCACTTAACTAAGGTTTACAAAAAATTATTCGTTCCTAAACGAAATTAAAATTTTAAATTTTATTTAAATTTACAATTTATTTCAATTTTACAATCTTAATTTCGTTACTATTATCACTTACCTTATACAAATCAATTCTAAATAAGTAGTTAAAAAAAAAAATCCATTAAGTAATCGCAGTTATTTAAAATTAATTGAAATCAGTAAAATATGTAAGCTAGGGCAGGCAAATAATAAGAGACAGGTACAAAATTCAAATTCAATTTTTTTTTTTTCTTCTAAACTTCTTTCATTGTGGCATACCATAATATAGAAAAATATCAAATGTTGTAACTGGTCTTACTTCTATTTATGTTATTATTAGCTTACTGATATTATTTTAAAAAAAAATTCATTCGAAATATTCTTTCTATCAAAAAAAAAACAGCCTAAAAAGTGTTTTGCACTTTGGGATTCGGCTAACTGTACTATACTTCTTTCAAGTTTGCGTATACATAGATGTAATTATAGAAAAATTGAATTTAACAATTTTCATTGTCTAAAAATTATTTTGCATGACACCTGGAGTAGAATTTTGTAAGGTGATAATATGTCAAAAAGTAAAAGCGATCAGAAATGTTGCTAAGCATTTTTAGTATTTTGTTAGGTGATCTTTTTTAAAACCAGCAACTTAAAATGTATATTAAAATCCAGGCAAAACATAATAATTATCGTAACAAAAAACAAACAAAAACACAAATAATTTTATGACAAATGTAAAAAGCTGATACGCATGATCTAGATTCTAAAATACCCGGTACATTTGCCATAAAATTATTTGTGTTTTGTTTTTTGTTAGGACAATTATTATATGTTTTGTTTGGATTTTAATATACATTTTAAGTTGTTGCATAATGTTGCCGGTTTTAAAAGAGATCACCTTACAAAATAACAGCTCAGCAATATTTCTGATCGCTTTTACTTTTTGTCACAATCACTGTCAATAATTATCACCTTACAAAATACCACTATTGTATTTTCAAATAGTAAAAATAAACCCAAGAAATGTAGGGAATCTCACAAAATACATTAAATAGAAATACGTCACAATCTAACTGATCTAACACATTCATATATAAGTATATCAATTAATGGGGTTTTCTTCTTCTTTAATTAATTCAGGGACATATATTGAAAATTTATTATGAAAGAGATTCCGATGCACAGTTTTAAATCATTCATTCATAATTTTTGGTTTCGTTTTCTGCCGACTCAATGTTCGTTATCAATGTCAAGGACAATTGGCTTTTCCCTATTTTTCTGCTTTTCTAAGCTACCCATAAGTGTAATCTGTTAGTATTTCTAACCTCTACTATGATACTACATATTACTTGTAAATTATTAGATATTACTTGAAGTTGGACTAGATATTACTTGTAAGTAGGTCTGTGTTCCATATGTATCACGAGGCCTTAACGATTCCCCGTAATATATAATATCTGGTGGAGTTTATATAAAAGCTTCACAACAGATTATAAAGCAAATGCTTCGTTTTATTTACATTGACAAATTTGCGCAACACACCCCCAATCTGATGTCAAAAAAGTCCTCTATATTTTGATATTTTTCGTAAAATTTATAAAAAATAATGACTCGAAAATCAAAATTAATAAATAAATATTAAATCAGAATTAAAATATAAAATAGTGTTATTAATTAAATATTTCAGTTTTGCATAGATATATATAATTATTGTATAACTAACGTAAATATGGAACAGCGAATTTAATCTCCCTGGAAAAGTTTATATTATTTAACTGGGTTGTTGTGCTCAGTCAAATAAATATAATATAACTATATTTTTAAAACTTCTACGGCTCTACGATTATAATTCCACTCAATATCATCAAAATTCGCTTAACAAATTGAATAATTGTTAAGTTTCGTCGATTTGTGAGTAAGTATATGTAACCAAGAAATTGATGTGAAAATTCAATTAACTGTTAAATAATATTTTTAAACAATTTAGAAGTTTATAGAACTAAAAATTGAAAAATTTCTATTTTAAATAAAACAATAAAAATTTAATTATTAAGCCTCGATTTCAAATGTACAGTCATTGATAATGAATTATCGATTCGAATGCATAATTAAGAATACTCATTTCAGTTTCAACAACACAATGGGCAATCAATCTATAACCCATATTCTTGAAGACTCGTCGCGTCAGTGATGGAAAATTCAACCGTTCCCACGTCTAAATAATTCTGTATTTCTAGAAGACTTATTAAAAATATCGTTATGTTGGTAGTCAACATAACGCAATTTTTTACAAATCTCAGAAAAACAAATTTATTTAGACATGGGAGCGGGTCAACTTTTCATCACTGACGTGATAAGTCTACAAGAATATGGGTGAATATATTTCTCATTCCTATCAGTGTCATTAACAAAATATACATTACAAAATACAATTCAATCTGTATAAGTTTAATTATTTTTAAATCACATATTATGTATGTATCATAATAATTTTGACATCTTACTTAAAAATTAATTATAGAAAAAAAATTTAATAAAAAATTTTAAAAAACAAAAAACTTGAAATTTTAACAAAAAACAAAAATCGATTACTGTCAAAATATACAAGTGCCACAAAACCACGAACTTTATATCGACGCGAAAAGATTACCTATGTGTATATGTATATTTTCGAGGAATACCAAATAGGGGTCTTTTATGTATTTTATGTATACATACAACATATAATGAACTATATGCAACATAGACACGTCATGCATCACTTAAAAAATATATAAGCCTTCTCTTAAGACACAATAGTACGAGCTAACTCTGCTTATTGCCTATAGAGGAATAGTTTTTTTTAACACAAGCTTTTTGAATATTTGATTCGGATGTACTAATTAAGATTCAATGTACAACTTCGTCGGCTAAAATATTTCATTAAATTGCATGCTAACAAATTGATTCAAAATACATTTATTTTTAATTTTGTTTATATATATTTTTTTTTGAGATTTTTATTATTATAATTATAATTAATATTGTCCCGTTACTCGAAATTCGAAGAAATTTTATAAAAAATCGTACTCAATTTCATTATGAATTGTTTTCCATTCATTTCTAGTTATTCTTCTATATAATTTTTTTAATAGATTTATCTAAGACAACAACCGGATACGTAATAATTTATTTAAAAAAAAAATTTAAATTCTGGTGAGGAAAAGAAGAAAATTAGTACTTGGGTGAGTTGCCACAATATGTTCCCGATTTAAATTTAATTTTTTTTTAAACTAATTATTACGTATGAGGTTCTTATCGTCGTTCTTATCATTTAAAATAAATCAATAAAAACAATTAACTATATAGGCCCAAATGACAAATGTCATATCATTTAAATGATTTTTTGAGATATCGATACAGTCGGAAAAATAAAACAAAATTTGAAATTTAAATGAGATGACCTTTTTTTTTAAACCGACAACACTTTTTGCTTTGACGTGTTTTGGGTTATAATTAATAAAGAAAAAAATTTTATTGCGAAGAAAAAAGTGAAGTAAAAGAAGATTGTCCAAAAACCAAAATGTCAATAATGTTCATTACGTATCAAGATAATATAAAAAAATTTTTTTTGTTTTCAAGGTCGTTTGGTCGCGACTTTCGGACTGTCGGACTAATCCGAATTTTTTTTTATTTTTTTTTTTCCATTTTTTAAATTTTAACAACAAAATTTTACAAAGAAATAGTTAAGGCGTCATTTAACATAAAGAGTATATTCACAAAACACGATTATCGAAATTAGCTTGTTTTAATTTTTTATGATTTCTGTCATTTTTTACGACTATTGAAATCGTAAAATATGTTTTTCATAAAAAATGACAGGGAAATGACTATCGAAATATGGGCCATTGCCATCCACGATAAATTGAAATGATGGATAACAATTCATAATGAAATTGAGTACGATTTTTTATCAAAACTTCCTCGAATTTCGAACAGCATGTGAAATCAGGTTGGTACTTATTGTTTTTTTTTACAAAATATTAAATATCACTATTTTTAATTATAATTATTTTTTAATTTGGTTTTAATAGAAATTGATGTTGTTTTTCTATTTTTACTTTGTTACAAGCAAGCAGACAGTAATTGGAAAATCTAATATAATTCATCTTTTTACTAAAAATTATATTATTATTTATTAATTAAATAATGGTAATTATTTTGTAATACTAACCATGATGATTGATAGATAAAATTGAATAATTTGATAACATTTGTTATTATTAATGCATTAATAATAATATTTTTTATATTTCATCAGAACTAAAAATTTCATTAGAATTTTTAGAACGGTGTAATCTTTTATGAAGATACGGTTTAGAACTATATAGGGTGTTACTTAAAATACACACAACGTTATTGTAAGATTATTTCAATTCAAATTGTTAAGATATAAATTTAAATAAATTTATCATGTTATGTGAGAAATGATCAGATAACAACAAGGAAGCAATATGTCAAAGAAGTAAAAATTATTTTCACATACTCTAATATACCAGTCAAACGAGTAGCATTGCAATTATGTACTTATTACAAAAACAGAAGTATATCCATCAATAGATTTATTCAATGTTCATAAAGTCAAATATAACTACTTAATATCCTAATGATATTAGCAATAACCTATAAGTTATTAGAAATATTACAAAATTTTTAAGTTAGAAGGATGTAAATATTCGTAAACACATGACAAAAAAGATTTTGTCACAATTGTATTCTAGTAATTGTTGCAATTATTTTGATTTTTATATTTTTGACATTTGTTGCAATAACCAATTATTTGTATTAAAATTTACAAACTTTATTTTGTATTTTATATTTCGTTTTATATAATCGAGATCCAGATCATTTTCCAATTTTAACATAAAAATAGATTTCATGCATCTGAAATGCAAGTTTAGAACATGCAAATGATGTGCAGATGAGATTTTCTATTAGATAATTTTTGTCTCACTAAATAATCGATTACATTGTAAAGGTAATCATCTAAGATTCAAATTCAAAATTACATAATTTAAATTAATATACTCTCTATTAGATTAGGCTGTAAATGTATTTTATCTTGATAGATGTTTCCGATTATACCTACAGTACATACATACTCTTTGTTCGTTTTATTCTATCTAAAAAAATTCTCACAATTAAAATAAATAAATATCCTAATATATTTATACTTACATAATAAAAAATATATACAAATATACTGTATATGTACACAACATATTTAGAAATGTAATTACAAATTCAAATTAAGCAGAAAAAGTTGCTAATTACTAAGCGATCACGTTACAATATGCATACAACTACCTATATCTAGAATGTATTTACCAAATAGTATAGATGCAATTTAATTGTGCATCAATAGAGAGCAAATTAGCACTATACAAGCTTTTACTATTCATATTTTAAAACGTTTTATATTACTTTCGTGCAAGAAATTAAATAATACTTAAATTTTTTTATATTTTATTTTTCGCCACCACATCAAAGATTAATTACTATATGTATTAGAAAATAATTTTAATAAGCTTCACGAAATTTACAGAATAAGATATTTTAATGTTTTTCTAATATATAAAACACGTATTCTAAGTTTTCCAAATTCAATAAAATTTTGTTTATTAACCGAATTTAAAAAAAATGGTTTGTGAAAAATATTGGATAGAATAGGATAGAATTGTAACTCTTTTTTCTCGCCTTATGGCCCATGGATGGGGTTACAATAGGACAATGATGATAATTGCAGCTAAAATTTTTAGTTCTGGCTGGCAAAGAGAAAGGTCCAAAGCCATTTCCAGGTCTGTAACACCTTTTTTCATAAATTTCTGATGGCTGTTAGTAGTTGTTTGACAGCTACTCGGACCAATTCAAATTTTTCAAAACGATAAAATACGTTGAATTGGTTGAACCTTAAACGTTTAATGACACCAGTAAATATTTAAGAAATTACTTTGGGCCATTTTTATTAAATAAACAATTCTGAACATATTTGAATTTGTCGTTTTACAAAATATTTAATAAAATACACAAAAATAGATTAGTGGTGCGTTGGTCATCGATTAGTCAAGTTAATCTCAATTTCTTGTTTATATTATTAAGAAAGTGTAAAATTTTTTTTTATAGTTTCAAAATTAAATTAAGTGATATTTTAAAAGTATATCGTTTATGTAAATAAAACTATTTTTAATTAATTTTTTGTTTCAATATAAAAAATAAAAGTGATTTTAATGTAAGAGAAGCAATTTTTATAAATATGGCGGTAATTGGATACTTATACTACTTTTGTTAAGTTCTTCAATCGCCATAGTTTTTTTTTAAGTTAATTTTATTACATTTTCCTCAATTTGAAATAAGTAAACTCTATTGACAAAATATATTTTAAGAATTGAAAATCAATAATCACCGCAATTTATTATTAAGTATGATAGATAAAGCTATCTTATTCTTGATAAAAACTAGCTGGCGGTAAAAGTAGATGAAAAAATAGACAATGTTTATGTAGTTTTTTTAATATATTTTTGCCCTAAATTTCTTTTTTTATTTAAAATTAGTTAAATTATTATCAAAATTTGATATATTATTATTCTTATCCTTTTAAATTAATTAATCTAAATGTAATCAACTTATATTCTGAAACAGATGGTAATAGGGGCCCCCATAACATCTTTTTTTCTTTTTTTTTTGTGTAATAAAAAAATGTCTGTGAAAAAGTGTCGATACACAAAAGAAGCTCTTAACAAGGTCCTTGAGGCTGTAAAGCAGGAAGTAATGTCAGTAATGTCTGTTAAGAGTGTAACAAAGGAAAAACATCTTCTTAAAAAAATTAATTTAGATGAATATTTGCCAACCCCATTTAAAACATCGCTTTTTTGGCCTGAGCCAATTAAAAAAGGTTTAAAAATAAAACCAAAAAAAAAGATGAGACCATCTGTGGCTACATTTAAAGAATGTCTAAACTCTCTTCGAAAATAAGATTATGAAAAAACTGTAAAAGAAAAGCAGATGATAGCAAAACGTATTTTTAAAAAAAAATATTAAATTTGTCAAAGCCGAAACTTCAAGCCATTCAACATTAATACCGGAGAATATGTAATTGTGAATCCCAGCATGAAGGTGGATTATATCCAGGTTTAGTCCTTGAAAACATTCACAAAAATTTAGAATTCAATGTTAAAACTATGTCGATGGTATGTTCATACTGGAGGTGGCCTGATCTTTACCCTTTGATAGAAACTATCAAAATTGCTCCACCGTGGTATAAATTTCGTCATGGAAATCGAAATATTAAAAATTGATAAGCAATATTGAATTTTTAAAACTAGATTTTTATTTATAACAATAAGTAACTAGTTATTATTTGTTGAGACTTATGCAAAGCCAAAGAATGGACATTAACTTTGTTAAATTATTTGTTATTTTTGAATGAATTTGTGTTTTCTTAAATTTAGTGTTTGCTTCTATTATTTATTGAATACTTAGTTATTAAAAAAATATTTAAAAAATGAATTTATAAAGATAAATAAAATTAAAAAATAAAATTTTCAATAAAAGTAACTACTTCAAGTACGCAATTAATTCTATTTTTTATTTAAAATTGTTATAACTTGTCAGTATGGTGGTGATTGAATCTAATAATTTTACCTTTTGGCGATAATTGGATTTGTCAAAATTTTGTATGGCGGTAATAAGTAGGTGGTCAGACTTTAAATTTTTATTTTAGATTTACTTAAGTATGTCTTAATAATTTATTTTCAATTAATTTTAATTAATTTTTAAATGATAGAATTTTATCTATATTTTTATATAATTTTAAAATAAATTAATTTCTAACGATACTTTTCAAATTACATATCGCTTTATTTGCAAGATAGCTGCTAAACTGGCTGTAGATGGTTCCATTCAATCAATGGTTCTACACATTCAATTTTTGGAATATTAGTGATGGGTGCGAGGGGGTAGAGTTGTACGGCAGTTACCCAAATCTGTCTGGTAAGGTACTGCTTTAGTTATCTTGTTCGATCATCATAAAATAAAATTTCAGAACTTTATATTTATCGAACAAAAAAATAAACAAACTTTTCCCTTTATAAGTATAAATAATTGTGAATGGATTTGGTAAAAGATACAGAGTGTTCTAGCGTGCTAAAACAATTATCTATCCTTTATTTTCAGATTGCGAGGTGTCGCTTTCCACGATTCAAATTTAATTGCTATGGATTTGATATATGTACATAAAATGACGTATTTTCAATTGATAGTGCGAATTTATAGTGAATGTTTATGAGCTACATGTAACTGTAATATTTTGAATTGTATCATTTTTAAATGATAGCAGCATAAAGTTTCAAAAGAAATAAGTAAGTGTTCAGTTATACTGGTATCTAAAAACGACTTTGCAGTTGTATATACATTTTTAATTTGAAACAAACATCTATATACTTTAAGAAAGGGAGGTGAACAATATCTCCAAAATATTATTATAAAAGACACATACCATACCTGCACTTTTATATATTATTACAAATAATTATTATAAAAATGCAAGTATGTGAAAAAATACCCTGCAAGCAGGATGCGGAAGGGAGATTTATTTTCACTGCAAGTTTTTTAAATTTCGAAATGGGTTTAGTCAAAATACTTTGTTTAATAAAAGACTTTGTTTCAATAAAAATGTTTCTTAAATCGTACCTAAATAAAAAGCTTAAGTAAAATTCAGAATCTGTATATTGTTTTTAATCAGCATTGAGTACACAGTAATTGAGTTATCCTATATTCTTTATATTTCGTTTATTTCGTTTATTTCGTAAAAGTTATACTTAAGGTCATTGCAACAACTTTTTTTTCTAGTATTGGCCATGTCCTTGTATCACGAGTTAATTAAAAGGCACAAGAAAAACAAAACTATTTTTTTGTGTTTTTGAAACTACTTTCATATAATTATAGAACTATTTAGGTCAGCGAAAAGAAAATGTTAAAAACTAACTGGTTCTGATTCTTGTTTTAATCTCAAAGATTTTGATTTGGTATAACTATATATACTTAATTTATTAATAAATTAAAAAATTATATATATATAATAAAAATTTAAGGATTATAACGTATTCGTTTGTTTTGAAAGTGAGATGAGGTTCATAAAACATATATATATATATATATATAAATATGCACGAAAACAAACGAACTTTTGACTTATATACATTCTATAATGCAGCTTTCTAGCGAGCAAGAGCAAAAGTAAAAAAAATTGTTACAATTTTTAAAAATTTAAAATAGTTTTTCAAAAATCGAAAAATTTCTTTGCGCAAATCTAAAATTTTAAATAAAACTATACAAAATGACAAACCGATTCATAATGTTAGGTAGATAGGTTTGAATGTTTTTTCGACTTAGGTCAAAGAGGTCCATTGTGATATCATAGAAACTCGATTCTTCACACCGATTTGAGCTTTTTACAAATTGATAAAGGCACTGCATATATAGCTACAAGTTCACTCAGGTATACTCAGGAGCATGAAAGATAACCAATCCACAATAGACATACATTTATTCTACATCAAATAAGTAAAGTCTATTTAATAACCGCAATAAAACTTTAATTAACCGCATAATAAAACTTTCGCTTTGTTAACCGCAATAAAACTTTCGCTTTGTTAGTTTCTGTTATTAACTGTTATTAAATATAATTAAGATGATTAAATCTTTGAAATCAAGTTTTAAGCCGTTCTGATTTGGCTTGCGATCCAAGTGTTATCTTGGATAACAAACTCAATTTCAATGTGCATTTCAATTCCATTATTAACAAAGCCAAATCTGTGCTTTAGCTACATATATCTTTAAATGATTTTGTATGAAATATATAGTCTAATAATGTGAATTAATCGATTCCCTTTAGACACAATAAATAAAAATCAAAATAAATGCTAGATAAATTCTAATGCACGTTGGTCTTTAAATTAGCGGGTTTAGAGAGTATAAATAAAGAAAAACGTTGATTTTAAATTATCTTAAAATATTCAATATAATTATTTTATGATTTTTGGCATTACTGAAAAACAAATTGATTTTTAGGCGGGAAAATCAAAAGAAATTTGAAACAACCTTCAATATCAATAAATTTTCATAATTTTTAAAATTTTTAAGTGAGAAGTTGTTGAGAGAAGAAAAAATTTGTTTGCCTATAAAAACAGGTAAATAGAGAAATTTAGTAATTTTTACATTTATAAAACATTATAAAAGTTTATAATTTATATTTAATGAAAATGCTGTGTTTTGATTATTTTTCTTAAAAAATCTTACCAAAAAAAATTCAAATAAAAAATGTCCGACTATAAGCAAATTTTTTGCTCTGAGTTGGCTTTTGTGATCGTTTGTCCTTTACCCTGGACAAACTGGCAACACTGGATAAATTGCCGTATACGCCGTGAAAAGTTCAAACAAATTCAACTTTCTCACGATGAATTTTTTACGGCATTGAGATTGTCTACTCTCATACAATTTCATATATTTGAACTTTTTTTTGACATCTCAAGCCGTTGAAAAGCGTCGAGATTATCTCCAACATTAATAATGTAAATTTGTTTTTATTTGTTTTAGCATGTTTTTAAGATTTTTAATTTTTGAAGTTGAAGTTTTCAATATAATGCATTTTAAAGAATTTAAAACTATATTTGTGACATATACCTAATTGCTTATATTATATAAAAAATTGCCTTAAGTAGCATGCTGACTATCATTTCATTCATCATTTCCGTTTTCTCATAATTTTTTACAAATCCAAAATGTCAGTCCAAATCAAAAATGTTTGATATTTCATCATTTGAACTGTCATTCCATCATTTAACACTATTACACCATCATTTTAAATGACAGTTGCGGACTGAAATGATAAATGAAATGATAGTCTGCATGCTACTTTAAAGCACTCGATCAGAATTACATACGTTTGTACTGTTCGAAATGGGTACACTATAGAACATTTTTGTAAAATCATCCACACAATCATTTTTTTTAAAATAAATTAATAAAATATTTCTATTACCTACTTACTAACTTAATTAATTCGTTCAAAAGGTTTAGAGTATCATCAGTTTGATTGTGGAATAAACAGTTTTTCATCAAGAAAAGATAAGCTCTGCAGCTTTAAACTGTCCGAATTACATTCAAATCAGTTACAAATACCAACATCTTATATTACATACTGTAAAATCTTTTAAAATGCCAAAAATTAGGAAAAACCAGATTTACTCTCAAGGAATTTTTAATTCCGACCGAAAGACCTTTTGCATGAAGAAAATATTTAAAACTTATTATTAATTTTCAGTTCTTAATACAAATGAATTGTGATAATCTTAATATTAATTTGAATTTTGTAACGTAAATACATGCTATATAGCATTAATAGAACACAATTTTTTTAATTCGATCACAAATACCAGCACACATTTTTTAATATTTTATAATTAATAGTTATATAGTAAATTTAATGAACAGTAATGTCAAAGGTATATTTGATAAATAAAATAAAAGAATATGCACTTAGTCTTCATGTTTTATTGATTTTGTAGCCAAATTCAAAATCAAAAAATAGTTGGAAACTGCCACAGATTCCTATTACTGATTACTACAACTATATAGTTACATTCAACAAAACTGCACAATTATATGCAGATATCAGTAGAAAAACCAAAATCTATGTTAAAAATCCGATCAGCTGAAAGCTAGTAGACGAAAACCAACCCATTGAAGAAGTCAAGGAATTAGATATCTTGCTATCGAAATAACTAACGAGAAACAGATAAAACATTATTAATCGCAAGCACTGATGAAGGAAGTAAGTTGCTTGCGAAATATTGATATTTGCAAAACAAATATAAATGATTAGTGAAAGGAAACTCGACTTTTATTGATATATTAAATATAGTTATATGAGTGATGTATTAAATATATCACTAAAAACAAATCTGATTATCAAAAAATAATTAAATAAAGATAAGACATCATTAGTACTTCACAGTACATAATTTACTTTCTGACTGCTTACGTGATACAACAATACAGAACATACATTGACAACTTCATCAACACCATAAGCAAGAATAAATCTGTAAAACTGTTGGTTATACATTTTGCAAAACAAAGTACACCACACTCTATACAAAGTGTAGAAGTGTCGCTCTAATGTGAAAATCTTCAAATTATTTTCCTACAAAATTATTATTGTTGTGTTTTAAAAATAGAATTATAAAAAAGAAACATTAATTTAAAAACAAAAAATGAATTCATTTGAAATTATTTTTAACAATTTTTGATTTTTATACTTATAATAAATAATTTTTAAACACGTACATTGTCACGAAATTAATACAATACATTTAAAATATAAAAATTTAATCCTATAAGGATATTTGAACATACAAATATGTATGTTAATTAACTAAAAATTTAAATTTAGTTAATACAGAGTTTATTAGAGTTGAAATCAATTAATTTAAAAAATATATATATATGTATACTCAATAAATTCAAATTAATTCAATTTAAATTCTTTATTTTGAAAAATGATGTTATTGTTTTATGTTGTTATTGACAATCATTTCCAACATAAAATAATTAAGTACGTATCATATAAGTATATACTTAGTTTTAATGACGTAAATTTTAAAATATTTTTCATCTTAAAAAGTTATAACAATTAATAAAAAATGAGTTAAAAAGTTTTTTTCTTTATTTAGAAATACAAAATAATACATTTTTGCATTGAACTTCCGATGACTAATTCAGAACAAAAAAACAACAGGTTTATAGTTATATCATTAAAAAAGATATGTTAGTTAAGTTTTAAGTTATTAATGTACATCAATTATATATCAAAATATTATAACCAGAGTTGTTCATTGGTTTATTTTTAATTTATTGTATTTCAAGTTGATCCTGCTAATTATCGGCTATAAAAATTAAAGCCGACTTAATGAAATTAAAGAATATTTAAATATAAAGGAATAGTAACACCCTGTACTTCTCCAAAATTAATTTATAAAATTTATAAACGGTATCGATACGGGGGAAATATAATAGCTACCAATGCGTTTATTTTACCACTAACGTATCGTATATCGGTTATAAATTGTGGAATGTAATCTATGAGTGTCTGATCGCCTGTCCTAGGCTTCTCTCTCGTTTTTTTTTGATTTAAACAGCCACGTGTTAGGATGAAATTTCCAAAAGCAAAACATATTAGATTAGTTTTAGTTTCAATTCAAAGTTCAAATAATTCTAAATGAATT
Organism: Argyra leucocephala; assembly: GCA_963942445.1. Taxonomy (NCBI): domain Eukaryota; kingdom Metazoa; phylum Arthropoda; class Insecta; order Diptera; family Dolichopodidae; genus Argyra; species Argyra leucocephala. The sequence continues at coordinate 91,326,055 of OZ012680.1, forward strand.
ATAATAAGTATTGTCAGTCAACAAAAATCAACAAAAATTAAAAAACAAAAAAAAACTTTAAACTTTACTAATGGTGTAATGGCTTTTTATTTTGGTGTAAATACAGAACTCGCAATGAATATACGAAATACCTAGTTTATAATTGTATATAAGCAACTTTATAAAATTTAAAATAAATTTTTGATTGTATACTTATGTAATTGTAGAGTTATTCAAAAACAACGCGCTCTATTGCAATTTACAAACTGAAACATATAAAACGAAATTGCATGGATTGCAATGTAGATTAACTATACATTAAAACCTCAAATATAAAAGGTATATTCGATGTATTAAGATTATCTTTAATCATGTGATCTCATGTGATCTAATTTTATCTATATATATTTTTTTTATTTAACTTTTATTTTTATTTTCTTGTTTCAGTTTGTTTAAAATTAGAAAAAAAGTTTTATAAAACTACATAATATTATTTCTTAGAATTTATATTTTCTTAGTATTTATAATATTAATTTACTTAGAACGAAAACCTTAACAGTTATTTATAAAATTTGTTTAGTTTTTTCTAAAATATTATTTACACACTATTAATATACCTAACTATTTGTTATTTTTAAGATCAAAATATTTATTATAACTTTTTATTATTTTGGAAAATTTTGATAAAAACCAAAAAATAGACTTTTTTTTTATTAAATAAAACTTATACGAACTTAAAACTAAACTAAACCTATACCTAAACTAACTTATTCCCTATTCTATTGATATATTAACCTAGTTTATTCACGTTATTCATGAACTATTCAACCACTAATAGTTTGTTGATAATTGTTTATCTTTTTCAGGAATAAACGTGTCATATATTAGTAGATTAGTCTCAATATTCTATACACTTATATGTAGCCCTTCTATTATAGTGATATAATAGAGGGACATGCTCGTGTTTTTGAATATACCCTTCAGAGTCAAGATAATTAAAATGTTCGGGCTGTCTTTAATGTATTTTTAATGTACTCTTCATTATGGTAATATATATTGGATATTAAACCATTTTCTAATGTGTTAAGAGATATCTCAAGGTGATTGCGAAATTTTTTTTTAAAAATGTATCGAATCTTATATAATATTTGCTTTTCGGTACAAGCATTTATTGGAGTAAAAATGCTTGTAGTGCGTTTCTGGTTTTTATCTATATATAACTATATTTATGTATATTGTCTATATATATTATCTTTATTATATATATATATATACCTATACAATTTGTTGATCACATTTGTGAAAGATTCAAACTTTACCGATATAACTAATTAACGTTTTTGACAAAAATATCAGTTTATAAAACCAACATTTTAAGTTTGGGCTGGGCATCTATTACTCAAAATCGATAACTCACACAATAAGTACCGTTAATCTGGTACATTAATTTAAAAAAATAAGCACACACACACATTGCTCTATTTTGAAAATCTCCGAAACTATTATAGTGAATATTTGTTAGATGTTATTTTGCTAATCGGACTTCTTTAATATTCTCTAGCCAACGTTAAACTTAAAAATAGTCTAGAAATTTTTTTTTCTAAAATACTATAAGAAATCAACTTTTAAACGATTTTCATGAGAAACCGGACGACCCTTTATATTTCGAATAGTCATTGTTCTTTAATATGAACTGATTGAATCAAATTTCTCCATAATTTAAAGAATTCTTCTCTTCAATCTCGCTTTTCAAAATTCCGTTTTGCAAAATCCCGCTTTTTCAAAATATCGTTTTAATTCCAGGGTACTTATATTACTATATATATATATTTTTATGCGTAGCCACTGTTGGATATGGATACAAAAAAGGGTCCTTATATATCCTTTTTCCGGAATATTTATAAAAAAAAAAAAAAAAAAAAAATGAAATAACACCAAAAAAATTAGAAAACACCATAAAGAATTGGAATAACGGCGCAATGAAACGCGCTAATTTTTGCTGGCGCCATTTCCAATACAAAATTTTGCAACTTTATTTTATTTTCTGAATGCGTTTTTATTTCATTCCACCTGATAGTTACCTTCATTATCCTTCTTATGTATTAATCTTTGAATTAAAAATTTAATTACTCAAAAATCGAATTGAGAAAAGAATCAAAAATAATTTTAAAAAACATACGGCAAAGTGCAACAACAACAAACGCAATATTGTAGTCTGAAAAATCTATCATTCGTCAATAAAAATGCTAAATTTAGAAAAATAAAATTAAAATCTGATTCATTAATCGATTAATAATAATAATAAAAAATAATCAAATTCATTTGCAAATAAATATATAAAATTAAACTCACCTTAAAATCGACGAATTTGTTATAATAATTTAAATTTTATTTATTTATTTTTTTTTTTTTAGTTTTCAATTCTTATTTTGATATTTTGTTTTTTTGTTTTTTATTTTTATTATATTTTAAAATTCACGTGATCTGCAGTGATTTCATATGACTGAATTGATATTTATTTTATAATTCATTCACACTGTAAATAAGCTTTGAAGTAATTAAAAATATTTAGCTTTTATTCAAGAATTCTTAAAATGTTTTATTTTGGTTTTTGATTTTTTTTTTTTTTTTTTGATTTATTTTAGTTGATAAAAATTTTGAATCTTTTCATAAAAATGTATAAAAAAAACGCAATAAACAAATTTAGTAATAGTTTTTGAAGATTATTTTACAAAAATTAAATTTTTTTTTTTAATTTTTTCAAAAGTGTACTAATATAGTATTTATATAGTATATATATATATGTATTAAAATTCCCCTCATCAGAGTTCTGAATTCATTTATTTGAACACAATGAAATTTTAAATATTCAAAATAAGGAAAATTAAAAAAATATTAACGAATGGGGTTTTTTGTTTGATGAATAATACCATTTTTTTACGATAAAATACAAAAATACCTGGTTACAATTCTTTCAAATATAATATATCAAATAAAGTACACTTTATTAACATCTGACCATGTTAACGATCCTATTTTTTTTTTGTGTCAAAAGCAATAAAGATAATTATGGAAATATTTTATTTGTAAAGACGACAACCACCAAATTTAATCTTAGTCTTAATTAAATCAAAATAAATGTCAGCCAAATTAACTAAATAATTAATTACTAAATAAACGGCGCCGTGAAATAAGTTCGATTGAAATAACTTCGATAATAAAAGTAAAATAATGTTGATAAAAAATTCACAATATTTTGTGGAAGTGGTTTTACTTTTAATTTTAATAAATTTGTTTAATTTCAAAATTAAAATTATGTATTAATAAAATGAAGATAAAATAGGTTTTAAAATAGGAGTCACTCTCAGTCCCTTAAAGATTTGGTGATTTTGTTTTTAAAGATTCAAAACCCAAAATAAAGTACGGTACTGCAATTTTACACTACAATCTACAATATTTCGAGTATTTATTTAACAAATTACTGGCTTATCAACTCATTAAATGTGGAAAACTACTTCATTAAATGTGAAAATCAACTCATTAAATGTGGAAAACTACTTCTATTGCCAGGAACTAAGCTTTCTTAAATAGAATAGTTTCATTTTTATTTAATTTGTTACCAGATTATATTCTAAATTATTTTTTGCCATTTATTATATCCCAATGACAAAGGTACTGGACCAGGTCGAAAAATCCATAAAGCATTTTTTTTTTTTGCTTCATCGGGAATCGAACCTGCGACCTTTCGGTTGAAAGGCAGGCGCTCTACATACTGCGCCACCCAGCGCGTAAATTGGTATAATTAAGTTAAAATATTATTTTCAGATTTTTCTAATTTATTCACTACCATTTTATTCACATATAATATAAATGAGAATATTTTTAAAATTACCCCAAACATGATCATTATCGAACTTATTTTATTATGATAAAATGAAATAAGCTTGAAAATTTAGAATTTTTTTTCATTTTTAATTAATTTTTTATTTTAATTGAACTTATTTCATTTCGTATTTGATTTATAACCTATCGAACTTATTTCATAATGAAATAAATTTGATAAATTAAAAATGAAAAAAAGTCGAAAAAAAATATAAAATTTTTTTGAAGTTATTTCAATCGAACTTATTTCGCAGCGCCAAACAAACAACTGAGTAAATAAATAAAACAAAATACATAAAAAAATTGTTTGAAAATAAAGTTAATTAAACTAATTAAATAATAATTAGATATATTATATTATATTGTTTTTTTAATTTTAAAGGTTCAATTTTTATATTATTAATTTTTTTCATTACCGCTCTATTATTTTGTTTGATTCAAATAGTCTATAATTTATATATAGGTAGGTATATGTATGTATTATACTTTTTCTCTAAAAATTTTATGAGATCTGGGTTTGAAGATACAGGGGTGGATAGCTATTGTTGACTCGGTGTTGTATCTGTTCAATTTCTGATGAAAAAATTGTTTTACTTCCCAATGGTAGCCATCGATATTTATTAAACATCAAGATTGAAGAGCTCTGTTAGAGTTCGCTCTTAGTTAAACAATAAAAGAGAAAATCTGATGTTCTGAGATCATCGTAAAAGAGCGTATTAAGTAGAATTTAATTAAGTAAAATTAAAATAAAAATAAGACTTAAAATTTTATTAACTGAGTCAAATTATAAATTTCATATAATTGTGTTTCATCACAATGTTTTTATTTTGCAGAGGTGAAACTGAGCTAAAATTTTGATCTTATCGGTAAGATCTGGAACCCGTAATAAAGAACGAGTAAGATTATTGCAATTTGTATTTGTTTTTAAAAACGATTCAAAAAGTTTAGGCAAAGACAGTAAATATATATATATATATACTGTCTTTGGTTTAGGATTATTTCCGCACTTAAATCAATATGAAAATTTGCAATTTGAAATGGATTGAAACAATATTCTGAAATAACACACATACATACACAATAGCTATGTAAATTTTTTATTTATTATTTATGAATAAAAGTTTTTTCTTGCGTGAGTAACATCGTGGACTGCGATCGTTAAAACAAAATAAAGTAAAAAAAAAATAAACAATAAAATCAACAGGTTATATACACAATGTGATTTCGATTCCAAATGAAGAATTTTTTAAGAGAAAAAATAACGATTAAATTAAAATACTTGTTGAATTTTTTCTTGTTTTTTTTTCGTTATCAACGCAAATTAGATCACATGTTCATCTATTTTTTTGAAAATTAAATACACATCATTACTATATTTATTTATATTAATACTCCTTTTAAACACATAAATTAGATAATCATAATAACTAATATAATATTTTATTTTTAAAAATATACATATAGATATTTACTTATAAATAAGGTTTAGGTACCTTCATTACCATCTACTATATATTTAATATATCTATATTTTTTTTTTCAATTTTATTTTAATAATTGTAGAGATATTTTGTGAGGGGAATAAAATTAATTAATTTAAAAGACATAAATACACGGCAAAGAAAAAAATAAAAAAATTATAACACAGAAGTTAAGTCAAATTATGCATTTATACTATCGGTACTAGTAGTACGTACATAATTAATAATTACTTCAGTTTTTCAACCTATTTTAATTCAATTTATTTTAGTTAAGCACATTTTTTCAATAATAAAAATTTAAAAAAAAAATCAAACTATAATATATCCATATATCTATGCAAAAACAAAAGCCCTTTGCAATATTATAAAATAGGTAGATAAGTACCCGTATATTTTAAGAACAATTAAATGTTTTTTTTAATTGAACACCGAGAAGGTTGCGTATTTAAATAATAAAACAATTTGATTATTCCGAAAAGCACAATATTATTATTACGAATGCAGGTACAAAACTAAACTAAAAACAAAAATCTTTTTTATTGTTTACTGGGAGCGAAAGCGAACTAAAATATAGCAGAGCAGAGCAGAGCTCTTCAATCTTGATTCTTGAACTTAAAAAAAATGTTTCAAAATAAAAACAAAACTTGGATCTATATAAGTTTATTTATTAACTAACTAAGCTAACTGTATTATATATTAATATCTAATTTACTATAGTGTACCTATATATGCAATAATATTGTACAATGAATACAAAAGACAACAAATATTATTAATTAGACTAGAGTACAGAGTATAAACGGCTCTCTATAAGTAGCAGTAAGAAATAATTATTCATCTTTTTATTTATGTGTGTACACTATACATACCTATATTATACAGTATCTGCAGATTTTATTATAAGTTCAGTAGAGGTGTAACGTATACTTGCACAAGTAAATTATAAACTAAACAGGTGAGTTTGAGTATAGTAGATTATATCATATTTTTAAATTCTACACTTGCATACAATAAAATTTAAATTCTATAGCTTTTTTTTCTTTTATTTTATTTTTTTTATTAAATTCTCTTTTATTTTGTTCTCTTGCTTTTACTTTATTTATAATTTTTGTATCGATCTCGAAACTTGGTAAGATTGTTCTCATTTCAGATCTTACTTATTATATCTTGAGTGTTGTTTCAATTGTTTTGTAAATTGAATTGAAATTGTGTAATTCTACGATTCTACTAAACCAAAAATATCTTGTATTACTTACTGTGTTGAATATTTATTTAAAATATAAATTCAACTATATAATTTTTGCATACATTTTTTAAATATCATAATTCAATTATTTATACTTTTGAATAGCGACATCTATTGAGATATAGGAAAATTGAATATACCGTAATTCACTAGTTTTGACATTCATAATGATTAGAGATTTTATGTTTTCAATTTGTGATGTAAATTGAAAATATTGTTTGTTTATATTTATTATATGTTTTTATATCTATGTATATACAATTTCTTGTTTAGGATAAAAAATTTAATTTTAAAGCTGTAAAATTTTAAATAAATATATTATTTTTAAATATTGCAAAGAATTCGCAATGTGTTCTAGTTTTTTTTTAAATTTATTTTGGTTAATGCATAAAGTAAATTGAATAAATATATTTATATTTGGTTCATTTCTTATAACATCGAATTTATAACTAATTTATTGAATACGATATTGAAAAGCTGAATAGAGATATCTATTGGGATATAAGCAGATCAGAAACATGAAAAATATCGTAAATTACTAGTTTTGAAATTTTTCTTATAACATCGAATTTATGAATAATTTATTAAATACGATATAGCAAAACTCTGAATAGAGACATCTATTGGATTACAAGAAACATTAAAAATATCTTAATTTACTAGCAAAGACAATAAATATATAAAGATACACAAAAGTAGTTTGATCGTATAAAGATCGGATTTGAGATGGCACATAAATAGTTTATTAAATACGATATGGCAAAATTGTTACATCTATTGGAATATAAGTAACATGAAAAATATCGTAATTTATTAGTTTTGACAAGAATAATTTTTCTTATAACATCGTATTTATAAATAATTTATGAAATACAATACATATTTCAAAATTCTGAATAGAGATGTCTATTGGAATATAGAAACATTAAAAATATCGTAACTTACTAGTTTTGACAATAATAATTTTAAATATCCAGAAGGATTCTGAAATTCACTACGAATTGAATCGTAATATGACCGTTCCCGTGCGCAAATCTTGTAAAAACTTATCCAAGTTTTTCCAAGTTTTTACCAGAAGTCGTTCCTGTACTGAGAGTTTTTTCTAAAAACGAGAGAAAACATATGTTTTCAACTTCGTTCAACAAAGTTCAACAACATTCTCTCGAATAAGTTTTTGCAAGTAAAATTTTAACTTGTAAAAACTTTAAATTTTTGTTGTTGTTGTATTTTTTAGGTTATGTTTTTATTTACTTTGGTAATTTCTCATATGTGTCTGTTATGCAAAATTTTGTTTTTAAATGAAATTTATTAAAAAAAATGAAATATATAATTTAGTGGAGGATAAATTTCATAATTCTTTATTATTGTAATATATGTATAATTTAATTTAATAATACGGATACACTTGATAAAGATAAATCGTCAGCTAAGTCTCTATAACAGCAAGCTTCATGACCCGCAAACCATAAAAATACAGCTATATGTTTTTCTGAGCTACATTTTTTATCTGCACGTAGGTTTTCCAAAACTTTCAAATGTTTGCAGTTCTTCATATAAATATTTGAAAACATTTTTGCTTACACGAAAATGTCTTACAAATTCCTCTTCACAATAACCTGGAACTATTTCTTCCAAATAGTTTCGAATGCAATGTCTTTTGTTTTTATGTAAAAAGTTCTCCAACAGCACTTGCTTTAGAATTACATTCCTTAACTCTTCAGTTTCGCTTTCACTAAAAAAATGTAATAAAAATGTAATCCGAATCGCTACTTAGTAATATATATTTTTTATATCTTCCGCTGCCATTTTGTTTAAATTTAATTACAATTCTTTAAAAAAAACACCTCCGGAAATTCAAAATGATTGTTTATAATTAAATTAATTTCAGAATGTCAGATTGCTTGTCAGCTGTTTGACAGCTGCAAGTTTTTACAAGAATTGCGTTCCAGTACTTTTACTTGCAGATGAGAGTTTTTTTTAACTCTTTTTTTTTTTTTTTTTTTTTTCTCTCTTTTCTCTCATTTGCAAGTTTTTACCAGAAAAGTACGGGAACGGTCCTAATATAATCGTGTAAATTTCTATTCAACTGGATTTCAAAAATTTTGAAATCACTTCCTGGGAATTGGTAAAGTTAAAAGAAAGTCAATTAATTTGAAAAAAACATATTCAAAAATAAAAAAAAAAAAGCAAAATTAAAGATAAAAATTTTCAATTTAAATTATTGTCAAAAATTTCTCTATTTGGTATAATAGGGAACGAGAATTAGAAATTACATACTCACAAGTTTATAATATATAATTTTTTCATTCAAATTCAACATTCTTTCAAAGAAATTCAACATTTCGTCAAACAAATTAAACAATTTCTTTTTCAAATTAAACTATTTTTTTTTATCCAAATTCAACATTTTTTCTAATAATTTGAAAATAATTATGAATTTACTAATACTAGGTTCAGTATGTAACAAAAGTCTGAAAACATTATAATTTTAAAAATATTTTTCTTAAAAGAACTAAATTCTGCTATCCAAAAAAACTATTTAAGAAAAAATGTTGAATTTGGATAAAAAAATTGTTTAATTTGAAAAAGAAATTTGTTGAATTTGACTGCAAATAATTATATACATTAGAATAAAGTAATACAAGAATAGATATAAAGTGTACATCTGTTAGAAACCTGCTAAAAGTATTATGCTTAAATAGATGTTATACTGGTAGGTAACTAACTTATTTTTTAAATTATTTTCATTAAAGTAAAAACTTCAAAAAACTAAATAAATTGTAAGTTATAAATAAATATTAAATAAAGTTTTAATACTCTTTTCTAAAAAAAAAAAAATTAAAATTTAAAATTTTTAAACCTTTTCCATTATGGGTAGTTAGGTACATACTTTCATATTTATTATTTTCCTTGTTTTAGTATTCACGATAAAAAAAGATACGTTTACATTTTCAAACGAAATTATTATAGAATTTACTTCGCGCCATCTAGTTTTTGATAGATAAGTTTCATTTTTAATCTTCAAAAAGTTTCGATTTCGCCTTTCATAGAAGAATACTACCATTACTACACTACTTATTTTTTACTGCGAACTATGACCGATAAAAAATATAAATTTCATATTTCCTTTTCGTTTCACTATAGGCGAATACTTAGTTTATTAGAATACAATGGTTTCAAAGTTATTTTAACAAAAGACAACAATACGCAGAATGCCAAGGGCATATAAGTAATAAGAAGCCAATACATTGTGGAGTGATACAAGGGAGTTCACTTGTATCAGCCCTTTTTATATGTTACATAAATAATAATACTGCAAACTTAAATCAAAAAGGACAGATTTTATGTGTGCAGATGATTTAGCTGTTGTTTCCACTGATAATAATTATGCTGAATAATTATTATCAGTTATTTCATAACATGAAATTGCTCAAAATTATCAATTAATATAAATTAACGATTAACATAAGGAAGACCAAATATAATATGTTATTTAAGAATTATGGAAATGAAAAAATAAACATATAATATAATAATGCGTGTCGTGTTAGTAATATCTAGGAATAACGGTGGACAGCGAACTTAGTTGGGAAAAACATATAGAAGAAATAGAAAAAAAGTGCAGAAGATTGGCAGGTATATTTAAAAATATATGATATGAAGTACCAAATTATACAAAAAGGTCAATATACCACAGTCTATTTCACACCAATATAACGTGTATGGACTTATAATATGAGAAACAAGCTAAAAGTAAGATATAAATAGAATACAAATATTACAAAATAAAACAATAAAAAATCTGTATTCGCTCCATCACAGAACTTCATCAGAGTATTTACATAAGACATTTAAAATAAATTCAATTCAACTACAGTTAAAGCTACTTAAAATATCTAACATATATACAAGATTTTACAAGGATTAATAACTACAAAACTCTGCGCAACATACAAGAAATACAACAAACATAAGAGCAATTCAACCAGGGTTAAATAGTATATACCCAGTGCAGCAATAAAGGAATATAACAAAATTACAAATTGGATGAAAGAGCAAAAAACATTTAGTATCATATATTAAAATTTAAACTGTAGAGCACCTGGACTTTTGTTTTGTTTTTTTGTACAAAATTTTTCAAATTTTTAAATTTTTTTTCAAAATTTATGCGTTTTAAGAAAGTCTAATTTAAATTTTCGTTACTTTAAACATTTTAATTATATTTCAATATATAATTTACTTTATTATTATTATTATTGTCATTCTTCAGTAATTTGTTATTTTGCCTTAACTCACTTTAAATTGTAAATTATCATAAGTATGTTAAATATATATATATATATATAAATAATACCCTCTTGTATGAACGAAAATAACTAAACTAAATAATACACTCTTTTCGTTTTGTCAAAAATGAAGTAGAGTTCGGACGGGTTTTATTCTCGTCTTCTTATTATATCAAAACAAAAAAATGAGAGCTAAATAGAGGAAGAAGCGTATGCGGAGGTTGAAGCGAAAGCGCAGAAAGATGCGTGCAAGGGCCAAATAAAAGGCACTGTAACTGATTCCAACCCTCCGGAAACAGGAAAACATTTAATCACTTATTTTGGAATTTATTTCATTTAATCGCAAATTTTGTGATTAAATGAAATAAATTCCCGGCTCTCGGAGTATTTAAAAATAAATAAACATGAACATTAATATCATACTTAAATTTAAAAAAAAATAATAATATATTTGTTCCTTTTTTATTTTAAGAGACATAATATTCATAAATCTTACATGATCCATGTAAATATTCAGACTACTTCAGAAAAAATCAGTCATAATCACTACTTGTATAACTGAAAATGGGGTAGTAAGAAACGTACGATCGGGCTTTTATACTATAACAGGTTTTGCTTAAAATATGTAAAAAAAAAATGTTTGTTAAAATCCTAATTCTAATTAGACACAAAATTGACAATCTTAGTTAGTAATAAACCATGAAAATTTAAATAAAAGAAATAATGAATTCTAAATTCAAGCTGAAGTCCAATGAAAGCGACACTACATTGTATTTCGACAAAATATCTCAAATTATGTTCTGACCAAAATTTTGCTTAAATGGAATCATAGCAAATAGTACGGCAACAAAAATTTGATGAAAATTCCAAATTTGTCGTTGTTAGACATTTCATTTTGACAGTTCGAAACCATTAAATTAAAAATGTTTTTCTAGATGTTTTTGAATTATTGTTTGGAAATGGAAATATCGCATTCATTTGGCTTGCTGTGCAACATTAGCATTCTATGTCGACCATTTAGGACAACAATGTCGTGTCGTTTTCATTGGACTTCAGGCTTTCCTTGTTTCAATTTGATTTATTGAACAATTTTGTAATCAATAATTAAAATATATACCGCCAGAGTAACTTGTACAAAAAAATTGAAACAAGAATTAACTTAATAAACATTGACATTTCTAATCAATTTGACAATCGTTGTTTTTGTTTTTTCTGTTTACAATTGACATTCGCTGTTTTCCTCTACACTACATACAGTCGACAATTTTTGGTGAAAAGGTGAAATAATTGATCTAAAAATATTATAATAAAATTAGTAAATTTCCTAATTTTTTAAACAAAAAAAAAACAAATGAATAATATTAAATTCAGATTTTGTTATTACATTATGAAAATATAACAAAACTGAAGAGTGTTAAAATATGTAAAATTGAAAACAGATTGGTGCAAATTTTTTTCACAAAATAAAAGAAAAGTATAAGGGTGGAAATCGATCGATAATTTTCTATTTTGTGAGCTATTTAGGACGCAATATTTTCTTTTTAAATTTATGTTTTTCTTTTAAAATAATTATATTATAATTGAAAATAATTTTATGATTGTAAAAATTTCAAATAATTTAATTAAAAATGATAAAACATAAAAGAAATCGTAAAGGTAAATTTTGACAGAATTGTTTAATTTTTTATATATTCGTTTTTGAGTAAACCTGATTTAGCTACATGTACACTGTACATATATCGTTGTTGTTATTTTCCTCTGAAAAGTAAAATCATTGAATCAAAAAAAGTATTTATAAATAAAATTAAACAATAAATAGAATGTTTATGTTAATGAAAATATAAAAATTAAATAGTTTTTCTTATCAATAAAATAGACTTTAAATTAGGATTGTGTTTTTTCGTTTAATTGAAAATTCTATACTTAAAACAAAAATTGTTTTGTTGAGTATGTAGTTAACAAATATGTAATATTTTTATTAATGTTTATTAAATTATTTTAGAATGAACTCAAAAACGGAAATGAATAAATAGTACAGAAAAAAATATGAAAATAATAATTTATTATACATACTTAATAATGAGGTTGAATGAAAAAAATAAAAAAACAAGTGGTTATTAAATGTAAATCATTACTACTACATGCTACTACTTATTTAAAACTATTTTCTAATACATAATATAGATTAATTTATTTTAGCTTAAATAATTTGATGATAAAGCTTTGCTAAATTATATAACTAGAACTTAAATTCATTCGATTTTAAATACATTTTTTTGTAATAAAAATTTAATATTTAATAATAAAATTTAATAATAATAAATATTTTTAAATTAAATCCCAAAACAATATGTTCTTAATATATTAATTAAAATAATTATTTGTGTGCATTTAGTTATACAATTTAAAAATAAATTTAAATCTAACTAACTTTTATCTAATTTTATCAAAATTTACTAAAAATAATTCATCAAAAATATTTTAAAAATTTCCTAGGTACAAGACCTAGGTATATTTTTCGCAAAACAAAATTAAATGATTGGTACTAAATTAACTACTTTTCAATATACCTAAAGCTACATATACATACATTATACCATGTTATGAAAAATATTCCAAATTAAAATCAAATTAAATGACTCATTTCTATTGTCGTTTTTTTGTTAACTTGAATTCTCTTTAAATTTAATTGACAACTTATTTAAGGTGTAAATTTAGGAACAAATTTTAATAACAATAACTTTTAGTTAGCATTAACGTACTTTATAGTGAAATAATTTTTTAAAATATTATTTGCTTATATATTGTTATAATATTTATTCTAACAGTATTCATTCAATTCAATAATATTTAGATATATTACAGATAACTTTTGTTAATTGATTGACTAAATAAATTATAAATATTTACTCAAAATGTTTTATTTGATTACAAAATAAACCCTTAATATCATCAAATTTAAATTTTTATAAAATGATAAATTTAAAACGTAAATTAGAAATAATAAAAACAAAAGAATATTACTAATTTATTATTTAATATAAACTGTGCGATAAGATAATTAAAAAAATATCACAATTTCATTATAAACTATACAATATGCAATGCTTTTTTTTTAAATTGTAATTAATAAGCGTTGTGTGGGTGGCATTTAATTACAAATGAAGAAAGAAAAAAAATTATTCATATATGGTATAATAATTATTATTACATATTTTCTTTCTTAATTTTATCTGTATTGATTATATCAACGTGTTAAAATTTTGATTAATTCAATCTGATACAAAAATAGTCAAGTACAGAAATATGAGAATAATAAATATATACAGATAAACTTAACTAACATGTAGAAATAAAAAGAAACACATAAATGAATACTATTTAAAAGTAACTTCAGTAATTATGCGATAATAATAAATAAATAATACATAATATATTTTTTTTAAACGTAATCTTTGCTTTTGAATATCACAAGCGCAGCAAAATTTTATTGTTTCAGTTTTTTTATTTGTCTTTTTCTGAAATTATTTTAAATACCTAACAAGAAATTCTATCTTTTTGCAAAATGTTGTTTTTTTTTTATATTTCATTTGAACTAAGTATAGTATCTTCATAATTTATTCAAAGAAAACTTTTATATTCTAATAAAAAGAAGTTTATTTAAGTTAGAACTAAATAACTATTGGCTATTTAAGTTATTGCTGGTGTAAAAAAAATATTTTCTTCAGTTAAACTTTTATTTAAAATATTTTGTTTTGATATGTATACGTACATATGCATGTATGCCTTTACTTTAAATAAATGCTAAATTAATTTTTTCTATTACAAAAATTTGTAAAAAAAATGAGATGAGAATTGGAGAAAGTCACCATACAATTTGATAATTTTTGAGTTAATAAAATAAAAAAATTATATTACTTAAATAAGTTTCAAAATGAGACTTTTGGATTTATTTAATTCTGTTGAGAATGGATTAATTAGGAAATTTCAATTAATGAAATTGTAAATCTATACTTATTTATAATACTAAATCTATCTTATCTAATACTTTTTATTTTTAGTAATTTTTTTTTGTAATGAAAAATTAGTAATTTTAAATTACTAAATTTTAATTTTTATACAATGTAAATTTATCAAATTTACTTTTCGTTATTTAGATTCAATTGAAAATGAATTTTGTACTAAGTGAAGAATTAATACTGAAGCAATAAATTTGACTTAGATCTAGATTCAATCAAATGAAATAATAATTCTAATTTAATTGGAAGATTGAAATCACTGTTAAAATGATACATAAACCATGAATTGGGTTAAAAAAATTTTAATTTTAATTATTACCTTTAATTATTATATCAAAAAAATATTAAGTTAAATATTTTAAAATTTAGGATTATGTACTTATAAATTTAAATGAGAATAATATAATTTAATTTATTCTTTTTTTTTTTTTTTTTTTTTAATATTTTTAGTAAAAATAAAATCTTAAAAACTAAGTAAAGAACAAAATTAAAAAAGGAAAAAGCTTGCTTTTTTCTTTAAAGGAAATATAAAGAATATAATCATTTGGTCATTATGAATGTAATGCGTAAATTACGTGGAGTTGGTGGTGGACCGCCATCAACTATTGGTAGTAGTTCACCTGCTACAAATAATGGTGGTCCTAATAACATGACTGAAGATTCTAGCGGCAATAATTCATCATTAAGTTTAATGCATTTAAAAAAACTATTTAATGAATATACGCATCCAAAAGAGGCTTTAAGTGAACATGAAAGAGATTTGAAATTGTATAATATGTTACCATTATTTTGTAAGGTGAATAAATTAAATTAAATTGCATACATATGTTATTTTCATTTGTTTATGTATTTGTTAAAATTTTATTTATTTATTTATTTTAGCAATTGATCCTACAGATAAATCTGTAGGCCAACTTTATAGGTCCTTTTCCCTTTCGAAATGTGGGCCTTTTTATTAAATTATATTAATTATTTGGAATATATTTTTGTATATTATATATTTATAATATTTTTTTTATTAGTTATATTATATCTTTATTAATTATTAAATTATAATTTGAACCGATGTGGTTGTATTGAAAATTACATTTTTCAAATTTATTTTTTATTTTTTAGGTTTTTAATGCATCACCGGCTTCTGATATGAGCGAAAAATTTTGGGATTGTGTTGCATTCTGTCAACAGGTTTCACGTTTAATGGTAGCTGAAATACGTAAAAGAGCTTCAAATCAAAGTACTGAAGCTGCTTCAATAGCAATTGTAAAATTTTTAGAAATTGAAAATTGTGAAGAATCAAGTAGTGGTTGGATGTTATTATCAACATTAAATATCTTAGCAAATGGTGATGTTTCTCTAATTCAGGTTAGATTATTTCGAGATGAATTAATATTTTTCATTGGTTTTAAGCGTTTTTAATCATTTGTATCATAATCATTTGAATTTATTTATTTATTTATTTTTTTGTCTTAAATATTTTCATTTCTTTTACATGCATTTTTTCTCATTTCCAGTTTAAATAACACATTGTTTTCAAAATATTTTTAGTTGGAATGGTATGCTAACTTTAATTTTTATTTTTTTGATAATAATTCTTTACTTACATTTCTTTACTTACTTTGTAAATACATACTAAATTATTAAACATAAAATACTAATATGTATCCAATAAATGAAATCCTAATATATATTTTTTTTTGCTAGTTTGTGCTCGATCAATTTTGTATTTTGCATAATAAGTCATGTACATTTTTGTTTTCGTTTATCATAATTACTTATATTTATTTTTAAAAATTGATTTGAATCATTTTAGGTGATGACATCCGCTGCTGTACCATCAACATTAGTTAAATGTTTATATTTATTTTTTGATTTACCTGAAATTGAAAATGAACCAAAGTCTACAGAAGAATTAGCAGGATTAAATAATCCTACTGCAATTACAAGTGATACTAGTGGTACGTTATCAACAAATACGGGAGCTGTGAGTGAATTTTCATCCGTTGAACGAAGAACTTTATTGCAAAAAATTTTCGTACAACTTCTAGTCAAATTATGCTCATATCCTTATCCGGCTGAAGAATTAGCTCGCATGGATGATTTGTCATTACTATTTTCAGCAATAAGTTCACAATGTCCACCGCACAATACTATGTGGCGTAAAAGTGCCGCTGAAGTATTAACAACGTTATCTAGACATGGTTTAACTGATATTGTTGCTAATTATATTCATTGTAAGTACATTTTGTTACTTAAATTTTTTTCAAATTAAATAAATCGTTTTTTTAGTCAAAGGTTGCATGGCATTATGTGTAGAGAATATGCAACGCCCGCCTGAATCAAGTCCATTGGAAGTTGTTGAAATGTTTGTTACAGTATTTTGCTTTTTAAAGGAATCTAGTAAAATAACACCAATTTTGTTGGATGATTTTCGTGCTTCTCAGGGATATGTCTTTTTAGGAGATTTTTTGTTGAAGTAGGTTGAAACAATTAGAAAAACTTATATTAAGAAATTAAAAATTTTGATTGAATTTTTGAATATGAATAACTTTAGTTTATAATATTTGCTTTGATTATGTTTTGTTTAGTTATTCATTTCTATAAGTTTTTTTTATTTTTTTTATAATTTTTTAATTAGATTATTTATTTTTTTAATTAAATTAATTATTTTTAATGCTTTTTTTATTTTGTTTTTGCTTAATTTTATTTTTGGTTTTTCCTAACAACAAAAAAAAAAAATAGAGTTTCAAGCTCTTTACGAAATAATAATTCTGCACAACAACAGCTACAACATCGTTCAGACAAATTTATTTGTCAAAAACAATCCTCATCGGAGTGTTATTCTTTTTCTAATTCTAGATTAGAAAGTGAGCGACAACGTTCAAATGAGGTACAAGCAGCCATAAGAAATTTAGTTTTAATGATCTCATCTTTGTGTATGTGTGGATATTTAGAGCTCCGACCAGTACAAAATCAAACAAATACAGTTTTTAAAATGCAAAATTTTCAGATGCCACAAACAACATCTCGTGAAACATGTGTACGAAATATTCATGCTTTCCAAGTTTTACAAAATGTTTTCCTAAAATCAACTTCATCAGCGTTATGTTGTACAATACTGGATGCCATATCAAGTGTATATCATTCCGATAATGCAAACTATTTTATTTTAGATTCAGAAAATACTTTAAGTCAATTTACTGAAAGAATTCATTTAAAAGGACATCAAATTCAAGAAAAACTTTTTGATATACTTGAATTTATTGTATTTCAATTGAATTTTGTGCCATGTAAAGAATTAATATCACTATCACTGCTATTGAAAAACAATCATTCAAATAGTTGTAGTATATTATGTTTAAAAACTTTATTAAATATTTTAAGGCATAATATGGTATTTAAAGATGTTTATCGTGAGGTTGGTTTATTAGAAGTATTTGTAGGATGTTTAGATCGTTATTCAGATCATGTTAAAAAAATAACAAATTCAAATGAAATGGCTGAATTACAAAATTTACAAGATGATCAAGCTGATATATTAGGAAAACATGTACTGGAAGGCTTACAAGTATTATTGAATGGTAACAATAATAATGCCAATATATTTAGAGAAAGTGGTGGAGCAAAATGTATTCATGAATTAGTCAAATTTAAACATTGTCGACCTCAGGCATTGGGTATTATTAGGGAGTTGATTTTATCAACTGGCGGCGATGATGATATGTTATCTATTTTAAGTCAAATGCATTCAGTTCCGGCACATCAAGTTGAGTTTAAAATTCAAATACTAAACATGTTATTGGGCTGTTTAAAAGATAGTCATAGAACAAGAACAGTCTTCAGAAAAGTTGGCGGATTTGTTTATTTAACCAGTGTGTTTGTATCTTTAGATGGAAAATTAAATGATGGTACATATATTTATTCGTTTATATTTTATTTTAATATTAATGTTTCATATTTAGGAAATAATAAAGACGATAAGAAGTTTAATGAAATAAATCAATACGATTTAATATTATTATTACAAATGGTTTGCCAAACATTGGTAACAGCGATGCGCTTTGAGCCAGCGAATGCGAAATTCTTTCATCATGAAATTTGTAATGCATCTCTAGTCGACACATTGAAGCTTTTAGGTTGTTTCACAAATGGAACAGAATTGGGTGAAACATATATAGATAAATTTAAGCCAAATGATCATAATCTACGATATTTTCATGATATATTTAGTGGCGAAATAATTAATTCTGAATTTAATGAAAACATTCCAAAATCACTTTCATATGCTTGTGTTGTTTATAGACTACTCTACAACATATCTTTGGATAATTTCGAAAAACCAAATTTAAATGGAGCAATAAGCTTATTTCCAGATCAGCATATACGATCACCGAGCACAGAATTCCCCCCGGGAAGTGTTGGGAATCCAAATCAATTAAATTTAATTCAACCAATGCCAGATCCAAGAATTGTACATCCCGGTGTTGTTATAAGTATGTTACAACTTCTACCATCAATTAAACATGATAATAAACCAGAAGAGGGATTAAATTTACAATTATATTTGGCTGAAATTATTAAAAGCCTTGTTAGAAGTGAAAGAAACCAACAAATTATGTGCGATTACGGATTGGCTGGATGTTTATTAAAAATAGGAAAAAAAGCATTAGCTGAGGAAAAAAATCCACTACATGTACCATTACAGTATATTTTAGAGCGACTTGCTGCTCAGGCACTGCAACCAACTGAATTGAGAGAATTTTTAAGATTAGGTGATCCTTTATCCTGTGCTGATATAGATTTAACTCAACCATACAAACTTGGCGATCCGGTTCCCCTCACTCGAATCAAAACATTAGTTTCAATGACAACACCTAGAGATTTTCGAGCGCATGGCTCTAGTACTCTTCCTCCATTTGTTGAATTGGACATGTCAGTTGAAGGTTTTGGATGCATTTATTTACCAAGTTTGGCGCCACAAGCTCCAAATTCCGGTGGAACTATTGATTCTAATACAATAGGTGGAATTGGAGCTGGAGATCGTATTTTTCCTCCTCAAACAGGATTAACTTATTCAACTTGGTTTTGTGTAGAAAAATTTTCAGATCCGAAAGTAGATCCACATTGCGTTCGTTTGTTAACACTTGTGA
This sequence comes from Argyra leucocephala, assembly GCA_963942445.1. Classification (NCBI taxonomy): domain Eukaryota; kingdom Metazoa; phylum Arthropoda; class Insecta; order Diptera; family Dolichopodidae; genus Argyra; species Argyra leucocephala. Next base: position 91,346,095 of record OZ012680.1, read on the forward strand.
GAACGATTAGTAATCCGAGGGAAGAGAACTTAGTATGTTTGTCAATTCTGTTATCAGCAGTTGACAAAGCTATTGTTGTATCAACTCAAGAGACATTAGTTACACCAGGAAAAAGTATGTTTAAATTTAAAAATTTAAAAGAAATTATAATGTTTTATTTTCTAAAATTTTTAGATATTGGAGATTGGGAACCTGAAGGATCTGATGATTCTAATGCTAGAATTTGGTGTCCAGATTTGCATGAAGGTCAATGGCATAATTTAGTTGTTGTTTTAAATAGAGCAGTGTTGAAAAACTCAAGTTTATCATTATATTTAGATGGGGCAGTAAGTTTTCTATTACATAATATTACCATAGATGCATTGTTTTAACAGCTTTTTTTATGTTAGCCGATGCATACACAAAAACTTCATTACATATCACAAAATCCCGGAGCAGGCTCTGTAAATTTGGCAATTGCTAGTCAAGTATATGGTTATATAGGAACTCCTCCTATATGGAGAAGGTATTCACGTTTGTGCTGGAAGCAAGGTGTATGTCATTTGGTTGAAGATGTTTTGAATCAACAAACAGTTCAAACAATTTACGCTCTTGGTCCGCATTACATGGGATCTTTACAGGCTCCGCAATTAGGAAAACATGCTGAACCGCTACCTCCGTTAGGTCCAGAAGAAAAAGTTCTTTTAGGATTAAATGCAAAGGCAATGACACAAATGACATTAGCTAAAATTCGTAAAGTTTATAGTCGGACTGATAATAAATCGATAGCTAAGCAACTTGGAATGAATTCTCATGAAAATGCTACGCCAATTAAGTAAAATTGTTTTTGTTTTTGAGTTATAATAAAATTTAATCTAAAATAATTTTTTTAGAATATTACATAATTCAGCTGGACATTTAGCAGGACCTGGTAGATGTTTAGGAGGAGTTGTTGTTGGTTATTTAGGGGTTAGAGTATTTAGTCCTCATCCAGTTTCGGCAATGATTGATACAGTTGGAGGCTGTAATGTTCTCCTTGGTATAATCGCAATGGCGAAAGATGTTGAAAGTTTATATGCAGGAGTAAAGGCATTGACGTGTGTTGTGAGATCAAATCGAGCTGCTCAAAATGAAATGGATCGAAAAAGGAGTTATCAAACATTGGGAATGTTTTTCAAAAAGAAAAAAAATCTTTTAAATTCGCATATATTACATTTAACTTTTGGATTAGTTGGCACTGTGAATAGTGGTCAAGAAATGACAGCTATACCAAACATAACTGCATTCCAAGACTTATTGTGTGATCTAGAAATATGGCATGGTGCTCCAAATGGTTTGTTAAGATCTTTATTGGAGCATTTACTTGAGTTAGCAATTGAGTCAAACGAAAAACGACAAAATGTAAAAATAATGAGGGAATTACAATTAGTCAGCAAACTTCTACATATAATAGTTGATATAAATGATCATTCAACAAGAGAAATTCTTTTTAATTTAATTGAAACATTATTAGGTCAACAACCAAAACATAATGACTTATTACTTTTCGGACAATATATAGCAGCTAAATTACCAAAAGTTAATTGTTCTGAAAAAGCAATAATTGTGCCTGTAATGATTAAAAAGGATAAAGGTTCATTAGATCAGAATGATATAATTGGACAAAACATATATTTGAGAAATCGATGTCTTTCATTGTTACATGGTTTATTGTTCACTCCAAGAAATACAGTAAATTATGTAATATGTGATGATATCTCAAAAATTCTAGGAATGGATTGGTTATTATTGTTTATGCAACCACAAGTTCATTTCACAACAGTTATTATTGCTGTAAGAATATTAGTCGTTGTATGTGCAAATGAAAGTTTTATGGTTCGATTTAGAGATGCAACTCATAATGGTGGTTATTTGAAATTTACTGAATTGATTTCACAAAAAAAAAGTATTTGTTTAGGTCAAACTCCATTGAGTGGTGGACCTGTAGCCTCAAATGGGGTGATGCAACAAAATTTATCTCAATTACCACCTCAAATAGCTGGGGAAGTAAAAACATCAGTTCTACATATTCCAGGTATTTTTTTCAGCGACAATATTTTTAATACTAAATAATTTAATTTTGTTTTTAAGGTTTTCAAATGTTGGAATGGTTATTACAACATCATCTTGATGTACCAGAATTATATTTCTTAATAACTGCTTTAATTATGGGACAACCTGTTAAACTGTTAGCCTCAGAACATACAAAATTTGATTTGGATCGAGTTTGGGCATTCTTATGGGGAGCCCCAGTATCACATGCATCAGCATCTTCAGTAAAAGTAAATGTTTGTCCGGAAGCTGTTTGTGTACTTCTTGGTATGGTTCGTGCTATAGTACATGCTAGTGAACCCGTTGAATGGTTACATAATCATCCAGAGACAATAATTCAAGTATTATTTTCCTTATATCATAATTTACCCGATTTCATGCCAACTATGATGTCTGGCGATGTTATAGCATCTCTTGTTGCAGTTCTTTTTCCTATAGCAAAAGATAGGACAATAAGTGAAGAAGATTCTGGTCCAAATAGTGGAACATCAACTCCAGATGAAACTACTGGGGGAAATTGTGTATTAATACGTAGTCATAGCCATTCAATTACACATTCTTCCCAACTAACACAACATCCAGTTAGAAAATTTGTGGTCGATTTTTTAAGAGTTATTGTCGTAGACTCACTTAGTCTTTCAATGCACGGTAAAAGCACACCAGTAATTGATTTAGTATTAGATGCATCGCCAGAAACAGCTGAAATGAATCATCAAATTGAATTTCAAACTGAAATTGTAACTGCATTAATGGATCATTTATTAGCAGCTGATGTTTTAGTTGGCGAACAAGCAGCACTTCCAATAGTTCCACTATTACAATCGCATGTACAAAATATTGCCCCAAATGTATTTTATTTTACAGCGAGAGTTGTTGACAAAATGTGGCAAGGTTGCTTAACTAAAAACCCTCATGAAATTTTTGATTTCATTATAAAGTTAATTGCTCAAGCAAAGAAACGTTCATCTGCTCTATCTTTAGAACAATTACATCATTCATTAAATAGAACTATACTTTATTTGTTATCAAGACCAACAAATTCTATAACAGATCATACATCAGTATTAGAAGCTCTTCATAAAATCATTACAAATCGTTTACTAATTTTCGGAGCCGGTAATCATGAATTAGAATTTATTGGTTGTTTAACTTACTGTTTAATGCAGTTAACTTCCGACATGAAAATTGTTTTAGAACCATCTACAAATCGTGCAACAACTTGGCATGTTAATCCACAAAATGAAGATATAGAAGCAAGAGATGATCAATTAAATCAACTGCAAGGTCGAAATTTAATTGTTGGGGCAGCTTTTCGAGTGTGGGAGGAATTGTATGTTTGTAAAAAGCCTGCCATTGAGGAGGTTTTTAAAGTATCATTAACTACACCACTTAATAATTCAAAAGCACCTGATTTGCAAACGACTAGAGAACAAGTAATGGAATTGGCATCAAAACTTTGGTTTAATTATGTCGATACTGAAAGAAAAGCTTCATATCGAATTCCATGGGAGATACATAATCAAATTCAATCTAAAATTCAAAAAGTTACTGGAGGATTAACTAGATTAGCAAGTCGAACTAAAGTAAAAAAGGAAGAGTTAGTTCGTGTTAAATCTTCGATGAGTAAAGGACAAGCTTTTGGTTATACGGGAATTCATGTTCAGTTAATAAGAGATCTTTGGGATATGCGAATTAAGCAGCATGTTCATATGTTACAGCATACTCAAAGATATGTCTATCAAGATTGGATTTTATCCGAAACTGAATTAACTCGTGAACGTGGTCTTTGGGGCTCTGTAAAAAGCTCATCTCTAGATAAATGGATGCTTGATTCAACTGAAGGCCCTCATAGAATGCGAAAAAAAACAATGAGAAATGATATATTTTATTTACAATATCCTTATCGTCCTGAAATCGAATTACCTGATAACGTAAGTTCCATAAATTAATATAAACTATTAATTTTTTTTAATTATTTGAATTTTGTTATTGTAGCGTCAATTAAAATATAAAGTAGCAACAAGTTTTGATAGTAAAATTTATTTTACTTACTGTCATCAACCTCCACGTATACTTTGCGAAACCGATCATCAAATTCAACATTCCCAACATTCATTTGACAATAATATTAATCCTAAAGTAACTAATAAACAATCGAGTGATGGCAACACTCCACCTCAAAGCCCTACCGATGCTAATAATGATCATCAAATACATAAATCCATAGAAGGCATTCATGAGGATGTTGATGAAGAAGAAGAAGAAGATATGTCAATGGTGGCAGATAATCAAACATTCTTACGTCTCCTGGAAGAGCAAGAAAAAATTTCGTTCATGTTCCGATGTGCCAGAATACAAGGGCTTGATACAACAGAAGGTTTATTGTTATTTGGTAAAGAACATTGTTATATAGTTGACGGTTTTACGTTATTGAAAAATCGAGATATTAGAGATATTGATACCCTTCCACCAGGAGCATATGATCCTATTATACCGAATTCTGGTGGTACATCGCGATGTGCTCAAAAAATGAGACAATGTTCGAAATTTTCTTATGAAGAAATTCGTGAAGTTCATAAGAGAAGATATTTATTGCAACCAATTGCCTTAGAAGTATTTTCTGAAGATGGTCGCAATTATTTATTGAGTTTTCCAAGAAAAGTTCGAAATAAAGTATATCAAAGGTTCTTATCACATGCAACAGCAATTAACGATAATGCACAACAATCTGTTGCTGGACAAAAACGCACTGCAAGTGTAGAACAAAGTTCAGGTATATTCAGCAGTTTAATAGGTGAAACTTCTGTTACTCAAAGATGGGTGGTAAGATAATTTTGTTTTTAAAATTAAAATTTGATCTGTTTACTTATTCTTTTTACATTTTTAGCGAGGAGAAATATCAAATTTTCAGTACTTGATGCATTTAAATACTCTAGCGGGAAGATCATACAATGATCTAATGCAATATCCAGTTTTTCCATGGATCTTAGCAGATTATGATTCAGAAGAACTAGATCTTTCTAATGCAAAAACATTCAGAGATTTTTCTAAGCCAATGGGAGCACAATCTGATGATCGTTTGGAACAATTCCAAAAAAGATATAAGGTATATAATACATTTTTAAATTTTTATTTTTCTTTAATTACGAATTTTTAGGAGTGGGATGATCCACATGGTGAAACTCCGCCATATCATTATGGTACACATTACAGTTCTGCTATGATTGTTTGCTCATATTTAGTTCGTTTAGAACCATTTACTCAGCATTTTCTTCGTTTACAAGGGGGTCATTTTGATTTAGCAGATCGAATGTTTCATAGTATTAAAGAAGCTTGGCTCTCAGCTAGTAAATTCAACATGGCTGATGTTAAAGAGTTAATACCAGAATTTTTTTATCTTCCCGAATTATTAACAAATTCGAATAACTTTGATTTGGGTACAAAACAAAATGGAGATACACTAAATCATGTTGTGCTACCACCATGGGCAAAACAAGACACACGTGAATTCATACGAATGCATCGTAGTGCTTTAGAATGTGATTATGTTAGTCAAAATTTGCACTTGGTATGAATTGCATTTTATATTTAATTTCATTTAGAAACAATAATCAATTTTTTTTACAGTGGATTGATTTGATATTTGGCTGTAAACAACAAGGATCTGCTTCTGTTGAAGCTGTTAATGTATTTCACCATTTATTCTATGAAGGCAATGTTGATATTTATAAGTACATAGTTTAATTTTAAGTACCTATTAAATAAAAATTTAATTTTGTATTGTAATTTTTAGCATTGACGATCCTTTGAAGAAAAATGCTACTATAGGGTTTATAAATAATTTTGGACAAATTCCGAAACAATTGTTCAAAAAAGCTCATCCAGCTAAAAAAATGGGAAATTCAAGACATTCTGTTATTGATCCTTCTCCTTTAATAAATGTAACACAAATTAATCAAGCTGATAGATTATTTTTCCATAATTTGGATAATTTAAAACCTTCTTTACAACCAATAAAGGAACTAAAAGGCTCTGTTGGCCAAATTCTACAACCTGATAAAACTGTTTTAGCGGTTGAACAAAATAAAATAATGATGCCACCTTCATATACCAGATATATTGCTTGGGGTTTTGCAGATCATTCATTGCGTGTTGGAATTTATGATTCTGATAAGGCATTATTTGTTTGTGAAGCTGCTGCACAAAATTCTGGTGAAATTTTAGCATGTGCTTGTCCTAATTCAAAAATGATTGTGACAGCTGGTACTAGTTCAGTAGTAACTATTTGGAAATTTGATGCAAACAAAAAAACATTAACAGTTAGACACAATTTGCATGGTCATACTGATGCTGTGACTTGTTTGGCAGCTAGTCCAGCATACAATGTTATTGTAAGCGGTTCAAAAGATGGTACTGCAATTGTATGGGATATGTCGAGATTTACATTTGTTCGTCAACTTCGTGGACATGTTGGAGTTGTTGCAGCGGTTTCAATTAATGATTTAAGCGGTGATATAGCAACATGTTCAGCAACATGGTTACATGTTTGGTCAATAAATGGAGATGCTTTAGCAACTGTGAATACAAGTATCGGTAGTGCTGATAGAATGCAACAAATATTATGTGTAACATTTTCGGAAACAAGAGAATGGGATCAACAGAATGTCATTATTACAGGTTCAACTGATGGTGTTGTTAGGGTTTGTTTTGCAAAATAATAAACTTTAAGAACTTTTATTATTTTTTTTATTTTTTATTTGTATTTAGATGTGGTCTATGGAGTATGTTCAAGTTCCAATTATAGAAAAGAAACTTAAAAGGTGTGAAGAACTTGGCTCTGCAGAAAAAGAATCCCTTGATAAAGGTCATGATATTGAAACAACAGAGAATTCCAAAAAACTGGATCTATTTAATAAAATGAAGAGTTTATCTGAAGAAGAAAATGGTATTATTTATTATTAAAAAAATAAAAAATTTTTCTCATGGTGTAATAATTTATTTTGTATTATAGAAATTGTTAAATCAGCATCAGAAAGTAGTTTGTCAGAGGCTTGTGACGCTTCAGACAAATCAGTTAAATCAAATATATCTGAAAAGAAAGAAGATGACGAAGAAGAAAGTATCGCACCATTACCATTAGATCCAGAAAGACGAAAAAGTAGTATTGCTGGAACAAAATCGTTACACGAACTAAAATCTGTTGGTGTAATTGACGATCGTAGAGCTTTGGACAAAACTGGAAGTTTAGGTACCAAATTACTGTACTTTTAAAAAAAAAAAATTTCAATAATTTTTGAAATGTTACAGTTGATAAAGCAACAACCGTGGAAGAAAGAACAATTCGTCCAAGTAAATCTGATACAAGTTTAACAGAATCGTTTGTTGTAATAGACAACGATGGCAGGGGTAAATATGAGAACTCATTAAGAAAAGGTTGGTTATTGTATTTTTGTTTTGAAAATCAAATAAGATATAAGTTTGACATTTTAAGGGTTTAAATGGCAACAACAACTAGTTTTTAGATCTAAACTAACAATGCATACAGCTTACGATCGTAAAGATAATGCTGAACCTGCAAGTATAACAGCTCTTACAGTATCAAAAGATCATAAGGTTTTATATGTTGGTGAGTAATAATATAAAGTCAAATAAATATTTTATAAAAAATCTAAAATAAATTTCATTTAGGGGATGCACGGGGAAGAATATTTTCATGGAGTGTTACTGAGCAACCTGGTCGTGGGGTTGCTGATCATTGGCTTAAAGATGAAGGTGCAGATCAATGTGTTAAATGTCGTGTTAGGTAATAAATTATTTTAGTATTATATGATATTTATTTAGTAAAGTATGTAGTATGAAAGCTAATTATTTTAATTTCAATATTGTTTTTTTTTTTTTTTTTGTTAATTATTCAGATTTAATTTATATGAACGAAAACATCATTGTCGAAATTGCGGTCAAGTATTTTGTAATAAATGCAGTCGTTTTGAATCAGAAATTTCAAGACTAAAAATTTTGAAACCTGTTCGAGTATGTCAACAATGTTATGGTACATTACGTTCAGCTTCAATTGATCATTAAATTTTCAAGTACAATAAAATTATGAAGTGTAACAAAGAAAAAGCAAAAACAAAAATATCAAGTAGAAGTATCAAGAAATTCAGCTCAAAACATTTATTTACAATAATATTTGAAGAAGTATTTTATTAATGTTCCTTGTTTTCCTTCACATTAATTAGAATTACAAATAATTGAAAAATTAACTTTTTTAAATAAAAAACAGAATTTGTTTCAGATTTTTTTTTTTTTAAATTTTGCTAAAATGTATAATTATATCATGTAACTTTTTATGTCTTATCTTCTATATCTTCTATATCAAAAAAAATCTTATAAAATGATATTTTTTTAAAATTAAGTTACATATTTAAAAAAATTTGCAAACATAAATTTAATTGATAAATTTTTAAATGTATTTTATGGAAAATTTGAAAATGGCCTAGTTCAAATACGCTGAATTGACTTTTTCTTATATGGATGGAGTGATATCTTGTTAATTGAAGATATATTTAAAAAAAAAAATAAATAAATTTTAATAGTAAACTTCATTAAACATTCGATTACATTAACTTTAATATAAAAATACAAACCATATAAAATTATAACTCAGACAAATTAAAAATTCATTTGAAATAATTATACTAATTAGCATCAACACAGGATTTATAAAAATACACGTTAAAAGAAAATAAAAAAAAAAACAATAATATTTATTTACTATTTTAAGAATAATAAAATTGTAAAATAATTTTAATAAAATGTGTTAATTACTTAGGTAATAAGTAGAAAAAATATTTATTCAAAAATATACAGTTATAAAATAAATATATATATATATATATATATATATATACAGTATGTAGAAATATATAGTGAAAAACAATAAAACGTTTTGAAAATTTAAATTAAAAATTAAACAAATAAAAAAAGGAATATTCAAAAGTTATTTAAATAAAAATGAAAACATAAATTTAAATAAGAAATAATAATAAATTAAGACTTGTAAAGAATAAATATACAAAAGTAATTATAATAAAATAAAAAAAAATAATATATTGTAAAATTATTATTAGTTTAAAAAAATATAAAAAAAATTCCATTCTTTTTTAAAAAATAAAATCAAACACAAAAATTAATAAACATTAAAATATACTTGTAAAATTAAATTAAAGAAATATAAAAATAGATTTCGAACAGGAATTCGTTTCATTTAAATTTCAAACTAAACTATTAATATACAAAAAACTAAATACAATATGGAAAAAATATTGAAAACTCATTGTTTTTTTTAAAGAAATGATCACTAAAAAAATTTCTATTTATTTTTGTTCTATATTAAATTAAAATATTTAATTGTTGTTTATTAACTTGAAATATTTTAAAAATTTCAATTTTTAGTCTTAATTTATTAATGATAGAAAGAAGTTCAAAATTATAAATTTAATAATTTTTAACATAGTGAATCCGACTTTAAGTGTTCAATATAAAATGATTTCCACAGCACTTGAATATAAAATGATTTCCACAATTTACATTTTTGATAAGATATAAATTCATTATTGATACTAATTCAGATATATCACAAATAATGAACTTACATTTGCAACACTTATAAAAAATGAATATAAAAATTATGTTATTTTATACAATTTAATTTATTTTTAATATTTTAATCAAATATAAAAGTATAATAAATTTTGATGAACAAATATTTTTCTAAAAATTATTTTCAAATGAAATTGATATTTTTCTTTATATTATTGACATACATACATTTAGTATTGTTATTATGAATCTATATCATAAAGCAGTTTTGATAATTTACGTAAATGGAGACGTACAAACGTTGTTCGAAATGTGTTTGTAGGTGTAGATAGTTTTTGGAAAGCACTACGATATTTTGATAAATTTATGTCTTAAATTTACGTTAAATAGTTCAAACTTCGTAATATTGAATTTCTGTAAAAAATAAACGTAATAATTAATATTTGACATTAGTTTTAAATTCCAAATTAAATAGGTATATTACTTTGTATTGTAACTAATACTATTTATTTGTATTATATATTTGAGTGTTTATTTAAAATCACTTCAAAGTAAAAAATGACTATAAATGCATAAAAAATAATAAAATAAAACTGAAAAGCAATTTAAAAATGTATTAAATAAAATAAGTAATTAATTGATGAAATCAAATCTCATATATTTAAATTTCATTATTAATAAAAATAAATAAAATAAAATAATAAATTAAAAAGTTTTTGGATATTATTTTATAGTTTAGTTTTAATTTATTACTTTTTTTTTAAAAGAAATTTTAAATATTTTTTTTTATTTATTTATATTTTATGTGTAATGTACCTTAATGTATTTAATTTTTATATTTTTTTAATCAAATTTGTTTTTTTTTATATATATATTCAATATTTTTTTCTTAAATTAAAAGAACAAATTCCTTTTCATTAATAATTTTATTTGATTGCAAATACACTTCTTTCTTCAGGTCTTATTGATTAATTTTTTATTTTTGTGCAAATGAAATCATGTATTTATAATGTTTTATAATTATTTATACAATATTATAAAATATATACTAATGCTGTAATTTTGTTTTATACATAGAACTTATTTTTTTTTTTTAATATTTACGATAAATTGAATTTTGAAATGTCTACATTTTAATATTTGAAAGCTAATTTTTATATCGTAAATTCAATTTTCGGTATTTTTAATATTCACATTTTTTTAGTGATGTATAAAATTTAGTAATTAGAAGTTGAATTTCCTTTCACTAATAAATTAATTTTAGAAGTCGCAAGCACTTATGAAGAAAGTAAGCTGTTTCCGAAATATCGATAGTTGCAAAATAAAAAATAATTTACTAGTGAAAGGAACTTAGATTTTTAAAAGCTAAATCAATTTTTAAGTGTTTAAAAGTGATTTGTGTGTATATCATCAATAATAGTGTTATATTTTTTAACAAATCCCTAAATATGTACATTTTAATTTTCTTTAAAATTTTCAAAATAAATTTCTACTCTTTTAAATTTTTGTTCTCACAATACAATACATATAGTCATAAATTTAAAAATTCTTCCATCAACAATTGTGTATTCTTAAAGTAATTAGAATTCTTGGATTCTAATAAATTTTATTATATTTATTAACGAAAAATTTATTTATACGTAAGCCAAGTCGTAGATAAAATTAAAAAAAAAATTCGAGTTTTGATAATAATTTTTCTTGCTTCTAGTCTCAACGAAAATTATTTTAAAGTGTCAATTTCCATTTAGTTTCAGTTAATAATAGTAATTTCTTATAACTTTTTATACAGATATTATATATTTATAACCCTGTAAATAAATTAAACTAATTAACAAACAAAAACAAGAAAATTGTTTTTCAAAATAAAAAAACAAAAACAAAAATAAAACATTATTAAATAATATAAAAGTTTTAATCTATATTTAAATCTAAATTTTATTTTATATAATAATTTATTTATATTCTATTAAATTTTATTTATGAATTTATATACTAAGGAAATTGATATTTTCTATAATATAAGAAATAAAAATTAATTTAAAAATAATTTTATGAAATAATTAAACATAAATAAAATAATTATATTTGAAGAAATGTATGTGTATTTCAGTATTTTTGATTGATTCAAAGTAAATGTATATTGTATTATAATATATAATTAATATTTATACTGCATTTTAATACACAAATATGTATTGTATTTTAATATAAAATTATATAATATATATGTATGTATAAATGTTTAAACAATTTTTATTTCTAGTTTATATTTTTATTATTGTATTATTAAAATTTTATATAAAAAGTATTGATTTTATTTTGTTGGTCTCAAAGAATAATTAAAATCCCCATTATTAAAATATTATAATATGTATTTTAACAAAATAAAAAATAAAAAAATATGGCATCAATTATCAAAAATATTTATATAAATTAGTTTAAATGTGTATATCGTTTCATTTTTGTTTTTATTCACGTTTTATTAAGATTTTGTTATAAATATAGAACAACTACTATAAAATACTATTTTTTTTGTGATTTTTATTTTTATGTTGTTTAATAATACATTAAATTATTTTCTATTGTTATTTTTTTTTTATTTTCCATGAATTTAGTTTATTAATTCGTATATATATATATATTGTATTAATTCATATATTATAATATATATTATATAAATATATTTTTTTGATATATTAAAACTAAGAAAAAATAATAGAATAAAATTAATATAAAAAAGAAATAAAATAAAAGCAAAAAAAAAAGTAAACTATTATCTCAATCGGGAATAAATAATCTAATTTAGAAAATAAATAAATAAATAAATTGATTATTAATATCCCTTTAAAAAAAAAAAAAACAAAAAAAAAAAAAACAATGTAGAGAAAATTATAATAAAAATTTAATGATATGTAAAATAAAATTTGTTTTAGTTTTGTTTTAGTGTTTTAGAATTCATTTTAAGTAAATTACATCAAATGCATCAACCATCAAAATATCAAAGATTTTAAAAATGATTGTATTGTGTAACCCAAATGTCTATTAATAGAGCCACAAAATATTTAATTAAAATGTTTTGCAATTTTTTTTACAACACATATTTCGTACACTCATGCATGAACTACAATAAGGTATAATATAAAAATAGAAAACAATTAAATACTATAGTTAGGAACTAGGCCTTCTCAAATATTAAGAACTAATAAAATCACTACTTCAAACTCTTATGCAATTCTGTTAGGGTGCGTAAGGGGTAGCAAATTCCCATCTTTACACGGCCGAGACAGCGGTTTAACTGATTATCGAAATTGGTTCATAGCTAAAACGTTTCTAATGTGAAACTACATTTTATTACGGGTATTTCCAAGCAGGAACATGTCTATTTGATTTATAAAAATTCAAAACCAACATCAACAAAAATTTCCCGCCAAAAATCTTCATTCTTCATTCTCAAGAGAGTATAATGGGTCTTATTCTGAGAAGCGAATTTTTCGGTACGTACTGAAAAATATGATAAATTTTATGATAGGCAGTTTGAATGTTTGTTGGTGCAATGATTTTTTACTTGTGTTCCATCAACGCATCTAATTATTCCTGGAAATCCAAATTTATTATAAAATCCGAATTTGATGGATGATTTTGCTTATTTTTGGTTTCAGTAAATTTTATATACTCTCGACACAATTCCGTCTCAAATATTGACAATGTTTCGTAGCTAAACCTACCAAAAAATCGTTCCCCACGCCTTTTTGATAACTTCCTTCAGCAATGAAGCGCAATCTTCCAGCCAATATTGGGTTTTACTGAATGTGGGCTAATTGTACCTACGTAGGATTTAAATAATTGTCTAATTTATCTAGAACCATTACAAAGGTTTCTTTTGAGAGCCTGAAATACTTAATGAATCTAACAAACAAAATAAAATTGATCATATTTTTTTTTATTTCATATCATATTCATACATACATATATAGTTGTTATAACTTATACCTACGTTAAAATAGGTAAATCTAATGAATTCGCTTTATCCCTCAATTCTCTTCTTTTTATTCTAAGTAAATTCATCTCTTCCTTCTCATCAGACGATGTTTCGTAATATAAATGCAAAAACATTTTTTTAATATCTATAAAATTTGAATTCAACTTCACTTAATTTCACTTTTCAAACAGAAAATTAAAACAAAAAATGTCAAAACATAAAAAAAAAATAAATTTGACAGTTTTAACCAGCAATGCTGTCAGTTTTGCAAAATATCGTATCATTCGCTTCTCAGAATACCAAATGTGATACAATGTGATGCTCTACCGGTACGTAGCGAAAAAGTGATTCGCTTCTCAGAATAAGGCCCAATATATAATTGATTTCCGACCAATTCTCTTCCCTTATAATACAAACACTAATCAATTCTCACATAAATTTTCAGCAGTAGGCAATTGAAAAAATTTAAAAATTTGTTATTTCAGGGGATTTTTAAATTTGAAATTCATAGGTACGATAAATTGTAAACTAAAATTTGTCTAGTTAACAATACATATAGTGATTAATTATTTATATAAAAGATCAGAGTTGTATGTTTGTAAACGACGCTTTTTGACATTTTTTGTTTTTACTAAAAAAAAATATTTTTCCTTTCAATTATTTTTATATGATTTTTGGATTTTTAAATTTTTAAATTTTTTCCTTTCAATTAAATTGTGAAAAAAAAGAGAAAATTGTTCGAATCAACAATTGTTACTTATGTGTACGTGTACTTATTTTTCATTTTTAAAGTTCTGTTCATCTTTAGTGAAAAATCTAATTCATAGTATGGAAGAAGATAGTTTCACGCATGGTCAACTATACGTTGCCTTCTCACGCGCACGTGATGGTAGAAAAATTAAGGTTAAAATATCAGAAAACCAAGAGCAAGGTCGATTGAGAAGTGCTAATTTATAGTGTTAAGTTCAATAAATAAATTATTAATTTGTTTATAATTATAACAAAAAAGTGTTTCTAGAAAAAAAATTTCTTGGGGCCACTGAGTGCTTATGTTCGAAAAAAAGTTCGGTATCTTTTTACTCGGGACCCGTTTTTAAACGGGCTGACTTACTAGTTATAAATATTTAACTAATAAAATAGAATTTTAGTTTAAAATATATCATATGTATATGTATGTATGTACATATAAATTTCAAATTTAAAAATCCTATTTGAAATAAAAATTTGATAGATTTAGAAACATGTGATAGTTAAAAAAAAACAAACTTGTTACGTAAATTTAATTTAATTTTTATTATACAAGTCAAATAAAATATAATAAGGTTTTTTAATTCAAGTTCTGAACTTAGTTATAAAAATTGAAAAATCCCATCCATATTTGAAATTTTTTTTTATACATTTAAAAATGTGTGTACATATTTATAGGCCAACTACTACAGACCCTTTTCCCTTACGGGATGTAGGCCTGTGTGTACATATGTTTTAGGTAAATTTATATATTTGTTTTGTTTTTAAATTTCTTTTAGTTCTTGAAAGTTTGAAATGTAAAATAAAAAGTCAGCTACAAGTTGGAGATGTTGAAATTTTCATCCATTTCTTTTTTTTTGCGTATTTTTCCATTTTGTAATATGTATTGTGGACTTTTCTTACGCCAACACCTAAATTTTTTTTCGAAAATTGGTCTTGCAAACCCAGAAGCATCTAAAAAAATTATGTCTCATTTTAATCAAACAATAAATACATATAATTATATAGTAAAGTTAACTTACCAAAAAAAAAGTATTGAATAATTTTCTTTTTTTCAATGAATTTTTCCCAGTTCACGTTGAATTTGATGTTAAATTCATCTGTTGCGGCCAGCTTCAACATTTGTTCGAAGTTTTTTATATATCGCAAAATATCTTGTCTAAAAATATGTTTATTTCATGCAAGAATTGAAGAAAGAAATTAAATTTTTTTAAAATATGCATAAGATACTTACAATTTTCATAGATAATAGTTCATCTCCTGAAATTCTTTTTTCTCAACAGCTTCGAATTTTTCTTACTTGATATATATTGTCTTTCACTAAAACTTTTTTTAATCTTGACCGAGCCTTTTAGTCACAGTGGTATAATTTTAATATTATTTTATTTTATTTGTATTTCTAAATTTTTTTTTCGTGTTATTTAATATTTCACTAAGTTTTTTTTCACTTCGTTTTATTATTTATAAAAATTGCATTTATTTTTGAATATTGTATTTTTTTAAAAAAATCTGCAGAGAAAAATTAAATTTGACAGTTGTCTTTGTAAGTAAAGTACATATAGAAGAAGTCTTTGATAGTTATTGATTGTTTTTGTTAGAATTAAGTTCAATTTGTTTTCGATCGGTTTTTTTTATTTTGCTTTTATTTATCATGGAAAACTCCGAAGACATTGGTAAGTGCTCTTGAGCTTTTTGTTATTAAATATATTATGATAAATTATATTTTTTTTAGAAATCAAACTTATCGAATTAGTGGAAAAGTGGCCAGTTCTGTATGATTCCAGTTTGCCAAGCTATAAAATAATAATGTCAGAAAGCAAATCTGGAATGATATTGCAGAAAAATTGGGAATTTCTAGTATGTATTCATAGTTAAATTTTGATAAAAAATTAAATAAAGAAAAGAAAAATGGAAGTCTATACGGGCCTTGTATTATAAAAAATTGCGGGAGAATAAATATAGTTTAATAAATAATAAATATAGTTTCAGTAATTTTAATGGTTTCATATTTCTCCATTTTAAATAATTTTTAAAACTCATTTTATATTTCTTCACCTACAAGCAATTTTAAAATTGAAAATACACTGTTTTGGCAGCTGTGGATTTAAATCCGAAGAAAAAAGTTTGAAAATCCACCTTTACTGAAAAATTAAAGCACATTTTTATCGCCGTTTTCATGACTGAAAAATGCAGTGATTTCCCCAATCCCACATTTACTAATTTAATCGTAAAATTTTACTGTGTAAAGCAATTTTTTTCTTTGATAAGTTTGTAAAAATGAAAGAATGAAGTGCAGAAAATTTTTTATTAGGGTTCATTTAAACTAAGTTTTGGTAATACCAACGTAATATCTAAGTACATATTTATATAAAAAAATTAAAATTTATGTGTGTATATATTTATAGAAATTTAGTTAAAACAATTTTTTTTCATCAAAGAAAAAAATTTATTAAAACGCTGTATAAAATTCCCCTATATAATGAAAAATTAATTTTCTCTAAAAACTTGAACAGTACATATTTTCCATGACAAATTAATTTTCTTTATACCTACGTATAATAATAAAATTTTGTATAAGGTCTATCTATCTATATACATAGTATTAAACACAATTTAAATGTTATCATCCACTTTACTGTAAAATAAAAAAAAAATAAATGTCCATCTGTCATTTATTATCCTTCAATGGTCCTCACATCATCACAATCAATATTCTATTGATGTTAACACTTGTTATGTGTATTCAGTCGACCATCAAATCCATACTCGACCAAATAAAATTCATCACAAGTACAATATTTTGATACGTACAACAATTTGAATTCTCGACTTCTATATTTCTAGTAGACTAATCCATTTTTCATGTTATATGTATAATATGTAGTATATAAGTATATATCGAAAAATTAAATTGAAGTGGTCAAGTGAAGATGAGTTAGAGTCTGTTACTTTTTATTAACAGAAATTTTTACAAAATTAGTTAAATATCGCTTTGGTGTCGCATAGCAATATTCAATTGTGTTTTGTTTCAATCATTACAAATTTGTGTCGTTCTAGTTGAAATCTATTTTGTATTAAATATTCTTATTGGTCACAAATTGGTAACATTAAATTTAATGTGTTTTAAAAAATTCTCACTTATTTTCTTGTAGTTACATTTTAGTCACTTTTGTGCAATATGCGTCTCACCTGTGGCATGTTAAATTTATTGTATCGCTGCTGTTTAGCTATATTTAGTATTTGATTTCTTTTCCTCCGAAAATTTTTTAAAATTATTTATAATAATTATTAATAACCTTTTTCAAGAAAAATACAATTTCAACACGTGGTATAGGGTTTCGGTTTGAATATAAGTAAAAGAAATATTACAAAAATAAGCATAGCTATTTTACAAAAAAAGAATAAAAAAAAATTACAATAAAAATGGAAAAGTGGATTCTCAAAAAAGATGAAAAGGTAATAGTGATTTTAATGTTAGTAAATTGCTTGCTTTTTTTAAAAAAAGGTTTTTTAAATTTTAACTGAAAGAAAAATTTTCAAAATCTTTCATTTCAAAAAAAGTTTTCTTTTATTGTTATATTTTATATAAAATTATTATTCAGTAATTCCATAATTCTTATTTTTTTGACATGTTATTAAAATAAAATAATAGTTGGTTGTACAATATATCGATATACTTAATTAGTTATTCAAATTCAATAGGATTTTAATTACTATAGAAAAGAAATTGTAAAATTTGGATGATTTTATCTAAGAATTATTAGAAGAAGCTTAGCTCTATAAAAATTCCGCCGATAAAGAAAGTGCAATATTTCTGGTAAGTTTTGTAATTTAAAAAAATGCTTGATAAATATTAGCATTATTCAATATTAAATTGGTTTGTGTATTTTGTATTATTAAACTTTTGGTCTTAGATTCAATATAAACTTAATATACTTCTTAAAAAGGGCAGATAGAGAACATCAGCAATTGATACCGAACCAAATATATATAATATTTACTTTAAATTTTAGTTTTATATTTGCCGACAGCTATGTATTTTTGTGTAGAATTTAATATTTACGCTATAAATATTTTGTTTGCTTTTTATAAAGCAAAAATAAGTAATAAAATATTAAAATATTTTTGATTAATTAAATTAAGTTTTAAATTCCACAAAAACTTAAGTAATTTATAGAATCATTTTCTAAAAAAAAAAAAATAGTTTATCAAAGTCACAAAATAATTTGGAGGACTTTAAAACATTTTTTTTAGCGTTCTATTTTTGAAATACATTTTTAAAGTCATTTAAACTTCATATGTATCTAATATAACTATTTTATTCTTTTCCTATTTTAGCAACTATTACAAAAAACAGAAAAAGAAGAAGATAGAAATGGTGGAATTTCGAGATCAAATAATTGTACAAATAATAGTGGTGAGGCAATTATTGAAATTGGAGATGATATAACTGAAGAAGCTTTAATTTTATCAAAAGAAGCAGTAACACAGGTAATTAAAAAAAAATTAAAAATTGATTAATATTTTAGGGTTTTTCTGAAACTATGGACATTGATGATTATATGATGAAATCAAAAGATATTCACGTGCTATTACAAATCAAGTTATTAATAATAGATTGTATTTTTCAGCATCCAAACCAAAAAATTATGTAAATGATTAGATTTCCGACTTCCTATAATAATCCCCTGGACAAAAATCTATCAAACAATAAAAATACAAATAACACGAGTGGTGATGGTAATTCATATTATATCAGTCATACTACAAATACTTCACCGAATCAAGAAAATTCGTTAGCAAATTTCCATACAAAGCTAACGTCATTATCATTTTCATCAAATAGACCGGCTGTGATTGATTATATTGAATGATTCAAATGTTCAAAAAAATTAAATAAATGAATTTACTTTCGGTGATTTCAATGAAGAAGAATTAAGATTTTATAACACCAAATATTGATCATGAATTAAATTCAATTAATTTTGAAAAAATTATTAATTTTGTTGGAACAGGTAAATTTATTTTTATTTAAATTTATCTTTAATATTTACGAGTATTTAATTATTTTAATAACTTAAAAAATTCATTGAAAAAAATAAATTTGACAAAGATATGTAAAAATTCTTAGTTAAAATTAAAATATAAGTAGGTACTCTAATGTATTTGTTTTGATTTTATTTTTTTTAGCTTGGGAAGAAGTTTGTGGAAGTCGTGAAGGTACAGAATTCTATGATGGACAATAAATTAATTAAGCAAAGAAAATAATAAATAATGAGAAAATATTGCGTAGATTGCATAAAAATATATAAAATAATTATATAAAAATAAAAAAATTTTTTTTTTTAAATTTTGAAATAACGGCTCTTTTTTATTTTAAAAAGCTGATACGCATGGTCAGGAACACCCAGTATATGCAAACAGATTATAATTGAACATATAATTTTAAGTGTTCTTAATCAATGATATTATCATTATATGGATCTTCACGTTTTGTGACTTTTTAGCAATGAAGATCTATTACAATTAATAAGAAGTGGCACTCTTCCAAAAATTCTATTTTTCCAATATTAACTAACTGAAGTGTTTGTATAATTTTTACCACACTTAAATAAAAAAAATGCGTTGCTTAAAAGAGATAAACACTATATACAAAAAACTTTTTACGGGAATTACTACAAGAAGGGTATTGACACAACTTTCAAAAGTGAACTTTTCACAATGTGTTTTCAAAAGCGGGTGTACTTCTTATATGTTTACACTTTTGTTGTTATAGCTATTGTAATTTTATACAGGATTTTATTAGCGGGTTTTTTTTTAAGTTGATTCAAAATTAGTGCAAGGTGCTTGCAAATAAAGACATTTTTCTAATATACGATTATATTATCGGATTTACTTTAAGTTGATAAGTTGATTCGAAATTAGTGCAAATAAAGAACTAAATTTAGTTCATTAAATTGAAAGTGATATTTGTTCTATTGTAGAAAATAAAAATTTGGGAAATGGGTAGACATTATTGCAAATGTCTAGTATGTAGTTTGAAAAAGGCAGATAGTAAAATGTATTAAAATTTCATCTGTTACCGAAGGATTATGTATTGTACGTATATATTTAATTTTATTAAATTATTTTTCATGAATCATTGTGTTCTATTTAAAACCGTATTGTAAATAAAATTTTTAGATATATATGTAATTTTTATATTAAATATTTGTAATATTTGTCGCAGATCGCACATTAATTGATCAAAAAATATTAATAAAAACAAATACCGTCGAATGATTTTGTGATTATATTAGATAAGTTAGAACACAATTTTTTAACTTTATTTGATGATACATATATATGTAGATTGTAGAAAAAATTTTTGAATATAAAGAAATATTGTTGTATTTATTCTTAGTTATCAAAATTTGCAAATTGCTTTCAATTTTTGTCAAAATACATAAAAATAAAAAAGATTATTTATTCCAATTTGAAATATTAATATTATTATTGGTCAAATTTTTTACCTATTTATAAAATTACCAAAACGCATTATATTACTTATAATCATTGTGAATAATTTAATTTTTAAGGAAATAAAAATGCATCGAGTAATTCGTAAAAAAAAACGCTTGGTGTTCTTTTTAACTACCTATTTCAATACCTGAAAAAATTTATATATTGAAAATACATGAATTCTGTTTGAAATAAAAAAAAATGTTTACTTCCTTATAAGGCAATAAAAGAAAATAATAAAGTTGTGAACTTACCTGAAAACTTATTTATATAACTTTTTACCAACAAAAAGATCAAAACCACGAAAAATTATTCAATTTAATTTTTTTCAACAAAAACATTCAATAATTTTACAAAAAATTTCAGAAAATTACTAAATTAATTCAAATTTAAAAAAATCTCATAACCTAAAAATCATTTATTTTCAATATTCTTTCTTGATAAAATTATAAAAAACTATGAATGTGTGGAAACAAAAGTATTTTTAAAATAGAAAAAGAATCTTATCACTGTGAAAAATAATATCATCATAATAAAACACTCTGTAGCTGTATAGATAGAGCTACGAGTATGTATGTATGTATATGAAATACGAATTTAGAAAAATAATTTTTCATCTAAGAAATGTTTTATTTGTTTTCAAAGCAATTTCAAAAAGGCAAAAATAAAGGATTTGCTTATGAAAGGACTAAAATCAACAAAAAGAAATAGATCAAGAAATAGAAAAAAAGGATTAAGATTTTCGAACAATCAACTTTAAGAAGATTTTCACATTTTTATTTATATAGTATTTATTTTAACAATGGATATTTCTTATGACTATTGAATGAAAGAAAATAAAAATAAAATTCGTTTGTTTTTTTTTTTTGGATTTTGTTTTTATTAATAATATTTTGATTTTGGGTGAAAATTTCAAGATAATATTATTCAAATTGTTAAAATTTAGAGTTAATCGCCTTTTAAAAACAAAAACTTTTGCATTACAGTTACTTTGATAATTGTGTAAGCTTATAATTTTGTTTTGTTTTTTGAACGTATTGTTAATATAATTTAAAATTTGAACGTTTATTGAAATAAATTCTGGTGGGTTAATATCCTAAGGATTTTTTTTTTGTATTTTTTCACAATGTGAAATGGTAGACTATTTTGACTTTGTTGTAATAATTCGTTTTAGTTTTTGTTAGTTTTCCAACAGATAAGTAGTTTAGTTAGTTCGATGGAGTTGATTTATTTGACCTAATAAATTGTTGGAGTTGATTTTGAATTGATTGTTTTGTAATCTGAATTCGTGAAAACCCGAAGCTTTTTGTTGCCTCTTAATTAACACATGTCAATAGAAAAATAATTTTTTTTTTTGATTATAAGTGATTTATTAAATTTTATTGACTTCAGCCTATAGTCACCTGAATCAAATTATTAGATGATTTAAAGAGAGGAATTTTTTTTTTTATTATTAATAATAATATAATTTTTTTTTAATTAAATTGTTAATTAATTTTTATTATTTTTAATATTTAATTTTTATAATTTAGTTTAGTAATATTTAATTTTTACTAATATTTAGTTTAGTTAATATATTTAGTTGTTAACTTATTTTATAGATATAGCATATCCATATACTATTTTTTGTTTATGTTTCTATAATGCCACTTGGACTAGGCGAACAAAGAATTGTAAACAATAAATAAAAAATTAAATAAATTGTAAATAAATAAAAAACTTGTTGAATTTAAAGAAATTTTATATTCGAAAAATTTCCCCTCATAAGTTCAATTGGTTATGAAAAATTTTGTTTTGTAAATGTAAATGGTATTTAATGGTATTTCCCATTATTGAAATTAAATTATGTTAGTGTACAAATTAAAAAAAAAAAAAAAAAATTGACAGATAGCAGTTTTTTTAAAAAATAACTACAGTTTTAGCCAGAATATAGGTAAATTAAAAAATTATTTTAAATTTTTACAGAAAATTTTGTTTTTTTTTTTTTTCACATGCAGAAAGTATTTTACATCAGTTGTTGACTGCATCATTTTTAAAAACAACAAAAAAGTATTTATTTAATCTACTTTTGTATTTAAAAGTACGATTTCTCAATCAATTCATCCACCGTTAAAAATATTTTAGAAATCAAATAGTTATTTAGATTTTGAGGTTTACTTTACAAAATCGAAATAAACTAAAAATTTTGTTCAAAATTTTGTTGTTTTTGAGAATTTTGAGATATTAAGAAACAATTGTGTTTTTTTTTTTAAAAAACACTTAACATAGAAAGGTTTTGGACGATCTGGTTCCTAAAAAAATATGGTGTTATATTTAACCATAGGAATTTTATAAAATATCCAAATTATAAGTCTCAAAAAGAACGGAAGCAATGTGTCATCTAAGGTCATCATATTCTTATTTATTACTCGAAATCATTTTTGTAAAATTCAATTATTCTAATATGAGAGAAATCAGTTGGTATGGTAATTCGACTATAAATGAATATGGAAAATTTGTGTTAAATGAATCGGGAGCTAAATAACTTTTAGAGAAAAACCGTGTAATTTACGATCCGCTGACCTGTATTACTAACCTACTGTACTGACTACGGTCAAATTTAAGCCTGTGTGTAGAATGTTACGTGAATCTAACTCGAGAGCTGCTTGTTTTGATACTAACCTTAGTAAAAGCAGCTTAAAAATAAAGCTATATAACAGGGTAAATAGTTATTGTAACTGATATTTATTCTTTTTCTTCTTTCTTTTTGTATTTGAATTTATCTTTTTTCCTTTTTTTGACATTCTACCAAGAACACCATGTTAGCTATTTTATTTTTATCTCTTGGTAACATTAGTTATTAACGATGGTGGTTACTAACCCGATGGATCATAATCACACCGTTTATCTACTTGATGTAAGATTTCGTCTTCAATATACGCCTGATTTGCTTGCTCTAAACTAATATCTGACGGTATAAAAAACAAATACAGGAACAAAGATCACTATTTCACATTCGTAACCGTTTCTAAATCTAAATACACCTATCGTAATACTAGACCTCTCTCTTTAGGTCTCAGAATAAAACCATAATTCAATTTTTTTCAAACTCAAAAGAAGGAAACCACGTCATCTGCACTTTGTTTCTGAATAGTATTTGATGAATATCTTATCCTATTATAAAATATTTAACAATTTCAAGGAATTAAAAACTTATCAATGAAAGAGTCATATCAATTATTATTTTCCGGCTATTAGGCTCTCAATATTCTTGGAAATGAGTAAATCAATTACATAATTTAAATTAAGATTCCAAACAATCGGTGGTAGCTGAAGGCTATTGAGTTAATTAAAACAAATGGTATACCACATATGGAAGTAATATAGAATATAGTTGGTGAAAATATTCAAAAAACGGATAAGCAAAATACAGTTCTAAGATTCCTGCTGAATTTTCTGAACCGAAGGAATTTGATAAGTATCAAACTTGATAGAAAATAACGAAAAAGTTTGAAATTTCCAGTGTAAAATTTAGTTGCAAATCAAATAATTGAAGAGATTAGATTGTATTAAAGAATTTCTGTGTTAAATAATCTACGACTGTCTTGATATTTAGTAAATATTTATAGTGTTTCGCATCCATTAAATAATTTTTTTTTCGGTATTTCTATTCACAAGATTCTAATTGTACTTACTTTTACACACAAAACTTTTTACATATATTTATAAAAAGTTTTAAAAATAATATTGTACAGTTCAGATTTGTTGTTAAAATTTTTTATGCGCTTATATATTTTTATTAGCATTAAAATATTTTGAGAAAAATTAAATGAAAGAAAGGGAATTCCCCAAAAATTAATTTTAAAATTTATTTAATGAAATTTTGATTTGGATTTGCTTTCATAATTATCGTACTGAAGTTTTGCAATATTAATTGGTAAAATTCATAATACAAATTATACCTTTAAATGTCTACTATGAAGCCTGCCTTTGAATATATGCTAGTTATCGATCCCGTGTCATTAGTTATTACTTAATTGACATTAATCGGTTGGAAATCGTTCAGCAAATTACTTTTTGCATTCAGGTATTTTTCGTAGAATGAACTTCTCGACTTTCACATTATCCGCAAAAGCAAAAACTTATTTATTTAAATTTATTGTCTTACTGTGGGATAATTTCAGATATATTTTTTATTCACCAGACTCTTTATAGCGTAATATATCTATATACGTTAGCTCCTTTAATTTCAAATTATTTGGTTGTAAGAGCCGTTGAGAAGTTTCATCTTCCATTTCACTCCAATAAGAAAATCTTTGTGAAGTTAATTATAATTCAATCGTTTATTTCCGTCTAATAAAATGTTACAACATTTATCTATTTTTGCTACAATTCACTTCGGATTCCGTTTTTTTCAACTTGCCCGGCGAACTGACGATAACGTTCATCAGCTCCTCGGTTCGGCTAGTCCGTGCTTAATCTTGTTCGAAATTTTTTTTGGTGTTTCTGAAACAACCTTCATTTCACGAATTAGATACACGCATCGCCGTATCGCATCCTCACTCATCTTTTGGGATCTTCGAGGCGAGTTCGTTAGAACCAAATTTTCTTACTCCTCATCCTGCAAGATCGTCGGTGCTGGTTCCACCGCTTCACGGCCCATCTCGCGTGTCTGTATTTGGTCACTTTGTCCCTTATTTCTATTTGGTGTCCATGTTAACCCCAGTAACGTCAGGGGACACCTGGGCGTTTTCGCGATCCTATAAAAGGAGCCGCATCTACCCTACCCCCTTCCTTATTACCGCACTCCATCTCTCTTTCAGTATTGATAATATTGACAGCAAAAACAAAAACGTAAGAGCTAAGTAAAGTAAATCTAAATCTTCAGCAATGGCTTTGAAAAAATATCCTCCTGCTACACTGTACTGTGTTCCAGAGTTTGCTTGACTGAGTCGATCTCGAACATTATCAACCTTGATCTATAGAATTGTAAGTTTTGATAAAGGTACTCAGGATAATGAAATTTGATTATGTTAGTTAGTAAACACAAAGACTTGTAGGTAAAAAAAAATTATCAGCCAAAATCCCATCAACCTAACAAAAAATACAAATAAAGTGAAATATGGTCTAAACTGCGAACGGAAAAAAATATATTACAGAACTGTTGTAATTCAAATTTTACTAGTTTTGTTAGAATCCAACTTTCCCATAATCTCACGCTGGGAAATACTATAGCGGTAGTTTTCCACATTTAATGAGTAGATAAGCCAGTAATTTGTTAAATAAATACTCGAAATATTAGATGTAGTGTAAAATTGAAGTACCGTACTTAATTAAGCACGGAAAGGTGATTCTACTCAAGTTACTGTGAAGAGTGTAAAAAAAACAGATCTCACACTCATGTGTAATATTTGTATTAACATAGTTCCTGCCAAAAATAAGCGTGACGCAGGGGATATAAAATACTGACTAGTTGCCCATAATAGTCCACTGTAAATCCTTCTTACAAGCAAAAGTCTTGTTGAGCAAAATTGCAAAAAAAAATTATATAACCATGATTACCATTATTATAATTATTGATAAGAAAAGGAGGAAAATAATCGTAATTTAAATTAGTACAATTGATAATCAGATTTAAGAGGACTAAGATATAATTTATTGATTGTTGATTAATTTTGAATGGCTCTAAGTCCCATCTTCAATTAAGACTAAAGCCTTGGAATTATATAATATATATTGGAATTATATATCTATATATCACTGCGTATCATCTGCATAGAGATGCAACTTACTTAAAAATTCAATTATCATGAAAATGACATTTATGAAAATTGACATAAAAATTAGTGTTTGACTTGTGATACATGTTTTCTCTTTCAAAAAGCTATATGTACATTTGGGTTATTCTGCAAACATTTCTTTTATAATTATAATTTTTCCTATAGAATTATATCTACTAGCCATTAATTAATAATTAGTGGTGAGCTGTGAGTATTCATTTCCTAAATTATTGTTTAATCTTAATCTATTATTTCATTATTCACTCGACATTTCCAAACTTTCGGATGTGTCTATACCTCTATCCCTGATGGATAGTTTATTAATTTTATGACGTTCTGGAATCATATGCTTAGTAATTGTCATTCTAAAAAAATTAAACACATACAAAAGTTTGGAAATTTCAAGGGCACAATTACGTACTTAATTATAGATACAATGTACACAATGATGCAGGAAATGGATACTCACCGGTTTTTAGAATTTATATAAACTAATTTGCAATACATAAGAGATTAGGATATAAAAAAAGAAGAATAATAACAAAAAAATTAGTTAGTCAGATAATGAAGTATATATATGTTGCTTCCGAAATATTGAAATTCAATCAAATTTAAAATTATTGGGAAACTTGAAACAATTAATTAAAATATCAATAAAGCAAAAATCGTATTAATAAATTAAATGTAACTGAAAAAACCACTTTCAATTATAAAATTTTAATTAATAATTTTCAACAATTTGGTCGACAAATTCTGACCGATATCGAAATGACTACATTTTGATAACATAATGGTAATTTTGTATTTCGACATTCGATGAAGTCGTAATCGTCATCGAAATACATATCAAAGGCAAAAATAAATATTCAAATTCAAAAATTAAGCAGGTAATATTTATACATATATTTACATCATTTTTCTAAATCATCATAAATAAGAAAACATTAAAAAATAATATACATATGTACATCGTACATAGAAATAATTTCTAATATTCTTGTATGGTTTTTCAAGCCCTCAATATAACAAACAAAAAAATAAAACAACAACAATTATTCGTTTGTGTCATATGGTACAAAACACAAAAAATAATTTTCGTGAAAGTAACTATCATTATCGTAAATGTATTTTACTATATTATATTATTGAAGAGGAAAATATTTAATGTCTATTATGGTAGTAATGATCCATGATAAGGGTTGTTTTTGTACTAACACCGTAATTTTACAACAACAAGTTGTACAATATCCTGTTATATATTTTTGAAAATGTATTTTCATGAAAAAATCTTTGTATCTCATCATTTTATTATTATTTTGCAGGTTAATTTTGATCATACCGTTTTAATGATGTCCTTTGATAATATTAAAAAATACATTGTATTTAATAAGTAAATTAATGGGAAGTAAATATATACATACATATATTTTTTTTGTGAATAAAAGGATGCAATCATATAAATATGTTGTAAATTTGATGGTCATCATCATTGTTATTAAAGATTATTGGAATGTATTTGCGATATATAGTTAGATTATTTTAATAAAAAAAACATCCTATGAGAATCCTGCAATGAGAGTAAAAATTTTAGTGAAAATATGTTACATGATGTTTTAAGGATGTGCATTGTTTTTTTTGTTTTGTTTTTCAAACGAAAGGATAATATATAGGAATTCGTATTGGAAAGAGAAGGGTTTCAATAGCAAATAGGGTAGAAATTCCGATAGACGTGGGAAAATAGTTTTAGATAAGATCACACAATTAGACTATAAGTTTATTTTATTATTATAACAGTTGCAAATAGAAATATTGTGGGTGGAAGATGATAGCATCCGTTAGGTTAATTATTATTTCTTTGTTCAATTCAATAACCAGGTGTATTTATCTATTCGGTTGATGAGAACATTTTTGAATAAATAATCTTATGAAATATTTTTAGAAATTAAAATAATTAAAATAAATTATTTTTTGATATGAAAATTATAATTGTAAGAGTATTTGGAGAGGTGTGTTATATTTAGAGATATTTGGCATTACAAGCGGGTTTGGTTCACTGAAACAAAATCGTCGGAATGTGATCAAAACGAAACTGCATAGTTAAAATTCTGACATTGCATAATTTTCAGGATTGTATTAAGAGTATGGTTAATTGCAACAGTCTAAAATATTAGGTTTTCAAAATCAAAGGAGTTTTTAATAGTGTCAAATTATTAAACACAAGGAAATTTAATTTAATTTTTATAAAATTTAAATTTTATAATTATTGTCAGCGACTTAGGTAAAACTATACCCTATAACTACGGACGCTCTGCTACCATAATGAATTGAATTTAATTGAAATAAATGTAGTAATGTCAATTGTCAACCTTACTTAAAGGAATACTTTTGAACAAGAAAGAAGTATTTTATTATTATTAATAGTAACAACAATCTTTTCGCTCATTAATTACTACAGTGGAATGAGTATAATATTGTGCAAATATTTATTAATTTATTTATAAATTGTTTGGTATTAACTATTGAAATGTGTAGAGAATTACAACTTCATCATCATCGATTGGTTTTACAGCTCAGGGTGAGTAAACGAGATACAATATTCCTCCATTCTGCTGTAACTTTTGCAACTGTCCTCCATCCGTTGATTGCAATCTTTCGACAGTCGTCTTTGATGACCGGTAAGCGCATAAATTTGAATATGGGGATGGGGAATAAAAAAATTATATACGAACAAACTCTTTTTTGAAAATTTAAAATTATAAAATTAATTTTTTTTAATTAGTATAAGATAATATAAGAAAACTATATGTTCTGAAAATTTAAAAAAAAATTTTAACTAGACATGAAAACCTAAAAAGAGATCGATTTTCCCTTCTATTTGCCTTCTATTTTATACAAATTTCATTTTTTTTTTTAAAAGTGTGAGAGTTGGCTCTCCCTATGCTTTTGCCTATTTTTTTTTAAATCGTTTTTTTATATGTAGGATATTCATATACAAAACATATTAATAATACAGTGTATGAATATATAGGCAATATTTTGAAATGTAAACATAATTCGATATTCGAATGAGTTCAATTTTTTTGTTTTTTGGTTTTGTTTTTAATAAATAAAATCAAACTATTCAATCAATTCGGATTATACTACATACAACGCTTGTATTTTTTTTATGCTCTTGACAGAAAGTTAGGTAGAATTATCTTTTCTTGCATTAAGTATACATATGTATACGGTATTGCAATTAATTTTATTACGTTATACGTCTAATGTTTTTCGAGTAATTTATTTATTAAATTTCTGTCATATAAACTCATAAAATGTGGAAAACTACTACTCCTATTATTAGCAACTAAAGCATTCTTAAATATCGTAATTCAATTTTAAAAATAGAGATTGGAAACTCTAGGTATGTTTCACTAATTTTATAGTTATTACGCGATCATCAGAAGACTGATGAAGTTTACATTCAATCATTTGATCTGATTGTAAAAATATTTTATTTTATTTTTTTCAATCGTTTATTTATTTATTTATTTATTTATTTACTATTTAGTTCAAACAGTTTACAAAATATAATACAATTTAATTATTTAAGTTTTCAATTAACACAATGTATCAAATAAGATTTATGATTTAAAGTTTAAATTACTTTGAAATTTAATACAACATAGTTTTTATAAAAAACAAAAAAAAAAACAAAATTAGATAAAATAAATTTCATCAGAAAAAAAAGAGAAGATGAAAAGTTATTAAAAGTATTAAAAGTTAATTATAACACTACAAATTAGTTAATATTAGTAGCGAAAAAACAAGATTGTTAGGAGGACTAAGGGAGCAAGTGAAATAAGGTTTTCTTTAAACTAGTTTTGTTCAAAGAAAAATCAACACTGTTTTTGTATTGATTAGCTGCCATTAACATTCTGTTAATTGGCTCAAATTTACCATAATTAGTTCTATGAAAAGGAAAATTAAAAAGATTTTCTATACGAAAACTCGTACTGGTGTTAATCTGATCTTTTATAATTTTGGAATCAATTTCACCATTGTATACTTGGGATATGAATAAGATATCTGCAACAACCCTTCTTGATTGCAATGTGTTCATCTGAAGAAGCTTCAGACGATTTATGTATGGAGGTAGGATTATTGGATTAGACCAGGGAAGATTACGTAGAGCATATCGCAAAAATTTTTTTTTAATAGATTCAATGAAAATTAATATGAGTGGAATAGTGAGGTGACCAGACAGGGCTTGCGTACTCAAGGTGGGGACAAACAAGAATAGTGAACAAAGATTTAGTAATGTATGGATCATCAAATTCGTTAGACCATCTTTTAATAAAACCTAACATAGAATTTGCCTTGTAAAAAAGTGAAGTTTAAATGTGAGTTTATCGTCAAAAAGTACGCCAAGGTCTTTTAAATGAGAAACTCGGTTGATTAGTTTAGAATTAAAAGTATAATCAGTTATTATTGGAATGAATCTACGAGTAAAGGAAATAACAGCGCATTTATCAATATTAAGGAGAAGATTATTATAGCCGCACCACTTAAAAAACGAATCAAGATCGTTCTGTACAGTACAATCATTATATGAAGATATTTTTTTATAAATTTTCATATCATCAGCATATATGATCACGTTACTATTGTTTGTTGACATCATTAATTGAGATAATGAATAGTAAGGGACCTAGATGGCTGCCTTGTGGTACACCAGAGGTGGCAGAACATGATTCAGAAAAAGCTGATCTAAACATTACACTATAAGATCTATTGGATAAAAATGATTTAATCCACATTATAAAGAATTTAGGAAACCCAAGTTTTTTAAGTTTTAATAAAATAACACTATGAGGCAGTAAATCGAATGCCTTACTTAAATCTGTGTAAATGACATCAGTCTGAAAGCCAGCCTCCATAGTGTTCAGGAAGTGTGAGCAAGACTCAACTAAATTTGTAGCCGTAGATTTTTTCTTTACAAAACCATGGTGATTAATTGATAAATGTTTAGAACAAATATCATAAATTGAATCAAAAACTATTAATTCGAAAAGTTTAGGTATGCATGAAAGTTTTGCTATTGGACGGTAATTTGTGACCATATTTTTAGCACCTTTTTTATAAACAGGGCGAATAAATGAATTTTTCCAATATTGTGGAAATATTCCAGAAGTAAACGATCGGTTGAATAAAAGGGATAATGGTAACGCAAAAGATTCAGAACAGTTTTTTAAGATTAAAGATGGTACTTTGTCAGGTCCAGGAAAGACATCACTAATAAGATTATTCAAATAACTCTTTATTTTCTGAGCAGAGAAATCTATTGAAATAATTTGGTTTTCAGGTTGGTTTATCATATGATTAAAAGTATTTTCATCAACTTCAAAGAGATTTTCTGAATAAGAACTACAGAAAAATAGCTTGAAGAGATGTGCAATAGATTTCGGAGAGTTAGCACTAACATCATTATAGGACATAGTGACGGGAAATTGATCAGATTTACGTTTGGAGTTAACAAATTTCCAAAAGCACTTAGGATTCGTCCTTAGCTGAGAGCTAACACTTATTAAATAGTTGGTATAACTGAAATCTAATGTCAGTTTGTAGGAGTTGAACAAAATTACAAACTCATGATAGTTTTTATTGGTTTTCTCTTTTAAGTACTTATTCCAAGCTTTATTCTTTTTATTTCTCAATTTTTTTACTTCATGATTAAACCAAGGAGGACTAGAACTAAGGTCTCTATTACGTGCCAAGGGTACATACAATTCCAAACCTTTGGATAGAATTTCGTAGAATTTAGAAACCGCCTTATTGATGTCATCATCTTCAACTATAAAATCAAAGTCAATTGATAAAAGAAAATTAATTAGCGCTAAAAAATTAGCGTTGGCAAAATTATAATTATAAGATAGATCATAAGCAGGTAATACTGGGCTATTATAACAATATGAAAGAAACATAGGAGGATGAAAATTATCAACGTTTACTATTATTCGTTTCGTATTATAATAACTTTGACATCGTATTATCGTAAATATTTCAATAAAAAATTGAATAGAACCTGCCCGCATGATCTACAATGTTTACAAAAGCTCACAAAAATTTGGATATTGTTTCAGGATCAAAATTGTTGTTGACGATACATCCGCAACCGGTTTTATAGTTATTTAAGTATCCAAAAACTTTTAAAAATGCAATTTTTTTTTTATAATAGTTTAAGGTTTAAGCTAATTACTAATGAATGACAAATTAAATTTTACCGCTTCCATTATCTATTTATTCTTTATTATAAGCCTGTTATTTGTTTAATATTATATAATTTTGTGATAAGAAATATTAAGAAGAATTAAAATTTATTTAAAATTGCACCATGCGTAAAGCATATGGGATGTTCAACTAGTGATCATAATCGAAGCTAAAAAATTCACAATTTTTGATATAAATAGCAACGTACGATATTGAACTGTACAATTTACATATGGATTTACCTGAATTTTGTTTGGCTTTATTGAAAACGCGTGAATATAACATATTTATTATATTTTTTCGAAATCTACTAGACTTGTCCAAATTATTAAATAATCTGAAATTTTTTTTAAAACTAATAATAGAATAATAATAGTAATATTTCAAAATGTTAACTAAAATGACCAACGGGCCATTAATACTTAGTACTGACCAATGGGTCATTAATATTTTAGTACTTATACACTGTATTTATATACACTCTAATCTAATTAAATTTCGAATTTCACAATTAAGTACATATATGTAAATTAGTAAAAATCCCAATTGATTGTAATTTATTCTATGATGTATTCTATTTATTTTTGAATAAACAAAAAGATTAAAATAATATTAAAAAAAATAATATAAATAATTTTAATATATATAGTTTGGGTGTTCCCCTAAATTTCATTTATTTCTTGGTCCATTACATATAAATAGGCTTAAATAAACATATTTTGAATTCATTATTAATTTTGTACTCTATTAAAGAACAATAATTAATGTATTATATATTTTAAAAGAAGCTTTTACTGTATTTATTTAATTTAAAAAACAAATTTTGAAATTCTTATCAGTAAACAAAAATAATAACAATAACAACAATGAAGCAACAAAAGTTTGAAAATTTAATTTTAATTTCTGCTTATACAATTATATTAGCAGTCATGGCACAACAATGTTTTTGTGTTCCAATAAATTCTAATTTACATAAAGAATTTGTTCAAGCTACAGTTGATGTCCATAAGGAACTTGTTGATGATATTCAAAAACAATTAAAATCCGATATATATATATTTGATAAAATTGGATATTTTGCAGATACCCCATTTTCAAATTTGGGTACAATTCGTTACAAATTGAAAGGTGGAAAAGTTGGTATGTTAAATATGGCTGCTCAAAGCATATGTAAAAATGTTGATGAATTTAAAGTATTATTTCCAATTATGCAAGTTAATGAAGATGAGATTGGTGTTTATATTAAATATTATGAAAGTGATTTACTAAGTGGTGAGATTGTTATGCCACAATTAAAATAATTTATATAAAATAATATTAATTTTAAAAATAGTTATATTCAATTAGAAATATTATATGCTAAATATATGATTAACTAATTTAGATTTTTAATACAACGTTTTTAATAAATATTTAAAAAAAAAATGGATTTGTTGTTTATTATTAATTTTTATTTTTTCACATGAGTTTTAAGGTCGCTATGTGACAACTCTATTTGACTTACATACATACGATGACTTAGATTTTTTTTTTATTCTATTATAGAAATTAGAAATCTTAATCTTACTCGATGCTTATCTATAGGTAAAGTTCTTATTAATCAAATTGTATATAGTGAGTGATACAAAAAGTGATATTCATATATCCTCACAATATTTCTATCCTGCTCTTATAGTTACATTTCTTAAAAACGATTTTAACTTTTATTATGTAACCAACAAAAATATGTAGGTAATGAATTAAAAAAATTTAAACAATTCAGTTTTAAATCGATGTACTCTTTGATAAGGTATTTCATATTTATTTTGTACTAATAAAAATTCAAAAAGCGGATATTTATTTAGTATGTAGTAAAAAATGTATTTAAGTTAGAAAAAATTTTACAGGAGGCAAAAAAAACTATATAACTGCCGAAAATGTTTTTTTTTTCAAAAGTAAAATTAGTGGTGGTTTTTCATTAGCAATGGATTTGAAAAATGTATTTTCAAAAAAAAAATTTTTAAGTTATTGCACTTACCTGTTTGAACAACTAAATTTATAGGAAAATTTTGCCATTTACGAGGTATCACATACATAAGTTTACATTAATTATTCTGATGAAGCAAACAAGTTTTTATTTTAGTTTAAGTTTCAATTCAATTTTCCTAATATTTACTTTGGTTATTTATTATTAAATGGTATTAATCATTTTAGTTAATATATGTTAGTTAAAATTTAGGTTAGGCTTACAGCCATTTTGTCATTTATAAATTAAAATAATTATTCTAAATATGTGACTTAGATTAGTCTAAATAATTACAAATCAAAGGTGTAAATATTCTAGTAATATACGCCCTTGAAATATAAAATTAAAATATATGAAAATAACATATTGTACAAATACATTAAGGCAATAAATAAAATAAAATAATAATAATAAAAAATGGTATAATAGGTAAAATTAAAAACTTAAATAATTTTTATTCCAGTTCTGTTATTAAATAATATTACATTGCTTAAAAATGCATTTCCAGCATTTTACCAAATTTAAAAAAATTATATTTTAATTTTTATAAATAAATTAATTCATTGATTGAAACAAAAAAAAATAGAAAAATTAAAATTCTTTAAAATTATATTTCGTGTGGAATATTATCTTGTGGTATTACTTTTTTCAATTCCTGAAGATGATTTTTTATTTTAAGTGGCTCATTGTGTAAACTTTCAAAAATATTTAAATCTATTTTTGGAACTTATTCTACTTAATTTCAAATCTACCTATTCTCCACTGTATGATGTTTTTAATTGAATTCCTTTTGGTGTATATTTAATTATTTTTATATTTGTTACATTTGATCCGTTAGGTTTTATTGAATTATATATGTACTTTCGATTTGGTAAAATCTTTTACAAAATTATGAGATAATCTCATTATTTCGTAGGGATATATTCTCCTTGAGTTTGTAGAATAATTGCAATAACCGTTTGGAATATAAATATTTTTATTTTAAATTTGCCTTTCTATATGTACACGCATGGACAGAATCGACCTCCATTTGTGTGTGTCCCTTCTCAAGAAAGTTTTGATGCATAGTTGCAATTTTTTTCAATGCAATATGCCAAAAGAGCATTAGATAAAATTGAGTTTGTATTCATTTTTCTGATAAATATTCAACAACACAGGAGGCAAATGTATTTGTAGTTAA
Organism: Argyra leucocephala; assembly: GCA_963942445.1. Taxonomy (NCBI): domain Eukaryota; kingdom Metazoa; phylum Arthropoda; class Insecta; order Diptera; family Dolichopodidae; genus Argyra; species Argyra leucocephala. Next base: position 91,382,187 of record OZ012680.1, read on the forward strand.
ATCGGCTTGAGCCTCGTCGGGCCAATAACATTTATCGTTTTTGGTATTTAAGTTAAATATAGTGAAATTATGAACACAAAGTTTGGTTTTGTTGAAAATAGCGGATGCATTTACCATGGGACAAACTTTTACAGATTGTAGATCTTGTGTCAAGACTGTACATTCTTCTTTCTTTCCCCGAATTTTGTCATTTTCTTTTTCTGTTGTAGCTTAATTTTTTCGCAAAATAATCATTATCATTTAAATTTTTTGTAATATGACCTATACAGATATCACACATGTCTTTTTTAGGCATTGAAAATCCTAAATTCATATCTTTAAAAATTCTTATAAAACTACGTTGAGATAAGGGGTTTAGTGTATAGTTTTCATCATGTTCACAATTTTTTTTATATTCTTGATACAAACTATTGCAATTATTTAAAAATGTTGGTTTTATGTGTAGTTGTACGGCTTTTGCAATAATGTGAAGGTAATTTTGGGAGTTTAACAATCCAATTGCGAATCTGACCACTCTCCAACAGAAAAAGTTGATAGAAACATATTTTTACATATACTCTTAATAATTTAGAATTTATTTTCATGTTACATTTAAGAGAGAAATTTTTGGTGATGTTTCGGAACATATTCTAGGTTTAACATTCCTAAGGAATTCCTAAGTATTTATTTTTATTTTGAATAAACTATAATAAAAAGCTTGATATACAGCGGACATCTTCAGGTGTTTAATCTTCATATAAGGAACAAATTATACATACAATATATTTATTATATACTTATAATAAACTTACTTTCACATGTGCACATATTCATACATACACTATTAATAATTTTTTTTGCTGTAATTTTTAATTTTGTTATCATTCTCACATTTAAAAAAACAAAAAACATTATAACATAGGCATAAAAATATATTTTTTTTTTTAATATATATATAATTCATTTTTAATAATTTAAAATTTACCAGATTGAAATAAACAAAAATTTTAAAATTAACTCAAAGGTCAATTTCAGCTGTTTAATTTTTTTTATTCGGAAAAAAATGTTCTGAAGCAATGAATCCCAATCTTGAGAATTCTCTTTCAACAAAATTGTTCGGAATAAGATGCTCTGAGTCTGAAGCAGTGAATTAAGCATGATGGTTCAACCATTTAAAAGTTCTATCAAAATTTTTATTTTTATTTTTATATTATCGCCTTCCATTGTGGCCTCAGCAATAATACCATTATTTTGGCATACTTTAAAATTTAATTAATATCGCTTATACATATATGTAAAACAAAAATAAAGGCGCCAAAAATTTAATCTTGTGGTACTCTGAAGCTCAACATACTTACTATATGTGATTTACAATTTCCAAATTTAGTTACTTATGTTTTATGTCTGATAAATAGCTTTGGAACTATTTTAATTCCTGTTTTTTAATTTCACATTTTAATAATTTTCTTAGTATATTATCTTTGTTTATAGTTTCGAAAGCACGTTTTTAGTCTGAGAAGACGGCTGCTAGACTTTTTTCCCACTATAACAACTCTTTCTCCATCCCGCAATCACATGCATTTTCACATAAGTGTTTACATCTAAACCCAGATTATGCTTCGTTCAATATTCTATTTATTTCCAGATAGTTTATTAATTGTTTTTGCACTACCTTTTTCTAACATCTTTACCTGCCCTACAACAATTAACATAACCAGTGTATATTCGGAATATTTAAAAACCGGTACGCTTAAAAAAAATGTGGATATGTATATTAATTATGTATATATGTATTTATTTATTTACATAAAAAATACAAAGTACATAATATTAATAATTGCCAAATTAAATTTTGGTAGGACAAAAGGGACTAATTCTTTAACAAGTTTGTCACTTGCTAAATGATGTCCTTGGCGCAACCATAATTTAACATAAGGTATAACATCAAAATCTTCAATAGATTTTCCGATTAAATTTGTCATTAAATGACTTGTTGTTTCTGTTATGCATGTTTATACGGGTAGAAAAGTGGTAGAAATCTACCAAAATTTGTTGGTGAGGGGTGATTTCGGTAAAGAGTAAGCAAATCTACCAAAATTTAAAATTTCTGGTACGTTTGAATTTTTTTTGTGAGAATATTATGTCAGTGTCAAATTTTTTTGATTATTTCTTATACACAAAATGCAAGGAAATTGTTGTTGACAAATGACAACGTAATTTTTGGATCAAAAATTAATAAAATAAAAAAAAATATATAATATATAAATAATATTGTTGGATTGACATTAAAATGATAATAAAAATTTATTTATTTATTTCTTGGCAATAACTTCGTTTTCGAAATCGTTTATAATATTTGTATTTTAATAATCTGACAGCAACAATGTTAGAAATTTACCAGTTTTTTTTACGTATGAAAATGAAGGTAGATTTCTGCGGCAGATCTGCGGTAGATTTCTACCTCGTATAAACATGGGTATTAGTAAATCTCTTGTCATAAATTATATTATTCATTGCGTTAAATTCAGATTCGGCGGAATTACATTAAACAGAAATTACATTGAAAGTCCTTTTAGCTCTCAAAATAGTATTATTAATATTCTTAGATTCTATATCTCTCATATCAACAAAATCTCCAAAACCTGTTGCTGGAATGACGGATTTTTACACTTTTAATCTATTTTTACCTTCAATATATGCTGCTTCAAAAATATCAATCGGCCATGTTTCTGGATATAATAAATTAAAGCAATTTAAGATATTATTATTGTTTTAATTTTGATCATCAAAAAGCAAATGCGTTTTCATATGTTTTTCTAAATCTAAACAATCAAAAAACTTATGTCCCGAAACCGCAATTGATGTTGTTTTCTATTAATTTCAATTGGAATATTGTAATTCTTCGTTTTAATAATATAATCTGTTTCTTTTTGTCATATGTTTCTTTATTTTTTCACATGTTCCTTTATTTGATTTTAAATGTTGAAATTAATTTATCGTTCGCCTTATCAATCTATCATCTCTAGTTATTGAAATATTGCTTTTTTGTAAAGCTGTAGAACGTACAGAAATGTTTTCTAATAGGTCGTTTATTAACCCGCGGTCTTAGTGCTTACAGGATGCCCATGGAGTACCAAATATTCATCCTATTTTGTGTCCTTCATCAGAGGCAAGTTCTTTTGAAACAATATTTAATTCGTTAATTTGAAGTATGATAATACGAGAAAGTTTATCGAAAAAATATCTAAAGTTGCTTACTTCATTTACTTCTTTGATAACATCATCAAGAGTTAACTGACTACGATGAACTAAACAACGACAAATGCTAATACCTGGAATATATTCCTAAACGTTTTGCAGAAATTCCAGGCATTTTTCTTAACATTACACTAACACCGTCTGAGCAAAACCCAATAAAATTTTCATGAAAGCATTTTTCATTAAAACCACATTTTTCGAGAACTGATATTAAGGTAATAAAAACTATTTCTGATATTGTTCCTTCTAATTCGACCAGATCAATAAAAACTGTTATACTGTCTTCGCAATTTTGAATCTCAGATTTCAAATAAACTACTAAAACGCTTTTGTGTGAAGTAGTTGAAACTTCATCAATGATAATTGAAATTTTAAAATCTGTATTTATCAGCTTTTCAAATATAGTTCTTTTTATTTCTGTAGAGGTAAGCTTTGCGACAATTGGCACTATTAATCTTGTAATTAATAGTTAACCATTTATCATCAAAATATCACTACTATCTAACTTTTATTTACAATCAAATATATAAAAAGAAAAATGTATTTAGAAAGGGAAATTCCCTTTAATGAAAAATTAATAGAAATTTATTTTTTTAAATATTTTTCGTTAAAGCAAAAAACATAATATGCAATAATCGGTACGAAAACTTTTGGAAATTTTAACAACCGAATGAATATCACCTCTGGACATACCATTGATTTCTGCAATGAATTTGGAAATATCCCATATTCTAACAATTTATTTATTGTCTCTGTTTTAATTGGCCCTATTTCTAATCCATATGAATCTTAAAATTTAAATAATAAATCACTGGATACTTTCTTCAGATTAAGGGTTTGGGAGTCATTATTGATAATAAATAATCTTTTCATATTAATTTTATAATATCCAAAGGTTTTATATATTATGCTTGAATTCAAGAGAAATTCACAATAATTCACAACATCTGTATGGATTTAACATTCAAAAGCCTATATTTCATTAGTTGGTATTAGAATTCAATTCTTGAGTATGCTTCACCTATTTGAACTCCAACTTATTAAAAAGATCACATAAAAAGAATTGAATCTGCCCAGAAGAAGTTGATTCGATATTGTCTCCGTTAAACTTAATTGACAAATTCATACATGCTAAATATAATCTAATACATATTCATACTCTTGAATCCAGGCGAAATGTAGCCTCAGTACTGCTTTATGATGTTTTGTTGATTTAGGATAAAAGGTCTTTCTCTTTTACAATTATCATTTTCACTATTCCATTTCAATTTACGTAATCCTAAATAGCTAAAAATAATTTTACTTTTACTTTCACTTGTACATTAGTTATTTTGTTTGTTTTCGCTTTTTTTAAATTTATATAATTATTATTACCATCTTTTCAAATAGTTTAGGTTTTTGTAATCTACTAACAGTATGTTTATCTACTCTACTAACGGTATGTTTTTTTTATTTAACGGGGTCGGGTTCTCCTAACATCAGTGAATGATGATTAAATATTGCACAAAAATAGAGCAAGCTTTCGTTTCTAATAGACGTCTGATGATCTTGCTGTAAACAAAAAATATGAAAATATATTAAAACTATTTATTCAAAAGCGATGTCTGAAGACACGTTATGAAATATTCTTTACAGTTTTCTAAAAGTAATTTAAGCAGTGAGGTAGTAATTCACTATGTTTACTATGGCTTCTCCAAACGGCGCACGCACCTCAAAAACATTTTTGTACTCGATGAAACAATTTTTCATTTCAATAAAAATTCACAAAACTACTGTGACCAAATTTGATCAGGAGGAGTTAAACCTTAACCCATAAATGTCTCTACTGAATACAATATTCAATTCAATCCTGAATAATTTTTTTTAGGTTATAATTTTCCAACGAATTTTCACAGAAAATATTTCAAAAACTAATACAAAAGTCGAAAACATAATTTGTGAAAATTTAATTACGCGTAGAATGGAAACACGAAGAGATTTAAAAAAAAAGTTAAATCATCAATGATGAAAAAAGAAAATAATAAGAAGAAAAAAAAAGCTTTCGAATTGCGTTTCTCACATAAATATAAATTGATGACAATAAAAGTTTCAGTGGGACAATCATAGTGTATCTTATAAAATACTAGTTCGACATACAGAATTTTCAAACAGAATTGCCATTGTTATATGAATTATTATTTTTACAATGAGGAGAATAATATTTTATTTTCCATTTTTTATATACACACTTGCCTAAGACATGAATTTTTGTAAAACATCGCATAGCTTGAATCTTTCAACAAGAATTTGACCATAATTAATCATTTTGGATTATTCAGGAGATATACATTTTAGTTTATAGAGTCGTAAAAACTAAGCATAAAAAGTTTTATGTCACACTCTCTTGTACTGCTAAGAAGATTTTCTTCAATCTGTTCACATTATTAATAATAAGAATATTTACTAGACAATTTGGACAATTTAGATAAACGTACATTTTTATAAAGATTTATATGTAAACATTTTTATGTAAATATTTAACGTACTTTAATGAAGTTTCATGATGCTTGCGTAGTGATTCTTAATATTTTAATTGCCATTTTATACTTTTTAAATTACTGCTAAAACAAACAAATAACTTTTCACCTTTCTAAAGCTTTATAAAAATAAAAAAATTTAAATTATTCTGATAAAAATAAAATCGTAAAGAAATAAAAAAGTTTAAATTCAAATCCAACAGATCGCGGATGTTAATATTTTTCAGTATAGGAACTCAATGGCCTTCTGTAAACTTGTTGTTTCACTGCGTGTTGTCTTTTATCTCTCACACACGCCTCCATCAACAAACATAATAGCTTTTTTTTAAAAATGAGCTTTAGTGGTTATTAAAATAAAATCAAGTTTTTGGTCAACTCCGTTGTTTTTACTAATACATACAAAATAGCATTAAAAATTTTTGGTAGGTGTACAAAAATTTTATCCAAAACACAAAATGATTCTGATTTTGTAGTTAGAGCATTGCATAGAAAAATTAAAAAAAAGCAATTACTTTAACTCTATAGACTCTTGAAAACAAATTTGAAAATAAAATTCTTACGCACACAATCAAACTTCCAAGCTTTCGCTGTCATTACCATAACACAGTGTACATTCGAGCGACATTTGTACTACACGCAGTAAAACACAAGTGTACAGAAGGCCAATGAAAATCGAATACTTTAATCTTTAAAATTATGGTAACTCTAAATTTTGAAAAAAAAGAACATTATCATTTGTTTATTTTTCTTTCATCATATATAGTTTACAAAGTATCTTACTATAAAGGGAATTCCCCTTCTAAATAAATAAAAAAATTAACTTAAATGAATATTTAATAAATTTATATTTTTCATTCAATTTTAGTCAAAATCGAAATAGGTTGATATCGAGTTGTAGAAATAGACTAAACTACATAATCTGAATCTATTTTTTGTATGTTTCCGTTTTTGTCTTGTACTAAATAATATTTTTTAACGTGTATAATACATAATACTATCGTGGTGAATTTTATAATTAATTATTTTATTAATTACATTATACATAAATAATACATATATAAATTATGAGTGTTGAAAATTATGAACGTCTGTATAAGGAATTTGTTAAGAATACTGCTCAAGTTCATATGAAGTTAGTACAGAGAGTTCAACACCACTTAAAATCAAATATATATATATTTGATGTAAATAAATATTTTGAAGGTGTACCATATTCAACGTATGAAACAGTTCGATATCAAATGAAAAATTCAAAATTTGCTATGTTAAATTTTGCTGCACAAAATATTTGTCGAACTGTTGATGAATTTAAATTTTTATTTAGTGAAGATTTAATTAATGCTTTTTGTTCAGATGAAATTGGTGTATACATAAAATATGAATAAAAAAAATTTTTTGTAAATAGATAATATTAAAATAAAATATAAAGAATAAATAAAATTGTGAAAAATTCGTAAAACTAAAAAATAAAGAAATTTTTTAAATATTTTATTAAAATTTAGTTCCATAATGCATTTTCCTACAAAATCTCACAAATATATTTAAATTTTTATTTTGCTTCTTTTAAATCTATTAATTACCCCGAAGAAGAATGGTTGTTTTCATAAATGCGAACCTGCAATTAATCTGCAATGAATTTATCAAAACAAGTTGTCAGATTTTCTGAACGCTGTTCATAAATGCAAATTGAAAGTCTACTGGGCGTCAATTTGACAGACTAAATTTTTAGTATGCATAAAATTTTTTGAAATGATTTTCTTGGTTGTTTTGAGTTTTTGTTTTGTTATTTAAAAAAAAAAATTGTTATTTTAAGAATGTAAGTCTTCCATATTTTAAAAAACTTGAAATAAAAAATTTATCGTTTTAGGAGTACTGATTCCGAAGTAAGTTTGACTAAAAACAAATGGTCAGTACCACTTTTAAAATTGTTAATAACTACGAGATTCGCCAGGAAAACGATTGCAAAAGTTAAAAATATAAAAAAAAACGTTTAAAATAAAAGATATATCAAATGAACAGACTCTTTGCAGAATTGTCAAGTAAATGTAGAGTATAAGTATATAAGAGTTTGTTTTCATTATTTCAAAGTACGCCAACTGGTAGAAATTTTATTGTCAGTTGCAGCATTTATGAAAACACCTATATCTGACACAAAGTTCAAATTACTTCAAGAGAACATATTTCTGTTTAAACTATAGTTTTTTTCGATGGGGAAATACCTATAAACGGGACCTCTTAAGATCTATTGTACTTCCCAGTTTATTGTCTTAAAACTGCAGATCTATGTCTGGGACGAATGTTATTACTGGTTTGATATTAATTTCAGAATTAAGCGATGTGAATTTCTGAAATCTTGAACAGATGTTTGTTAAATGTGCCATGACCTGTGATAAAACATGTCAGTTAACCGTAGTTCTCCTAACCCCTATAGAAAAATAATATGTCAAATAATTTTCAACAAATTGTTTTCAATTACTCGAACTTCTTCAATAATCTAAGTTCTATTTTTTATAGGGTTTTGAGTGCCTATGTTTAGGCTTGGATTTTTACATAAATGGTAAGCAATAAGCATACGCAATAAGCAATAAGCATATTTTATACCCTTTTACCAACAAACAAATTTTGAGGAGGGGCTTTTACTGAACAACGATAGAGAGAGTTTTCGACAAAAATTATTTTTGTCAAACGGGGTTTTTAACTAACACAAACAAAAATGCAAAAACATATTTCTTTTGGGTTTGGATTTCTTTTGTGCCACATATAAAATTATTCACGTCTTAAAAAATATCTACACATCCATGTAAAGGAAAATCAGTTTAGTAAACGAAAATTTAAACGTAAGTGCAGTAAAAATCAAGAATCAAGAATTAAAGTCTAAACACAGGACAGAAATTGGAATTCACTTATTTGAAATCTTTATCCAAAATGCATACATATTTTATCTACATACGACCGACGGAATAATATTGCAAGACTTACATCATTAAAATTAAAAGAAGCTTGTGTGTATCATCTTTTTATCCAAACGTTCTATGTGGAAGAACAGGAACGACAGCTATTGAGGAAGAGCTATTTTATCAACTTTCGGCAAACAAAGAGAATTTCTAAAATTATATAAAGGTCCTAATCTATGAAAAAATAAGTGCGATGAATATTTGAAATATATATGTAGTTAAGGTATGTAGTATTTCGCAAAAATAAATTTAACGAATACCCAATCACCAAGCTTTTAGTACATAGAGAAGACTTTATTGTGCAATTGCCGATTGTACATATATAGTAAGTAAATGGGTCCTATTATAGGAAATATCTAATTGTACTTCTTAAATATATGTATTTATTATGTCGTCGTCCTTAGACCGTGAACGTTATGTCTTGTGAACTCCAGGTATTAGTTTCACAAGTCATAGAGTAACTGTTCCTAATACGGAATAGTGTAATGGAATACCACAATTTTTTCCAAAAATTATAGAACGACACACCATTTAGAAGGTAAAACAATCTTTAAAATTATAAAAAAATATATAATTTGTTTACTGGTTAGACTTTTGATAGCTATAGTAAATTAGCAAATTTGGGTTTAAAAAAATTTAAAGTTTGGGGTTGCAAAGTTTTTGCACTCTTCCTAATATGCAATAGATTCCATATTTGGAGCAGTATTTCATAGTAAGAACTAATTTGGAGCAGTAATTATTTTATAAATAACTTAAATTCTTGGTGGAATATGTGTTCATTTATCATTATCACTTTCTTTTTTGTTCTTAGATGTCGAAAGCACATTTGGCAGAAATCCAGTATTTTAAGAAGCCATGTAGGTTAATTTGGAAGATGTTCACCTGTTACAGTATTAACCGCTCTGCAATGAGTGCGGCTTGTTAGTATATTCCATCAATGTTTATTTTTAAGGAAAAATATAATTGTACAACTTATGAAGATGCTCGACCAAGATCCATTGCAAAATATATTGGATAAAACGGTGCAAAATCTACATCATAGACTTGTCTTCTAGAGTTTGAAGATAATGAAGCATGACATATTTGATTTAGTACATATATTTTACTAAATCATATTTATCATGATAATTTGAACGAAAATTTGATTATTACATCAGGAGTGCATTCGATGACACTCGTATTGTCTATTTTTCGATAACATTTCTGTAGTATTTTTAAATTCGTAAAGTGGTTTATAATATAAAGGTAACTAATTGTTTTTGTATTTAATTGAATTGAAATTGTAATTTAATTAGATTAGTTTAGAATAAAGAATTAATGAAGAAAAATATATTAAAGTACTACAGGATAACTATAATATAAAGTTTTTTTTTTTTACATTTTATGTACTGTAACTGTACTGTACTGTAAATAAACAAATCAAATCAAATCATCGTTGTTCAAAAAAGAGTGGTACAAAAATTGATTTAGAAAATTAATATATAGGGTGTTTTCGTTTATTCATTCTAAAAAAGGAATGAAAGGAATATAATACTTGATGACTTCACGATAGAATATTCCGAACGAATGAAATAAACGAACAGAATAGAATAAAAAGAATAAACAACAGAAACTGTCATTGTTTGCTTTTTATTTATTCATTAACTTTTGTGAAGACAGTTTTAAAATTACTTAAAATTTCTTTACTTTTGGCTGCTAAAATCGCTTGGGATGTAGTTTTCGATTCCGACTGAAGAAGAGCAATTCGAAAAACCAAGAAAAATACCAAAAAATTATGATAAGCCCTGAAACCAAACGTTTAGTTGGTATTGGAAGGAGCGAGATCACTACTTTGGCAAGTTTTTAATGAATGTCGAAATAGATCACATTTCGTTAGACATAACCTTTCATGTCGTTAATAAGAACGATATTCATTATGAGGCCGTGATTGGAAATAATGTGTTGAAGGATGTAAACATTATGGTAAAAGACACACAACAACAATAAAAACTTACTAAACATTTTAATTTTCTGAATAACACAATATTACTAATTTTATGTAAATGTAGATATCAATATTTATACAATTATCATATTATTAGTTTTTATAAAAGCTTGTTTTCTAGCATTAGAGTAAAATTTTTGTATAAAAGTGAAAGTAGTCGAATATTTTCCTTTTAATTTTACTGACGTAATTCTACTCGTACAAAACACTGAAGAGTTCTGCAGGAAAGGAAAATATTCGACTATTTTTACTATTATACATGTTATATTTTTTTGTAAACACTTTTTTTACTTACCAATATTTTCCATTTTTAAATTACAAAAAAAAGGTAGTTTTTATTACTGCAAAGAATGCAAAGATTGATAGAACTGAACTGTCATTCCGTAATTTTATTCTATTTATTCCAGCTCTGAGATGGAATTAAAAGAATACGTTCGGAAAATACGGAATAAATCAAAAAATACAGAACAGAATATTTGGAATATTACGAATGAATAAAAAAACGCTCTTTGACATATTCTGATGAATATTCTGAATATTCGGAATGAATAAATGAAAACAACCATAAAAAGATAAAAATTGCAAAAAGGTTAGCAGATAAACATGAAAAGCAAAAGGACAAAAAGATGAAGACAGAAATATTCTTTGAGTTAAAAATAAATTAATATGTAGTTGCAATAATGATTATTATTATGAGTTTTAGTAGATTAAAGTCCTTCACTTCCAACTCCAAGACAACACCTTAAACTGCCTTCCTGTTAGAATTCAGTTAGTGAGGGAATTTCGCTTTAAAGTTCTTCTACTTTTGCAGTAGTTAAGTGTAGTCACTGTAGATTCTAAGTCCCTTTTCTTTATTATTACAGTATCAAAATCTGGTGTTAATTTGGCCATCAAAATTTCACTTATTAATAGAGGGATGGGATTTCCCATTGCAGCTTCCTTCAATTGCTTGTAAAAATCCCCTCTCAAAGTGAAATAATTCTCTTCCTAATTTTATTCCAACTAAAGATCAGGTTTAAAGCTGAAGATCAAGGTTTTCAAAAATTATTTGTTAACATTTATTTATTTATTTAAAAATTTATATAAAAAATTAATATTTTTGTTTCAATATTTCATTTTATCTCGTTTACAAATATAAAAAAGTTGTTATTTAAGCAATATTTTTGTACGCCTTAAGAAAAATTCTCTAGAACTTTAAAATTGAAAATTACTAATTTTATTGATAAATTAATCGCAATTAAATTTTCACATTTTTATGACGTTTGTAAAAAGTTAAGGCTTTTTTTTTTTAAATATTTAGTGGATTCCCCTAATTATGACTAAATCAAAATTTTAATACCAATCAATATTATCAATTAATTAACTAACACAAATAAATTTACTACGAATATACTAATAAGATATTAATTTAAATACTCCCATTGATAAATTTTTGTTTTCAGTTATAGTTTATTATTCAAACAGTGACAATTAGAAATTTATATGGCTCGGTAATTAAAATTTATATCAATCGTAATTAAAGTTACTAGCGTCGTCACTTTTATATAGAAAAAAATTTATTTACTTACTTAAAATTTATTAATTTAATTTGTCTTCATTTTTTAAATTTAATTATTTTTAACGTGTTTTTTTGATAATGCAATCAAAATCTATAATTTTTGTGGTAATTTTTGCTTTGATCCTGCCATCCTTTATGGCAAATGATAATGATGAACTTTATAAAAAATTTGTTGAAGCAAGTGTAAAATACCATTTTAGTTTAGTTGAACGTATTCAAAATCATTTAAAAAGTGATATTTACGTTTATGATGCTATAGATTTTTTTACTGGAATATCATATGTAACATACGAAACAATTCGATATAAAATTAAAGATGGAAAAATTGCAATGTTAAGTATGGCTGGACAAAAAGTTGCTAAAAATTCGGATGATTTTAAAATATTATTTAATAATAATAATTTGCATACCGATGAAACTGGAGTTTATGTTAAATATATATCGAATTAATAGTTTTAAAAAAAATGTTATAAAATAACAAAATAGAAAATTTAAATTACTTTTAATTTAAGCATATTATTTAATTTGAGAATAAATATAATTGTTTTATTTATAGATCTGTTTTATTTATTTATTTATTTATTCAACAAATTGTATAAATACAACATCGTTTCAAAAAATGTATATCTACAAAATTAATATCCAAATTAAAAAAAATTATAAAAATCAAATTTTAAATCAAATTAAAACAAATTCAAACTTGAAGTTTTTAATAAAATTGGTTTATGAATGAAGACAACACCTTCTACACAAACATGGAGCAAACTACAGTGGAGCAAAACGATTTAGTGTTATTTTGGTTTTAAGTAAAAAAAGTACAACAGGTGAACAATCATTTAAAGAACTATCTAATTTAGTAATTTCTCTTCTATGCTTCCTTATTTCGAATGATGCAAAAGTTGAGCGGATTTTTAGCCAATTAAATTTGGTAAAGAATAAAGTGTGTAACCGTATGCAGCTCAAAATGGTAAACAATATTCAGATGACCTTGGAGTAGTTAACGTTGATTATGACCCTAAATCTATGGGAAATAAATAAAATATTAACAACAACAATTATCCAAAGCAATAATAGCGCTTATCGGGGATATAGACCTGCAATTCAATAAGGTAATAAACGGGGAAGTACAATACAGGTCACGTTGTTGAAAATCAAAAAAGTTGTTGAAAATCAAACGTACTGTGAATAAAATACAATGAATAAAATACAACGACAAACAATATTAGATAATAATGAGACCATTGAACCTGTTACGAGTGTTAAACATTTAGGTTTTGTAATAGATAATAGATAGGGGCCCCTATTGAATAATTATAATTCAAGTTGAATCCAAATTAGTTTTTAAAAGAACGGTAATTTTGGTAGTGACATAGACTTCTCACGATAAATCACAAACCACTCATGTTTAATAAAAAGTTTTGAGATTAGTAAGTTTTATTTTGGACACATAAATACACCTGCCTCATATACTGATTCGTTTCCGTATAGTCAGTGGCATTTAATGCATTAAATGACTATAAATAAATTATTTTTGTAATTAAAGAGGTATATCGTATGCATTAACAAAAAGATATAAGAGATGCATATATATACTACACAGCCACATACATACTACATAGGCACATAAATATAAGAGATACATATACATATTTTTAACCAAAACTATATGATTACTACAAATTACCAAAATATAGGAAACAATAATTTGAGACAGTTCCTTAAACACAAAATGGATATACTTTATTTAAAAGTTTGGATATTATAAAACAAAATATAGATTTTTTCAACCCGTATGCGCATTTCTGTTGTATATACAACTTATTTACATAAGAGTTAATTAAGGTTAAAAAAGATAAAATGAGGTTGTCTACTGCGTAGGTCCTTAAATGCTTATCTATTATAAATTCAATTTTATTTTCAATTTATTTATTTTCAATTATTTTTGCCTAAAGAGATTTCTCTCATTTCAAGGCTATACAAATTAATTTAATTGAAAAATTTAATAATTTAATTCTTTTATGACATTTATATAGTAATAAAATTAAAAAATTTTGTAAGCAAAAAAAAAAAAAATGCTCTATGGATTTTTCGACCTGGTCCAGTACCCTTTGTCATTTGGATATAATAAAATAATTGAGAGCATAATCTGGGGTAACAAATTAAATAAAAATGAAACTATTCTATTTAAGAAGGCTTAGTTCCTGACAATAGTAGTAGTTTTTCTCAATTAATGAGTAAGCCAGTAATTTGTTAAGATAAATACTCGAATTATTGTAGATATTGTAGTAAAATTGCAGTACCGTACTAAATTAAGCACGAAAAGGTGATTTTACCTAAGTTACTGTAGAGTGTAAAAAAAAAAAAACAAACTACAGCATCAATTAGAAAATATAAATAAATAATACTGTAATAAATTATAGATAAACTGAATTATGCGGGAAAAAAGGCTTATTAGTAAAAAAAAGGCTTTTTGAACTGCATTCGAAGCAGTCTTTCATTTGCCACAGTAAAAATGGTGTATAATGCGCTTACATTGCCTCATTTTGAATATTGTGCAACAATCGGGTTTTCGGGGTCATTAGAACACCAAAACAGGATGCAGAAACCAGTGGCGTAGCTAAGATTTTTGAGCCCTAAATCAACCAACAAAACTTGGGCCTCCTAGTAATTTATTTATGACTAAGAATTAATATTTTTAATTTTAATAGTATTTGTTCTTTTCAATTAAAATATGTGTAAAAAATAAGAGAATTTAAAAAACTTTTTTTCTTGCTTTTGCATTAGCAAAATTGTGAATTAAATCACTTACGTTCATTTTTGCAGCTTCTTTTGATTCATCAATAGCTAGCAAAGTAAGATCTTTAAACCTGTTTTGACCAATTGAATTTCTTTTATATTCTTTTATTATTTTTAGTTTACTAAAAGTACGCTCAACACTAGCAACTGTTACTGGCAGCGTGAAAAATAATATAAAAACAGTATATACTTCAGTCAATCTTTAAATATTTTATTTTTTAATAAAAATTTGTTTGTTGATTTTGGAAGTGTTATTTTGTTGATTGTTTGACGAGTTTTTTTGACGATTTTTTGAATGTATAGAATTAAATTGAGTTTAATTCAAGTAGTAGTGAATTATTAATAATGTTATTAAATCAAAATCCAATTCAAAATCAATAATAATAAATTATGTGATGATTATAACAATCTAATGGTAATGATTACGATATGATAATATTGTATGGAAACAATTGTTGCAATTATGTTAGCCGGTGTGAAAAAGTAAAAAAGTTATAATGTAATAAAAGTTATTACATAAATTAGTTTATTATTACTTGTAATAATAAGTAATTATAAGTACTTGTAAAAAAAATTTTTTTTATATTAATTTGATTTTATTGAAAAATATGTAAATAATCGCCACACCGTTGAATTTAATGAATAAGTATATTGAATTTAATGAATAAGTATATTGAATTTATCGTATTGAACTGGATCATTTAAATTCAACACTTATCTTTTGGATAACAGAATAATAAACTATGTTATTTAATTATAAACTTGTAAATTGCCTAAAAATGAATATAAATTGCAAATTGTACCGATAAGCTTTTAAAAAAGAAATAAAGAAAGAATTATTATTATTTATTATACTATTATAATAATTAAAAAACAAGGAAGAAAAAATTGAAACAATTTAATTTGGAAATTATAAATGTAATTACGAAATTGTTTTTTTGTTTTGTTTATTTTCTTACTCTTTTATTCATTTTATATAATTTTTCTTGTCTTCTTAAAGACATTTCGTTAGCTAATTTTAAAAAAAAATAATTATACTAAAAACAAATATCAGATTTAGACAATTTAAACTTAACCTATGATCAATAGAACTAAATGTAGTTATCTATTTTGTATTTGATTTACTATATACATGAATTATAAATCAAAATGTATTATTTATAATAAAATAAAGAAAAAAAATATTAATATATAAAGTTTTATACAAAACTAATAAAATAAACAAAAAAAAAAAACCAATGATCAAAAGTAAGGACATTGGAACCTAAAAAATAAGAAAATTTGCTAAAAGATCAATTATATTAGAGTGTATTTCATAGTAGTCTAACGTAGGGTCCAATAGTTTGGGGAATAGGAATAAAACATAATATTAAAAAATTGCCAACTAAAGCATTCAAAAACCTGTATAGACTGGGTACCTCGAACTCTTTCAGAAAATCTATACGATCGATTCAATATTCTTATTCAATATATTCAATATTCAACCAGCATTATCAGAAAATATTTTATCGGATTCGAATTTATAGTTCAAGCAACGTCAATATTCATAATCATAATAACAGAACGGTTTCAGATTTTAGGATTTTGAAAAATGATAAAAGCAAATCATATAGTACAGCTGTTGACGAATTTAATAAATTATCAGTATCAATTGAAAATAAATAACAAGAATTTTGTATTATAAAACTATAACTGTAAACAATCTTATATATATCTTTTTTAACTTATTTTATATTTCATTTAATTTTATTATCACAATTTAATTATACATTTCAATTTTATTTAAAATAAAAATGTTTTGTTAAAAATAAAAAATTGTATAATTAAATCAATTAAAACATAATATTGTATTAATACTAGTGGGCACTTGTGCAATTGCACAGTAGTAACTTTATTTAAAAAATCCTAAACTAAAACATCATCATTAATTCATATCAATTTATATGAATCTTATTTTTTTTTCTCTGTAGGTAGGTAGGAATCCTCGAAGGACATTAAGTAGTTTCAATCACACGCGCAAAAACCAACAATGGTAGTGAAAGCCTTAAACCCACTAAAACCACCTCTTTTTGTCTTTCATCCATGATATATCGACTAATGAATTCTTACTCTCAGAAAACAAAAAAAATTATATGTTTTTTTACATAATTTAAATTATGGTTATGTTTTTGTATTATTAATTAAAATTTTTTTTTTGTAAAATATTAAAGTAAATTTAAATTAATTAAAAGCTTGAAAAAAGTGATTTAAAAATGAAATAAAATATAAAAGTGTAAAAAATTAATGTATTTTTCTATATTTAGTATTTTGTCATAGTATTGGAATTGCTTAACTTTTTTCTGCTATTAGCCTATCCTTATATCTCTTTAATCTTAATATGTACCATGAAAAATATATCTTATCTCTATCAATTTGACATCAATTACCGTAAAAATCGATTATAGTCACTACTGCTTATAGCCTATCCACAATTCGTTTTAGGTCAATAATTTTACTGTGTCATCTTTTTTAATATTTTTATATGTATTTTAAATCGTTTAATAGTCAAAAACGTTTGTAGTCACAATTCTGTTATTCAACAATTTTTTTTTAAAAAAAGTAATAAATGTCATAAGTTCCGATACCATTTATAGTCTCATTAAAATGTAACGCCAATTTTTTCAATAAAACAAAAAAGCCCCTGTTCAGTAATTATAATTCACGTGGAAACCAAATTTAAAGTTTTGAAAAGAAGAGTAATTTCCGTATTGAAATAGACTTCTCACGATATAGCAGAAACCACGCGTGTTTAGTAAAAAGTTTTGAGGGTAGTAAGTTTTATTTTGGGCATAATAAGATACACGTCCCTCATATACTGTTTCGTTTCCGATATATTTCCTATAGTAAGTGGCATTTAGTGGATAAAAATACTAAATATATTATAATTATAGATACTCTACTATGTAAAGATGAAATTGCCGGTCATATGAAGAATTTAACTGATTTTTTTTTGTTTTTGTTTTTACATTTTTTATTTCAGATGACTTTGTTGTTTTGTTTTTATTTGACGTAATATGTACATAGACAGATTCATTGCAATGCAAGTAAGAATAAAAACTGATTTGTTTGTTTTTGTTTTTTATTTTAATAAGAACTCACATAATATGCATAATGTATTTGGTGAATAATAAAACCATATGAGTAAAAATTTGTGCGCATTATTGTTTTATATACAACTTATTTATATAATTAAGAGTTCATTAAGGAGAAACGACATAAATTAAAAGGTTTCTACTGCGCAGGTCCTTAAATGCTTAACTATTATAATTATAGATTGAAATTTATTTTAGAGTATGATGTCACTCAACTCAGAAATAACCGTCACTATTTCGTGTAACTATTTTTAATGTTTTAAGTATTCACCACCCCACATCTCTCATCTTGTATATTATATATAAGATCATTTAAATATAAAACAATAATTATATAATTGATGTCACTTTATACGAGGTTTCAATTGCTCTTTTAAGATTTTTTTTGTTAAAAAAAAAATATTGCTCAAAAAAATCAAAATATAAATAAAAGTGGTTGATAAAGAAAACTTGATTTTGATTCTGATACAACAGTATCACGTAGTATGCATACGAAGTAAACATTGCAAACTGTCATTAATATTAATTTTATTCTGCAATATCATTTTTTGTATAGTTTCAAATATTGATATAAGTATAAATTACATAATATTATTAGAAAAAGTAATTTAGACCAAAAAAAGAAATTCAGATTAATTATATCGATGCGATATTGAGGGCAAAAAATAAGATCGAAATTGAAGAAAAAGATTGATAAATATTAGAGTTGAAATAGAGTTTCATATACGATCTTTTCAACCATTTTTATTCTTTGAATATGTTGTAATTTATAATGAATACAAGTATTTGACTGAATTGAGTTCTGAATCAAATTTTTATTGAATAAAAATTTGAGATATTATTGAAATATTGTCGACCTTGTTATGATTATGTAATCTGACTACTAATCAGAAATCTCCACAAACAACTATGGTGTCATCTTGACTAATAGAAGATATTATTGAGTTACATATGTCATAAAGCTCATTGTAAGAGGACTCGTCTGAATTGGGTAAGGAAGTAAACCACAACTATATAGTTATAATGATTACTTGTATAAAATTTTATGAATATAAGATCGAAGGTGAAAATAGTATTAATGGATACAGATTCACTCGGTATCCTGTTAGTAACGGCCTGTAAGTAGTATTATAGTCATGATCTTTTCTAATCACTGTTAGTGTCTATTTACGAATTAAATTATTTGATTTGGACGGGACAAAAATAATTTCCGGATAAATCTTTTTGTATAATTCGAACTTTTAAAAATGCCTTGGTTTAACCTTCCATAGATACATACATCATTATCATGATCAAATAGATATGCCACGGACATTATAATAACACACTAGGTTCACGAAAACGAGATAATGCGTATACATTAACGTCATGAACCAAGTTTTTTGTATAGCATCTCAATTTTTTAATGAAAATACATATCACCATCAAATGTTTCAAAAAATATTTTCAAACTGAAGAAGGCAGCATTATTATTTTATTATCATGAATTGTTTGTTATATTACAATTACTTAATTAATAAAAAATGTTTAATCAATTTTTTTTTGATTTCGTATTAAATGATTCTGAAAACAATTTACAAAAACAAAAACCCCATTTGAGAGGAAATCCTCTTTGTATTTTGCAGTTCAACGAAATTTAAATCTTTATGACATTAATTATTTTTTATTATAAAAATGAAAAACACAACAATTATATCAAAATAATTTAAATCGTTTGTACTGTTTTTCGCTTGTCACTAATTGAATTAAAAGTGTGGCATTTTGCCTTATCTTTTAATTATATACGAACAAAAGATAACAAAAATATTTGTATTTTTAATCTATAATTTAAATTATTTGTTGATTGAAATTAGTTTTTTTTTTCTATATTTTCTATCACTTTTAGTCTTGTATTAAAGTTACTATTATTATAATTAATGTTGTAAAAAAAAAATTCGTTATCAGTATCACATTATAACATTTACAATTTTTATAGTAAAAACAAAGGAAAAGCTAAATGTGGCAGTCATAAAATCTGTGTCAATAAGGTAAAACCGCTTAAGTTGACATAAGACTAAATTGAGATTGTACTATAGTTTTGATCTCCTATTTTTTTACAATTATTACAATTATTACGATTATTTCTATCGGGGGCTTGATTAAATAATTAATACAATACAGTTCACAATGTAAAAAAAACACAATATCTTATGTCATATAGATGTAAGGTAAAAGATCTTGTCTTACAATTTCTTCTTAAGTTTTGGATTTATATAATTCTAAAAATGGTAAAATAGCTGAAGTTCCCCAACTTAAGAAGTTATTGTAAAATTCTTATCAATTTCTTACAAAGTTCAAAGATCTTAAATCTACATAAGATATTTTGCCTTACCACTTTGAAAAATTGTTTGCTTCTTAACATGCCTTTTATGTTAGCTTAAGTCTGCATAAGAAGCAAACAATTTTTCAAACATTCTTAATTTGAGTTACATAAGTTGTGTAAATTACCATAAACTGAATTTGATAAAAAAAACTTATGTTAAAAAATTAACATTCCATGATATAGTCATTATGTCGGTATAAAAATTTACATTGTACATATTGGAGCAAATCTCCTTTTTTTATTCAAAATTTGATAGAAAAATATGAAGTCGATTTTTTCACAGATTAAACCGAAGTTTCAAATTGACGTATCTCAGAACGTTTAAATTTGACTTAAGTGGTTTTACCTTATTGACACAAATATAAAATTTAATTTGGTAAAAGCTGATGATAAACAACTAAATATTTTTTTTACACATACAAAAAAAATATATATATAATAATTTTCATAAAAATTTTGCAGTTTAAAATCTGTATCTGTAAAGTATTCTTATAATCAATGATACACCTATGTAATTTATATTAATAATCAATTTACAATATGACTTCAGATCAGACTAGAATATACTGAAATCAATAACTTGTTAAACGTGTAATTCTAAGAATACTAAAGCTATGTATGGGTTTTTCGAATAAATGCAATATTTAAAAAATTGTGTCCTCAATATTAAACATATTTCAGCCAAAATTTATTTTGATTTATTGTCATTAACTTTTCATAAGATTTTGTTATGTTTATTATATTTTTCACAAAAGAAGAACTTACATGTAAGTTTTGTTAATCTTCTCCATCTCAAATGTATTTAAAAAAAAATAGTTTAAAATACAATTTTAAGGATTATTTAGATAAAATAAAATTCTTTAGCTCAAAATAAATATCAAAACACATGGAAGATAATTTTCTTAATTTATAAATATTAAAAATAGAGGAAATAGGAAATAGAAGAGGAAATAACTGCTACAACCATAAGATATTGGACTCGGTTAGGAAACCACCAAAATCCACTGGAGGAAAACTGCGGAGATAACCTGATATACAACATATAAGATTAAGACGTTTCTCAACAGCGGACCTTCCGTTTAAGCTTACCACCTAATGCTGTCAAAGATAATATAAAACCTAGGAGTAAACAAAATGGTAAACATTTGCTATAAAAATTTATCGAATATCTATTAAAAGTTTTTGTCAAAATTTTTAAAATATAGATTGTAAATAAACGTAGAAGTTATATATTATTTATGTATCATTATTTACGTCTCTAATTTAAGAAAACCATAAATTTATCAAATGTGGGTACATTCAAACAAATATAATGCTACATTTATTTTGATATTCCTCTTTTCCCAATCGGCATGCAATCTTTATTTAGATGTATCTTCTATATACATTACTATTCTATAGCCGCACTATTTTTCACGTAAGTCTAAATTTTATTAGTAAGATTGTAGTTTCGTTTGTTTTTTAGTTAGGGTGTACTATACTGAAAAATAAATATCGTGATATGATATTAATCTTTTGTCTGGTTACAAAATTTTTCTATACCCTTTTGTGCATATCAAACACGTACCTATATACATACCTAAATATACTCATGTATTTAAATTAACATCTTTCAGATGAATTTTTCTATTTTGTGGTGACGTCGATGAATGAAACACTTGTCAAAACTCACATGAAGGTATTAACGCGTATCCATATGAATAAATTGTTGTATCTAAAAAAAAAAATATTCCCTGCTGATGATGATTTTTATATGATGTTGTATTTTGTTTAGTGTTGAATATGGACAATCTATAAGAAACATTTTATAATCGTGTATGTTTGTTGTAAAACGATTTGTTTTTATACCAAAAAAAAAAAAAATAAGAAGCTATAAAGGCTATATAAAGGCCAAAAAATATTTAAAAGAACTTTTTATAATTCAGGACCCCTTCTTTTACTCCTGCATTATTATTTTAAATGTTTTTGTTTATGTTTTTTTGTTTATATTTATGTATCTTTACATTTTCTTTATATGTATTTTATTTCCTTTATTTTGTTCGTTTAGAATTTATTATTATCAGAGTTTATTTATTTTTTGTTTGTATTTAGGCAATTCAAATATAATTCTATATGGAAAATGGACCAGAAACTTGTAGATAATTGATAAAGGGTGGGCATTATAAATCTAAAAGGATGAAATATTGGTGAATTGTATTATTGTTATTATTACTATTGTTATTATTAAAAATAAATTTTTAAATTGAATTTTTACCTTTTTGATGTTGGATGAAAAAAGGTTATTTCAAAAAGTATTAGTATAACAAAAAATAATTTAGATATTTTTTTATTTCAATTTTATTATAAGCTGTACAAATAAAAAAAGTACTTAGTTTCTTAGATAACAAATATATTATCAATAGATTATTCGAACATTTTCATAAATCGATAAACGAATAAATACTATTTATAGAAACTCACAACAATTAATCAAATCATAACCTATAAAATATTAGAATGTCCCTGAAATTGCATTGATTTTTCCATTTAGCAAAGAAAAGTTATAGACTATGATAGGTATAATTTAAATTTTAAGCAGTTAAAAAAAAGAAAATGAAATAAAAAGATAAAAATAATAAAAGTAATTAACATTATAGATTGATTAAATTTTTTGTGTCATTTTTTTACTCTTATATAACGCCTATTTGTGGAGAATTTTCCGGAGAAATAATAACAACAATATGTCGAAACTGCATATAGATCAAAACGATACACAACTACTACTAGAAAATAATATTGATATTAACAAATTACAACGATCTAGTTCCAACCAATATGTGCTAAACTCAAATTTACAACACTATTGGTTCCCACCTATCACAAATTCTTAAAACTGCTCCATTAACAAATAACAGATTCCATACAAAAATTTTAAGTACAATTCAGAAATTTAAAATCTACACCGAATATTTGAGAGCCAGCAATATTACAATGTTATACTTTTTAATAATGCAATTAACAACTCCTATTTTCCGCAAATATGGAAAATATCGAAAATAGTATTGCTAAAAAAACCTGGTAAAGATCCAAATAGTGCAGTAACTACAGACCCATTAGCTTAATCCCAAACATAAGCAAAGTATTTGAAACACTTATTAACGACAAATTAACTAAATTTACAGTAACGAAACAAATTATACCTGAAAACCAATTCAGCTTTAGGTACAAGCATGGAGCGATTCACGCCATTACAAAGTTGATCTCACATATTTGTTGGTTCGTTAACAAAAAATTTATGGTGGGAGCTTGCCTGATAGATTTGGAAAAAGCTTTTAACACGGTATGGTGAGATGGTCTAATATATAAACTTCTAAAGTTTAAAGTACCAAAATAGCTTGTAGCAATTATAATTGATATGATTTACAGAAATAATTTTTTTATGAAAAACCCAAATGACAATCATAAAAAAGTTTTCACGATCGATAATGGACTTTTAAAAGGTACAGTTAATGCACCAATAACTGTTTTCAATATATTTATCAGAATTATTGTCCTCATTAGACCGGGTTAGATGAAATAATTATGCATTGGTCTTTGCCAATGACATCATATTCTATTCTGCCGATAGTTCAGTAGAATACATCAAAGGCAAAGTACAAAAAATGTTTAATATTACTTGGGACTACTGCAAAGTTTGGCTAATCTAAAAGTTTGGAAAATCAGTATCAACTAGGTTGATAAAACTAGTGTTAATATCAAAAAACATTGGAAAGAATTTGAAACAAAATCCGCAGAAAATGTTATCTTAACTAATAAGATAAACCTAGGAGTACAATTACATCGTAAATTAAACTATATTAAGGAAATCAAATAATATAGTATATCAAAAGGTAACAAAGCTTTCATGGCTTCAAAAAACTTTTAATAATTAAAATTATATGTTACCAAACACTATAAGACCAACGCTTGTATATGGTGCACCAATATGGTACAACATCAGTGCTAGTTCAATTCCCAATACGAGCTCTCTAATACAAGCTACTCTAATAAATACTTGGGAGGCAAACATAATTAGAATCGATAATTTTATAAAATTAATTCGAAGACATTATGATAAAGCACAAAACACTCCGTAAAATGGTTTAATATCGCATATATTCTACCACAATGAGGTGTACATCAAAAAGACCTTGCTCACGGGCTCCATATCTCCTGAGCATTTTATCTATGTAGATAAAAATGGTTATATTCAAAACCGTAATCATGCCCTTCTATTATAGCATTATAGTAGACGGGCTAAATGTAAAGCTATTGTTTATAGCCTAACTGTTTATTTATTTTAATTAGGTTAAGAAGTTTTACTTAAATTAAGATAGATTAAGTTAGGCTATATTTTTAATAAATAACTATAGGTTTTTACTCCCTACTTTTTCAATAATATAATTCGAAGACAAAAAACTTTGTAAAGTTTGTACATATAGAATAAAAAATTTGATATTAATAAAATTAGAAATAAATAGCTGTTTTTGTAAATTTTTGTAGACTAGTGTAAGAATGTAAAAATAGTGGGAAAAATAAAATTTATAGGGCTTCTGATTGGGTTTTTTTTTGTAGTTTTTCTATATTGGAAGAAGAAGCGCTTAAAAAAATTTGAATACCATAAATCCATACCGATTTGCTTTTTTCCATACCATGTCAGTTTTTCACAAGAGAACTTTGTGTTCTCTTGTGAATTTTGAGTATTAATAAATACTAGTGCATATAGCTTTATTTTGTATATTTCTTTTAGTTATTCAACCTCGTTGTTCTGAGCGATAGTATGGTTGTCGAATTTTAACATCGGCACGTTTATTTTCTTAGTATAAATGTTATTTGAACACATTTAGGTTAATTCACTTTAATCTTCCAGCAATCTAGCCAGTTTTCAACCAGTTTTAGGTGATCCTGTAGATATTTAGTAGATGTTTTAGAGTTTTACTTAGTATTGATGTGTTATCAGTAAATATAGATATTAGGGTTTGACTGCTGGGTGACATATTGGATGTATATAGCAAATACAAGATTGGGCCGAACCCTCTCCATTGGGGAACATCATCAGCTTGGATATTGTGTGTACATGATGTAAATTTTTATATGTACTTAATTTTATAATTGTGGGTAGAAATTATTTTATCTTGAAGATTAAGCGCTCATGAAATACCTTGTCAAAGCTTGGATTTTGTCTATAAAAAAGGATGAGCAGTATTATTCTTCAAATGATTTCCTTATGTAAGTTTCTATTCGGTGAATTTATTTCGTGGTACTATATTTGTCTTTAAAGCAGCTGAATTGGTGGTATAACTGCGGTATTAATTATTTTTCCAAAGCAATAGCAATAATAATAGCAATAGTTTCTCGAACATTTTCATACTAATTCAAAGATGTTTTAAAAACTATTAAAATAATTCTTACATATGAACTTATGAAATTATCAAAAATAAACCAACTACTTTTTCGTTAAGCTTCTCAAAAACTGTAAATTAGTTTATTGGGGTAAACTCATGATATTTTTTTGTGTCTACTTCTCTCTGTAACTTGTTGCCAATACATAATAATATTATACTATTGTATTGTATATAGATATATATGATAAATATGTTTTAGTTGGTGCATGCAGTTACCAAATCATTAGCAACATCTGGAAGGAAGAAAGCAGGGCTAATGACTGGAGTACCAGCTATATATGCCCCTGTAAAAACTATAGAGGAATATCCCTCTTAAATATCGCATATAAGATCTTCTCCAACATTTTGTGCGAATGTCTGAAGCCCTATTGTGACGCAGTTATTGGCAGTTATCAATGCGGCTTTCGCTCTGAAAAAGCAACAAGCGACCAGATGTTCGCACTTAGACAAATCCTGGAGAAGACCCATGAGTTTCAAATCGAATTCAAGTCTGCGTACGATAGCATATACCGCAGCGAGCTGTATGCTTCTATGTCGGAATTCGGTGTACCAGCCAAGCTCATCCGATTGTCAAAAATGATACTGGAAAACACAAGATGTGCCGTGGTGATTGGCAATAACACTTCTGACTACTTCCAGACGTGTACCGAATTTCGACAAGGAGATGCACTATCATGCAACTTTTTCAATCTAGTACTGGAACATATAGTACGACGAGCGGAAGTAAACACTGCCGGCACTATATTTTTCAGATCTGTTCAACTACTAGGGTATGCCGACGACATTGACATCATCGCCAGATCACAACGGGCGGTCGTCGAGGTCTTTACCCAGATTGAAGAAAAAGCGAAACGAATGGGTCTCAAAGTAAATGAGGATAAGACAAAATATATGTTGTCGACAAATAAAAAGACCTCTCAACATCATATTGGTCAAAACATCACTGTCGGCACATATAATTTCGAGGCAGTTCAGGAGTTTACCTACCTTGGAACCAGTGTTAATGCCACAAATGACACCAATGTGGAGGTACGGCGAAGAATAACCCTTGCAAACAGTTGCTGCTTTGGTTTGTCAAAACATCTCGGGTCAAAGCTCCTCTCTCGAAACACCAAAGTACAAATTTACAAAACACTCATACTCCCGGTTCTACTTTACTGATCAGAATCATGGACACTGCCTAATACAAGTGAGCATGCACTTGGTGTCTTCGAGAAGAAAATTCTTCGTCGGATATATGGTCCTGAAAACGACGATGGGGTCTGGAGGAGAAGATATAATGCCAAACTCTATGAGCTGTACAATGAGGTGGAAATAGTCACGAAAATTAAAGTCAAGAGACTACAGTGGCTCGGACACCTAGAGCGGATGGATGAAAATGCTCCAGCCAAGAGAATCTTTGAATCCAGACCCGAAGGTACAAGACGTCGGGGCAGACCAAACCTTCGTTGCACAGACGAAATATCGGCGGATTTAAAGCAAATTTCGAATCTTCAACTGGAGACAATCGGCCCGTGACAGGCAAAAATGAAGGATGTTGATAAGCCAGGCCCAGGACTTACATGGTCTGTTGGCCACCTAAATGAAATGATGATTGTATATAGATGTATTTAATATAATATTGTAGTACTCAATCTGCTAAAATAATTGTTTTTATTTAATAACTTGGCCATTTCATATCTTCAATATTTTTGAATTCAAATCTATTTTTAGACGCCTATTTTAATTCTATTTCTAAAACTAACATGTAGAAAGAATCTAATGAGAAAAATTATTTAATTATTTAATTATAGAAAAAAATTCAAGTAGAAAAAAGTATTTGATAGCGCTTTATATACAAAAATATTAAAACAACAAAAGGTGATTTCAAATGAAAAATTCTTTTCGTCCTTAATATAGTCTTTTTACCCTTAGGGTTTAGCGCCATTTAAGTATATATATTCTAGGAAAGCATGGAACATTAGGTATCCTTGAGACATAGTCATTTGATCCTACGAGGGTACAACATATACACATATACTTCAGAAGAGCCAAGTTTTGTATTTAGGTAGACGTCCCTTGAGTATTGTATTAATAAAAAAACGAAAAATAATTTTGTTTTTTTTTTTTCAAATATATTTTTAAATATCTTTTATTAACCTTTCATAATTATTTGAATTAATAATTAGAATTAATAATAATTATAATACTAGGATAATAATAATAATAATAATACTAATAGTATTAATAATTTGTAATAATAGTTTTTAACTTATCTACATTTGATTTTGCTAATACATGTTTTTTACATTTTTATTTTTTTTTTATATATATATATATGCATATACTATTATAGTATATACAGGAGGTTTGAGAATATCAGGGAAAAATTCTAACAAAGTAAATTATATTATTTTCATTCGTAATTATCGTGATTAAAATTTTAAAAACAAATAAATGTTAAGTAATTTAAAACAAATTTTGTTTACAGTACTTATTATGCTGATATCCTTTGATACTCCCCTCATTGTATAAATATTTTCCGTTATATATCAAATAATTCTTATCTTCTATTTAATCAAAAAAACTAATGTTGTTACAAAATAATTAAATTAAATTTAAATATAAATATTGAAATATAAAGATTAAAAAAAAATAATAATTTAATTAAGTTATAGAAAATAAAATTTTGTTGCATATAATTTATGGATATACAGAGTGTTTTTGCACTGCTTATATCCATTGTTTAAAGTTCAATTAATAAGTTAAAGTTTTGTATGGAACATAGTTGGTTTAATTTTGAATATAAGTGACTGGTTATATCGAAAAACAATCAAGTGTATTTTGGAATTAAAAATTGAAAATTTGTAGTACATATTTTAGTACATCTTAATTCATTTAATTTTAAATTTTATTTAGTTTTTTTTAACAATATTTTCTATATAAAATATTTAAAAACAAAACGTTTAGTTGAATACCTAGATATATGTACTACTCTATTGCAAAAATGTTAGACCTCCTTAAAGCTTATTATAATAAAAAATGTTGCATAGGCAATTACTATCTACTAAAGTTTTGATTTTATCTGTCAGCTACTGAGACTTTATGAGTAAAATGAGAAGAAAAATGAGAATTTATTATTCCAGTACTGAAACGCCGGGTTTAAAATACAATCACTATTCACTATGTGTGCTGATACGCTTATACAATAGAATAGTATATTGATTTTTTGTTTTTGTTTCGATGACGATGATGCAATTGAAGTTATTTATGAAATCGTAGACGTAAAATTGATAAAATAGTATAGTCGATCTAGATTTACATGTTTTTTTTTTACATTTACGTAAGTTTCAATATATATCTAAGTTTATGTTAATTTTAATAACTAAATATTTCAAGTAATTACCGGAAAAAAAACAATTCAAGAAACTAGAGCTTCATTTTGACATTTTTGTACTCTACAATTACTTATTAAAATAATAAACAAGTCTTGATTGATTTTATATCTATCATTATCAATATAATATATATCTAAATATGCTACAGCTATCTAAATATCCACATACATATACATAAATATAGATGTAGTGTAGAGATATATCATCTGCAGCTTTTTAAAATTATCAATTCAACAATTGAATGTAAACGTACTTGCCCATTGGCAAAGTTATTTTTTCATTTTTGATAGTAGGTTTTTTTTTGTTCCTGTGTTATCAAAACTCAAACGCTTATTCTGAAGAATCAGGACATGTTATTGTTATTATTATTATATAAGTAAGTATATTCCAGGAATATATCTGAAATTTTTTTTTATCGCTCGTTATAATAAATATTATTTCAAGAAAAGATAACAAAAAATGAAAATTTATATTTTACTTAACGAAAAATTTCGCGAAATTAATAAAACAGAGAAGGGAAGAGAAACAAAGAAAATTTGTAAAAAATAAAAAATAAGAAAATACAGAAAAAAAGGAAATATTTTTGTCTCTTTTTCTTTACTTTGATTCATATCTATTTCTGCATATGTATTATATCGTACAGTTTTCTGTATACCAATGTACGACAGTATTAGTGAATAAATTTTGCTTAAATAGGTATTTTTTATAATATATAAAGTTTATGTTAGTATTTTATTTCTTATTTTCTTTTTCATTTTATTTTTTGTTGAAATTATTTTTATGATTTAAGAAAATTTAAGTTAATAATAACAGTTCTTTTATTAAAAAAAAAGATTAAAATTAAAAATTACAAAAAACAACATAATTTTTTTTTGTTTGATAACTAAATGCATTCATTTTTCATTTCCACTGTTACCGTTATATTGTTCCATAATATAAATATCTCGTATTAATCTTGATATTGGTACATTACCAATAGTTTCCTTAAAGAATAAGGCCTCAATTGTTGATGCACGAATTGTTTTTAATGATGGCAGCAATAATAATAAACGTCCAAATCTAGTTGGTTGTGTACTATAACGTATTCGAACATGATCAGATAATATACATTGAGCTTGATCTTGTAACATTTCAACTGGTTGTATATCACATAAACCTGGTGTTTCTGGTGCAAATAATGATACAGCTTTCATACAACCAACTTCACTACCATCTGGTGTTATTTGACGAAATCGACATAGTATTTCTTGAATTGTTTTCATTTCGGTTTGTGTTGCTTCATCTTGTAGAACACGTTCTTTAATTAATGGACTTTCTAAAATTGGTGTTAAATCAAGTGGAATACTCCATTGGGCAAAATTTAACAGGAATAATTCCTTCCATGATTCCTGTATAAAAAAAAAAGAAAATTTGATTTTTTAAAGTATTTTTCATAAATGTATGTAATTAAATTATGGTGATGGTGATTGTTTGTATGACAGTTCAGTATTTATTTTTTTTATTATTTTATTTATTTAATTATTATTTATCTCAAAGTTACATGCTCATATATAGTAAATTAATTTTAGAAGTTAGCTTACAAAGTCAATTAATTAATATTCAAAATATGAATTGGTAATTAATGTCAAAAATAAATAGAGTTAAAAATTAATAAAATTTTTGAAATTTAAAATACAATAATTAAAAACAATGTCTAACCTGCAACAATAATTGTTGATCATTTTTTGATAATGTTTGAAAAGGCATTAAACACCGTACCCAACGTACAGCCATAAATAATAAACGTGCTGTAGTCTCTTGTAACATTTCCCATGAAAACATTCTAGAATCAACACCAGAAACTAAGCTTTGAGGTAATGGTGGAAATAGAATAGCATTTGATACTTGATATTGTATAATTTCTTGGCATTTATCTTGTCCTAAAATTATTTCTAAAAATCCATTTTGTCTATTTTGACTATTAATACTACTACTATCAGCTGCTGTTGATGCACCAGATGACGATTGACTTGGTAATGGTGGTGTTGTTGATGGTGTTGTTTCAACATTTAATTTAGGACTATCAGTACCTTCAGATGGTGGTCCACCAACACTTGATATACTTTGTATTGTATGACTAGGCGATGATGGTGATGATATTTGTGTTTGAATACCAGATGATGATTTATAAAAATCGCCGCTACCAGTGGTCGATGTTGATGTCAAATCAAATGCTGGTATTCTATCCGATTGAATTTTAGCTGATTCCATTAGATTATGATGCATTTGAGGTAAAAAATGGGGAAATCCTAATGGTGGAGGTTGTGGTGGTTGTTGTTGTACATGACCTGAGTGCATATGATTTGATTGATTATGATGATGTGATAAACCTGTAATGTGATGTGATGATGGTGGATGTGGCGGTGGTTGCTGTTGAGGATGATGTGGATGTGAAAAGCCAGATCCAGCACCAGCATTTATGTGTGATGTATAATTAAATGATGCTGAAACATTTGTTACTAATGAAACTGGCAAATGTGGTGGATTTAATTGGTGTGGATGATGTAATTGATGATGGTGATGATGATGTCCGTTATGATGATGATGATGATGATGGTGTAATTGTGGATGAATTTTTGGTTTTCTTGGACCACGTTCATGTTGTACAGCTGAAATTATTAAACAAAAAAATTTTTTTTAAATTAAATAAATGGAAAAATTTAATTAAGAAAAAATTTGTATTCTTATTTTCTACTTGTTCATTGAAATTTTTTGTATGTATGTATATATCTATATCTATATATATGACGAATTTTTTTTAAATGAAAAAAAATAAAACTTTAATAAAGTTGAAAATTTGCCTGCGGGGAACATCAAAAAGCAATTTTCTTGATTTGTTTTCTTTCCACATTTTTGTTTTCTTTAAAATCATAAAACTGTTTTCTCTACAGTAAAAAAATTGTACTGAGTTTTTGTTGTTAATATGGAAAAAACAATTTATCACATGAATCATATAGCAATCAAATAAAAATTAAATAATTATTTAGAATTTTTTGATTAAAAGTTCCATTTATACATTACTAACCATTATTTTAGACTACCCAATCTACAAGATATAATTGATTTAATTTATTTTTCTTTTATTATTCATAAAATATTGAACATTATAAATTTCCCGGGCTTAACATTTTACACGGTAAAATCTAATTGAAAAAAGAAACAATAATCTGCAATTATTTTTTGATCGGATAATTACTGAATATTAAGTTTATGAAGATCGAAATAAGGTAGAATTGGGCACTCGGTAAGATGATCTTGTTTCAGTGGATCAATCCACGATAAAAATCCACGTTAAAAATTTCGCTGAACAGATACCAACCGAATAATATCAAGTAAGAAGCGTACTATATTTGGCTGAAGTATTTAAGAGACATCTCACATAAGTAAAAAGATATTTTGTGATGTTGTGGATTAACCCAAAATTACAAAAGATCTTCTTACCTGTCAGAATTCTTTAGACAAACATTTAATAAAACCTATAGAAGAACTGATTTCACTTACTATCATATCATTGTAAAGAAATTAAATTTTCGATGAATTGTAATTGTGTTCTGCAATGGAATTAATTAAGTGTCCATCGGTAGTGGTAAAAAAAAAAATTATCTGCATATTCTTTACAATTCTTAAAAAAAAAAAATTCTTTTCAAATTTTTACCATTAGAAGTTTTTCTTAATTCTAATAATAATTTATTTCGAAGGGGAACCACAAAACATCTGTTTTAAATTTAATAGTTCAGAAGTGAAAAAAAGATGTAAAATAAAAATCGGATTTCATGC
The DNA here is from genome assembly GCA_963942445.1 of Argyra leucocephala. Lineage (NCBI taxonomy): Eukaryota > Metazoa > Arthropoda > Insecta > Diptera > Dolichopodidae > Argyra > Argyra leucocephala. The sequence goes on from OZ012680.1 coordinate 91,415,341, forward strand.
TTAATTTTCCACCCACACTAATTCAGAATATCCCAATCATTATTTTATATCTTGTCAATGTCAATAATATTAACGCTATTATCATAATAGTCCCCTTTTGATTTATTTATTATAACATTTCAAAATAATTTGTCGTCTATCTATATGACCTGTATCATGTAATCCTTATGATGCTCTATTTTGAAATTCTATTAATTTTTGATTTTCTAAAAATCAATTTTATAAATTTTATTTCCTCAAAAAGGACATTAAACTTTTCATTTTGCACCTTTTCAAATAGTATCTAAGTAAAGTTGAATACAAAACTTTTTGAGAGTAATTGAAGTGAAAATTAGTCCTAATTTTTGAGTCTTTTGTGGTATTAAATAAATAAAATGTGTGGAAATACTATACCGGAACCAATTTAAAATCGTTATTTAAAAAAAAAAATACTCAAAAAATCCATTTAGGGATGTTTTTATATTTCAGTATTATGATAATCGACTATCATTTCATTATGTTTTTATATCACCTCCCCCCTCCCCATTCAAAATTGGAATAAATTATTATCTGGAATTTTTTATTTTGTAATTTTCTTTTTGTAATTTTTGAAAAAAATTCAACTTATACCACATTTATATATATATTGATAAAATTTATTTGGTTCTTTAGTTAGATGATCTCATTTCATTTCATTTCAGGTAATTTTCTTCTTCGTTTTATTGTTTTTTTCTTTTTACATAGATATATTAAGTAGATTATTACTCCCACCAAAACCAACACCATCACCATCAGCACAACCAATTTATTATAATTAAATATTTGATATTATACCTATTTACTTTAAAAATGGATTTGCTTAAAAGATATTTTCAAAGATTAAACGATTTAATTGAAGTCGTTCAAATTATAATATATATATATATATATATATATATATATATATATATAAATACAATTTGCATAAACAAACTCTTTAGAATTTGCTGAACTTAAAAATCAAATAATTTAAGTATATATGTAAGGCTAGGTCTTAAACATATATTTTTACATTTTAAGTTGATTAGTATCTATAATATTAATCTTAATCTGAACTACTTTCTTTTTTCAATTTTTAATCTTTTTTATATTTTTATTAAATCAAATATAAATATTCTCTACACTTAAATTCATGTTACTATTTGATTTAATAAAAGATTTAATAATAAAATTGAACTTTATCTTATAAATAATTGAATAAGATCATAATTATAACAAAAATTTGTATTTAATTCGTTTGGAATAAAGCAAAAAAAAAGATTGTAAAGCACTTTGTGGTATATTGGAGACGTTCAGATAAATGAAAACCTCAGCCAACATTATTATCATACAGACTGCAACATCATCCACACTAATTGTAAATATTTAACACAAAAGAAGAAGCTCTTTCAGGTTCAAACGTCAAATTTAAGATAATATATATTTGGTCTGTATGTTAACTCGCAAATTTATATAAATTTATTTAAATTCCTGTATGTGTATACTTTTTTTTTGCACACTCTTTACAAATTTTTGAGAAATTTGAGAGAATTTTATGTTTAAAACGTGACGTCAGAGGTCTGTCTTAAATAAATTTATTATAAGATGAATACATTTGTTTCATTTTGAACCACAAAATTAATAATTAAGGACGTGTTGCTCTACAATAAAAATTATTTATTGCGAAATTAATTATAAAAGTAAAATATTAAGGATATTTCAGTCATTTTATGATTCTTAAAACTAAAAAAACACAATTTTTGAGCCAGAGTCAACAAAATGTCAAATTTGTCCAAAATTGTGCTACACTTTAGGAAAAAAGGGTAAAAGTTTTGAGCACATATTCCTATATTCGTGTCGAACAGCGGCTATACATGCAATAAATTAAATTTTCTGTAAAAGCCAGATGTCCCCGTTTTTTAGAAATGATATTTTGAGGAACAAGATTTTAATAAAACGAGATTGTGCAAAAACAACCATACGTCCCGGCCCGGAACCAATATAATAAAGAATTTCAAGTTTGTGATCGATAAGTTGTAAATGAATAAATTAATAAAGAATCAGTGTTAAGTTCAAACTAAAAGAAAGGTGTGAAAGAAAAGGTGGTGAAAACCTACAAATGCCAATAGGCATTACAATAACGAGAATGGAACTGAAAATTCAAAAACTTAATCTCAATAATTTTATTATTTCACAATTTAATAAAAATATATATATTTTTTTTAATGTAGTTAAAATTTCCCTTTCTTATAAACAAACGTTTAAAAATAGAAAAAAACAATGATGTAAATAATTCAACATTTATATAATAACTAGCATACAATTTGTTCAATATACACAAAGAAAAACTAAAATCAAGATCAAGATAATGAAAAATAAAAGTTTAAGTGAAAACTTAATATAACGCCGAATCAGTGAATATTTTCTAACTATTTTTAATATTCTTATTGTTTTTTATTTAACTTCGCTACCATAATTTCTACTCATCATATACTTAAATTTTGAAAATGTCATTTGAAAACTGATGAGTTGAAGAAATAGTTTTTACTGTATATAGTTAAAAATGAAATAAAGTTTTCCTTGTTTAACATAACCTCAAAAACTTGGCTTGGAAAATGTTTATCCCTAACAGATGTTGATCAGTGAGAAGTCCCAAAATCTTTTTATGTGGTTTTTTAAGATGTCAAGTATATATACATATGTATACCTAATACATAGTCATACACTTATATCACAAACAAAGTATATCCATATATATATGCATATTATATTATTTTTAAATATAAATGTACTGTTAATAATTTATAAATGTACATATTTTATATATATATATACACTTATATTTTATTAAATACAAATTAAACTTCTAAGAAATTGATAAAAAAAAAAATAAGAAAAATAAAATGAGGGATGCTAACATTATTTCAATGTTGAAAAAAAAATTTAAAAAAAATTGCTTGGATTATTATTATAAATGAGGGCTAGAGTTTTTGAACTTTTAGACTGCATTAAGTTGGACAGAAAGGCAAGCACATTTCTTAGAAAAAAAATTTGTTTAATTCTATTATTCTTCCTGTTTTTTTTTCTATACATTTATTAAATGTCAAGACGTTTTTCAAAAAGGACCTAAAAGGGAATAAAATGTATTCAAGTATAAAAAAAAACAAATTTGATGTTTTGGCAAATAAAATGTTCTCTTTTTATAATGTGTATATGAATATTCATAGGATATTTTTCATAAATTGTATGTAAAGAGAATGGATCTGTTTGTTTTGGCATTTAGAAATAGAAATTAAAATTAATGTATCAGGGTGTATATGAATGAGTGTTTGTGTTTTGATAATATACTTATATAGTTATAAGCATAAAATTATTTAATTTTTATAAGATTATGTCTTAACAATTTGCTTTGGTGAAATTAATAACACGCTTGATGAAGTTTATTATGAAAGTGTATAAATATAGAAAAAAAAATTGAACATTTACTAATGTGGTTTCTGGGTTATTATAATGATATATAGAATTATATATATATATATATATATATATATATATATGTGTATTCTATATAGTAACTCAAATAATATATATGTCTTTTTATACTTTTAAGAAGATTTTCAACTTATATTATACATGCACAACCTTCGGCTCGTCCTAATAGGCTGCTTGGGCATATCAGTAATACATATAATTCTTAACAACAAACTTAACATACCAATATATTACTGTTATTTACATATGCATATTAGACTCTTATTGTTTTTATTTTTTCTTATTCTTCTACTAATTAATATTCATTATATTTTTTCTTATCGAAATTCTAGAAATAAACAAATAACAAAATTATATAGGTACCTACAAATATGTATAAATAATTTTTAATATTACATTAAAAAAATAAAAGTTTAAATTTACAAGCATGTATAAAAACACAAATGGGCTAGCCCAAAAAGATATTAGATAAAAAATTTATACATAAGAAAATCTTTAAGGAAATTACTATAAGAAAGAGCAACTGAACAATATTCGGAAATCGGAAGTGAACTTTTCACAATTTATTTTCAAAAGGCGAATTGGTGTACTTTTACCAATGCAATGCAAAATGGCCTTTTTTTATATTAGACTATTACTAGCGGTCTTACTATTATTTATATTAGACTATTACTAGCGGTCTTACTATTACTAGTTGTTTGTTGTAGGCCCATTGATATTTTAATGGAATCATTTTGTTCTGAAGTTAAGATCTAAACTAAAAATATTTACTAATGCTTTTTAACAAATTTGTTTTTCACTTAATTTACATTACCTTTACCATCGTATCGTATGCTACTACACCACCTCCATTAAAAGCATAGAAGTATAAGAACATGTAGTAAGTGCTCTGGAATACTTAAAATTGTGAATGAGAATAAGATGAGAATCATCTATACTCAATTTTTCTTCTATAATCTTACTCCTTACATGGTTTGAGGCTGTAGTATCAATATTTAGCCCGTTTCACATATAGAAGGATAGTAAATATTTCAGCAAATTTTATAAATGGAAATTAAAATATCTAAACATTGCAATTGTTAGGCTTTCTCCTATATATAGTATAGATTTATCATATATAAAGTTTATTCAAACTGATATAATTTTGTGCTTCAAGATTAAATACACAATGATCACAATAAGTTGCAATGCTGCATGGAGCGCTTAAGTCTTGTGGTTTGAAAACAGTAAAAAAAGATATAATTTTTTGTTACAAAATCACAAAATTTAAATCCCCTGGACACGTTAAAAAAACAAAGTGAAAAGTTTTTATAACATAGAAATTAGTTCGTGTCAACACAATTTCATCAAAGAAAAAATACAAAATAGCAAAATTCCAATTTTTTTTTATTTGTTTGTCAAAAAAATTTATTTATTTGTCATGTTATATTTTTTTGGTCGTGTTTTTAGAGGCTGAAAACAAAAAAAAATATAATGATAAATTTTGAATCAAAGCTCTTAACTTATATATTACGTAAAATATATTATATTAGGAGTACCTATTTCCATTATTTTCATATAAAAGTTGAGCCTGCATTTAGTTATTTAAAAGATATAAACTTATTTTTATTAATTTATATAACAGTGAGATTTGCAGATAAATCTGCAGTCCAACTACAATTCCTTTTCCCTTTTAGTATATGGACCTATATAGTAATTATTTTGACATATATTTTTGATTGTACATCATATGATTTTAATTAGTTCTATATTATTATATTAGAACCGCAACCGATATGGTTATATTTGAAAACATATTCGGTTCTTAGGTGCTTCTTGGTCGTTACATTTCTTTACTCGAGTGCTTTACCACTCAGCTAACGAAGCCACAGATATAAATTTCAGACAATGAAATTTTACAAAGAATTAGTTTCACTGCTCGAACTATATTTTTAATTGAGATCTTAATTATAATTGTACATATACGAGGAAGTAGAGATTATTATTTGATAAATTCGACTTCAACAGGAGCTGTAAAAATCATACAGGATATTATTACTACCATGAACCACCTTGTTGTAAATAAATATCCATGAAAATCAGCTTATATAACAAAAAAAAAATTAAGAAAGTTGTATTTGGTTGAAAAATAACAAAATTATTAAAGCCTCTCCGCTCCCCAAACCCCCAGAAATGCCTTTTCTTATATTTACAAAAATTATTTCATAATTTTTATATTTAGGAAAGGATATTTAAAGGATTCAACATTTAACACTAAATAAATATGCAGTGGTGATTATTATAGTCTTGTAAAATTAGAACAAATAATCCTTGGAAGAAACCGAAAGGAAAAGCCGTGAGATGATTCACATATGTTGTTACGTTATATAGTCTAACAACAATAATTTACATTTTTGTAGAAATTTATTATAGAAATTAAAAACGAAAAGTAGTTATTTGTAAAGGATATGTTGTCATGTACATTTGTGCTGTATCTAATAACTATTGTTGCGTTATACATATACGGTGACCATTTTTAAAAAGGGAAATACAGGACAAAATATTTACTGATATATCTACTGAATATCTTCACTTCATTCCTAAATTCATTTAGATAACAAAAATGATCTTCCATATTATTCCAAGATGGAAGAATTCGTAAGAGTACCCAATAAAAAATTTGTACATCTACAAGTCTGGTAAAAATTTGTTAAATGTTTTTTTGATTTCTGTTTCATTAAAATTACTATTTTGGTCTGTAATTCGCGAATAATATTTTTGATGATGGGAGTCAAGAATAACCTTTTTTACGTTCTACAAATTTTAATTTGAAATCTCTTAAAATAGTTGAAGGCTTTAAGCATTGAAATAATGAATGGCTCAGCATTCCACTGCAGTTTGTATGCATCAGTTGTTCAAAATATGTGTCAGTTTTTACCCATCGAATTCAACTCAATTAAATCTAGTGGAAATAGAATTTTATAATTATAATTAATATTCGTGAAATTTATGTTTTACATTTTTAAATTGGAGAGCATGAAATTCCGTAAAGATGTAAAAGAAAGGATATTTATACACAAAACTAGAAAATAAGGGGCATTGTTTTTTAATAATCTTAAGGGAGAACTTTGTCCGCGTTGTTATACATTTAGAGAAATTGTATTTATTTTTATAAGAGTAGTTATTTTTCACATTGAAGCGAAAACTGGGTTCGGATTCAGTAAAAAACTTTTCATAGCACACATGTTTCTCAGAACATGTATATTTCGTGAATTGTGCGTGAATGAACATAATCATATTTTTTTGTATTGATGGTTACTGTCCTTATTTTTATTATTTTAAACTTTTTCATCTAGCATTCACGAATTCATCTTTAGATTTTTGTAATGGTGATTGTATTATTTTCATCAATTTCAAACTAGATAAAAATATGAAAGAAAAATCATTCCAATACCAATTCAAGAAACATCAACAGTTAAAAAATTTTGTAGTCTAATTACTTTTATTTAAAAAGTGTGGTACTAAATAAATTAATTGATTGAAATTGAAAATAAATTAATGTAAAAAATACTAAGAGTGTGTACGAAATTTAAAAAAAAAATACAAAATTTTTTTACTTTTGTATAAAGTTATAAAATTAACATATTATTATATAAATTAAATATTATATAATACTCATATATTTCTATATAGGTATATTAAAATTATTAAAAATAATATATTAATTAAAATTTCACTTTTTAGTAAACAATTTGAACCTGAACCCGAACCAATAAAATTTTATTAAAACGAACTTGAAATTTTTAGGGTTCGAAACACAAACTTAAATTTTATATTTCAATTATAATATTTTTACTTTTCAGTTATAAATAAATTAATTAAAGAATACTCATATATTATTATATAAATCCAGATGTGTTGAATAGTTTTTATGTTCGTAATTGAAGTTTTAAGAATGGATGTTTATTTAATAAAATATTTAAAGACAACTCTAGTTATATTATTTAATTAATAAAAGTCACTCCCTCAGTTTTTTTTGTTTTTACAACTGTTTTACATCAACATTTTTGTCAATTGAATACACATGCATTGACCTGTATGTCTCAAAATATGAATGTCAACCTTATTTAAAAAAAAAACCATATCCAACGAAAAAGGAAAATTAATTGAAAACCATAATGAGATGGAAGTTGGAACAGATTCAGTTTTCATCTATCAAAATTTGTTTTTTTACAAATAAAGTTTTCTTAAAAGAATTTAACAAGTTAAAATTTGTAATTTGGCTAAATTCGGAAAGTTGGAATCATCGTCTGCACTAGATTTAAATTGGTTTTTTTTTTGTTTGTTTTTTCTTCAATTATTTCTAGATCCTTAAATTAGTTATATATAAAACAATTCAATTCGAACTCCAACTTCACAGGCTATAATATTTTCACTTTTTAATTATACCTATATGTATGTATATATGTATGTATATGCATACAATAATTTATTGTTTTGGTGCATGATAAAAGGATTTTCACGGTATAAAGTTGTTAATTTTTGTTTTTACCCCTTCTCTTTTTTTTGTTTTTTAATCCATATTCTGTTACAAATTTTATAAAATCCATGTTGTGATGTGATGATGTTCTCTAGTTTTTTATCAAATAAATTAGATACATACTTCTTAAATTTTAACGTAGATATGTCTAAATTTATACATAATATATATACATACAAATATATATTTTAAGTACTATATGTTAAATTATTTAATTTTATTCCTGTATAGCTGGCGGCAATGCATCATTGTAGAAATTCATACATATATTACGTATTTAAACTGCAATGTCATGTTCAGTCGATTTTAATTCTCTTGTATGTCAATTTAGTGTTCAAATTCTGTTTTTGTTTTCTAGTTCTCTTAATATTTTTACATATTTCAAAAAAAGATTTTTTTTTGTTATACTTTTGGGAGTGAGAATTCTACTTTATGGAATTTATATAGTAAATGGAAGTAAGTCGAACTATAAATCATGAAATATAATGAATATTTGTTGTATATACAGAGCGTCCTAACTAAGAACATCGAAACATAAAGCCATTTAAATTTGGCTTAAATATTAACTTACTTCAATGTTTATTTAAAAAACAATTTGTTTAATTTAACTTACCATCTCTGTTCATTGCTGATTGAAAACATTTCTCTAAGCGACAAGCTCGACATTGATTTCTATGAGTTTTATCCACAGGACATCTACCTTTTAAATCACCAGTTGCTTTACATGTATAAATACGATTACGATGAATACTTCGTTTAAAAAACCCAGAACATCCTGTAAAAAAAAATAATATTTTATTCTTAAATATGTTTAATTTGAAATAAATTATTTATAAACGTTTATTATTTATTATAATTTTATATTTGATTAAAATTTAAATTGTTAATTAATGAAATCCAATTGCGATACTATAGTGATATCATCTTGAGTGAAGAAATTTATTTTATTTAATTAATTCTGGATTTCACACTTACCATCACAACTATAAATTCCATAATGCTTTCCAGAACTACGATCTCCACATACCTTACAAGGAATATCTAGGAGTCGATCTCCTGTAAGAAAAATTAAAATTTTAATAAATTTAAATTTGTTTCAGAAATTTAATTTGTTTTTTTTTTTTTAAATGTATATGTATGTAATTATATGTTATTATGTGATCTCAGCAAGCAAAATACACCAGATATATATCGATCAATGTTTGTTATATTTAAGGAAAAGTACAAAGATAACCAACTCTTACAATTCAAAAATGAAATTTTGTATGAAAACCAGAAAATAAGCCAATTTTCGCTAATCATTTTCCGGCAAAATTTTCGGACGCTCTGGCCTTCTATAACCCGAATTGTATCAACCAATTAGAAACGAAATATCTATAAATTCGTCGCTTCTCTGATGTTTAATTGAATACACTTAAATACTCATTGTAAAATATATAAAACATGTGGTTTAATTGTGCAAATTAAAAATAGTCTGATTTCTACCTTCTAAAAAAGCGGGAAGAGATCGAATAAATTTCTTCATATAAGACTACTCTTGACCTCCATGTTAAAATCTTTATCAATACTATCCGTAAAACTTGTGAAGCCCACACTACCTTCTAAAGAAACTTCAGTTTAGTAGATCTGTAGATCTTTCAGTAATACTTCATTTTCATTGAGCTTAATATTGAGTTTCAAAATATAAATATAACTTTAGTTAAATAACTCTAACTATAGTACAATTCGAAACCAAAAATTTTGTAGCGAAAACCATATACATATACAAATTTATAAAACAACAACAAAAAATGTCCTAACATTTAAATTGTTTTAAATGTTTGCCTAAATAGACTTAAAATTTAACACTTCATCATATTTTGAAATATTTTCTTTATTTTTTCAAAGTCTATTATCAAAGGTAGAATTCGTCAAAAATTACACTTAACAAATCAATTTATTTGCATCCTTAAATGTCATTTTTTCATGACTCTTTATCACATTTTTTTATTTCATGAAAAATACCATCAGAATAAAAATTTTTAATTTAAATTATGTCATTTAATCCTTAATATTCATAAGTGACAAAAACAAAAACAATTTTTTACAACAGCTGTGTAAATTCCCTTCTCTTGGTCTCACTCAATCAACCACGATAATATATTATTATCTCATTTTTAAAGAAAGGATGTTACTATAATAAGAACTATTCTGAAGAACATCAATTGTGAATGAATAACTAAATAACGTTGAAAAAATATAAATAGAAAAACAAACATAATATTTGTCAAAGCCTTCAATAATACGGATTATTCTTTTATTTTAACAAGTGTTGCTTGAATTTCTCTAAAGCCTTATAAGGACATCAGTATAATAAAATGAAAACAATACAATTGAAAATGTTAAATTTTTTACTTTCAAATAAAATAAAATGAATATACATATGTACATTGTGTGTTTGTAATTCAGAAAAACATTAGCAAGAAAATTTGAACTTTTCAATAGAGAAACTGAGATCAGTAAACAAAATAAAACGTGCAAAAGTAAAATTGTCACTTTTCAAAAATAAAATCTAATTTACCCTACCTTAAAATTATAATATTGACAATAATAATATAAAATAGTTTTATAGAGTTTTTATCCTTTTTAAAAACACTTCAAAACTTGAAATATTTTTTCGTATCGTGTCATCATAATGGATTTAAAGTAAAAAAAAAAAATGAATTCACCCATCAAAGGTCACACACGAAAAAATATATGTCCTTTGTTAAGGAGTTAAATTTAATTTAGAATTTTTTGTTTTTAAATCATAAAATCAGTAAAGCCAATAAATACTGTATAAATAATAACCCCAAATATATAATTGTATCTATATAAAAACCCTGTCACTCAAGTAATGTATATAATAAAGGGGGTAGGGAAATATATACATATATCATACACAAGTAATATATATTGAATACATATTATTGTATAAATATTTTCACCTCAACTACGTTTTTTTTGTGTATATTATAATGTAAAAATAATTTGTCTTCAGTTAACTTTATTTACTATAATCAAAAAAAATTATGGAAAGAAATATATTAAAAACAAAAGTATCAACTTTTTCTTAACAAAATAAAAATAGTTATTTTTTTATAATCGTACTCATTTTCTGCGTAATCCCAGATAATTTCATTTAAATCTTATCATTTTTAAGGCAATTTTTTTATACATAACGGTATACGTATAATATTGTATGTTCCTATATTTATACATATTTACCGTTAAATATTTATTTAGTACATAAACGAAACATTCAGTTTTCAATATTATCATTTGTTTGTCTTCAATCACTGCTTATTATTATACAGCTTGCAAAGAAAATGGGCAGGAAATGAAGTTAAGATTTATCCCTTTTCTTTCCTTCTATTTTTTTTGCGAAGATGATTTCTGCTTTAAAACACTAAACCAGTTTTTACCGTTAGTCTACATTTTGTTTTAATTATAACTTTGTTTTTTCTTTAATTTTTTTCCTGTTTTTTGTGGAGAAGTTTTTTTTTTATTTATAATTAAATTTTTGGCTTGAAGCTAACCCACAAAACTTTGAAGAAGTTTAACAAAAAAATTTTCTATACACTCCATTTTCATCTGTTTATCATCACTTTTAACTCCAATGCAAATTTCGTACCGCCTTTTATTTCATATTAAATGATTTAGTTACAATATGAATTGTTTTGATATACGAGTTCTTCAGGAGGAGAGTGAAAATAAAATAAAATAATAACAATAATAAAACAGTACTTGTGATATTATCCGTTCAACTTGATGGGAAAATTAGCAATGAGTACCAATTAACAAAAAAAGGATACAGTAATAAAAATTAAGAAATAAAACAAAATGAGAAGAATGAATGGTTGAAAGAAAGTACAGAAAAAAAATGAAATTGGTGAATACCGTAAGATGAAAATGTGTCAACATATAATAAGAAAAGGGGAGTATCTAAATAAAATAAATAAATAAAAATAGATAAAAGGATTTTCTTGTCGTGAAAGGATTGAGTCAATTTAAGTATAACTTTTTGAGTGAAAAAGGATTAATTTTACATTATATTATTGTTGTAAATTTTTTTAAAAGTTAGATTCTTTAAATTTCTTTACTCAAAACAATTCAAAAAAGTTCAAAATTAAATACTTTGTTTTTAGAGATGAAATAAAATTAATTAATTAAAACTATTCATGCTTAAATTTTTCAAGTGTATAAGAAGTTAAAAATCACTTATTACCGCCCTAAAACTTAATAACTTTAATTTTTTTTTATTAATGCCTAATTAAAATAAAAACTTATGAAACTGTCATATATGGACAAATTAACCGCTTTGTCAGCGATAATCAATTATTACCTCAAAATTAATTCGCTTTCAGTTATAAACACGGTACATCTCATGCTATCAGTATAAACTAATATCAGATATATGCTGGTACATTAATAAAAATAAATATGTTGGTACATGCCTTATCTAGCTAGAAAAAGCTTTCAACAGTGTACGGCTAGAAGGTTTAATATACAAACAAACTAATAAACTTGAATTTTCTACAAAATTTAATTAGAGTAATAACTAATATGTAATTCTAAAAAATGTTTATTTAAGTTCAAAAACAACTTAAACACACTGTCGACTTTTGCAAAATTTTGGTTACTTAAGGTTACTTAATCGTTAAAACGAATTGTAATATTTAGATAATTTTAAAAGTTTTTTCAATAGCAGTCCCAAATAATTATAATAAAAGAGTGTTCTTTAGTACCATACGCTGTGTACAATTACATCAAAACCTTAATTTTACATAGCATGTCAATCAGACAATAGTAAAATAATAAAAGTACGTTAAAAATATTAGCTTACCATGGTCTAATTAAACCAACAATTTCGTACACCGGGGCAATATGGTTCAACGATTTTTTCAAGTCAAAATAAAACGGTAATGTATAAGAATTTGTGTTAATCTATATAGAAAACCACAAAAAGATTATAAACATTTTTACTCTAATAAATATTTGTATCGTAGAACTAATCTATAGTAAGATTCGATAATTTTCTGATAAAACTAATTCGTACTCACTTTAATAGATATCTCAGCACGGTTGAAATGCATATTACCAGAATATATATTACCATGTATATTCAAGAGGATGTTAAAAAAAGTTTAAAAACGAGTTTCATAGAGCCCGAACATTTTATTTACCTTGATTTGAAGTGTTATATTCAAAATCAAGAGCATGTCCTCCTATTATATCACTATAATAATAGACGATACATTTATTTCTAAAAAGGATAAACTATAATATCAAAGAATTATTTGGAAATTGAACATTTTATAAAATATATAATAATAACATAGTTTTAAAAAAAACTAATCCTAGAGGATAGATTCAGTTAGGTAGGGTTAGATTTATTTTAGTCATAGTTCATAATTTTAAGGTTAATATAATTTTTATATGTATATATAAATTAAAACTGGAACAAATTTTGGGTTTTCTAATTTACAAATATAAAAATAGTCTGTAAAATTACATTATAAGTTATAATTAACAAAAACACAATAAATAATAGTAACATTAGCAGACGTAACGTAAAATTAAAATAATTAAAATGTAGATTTTAGTCAAAAGTCATATTAGAATGAATATTAGCTTTATAAGCTTTTGTTTTCGTATTGTAAATTGAAATAAGAAAAAATACATAAAAAAATAAAAAAAAATAATCTTTTGAGATCACATCCATATCACATTGTTTATTGCAAAACTGAAAACAAATGTTGCACCACATTTAGCAAATATAGAGTCATATTTTTTTCACACGCTATTTTAAAATCTTTATTCTTAATTTAATTTATCTTAATTCACTTAGAGAAGTAAAACTCTACAAATACGATAATTTTATGTCAATAAATGATAATTTTAATTTCGTAAGTTTAGATGGATCACATATCAGTAGTAAAGCGTTTTAATCTGAGACGTACATATTTATTTATTTACAGGCTTAATTCAAGAAAGTTAACATACATACATATATTATTTCGTTATATTTATATTATAAATTCAAATAAATTTTAAAATTGTAAATTTTTAAATTAAAATATACATAACAAAACTAAACACTACTTGTGTTTTAAAACTAAAAACTACTTACAATGAAATAATTAAAATGTAAATCAATAATGGTTAACAGTTTAAAAAAATTAATAAAAATTGAACCATCTGCGTTTTGAAATATAAGGGGAGTTAATATATAAAGTTAATTAGTTGCTGAACCTATTTTTTTATTAAATTAAAACTGAAAAAAAAAATATTTTATTTTAATAAACAATGTTTATTTTCTTAAACCTTATTTTGTTCTTCATAATTAATTTTAATTTATTAACTACAGTAAGTAGATTAAAGCAATTAAAATGACAATAAAAATAATTGATAATTTGTTTCAGATAAAGTTATGCAATAATTATACTTCTTATACTATTCAGATAAAGTTATGCAATAACTATATGGAATAGTGGTGAATTTCATCCAAACGTTCTAGCATCACGGCTGCAGTATACGGACCAACTTGTGCGGAGGATAGAAAGATTTTATCCAACAGACCTAAGTAGGAGATTCATGAATAATCTAATGACAAATCCTAACTAGCTTATCAGAACTATAAACTTCAGAGATGAGTCACTCGCTACTTGTAAAAAAAATAAAATGCTATAACAAATTTCTTAATATCATCTAATAGTGACATACTATTATTAGATTTAAATAAACTAGATTGTAAAGTTAAATAATAATATCTATATAAAGAAAAGATTTTCTGGATATTCAGTTTACAATATGTATTTACATATGTATACGATCAGCGGTATACTGAAACCGGATAGATCTGACTCGCGAATGAGGATAAGGCTTAACTATACATAATTATGATTGCAGATTTATATGTAGAACAACTAAACTAAAATTAAATTAAATATTTCATATAAATTTTAATTCTTGATTATTTCGTTTAGACAAAATGATGTCAAATTCTAAAAAAACAAAACCAAAGTAAGAAAAAGTTTGAAAAAAATGTGAAAGTATATTAATAAAATAAAATCAAGTCCTGTTAAATCAGACATACTTAATTTAAATTTTGCCAAACATTATTTTTTTTATAAAATTGGTTGTATTACATGGCTTGATAATAAATCAAGATCAGTGACAAATAATTAAAATAAATTTTATTTGTTAAATATTGCAACAGGGTAGACACTGACCAGTTGCTAACCCACAGTTGTAATTCTTTTGAATTCCTAAATTAAGTGTTTGCTTTTCCTCTCCGTGGTGACTAACGCAATCTGAATAGTGGACAAATGTTACCCTTTTTTGTCAAAATAACTATCCTCCAATAAAAAAAGTTGAAAAATTCGTTAAAATTTTGTTCAAAAGAGTAAACTTTTCAAACAAAATACTTAAAAATTTTCATTCATAAAAAATTAATACAGAGAAGTTTCAAATTAAAAATACATATTTTCATAAAAAAATATCCTACACAACATGGTAAAATACGGCGTTAAGTTAATATAAAAATTGAAATTAATTCGATTTAAAATTTCACACAAAAATATTATTTATTCAATTAAGCATATTTTTAATATTCAATTATTTTGACCGGTTGCGTCATTTGAGGAGATTTTCAAAAACTTAATTTTAACTATAAAATTCGTGGAACTTCACAATCAAACCGAGAGCCTCTGCAACTAGTAATTATAAAATTGCCCATAATTTAAATTGTGACCAATTCAATAATAATAATTCACAATCACACAAAAAATGTTTAACTAAATGACTTTTCATTTTCAAATAAAATCCAATTATTTTCTATTAAGTTTTCATGAAAAAATCAGTAGATTTTTTTTTCAAGCACTCGTAATTTTTTTTCAAATATTTAACGGTATATATTAAAAAATAAATTACCGTTATTCTGGTATAAATCGAATTAATTAAAGGAAAATTAAAATGAAAAATGAATTTTTTAGGTATATATTACATCAGAAGACTGAATTTAATTAAAATAAGTCGTCTGATAATGTTGTAATAACCGAAATCGATCAAAATATTAATTAAATTTGTAAAACTCTAGTATTCACCCGCTCCCTGAAATCCGAGGAAGTTTGATAAAAAATCGTACGCTCAATATTTATTTAGTTATGAATTGTTTTTCATCATTTCAATATATTCTTGGCACTATATAATTTTTTTTTATTGATTTATCTTAGACAACAACCGCATACATAATAATTTATTTAAAAAAAAATTAATTTTAATTTTAATTTTGGCGACTAACTGGGAACTTGTATCGCTATGTTTTGTGAAACGTTATCGCTATGCCTACTTTTAAATATCTATGATTCAAAAGAATAATAATGAGAAACGATTGTGAAATAATTCAGATATTTGTAACGTACTTTTTTGAATTTACAGCTTAAATATTATGAAGATATCTTTAATCTTATCTTATTTTTATTTTTTCATCTTATTCATCTAGACCCTAACAGCATAATTCTTCTTCTTCAAAATGTAATGTAAAAAAATTCTATTCTTCGGTTTTTTCTAAAAATATTTGATTGCTTTTTTCTATTAATTTTTTCTTAGTATTGTATAGGTAATATATATCATAAGAATACTCTACATGTGGGGATGAATAGTTTTGAGATAATTTAAAGTTAAATTTGACTTGATTTTATTTTATTATTAATTAAAAGAATTTTAACTGGTTAAAGTGTGTAGTTAGCCTTAATATTAGAACTAATAAACGAAAAAAAAAAATTTTCATTATTTTACTTACCAGTTCCCATTTTATTATGAAAATATTTATATCCAAAAGTATCCAGGATAAATTTTAAGATATAATTTTTTTCAATTTTATCAATAAGTTATATATATTTCAAATTATTAATAGATATATTTATAAGTTAAAAATTATGTAATTAAAATTTTTTTTTTAAATAATAAAACATTTAATTTTAAGTCACTTCAAAAAAATTTTTTAATAGAAATTGCTATTTTTATTTTAATTAAATTTAGTATATAGTATATATATATCGCACTATGTTTCAACACTATTTCATTCAAAAGGTAAATTCTTTTTTAAATTTTAATCAAAACTATACATTGAACAATGAAATTTTTAAAAGAAAGAAAAAAATAGCAACAAAATCCAAATTACATTCATCACGTTCAAAAACAATTTATCGACTAATTGAATCCTTGATTGTATCATCACCGCAATAATGTCAAGTAGTCCATAAGGTATTTAAAAGCACACACAAATATATATCTATATGGTACAAAGTTAACTGTATTTATATTTAGGTAAATATATATATTAATATATGTATAAATATTGGTATTGATATCCTTTTACCACTACTACCGACTTAAGTATATGAATATATAACTTTTTTCACTTGTTTTTTTTTTTATTATTTTATATCCTGTCTTGACGGACGAATAACTAAAAAGTGCCACCCGTCGCTCTATTTTACAGCTTCCTTTTTACCGTTTTTTTTTTTAAATTTATTATTCTATTTTTTTTTTGTTCTTGTATTCTTATGTTTTGCGATTGTCGTTGTAACTTTTTTACAGTCACTGACTCGCGGCGACTTATATCATCAACTGATGTATACGAATGACTATTATATTCTTTATCTGATATTCTTTTATTCTATACTATGCTATAACTATGCCTTATTTCGTCCTTTTTAAATATCATTGTGTATGTACAAAATATTATCTACTGACATTTACCACTATATATAAATAAATTTCACCATTCAAAAATATTCTTTTTTTTCAAGTTTTAATGTTCTGTTATATTTATATAAATATATATATATATATATATATATGCATATAAATAGATATTATTATATGAAATCATGTATCATGACATGACTACTCGAAAATATTTTTTTGATGCTGTTGGGTTGGTTGGTGTATTTTTTTGGTATATAATATTAACATGTCAGCTTACAGGATTTTTTAATTTAAATAGGAATTATTATTTACCATATATTGTCACCACTGTTTTTATATCAATAATTTAATAATGGTTATATTGAATTTTAATAAAAATATATAAATTTTTATTTTTTAATGGAATTTATTAATATTAGTTAGCTAGTATTAAAAACGGATATTGATAACGGATATTGTGGCTTTTCGATATTTTACCGCAGCTTATTTCGACTTTACTCGATTATTTTCCACATACACAAAATGTAATTACAAAAATTTTCTAAAAATTAAAAAAAAAGTATTGATAAAAAATAACAAGAACATTTCAAGGGAAATTGTATTTTATATATAGATGTATTATTTTACAGATAAATAATACATATTTTATATAAATATATGTACTATAATGAATTGAAAACTAAGGATATCATCATTTACCTATGTATACATATTTGCTTAAAAATCATCCCATGAATCATCATGATGATGATAATAATAATAATGATGATGAGAATTTTTTTTTACCCTAATTTGATTACAAATAAATGTGACCTACCAACTTTTTAGAATCAAAATTTTCATTAAAAATAAAAAGAGAAAAACAAAAATCATTTTTTTTTTTGGTATAAAAATATTCAAGGATTTCAAGTAAGTATATAGAAACTAATATTAAAATTGAGTGGGCGGAATATGATATTCATTCTATTTATCAATATATAACAAAGTATAAATGAGTGTGCGGATTTATATATATATTTACTTATCATGTACCTTGTATTTTAGTTATATAAATTTACAGAATGTGTATATGTAAGCATTAAAACTGACAGAAAGAAGGATAATGGTATGTATAACTTATTTGAGACTTTCCAACTGATAGACTTTTTAAAATTCATCAAAAATTTAAGAATATTTATAAGTAGCTCTAGATTTTGATTTTAAAACAATGTTCATTGAATAGTTTACGACAAGTATATATACCTAATTCAAAATGTATTTCAAATTTAGAAAATTTTGTATCTATTGTTTTTATATTTTAATAATCGAATAAAAAAGTATGTTTAAAAAAATATCAAAGTAATTTTTAAAATAATGGTTTAAATGAAAGAATTGGAATAAATTGATTTGTAAAAGTAATTTAATTCAATAAGGTTATTAATTAAGAAATAATTTCTATATTTTTTTAAAGTGTATATTAAACTTTTAGAGTTCAAATTTAAAATTTTAGAATTATTAAACTAATAAAATTAAAAAAACTGCAATTCTACAAAATTTGAATTAACATTCAAATCAACTGTAATGAAAATATGAATCTATATACAAGAAAATGCTTTTGTCAGGTCTATACGAAAAAAATAGCAATTTCTCAAAATTTTTTTTGTTTTTAAATTTTATTATTTTATTATACACTTTAAAAAAATTGATATTATTTCTTAATTAATAACCTTATTAAATTAAATTAATTTATATTAATTATTTCATTTGATTTATACTTAAATTAAATTGTTATACATATATTAATTAACATAATTTTACAGTTTGTGGAACAACATATTTACTGGACTCAATCTCTGGGTTAGTCTTAAAAAAACTGCTCAGATGCGTTGACTGCTCCACTTTCCATCTTTATCTATCTTTATCTTCATCTTTAATACTCCTATCACTATTTGATTCTATTTACAATCATTGCACTAACTTCTTATCAACTCATCAACACGGTTTTCTAAAAAAGTTTCCAGTGACCAATATTATATAGATTCGACATCAACCTTCTTATAATCAACGTATAAGCGGGATTCCAAACGGATGTAATTTATACCAATTTTGATAAAACATTTGATATTTTACTTCATATATTATTATTGTAATAAAACTCAAAAAACTAGGAGTTCCTTCAAAATTTGTACAATAGGTCAACTTATATCTTATTAATAGGAGCTACACTGTTGTATTCCGCTCTTCATTCTCATCACCATTCATATTCTATAGTCCCACAGGGTAGCCATTCACTGTTATTCATTATTGCAATCAATGATGTGGCTTCCAAAATTTGTAATAGCGATTTGAAAATTTACGCTGATAATATGAAGATTTAAATAAAAAATAACGTCAATGCAAGATCTGATATGCTTAAAAATTATTTAGACAAATTTTATACGCGGTGCATTAATAAAAATCTCTCTTACTGAACATTAATTGATGTGCACTCGTGTGCCACTGATCCATATTATCATTCAAGCTCCATTACGAAAACATAATAGTTAATAAAGCTAGTTCAATGTTGGGCTTTATAAGACGTTGGTCAGAGGAATTTAAAGATTCTTACATTTTTAAATCATTGTATATATACATGCATCATTAGACCCCATCTTGAATATACATGCCAAGTCTGGTATCAATTCTATAATTCACATATACAAAGAATAGAAGTGGTTCAAGAAATATGTTTAAGATTTGCACTATGCAGTGCGTTGGAATGATCATACAAGACTGCCCCGTATGAGAACAGTCTAAACCTTCTCCACATTAAGTCTCTGTGGAAAATATTGGAACTATGGCTGATGTTTTATTTATTTCCCAAGTCGTTTAAGGCGATATTATTTGTACATAGCTTTTTGTTCAAAATCAATCTGTTCAAAAAAATCAATCTCAAATAAGGAAAAATGTTGAAAAATTTGCTACTTCATTTTTTTTTGTGGAGTTATATTCCAGCAACTACGGTACTGGACAACTTTTTCTTGGCAATTGGACCAAAAGACCGGCTCCCGTTCAGCAATTCTTTGGTAATCCTAAAATTAAAACCTTTGAACAAGATTTTTTCATTCTCTCCATGTGATGCTATTGGACCGGTAGTACACTCAACTCTTCAAAGTTCTTCCGTATTGTATAATTACAAGACTGAGGCTGGGACATTTGCGACTAACGCATAAGTACTTACTTGAACAGAAGTGCACCATGTTAGGTTAAGTATTCATATTTAACTTCTTTTTTTTCATATTTATTGGATTTGATGTTATTGCAGTTCTTACTCCTGTCATTCAAGGTCTGATTGTTCGATAATCGATTTTGCTCGATTTTGTAGTTAGAATTGCCATTCAATCATATTATTATTACACATAAACAATATGAACGAACAGTAATCGAAATGCGACAATATGGTTATGTGGTATAGGATGGTACCATGAGGTAAAAAATTTCTAAGGGATGATTTCTTGGAGTATTTTAGAAAAAAAATTATCCAAACAATTTGAACATTTTCACTTTTTGGGTCTATTTTTAAATTTAGGAGTTAAAAAAATCGGAATGAAAAACTGTTATTGGAAATTTATCCTGAGCTACAGAGCGGTTAAAGAAAACCCATATCCACTAGGTACACCACCGAAGACATGTACAAGCTGAAGCAATGTGTTTTTAAGAATTTTTTTTGAATTTATGTGCTAAACTAACTGTGCACATTGCATCGGATGGTGAAGATCATAAGACTTACCATTTTCAAGTAATAGCTCTCCATACTTAAAATTATGAAATTTTTGTGAAAAACGTAAAATTTTTGTACTAAACCATCTTCTACAACTTTTCAATACACAACTTTCATGTCAGACTCATGTAAAGTCACAGTTGTACGATAGGTTTCTACGTTTTTGTCGTAATCTTTTTTTTGTAACAAGAACTTAAAAACCTATAGTTTTTCATGTTTGTTTTTCAAGTTGTCAACAAAAATAAAATAAAGTTAGAAGACACATTGGAGAAGATAGCAATAGGGTAGATGGTGTTTTTGTGTGTTCAAGAGAATTCAACACGCAGCGACAAGCAAAGGCTCTTTGTGTCTAACAGTAGATCCTAACCAGCCTACGAAAATTGTTATATATTAATAATTCGATGACGACTATACATTCATGCCGGACGTGAAAATTTTGTACGAGTTTTTTTAATTGGTAGTCAAACTGAGTTTGCCTCCTAACCAAAAAAAAAACTAGATAAGTTTTCTAATAAAATTAAGTTTTAGAAAATTAAGTAATAAGCAAATACTAAAAATAAACATTTTTCTTAGAGTCGAAATAAAAAATCTAATTGGAGAAAAACAAGTGGGATCTATTTTACTTTCTTCAATTTACGACAGGTTACGAGATTAGATTCTAATAATACTGGAGAAACTTCATCAAGTTATTTGATATTCTTTCAGAATAATGTAAAATAGGTATTGTAATATTAAAAAATATTTTGTTAGCTAAATTATATTATCGAATTTGATGAAGTCAAGTAAGTAGAAATGAAACTTTCAACAATTAATTAATTTAGATGGATTTTTGGATCTCTGAAACTTAATATGATATCTGTAAAAGTTATTCGTTTTATGCAGTTCATAGAAAGAAAAGATAACGAAAAAATATGCGGTAGTTTTATAAAATAAGCGTCCGATTTTCTACTAATTTTGTGCAAAGAAACTGTTGACCATATAATTAAGAAGTTTAGAATACCCGGTAAATGTATTTGACATTAAGAGGTGGAAATAAAACCAATTTCTAATTAAGTGTAATATTTAATCAATTAACCTTTTAAAACTATAATAGGTACTAATTTACTATGTAGGAATTATTTAAAAACTTAAAACAGCAAGATGTGGTATTTAATAAAATTCTGATAAAAATCTAAAAATCAAAGTTTAAAAAGTCATAGAATAATTTGATCATGAATTTAATCATATTGACTATAGGATAAGACAGGTAGTACAATTCAGGTTCAGAGAAGAAAAAAAATTTACTTGTAACACTTAAAACATAATACAAAAAAAAAGAATAAAAAATTATGAAGATCTTGTTTTTTTGTAGAATTTTTTTGATTGTTTTAAGTTCTCCAAGACTTCAACTAACTCCTTCTATATAGAATGAACAAATTTTTGTTTATATAATCATAAAAAATTATGATTAATAAATTTGAGTATTAACTTTGAATCATGTAATCATAATATGTAGTTATAGAATTTTAATTGCTTGCAGTATCGTACTTACTTGATGCTCGAAAATATTTTCTATCCAATATTGAGAATTGGACTAAAAAGCAATCAAATCAAAATAAAAGTAAAAACAATAATTATAATGTAAATATAAATTCTGTAAATATAAATTATAAATTTTACTATATTAAAAAATATTGTCAAATATATTTACTTTATATATAATAATAATAACTGTATATTCATCATCATCATTGTCCTGCAACAACATCAGTGAGATGGAAAAACTTCATTCGTTTACTATATTTATATTTATTTATTTTTTAAGCTATAAATTTTAGATTCATTAACTACTCCATTCGATTGTAGATCTCGTATAACAAAAACTATGTAATGGTCATATCATATCATCATCTATATATGCAGTATCGCTCATAACTATAGCACCTATAGAAAAAGTCGAATAATAATAATAAATTTAAAATTTTCAATGTTTTATTGGTATAATGGTATAGGGAAATATATATTATTTTTAAGGTTTTTATTATTAATTTATTTTAAATTAAAATTTAAATCAAAAGTTCATAAAAATTTTTAAACAAAGTAAAAGAAAAACAAAAAGTTCGTTCAGGTATAAAAGTGTTAAGTTCAAAACTAAAGCTACTGCAAAAATATGATAAAAATTGCATTGCAGATATGATATTAAAAATACAGTTATTTTTGAAGTATTTAATCAACTGAGAAGACTTTTAGAGACGAATTTACGTCTTAAAACTAAATCTAAATTCGTAATTTAGTACCTATTTAAAGTTTAAAAATTTAACAACAACTAATTAAATTAAAAAATTAATAATTAAATTACATAGTGGGCCATACATATCGGGATCAGTATAGCGTTTAAATTATGAATGGAGAATTAAAAGTAAAAATTATCTATTAATTGGTCAGTGATATCAAGATTACTTAAAAAATATTATGAAACCAAAAATATTAAGCACTATGAAGGTAGACTACAAGAGAAAGACAGCCACAAGAGAAGACAAAATAATCAAAAGAAAATTTTTAAAAAACCCTTCAATGTATTCGCAAGATATTCAAAAACATTTGAATTTGGTAATCAGCGACAAAACAATCAAAAGAAGGGGTCTAATATTTAACTTACGTAATTATAGTCCACCGAGCAAACCTTATATTTCCGGAAGAAAACAAAAAAGCTAATACTAATACTAGCTAACATGCTATAGCTAACAATGCTATAGCTAACATTTGAATTCAAATATTTCAAAATGGAACACTGTTCTCTTTTGAGATAAATCTAATTTCAAGATGAAGTCGGACGGTACAAGATACGGATGACGACCAACCAAAAGGGCAAATATTAAGCCCTAAATACTGCATTCCTACAATAAAATTTGACGGAGGATTTATGGAAATATTATGGTCTGCGGTTGTTTTTTTGGATGCGGTTACCAATTTATCACATCTTAAGTCGAAGAGGAGTTTTCCAATAAATCTATGTTATTTAACGAAGTAACGGAGAAATGGCAAAACCTACTACCATTTGTCATTAATAAATTAATTGCTTCAAATGTCAAAAAGAATGGGTGCCAATCAAAAGCAAGGAGCATATTGAACCGAATGTTAATTACATTTTCAAGATTAGATCCATAGAAAAAGCGGTATTTTTAATATTTTTATAATAAGTTTATGGAGGCGTTAGTTTTGAACTTAATATTTTTATACCTGAACGAATTTTTTGTTTAAATATTTTTACAAACTAGGAAATGCAAAAAGGACTTTCCGCAAAAGAATTTTCCGTTAGTTCCACACGATTAAAAAAAAAACAATCTCAAATCCGTTTTTTAATTTTTTTTTTTTGTTTATTGTTTTCTTAGAACATTAGAAATTCTTTCTGATTTGAGTGTACAACTATGTTACATTATTTTACGACGCATCATTCTATAACTATGATAGTTATTTAAAACATTTGTAAACAATATTGACAATAAATTTTTTTTGAGCTGGAAGATATAATAAAATACCTGAAGTACCGTTTAGTTTATATATATGAATTGTTTTTTTTTTTTAAATTTATTTGGCTGTTTACCATATTATATTTTTCTTTTTAATATACCTACGCCAGGGAGGTATAAAATTGAAATTTTTTTGGAATTGGTTTGTTGTTTTAAGTAATATTTGGTGCCAGTTAATTCATAGATCATAAAACTCATTTCATTCATCTTTCCTTAATTTTGTTTCCCAATATGTTTGCTAAACAAACTTTTACAATCTTTATCCTGACAAAAAACAATTTATGATACCTATTTTAAAATAAAAATACAACCCTTAATTTTTCAATAATGAATGAAATGTGATTATTGCTTTTGTAATTTTCATAATTATGCCTCCTCCTTCCAATTTGATTTGTCCCTTTTTGTATTTTTTTTTTTATAAATATGTACAGTTTATTATAAAATCAAATGTCTGTTAACCAACTTGTACTGTACTAAAAGTTGTATCTCTAGTTTCAGTAATTTTCTCTTATAATATAAGTTTGGGCTATATATTTGAGAAGAAAATATTTTGGCTTTTCGAATTATAAAAAAGTCGTTTTTGACTGGAATCCACAAGGTAGAACAGTTAAACAACACATGGAATAGGACTACATATAGATTTCATGAATGCAGCTTAGTAAATTCTAGACCGAAATCAAACAAGTAGTCTTAAATTTCAATATAGGTAAAGGTGTACAATTTGTCGCTCATGTGATCTCAGTAACGTAATATATAATAATTTTATTCTGTAGTTGTGTCTGATCCGATCAATTATCTTCATAATCTAATTTATAGAGTTTTATGATGGATCCATCAACCTCCTGGGCTTGATGGCCTTCCATTATGAATTGTTATTAAATATTGTTATTGCCTTTTCAGCCTGAAAGTCATTTTTCAATCTACCACCAGATATCTTTTTTCAGAATATGTATAACTAAAAAGTCAGATAAAAAAAAACCTGCTTAATATAAAAATAGATATATTTTATGGATTACACTTATAAAAAAGTTTTTATGTAGGTATATAGAGTGGAAAAGTGAATACAGAAAAATAAGAATTGTTGTTGTTTTTTTATTTACTTCTCGGGATTGTATTTGTGTGCGTGGAAATAAAATATTTTCTTTAAGTTATTTATACAATAGGTCAAACACGCCTATTTGTAGTACTTTGCATGTATGCATATACACATTTCATACTAATACCATCTTAAGTTTAAGCAAAGTCCTTTATATTTATTCGGAGAATAAAACAATATGGTGAATTCTTTATTGTTTTACATTTTTCTTATTTATTATTCGTATAACCAGTATAGTTATTGGGATACTCAATGATTTAAGAATTTTATTTTTATAATTTAAATTAAAAACAAATATCTACCTATAATTTTTATGTAATTTGAATTTTAGCATTTTTCTTTTTTTTATTCCTCATGGAGGTATCCATTTACATTTTCTTCATTTTATTTAATTCGTATGTTATGATTCGCAACCTTGTTGGTGCTTTGACAAAACATCTAGTATATTACCCTTAATGGTTTGCTAATGAAAATGAGCAGCTTCTGGCTATGGCAGTCGGATTATAACCAAATTTCACTTTAATATAGACCACAACACTTTCAGTTTATAGTATTTCTTGATTTTTGTATGTTTCTATATATATATCGGAAAAACTAGCTAATCGTATTGAAATTTAAATGAACTTATAGAAAAGTTAGCAAACTTAGAGAACTTCTCAATGCAATGAGAATATGCCATTATTATTGTACTGTAATCACATCCGTTGGGCAATATAGCGGAAATAACAATATACAACAAAATTAAAATATAAAACGCAATTAGAAAACACAACGGAAAACATTATACGCATACGACAGAAAAGACAAAGGGATGCGATTTAAAACTAAATGTTAATTAATGTAAAAAAAAATTAATTAAATCTATATTGAAAAAAAAAACTGATTTCAAGCATAACGAGAAAAAATTGAATGTCCATGCAAAGGGAGGAGACGTGACCCTATATCTATATTGAAAAAACGCTGATTTCAAGCATAACGAGAAATTTAAAATGTCCATGCAAAGGGAGGAGACGTGACCCAATGACCTTTGTGCTGATTAACGTTCGTTAACGTTCGTTTTCATAAGTTTAATGTTTAAAACCGATGTGCTCATAAATGCTTTTAATCAAAGAGAGCAGCATCATATAACATGGCATAACGATCGACTCTTTGAATTTTTGCCCCTCATATAAAACTATACAATGGTGAATACAATGGTGCTTCACGTACTTTACGTATGCCCAAAGCAGAAAACGAAAGGTTTTCAAAAATAAAAGGGAAAAAACCGATGAAAATCATTAGGTTCATTTCGGAATCTGCTGAGGCGCAGGAAAAATTATTCAATGGGTATACAACGTAAGTCCTTAATGCGTATGGGATACAAACCAACTGATTTCGATTTCTCGTATTCATCCCTTATAGACCAACCAACCAACCAACTAATCATGAATACTATATTCAAAAACTATTAATTTAAGATATTTTATTTAGGTAGACACACACACATGTATATACATCTACTATGCCTGAAATTAAAAATCGGAAATTCCATTTCTTAAATTTTTAATAAATAATATTTTCGAATCATAATTTTCTTGGAACTACCAACTCTATTAAATAATAAATGTAAACATTACAAATATTAAAAAAACAATATATGTAATAATTAAAAAATCAATCCTTACTTAACTGAGTTCTGATATCATAAATTTGTATCATAAAAATTGATAGAACTTTCTTGTCAGGATAAAGGTTATAAAAATTTATGCAAAACAAAACAAAACCAAAAATTTAAGAAAAGATGAATGAAAATAATTTTACGATAAAACCGGCATAAAAAAAATAAACAAAAATACTATAAAAATTTGAATGTACCTGTAATCAATTAGTGTAATCCATATGTTAAATCAAAAAAGTCGGGGTTAAAACAAAGAATTATAAATAAAAACAAATCCATTCATGAAAAAAAAAAAACAATAAACTTACAAATTAAAACGGTACAGGTAGACCACTAATTTATTTATATACGCATTAATTTTATTTTACATATTTTCAAAGGCGAACGAAAAATTGTTGTTTACAAATATTTTAAATATCTATTAGCAAGGATATGTTGTAAAACAATAAAAGAGAGAAGTGAATGAAAGCACTTTCAATTTTCTCAGAAGAAAAATATTCGATTGTTGTTTTTTTTAACTCTTTGGGATTAAAAAAATAAATCGTTGCGTCATGTGTAAAACTAAAATATTATATCTATTTTTTTTTTATTCAGGAATTAAGTATAATTTTAATTAAATTATTAACATATTCACGTATATATTTTTTATTATATAAATATAATATCTACGTGAGAAAATCAATTTTTGAAAACACGATTTTATATTTCTAATAAATTGATTGGGTTCTGAAAGAATTTCAATTTAGGTTCAACAAGTTCAATTTTAGATTCCTAAAAAATAAATTTAATAGCCATTTATATTGAATTTATTTGAATTTATTTTAAAAAATTTTTTTTATACATTATAGTTGTTACAATTGTAATAATTTTATTAATTTGAAATTATTTTTGAGTTATGAACAAAGAAAAATATCTAACCAACAAGAATGCTTTTTTGTTATATCTAATATCTAAATTGTAAATATTGCTGTTTTGTTTTATCATTTAATAATTTTGTTTTGCAATAAAACATATTTTCTGTTATTATTTGCAACTCTTCTTTTAGCTTTCGTGCTATCCTTAGGAGCATGTAGGATTTTGTATTTTGCGTAATTTTTATTTTATATTTTCATGTCGCTTGTTTAATAAATTGCCTATTAACATAACTCCAGATTACTTAATGATTTTTGTAAAATAGTAAAATCATGGTTATTATGTTTAAAATATTCTACGTTGAACCCCTTTTTGATGTACTAAGTTAAAATTCTCAATTCCTGCCTGATTGACACAATACTTTATTTATTTATATTTATACTCTACTCCTATCTTCTTAATTTGCTTTTGCTCTCATTAGTTACCAAGCTCAGATCAAGGAGTTTTTTTCTCTCAAAAGTATAAATTTTTTAAATTTTTGACCTAATTTTGCCATTGCTAAAATTGTTTACCATTAAAAAAATTGCTTTGTTTTTGTAATATAAATTTAAATTATTTTTTTAATGTAGTATGTATTTGTAATTACCCCACATAATAGAAAATAAAATTTTATTTGTAAGCAAAATTAACTTTTAAACAAATAACAAGGTCGATTCTATTTGTTAAATCAAATAAAGAGTGTTCCTATATTTTTCTCTTAAGTATTTAATTTTTAAATTTAATGTAATTTATTTTTATTGTAAAGAGTTAAAATAATTAATAATTAAAAATAAGAAATTCACTGGTCATGAATTTATATTTGATGTTGGTACTATATTGCTCTTATGAACTGTACAATATCTGATCAAATTATTCTCCGTATCTTCTCCGCGAATACTCAAACCCCGATATACCATGTATTTTTCTTATATTTCTGAAGCGCAAATAGACCTCAAAAATGTGTTGAAAACTGATGTGACCCTCGCAGGAACATATAGGTACAATTCTGGTCGGTTTGTCAATTAGATTTTTATGCGTAAGTCGCGAATGTCATATCCTCAGTAAGTCGTCATATCCTCTGGTATCTGGCATAGTCTGGTAATTGTACATCCGGCTTTCAGAAATAGTTTTCCACCACCGGTTGACTTGTTTTAGTTTGTTACTCGACAGTTCGCTGTTTGCCATCAGGCCTCATCATGTGTGTACCATTTCATTTTATCAACCTTTTAATAACCTTCATCAACAACTGCCGTGGATCAGAATTTTTGTTCTTGGCAGATTTTGCAAGCACGCATCTACTTACTCATTTTCCCTGATGCAAGTGATACCTTGGCAGGCAGAAAAAAACAATTGAGCTTTCTGACTCGTGAATTAGTTATTATTTATATTCCATTTCCCATAGAATGTGTTAGGTTAGGAGATAATCCTTGTATACCTTGTATACCTTATGAAGTCAGTATAGAGTATGTACTTACCTTTGTTTTAGGTTGACTTGACATATTCAGGTGCTTTCATAATTTAAAAAAAAAATTAAAAAAAAGCTTTTTATAAAAATATTTTTAAAAGCTATCGTTGCCGAACCGTCCCGTCCCAATATGTTGGAATCCTTTTACATACGACAGGAAAATTATGCATTCCTTAAGCTTTTAGTAAAAAAAATTATATTTTTGTCAGAGGCTGCCACTTCTAAGCTCTCCGACTCTTAATTTATTGAAGACCCTGCTTTGCAAACGGCATAGTTTTTAAGAAACCAAAGAAGATTTGTATACCGCTCTCGCTCTCTGATATTGTGAAAATCATTTCAATAAATGCAATTCTTTTTTATATAATATGTTGTAAGATAACATTTCTTGAATTAATTTTTAGGACCTAAGTTAGTCAATAAGAATTTAAATATTAAGTAACTGAAATGCGATTTTAATTTTATTTTGTAGTACATAAGAGTAAGCTCTTAAGTTTCACAATGAATTGTAACTAATTTTTCTATTTTTCTATTTAATTGTAAAATTTTCTATAAGAAAGACCCACATCCCGAAAGGGAAAAGGACTTGAAGTAGGCCTGCGGATTTATCTGTAGGTCCACTAATAAATAAATAAATGCTGAGTGAAATTAAAAAAATTTTAGTGCCGTTGTTAGTAATTTATTTCTATTCTGTGGAATATAGGCTGTATGAGTTCACATAATAATTGTTGACGGAAAATCGCTTAGAATACAAAGTAGTGAATATGCTAAATCATTGCCTGATCATGAACTTCTGGATTCATCCTATACTACACTTTATGACTTCTTAAAACAATATTTAAAAGTAAAATTTTAAGACTATACGTAGGGCAATACAAATACAATAAGTATAATTCTAACTATTGTATAACTATTTTACTCTATACAATATTTAAGACATTAAATTATAAAACAACGCGACGCAAAACAATTCGAATGAAATTTGTATGAATATTTTACCCTATACGCCAAAAATTGTGATGTCGAGCAAAACAATACTTATATTTTGATAAAAACTTGAATATGAAGCCAAAATCGATCTATATTTCTTAAACTTCTACATCTAGGATAAAGTGGCAATAGACGTAATACCCTTTAAAACCCCAGAAACAATTCATTACTCGAAATCGACGATTTGGTGTATGTAGCAAACCAATCTTCAGATGACAATATTTATTTTTGTTGTCGAAAACTATTCAACGAACATTCATCATTTCTTTCTCATACAATTATTCTATCTATGCATTTTATAGTAAACGTTTTATTAAAATTTTTGGTACCTATAAAATCTAAAAAGTCCATCAGTTCGATAGTTTCAAATAAGTTATATACCTATACCTACCTACCTTTTATTCTTGTTTCTTATCATACAAGTATTAGTAAATAGAATTAATTTCCAATTCTTTGCACTCAAACATTTTCTATATGTATTTAATACAAGTCCTTTGATATCTTTATAAAAAAAAATAGTTTTTTTCTTTTTCTTTTAATTTTTAATGAAAAGTTGGTAGGTCACATTTGTTTGTAATCAAATGAGGGTTAAAAAATCCTCATCATCATGATTATCATTAATTGATGATTTTTTAATAAATATGTGTACGTATACGTATATGTATAAGATTGAACTAAAGTATAGTTTCCTGAAATATTATGATTATTATTTTTTTTTGTTAAAGGAGGCGATTTTTGACGAACTGTAATATATGTACATATATTTATATAATACTATTATTATATATATTCGGTTGAAGTCATATAAATATTGTATAAATGCATGTGTAAAATAATCAAGAAAAGTCGAAATTATATATTGTGGTCAAATATTATAAAGCCACGATGCGCTGTCATTGAAATATAAATTAATTTTTGATACTGATTACCGAATATTATTAATTTATTTAAAAATAAAATAAATTTGTGAATTTTTTATTATTTTTTTTAAAAATAAAATTTAATAATCATTGTTAAATTATTAATATATAAGGACAGAGGAGATAGTATATTTTATGTAATAATAATCGCTATTTAAATATTCTGTAAGCTGATATGTTACTATTCACCAAAACAACACTGAAACAAAGGATTTGCTATAAGATACTTATTATAAATAGTTGCATATATATGTACATTACATACAGTTCACAAAAACATACATATAAACACAAACGAATGGTGAAAATAATTTATATAGTGGTGAATTTCAGGATATTATTATATATAATATAAATCAAATGGTGGTTAAAAAGGACGAAATAATGTAAGTAAAGTAGGTAGTATAGAAGAAGAGAATACAGCGAATAAAGAGTATTGTATAACAGTCGTTCGTATGCGTCAGTTCAGTATCAGTTGATGATATAAGTCGTCGCGAGTCAGTGACTATCATCAAGTTACAACGACAATCACATCACAAAAATTTAATAAAATCTAAAGGGACGAACAATAAAAGAAAAAAAAATTTAGTGTATCTAACAACGGATGTCAAATTTTTTTTAGTTATTCATATTAGAAAGTAGGATATAAAATAATAAAAACTGTATATCTTGCATTTTTATATCAAACAAAAACAAACATTCTTGAGACGATAGTAGTGGTAAAAGGATTTGTCAATATCAACATTCTTATAAGTTTTTTATATTCTTCTTAACATTAAGTGACATTATGTATTGTGGTTATGATACAATCGAGGATCCAATAAGTTGATGAATAGATGAATTGTTTTTAAATGTGATGAATTAAGTTTTGATATGTTTTTTTTTTAAATATTTTATTTTATAATTACATAACTTTAAATTGAAAATTATAAACTTATTAAAATTATATTTACAGTGAACTAAATATTAAAACTAATAGATTTTTTTGTATGAAATAAAATTAATATTTAATAATAAAAAAAAATAAATTGTCAAAGTAGTTTTTTTTTATTAGTATTATTTTGGAAAAAACCCATTTGTTATTGTTGATGCTGGAAGTGCTTGTTATAGATACAATTAGTTTCAACCTAATTTAATAATTAAGGCAAAGGCAGGATACGACGAGTTTTTGTACGTTTTCTTCTTTAAACCTTAAATGAAAAGAGGATGTCTTGTCGAGAAGGAGATTTTGTTTTTGTAAAATAATTTGAATTTGATGCGAGAAAAAAGAAAATGGCTGTAAAGTGTATAGATAAACATTTTTATTAATGGACGTTGGTTATTTATTTAAATATTATCATATTTAGTATATGAAGATGGCAGACATTTTTTAAACTTTTATTGCCTATGGCCTATGTCATAATATGTGTATTTACCTTGCGGTAGTTTGGTATTATGAGAAACGCGTGAGTCAAATATTTTCGAAATGAGCTGAAAATGTCAAATGTTTTATAATTGTTAACTAGTTGAGTTATTTGAAAAAAAAATTAAAAAATAAGATATATATTGTCGACCTGAAATTATTTTGCGCATATCCAGAAAATCCGTTTTTTGGAGAAATCGACTTTAAAGTTTGAAGCAAGATAAAAAAAATTGGAGATAGAGAAACTTTTTTTTCGATATTTTCGATGAGTGAGATCAATGAGTGTATAATGTATTTATTGGCTAAATTTTAATAAAAAAATAAAGGTTGTTAGAACTAAAATTCGCAGTTTATTCGAAATTATCTTGTCTACACTATTTTTGAATCAATTTTTTTCATCCATACAATACGTCCCCATATGCATATAAGGTAAAATAATGGTAAAAATATAAATTCACAAAAAAATTATAAATATACCTACAAAAACTAATAGATTTAAACTTAATATAGGTATTATTCAAAATATTTTCAAAATATTAAATCAATTGATAAGAAAATTCAGTTTATTATAAAAAACGCACGCTTAGAAGAATATAAGTGCATTAAAAAAAAATCCATTATTGTTGAATTTTCTGAAATTCAATACTTGTAATAATTATATATTTATTTTATCAAAATCTTACAAATATAATTTTGTTATATATGAGAGCATATACAAATATTTGGGAGTTGTGTTCGATGAGGCCTGAAATTGGTTAAAATAAGAAAGGAAAAAGTTTAGTTAATACAAAGGCTACAAAATAAGGCAATTAAAAATTTATTTTGGTATGACCAAAGAATGCCAACCACTGTTATACATATGAAGCAAGGTATACTGCCAGTTAGACTGCTGATAAATTTGAGACTGGCGACACATGTTTATATATGATGACCAAATATAGAAGAAAGAAACTAACATAAAACCATCATGGAACATCATGAATTTCGGCAATAATTAAACAAGAGCAGCTGCAAATCTAAAAAATATCTCATCAAATGTCAGGTTCAATGGTCTTGATGCACTATGTAATTTAAGCTACAAATATTTAATGAATGGCCGCCTTATCTGAAATATGTTGAAAACGTATCGCACTTTAATCGATTCGGCTCACTTGAGAAAAATAAAATAAAATAACAAAAAATGCATTTAATTTAATTATTTATTGAATTTACTCATTATTATAATTATCCTGAGTGATATCCTGAGACCATACGTAAATTACTTGTCGTTCTGGTGTTGTATAGTTATGCACTTCATTGTTAGTGATCAGCTTTGTGTTCGATTTTATATTTTTTATTTGCATGTTATGTATTTGTAATGTTTGAGCCAAGCAAAGTAATGTTTCTGGATTTTCGACCTGGTCCACTATCCTTTATCATTGGGATAAAATAAATGATAAATAGTTGAGAGTTTTGGTTATCACTAAAATAAAATGGAATTATGCTATTATGAAAGTGAAGTACTCTAGACAATAGATATAGTATTCCACATATAAATTAGTATATATAACCACCAAAATTCTATGGAAAAGCTATTGTATGTGGTTGTGTATTCCAAATCTCTTTATAAATACAGTTAGGGTTCATCCCATAGTCTTGGAATTATATAAAAAAAAAGGTTTCTGCTGTTTTCCACTCTAAGGATTTTGTATTGCTGATGTATGTGATTGGTAGATGTTCTGCGGCCAAGTTCAAAGAGATTTTTTATTGCCTTGCTTTGAATCTTTTGTAATTTAATTATATTCTTAGTGTATGTGTTTCCCGAGATCGCTACACCATAGGATATAACACTGTTAAGATATTCCGTTTTAATTTTTGTGGAACTCGCTTCCCAATTTTTTTTAAATATCCCAGCTATCCTTCGTGTTTTCTTGATTAATACATCCACATGGCGGTTCCAATTTAGATTTTCACAAACAACAATACCTAAGTATTTACACTGCTTTATTTTTCAATTTGACATTTATTGTAATATATAGATAAATTTGCATTTCTTTCTTTAATCACCATAAATTTAGTTTTGCACACATTTACTGTTAATTTGTGCAGTGACATACAGTTGTAAATAGTTATCATATCCTGATTTATTTACATTTTCAATATTTCTAAATTATTCTCAGCATATATTACAACTAAGTCATCTGCGTACATAAACTGGTTTCCATTGAGACTGAGATTTTATAGTGCATTCACATAAAGTTAAATAATGCTGATCCCAATGAACTTCCTTGTATTACGCCGTAATCAATATTTTTGGTAGTACTTTTGATATCCTCACACTCTGCGTACTGTTTTCTGTCTTTGAAATGACTAGCAAACCAGTTGTACTCTTAACCCATTATTCCAAGTTCAAATAAGATTCGTAGCAATATTTTATTTTTTATAATTTGAGTTAAATGCTTTAGGTGGAAGAACACTAAAGCTGTTTTTTTTTTATCGAATATGGTATTTTGAGCGTATTTTATTACATCGAACAAGGTAGATTAAGTATTTGACTTTACTGTAAAACCATATTGTGTAAAACCATTATATATACCAATAATTTTGGTTGACAGTTAAAAATGATCAGTACTATCAACAAATAAAATGTTCTATCGCGCCGCTTACAGTGTCTAACAGAAGTGCATATTCAGCGAGACGAGACGAGATGAATATTTTCTTCTCGTCAACGATGGGTCTAAGAGAATATGCGTGTATATCTTTTAGTAAATTCCATATTTTTTTTTTATTATTTAAAGTTTTATCAAAAGAGTTTGCATATCACTGACGTCGTTTTTTCTTTTAGTTGCAGTTAATTTATTTAGCCAAAAGTGATATTTTATCCTTAAAATATACATAATCAAAATTACCATATTATTTTTTGTTTCAATAGTTTCTTATTTTAATTAAACGTATGCATTTATTGTCAATCCTTATGGTTTAGTATACTTCACTGGTTTTCTATATATGTTTTTTCAGTTATAGATAAGCTTAAACTATTAAGAGTAGCTAATGATAATATCTTTGCAGATTACATCGGCAGCATCAGAAGTAATGTCGATAATTTTTTACTTGAAATTTGTTTCCTGGTAAGTATAGTGACATAATATAGTATAGTTTTGTTTACAAAATATTTAGTCAAGTTTAATTATAAAAATATGTGTTACAATTCCGAAAATCCGCTTATAAGAGGATATTAGTTAAGATTTTAATATACATATAAAATCGGTATCTTCTAATTATCCGTCATCAGGCTTAGCTCAACATTTAAAATCTTCAGATCACTTCACCGATATAGAGTTACTTTAATTTTCTTCTTTTAAATTCAAATTTTATCGTATTACTTTAGTCTTGATAATGTCTTAGAAGGACAAAACATGTCGACTCAAATTTTATTTTTATTTTTCTTTTTTTGATTAAAATGTTAAAATAAAATATATAAGAAAATTTTAATAATTTCTTAATTAATGAAACAATAACAGGTGTTTTATTTAATTTAATTAAATACTGTATTAATTTCTAAATATTATGTTTCACCAAGTGCCAACCAAAAAATCTTTAGATTTTTGAAAGTATAAATATATTTATTCGCATCCTTAAATGCGAAATGTTTGTAAATGTTTTTATTGTACATTAAAATTTTAGTTATATAAATTTATTTCACGGCTTATTTTTTATTTTTTTTTTATTTTGTTTGAAATATTCCTATAGATAAGCATTTTAATTGAAATGATGTCAAAATTAAATAAATATTAAAACTCTAAGTACGTTTCACAATTTTTATTAAATATCTTAATGTGTCTTCGGGTGATAGTGTAAGAAACGAAAATTGAGAGTTCTCACTCTTCTGATTATGAAGAGAGCTCTCACTCATCTATTTAATTTTAATAATGATTCACCTAGAGCCTACATCATATTCTATAAGTTATATGAAATTATGTCAATTAAAGTCCTTAATAATCTTAAGTGTCATAAATAGTATTTTCAAAAAACAGCTGTAGAAATTCCCTTTTCTTAGCTTTAACACTTTATTTCTATATTTCATTTCATTTTGAAAACAAAAATTTTATGAGTTTTTGACCTTTGCGAGGGTATCGTGAAAATGTGAAAAACAATAAGAAAAAATATATACATATAAATGTATGTATATTATAAATGTAAAATCAAACAAAAATTGTCAAATCCTTCAATAATACGGATTATTCTTTTACTTTAACAAGTGCTGCTTGAATTCCTTTAAAGCCATAAGGACATAAGTAATATAAAATGAAAACAAAACAATTTGAAAATGTTAAATTTCTTTTTTTTTTCAAATAAAGTAAATGTATGCATATGTGTTTGTAATTCTGAAATACGTCAACAATAAGAAAATTGGTTGGTTTTTTTTTAATATATAGGAAATGAGATCAGTAAACAAAATAAAACGTGCAAAAGTAAAATTGTCACTCCAAAAATAAAATCTAATTTACCCTACCTTTAAATTATAATATTAACAGTAAAATATAGAATATAGTTTTAGAGTTTTTATCCTTTTTAAAAACACTTCATCAGAATTGAAACACTTTTCGTATCGTGTAATAGATTTAGAGTAAAAAAATAATTCACCCATCTAAGGTCATACAGCAAAAATTTTAAACTCCTTTGTTAAGGAGTTAAATTTAATTTAGAATTTTTTTTTTTAAATCATGAAATCCGTAAAGCCAACAAAACAATAATTGTATCAAATCCAACCCCTAGCAATTATTGTATAAAAATAGAAAAACATGTACATATCTATATACTATATAATGTATATATATACATATATTCGACAATATTGACAAATATTATCTGTATTTATATAGAGTATATGTATTTTAATAAATTCCTCTGAAAATGTAAGTCTGTAAGATAGAAAAGTTGTCTTCTTCTTACCCTATTACCAGTTACTAAAATTTAAGTAAAAACCAACAATTCTCACTCCTTCAGAAAAAGCATGTTTGAAACAAAAAAAAAACAAACAGTTCTTTTTTCATACTCGAACTAATTTTCTGCGTAATCCTCGATAATTTCATTTAAATCTGATCATTTTCTAGACCTTTTTTTTGCATACAGTATATATTTATATATAAATTGTTATATATATCTTTTTATATTTATATCGTTAAGTATTTATTTAGTACGTAACATTCAATTTTTTATATTATCCTTTGGGTTCTTTGCCTTCAATCACTGCTCATTACTATTGCTCTATAACACTACACAATCGAGAAGAAATTAACAGGCAGGAGATGAGATTTAATTTTTTTTTTATTTTGCAAATGTATAATTTGTATATCCTAATATTTTTACATTTCTACCATTATTTTTGCCTTTTGTCTGTTCAACTCTATTTGATCATCTTTTCACAACATTATTATTTTTTTTTGGTTGGTAGAAAAGTGGTGGGGAGAGTGGGGAAACTTCTTTTACAATTACATATTTGGCTTCAAGCTAACCCACAAAACTGTGTAGAATTTGAATTGAAATTTTCTTAAAAACTCCATTATAATCTGTTCTGTCTCTGTGTTAACACCATCCCGTTCCAATGCCAAATTTTAATTTATATTTCATAAAAAAAAGGAGTAGATAATATGATTTTGGTTTATAATGAATCAATTCTATGGTATCTATACTTTTAACAAAAAAAAATATTTAGGATATGAAGAGCAAAAAGTGATATTTTTCGTTCTGTTTGATGAGAAAATTAGCAATGGGTACCAATTACAAAAAGGATAACAGTAAGAAAATTAAAAAGTAAGAAAAGAAAAATAAAATAATAATTCGAATAAAGTGTAAGAAAATAAAAATTTTAAATTAGGAGTTAAAGGGTTGGATGGGAGCTGTTAAATTGCAATGAAAGTGAAGTAATGAATAACTTAAAATAGATAAAAGGATTTTCTTGTCGCGAATGAGTTGAATTTATCAATGTATATGTGCAATCTTTTTGAAGAAAGAAATAAAATAATTTTACTTAAATGCATTTCGTTGTCATTTTAGTTATTTTACTTCAAACTTTTCTATATAAAATAGAATATTACGTTAATTATACCAAACAAATCTTTGAAAGAACATGTTCATCGGAAGATTTGTTTTTATTAATCATCTATACCGGAGAATTTGATAAAAAAAAAACTGAGTAGGCTTGTTCATAAATTTTCAACTTGCGAACTCGATTTACAAAACCAATCGAACCTTTTCTCGTTTAGAGTTTTATAAACGAATAAACATTTTTTTCTTGTGTTTGAAAGTGTTGTATTTCGAAATAAGAAAAAGAAATATTTAAAAAAAAATGTGAGTTAAAATATTTGTTATTGTTTATGTAATTGTTTAATTAATTTCTACTAGTGGGTCCCTGTTGCTGTTCCCAATTGCACAGTAGTAACTTTATTTAAAAAATCCTGGATAACAACATCATCATTAATTCATATAAAAATCTTATTTATTTTTTTTCCTGTAGGTAGGTGGGAATCCTCGAAGGACACCAAATGGTTTCAGTCATGCTCACGCAAACCAACAATGGAAGTGAAGGCCTTAAACCCACTAAAACCCCATCTTTTTTGTCTTTCATACATAACAAATTCATGATAGATCGACTAATGAATTCTTACTCTCAGAAAATAAAAATAACATGTTTTTTTTACATAATTTAAATGGTGGTTATGTTTCTGTATTTTTAATTAAAATTTTTTTTTGTAAAATATTAAAATTAATTTAAATTTAAATTAATTAAAAGCTTTAAAAACGTGATTTAAAAATGAAATAAAATATAAAAGTGTAAAAAAAATCTTATCTCTATCAATTTCACATCAATTACAGTAAAAATCGGTCATAGTCACTACTGGTTATAGGCACAATTCGCTTTTAGTCAACAATTTTATTGTCATCATCTTTTTTAATATTTTTGTATGTATTTTAATTGGTTTATAGTCAAAAACGTTTGTTGTCACAGTTCTGTTATAGTCAACAATTCATAAAGTTCATAAAATCGATGTTGTTTATAGTCACATTAAAATATACCGCCAATATTTTCAATAAAACAAAAAAATAAGTCAAAAGTGAAATATTTTATTAAAAAACTGATTTATAGACACGTACATATATTGTCTTTTTCTGTTCTTTATTACAAATATGTATATTTTGTGATTACATAACAGAATTGCTATTTATGAATAAAATAAAGTTTAAAATTGTTATACGAAAGATATTTTATTGAATTTTATTTTGTTTATAAAGATGCAGTTTTTTTTTTTACTACGCCTATAATCACAAAACGTTTATACAAATATTACTGAAATTTAGGGAATAACTATAACCGTGTTTTACTGTATATATATTTTTTGAATAGGCGAAGCAAATGATCTAACATTTATTATCATTTTCATAGAGTATGTTCTGATTTTTTTTTTTCTGTTTTGTTTTAAATTTTTGTTTGTGCTTTCGTTTTTGTACTTTGTCCTATAAATTTAAATAAGATTGGTATACATTTTAGAGTACACATGCACTCAACGAAAAATATTGTTCAATTTTACAAATAATATTGTAGAAAAAGACTAAAGATTTAATTTTTGTAGTATTGACAATTTTTTTCTACTTCTTACAAACAAATAATTAAAATCTACAGAAAAATTTGGTAAAAATGAATATATTTACTGGTATCGAATTTTTTAAAAATAATTTTTGTAACTGTTACCAAAAAAAACCGTAAAAAAGATAATTTTTAATGTACCACGGATAAATTGATTTGTAAAAAGTACAAAAGTTACTTTCAAAACATTGATAAATTAATTTGTCATTATTACTAATTAATTTGTAAAAAACTTATGTTTTGTAGCCGATACGAAACTAATGGTAAATTTTACGATTCAACTTGTTTACTATACAAATATATTTTTCATAACTACCAAATGTGATTTTTTTTTGTAATATACAAAATTCGTTTCAAAATTATCATTAAAAGTGGTTAGGAAAATATAAATTGTAAAAATGATTAATATATTTAAATTTTACCAAAGTCAATTTTAAAACTTAGCATTGTCAATTGTAAAACTTACCAATATAAATTGTAAAAATGATGAACATATTTAAATTTTACCAGTGACAACTGTAAAAGTTACTAAAACAATCTATAAAAGTTACAACCTTATTTGTTTTCTATACAAATAAATATTTTACATTTAAAATATTTTTAAGATTTACAGTTAGTTGCCTTGCGTGTTTTTTCTTGTTAGTTCTCGATCGTTATTTTCAGTTTGATTTTGAAAGTGAAAACGAAAAGAGTGTTGTTAATGCAGTGGTTATAAAATAAATTAAAAGAACTGAACATAAATTATATTAAACGTAAGAATTTTTATTAAAACTTAAGTGATATTTAAATGTTTAAAATGTTTAAATTCAAATGCTTTAAATGCAACGAGAATTTCAGTAAAGTGATCACATCACTTTTACCTTTGGATTTCTTCACATATTGCAGCAATACTTTGAATACTTCTAATCAAGATGATGTGGTTTATTTACCATTAAATGAAGAAGTGGCAAAGAATCACTTTTTTTTTAAAAAAATGAGATTACCAGCTAATGAAAAAAAAATGCAGTCTGAAAAAGAAGCCATTGAGGTTTTAAAGCGTTGGAGACAAGAAATAATGGAAAATAAGTTAATTGGTAAGAACAAATCGATATGGATAACTTAAAATACATGCAAAAAAACCGAATTTGAAAACGAATTTGAAAACGAGTTAAAAATATTTAAAACTATGACAGGCACTACAGAATCCGATACTTCTTCCGCGAACTCATGTCCATCCGAAATAATAAAAAAGGATTTAAATGAAAATTTTAATTTTAATAAACCAAGATTTTCCAGTTCATATATTGCAAAATTATTAGAAAATTCGAGTGTAGGTGCTAACATTCTGAAGGATAAAGACAAACTTTTAACAATTCCTCAAAGAAATTTCCTTGTAACAACTGTGATGAATGCAACAAACAAAATAGTAAGAGACAAATAAGAACAAATATAAATTAATGTAATAAATAAAATTAAAAAAATTGAAATTGCTGTTATTTTGTTAATTAATGTAACTTTCTTTTTGTTTTTTCATTATGAATAAATTTATGTAAGCTGTAGTTCATATATTACAGAAGTATTATATAATTTAAACTATATAAGTATTATAAGATAATAAGTAATGCATTATTTCAACTTTCAATAAATCACACATATGTATACATATGTATTAAAAAAAATGTACATAATATTCATGTAAACAATTAGAAAATATTTTACTATTATATATATAACAATTTAAATAATTTAAAACTATGAATACAGTTTAAATTTTGGCTAATAATTTCTTACTAAGTTAATAATTAATTAAATAGAATAAATAAAAAAGACTATAACAAAATTAAAAATTATTGTTTTTAATTAATTTGGGGTTTTGGGAGTTTTCCTATTACTATATGAATTTGTGCATATTACTAACTATTTTGTTCATATCACCATTATATATTTGTTTCTCTTACTATTTGTATATCACCATAATATATTTGTCTGTCTTATTTATTTCTTTTACCATTAAATTTCTCTTTGGTACAAACTAACTGATTCGTTATTACCATCTTCATTAATTTTCATTACCATTCGGATTTACATTAAATACTTATAGTTTTTTCATTCTTACTATTTTTATTGTTTTTATTACAAATTGAAAATGTTAAAATTTTTACAAAGTTAGTTTATAAAAATTTTTGTCATTTTTACCAAATTTAGTTGTTAGCTAAAAATGCACCATGAAAATTTGTAGAATATACCAATTTTTTGGTAAAAATGACCAATATGTTTCGTTGAGTGTGGCGCTCAACTTGGAAGTAACCGTCATTATTTGGTGTAACTATTTTAAATGTATTTAAATGTATTTGTAAAAGTATTCTGCAAAAAGAACTTGCTAAAATTTTAATAGTTTTGTGGTGTAATTAATTTACTATTCAACTATTCTTGCTTTTTCACTCCCCACGTCGTTCATCTTGTGTATTATATATAAGATAGTATTCGCCTATATATTGAATTTATTTGTTTTTCTTTACATTTTTTTGTTTAAAAATAAGGTAAGCAATTTTTTTTACTTCATTTAAAAGGTAAATACAAAAGTACATAAAATACGTATTTATAAATACGGGTTTTATAAAAGGTTAATATTCCAAACTGATAAAAAATTTGTTTTGGCCGGAATGTTTGGCCAATTTTTGAAAAAATTTGGTTGAAAAGCTAAACGATTTTGGCTCTCTAATAAAAAACGGAAATCGCATGGCAAAAGGTAAAATAAAATTGGGAATATATAGGATGAAAAAGTATGCTTATGTTTATGTATATTTTTTAACTTTAGGTTTAGACTGACTATAAGTTTAATATAAATTCAAGTTATATATTATGTATATATAACTTTAAATCCAACAGCAAAATCAAATAGAGAAAACAAGAAACCGAATAAACTTGGACAACAGTCACAAGAATATCAAATACAACTTAATAGCCAAAATATTTCACCGGAGTCAATTTACTCATAAATGATAGTAATAACTGCTTCAAGATTTTCCGCAGGAAAGAAAAGTTCATTAGAATTGATTAGATTGATCAAACCGTAACTCAAAAGTTCATTAGATTGATCAAACCGTAACTCAAAAAGAATTTTGTAAAATTCTTACAGAAATTAATAGTAACGAGTCAGATAGATGTGTTCCGTGCATATCGAAAGTATGTTAATTAATCTTTTTTTAATATAATTATGTTTTTCTACACATACCTAATGTGGAATGAATCTCGATGTATTTTATTATTTCTACGTTTATTTACAATCTATCTTAATATTTTAAAAATTTTGACCAAAACTACAATAGAAACTTCTAATAGAAAAGATCTAAAGAAAACTTCTAATAGATATTCGGTAAATTTTTATGTCAAATGTATACAATTTTGAATAGTGTATTGGCTTGAAAGGCTACATTTTAACAAATATACTCTTAGGTTAAAATCTAGAATTGAGTGTATTTAATATGTACTCATCTATTGTATAACACGGGTGTCTTATTAGCGGAAGTATGTAGCACGAGAACAAAATTGGGCCTAATGAATTTCCCTGAATAACTTCATAGTTAATATTCATTAAATAGCTCTTCACAGTTGAACATTTCGCATATTAAGTTGTGTTAGAAAGATAGCTGCAAAACCCTTTAAGTTCTCTACCTGTGACTCCACATTTATAGAGTATGTTTTTCAATATTCTTATCAATTCCAGCCTGAACATCTG
Organism: Argyra leucocephala; assembly: GCA_963942445.1. Lineage (NCBI taxonomy): Eukaryota > Metazoa > Arthropoda > Insecta > Diptera > Dolichopodidae > Argyra > Argyra leucocephala. The sequence goes on from OZ012680.1 coordinate 91,460,092, forward strand.
GTACTAAATCAAATAATTGGTCCGTTTGCTTTTTATACGATATAATCTTGAAATTGCGAAACTGAAAATTTAGTTTATAGTAACTAAATTAGTAGCCGAAAAGTTTATTACATATACCAAATCCAAAATTATGTATACATTAAGATGTCACCGGAACCTTCTTCTATCCAATTTTTTTTTTAAATACTCTATATAGAATCTATATAGAATAGAAAAAAGAAGAAAATGAAGAAAACGAAAAAATAACAAAAATTAAATAAATTATGAAGTTAAAGTAATTTTAAACTCCTTAATTTTAATAAACCAAATAGAAAATAATAACGACATCTTCTGAAGACCTCCATCTAAAATAAATTTTCAGTTATAGATTAAATCTTCTATTTAAGAATTTTAAAAGGATAAAGTTAACTGGAATTAAGATTGGTTTGGTTTATGAATAATTAATTTTTTTGTGGAATATATTAAAAATAAAATAAATTTCAAATTAAAATATAGAACTGGTATTATAATAAAACATGAAGCTTTATGGTGGTTTTGTAAAAATGCTCTTAACATTATTAAAAAAGAAAAAACGAAAAAAAGTAACAAAAAGTTTAACTCTTTTCTCTATACAAAAGATAATGTTGGTGTTTTATACAGAAATTTCTATGTTGATTCCAGGTTAAATTACAAAAATAACACAAAAAAGTTTATATTTTGAATTTTCTGGATTTCTGAGATTAAAACAAAGATTTTACGGTTTTCTCTTTTAATATACATTATTTCTAATATAGATATAGACTTCCTATTATATAGTTAAATAGAACAAAAAAAATTTTAAAATGGAATTTTAAAGATATTTTTTTTTATTGTGATTATAATGTTTTTTCATGTCAACAAACTTAGTTTTTAATGGTTAGATAACAAGGGACTAAGAAATTAGTACTTTTGTAATTTGTATGCAGTACTTCAAGAATATGATGGTACTGTAAATTACCTTTTACTGAATTATGGACAACTGAAGTTGACTTATCGGTTTTTTTTAAATAAAAAAAATTGAACTTTCAGTTCTTTGCTAGAGCAGGAAGATATTCTAATTAGCATATTTTTTCAAACTGCCTTATAGTATAGGTTGCAATGGTAAATATGAGAATAGGAAATTCGAAAACTTACGTATATATCTTTCATTTTTTTCTAACTTCATTAATTCTTTTAAGTAGATCTTTGTCTAGTAAGACAGTAACATTAAGCTTCAAAATTCGGAGTTATACAATACACAAAGTAGCACATCCAAACAATCAGCCAAAAGAAAATACTACATTTATTTGAAAATATGATGTTATGATCACTAATCATTATTCTCTTTATTGTAAAATAGTAATTACCTCTTCATAGACATTAGATTCAATTAAATAAGAATATCTATATATAATAAAAAGATGATATATAAAGAAAGTGTTAGAAATTCTCAGAGAGGCATGGACGAATTTCAACCAAATTTTACAGGAATGCAGTATTTTTTATTTGGAATCGAACTCGTGATATGTTGTTTTCCAAAATTCTAACTGGTTCCGGTCAGCTGCCATACATGTTCTAGCACCCGCCAAGAATATTTCAAAAGCCAAAGCTGCTAAAGAGCTGAATATTTGTACACAGGTATACTCTCTCAAAAATAAACAAATATGTTTTGTCTCGTTTTTAAAAATTTTACTGATTCGGGTAACTGTCATACAACTCCTAGCATCCGCCACAATATTTCAAAAATCAAAAATTTTTACACACGTATGTTACTTTTTTCAAAATTTTGACTGGTTCGAGTAGTACAGGTCCTAGCCCACTTCATATATTTGAAACGGTAGTAAACACAGATATTTATCCTGATCTCATTTATTGATGTGAATCATTCTTTTTCATTCGGCAAATAGTAATATACAAATTGGTTATTAGTAAATTCCATTAAGCCGTTTCGGCACGTCAGCCTACGGATTTTTTCATTGTTGCATCTAGGCACTGTAACCGATTGACTTGAAACTTTGTAAAAATATTGTTTCTTGGTAAAGCAAATAACTGGATTGATTGCATTCTTACACATTAGTCCCTTCCGGCACGTTGAGTTGTAAGAAACTTCGTTACAGGAGATTTGAAAAAAAGCTTCTATGTGAAAAAGAGAAATTGGAATCCAAAATGTTTCCTAAACCTAAACCAAAATGGGCCAGTAGTTTCTGAGACATGAATTTTTGTCCAAATAAGAACTCAGAAAATGCATTGAAAATAGCTGATCAACCACCACAAATGACCTTAGCAGCATTCTTTCCACTGTGCCAGCAGGATAGATTTGTAAGGGCTTTGTTGTATCCTGACATATCTCGATATTACATATTACACATTGAATTCATCTAGGAGACTTTTCTGCAGAAAAAAAATTAGTCCGTCCATGGACAGGATAAAGCTAGTATTTTACAACAGATCTTGTTACCTACAACTGCAATTCAATGTGAACACATCCAATTGCCGCGTAATCTATTCTATATGACAATTCTATTATTTCTTTTATCAAAGAGAGTTTGTTTATACCATTGATTAATAATACTATAAAGATAGACATTTTCATACAACAGAAAATGTTCAGCTCACTTTTTCCATTATATATATTATCTGGAAGATAATCAATGTGTTGGTGCATTTTCTATATTCAATTTGAATTTTTAAATTTTTGAGCGTTTTATACGACTTTATTCTCTAAATAATTTGTATGTGTTTAGTTTCTCTATACTATTCTTGAATATTATTGTTTTTAACTTTTTGTTATTTGAATTTGTGTAGGTAATTTGAATTTTTTTTTAATTGATAGGTACAAAAATTTCAAATTGGATAGCATTTTTATCGAGTAGTCTTTTAAGAATATTTTTTTTTTATTTTTCTCTCAATATACATTGTAATAAAAGGATTTTTATAATTGTTGATATTGTGCATGCATATTATTTGTAATAATAAATTATAAAATTATAATATAATTTTATAATGTTTAGGAAACGAAAATATTTTTCTTGTTTTAATTGAATAATTTTCAAAAATAAAACAATTTCAAAAAATTCAAATAATAGTGAACATTCATCCACGTAATGATTTCTAATATATATTCATACATACATATACATATATGTATAAATTTACAAATAGAATCAAATTTTTATTTTTAAAAGGCTTTCTTTTTGATTTTTTCAATATGTGGATATGTATGTACGCATGGATTTTAAAATTATAACAGAATTTAAAAATATTTGAAAAACTCATCATTAATTTTTGTAAAATTTATAAAAAATCTTAACGGTAGATTAAATTGAAAAGTATATTTAATATGTTTTTTTGTTGCAGTAAGCACACAATTTATTTTTAAGATAATTAAAGCTTGCAACGCACAATTTTACAATGGTATTTTTCAAATTCAGAATTTTCTACTTTGTCATTATTTTCATAACAAGAGCATTAAATATCAATATCCAAAGGCTTGTCATGATTTACTCCAGCTTTGAAAATATATTGTTGTTGTAAATAAAATTCATCAAATTCGTAATATATTTGTAAAAATATTTGCAACTTATTGTGCAGGTGGATTTGTTTAGAACTTTTTAAGATAATCTAACATTTTCTCTACGAACAAATATGGACAATTTTTAATAGTTGTTTGTACGTATTTTTAGTATAAATATTTGAAGAATTTAAAGAAAGACCAGCAGTGTACATATTACTCACAACAGCAAGTTTACTTTATTACTCATTATTATATGGAAAAATTAAAATTATAATTATTTTGTTTTCGTAGCTGCATATTTGCATATGTAATTAATTGAAAAGCTAAAACAGCTAAGATTTTTTGCAAAATACTTGGACTGATATGAGTATTTCCAGTTTTGGACAATATTCTTGATGAGCATTTTTCTCTTCGGAAACAATTTTCTTAATTACATATATCTCAGCTAATAATTTCATAAAATGTACCAGTTACCAAAATCATTTTTCATATAAATGAATTTCTAAAGGAAATAATTTATAAAGGAGAAGAAACATCTTACAGTATAAAAAGGAATTGTATAGATGGTGTGGGAGATTTAGATGGGGATAGAAAACAAAAACTAGCAACAGAAGCACATTTCTTTATGATTCAAGGTTTACATGAAAATTATAAGTACGCATAGGGTTACAATTTATCCAAAAATAATTTGAAAAGAGAAACTTTAAAACCTTTAATTTTTTTATCAATTTACTACTAAAATATCTTAAGGAGCTAACAAAGATTGGTTCTAAAACTGTTGCATCTGCTTGTGACTAATGCAGTCCAAAACGAAATACTTATGAATTACTTGGTGTCAATAAGGTAGACTCTTTTTTTATGATTGGAATGGAAATAAAATTTATGCTTAGTTTGATATGGCACCTTATAAAATCTGTCAGAAATTCTTTTATAAAACCCGATTTTGAAAACTGGAATAATGATATTATTAGCTTTCAACAATTTTACCTAAAGTTCATAGCACCCATATTAATTCTAACACATTTGAAAAAATGTCAGTAAAATCAGCTTTTCAATTATTTAGTCATAGTACATATGCAGCCATAAAAGCAATAAATAACACTGATCGAATTTTTTTTAATTTATTGAGTAATAAAGCCAATCTGACTGTTGATTTTGTTTTAAGAGTTAACTAGTTAATTGATTATTCAAATTCTTCAAATTTTAACACAAAAAATTAAAAGTTTTGAATTCACAACCGTTAAAAATTCTCCGTTTTTATTCTTAGAGGAAAGGCTAGAATATCTTAAAAAATCAAAAATTAAAAGTACCAAAAAAAATGTTTCCATTAATGGAATTGCCCAAAGAATAACTGCTGTATTATCTTTATCAAAAGATCAAATTGATAGAATATCAATTTCTTGATGTCGCGCAGACTGAACCAAGATCCGTTAGAAAATATGTTTTCTCATATAAGATCTGCTGGTGATTATTGCAGAAATCCATCTGAACAACAAATTGGGAATATTTTTGCTAAGACGAGGCGAGTATTTATAACGAAAATACATCCTCAAATTGTGAAACAGATCACAACAATTATTTGGACATTGATGCCAATGATTTGGCACATGAAGATTTTATTATTGAAAATTGTCCTGAAGAAATGAGAAGGAAAATGTTTTAGCTTCAACTTCAAATACAGTTCAATCACATAGTAAATCATTTAGTAATTTTGAAGAATTAGCAATTAGATATTTTGCTGGATTTTGCACATAAAAAGTGTCAAACTGCCATACATGTGGATTATACTACTATTTTTAAAAAATTAACACAAAATTTTAAAACGAAATTTAAATAGCTATTCATAATGAAAAATTAGTGATGAAATAATTGAACGTAGGTATATAAGTACGTATGTACCTAAAAACCGATTTGAATTGAATTTAAAATTTATAATTGTATTTAAAACATCTTTAACAAAAATTTGATTCTATTTGTAAATTTATACATATATTTATATGTATGTATGAATATATATTAGAAATCATTACGTGGATGAATGTTCACTATTATTTGAATTTTTTGAAATTGTTTTATTTTTGAAAATTATTCAATTAAAACAAGAAAAATATTTTCGTTTCCTAAACATTATAAAATTATATTATAATTTTATAATTTATTATTACAAATAATATGCATGCACAATATCAACAATTATAAAAATCCTTTTATTACAATGTATATTGAGAGAAAAATAAAAAAAAAATATTCTTAAAAGACTACTCGATAAAAATGCTATCCAATTTGAAATTTTTGTACCTATCAATTAAAAAAAATTCAAATTACCTACACAAATTCAAATAACAAAAAGTTAAAAACAATAATATTCAAGAATAGTATAGAGAAACTAAACACATACAAATTATTTAGAGAATAAAGTCGTATAAAACGCTCAAAAATTTAAAAATTCAAATTGAATATAGAAAATGCACCAACACATTGATTATCTTCCAGATAATATATATAATGGAAAAAGTGAGCTGAACATTTTCTGTTGTATGAAAATGTCTATCTTTATAGTATTATTAATCAATGTTTATACATAAATTAAAATATAATTTTGTGATAAAATTTATTTAAATGATTCAACCATGTGTGAGCAAAAATGATGATCTGAATAATAGCAAACCATCACAAAATCAATAAAATATGAAGCTCTTTCAAGTTAGAAGTATTTTTTAAAGTCATAAAAAAAAAATTTCAAAACACTCAAGAAATAAAGTATGTACCTTTTAAAGTTTTTGAATTTCCCTGGTTTGTGTCTTTGAATTAGCTACCTCGAATTGTTTCTAATTGACCAATGCAGGAACAGTTCAAATGAATGTTTTTTCTATAAAGCAAAATATTGACAAGGAGAAAAAAATATCCCTATTCTTGCTTTGCCACCTTTAAAAATTCAGTAGATTTGTCAAAAATCCTTCTTATAACACCAGAAGTAAAATATTATAGAGAACATATCAAGAACAATATTGACTATTTCTTCAATTGATGCTGAAATTACAAAACTATAATCTTCTTCATCTCGACATGGTGTCTCCGTTGTATGCTAAAGAAAATTTTAATCCAGAATGGACATTTGTACATCGGTGACTCTACGGAGATAACAAAAATGTTATGCTTAAATTAGACGATATTCTAAGAAAAAATAATTGTATTTAAATGAAGAGGAAAGAAATATTTTGTTAATACTTGACCGCCGAATGTTACGTGGGAAATAGTTACTATATAAACTAATTTATGTTTATTTATATTATTGGGTAAGTTTTTGTAATGTACAAATTTTTTAATAGAGATTTTAGTTGACATTTAAATATTGTACATTCATTATAAACGAGTACTAGTACTATAGTAATTTTACTTTTAACAACATTAACAATCAATTGTAATACTTTTGACATAAATTATTCTTATATTTTTGAATTGTAGACACTGAACTATCCAATATCCCTATAAGTTATATTTTATAAGTCCATATTGTTTTTCATACTAAAGTATAACTTTTTTAAAATTATATGACTTAAGAAAAATATAATTGAGATGAATAAACCAGCATCAGTCAGTAATAGATATATTGTTGGTAATATTTAATTGATAACTGCTTATATTTGTAAATTATCATACTCATACATTTTAAAAATCTATCTAATTGCATATTATCAAAGTATATTACAAATACAGTATAGTAAATATCACGCTTTAAACTTTTTGCCTTGGTTATACAATATGCACACTCATTTGAAATATTTTATTTTATGTATGAATTTGGTAAAATTTATTCAATGGATATAGTTTAAATAGAAATACTTCTCATACTCTTTGGTAAAGCCAATATTGTTCAAATGAAATGTCTGTATAATTTTGTGTGTTTGACCTCAACAAGAAGAACACTTGTTAAAATTCTCATGAAGGTATTAACGCGTGTTCACATGAATAATTTTGTTGTAACTTCAAAAATTGTCTTTATATAGAATGTTTAATCCTGCCTAATGTATATATTCGATTATTGCCATTGAAAATAAAGTATAACATTTATAGTCACTTATTTTCATTGTAAATCGATTTGTATTCATACCTAAAATATTCGTTAGGACCCTTCTTAACAGTGTTTTTTTTCATCCTGCTCATTTTTAAACGTTATTTTTTTTCTTATTTATACTCGTATATATATTCATATTCTTATATTTTCTTTTGTTAACTCTATTTTGTTATATAGAATTTAATATTATTCCTGTTCGCTTTTTATGAGTCCAATTTCAATACATGTAAACAATGAAACGATTAAATAAGAAAAAGTAATTAAATGATATTAGCTAATATGTGAAGATAGAAATGTTTATTTTTATATAACTGGACCTTGGACAGACTAACACGTTCTATAAAGTACTATTGTACACCATTTGGACCGTGTTATCTTCTTCAAAGACACTTCACTCGTTTTTACAGTTTTCTTGTATACTATGTGTACTAGTTGTAAAGCCCGTCTCATGACGGTTTTGTAATTAAAAAAAATAACTTCTTTTCAAACTGCACAAAAAAGGAAATTTTAAGAAATGTAATCAATTTGTAATACACAATATCAAGTGCAAAAATCTATTTTTTTTGCTAAAAAATCGAAATAATTCGATAAATAGAAAAATTGTTTCTTACAAAAACAAATTGAGTTAAACAACAACAATTTTTTTATTGAAAATTTATTTTCTTTTTTCCGCAAACGTACTTTTTTATGATTTTTTAATAGATCTGCTCCACACTAACTACTCCGTATGTTACACTACAATGTTTTTCTAGTATTTATTTATTTATCAAGTATCTGGTTTATCAAATCATTAAATGTGGAAAACTTAAATAGCGTAGTTCCATTTTATTTAAGTTGTTACCAGATTATATTCTCAATTATTTTTTGTCACTTATTTTATCCCAATGGCAAAGGGTACTGAACCTGGTCGAAAACCCAATAAAGCATTTTTTTGCTCCATCGGGAAACGAACCTGGGACTTTTCGATTGAAAGGCAGGCTCTCTGCCTACTGCGTCAACCAGCGTGTAACTTGAAGTTTTCTATACCGAATTTTACAATATTACCTTTGTTGTAAAGTATGATCTAAGTAACACATATAGAACGAGTTTGGAAGCAAAAGTTTTAGTCTAAAAGGAAGTTCGTTTTACCAGACTTCCTGCTAAATGGATGAATTTTGTATACTGAGGAAGACAAATTCGTAGACAGGGATTACAAAATTTTCGTATTAAAGTATTTTGTTCAGCAATTGCTCGTATTAGGAAAGGAAAGAAAAAGGAAGAAGAAAAGTTTTGTGGGAAACAGCGAACAATGTTGTTAATATTCGTTTCACACCTCTGTAAATCATAAATATAAAATGCTTCTCTCATTGGGAATGCTTCAATTGGGACGCGATTCCACAATCGAGATGTTCTTACTATAAAAGAATTTCCATAGCCGGACTTAAACCATCTCGGAATTTCCACTGTGAAAGGGTGTCTCTCGTGTTATGCGACAGAATTGCTTGAGAGGAGGAAGAAGTGACTTTAGTTCCTCGGAACAATGTCAACACCAAGTAGATATCTATAAGATAGAGAAAGTGCTCCAACAATACGACGATGACCAAGTGGTATAAGGGATGAGGTCACGCTTATGTCGCCTATAAGACGAATGGCGCGGTTTTGAACTTTGTCCAAAAAATTTAAAGCAGTTTTTGGTGCACCTGCCCATAAATGTGAATTATACTCGAGCTTGGGTCGTATATATGCTTTATAGATTTTTAAGAGGTCTCGAGATGAAAAATAAGCTTTGCAGCGACTTAAAGAGCCCAAACATTTGGCGGCGCTTTTCGCAATATCGAAAATATGCTCATTCCAGTGCATATTTTGATTCACTCGCATCCCGAGAATGTTCAAGTCTTTGAGTCGCTGAATAACTTCATTTTGAAGCCGGAGAATTGGTTCGAATGTTGTTAGCTTGTTACTAACAAGACAGCTTTGAGTTTTTGAAGTGTTAAACTCGACTCTGTTTGCTCTACCCCAGTCGACAATTTTGGCTAGGTCGTGATTGAGTGCACCAGCCATCATTGTTCTTTTGGAGTTGACTGCTGAAGCTGTAGCATTATTTGTTTTAAGAAAATCATATGATGCTACTAGAGGGCTGTCATCAGCAAAACTATGGATTGGATTGAAAGTTAATTTGAGAAGGTCATTAATGAAAATGAGAAATAGGGTGGGTGAAAGGACAGAGCCTTGTGAAACACCAGCATTGATTTGAGGTTAGTCGGAAAAACTACCGTCAACTGAAACTATGATAGATCGATTTAAGAGAAAGCTTTCAATCCATTTAGAAAAGGTTGGACCGAGGCCTACAGCATTGCATTTTGCTATAAGAGCAAAACATGCCAGACAGATCAAAAGCCTTAGATATATCCAGAGCTACAACAGCAGCTTCACCAGATTGATGAAGGCTGGTGTTAAGCTTTTCGCAGAGGCATGTCATGAGATCACCGGTGGAACGCTGAGCTCGAAAGCCGTATTGACTATCATGAATTATACCTCTACTATCAAGATATTTCTTCAGCTTATGATTAATTAATATTTCCATCGTTTTTGAAATAATGGAAGTAATAGCTATGGGCCTATTGTTTGAAGGATTGCTTTTGTCACCTTTTTTAGGAATAGGATAAACTTGGGCAACTTTCCAATAGAACGGGTAAGTTCCTGAAGAAAAGGACATATAGAATAAGTTGCGCAGAGGTTCAGAAATGGCGAAGGCAATGTGTCGCAGCACAATCGCAGGTATACCATCGGGACCGGTAGATTTTTTTATATCAAGATTCTTCAAGACTTTTACTACAGCTCTTGTTCTGAAGTATATCCTTCCAAGCGAAGAATTAACAACAGGGATTGTTGGCGGATTTTGGGCTGTATTAGGGAGTGTGGAATTGGCTGCAAATAATTTTGCAAAAAGGTTAGCTTTTCCAACAGAATCTGATATAATTGTATTATTATCAATCATAGGTGGAAACGAAGACTTGCAAAAATTTTGCCCAACATTTTTAGCAAATGTCCAGAAAGACCTGCTGTTGTTGGGGAGATCAAAGATTTCTCGTCTCAATCTTTGGTTAAGCAGGAATTTTTGCTGATTGATAATTTTTTTACATTTATTCCTAACCACTTTATAACTCTCATATGTGTTGACAGTTTTATTATTCTTGTATTTTTTATAAGCTTCTTCTTTGGATTTCAGAGCTTTGCTGCAGAGGTCATTAAGCCGGCCTGCGGGATTTCGTTTTATACTTTTAAGGCTATTTGGAATGAAGGTTTTCATTCCTAATAGAATCTTTTTGGTAATCACCTCTGCAGCAAAGTCGACATTTTTATATTGGAAACACAACGACCAGTTCGATGCATTTAAAAAGTTGTTGAAGCCTTCCCAGTCAGCTTGGTGATAATGCCAAACTAGTCTTTTGGGAGAATTAGATGAACTGGTTGTTGTGCCTACTTCGAAGCTTGTGCTTACAAGACAGTGGTCGGAACCACCTAGCGGAGAGTTAACAGAGATTGAATATTTCTCTGGATGGGTAGTTAGGAATAAATCCAGGAGATGTCCGTTCTGGTCGCGTCGGTCTGGTATCCTCGTAGGGCTTTTGACAAGTTGAGAAAGGTTGAAAAAGTTGGAAAAAAGTTCTACTTGTTTCCCTTCGGGACTGTTGTGACTAAAAAAGTGAAGCCAGTCCCTGTTATGAATATTAAAGTCTCCCGCCAAAACAATCTCAGATTCGGGAGTGGTTTCCAGAATTGAGTTTATCTGATTGGATAGACTTTCTATAAGCATATCAGTTTCTAGCTGGTTCGCTTGAGGTGATCTGTAAATAAAACAGAAGTGAATGGTGCGCTTATCGACGTGTATTTTCATCCAATTATATTGATAAATTGGGTTGGAGCACTCAAAATTTTGAAGTGTCTTATAAGCTACATCATTTCGTATATACAAAGCAATCCCTCTATGGGGTATAAAAAGTGGCACAAGCGAATAATTATTGATATTAAAATTAATATCATTATTCACAACTTGTGTTTCACTTAGTGCTAGAATTGCTGGATTTTGAAGCCGTAGATGGCTTTCGACGGAATGGAAATTCGTTGATAGACCGCGGATGTTACAAAAATCTATCTTAAACATTATAACGAACAATTTACAATAGAAACGGTAAATAAATTAAAATTAACAGAAGTAATCCAAAAATAAAAACAACAAAACAAAAAACAAAAAAATAAAAAAATAAAAGAACCTAAAAAAAAAAATAAATAAATAATTTAAATTTTAAATTTTTTTTCCCTTTTGGCCCACATTACCACTTACTTGTACCACCCCTGTAATGAATGCAACTGAGACCAATATCTACACACAACAGTTTTTAATACCTTATTGAGTGTAGAAATATTCTCAGAGACATTCACTGCAGGTTAGAACACTGAGAAAGTTACGGTAATAACAAAAAAAAAAAATAAAACAAAGATAAAAATTATAATGAATTAATGAGAGACTTACAAAAGAAAAAGAAATTTAGAAAAGAAAAACAAAAAAAAAACAAAAAAATTTGGTGCTTAAGATAATGTATTGGATACGGTTTGAATTTGAACAAGAACGAGTATGTTATGTACGTGCGCGTCATGATTTACTATTGTCAGCTAAGACGAAGAGTTAACAACATTTATAAAATAATAGAATAATAGGAGAGAATGGAATAAAATTTAAGTTTTGGCTATTGTTAATTTTAGATAAATATTTTGATTAATGCAATTATTATAATTTAATTTTCCGTTTTAATAATTATATTGTTACTGACACAGAATTTAGATTAAATATATAATTTTTTTTTTCTTTTTTTTCTTGTTTATTTAAAGCACTATTTCAATTGTTTTTGTTTATCTCTTTTTCATTTTAATTTTAGAATTTTAAATTTTAAATTTTTTCTTTTTTTTTTTTTTTCTATTAATTACACCGCACAAATTCACATGCACTTAGGTCGAAGTACAGTGGTAAACTCAATTAAAATGATGTATTTTATATATATAGTTTTTTATATATATTTATCTGGATGAATGGATGGATGTTCGACGGAACGCTCCAATACAATATATACAAATTGTAACATCATGTAACTGTCATAAGCATAGTTTTTGTTTTTTTATTTTATAAGTCATCTGTCATGAATCATCAGTCATCAGTCATCAGTCATCAGTCATCAGTCATCAGTCATCAGTCATCAGTCATCAGTCATCAGTCATCAGTCATCAGTCATCAGTCATCAGTCATCAGTCATCAGTCATCAGTCATCAGTCATCAGTCATCAGTCATCAGTCATCAGTCATCAGTCATCAGTCATCAGTCATCAGTCATCAGTCATCAGTCATCAGTCATCAGTCATCAGTCATCAGTCATCAGTCATCAGTCAATAGTCATCAGTCATCAGTCATCAGTCATCAATCGGTGCCACAATGGAATCTATATTGATAAGATGGTTAAAATAAACCAGAAATCTAATAAGAGCTCTTCCCATAATAATTTATATGTTGTAAAGTTTAATTCTGAGGCTTCAAAAAAAGAGGGGATCGAAAGGAAAACGTATATACAAACATTTTCTCTGCAGAATTGAGCTTACATAGTAATTATAATAAGGAAATTTTCTTTCGTCACCATCTTTCACCCATTGAACCTATTTGATATCCTAAAATTTTAAGCTGGTTCATCAATTCAAATTTCCATTGGTTAAAGATTTACCTTCAACAAAAGAGCAAGGTCTACAAAATTTTATCCAGAAAAGACATCAAAAAGGCTTTCAATATATAAAAACAAAAAATCACCCACACAAGAACACAAAATGGTACCATTTAATTTAATTTTAATACATTTTTATCAATTTATCATTTTATTTTATTTTTTCTTTCGAATATTACTTTCGAATTTATTATTTCTTGTTATATACCACCAAATTTTCCTTTTGAAAATTACATAAACTTTTATATTATAGTACTATTAATTTTATTTTATCTCTATTGAATCCATCTGACGAAATTGTGGTTTGCGGTCACTTTAAACTTCCAAATATCGAATGGAACAGGTTTTTACAATTAAACATTGTGTACATAAACAAGACTAACACAATTATAGATGTGTAAAGAGAATTTGTAATTCATTTGTTCTTTTCTAAACATATTTAACGAAACGTTGAATGTTAAATCTAGTTTGACACAGAAACTCTCTTAAAAGTGCCATTGAGTAACTCTCCTACTTTCCAATCGATTTTTCACAACTAAAGCGGTAAACACAATTGGAACTTGACAAAAAATTCGCGACGAAAAAATTAAAATACATACATTCTTATGTATATGCTCACAATGTATATGCTCTTATGTATATGCTCGTTGTCGTCGAAAAAAGGCTATTTTCTATTTTTGTTCGCTGGTAGTTGGATTTGACATTTCTGACAGCCTTTTTAAACATCAAAAAATAAAAACAAAACAATTATTCTGAAATCTGATATTAGAATATTATTGTACTGTTTTTTTTCAAAAGTTTTATACAATTTATACTTATTTATTTTTTTATTTAGATTCATATATAATTTTAGATTTATTAACGATGTATTTGGATCTCATGATGCTATAAATAATTTATTTAAAATTATTTTTTCATTTTGATTCCGACATTTGGTTTTCTGTTTTGTTTATTTATTTTTTATTTTTCGTTTCGCTACAATTGTGTTTCATTTGACGGAAAATAGTTGAATGAAGCGAATTTCGTTGGTAGTCGGTGGTCGGTGGTCACAATTGTGTTTACCGCTTAAAATTAAAAGTAATAAAATTCTTAGGTACATTATAAAAAAGTATTTATTAAAATATAATCATTTCTCTGATTATATAGATACAAAAAAAATCAATGCAACAAATTTATTTAAATATATTTCAAATCGAAATGGAATAAAATGCCTTCAAGGCAATACCAACAAATATTTTTTTTTACTGAAAAGTTTTTCTCTTTCCATCTGTTATTTCTGTAAGACTTTTGTCTGAGTTTGTCGTTTGCTCTCTACCAAAGATATAAGAAAATGGGGAAAAGGAAATTTTATGCTGATTATGTGTACCCTCATAGTTTTGAAAATGTGGGAAAATTATTTTTCACATAAATCAGCAAAAAATCGCTTTACGACAATTTAATTTTTATTTAAATTTATTTTTGTTTTTTTTTTGTATAGTTATTTGTTTTTATTTACAATAAAGTGGGTTATGAGGGAGGAAAAGCTAAAGAGAAATTCCATCAAACCAAATTCATTATAAATATTTTATTTTGATTTTTGAAAATAACAAAAAACAAAATAAATCAATTCTACGATTCATTTAAATTAGATTTATTTTCTTTTGATATTCAAATTTAAATTTATTTTCAACTAAATATAACGGTTTTATTTATTTAGTCAGATGTGAAAGTTAAAGGTCCTGAATTAGATTCATTATTGCTTTCAAGCTTTGTAGATTTTAAACGGTTTCTATATATATATACATATATATTTATAAGAAGTTCATAGGTAGACGCGACCTCTTCAGATCTATTTCTCTTGATTACATGATTTAATCGGTGAATACCTCTTTTACTACAATGTAATGCCGGACGCAATCGGTGTATGCCATGTCGATGGCGGCCATGCTTTTTTTTTAAATTAAATTTGTTATTCATAAATCTACAGTCCAACTGCTACAGGTTCTTTTCCCTTTGGGAATGTGGGCCTTTTATATATTAATTATTTGGTATATATTTTTGTAAATATTTTATATTATATTATTTTTAGTAGTTTGATTATATGTTTATTACACTATGTTAAATTCTGTTCTATAAAAGTTTTTCAAAACACGTTTTACTTATAATCAGTAATAAAGGAAAATTATGGCAATTAGAATCTAAATAAAAACTCATCACTGCACTCAGGGAAAAACATACTATTAAATGTTTAATAGTACAGTTATTGATTCAATAGGAGGGGTATCAATAGGTTTTTACTATAAAAACAATAGTTTTCTGTTTAAAACAATGTTTTGCAGTTTTGATTTAATAAGATGCATACTATTATTATATTAATAGTAGACCGCATTAATGTAATTAGAAATACTATAAATTTAAAACTGTTCTACTCATTATATTTATTAGATTACATATACTATTACTTCAATAATACAAAATAGTTAATTTTTAATAACATTACCAGAATTAATTTAATGGTATGGTATGGTTAACCACATGTACTATTTTAATATTGTACGCATACTATTGTTTTTATGGTTTTAAACTATATATTGCCACAAGTTCAGGACACATACTTGCCTTTTTTTAAAAATGACACTTATATTTAATAGTATATACTATAAAGTCAACGAAATCATTAGGAAATCATTCAAAAAATTAGCGCGTTTAACCTATATAGGACCCAGTAATGCAATATTTGTTCAAAAGTAAAAATCTGTTTAAAGAGATAATATCACCTGCTCGAACTTGATTTGCTTGCATTGAAGGAGTAAAAAAAGTTAAAAGATTAAATAAATAAATTAAAAAATTAAAGTATAAAAAGAAAATTTAAAAATAAATATAAGAATGAATTAGAAATAATTGAAATATAAGAATAAATAGAAATTTAAAAACAAAAATAAGCTTTATTAGTGTTTAAGTTAAATGTTATAATATAGTTTAAAAAAAATCTAATTTCGATAAAAAATGTTTACTAAATTAAAGTTATAAGTTAATAAATTAAATACCATATTTGAGTGGACATTAAAAATAAAAATAAACGTTATTCAAATAATAGTGCTTAAGCAAAATATTATAATATAGTAAGAAAAAACTATAATTTTGATCAAGAATTTTTGCTAAATCAACTAAAATAAAGAACAAATATTTCATTTATACTTCCAATCAAAGCTGGTCTTTAATTTTCATATCAACTTGCTACCAAACGTTTTTTCGAAATTGATTTAGTTTTTTTAAAGAAAAAAATATATATGTATAAATTATATCATAATAACCTTCATTTGGTAGGTATATGAAGAAAACTATTTAGTATATATATATGCAAAATATATAGAATTCATTTTTCAGATATCTGACAAAGTCAGATATTCACTTTATCAAATCGAAGAAATAGGTTTACACAAAACTGGGCCTTATATCTTATGCAAACAGTGGAATGATAATTATTTTAACAAGCATGTCCAAGCCTGTGTTGTAATTGTTGTATAAATAATTAATCTTAAGATTATTTTTTCTTTTTGTTAAATCTAATTTTAATATATTTTTATGTTTAATATTAGATAATTATTATACTGTTATGAGTTATTTTGATAGATTTAAGCTATATTTCTATTTTTATGATAAAGTACAAACAAGTCTGTTAAAAAGTACAAGTAAATGTAAATTAATATTTATATAGAATAAAATTATTTAATAAATAATTAATATTGCTTCATTTAATTTGGACTGCTTTAACCTTAAATGACAATAATATAACTACTAGAAAAATAGGATTTACCTCATTAAATTAATATGAAGTATAAAAGTAATAATATTTAATATTAAAATTAATGTGATGCTCCTATTATAAAAAAGTATACCACTTCGACAATATTATTAAAATGATAGTATGCATATACTATTAAATTTATTAAATTAATATTACTAAAACTATTATTATAATAGGATATACTATTAAATTATAATGTGATGGACTATAATACTTACAGGACAATACTATTAAAATAATGGTACATACATTTCAACTATTGATTTAATAAGATTCAAATTGTTATTTTAAAACTGTATATCCCATACCCATTGACAAATTTTAATAGTAAAATCTAATTGACTTAATAGCAAATAATTTTAATTTTATAAGATTTTTCCCTGAGATGCGTTCAATGGCTTGATTTATAGAAATACTTCCATAAATCGAAACAACAGAGCTATTTTGAATATAGAGGTAGGTATTTCGGATATTAGGAAACAAAAATGAAAATAAGCAATTAGAAACTAAGTATATAATATAATTTTATTCCTTGTTCAGATCAAACAGATTACAATAATTAATTTTTAATCTAAAGAGAAAAAACCTTTGTTTTGTCGTCACTTCTGATATTTTAATCTTTCACAAAATTAGTTATTGTTTAGTTTTTTGCTTTGAAAATAATGCAGATTATTTAGTAGTAGAAAACTCAAACGTAATTTGGCACTTTAGTATTTACTGCACTCATTCTCTATTTTACCATGTTATAAAATGTATTGACATTTCATAGAAATACACCAAGATTGGATCCAAGGTTGGAATAAAAAGACAAAAAATTACATTAGTGTTCTTCGATGTAAGCAATGCTCTTGATTGCGTTGATATATACTATTCACCTACTGTAATATTATTTTATGTATTTTTTAACAAGATATGCCCGTTATATACACAAGTTTGACTACATAATTAGGAATACCACCAGATCTTTTTATAGCTACACTTATATGAATAATTTTTTTTTAATTTTTTTATTTTGGCACATCTTACATTTTTATCAATAATCATTCCTAAATATTTAATATCTCTTTTCTCTCTTTGTATTATATTTTCTTTTACCTTAAGTGTAATATTATTCTGGGTTTGCTGGTAAAACTATCTAATAAAAATTATGTAGTTAGTTTTTTTAGCGTTATCAATCTTGCTGCTTTTCAGGTAAAGTCATATCAAATTTCATAACGTTAACTAATTTCAGTAATTTTGACTAATTTCGACTAATAAATAAAATTTTTACAATATTCAACTCTTACTAAAACATGGGTTAACCAATCCCAAATATTAAATATGACTTTACTTGACAAAGAGCAAGTCTGACTTGAAAGTTGGGTATGAAATATTTGTCGAACACAATAAAAAAAAATATGTTCGAGATAATCAACGTTGTTTACAAAATGTTCAGTTGTTAAAAGTCAAATTTTAAGTTTGTGCAGCTATTATTCAAAAACGGTAAGTCTGATACTCATCCAACACATACCGTTAATTAGGTGCATTAATTTTATATAAAAGTTATGAAGAAGCTAGTTTCAATTCTTTCGGAGCTGTTTTGGATATTGTTTAGACATAATTTTTCTAATCCGATTTTCTTTAATCCTCTGTAGCCCAGGTTAAATTTAAAGATATACCACTCATCTAGATCAATTTTTTTCATAAAATACTCCACTGAATTATCCCTTAAAATATTTTTGCTCTAAACCGAACCACCCTGTATAGTTTTTTTATATGGACTTAGAACGTGGATCTGATGCTTTTCTATAAATAATTTATTTGAAAGATGGGCACAAAAATGATTTTATTTTTTATTTCTTAATCGGTAATTTTTTTCGGTAACATTTTGAAAAAGCTTTACATTTAAATGTTGGGTGTCCTGTTAATGCTTCTTGGTTTAATCTATTAATGAGTTATTGATATTTATAAATTTTAGTTTTAAAATAGACCTTTATTAATCCTTCCCTAGCTAATAATTGAAGTTAGATGAACACTCCACCCAATTTTTCACATGTTTTTAAGTATAATTGAAGTAAAAATGAAATCTAACTTGTCTACTTATTTTCTTCTTTAGTGTTTAACAGTAAATATTGTACTGGAACAAATTTAATCTGTACATATTTACACAAATGAAAACATTAGAGTATATATATGTTCGCGTATCATTGCATTTTTCGTATCATTATCCCTCTTCTATAAAATACAAAACCTAATTTTTTTTTGTTTTCATTTTGAAGTATTCACCTTAAGCCACATTTATAAATTAGAGAAATTTATTTGATTCGGTAAAGGATCCATGTCTCATCATTCTCATGTTTTTATTTATTTATTTAGTCATAGAGATGTCTTACCACCACCAACACCATTCCACCATCATTATTTTCAATTGAATTTATTTTTCTATTATACATATATAAAGAAAAAGTGAACAGGGAAGACAGATGCTTTTCTCGTTGCTTTTTTTCATTATTTGTACACATTATTTTTAAGGATGTGTTTTAAAGATTAGATGATTTAATGGAGGTTATTTATGTTTATAAACTCGTAAATAAATGTTCTAAGAATATTTATTGAGTTGAAATGTTACTGAAAGAAATTTGTGTAAATTGATCCGTGAAATTGTTATAAAACAAGATTACAATAAATTGAAAGTAAAGGCATTTAATAATACAATAATGTAATTTATATTTGTCAAGGATTTTGAGTAAATAAACCAAAATACAAAAAAAAAAAAAATATTAAATATTGAAATATAATGTTGATGAAAACTTAATAATTGAATCAAGAAATTCAGTGAAGAAATAAAAAAAATAATAATTACTAGCCTCTCAGATTCGGTCTCAATGTCTTAATTTCATCTCGTTGAACTTATGGAGGACTGAAGTCCATTTAATTAAGTACCAACTATCCAGCTGGCGCCACCACCAAATGGATTTAAATAATTAAGTAGTTTGAATGCTAGCAGATTCTCAAATGTCTAAAACCTTCTTTATACAATTTATTGTTTTGCCTTACAAAGTATCCGTGACATCGAAAATACCAGTATTAGAGTTTTAACTGCAATGTACTATATACAACATAATTATTTCTAAAATGTTTATATTCTGTTTTTATCTTCACAGTTAAAGTAGTATACAAGCATTATTAAAGTATTTATATTATGTATAGTTCGTTATGGAATATACTAGATTGTAGCTAAAATTATAATATTGCATTTTCGATGCCACCCTATATATGACTCAAAAAGGAAGAAAGATTTTAAAAAACTGACAAAATTACATAAAACAAAGTTACAGAGGACAAAATTTCATGTGGACATAATTACATAAGATAAAATTTCATATGGACAAAATTTTATATAGACAAAACTCCATATGGAAATAACATATTTAAATTTTTATAAAAATTTGAAATTATTTGGTTTTATAATTGGGTTATTTTTTTCTTAAAAAAAAAGTGTGAATACTGAAAATACAAGAAAATACAAAGAAATAGAAAAAATCCTATTTTGAATAGGCACTTAATATTTCACTAAAAGTTTTAATAATTCTTAAATTTAAAAAATTAAATTTTTATCAATTAATATTAAATTCAGAAGAATAAGTATTTAATATTAATTAATAAAAATTTAATTTTAAAAAAAAAAATTGTTTCAAGCAAATTTTTATGCTACACAAACAATATAATACATATCAAACAATAGTTCCGAGATACAATTATTTATTGGAATAAACTTTTTGATGGGTATTAAACCTCTATCAAGCTATCAAGATCTTACCGTCAGATTTAAAGACTGATAAGAAATTATCCCACGAAGAATATAAGTGGTGCACAAATGATTCTGTGTTGTTATTTATGAAGTGAAAAAACAAAAGAGTATTATCTAATTTAAGAGTATTATCTAATAGAATTGATCGTATTTTGGAGAACACATTAGATGTAATTTGGTTTCACATTCGGTATATTGAGGTTATGAACGAATTTCCGTAAGTTCCCTTCTGCCATCTAGGGATTTCTACGGTGATGGGCATGGGTTAAGCACATGCTGACTTTCGTTTTTGACGAGGGAAGCGCTTAGGTGGGTTAATACAGATTTAAATTTCACTGAGCATGCACCCGTGCCTACGAAACATCTATAAAAAAAGAAGAGAGCTCCAACTATGACCAAGAGGAGCAAGATGAGTTTGACATTTGGGTCATTGATAATATATGAAAAGCGCGTTTTTGGAATTTATACAAATATTTTAAAGCATTACTAGAAGCGCCAGCCCATTTGTGAGAATTATTTATTTATTTTACTTTTATTTTTATTTTCTCAAATGAGCTCAGTCACTCGTATAGAGTGTATAATAATATAAGTATACATATTATGTGCAAGGAAATCCATATACACATTTAATTTAGTAACAATATAATAATAGTAATATGTAGTGCAGAGAGGTTGTATAAGCAAATTGAAAATTTAAAAATATTTAATAACAAACAAGAAAATTTGTTTTGTTTTTTTTTTTTTACTTAATTTATAATCTAAGGACATCATTTGCTCCATTTCGGGTTGTATGAAAGCTTAATAGATTTTCAAAAGGAACTGTTATATTCATTTAAAGGAATTGAAGCGATACAACTAGAAAGCTTGTCTCTTTCGTCAGGTATATGCGAGATACAGCACAACAACTTAAAAAAGTATAGAAAATAATAGCATTTATTTCAAAGATGTCAGAATAGTTTTCGTTAATACTATAAAAGAAAAATATAACGAAAACGATTAAATAATACTAAAAAATCCAGAATTAATCTTATGTTAAATTTTTTATATTTTTTTGTAGTTTCATAAGTACGGGTTTGATAACCCCTAATGTGGTGATAAGCTCTTTATAATTATGTTTATAAATATATAAATAAAAAATACTATAAAAAAGTTTCAGAAAACTTTAAAAATTTAACTTTAAAAATATAAAATTTAAATTATGCATCACCCTGTATTTCATAATATATACCTATGTTATTATAACTTAAATAAAAGATCAAAAGTTCGTTTTCTTGCCTTAACACTTTTAAGAAGCTTTTCAACTCTTTTATCTTTACATTTATATAAATTTTTGTAAATACAAACACAAACATACACTATGATTTTTATATAAACAAAACAAAATATTTTTGTGTGTGTGTATGGCAATAGCCAAAGATTACGTGTAAGAAAGAGTGAAGAATAAGTTTTGTTCAAATTTGTGGAAACTAAAAACTTTTCTTTAAATAAAAAAAAAAATATTTCATAATTTTTTTTTTGGTTTTTAGAAAAAGATATCTATTGTAAGGATAAAAAATTTATTATTAAATAAATACACATCTATTATCGCAGTTTTCCTCTTTCTTAAAATTATACCACAAAAAAAAACGCAGCAGAAATAAAAAAAAAATCTGTGAGATCATTTACAGATGTTGTTATCGAATCCATGAACCAAATTTATCATATAGAATTATAAAACTTTATTGTAAGCAAGGCGTTTTATGACCTTCTGTTATATTGTGTATAATTTTTCGAAACTATAGTTTCAAGCAAATTACAATCAGTCGTCTCAAAAAGTATTTGTACATAGACCAATCCATTTAGTAGGTAATACAAACTATATATTGGTTGTAACTCACAATATAATAAAAAATAATTTACTAAGTTTGGAAAAAAAAACAAAAAAAAAATTATTCTGTTTGGTGACTCATAAACAAAATCAAATAAATTGTTTGTGCTGTGAATTAGTTCTTAACGCAAATTTTTTTTTTTTTGCACTCTACTGTAACTTAGTTAGACTTACTATTTCGTGCTTATTTACGTAAGTACGGTACTGCAATTTTACACTACAATATCACAATATTTCGAGTATTTATTTAACAAATTACTAACTTATCAATTCGTTAAATGTGGAAAACTACTTCTATTGTCAGGAACTAAGCCTTCTTAAATAGAATACTTTCATTTTTTTTTATTTTTAATAATTGAGATTATATTCTCAATTATTTTTTGCCATATATTATATATCCTAATGACAAAGGGTACTGGGCCAGGTCGAAAAATCCATAAAGAATTTTTTTTTTTTGCTTCATCGAGAATCGAACCTGGGACCTTTCGGTTGAAAGGCAGGCGCTCTACCTACTGCGCCACCCAGCGTGTTAATTGATTTTGATTGATTACGATCGATGATAACGTCATTGAAACGCAAATAACGTCACTGAGGCAATTGAGAGAAATTTACACAATTGACAGAACGCAATTGACTCAATTGAAGCAATTGACACAATTGAAGTAATTGACGCAAATGACGCAAATGACGCATATGACGCATATGACACAAATGACCCAAATGACGCAGTTGACGCATTTGACTCATTTGACGCAAATGAAGCAATTGACGTAAGTGAAGCAAATGAAGGAAATGACGCAGTTGACATAGTTGACACTGTTGAAACAGTTGACGCAAATGACGCAAATGACGCAATTGATGCAGTTGACACAAACGACACAAATGACACATATGACGAAAATGACGCAGTTGACGCAAATGACGCATATGACGCAGGACGGGAAGTGACGTGACACAAATGGCGAAAATTACGCAAATAACGCAAATTACGTGACGAATAATTGTGTCAATTGCGTCATTTGCGTCATTTGCGCCAACTGCATCACTTGAAACATTTGTGTCAATTGCGACATTTGCGTCATTTGCGTCAACTGCATCAACTGCGTCAACTTCGTCAATTGCGTTATTTGCGTCAAGGACAACCTTTAAGTGTAGCAGCAATTGATTTAAGAGAGGCATGCTCCTTTTTTTGTAGCTTGCTCGAGAGGAAATAAAAAAAAAAATATTTTAACTAAATAAATATTTTAATAAAATAAAAAATATTGTTAATTAAAGAAGCTTTAATTTGACCGAATCATTAAAGCAAATCATTGGACTATTTCACAATTTGAAATTTTATATATTTTGTGTTGGACCCGAACAACGTCGGGTTATTTTGCCAGTAAATTTATAAAACTAAATCAATTTCATTTACTATTTAATAAATTTCAGTTCATTTTGTAAGTGGTGTCTGCAAAATTCTTCTATGCACTATTCTATATATATTTTCCGTCATATATATATGTAACTTAAACGGAACGCTCCAATACATATACAAATTGCTTTGGTCTGTTTGTTTACCCCTGTAAAAATATAGTTTTGATTTAATGTTAGTCTTCTTTAAAATATTTTTATTTTACAAAATAATATTCGCATTTCTGTTGTATATACAACTTATTAAGAGTTCATTAAAGAGATGCAAGATAAATGCTTGGGGTCCTTAAATGCTTGTCTATTATAATTATATGTACTCTACTATGTAAAGATGAAATTGCCGGTCATATGAAGAATCCAACTGATTTTATTTTTGTTGTTTTTATATTTTTTTATTTTAGATGAATTTGTTTTCTTGTTTTTATTTTACCTATTATGTCAATAGGTTCATTGCAAGCATAGAATATCTAAACAATAAGAAACTCGGATATGCATTTTTATTAACGCACCCATACATTTACATATTTTAAAAAAATTGTTAGAAATAGACGATAATAAGAAATGTATTTGCACGAATGAGATGCAATATAGTAAACAAAAAGGTGTAACGAAATTAGTAAGATAAAATTCAAATATAAATGTGTGTAAATAATAATTTTTTCGTATTATCTTGGGGGTTCCTTAAAATAAGTAAATTAGAACAAAGAGCAAAAAATTTTTTTACCCCAATATACTTATTAACCTATTATTTAAAAATTAAATTTTAACATAAAAAAAAAATTACCTTTTGTTATCTGTGGGAAATTCATAAAACTTCCTTTTCTTCACTTTCCACAATATTACACGCTAAACATCTATAATTATGTTTACCACCAATCCGTTTCAATTTTTAAAATTTCAATATAAAATTTTTAAATGCCCGAATTTTTTTTCTCACTGTGTACTTAATAAATAATCAACCCGGGTATAAAAATTTCATAAGCTTTTTCATATCTTTTATACAAAAGGTCAGCCCAATAAAAAATTGTATATAAAAATTTAGATAAGCATATGCTGTGTTCTCTTTCTTTCTCATTTATACGGCAATGTGCATTATGCATAGACTAATTATATATAGACTGACTATCGAGCAAAATTTTCGGCCAAAAATGAAAAACAGCTGAGTGTACCATGCATGTGTATTAGTAATAATAGTTTCTTGAACCATAATAACGGGAAAATATGAAATTTGCTTGGAATTTTTTCTGTTTTGTGTATAGAGTAGTAAACGAAACTTTTTTCAAAATTTATTTAAAATATATTAAAAAACGATGACATACCTTTATATGCAATCAGTCCTTCTAATTGATGCCGCTGTTATATATATTGCAAGATGCATTCAAAGAAAAGTACTTAAACAAATAAATTGCCATTTTTATTTAAATTACCATTTAAACACAATCGCGATTGATTGACCTAAAAAATTGAGGTGGATTAATCAAACCTAACAAGGATAATGCACATATTTGCGGCATTTCCGAAAAAAATTTATCAATTTTCGATCTACAAAATAGATTGAGTGAAAGAATTTTTTTTTATATTATATTAAGAAATTAGTTATTATTATATTAAGAAATATTTCGGATATTGTTTTTAGTAATATGTCGGATCACGTTTTAGAATGCGACGTTCTTCAAAATCACATATACCTTCTATTAAAATTGATTGTCGAAAAATATTTAACTATTAAACTACTCCATATTGGTAAAAGAAAAACCAAAACTTTATTAAATAAATCAAAGAAGATAAGCCGGAATAGGCCTCTTGGGGAAACCATTGAAATAAACACACCTTTTTCTTTACCCCATGGGTGGTGTGGAAAAAAGAATAACATTATTTATATAAAAGCTCAGAGAAACATTTTGTATGTTTGAAAACGACGCTTTTTCACATTTTAAATTTTAAAAAAATTTTTAAAAAAAATATTTTTCCTTTCAATTATTTTTATATGATTTTTTGATTTTTAAATTTTTAAATTTTTTCCTTTCAATTAAATTGTGAAAAAAAAGAAAAATTGATAAAATATAAAATTGATGGAAAATAAATTATTAATTTGTTCTAAATTATAACAAAAAAGTTTTTCTAGAAAAAAAATTTCTTAAGGCTACTGAGTGGTTATGTTCGAAAAAAAGTTCGGTATCTTTTTACTCGGGACCCATTTTTAAACAGGCTGATTTACTAGTTTTTAAATAAAAACTAAAAACTTTATTTTATTTTAATTTTTAAAAAAATTTTCTACCAAACTGAAGTAAACTGCTCTACTCATCTTTGGTTTTTAGTCAAATTAATTTCAGAAAATAACAGCTGAGTGTACCAAACGTATACACATTAAAAATTGCATATGTATATTTTTGGCTGAAAGTTTCTAAGTTTCTAAATCGCATTAGAAGAAAATTCTATGGGTCTATAGTCTGTTATTATTAAGTCTATAGTCCATTAAGGAGAAGCGAGATAAAATGAAAATGTGTCTACCGCGCAGATCCTTAAATGCCTGTCTATTATAATTATAGACTAATAAAAAAGCCCGTCATATTATGATAGTGACAAATAAAAAAAAACAATTCAGATTCGTAAACTTTTATCATACGATAAATAAATAAATCTTGAATGAATAGTTCTATATATAGTAGCGCTCGTCCCGCATTTCGTAAATTTATGAATGTCAATTTTGCGTGAAGAGTAATTTTGTAAATTTCGTATTTTTCATTTCGTAATATCGTATAATAAAGTGTTTGAAACAGCTGATATCTAACGTCTCTTTAAATTTGATTTTCAATTTTAAATTGTTGTTATTAGAATTTAACTGTTATTTTTTTTTGTAATTTAAATTTAAATTTCGTATTATTATGAAAAAATAAAGGAGTGTACTACACTAAACGCAACAATTGTACAACTAAGGAACAAAGTAAGAAACTTAAGATTATCATATCAAAAGGCCAATACGTGGCAAAATCAGACTGGACAAGGAGTTGATTTTGGTACAGTTCGAGGTAAAAAAATACAATTGAAAAACTTAATTTTTTATTTATTTTTTAATTTTATAAATTTTAATTACTTATTTATTTTTAGATCAAATATTATTAATGTGTCCACACTTTGATATTTTAGGAGATATATTTGGCGAGAAGGCCAACATTGCTCCCCCTTTTGTTTTATAAATAACAATTCTGAAACTTTTTTTGAGGATTTCATTGAATATAATGATGAAATAGTAAATATTTAATCTGAAAATATAAAAAAAATAATTTAAAACTACATTTATTTTAGGAACCAATATATCCAATAGTCCCACGTTGAATCCTGCTGAAAATTGTGATAATTTAAACATTTCCGTACCTTTGGAAAATATTTTGGTAAAATTAATTTAATCAACATTATATTGTTTTTAACTTATTTCCATTATTTTAGGATGAACCTGAGCAGCCACTTGAAAGATTTAAAAGAAATTTAAATACACCCAAAAGTAAAAGGAATTCAAATGCATCTGCGGCGATTTTGGCAGCCCAAGAAAAGCGCGCAGAAGCTTTAAATGAAAAAAATAAATTTGAAGCAGAGATACAATTGGGCAAAGAAAGACTGCAATTTGAAAAGGAAAAATTCCATTTAGATAGAGGAATTAGACTTAAAGAAATTGAAAGCAATGAAAGAATTGAAACTTTAAAAATTGAAAAAGAAAAATTTAAAATGGAATTAGAGTATAAGATTGAATATAATAAATTAAATAAAAAATAATTAAAATAGTAATTAGAAAGTAATTAAGTTAACAGTTTTTTATACATAAATATTTGAATTATTTTGTAGAAAAACTAATGTTTTATCGTTATTACTAGCGTATTAAAGTAGTAATGCTAAAACATAAGTTTTTCTAAAAAATAAATTAAATACTTATGTATAAAAAACTGTTAACCTATGTTTAAAAAAAACTTTATAAATAGCTTTAATGTATTCCAAATTTTTTGTTAATCAAGACTAGTCTAAGAATTGTTATTGTTTCCATTTTTTAAACACTGAATTATTTTTTGTTTTTTTATATGTTTTGTACACTGAAAAGACTAAAAAAAAAAATTTTAAATAGAACTAGAATATAAGATTGAATATAATAAATTAAATAAAATACTTATGTATACGAAATTATCAAAATAAATCATCGTTAAAAATAACTTCATAAATAGCTTGTCTCTTAATTTCACCCAGATTATCAGTATTTGATACACGATAATCATCATCGTTTTCATTTTCAATTTCGAAGTTAAAGTCTTCTAAATTAATGTGGGGTAATATAATATTATGGAGAATGCAACAAACTTGTATCCAAATACAGACGAATTTATGGCTTTCGATATCACTTATTGGAAGTTTTAATTCCTTTAGGCTTGGAAATTTTTCTTTTAAAATTCCAAAACAATGTTCAATCCGTACACGATATTTTGAAAAATACTTATTGAACCTTAAAAAAATAAAAAAATTATGTACACATAAATAAATATAGCAAATAATATTATCTACATAACTATTCAATATATTTTGCTACCTACCTATTTCTATTTTCACTAGAGGAACTTATGGAATTTTTCCGAAATGGTGTTATAACCTGTTCTGTTAATTTGTACGCAGAATCTCCTGCAATCCATTGACCTTCGCTTAAAAATTTTACTGGATTATTTGCCATTTGAGAGTTTTTGAAAATTCGAGCATCGTGTACACTTCCTGGATAACCGGTTAAAATATCTAAAATAATCTGAGTTTATAGTCGCAGTCGCAGTTATAGAGTTTATAACCTGAGTTTATAGTCGCAAATTGCTTGAAGCTTCACAGAATATCTTTTTGTTCTGGAGTAGTATGATGTGTGATTCAAGGAAGGCTTTTCATTTAAAGGAATTTCGGTTCCATCAACGTAACCGACACACAAAGCATTTGTCTCTCACTTGGTGTTTGCCAATTCAAAAAATATTTTTGGAGACTTAAAATACTTTTGAAAACTCTTCTGGTTATTCTGTTTATGGTACCCCCATCTCCAATTGCAAACTGGTTGGCTATTTTGGCTCTAGAAGAATTTTCTCCACTTGATCCTAATGGAAACATAACCAATGCAAGTTGAAAAAATGGAGCAAATTGCTGGTTACTGTTTCGTCCATGAAGAACATTGTGATTTTTAATTAAATCAAAAATCATATTAAAGAGTTCTCGTACAACTCTAACAAATATTTTGAATCTATCATCATCTAGGTTTGGTAGTACATTTTCGTACCACAAATAATTTTTTGGAACACTTAATCTATCTGAAGAGCACAAAATAAATACTTTACATGTCCGATATAAAGAATTACTACTTACTTAAACTATAAATCAATCAGCAAAGAAGAATCTCAAAAGCAAATGCAAATGTTTATTTTGATTTATTTTTTATTTTCCTTTTTTATAAAAATTTCACTTACACATTTAAATTTATTTTTATTTAATTTTTAAATATTTACAAAATTTTTGAGTTTGTTAATAAAAAATTAATTTGATTAATACTTTGTTGATAATTTGTATTTATTTTTGTTTATTATTGATATTTGAAATTTACTGTCAACAATACGAAATGAAAATTAAATAGCTTATAGAGGCTTCTTATTTTTCTTTCGTAAATTTACGATTTCGTATTTTGTCATCCGTTCGTTTATAAAGCTTTGTATGAAAGTGTAGCAAACTTTTTCGATTTTTAGTATGAAGTGTAGCAAACTAGCGTTATCAAAGAACCGAAATAATACGAAACGTAAATTTACGAAATCGCGTGACGAGCACTAGTATTCTTTTCTAAAATAAAAAAATATTTTTTGACAAAACAAGAAAATTTTTAATACATTTCTTATTATACATCATATGTGTGTTATATACTTTATTATTTTCTTGGGTATTCAAATTACTAACCCTGTCATACTTTCACCTAAAAAATAGATCCATAATCCATATTATGTACCTTTTTTGAAACGAAAATTATACGAAATTATTGTTTCGAAAGTATTGGATAGGTGCCTCATTTTGGATAGATAAATTTAATTTTTAATCTACAAACATTCTCGATTTTGCTCCTAGAAGAATCTACTTTTTTTTCGTTGTGAACTTTTAAGAAAAAAAATATAAATTTTATATAACATTTGACATTTCGTTTTCGTTTCTTTGTATCCGAATACTATACTATAAAATTATTAAAATTAAGAACAACATAAGTTCGAAAGTTAAATTATGTATATCGAAAAATATGTTGTTTTTAATTTTAATAATTTTTTTCTCGAAATATCTTGTCGTATGCCATAAGTTCGACAAAATTAATGAAATTAAAAATGATTGTTCGACAGAAAACTTGTGTCATATTTTGTACTGAACTTTTGTAATTCGAACTTATAATAGGAAACCGAATAATTAACATGTGTGCCAACACTGTTAAATTCTCACTTAGTAACATTATGACACTACAAATTTTATTATTTCATCTTTTTATGAAATTTTTGTTTTATTTTATTTTTGTTTTATTAAAACTTTTATAAAATTCATGTTGTGATGTGATGATGTTCTCCATTACCAACTAATTAAAAAAAATAAAACAAAATCCTTTAATAATGTCACAGAAGTTACTTATTATTATTATTCATATAATGTTTCAGTGTATATGGTATGTGTGTATGGTATGCTTTCAATATACAAAAATGCAAAATATTTTAATTTTGTTTTTATATAGCTGGGAGGAAATGCAGCATCATAAGAGTAAAAACAAGAAATTCATACATGTTATGTATTTAAACTGCAATATCATGTTCAGTCGATTTTAATCCTCTTGTATATCAATTTAGTGATAATTTTCGTATTCGTATATTTTTAATGGTGTCGGGACAAAATTTCATAAGACAAATTACATATGGACCAAATTTCATATAAACATATTTAAATTTTTATAAAAATTTTAAATTATTTGGTTTTCTAATGAAGTTATTTTTTTTCATAAAAAAAAGTAAGAATACTAATTCTTTTATTTGGTTAAACATTGTTTTATTACTTATATTTTATTATGATTTTAAATCATATTATTATTAAACTATCATATTTTATTTATTTATTTAGTTAAAGAGATGGACGGTACCAATTTACAAATGATTTTATTCTTAAAGCACCTAATTTGAATTCCAGAAAATTTCCGAACGTAAAATATGTAAATTACCAATGTGATCATGCTTTCATCTATTGGTGACAAACTGATGAGTACAAACGTGTAAGATAACTTGTAATCCGTTCAATTCCCCCGCGTTCATATTTAAAAAGACAACGTATTGAAAATGTGGCATAATAAATTAAAGCTTGAACTAGTTTTTTTTAGCCCACTCACTTAAGAAAAATTAGAGTTTCCATAGTTTACTGAGTGTGCTAAAAACTGTTTGTTAAATGAAGTTAATAAAGTTAAACAAGTTAATATTTCATGACAGGGTTTTGTTAAAGACTATATGCCAAGATAACAAACTTTATCAACATGTGGATTAGTCGCACCATCCATTTTAATATAAGGTAGCATTGCGATGTCTATATTTTCAGAGTAGACAATCATAGCTTGTGATTTAGTTGCCTTAAGCTTCACTCTAAGAAGGGTGGTCTGGGCTAAGATAAAAAGGGTAGACATTGACCGGTCGCTGACCCAATGTTGTAACTGTTTAATTCCTGGTCAAGTGCTTGCAGTACCTCCACGAGATGACCATTGGAAACTAGGTTTCTAATAACCATTAGATTCTTAGGCTAGAACTGCAAGGGGTCAGATCCTCCTAGTTGGGGGTTGGTCGTACGGCTAACAACCGGACATCGGAAAACAAACATTGTTACGAGATCATCACATGAGCTTCGGGAAAGGACTGATTTAAATAGAATAACGACCCGTCAAACGATTAGGATAATGATCTGAATAACGATTTAAAAATTGGAACATGGAACATAAGAACCATGCTTCAAGCTGGTTAAATGACGAAAGTAGCAAATATAGCTCTTAAATATAAGCTGGACTTATTAGCTCTACAAGAGATCCGATGGAAAGGGAAGGGTATGATAAATAAACCGTCCTTCTTCTTGTACTACAGTGGGGATGAAAGAAGAACAGGGAGGTATGGAACGGGTTTCATAGTAAGCAAAAATCTGAAGAAGTGCATATTAGGATTCACACCAATTAGCGATAGAATATGTAGTATTAGGATCCGTGCAAAATGTTATGATATTACAGTAATATCAGCATACGCGCCCACAGAAGATGTTGATGATTAAGATAAGGACGCTTTTTATGACGAACTTGGAGAAATATGCGAAAAAGTCAACTCCTACGATGCACTAATATTGTTAGGAGATTTTAATCTGCAAACTGCGATAGTGATCACTTTCTAATAACAGTGAATATTAGACAAAAAGTATCAAACGCAGGAAAAAGTAGAGGTGTCCGTAGGATAAAATGGGACACAAACAAACTAAACACTGAATCGAATTTTATGCAATATCAATGCAACATACAAAGGAAACTTGAATCGGTACAAGAAAATAATGAAGAGTAATCATATAATGTTAATAGCGTATGGGGAAAAATTGAAGAAGCTCAGCGGCCAGAAATACTGTAGGTGTTATACTTCAGCAAAGAAACATAGGATGGTTTGACAGCGATAAATATTAAAAACAATGCTAGACTAAAAATGCTACAAAGAGATACAAGAACAAATAGAAGAATTATAGAGAAAAAGGAAAATGTGCAAATAAAATATGTAGAACTAAGAAAAACAAGTTCTAAGAAAAATAGAAGAAATACAAAAAGAACATTATCAAGGTGACATGAAAAAATTCTACAATAGTATTAAAAAACAGACAACAGGCTTCCAACCAAGAGTAAATGCATGCAAAGATAGACAAGGTAATACGCTCTCAGAAAATGACGACATTATGAATAGATGGTATGAATATTTCAATGAACTATTAAATATAAGAAACGACGAACAAGAACGGTAGCAGGTTACAATGCATACAGCAGAGCCATTAATTATGACACCTTCATACGAAAAAGTTAAACAAGCTATATATAAATAAAAGAATGGAAGAGCTCCTGGAGCTAACAGCTGAGCTTCTAAAAAAGGTGGAGAATTTCTGCATAAAAAGATACATAGCTTAATATGTACAATAAGGGTGCAAGAAAATATTCCGAAGAAGTAGAAGGTTGGGCTAGTCTGTCCAATTCACAAAAAAGGAGACAAAATGACATGCAGCAACTACAGGGGGATAACGTTATTAAGCTGTGCTTACAAAATATTATCCAATGTCATTAAACTCCAGATTAACCTACATAGCTGAAGAAATACTATGAGAGTACCAATGCGAATTCCGAAGCCAAAGATCAATAATTGACCAGATATTCGTCATGAAACAAAGCATGGAGAAATGTTATGAAGATGACATAAACCTTCACATACTTTTCATGGATGCCAAGCAAGCATTTGACAGCATAAATAGAGACATAATTTTAACAGCTCTCAGACATTTGGGAATTCCTCAGAAATTATCAAATCTCGTCATAATGACAATGCATGAATCAAAAGCTAAAATTATAATACAAAACCAAATAACCCGTGAATTTAAAATAGAAACGGGAGTACGACAAGGAGATGCCTTACCCGCACTATTATTTAACTTAATACTACATTACGCCAAGCGGCACAAGATCAACCTTTTTGGAGGAGCATAGATCACTATGCCAAAGCTCACCCAGAGCTGTAGCGCTATAAGATGATGATGATGATGATGAAGCTTTACTCTAAGAAATATTCGCTACAATAATTGTAGGTAATCTAGGTGCCTACATTAAATGTAGTAAGTTTTTTTACTACCACAAAAGATTAAAATTTACTATTATTTTTGTAGTAAAATTAATAAAAAAAGGGGTAAAAATTTACTATTATTTTTAGAGTAAAATTAGCAAAAGGAGTGAAAATGTACTCTTATTTTTGTAGTAAAATTATTGAAAAAAGAGTGAAATTTACTTGAACTTTTGTATTGAAAATACTTATTTTAGAGTAAATTATACTCTAATAATGAAATTATTTTAATACAATGGTACAGTAATTTTATGCCAATTAAAGAGTAAGTCTTACTATAGACAGTAAAGAAAGTACTTCTCGGAAAGTAGGAAGCATCGCTGGGTATTTCAAAAAATGTCCTATTAGTAAATTAGGGTTTGATTTTTTAAGTATAATTTGAAATTTTACAGCCAAATTGAATCAAAAAGTTCCTAATTTAATTTAAATTTTGTTAATTCAAAACAGTTTGTCAAATTTCAAATTATATTTAAATAAAAACAAAACTAAATTTGCAAAATATAGAAGATTTTGCAATGGAAAAAATATAACTATAATGCAAAAAATTTCAAATTAAAAAATGCAGTTAATTTTGTATTAATATTAAAAAAAAAAACAAAATTTCCAACATTAAACTTAAATTTATATTAGTTAAATTTTTTGTATTTTTTTAATGAATTCTGCCAATGACTTTTATATGAATTATAAATGTTAAATTTTTGATTGAAAATAAGGCAATTAAAACCGCCATTTTTTATTATTTGATGCGAGTACACAATGTGAATTGTACTCTATAATTACTGTAATTTATAGTATTAAACTTGCATATTAACAATTCATATTTATTTTTTTTAAATATTTATAGAATTAATAAACACTAGATATTTTTAACTTAATTTTTAAATATACTTTATAACACGCGCTATCGACCACTTTAGTCTTTTACGTACATACATTCAAAACAAACATACGCACGCATACTACCCAGTTAAAGTAAAATAAATGAGTACAAAAAAGAGAGCGTTACTAAATTACTACAAAAAAAGAGTAATTCTGTTCGAAATAGAGACATGGAGTAAATTTACTTCACATAATAAAATATTCCTATCAAAATTAATTTGAACAGTAAATTTTCACTCAACATGTATTATTGAGAAATAATACTGTAATTGTAATAATTAAAATCTACTCAAAGTACTTTTACTCTATCGAAACTGTTTTTACTTTTGACTATATTAAAAAAAAACTTACTATTATTTCAATAACAAAATCACTCTACCGTTTTTTTGATTTTTTAGCCGTTTTTTTTATTTTTTGAGCCAATTAT
The DNA here is from genome assembly GCA_963942445.1 of Argyra leucocephala. Lineage (NCBI taxonomy): Eukaryota > Metazoa > Arthropoda > Insecta > Diptera > Dolichopodidae > Argyra > Argyra leucocephala. Next base: position 91,495,489 of record OZ012680.1, read on the forward strand.
TTTTATACCAAAACAAAAGATTTAAAGATCATTTCACTACAAGTGTATACTCTTAATAGAGGCATACGCTCAAAGAACAGAACTCTAAGAATTGTTTGACAAAGCTATACGCTTTAAACATTCTTACGAGGTAAAATATAGCTTTTCCCAAGCAATTCGTTTGAAAGCTATATTGACATAATATTCTCCATAATAAACTTTTTTTTTTTTTTTTTTTTTAACATCAAATATTACACCGAAAAAAAAATTATTTACATAAACGGTGGCTATTTCCTTATTTAACTAACTTAATTTTAAATGAATTTTTTATTAATTTTTGTTCAGATTTGTACTTTTAATATTTTTCTTATAATTTATACCAAGTTACCATTTCACTTATGTATTTTTAATCTTTACTAACTATTTGTTTTTGGTAAAGTTTTAATAAAACCCAAATTAATTCTCACAAAAAAAATCTTATAAACTAAAATAAATTTTAACTTATCCTAACCTAAACTTAAGACTACACTTTATATAGTTAAACTATCCTAATCTATTTAATGGAGCTTCCTCCAACCACCAGTAATCAACTTTATATCTTTTGTTCCTACCCGGGATGAATATATCAAATTTTAATTGATCCTGAATTAAATTTCGAGGATCAAAATCAATGATTTTACATGTAAGCTCGTCTATTATAATGAAATAATATTGGAACATAGTTTTGGTTTTGTATATAACCATTACCATTCTTATCTAGATAAATAAAGGACTCTGGGGACACAAAACCTTTCTGTAAGCTAATTTTTATGTATTCATCATTATGATAATATACATGTGACATTAAGCCATTTGCTATATTTCTCATTGATCTATCGAAATGCCTACGAATCAGATTGATTAAAAAGTTATCGAATCTGTTTATATTAGCTAATTTATACACTTGTTGGAATAATATTTTTTAAAGTCTGATTGCGGTGTTCTATTTTTCCCCAGACAAACTCTAATGCATTTCCGTTCCATTTTCCTAATTTTTTCCATATTACTAGCACTTATATTATACCAAAGGAGTGCTCCATATGTCAGCACTGGCCTTATTAGTTTTTGATAGGCTATCAACTTTACTCTGGGCTGGACTGTTTTATTGTAAAACAACCCTTTCGCTGCCATTAGAGGTTTGATGCCTTTCGAAATTGCGTTATCAACTTTCACTAACACTAACTACTACCTTATATGCGTTTTAATAACTCTATCAGCTCTATTATGTATATTGAAAAAAGAATTGGTTAATTTACCGCTCCTTGTTGTAATCCATTTTCGATGTCAAATATTTTATTTGCTGTGCCATTATTATTCGCCATAACGAATACACCCTCTGACAACATATCTTGTATTAACTTGACTAACTGTCTGGGAAAGTCATAATTTAGTAATTTGTAAACTAAACCGTCTATCCAAACGTTATTAAATGCCTTTTCAAGATCAACCAAACAGGCGCTCACACCCTCTTTTTTATTTATGTGCCAGCATATATCTGAAGTCAGTTTTGTAATTGCGTGAATGGTTCCATGACCATGCCGGAATCCAAACTGATTTTCAGGCAGGAGATTTTTCATATTAAGGAAATTGTTAATTTTGTCATTAATCAAAGTTTCATATATTTTTCTGGTATTCGAGAGCAAACTAATTGGTCTGTAGTTATTTGGATTATTTTGATCTTTTCCAGGTTCCATAATAAACTAACCCATCATAAATTACGTGAATCACAACGTAAATTACACTATACCAATTTGAGATGTTGTAAAAAAGTGGAGATGTAGTCGTTTTCTATATTTAAGTTAGTTGATATATTGTTTATATGTGTATATAAAGCCGTACTTATATGAAAATAAGGAATAACTCTGTTCCTTCTGTTTCCTTCTTTGTATTCGTTCTTTCTATTTTTTCAAATAATATTAAAAATAACAATTTCGTACTTAAATACAAGTGTCTTAAAAATTATAAAATTATATTTTCAATTAATTATGTGGGATAGGGCTGTAATATAATATCTATTACTAGGTGTTTTATTTAAATATTGATGATAAGGTTAATTCACATTTTAATTTTTTTGCATTTATAATTTTGTCCATTACAAATGTAATTAAGGAAATTTATAAAATAAAAAAAATTATAACATGTGGATTAAGGTTAAAATTGGATTGGAATTGTACAAAAAAAAAATTTGAGTGAATAAGAAATACAAAAAAGGAACTAACACACTATCTTATAATGGTACAACTGTTTGTTGTATTTATTATTGCGGTATATTCTTTCGGTGTCGAACACGAGATTTCCTTTCCGTTATGTATGATACAAGTATATCCAAGTATTGCCTAGAAATTAACCTTCATTTGTTAGGCAATTTCTTTCTCAAAAATAAAGAATATCCAATGTTTTAAGGAAAATTTAAATCAAATTAAAAAGAAATACTTAGTCGTCTTAATTTCAATTCAAATGTTAAATTTTAAGAAGCAATCAAAAACTTAATACCTTAATAACATTGTTTCAAAAAAAAACAAATTTATTTTCCCAGTAAAGTATAAAATTTTGTTTTAACCCTTCCACACGAACAATGAATACTTCTATGTATTTAATGTATGTATGTATATTAAGTTTTATTTTCACTCCTTTACAAGTTTTTTTTTATATTGGAATTGATCCATCGTAGTTTATCAAAAAATCAATTTGAACGTGCCATTTAAACAAAATAAATATTTATTAAGCTTATTAAAATTTTAAGAATGTCCAACACGTTGTCTGTATATGCATAAACAATACACATATTTCAATTTGTAAACACATTTATAAACATACATATTTTATATATATATATATATATATATAATAATAAATTCTTAACGAATGTTGAATTTTTATAATTTCAATTGAATTTAATAAGTAATAAAGCTAACAAAATCGATAAAGAGAAAATTGTTCAGTTGTTAGCTCAGTCTAGTAATTATTCACTTTTAGACCATTGGATTGGTCTACCTACCCCAATCAGTAATAAAATGGTCCTTTAAGGATTTGAATATTTGTTAGTGCTGATGATAAAATATTGACTCCTACAAGAGGTTGGGTTTTGAACATGAAAAATTACTTAAAGTCTTGGTAAAACAAAAACAAATTATAAATATATTTAATGAAAATTTACATTTAGTAACAAATACAATTTAGTATTTATATACAAAAAAACATTTAGTATTAAAATACAATTATTAACTTCAAACATAGTTTCCAATATACAACAGGAAAAATCGTATTATTCTACTACCATTTGATTAATAAATAATTAAATTGAGTATTAATAAAAATAAAAAACATTTTATAAATTCATAATTTTCGTATATACCATCCTTACATATACGAATAATAATAATTATTTTAAAATTTCTGACAAAAACTTCAATAATAAAATAATCAGTTGGTATAATTGTGTGATAACTTTTCATCCTTTACATTGTTTTTTTTTTAATTTTTCACATTTTAAGAGAAGGTTGTAGCTTTATATTATATACTTTTATATTAATTTATCAGTGTCTATTTATTTATTTATAATTTATATTTATATATTTATAGGTTTACTTGGTAGATAGGTTGGAATTTGTTTTTTTAAAATTAAAACCAAACACAAAACAGAAAAAAAATAGTTTTTTTTTTAAAAATTTAAAGATAGAGTTCTGAAATTTTGCACAGCTACTCATGATCAAAAAAGAACCGGATACGGTACCTTACAAAGCTATCAAATCCTAGCTTCTATCAGGAATATTTCAAAAACCAAAGGTATTGAAAGCATGACAATTTACACTTGGGTACTGTTTCAAAAATATAAAAATACGACTTCTACCGATTTCAAAAATTTGGACTGGTTCGGGTTCACTGTCAAACAACCTCTAGCACGTCTCAGGAATATTTCAAAAACCAATTGTGTTATATACAGGAGAGTTTACATCTTATATACTCTTTCTGAAATTATAATACCTATAGGTTTCATTTAAAACTAAAAAGTAAAAATAAAAATGTAAAAATAAAAACTTTTCAAATACTTTTATCGAAACCAAACTAACCCGCTAAAAAGTAGAAAATAAAACTAGTGGTGGATTTTGAGCATCTAGAACTACTATAAGATAAAACACAAAAGTATATAATGAATCTTGCTGGAATATTGTTAATCGAGATTTTAAATATTTGCCGGTTGAAAAAAATCACAATTATTAAAAGAACATCACAAAGCGTTTCAAATATGAATATGAGATATACCAATGCGACTTATAGAAATAGAACTACAGGAAGCCGGAGTCACAAAATTTTTCGGCAACTTCATTCGGTACTCATCGTTTTTTTCCCTCTTTTTAACGATTTATAAACGATGAATGATGTATAATTTATTATAAAGAAATTAATTTTATTTGTTTTAGTCTGCTGAGTGCTGAGCTGAACTGAGCTGAAGTCTACGTTTCTGTTTATGAGGAATGTTTTTTTAAAACATTAATTTTCAAATCAAATGAAAATATAAAGTAATGGATTGATATGATCGTTTGCATTGCAGTATAGTCATTTTTTTATATATCTTTTTATTTTTTTATTCTCTTAATAAACCGTAGATAGAGATTGTACGCATATAAGTCGGCTGAAAATTATAAAATTAAAACAATAGTAAAATCAGCGACTGCAAATCAGACTGAGTTAAAAAAATCAGTTTAAAAAGCAAATATAAGCGTCGAAGGAAGTTAAGGCAATCCAATACAATATAATAAAATATATTAGGTATATACCATTCTTTTAATTTCGTCCCTAAAAATATTCCCTTGTACGTAATAATGGTTGACTTAATTTTTTTTTAAAATCCTCACAATTGTAGTTGAAGTAAAAAATTTGCTATAAAACGCAAAGTTCATAATATACACAAGAGCATATAAATAATGATGAATATAAAGTAATTTGAACTAATAGATAAACAAAATAGAACTATAGAAGGTTGAAAAGGATAAGATCACTTGAACTAGATTATAGAAGGGTTTTCCTCCTTGGAATTTACTAGTTGTGGTCTTATCGTTATGACTAGAAGTCATATCAGCTGTTTTCGTTTTTTAGTTCAGAGCAGAGCACGAACGGTCAAAAACAGATTCGTGTTTTTTTTTGCTCAGAGGACTAAGAACTTGGGTTCAGAGCTTGAAATCCGTATTTTTTTATGCGTTCAGAGCGCGATCAGAGCGTACTCTATGTGCTCGATTTAAATTAACAGAGCACGTAGAGCGCTTGAATATTAAATGTCAAAAAGGGATATTTATTTTAAAACAAAATAGATGACGCTACTATACGATAGTAAAAAAGTAAAAAAATAAATATCAACAGTGATTTTTACAATTTAAGAAATAATGGACGATGATATAAGCTGTGATGGTACATAATTAATATTTAATCAAAAATAAATATTTCTTAGTTTAGACTTTTTGTAAATCTTAACTTTTGTAAATTTCAAAATTTAAGGTTTAAATTCGATTATTGACAAATGACAATTTGAAACAACAATAAAATAAAAATGGCATTTTACTTAAATCGTATTTTTGTATTAAATCTGAGCGCTCAGAGCTTATCTGTTCATGCTCTGCTCAGAGCGTGCTCATTTGAGTCAGAGCACGCTCAAATTTATGCTCTGAACTAAAAAACGAAAACGCCTCATATTAAATGCTCTTGGCGGAAATCACCATTCAGTATCTATATTGATTATATTTCCATCTGAACTTTCAGTCACGAACAAACAAAAAAAAAAATCAGATACAAAAGTTAAGTTGCAATTTTTTACTTTTCCAAAAATCTTTTACTGATTCCAAAGTTACTTGAATGAAACGTTTTTTTTCCCCATAAACATAACAATTTACAATTAAAAAATTATTGGGACCAAAACTTGAGATATCAAAGGTGATATTTTCATTAAATTTTTGAACTTTAAAATTTCACTATAAATTATTTTTCAATTAAATTGCTTCGTCATTTCAACAAAACGAAAATGATGACATTTTAAGTGATTTTTTCCATTAAGAAATATAACAAATAACACAGCCTAAGGATAATAACATTGTCATGCCATTAATTTTACATTTCTTTTTTTTTGTGGATGACATTTCAATTGATTGAAAATTTTTAAGGTAAATGTAAATTAAATAAATTTATGATTTTTATAAACTAAATTAATTTTCTAAAACAGTTCTGTGCAACCGTAAGTCAAACCCACAAAATGACACTCTTGAAGTGAAATATTTTTAAAATTTTATTTAATTGAGTTCAAAATGATATTTAAAAAAATAAGGACGACTGTCGTTATGGTGTACTGCACCACATTTTACACAAAATCTGGAATAATTATGTTATTACCCAACAAATGGAAGGCAAGCTTGATATGCCGAATACACGGCAGAATTTCTAGAAATAAATTCACAACCGGAACCAAATTAAAGTTTCCCCTATCTTGGGAAAATTTGGAAGAAGAAGACGAAGAACGGCTAGTCAATATTTGTTGCGTATACACAATCGTATTGAACAAACCCAAAAACGAGTCATTGAAAATTTTTACATTATATTATTATTAAAACCTATTACATTTAATTTTTTTTTTTATTAATTTCGTAAACTTATTTGCAATGTAAATTCAGTATAAATATAATAAACAAATATTTGTGATATAATTTACTTATTTTGACTTGTAGCAACGTCTTACGTCAAAAACTTATATCCAAATAGGTTTTATTATGACTTTATAAATTAAGATCTTATTTGTTAATGATAACTCCGTATTCTTTTCCATTGGCCAGTACATATTTCTATTTGATTTGATATCATTAATTTTTTTAGATGATTTTATTATGTAAAATGACTTGAAGACAGGAGAGACACTTTTTCCTTTAAAGTAAAAGTTATGTAGGCTGATCGCGATTCATTTTCTTTTGTGTTCCATTTTTTATAGCCTTAATTTTCATGAGGAATTTTTAGCTGATAAATTGAAGTTTAAAAAGAGAGGATAGTATTACGTTAATGCATACGAGGGAACAAAATAATAACATTTTATACCAATTTTTATTATAATAATCAACAAAATTTTGTGTAATTAGGAATTTTTAATGTTAGTATTGAACATATCGGCGATAATTATAGAAAACATATCTTTGTGAACTGAAGATATGTTTTTTTTTAAATATTTTCCGATATTTATGGCGATTCTCTGATAATTATGACGACTCTCTCAATATTACTCCCAATAATATGATTATTCTCCCTATATTTTATCATTGTTTCTCTTTTACACTTATAAATTTTTTGTATCTTCTGCCTATATGCTCTAACCACATTTGCCAATATATCAGCTAAAGCCGGGTTTTCGTTGAATATTTTTGAAGTTTTGTTGCAGTTTGAGTTATGCTATTTTAGTGTTCTGATGTTGAACCATAAGAGCGATGTCATCGGCAAAAATAACAATTTTTGCCTCTGGTACTTTTGAAATACCAGCCATAAGCTAGCAGATATGGTATAGACCTTAACACACTACCTTGGGGAACGACAGGTTGTATTTTATATATATGTAGAAGTTTTCACTTATATTGAAAAATTTGTAGATACCTGAATTTTTTCTTAAAAGTATACCGTTTGAATTTATAAATGAAAATTTTGTGTGAGAATTAAAAATAAAAATAACATTTGGATGATATTTATGTGGAGCATAATAGAACAGATGTCATCATTAATTTAAAAAAATTTTATATACAAAAATCTTCATTTAAAAAGAAATACAAAAATGACAATGTTAATATCTACTTTTTTGCTTATCGACGATAGGACTAGTCTAAGCCTATTGTCTGCAAAACTATATTTGATATAAATGAAAGAAAAGATTTATGATAATTTATATATTTTTAAAAAAAAAAAATTAATCCTTTTTAGGTACTTATACTTGGTAGTAGCTTTATAGAATATCAAATTAAAGTCTTTAAAAAACATTTACATGAATCCTTTTTCCACAGATCGGATCGGATTTTTACAAAGTGTAATTTTTTCTCCTATTCAAATACAAATCTAAGTATGATAAATTTTATTTCATAAGTCTCCACCGCGTATAATTTTTATATTATACTAGACGTGTAGCCCAAATTAATCTGAAAATCTTTTAAGAGGTGATTCTTTGCATGATTTTAGGGAAGACATTGTTTTAGAAAGGACATTGTTAATTTTGACCTGGGCTTAAAGGGGTTTAAAGAAAATCAGATTTGAAAAGTAAGTTGCAATAAATATAAAATATCCACTGTTCCGAAGAAATGCAATCTGGGCCAATATTCTCTTCAACACTTTTTTTTTAGAACTCATGTATCTAACTAACTTTATTGCACTACATGGAGAGTATCAGATTTACTTTCTTAGAGTAATAACTGCCCAAACCTAAAACTTTGGTATAAATAACTGAAATTTTTGTAGAAAACGTCAATTATTTGGAAGAAAAATCGCTCAAGTATTTTTTTTTATTAAATGGTTTTATTTAACCATCCTCTACTAACTTTTCTACATGTAACTTTTATATTAGCTTTAGCGTTTTCAGCTGGCAAACTGAAAATCTGAATGTTATACGGTTATACCCATGGAAATTCAAAAAATAATAAATAAACCTCATTCTGCAAATACCTGCTAATTATTTCAATAACTTTCTTTTTTCTTCCTATGTGCTATTCCAACCAAGCGGTACGTAAGTACTGAAAGTTACATCTTAACCTAGCCATAGTTGACTATTAATAAAAAAAAATTAAGAATCTATGGAACAAAATAAAGATCAAATTATTAAGATGGCACATATCCGACCAAATATTGACCAATTTTGGTTTAGGACGTAGTTTAAAATATAAAACTGGATGAAATTGCATTTATATTAGATAGCTTGTTATCAAATATCCACATAAATGTATTTTTACCAAAATTTCGATTGCAGATGAAGATATTGACACTATTAATCTAAATAAATATAAAAAATATTCTCATGTAAAAAAAATAGACGTGGTGGTGGAGTAGGTATGTTTATTCATAATTCAATAAATGTTTAATGTCAAATCAAAATATTTTTTGTGATGACTATAATAGCCTAATTTATATTACAATTTGCACACAAAATCTCAATTCATAAGCTGGGTGGTGCAGTAGATAGAGTGCCTGCCTTTCAACCGAAAGGTCCCAGGTTCGATTGCCGACGAAGGCAAAAAATGCTTTCAGGATTTTTCGACCTGATCCAGTACCATATGTCATTGGGATAAAATAAATGATAAAAATTAGTTGAGAGTTTTGGTTATCACTAAAAATAAAAATGGAACTATGCTATTATGAAAGCGAAGTACTCTATACAATAAATAGTTTTCCATATTTAAAATTAGCAGATATACTATAAAAAAAATCTTAAATATTGTATGTAACTTTGTGTATTCCAATTTCTGTGTAAAAGCAGTTAGGTTGTTCATCCCCTACAAAACACTGAAGAAGTCTGCAAATAGTAGACGAAATACGCGTATTTGCATGATAAGCATCATTTTAGTAAAATAAAAAGGAAAATATTCGACTATTTTCGACAATTAAGAATATTAAGATATATATGTATAATACAAATTTTTAATTTCAAATGAAAAGAAAAACAATATAAGCCACATTTTTTTCTAAATTACAAAATATTTCTTTAGGAATCAATTTTTCTTTACTAATAAAACATTTTAAAGCCAATAACCTACAAACACTGACCAAATTTTTGATTTCTGATGAAAATTGTGTTTTATTGCTTTTATTTTAAACTTATAAACTCAACTTTCTCGAAATTAAAAAAGTGTGGCATATCATGTTTTGCTCCATTGCCCTTCTATTAATGTATTAAATAAATAATATAAATTTAATAATTAAAGGGCTTAGAGGAAGAAGGTGTTAAGTGATATTTTTTTGAAAATAAATGTTTTTGCAGTTTTGAAAGTGTTATGTCATTTTCTATGTATATAAAATTCCATTTTGTCTATATTAACTTTGTTTTTTGCCTTGATGGGTTTATGAAAGCGTTAAGTGCATCCACATAATACTTTGCACAATGTAAGAATGTAAAATTCCTAATAAATTCCTAAATTCGAAATATTACGAGTACTAACTCGTAAATATTTCGCTAAAAAGTACAGCAAAATGTAGATGTGCACTTAACACATTCATACAATCACTAAGAGTCATAAAAAAATAAAACTATTTTTGTTTTGTGGAACAAAAACAAAAAAACTTTTCGAATAGTGTGCGTTGAAAAAAGTTAACACCGTTAGAATTCTCTGATTTTCTTAAGTTTGTTTATTTTAAATTATATATGGAATTCCTAATTTATATTTCTAACTTGGATCATAATTTATTTTGTGTCTTATTTTGGAATTATTTTTTAAAAAATCATTATGCCTGAAGTATGATTAAAATGTATGGTTTTATGTGGAACCAATTATATGTAATTCTGCACGCAGTGCGTTTTGATGCAAGACATCTCTATTTCTAATTTTAGCTGCGCAGCGGCAGAGCTACCAACACGAAAGATTTTAAAAATTGTCATTTTACTCATACTAATAAAAAAATAATGACAAGCGTCATAAAAATTGTTTAATATTTACATATTTATTATTGTTTTTTGTGGTAAACAGGTTATAACCAATTTTGTAAAAATTTATTTTAAATTAGTTAATGGAAGAAAAACTAATTAATTTGAAATGAATGAAAATTTTCCTAGTCCATAGTCTAGATTTACTTTCTTTTTTGTTGTAATATTCATCATAAATTTTTAAAATATTAGATTTAACAAAATATATGCATAACAAACTAGCATTAATTTATTCATATAATTATATTTTGTTACAATCATGATAGTGACAGATAACAAAATATGTGATAGAAATTTTTTCAAAAATTATTAAATTAAAGCTTTTATTAAACACTTTTAATAACTTTTAACTTTAAAATTTTTCAAAAATTATTTTATTTTGTATTTCATTACTATACAAACAAATTTTATGTGTATCAATGGCGGCAATTATCTACATTATTTCAAAACAAAACAATTTTTGACAGATAAAATATGCACATGTGTCTGGCACGCAGTTATGCATGCAGCGATGCATGAGAATTCTGCACATGTATTTCCCACTTAAAAAATTCAGATTTTGCCTTAAATGGTTCCAAAATTGATAAATTATTTTATTTTAAACCCGAAAAATTATTATTTATATATATATTGAACAATAAAATTTTTTTACAACTTAATTACATAATTACTTGTACTTAATTACATGTTAGCTTATTACGTTTTTACAGAAAGTTAGTGGAAGAACGTGTTAAGTACAGGGATTTTAAAATTGGATCTATTGTGAGGTTTCAAAAGGACCCAACTTTTTTTTAAAATAAAAAGATGCCACACACCAATGTTTAAAAACTAGTTTTAATTTTGTGCTGATATACAAAACTGAATAAACGATAATATAAAAAAAAATATTAAATGTAATTTTTCTCGAGATTTAAAAAATGTCACTTAACACCTTCTGTGTCTAACCCCTTCAATTGTTAGAACAAAAAATAAATGATAATTGTATAATTTGTGGAAATAAATTTAAATTTAACCTACAAATAAAAAATCGATATTATCGATTAAGAAAATATTTATGCTCATCCGAGTAAATAAACTATAAATTATATTATTTTTATTGTTATTTTTTGTTTTTTTGGTTTTTTTACTTTGATGATTGTGGTTGAAGACATACCAAATAAATAAAAATTCATCAAAAGAAAAGAGTTTTTCACACAAAAGAAAAAGAAAAGCAGTAAAATAAAATTTGAAAAATTTTATTTTATCAAATTGTGAAAATATTTTGGTTGACATTCCAATAGATTGTCTTGTAAATTTGATGAAAATCATGAGTTAAGTATAAAAAATTTCAGTCAACAGAAAAAAAAAATAAATAAAAAAAAAAATTTGTTTTTTTTTTCCTCTAATTTGATTCCTTTTTTATTACCAGATTACCATTGAATTTCTTTCACATGAATTCTAATAGTGAGAAAATTTTCATCTGGTAATATACAAAAGAGAAACAAATAAAATCTCTGAATTTTTTTTTTTTTACCATTACTTACTAGTTACTTTACTACCACAGTACCACATCATATTTTACTTCACTGTTCTCTTCAAATTCTCCATTATATTTTACTCTCCATTGTATTGGATATGAAATATTATTATCTACTAGGATTTTCATTATATTATGTATGATCCTTTTTAATACTGTTTTGTTTTTGGTATGATTTTTTTTTTTTTTGTACTTTAGTTATAACTTACTGGTTTAGGGGGAAGAATACAACATTTTTTATAACAATGTTTATAAATGTAATAATATAAGAATTTTAAGATATTGTAGTTTGGGAGACAGGGAATTATCTATTAATAATCTCTATATTGTTTGCCTTTTACATTTTTTGTTTTGGTTTTTTTTAAATAACAATAAATTGAGAAAAAAAAACCTGTCAAGACTAATGGAGATGGTTTTGCTTTGAATACAAATTGAAGTGAATTGAAAGGTGAAAGTTTTTATTTTCTGTTTTTTTTTTGTTTTTTTGTTTTGCCTCCTGAATGACCGCATTATTAAATTAATTGAATCATTAATATTGAGAGCAAATTAGGTTTTTTGTGTATTTATTAATTGATTATCATTCTTTATGTAAACACAATTCGTTCTAGAAATGAATTATTGTGAAACATTTTGATATAATTTATTGACATTGTAGAGTTTATTTATAAATCAAAACACAAATACAAGAATTATATTCGATTCCGACAAAACTTAATAATCTTACAACTCAATTCTCAAATCAAAGCTTAAAAATTAACTATATCACGAAACACAAATTAGGTCTAACAAGACTCGAATACAAGAATTTGAAAATATATGGATCGTTATATTCTTTTCGACCAATGTTTTATAAAACCTAGCTTATATAATTGGCTTTATTTATAATATTACAATAACATGATTTAAATAAGTTTCTCATCAAAGTAAACCCCTAAATCTTTAACTGAGCTTCCTTTGGAAAGGCTTATAACATTTAAATAATATAATTAAAATAAACCGGATTGAGTCAGTATAACACCAGTAATACATTTATTCACATTTTTTTTTTTTGCAAATCTCAAAAGAGCTTGCAGCTCGTGTAGAATATATAAAAAATATTGTTAACATCAAAACTTATTTATTAATTTATTTACTTATTTATTAATTTGTGCATATACATAAGACGATAAGTCTTTACAATTGTATACAAAGTATATGAATAGAATTATAGTTACCATCACTTAGGGCCAGTTTTCAGGTGAGTACTTACGTTACACTTAAGTTTAAGTATCATTCGACACTTAAGCTCCACTTAAAAAAAATTGAGTTTTCTAGTTAAAACTTAAGTGCTGATTTTCAGCTGTCATTTTCGGTTATTTGCAATGGCAGCACTTGTTAAAATGCAATACAAGTGACAAATAAAGTGTAAATGTCAGAAAGATGTGTAAGAAAGATTATCAAAATATTAAAATTATAAGTGTAGCTTAAGCGGTCATTTTACCAAGCTTAAGTGCCACTTAAATATTGTTTTAAGTACCAACTGGAAAACACAATTTTTGATGTAAGTGTAGCTTAAGTTTGATTTGATACTTAAGTGTTCACCTGAAAACTGGCCCTTAATAACTTAAGCCTAATGTGGATAATTCGAGCAATTCATTTAAAAGGAAAATTTATACAATTATCTCAAAAAAAAAAAAAAAATTTTCTATAAAAAAAAATCTTTTATCTTTAAATCTTAATATAAAGAAGGATGTTTGTATGTATGTATGTTTGTGTCAGAGCTCCTCCGAGACGCATGTACCAATTTCAATCAAATTTTATAAGATGGTTTTTTGTTACTTGGAATCGAACCCGTGATATATTATTTTCCAAAATTCTAACTGGTTTCGATAGCTGCCATACAACTCCTAGTACCTACAGGGTATATTTCAAAAAACCAAAGACGCTACATAGCTGAAAATTTGTACACAGGTATTCTCTCAAAAATAAACAAATACGCCTTTTACCATTTTAAAAACTTTAACTGCTTCGGGTAGCTGTGATACAACTCCTAGCTACTGAATTTGGTCCTGAACTAATTTGTTGATGTGAATAACTTTTTAATTAGGCATATAGCAATAAGAGTAAATTTTCATTCCTTTTACTAATTTTACTCTAAAAATTAATAGTAAATTTCTACCTCTTTTTTTTTTAATTTTACTACAAAAATTTATATTTTCAAATAGTAAATTTTAATCTTTTGTAGTAGTAAAAAAACTTACTACATTAAATGTAGGCACCTAGATTACCTACAATTATTGTAGCGCAAATTTCTTAGAGTGTATATATATATTATCAATATACAGCAATATACAGAGTATATAGATTTTATTACATATACCACTGTTTTTTAGTAAAATTAGTAAAATCCGTTTTGGCACGTTGGTCTACAGACTTTTCGTTTCGTTGTGCCGTTTAAAAGCTGTGACCGAATGATTGGAAACTTTGTAGAAGTATTTTTCATGAAGATCACTGATTTGTTTGGTTTGTCACAGGTTGGTCACTGGTTTTTGACCCCTTCCGATACACGTCAATCTTGAAAAATCGTTGTTAGAAGAACTTCTATGCCCAATGGTTTTAAAAAAGGCGAAAAACAAATTTTTATTGAATTCCAATAACTCGATTCGCTATGCCGGTCTAATGAGTTTTTTTCTTTTTTATAAAAGAATAAGTCTTAATGCCTTGGTCGATGGTTTTCAAACACGGTAGAAATATTTTTTCTACCAGAGGAGCGCACTGGAAAACCATTCGGGCACATCGATTTGTCAAAAACTTTGTTGTAAGTGATTTGTTTTCACTTTCAAAGACGGGTTTCAATTTAAAAAAAAACTTAAAGCCAAATTTTGTTCAATTCTGTTAATTCATTTTCGGGACAAATAGAAAATAACGACAATAAGAAAATAAAAGAGAAAATAGGAGCTTCGGTGGGATGTGTTAATATCAATTTGTATTCGCTCGGTGTATCTTTATCGCAAAAAAATATTACATAATATTAAAACATTTTAATAAAATGCTGAAATATAATGAATATAGGGCAATATTTTCTTATATCATAACTTCAATTCACGCAACTATATACAACAGCCAACCAATGCTTACTAAAAAAGAAACATCAAATAATATTTCCCGTTCCAAATTAAAAACAAAAAAACTCCTAAAACTTTCCAAATATCTCGGGCAACGCCGGGTAACTCCGCTAGTATATCAAAAATATTGATTTACTGATTTAGCAAGAACAAGATAAGGCAATTTTTTTTTTTATATTATCCGGTATAGCTCGTTATATATAGTCGGATGCTAGTGTTTATTACAAGACTCAGCCCATTTAGATTTTTGCCGGCATACAACGCATTTCATTAACTGTTCTGGTGTTATGTTGGTGAACATCATTGTTGGATGTTAATTGTGTGTTTGATTTTATATTACTGTGTTTTATATTGTGTATATGTAATATTTGTGTCATATCCCGAAAGTGCTTTAATTTTAATATGTTATGTTTTTTATGTATTGTATATTAGTTGATGTTCTTCTATTTGGGCAAAATATGTTTTTTATTATTATTTTTATTTTGTATTGTTTGCAACATGTTTAAATTCCTTTCAAATGTATTACCTCAAATGCTTATGCCATAAGAAATAGTGCTATTGAAAAGACTGTAGTAAATTGATATTTTATTGGTGTTAGGTACCTTTTTCCCTGTTTTCTTAAATATTCCAGCTATTCTCTTTGTTTTCTTAACTAATTCATTTATATATGTATTCCAAGTCAGATTTTCATCCACTATAATTTCAATATACTTCTAAGTTTTTACTTGATCTATTTTATTTTTATCATAAAATACCGAAATAGTTTTATAATTTGGCTTAATTAACATACATTTTGTTTTGTTCACATTTACTGTAAGTTTATCTATACAACACATCCATTTATATATTAGTTTCATATCTAAATTAATTCTTGTTTCTAGCTTTGTGTATGTGTTTCATTATATATAACAGCTATATCATCTGCATATACATATAAATGATTTACCATAAAGCTTCAAATTTAAAACGATACTTATATATAGATTGAAAATAGGACTGGACCAAGTGAGCTACCTTGGATTACACCGAAGTCAATTTCACATTGTTGACTTTTGATTTATTTATTTATTTATGCTTAATTCAAACATATTACAAGTTACAATATATTAATCTAGTAAAATAAACAAAAAAAAAATTAAAAATTCAAAAATAACAATTAAAATTATATTAAATATTATTGCAAAAACTTAGCCTAAAAAAAAAATAAAATAAAATAAAAAAAAAAATAAAAAGTCTTAAAATATAGAAATTACTATAAAAATTAAATTACATACATATATAAATACTATTACAAGTACAATATTATAGATTATGGTAGATGGAAATATAAAGTTTTCTTTAATTTCAATTTACTGAACGAAAAATAAATAAAATTTTTATACTCATTAACAGCCATAAACATTCTATTAACTGGTTCATATTTCCCATAGTTAGTTCGGTGAAATACCAAGTTAAAAATACTTTCCGAACGGAAACGAGTACTTGTATTTAAATGGGTGTCGATCAACTGCTTAACAGCCTGTGAATCAATTTCCGCATTTAGAATTGGCATTAAAAATACAATATCAGAAACATTTCTTCGGGACTCCAACGTATTTAATAAAAGGGTCAGACCACGGTAAACTACGAAGAGCAAATCGAAGAAACTTTTTCTGAATTGCTTCAAGTCTATCGATATGATTACGATAAAATGGTGACCAAACTGGACTTGCATATTCCAGATTTGAACGAACAAGACAAATATACAAAGCTTTAATGATGTATGGATCATCAAACTCTTTGGACCACCTTTTGATGAAACCTAGTAAGGAATTAGCTTTGTTGATAATGACATTATAATGGTGTTTAAATGAGAGTTTTTCATCAAAAAATACACCTAAGTCCTTAAAGAGGGTCACTTTTTTAATATCCTTTCAAAAGTGTAGTTACTAGATATAATAGAATATCGCTGAGTAAAACTAATCTGTGCACGCTTTTCTATATTTAGTAGAAGATTATTTTGTTTACACCAATCCAAAAAAGAGTTCAGGTCTTCTTGAAGTAAAGCAATATCACTAACTGATTTTATTGTTTTATAAATTTTTCATTTTATATTATCACATTCAGTGTATTGCTTCCTGTTTGTAAATTAGTTATCAAACCATTTGTAATCTTTACCTTTCACCCCATATTCGTATAGAATTCTTAGCATGATAGTTCTATCTATTGAATCGAATGTTTTTGTAAGGTCAAAAAATACCATACACACTTTTTTCCCTTTACTAATTTCATTCTGCGCAAGTGTTATAACATCAAATAATGCAGTAGAAGATTTCGACTTTTTTGTAAAGCCATATTGTAACCTTGACATTATTTTGAGATAAATATTCAGTAAGTTGATTGCTTATATAGGTTTCAATTATCTTGCTAAAAATTGGGCTTATTTGTAAAAAATCATTATCTGTACACCACTTAAAGAAGCTATATCTAAATCATCTTGTAGGAGTAAAACCTCTTCTAAAGAAGTATTTTTTTTAAAGATTTTCATGTCGTCAGCGTAAATTTGCAGAAGAGACATCGTTAACCGAAATTATAAAAAAAGTAGCCCAATATGACTGACTTGTGAAACTTCTGAATTAGCATAAAAAGGTTTCAAAGTAATTTTTCCTTAATTTTGTAGATGTATTATTGAATGCGGTCAAACGTCAAAAGCTTTGCTATATACAGTATAGATATATGGCATCTGTATGAAAACCAGCTTTCATATATTTTGTAAAATTGAGTCTATAAGATTAGTAACAGTTTGATACATATATCCATATGTTGGTTGTGAACTAAAAAAGATTTACAGAGTTTCGCAAGAGGTCGATAATTAGTGATTTAATTTTTTGAGTTCTTATAATAAATTGGTCTAATAAGTTTCCAAATAGAGGCAAACAATCCTGTGGTTGAAGAAGAATTGAAAATTAATGAAAGTGAAATTGATAAAGCCACTTGAGCATTCATTAAGTATAATTTCCAGAATAGCTATCATTCATTATTGAATAACCAACGAAAGAGAGATAAGAATAAAAATTTAATATTGGCTATACAAAGCTTCAAGTTTTTAAGGACTTTTAAAATAAAACAAAAAACAATTATTGAAATTAACTGAATTAAGTATAATTGTACATTTCTATTTGTTTCTCACGAATGTAATAAAAAAAATTAAAAAAAAAACTCTGACAGAAGAAAAAAAGGCCGAATCTTTTGTCCATATACAATTTGTTTTTATACCCTTTTTTTTTACTTCTTCTTATATAAAACACTTGAAAATTGCGTAAGTTTAAACGAAGGTTTAAATTAAAAATAAAAATAAAACATATTGAGATAGTCAATTTTTTTTTGACTTAAAAAAAATGTGGGTTTTGTACAAAAATTAACAAAAAAAAGTGTCACATCACTTTAAAACAACACAATAAAAAAAATTTCCACATACCGACAACAACAAAAAAATCATTGTCAAAACCAACAAAAAAAATTGTCAACACACTACAAAATACCCTCTTAACATTATTTTTATTATCCTTACAATTGAAAAAAAAAACTATTTTGATGGGTACATATCATAATTTCGAGGGTAGTTTTTTTCTATATGGATAGTTTTGTATTTTTTAATTTAAACTGAAAAAAAATCAAAATAAAATTATTTGAATTTTTCTCCTGAAAGAAAAGTAATTTTATTAAAATAAATAGAGTTGAATCGACTTAGAGCCAACTCCAAATCTATAAAAACTTTATATATATAATCGTCAAAACAATATACAACGGTTTTTTTTATTGTACTCCTGCAAATAGAAATGAACACAAATGCTTAACTTTTCTTATAGTTATATCTAATTCTAGGTTTTCTGCTGTGACCTTTTGAAAGTCAAAAAAATTATTATACGACGTAAGATGAAATCCAATCCCTGGGCTGGTGCTTCAAATAATGCTTTAATTACGCACTTCTCTTGTTGAACACACGAGACTGTATCATGTATTCACATCTCCAACATCGTGTTAATCCATAAATGACAAAATATAACTCCAATCCCTGGGCTTCAAATAATGTTAATTACACACTTCTATCGTTGAACACAAGAGACGTATCATGTATTCCATACACGTGTAAAACTATAAATGACAAAATATAACTCCAATCCCTGGGCTTCAAATAATGCTTTAATTACACACTTCTATCGTTGAACACAAGAGACGTATCATGTATTCCATACACGGTGTAAAACTATAAATGACAAAATATAACTTATATAATGGAAATTCGTTCATAACTCAATCGCAGAGAATTGCATAACATCATATACTCGAACACATTCTGTGTCCGGTTTAAAATATGAAGTAGTTTTGAATATTATGCTTGAATTTTTGTTTTAATAAAACGAGGATGTAATACCGTTATTACTAATCTGGTATTGAATATAGTTTTACATGCACATTTCATATTTTAACATATGTAAAGCACCTGCTTTTAGTTCTGAATTAATTATCTAATGAGTGAGGAACTATCAAAAACAAAAACACTGTTAAATTCAACAAAATTATAAATTTCGTCCTAATTTTCATTTGTGATTGCTTTGTCACTATTTCAATTTTACAATTTGAGTCGTCAGAAATTTGTCTATCACTAGTAAGCAGCCAGTGCCAGCTTAATATATGAAAACTATTTTCACTATAAACTTTTACTCGCATATGAGATTTAAGCATCGAAATATTAATTTTGTGTCACAAAAAGGAAGACCTAGCTACTGGAATTTCATCAGCTTTCTTTGTTTTGGATAAAACTACCAATCTTTAAATAGACAGAATTTTGGAAAATTGTGAAGTGTTTGTATATTCTTGAGATGTTTCCTGATTAACTTTAAGAAATGTTGGCTCTTCTGAGGGAAATGATGTATCGGCGTACAATCTAATGGCCATATCCAAAGAATAGCTGGAAATAGTTTTCCTTATACTAGCTTTAGTTATAGAAAAAAAAGATAAATTCCCAACAGTATATAAGTATAGGGAGGGTTTATGGTAAAATCTTGAGGTATTCGGTTTTTTAAAATGAAAATCTAGATTGTTTTTTTTTTTCAAAACTTTCTACTTTGAACCGCAATATCTCCTTAACGGCAGCAGCAATCCTCATCAAAAAGTGTTAAAAAATATGCTCCAGACCGTTTCTTTATATACGTAGAATATAAAACTGAATATATATGTAATAGATCAACAGATATAACGGTTTTTATACAAAAACATCAAAACAACAAGAATAGTTTCAAATGTCCTTTTCGTCCTCAAAGGATAAGAGGTGCCACTAAAGATATTTATTAAGCTAACAGCTCCAGCTTTCCTTGGGGTATTGTCATCAGGTCCTACACCGATAAAACATCTTCCTCACAGTCCCCGAAATTTTTTACAATTCCAAATGTATTATTCGATAATTCAAATTAATAAAGAAAATAAAATTATTTTCAAATTTGTTAAACCTTTGGTTTTTGAAATATTCCTGATGGGCTCTAAAAGTTGAAGTCCGAACTCATTTTTGAGAAAACACCTAATAACCTATATTCAGGTCTGTTATAATATTAGATCTTAAGATATTCTTGTCGAGTGCTGGGAGCTCAAGAGTTGTATATGAGTTTGTTTTCGAACAATACTTAAGCATTAATTTTCAAGTCTGATAACACATGTGGTTTTTGAAATATTCCTGATGAGTACTTGACGTTGAGTTGGCAGCTGCATGAAGTTGTATTGATAAAGTGTAACATTAGTTCTCTTTTATTTGATCATAAATAACTAAGTAAAATTTAGGAAATATATATCTTTAAAACTATGGACATATAGCGAACAAATAAAAAAACAAACAAATACACTTTCCCTTTGACACAGGTACACAAGTACAAGTGAAAGAAATATTCAAATAAACATCCATGTCCTAATAATCAGGATTCAGATACGGAACCTTCTGATTAGTAATCAGATGAAATAACCACTACAACATGTAAAGGTCGGAGATTATTCTGAAATTTCAAATTAGCTGATCCTCTATTATCTACAAAGCTCGAAGTTTAATCAATTTAAATCATTAATTACCAATATTTTTTATTAGAACAAAGATTATTCCATTTTGGATCCCCCCAAATTAAATGCGGACAAATGAATTCAAAAATGTGTAAGTACATAATATTATAAGATTTAGCAAATTCTAACAAATTCAACTTCCGCATTATATTATTAAAAATATTTTATTTATTTTCAAAACCTTCATAAATATTTTTTCTTATTCTAATCCTTTTCTATAGAAATTTCGATTCCATTCTACAATAATTTTCAAGAAAGTTTTTTTTGTATTCCTGGCCATTGGTCAAATAAAAATATTTAAAAAAAAAAATATGTTATGTTTACAATAATGTAACTGATGGTGAACGCCTGCCACCACTTAAGCACATACTTTTAAATAATATATGTCAATAGCAGGTCCCGTCCATTCTTATTTAACCAAAACAAAGCAATGAAAAAAAAAACTGAAGGTATAACAGGATTACTGGATTTTGGCCTTTTAAAAGATTACAAACTCTGTTTTCTATATTTTTTTTTTTTCATTTAAATATGAGATACTGAGAATCAGAATAGAAATATGTAAATAATGTTGATGAGTCTTGTAGGTGAAGTGATGATGAAAAATGATGGCAGAAAAAATTTAAGATGATTAGATCCTAATAATTGTTGCACCAGCACGAACAGAAAAGGGAAGGATATTAGAAAAAAATAATAACAAAAAAAGAAGGTAAATATAGAAGGAATAGAAGAATTTTTTCTATTTGACATTTATTCTACATTATTTTTATGATTTCTTTTAATTTGTATTTGCCTAAATAATATGGTGTTCCGCTGATGATATAATATTCAATATCAGTGTTGATTTTTAGTTAATAATTTTCAAATAAAACGCAAGAAGGAATAGGTCTTTCTTCTATATTGACTAACAATTTGTACAACATAATGTATCTAAAAGGTCCCCTATACCATAGAATGTATCTACAAGGTCCCCTATACCTATACAACCTTTATTAATATGGGCTAATCGAAAACAACTTATGTAAAATATGTGAAATAGAGGAAGAATCTAAGTGTAGAAGGACAATTATTGTGAAATAATGGGAGCAGCAAGGAAAATTGATACTGAGTCTAAAAGAAAAATATTTATTCGTGAAATTTCAAAAAACAACATTACTGCATCTCATTTATTTCTAATTTTATATGCTGTCAAATGCTTGCTTGGCATCCATGAAAAGTATGTGAAGGTTTATGTCGTCTTCATAAAATTTCTCCATGCTTGGTTTCATGACGAATATCTGGTCAATTATTGATCTTTGGCTTCGGAATTCGCATTGGTACTCTCCTAGTATTTCTTCAGCTAAGTAGGTTAATCTGGACTTTAATGACATTGGATAATATTTTGTAATCACAGCTTAATAACGTTGTCCCCCTGTAGTTGCTGCATGTCATTTTGTCTCCTTTTTTGTGAATTGCACAGACTAGCCCAACCTTCCACTTCGGAATATTTTCTTGCACCCTTATTGTACATATTAAGCTATGCATCTTGCTGTACAGAAATTCACCACTTTTTTTAGAAGCGCAGCTGTTAGCTTATCTTCTCCAGGAGCTCTTCCATTCTTTAATTTATATATAGCTTAAATTACCTCTTCGTATAAAGTTGTCATAATTAATGGCTCTGCTGAATGTATTGTAATCTGTTCGCCTGTCCTGTCGTCATTTTCTGAGAGCGTATTACCTTGTCTATCTTTGCATTAATTTACTCTTGGTTGGAAGCCTGTTGTTTATTTTTTAATACTATTGTAAAAAAATTTCTATTTAGCTGTTTGTTTTTTCTATATTCTACATATTTTATGACACATTTTATTTTTTCTCCATAATTTTCTCTATTTGTTCTTGTAGCATTTTCCCTTCTTTGTAGCATTTTTAGTCTAGCATTCTTTTTAATATTTCCCACTGTTTTTCGCATTCGCCGTCAAACCATTCTATGTTGCTTTGCTGAGGTATAACCCTTAAGGCATTTCTGTACGCTGAATTTATAGCTTCTTCAATTTTTTCCATTGGCTATTCACATTATATGATTTTCTTCATTATTTACTTGATTCAAGTTTTATTTGTATGTTGCATTGATATTGTATAATATTTGCTTCAGCGTTGAGTTTGTTTATCCTATGGAAATTTCTGTTTTTTCCTGCGTTTGATACTTTTTTTGATCACTATCGTAATTTGCTTCTCCACAGGTTTTCACATTTGTTATTATTGACGATCTTCTGATTGATATTAGTACTTGATTGGTGATGCTATTACGAGGAGCTTTTCATGTAGCTTTGTGTATATTTTTGCTCTCGAATACCGTGCTTTTTATTTTCATTGATGATGCGCTTGCGAAATTGCATAATCTTTGCCCATTTTGATTTGTTGTTTCATGTAAGGAGAATTTGCCTGCAATTCCCTGTATATGTTGTTCTCTGTCTAATTTGGCATTAAAATCTTAGTGAATCGTAGGAGCTGACTTTTTCTCAAATTTCTCCAAGTTCGTCATAACAAGCCTCTTTATATTCATCATCAGCATCTTCTGTGGGCGCGTATGCTGATATTACTGTAATATTAATTTTACACCGATCCTAATACTACATATTCTGATGCCGTTAATTGGTGTGAATCCTGATATACACTTCTTCAGATTTTTGCTTACTATGAAACCCGTTCCATATACTTCCCTGTTATTCTTTCATCCCCACTGTAGTACAAAGAGAAGGACGGTGTTTTTTCTTTATTTTTTAATGTGATATTTCACATACAATTCATTTATTATGTAATTTTGTAATTTAAATTTATAATAATACTTAAAAAAAAATGTTTACATTATAAATCTAAATATTAATTTTATAGTGACCGTAGCATAAGCTGTCTGGCCTTATAATTTTTTGACTATTAAACATGTTTCTATTTTTTATATTTTAATTTTTAATTTTCTATTTTCCTAAATTACTAAATTTTATTATTGATTCGTTACCAAATATTTTTTATACATATATTACATATTTTGTTTTTTTTTTTTTTTGCTTATTAAATTATAAAGTTAGTAAATTATATAGTTTCATTTTAATTTTTTTATACTTAATATAAAATTACTTAATTCATTCCAAATAATCTTAATCCAAAAATTTTTTTGTTTGTTTTTTGTTTTTTTTGTTTTCAAATGAATTGAATTTAATTACATTATAGAATCAACATTTCTCTTATTTTCCTTTTAAATACACCAATATTATTAATTTCTTTTATTTCCGTTGACAATTCATTATAAATCTTTAAGCAATTATACAAGCAATTATTGTATTTATTTTCGGTTTCGAATAAGCTTAAGTAGAAGTTAGACCTGTTTCTCGTATTGTGGCTGTGGCTATCGATGTTTCTATTCAAAATGAAATTGTGCTTGATCAAATTGTTGATAATTTTAAAGGCCATCATATACAGCTCTTGTTAACTAATGTTCGATAGACTTAGATACTTCCCAGAATAGAGCAAACTTTGATCTTTGATAGAAATTATTGTATTTTATTGATTTCTTGTGAATAATTTAAAGTCTGTTAATGCAAGTTTGTGTAGTCCGACTCCAAATAGGGTTAAGATATCGTAAATTAGATAATATAAATGAAGAGGATATAGTAAATAATGCATTTTTGTTTAAATAGTTTAGTAGTCTTTTTATTAAAAAAATATACGGCATAATTTTTTTTAATATGAATGCAATATGGTTATTCCATTTAAGTTTGCTATCAATGATTAAACCTAGGTAATTAAAATTTTTCACTACCTCAATTGGAGCCCCATTTATAACAAAGCTATTATTAGATAGAAATTTATTATCAATTAATAACAGTTTTGTTTTTTTTCACATTTAATGAGAGTTTATGCTTGTTTAGCCATTCTTGAAGAATTTGGGAGTCAAATTCAATTGCGCTTCTTAAGTCCAATTCCGATAGTTTTCAGCATATTTTAATACTGCATCATCTGCGTACAATTGGATGGAGCCTTTTGATTGAAGTTTGAATATATCATCTATATATATTTTGAAGAGGTCGGGTCCTAAAATTGAATCTTGGGGGACTCCTTTCTTACAAATTATGGCAGTACTATACGCTTTATTACAACGTACCTTTTGCATACGATTTTTTAAGTATACGATGTAAAGAAGGATAACTGACAGGTATTGAAGTTCAGTTTTGAAAGTTTGTAGAGAAGGATGTCGTGATCTACACAGTCAAATGTTTTTTGAAGATCTAGGAATAGGCACGCAACGAATTTTTTACTATCTAATGTTTTTGGTAATGAAGTCCGTCAGGCTCAAGCACGCAGCAGAGGTATTGGAATTTTTTTCAAAACCGTATTGTTCCTTGTTTAATATTTGATTTGAGATCAAAAAAGTATTTAGTCGATGCTTCATTATGATTTCAAAAATTTTGGAAAAAGCTGGGAGGATGGCAATTGGACGATAACTATTAAGATTACCCTTAATAATTATTTATCATACCCTTCCCTTTCCATCGGACCTCTTGTAGAGCTAATAAGTCCAGCTTATATTCAAGAGCTATATTTGCTAATTCTGTCATTTTACCAGCTTGAAGCTTATATAATTCTTATGTTCCACGTTCCAAGTTTTAAATCGTTATTCAAGTCGTTATCCATATTTGTTTGCCGGATCGTTATTCTATTTAAATCAGTCCTTATCCGAGGCTCATGTGATGATCTCTTAATAATGTTTCTTTTCCGATGTCCGGTTGTTAACCGTACGTCAAACCCCGAACTAGGAGGACCTGAGTCCCTGCAGTTCTAGGCTAAGAATCTAATCGTTATTAGAAACCTTTATAGTTAATATAAATAAGTCAATATTATGATCTCAATATTAAAAACAAAAAATCGTAGAACTTTTATAGAAACAAATAAATTATATTTCAGTTTTGTAGATTAATTAGTATAAAAACAGACATTTGTAAAATTAAATGTACTTTTATTTTGTTTATAAATGTGAATATTTGTCTAAATATAAATGAATTGAATTGGATTGAGATTTTAACATTTTATTTAAATTTTGGAAATATTAATAAAGGACAAAACTAACTATAAGCAGTTAAAAATACAAAATATTCATTAAAATCTGCAGAAAAAAAATAATAAAATTAAAAAATATTTTCTGTTCTTAAAAAAACAAAGGCTCAATGAACCCTGAATTCGTTGCATCCAATTTTTTTATTTTCCTATTCTATTTTAATACTTAAATTCTACTTCATTGTTTTATATTTTATATATTGTGTTATATATTACGTAAATTTTATATATAAGTATATATATATATAAGTATGTAATGTATATACATAAGTATGTATGCTCTATGCAGTTAAATTCCAGGTGAAAAAATTCACACCATCACCATTAAGAGTCGTTAATTAACATTAGCGAATGCGGAATATTAGAGAATCTTTTTCATTTTCTTCTGTTTCAGTACACATGAAAGAGAAATAAAAGTACCTGGAATAAAAAATTTGTTCTTCTTTTTCATCTCTAAATCTCTAGATTAGTTAGGCAGAGTGGTACACTTTAAATAACATTCTATTAGCATTAACATTATAAATATCATCTTGTCATGCTATAATGTAAGTTAGAAAAAAATTAACGATAGGATAATGTGGTGGTCTGTCATGCAACAATTTAACCTTAAAAACTTTCATATACACATTCATTTTCATAAACCAGTAATCTATTGTTGTTATGTTGTTTTGTTATTTAAAGTATGTGATGCTCATTAAAATTAGATCGATATGTGCTAATTTTATCATATTTAAAAAATAATTTTAAAAGGCAATTATTTGTTTTTTGTAGTACTTTTTTTTAGTCTTTTTTTTAATTTAAAATTGGGCTTGCTTTTTTAACAAGTTTTTACAGTTTGTACTGGAATACATATATATATATGATAAGATAATAATTTTTCAAATAACCAAAAATCTATGTATAATCTATATCTTTAATAAAATCTAGGAAATGTCATCTGGTAAAACATTCACAGTTCTACCATCCAATCCGAATCTAACCTCCTCGAAGATAGGTAAGGTACCAGCTGATGTAATTTACCACGTAAGGCTAACGTGAGCAGATGAATACGAACACTTGGCGCAATGTCTAAGTAATTCGATTTAGTTCGGATGAAATTCAAAAGCGTCTAACCCACATAGGTGGCAGTAGGTGTAAAATACAACTTAAAAATTAATAATATAATATATAGTCTAAATAATCAAATAAACTCAGTAGAGATATCTACAAAAGGAGCAGCAGAGGCCACGGTTCTCAGTGAGAGCTTACACGGAAATACTACACTTTCAGGTGAATCGTCATTGAGAAAAAACCGTACAAACAAGCTATTTAACCATTTAACCCTTTTAAGAATAGATTTTCAGAAATTAATAATTGGATCAAAATTATAAGGAAGAAAATGAAAATAATAGGCTTCAGAAAAAACTAAGGGAAATAGAAACGACATGTATGTCTCTAAAAAGGAAAATTTCAATATACTAAGAGCAGAAAACGAAAAATTGAAAGCAGAAGAGAAAAACATAATGCACTAAATGAAACCATCCAGCAAAATTTTAAAGACTTTCTTCGATAAAGGAGAAATCTTTTAAAGGCGTCACAACAAAGAAACAAATTGGATACTGAAAAGAAAAACAAAAAAAGACGAGCTTTACCGTTAACCTGTAATATCCAAATAACGAAAACAAAGAATGAGTAATCAATAAAAAGCGAAACGAAGAGTAAATCAGTAAAAAATCAAACCTAAATAATAACTCAAACGAAAGCAAAATTCACTTTTACACGGACGAAGAAAAACATACGTATAAGAGACCGATTAGATTCTGAAAAAAAAAACAAAAAAAGAAAAGCCAACCGTTCACTACATGAAGAGAATTCTAGTAGTAAAAATACTTCTTGTACGTCTAATCAAAGTTAAATCCTAAATATAGAGTCCAAAAAGTTGAACCAACGAAAAAAATGTAAGCCCCCGCCAATTATACTCATCAAATATCAATAAATTCAACCAAGTGCGAAAAATCCTGCAAGCAGAAAATATCTAGTACACTATCAAACTGCTAAACAATAAAGAAGTGAGAATAAACGTAAAATCAGAAATAGATTATAGAGTATTAATAAAGCCGGCAAATGTTGCCAATCTGTATCGGCACACCTACGAGAAGAAGCTTATGAGACATATAAAAGTAATAGCCAGAGGTGTGCATCCAACATGTATTCCTGATAATATATAATAAGCGTAGTAAATATGACAAAAAAAAATTAAAGGAAATGATGAACGAAAAGCCGTAGAACTTCCTTTGTTTATGATTGCTTTTGATCCCAACGAATTTGAACGATATGAAGAAAGTCTATATAGATTTTAATCAATGTAGTTCAATACATTTATCGTACCAAAACTCAAATACACAAAAAAAAAACTTTAGATTTATTAACTAATTTAAATTAAAGGTATTTTTTGTTTAGCAATTTTAATTAATCCATTAGAATTATTTCCAATTCTTTTAGTTCACAAAAAAGTCCTGTTCAATTGAATCGACTAATTCAAATTAGTTAATAGGATATATTGGGTATATTACATAAATAATTGCAACTATTACCTGTTTATTTAGTTGATAAAAAATAGTTGGCAAATTTAAATTAGATGGTTTTCCTTTAGTAACATTATCTAATAAATTGAATTATATTCTATTCATTTTGTGAATGTTTAGAAGTATCTACTATTTTAAATTGATTAATTTGTCGAATCTTAAGCTTTAGCACTGCCAACTATTTAGGTACATTGGTCAAATTTAACGCAATTAAAAAAATAAACATTGCATTTAATCACCTAAATTGGAATAGATAGGTATCTGGTATACCATCTTAATAAATATTTCACCTAAATGAAAATTATATCTAAGTAAAAATTTTTAAATTGAAAATTATTTAATAACAGAAATTATTGATTTTGTATCATTCAAGCTAAAGCTTTTAAACAAATAAATAAACACTTTTTCATAAAAAAAAAAATTTTTTTATAAGTCTGAACTAAAAAGTAAAAAATAAATTTTTAATAACAGAATTTTAGATGCTTTTCAAAATTTATTTTGTTACAATAAGAACTTCCTTAAAAATATTTACCTCAATATAGCCAATATTTGTATCGTAAAATTTTTCAAATTAAAAATAAAAAAATTTGAGGGTAAACTACACAACACACACATTTTCAAAATATTGCCTCAAACCATGTATCCTCAAGAAGCAGGCCCTCCTTCAGAAATCAAAATGTGCACAAAATTTAAACCAGATTGGTTCAGTGCTTTATGAGATATGAATTTTGGTCCACATAAGAACTGCGCAAGCAGCACCCAATCTAATTAGGCAAATAATTTTTTTTTATTCTTTTTTTCGAAAGATAGGAGGTAGTCCCGAAAAACACTTCCTTGTGGGACTCCAGCAGATATTTCTTTTATTTCTGAATAATCTTTGGCATAAAGTATTTCAAAAAAGGTATTTTTAGTATATTTCATAAAATTGTGTTGATAAATCACGATGTAGTTTAAATTCAAGTGTCGCCCGCCACACTTTGTCGAAAGCCTTGAGCAACATCTATGAAGATTGCTTTTTTTTTCTTCGAACGCCTTTTCCACTATATTTGTAGTTCGATGCACTTGTTCAATTGTAGAATGTTTGTTTCTGAATCCAAATTGATGGGATAGATCTTTTCTGGAGGATAGCTGATCATATATCAAGTCAAAAGATGCTGTGCTCTCCTTTGCTGCTTGCTGCACGTCTACAATGAATTGCTCGACTTCTGCATCAATTTGGTTTCTTGATTCCACGGGTCATAGAGTAATGAATTGTTCAAGTTTTCCTCTAAACGTATCCCAATCTCTTTATATCATCTTTTATATATTATTATATATATATATATATAAAAGATGTATTTTTAATATATTTTTATATAATCTTGTTTATAAGTCTTGGGGGCCTTCTTTGTGTTCTACTTTTCCGCTTAAAAGCATGATTGATCATTGCTCACGGCATATGTGCGGTTTCTATTTATTCCCATTGTTATAAAAAAATCAATCAAATCAAGTATTTTCGCTGGATCAGTAGGCCAATAGGTTGGGGCATGTGATGAAATAAATTCACACTTATGACTTCTTCCAGCTTGATATAGCTGTCTCCCTTTTGATGTGGTTAATCTTGAACCCCAGTCGGTATATGTTTCGCATTGAAATCTCTTTCGATGATAAAATTGTTTCCAAGTATTTTAAATAGATTTATTAACTCGACTCTAGTAGGTGAGTTTCTTGTTGGGCAATAAATAGCCGAGATTTTGAAATCCTTATTTTTGGCCTTGACATTATTTGTTGTTACTTGCATCATTGCATTTTCTATTTTCTGCTCCTCACGGTGTTGAATGTGTTGAATGTGTTCCTCAGGCAAATATTTTTGATTTTTTTTATAAACATATTATTAAAAATCTCGTTTTATTGCTCAATCCTTTTTTTTTATTCTAAATAAAAAATTTGCTATGAAAAAAAAAAAATTTTAATACCTATGTAAATATTTTTTAATTTTTTAGCTACCTATATACCTATTTAGTATCCTAATTAGTTCTAAATTTTTGAAATTAAAACGCTATAATGTGCTTTTAACTTCTTCCAACATTCAATCAGATTTTGTCTACCATCTTCAGAACAATCCACCGAGATGCTGCCAACATTTTAAACTGATCTGGAAATTACATTTAAAACCAAAGAACAATTAGACACAGCTGTATAGAAGCTTTATGAAGGTTAGCCAATACACATGAAGCATTTATGTAGTTTGTCACAATATAGTAAAACCAGAAAGGTTTGTTTTGACTACCCTGAGAACAGTATAAATAAAATAAAGGAGAAACGAGGAATGAGGAGGAGGTCACAACAGAGAGAGCTTTAAAAACTATTCACAGAACAGCAATAAATCGCGAAACCATTCGAACTACTTATATCAAGTTAAAGTCCTTAATCTTCAAAAAACCTGTGATAGGTATTTGGCGAATTAAAGAGTAAATAGTACCTATATTATTATTATAACTGCAGAATGCAATGGTAACAAAATCAAATAAAAACAAATGAATACAAGACTTTTATTAATTAAAATATTTTAATATATGTATATATATATATATAGCTTTTTAATAAATTAATCTTTTTCTATTTTTGTTCCATTTTCTCAATTCATCCGAATGACTTTTTAAAAAAAAAAATTTCCCATAACATCATAGCTTTCTGCCTTGAGATTTACACAATTCATAAAATCATAATTTTTCACCGTCGCCAACAACCATTGTCCTTAATTTTTATAATTCTATCAAATTTAGTTTACTATCTATACTATAGGTATGGCATATACTACCTATCCTATTCCTATACCACAAATTAATTTACATTCTCATAATTCTGTATACATTCCTACACTATACTAACTTAGCCTACACAAAATATAGCTGGATGTAGGCACCTATATCATCAGATATATATACGTATCGTAACCTATCATCGAAAATTTAACTTTATCACGATTCTATATACCTATTAAACGAAATAATAAAACATCCATATAAAAACGTATATAAATATTCTCTTACACGATATCACCATTCCCCTATTGATCAAAAATAAATTGAAAAGAGGAAGCAGCAGGATAATATGTCAGTAAAAAGCAATGTGATTTTCTGGCTTGCTTCATGCTTAGTGGTTTTTCTATATATAATATACATGTGCATATTATATCGTTAGATGTAAGTATACATATAGTATGTATATAAATGGAGTTGTATTATACTTTAAAAAATAAGAATGAGGAAAAACAAAAAAAATATTAAATAATAAATTAATAAAAAATAAATAAATAAACTTCATCTCGTTCTAATAAAATTCTACCTAACCCACTAAAAAATAATACATACATATATGTATTATTTAATAGGAAGAAGGCGTTACCAATTCAAACACACACTCTGAATATGACTTTTTCACATATTTTAGTTATACACACACTCATGT
This sequence comes from Argyra leucocephala, assembly GCA_963942445.1. Taxonomy (NCBI): domain Eukaryota; kingdom Metazoa; phylum Arthropoda; class Insecta; order Diptera; family Dolichopodidae; genus Argyra; species Argyra leucocephala. The sequence goes on from OZ012680.1 coordinate 91,527,949, forward strand.
ACCGGTTAGTAACTAAATTCGACTTACTGGTACTTTTACTGGTAATGAAACCGCAGGAATCCAAAAATGTCTGTAACAGCAGTAAGTAGCGCTAACTATTTGCAGCGACAGCAGCAGTAAAATCTGTTTTTATTTTTATTCTGTTTTATTTTCCCATATCCTTTTGTGAACACAAATCTTTATTTTTAGGTACATGCTATTATCAAATTATGTATCTATAAGTATATATCTATCCATTTATTTATACAGAATGCGCAAACAGGACTAAAATTTAATTTTTTTTTAGTTTTTGCTAGCGTTTTTCCGTTATCTCGTTCATAACGGGATATAGAAAACATTAATATAGATATTTATGAATATTTGAAAATTCATAAAATGTTTGGTGCAATAAACGTATTTTAAAAACTAGTCATTTTTAAAAGTATAAATATTTTTGTTTTGCAATTGTCAAAACTATAAGCATACGAACGGCTTCAATAAGAGTTTTGTCATACTAGAAATTACACACAGTAGGTAGGTACTAGGTGTATGTTATAATTTGTATATATACTACGATGTGTATTCCTGGAAATATTTATGTCTTTTGCGAGCTATGGCGTTGCAAACAAATAGAATATGAGAGACGGATTCCTCTTCTTCTAAGCAAAATCTGCATCTGCCTGTGTTCGATTTACCAATCTTGAACAAATATTTGTTAAATGGATCATGACCTGTGATAAACCATGTTAGTGTTCTGACATTGGATCTATTCTCCTTGATTACCTGATTTACCTTGATTGGATGGTCCTTGATGGTCCTTGGCCACTATCCCATATATTTTGAGTTTCTTTAGTTCCCACTTGGAAACAATTCTTTGTAGATAGGAGTTTGAACGAGCAATACTATACTTTGGTCCTAAGAATTGACCGTGCTTGTTTTTGTAAGGATATCTTCTTCCACATTACCTTGTATTCCTTCATGTCCCTCAGGAGTTCACATAAGAGTAACTCTTTTTTTTCTGCTAGCTTTATTTATAAATTGGGGAAGCCAGAGCTTTTATAGCAACTTCGCTATCTAAAATTTTGAATATGTTTGGCAACTTTGTGCCCTCTTTTTCTTCATTGTAATACTGGTACCACGATGGCATAGGTTTCAGCTTGAGAAATAGTGGGATATGTGTCAAATGCCTCGTTAAACTTGAACCTTACTCCAAATACGCCAGCACTGAGTCACCGAAGCTCCTGGAGGCAAAACTCTCCCCCCGCTCTCCAAGATTTCTTCTCTTTTAGGTATTAATACTGTGAAGTCTTATGCGGCTTTTTTAATATAGTTCGACATTGCAATTATACTTCGGCTCCTAGTTTAATTTTCTGGTTTTTTATGTTTCAGGTTGCTTGTTAGATTCAGCCTTGTTGCTGTTATTTCTTCTACATCAGATATAAACACTGAATGAGTCTGCAAGTTTGAAGTAATAGACGAAACCGACGTATCTGTATTACAAGATTTAGTAAGATTTACAGGAAAATATTCGACTATTTCCAACAATTATACAAATTTTACTCTAATACGAAAAAATAAGTTTTTCTTAAAACTTTTATAGGTAATAGGTATTATCTCCTCAACAATTCAGGTTGAATGAACTGAAGCTGCTAATAAATACATCATGAAAGATTTAACAAATTTTAATATAAAATTTTATAGGTATTATTAATTAATAATAGGATATTCCAATGAAATTTATTTATTCCGAGAAATTATCTTCAGAAATAGGTGTTTTATTTTCCAAATTTGATTAAAATGGATTTTATTTGAGAAAAAAAAAACAAAACAAGTAAAAAAGCTTTTAAAAAACCATTAACAAACAAATCAATATTTAGCTAACTTATTTCCTATATCTAAATTTATATAACAACAAATTATATATTTAACATATCTAATATTTACAAATGCTTATTTTTATCTTTCAATACACATGCAATTACATCTATGTACACTATTTTATATATATATTATGTATTATTTTTATAAAAAAAAATCATATTTTATTTTATTTTTTTCTAAAATTTTTTGTTTCTAGTAGATACCTAACACCAATGCAACATTTTTTTTTTTCCAAATTTTGTTGTATGGTACACTATTCCTTATAACATTTGCTGTCATCATCAATATAATCTTCGTATAGATGATATCATAGTTGCCATCATGTTAAAAGTCATTTCTATATTAACCAAAAAGTTATATAAAAATAAAAAAAAACACCAACAAAACAACAACACCATCTTTATATAATCATTATACCTATATTCTCAGTCAGATAAACATATAGAGTCAGCAAATCAAACTTTCCATATTGCTGAAAATCATCTTCAGCCTTCTTAGCTTCTAATTATTTAAATGAGGATGTGTGTGTGAGGCTGTGTACATTTCCAATTTGAATTTTATGTATACTATATATTATTCTCAAATAATAAAATTTTACAAACACATTAAAGAATAACATCCTTTCCTTACTATAGTTACTATGTTATATAAGGATTTTTATAAATTTTTATTTTATTTATTTATAGAAAAAGTAGGTATGCAAGAAGTCAACCACGCCTACACCATACTAATGCTCATTCTTTTTTATTTCAATATGGGGTTAATCAATAAGAGAAAAATAAATTTAGATTCGAATCAATCGTGTTTTAAAGAAACAACTAAAATTTTATTTTGTTGGGAATATCAGAGAGATATTCTGTTTCGTTGGCTTTAATTTTCCATTCTTCCATATTAATATGTATGCCAGTTTAATATGTATAATAAATTAGCCCTAGCCCTAACTAAAATAGCTTTAACTAAAGTAGTCTTATGATTTTTCGTTAAATGTTCGATATGATTCGATATGATTTAACAAAATCACAACCAATCATAACCCTTACTATAATTGTCATACCTAATAATATCAAACGTCAAAACCAAAAGTTAAAAGGAGTGAAATAAAAATATTATTATTATTATTTTATTATGCCTTAATTTCATTTTACAATTTTCCTTATTTCTATTTTAAATAATAAAGAAGAGCTTATACAAATGTATTTACACCTATGACTTTTAATTTACTTAGACTAACCTGAACTTTTCTATTAATAATATATATATTTTTTAAGGAAAAATGGCAAGTAAAAACCTTTTTCATCAATTTATTTTTATCCTAAAACTTAAAAACTAACTTAATTATAAAAAAAAAACACATACCTAATTAGTAAAAGCTCAATCTACAATCGCGGATTAGCGGATTAGCGGATTAGCGGATTTACTGAATTTAGACAGCTCTCTAGAAAGGAAGGCGATATCTTTGCTATTTGTTCGGAAACAGTATTAATATTTGCTATGCTATGCAATTTGTTGGTGGAAAAATAAAAAGGTTTAGCCAAGATTAATTTTAGGATTCCATTTTGTTTTCTTTGTAGCATATTTAAGTTTGTTCTCGCAGCGCTCTTCCATACAGGGAACCCGTATAAAAGAATACTGCGAAAAATGTCTTTAAATATTATTAGTTTGTTTTCTACAGTTAGCCCGGATTTTTTTTTTTATAATTGGATATAACATTTTTATATATAGATCTATTTTATTGACTGTCTTAATTATATAAAAATATAAATTCTAGTATACCTAAATTAATGTTTTTTATTTTGGGATTTGAATAGAGTTTAAAATAAAAAAAACGCTATTTTCCTTTTAGGTTTCAACATTATTTTTTAATTATTTACAATGCTGTCAAAATCGCTTATCATTGCTTATGATTTGTACGGTTTCTCGTATGCTTATGACTTAACGAATGATGCTTATGACTATTTTAGGTAGTTGGTTAAATGGAATGTCATGTTGGCGTACAAAATCATATGATATCATATGACGCCTTATGGTTATTATTATTTTTCTGCATCTAAATTTAGATTGAAATAAAACGTGGGTTAAAATGAAAGAACACTCGGTAATGTTGGCCGTAGGGAGATCTGTTGTGTTAATGAAATATAATAAGAAGCGTAAAGATTTAATATATTTTAGTGTAGTACCTATAGTCTTGGGTTGTATTTAACGAAGAACATCCACTCTGACAAATAGATTGACAAAAGTAGGTATAACTTAAAATTTAATTTTTCACATTGCCTTAAAATTATCTATATTTTTTTATTTAAAACTTAGTCTTTGTTTTTATATTTTATTTTAATTTTCGTTATTTGTTTCCCTTTTAATTAATTTAAATTTGAAATAAAATAATTTGAATTTGAAATAAATAAAATTGAATTTTAAATAAATAAAATTGAATTTGAAATAAAAAAACTTGAATTTGAAATAAAAAAAACTTGAGTTAGAAGTGAAAAACCTATATATTTGATGTTGCAAAAAATGCAGCCAAATGTTTAGGTTTTTTTAGCCGCTGCAAGGCTTACTTCTCCCCCTGTGACCTCTTGAAAATCTATAAAACTTTCATACGACCCAAAATGGAGTACAATTCTCACATATGGGCTGGCGCTTCTAGTATTGCGTTAAAACATTTGGATAAAGTCCAAAAATGAGCTATTCGTCTAATCAATGACCCAAATAAGACAGCTCCTCTTGGACATCGTCGTATAGTCGTGGAAATTAAATCTATATTACCTCCACTTAAGCGTTTCCCCGCGAAACACGAAGGGCAGTATGTGCTCATCCCTACACCATTGAAATCCCTAGATGGCAAAAGACAAGTTATGGAAATTTGTTTATAACTTCAACATCCCAAACCAAATGTGGAACCAAATTCCATCTTATGTGTTCCCAAAACATGACAAATTCTATATTTATGACCTAAATAGATTCAAGGCGAACATTAACACCTTCGTTCGTAATTGTCCTCCGTCCGTTTTAGAAGAGGAGGATGGTTCTTTCCTAATTTTCCTTTCCCACCCTAGCCAAACGTACCAATCGGTATAAAAGATCCACATAGTGTTTTGCCTATGTATAAAAAAAAACAAAAAATTACGTCTCTCTCACTGCAGTACAGACGACCTACGACGGGAAAAAATGAAGGACGCTGATAAATTCCAAAAATCTCTGTGTTAAAGTAGTTAGGATACTCATCCCATAGACTTGAAATTATGTATATAACAAAAAAATCAGTCCCAGGACCTATATTACATGGTCTGTTACTGTTGGCCACCTGAGTAAGTATAACTATCATACCTATCTACATTTTCATTTTTTTATTACATTTTCTTTTAATATCAATTACATATCTATAAATTAAATAGGTATAATTGCAAAAAATTGATAATGCTGAATTTTTCTTAAATTTTCCATATTTACCTATATAAAATAATAACAGCAGTGGAAACTTCTTATATTTTATAATCTTCAAATTATCCATCCCATACTTCCAACATTATATTTTCTCATAGTCATAGGTACATACCTTTATTTTCTACCAATTCATACATACGTTAATTAAAATTATTATTTGATAAAATTATTCTGAAAATCTAAAAAAAAAATAATATTTGCATCATGGTATTATTGTAAATAATACCAATCCCCTGTCGTGCCTATCCAGCTCCTAGAAACTTGTATAAGCTTATATATTCTGTTATCATTTATAATTTAAATCCATGCCAGAATGAAAAGCCAACTAAATAAATATTTTCAAATATGAAATGCGCATTGACTCCTGCCATAGTGCCATATATAAATACAATTGTATTGAGTATATAAGAATAAGTGTATATTATATACTTACATAAAAATTTACAATTTAGTAATATAGAGATTTACAAACAATAAAAATAATATAGGTAGCAAAGATATAAAAAATAAACTACTAAAAAAATTTCTACTGCTATTGCAGATATTTTTGTATTCTTGCGGTTTCATTAACCAGTCAAAAGTACCAATAAGTCGAATTTAATCACTAACACACATAAAAGTAAATGTGAAAAAGTCATACTACAAATACAATTGCAAATAATGTAATAAAAAAAAACATAAAGTTATTTGAGTGTGAATGAAAATAAAATATGTAAACTGGTACCGCCCACTCAAATCTAATAGTATCAGTGGTATAACAGTTACTTTAATCAGGTAGAGAGTTTGAAGGAGAAATTCAAGAATTATATTATATATAATATTTATTTATTCTTTGTTTTACATTCTCATTTTTTATCCCAATATTTTTGGTTCTGATTCTGATATACCAATGACTAACACAACTTCATTTTTATATTAAATTCATATAGGTATGTTCATTTTTATATTCCATACATACTTATGTGTACAACAAAACCACTAAGCATGAAGCAAAAGCAAGCCAAAAAATCACATTAATTTTTCCTGACATATTCTGCTGCTTCCCCTTCTTTCGTATAATAATATTGTTACAATGGTGAAAGTTAATTTTATTTAAAAGGATATTTTTGTTATGTATAGGTACTTTTCTATTCTATATGGGTCGATGTTTTTTCGTTAAATAGAATCATGATAAAGTTATATTTTCGTCTTTCGGTGGATATATAATATAATATATAGATACTTAATTCTGATATGCAGTTATATTTTTGTGATTTAGTATGTACATATGTAGGTATATATATAAATATTAAATAGTCAGAACAGAGTACCAATAAATTCGTACATGGGTATAGGAAACTAAATTGTATAAAATTCTAAAAATGAAGGACAATAATCTTAGTGATGAGAATGGTGAAAAATTATGATTTTGTAAATTGTGTAAATTTCAAGGCAAAAAGCTATTTTATGAGGAAACAATATTTTAACTAAAGTCATTCGCATGGACTGGACTTTTGTTTTTCTTTTTTACTTTTGGAATTATATAGAAAATAAAAAAAAATAAAAATTATTAGTTTTAAATTATTAAAATATGGTGATTTGACTAATAAAATATATGTATAGAGGTACCTATATTAGAAGTGGACTGTAACTGGATCACCTTCAAATTGGATCTGTTACGATTTAGTTTTTTAACTAGCTAGGTACAATTTTTAATTTTCTTCCAATCTTCTAATTATTTCTTATACCTACTTATTTATTTATTAATTTATATTTTTTCCTATCCTATCTTAGTCAACCGGTTTATTAACACGCTTTTGCTTAACTCGCTTTTCGCTTTCTCTGTAATTCTTTTCTTAATTGAAGTTTTTTCATTTTTATTTTTTAATTATTGTTAAATATAAGATTTTGTTTTCTTTTTTAATTTTGTTATAATATAAAAATTTTGTTATTTTTTTTTATTAATTCTTTTTTGAATGTTTAATTTTTAGTTTATAAATTTAATTTAAGTATGATTTATTGTAACTTGCTTGAATTAAGCTCGAAATAAATACATTTGTAAAACTTACTTTATCAGCGGACTTGCAGAAAAATCTGCAGACCAACTTTAGGTCCTTTTCCCTTTCGGAATGTAGGCCTTTTTAGCAAATATATAAACTGAGTTCATTTCATTTGAACGTGATAATAGAAAACTTAAGAGCTAGCTTATATACTATAAAATAAAACATTTTCATACTAAATCTTATAAATTTATTATATTTTTTATTCTCTTTATTTTTGATTTAATTTGTATTAAATTCTGCATACGTAGGTACTCTCTTTATAATATTTAATATTTGTTTTAATCTTTAGTTTTGTTATTTCTTTTAAACTTAGTTTCTTTTACCTTTAATTTACTATACTTTATTATTTATTTACTCAACAATATTTTATAATTTTGGCTCTTCTGAAGCATATGTTGTACCCGCGTAAGATCAAGCGACTATATCTGAAGGATACCTGGTGCTTCCAGCTTTCCGAAAATATATATCCTTTATGGTGCATCTCATCCTTTAAGGACGAAAAGTACATTTGAAAGCATCCTTGTTGTTTCAATATTTTTGTGCATAAACCGTTGTATTTTTAGATGATATAGAGATTTATTAAAAAAAAGGTTTCACAGTCAGTTCCATCAGTAATCCCTTTGATTTGGCAGGCACATTTCATGTTTGAATGTTTTTAATTGCACTAGATAGGTACAAGAGAAGTAATTTCCCATTTGATTCGAACTTATGTTAGTTGTGTGCAGGGATAAGTTATTGAATTACCATATTTTTTGCCAGAATATTCCAAAAGTGATGTAAATTTTTCTGATGTGATCTTTGATAGCCAATTTATTTAAAATTTCTTAACAAAAAAATCACTTTGTAAAATTTTGCTAACTGCATTAAATTGCAAGTAAAACTAAAAAATTTTTTTTTTATATAGTTTTTGGCCGCGTTTTTGTTTCGGTCTCCTGAGGACAATGCCTCTAAATAATACATATCCCTGAAATACCGCTTCACATATAATTATAATAATTTCTATTAAATATTATTAAACAATAACAATTAACAGAATTTTAGTTCTGATTCACATTCAGTTATATTATATAAATATAAATATATATTGAAGATGAAGTGTGTATATATTATATGAATGCTTCTATTTCAAAAGAATAAATTGTTGCATGTCCGACCATCACATCAACATATCGTTTCTTTCCTAATAACTTATATTATAGCATGACAACATGATATTTATTGTTAATAGAATATTTATTTTCGAGTACAAGCTCTGAACTCAATTTAGATGAAAGAGCAGAACCAATTCATTTAATTTCAGGTACATATCTCGATATCTCTCTTCTCTTTCATATGAATAGAAGAGAAACAAAATAGAAAGATTCTTTAATATTCCGGAGTCGGTAATATTATAATTAAATATGTACTCTTAATGGAAATGGTGTGAATTTTTTCACCTGGAATTTGATTGCATATACATTTAAATGATTTTTTCATGGAGCATAATATAAAACACAAAAGATATACCTAACAGTTAAATAAATAATATTAAAATTGAAAATTAAAATTAAAAAGAAATTGAAATGAAATTTAGATGCAATGAATTTTAACATTAAATAGTGCGATATAGTGGACATTTTTAACAATATTGTTAATGGAATTTTTTAATATTTGCTGCTTGAAAAAAATCACAAATATTAAAAGAAAGCGTTTCCGAATTCCAATTAACAATATTCCAGCAAGATTCATTATATTTGGGTTTTATCTTATAGCAGTTCTAGATGCTCAACATCCACCACTAATTTTATTTTCTATTTTTTAGGGGGCTAGTTTGGTTTCGATAAAAGTATATTTTAAAAATTTCTAAATTAGTTTTTTATAATTATTCAAAATTTTTTTTTTCATTTTTTCTTTAATCATAATTCTTCTTTTCGCTTCTAACATGTTGATGTAACTTTCAAATATTTTTATTTAATTTTTTTTAAAAAACACTTACGAAAATTTTGTGCGAGAAAATCAGATGTGGATCGAGAGTTTTTTCTCATTAAATATCTTGTCAGTAAATTTTTGTATGTGTTCTTCCACAAGATAGTCAAGCTATAATTATTCAAATTATAAAATTAAATTTTTTAAGCAACTAGTTTATTTATACTTACATTAATAAACATAAAAAATGATTGTTGGACTTCGGTTTTGCTTAATTTATAACGATTTCTTTTCGCACTTTCTTTTCCTGTACAGTTTTGTATACCGATGAAGCTAATAAAAATGGAAGAACAGCAAAACCCGCAAGTGGTCCTTCTTATAATCTTACATACAAATATAGCAAGTATATTGACAAAAAAATATTTCTTTGATCCGAATAAGTTGAAATCAACCTAAAGAATAATAAAGTGGATAAAATTTGAAATAAAATTTCTTAAAAACTTGTGTTAATATTGCAGATGTTCACTGATTAAAATGTAGAAACCTATGAATATAATTTTTTTAAATTGCTTACCTTGAAAATCTTCCAGAAGTTCGATCATGTTCCATTCCATTAAGTTTTGTGTAACAAATTCCCATTTTTATATTTATTAAATAGCACAAAATTAAATTAAAAAAAAATATTTAAGAAAAAATCACTTATGTAAAGACAAATCAATCACTATAAAATGTAAAATAAAGCGACGCCCAGTGTATAAGGCTACGTGAAACTAAATTTTCTGCAACAAATTTCTTATTTAATATATTTTTAACATTATTTGTCCAAGATATAAGACCTATTACAATATTTATCAGAAATTTTACTTTTGAGAGAAAAATTTTCCTTATTTATCATATAACTTGAATATTTTGAGAAAAAATAGCAGTTTAGATCAGATATTCTACAAATGTAGTAGATTTTCTTATATATAAAATATAATAGTTATTATAATAGTTTCTACATTTTCATAAAAAAGAATATTTCATACTTTATTCATACTCTTCTCTTATGTATGTTCATCTCATACTCTTATTTATTTTGTAAAAATTCCTGTAGTTAATTTTTTAGTTTTTTCTTGTCCTATATGGTCTATGGATTGTCACTATGAGTCACCATATGAATATCAAAATTGAATTAAAGCCAATCCATCTCTTGCGTCCGGACTCTTGCCTCATCTTAGATACATTTTTTTTATATTATATCCAAAACTTAGGTTGTGACTCTTTGAATACTTGTGTACGGTTACCATTAGCTATTTGAAAAAGGAAAGGATAATTAAGGGAAAGGAAAGAAAAAGGAAAAAGAAGTTTTGTAAGAAAGAAGAAAGGAAGTTTAGTAAGAAAGAGCGAACAATGTTGTTAATATTAGCCTTAAATGATGTGTCGGAAGACTTAAAGGCATACCGAAGTCTTGTAATAGTAATTATTTTAGACACTTACAAGTTTCAAATGAAAATTATAATAATTTTTTTCATGTCAGTAAATAATTTAAATTAAATCTCTACATATTCGATAGAACCTATATATACGTTTTTGATAAATCTATCACTATACTAGCAAAATGTTCTTAGAGCAAAAACGCGACGTCCTAATTAATTCAATATTCAATTTAAACTTCGATGTATTTGCATTAACTGAAACTTGACTAAATTCTTCTATTAACAACCTTGGTCTTTTTGATAGATCACATTTGTTTTTAGAAAAGATAAATATTCCGAACTTGATGTATTCAATAGTTAGATTTCTAAAGGGGGAAGGTGCATTGATAGATCTAAAAAACTCTTTTAATGCAAATGAAATTTCTATTCCTTACCCAGACTGTCTTGAAATAATTAGTGTAAATATATACTCACATTATACACCCTCTTCAAACTCAAATACATACATTGCATTTTTAAACGTAATAGATTCGATTTGCTGTAATTGAAGTCCTATTGATGAGATCATTTTATGTGGATTTTAATCTGCCTAATATAACATGGATCAATTATGAAGAAGAATGTTTCTTGATTCCTGATTCGTTAATTGAAACTGGTCGATTTGTATTGATGGTCTATTAAATGGCAACAATCTACAACCAGGTTTCTTACCATCGAAATTTTAGGTATATGTAATCAATTGGATTTAATTTTCACTTCTGACTGGAATAGTTTTATTTTTTTGTGAATTGGATTCACCGCTTATTCCATTAGACTCTTACCATTCTCCATTGACCAGGTTTAACTGGTTTAACCTATAGCGGTACCATAGCACCAAAAATAACATTTCGTAAATTCAATTATCTCAGTCGTTTATATTATTTTCAAAATATGCAACTTGCACTAAGTGAAAGAAAAAATGTAAAAAAATTCAAATGTCACATTAAGGCTGGGAATTGAAAGCTCAAGCCTCATGTAAAAATTTGTTTTAATGTTAGTACATGTAAATTTGAAAGCTATAAAGCTTCTTTTAATTTTTACACTACCTGGATAATTCGTTTGCTTGAAATTGTATACCACTATAGTAAAAATTTAAATGTAAACAAAAAGAAGCAATACAAGTAAAGAATCGTACTTCAATGTCACATATTTTAATGTTATAAAAGTTATTTAATTTTAAAATTTATTATTTATTATTTAAATTAACTCATGTATTTCTTATTCGCATGTTTCTGGGAATCCGTGGATCACATAATTCTGGTAATAAGAAGTTGTTATAAAAATATTCCAATTTTGGTTTAATTTTATTAGCAAAAAATTTATCGTCCTTTTCAATTCATACATACTTGAAGTCTTTTGAGGTCCATACACCAAAAAGGCATAAATTTCTTTGCGTAGTTGACGTTGCACTTGATAAAAATAATTATGTGATTTGGGTCCATAGCTTCTTTTAAAAAATTATCTTTTACTGACTGAGGGCATTTTTTTTCACAAATACCATTATTTCCAACTAGGCCATCTGGAGTAGCTCCAACACTGAAAATTTTTTTACTGTTTTTTCAATAAATCGGTTGTTGAATCGGTTGTAAAAAATGCCAATAACAATATTTGTTAAATTAATAGTATTTTTTATTAAAATGATAACAAAAATGATTTTTTAACACAAAAAAAAACAATAAAAATTGTACCTACAATAATATTAATAACAAAAATTATTCAAATAACAGTTTTGGTTATTAAAATTATAACATAATTGTGAATTTAACAATTTTTGTTATTACAGAATCGTTGTTAATATAATAATAGAAATTGTTAAAATTTGTAATTAAAAAGAAAACTATTGTTATTAATTCAATAATTAAAATCAATGACAATCGAAATTATTAAAAAAACAAGACTTGTTATTAAAATAATAGTAAGTTGTGTTTTTAATAACTTTTACCTATAATTTAACAAATATTTCTTAAAATGAGAAAAAATGTTTACAAATTTATAAATTTTTATTCAGTTCAAAAGTAATCGCAGGATAAAAAGAACGTTTTGCTAAAGTTAATTTAAAAGTGAATAAAAATGTGTAAAAAAAAATAAATACCATATTGAATAAAAAATACTTATTTAATATACATATAAATTTCTTAATAATTATTGAATGAACATATAGCTAATTGGAATAAATTTAAGGAAATTTCTAGAGGTAAGTTTTATTTTATATTAATTAGGTGAAATAGTGCAATGATTAATATTTAAATTATATTGTATTTTCTTTTTTTGAGAAATAATTATTGGAATCCCATGTATATTGTGTAGAAGAAAAAATATAGTTTGTATTTCAATGGCAAACCGACTTGATAAGTTCAAAGTATTTTTTGTTATTACATTAATTATATATACGCTGACAAATTAACTTAACGAAATTTTTTTTGTTTTAGATTAATTGACTTATAATCATCATTCATCAATATATAAAGACAAAATTAAAGAATCTTCCGTTAAATCCATGATTATTTTGTTGCAGCTGATAAAGTAACATTTAGTAAGTTTTATTTTATGAATATAAAAGTGTTTAACAAAGTAAGATTGATTTCATAAAAAATATAATTTATATAAATATAATAATAGGTACATCTATTAAAATTAATCTTCTTGTTTTGTATAATATAAAATAAATTTACCCTATTTCTTTTTATTTAATTACAGATGGGAAATTTTTAACAACGTTTTACTTATTGCCCCACATACTAGTACCCATAGCAAGAATTGTTCTTATTGTGGCAAATAAAGAAAAACTAAACATAAAAAATTTTGGATTTGCGATTCACAAAATTCTTTTGTAATTATTGGTAACACAGTTCAACAGCTGAAAGAATTGTTAGAGAAACGAATTAAAGAAAATCTGTCAGTTCAACCGTTACTACTTCTAGCAGGAACTGTAGATGGCCATAAAGAAATGTGTTTAAAAAGAAGTGCTTTATGTATATAAAAATTATTAAATAAAAAAAAAAATATTTTTAATTAAATATAATGCATTATGTTTTATTTAAGACATCCCAAAAAAAAACTGTTATAAAAAACTATAAGTTCACAAGAATCAGAGTTGATTGGATATTATGTTTTTTGTTAGGACAACTTATTTTCAAAATAACAACTTGTATTGTAAAAAAATTAATGCGGTTTGTAAAGTTAATATGTGTATGTTAATTTGTGTGTATTTGGGTATGTTTCAATGCAGAATATTGTCATTGCTATCACATGTTGAATATGTTGATCATTGCTATTACATGTTGAATATATGAATATTGTTGAATATAGCTCATGTTTCTAAACCAACAGATTCATTATTATATTTACAATATTGTTTGTTAAATCCACAATTTTAGCTATTACATAGATAACCCTTCTTGTTAAATTGACAACTTCTACTGTTAAATTAAAAACTTTTGCCTATTAAAATAACAATTTTGTTATTATATTTACAGTAATGTTTATTAAACTCACAGTCTTAGTTATTAAAGAGATAATGCTTTTTGTTATATTAACAACTTCTACTGTTAAGTTAAAAACTCAGGTTGCTAAATCAACAATTTTGTTGTTAAATTTATATTTATTTATGCTCTCTCTTTTTTCTCTCAATGGTTATTACTTTAACTACACTGGTGATTAATTTAATAACGATTTGTTATTGGACGTATTTTAATAACATTTTTGTTAATTTAATAACGATTTTATTAATTTAACAGTAAAAAATAACATATTTGGTTTTTCACATGTGTCTGCTCTATAAATTTTATTTATACTGAGTGATGTTTAGCTCTTCTTAAGCTTTTATTTAGCTTATGTTGTTTCTTTTTTCTAGTCATATTTCTTTTAATTATTTTATCTTCTGCGTTTGGAAGAAGCATTTTTGTATTTTATTCACTCCCATTTATTTCTTTCAAAAACTCTGTAAAAGCCTGCCCAGTACTGAATTGGTCAACAGCAGCTGCACATCTACTTAGAGACCACCCCAGTCGTTTCTCTCCTACGTATTGACAAATTTGATTATTGAACTGTTCGCAAATATTTCAGTCCATATTAAGTAACAAACTGTCTGAGTTTTGGACTAACGTTACACAGCAGTAGTAATTTCTTCAAAGAATAGATTTGATATCATCAAAGTTACAAAATTGTCTTCTTCAAGCCGCTTACAAAAATACTTGTCACAATTTTCATGATGACAAAATTTGTGATATGTCGCATTTGATATGGCTTTGGCAAGATTTTATTATAGTAGGATAGTGCACTAGTTCGCCAATGATTCACCGAACTTTTAGTTTCAAAAATCATTCGATCTATGTTTTGAGACAATTTTTTGCCATATTGTATTTAAAATTTTGTATTTGAAGTCGTATATGTTGGTTTACATCTAAAGTCCCTGTAAAGATGATTTTTACATTCAACTTTACTAACAAGAATATTTTCGTAGAAGCAAAGCCCTAGCTATAATAATAAATAATCTTTTATGAGCACTACTGTCTCCATTTCCTACAAATTTGTTATTTATTGACAACATACATTAATTGACAACATAAGTACATAATTAGGTAATTTATTTATTTATTTATAACAGATAAATCTGCAGTTCAACTAATGTCCTTTTCCCTTTCGAAATGTGAGCCTTTTTTATATATTAATTATTTGGTATATATGGAAATATTATAATTATATTATTTTGTATTTGTTTTATTATATATATGATTATTAATTTATTAGTTTTATTATATATATGCTTATTAATTATTATATTACATTATTTAGAACCGATGTGGTTGTATTGAAAATTACTTTCAGTAATTTTCATCATTAGGTTACTAAAATTATCAACTAAAAATATGGCCTAAAATACATCAAAATTCGATTTTTATATACTTTACTAAAATTAGTAAAGTCTTTAGTAATGTAGTTCTTTCGCAATTGTTCCTATAATATACTTGGTATTTGTTGTTATAGGAAAACATTGACTAAAGAAAATTCAACTTAACTAAATCTGCTTCAGTTCAAAATATTCTCGCAATCACTTATTTCCTCTTCAAAAATGTTTAGGAATGAAGTTTAATAGATAAAAATTGTTGCTAGCATACCTAAGGTGAACATATTCAAAAATATATTTCAAAATTACAGAATTTAAAAAATAACGTTTTTTATAATAACGTTGTTATATTTATGTACTGTTAAAATATATACATCATACCTAAAATAAGTGAACACATGCATATATATTTCTTTATTTTCAAACCCTAATAAATTGTATTTTGAACATAAAATATCTAATCAGTAAAATATCATAAAACATCTTTGATTATCACAGAAATATAATGTTATCAGAAGATTCTTTGGTAAAATAATAAATACAACGATAATAATATGTATTTGAATTAGTATGGTTTGACACTCCTTTTGAGATTATGTTTCAGGTAATACATTTAAACATTTTTAGAAAAAAGCTTCAGAAAATGACAACCGCAAACTATTTTTTTTTCTTGTTTGGTCTTTTTTTTTTTTTTTAAATGCCTATTTTTACCTATTTTCTTTTAAAATTTTCATAAATAAATTTTCCCCGAAATACTCCGAATTTTATATTAAAATAAAACTTGGAATTTCTTTTTTAACATATCGAAATTTCAAGCCTGAACTCGAAATTTTAGTGCAATATTTAATAAAATTATTTTCAAGTGTTTTCTGTTCAAATTTAGCGCGTCCATTTTGATAATTGAAAAACAGAAAGAGAATTGAAATGTTTACAAATTAAGTACTTGAGCTTTCAATATGTATTAGAAAATGTGCCTTAAATATGGTGAGTAATTTTAAGTTTAAACCTAGTTTTTGTGTGTTAAATTGAATTTAAAAAATATAAATTTTATACTAAAATAATATTCAAAAAATTTTCTTTGTGTTTAAAAAAAAAATTACGTGAAAATATTATTCTCTATAGTGATTTTGTGCATTAAAAGAAATTAAGGGATCACATTCAAGTAAGTAATTTTTGTTTTTTTTTAATACAGTGAATACAAAAAAAGAAAAATCAATTTTTAAGAGACGTGATATTTTTACGTGATATTGCGGTAATAGCAATCGTGATATTTTCTTTAACGTAGGAAAAATTTTTGCCAATATTTTATTAAATAATTCTACCAAAAACTAAACCGAAATTATAAAATCAAACAAAGTGAATAGAAAAATAAACAAATTTAATTGAAAAAGGCAATATATATATATGTGATATTTTTGTGATAATTTATTTTAGTTGTATTTTGTTATTTAGTTTTTTATTTATTTTACTTTTTATTTGTTAATTGTTTTCAATTTTAGTTTAATATTAAATAATTTTTGTTATTATTTTCATTTTTTTTTTGTATTTTTCTTAATTTTTGCAATTGTTAATTTGTTTTAATTCCATTTGTTTATTTTATATATTTTTATATATTGCTTAGTTTGTATCTTATATAATTTATATTAGTATATTTTATAATTTTCTTCCTTTAATTATTTATTTTCAGATATTTGTGGATTAGGCCTAATGGGGAAACCACGTAAAAAAAACGCGCTATATTCCCTACCTCAATGGTGGTGCGGAAAGGGGAATAATACTTGTTTAATATAAATTATTTTTATGGAATTATTAAAAGCTATTATATTAAATAATTATGTGATTTATTTTATATAATTTAATATTATTTATTTTATATACACATTAACATAATTTATTTAATCTACTATATTGAATCAAAAATGCGATGCAAGAAATCGTTGTGTTATTTTTTTTTGCTTTACTGTAGCATTTCAGCATTTTTATAAAAAAGTTCTTAAGTAGCTTTTTATAATAAAAAAGTAGATGGAAGAACTTTCTTTAAAGGCATATTTTGGTATTAAAAAATTTAATTTTTTAATTTTTTTTAAAACTGAAAATTGTAGAAAGGATGCAAATTTAGGCACCCTTAGAACAAATTATGAATAAATCCGTATTTTTCGAGCTATTCTAAAACTAGTGTTCAGCCTACAATTACTATTCCCATAAGAGTACGTGTATTAAAGCCTACTATTTAGCTTTTTGTTATTCTGTGACTTGGCTTTTAATTATTGTAGGTTATGGGTGTATACAACCAAATGTACATTCATTTGTGGTTATCAGAAAAAAATTGTGTTGTTGGTAGAATTCATTGTAAAAGGAAGATTCTAACTACGTAACTGCCAAAGCTCTGTAGCGAAATTTGTTAAAACTAAAATAAATTATAAAAATATCTTTACTAAATATAATAAAAATAATATATAACTTTTTAATAAAATAAGAAAAAAGTTGAAATGATAAGGGAAATTTGAGTTACAATCCATTTTATAAAACAACATTTAACTAAAAAATTCTCGAAATCTAGAACAATTTTCAAAAATTAGGCCACGTAGTTACCTCGGTGTATATTTTAAGAAGTTACCCCCAAAATTTCATCCAAATCGGGTAAAAAATGTGAGTGCTTTAGTTTACAAAATCAGCTAAAAAAACACCAAAATTAAGGACTCAATGAATTTTTTAAGCACTTTAAATTCCAAAATTTAAAAATCAAGCCACGTAGTTACCTTGGTATTGCATTAAAGAACTTAGGACTAAAAATGTGGATGCCCCGTACTTCAGTTTGCAAAAAAAAATCTCTTTAACCCAGCGTTAAGCATGCCATTAGATTTATGTTTGAAGATGAACTTATTTGCTTATTTTTGCAAAAAATTTAAAACGTGAAAAAAATGGAATGTTGTTTCAAGAAAGTTTTTTTTAAATATTTAAAATAATTTAATTCTTGTAATTGTAAAAAATAAATATTATTTTTTTTTGAAAAAACGTGTAAAAATAAAATAAAAATTTTAATTAAATAAAAAAAAAGTTTGGGTTTTTGTGGCAAATACTTTTAGTGGTACCGTAAGACCGCTAGGCTGTTATATCAGCAGAAAAAAATGTATTTTGATTTTGTTTTTTGTATAAATTGTACTTTGGAGGAAGTTCCTCAAATATGAGAAGTAGACCATAATTCTACTGATATTTTTATTGAACCACCAGATGTAGCCGTTCTTACTGATGAAGATTCGGCAGAGGAAGATGAAGGTGGTCTTGTAGACAATCTGAGTGCAAACCAATTAAGAGCTGGTGCTGAAATAAGAAGGAAAAAATATACTATTCCTGCTCAAGAAAGTGGTATGAAATATTTTTAGTGCAAAAATTTAATGAGAATTAAAACTAAATAAATTTTAGATACTAATGATGCGGAAACAGAAAAAAGGCAATTACCAAATCAAAAATACCATCTTCATCTAGTAAAAAACGAACATGGATTATCTTCGATTTGGTGATCGGGCGACTGTGGTTTTCCAGTGTGGTTTCGCAAGTGTACGTACTACCTCCCCGCGGTGGTCACTGGTAACTAGATTCTTCTAGGCTAAAGTACGGCGCTAAAGCAGTAAACCTTGAAAAAAAATTCCCAAATTACACGGTGGAACAGCATGCGCCAAAGTATGAATGGTTAGTGGGTTAACTAACCTCTAGTAAGCGAACTCTGGATACATGGCGACCTCCAGTTTCAAGCTAGCCTTCCCGTGGCATTGCGGATCTCTGCCACGGGTTACTTTTCCTTTCTCCGCAACTCGTGGGATGCATATATGAATTTAGAAGAAAAAGAAACTAACTTTAAATTAGCAAGCTTGTCCTTGTCAGAGGATGAGCTACTTCTCTCCAGTCAGGAGACTATTGTGGGAGTGCAGAGAGTAACAGACTTAGTACACCTGTTCTCACACAACCATCTTTAGAAGGGGCAGCGAGTACCAGCCATAGTACACCTGTTCTTCCTCAAACAACCGATAACAGAAAGCAAACTCTGGTCGCCAGCCGCAGGGACCGGAAACCAAAACGAAAAAGGAAATCGGAAAACGTTGTTTGGAAAGAGAGGTACAACAAGGTCAACTTCATTTTAGGCCAGATGGCTAAAAACGGGGTAGCCGGTACTTCTACCGAACGTGACCGATCGGACAAAATTCGATACCAGGCAGTCATTGAAGAGTACAATAACTGCCAAAAGACCTTAACTAATGTAGGGAAGAGGGAATCCGGAAAGCGTAACAGATCTCACGAAGAGAACGTATAAGCTCCGAAAAGAAGCAAGGCGGCTTCTGGAACTCACCCCCACATTTTAACAACAGACCAACCACAAAGGGCGTTTAGTGAGGTCGCCAAGGAGCATCTGCATATGGCACTAGTTGACGAAATCACTAACAGTGGCAAGCAGGTGGCGGCGATCTGGCCAGCCATCGAGACAAAATTGTCGGAGATGGTTTTACGCCATGTTATAAAAAATAGCGCACAACAGGCTCCAAATTTCGGCTGAGGTACTGAGGGGATGTAGGGTGATCAAATGTGAGAATCAGTACTCCAGGGATTTTCTTGGTGAATGCATTGCTTAGATCAGCAATGCTTTTGACGGCTTGAAGCTCAAGCTAATCAACGCCAAGGAAATTCCTAGAGGACCGAGGGCTCGCATATGGTTACCCACAATGAATATAGGCAGAAGAGAGCTTCTTCAATGCCTAAAGCTTCAAAACCCTCAGATACCGATGGATGACTGGTCAGTCATAAAAATTGAGGAACCAGCTGAAAACAGTATAACCTGTCTAGTGTCCGTCAATGAAGAAAGCATTGAGGCACTAGAAATAGCGGACTGTAAAGTTTGGTTTGGTGTGAGGCATGCGAAGGTAAAAATTTTCAAAGATAACCGCACAGACGATATGAATGTCGATGAAAATGATGATGCCAAGGAATGAACCAGCAACAACAAATGAACCAACAACAACAAATGAACCAGCAACAACAAATAACGACACAGTAAAAATAGCACAAATTCAAGCTGATGTTAAAAATAAATCAAATTAACTTGAGGCACTCTAGGTGCGCCTCGGATAATTTGATGATTTTCCTCCGTGAGGAAGATATTAACATCAGCTTGATTCAACAACCTTGGGCTAGGGACTCGGCCGTGCTGAATCTAAACGACAGCCAATATAATCTCTTCTACAAAAAAGACAGTGGCAAGCCAAGATCATGTGTTCTAATTAAGAAAAACATATATGCTTTTGTCTGTTCTAGCCTCAGCTCCTCTGATTTGACAGTAGTCAAGTTAGAGCTTACAAATGGAAAATCGGTATTTGTGTCATCGACATATATGCATCACGATGAACCTGCACTACCCAACGAGGTGATACAGCTTACATCGATGATCAACAAGTATAAGGCCGACCTGGTGTTAGGCAGCGATGCAAATGCAAGACATTCGCTTTGGGGAAGTTCAGAAAATAACGAATAAGATGAGTGTCTTTTTGATTTTATTCTAAATACAACCTTTATTTTTCCAAGCTCGGAAAACTTTAATGATTGGGAAGAAGTTCTCGACATTACCTTGGTAACAAGCAATAACACCCTCAGGATAGATAAGTGGTTGGTATCCGATCTGAACTCTTTTTCTGATCATAGATGGATTACCTATAATATAAACCTGGAATCCCAAACCCTAAAAGAATTGACTGGGATAAATTTATTCAAGTATTCCAATCAAAATTAAAAATTGAACATAAGGTTAAAACTTTCCAGAAAGCAGTGAATGTTGCTTTCAAAGTCTCGTGTCCAATCAAATACAGCAAGAAAACATTAACTCCTTGGTGGAATGAAGGCTTGTCTAATCTTAGAAAAATGACTAAAGTAATGCAAAGACTGCCTAAAACTCTATAAAAAATCCATTAGAAAAGCGAAGACGCTATCTTGGATGGATTACTGTCAATCAATACAAGACAAGAGAGGCAAGAGAGGCAAGAAAGGTCACGAATTTGCCAAGGACTACAGACCGATCAGTCTATCGTCCTTTGTACTTAAAACCCTCGAACGCATTTTGGATTACCCCATTAGATCGAAAATGAGCATGACGCGCCTAACCAAATCTCAGCATGCCTACCTCAAAGGAAGATCAACCGATACGGCTCTTCACGAGGTAGTGCGTACGATAGATAAAACCATTCACTACAAACAATATACTTTAGTCACGTTCATAGATATTGAAGGAGCTTTCAATAATGTTCCAACTGAAACCATTAAAAATTCTATGATCGACTTAGGTGTGGAAACATGCCTTAGTCAGTGGATTGTATCCATGCTTGAATCGAGAGTCATCCAAGCAAATATGGGACAATCTAGTTTAACCAAAGCTGTAAATAGAGGAACACCCCACGGAGGTGTCATCTCTCCGTTACTCAGTCATAGATAAAATATTACTAAACATTGAAAAAGACGGGATCAAAGTGATTGCGTATGCAGATGACGTAGTTGTTCTGGTATCGGGAATCTATGTCTCCGTGATCAGTGAAATCATGAAACGTGCTCTTGGTAGGATTAGTACTTGGGCTACAAGCTGCGGCCTAAGTGTTAATTCCGCCAAAACAGAGATGGCGGAATTTCACAAAAACTAAGATACCAACCTTTAATCTCCCGAAGCTAAATGGTCAAACACTCACACTCACTAATAGTGCGAAATACTTAGGAATTATACTTGATACTAAGCTCAGCTGGAAACAAAACATAGAAAATAGAATCAAGAAAGCGAGTATAGCTTTCTACACATGCAGTAAAACCTTTGATAAGAGGTGGGGACTCAAACCGAAGATGTTACTATGGATGTACACAACTGTGGTACGTCCTATTCTTACATACGGATCGTTAGTCCGTAATGTGCTGAACTTCAACAAAAAGCCTAAAGTAGGTTTTCCTGCCAGGGCCGATTGGAAACGTGGTTTAAAGAAAAGGGAAAATGATATAGGAATTTTCACTGATGGGTCTAAAATGAACTGCGGAGTAGGTGCAGGAATTTTTTCAGAAGATCTAGAAATATCAAAATCTTATGGTCTCCATAAAAACGCTAGTGTCTTTCAAGCAAAGCTGCTTGCAATTAGGGAAGCGCCTAAAACCCTTAATTATATTCATACGACCAAAACAAAAGTCACCATTTTCACGGATAGTCAAGCTGCTATCAAAGCTTTGGTGGCGGACACTATCTGTTCTAAGGTGGTGGAACAATGCCAAAACGAAATGGGAAACTTAGATAACCGGTGCTCGATCTCTCTACTATGGGTTCCTGGTCACAGTAACATAGATGGAAATGAGAGAGCCGATGAACTGGCAAGGCATGGTTCCAATCTCGACAGGCCCCTTGAGGAAGACATTCACTGTCACAGGGTGACTCTAGTACTGAGTCCCTGGGGAGAGTGAAGATAAGAGAACGACCACCTATAACAACTAACAACACGAAATAGGTCACTCGAGTCGTGGTATCAAAAAGGCACAATTAAGTGCTAATTGGTTTTCCAGAAGTAGCTGGAATGGCCACTTCTCCCTACCTACCTACCATCTTCGATTTGAATAAATTTATAACATTTTTTCCTGAAGGAGACTATGGTGAATATCGCGGAAAAACTCCAATTTATTTATTTGAACTCTTTTTTGATGACTTTATAATTGAGATGCTACAAAATAAGAGTATATCAAGAATATGTCGAGTCCAAATATAAGTGCGGAAGAATTTAAAGTTTTTTTTTGCAATATTGATACTCAGTGGGACGTGTGTCCATCAATTAGAAACTATTGGGAAGAAATACCAGATGTAAATCAACCTATTGTTTCCAAAGCTATGTGAAAGGATAGATTTTTTCAAATAATTTTATTCAACCCCCTACCTGTGCTATTTCATTGGGTAATAAACAACCATGCAGCTGCGAGAAACATCGAATTGTTACCTGTACGAATAAAATAAATAAGACAATTTTAGATTTCTTTCCTCAGTCGAGTACAAAACACTGAAGAAGTCTGCAAGTAGTAGACGAAATACGCGTGTCTGTATGATAAGCATATCAGTAAAATTAAAAGGAAAATATTCGACTATTTTCACTGTTAAGATTAATTGAAAGAATTGTATTGAAATCAATTTGAGATAATAATTCGTTTAGCCTACGAAAATCGGCACTACGAAAAAGGAATTTATAGGTATTTTCAGAATCTACATTACCATTTTCAAAAGAAAAAGATAGAGATAAAGGAGGATGGTATAGATCGATTTTAGAACGAGTGTGTTCAATAGCCTCTACCAGACAGATTTGCGTTACTTAAGAAAATTTGATCCAGTTTAGTCTATTTAAGTTATTTTTTACCCAACTAATCTGCTTGAGGCTACAATCAGTAAGTCTGACGACAACAGTTCTTTTTAAAGATGACATATTACAGGCAACGTAATGTGTCTCACCTTCTGATTGGGTCCACTGTAAATCAGGTAGATTGAAATCACCAAAAGCAAGAATGTCGTCGGGACCATCAGCAGAGTCCACATCTGAAACAAACGGAATCCACATCCTTTCTAAAGACATTAAAATCAGAGGAAAAGTACTCAGTTAAGATAAACACATCGAACGGTAGTTTTTGAGAGCATAAAAATACATCAGGAGCCTCGAAAAGCTACTCCGAGCACAGTACCTACTTCAAAAATTATGAACGGGTTTAATCAATACATGTCCTCTCAATTTGCTTTGATTTGCTTTATTTTAAATTTTTGTTTCATATGGACGAAATTATTTGCGTTTTGCAAAAAAAAAAAGAAAAAACAACAAAAACATTTTTTTCAAATTAAGATTTTAACGAAATACATAATGTCCGAATTAAGGTACATATATTTGTTTTTTTCAATTGTGTAGAAATGTATGAAGAGTGATGATTTTTTTTAATATAGTAGGTAATCAGGTAGGTATCGGTTAAATCATATTGATTGTTGATAGATTGATCTTCTTTTTAATGTAGGTATGTTATAAATAATATATCGTACCTATATATGATGTATATTTTAACATGAACAACGATAATGAATTTTTTGAAATGAAATGAAATTTTAAATAATTATCTTTTATTTCTTTCTTAACTTATCTCATAACTTAATAGCGAAAGTTTTAAAATAATTTTTTTTTCGCATAATCAAAGGAAATTTAATTTCTTTTAAAAAAATCCTCGAAAGACTATCGCCGATGGATCAATGGTTATGGTTCAAAAGTTATGAACAGTTTTGTAAAATACCTACTTATTTATTTGCAGTAAATTTCAATTTTTTTACCAACACGAATTTTTATTTTATTCATCAAAAGAACAATTATTGTGTATTGTTTTTTTTATATTTACAATTGGATTTATTTTTGTTTTTTTGTTTTCTATTGCAAATTGCAGTAAATTGTTTTCGTTTAAAATTGTGGCTCATTATCAAATATAATTTGTTCAATTTCTATTTATGCGTATTAAATATTGTAAGATTTTAAAAATTACATAAATAAAACCAAAAAAGAAATAAATTGATAAAAGCGAATTCAATATTTTTTTTTGATAATAAGGTTTTTTTTTTTTTTTTTTGTTATATTATAGCCAAAACTTAGGTTGTGAACATTTAAGTATTGTTGACTATTTACAAAAGGAAAGGATAGTTAGAGGAAAGGAAAGAAAAAGAAAGAAGAAAAGTTTTGTGGGAAAGAGCGAATAATGTTGTTAATATTCGTCTTAAGCCTCTGTAAGTCATAAATAAAAATCCTTCTCTCATTGGAAATGCTTCGATTGGGACGCGGTTCCACAATCGGGATATTCTTACTATAAAAGAATTTCCATAACCGGACTTAAATCATCTCGGAATTTCCACTGTGAAAGGGTGGGCACTTGATGCTTCTCGTGTTGTGAGATGGAATTGCTTAAGAGGACGAAGAAGTGATTTTAATTCCTCGGAACAAGTGCCAACACCAAGCAGATATCTATAAAATAGAGTAAGTGCTCCAACAATACGACGATGACCAAGTGGTATAAGGGATGAGTTCACATTTATATCGCCTAGAAGACGAATGGTGCGGTTTTGAACTTTGTCCAAAAATTTTTTGGTGCACCTGCCCATAAATGTGAGTTATACTCGAGCTTGGGTCGTATATATGCTTTATAGATTTTTAAAAGGTCTCGAGATGAAAAATAAGTTTTGCAGCGACTTAAAAATGCCTAAACAATTTGCGGCGCTTTTCGCAATATCGAAAATATGTTCATTCCAGTGCATATTTTGATTCACTCGCAATCGGAGAATGTTAAGGTCTTTGAATCGCTGGATACCTTCATTTTGAAACCGGAGTTCGAATGCTGTTAGATTGTTACTAACAACTCAAATATGAGTTTTTGAATTGTTAAACTCGACTCTGTTAGCTTTACCCCAGTCGACAATTTTGGCAAGGTCGTGATTGAGCGCGCCGACCATCATTGTTCTTTTGGAGGTGACTGCGGAAGCTGTATCATTAGTTTGTTTTAGAAAATCTTATGATGCTACTAGAGTGCTGTCATCAGCAAAACTATGGATTGGATTGAAAGTTAATTTGAGAAGGTCATTAATGAAAATGAGAAATTGGGTGAAAGGACAGAGCCTTGTGAAACACCAGCATTGATTTGAAGTTGGTCGGAAAAAGAACCGTCAACTGAAACCTTGATAGATCAATTTAAAAGAAAACTTTCAATCCATTTAGAAAAGGTTGAACCAAGGCCTATAGCGTTGCATTTTGCTATAAGAGCAAAATGCCAAACTCGATCAAAAGCCTTAGATATATCCAGAGCTACAACAGTAGCTTCACCAGATTGATACAGGCTGGTGTTGAGCTTCTCGCAGAGGCATGTCATGAGATCACCGGTGGAACGTTGGGCTCGAAAGCCATATTGGCTATCATGAATTATACCTCTACTGTTAAGATATTTCTTCAGCTTATGATTAATTAAGATTTCCATCGTTTTTGAAATAATGAAAGTAATAGCTATGGGCCTATAGTTTGAAGGATTGCTTTTGTCCCCTTTTTTAGGAATAGGATAAACTTGGGCAACTTTCCAATAGGACGCGTAAGTTCCTGAAGAAAAGGACAAATGGAATAAGTTGCGCAGAGGTTTAGAAATAGTGATATATTTAATTTATGGAATAAAAATTGATATTTCCTTCATCAGTGCTTTCGACTTCAGATTGCAAAATAAATGTAAATTATTAGTGAAAGGAAACTCACTTTTATTCCATAAATTAAATTTAATATGACACTAACGACATTTAGATTCTGATTTAAACTTACTTTGACAAAAAATTATGTCAAATAACTTTTATGTGTCAAATATTAGGAAAAGCAAAATTGAAGAAATTTATATTCAAATCAACAGAGAAAAAAATTATAGAGAAGTAATCCGAACTCTTGAGATATTTAAAAAAATGTATACATAAATCAACTAAAATCCAGCAAAGGCTTCATAGTAGTTATCAACGTAATTGAAAAAGACTGCCCTATTCAGGAAATCAAAAAAGCGCTTATAACTGACGGGTTTGATGTCAAAAACGTACATAACAATATAAACCGATTCAAGATACCAAAACCGCTTTACTAAATTCCACTTCAGCATGAAATTACTGAAAAATTAAGAAATACATCCTATATATATAAGTTAAGATACCTTATGAATCGCAGAATATATGTTGAAGAGCCCAGGAAACAGAACGAAGCAATCTAGTGCGGTAATTGTCGGACACTATAGAAGGTGTCTTGTTTATACTGAATTAAGAAGGAGACAGTTGCCAAAAACAAGAGCTATTATCGAACCTCAATGGACGACAGAAATACCAGAAAAATATGAGTCAAATATAAAAACAAATACAAAAGCAAATTCCAACGCTAAAAAAAAAATTTAAAAAAAATATCCAGCGCTACAACAGTAGCTTCACCAGATTGTTGAAGACTTCTCCAGATTGATGAAGCAAAGAGATGTCATGAGATCACCGGTGGAACGTTGAGCTCAAAAGCCGTATTGACTAATGACTATCATGAATTATACTTCTACTATCAAGATATTTCTTCAACTTTTGATTGATTAAGATTTCCATCGTTTTTGAGATAAAGTAGTGGAAGTAAAACTAGCTATGGGTTTATAGTTCGAAAAACTGCTTTTGGCACCTTTTTTAGGAATAGGATAAACTATAACAACTTCCCAATAGGACGAGTAAGTTCCTGAAGAAAAGGATAAATGGAATAAGTTGCGCAGAGGTTTAGCAATGGCGAAAGCAGTGTCGCAGCACGATTGCAGTTATACCATCAGAACCATTAGATTTATCTATATCGAGACTCTTTAAGACTTTCATTACAGCTTTTGTGCTGAACTAAGTCCTATGTCCCACGGATATGTTTCAGGACAATCATGTTGATGCTTATTCTTCACTCTAATACGACTACGACTGGCCCGAGTAATACTGACGATTATTCACAGAAGAATCAGAAGATGTTTTTGCGTTTTTAAACAAAAAATTATCAAGATGAATAAATAACTTTATAAAACCACCGAACACAATCGCTTAACTTGAGTTTGATGTGGCTATAACTATAACCTTAGAAAGTCAATTTAATATACAAGTTTTGCGGGTATAATTGCGAAAACAATTTAGAGAAATTATACACGAAAAAATAATGAGCATTGAACTTGAATTAAAGAAAAATAAGATAATTCCAATCCAACATTCAATCACATTCTTAAGTCATCACAAAATTCAGATTTTGTTTAAATTTCAAAATATAATTCTATAATTATAAAATAATCTTCAAAGTAGGAATCTATTGTTGCACACAATTATACATACATATGTGATTAAATTACTTAATTTAAATAATTATTAGTGACATGTGACATGGCACATTATTATTTTGCAAGCAAAAAAAAATTAAATATGGTAAACACACACACGCTTTTGTTATTGTTATTTTTAGCCCGCATTTTTAAAATAAAAAGATTTTGGTTTTTTCATTGTAATTTTTAAATTCAAATCAACATTTTTTTTTTGTTTTTTGTAGTTAGAAGGAAAAATATATACTACTGCAATGCTAAATCATCACATTCTATTTAGCCTGTATGAGAATTAAAATATTACACACTAGCGAAATAATAAGGATATAAAACCAAAAAATGAAAACTCTTGAATCCTTTGCAGTCTTTTAGGATTTATGAACTGTGAGCACAGAGTAAACAATCACTGTGTTTGTAACGTAATTGTTTTTTTTTTCTGTTTTAATAAATAAGAATTGCTAACGGAACCATTCTTTAATTGCTAGCAATATAAAATCTATGAGTGTAGTAAAAAACAAATGTTGCTTTTCAATTATTATTTTAGAAATTTAACACTATTGTATAATAGGATATCAAAACACCAATTTTATTGCTTATGTTCCCCTCTTAATCTAAACCGTACTCAAACGTTCCGCTCTTTTATAATTTTTTACTGCAATCCGGTTTTGAAAATAAATAAACCTTGTTCGAGTAATGCTATTCTTAATATCCCTGAAATTACTTCTATCAGTTGCACCGCTCTAATAGATACTGCATTTTAAACTACCAAGTACATTGCTGAATATTTTATAAAATTTATTTCCTGCAAATCGATTAATTTCAGCCTTTCCTTGCAAAAGCAATAGTATTTCATAATTTGTATTTCACGATTTGTGGACTAAATACACTAATTTTCTTCTTCGTAATGGATCAAAAAAATAGTTCACGTTCAAAATATGAAACTATTCTTTTTAGAAATAGAACCGATAAAGTCAATACAACAATATAAAAAATAACTGGAAAAACTTTCAAATAAAAACCATAATAAGGCTATTCTATGCTAACATATAAAAAAAAAACGTTAAATATTTCAGTCATACTACATCAAAATATAAACTATACAAACCATATATCGAAAGAGAACAAAGCCTTTAGGCTAAAAAAAAATGCTCTATAAGTTGATTGATAGAAGAGTTAAAACCGTATATTTAACACTGATACATTCAATCCTTGCATACGGTTTTCCTATTTGGTGCAATGCAAGTGCCAGTCTAATCGAAAAAATTCGAATATTTTCCATGAAGTACATTGGAGGTGGTATCAATGAATCAAGAAAACCAGAAACAGATTTTACACATTTTTATTGAAATAAATGCATATATATACGGTCGAAGATATAAGCAGATTCGATAATTTTGTAATTAAATTAATCCGTAATCACTTCGAGAGAACGCTTAAGACTTCAGAAAATAGGGGTTAATATATAACATAAAATTATCACAATAAAGATTAAGCAGAGTATGAAAGCGAGTTTAATTTCACATCATAAGCATGTCTCTCTGTCTATATTATTATAATAGAAGTAAAATCTTAGATTATGGCCTATAATATGTGAATCAAGATATGCTAAAATACTATATGTTTATACTCGACAAAAAAAAGAAAAACTGTCTCCTTCGAAAATTTTATCACTTTAAAAAAATCATTATTTAACATTGCTCTTTAAAACCATATAGTCTTTAAAACGAATTTTCAATTTAATGATATCAAAAATATTTAGAACCAGTTGTATGATTGTAAAACCCCAAATAAAATGAAAATTTAGACCAGCAAAAAAATAAAAAATTGTCATCATACACGAAAAGAAATGGTAAAACTTTTTTTTCAGAGTCGTTCTAGTTTTTCTTTAAAATGTCCTTTTTGGTTCGTGCTAATGCAACAATTATCAGGATCTATTCATCTTCAATTTTTTCTATAATATTCATTTACTTTTTTTTTCTTTTAGTTTTCTTATATTTAATCGTCAATTATTATTTCAGATGCAATATTGTAAAATTACATATTTACATATATTTCTTTTCTAATTTTTATTGAAATATCCACAGTTTGGTTTTTTGTTTATTTTTTAGACCTTATGATAATTTTACGCGAATATAAAAATAATGATGACATTAAAATTAAACGGTGGTTGTCTATATAATCTTTTAAAAGGCTAAAATCCAATAATCTTCTGTTATTTTCTATGTTTCCTTTCATTGACGGTATGATATTGAATTAAAAGATCAAATTTAAGTACTTACTTGTGTAGTGTAACTGATGGCAGTGGTGGTGAATTTATGATGATGAATGCATCAAATATATTTGAACACACTTAATAAAATAAAAAACAAGAATGAAAACTATTGTTAAAAGTAGGTATTTTGATATTTTCGGGTCTGTTACGAAATGTTAAAAAAAAAATTTCTTTTTTCAAAATTTTCTTTTTGGGAGCGTTTCATATGCCTGTATTTCATTTGCCTGATGTTTTCTTGCAATTTGCCTGTATTTTCGTTTGCCTGTATTTTCATTTGCCTGCATTTCATTTGCCTGCTTTTCATTTGAATGGATATACCGGATGTTCCAGAGCATGCGTATCAGCTTTTTAAGAAGGGAAGAAGCCGTTATTTTAAAATTTAAAAAAAAGTTTGTCGAGGGTTAGTCGAGGCCACTAAATCGAGGGTACTCTATCGATTGGTGGTATTTTCAACTTCCGGAAAGGACCATAAATTGTTTTTTTAAGACCAAAAATTGTCGAAATTGGCCGAAATCGAGATTTTTAAATGGGGTACTTTTTTGTGCAAATCCGAAATCTTCGTCAAAAAATAAAAAACTTTTGTAAAGTAAATGTTTTTTTTTTTGTTTAAACTTTGTAGGAACCCAAAACTGAGATAAAAAATATGATAACATGAAAAATAAATTTATTTATAAAAATGATTATCATTAATTTTAGTTTACCAAAGGAAAATGTTGAGTATTTTTGTTTTATTGTTATTAATTTTAAAGAAAAATACTAAGAAACCAAAAAAAAATGATTTGACATAACTTTCTTATTTTTTATCGTAGAATTTGAATTTGCATTAAAAAGTAACCCTTCCCATTTAAAAATCTCGATTTCGGCCAGTTGCGGCGATTTTTGGTCTTAAAAAACAGATTTGCGGTAATTTCCGGAAATCGAAAATACCACCAATCGATAGAGCACCCTCAATTTAGTAGGCAAACTTTTTTTTTAAATTTTAAAATAACAGCTCCCTCTTAAAAAGCTGATGCGCATGCTGTGGAACACCCGGTATATTCAAATATAAATAGAAATGATGAAAAAATTCAACAGTAAAACAAATTAAAATAAAATATAAAAAAAAAATCAATGAGAAAAGCAGATTATACAATTAAAAGACAAAAATTCAAATTAGATTTTAAAAGATTTTCAATAACGTGATGATCAAATGAAAGAAGCCATGATTGATTCCTTTAAGAAATTTGATTTCAACTCTTTCGCAACGAAGATAATCTGGTAATTTATTGAATAAACGAGATGCAGTAACATTATAGAAATGACAAAAGTGTGATTTATAAATGATAGGACTCTAGTTGCATTTGGTTTTCGTAAGTGAAGACTTTTTCTTCCTATTGTTCGATATTCTTTGCTACCTACATTCTATGAAGAAAATTAAACTCATATGCACTCCCTTTATATTGTAAATAGGTAGGTGTGGTAATGTTTTGATTTAATCTTTTTATTTTCTCTTATTTTTGGTGAATAGATTGAATTGTTTTGAGATTTTTACAAAGCATCAGTGTTTTGAATTTTAATGCCTTCACGATCACTCAGTGAATCCAGAAAGAAGACATCTGGAGTCTGGAGTCCGTTTTTGATACTGACCAAGGCAGGTACAGAGAAGTTGTTGGCCAGTTTCATCTTCTTCCTCCTTTCTACACGTTCTCACTACAAAAGTTGTTGGAGGAAAATTAAAGCTTTCTGCCATGTTTACCAATAAGAAAATCAGCCGTAATGACTACCACGATAGTACTGAAGTCACAGCTTTTCAATGATAGTAGGTTGAAAGAGCTCCAGCTTCAGCATAGGCCAGATTTGCTTGTGATGTTGCAATCTGGTCTACTTGGCCATATGAAATTTGAAGTTTTGATTGCTTCTTTGCGAAGCAGTAGATTACAAGTAGCTAGAGGTGCATACAAATTGCTCCTTTCCAGAAGGATTTTTAAGATAAATCTATATCTACATAAACTGAATCAAAGAAAATCCTATATAATGAATGAATTATCCTTATAGTATTACAGTATAGAATAAAAATCAAATTATTTTATTTTTGGACATTAAAAACTCTATTATTTTAATAATATAAAAATAAATAAAAATAAATTTTTTATCCTTCAATTTTATTTGACTTCAGCTTTTTACAATGCAAAAGATTTAATTCATTATAGACTATCTATATTGTAGGTTTTTCTATTGTTGTGTAATTCTTAAGGACATCTAAAAGGCAAACAATTATTTGAAGATGCCCACAATCATGGTGTATCACAATTTTTAATCAAATCTTTTACAAATTGTAAAAAACTATTTGGTTACCCCCCGAACCCCATCACTCAACAGAAAATACAAATAAAATATAATACAATAATTTTTCGGAGAATCTTTTTATGTGAAAGTGAAAAAGAAAATTTCAAAATTTGAAATCCTGGTAATTTTTTATACCCATAACAATAGAAAAATAAAAACAAAAATAAAAATCGAAAAAAAAATAAGAAAATTACCGCAAAAAGTGAATTATGTGGAAAAAAAAAGAATTGTATTCCCTTTTTAACCAGATGGAAATTTTCCCATAATCAAAACTGAACTAAAAGGACAAAGAAATTCAAAGGAAAATAATAAAAATAAAATCATAATACCAAGGTATTTTATTAAATGATAAACGAATTAAAAATTTTTGATATTTTTTTTCTTAGATTTGCAAGCTAGACAAATGACAAAATAATCAAAATTAGGAAATATTTCCATTACAATGTCAACTAAAATATTTTGACAAATTAATGAAGCCTCAACGATGTTTTGTTTTGTTTTATGGGGTCTACAAATTTATTAAATCATTTGATAAAACATGATTGATTTCCAATACTTTACTGACACATTTGAACAGAGCCCTGTACTTTATATTGCCATTTGGCAAGCGAACAAGCATTAAGTATTACTCAATCCACAAAAATGAGTGCTTTTTTAAATTAGAACCAAATACCAATAGGTTATAAGTAAAATATATCCAAAATACTGCAAATAATAAGTTTCCGTTCAGCTACTAACAAAAGTGAGATTTTAAGAGCATTTCAAAATATACTATTTTTAATAAAAATGTGAGAGTGAGTTGGTGAGCCTGTTATATGGTTCTGGAGACACTCAGATATGATTACAGGTTCTCTAAACTTAGATTAAATTTAAAAGTAAAAATGTAATACTTGTAAATCCAATTTATTAATATTTTTTTAAAAATATGTTATATAATTTAAAATTTCTATACGTACCTATATAAATTTTTATGTACTTTACTTATGTATATAATTTCTATTATTATCATGATATTAATGTATGTGTAAATATTTTTTTATACATATTTGTTTTTATTTTTTTAACATTTTGGTTAATTTATTAAATTATTTTAATTAACAATTTCATATATATTCAAAGATTATAGAATATGTATCAAAATTTTATTGGAAAAAAATATTTAAAAAAACAAATACTTCAAGAATAATACCCATGAAAAAATTTTTTTAAAATTTATAAAAATTCGCTTAGAAAGTATCGTGGCGAACGAATAATTTGGATTTAGAAATAAATACTTCATTACAGATCAAGTTTGAGAAATAAAAAATATCGTTAAAAGTTGTCTGAATAACAAAAAGTCAGTGGGCTTAGTACTTGATGTTGAAAAAGCACTCGATTCTGGATGATATCAAGGTTTGATTTGAATCTGTGGTGAGAAAAGCTAGCAAATCGTCCCTATGCAATTCATGAACGAACTGGGGCAGTTGTAGATCAAACCTAAAAGAATGCATGGATCGGGATATTTCAATAAATAGCAAAGAAGAACTCGAAGAAGCGACTGAAAATTTTTATAGGCTATCCAGAATGCTGCATGGAAATGTACTAAAATTTGTAAATCCAGAAAAGTTAGATATAACTTCTCCAGAAATATTATAGAAAAGATAAAGCAAAAACGAAGAGCTAGACGAAAGTGGCCGTAGACACGTGATCCACCTGACAAAAATATCCTTAATTCCAAGTCTCAAGAGTTAAAAAGGGAAATAAAGCAACTGAATAAAGAGACAATGCAGAATTATCTACAAAACCTATCTGCTACTAAAGAAAGTAAATGTTCAATCAGGAAAGAAACCAGTAAGCTGAAAAAACCGATCGCGCATTCTGCTCTACTTAGAAAATTGACGGAACGAGGGCGGGTAGCGATAAGAAAAAAGCTGATACTTTCTATTCTTGATCACCTCTATGAAATATTTAACCCAAATAATATAGAATTTGATATAGACGTAAATCTGGTAGAAAATACCCAAGTAGATGGTTTAATAACGCTATTTAAAAGAAAAAACATAATAAAAAAAATTAAAAACTTAAAATCAAACAAGACTCCAGAATTCGATTTGATCACAGCTGATATCTTAAATAAATTCCCACCAAAAGCTTTAATAGTTCTAACTAACATAATGAATGCAGTACTCAAATAAAATTTGTCCTAAGTATATGGAAAATTGCTGAGGTTATCATAATTCATAAGCCAGGAAAACCCCCAAACGAAGCCAAGTCCTAGAGACCTATTTCATTGTTCCAGTGATCTCTAAGTTGTTTGAAAAATTACTCCTTAACAAAAGCAAATTTTGATTGAAACCGGAAACATTATTCTAAATTATCAATTTGGATTAAGAAAACAACATTCAACTGTCGAACAAGTCCATAGAATAACTGACGTAATCCAAAAAACATTGAAAGGAAAATGCATTTGCTCTTCAGTGTTTCTTGATGTTGCGCAATCTTTCGACAAAGTATGGCACGGACTGGATGGCAAGGATTGGATGGCAAGGTCTTATCTACAATCTATGTCGCTTGCTCGCCGAAACACATGTCGAACATATGTGATCTCATCATATTTATCGAATCGATTATTTCAAATTAAACAATGAGAAGATTACTCTGCTCTACAAAATATTAACGCAGGCGTACGACAAGGTAGTATACTGTATAAATACGGTATAAATATACATGATGCTTCAAATAAATTGCCACAAACCAATAACAAAATCTCCATTTGTTGCAAAAGGTGAAGAATTAAACTGAATAAAGCAAAACCAACGTATGTTAACTTTACAAAGAAAAAAATTGAGTCGCACATTACAGTAAAATTAAACAATGTCATCAAAACATATCAAAATTCTGCAAAATATCTTGGTATGATGCTTGATTCAAAGCTTAGATGGAAAGAACACGCCAAGAAAAAAAAAACTTGAACTGGATCTGAAATACAAACATTTGTGTTGGCTAATTGAGCGAACATCTACGTTTTCGACGTATAACAAAGTTTTGATTTACAATCAGATATTAAGGCCAGTTTGGGCATACGGTATTAAAATATGGGGTTGTGCTAAACAACTACATATTCAAACTATTCAAACGTTCCAAAACAAAGTATTGCGAAATATTGCAAATGCCCCATGTTTCGTTCGCAATGCTGATATTCGTAGTGATCTCAGGGTTCCTCTTGTGAAAGACGGACTAAAAAAATTGGCTGTACGTCAAAAAAGTATTGTATCTCTCAACATGTTAATGTCGAAGTTTCACATTTAGCTGACAGTCAAAACTGTGTTAAAAGACTTAAACGAACGAAACCTTTCCAACTGTGTTAGGATAACATCTTTTATCTAGCAATAATTTCCAATGGATTTGTGTTTGATCAAAGATATCTGAAGTAATACAGCCAAAATTGTATTAAAGGTTAGCCTTAAAGACTAGTTTTAATTTTATCAAAAGGATGGGAGTTTTTAGTGGGTTAAAGTCGGCACAGTTCTTAACTTCGTTCTTCCCCAGCACATAGAAGGATTTTCTTTTATCTGAAAAAAAAAACATTTGGACAAAAAATATTATATTCAATTATCAAAAAAAAAATCGAAGCTAACTGTAGAAAACAAATTATTAATATTTAAAAAATACAAACTTAAATCTGTTACAAAGAAATCAAAATGCGATTCTAAAATTAATCTTGGTTAAACCATTATTTATTAAAACAATGAAAGTATTCTCTGTACGTGCAGTGCAATTGGGCTCTTTTGAGACTAAAAAATAATTCCTTAAAAATAAAGGAATGCAATATGTTGAAAATATAAATTATTAATTTTTTTTAATTGTATTAATTTTTGTTTGAAAAAAATAAATAATACAATCTTAATGCACGAAAATAAATATGAATTGTTTCAAATAAACTGCAAAATAAAATGTATAGATAGTTATTCGTAAGTAAATTTAACCAACACACCCCGAAACGTATTATTTATCCATTTATATATGGATTCCTTCTTCCACATCGCTTTCGCATTTGAATGGGAATAATTCGCAGGGGCGAAACTATAATTTTGGCGCCTCTCAGCCAAATTAACAAATACGCTATCCCTACGCTATTTTATATTGAAAGTTAAAAGAAATATTTTGAAATATCACAATTATTCTTAATTTTTTATTTTTTGATAAGATTTTTTTTTTTTTTTTTTCCCAATTTTATTTACATCTGTCTTAATATAGACACCTAGTAATTTTCCTTACTTTTTGGGTAGAGTATAACTATACAATCATTTTATATAGTAATTTTTTTCTAAAATTCATTTACATTATATTTTTGCTTATTTTTTTTTTTTTTTTCTTTAAACTTAAAATCTATTTATTAAATCATGTGGTCTGTATTTTTTCAGGCGTCTATTTCTTATTCTTTCTTGTTCTGGTAGAGTGCTAATTTCATTGTTAGAATGAGTTGATATTTTTTGTTGATATTTTAAATTTGTCTTTTTAATTTCTTCATTTATTGTTAGTATTTTTAAATCACGGTGTAGATCATCATTTCTCACATACCATTCGGCTCTCGCTATCGTTCTAATTATTTTTGATTGTGCTCTTTGTATTAAATTAATGTTGGTGTTGCTTGAGGTACCTCAGATTTCTGTACCATATTTCCATATCGGTTTTATGCTTGTTTTGTAAAGTAGCAGTTTGTTGTTCATTGTCAATTTAGATTTATTTCCCAAAAGCCATTGTAGTTGTCCGGATTTTAGCCTTATTTGATTACGTTTGTGGATTATGTGGTTCTTCCATGTCAATTTATTGTCAATGTGCATCCCTAGGTATTTAGCTTGATTTTCGATTTTTATTTCTTTATTATTTATCATTATTGGTTCAGGATCGTATCGAGTTCTTGTTGTATATATAACTTGAGTAGTTTTGTCTTCATTAATTTGGATATTTCAAGTTTTGAACCAAGTCATTGTTTTATTCATAATTTTTTGTACCTGTTTAGTAGCTGTTTTTAAGCAGTCATGTGAAGCAAGTAGCACAGTATCATCTGCAAATGTTGCTAATAGTGTTTTCTGTTTTCTTGGTATTGGAATATCAGATGTATACAGGAGATATAAAACTGGACCCAAAACACTGCCTTGTGGTACTTACTTATTATTTTACTTATATTTGAACATTCAGACTTGTATTTAACAAAGAAATAACGATCACTTAAATAGCTTTTTATAATTAGGTAATATCCCTTTGGCAAGAAGTTTCTCAGTTTATATAGTAGGCCTTCGTGCCAGACTTTGTCGAACGCTTTTGCCACATCTAAGAAGATACCAACAGAGAACTTTTTATCATCCAGCTATTTTATTTATCACTCTATGGATTTGTTGTATTGTTGAATGTTGTCGTCGGAATCCAAATTGGTGATTCGGTATTAGATTTTTTTGTACTAATATTGGTTCTAGTCGATCAAAAAATAGTTTTTCGAATATTTTTGAAAGAATAGGCAAGAGACTAATTGGTCGGTACGATGTGGCTAATGGAGCATCTTTTCCAAGTTTAAATATTGGTATGACTTGGGCTACCTTCCAGACTTTAGGAAATTCTTTCAACCTAAATATAGCATTGAATATATTTCTTAGAAAGTCAATTGCTTTTTCAGGCAGCTCCTTCATTATTTTACCTGTCAGTAAATCATAACCGGGAGATTTTTTATGTTTTATTCTCTTTTTGATGCATAATTATATTTCTTCTGTAGTGACCCATTTAATGTTAACTTCATTATTTTCATAGTCAGTTATCGGTAGACTGCAGGTATTGTTGTTTTCATTTGTGAATGTTTGTTTGAAGAACTCGGAGAGTAATATTGCTTTTTCATTGTTTGTTCTAGCCCACGTTCCATTGCTTTTCATAATAGGAGGGTTATGTGGAGTCGTTTGTTTCAAATTTTTTGTAGCCTTCCATAAGGAGTAGTTAGTTTCAGATGTTGCTGTTAATTCGCATAGATAATTATTAATTCCTTTGTTTTGTTGTTCTTTCAGTATTTCTTTTAATTCTTTAATAGCTTTGTTTAAGATTCTCTTATCTTCTGGTGATCTTGTAATTTGCCATTTTTTCCTTAATTTCCTTTTTTCTTTTATTTTCTTCTTTATCCTATCATTAACTGGGTAGAATGATTTTCTATGTGTTATGCTAGGTGTTGATCTGATAGAGGCTTCGCTGATCACGTCACCAAAATATACAATAGCACTTTCGAGCTCCCTTGCTGATTTCAAACTGATATTAGTGCTTAACTCTAATTGTATTATTTGGCGAAAAGTCTCCCAATCTGTTTTTTTTGTTATGTAGAGTGCATTCTTGTTGCTTTAATAAGGCAATCGTGCTGTATTCTAGTATTATAGGTGAATGGTCAGATGATAGCTCTAAGCATGATTTGATTGTCATTTTATCCATAGTCAAGTTTTTTAGTATACAAAAATCAATTAGGTCGGGCTTTTTGTTTAAGTCATTTGGCCAATAAGTAGGCTCTCCAGTGCTTAGGTGCTTACAATTGTTAATTTTTATAGCATTTAATAGTTTTTTACCTTTGCTATTTGTGATTCTGGATCCCCATTCTGCGTTTTTTGCATTGAAATCCCCTCCTACAATGAATCGGTTTCCTAAGCTCTTGATATAATGATCATATTGTACCACATTTATGTTATGTTTAGGAGGACAGTAGAGAGACGATATAACCATAGGCCCATCTATGTCTTCAATTTGTATTAAAGTTGCTTGTATGTGTTCCTTTTTATATTCTTGTAGTACATTGTATTTAATTTTGTTGTTAATTATAATAGCTGTCCCACCATGTGCCTTCTCATCTGGGTGGTTTGTATAGTGTATATTATAGTCATGTATTTTTAGGTAAGTTTTATTGGTAAAATGGCTTTCAGAAATTAATACTACGTCAATGTGATTTTGATATATAAATTGCTTTAATTCAAGCGCATGTTGGATTAGTCCGTTTGCATTCCATATTGCCGATTTTATTTTAGGTTTATTTGTCATTTATTTTTGATACTAGTACAGTGATTATGTTTATCATCTTTGTCATTTGGGTAATGAGTTGTCTCATCATTTCTTTTATCTCTAGAAAGTCTTTTTCCGGAGTTGTCGAACTAGTTTCTTTGGTGCTGGACGTTAAATTTTGAGCAGCTGCTTGAGCGAATGATTTTCCAGGGACAACAGAGTTGTCATAATTTATTTTGTTGGTTGCATTGTCTGGTACTATTTCCTTGCGTCGTAATGTTTGAAAGCGTTGCATTCTTAGTTCTTTGTATATTTCGCATCCTTTGTAGTTAGCAGTGTGATTTCCGTTGCAGAGAGTACACTTAATTGTTTCGACAGTGAGAGTCACGGGACGGTTGATTGTTTTGTGTTTTACTGCACATTTTACACATATAGGTCTTTAATGGTATCATGCTCTGCTGAGTAATGCATGTGTCTTAATACAATCCTAAATTCCACTCAGTTCTTTAGGTTTATAAGTGTAGTACTGCGTACTTTTTTCTTTTAGCATTTTAGTTATATTTCTATAGCTTGCAATATCTTTTGGTTGAATTTTCACTTCGTTACCATTTAATATTTTTAGGTCGTATTGATATTTCGCTACATCATTCAGAGCTTTTGTCAGTGTTTCCAGAAATTTCATCCCTTGCACGTATATTGGAGGAGGCTTTGGAACTTTTGGATCTTCAGTTTTGTTCCCAGGTTCTTTTGTTTCTGTATTATGAATAATTGCCACTTCATCATCATATTCGTCATCTGACTTAAGTATGTTGAAAGGATTTGACGAGGTAGTTGTAGTGGGTCGATTTAGCCAATAAGTTTTTAGGGTTTTTTGGTTTTTTGATTTAAACTTTTTTATATTTCGAGGTGGAGTTGTTAATTTTTCAGGAGATCCTCTATTCCTTTTTAGTGGCAATTTTTTGTTTTCACTTACCGATGTTATGACAGTATTTATTTTTATTATTGGAGTTGTTTTGATGTAGTTCGAGTTAACTGTTGTTGGAGTCATAGTTGTTGCGGTTGCAAATATTGTTGTTGTTGTTGTTGTTGTTGTTGTTGTTGATGATATTACAGAGTTGGTTGGATCCGTTACAGTTGCTGCAGTGATTGATGTAATCTGGTTTTTTAATTTTAATTTTATAAACAAATACATAATGGCAAAAACAATAATAAACACGCAAAAATACAAAATAAAACGCAAAAAAATAATAGCAAAACCAATTATTCAAATTATAACGTAACAAAATAAATTCAATTCAAATTTTTATAAATATTTAAAATTAGAATTTTTTTTTTAGATTTTATATCTGCAAATTTATCAATAATTTCCTTACGATTTCAATCAGATTCTCCGGCTTTTATGGAAAGAATTTCCAAAAAAATCAAACTATTTTGGCATATTCTATTTCTTAATAATGTTAACGCCTTTATTACTTCGTGAAAGAGCTTGAAATATATGAATATTTCGTTATTAATATCAATAAAAATTCTTCCGTCAATTCCGTTATTAATATCAATAAAAACTCTTGTGTTTTATTTCCGTGTTATGTATCCGAACCCAATTCAGAAGATTTTAAACAAATAGCTGTGGATTATTGGAATTTATATACTATGCCTAATTGCATTGGCGAAATTGATGGCAAGCATATTGCCATTAGATGTCCACCCAATAGTTTTTATGTAAAATAAAAAAAAGCTTAAATTAGTTCAACAGCCATAA
Organism: Argyra leucocephala; assembly: GCA_963942445.1. Taxonomy (NCBI): domain Eukaryota; kingdom Metazoa; phylum Arthropoda; class Insecta; order Diptera; family Dolichopodidae; genus Argyra; species Argyra leucocephala. Next base: position 91,569,752 of record OZ012680.1, read on the forward strand.
GAATCAATAAAATAAAAAAATAAAAATTAAAGAACTAAAATTTAAATTGAACCATTTTTGCGTTGCTCTCTTCGCAATTGCAAAAGGACATCAAACATAGCTCCTTGGAAATTTTCTTTTGTTTTAACTGGTAAATCTTTCATATATGCCAACATCGTCTTCATAAATAGTTCATCTGTGCTTTCTGTTTCTTCATTTCTTGTTTGTTTATGTGCTTCACCAAAACTTTTTTCTATTTTTTTTCTAAAAACAGTATGCTCTTGTAATACTGCCAATCATCTTGGTCCACTAATCGACTCCCAGAAGGCATTCCCCTTTTTCCTAAGTTATTTTGCAAACCTTTCCCTTAGTTTTGCATACCTAATACATTATCTGTATTATATTTAAATATAAATAAACATACCGGTTATGTTGGTTTTGTTTGCAACATTCTCCCCAAGCTTTTTTTTTATTTTATTAAAATAAAACGTATCTCTCAAATGTCGTAGAGGCATTTATTTTCTTGAACATTCGAAATCAATATACATATCTACAAAATTGTATTCCATCGAATTTGCCATTTTAATATGAATAATACGAAATAATATTTTCTATATATTTTTAATATTTATAAATTCTAAAATATTATAACCGGTTTTTTTTTTTGAAATTGACACTAACGTAAATAAATACATAATGCATGCATAAGCATAAACTGTCAAATTTTCGTACAGAATGTGTGAATGAAATCTCACTGTCCTTTTAGCCAGCTAAAGTTAACGAAAACTTCTGTAAATTCTCTGATATTCCTATTATGAGTGCACAATAAAAATTACATGTAATCGTACATTTCCTTAAGTTGGCTTAAGTAAGTCACCTAAAATTCATTATGGTTGGGCCTTTATTTTTGTTTGAAAATGTTTATCTTTATAGTATTCTTAATCAATCGTGTTATTTATATAAATTTTCCTCAAGAATTTCAGTTTTGTTGTTTTTACATATAAAAAGTCAGATCCATGAAATGTATTTAAAATTTTTTCAGATCCATTTTCAACAACTGCAGATACATGGATCTACCATATATATATGTTATATTAACATTCAGAGGAGATTATGTACTTCAAAATAAAGACCCATACTAAATTTTTAATAAAAAATCGTTTTGTGTATAATTAGTTAAAATCAATGATTGTTAAGCTAAATAAATGTAATAAGTATTATCCTGAGGATAATATAATTAAAACTTACCCACAAATGTCACTACAAAAAGATATTATATTTTAATTTTCAGCTAATAAATTTTTATCTTTAAGTAATTTGGTAATTATTTGGGCAAAATGATCAATTAAATTTTCAAATGTTCTTCCAATAATCCTTGAATTTTTGCTCTTTCCTTATGTTATCTATAAACGTTACAAAAAATTAAATAAAAAAAATTTGTTGTTTTCAAAATTAAAATTTATTTTTAAAAATAAAGATTTATAATAGAAATTATAATTTATCAATAATTTTTGTTTGTTTATGTTTTACAATAATTTACAATTTTATTAATAAAACCTAACTAAATTTAAACTTAATAATACAAAAAAAAAAAAAAAATTAAAATTGAATAATGTTTTGTATGTGTGTTCAATACTCAATTTAAGAATATAAAATACATTAATTAACTAATTTCAATTAATACATAATAATTCAATCATAAATCAATATTCAAAAATAAATAATTATGTAAAATATTCAAAAAATTAAAGAATAAAATACTTAAAATAAAACAGATAAAAGTAAATAAAAAGTAAAAATATGTAATGTGAAAGGTAATTGTTTTTTTTGTTTCTAGTTTTTATAAATGTTATCCAAACTGTTCGGTTAACCTTTATGGAATTATATCATAATTCTATTGTCTAAAGTGGATAGTTATATTTAAATTTTGTAATATTATTTTATATTAAAAAAAGAAAAAACTAAAAATTAAAACATTTTTCAAATATATATATTCTATTCAATATTTAATAAATTATTTTTTTCATATAAAGATTAATCCAGTGTTCAGAAAATAAATATTTTATATCGCTAACATAATCTATTTAAATACGAGTATATTATGCATTATTAATGAATTGTGGAAAAGCATTTATTCATTTATAAAATCTATAACATGATGATAATGGAATATATTAGGTCTTATATTGAAATTAAAGTAACTATCCAAATTAAACATGCAGACGATCACTCAATATTGATCAATTGTGATGTTTTTAGGATCTAAATGAATTTTGTTTGTTAAAATTATTTAAACTTTGGAATGAAAATTGAAATATTTTTTTTTTCAAAATCAATAATAAATAAAACTTGCATATTTTTAAATATGATAATAATTATAATAAAATCAAAACAGTATATACATATAAATTAAATTTGTATAAAAATTAATAATAGAATTAGAAATATTTTTATTAGCCACATATACCGATATTTTGAAGGAAACTACAGTAATATTTAATTTAAATTAAATTTGTCAAATCATTGTAAAACTTCAATTCATCATCATAACACATAAAATTTTTTACTCTCCTTATGTTTTAACTATAAAACAAATTAAAATGAAAATTTATACTTTACGCGTGCAGAAACATTTTAGTTTATATTATCTAAATAAAAAAAAAAAATCGATTTTTAAATAATTTTTTATTTTTTTTTTTTATTTCTTCGAATCCAGAATGTATCTCCTACCTACTACTTATAATAACAATTGTATTTTTAAAAGTTAGTTTTTTTTTAATTATAAATAATTAGTTATATAGTTAATAGTAAAAAATATTTAATGAATTTTGTAGGAATTAATTGGAGATCTCTACTGTAAAAATTCCCTAATATTTTGTCTTTAATTTATAAAATATTAAAAATTGAAATTTCTAAAATATTTATTTTTTTTTGAAGACTTGTATAATTTTTAACTATAGTCTATTGGAAATTTTTAAAAAATTTGTATGTGAAATTTAAAAATGCTCAACTATTATTCAAATGTTAGCTTTTTTTTGTTTAATGAAAATCCATGATAATCATTATTTTGAAATAAAATAATTAATGTCCATTGTTATGGGTATATAATAAAAGAAATTAAAATATTGAATATTTAAATTTTACAATAATTTCTATTCTTTGAAACAAATTATTTTATTTGTTCATTAAATGTCTCTTTAAATTTTTCACTTTCCAGAACTAATGATTAACCTTTTGATGAAAGAAAAAATGATCAAAACTTTTGTGAATAAAAAATTGTGGACTAATTTCTATGCTTTTTGGAATACAAAGATTATAACCATACTCAAAATGTATGCAAGGAGTATATTTTTTTAAAGAGGATGAGAGAGGATTTGAACAGTGATGTTTTGGTTACAAACAATAAAGTCGACTTCATCAAGACCTACCAAATTTTAATTCAAAAGACGTAGAATAATAGATAATTTAGAAAGACTTTGAAATTTAAACAACTCACAAATTTTTTGTTGCATACCATTTGATTGCGACTTTATTATATGCATAAAATTTATATAATTTAAAAAATCCTCCATTAACTCTTAAACGAGTAAAAAATACATTCCACCCTTACACGGTATTATATGGTATCACTCAGTGCACGATTGACCAATAAGGTCGAAACGTTCTGTATAATGAAAATGAAAATTATAATTCTTTTTGATAATAGTTAAACATTTTTTTGTTATTGTTCTCTGGAGAATTATATTGAATTTTATTGTGATTCATGAATTTGATCTACAGTGGAATTTTACAGTTGTTTGTAAGTTTATTTAATATATATGTATCTTTGGAACAAAATATAAATTATTAGAGAATAATTTCATTTTTAAAAATTTATTAAATATTTTTTTGGAATTTAGCAGCATCGGAATAATAATCGGAACAGTTCAGACATATTAAATATTCTGTGTTATTATTACATATAGTTTTTAAAAATATTCAATTAACTGTAAAAGGTGAAAGCAATAATTTTTTTCTATTATTTTTCAAATTCAATATTTTTTGTTTTTTTTATTTAATTAAGTAACTCTAGGTAGAAAAATACCTTTTTGTAAATTAACTAACTGGTACCAAAATTTATTTAAAGTTATAGGGGTATTTTTAATTTTATTTAATGAAAGTAGTATTTATTAATACTATTAAATATTAATTTTTTCAAAATGTATGTTAAAAAACTTTTAAAATTAGTAAAAAAAAGAAATAAAACAATCAACTAAATTTTTAGTGATCGAAAAAAATTTTTTATTTGCATTATTTTAATAAAAATTACTAATAAAATTTTTAAAAATTTATTTTCAATTTGAACATATTCTCTTTTATCGTTTCTGATTTTAAAATTATATTTTGAAGTTATGTAAAGGCTAACACTCTACTCGGCGAAATAGAGAATAATAACAATCTATTGTAAAACTTTCAAATGCTAACTGCAGACTATCACTAGAAATTTAAATTTAAATTGAAAAATATGATCTTTGAGATCAGTAAGATTAAACAACAATCTCTGGACTTTAGTAATTTATTTGTTTCCATTTTATTTTGCTTTTCAGTATTTGATTTGAATTTGTTGAAGATAAAAACAACACACGTGGCAGCGCTGCACTTGTTAATATAAATATATTATTAGTTGTAAACAGAATGTTCTTTTTCCTTTTTCTTCTTTCAATGTACATCATAATATCATTATTGAAAATAAAGAATTAAGGCTTGGAATTTAATTTTTTTTAAATTATTTTAGTACAGGTAATTTGACATAATAGTGAAAATGTAATCCATTTAAAAGAAACATTTTTATCTATTTTATTTCAAATAAATTTCAATAAATAAAACTGTTTATTGAATAATTTTTATTTGGTGTTCCATTCGAAAAAAAAGTAAATATTCCACTGCAGTTTATACATTTTTTCAATAAGTAAAATTATTTGGAAGAATGTCATATTTTAGTTTTCTTTTATATTTTTAATTAAATAAATAAAAATATTAATACCATTACATAAAAATTATTAGAGAATATTATTTATTTTTTATTTATTTAACTTTTTGATTTTATTTTTGTGTTTTTTCCTATATATATATATATATATTTGGGAATTAATAAACGGTAATTTTGTTTTGATTTATTTTTAAATTATTTTATTATTACTTTTTTTTTGTTTGTTTTCGTTTTTATAATTCATTTAAAATAAAATTTAAAATTATTTACATTTAAAAAGGACACATCTAAATAGCACGCAAACACAGCAACACTGCAATCATTGTAAATTAAGTTTGTTTTTATTATTTTTAATTTAACTTAGTAATTGAACTACATTAAATAGTTACGAGGATTTGCATTTTTTTTTAATTTAAAATCAAAAAATTTATATTAGATGGAATTGAATAAGGTGGAAGGTATACAAGTATGTAAGCATAATATTCAATGTATGCTATATTTTGGTGGAAGTACGTATTAAATTTCTGGTTAAGTTTATTTCAAAATAGAATTTCAAAAACACCTACATATGTATACATATATATATATATTTTTTATTTTACTCTTTAAAAGTTTAATTGTAAATACTCGTAACTATGTAGTCAGTAGTGTGCTTTTCTAATCAAATTTTACAATACAATTTTAATATTTAATTATTTGCTAAATTTCGTTTGTTATCAAAACATTACATATTTTTTGAATACATACATATTATATATATATTTATTTTTATATATTTATTATTTAAGCTTTTTCTCCTGGATTATTACATTTCAAATCGTTTTTTACCGCCTAATTTTCATTTCAATGTGGTTATTAATAATTTAATTTTTTTTTTTTGGTTTCTTGAATTATGACGCGTATTGTAACTGTGTATTTTGTTTTTATAATTTTTGATTATATTTACTTAAAATTTTAATTCATTTTTTTTATTTTGTAATTTTACAATATATAATGTAAATTTTAAACTTAATCTAACTCGCTACTATCTTGGTGATGTTTCCATAACAACTTGTTTGAATGCTCCACCAGAAATTCGTGATTTAACTTCATGACTTCCTAATGAGGCTGTACCATCTCTTGCTATATAAAGTTGTAGACCAGACGCTAAAATAAAAAAAAATAAAAATAATTTAAGTTGTTATGTAAGTAGGATACATATGTAATTAATATAAGAATCAGAAAAGTAAAAAATATAAATCAAAATTTATGATTAAGGTATTTGCATAAAGGAAACATATAATACAGCGTATTCATGTAGAACAAAGTTGGTTAATTATTTGCTTTTTAAAATGAGACGGCATTACTCAACAAAAAGTAATAATACCGACATACCGCCTTTTTTTAATTCAATACCACAAAGCACTAATATATCTTAATTACCAAAACTCAATTATTTTTGTTAAATTCATAATTTGATAGTATAGTCTACACATACGCTTGTACTTTTGATATTACATGAAGAGTATATATATATATATTCACATATTTATATATTTAATGTAATATATTAAAAAATTAATTGGCATGCGCCACATGATAAGTGATGCTTTGTAATTATACATATTTTTACGAAAATTGTTTTTTTTTTTACATAATTTGATTTTGTATATAAATATTTTTTTCGTAAAACTTCGTGTATAATTACAAGGTATCACTTGTTTTATCATATACGTATTGTATTCCTTTCACTAGTTTTATGTTATAATAAAAAAAGTTATGTTATTATAAAAAAAATATTTTATATTGATTGTACTGTACTATTCTACAGAATGATAAATGAGTTTGATGATCCAGACCATACATTACTAAATCTTTATTCACTAGCCTTGTTCGCCCCCACCATATTAATAGAATTGAACATATTCATCTTTTGAATTCTTTTTTCCATAGAATTAATTAAGGTAAATTTGAGCCAATTAATAGAATGACAATGACAGTTAATCAATACAAAAACAGTGTTGACTTTTCTTTGAACAAGATCAGTTTAAAGAAGAGCTTGTTTCACTTGCTCCTTACTAATCTTTCATTACCGTTTTTTGGTAGCTCTAATATTAACTAATTTGTAGTGATAAAATTAACCTTTAATCATTTTAATAACTATTAATTTTTCTCTTTGTTTTCTCATTGAATTTTATTTTATTTTGTTTTGTTTTTTGAATAAAAAACTCTGTTGTTTTAAATTTCAAAGTGATTAAATCTTAAATTTTATTTCATGTATTATGTAAATTGAGAATTTTAATAATTAAATTATATTATTTTTTGTAAGATGTTTGAATTAAAATTAAAAATAATTAAAGTAAATAAAATAAAATAAAAATACAAAAATGTTACATTAGTAATAATTTTTAAATTAATTACAATCACTATATAATAGTTTAATAAATTAATCACAAAACTACGTTTATACATGGAAAGATTTTTTTCATGGAAGAAATTTGGATTGTGAATTTTAAAAGATCAAATTAATTGCTGTATGTGTTTAAGAATAAAAAATATTCATGTACTTATGATATGAGACTTTTTTACTTTAATATTATAATAAGGACTTTTCTAAGCTTTTCAATGATTGAAACACCTTTTATTTTTATACATTCTAATTTTCTTCTTCAATCTTCTGCAATGTGCTATAAGCTAAAATATTTTATTAATATAAATATTAATTTTTCGCAACAGACAGCTTATTTTGTGTATAAATCTTATGAAGAATCTATTATATTTTTTTATCTCATTTTTGGATAGACAAAATATTCTTATTTTTTGACGTAGAATCCGAATTTGCATCAAAACGTACCTCCCATTTTAAAATCTCGATTTCGGCGAATTTCCGGTATAAAACACCTATTTCCTATTAGAAATGCGTGCAGATCAGAAGAAGTATAGCTATATCATGTATATAAAAAAATTAATTGAGAGGGATTCTATAATAGGAGTTGAAATTTCTCTCAAGATTCTGATTTTTTTGGTGTTTATAAAAATTATTCTTAAAAGAGAAAGAGTTAAAAACATTAATTAATACTTCAATGAGCCTTATTTTCAATTTTTCATTCCCTGCTTATTTTAACCCTGATATAAGAATAAAAATGGTAAGGGGAAGGTATTTTTTCCATGGGAATTTTCACTTAAATTAAGTAACATTTTTGAATGGCAAAATAAGTAAATTACAAGAGAAAATAGCCAAAAATTGTTTGAACTTCAAAAAATCTTAATTAATAATGAACACAATATTTTGTTATCAAGAATAGAAAAATGTTCACTTTGTCCCCATTTCTCTTATTCAAAAAAGAAATAAATATAAAATTATTATCCGTGATTGTTATTTAAACATGATTTTACGTAAGATCAATGACTATTTGTACATATATATTTTTTATATGAAGTTATATACGGAATCATTAAAGCAAGTATATAAAAAAAATTAAAACAAAGTTATAAAAATTATAATAATTTGGTTACAACACTTTTTAATTTCGTTTTCAATAAAATAAATTATTAATAGAGAAAATGATTTTATAAGAGTTATATTTTTCAAGTTCTAATAGTGACGAAGATATCAAATTGCAGAATTAAAAAACAAACGGAGATATATTCAAATCCGTTCGATTTGGAAAAATATAGGTGTGTATCATTTGATGAATTAATAAAAATATTTTAAATAACTAAAATTTTATTTTTGAACAGTTTTGTCCAGTTTTTCCCTTTGAGTAAGATTGTTTTTACGGATTTATTGGAAGAATTAGGACAAAAATTAAAACAACAATTTAAAATATATAAAATTGACCAGTGTGTTAAGATTTTGTGCTCATGTTTCATATCAAGGAAGCGTGGAAAACGGTTTTAATGTCAGTTTATAGGACAACCAATTTTTTCTATTGCACTTAAAAAAGTTCTAAATGTATTCGTTTACAATTTACATTTACCAAAATGGATCCAATTCCATTACATTGCACAAGAAAAAAGTCAGGCAAAAGTTTACTTTTTTAATAAAAGAGGGATTCCTGTAATAATTGGAGAAATATTGAAATTAGGTTGCCAAATCTACAACATTTATATTATAACAGAAACGGATATATTTAGTATTAATGCAATATAAATACTTAAATATATTAAATCACAAAAACAATCACTACCAACTTGTTCATGAAAATTTTAAATTTCATTATTTTATTTATAGACTCAATTCAAATACATTATGTTGTACAAAAATGTTTCTTTCAATATTAAAATCCATAACGGCAATTTTCCATTTTGACATTTTAATGATCAACTCGTTATAGAAATACATACTTATATAATAGACAACAACATAACAATAATTCTAATATTGTTTTGCATTTTTTAAACTATTCAAAAATTGAAATAAAATAATTACTGAAAAAAAAAACTTACTCTCAGCAGATCCTTCTAAATCTAAATCTAATTTTGTATCTTTTAATATTTCATCTATTAGTGAATCTGGATTTACTCTTGTCTCTTCTACACGATCCGAAACACGCGGGGCATTATCTTCAAGTGCAGCTTTCTTTCGTTTTTCAGCAGCTGTTTTCATTCGATCCAATGAACCAGTTTCACTTATCACCAAAGATCCTGAACTAGGATTCCTAAATAACAAAAGACAAATAAACAGAAAATTAAATTAATATTAATTATATAAATTTATTGACAAATAAAACATTCACCCCAAATCAAAATATTTATATATATACATACTTACATATATAAATATACATATATATATATATAATACTCAAATTTAGAAAACAAAATTTTTTAATTTATTCACACAAAAAAAAAAAAATTAAAAGAAAAAATTAATTGTATAAAAATAAAGACTTCTTAAGCACTAAACCTTAATCACAAAATAAAATTGTACTGAATTAAAATAAAAAAATGAATATTGTAGAATAAATACAATGAAATAAAATAAGCAATGACTTTTTTTTTAATGAATGAATGGAATAGAAGCAAATTATTAACGATTACAGAAGAGAGAAGAATATATAATTATAATACTGAAGATTAGATTAAAAGGATCCAATTGAAATTATAAAGAAAGAGAAAGAATTTTAAAGAGGTAAGAAAGAAAATAAGAGGTTTTGTTTACAAATTACATGCAAAATTTTGGAAATTTATTTTATCCAATTTCATAAAATATGTAAAAAAAAATAGATGTAATTAAAAAACTACATAATTCTTATTATTTTTCTTTTTTACATAAGAAGTAACTTAACTTAAAAATATAATAATTAAAATTAATCGAAAAAATGATAACCTATACTATAAAATTGAAAATTAATTTTGGTAATACTTAAATCAAATAAAAAAAAAATAAAAAGAAACCTTAACGTAAATGAATTTTAAAACATAATTTTAAAGATATTTATTAATAGTTCTAAGTTTTGTACTAATTTTATACTTGTAAAAATTTTAAATTTGTAATTCTCATTTTAAGCACTGCAATTTTTACTAACTTAATTAATAAAGAATATTTTTTTAATATTATTCTTATATAAATTTGATTTCGACTTAATCATGGCTTTATTATGGCATTGTAGGTGTAGATTTGATTGGCGTAGGTGTGATTTCGCTACTATATTTCCAGGTATAAGACATTGACCAAAATAGAGTTTTTCAAGGACATACATATATGGGAAAGTACAATAATTTCGAACGATCAGGTTTTCTTAAAAACAATAGAACTGAAAAGGTCGCGTCTACATAAAACTACTCATCCTAACAAAAAATGTATGCCTGGTAGTGTTGTTTCAATTAAACAATTGAAAAGATTAATTGACAGATTTTTTAATTCTCTTTCCTATTAATATTTTCTACAAAATTTTAGTCAATATCAGTCAGAAAAGAAGTACATTGTTCAGTCACTATATTATCGCAGGCGCAAATAAGCTTTTTGTGGTAAACCGGTTTTGTCTGTTTTCAATGGTATGATGGACAGTTCCCACTGTTTGTGGAACGCTGTTCCCAAGTGGCGAAGTCTGCTACGGGTGAGCCCTTCGCTTTCAAAGAGCAGATGTTCAATAGATTCTTCCTTTATTTAACATATTGGGCCTAAGTTGTTTTCGGTTAAACTCATAAATAAAGATGTTTCTTTATTAGGTAGTGGCCTTTTATTATCCCTGCCAAGATACGTATCTGTTTCCTGTTCAAACTAAGAAGAGTTTTGGGTTTGTTGAGCGAGTTTTCAGGCAAGAGCATTTTTGCTTATTTCCAGGAACGTTGGCCCAGAAAACCTCACCTTTTTGCTCTATCCAAGCTTTAGCTAAGTAGAAAATGAAACCAGTGGTGGATGTTGAGCATCTAGAACTATTAATAAGATAAAACGCAAAAGTATATAATGAATCTTGCTGAAATATTGTTAATGGAAATTTTTAATATTTGTGGCTTAAAAAAAAACGAATGTTGAAAGAACCACAGCTTTGAGATGTTCGATTTGGGTCTGCAGTGAAATGGGAGCAGAACCGAACCCTAAATAAAATGTAATTTAGATGTATATTTATTTTGAATATTTTGTTAAATTTAAAAATATTATTAATTATTTAATAAAAATAAATTAAATTTATAAAATTGGATATATAACAAAAATTGCAATGCTTCTTTGTATAAAATTAAAATTATTTAAAATTAAGTATTAAAATTAAATTATTGTAAAAAAAATAAAAATGTTTAATACTAAATAATTTCAAATTAATACAAACTAATCAAATTTGATTTTTTTTAAATAAATGCAATAAATATAAGTACATATTATAATATAATCTTATATATAAAAAAAAAAAAACAAAGAAAAAAATAGTATTTAGTAAATAAACACGAACATAGTAATACTAGGACGTCGTAAAGATGTTTGTGTTGAGCTTAATGGTGATAACGATTGACAATTTGTATAATCACCACTTCCACCTAATGTTGTTGATGATAAAATGTTACTACTACCAGTATTAGACGTATTCAATGTATTATTTCCAATATTTGAATATGATGTACCAGTACTATTACTAGTATTATTACTATTATTATTATTGTTATTATTACTATTATTATTGTTATTATTATTACTGATATTATTATTGCCACCAGTGCAGATATTTCCAGTATTTATTACTAACATGGAAGATGCTGATAATTGATTTGATTTAATACTATCAGCATCAGTAGGACTTGTTGAATTTCCACTACTATTACCACAACAAGTTGTTAATGATATTAACATTTCAGTTGGTGAAGCTGATGTACATGATACTGTAATAATACCACCTGCATTTGTTGGTGTATTATTAAAATTACTAGATGTACCACTACAATTACTGCTATTATTACTACTGCTAATACCACTACCAGCAACAACACCACCACCACCACCACCACCACCACCAATAGTTCCACAACCAGATATTATACCATTACTACCACCACTTGGTGTTCCAAAAGATGAATTACTATTTAAACTTGCTAATGTTGCTGATGATGCGTTTGGTGATATTGCTGCAGCTGTTGCAATTGATGTTACTTGTCGATTATTTGCACCATCAAGAAGACGTCTTGGTACTCCTGATACACTCCTAAATGATTTCAATGTCGATGAAATTTTTTTGAATATTTTTTTTTCGTTTTTTGTTTTTTGTTTTGTGTATTATTATTTAATTTTATTAATTTCCATTCAAAAGTAATGGAAATCATATCGAAAAAAAGAGAAAATAAAAATATTATACATACACACATATATAATATGTATGTATGAATATACAAAAAAAGAAAATTTATTTGCAAGGAATTTGTAAATGAAAATGATTTTATATTTTCTCATGTGTATTTAATAAAACTAGCATATGTAAGTATATAATTATATACATGTATATAAATCCATATTATACTGCTCATCTAAAGTATTTTAAGTATTACAGCGGGCAAACTATCATTTCAGTCAGTAAATATCATTAAAATGATGATGCAATTGATTAAATGATGACGTACTGTCAGTTAGAATGATGTAAAGTTTTGATATTAACTAACAGTCGCGGTAGTAAATGACATTTAAAATGATAGTACATTATGCACTATATGAATGCCATCATTTATCATTTGCAAACTACTATAAGTCAGAAAAACAACAAACATTTTTTTTTTTAATTAACAATTTTTCTTTTCTAATGTGTTCTTTTAACTGACACCCGTGAAAATTATGAGAGGAATGACATGATAAATGTCTTCAGTCTGCACACTCCTTTAAATTGTAACAAAAAAAAATTTCAGCTCAGCCAAAATCTAAAAAAAATTTAACTCAGATTTGAATTGAAGGAAAATTTATTATTTCTATACAATTTAGTAATTGTCCTGAACTTCGGACATGAAGAGGAACTCCACCTTAGGGAATCCAAATCAGTGGTTTCAATAAATTTTTAATCAACTCAATTCTTCTCCCTCATTAATCCGTAGAGATATTCGTGTTATAATGGCATTTATTAAGGAATAACTGACTTTGAAATTTCTGACATTGATTCTTTCTGAACTGATACTCTGACTGAAATTTTAATTACGACTTATAATGAACTAGAATATGCAGTACGATATGTATTTATATTATAAATTTAATTTTATATAACTATTGTATATTTTTTTTAAATAAAGTTTTTTTAGTTGTATATTATATTAAAACTAATTATATTAAACATTTTTATTTAATTTAATTTAATTTTTTTTTATTAATTTTTGATTGGCATTAAGAAATAAATGGAAGTTATGAAGGGGAATGTAAATTAAAAAAAAAATGCTTAAATATAGCAACATGTAAACTGTTTCAAATGAAGTGTGCTCAATTTTGCAATATTTAGCAAAATTAGTGAACTCTAATTTCATTTGAAACGATTTTATTTTGCTGAAATTGTTTATATTAACTTAATTAAAACAAAAAATACAAAAAAAAAAATTCAAAAAAAAAAGTCCTTTGTTAAAAATAATAATAATTAATTTCAAAAATTATAATTATTTTTTTTTCAAAATAATTAACAACCCAGACTTTAGACATTTCACTTTTTAAATAACAAAACATATTTATATATAGTGCACATATAAAGCAACATTTAAATTTTAAGATTTATTTCAAAAATATAATTTTCTTTAAAAAATTTTTGAAATACGAAATAATTATTAAATTTAATATTTTAATATAATAAATATACTCGTATTATATAAATTGAAGGGATGTATTGATAAGAGCTCATTAATTTCATATTTACAAAATTAATTTAATTAATTTAAAAGCATGAAATTAAAATGTTATTTTAACTTTAAATGAACTATTTCTAATAAAGAAACAAATAAAATTAAATTGAAAATTATTAAAACGTCAATAATATATGTAAAAAAAACTTTATATATATATATGTCTTAATAACGTATATAAAAACACTATAAGATTCTAGAAGACTTGGATCAAAAATCCAAATAGCACTTAGAGATGCAATATAATTTCATAACTTATCAATGATAAAATACATTGTTAGACAGCAATAGAAAATTTTACGAGTTAAAACCACAGAGTAAAAAAAAGACAACATATCCAACTTCTTTCAAAGTCTGAAAGATATATGAAAGACTCTCAACCCGATGCAACATTTCCCTCAAAGATTTATATAATCATCTATAAGTTTATATTACAATAAGCCGTTACAATAATCATTTTGATATTAGAATTTAAAAATTCAGTCTAAATAACAATTAAAACCTATACTAATCTATTATAACATCCAATGTAAATATACTATATAATATAAAACTTGAAAAATTTACCATTGAAAAAATATTTCGTACCGTATTTCCTGTTTTTTTTTTCTAGCTATTTTCATTTATTTTCTCATTCAAAATATTCGTATGTTATGAATGTATTTTTTTTACATCTTAAAAGGATAACGATTTAACCTAGTTATAGTTTTATACACCCACACACAACCATATACAATTATTTTTTTTTTTCATTTTTTTTTCTACATTCTTTTTTCACTTGGAAGTCATTTTTCAGATTAGTCATTCTTAAAAATTTTCTCATTTTGTAAGGAAAGTACTTTATTTTGTGTCTGATTTTTATTGTTGTTTTCTTGTTTTTTTATAATAGATGAGAAAAGAGTTATTGTTTATTTATTTGTTTATTTGTATGGGTGAAAAATAAGAAAAAAATAAATGTTCTTTTTTGTACATTAATTGCTTTCTGTAAAATATGTGTCAATGCCCTTGCTGTTTACAAAAAAAAAAAAAAAAAAAAAATGGTTTTTCAAGAGAATTATTATTAATAAGGGAGATAAAAGAAAATTGAATTGTAGACCCACATAGAGCGAATGGTAGAAAATGTTTCAGTAAGAAAATTTTCGAATCGAAACGAATAGAAAATGTGGCCGTCATGGAGGGATATAACACATTCCTAGAAATAAAATTTCGGTGAATATAAAATATCAGATCTCCAACTAGAAAAAATCCGCTATGGATTGAAGACATTGGGGTAATATTTTGCTGAAGTTTGTATCTTCAATATCAAGAGGTAAATATTTAAGTATTATACATCTGACATTTGTCAAGTTTTTAGTCTTCTGAATCATTTCTTCATTTGTATTTTTTGTTTAAATAATACTGTCAGATTTATGGAGAGCAAAGCAAATAAAACGTCTATTATAGACAATAGGTTTATTATAGACAATAGCTTGCTATATTTTTCATGAACAGTATATCATCATTACCTTCATTCGACTAATCAGCGAATACGAATAACGGAATATTTTTGATTTTTTTTTTCAAATATTTTAGAATAATTTACAAGTTTGGGTATAGCAGCTGATCTGCAAATTAATCTTAAGACCTCTAAAATAGAAATCCTTTTCTTCCGGGGAATGCAAATATTTGTATTTATTTATTTGGGGATTCTGATGGAAATGTTGTATCGACGTAGGAACTAAAGGCCATATCCCAAGGATAGCTGGAGTTTCTAGGTTTCCAAAAATATATACCTTTACTTTCGCATCTTATCTTATAAAAAAAACAACATTTCATACCTTTTCCTTAAAAACCAAAAATTTCAAAATTTTGCTAAGGAAACGTTTTATATATTTTTATCTCATTAGCAGAGTCTGTTTCTCTTCGGCTATTTTTTTATTTTTATTTAAAATATAGATAGCCCTAATATGTCAGGGCCGGCATGTACTTTTTTAGCCCTTTATGCCCTCCTCCATCTTCAACTTAGTCGACCTTATTGATAAAGGGCAATAGGTTTGTGGGCTCTATCCTGCAAATGTTTTCTGAAGTTATGTAGTGCGTTTTCAACAACCTGAGTCTCAGCCTTGATAGAGCTAGGCACTCTCTTACAACATGTGTAGAAATTTCTTCCTCTTTCAGACAGTGTCTGCAGGTTTGGTCGTCACTTAGTGCTCGTTTACACATATGCTTATTCATTTGGTTATGACCAGTAAGTATGCCCACCATCTTCATACAGTCTACTCTATTGAGAGTTAGCAGCAAGTTGGTTATTTAGGTGTTTGTTCTTGGTACATATACTTTGGAGACTCTGTGGCCGTCAATACGCTCCCAAAGAATGTTTGTTTCCCTCTTCAGGGTGTTTTCTATCGATAGTTTGATATTACCAATAGATATACCAACTGCCGGTGCCGGGTCATAAATGTTTCCCGCCGATGATCTGGCTAGTTCGTCAGCCTTCTCATTTCCAGTCAAGCCACTATGACCCGGTATCCAGATCAGTTGTACCTTGTTTCGAAGCTTCCGAGCATTCTCCCACCAATCTAGATTTGACGAGGCTACTTTCAAGAGCTATTAAGGCAGCCTGACTGTCACTAAAGATTCTAATGATTTTGTTAGACAATCTTTGCTCTTTTATTATATTCATTGCTGCGTTTACGTCTTCGGCTATAATAAGCTTTATATAAAAAAAATGATGTTGCGCCTTTTACAAGTTAATGTAATAAGCTGGTGTAACATTTACATGTCAAAATGTGCTCCACACCGTTATCTTTCTAGAGTATATAATTGAATATATTTAATAGATCAACAGATATAACGGTTTTAATACAAAAACATCAAAACAACAAGGATACTTTCAAATGTCCTTTTCGTCCTTAAAGGATAAAATGCGCCATTAAAGATATATAGTTTTGGAATTCTAGCAATTTCACCTTTGCTTGGGATATGTTCATTAGGTCCTACGCCGATAAAACATCTCCCTCAGAAGAGCCATTTATTTATTGTATTGGTTTGTTTTCTAATCAAGTCAAGACTGACTGTACTTTATTAAAACTAATATCTTAATTCTAACAGTGTCTCTTATATCATTGTAAAATCGGACCGAATATTGCTATCATTTATTAACAAATTATTTCTTACAATATAATATTTTACTGAACTATGACTTTATTCTTTATATTTTGGTTTGGTTTTGGATCATAATTATACTAAACTTAATGGTTCAACTTGAGATGATCAATTTGAGTTTTGAAAATATAAGTTCTTGCTCATATCAAAATATTATTTGCAATACTATTGTCCTACAATATTTATACTTCTGTTCCAACAACTTAACTTATAAATCGAAAGATTGCAAGAAACTATATCTTGATTTAAATTTAATGTATTCAAGCTAGTTCTCAATTGACAATAATTATCAATGGAATGGTACAAAAGATAAAATATGGCTTTTAAATAAAAAAAGTGTATTGTTTGGAAAATTGGGATAGCAGAGATAGAAAAAAAATTGAGCTCAACTTTCTATTTACAGAATACAAAATTTAACAATAATAATATAACTAAATATAATAATAATAAGTATAATTTAATTTATTGGATGAGGTTTGGTAGATATTTCCAAGTGAAGGAAATCATTAAAGTTAAAATTAAATCTTCGAATTTCTTAAACAAAAAAGTCGATTAAATATATATAAAAACTATAAATATTTTTAATATTAATTTTTTCATCTGGTGATAAATAATACTTTACCGACTTATTTAATATAATTTTTTGAATTAAATTTTCTTTTAAGCTCGCCTTGTATTTGAATAAAAATAAAAAATAGCAGGTTATGGTGAAATTTGTTGATCGTTCAAAAACGTCATTTAAAATCCCAATAAATACATTATTATACATTTGTATATTATTTATGAAATATTTTTTTTGTAATTAATAATAAGATACAATATACCTACATTTTTTCACAATGCATTAAAATAATTTTTTTGAATTAATTTTTTTTTACACTAATTCATTATAATTAAAAAGTAATGCATTACATAATCATTAAAATTATTTGAATTACTTTCGTATTATTTGAATTAAAATTGAAAAATAATTTAATAATGTAATGCATTATTTTTGAATATAATAAATTATTTGAATGCATTACTTTTAATTAATAATTCAAAAATTAATTTTAAATAATGAATTATTGTAATTCATTATAAAATAATTTTAATGTAAGCGTAATAATGCATTAATTGTTCCCATCTGTGCAGTGTAGTACAACGCAGTCATTAACAGTTTGTTGCAACATATGCTTAAAATTTTACTTATAACTAAATATATAGGGGTCAATCATGAAAGTCTACTGGGTTTTGACTTTTTTCAATTTCACTTGAAGAATTAAGAATATTTTTTTTTTTTTAATTCTATAACATTTATTGCTTAATTAGATAGTTAATAAAACATTTTCAGGAAAATTTTTAGCAACAAAAGTCGAGCTGGAAAAACTAGCAAAAACTTATTATTTAAATATACAAAGTTTAACAAAAAATAAAGTTTGAAAAAAGTATACGTATTTAAAACACAATTTATAATACACATTAAAATTGAAAGAAAAATTATTTCTATTATAAGTAAAATATCAAATCTCCATTCATAATATTAAAATAAAACTAACTCAATGGCCTCCAATGGCAACATTTTTCTAGTCAAGTTAATTTTATTGAGTAGACTTTCATGATTGGGTGACTTATTTTTGTTGACTTTTTTTATTAGAAATGTTATTAGACTTTCATGATTGACCTCATAGTCTTTTTTATGTTATCTCCGAATCTTAGACATTTTAAGCGTAATTAAATCCAGTAAATTATTAAATGTGGACTTTGCTTTGCTTGATAGTAACTCACGCTCACACAAGATGCATTATTGCGTCGTCTCTTTTATATCACAACGCAGTCATTACATAATGGTGAGTATAGGTCAGATTTAGGTATATTCATTAGAGTATAAATTATATTTGAATTAATACAAATATTTTAAATTTACATTATACATGTTCAAAATGTAAATTTACATTTTAAAAATTAATCTATTGAATAAATCTATATAACTGGAGCACCATACGAGACAGTACTGGTAGTATAGTTCACAAATCCTTACAAATTTTCACAAATACAATCACATTTTTGACTTTCTTGTCCAACCAACCCACCGTCTTGACTATTTTTTAGCGCCAGTAATTTTGTATAGTTCAATTATATTTCATGTAATTGAACAGCCTTCGAAATTTTTTTTAAAGTCTATTATTTTTGGGTTAGAAAAAATAAATATGTAATAAGAAAAAAACTGCTTTGACTTCTTGAAAAATTTTAAAATTTGTTTTTCAAATAATAATAATTGAAAAGAATAATTAAATATTATAAGCTTTCTTAACAATAAAAAAAAAATTCTACCTACAACATATAGGCAGTAACAGCCAAGACAGTCACTATCTCGTGTGGCTGCTACGTAAATGAACAAATATTATTAAATAAATTTAATGAAATAAATAATATTAAAATAAAAAATGGTTTGAAAATTCTAGATACATATTTAATTTTTTAAGCGAAAACTATCTTAAACTCAACGCAATTAAAAATCTTACATTGCAAAGCTAACATCTTCAAAAAACACTTTAAAATCAACACACATAAATTGCAAAATAGAACAAACGAATAGTTATTTCTAATACGATTTTAAATATGTATTATTCTTTTAAAATAACAAATTCTTAATATTTCATATTTTCGTTTGCTAGTACATATTATAAGTTTTAAAAATCGATTTATTCCTAGAATAATAACTATATAATTGTTTGATACTACGTAACTATAATTGTTATACAAATGACTGTCACTTAAAATCAAACTTACTCAAATCAAACGTACTTACTTATTAGTTATGTTTGTAAGTTTAAGGTTTTAGTAATTAAATTATTAATAATTTTTAAGAAATAATAAAATAATTCCCAAGATGGCTATATAGCAGTTTTGATGCGCTTATGTTATTATCAAGATATTTGTGTTAATATTTCGATAAAATAAAAGGTATTGTAAAATATAAGCTAAATTTATATAGTATTATTTTAAAGATTATTACTTAATTATTGACAACTGTCATGTTAAATGAATATTAAGAAAAAAATTGGTAATCCTGTACATACAATCTTTATTGCGACAATATTGTCCCCACAAATAAAGTTCTTTGTCCAATGAGATTTTTTGGTGACGAGATTATATTGTACAAAATGAGAATTGTGTTGTGTAGCACTGAGAAATACATGAAATGAGAATAAGTTAAATACATGCAAAAAAAAAAAAATTAAATTTGGTAAAGTATGGTGATACTTGTGTTCATTTAGTATATTATTGTCGCAAAGTAATCGTAAGCAATGATGAAGGAAGTAAGTTGGAAAATTCGACCTTTAATTAATAAATTTAATATACTAATAAAATATTGTGGCCTTAGATATTTCAACAAACGCTTTTGATCGAGTATGGCATAGTGTATTGCTCTAATAGAAAAATGTCATGCTATGTAGGTCTAATATAATATGATCAACTTCAATTTAATGATGGTGTTCCATAGGATGCTCTTCCATAATAGGCGGAAACCATAACTTAATTAAAATTTCCAACTGGAGTAAAGCAGATACGCAAAAACTAACGGCATTCGAACCTATTCTCCAATTTCAAGATTTATATATTCATTTATTTTAACAGTTGATTCTATAGATAAATCTGCAGGCCAATTTACAGGCTCTTTTCCCTTTCCGAATATGAGCCTTTAATATAGTAATTATTTGGTATTTGTATATTGTTTATTATGTTATATTTGAACCGATGTGGTTGTATTAAAAATTACATTTTCAATCATTTTCACCAATTGAAAAAATTTTCGGTTCTCACGGGGTTTGCATCCGTGCTCATCGGTCGTTACATTATTATACTCGAGTGCTTTACTACTAGGCTACCAAGGCCACTCGGATAAAATAAATGACAAAAAATAATGGAGAGTATAATCTGGTAACAAATTAAATAAAACGGAGCTATTCTATTTAAGGAGGCTTAGTTCCCGACATTAGCAATAGTTTTCCACATTTAATGAGTTGATAACCCAGTAATTTGATTAATAAATGCTCGAGATATTGTAGTATAAACTTGTAGTATCGTACTTAATTAAGCACGAAAAGGCGATTCTAACCAAGTTACGCCAACAGCATAAAAAAAGATAATTATGCTTAATCTAAATTCTAAAACTAATCTGGATAGTTGAGGTTTGTTAATTTAATTAACAGTTTACCTCCCTCCAGATATTCGCTCATTAAATTAGTAACGTTTAGTTACATTTTAAACGTTTTAAAACATACATATATGCGATTTCAAGTGACAGTGTATATTGCCATATAAATTCAACTTTTTTTTTTAATTAATTGTAAATTATTTGAATTTTATCATTAAATTAACCCTTCATTTTATTATTAAATGGTTAATCCAATAACAAAATATAAAAAATACCAGAATATTATACTATATAATAAAAATATAAAAAATAAAACTAAATTTTAAAAATAAGAACTTAGTTTAAAAAAAATTGTAATTAAAAAAAAAAAAAGAGAAAAAAAAGCACTTCAATAAACGTTTTAAAATGAAAATCAAAAAAATATATAGTTTAAGTGTAAATAAAATATAAATATAAAACGAAATTGAAAAGTAAAAAAGAAATGAAAACACAACCCATAACCAAAAAAATAAATACAAAACAAGTATAAAAATTAAAAAGAAAATTAAAAGAAAAACTAATAAAAAAAAAAACTAAATAAATGAAAATTAACAAATCAGAATTTTCTTTAAATGTATTTAAATTTCAGTATGAAAAATCTTTTTATGATAGTTTTATATAATGTAATATACTAATATCTAATGATGTAATTTTTACATTAGTATATAATATGGTTTTGATATGCGAATTTGATAATATGTAAATATGTATGTATTTGTCTTGTTTTATTTAACTCGTACCTCAAATTTTCATGTTGTATAGTATTAGTAGATTTAGGTCTTCCAGCTATTACATAACTAATACCAGTTGTAACATCCCCTTGTCGAATTGGTGTTGAACTATCAATAATTGTTCGATGGGAACCTACACCAAATGAATTATCCCCTCCCGATATCACATTATTTAATTTATTATTATTAATATTTTTATTATTTTTACTATTTATATTATTATTACCACCATTACGTACTATACAACCATTTTTCATACTTTGATAACTACGACGATATATACTTCTTGTTGATTCAAATGTTGACATACTTTGTAATGAAAACCGATCTGGATCACAATGATAATAAATTTTTTGATTACAATCATCATAATCTTGATCAAATGATCTTAATATTGTATATTCTTCATTTGATTGTACTGGTGAACTTCGTGAACTACTATTATTATTGTAATTATTATTATTGCTATTATTATTATTATTATTAATATTATTACTATTATTAAAATTATTATTATTATTATTGGCATTATCACTTAAACGATAATGATTATCATTATTTTTTGATAAATTTTGATTATCAATTATTGGTAAATAATCAATTATTTGTTTTCTACCAGTTGTTGGTGTTAAAAAT
This sequence comes from Argyra leucocephala, assembly GCA_963942445.1. Classification (NCBI taxonomy): domain Eukaryota; kingdom Metazoa; phylum Arthropoda; class Insecta; order Diptera; family Dolichopodidae; genus Argyra; species Argyra leucocephala. Next base: position 91,592,667 of record OZ012680.1, read on the forward strand.
GGATCATATTTAACACGTTCAGCAACTAAATCTGGTATTGTACCCATTGATTTAATTTTAGCCATTGGATATTGTTGTTTTTTATTTATCACAGTTGTAAATTTTAAATCACAATTATTATTTACATTATTATTTACATTATTAATATTATTATTAATATTTATATTAGAATTAGAATTATTCATTTTATTATTAATATTTATTATTGGATTTATTATTATATGACTATCATCATTACCAATAAATTTTGCATTACCAATTTTATTTTTTGTAAATCTACCACTGGATGTTTTTAATGGTAAATTCATTGGTTGTTTAAATAAAACATCCTGTTGTGAATATTCAAAATCAATATTATTATTATGTTGACCAGCAACAAAATTTTTAATAAATAGATCATCATCATCATTATTTGTTCTTATATTATTATTATTATTTTGTTGATTATTTATTAAATTATTCATTGATTTATTACGTGAAATTAAATTTTTTTGACTTAAACTCAATCTTGAAATTGGTGAATAATGTTGATTTGATTGTATTGAATGGGTTGGTGAACCACTTTTTCTTTTATTTATATCAAGTATTGATAAGCTTTCCATTGATTTAATTTTTGATATACGTGGTGTATGATAATTTTCATCATCTAAACCAGAATCATCATCACCAGAATATTCTAGTAAGCCAGGTAAATTATTTTTAATATTTGGTAATAATTGATTTGGTGTACTATATTTTGTTGGTGTTGGTATTGATAATAATGATGAAGGTGATGGTGGTGTATGTAAAAATCTTGTTGTCATCTCACTAGTAGGTGTACTAAAATCATCAATTGAAGATTCTTGAATTGTTGGTGATGACATCATTGATGAATTTGGTGTTAAATATATATTGCCTTCAGCATCGATGCCAGGTGATGTGACCGATGTGGTTTGAATTTTAATAAGTGTTGTACTTATACTATTATTTATATATTGTTGATTTGTAATTAAATGGGAATTATTTTGATATTTATTAGTTTTAATATTACTATTATATTTAATATTGTTACTATTATGATGTAGGGAGGGAATATTCAATTTCATTACAGCATTATGAACTCTACGATTTAATTTACTGAGAATTGAAAGTGTTTTTTGATATCTTTATATTTATGAATATTATATATATTTATATAAATATATGTTTGTTTTTTATATTATATTTATAATTATTTTTATATTTAATTTATATATAGACAATTAACATTAAAACCATTTTAATTAAAAAAATTTGTTTGTTTTTTTTTTTTTTTAAATTTGTTATTTATATTTTGGTTGAATTAAGAGAATATTTGTTATTGACGGTAGTTGTTATTAGTGATCAGATATTTGTAAACAAAATAAAATAATTAAGAGAAAAAAAATTATAATTATAAAAATAATAATTAAATTTAATTGAATATAGTAAATAAACCCAAAACATTTCTAAAATATATATATCTAAACTAAAAACATGTAATGTGTAATAACTAATAATAAATTGTTATTTTTTCTACAATTTAGTAAATACGAATAAATAAAATTGTGTTACATAATAATGAACATTATGTTTTCAATTAGATATTGTTAATAAATAAATGAAGTAAAAATCTTGTATTTTTAGTCCTACTAAATTTGAATGTTTTTTACTAAATTTAATAAAATAAAAAATTTTTAAAAGTTATTAAATATTAATTTTTTTTATTTTGTAACATATTAATTTAAAAATTTGTATTACTTTTATTTTAAAATTTATATATATAAACTAAAACCGTGTAGAATTCTGTAAGATGACAATCACTAAGTAACGGTCAAAAATTTTATTTTGATATTTTGTGAAGTGATTGATTGTCGCGATAATAATAATTTTTAAATTTAGGGTGACAACTAAATATGTAGATGTCATCAGCGCTGGTGACATTTACACTAAAATATTAAGAACAAATTTTTACTAATAAAAATAGCGAGAAAACTCTTTCACAAAAATTGGCGCAAATCAAAATAGAATAAAGTAATGTAGAATATTTAAAATGCACAAAAATTTTAAATTTTTTGTTTGCAAATCAAATAAAATTATTAGTGTTAGTGATTTCGACCTTAATTTAAATATTTACATGATTAATATATTTTTATTTCTATAATTGTTATTTCTAAAAAATATAAATTTAAATAACAATTTAATTCAAAAGTATTTCATATCACTTACGTATATGTAATATGTATTCCGTGATATTATTACAAATAATTAAATTTAATAAAATCTACAATTAAAGTACATAATACCAACTAATATCGAAAACAAAAAATAACGTAAGCGAAAATTAGATAATATAATAAAGAAGCTCCTGATATAATTGAACAAAAAAAAATATTTTTTTTTATATTTACATTTAAATATTAATGTAGAATACTTAAATTTGTATCAAAGGTTAAAACTAATCATTTTCATCTGAAATTAAATTTTCAGTAATTATCTACACAAGTCAAAAAAACAAATCTTATTTAAATATTTTAAATTGACAGCTATATAATGAGTCAATATATTTATAGTCTAAAGTCTGAATTGTATTATATACTTAATAAAATGCAATTAAGTATTAAATTTTTAGTTTTAAATAACATATATTATTATGTATTACCTTATAAGTAAAAAAAGAAACAAAAAACATTATGTAAATTTAAATTACTGTTTATATTACATATTATATCTCTTTATTACTTTCAAAATAACTCTTATTTCAATATAATGTGGGGGTTTTTTTTATTATGTATAATAGAACGAAAACTTAAAAAAATTATCGAACATTTTTAACGAAACTCAACGATGGATATTTTATTTATATTTTTTTCATCATCTTATAAATTGGCCTTTTTATTGACATTTGACAGTTTTTAAGTTCATATTTTTATATTAAAAAATTAATTATAGTATATCATGAATGAATAATTTTTCAAAAATAATTCTTAAATAGAAAAAAAGGAAAAAAAAAAACATTACAGTTTGGAGGGAAAAATTAGGAATCACTAATATTCAATATACTTTTTTTTTTTGTAATATAGCTATTTTGCCGGAAATTCAATAAATTGATAATTATGCATACTCATCGATGACTACACATAATTAATATATGCATGCTGATGAATGAATATTATTAATTAAAATAATTTTGCAAAAAATAATGTTTATTTCCTTGTAAATTTAAATGGTAGTTTGCTAAAACGTTAAAAACATGACGATGATCAAAATCAAAAACTCATTAATATTGTTGTAGTGTATCGTAAATTATAAAACTATTTGATCATCTTTTGCGAAAATCTTATACAATTAACTATTGATTTTTTTTGCTACTGGAACGTCAAATTTTCTTTTTATTTGTGTTTTCATTTAAAATAAATTGTTTTTTTTTAACTTGCCTTTGGAAAAATAAAATTTAACACGTAGAAGAGCTTTCCCTACTATATTTTTAAAGGCAGAGTTCTATAAAATTAATTTATGATAATTTATGTGAAGTAGTTAGTATCAAATTAGACTTAAATAATATCTGCTTTTGTTTTTTGCTGCTTAATACTTATATCCCTACATCTAAATTATAGTACACAAAGCACGATTTTGAAGGCACACTTTCGTGTGTTTTCGTGTGCCATTCGTTCTTTTCTTTCATTCAATCAGACAATAAATTTTTATTTTATGTCTGCATTTTGATGAAAGGACTTTAATCGGATGTTAACTCAGTTGGTTAAAGCGTCATGTTAATATAAGAAATTTGTGTGAATTCGGTTCTCTTTTGAGTCAAATATTTTTTTCGCATTTCATTTTATTTTTCGCACTTTTATTAGAAAAAAAAGTTAATTAGTAGGATAATATTAATATAGGTTTTAAATGAAAATTTCTAAAAGATAAGTATTTTCTTTTCAGATACACGATGTTTATAGGAATTTATTTAATCTAACTAATATTAGAGATACAACAAAAAGATAATGTAAAATAATGTGATACAGATTGTATAATTAGTATTAATAAAAAGGAAACATATCTAAATTTTTGACTAAAAAGTAAATAATAAAAAAAAATATTTTTTTTAAAAAAATCCTTTTTCGAAGGGTTACACAATTTTTGTAGCTTATTAAATAAGTTCAAGCTGTGTTAAAAATTGCTATGTGTGTAGTTCTAATATATTAATCTTCAAGCTGGAGCAAATGTGTTTTAATAACATGTTTCTACGAAAAAAGCAAATATATGAACTTGACATGACTAAAAGCAAAGAGCGTAAATTAAAATTATGTACTGATATTTTACAAAGTTATCAGGTGAATATGAATAGTCATGTGTTGAATTCTTTCTCTAATGTATAGTCATTTGAAAAATACATCATTTATATTTAATTTATAAATTGAAAAGGTACAGTTCAAATCTGAATCATCTAACAACCGTTTTTCATTATTATTTTTTTTAAATTATATATATTTAATAGGGGATTAAGCTAAATTATATATTTTTTAAATTTTTTTTAATTTTCAATTAGAAATTTCAATTTAAAATTTCACCCCAAGACATTTTTACATACAAAAATTTAAATTTTTTTAAAATAAATTATGTATACGGTTGTTTTCTAAGTAAAATCAAAACAAAAATTAAATATAGTATGTACCTAGACCTAGACCTACCAAGGATAAATTGAAATGATGGAATGCAATTCATAATGAAGCTGATTTTCATAATCTGTATAGGAAATCTAAGTTATATATGACTTCATTAGTTGAATTCCTTTTTCAATTTAAAATTACTTAAAAGTATTTTTAAGTACTTCGAAAATGAAATGATTGAATTTTTTTAAAACAATTATTTTGTGACAATTATTTTTTTAAAAGAACAAAAATATAGTATTTATTAAAATCTACATAAAAATTAATCTGTCGAAAAATTGAAAACTCAAATTACTCAAGTACTTCAATAAAAAAATCAAATATATTACATTAGCCAACTTGTATTTTAATAAAATATTAAGTTTATTCAATAAACTGTTCAAGAACGATCTAGAACGATCTAAAGTAAAAAAAATTTTTGTGTTCAGTATTTTAAAAGTGCTCTAATCGTTGTTGAGTAGATTGTTTAAAAGAGTTCTAAATTGATCTTTTTTGTTCTGAATTATTTTTAGAACAGTTTTTGACAACAACTATATCCTGAGCAAACATTTTTTAGGTGTATCTTTTTTAATTTGAGCACTTGATGGCCAAATCAAGAAAATGTACTCCAAACTGGTATACCAGGATTTTTATGAGTAGTTCTTATTTCATATGGAATTTTAATTTGACCAAACGACACATTTTGAAATTAATTATTAAAACATTTTTTACCACATAACATATCTGTTATATTTAATAACATAATTATATGAACAATAATTGAAGATTTTTTATTTTTTTGTGTTTTGCTATTAAATTTAAATACTATTCTATATATTATTGTCATTTACTTTGAACTTGTCAAATATTTAATTTTTAATTTGAGTTAAAAATAATTTTATTGTACCGCGTCAGAGAAAACTTCTTTTTTTTTTGGACCGGGCCGGGTATGTACCCGGGGGTTTCTTCTAGTATAAGTATTATAAATCAAGTAAAAACAAGTCAACTAACGTTTAGTAATTGTCACAGTTCGACAAATCGGAATTATGGCAAGATAACATTTGAAAATATAAAAAGAAACAGCAAATGAAAAACACCAACTTTTAAATTTAAATGATGATTTGCTCAAATCATCAATCAGTGTCAAAAATTTGTTAAAAAATTCCCTATATTCCCTATAATCTTTATATTACTTTTCTTTTATTTTGTATATATGAAGAATAATAATTACTTCATGTAAATTAAAACTAATATTCGCCAGCTCCTCGAAATTCGAGGAAGTTCGATAAAAATCGTTATGAGTTGTTTTAGTTGTTTTCCTGACACTTCGTATTATTACCAATTACAATAAAATAAACATCTTTTATTTAAAAATTATTTCAATTTATTAAATTCACACATATATGTATTTGATGAAATTTAATTATTTTTTCATATTTATAATATTCATTAATATTGTTGTTAATTACTTATATTCTTATTAAATCTTATGATTTATCAAATTTTCCGTAACAAACAATATGAACATATGTATATAAAAATAGTTTGGGACGTTTAAAAATAATCAAAAACTGTCTTGAATAAAATTTAATTAATCTAATTTTTAAATAAATATATATGCATTAAATTAAACTATTTTTTTTTAGTAATTAAATCTGAAATTTATTCTTTTATTTTCAATTTTTCAATAATATTTTTTTTTACATAGCCAATTCAAAGAAAATATAGAAGAAATTAACAAAGAAAAACTATTTTTTTTTAACTTAATTAAAAAGAGTTATTGTTAATTATTTCAAAAATGAAAATATTGGTTAAAATAATTTGGATTAAATTAATGTGTAAATTATTAATAGTTTGATTAAAATGATGAATTATTAGAAACAAAACAAAAATTGTGAAAAATTACAAAAAAAGTTAACAAAATTGAGAAAATCATTTTAAAAAAGAAAAACACAAGATAAACTAAAATCAATAAGATGTGGCAATTATATTAGAAATATGTATGTAAGATTGATACCGATCAGAATTTAAAAAAATATATATTACATATTATTCTTCCGAAACTTGCAGATAACAAAAGTAATCCTATTTTAGTAAATATTAGGAATGAATTATCATTGATTTGATGGTCTATTTAAAACGTGGTACTTCAAACTAAATACTAAATTTCCTATTTAATGAACGATTGTATAATAGATATATAATTGGAGTTTAAGAGTTTATTTTTAATTTAAATTATATTATGTTTAAATAAACATTGTAAATTAAATGTTATAAATAAATAGAATGAAATTATTGTATAATGGAATAGTATTATTCACATATATGTATACACTTTAGAATCAAATTACTTTTATTTTGAAGTTTACCAAATAAAGATACAACATATTTAATAGAATTTAAAAAAAAAAGTGTAGAGCAAAAATAATTATAATTAATACAGTAATAAGACTAGTTTTAATTGGATCTACATTTATTAAATATTATAGATGCTTGAAAAATTAACAATTTTGCTTTTGAGGGAATTTAGAAAATAAGGTTCAAATACAAAAAAAAAATATAATCAAATTAAATTATATATTAGAGTCTCATTATTATAACTCTAATAAAGCAGCACTTCTAAAAGCATTTCTAAAAACATTTCGAAACAAATCTACGAAGATATAAAGAAATTTAATGCGTTTGTTAGTCAATATAGATAAGAAAAACAGTATTTAATGCTAGTATTATATATTTTATAGAAAATTTTTTGGGCTTATATAATGTTTCAAGATTTTAAAATATTTATTTGAGTTTTAAGGTATATATTTTTTTAAACAAAAAACAAAAATAAATTTGACTTTAGTCTTATTTTGTTTATTGTGATTAACTCAATTTTGTTGAAATATCATATCCAAAAATGAAATAAAATAAAAATGTGTTCCTTTTAACTTGTTGTTATTTAAATTGGGTGACATTATTATATTGAGTATAAATATTAATATAAAATAGTTAATGTGCTTAACAACCACAACAAAAATATAAGTAGCCTATTATAGCCTAAGAATGCTTTGGTTTTAATTTTAGCGATAAAAAAAAAAAAAAAAAAACAATGTGGAAACCAAGAGGTCTATAATTTGGAAAAAACAATATATATATATATTATATGTATTTTCTTTTTTCTTTTTATGAATAAATTATATATTCTATAATAAAGAAAAAAAAAATTTTTTTTTTGTAGCACTTAATTTCTAACTATGTAATCAATAATCAATTACCTTGCATGACCTGAATCACCTTCTGAACTTTGTCTAGAATGTTGACTGTGCGAAAAACTGCTATAACCGGAACCCTTTGACATCTATAATATTTAATAGGAAATTGATTTTTTAATTATAATATTCAAATATTTATTAGCTATGCAACCATTTTTATTTTTAAGTATATTTCATAAATTTTTTTTTTTTAGTAATACTCACTTGACTAGTATTGCTTGAATTTCTTGAATGACCCAATTCAATAACAGTATTATTTTGTCCTTGTGTAATAATACCACCACCACCACCACCTATAATTCCACTATTTCCAATAATACCACTATTACCACCACCACCACTACCACCCGTACTACCAATACCAGCACATGGAAGAACTTGTTGTGCGTTAGTTAATGAAGATAATGAGGGTGGTGGATATGATTGTAATGAATCGGATGCAGCTGTTATTGGATCAGACGATTCTGATAAACCAGAATCAGTAATTATCGATTGTATCAGAAGATTTGGATCGACAATATCATTTGTAAAATAATCAGATTTCTTTTTTGGTAATGAACCAAAACCAGATGATGCTTGAGATTGTGTTGAGGTGGTTGTATTCGTAGTGTACGATAATAAATTAGTTGAATTGTCATCTCTTGTTACTGATGTAGGTCTATTATTTACGTTACCAATAACACCAATTGATTGTGGTGAACTGCATGGAATTGATTGTGCACCAGAACTTGGTATACCTATTAAAGATGGTATTGTACCACCTGGTGGTGAAATTGATGAATTTGATCCAGGAGTTACAATACCAACACCAGTTCCAGTAACACCACCACTACTATTAACACCACCACCGCCACCACCGCCACCACCGCCACCACCACCACTAGCTCCACTACCGCTACTTACAACTAAACCCAAGTCATCTTGGGAAGGAATTTGTTTACTTTTTAAACTTGGAGAAGGTCTAAAATAAAAAAAAATAAAAAGAAAAAATATATTTTTTTCAATTTATAATTAGATATTAAATAAAAATTTAACTTACGCTTTAAATAAAATATCACCACTTAACATGTGCAATTTAATTGAAATTCTTAACATAGAATTATCTAAACGATGACTTTGATCGTATCCTTCTAATAAAAAACGTCTTGATTGAAGACCAGATCCAGCAAATTCAGCTAGATTAACATCAATAAAACCTAATTTGTGATAACTTCGTCCACCTTTTAATTCTTTACGTATTGATATACGTAAAAAACATGGATCTAAAACTCCTGTAGATGCATTTGCTGACATTTTACATAAAAATTCAAAATTTTTATCCCATTTTACTGTATGATTTTTCACCTCCTCTCTATCATAATATGTATATTATATATCAATTATTTTTTAAAATTTTATAATTAAATTTAAATGATAATAATAAATAATAATAGTTTACCTGTTACTATATTCTTTAAAGGATCCACCATCCAATAAACGTATTTTTGCAAATAGCACTTCATTTACTAAAGCAACTTCAACTAATTCCTCTAACAGAACTTCAACATTAAATTTATATTTCTTTTTTTTCATCATAAAGGCCATTCCTGGGGCACTAGGCCCAAGTAAAGTCATTCAGAATAAAATTTTCCGTGATGAAAATTTTAATAATATAAATGGGTTGCTTAAAAACCAATTTAATTGAAATTCAATGAAAATAAAATATTTTTTTATATATTTTTTAGATTTTAGTTTGTGGGAAGAATTTGTGATTTATTATTATTATTATTTTTTATTTAGAAAAAAATTGGTAATCTGTAGTTTAATTTTTATTTGAGAATCATGTTTGGTTGATATCTGAAATTAAATAAAAAAGAAAAATTAATTAACGGTTTTTTTTATAATCAGATTTTGTTTTTAAACAATTTGTTTTGTTTTGCGAAGTCGCAAGCATTAATGAAGGAAATAAGTTGCTTGCGAAGTATCGATATTTGCACAATAAAAATAAATGATTAGTGAAAAGAAATTCGACTTTTAATCCATAAATTAAGAACATTAATCGAAAAATATTTGTATAGAATTCTACTGACAATTCTGAAAGAATTAATTTATTTAACCAAATATTTACATAATATACAAATTTTTTATCTTAAATAGAATAGATTTATTTTATTTAACTGATTACCAGGGGTGGCAGCACGTAACTTGTTACAAACGCTTTTTTTTGTAACAAAACACCAACGTCACAAAATATTTTTGGCAGCATGTACTTTGAAACGCTACTTTGGGATTGAAACAAAAAAAAAATTACGAAACAATTTTGCAAATTTTTTTTTTTTTAACCCACGCCAACTATTTATACCGAAAATTTTCATTTGAGACGCTCAGTAAAAATGGGCGTTTCAAATGTTACGTGCCTGCAAAAGTAGCGAAACAAAATTAAATGTGGCCAAACAAAATTAAAATTGGCGAAACAATTTTACGTGCTACCGTTATTCAAAAATAGCGTGACAACATGTTTGTAACAAGTTACGTGCTGCCACCCCAGATTATACTCTCAATTATTTTTTATTATTTATTTTATCTCAATGAGAAAGGGTACTGGACCAGGCCGAGGAACCCATAAAGAATTCTTTTACTTCATCGGAAATCGAACCTGGGACCTTTCAGTTGAAAGGCATGCCCTCTATCTACTGCGATACCCAGCATGTACTTGTTACCAAATGCTTGGGAATAATATGCAAAATATTTTGGCCCAGAATAATTAGAAACAATGAATTCTGGGAGAATAGAGAAGAGAAAATGAAGGTGGATAGACCAACATCTCAGAAGACCTACAAATAATATAGCAAGTATTAGATATCCGACGGGTAAAAGAGGAATAAGTATAGACAGCAGGATATATGTGACCCAGATTAGCTCATAAGTAAATGAAATTGAACACCTAGCACAGAACAAAGTCAGATGGAGAAGCTCTGTAGAAGCCCTGTGTTTCCAAAGTGAGTGAAACAGGAAAACAAAAATCGTTAAAAGTAGTCTGAATAACAAAAAGTCATTTCTGGTTTTCCATGTAGATTTAAATAGGTTCTGATGCACTATCTTTAATATTTCCTGACTTTTTCCATTTGGCTTGCACCACTAATATTGAAGCAAATTGATTCAGCATATGAAATATATCGCTTAAGACCTAGAAAAGCTAACATTTTTACTCTATTATTTTATTATTTATAGTTTTATTGTAAAATAGTTTGTGTTACGATAATAATATCGCTTCACTTTTGTGTATATTCATTTTCAGTAAACATATTTTACAATAGTCTAGGGTATGGTTAAATTGTTTTTGAGTATTAGTTTAAACCTCTTTTATATTATTTCCTGCCCTTATATCAGGAGATCGTTGGCAAATCCGATAACGAAATTATTGTGTTTGATATCATTTAGCATATTTAGAAGATCTATTGTGTACAAGAAAAATAATATTAGTGAGTTTACAGTTCCTTATTGTGAGCCACTCTTAATTTGTAATAAATTTTTCGAATTCGATTTTGTTTGCATATCGAATATTTATATAATTATATTGTTGGGAAACATTCGTTTTATTAATTTATATATTAAACCTTCTAGACATACGCTATTAAAAGTCTTTTCGAGGTCTATAAGACAAACACGAACGCATTATTTTTTCAGTAAATATCAGATGTAAGTTTATTAAGCATGATTTGTACATGAAACCGAATTGTTTTTCAGGTAGTTATTTTTTCATTGTTATCAAATTGTATTATCTTGTCATTGATTATTAACCTCATAAACTTTGCTGATATTTGGTAGCGATATATTTTATATTTATCCGTTTTTTTAAGCATAATCGCTCTTGCTTTTTCCAAGCTTTCAGAAAATAACGACACATAACAATGCACTGATATAGAAACCACCCTATACTTATATATTTGTTAAATTGCATACCCCACTTTTTTTTATTGTTTGTTTTTAAAACATATTATTGTGCTGTTTACAGTGGTACATTAATGTACCCTAGTGAATTCTACAAAACAAACTTAATTTTAAATTCTTTGAAAATTTGCCCTACTTTGTCCACAAAATTTTTTTTAAACTATTTTTAAATAAATGCGGAAGTAAGAGCAAGAATCATATAAAAACATTATGCAATTAATATCCAATTGGTTTTTCAATTTTCGATTTTAATGGAAACAAAATAAATAACATCAACATTTACAAAAATATAACAGTTTTTCGGAAAACATTCTCTTCAAAATATAAAATCAAAAAAAAAAACATGTTTTATTCCACCATCAAGAATTTGTTCCCATTTCCTCTTTTCCTCTGTAAACAAAATAACAAAAAAAAAACCTCAGTTTTTATGTCTTATACATAATACATTATACATACGTATGAAATATTCGTGTCAGCATAAATGAATTCATGTTTATATAAAGTGTCGGTGAATATCAAAATCGGAAGGATAAATCGACTAGAAAAATTTCAAAGAAGAAATCAAATAAAAATTTAATTGAAAAATATATAAATAAATTTAAGAATGCACAAATAGAATTTAAAATATTTCCACGAAATATTAGAAAATAAGATAAATTAAATTTAGTTAAAAATTTTAAAATAAAAATGTAAGCGAAAATCACCAATAAAAATGTTGATTTTAAACAATCACCTATAAAATGAGAGATTCCACATTTGGCATAATAACAAAATTATTTTATATAAAAATGTATTCTATACTCAGATAGTGGGTGGGTGAAAATAAAAAAATAATACAAAAATCCAAAAAAATATTATAAAATAATGCATATCAGCATATCTGTCTGGCATATTGTTACCGTCATTGAAGACAGGTACTGCTTAATTCATAATTTACCACAAATAAAAAAATTACCAAAATCATTTGTATTTCAACATAAAAATAAATATAAAAAGTGATTTTTAATTTTATTTCTTATAAAAAAAAAGGTAATACAACAGGAAGTCAAAAAGTTATATGAAATATGCCTAAAATAAGAAGATAAAAATCACATATATTTAGAAAAATAAAACAAAAATAAAACGTGACCAAAATATTTAGACAATTTTTATTCTTCTATTGATTCACCATTATTATAGACAAAAAAGCAAGGTTATAAAACAATTTAATGGCGAACTCAATCTTGCCAATTGAAATTATTCATTAAAGTAAAAAAAAACTAGAAAAAAATACATTTTTTTTAAACATTTGTCAAATTAATTGAAACCAAGACGCCGAAATGTTTATAGAAGGATCTGAATTCTAATATGATATGGGCTTTAATGGCGAACTCAATCTTGCCAATTGAAATTATTCATTAAAGTAAAAAAAAACTAGAAAAAAATACATTTTTTTTAAACATTTGTCAAATTAATTGAAACCAAGACGCCGCAATGTTTATAGAAGGATCTGAATTCTAATATGAATTCTAATATGATATGGCTATACAGTTCTGAAATTTTGCATAAATCAAAAAAAGAGGTTTTTAATGCGATACTTTTCAATGATATGAAAGAGTAGAACCCAACTCCTAGTACCTATCGGAAATATTTTCGAAACCATTTGTGTTACAGACCTTAAAATTTGTAACTAAATACTTTCTCAAAAATGAATTGGGTCCAAAATTCCAAAATCATAATCCCAAAATCAAAATTCCAAGCCCACATTCCAAAAAAAAAAAAAATCCCAAATTTAAAAATCCCAGTGTTAGCAAATCCCGAATTACAAAATAATAAGTTTTATGCATTTAAAAATTAAAAATTAAGTTAAAATTAACCGAGCTACAATATTGTCATTCCTATTGCTGTCTGTCTATTACTTCTACTGTTATCTAGAAAAAGCTTTTTGTTTTAGGTATCTTAGAAATATAAAGCAACATTAATTAAATGTTTGTACTCATTTTATTTTAAGTTTGAATCAAATTCTTATGGTTCTGAGAATCATTAAATGACAGAACGACTGTACGATACTCCCTAAAACCAAAAATGAACCCATAATTTGGAGATTTCGCATTTGAATCTGGATATTTGCTCTTTCTAGAAATAAAAAAATAAGTAAATAAATTTTAATATGAATATTAACATTTTTTCACTCAACAAATGATAGCGAATGAATAAAGTATTCATAAAACATTGTCAATATTGAACGTGTAGCTTTATTGTTTCGAATAAAACCATAAGACCCATTGGATTATTTATGTTCATAATTGCTCAGCTTTTTTTTTTATCAAAATCAAGTATATTCCATCTATTAAACCATGCGATATCTCCACTTGTATTCATTAGATTTTACTTAATTAAGCCAACAGACCATGTAGATTCTAGGCCTGATTCATCAACTCCTCCATTTGATCACGGGCGGTTTCTTTCCACTTGAAGATTCCAAATTATTTTTGTTCCATTAGATTTGATACTAATAATTGACCAGCGAATTCAATTTACTTTTATATTTCTCAATACATATAGGTACATATATGAGAGGGCATACGCATTCCCATTTATATTCTATATACATATATAGTTGAATCTTTTCTTTTTGGGAAAATTTAATAAAAATACCTACACTGTTTAATCTGAAATTAAATTTATAACACAAGTAATCATGGGTCGATATTCCATATGAAAAAAAAAATAAAACAAAATCAATAAAAAAAAATAAAAAACAAAATTAAAAAAATAGCAACACTAATGAATTCTAAACCAAAACGAGAACCGGATTTTATTTCTTTTTTTTGTTGATTTTGTTTCTATTATGTTTAATAACTAAAATTATATCAATAGCTTAAATGTTCAGTTCTGTTTAATTGTAAAATTTTAATGGTATGTATAATAAAATTGTGAAAAAAAACACACGCACACACTACACACATGCATGTATGTATGTGTTCTGCTTTTTAAAATCAAGTAAATCAAATGCTTTTTATGAACATTACGTCAAAAAAGATGAAATCTTTGAATTGATTCTTAAATTATGGGTGGATAGAATTATTTATGGAGGCTAAAAAAGTTTTTAATTTCTTTTTTGTTTACAAATATTTAACGGAACTGATAAATTTTGATTAATTAATTTAAACAAGGAATTGAAAAATTATACAAAATATAAGCTTTAAAAATATACAGAAGGAGCAATTTAAAAAAAAATTAAAAATAAAGAGTAGATAGGTACATATGTACTTAAAACAAAAAGAAACACAAACACGATAATAGATATATGTATATATATTTAATAGATTTATTTATGTTTAAGAAGAACTAGATTGGTACAACATTTAGGTCAGCTTTGCATACTAATAATAACCCTATTTGCAACTATATCCATTATTTTAAAGTAATACAGTGCGGAATTCTGTGGGAACGCGACCTTTTGAAATCCTCTATACTATTTCGATTGATTGTCACGTGATGATTGTTTCGTTTTTAAAAAACGAGTTTGAACTAAAATCATTATTTAAACGCGGTTGAATGTTTTTTATTACTTTTTTTTGTATTTTTTTTATTTCGAAGTATGCTTTGAATGTAGAGAAGGAAAAGACGAAAAAAAAAATTTGATTTAAATTAAATAATTTAATAAATTTAAAATTATAAAACCATAATAAAATGTAAGTAATAAAACCATGTTTTATTACATTTAACATGTTATTACTTCATTACAAAATTAAATTTTTATCAATAAAGAATATTATGTGAAAAAATAAATTGTCACAATGTTAAGTCAAATAAAAAGTACATATTCAAAATACGATTTTTTGTTTCTCTTATCACTATTCGAAAACGTAGAAAAAAATCAATTTCGACTTCACACGACAATTGAAAAAAAAACAAAAACAAATCAAATGGTAAATATAAAACTGTGGTTTTACAACGAAAGATGATAACTGCATTTTTGGCATTTCTTGTAAATTGCAATTGAATAAAATTTAGTATAGAATTTTGTATACTTTTTTAGTTATTTTTGCAAAATTTGCAATATTTTTAATGAAACTCTTGTAAAAATCTTTAAAAAGATATATGATCTTTGAAATCATTTCAATAATTTTTTAATTTTGGTAAAATTTTTACCTTTTTTTTTAACTTTTAAACAACTTATTCATTTTGTTACATAAAAGTAATTACTGAAGAACATGATAACTTCAGTTATTCAGTTTACACAAAAAAATAAAATGTATAATACGCAGTAAAATTTTTCAAGATACATGGAAATATTTTAACATATCATTTTTTTTGTTTTGTACTTTTCGGTAAGTGTTTCCTCCATAACTGCATAAGTGAAGTTATATGCTTATGTTACGAAATATTTTCAACAGCAGTTGTTAGTTATTCAGTTTTGAATTCATAAATTACTTAATATTATTAAATTTTTTTTTATTTGAAAGAGCTCAAAATTTTATATAAAATGGCATTCATAACTAAAATTCGACGAAATTGCAGTTACCATCTTTCGTTGTAAAACCACAGAAAATAACAATACAGATATGTATGCTATGTACATTTATAAAATTAAATATTTTTTTGTTGAATAAAATAAAAAAGGATGTTGAAGAAAAAATCAAAATAAAAATGTTTTTATTTGCACTAAAAAAGAAGGTGCATTGATAAAGCAGTTCCTAACTTCTGAACTACTAATTAGCGTATAGCCTTATGAGGACTATTTTCTAAAAGAA
Source organism: Argyra leucocephala (assembly GCA_963942445.1). Lineage (NCBI taxonomy): Eukaryota > Metazoa > Arthropoda > Insecta > Diptera > Dolichopodidae > Argyra > Argyra leucocephala. The sequence continues at coordinate 91,609,233 of OZ012680.1, forward strand.
ATTGCATTTTCTTTAATTATGTAGAAAAAATATTATTTTAGGACTTTCGTTATTGAATTATAAATTTAAAAAGAAAAAAAAAGTAATAGTATGAAAAATTTCATTTAATTTCTTAAAAAATGTATTGGTTTTTATTGCTTTATGTTTAAATCAGAATAAATATCTAAATAATACATAAGTACATACATAGAATCGAAAATTTAAAATATATACATATGTATATTAAAAAAAAAAAACACTAAACAAAAAAAATATTTAGCATATATTTCATACATTATAATCATCGGAACGCGTCTGAAATAAAATTTATAATACTTCATATTAAAATTAGCGTTACCAGGGTAAAAATGGGGCAAACTATATGTCAAAGAACATATAATAAAAATAAGTCTTATCCCATGCTAATTTTTAAAATATTATTTTGATTTAACGGGTCGCCTCTCCTCGCCACATACAACCCGCTCTCTCATTTTATATTCAAAACAATTTGTTCTTTGAAACAATAAAGGTGACATCGGAAATGTATCTAAAAAATTTCAACCGACAAAATGTACATACAAATACAATATGTCAAATTTTCTGAACTGACAACATTGTGTTGGTGACACAATGTACTTTGCTTACAATTCCGATCACTCTAAGCACATTATCTCCGAAATAAACGTCAAATCAAATATTATACTCTTGTGGATAAATTTTTAAAATATTTCAATTGAATATATTTGTGAAAGATTATATATGAAGATTTAATATGGACAATTTCGTAAAAAAAAATCTTTTTTTTTTTTTTGTTGTTTTGAAGAAAAATCTTCTTTGTGAGTCCATTTCCTATAAAAATTAAAGTAATTTAAAATAAAAAAAAAACATTTTTAAATTTATTTTTGAAACACGAAGTAAAATGTATACTTATTTTTCTTTAATTTTTAAACTTATTGCCTTATGAATAAAAAAAACTCAACATAACAGTACCAAACTATACTGTGTATCAACAAATTTTCGGATAAACAACCCGTGTCGTGAAAATGAGTCGCAGATACACTGTGAAATTAATTACCGATCATCAAACAGTAAACAGTTATTTTTTGACATTTCAGATCATATGGCAATATGTTGGCGACGTTGTAGATACATTTACAATGTCACGGTAATTTGGCTCTTCAAATCTTATACATGCGAATTTGGTTCTTCAAAATTATCTACATGCGAATATGTATACATAGATACATACCTAAATAATAATAAAATATCAGGAATTCAGAATATCAATGTAGGTATTAGGTACCATTGTGTTCCGGGTGTTCCAGAGCATGCGTATCAGCTTTTTAAAAAAATTAAAAAAAATATTTCTAATTAATTAGAGGGTGCTCTAACGATTGGTGATATTTTCAACTTCCGGGAAGCATCGGACAGGAAGTTCTGAATTTGCATAAAAAAGTATCTCTTCCCATTTAAAAATCTCGATTTAGGCCAATTTCGGCGAATTTAAATGGGAAGAGCTTAAAATACACTTTTCCGATGCTTCCCGGAATCGATAGAACACCCTCGATTTAAAAAAAAAGTATATAATAACGGCTACTTCCCCTCTTAAAAAGCTGATAGGCATGCTCTGGAACACCCGTTATATTGAAATATTAATAAGTATGTTTAATATATAATAACAGAATTAAGATTAAAATTATATGTATTATATTTTTGTTTTGGAAAACAGTTTTTGTTTTTACCATTAAGCATATAAATAAAATATATAAATAATTAAATAAGTATTTAATATTTTTTAAATAAAAGTCTTTGTTTCTTTCCACAATATTTTAGGATATATTTTGGGATATATTAATATTTGGGAAGCAACAACATCCTTCATCAGTGACTAATTAAAACTATAGACTTTTATTCAAAAATATTGAATACATCACTGAAAATAAAATCCGAGTATCAAAAAAGATTTAAGTATTGTAATTAGTTCTGTTTGCTATCCATACTAATTCCACATTAAAAGACAATGAAGACACAACTCTACAAAAAAGTTTTCTTCTATTCTTAGTCAAAGAAAACAGAAACAAACAACTACTTAAAGAGATTCAAACTACATACTTAATGAATTTTTTTTAAATTAATTATTTATATATTTAAAATTTTAATAATTTTAATTGTTAAATTAATATCTGCATGTCAACATCTATCTTTATTATATTTAATATGTATTTTCGTTAATTTAAATTTAATTTTTAATTTATGTGCATCTTAAAATTATTTATTGTTGTTAAACAAAGTGTAATCATTTGATTTCATCAAATGGATAAATTTTATATGAAAACAATTATTTGGTTAAAAGCTTTGAATGTATTCTCAGTATTAATATCATAACTATAATGAAACAAATTAAAGTAATCTATATTTAAAACTCAATTTTGAATATATTCAATTTATGTTATTATAACACAACGATTTCTATTTAATACTGTGTTGATGCTGTACCTACCACGCTGTTTTTAGCCCAACGTTTAATAATTGTATTATTCTATTTATGTGGGATCTTGAAGCTCCTAAAGATGGAATCAACTATGATGATTACTCCATCAATATTAATTCAACTAAACTATGACAACTATTGACAACTAAAGATGGAAATGAAGGGTATAAAATACAAAAACTGGCAAACTGGACATGAAAATAACACAGGTGTAGAACCAGAAATTAATAAAGAAAAAAAATAAAAATAACCTTTTTCGAACATATTTCGGTGATCAGAAATGTTTGAAATATTTCAGAGCAATAATGCTAGCATATGTTTGTTGTTATCATATGGTATAATTAAGTGTTATTGATCTTAGTAAGTAAAACAGTATATTAGAAAAATATAAAAATATTCAAAAACTGAATGCACATAAGTCGAAAACAGCCGATGGTACTAAATAGAAAGACCCATAGTAATCATGGTAAAGGAAGACCAAGAAACAGATGGGCAGACATCGTTAAAATAATCCTCAAACCCTTTATTTTGCAAATTTAAAATTTACTATAGTTGGTGAGTATGAACTTGTAGTTGACTTTCAACTTTAGTCGACATAAATCAATCGTTGATGTTCCAAGTAGTAATTTGTATTGACTTTTTGAAATTTTTTTTTGACTTTCAAAATCAATCATATTTTTTTAGTTGTCTTTTGATTTTGTGTATTACACAGTGGTTGATGTGAAAAAAAAAGTGGATAATTCAAAAATGAGGTTAGATATGTGTATTATTGAAAATTAAAATACATGTATTTGTTGAATGCTGTATTAACACTGATCTATATTTTATTAATAATTATTAACTACAGTTCTACACTACACTACAACCACATGTGTTACTATTACATTATCTAATTAATGCTATTTTTTAATGATATAATTGGTAGATTAGAATATCTATAAATTTCAGAAAAAACAATTATAGTAACAAAAATTAACTAGAAAAATTGGAATATTTAATGGAATCCAATCCAATAATAGGTAAAAATATATAATGATGAAAAATGGAAGTTATTTTCCGAAAGTTTGAATTTATTATTCCCTTTCGTAATAGCTAACGACAAATGGGCAGAGCTCGTGTCTGACATAAAACTTAAAAATTTAATTTTTATGTTAACTTTTATGTATGAATTGATTTGAAATTCAAAGTAAAAAAAAAAATAATAAGAAAGAAATTCGTTTCTCTTGAATAGTGAGCTGAGTACCTAATTTCTTCCCGTTGAACTTCCTGTGAAACTTCTTCCCACTTATCTGAACACAAAAAACTCATTATACAATAAAAAATTACTAAGATTATTTACAGTATGTATTAAGAAAAATTATACCAAAAATAAATAAAAATTAGTCAACACTAAAAATTAGAAAAATTAATTAAAATGTTTTAAAAAATATATATTTTTATGCACTAAATAAACGTTTTTAATAATAAAAAAAAATCCAACCAAAAATATTTCCCAGAATAACTCCAATTTAATATTTTACGTACCTTTTAGCATTCTATTTGAAAGGTCAAAAATTCAAAACGAAAAGAAATTGAATCAACTTTTTTAGTTGACTTGAAATAAGTGAAGTCAACTAAGTCTTAAAACCAGTCACTAGCTTTTCGAACATTTTTGGAAATTAATATTCAATTTTGTAATAATTATAAACAATAATGAAAAAATGCATTTCAGCTCTTAAGACATTTTAATCTATGAATAAAAACAAAAATTGTTCATTGATAATATGAAACTTGTTGCAAACATTGATATTATATTTTTTTTTTATTTTTGTATACCATGGTGTGCTATTGAGAAAATTACATGACCTGAATTTCAACAACAATCAAATTCCCTTTTTTGAGTCCTATTTATCCCATCGTTCGCAAAAATTTAAATTTAGAAAATTATTTAAAATTGGAAAAGTACTGAGCACTGAGAAAATTATTAAGAAAGGCGTTCCCCAGGGTTCAATTTTGATATCATAATGAGATATCATTTCAATTTAAAAGTGCATATTCAACTGTGTGCAGATGATGCAGTTTTAAAATACACCTATCCCTCGTTTTACACGGAAGATAGGTTCCTGGCAAAACCGTGTTAAGCGAAAAAATTAAATTTATATGAAAAAACCGTGTTAAACGAAAATAATCACAAATTTACCTATTTTTAATCATTTATTGAGAAAAAAATAATATCAGTAAAAGAGTTCAACATACCAGTCTGATAATATAAAACAAAAACATAATAATTCAATTAATTTTCAAACAAAATAAATGTAAAACAAAATAAATTTTTAAAAAATTCACCAAAAATATACATATCAATAAAAACTAACTTAATTTAAATTGCTGTCACTATCACTTTCAACAATTACATAGTCTTCTTTTAGTAGGTTCTATAATATCACTGTCATCACTGGATAATATTTCGTGACACTCCGTGGTTGATATAGGATTGATTTCAATTCGGGGAGACTTAGAAATAAAATCTGTAATTAACAATTGTGATTTGTTTCTAGTCAAATCTTTATAAACTTCTTCATATTGATTCAAAGATTCGTTAATAGCTCGCTGAAATCGGAGAGCTCGTTCAATATTCGGATCACGTTGTTGAAAGTAGTTTCCTAATTTTCTTCCTATTGCTGGTCCCTCGCGAACAAATTTCGCTGTGAATTGATCTGGCTCATCCTCAACATCAACATCAGTTTCAACATCATTCTCACTTACTTTATTGGCAAATTCAATTAAGTCATCCTCATTTAACTCTTGGTCTTCCATTACCTCAATGATGTCTCTCTGTGCTAAATCGTCAAAACCTTCTCCACCTATCGTATGAGCCAACTCAATTATGTCTGAATATTCTTGACCCAAAGATACTGTTAAATTTATATTTTCATAAACAAGATCAGGCCACACTGTTTTCCAACACGCATGGAGTGTTGATTTTTTAATTTTACGGTAAGAAATTCCTATATGCTTAACAGAATCCAAAATCGTAAACTTTTTCCAGGCATCGATAATTGAAAGAGAGCCATCATTTTCCAATTTATCTAAAATATACATAAAAGTGCTTTTAATGTACAATGCCTTGAATGTGGCAATTATCCCTTGGTCCAAAGGTTGTAACAAAGAAGTTGTGTTTTTTGGTAAAAAAACAACTTCTACATTTTCATGCTGCAAGTCTTGAGGGTGACCTGGAGCATTGTCCAATAAAAGAAGAGCCTTGAAAGGCAGCTCTTTTTTGACTAAATATTTTTTTACATCTGGCACAAAAGAGTTGTGGAACCAATCATTAAATAAAGTGGCGGTAACCCAAGCTTTTTTGTTTGCATTCCAATAAACAGGAAGATTGTTTATGTTTATTCCTTTGAACGAACGTGGATGCTTTGCTTTATTAATCACCATTGGCTTCATAATACAATCACCTGATGCATTGCTGCAAAATAGAATTGTTATACGATCTTTTGCTGCTTTGTGGCCACTGGCTGATTTATTTTGTTTTGCTAAAAATGTTCTCTCAGGCATTTTTTTCCAAAATAATCCACACTCATCCGCATTAAAAATCTGATCAGGAGAGTACGATTTACTGGCAATTTTTTCAGAAAACATTTGAGGAAATTGTTGTGCTGCATCTATATCAGCTGATGCTTGCTCCCCTTTTAGTTTCAAACTATGCAATGAATGTCTCTTTTTAAATTTTTCGAACCAACCGTGACTTGCAGTAAAAGGTTTCTTATTTGAACTGGAACTGGATGATAACTGATTCTCAAGTTTTTCGTAAATTTTTAATGCTTTGGCTGTTATGGCATTAGTATCAATAGGTATTCGTTTTTGATTTTGGTCCTCAAGCCATATTACTAATGCCTTTTCCATCATTTCCATAGCACTATTTCTTACATGAGATATTGTATTCATGCTCGTACACATTCCAGCTGCAACGCTTTTTCTGATCGAGTCTTCATTTTTCCGGATCGTTCTTATTGTAGCTTCATTCATTGAAAAAAATCTTGCAATATCTATTACTCTTTCGTTATTACGCAATCGGTCCAAAATTTTAATTTTTGTTTCTAAGGAAATAAATTTTCTTTTCATATTCTTTTTTTGAATTTTTTCCTTTGCCATGGGTAAAACTAAAATTCGAAAAATCAATCATAAGAAGTTATGAGATGCATATAAGTTTTATATCTACCTTCTAATTGTTCTGTTCTTAATTTTAACGCCAAATTACTTCACTTAGATACAAACTAATCCATCCAACAATAAAAAACAACTGATTCACTCAGAGAATTTACGTGCCACACAACACGAAAAGGTGATTTCCCTTTTTTGTATTTGAAACAATATTTTTTTTTGTTAATTATGGCGGCTTGCAAGTTGACCGAATATTGACGTTTCTCTAATTTTTTATTAAGGTTAGCATCTGATAAGAATGATCAATTAATCAATCGATTTACAATTAAATAATTTACATAATTGATTATGGATAATTAATAGAATTTTGACACTTTGTATACCCTCTTTTATTACAAGTTCAAAAAACTTAAGTTTTTTTGTATTATCTCGCTTTTTTTCTTGACAGAAAATTGTAAACTTGTAAACACATCAAACACTTGTAAACACATCATAAGTGGTATCAGAAAATTGTTAACAATAAATAGAATAGAACAAAATAATTAAATATAATATAATAAAATAATATGTACATAAGTATACATAATATCGAAATTTGTTTTTCTTGCAGTTTTTTTTTTGGAATTTTGATTTTAAAAACCGTGTAAGATCGAAAACGTGTTAAACGATTGCCGTGTAAAACGAGGGATAGGTGTACTCTAAAAAAACTGAGGAAGACATGAGAATTGCTTGACAATAAATTAAAATGTGTAGATCATATTGATTATTTAATAAAAAAAAAATACTCCATACGTGTTCATTCTTTGGATACTTCGAAATTATTTACCAAGGAAAGTATGAAATATTATATTTAATTCATACATTGTATCAAATATTACCTACTTCAATCTAATTTGGAATAGGGCTAACCGGACGTGATAAATAAATTGAATATAATACACAAAAAGCTATAAAATTTATTAATTTATACCCACCCAATCATGCTACTGCGGCACTATATTCACAACAATACCCAAGTTTAGAAAACATTTTTAGAAAAGACAGACAGCCTTCAAAATAACGAATAACCTAATAAAACATAATTTTAATTTAAATAGAATGTTAGATATCCACAATTATAACACACGTAATAAAACAAATTTATATTTAAGGAGTTAAAACAAATAATAAGAAAAATAATTGCCTATATACATATATGTCTAAAAATGTTCAATGAGTTCCCGCTTAATCTTAAGGAATTATCAATTATATCTCAGTTTAAGAAAGAGATGCATCAGTATATCTTAACGAATTAATGTATATTACAAGCAAAATTAAATAACAAAAAGGGACAACAATAACAATCAAAAATAAAATGAGAAAAGGGAATAAAATTAATGTTAAAAAATAACATTGCAAGCTAAAGAAAGGAAAGTAAAAAACGATGTACTTAACTTGTAATTTTTTTTTTACTTTTATTTTATTTTTTTGTATATTAATGTTAATTTTAATTTTAGTTAATACTTATTAATGCTAAATAGTATATATTAGTAAATTATAATATCATACAGCTTTATACTAAAAAAATTATCGTAAAAAAATTATTTATAACTTATATGCTTATTACAGCTAAATGAGTATTGAATGTTAAAATTTATTTTTATTATGTTATTTGAATTTGATAAAGAAAAAAAAATGTTTGAACTTCTTAATACTTATTTCAATATTAATAGAATCCAGTGTATTTTTCTATATTTTCTCAATACGAATAGGATCCACAATCATTTGACATTATTTATATTTATAAATTAATTAACTAGAAAGTAATATAAAAAGTAATTTTCAATTCACTTCAAAAATCAAGATATTGTACATTTCAGTCGAAATAGCTAAAGAAACTGAACAGACCATATGTAAATAAAATGGCCGAAGGTTGACGGTAATGAATGGCTAAAATATAAATATAAAACGTCTACAAGGAAGATCTCCGAAAAGATGACATGAATGCTGGATGTCGTCATCACAAAATTGACGATAAGATATATTGAAAAAACTGGCATTGAATGCCTAATTGAAGAAGAAGATTTCAAAAAAGCAGAATTAGTTTCAACTCTTCAACAATACGAAAAGAATTCACTGTTCTATTTCAATAGAAGAATTCATATTCAGTTTATTTTGAAAAACTATAATTATTTGAAAAGTTAAAACAATTAACACTTTCTAATGTATTTACTAGTAATCTAAAAAGTCAGAGAACGTATTGTCAATAGTTACACAATATGTTACAACGAAGACAAATTAATCGGTTAGTGTCTAATCACGACTGAGTGATACAATAGAATATGATAATTCGTGAGATTTAAAAAACCAGATCTTAAGAGACGAGATTTCGTTACGCTCCCAATAAGATATTTAGTCAAGAGAGATGCGTGGATTTTTCAAAGTGAAAAGCAATAATAAATTTAATTATACACTTAGGTAAAATATATTATTTATATACCTACTACATAAGATAAATTAGTAAAATTATGATTATATTTGATCGTTACTGTATTTATAATGTTCCAAATTAAATTTTTTATAATTAAATACTACTAACAATTATTTATCTCAGTTTAATAAAAATAAATCTCGATATGTAATATGAATATCGCATGCTAGTTATTACTTATGATCATCTATCATCTATTTTTAATTGTTCATAATAAAAGCTTGAATGCATTCACTGATATATTTACTGATATCTTACAATATGTGAATTCTACAGTTATTTTAAAATCAATATTAATTGCATTTTTTTTTATTTATTTTAATTATATTTTTTTTTTTATTAATTTAAAATTAATTTCATTTTCTTAATTTTCTTCTTTCTTTTTTTTTAAGAGAGAAAATGCAACTTAACGCATTTTTTTATGTGTTGTGTTTGTTTTCATTCATTATCATTACCGATTGCATGTCTTTTGAGAGTTTAAAATTTCACTTTTTATTTACTGATGATGAGATACAGTTTTTTTTTTTTAGTAAATATTTCTAATATTAGAATTATTGAATGATTTCAATGTTTTGAGTAATTATGTCTAGAAAACATGATAGATAAAGAGCAGTGAGCGTAATATATTCAAATACAATATGTTGTGTATTAATTAGGATTACCAACTGAACATTTGGAGGAGCCCGATATTTCTTAAATAAGAAAAAATTCAAAAAAAAAATCTTTAATAAATTTAAAATTTAATCTTTTAAAATATAAAATGTTTTCAAGATATTTCAGCAATTTTATTTATTAAAAAAAACATATTTTTTTAATAACAATTAAAACAATCAAATATTAGAAATTTTTGACAAAAAAAACAAGAGCTTAAAAGTCGATGATGTAATACTCTCTTCTTATTTTCTTTCGTCGAACTCTCATCTCCATTTCATTTAAAACGGATGCAATTTTAATGGTTTCCAAAGCCAAAATGATCTCCAATTAATTTGTATTAGCCAATATGTGGCTTATTAAATAGTATTTTTAAACAATAATTTTTAAACGATTCCACACTATTTTGTGATCATGCGAAACTTTTATTAAATAATTCTGCGCAGAACCAGAACGATGGTCAATACACAGGAATCAGTACAATGGTGGTTTGGTTTTACTTGTTTTAAACTATATTCTCCAATCTTTGAAACTAGTTCGACCGAATTATTTGTATAACTACTTGTATAGTAAGCTTAAATCTCATGAAAAGAAATGAAAGACAGTTTTTTTAGCATTCTCATTTTTAAACTAATAAATTCTTTTTTTTGCCGTATTGTGTCATAAATTTTGCCAGTTATATCTTTTATAAATAATTTGACCGAAATTAAACTGATACTCTTTGTTTTTTGCTTTGGGAAACGTTTTTTACAGATGCTTTAAAATCAGATAATAACAAAACGTAGCCTTTCGGAAGAAATTTTTGTTTTACGTAGCCTTGGTTAGATATAAAAATATCTAGTTTTTGTAAAAAATTGTTTTCTAGCGTTATTTTACTTTTGTACAATTGTCGAAAATGAACGAGTATCTTCATTCTAATTTTACTGATATGCTTATCATACAGATACGCGTATTTCGTCTATACTACTTGCAGACTTCTTCAGTGTTTTGTACTCGACTGAGGAAAGAAATCTAAAATCGTCTTATTTATTCTATTTGCACAAGAAATTTGACGTTTTTCGCAGCTGAGTTGTTATTTATTAGCCGTTATCAAATACCACAGGTAGAGGGTTGAGTAATAATATTATTTCTTATTTCATTGTTGGTATTTGAAATAACATTTCCGACGTTAGAGTGACAGGTAATGGTGGTTTTATTTGTTCTATTATATGTAATTAAAAATTTAAATAAAGGAGAATATCTGTTGCCTTGGTCTTTATTTAGGAGTGAGTTATTTTTAGTTTCACAAATTTTGATGCTTCCAGCTGAATCTAATTTCCTAGAATTTTTAATGTAATTTACAATTAGTATGTCTTCTTTCGAAATACTGTCTATTCTCCTGGATGATGTGATTCTCCTGGACGATGGGCCTGAATTCTGTTGAATTCTTCTTTTTAGCTAGTTTTGCTTCTTTCAGGTGTTCATTCAGTCGTGTTTGCATGTTTCTCCTAGTTTTCCCAATATAAACTTTGTTGCAATGACTGCAAGTTATCTTATATATATCTGATTTTTCCATTTGTTTAATTGGGTCTTTAGTTGAACCCTTCTTGTTTTGGTTAACAGTAAATCTAAGAACAGTAGTTGACCTTCTTTTTCTACCTCCACAGTAAACTGTATATTTCTGTGAAATATATCTTTTTATACAAAAGATGGCAACCCTTTTTATTTAATATCATGTTACGTGATATGTTAAATATCATATCAATGAGTCAATAATAATGTTAACACATAGTGTTGGTCGGTCACATATTTATATTGAACTGTATATTGAAGTGTATAATGTATGCATGCTTATGAATGGATTCATTTGTTGTAATTGTATTGAATAAAAATCTGATATGAAAAAGAATTGTGAGTAAGTGCATTGACCATTTCAAATAGATTTTGTTTCAACATTGATTTAAAAAAAAAATTATGATTAGTAAAATAAATCAAAGGAATAAAAACAACAGCAAAAAAAAAAATTAAATTAAAGGAAGCAAATGAGTTACTGAAAGAGTCTTAATTATAGTTTATGAGATAAACTAATGATATTTTGATGATTTCTGGTCTTAATCTTAATTTAATTTTTTTTTTGAAGAAGAAGCGAAATTTCAGAAATTTTTATAATTTCAGTAAAGCTTATGATATTTGATTGTCAAAAATAATAAAGTATAAATCGATTTAATTTTACAAGGCTTAATTTTGCTTTAAAACTATCTAAAACTTACTTGTATTATTTTCATTATTAAAACCATTAATTCCAATAATATTGTTATATGTGTATAAAATTTCAAATATACTAAATTAAAAAATAAGAATATTCATTCTAATTAGTTTTTTCTAGTGATAAAATTATATCAAATTAAATTTTTTTTAGAGAAAGAAAGAATATTTTAAGATGCTATAATTAAAAATGAAAAAAGGAAACATAATACAAGAAATAAAAAATTTAATAAACAAAACATTTTAATTAAATCAGAGGTTATTAAATAAATATTTTTATCAATTCATCCAATTTTATAATGAATGTTTAGATAAAGCCCAATTAATGATATTAATTTAATGAAATAATATTATAAGATGTAAGATCAATTGCTATGAGTATAAAAAATTACAGTATAATTAAATTTTAAATAGACTAAGTTTAAGAAAAATCATTAATTCCAGAATCAAAAATAGATAACATTAGTTTGTATTATCATTACATGTATTATGTATTTGCATTTATTTTAGTTTTATATTATTAGAAGTACAGTACCAATAAAAATTTAACACGAACTATCCAATTTACAGATCTTCGAAATCTTTATATAACTAAGAATAGAAATATAAATATATGGTAGCAGTTAAAAACCTACTATAATTTTTTATTCGACTGCTATAATAATTAATTTGATTTTTTAACAAAATTTTAAGGTGTTTAAATTTTTCTTGAAGAAAATTTCTGGTGGTATTTCTATATGACATTATTTTTTCAGAATAAATTTCAACACGAATTTATACCATCTAATTAGTATATGTAAAATATTTATGAGAATTATGATTAATTATAGAAATTTCGATGAATAACTACAAAATAAATTTAAACAATTGTTTGCTTTTTTTTTAGCTTGCGACTACGATTTGAGTGACCTCTTTGTTGTTTTTTTTTTTACGTTCTTGACAACTTAGGTAGAATCACCTTTTCGTGCTTAATTAAGTACGATACTGCAATTTTACACTACAATATCTACAATATTTAGAGTATTCATTTAACAAATTACTGGCTCTACTCATTAAATGTGGAAAACTACTGTTTATTGTCAGGAACTAAGCCTTCTCAAATAGAATAGTTTAATTTTATTTAATTTGTTACCAGATTATACTCTCAATTATTTTTTGTCATTTATTATATCCCAATGACAAAGGGTACTAGACCAGGTCGAAAAACCAGTAAAGCATTTTTTTTTTTGCTTCATCGGGAATCGAACCTGGAACCTTTCGGTTGAAAGGCAGGCATTCTACCTACTGCGCCACCCAACGTGTGCGTGTGCGTTTTGTTGGTTGTTTTAGGAGATTACTCTCTCAATGAACTCAGTACCAACAGAGGCGTCCTTTGTGATTGCGAAGGTATAATATCTATATTGTTAGGGATAGGTCCTCACTTAAATTCCGGAGTCTTACGTAGGTATAAAACATTTTTATTAGTAAAAAAAATCTTACTGATTAAAAATTCACGATTTCAATTTGTTTCAGTTGACATTCACAAAATTACAATGAATCAGAAGTTCTGACTGAATTTTTAACTTTTTATAATTTCGTTTTTCTGTAAAATTATCCTGAACATGTTCATCAATCAATTTGAAAAATTTTCATTTTCATTTATAAATTCAATAAGGTGATGGGTATATTTAAAAAACTTTAACTTTACAAAATGTAAAATATTTTTTTTCAAATAAGATTGACAACGATAAATTGTATGTGCTGTGGTATAAGGGTGTAAAAGCTATTACGTGACATCAAAATATCAGATGAAAAAAATCAATAGATTAACAGGATAGAAAAATAAGCTGACCTGTGTTGTCCTTTGACAATTTCAATAAAATAATATTAAATTTTAAAGTAGAGATTTCATTAAAAAATAAATAATACGTGCGGAATATTATTTGAAAAAAAAAAAAAAATTCACTTAAATTTTCCATTGATTTAAAAATTTAATGTGGTCATTTTTAAATAAAACATAATAGTGTTTGTTTGTTGTCAACTATAAAATTTAAATTTAGGTATTTAACAATTTGGAAATAGCTAATAGCTCTATCATCTTAACGGTGTTTTTGGAAGATGTCACTTCAAATGAAAATTTGTTGAGGCAAATGACGAAATAAAATAAAAATAACAACAAATAAGCCAAGACAACAAAACAAGCCAACAAATAACTGCTATCAAAACGTGTTGATGATTGTTAATTTTTTTTCAATAATAGTCGAATATCAGAGGATAAACGTAAACAATACTCATTTATTACTAATCTATCTTTTATTATTATAATTATTTACTAATTGATCTTTGTTTGCAAAATATTGTCAGTATATGGAATTTAATAAAAAGAAATTGATCATGAAATGTAAAAAAGATTTTGAAAAATTGAATGTTACCAATTTTTCCCTGAGCTCTAAGATTCGTAGATAAACCAAAATAAATGAATAATAAATATTGTCCTGTAACCTCGTCCGGGGGGCCCAATTTGATGTTCTAATGAAATGGTCATGTGTTTTATGCTCGTTCTAGCCTCTTCCCCTCATTTTCTTACTCTTAGTTATACGTGGTGATCCTTGTTAACACTTGCAATTCTTACGAATGATCAGGTTCCGATCCCAGTGTAGTAGAATAAGTACGGAATAAAATAGAGGGGAAGCATGGAGTGTATTGCACTACGTCAGAGGTAGCAATCAAAAGTTGAAGATCCATGTCCGGAACTGAGCCACTTTCCGTAACCATGTACGCAGCGTCTGCATCTCCTTGTTGGAGTAGCTGGAAAAGGCGGCTGTACTAACAATGAGCGGCCCGACCCGTAAGAAGATGAATCTGATCATCCAACGGGTGAGCGTGCCTGTTAGATTTGAACTTATGGTTTTGTTATTCGCAGTTTGTTTCAAAGAATGCCAAAAGGTTAACCAATTGATAACATTTCATATAAAACATAACAACAAACCGTCCCCAAGAGGTAATAGCAATCAAACCACGGTGAATTCTCATAGAGCCTTGATTGTAGTAAACGGCACAAATTGGACGTGCGGCATATTTCATGTGGCGGTGTCGAGCGGGACACCGAGATAACAGAGTCGGAAATAAATCAACAACTATGAATTAAAAATTTAATAGAAATAAGTAAAGAAAATCAAAGAGATGATACAAAATGTGAATTTCAAAAAAACTATATATATATTCTTAAATCTATTCGAAACTCATTGAAAATTATTGAATTGTTAATAAAATTATAAATTAATTGCTTGCTTTTCTTCTTCTTGTTTAATTGATCATTTACACGGTTATGCTCAAGTCCATCGGAAATTTTGTTAGAATGAAAAAGTCCATTCCGCATTCGAAAAAATTGCTTTGCTGAAGTTCATTCGTCTGCAAGTTAAATTTGCAAATGTCAAAATCATATGTTTCGTAAAAAATTTATAGTATATGTAGCCAGGTAGGTACATTGAAATGTTTAGTTTTAAAGAAAAGCAATATTATTTTAGAGATTTGTTTTGTGTTTGTTCAGTACATATAAAGAATTAATTGAAAAGTAAAATACGTCAAGAAAACAAATTTTTATTTAAAAAAGGATTTTTAAAAATAAATTAATAATTAAAAATATTTTTTACGCTGATCAATGCACCATTTCTAAAAAAAAAGACATTTTGTATCGAAAGAAATTTTGTTCATTTCTATTCATTTTTCATTCCGATGAACTACAGAAAAAAAAAAATTCGAAATAAAATTGACATTTTGCAGCGCGTGAATAGAATTCGGAATTCAGCATACCCCATATGGAATTTTTGTTCATCGAAACATTTCGATGAGCATAATCCTATTGGTTGTTTTTCAATATCTATATTGTCCTCAATTTCGTTATGACGACGTCCAGTATTCACACCATGTTTTCGGAGACTTTCCTGATAGACGTTTGATATTGATTTGACCATTCATTATTTACATTAATTACCTTCGTCAGTCGACCTTCTGCAATTCTATTTACCTATTTTCAATTGATATTATTCTATTTAATCTTTTTTTGTTAAATTAATTGCAAATAATTAAAATAATTTAAATTGAAAACTGGAAGTTTTTTATTTGAAAGTGTCTGCATATTTTTCATTCCAGATCAAAACAACTAGACATACCAAAAAAATTTAAAACAAATTGATATTTTAAACTATAGTCGATACAAAATTAACATATAGATCACCGTCTAAAAATTGAATAACTTTTCATTAAGCTTTTAAATAACAAGGACTTTTTAATTTTTCTTTTTGTAGCAATATCGTTTTAATTCCAGAATTTTTACTTTAATTAATTTTATGCGTAGCCGTTGTTGGATACAAAAAGAGAATATCTGCTTTTTCCAGAATATTTACAACATTTTGATTTCAAGTTGGTTCCTCTAGAATAATGGATATAATACAGGAATGTAATTTTTTTTTTAAATAAACCTTAAACAGATGCATGCATATAATCAATATATTAGTTAAGCGGACACGACTATAAATGTCAAATAAGTGGCGCATTTGTATTGTAATGTATAACTACCCATTTTCTAGTGCTTAATACAATGATATTTCTAGTGCCTAATGCAATTAATTAAATTTTTTAATTTTTTAAATAACTGCTTATTGAAAGACCTTTTCTGTTATTTTTCAAAAATTATTATTTTGAACAAACAAAAAAATTATTAACTTTCTGATGATGGTACAACATCCTGTTTTTTTTATTTTTATTAAAAGAAACTTCTTTTTCTATTAAATTTTGGTCTAGAATATTTCTGGTGTTTTGCACTTTTCTCTGGATTTTATTTATATTTTTTTTTCAAACTCATTTTGTGAAAAATCTTATGGGAAATGAAAATTGACAATTTATTGTTTTTTGTTTTTGTATATATGTATATACATCGAATGTTGATGCGAATCAGCTTTTTAAGGAGTGAAGCCGTTATTTAATATTTAATAACTAATTCAAGGGTGTTATATCGATTGGTGATATTTTCAACTTCCTAGAAGAACCGGAAAAGGTTTTTTTAATCCAAATTTGCCGAAATCGAGATTTTAAAATGTGTACTTTTTTATGCGAATTCGGATTCTACGTAAAAAAATAAGTAAATTTTGTTAAACAATTCTCTGGCCCACCTGGATATATTTATATATTGTATCATATAGGAACATGTTAATGAGCATGCAGCGCAATAATAATTCATATTTAAGAACATAACATTTCGTTTTAATTCTGTTGCACGTGAGAATTGTCCTTTATTTTTTCCTTTTATTATTATATTATATTTTTGTTCCTTGAATCTCCCTACACACCACAGCTAAAAATAAGTAATTTTTTAATAAAATTCTGAATATATCTACTTAAGTATATTTATAACATTTTAATTATATACACATTTTCACATTTACATAATATGTAGTTATATACATTTACAAGAATGAATAGAATTACAATGATTCATTGTATTATAAATTACCCGTTGCCATTATTTATGACAGAAATACCCACAGTTACAAATACAGAAAAAACTAAATTAAAAATTGCCTAGAAGAAAAAGTTGAAAAAATAAAACACCTACAAGAAAAAGTTAAAAAAATAAAATCAATAAAATGTCATATTCGTTATATTTGTTATTATGTCAAGTTATGTTTAAGCAAGGGACTATTTCAGGTCTATGATACAAAAAAAGGATAAATAAGTTAGATTCAAGTTAACTATCAAATGTTAACCTGTTAACATTTTGTGAAGTCAAAAAAAAAACATAAAAAAAATACAGTGTTAGATGGCCATTTATGTTAAAGTTGAATCACCTTCCGTATTGTTTTAATTGTGGTTGTTAGGTCAAAATTAAAGTCCTGCTGGGAATAACTTATTCAGCAACAAAAATGAATTTACAAAGAAGCAAAAAAAAAAAAAATATATGAGAAAATGGGTGTTAATTTCAAGTAGAATAGTTAAGAAATTAATGAAAATTTTAAACGACGTTGAGCTTTTTTAACTCAATAACCAACCATTAGAATAACTTAATACTGTAATTATTTTTAAAAGTGGGGACGTTATAATTCGTTCCAATTGTCGCCAAATTTCTCCCTTAGTGATTTTTTAAAAATATTTGAAGTTATAATAAAAAATCCTTTAAACTTATTTATTACAATTAATAACATTTTACATAATGAACAATATGGTTGTGAAACAAAATCTAATACAACTACAGCTGTTACATACAACTGTTTGAGTCTAACAGATTTTATAACAAAAACTCCGTATTTCTCAACTTGCGAAAAGTCTTTGATTATGTAGATAACGAAATGCTCTTATTAAAACTAGACAAAATGAATTTCACCCCTAATCAAGTTATGTTTTTAGGTATTATTTAGGAAATAGAAAGCAGAAGGTTTTACAATAAATGGAGTAGTGAACCAGCAATCAAAACAAACAAAATCAAAAAATTTGTTTCTCAATGTTCTATTCTTGGACCAGATTTCTTTAAGATTTACATAAATGATATCACAAAATTGAGCCTTAAAGGATCTATTCCGCTTTATGCTGATGACACTGTCATAAAATACACTGAAAGGCTTTATTAAAGAAAAATCCTGAATAGCTCATCAACCATCAAAAGAAAACTAAAATCAGGTTATTCGGAAACGAAAATTTTACAAACCCTAATTTCAATCACAATAGTTCTAGAATTGATATTGTACAGCATTTTAAAATTGTACACTATCAGTCATTAGAATCTTTAGTGACAGTCATGCTGCCCTAAAAGCTCTTGAAAGTAACCTCATCAAATCTAAATTGGTGGTAGAATTTTAGGAAACCCTAAAGGTAGATTTCCACTTGCGCCGGTTTTACTATCACGGTCGCTATTTCTCTGGCGGTTTTTTGAAAACAATTTCCACATGCGATGGTTTTCAGCCATACTTTGAAACATTTGATAGATTAGATATATTGAAGAGTGTAATACAAGTGATGAAAAAATTATTTGAATTTAAATTTGAAATTAACATAAATTTAATTAATTAAATTTTATTTATATTTTAAAATTTAAAATAGTTCAAATATGTATAGGTTAAATTTAAAATACAGATAGACAGTTAGGTAGTAAATTTTTTTATTTTTGTAATTTTCAAACTTAAATTCAAATAACCTTACTTCACTATATGACTAACTTCAAGATTTAAAATACTCAAGTCATTTTTATTGCTTGTCATATAATTTTTTTGTTTTCGTGGCTACCGTCACGCAAAAGATAAAGTTAATTTAACTTTCCGGCGAGACGAAAAACCAGTGCGACGGTCATTTCTGATTGGTTAAAAGCGACCGTGACGGTAAAACGGCGCTTGTGGAAATCCACCTTAAACCTCATAGGGCTCCCAAATAAGATACAATTGATCTGGATACCGGATCATAGTGGCTTTACTGGAAAACTGGAAATGACAAGGCTGACGAACTAACCAGATCATCGACGGGCAACATTTATGGACCGGAACCGGAAGTTGGTATATTTATTGGTAGTATTAAACTATCGATACACCCTGAAGTGGGAAGTAAACATTCCTTTGGAGCGTATTGAAGGCCACAGTGTCACCAAAATATATAGATCAAGAATTAAAACCAAAATAACCAACTTCCTGCTAACTATCAATAGAGCAGACTCTAGGAAGAAGCTAATGCAGATGCTGGGCATACTTACTGGTCATAACCACATGAATAAGCACATGTGTAGACTAGCAAAAATACAATCTACTTGTACCTATTATAACTCTTGCGAGTGCGACTCGTTGTCGAGTAGTTTTTAAAGTCCATGCTATTGTTTATACGTTCAAAGCGGATTTTCTTGAAATAATTTTATTATTTTTTTCGTAATTCAAATTGAGTGCCCATTTTTACCCTTTAGCATCCCGCACAACAATGATACTTTGAAATTTGTTTGTTCATAATTGAAAGTTTCTGCCATTAAAACTAAAGCCAGTGGCAAGTAACATACTGTGTTACATTTTTTTCTCGTCGAGTCCTTCCATAGGTAATCATTTTGTACATAAAATAAAAAGAACTCAATAATTGTGGTAAAACTACTTTTGAGAGTGTTTTTTTTTTTTGTTAAATTATAAAAAAGAAAAAGAAAAATATTTCCAAGAAAAAATATCCGTTAAAATTACATATTTCTTTTGAAAATAAATTATGAAAAAATTTTTCCACAAAACTTCTAAGTACACGCCTACAAAACATTTTTAATAGATTTCAAATGTTAATTTAATATCCAAAATCGTTCTTATTAAAAATTCTACCCTAGACAATTAATGTATATATATATATATATTTGTACGTCTACGTATAATATGCAAAACAATTTAAATTCAAAACGTTCAAGGTTTAATTTTCTTTTATACTGTTAAGTTATGAGGGGTATATTCGGTTTTTCGTTATTTTTTTTACGATGCAATTACACACCTACAAAAATAAACGAATAAGAAAACCAAAGATACATAAATACTTATAAAATTTTTACTACCCCGAATTTTTACCAAACCCTCTATCTCTATAATAACGTTTATATCGGAGAATATTCTAACCTCGATTTAAATTTATTTTTGATATATAGTATTTTATTTCCAATGACATCAAATCGGTACTGTTACAAAACTGATTATGCATTTTGTGACAATCTACACAAACACGAATCATCATGCAACAATCATACAAATTTTTTGAAAAGTTGTTTATACAATTATGTAGTAATGTACTAATTTATTATAGAGAGACAATTAATTGAGAGCTTCAATTAGAAGAAAGTATTTGAATGCCGTTATTTATTTGATAAATTGTATGATTCATAAAAGTTTATTTCGAGTTAGAAATAATACATAAATATTTGATTAAAGTAACACATTTTATGTTACAGTGTAAAATGAGGAATGTAACACTATTTTTGATTTTGCTTGAATTGCTTTTGTTTCATTCCCCATAATTTTTCAATTCATTAAATTTATAACGCAACATGTCTAGTGCAATATTTCAGATTCTCAGGCAGTTACAATAAAAGACTATACTTTCTTGTAGTAGCCTAGTTGAAATATAGAACAGCTCAGACTTTAATTTTATTCTAATGTATGTATTGTATAATATCAGTTAAAAAGCTTGACATTATTTTTGTAATGTATATAAAACAGGTTTGAATCAAATAAATCCGTTTTGGCAAATCGAAAACTGCAACAATATTACTACAATGTTAAGATATCAATACTAGTGGATTCCCTGTGCAATTGCACAAAATTGATTTAATTTAATTTAATTTAAAAATTTCTTTCTTCACACGCCATCATTTAAATATAGGCCAGGATAATTTAAGGAGTGATAAATTTCTCCAAAAATCCCTATTTTTAATAAAACAAAATTGTGGACACGATTTTACATGAATAAAATATTTGAATTGATATTTTTGTTGTTTTCTAAATAATATCGCTTGTTTCAAAAATTCTCTACTTTATAACGAAAACAATAAAAACTAGTTTTTATATTTTAAATTGTTTACGAATTGAGAAAAAATAGTTTGGTACTAAGTCAGTAGTTAGCTTTGCCTTTCGCCAAAAATAACGATTGTGAGACGGGTTATTAAACTTTTATTATCACAATATCAAAACTATTGTGTTTGATTTGTAAGGTACAATGTATTATTTGACGTTAACAAACACTTTTTGCAATTGTTCGAACATTTGTTTTTTAAATGTGATAAGACAAAAAAAATGAATAATAATATAGCAAACATATTAATTAATATTATATTTAATTATTGTTTTGCATTTAAAAAAGAAAATTTAAGCTTTGGATACATAATTTAAGCATTATCAACACATTGTGTCACAACTTTGATTTGACAAATCTGAACACAAGGCATTCGCTATCGATTTTGTTTTGCTTATTTGTACATATTCGAAATTTCTTGGGAGCATCAAATAATATTTTTTTTCTATTATTCTAAACAAAAAATTTAAGCCATACATAAAATAGTTTTTTTTTGCTAAGGGTATATTATCTACATGAAATCTTCATTTAACCCATTATAAGGTTTTCTAATTGAAGAGAAATAAAAGTTTAAATTTTAATTTTATACTAAAAAAAAATTAAATCGAACCAAATAAACTTCCCAAATCCTGGGCGAATTCTGTTCGGGGCATGGGAATATTGTGAAATTGTTTTTTCAAGTATTCTTTGAAATTAATTTGCAATAATATGAGACTATGCTAATATGCGAAGTTACTTACTACAATGATGTACTTTGCTTCTTATTGTAAATGTGATTGTGTACACTAAGTATCTACGCGAAAGAAGTTAGAGTGCTCATTCCACAGTTTTAGAATAATAAAAAAAATACTACGCCCAATGTCATAAGTTCGATAAATTAAAAACGACATAAGTTCGAAAAGAAAAAAACAAATTTTGCCAAGCCTGAATTTTAGCCTGTAAAGTGTTACGCTTCCTATTTTGACATAATATATATGTATGTATTAATTAATTGTTTTTTATATAGTTTAATTTGACAAATTTCTGGAAAAAAATGGTGCCCTTAAATAAAGTAAAATGAAATAAGATAAAATTGGTTGTATTTCCTTTTCAACAAGTCAAAATCTATATATTTTTTTTATTGTGATTTTTAAATCTTCCTCTTTGGTGGTTTTATTACGTATCAATTTGGCTTGACGGAAAACTGCTAAATTAAAAATTTTTTTAATTTCAAATCACCTCTTGCTGTAACAGTTAGTAAGTAGTACAAGCGGCGCGGCGGCCGATCGTTTCCATAAACGCGAGAATCATTCTTACATTACGTTGCACCCTCCACCCTTGCTTTTATGTATTTTTACATATTAAAAAATGTTCACAAGCACTAACACATAAATATTGAATATAATATGCTTGTTCAAAATATTCTATCTACAATAAATGAAAAGCTGCAATCAAAATATTTCTATTTTAATCTATTCTAATAAAAGTTCAAATTATTTTATTCCTTTATTTTATTTCAATTTTAATTATATCGAACTTCGTTAGTTCGAAAAAAATTATTAAAATTAAAAATAACATAAGTTCGATAGAAAATTTTGTAGAACTTATGTTAAGTTTTGTATCGAGCTTATGACATGGAACCCAATATACAAAGGGTGGATAATCTATTTATTGCATAATAAACTAAGCACACTTTTTTTTTTATATAAATTTACAAAAGATTTATAAAATTTTTGGGTTGTCAACATTGTTTTTTACAGTTATTTTTTTTTGTGTTTCTTTTATGTTGTGAAAACTCAAATAAGAAATTTATGATATAAATTTCAGTTCAATATGATAATAATTTGCAAATCTAAGCAAACTTCAATTTTATTTATAATTTTTGTTCATTTAATATGAATTGCCTAATAATTATGAAACTGATGTACATTGTAAGCCGTTTGAATTAAATGGTAAATAAATAAGTAAAAATAAATAAACAATTGTATTGAGTTCCAGGATTTTGAAATTTTATAAAAACTTGGATTTGAGATTTAAAATTAATTTGTTGGAAATTATTTCAACGTTTTAAAAAATTTTATTTTTATTTTTCCTTTTTTTACCATAAATAAATAAAAAAATTTACAAAATTATAATTTCAACCTTATCGTTTATGAAAGAAAAAAGAACCTAACCTAAATTAATTTTATATGAATTTTTTGTAACAGATAAAATATAAAATAAAGAAACAAAGGCATGAGTTCATCATTAAAAAAAAAACAAGAAAAACAAAAAAAGGAAAATTTGTATTTGTAAATTATTTTTAATAATAAAATTTACAAAAGAAATTGTTTACCTATAATTCATAATAATATTAAAAAGAAAATTTCAGGGCGGCTTTTTGTTTTTTGAGGGTGGGAAATGTTTTTCTCGTTTTTCTTTCTGTCTTATTCAAATATGTGAATATGTTTTTGCTCAAGATAACCTATTGAACTTTGGCGAGAGCGGACGAATCGCTAATATGTGAGGTTTGTACTCCATCTCCATCATATACACTGGGTAGCGCAGTAGACAGAACGCTTACTTTACAATCGAAAGGTCCCAGGTTCGATTCCCGATGAAGCAAACAAAAAAATGCTTTACTGGTTTTTCTACCTGGTCTAGTACCCTTTGTCATTGGGATATAATAAATGATAAAAAATAATTGTGAATCGTTATCACTGAAAATAAAATGAACCTCTGCTATTATGAACACCACAATATATAAGTTAACACCGATTAGGAATTCTGAATTGTAGCATACGCCCCTGATACACGCGCCGCTACTGATACTTTTAAATTTTATAAATTAGTTTAATAATAAATTTAACTGTTTGTTAAAATACAAATTAAAGAAGAAAAAGAAGAATATAAAATTGTAATTTAATAATTCCTAATTAAAATGTATGAAAAAAATGAGACAAAAGATTGACAAGATCATACGATCAAAAATACTAGAAATAAGTTTAACTGTAAAAATTAATATAGAAAATTAACTAAATTTGAAAAATAAAAGCATTCTTGTTCATACCTCTTAACCGTATGGTTAAAGTTGATTTAGAAATAAAGTGTTTTTTATTAAAACTTAATTTATATAGTTTTCCACATTTAAAACTAGTAGGTAAAAAAATGTTGAATGTTATTGTGTCTACCAAATCTCTGTGTAAAAAAACAGTTAGGGTGTTCATCCCATAGACTTGGAATTATATATAAAAAAAAAAACATTTTAGGTTGAATATAAACTTTATATACAACTTGGAAAAAAGTAGGCTTGGCATAGTGAATGAAAACTCAAAACATTTGCCAGCATTTTTAGCTATATCAAAAAATATGCTCATTTCACTGCCTAAAACGATGACTTTCAGACCTTTGTAGATTTTCTCCTTGAAATCGCAGGGCTTGAATGGATCGATTTATTTTACAAAATATCAAAACGTTTTGATTTTTGCACGTGTTGGCCTCAACTCTGTTTGCGTTAAACCAAACTAGTTATTTTAGCTAGTTCATGGTTAAGTGAAGTAAATTTTAAATTCGTTTTAGTATACTAGCATAAAGATTTCCCATTTTTTTTATTTTTCACTTTGCCTATAAGTTAGGGCAAAATGAAATATTAAATATCAGTTTGCTCTATAGTTCTGAGAGATAAAATAAGAACTAATTGCCTATTATATGTTTTTCTTTCTAATAAGTTTAAAGTTGGATAAACTTTTATCAAATAAAGCTAATAATAATTTATTAAAAAATATAAATTTAATGAATGTCACTTCTAATAATTCATATTATTTGCATACAAAAAATATTTTCCCCAGAATTCAGTAAATATATTGCGATATTTTTTGTGAAAAAATCAATTTCTTAATTTTTAAACGATAAAATATCTTATTATTGAATTCTCCCTCCATAAGAAAATTGAAAATTTTATGTTCATAATGGAAATTTTTTTTCTCCAACTACCAAATATTTTCAAGTTATTACAAAGTTTATATATTGCTATTATTAGTTTATTTTATTTTAGTAGGGATTTTTTTTATTACATAACATGGTTATCCATATAATACATTCTCATATACAAATAATTTATATAAATATACAACCTAATTTAAATTCACAAAAATCTAAATCTAAGGAAATCGGTTTTGACTCCCTTTTTTATATTGGTCTATTATTAAAAAAAAAATTATTTTATTTGTTTGTAGAGGGTAAAAAGTTTATAATTTGTTTTTGATTTTTTTTTTATTCTAAAATTAGAAATGAAAATGAGTCTGAAATGAAATATTTGCTTTTAAATGAAATTTTATCATTTAGATCTAAGTAGGTATGTACAAAATAATGCAAACCAAAAGAAAAAAAGGACGTAAGACTACTAAATTTTTTATAAAAAATTGTATATAGCTTGTTTTGTATATGGTCATGTGATATTTAACAAAAGCAATTGAAGTAGTGACTTTTATATATTAAGGTAAATTATAGGAATGATCAGTATCCTATTTGAAGACTTTATTCTTTCCCTATTTCATTTTTCTTTAAGTAATGCAATTTTAAATTTGAATTTTTAAATTTAATTTTTTCAGATTAAAATATTTACATAGACGCAGCAATCAAATTTCAATCAATTTATATTTGTTTTTTTTTAAACTTAGCAAAAAGTAAATGTTTAATAAGGTGAAATTTTAACAGCTATACGTATTTCAATCTCAAGCAAATAAATTTAGAAAATGCAGCATTTCTGCAAATCTTTGACAAGGTATGGCACCAGGGTGTTTTTTATAAACTGAAGAAAAATTTCCCAAGTAAGCTCTACGAAATTATAAAAAGTTATTTATAAAATAAATTTTTGCGTTAAAATGCTAAACGAGTATTCTGAATTGTTGCCAACTCACTCTGGAGTTCATCAAGACAGTGTACAGTGTACTTACATAACTGCACGTATAATAACTACGTTCACTACCCTGCTGATATAACATAACAGCAAGGTAGTGAACGTAAATTTAACATAATTTGAGTATAATTTATGGTTAACTGTAGTTAACTATGATTAAGTCCCTAACCATATTATAAACATAATTTAAGTGTAATTTACATTTTTTCCTAATAATGATTAGTTTTGTTAGCAAAAATAAGTAAATTACACTTTAATTATGTTTATACTATGGTTAGGGACTTAACCATAGTTAACTACAGTTAACCATAAATTATACTCAAATTATGTTAAATTTACGTTCACTACCCTGCTGTTATGTTATATCGTAATTTTTATGGTATTTTTATTTTTGTGCCATCGTGACAATTTTTTAATTTTTTGCTGTGACAGCGAAAGCGAAGTAAAAACAAAACGTCAAAACTTAATTATGATTTGTATTATGCAAGCACTTTTTTCAATCATAGTTCAGAAACGTAATTTAAACAAAATGCGAACATCCTATACGTCATCAATTTACTAAACTCTTTTCCAATTCATTATCTTCAGATTAATTTAAACATCCTAACTATTGAATACATAAATTATTTTTAAATTGTATATATTTGGCATCACTAACATTTTGTATCCTTTCAATTGATTTCAAAATAAATTTTGGAATTATCAACAAATAACAAAATTATCATTATAATCTAATCGATATAATATCATATATCAATAAAATTAGAGCACTAACAATAAGCTATCTATATACCAAAGGGATTTGATGATGATGGTAAAGTAAATCAAATAAAAAACAAATTAAATCAAAACGATTTTATATGCAAAAAAAAAAATAATAATAAATTTTCATTATCAAACAATAAAAGAAAAAGGAAATTAAAAAATAAAAAATAAAAGGAAAAAAAAATGAATAAAATGAAAAATAATTGTAGGCCGCTGCTGACGCAAACAAAATTCAAAGAAAATATTTCAAATTTTATACCTATGTTAAATGTTTGGGTGTGGGTGTTTTGAAAAATAAAATGTTGAAATTTGTTTAGTTATTTAATTTAATTGCGGAGTTATTTCATAGCACTTCGCCACTGGCCACTTAACAAAAAGACATAGCAAAACGAACCCTTAATATTTGACAGTTGGCTACTTTAATTTGGTATATTCTGGAAAAAGCATGAATCCAATTCTAAAATCCCCAATAATTCAGAATCTCACAGACTGCACACATATAAAATAACCCTGATTTTTGTAACCAACTCTAAAATCCCTCCTAATTGAGGATCTTGTATATACACATATTCTCAATTTCTGGAAAGAGGGAGTACCCTGTAATATTTTGATTGGTTCCAACTCTTAAAGTCCTTCTATATATTTTTATTACATATACATTTCAGAATCTCGATATAAAAAAATCTAGCGGTCGTGATATTATAATCTACCGGTCCTGATATCGTGCTCCGATACATTGCCTTCGCTATTTAACCTAAACCTCTGCGCAACTTATTCCATTTGTTCTTTTCTTCAGGAACTTACCCGTCCTTCTGGAAAGGTGCCCAAGTTTATCCTATTCCTAAAAAAGGTGACAAAAGCAATCCTTCAAACTATAGGCCCATAGCTATTACTTCCATTATTTCAAAAACGATGGAAATATTAATTAATCATAAGCTGAAGAAATATCTTGACAGTAGAGATATAATTCATGATAGTCAATACGGCTTTCGAGCCCAACGTTCCACCGGTGATTTCATGACATGCCTCTGCGAGAAGCTCAACACCAGCCTACATCAATCTGGTGAAGATACTGTTGTAGCTCTGGATATACCTAAGGCTTTTGATCGAGTTTGGCATTCTGCTCTTATAGCAAAATGCAACGCTATAGGCCTTGGTTCAACCTTTTCTAAATGAATTGAAAGTTTTCTTTTAAATCGATCTGTCATAGTTTCAGTTGACGGTTCTTTTTCCGACCAACTTCAAATCAATTTTCATTAATGACCTTCTCAAATTAACTTTCAATCCAATCCATAGTTTTGCTGATGACAGCACTCTATTAACATCATATGATTTTCTAAAACAAACTAATGCTACAGCTTCCGCAGTCACCTCCAAAAGATAAATGATGGCCGGCGCCCTCAATCACGACCTTGCCAAAATTGTTGACTGGGGTAAAGCTAACAGAGTCGAGTTTAACAATTCAAAAAATAAAATATTTTTTCACTGTTTCATTTTTACGTATTCATTTTAGTGATTGCTATAACTGCAGCCTTAGTTTATTATCACTCACACTCACTCAGTATGTATAATTGTAAAATATTATTGATATGTTGGTGCAATTGGTTAAAGCGTTAAGTTGCGCCTTATAATTTGTTTGATTTAATGCCAGAAATTTTTTGTTGGTTCGATTCTCTTTTGAGTAAAATCTTTTTTTTTTTAATTTCGGATTATCGTATTTAGTTTTTTGGACTTTTAGTAGGGAAAATTAATTAGAAGGATAACATTATTATAAGTTTAAAGGAAAATTTGTAAAAGATAAGTATTTCCTTTTTACATACATGAAATTTATTGGAATTTCTATAATTTAACTAATATTTCTTTTACAAATTAACTCATTAAATCAAAATCAATTTGTTATCTGTTATCATAATTGACTTAAGTTAATGACAAATTAATGACAATAAGTCTTACAAGCCTTTCTAAAAAACCGAAAGAAAAAAAGGTTTCCCAACGACGAAACGATTTCTTATAGTTTATAAAATAATCAACAATTTCATAATTTAGATTAAATCAAAATTTTATTAACAATAATTTTTATTACAAGCAACATTTAAGAGTCCAAATGGATCTTTTTTGGTATAAAAACCTTCTCTAAGACCGAATTGAGTATTATTGATTGTATCAATACATTGGACCAAAAAGTAAATATATTTTTTTTTATTTGCAATATCACTTACCGAATCAAATAACTGTATTTAAAAAGAACAGAAAAAAAATGTTTTGAAATTGAAAATATGAAATTAAGTATTACAACTTGTGTGTTTGAACGTATTAGTTATGATTTATGTTAACGCAATTCATTAACAGTTTCTTTTGTCCATGGACGTAAGTGATTTTTTTTTTTTTTTTTTTTTCTTTTATTGTTCTACAATGAATTAAATAATGCATAACTAAAATTATTTAAATAATTCTTAAAATAAATTATTGGAAGCCATTAAATTTAATTAATATCTACATGTCAACGGTTATTAGTATTTATATACATAGCCAAGACATTATGTTCACTGATATAACCGACATAAAAGGTCTGGTATGTTTGGTTAAGCAGAGACGGGAAGTAGAAAGGAAATGAGGACCATTACGAACGAAGATGTTAATATTCGTCTTGAATTTATGAAGGTCAAAAATATGGAAATGCTCATATTTGGAGAACATACAAGATGCGTTTGTATTTTTTTTTTGGAATTAGCTTAATACCTTCCATTACGTTGGGTATACTTCTGAATAGGAGGAATGTTGGCATCGAATTCGTTAGCCTTTCTGATGTTCAGTTTCTGGAAAACCTTTTCAACGACACGAGTCTGAAGTAAAATCTTTCGAAGAAGGATTGTTTTACAGGAGATGTTACTATAAGATTTGAATTGTATTTGAATATCTTGTGAGCAACTGAGGAACATATGATACCATCGACATATTTATTTTATATTTAATTTAAATTAAATTTTTTTTTTTGTTTAAAATCATCATTTTTATTATCCGAGGTTAATTTATTGATTCTTTGATGAATTTATTTTAAATCTCCGGAGCTCGCTAGATCAGTCTTCGACGAATCTTCCTTACAAATTTTTGTTGTGCATATCAAGTTTCAGTAATATTTGTACTTCAACAACTGGCCTACAAAAATATGCCTGTAAAACCCTTTCTCTCATAAATCACAATATAGTTCAAGTATATATAATAATTAATATCACAATCATTAGCCTGTTCTGTACAAAAACAATAATAAAAATATGATGTAATAGAACAACCAGACTAAAAATAATAAAAATAAGAGCAAAAAAAAATTAAGAGCCACGAGTGACATGAAAAATACTTTTTTTTTATGTTTCTATAATTCTCATAAAATTACAACACGAAATTAATTTTTTTTTAATTTTTCTGCTAAAATTCGCTTCAAAACTAAAACAATAGTTGAACGCGAATTTGACCGGAACAATACTCAGCAGTATTGAAATAAAAGCAAAAACAAACCAATAAACAAAAAAAAAAGATATTGCACTCTATACTTCGTTGAATGAAATGAACTTTTATAATAACAGAGTCTCTCAATCAGGCGTATTCATTATCTTTTAAAAATATTTTTCAACTTTTATTGAAGCAAAATGTATTCTGCTTGATCGTTCTTGTAACAATTTTATATTATCATCAGTACTTTTTTACACAATTCTTTAGATTGGAGCTTATCTATAGGTACTATACACAAGTATATTAGTATTAAAATTTAAGATAGTTCTATCTTTCGATATCTAACATTTCTTAATGATTAACTAATTTCTGCTACGCTGGGTGCCGCAGTAGGTAGAGCCCCTACCTTTCAACCGAATGGTTCCAGGTTCGATTCCCGATTAAGCAAAAAAATGTTTTATGAGGGTTTCGACCTGGTCCAGTACCTTTTGTTATTGGGATAAAATAATTGACAAACAAATAATTGAGAGTACAATCTGGTAACAAATTAAATAAAATGGAACTATTATATTTAGGAAGGCTTAGTTTCTGACAACAGTAGTTTTCCATACTTAATGAGTTGATAAGCCATAATTTGAAAAATAGATGCTTGAAATATTGTAGATTTTGACAAATATCACAACATAATTGTTTTAAAAAAATTCAATCATTCCATTTTCTAAGTACTTTTTAATTACTTTAAAGTAATTTCAAATTGAAAAAGCATCTAATGAAATCATAATATACCTTAGATTTGCTATACAGATTATGAAAATTAGCTTTATTGCGAATTGTATTCCATCATTTCAATTTATCCTTGGTAGGTCTAGGTCTAGGTACATACTATATTTTATTTTTGTATTGCTTTTACTTTTACGACAATAATTTATTTAAAATTTTTTTAAATTTTTGTATGTTAAAATGTCTTATGTATGAGGTGAAGTTTTAAGTTGAAACTTCTAATTGAAAATTAAAAATATTTTAAAATATATAATTATTCTTCCTTTAATATATAATTATTCTTCCTCATGTATATGAGGTTGCTGTATGCTTTTTTCGTACAAATATTTTATCTAACATTATTTGCTCCTGCCCGAAGTTAAATAATAGAATTATACACATGGGATGTTTAAATAAAACTTGAACTACCTAATTTATTTGGTCCTCTTTAGTGCATTTAATGTTGCTACAAAAATTGTGTAACCTTTCGAAAAAGCAAGTTCTTAAACAATTTTTTTTTTATTTTTTCCTTTTATTTTTTTTTTATTCTTCCTTTTTTATAAAAATTAACTATTATAAAATCTGTAAAATAGATTTGAACAATAAAATTTTAATATGGGTTCGATAAAAATAATAATATATCACATAATTTTAGTTATCTCTTTGTTTTATCTCGAATATTAGTATAATTAAATAAATTCCTATAAATATCGATAATCTGGAGAGAAAATCTTATCTTTTATAAATTTTCCTCTTTTTCTAAACTAATTAATGTTATCCTACTAATTAATTTTTTTTTCCTACTAAAATTTCAAAAAATCAAACGCAATACATAATCCAAAAGTAATAAAAAAAAATTTTTTTGACTCAAAAGAGAATCAAAATCAGAAAAATTTCTTATATTAACATGATCCTTTAACCAACTGAGCTAATATCCGATTAAAATTTTTATTTTTATTTAAACCAAAATACGGATATAAAATAAAAATTTATTGTTTGATTGCGTGAATGAAAAAAACGAAGTCACACGAAAATCCACGAAAAGTGTGTCTTTCCTAATCGTGCTCTTGTGTATTAAAATATAGATGTCAAAATATATAAAATTAAATGTAAAATAAATAAAAAGTGTTTGCTTTTATTTCGTTTTCTATAAAACAAGTATACCTATTCAAATTAGTTTGTTGTATCCATTTTTTTAAGCATTTTATAACCAAAACAAATAGTCATTTAACAATTTCAAAATGATAAAAATTTAACATTTTTCCGACGAGTTATTTTAAATTTTTATGATTACCGGTTATTTTTTACGACTACCAACGTTACAAATTTTCATGTTGCCATTTTTTGTGATATGCGAAACAACATATTTTAAACTAATTTCGTGATGCCCCCTCAGGTTATATACTTATGTATCTTAACGATGTTAATATAATATACATAATAGGTACTAAAAGAAAACAATTGACGAAGATTGAGAGTCACTGCTAAATAAAAACTGATTTAAAAAATCATAATGTATTTCATTTCATTTAAAATTTTTTTTTTTTTTTCTATTATTATTAGGTACAATTCGTTATTCCTCTGTTCCAAATCATGTGGTTTTTCGATTCATATTGATTGAAAGCTTTTTATTTTTTTTTCTTTTTTTCTATAATGCTACGTAATATTTATATCCATATGTAACAATAGGTATATAGATATACACATGTGTATAGATTGATATAAAAATTTTATTTCTGTTATGCATTTAATATTTTATACTTGGTTATACTACAATGAATTCAATTCTTTTTATATTGCGATTTAAGGTTTTAAATGTTAAATATGTGATCTTAACATTGAAAATACGTTTCATATCCGTTCTGATCTACATACATAGGATATTTCCTGCCATAGGAAAATTCAGGGATGAATAGGTCGTAATAAAATAAAAAATGTATGGCAAGATGGGATATATTCTCAGTTTCAACCAATTGAAAGTTATTTTTAAAGATTAAAATTGTTTTCAAACATTTTCAAACATTTTATTTGAAAAATTTTAAAACATTTTAAACCATTATTTTACGGTCTCTGTGATGGAAAATGATTAGGCGTTTAAAGTAAGTCAAATATTGTTAAAAAATATTATTAAAGGTTTTTTATTGAAAAATAACGGTTTCGACTTAGGAAGATGATCTAGTCAAATCGAAGGAAAGAAAACTAGAAATAATTGCGAGAAAAAAAATTGCATGTTAGCATCGTAATTTTTTTAAATAAACGGACTGCAAATGACAGTTTATTGATAAAATTTTTATAATACTTAATTTTAGAACCTATATGCTACCAATCAAAAAAACTTATTTTAATTATAGCTTTAAGTAACCACAGTTACTTCTACTTTATCTTATCCAATTACGATTTATCTTCCCTTTAAGTGAGGGTTTAGAACTTGGATATATTTTTCTATAAATGACTTATTAAGCAAAATTTACATATTGAATTTAAAAACTTTCATAAATGATTCTAACTAAAGCTAATTTTTTTTTTTTTTTGTTTAAATAAAAATTTGTGAAAATAATTCAAAATTTTCAATTTACAACTATTACCGACACCTACATTTAACCAGAAAAATCAATTGACTTCAATAAAAAATTAAAAACTCAAATTAATTTTTTTTCTTATTTTCATCCAATGCAATCACCAATAAATACGATGAAACACGACGATTTGATAATTGAATTAATTAAAAGGAATTCAATAGTCAAACACTAATAGAATTGACAGAATTTCAAGAGAATCATATAGAGAACAAAAAGTTATATGATAATTTGCCTATTCACATTTTAATGCTTTTGATGGACTTCGAACTATTATAATTACTTAATATTGAAAATTATTGTATACAAATTTTGCGCTTTACTATTTAAGATAGCAAAATATACGTATTGGAGAAAAAAAATTGTGCAGGACAGCACTGAGATGTAAAAATATCGAAGTTGGGTGGTGTTCTAGAACCATGACCATATCAACATTATTCCACATCAGACAACCATAATCTGAAAATAATTAAACTACTTTATATTTAGATTACAAAACCGTGTTGGGAAAAATTAGCAGGAAACCAATAAGAAACCAATTAGGCATTAAATTAGCCATTTCGATTAAATGTTTAAGTCTTGATAATTTGACCTATTAAATTCAATATTATGTAAGAACGTTGTTTTTTGGTTTAGAAATTCACTGGTTCGGGGATGTTCCATTTGTTTCAACCTTTGTACAGTGCATATTAAGTATTGTGGTATGGGTTTGAGATATCTTTGAAAATTTGAGGTAGTTTTTGTTACGGGCGGATCCAACACCTTTGCAAAGCAAGCTCGTGTATTCTTTGTATTAGCTTGCATAATTTTTACAAACTAAAAGCAAAACAAAACGAAAGCACTAAATGATATAGGGCATTTGTTTTTTATTCCATCTACAGCTTAATTTACCAATCTACCATGGGTCAACTAATATTTAGATTATTAAAAGACAAACATCAAATAATATTTTACTTTCCAAATTAAAAACGAAGCAAAAATCATAAGAACTTCCAATATTCTCGGGCTACGTCGGGTTACTCTGCAAATATAATAATAAATTTCGAGGTTCCATTAATCAAAACAAATTAATTTCGATTTTTTTCCTGTAATTTTTTTTTTACTATATTTTGTAACTCAAGCTTTAAAGCTATTTAATTATTTACTGTTCATTCACTTACTACTTTTTTTTTTCTGTTGTAGTTTTGCTATCACGTGAGTTAATGCTTTATTTTTCTCTAATTTTTTTTTTTAAACTTATGTTTTACTTCATTATAACGATCTGACCTTTACCTTGATGAATTCAACTCACATACCGGTTCAATTTACATACTTTTACATTTCAATTTGCATAGTATAAAAAAAAAATCGTATTATTTTTTAAGGCTCATTATATATATTTTTATTGTGTATTTTATATCTAGTCTTTCTAGTAACTTTTATTTACTGTTGTGAAAAACTAATTTTTATAAATTTTAGGATTTTAATTGTATTTATTGAATATCAAAAGTGTAAGCTTGCGTTCATATTAAAAATTGCGTTCATATGCGCAAAAATAATTAATGTTTCTTTGATTAAAAAATTTATTTTACTGTAGTTTCTTAGACACAAAATATAACAGATAAGAAATAGTAATTTCTTTTATTCTTATAAGTTTTACATTTAAGCAAAAATCATCACTTAGTACTATGTACTCACATAGTACTAAGTAATAGTATTGTTAGTATGAGCAGGCTACCTGCCGACATCCAAAATATAATCAAAGAATGTTTCGCTTTGTTTCGCATGGTATCTTTTATAGTAATACGCCAATAATGCCTATTAAACAAACTTTCCACATTGGTGAATTAAAAAAAAGCCGTGATGACAGGAACCCAAAAATTTAAGTGTGAAGCTTTTCCAAAATATTACCGCAAAAATTACTGATTTAGAAATAAAAACATTCAAAAAGTACTAATTTTTGTGTACAACTTTCAAATAAACCATTTATAGAGAAACATATCCAAGATCCAAACACATATACCAAAAATATATACTTAATACAAGATCCAAATAAGATCATGTGAATAGTAGCAAATAACTCTTTAAAATCAATAAAATATGAAGCTTTTTCAAATTAGAAGTATTTTTTAAAGTTATCAAAATAATCAAAATTACCCAAAAAATATGTACTTACTAAAATTTTTTTTTTAAATATGGTTTGTGTCTTTGAATTAGCTACCTCGAAATATTTCCACTTGACCAAAGCAGACACGTGTTTTTTTTTATTTCTTTCTTTATTTTTAAAGACTTTGACTTCTTCAGTTAATTCACGCTACAATTGAAAATATGTGCCGGGACATTGACAATATGCTATATTTTTTAAAATCCGATTTGTCGAGTTTTCAACTGTCGACAACATTCTAGTGAAATGTAAATGGCATGGATGTTGCAAAATAATTTTTTTTATGTATTCCTTAAAATTTGTGAAGCGAAAATTATCCTAAAATAGAGTGGGTTTTCAACATTTGAATTGAGTCAATAGGATACATGAGCAATTTGCAGAAAAAGTACATAAAAAATATGATTTCTAGCGAAAGTAAATCTAGGATTTTTAAAAATTACGCGAACCAATCCAATTAACCACAAGAATGTTTTAATTCTCATACAAATATCCTTTAAAAATTATTTTTTTTTACTTTTTTAAAATTATATTTTGAAAAAATTACATAAACATAAATTAAAAAATTTGTTGAACTTACTTTTTATAATTAGGTTAAAAACTTAATTTTTTTTTTGTAATTATTTAAAAAATATTTCGACAGATTAGCTTGGAATTTAACGTACCTGCAAATAAAAATAAAAAAATTAGCTAATTTCATTTTCTTATTATAAGTATTTTTATAATTTAGTTTTAAAAAAATGTTTAAACAATATTAAAATTTAAAACAATGTTTTGGCAGTAATGCTATTTGAACATTTCCAGATAAGATCCTGATATTGGTAATCTTAATTTTTTAAAGTTTTTAATTTTCAATACTAGCCGTAGATCGCGCTAGTTGGAAGAAGTTTGCTTCTGTCCTATACCCTAAATAGGAATTAAAAGATCGAAAGTAAATTAAATTCCAATACACAAATATTGTTCCAATATGCAAGTAATATACAACAAGCTCAAAACAACAAAAATAAAAATTACAACAAAGAATTAGCTTTACCATCACTAAATATTGATTTTAGATGTTAATTTAGAAAGTTAAATTTCTTAAAAGTAAACGTATAGGACTTTATCTGTAGAATTGAGTATAGAGTTTATAAAGTATTTTATTTATTCATCTTGATTGAATTTTTAAAAACATCTAAACGTACTTCTCATTTGGTAGCTGGAAATTATGATTACTACGATGTAAAAGTGATGCATCTAAACTACATCTAACTATATAATACGAGTTTTTACCATTATAACTCTGATTTTTTTAGTAGCTTTAAAACCATCCAATTGATTTAATAACTCTAACATTGTAAATTGTACTTCAAATTACCACATCAATTACAATATACGTGATGAGCCAATTGAATCAATTTCATTCATAAATATCATAGATATCTAGTGCATGTTCACGTGCCACAACGATTCGTTCCCTAAACATTATAGTACTTACAAAAGCTAAGGCTTTTCACCAATAAATTTCTCTGTACCCATTTAGAGCTAGAAACACGAATACAAATAAATTCAGTATGATGTACTACAGCTCTTGTTAAGTGTTTTTTTTTATCAGTAGGTAACCTTTTCATTGAGCAATACGCACAATGCATTAAATAATTCAGTGTTTATAAGGTAATTCGATAACTTCTTTAATTTCTTTTGTTTGATGCTTATCTAAACCACCAACCCTTTCATAATGTTGAATCTGAAATTAAATTTGAAAGAAAATATTCAACCATTACGACACAAGTGGATCAACTTTATTTAATAGAATTATTATATTTAATTTGTAAAATGAAAACAGTACGGTACAAATATCTGAAGCATTTCACAACCGAAAAAGAGACGAAGCGAAAACAAAGTTTTTAAAATTTTTCAATTACAAATTTCAAAATTTTAATTTAGCGCATTATGCTGAAAACAATGAAGATTGTGACTTTTTTTACAATCAACTGAGTATGAATGGAAAACTTCACCCTTAAAGATGACACCCATTTTATTTTGTAGGCATTTTAACTAAAAATTGACTACTTGAACTTTAATATTACAGATATTTTTCAAAGTTTAACTAAAAATATGAAATTACTAGTTAGGGTTATTAGGTACACCATTAAAACAATTATTTTTTAATGGACATGTCATTTAATTGAAAATATTCTGTAGGTAATTTAGTTTTATGATACTAATTATATAAAATGACGATAAACAAAAATAAATAAAACAATAAAATGAAATTAATGGAAGATGGTCTTTTTGTCGAAAAAAAAAATGTCAAAATCAAAATGTCGAAAAAAAATGTCGAATAGGGAAAAAAAATAATGTCGAAAACACAATTCTAGAAAAAATATGTTGAAAAAAAATGTCGAATTTCAATGTTGAAGAAAAATTACGACATTTTTTTGAAAGTAGTATATTTTAGAGCTAGTTACATAAATCAGCTTTTACCATTAACGAAATATGTACAAAAACAATATAAGAAATTCAATAATAATGTTTAGCGGGGGTTTGGAAGGACAACCTCCATTGTTTAAGTGCTTTTTTGTTGAAATTTATATGAAATGAAAATAATTAGAGAGAACTGAAAAGTAGGATTCAAAATTAGCCGATCAAAATATTACAGGGTATTCCCTTTTGCCAGAATATTTATGCAACATCCTGAACTAGGAGAGACTTTAGAGTTGGATTCAAAATAAAGGTATTCTCTTTTTCCACAACCTTAACTATTTTTATGCGTAGCAGCTGTTGAATGCAAAAAGGGGGATATATTATTCCTTTTACAGAATATTTACCTTAATTATTTTTATCATGCGTAGTCACTGTGGGATGCAAAAAGCGAGATATATCCCTGTTTCCAAAATATACACCTAATTGGTGGGATACTTGACCTCTTCCATAAAGTCTCTAAGCCGTCTTAATTACGTCTGGCAAGTTTGAAAAAAAAATTTCTAGGATATTTAACCTCAAATTCTGGGACTTAGACCTCTTTAAAAATTTCTGTAACGCCGTTCATTACGTGAACCAATTTTTGACAAAAATGTTTAAAGTTTGAATTTTAACCCATGTAGGTTGGAAAAGTTTTGATTTTATTGAAGTTTGGAAATTGAAAGTTTGGATTTTAATATGTAGATTTTGAAAGTTAGATCTTAAAATTTGGCTTTTCACGCACATTTAGAAATTTCATAATTTCTGTCAGTAACAACGGATATTTTTAAAATTGGCAATGTCCGAATTAGTAATGTTAAGGATCTTATGAAAGTAAATAAAATTAAAACAAAACTTATCTTAAATTAACATACGAATATAATTTTCCTTATCCGACATTTTTCATCATTTTTTTTCGACATTTTTGCATTCAACATTTATTCTTATTCAACACTTTTTTCAACTTTTTGTTTTTCAACATTTTTTTTTTTTCAACATTTTGTTATTCAACATTTTTAGTTCGACATTTTTTTTCCGACAAAAGATCCACACCCGAAATTAACACATGTAAAATAATTAAAAAGCTTCAATTATGCTATTTGCGAATTTCAAGGGAGCACCAGCACACAAAGAAAACAAGCGTTCATTTTTTTTAAATAAAAAAAATTATCTACAAAGTTATGAAATTTAAAAGTTTAGTAAGTCCAATTTAGTGGAAAGCAATTATTGCATAACTAAGTATATAATAATTTTATGAAATTAAATTTTACTTTATAATTCAATTTAAATTTTTTTTTTTGTTTTGAGTTTTTTTTTATGTTTGACTGCTGTCAAAGTTATTTGTCAATATCGAATCAAATTTAATTTTTTTAAATTATTTATTTAATACCTATTCTACTTGCTTTGGTCTTATGAAGCATTAAGTAATTTCAATAAATTTGAGTAGTCTCAAACACTTTTTTAAAGAAGGAATTTATTGTTTTCAAAATATCGATAAATACAATAAAATAAATATATATTAAGTATTATGTATTTTTAAAATAAAATTCTACTATTAAAAATATAATTTATTATTAAAAAAAAAAAAATTTTAATTTTCATCTCATGTACTTTATTTTCTTCTTATATTCTCTGTTAAAGTTCATTAGACTTTAACTTAATATTTTTTTCAGTTCACGAAAACAACAATATTTCAACTTCAGAATTGATATATGTTCACACTACACTACATAGTTAGTTAAATTACGTGGAAGTCTAAAAATTAGTATAAATATTAATATTTTTGTTTGCTTACAAAATATACAACACCGAACATAAAACTTATATCTTCAGAATTTTTATTTTTGAATTGATAAAAAAAAATAGGGGTAACTATTTATACAACATTTTAAAACTTCAGTCATTGATTCTAAAACATACCTCATTTTTATCTTATCAAATTAATTTTTTTTCTTTATTTTATATATATTATTTTATAGTATATTGATAAAAAAAACAAAATTAGTTAAAAAATGTTTTTTTTTATTTTTTTAACGCCCACAATAAAGAAAAAATTAACTAACATAACAAAATAGTTGATTAAATTATTTTTTGGCGAAATATGAGCCTTTGTCTTTCCTCCTTTTTTCTTCCGATTTTTGTGTTGGTATACAAAGTACAAATAAATAATAGAAACAAAGCAACAATTTTTATTTCATTTTCAATTTTATTCAATTTGATATACATGAGACAAATGGTTTTTACAATATTGTTAAGTAGTATAAGCATTTGTTTTATATTTATAGAAATTAGTCCAATATTTAAAAAAAAAATAAAAAAAAAACATATTCAAAACTCAATTTTCAAAAATTAACAAGATTCAAAATTAATAAAATAACAAAATTTAAAATTACTGTTATAAAAGCATTTGGAAAACAAGAATATAAACTAATTTTCTCTACCAAAACCCATTACATATTTATTTCTCTTTGTGTAAAAAAAAAAAATTAAAATTAAATAAATAAAAACAAATAAATTAATCAAAATCTATACTACATATAAAATTGAAATATTGAATGTATGTTTATGCCCAAAAAGTATTTCCCACTTCCAGTTGACCTGAAGATTTGATATTTTCCACAAAGTTTCAGGTTTAGGACTGTAATATAGGGAAAAATTAAAAGTTCCAAAGAGAGGGGAGGGAGTTATTTTACATTTTCTTTTTTTTCATGACGTCACTGTGTGTTTGTGTGTATATGATATACAAATTCAAAACATAATTTTCAACATTTTTTTATAACTTTTTTTTTGTACCTCTCTTTGGTGTTTATTCATAATATATACAATGTATCTATGATACAATTTGTATATTAATATATATGGTATATATTCATACATACAATGTTACTCACTTATAGTCATATCATATCATAACAAAATTAGTTTTTTTTTCATTTTTTGGTTATTGTTATTTTTTTATATACATTTATATTACTATTTTTTATTTCCTTTTTAACTCAATAGCGAAAGTCTTAAAATAATGTTTTTTCACCTATTTAAAAACAAATTAATTTGCTTCAGAAAAATCTTCGAAAGACTATACTTCAGAAGTTGCTTCAGAAGTTATGAACTATTTTGTCATCAGAAAATTGCTGTGAGTTACGCTTAATGAAACCTGACATGGAAAAAGCTTTAGAAATAATTCGATATATGTGAGCATTAAAAGTTAATTTATTATCGAGAATGATACCCAGGTCTTTTGTTTCACGGACATGTTCAATAATAGAACCATGGATATTATAATAAATTCAATTAGAGTTTGCTTCCTAGAAAATGACATGTAACTGCACTTATTAATATTAATGGTAAGGCCATTAATGTTACATCAAGAGTAGAATTTGTCAAGATCCTGCTGCAGGAGATGACAATCTTCGTCCGACTTAATAACAAAAAGTTTAGTATCGTCAGTAAATGATAAGATCAAAGACTTAATATCGAAGTCGATATCGTTCATAAACAATAAAAATAATAGTGGCCCCCATATGAGTTCCTTGTGGAAAACCAGACGAAGCCTCGAAGTTATATGACGTCAATTTTGTATTTTAAAGCAGAGTTTACGACCAATCAAATAAGATTGAACCCATAGAAGGAAGGTACCATGAATACCAAGAGCCTGAAGTTTAGAGAGTAGTAAAGAATGTTCTACTTTATCAAAAGCTTTAAAAATATCCGTGAATATCGTATTTAGATCCTGATTTGAATATAGGAATAATGTTTGAAAATTTCCAGTCATCTAAGAAAATTCCCTCGTTTAGTGATCTGTTAAAAATTAAGTAAAGAGGATAAGTCAAACTATAAATGCAGTTCTTCAAAACTAAATTAGGGATAGCATCTGGACCAGAACTCAGATTAATATCTAAGGTATTAATTTTGTTGAAAATATCACAATATGATAATTGCATGTGTCCTAAATCAACAAAAGATTGTAGATGACTGATTCAAAATACTTAGCGAATAAATTGCAAGTTGAGACTGAATCTGTAGCTGTTTCATTCTTGTAAGAAATGTCTTGAGGAAATCCACAGGATTTTCTTCGGATATTTATAAATTTCCAGAAGGATTTGGAATTTGATTTTATATTAGACTCATAGGTAAGAAAGAAATTATTAAAAGATATTTGCTCAAAAAATCAAATTCCTTGCGTAGTCTCTGAAATACAATTTTGTCTGCTAAAGAAGAACTAATTATATACTTTGTATGTGCTTTATTTCTCGCATTTTTCAAAGAGAGAAGCCTTTTATTGTACCACGGTGGATGATGAGTTGAAGTGGGTTCTTTCAGAGGAAAAAATGTAGTAAAACCGCCAAATAACATATCTATAAATTTCTTATAACAACAATCAAGACTAATTTCAGCACTTAAAACTTCATTCCAATTTATATTTAGCAAATAATCGTTTAAAAGAGAAAAATCACCATTTTTAAAATTAAATTGAGGAATGTCAATGATTTTTCCTGTTAAATCAGCAATAAATTTAAAATTTAATAGTAGTGCTGGGTGATACAAATCTTTTTTAACTTGGAATTGGAAGTTCACGTTCACAAATAGAAGTTGATATAGCTTTTGATATAAACACTAGATCTAATAATCGAAACATTAAACAGATTATTGACTTGAACTAAATCGAAGGAAAATAATGTATCTATTATAAAGGATTCATTTATACTAAGATTAAATGGAACTAAAAATTTATTTCTATTATCATTTGGATATTTCCACGATATGCTAGGTAAGTTAAAATCGCCCAAGACACAAAAAATATTCTCATCATTATTGTGAGCTTCAAATATTGATTCAATGTTTTCAACATGCTTACTATAAATTTCAACTGAACTTCTTGGAGGAATATAACTTAATATAAAAAATATATTTTTCTTTGTAAAAACATTACTAGAATTATTAATATTTACTTTTATACACAATTGTTCTATATTACCATTATTATGAAAAAGCGGGATAGGATGACTTATAAATGATGATTTGACAGCTATTAGAATTCCACCATCAAGAAGTTTATTTGTAGCAATTAAATCTCTGTCGTTACGGAAAACACAGTAAGCAGACTCGTCAAATAATTCAGATGAATAGATGGAATCGTGTAATGATTTTTCAGTGCTATCAAAGATAATGAGTTATTTGAAACAGCACGATAAAACTCATGCGTTTTAATGCGTAAGCCTCTTGTATTTTGATAATATGTTGAGAATATATTTCCTTCAGAAAAAGAAGATAATGCTGTGTCAAAAGAGTGCAATGATGAAACTGATGATGTTTATAATGAGGCTGATCTTTCAGAGGGATGTGGTGAAAAAAATAATGAATGTATTGAAGAAGAAACACATGAAGAATTAA
Organism: Argyra leucocephala; assembly: GCA_963942445.1. Lineage (NCBI taxonomy): Eukaryota > Metazoa > Arthropoda > Insecta > Diptera > Dolichopodidae > Argyra > Argyra leucocephala. The sequence continues at coordinate 91,653,153 of OZ012680.1, forward strand.
CGTTTAGAGCGACATATTGCCGTGTGTAAATTAATCCATCGAGTTCAGGTGTACTATGGCTGAGTTTTTTGAAATAGAAAGTCTTTCACCTCTACACCAGCTACACCATTATTTGTGATGTAGTTTGATCCATTCTTGGTTTAATATCCAAAGTTGAAGAAAAACTAAACTGACTGATTCTCTGAACTTTTTCATTTTTTATTTTTCCTAATCTGCACTTCTCAGTTCAGAGCACAAATATTATTTTATATTTAAGGTACCAGTTGTCAGTGCTAATCAGGCAATGCTTCGCAAGCTAGAAAAATAGTGACACTATCACTTTCAAACACTTTCGTTATTCATTCATTATTCTGCATACATTTCAGAAATGCAGATTTTGTGTTCATAAACAAAGTTATGCGATAAATCTGGTAAAGTTAAAAAACAGGGGCTTGTGTTCGTAATCATCAGTATTGCATCAGCGTCGGTAAGATTTTGCAGGTGGAAAAAAGTTGCTGCAATTTCTGCAATACACATAAAACAAACTAAAATGGACTCCCAAGATATTCTGTGAGTACATATTAAAATTGAATTTATTGTTATTTATTAAAAACAATAATTATTATCTTTAATAAATGCTAAAATATTTGAATAAATATCAAAATAATGTGAAATATTTTGGTATTTACGTATGTTCTCCATTTTTTTCTAAGTTTATGAAAACAAGATATAGTTATACTTTTATTTCTTCATAAAATATTTCCTACAAAAATAATTGCAACAAAATAATTTTTTTTTCGGCTCCATAAACAGAAAGAAATTCTTAATGACATAATAGTCAATATAAAACTATTTATAGAGCTTTTAAGTAATTTTTCTTACAACATCGAAAAATTTTCATTATTAAATTGATTCTCGTGTCTTTGCTATTTTGATATCATATTTTTGTTTCTAATTTTCATAAATAGGTTTGAAATATTGTATTTATTTAGTCGCTAACGCTAGCTTCACACACACATACACAAATAACATGTAACGAATATAAAAAAAGCTCTAATGTACGACAATTTATGCAACTTTTTTTTTTTTGTTAATTATAGACTACCACAATTATTATATTATTAGTTTTTTATTTAATAAAAACAAAAAAAAAATACTTACAAGAATAGACAAAACAAAAAAAAAAAAAACAAAACAAGAAAAACAAAATATGAAACGCGACAAAAAAAAATCAAACCAAAGACTAATTTTAGTAAGTCATTCATAAATACACAATAATAAAAATTCAAGTAAACTGGTCTCGACGACCTCATATCGAAGTTCAATGTCAAAAGTTTGATTCAAATATGAATTGAATTGTGAATTATTGAATTATTGCTTAAAAATAAAAAATAAAATATGTAATATAAAAATTTTGTTTTTAAAATGACAATAATTACAATAAAAAAATTAATGAAAAATAAAAGTTAATTAACTCCAAAAATTTATGGTGATTCCGTATTTAAAGTGACTTCAAAGCTTTTTAATATTGATAAATAAATTTAAATTTCTTTTGGATTTCTTTAGTAATGCCAGAAACCAGTTCGCTTTTAATTTTATTTTCATTCTTTTTTGGTATTTTAAATTTTATTGAAAAAAAAAATAATTATTGGAAACTTTGAATTCATTGATTGGAAATTAAATACGTTCAAAAACTGCCTCCAGGTCGAAACGCGCTTCCAAGATGAATTGTTTCTCTAACATTGTTAAAAATCTTAATTTTTGCAATTTTTATGATTTCTATAAATTCTGTAGAACAAATTAAAAAAACAAAAAAAAAAATCACCCATATTCTCTTAGACGCATCACTGATTGACTTTCGTAAGATTATGTAAGATGGATGAAAAAAAAATTTATTATTATGGTAGTACTGGGAGCTTTTTTTGCAATCATGTCAATTTAAAACTGTCACGTCTGTGCTTAACAGAATAGAAAAATATTACTTAAGGGATATTTTCATACGATACGTCTAAGAGAATAGGGTGAATATTTGATTCCAAACCGTTGCAAGGTTATCTCTGACGTAATGTACCAATTTTACACAATGTTCCAACTTAATGAACGGCTTTTTTTTGTTGTAAATATAATTTGATAACTTCTCATATTTTATAAGTAAAAATGTCGTAGTTAAAGCTATTGCAAATATGTAATTGATTTTAATGTGTTCTCGGGCAGATATTGATTCAATTCAATTATATCAAAATCAATACAATGAAAGCAATAAAAATACTTCAAAATATTTGATTAAATTTCAATACAATCCCAACATAAATCCACACATAAATTTCAGTGCATTTCATACTTATGGAATTGTAAAAAAAAAATTTTGAAAAAAAGAAAATTCTAACAAATTTAAAACAAAAATGTATTATTTACTTTTTAATAAATTAGTTTTAATGTGTTAGTTGATTTCTCTTCGATGCACACATACCGTCCTGATAATATTGTATGCAGCAAATCAGGCACAAATCAGTTATTTTTCGTAATCAAAATTTTAAATTGTTTTTCGGGTCAACGACCAGAGGTATATCCTTGTTTATTACTATTATTTCCTTTTTTTTTATAAATTACACATAAGTTTTTTTTACTGTGTACATTCATTTTTATTTTTTATATATTTTTTTACATTTATTTTATCCTAATTACAAAAGGTACTGAGCCAGATTCCGCCATCCAGCGCATAAGCCGCTTTGTTTTAGAATTACATTGAAATACTTTGTAGTCTAAATTCAAGTTTTTTGTTCACAGTTTGATGGGATAAACACTATTAACCTGTTCAAAATTATGAAAATCATGTCAAATGAGGTTTTTCTTTATTAATATTTATAGCGAAAATATGGGTTGGGACAAAAAAAATTCAACTTCATAATTACGCTTACACAATTTCAAACAAAAAATCCGAGATTAGAAATTTTATGGTAAGTTTTTTGTATTCAACAACGGCTACGCATAAAAATAATGAAGGTAAAATTCTACAAAAAGGAGATATCCCCTTTTTTGTATTTACTAACGGCTACGCATCAGAATGAAACTTGAAACTCTGATTTTGAAACCAAATCTAAAAGCATTCCATATGTTTTATTTAGAAATTTTTTTTTTTCATTGTTTGGAATTTTGTAACATTGGAATTTGTTTTTGGAATTATGGCACCATCCACTGCTGATCAATTAAAGGCACTAGCATAGGGAGAATGACTAGCAATTTATTCGAATATAAATCCCTAATTTCATAATTTTATATGAAAAATCAGTGTTTTTCAGCGGGCATCCTATTGTTAAAAAAGTAGAATTGATTATCTTTTATTTTCATTCGAAACATTCATCATAAAATGTAATACAGTCTAAACTCATTGAGTGCTGATGCACACTTAAATAAAATATATAATTTTTTGAATAAATTTAAAATAGGGCAAGCGTTACCAAGTGTAGTACACATTGATTTTATTTACAAAATTTATTAAATTAAAAATATATTTTGAATAAAAACAAAGTAAAATATTTTGTTTTATCAAAATAATAATATATATTATTTTTCAAATAAAAAAAAAGCCAATTCAATTCAATTAAAAACAAAAAGAAAATAATTTAATATAAAAAACTGAAAATTAATAAAACAAAAAATTCACATATAAAAACAAGTTTTAGAAAACGCCAAAGTAAAAATATTAATTATTTAATTTATTTGAATTTTCAAAGTTAGTGATCACTTTTTATTTTCACATACTTTATTATTTTCCATTCTACATATTATATTAAGCAATATAGTCGGGACCGCATAGTTGCAAAACGGATAAATACAAAATAAGTACTAGTGCAACTGTTTCAAAGTCCCATGTTTTTTGGTATATTGGTGTGAATAAATTTATTGCGATAAGTGAAAAATGCATAACAGCAAATTGCTTTTAAGTGCACATCATTTCTAAGTCCTAAAACTCAGATTTAAATTAAAAATAAAGCGGGTAAATGCAAAATATCTCAAAAAAGCGTCATCACTACATACTGAATTACACTGAATTACTTTATAAACTGTATTTATATGTCAATTAAATGTCAGTTTCATTAAATGTCAAATCCATCAAAATAATGCTGATATTTTTAAATTATTTTAAAACGGAATTTTGTAGTGTATAAAATGAGTGAAAAAAAATTATCCGTAAAACATAAATTAAATATATGTAATAAAAGAGTTAAAGGAAGAAAAAACGGGAAGAAAAGACATTGCCCCTCTAAATCGGAATTATATTTTACTTTATATTGATTGGTATCTTATCTTTAGTTCTTATTATTATTGTTTGAAAATTTTTTTGATACTTGTAATTGTAGCTTTCATTTATATTCTTAATTTTCTATTTTTTTATTTATTATTATCTCAAAAAGAGCTAAAAGTTCGTACGGAGGGTTTTGTTTTGTTTTTTTCAGTTCATTTATATATTACATATATTAAAAAAAGAAAATGAGACAATTAAAACATTAAATTAAAATATCCAAAATAAAAAAAAAATTTAAAATCACATAAAAGAATTTATATTAATTAATGTTAGAGATATTGAATAAAGCAACAAGAGAAATTAGTGACTATACATACAATAGAAATATAATAGTACTATGTCTAGATCTAATAACCATGTATGTATTATTGTTATTTTATTATTTGTGTGTTTGATTTTATATTTTGAGTTGAATTTTATATTATAGTATTTAGATTTTTTTATTCAGCCGATAGCTCTGGCAACTACTATACATACTTGTAAATCACTTTTGTACATAATTTAAATTATATTCAATAAAAAGTAATTATAATATTTTTATAGTTAAAATGCACACACTGAAGGCAAATATTTCGATAATTAAAAAAAAAAAATCAGGCATGATACCAAACAATACATTATTATTAAAAAATTACACATCGTGCATATAACTTCAAACGAAACTAAAACCACAGTTAAAGAATTAAAAGTTATGAAAACTAAATTCTAATTCGAGATAAAATTTCAAAAATAGTGCTTAAAAACTTGTCGAAGACCAGTTATCAAACCTTAAGTATAATTTTAAATAAATGTTTGCCAAAATATAAAATATCAATTAGCACAGTGTCGAATCCTAAAAAATGCAGAAGGTTTATTAAAAATTGCAAATGAAAATGGAAATGTTCAAAAAAGAAAAGATTCAAAAAAGGTAACTATATGAAAATGTTGAGGTAGCTGTGTATTTATGGTTCAAACAAATGAGAGCAAAAAGTTTTGCAGATAATTGGGCCTATATTATGTACATATCTTTTATTTTTTTACTATCTTTACGTAATTTTATTTTACAAATAAATGTAAAAATTTGCACTTACATACTTTTAGGTGCAGAAAATAAATTGTCGCGAGCGTTTGCACTTATACGTTTCCCACTACTACATAACCAAAAAGTTATACATTTAAAAAATGTGTGTAAAAACTTCACAAGAATATTTGCCACATGAACAAATTATGTTTAATGGTATATCAAAGTCTCCAGAAGTTACACTTTGATAAATTAAACCACATATAATTCATTTTTGATTGCTATCCAGAAATTGCTAGCCAAAAATTAGTATTTTGTTAAAATCAATAAATTGTTTAAAATTGGTAAAAAAATTTTCATATGATGTAGTTTGTCACTGCTGGCTATTTACAGGCACTATCATAATTTGATTTTTGACGGAAATTCTATTCGGGTCTAATTCGTTTTATTCTCTCATTTCAACGAAGATATTTCCAATATTTCTATTTATTTCTGTTTTATTTTTTTGAATTTCTAATTAGTATGTCAGTAAATTTTCGTCAGTAAATTTTTTAGTAAAAGAAAATAGGGTAAACGCCAAGATATATTTTAGTAAAGTGAATATTTTTTATGATTTTTTTCTTTTTAAAAAACTACATTATATGCAATTTTTTTACCAAAAAGATTTTCCTTTGAACGTCTTTCAAAACTTTTGAGTATAATGGATATTTTTATGTATCAGGTTACGCAGCTTTTTGAATAGCGAAAAAAATAATTTGCTATGTATGTAAACTATTAATTATGGAAAGCCAAAAAAATTTAAATAGTTACTTAAGTATAGTAAATATTATTTTAATCTGATTCAGCGTGGTGGTTTAGTAGTATCTTCTATATATGTACAAAATATATTATTTCATATAAACGCTATTTTAAACAGTTTAACGATTTTTATAAAATATGAATTTCTGGCTGATAGCAATCAAAAAGGAATTATGTGTCCTTTAACTGATCAAAGTGTAACATCTGGTGACATTAGACACAATTTGTACATGTGGAAAACATTCTTTCGAAATTTTTACACACATTTTTTTCAATTTTTGGTAATATTGTATTTTGTATATTATTTTGATAAAAGATTTTACTTTGGTTTGATTCAAAATATATTTTAAATTTCAAAAATTTTGGCAAAATCAATGTGCACTACACTTGGTAACCCTTACCCTATTTTAAATTTATTCAAAAAATTATATATTTATGAAATTTATTTTAATTTTGCGTTAGTGTGCTTTAGCACTTCAATGAGGGTAGACTGTGTCACTTTTTATGATGAATGTTTTTTTAACACAAAAAAAACATAAATAAAACATAAAAAAAAACAAATATAGTTAATAGAAACAGAAAACAACAAATTATTTAAATCTAAAAAAAGCATATTTGATTTAAAATAAAAATTGAGTCAATATCAAGTTCTTACTCAGAAAATTTCCAGAAAAAAAAACCGATTTTTTTTATTTAGAAATATATATACATATATATACAATAATATTTTTTACCTCATTTTCATTGACTATAAATAGATGTTCAAGTTCACCATAATCGCATTCATACTTATAATATTTTAATTGAATTCGAAATAATTGTTTTTTTTTTGTTTTCTTTTTTATTTATTTTTTTAGTTTTGAAATTATAAACCCTATGTTTTAAAAAATTAATATTTACTTAAATTTCTAACAGTTATAATGTTTTTCCTCGTACAATGAAAAAATACTTTTAGCGGCATAACTATAAATAAATATAGTTATGAGTTACTACTAATAAAAGTGGGAAATTCATTTGAAAATCAATAATGCAAAAACTTTATAGAAAAATTTACAAAATAATTAGATTTCTATTACGTGGATAAATTTTATTGGAATTTCAGATTTATTTTATTATTAATTAGAATCTTTACTAAATTTATTGCTCAAAAATCTAATAAAAATTTATAATAATGGTTGAATTAAATCAAAATTATGATAATTAAATTAAAAATAAAATTTGATTGGATAACAAATTTTTAAAAACATAACAGAATCATTGATAATAAGGGTTGGGGTCGAAATCTTATTTTTGAAAATCTTATTTTCTGAAAATGTTATTTTTTCAAAATCTTATTTTCTGAAATCCTTATTTCTGAAAATCTTATTTTTTAAAATCTTATTTGATTAAAATCTTATTTTGTATTTTTTGTTTTTTTTTTTAAATAGGAGCAAATACGCATAAAACTGTTTTTAAAAAAATTATTTTATTTTTAAAGTCGGGGGCTGCAAAAAATAAGATTTTCAAAAATAAGATTTCGTCACTATCCGTCGTTATTTCACTATCCGTCGTTATTTTCATATTAAATTTGTTTTTATCAATTTATTTCTTTTTTGTCTTATTTGTATTAATTTTCAAATCTTATAATATTTATTAACTAATACCACAGAACATATGTATATATATATAATAATATATCATATATACACATCTTTACTAATACGCATAAATAGAATATTGAACAAATAATATTTGACAATGAGCCACAACTTTAAACGAAAACAATTTTAGTAACTGAGTTTCGATTTTACATGTGCAATAGAAAAAAACGAAAACATTTTTATTTAAAATAAAATAACAAACAATATACATAATATTTTTTGATTAATAAAATAAAAGATCGTGTTGGAAAAATTAAAATAAAAAAATTTAATAAATAAAAATTGTATTTACAAAACTGTTCATAACTTGTGAATCATTGATCGACGTATAGTCTTTCGAAGAATTTTTTTAAAGAAAATTAAATTTTCTTTAATTATGTGAAAAAGTTATTTTAGGACTTTCGCTATTGAATTATAAATTTAAAAAGAAATAACAAATAATAGTACAAAATTTCACTTAATTTCTTAAAAAATGTATTGAAAAATGTCAATGGTTATTATTGTTTTCATGAATAAATCAGCAGAACCAATACCTAAATAATATCATAATTCATACTAGATAGGTTCATATATATGCTATCACAAATTTTAAATATATTAATATGTATATTTAAAATAAAACAGTAAATAAAACAAATTAAAACAAATAAAAATTTTAACTTGTCAAGACATTACATTTCTGACTCTAGTATATGGTTGCAAAAAAAACATATGAAAAAAAGGGAAATATGATCATAAAAAAAATGTAAATCCAATATTTTATTTGCTCTTCTTTGTTTAATTTTTATTATTTTTAATATAAAAGGCGCTCCACTCTAGGTATTGAAATATATTTCTTTTATGTTCATACCTACAATCGTCTGAAATTTTTAATTTCATTTCATGACGGTGGTACTTTTTATGTCCGCTTTATTTGTTTTTTTTTTTAATTTTTACTATTTTTAATATTTAACGCGGGTTACTCTAGGCCCGAAATATTGTTTTACGCTAAAAAAAAGCAGACCAAAGCAATTTGTATATGTTTTGGAACGTTCCGTCAAACATACAGATAAATGCAGGACTGTATAGATAATATTTAGAGTGGATATACCTATCTATATATACAGCTATTATAAAGTTGACAATTTATTATTGTATTCATAAATATGTACATTTAGCTGAAAACAAATTTTATTTATAAGTTCTCTCAATTTATAAAGAATCAAAAATTGAGTAATATTCTTCTGAGTGAATACAAAATTTCAGATTTTAAAAAATGATTAATAATATTTGTACTACGTGAATACTCTATCTATATTATATGTTTCCTTTATGGTTTTATACTTTTATGAAATTAAATTCACTATTCTCAAAAATTAGGAAATTCACTGTATTTAAGTTTATTGCAATATTTTGAAAACTTGAATACTAAGAATGACATCCAATAAGTCAAATATGATGGCATTTAATTGCACTTTGTATGTATTATATGTATGTTATGTGCATGTTATCTATCAATCAATCGTCGTTGTCGTTGTATGTCAGTGTATGCCAAAATGTCAAAATTTTTTTTTTTTATATATATTTTATACTTTACAGTGCTGGCACAACTTTATTTATTCTTTGGTTACATACGTAGTTACATACCTAGTTTGATACATTTGATAATTGAAATTTTTAATACCTTTTTTTTGTATACAAATCTACTTAATTAATTTACGATTATTTATCAATCTAATTCTACTTAATAATTTACGTAACAAAAATTACAATAAAAAACATTTATTCTAAATTTGATACATTTTTGTTTTAGAAATTACAACTCTACATCTGATGATTTATAATCTGATAACCAAATATCTTTTAGTTCCACTTTAGGAAATTTTTTGAAATTATGTTCCCCAACGACAAAATCAAAATTAAAATTAATTTTAAGACAACGACAATTTGTTTTTGTTTTCTGTAGAAGTTATCGTTGTCGTTGCCATTGTGCGTGACCAGTAAATATTTTATTATTATTATTAAGCTGTTCCCGGAATAACATCCACCCGATCAAGCATTGAAAAAATAATTTTTTCTTCTTCATTTAACTCAAAACTTTTTGTATTACCGTGAAAAATTAATTATATACTTTTTGTATTAACTTGCCATTATCTATTTATTTATTTATTTACTTATTTATTTAGTAATTTATTTACTTATTTATTTCCTAATACAATTAAATGTTCATAGTTTTTTTCTATTTATATATTTAGATATTTTTCCCCGACTGAAGAGCAAAAACAATTCCAAAATTGATAAGAGCTGCTAGAAACAAAAATATTAAGCAACTAATTAAAAATGTGTTAAAGAACATTTTTTATACGAATTTGTAAATGTGTAAAGCTAAAAGCTAATATAAAAAATCAGATTAGATTGTGTTAGTCAATTCTCTTATTTTTCTCTATGTTGCATAAATTCTATCGAATAAAGATTTTGCAACAAATAAACATTACAAACTTTAATGCTAAATTTTTGCGTCCACAAATTAAACTTGCTGACATAATGTTGATTTTAATTCTTAAATAAGAATATTTGAGTTTAAAAAGTAATGAACGTTAAAAGAACCATGCTGAAGATTCTGTTAATGTTCGAGATTTTTTAAGCCTCAAATATTCAGAATTTCCATTAACAACAGTCGAGCAAGTTTAGTTTATCTTATAATTGGCAGAATCTCAAGATTGACAACCATCTGTTTTTTACTGACCTTTTAAGGGGCTAATTTTGTTTCGATATTTTGCTTCTTTCTTTGATCTCCTTGTTGTTACCTCTGTGGAGTCACCGATGAAGAAAATTGTAATTTTGTAATTTCAACACCAATTGAAAAAAAAGAAATAGGTCAACACTAATCTTGATAACATGTTCTCTATAGTTATGTTGTTTCTGGTGTTTTTTCCATAAAAAGGATTTTTAGCAAATCTAGTGAAAAAAACTTCATATTTTATTTATTTTATTATGTTTTGCTATTTGGTTTTTGTATTAAATATACAGTTTTCCTATATCGGTTTATAACTTCGATATGTTGTTCTATCAATGATTTATTTGAAAGAGGGGCACACATTTTTTTATAGTTTTGAAATTTTATATCTTTTTAAATTTTTTTTATTTCTTAATCGGTAATTATTTGCGGTAATAAATAAATAAATAAATTATATATGCAGATTAAGTTAAAATGAAGTTATTTAAGTCGATTAAATTAAAGTTGATATCGAAAAATAACATCTAATTCATTAATTTGAATTGGTCAGAGCATTTTTCTTTCAGTTTTAGTGTTTAACAACTTTTTCTTTTTTATAAATTAAATAGTAACAAAAAAAAATAATGTCCTTTTACGCATTATTCCCTATATAAATAAAAAAAAATTTATTTAAGTCCTTCCTAAAAAAAAGTTTTATGTTTTCTACACGTGTTCCTTAATCGAAAATAAATTGGACCAATATAAAATAAAACAAAATATAATTAAGAATCGATTTTCTTTTCAAATAGTAATTATTCTTTTTAATTTTATGTCGTTAGTTAAAATATGAAAATATTTAATAGTTAGTGAAGTAATAACAATTTCTAAATTATTTTATAATTACATATAAAATATCGATAATGTCATCAAAATATGAAATTTTGATTTTTAAAAATAATATAAAATTTCAAGTCTCAATGGAGCAAATGTCTTTAGTCTAAGACTTAGACTCTAAGTGAATCTCGATGTGCCTATACTATAGAGTTCATTATGCATTTCTGTATATTGATCGATATCAAATCGTTTATCGACATCATTATAGATCTATTTTAATGAGCTTCTTAGTCTAATCATGTACACTTCGATAAAAGTTTTATTGAAGAAGAATACAAATTTTGCTGAAATTGATATTTTCGTCAGAAAAATGTTCCAAGAAAATTTAAAATTTGTTTATATACAATTATTATTAAATTTTCTATTCAATTTGAAAAATTGTTTACAATAATTTAATTTTTAAAAAAGTTTAAACAAAAATTCCAAGAATTATTTTGAAATATTACAGTTAAATTATACATACGAACATGAGTATTATAAAAGTATAGATAACAATTTGATTACGCTCTTATAAAACATAATTTTCGTTAAAATTCTTCGTACTATATCTACAAAGTAAAAATTATATCTATTTTTTGATAAGAAATTCGCAATTTTATTTTGTTTTTCTTATCATGCATATTCAATAAAAAATAGAAAAAATCAATTTAAAAAATTTTAATAGAAGTTAATGATACATTAACAACCAGACTTAAATTGAAATTTTGCAAGTTAAAAGTATAAAAGTATTTTGATTGAGAAGAGATATCTGGGGACAATAAATTAATATTTGCTCATGGGCTATGTCCCGCAGGTTTATTTTGTTTAGCTAGTATTTTATTTGAGCGAGTGTGGTAGATTAATAATTAATAAGGAGTTATTAAATTTTATACCACGGTCTTTTGATGATTTTTATTAAGAGCTAGTAATATAGTGACTCCTCCTATTTGAAATTTATTAGGAAAATTAGTTTTATTAAATAGAATTATTAGATGATCTTGATTAACAATAATTATACTAGCATAGTTGTGTTTTTTTAGTGCCGCCTATACTCTCTATTTGTATATTGTTGCCGTTAAAATGGTAAAATATATTCTGGCCTTCATTCACTTTTTAGTTGAATTCGTGAGTATTTATTATTATTTTTACACTGTTTATCTTTGAATTTAAGATATGAACAACAAGAGAATTATCATTCATAACCAAACCTTTGAGCGATAAGATACCTATCAGTATACCCATTAAATGTATTTTTTGTATTCCTAGTTGTATTACTAATACGACTAGGAAGATTTATACGGTTATAACTTTTTGAAAATCTTAACAAACCTTATCCAAGTCGGAGTGTACCCATTTTCTGTTAATTCTATAGATATAACCATGAACCTTTTTATAACTTGTATCAACTAAACTGATGTCAGTATCCTAGTACTATGTCATCCTCAACTTGATCATCTGGATTCCAGAATAGTTTCATTCTACATCTTAAGCTGGATTTTCATTGATCAATATTTTAAAATCATAAAAAATTTATTGGTTCTAAGGGAGATAACATGAAATGACATTACTTTATATGAGAGCTCAATGCGTACGACAAGAAAACAGAAAATATCTTTTACCGGGGACATTTTCACAAAAAATGAGGATATTTTTACAAAAATTGGGGATATTTTCAAAAAATTTGGGATATAATATTTTAATTGTTTTTGATAATCAGATTTGTTTTTAGTGATATATTTAGATTTATGGAATAAAAGTCGAGTTTCCTTTCACTAATCATTTGTATATTGTATTTATTTTGCAAATATCGATATTTCGGAAGCAACTTACTTTCTTCATCAGTGCTTTGCGACTCCTAATAACGACTAATAAGAAAGAATCCTAAAAAAGACTTATAATATTTTACTGTTTTTATCAATTTTTTGGGTAAATGTATATATATAAAAAAAAATTTCGACAGATGATTTTGAAGGTTAAATTGTTGTTTTTTTGTGTATAAAATAAATTTCCCAAATAGAAATTTATAGAATTCTTTGCAGCGGTCTATTTTTGGTCAATAAAAATCCACCTTTAGACTGAGATTTTCAAATACTATCAAAAATTTATTTATTATATGGCAACACTGTACAATAACTGTAGTATCTAAATTACCACTATCAATCTACTTTAAATATTGTTACTTTTTAAATATAGTATAATATAATACAGAAAATAAATGTTATAACTGGTAGGCTAAATTTTGAATAAAATCAATAATAACGTAAGATCAAATAAAAATTAATCGCTTTTGATTTGTCATGATTGTAATTTAATATATAGAAATAATGGGACCCAGTACGTTATATTTTAACCCTTTCTACCTATATATATAAAAAAAAAACCGTAAAATATTATTGATTTTCTTGCTTTGTTTGTTGAGGTTGAATTAAATCATACGACCCCAATAAATATCAGCTAATGTTAGTACATTGTTAATAATATACAAAAAAAGTAAATAATCTAAAAATAGATTTTAAAAATAAATTTTTTTTTCTGCTACACCTTCTTTTTTTTTGGGTGGTTTTGTAGGTATTTAAACTTTTTTTTAATCCTTAAAAACGTTCTTAAAAATGTCATATATGTTAAACTTACAAAAACAAAAAAATAAAACAAAAAAACTTTAAAAACAAAATTAAAATTTTTATCAGTTTAATTTGAAAATGTCCTTAACAATGAATGGATGATATTTTATATACTTTCACATTAAAAAAAAAATTATTACTTAACTACATTGCCGCATTGCATGTTTCTACTAGCCCTAACATTAAAAATATTATTTTTATTTTCTGTTTTTTATTATTTTTTAAAACAACAAAAATCAAAATCAAAAGAATAACACAATTTGAAAAATTGAAGTAGAAAAATGTTTGTACAACAAACAGTGCATTGTAATTGACCTTTTAGAGTCGTACAACAAATTTTATTGTGGTAAAAATAGTTATACTTGCATAGACACGTATGTACGTACGTAGTTTTTAAATTACAATTGTTTTGATGGTTTGATGGCTATTTGAGTATTTTTATACAAAACAAGATAATATGTTGTTAAACTATAACTAGTGGTATAAATTGTAAGACAACCTGAATCTAAATAATCTGAGGAGAGTATCAACATAATATTTATTAATGAATAATATTTAATAAAGTTTATTTAGAAATTAGACATCATTAAATTCGAAATTTCTTAATAAATCTGTTATCAATGTTATAAATGGAACGATGGAACCAATGTTTCAACTTGTTTTAATTTTTATAAAAAAATATTTTTTTTGTAGAAATTTGACGTAAACCGATTAAGTTTGGAAAAGATGTGAAAGTGTTATGTACTATTAAAGTTATTATAAGATATATGTATATGTATTTTAAATTAGCGCTATAGTTAAATGTATTGTTTAGCTGTTTAAGTCAACATCCTATAGTCCATCCACACAGTATAGCTATAATCTATTCAATCCCCTTTTATATTACATATTTTGTTATTAATAACAAAGGATCATATACAAAAAGTAAGTAAAGAGAAGTACGTGAAAAGAGTCACATTATTTGACTTTAACATGTCATAAATTTTGATTATTATCCTTGCGTGTGAGTACATAACGAAGGATTGTCGTTTTATATTTTTTAATAGCTAGGTAAATATTATGTATAAAATACAAAAAGCTTTTGGTTTTTATTAAACTAATGGATTAATGACATAACCATATATATATTAAATTATCTTAATTTTTTAATGTGGGAGTGCGTGTGTTCGTTAAGTGTTATTCAACTATGCATGTTATATTAATATTGGAATTTTTTTTTTGTTTTATATAACTTGAAAGTTTTATTATTAAATAATAAGATACATTACATACATATTTAAATTAGTAGTAATATAAAAAAAAAATTATATTATTATTTGAAGAATTAAATATTAAATTAGTCGTTGAACAGCATCAGGGCGAGTTAAAAAAAAAAAAAAAATAAAACTATCAAACGTTTTTTTAATCAGAATTGTAGAATTTTGGTTTACTAATTGAAATAATTTTTTTATTACACTAATAACTCAATATACGACACTTAGTCGTTCCATAGAAATTGACCGCAAAGCGAAATGTCGTATAACGAATCATTTATTACCATATGAATCCATCTACTTCCAAATAACTCGTTCCAGTAAAAGCTTTTTGAAAGTTTTGATAGTTTTCTTGTCATTAATTTCTATACAATACTTCGATATGCGGCTGAGAAAGTCGCATATGTACAAACATATTTATGTAATGTAATATCTATGAAAGAAAACAGCAAAATATGTACATATGTATGTACGTCTACATTCTTTGATTTGAAATTTTACTCTAAAAGAACATGTAGCTTAAAAAGTACATAGTACATGTATTCCCATATGTTTTTTTTTTAAAAACATGGGAAATTCCCCAAAACGCTTTAAATTGCATTTAAAGCCGTATAAACACGGACATTTAAAGTCGTATAAAGAAACAAAGGAAGAATTCAAGAAGGCCGTAGCTGCGAAACAGTCGCTTAATGAGTAGCCGCATATCGAGGTATTAGTGTATTTCTCTTTATTTGCTTGCCTCGACATTCATTTATTTATATGCTTACTTTTTTTTGCCTGACTGATTTGCAATTCCTGAATAATTAAAAAATTTTTATACATATATAAATATATTTTAATAAATAAAAAAATATTTTCGCTAAAATGTGGAAAATAAAATAGTAATATTTACGTTTCATTTGGGCCTACACAAAAATACATTTTAAGAATCAAATAATGAATGATGAAATTTTATTGAAAAAATAATGAAATATTCAAAGAAAGTGATGAATATAATTTAAAAAAAAAAAAAAAATTAGCCGAAATTTTTACCAAATCTCCGAATTTTTACCAAACCTTTTCAAACTTCGTAATATTTTTTCTTTTTATTTTATATATAAAAAAAAATTAGATAAGCTACTTAAGCTGTTTTTTAGAATTTTGACATTACTTAAATTAATTAGTTAAAAAATAAATTAGAGTTCCAAAGGGGATGACATTCCGCAGCACTTCCCGCAAATGCGCGTCCATAGAAATCTCATCTGACTAACTGGATCATCATCTATATCACGAGTAAAGCCGTAATAGTTCCAAATCTGTAAATATCTAGGTTAGGGTAAAACCGACTAATAGGGTAAACACTTTTCAAGCCATTCGGTAGTAATGATGCCCGTTACTGTTTTATAATGTAGTTAGTAATTTTTATTCAAATAATACATTATTCTATATATTAAAATTTGGCGGGACTTTTTTTTTTTGATATTTTTTTGTGTATAATAATATAAATATAATAATATAACCGCTTAAGTTCAAATTTCAAACTCTCTAACAGTATGAACGACCATTCTTTATACTACAATATTTACATATTTCGAGCAAATTTATCAAACTACTCTGGTTTAAAAAATTAAATGGGGAAAACTACTGCTAATTGTCCGGAATTAAGCCTTCTTAAATAGAATACCTTCATTTTATTTAATTTGTCATAAGAGATTATACTCTATAAGTGATTTGTGAAGTTCTGTACGCAATCAAACATTTTATAAATTTAAAACATCAGTCTATGATTGGTCAATGCATCTAAAACCGAGAAAAAATATAGAAATTTAAATAAAAAATCAAATCAGTCTATAATCGGTTTCAGGAGTCCTATATGGAATTGAGTAATAATGAATTTGTATCCAAAAACAAAACAGAAAAATAAAAAAAATTGGTCATATTTACGTCAGTTTTTTAAATATGGATTCTTTATTATGAAAATGTATTAATTTATCAAAAGTTTAGTTTTTAAATTTTTTTTTTGAGATATTCCAAAATCCAAATGAATTAAAATAAATTTTCATTAAATTTAATTTTTTTTTTGGCATCATTGCAAAAAAAAAAATTACAGTACTTATTTTGCAATGTTTATTACATTATTAGAAAATTAATTTTTCATAAAAAGGATATTTTTGCTCCCTGTATAGAAAATCATCAAATACAACAAAAATAAATCCTTGAAAATTTTTTATCTTTTTTTTTGTTTTTTTATTATTATTTTTTTTTGTTTTTGAAAAATTCATTCAAATATAAGAATATTGCACATTTATAATATATATATATATATATTTTTTTTTTGTTTTTGGATGGTTTATGAAAATATTTCAAGGATATAAATGTTATTGATTATTTTTTTTTGTGGACCATCTAAAAATTTCTTATACTTTATAATTTTGCCATTGAAATAAAAAAAATTATTTTGAAAAATAAAAATCTTAATAGAGCATTAAGGTCTTCTAAATAAATTTAAAATTATATAGGTAAGACCTTTCGTTTTATTTTTAAGTAATAAAATTTAACATAAGTACCTTAATCGATTTTTATCATAATTAAGTTGTTACGTATACGACACGCTGAATGATGTAGTTGATAGAGCGCATCATTTTCAACCGCAAGATCTTAGGTCTTCGATTTTCGATGAAAGTCAAATGGTTATCGATTTTTCGTCCTGGTGCAGTAACCTTTCTCATTGGGATAAAATAAGTTATCAAAAATAATTAAAAATTAACAAATAATAAGTATAATCTGGTAACAATCTGGCAGGTTTATAAAATAGAACTACACTATTTAAGAAGGCGTAATTTTATTTAAAAATGAATAAATATACCGGGAAAAAGATAATTGAGAGTTAATCTGGTAACAAATTAAAAAAAAATGAAACTATTCTATTTAAGAAGGCTTAGTTCCTGACAATAGTAGTAGTTTTCCACATTTAATGAGTAGATAAGCCAGTAATTTGTTAAAATAAATACTCGAATTATTGCAGATATTGTAGTGTAAAATTGCAGTACCGTACTTAATTAAGCATGAAAAGGTGATTCTACCTAAGTTACCGCCAAAATCATAACAAAAAAAACAAATTCAAATTCAAAAAAAAATTCAAACCAGGAAAGAGCCGCAAATCGGTTTTTTCAGACAAAAAATCGCCGAAACTGGCTGAAATCAAGATTTTCAAATGGGAAGAGATACTTTTTAACGCAAATTCAGATTCTACGACAAAGAATAAGAAAATTATGTTAAATTATTTTTTTTTTGTTTTTTTAGTATTTTTCTTTAAAACTAATAACAATAAAACAAAAATACTCAATATTTTCCTTTGGTAAACGAAGTTATAATGATAATAATTTTTATAACTACATTTGTTTTTCATGTTATCATATTTTTTACCACAGTTTTGGGTTCCTACAAAGTTTAAACAAAAAAAAAAAATTTACTTTACAAAAGTTACTTTTTTTTTTACGTAGAATCCGAATTTGCATAAAAAAGTACCCCTTCCCATTTGAAAATCTCGATTTCAGCCAATTTCGGCGATTTTGGTCTGAAAAAACCGATTCCCCTTACTTCCCGGAAGTTGAAAATATCACCAATCGATAGAGCACCCTCGATTTAGTTAATAAAATTTTTATTTAATTTTAAAATAACGGCTCCTTCCCCTTTTAAAAGGGGAATATGCATGGTCTGGACCAACCGGTATATACACAAATAAAATCGTAGTTCCCACATGTAATTAAAAAAATTGCAGTACCGCACTGAATGTATGAAAAGGTATTTCTACCTACGTTAATATCAAGAACATAAAAAAATTTAACTGAGGTATGGTAGATATACTACTATCAGCAAATCGAAGACACATGAATAAGCTGTAGCTTTGTATAAACAAAAACGAAAACCAATATGTGAAAATAGTTTAAATTTAAATATTATATATTAAATATAATGATCAATTATATTTTATTACGATAGTTGATAAAAAATCTATTAAAAGCGTAAAGTGTAAAGATATAGAGAAAACCACCTCCGATTACTTTGACAACAGATTATCTTATAAATAAATTTCTTATGTTATAATTGGGAGCGGTACATTATCTATCATGTTTTTAAAAAACTTGTTTTTTAAAATTTCAGTTTTTTAAATCTTGTTTTTCTAAAAATCTTGTTTTTTTTTTCAAAAAATCTTGTTTTTTTTAAAAGTTGTTTTGCAAAAATTTTAAGAAGTGATAAAATGTTGCTTTTTGATTGAATTGATAAAATTTTATTGCCATCACTAATAACAGAGTTCCAATAATAAATGATAGAGGTTTGGGGCGGCAGCCCCCGACTTTAAAAATAAAATAGCTATTTTTAAATTTTTTAAACTCTTACCATCTACGTATATCTGCCGTCGGCAAAGAAAGGATTTCAATAAATGAGTAGCGAAGGTTTGGGGTCCCCGACTTTAAAATTAAAATACCTGCTTTTCATATTTCTTACTAAATCTTTTCGCCAGGGGTGGCATTATGTAACTTTGTTTCAAACATTTCGGTCGAAACAAAATGTTGTCGAAACAAAATTTGGATGACATTACGTAATTAGAAACGTTAATTTATTTTGAAACGCACGAAAAAACAGTGAAACTTTACATAATTCCATTTTTGATTTGTTTCGTTAAAATTTCAACAATTACTGCTAGAAAACAATATTACAAAATAAAATGGAACTAAAAGAAATTGCAACTAGATACAAGTAAATGAAGCTAATAATAATACCAACATTTTTTATTTTTTTTATTCTGAAAATTTTTTTCTTGAAAGAAAATCATTATAAATTTACTTAATTTTTCATTTTATTGGAATTTTTATTTCTGTGCGTTTCTCAAATTAATATTCCAATAAAAATCATGTATTAATTTATTATTTTTTTAAAAAATTACCTAAAAGTGTCAACTATTTTTCAATAGCCAAAATTTGGTCGTATCAAATGTAAAAAAAGTAGCGTTTCAACCTTACGCAATACAAAATATCTCGTACCAATTTTGAAAAGATTGAAACAAAATAAAAATGGTCGAAACAAAATTATGCAATGCCACTTTTTGAAAATAGTCGAAACAAAACGACGTTTCAAATTACACTATGCCACCCCAGCAACACAAAATTTATATTTTTATATTATAAAGATTTTGGAATGCCTTTATTTTTGCATATTCAGTGACGGTGGTTTATGGGTGCTGCGAAATAACTTCGATAGTAAAAGCTTCCAGACACAAAATCTCCAAAAAAAAGTTTTTGTCCTAATTATTTTTATGCCACCCTTTTACACAATATTTACCTTAATTATATTTATGCGTAGCCGTGGTTCTATTATAAATATATTACAAATATATTTTGGAAACTATCTGTTTTTTGTTACAAATTTTTATCATGGTTTTTTCAGATTTTTTTTTTGTTAATCTTTTGTACCATTCGGGATTTTTTTTTTTCACAAAATTCAAATTCGAGATTTTTGGTATTCAGTCTTTCTTAAATAATTAAAAAAAAAGATTTTGAAAGACAAGATTTTAAAAAAACAAGATTTAAAAAAAACAAGATTACGTAGTGGTCCCGTTAGAATTATTAAACAAACCTAATTTAGGTTTTGTTCAAAATATTCCAAAAAAGTAGAATGTTAGTCAAAGCAAATACCTAAAAAACAGCGTGGTCGCAACTAAAGAGGATAGCCGCAGATAGGAGACGATGGAAAGAGTTTATTACCGTGCTATTTGTCTAAATGATGGAGTTCCAGGATAAAATTGTGAATAAATAAAGATAAATTAATTTACAATAATAATCCGTATATAGTAAACGAAGAACCCATGTCGAAGCAATGAAAAATAATTAAGTGCAGATAAATAGGTCATATACTCAGAAAACAAAGAAACAACATAGAATTTACAATTCCAGAGTAGAACTCAATGGTTAATAAAATAATGACAGAGAATTGTCTGAAAAATCCCACATAACCAGAATGGGAGCAAAACCAACAGCTTCAAAAACAAATACAATGAAATTAATTTAAAGAATAAATATACAATGGAAATGTTAAGTGAAAACTATATGAGCCCAGACAACTTTGTTACTACAAAAAATATTAAACAGTTATATATAACAATCATCTTATAATTTTATCAAATTATAAAATTATATATATAATTTTATTAAAATCAATAAATTACATTTAAATAATAAATCGCCATTATTTAGATTAATTTATCCAGGTAGCATAATTGCGAAATTACTGTTGTACACAAAATTAACATATTTAGGGTTCAAATTATATAAATATAAGTAACTATTATTGTAAACATTTTAATTAGTTGGAAACACTGATGAAGGAAGTAAGTTGCATCCGAAATATCGATATTTGCACAATAAAAATAAGTGGATTGTGAAAGGAAATTACAATAAATATTTCTACAATGATACACGAAAAGTATTGACAACTGTAATAAATTTGTATTATAGTTGTACAGTCAAATTTGAATTCAGAATATGAAAAATAATTTTGTTTTTATTCAATGAATTATTTTTTACCCAAAATTCAATTAATATTCACATTTTTAAATAATGCTACATTTGAGAGATTACGGACTTGTGAAGCTTTAAAAAAGTGATAAAATAATTTTAGCTTAAACGACCTGTTGCAAAATAACCTATATATTCTAAATAGAAAATACCGAAATTTCATTTTGCTAAAACAATAGGCTAAATCACGTTTGTTGCAATTTGGAATTCGACTAACTGTACTGTATCCATAAAACTGGTATGATGTATCAGTAGTATTTGTCAATTATTCTATAATGTATTCATTTTAATATTTGTATTTTTTTTGTCCTCCTAATCATCACACAACAGAATTGAAAGAGTTCAAAGATTCTTTATTAAGTATGTTTTGTATAGGATTGATTCCTTCACCGATAGAATATAAGATGAGATCTAGATTTTTGGGACTAGAGAGTCCGTCTAATAAACGACAGATAGCATGCATTATGTTCATTTTTGATGATTGACTGGCCGTATATCGTCCACTGCTTTATTAAATCTCTTAATGTACCTCAAAGAAATTTGAGATAAGTATACAAACTTATTACATGTTTCTTACTACATATTCCAATCAAATTCAATAGAATTAAATTTTTTTTTACCTTAATCAAGTTACATATAAATTTAAAAATGATCTTCGATCCCATTTTTTTATTAAATAATGCTTAATTTAGTTATTGTTCTTTTGTTTCTATTATTGTGAAAATTTTATTGACATTGCTAAATTTTTTTTATCCTTTCTATAAATTTAAATTTATTAATTTTATTAATGTTATTTCCTTAATTTTAAATTTGTTGTTGATAAATTTGTTATTTTATTTAAATTTTAATTTTTAATCTTATTGTAATTTGCTTCAAATTTTAAAAGATAAAAATATTTTGTTTGCATGTAGTTTAATAAATAAATTAATAAAACTACATTAATTTAATGATTTGCAAACGATTATTAAAATAAACGGCCAAAGACAAATTACACGTTATTACAAATTTAAAACAAATTTTTAATACAGAATAGTATTATATGTACATTATATACTTCTAGTAACCATCCAAAGTACAAATTACATACTTAATTATTATTTTTAAAATAAGTCAGTCTTAGCATTAATTTTTGTCTTAAATAACCTTCGTTCAATATTATTCCAAAAATTCTACCACATCTACGGTACTATTTTAATGTCGCATATTTACTACTTTATTAAAAAAACCAACTGAGTAAAATTGTTGGATATTTTCATCAAATGTCATTATTTCAAAATTTATTGGCAAACAAATATTTTTCTGAGAAAAATATTAGATGTTTTAATTCTTAAATATAATACTTTACAAAATTGTCAAAAAGTCAATGACACTGAAACTCAAAATACAAACAATAACAAAACAAAAAAAATGTCCAAATACATATTCAAAATAAATCATAACAAGAACACACATCACCCTTTGATAAACTATTAAAAATAAATTTTGCTAATAAAACTGATCTTGATCTAGATTTATTCAATTTATATATACCATACAGTAATAACAGAAAAAATATCATACTAGACATTACAAACTTATGCTAGAAAACAAACAAAAAAAAATTATACATTCATTCATTTCCATGTACACTTATGTGTTATTCCTGTTTTGTATATAAACAATTTCGGTTATAATAATTGAAAATTTATTTTTTAAATTAAACTCACTAGAAATAATATTACACTACAATGCAAATGAATAGAAACGCGCTTTTTTTTTTTGAAAATTTATAAAGAAAAAACATCCCTGCATAAATAAAAAAAAATTTACTAATGTAATTTCATTATTTCCAGGTTCAACGTCAAGGTTTAAAGCAAAGATATAGGTTTTATCTGGATTTCATATATGGATTATATGCTTTTGCCATAATACATTTGAATTTTAAAAACAATCATACAAGAAGGCTATTTTTTTATTTTATCTTGTGCCAATTTTCAAATTTAATTGATTTGACAAATGGAGCCCAAACTGGAAAATTGAACTGAATGAGCAAAAATCGGTTCACATTACTTACACATTATGAAGAGCACAACATTGTACAGATATGAATGATATTCAGGTACCAAAAATGGAAACAGTAAAATATCTTGGACTTGACCTTGACTCGCGCCTTAATGTTATGGATGAAATCCATAATACCACTATAAAAATAAAAAACCTTAATAAATCTCATAAATCCACCGACACATTTTTGTACAATAAGCGTTTTCGGTCAATCAAAGTATTATTTTTTTACTTGTTAAAAATTTCAAATAAAAATTAAAGTAAATTTTCACCTTTTGAAAATTTTAAATAAAAATGCAAAAGCAATTCCGAAATAATAAAACTTATATTTAAAAAGCAAAATCCCGCTTTGTATTTTTATAAAATAAATTCTCACAGCAAATAATTGATGCAACGTACAAAACGCTGCATCAACAAAGTTTAGCATTAACAAATTACTGGCTACTCATTAAATGTGGAAAACTATTGTCAGGAACTAAGACTTCTTAAATAGAATAGTTTCATTTTATTTAATTTGTTACCAGATTATATTATATACTCTCAATTATTTTTTGTCATTTATTATATCCCAATGATAAGGGTACTAGACCAGCTCGAAAAACCAATGAAGCATTTTTTTTTAGGCTTCATCGGGAATCGAATCCGGGACCTTTCGGTTGAAAGGCAGGCGCTCTACCTACTGCGCCACCCAGCGTAAGAAGCTTATAAAGTTAAAATAAACTAAAAGCTAATAAAAAAAGAATATTAAAAATATTAAAGAACGTTAAAAAGAATAATTTAAATATTAAAAAATTATAAAACAAGAAAATAAATTAACTGTGGAATAACCTTGGTTGTTAAGTTACAACATAAATAAATAAAGAAAATAATAAAATTATAAAGTACCTATTGTTTGTTTTATTTCATATTTCAAAATTTTAACTAACTTATTGATCAGTTAGAAAATTCCTTAACTGGAAGCATCACGTTAAACAAAAAGCAATGCAAATCAAACAGAAAATCAGAGATATGAACTGCCTGATAGGGATACAGTCTAAGCTCAACTTATACCCCAAGCTGCAAGTATATAAAAGTATAATCAAACCTATATGGACTGACGGTATTCAACTGTGGGTCTAATTAATAAACATCTAATTTATTAATTATACGGATTATTATACGGATCTTACGATACAAGAAGGCTGAAAAATGATTTGTTAGTGATTTTTCAATATTACTAACTAGAGAGTGTAGGGCTGTATCCACCGACTTTCCTTTGTTGTGCATGTAACGCATGCTGTTACCTCGAGAGTCGATTATTATCCATATTACATCGTATATAGATATCAATCAGCCCCTCAAGAGTCTTTAGGGCTAATACAGGCGAATTGGTCTGAAATCTTTAGAATAGGCTTTGTAGCTTTTTCTCGCTTTCGGTATGAATAAAACTTTAACCTCAGACCAACACTTTGGAATGTGGCGTAGATCGAGACAACTCTTAAAAATTGTTTTGAGCCAGGAAAAGTAGTACTAAGGGATTGTTACAATTCAGCTGAATAGTAACCATCCGATCCTGGTGACTTGATTGTTTTAAAACTATTTGTAATAAAGTGGAAACTCACCATTTTTTTTTTGTTTATTGCTGATTAAATATTTGTTGTTTTTCCTCTGCTCCCTCCAAAATTAAAAAAAAAGAAAATTTTTTATTAATGATTTAAGAATTGGACAAGATTCAGCAAAACGTCATAAATATTATTTATTCAGAGAAAAAAAAACATTATTTTTTGTGTGAAGATATTATGACGTCATTACCTGTTACGGTTAACATTCATGTTTTATTTTATCATTAGTAAATTCGCTCAAACTTCAACGTATTTTGTTGTGGTTGATGTTTCATTTTTTTTTTTTTTTTTTTTTTGTTATAAATAAGTATTTACAATAAAATTTAGATTTTTTTTTATTTATACAAAAATTATTATTAATAAAATAAAAACAAAATAATGTTTTTGTGTTATTTTTTTTTGAGAATTTTTTTTTCAAAAGTTAATAAAATGATGTCATATTGAATGATTTTGAAATTAAAATCATAATAAATGATGATAAAAAACAACAGATACCTCGAATACACAGTGCAGGCAACGATAGTGTCAGATGTTAAGTAAGTACCACATGTAAAAGAGTATTTTATTTTGTACCTATGCATAAGTAGGTACTTTTATAATCTGAATTAGAATTGCCGAATTGTCTATGAGCTCAAATTTATTCCAACGCTATTCAAAACTTACAAAACAATATTCAATAATCTTTAAATTTAGCATAACTTTTAATGCAGTTAACGATAACAATGCGGCTGAGACAAAATTAAATTCAAATGCTTTAATGAAATTTTAATACACTTTAACTTCAATAAATAGGCCCATATCTGGAAAGCGAAAAGGACATGACAGTTCTGTATATTAATATGCATCAGATAAACTGATATATAAATAAAAAATAAATACAAATAAATAAAACTTTAATAGATGGCAGCATCACTCATTATTATTCATTTAAATTTTTTGAAAATGCTGTTTGTGTTAGGGTTTATTTTTATTCTGAAAAATATATATATATATATATATATATTCAGTTTTTGCAGAAAAATACCTAATTTTATTTATTTATAAAATTGGTACCTGAAACTCTCGAACACGTTATATTAACTAATGGAAAAATATGTTTCGTTAAACAAGATTTTGAAAAATAAAGCAGTATAAGATACAAGATTTCGTTGAACCCCCCTTTTAATACCTTTAGATTAAGTTCAAATAGATCATGTATTAAAATTTGCAAGACCAATATTATTGTAATAACAAAATTATTACTGTGAATCCGATCAAGCTAAATTATGGATTTCCTATTCCATCGGCTCTAAAAATTCAAAAGGTAGTTTTAATGTGTAAAGGTGGAGATAAGCCTGACATATCTAATTATAGGCATATTACAATACCCTATTTTCGAAAATAATAGAAAAACTGTTACATATATAAAAAAAAATTGGAAATCATTTAACCAATCTCAGAAAGATATTGGTACTCATAATGATCTAACAAATGTTATTGATGCCATATGTGAGAAATTAGATTATTTTAAAATGGTGGCAGAAGTGTCCTTGGATCTACAGAAGGCCTTCGATTCAATTGATCACGCACTTCTTCTTGAAAAATTTAATTTATTAGGGTTTTCAAAGCAATCTCAAGTATGTATACGTATGTTATAAAAATAAAAATAGTACAAGAAAAAATATTAATATGGAAGTTCCACAAGGACAAGGGTCATCACTAGGCCCATTGCTATTCATTCTGAATTTATATTAATGACATACATGACAAATTGTTTCTTTATGTGGTAAATTATTTATTTTCGCGGATGGTTGCAGCATATTTTATCCAAAAAATTTAGTGAGTTATCGAACATCAAAAGTTTCTTCGACTCGATAAACTTGTTCTAAACTCCATGAAAATGAAAAAAAAATAATTTTAAGTCTTGACAGAGAAAAGTTGAAATATAAAAATTAACAATCGGCAACTAAAACTTAATGAAATAAAGCTTTTAGGAATTATATTAGATAGTAATTTGAGTTGTCAAGTCCATGTCAACAAATTAGAAAGTATAGGTTAAGTTCGTTAAATGGAATATTATTCAAATTAAAAAATAAGATACCTTGAGAAGTAAAATTAAAAATGTATTTTGCACTTAGCCATTCTTTATTATCATATGGTACAAGTATATAGCGTATAAAAATACAGTTCGCAATCTGCAAGTATCTCAAAATGAGTTACTAAAAAATGTTTTGAACTAGAAAAATGTTTTGTATTACCAAGAAAAATTAAAAATTTAGAAAACATTAAAGTGCCGATTATAGTCAATTCGATCCGATCCGATTCGGACAAATGTGAAATTTGGTCTTATGGTATTTCAATATAATCAGCATAACCTAAAAATAGTGAAAAGAACATTAATAACAAAACAAGAATAAAAATGGAGAACACAAAAAATATTTGTGAAAATACTAAATTAGGTAACTATTTTGTATAATTATTATTGCATATTAACTTTATTTTTTACTTTTGTTTTATTAACTTTTTGTATCTCTTGAACTTTGAATTTTTGAATAACAAAAATGTAAATAAAAGCGCTAAAGAATTGTCAATATTCGAAACGGATCTGAACAATAATAGTCACCAATTCGAAATGACATTTCAAATTGGATCGGATCGAATTGATTATAATCGGCACTTGATTCTTTCAAAAGGGAATTGAACAAGTATTTATTGGCACCTGACTACATATTTACTTTCCATTATTTGAATTGCATGATCTTAAGAAAAAACTTAGTTGGGTAATTTCTTATGTTAAATTTTTTTATTATATTAATAATTTTTTCTTTGCTGTAAGTCTTTGTTGTAATTTTTTGTTGTACTTTCAAAATTAAAGCTTGATTTTTAATAATTTTCATCAATGCCAATCAGGCGATGAAACACTTTATCTATAATTATTATCCATAAATAAAATGAAAAAAAGTTAAATATAAAATTGTTGAATTAATAAATACATAGTATACAAATAATACTTTGTAATTACCGCGCAGTAATACCCATATTTTTCATTGAAAGTAATTTGCAATACAACCACATCAGCTCTAATATAATACAGTAATTAATAAATATATACTTATATAATACATAATATACAAAATATATACTAAATAATTTATTACTATATAAAAACCGACATTCTGAAAGAGAAAATAAACTGTAGTTGGTCTGCATCTGCATTTATCTGCAGATCTGCTGTTATATAAATCAATAAATAAATAAAACAATATTATGTATATTATGAGTGAACAAAAAACACAATATAAGTACATGTATGAAATATGAATATATTATAGAATACACATTTAAGTAGTTATATACTTACAAATATTTCGTGAAAGTTTTTTGATTTACCTGTAACGAATAAGAAATGCAAATTAATTGAAATTGTAATATGTAGGGAAAAAACTGATAAAAATATTTTAATTGAATGTATACTAGTAGTTAGTAAATAAAACAAAAAAAAATGCGATACAAATTATAAAACTAACAGCAGCATCTATAAAGCATAACTATGTACAAATTATTCAAAAACAAACTAAATACCACCTACAAGGACTATATATCAATACATACACAGATGGATCGGAACAAAACAACATAGTAGGATGCGTATTAAAAAGTGTGCAATACGACAAAAAATACAGACTTAACGAATATATAACAGTGTACTCGGCGGAGCTGTATGCCATAAGTAGGACAATTGAGCATGTAAGCCAAGTTATGAAGAAAGCAGTCTCATAATTTGTATCGACTCTTTTACTAACCTACAAGCTCTTTCGTCTGATAACTCAAAACACCACACAATGATTGCAATTCACGATTAGCTGCAGGTATGCTAAAACCATATAGCATTTGCATGGACTCCGGGATATGCCAATATCATCGGTAATGAAGAAGAATACAGACTAACGATGGAAACCGCTTTAGAACTATACTTGTCGAACAACAGGTACCGGCTCTCTATGTTATGTTATTTTTTGTTGTTATATTAAGTTTGAAAAGTAAAAAAAAAAAACAATTTATATTTAAAATATGCATTTAGAGAGAACAAAAATTATTTTTTAGTTTATTTTTCTTTCTTATGAGCCGGTACTATAGGGATTATAAGTTAGTATCGGTACTACAGGGATATGTGATCGAACGATCGAATATACCTTAATTTGTTGATGAGAAGTTCCTTTTTTCAACTTATGTTTTGTATATCCCATAAAATATACACAGCAAGATTACACGCTGGGTGGCGCAGTAGGTAGAGTGCCTGCCTTTCAACCGAAAGGTCCCAGGTTCGACTCCCGATGAAACAAAAAAAAAAAAAAAAAAATGCTTCATTGGTTTTTCGAGCTGGTCTAGTAACCCTTTGTCATTGGGATATAATAAATGACAAAAGATAATTGAGAGTATAATCTGGCAACAAATTAAATAAAATTAAACTATTCTATTTGGCTTAGTTCCTGACAATAGCAGTAGTTTTCCACAATTAATGAGTAGCCAGTAATTTGTTAAATAAATACTCGAATTATTGTAGATATTGTAGTATAAAATTGCAGTACCGTACTTAATTAAGCACAAAAAGGTGATTCTTCCTAAGCTACTGTCAAGATCATAAAAAAAAAACATAAATTGAAAAAACGAACTTCTTATCAACAAACTAAGGTATATTAAAAGAAATGTATCAGATGGAATAGTATCGCTCAGCCCAGCAGAAAAATCGGTATTGTTCAGACAAGACTCCGAATAGTACAAAAACGATACATCCACAGCTATCTCTTTGATGGCATCCATGTGACTATGTTCCATATACTCCAATCACTATAAAGCACATATTTAAGTTTTGCCGTTTATAAACTAATGTAAGAGCCAAACTTGAAATTACGCAACTTGATATACTCACACAGCATAAAACAATAATTAAAATTATGAGATGTCTCAGAGAAACTGACATTTTCAATAAAAGCTATTAAAATAAAATAAATAAAAAAACTAAATCTCTTATATATATAAAATGTGCTAAAATGAAAATTATAAACTTTAAAACGGAAAATCTTATTTGACGTTGAAAAACAAAATAGAAAGTAAATTAAAAATCTAAATTTATTTACGATATTTTGAAAAAGCGATATATTGAAAAACGACATTTTGAAAAGTGAGATTTCGAACCCGGCCCGGTACAAAAATTATTATCAAAGTTAAAAGAATTTTAAATCATTACTTTTCATAATATATTTTTATTTTCTAATTATTTTTATTTTATATCCTTTATTTTTTGCCCTATTACTCTCCGTCTTTGGGATCCTAGGGTTTTTGCACGATTATAAAGTGTGATTTCGAATCTATTTCGCAGTTTCTTGGAATTATAAATTTTCACATGTATAGTACTTGATTAGTATACTCCAGTTATACTTGATTTTACAGTAATACTTGATTAGTATACTTCCATTTAGTGTCGAACACCTTATCCATAATTCAATTAAAGAAACTAATTTTATGAAAAAATTGAAGTGAATTTGGTACAAAAATTGCACAAATAATTTGTAGCAATACAATTTAACTTTCCCGTTTTATATTAAGTTCGCAAGCACCATTAAAACATGAAAGCAAAAATAATAATTATTGGTAAATTGATTATTTTTTAAATGTAAGTTGAAATTGTATTTTTTGTATTTCTTTACAAAAAATTTATTATTTAATAATTATACTAACACGCTTATTCACCTGTTTAAGTTGAAACATACTTATGTTAAATAACCAAAAAATGTAAATTCGACCTTAAAGTTTTTTTTACCTAAAAGAAAATAAAACTTTACTTGTAAAATACTTTAAAAATAAATATGAACAATGTTACGAACGATAACGTATAACAACAACAACAACAAAAGCAACAACGAAACAAAATTCGTAAAATGTCAAAATAAAATTTCCCAGAGAATTCGAATTTAATTTCTTGATATTGGAGACAAAACAAAAAAAAAATTAAAAATATATTTACATAACTAACCAATTGTGACACAAAACAAAAAAAAATATCTTGCCATATCTTGAATACCAAAATTCAGGTAGCAAAATACAGGTAAAAAAAGTTGTAATATTAATATTCGATATTATTATTTAATGGTTAATATTATGCAATTCTCTTAACTGATAGACTTAACAGATACACAGATATGTACATTGTACATATATATAAAATTAAATTATATATTATTTATAGTAAAAATATTCTGAAACAATTTTGTTGAGATACTAGTGTAGAATATTAAATTATACCTTATTATACATAGATATATTTTCTTGTATAGACTTAATGCCTAAAATTTATTCGTTTTATTTTGTAATCGTGAAAGCACATAATTTGTCTAGGTACTTGTGTTGATTGGTGAACTATTTTGAAAATGGCAAATTTTCAGCAAAAAAAAAAAAGAAATACAAATAACAAAACACAAAACCAAACTTCTTTTAAATAATATTGTTATAAAATCAGCATATCTTTCATTACAAAATTAGATCTAAATCTCTAGCTACTAAAAACTTATGTGAAACTCGTAGAATATTTTGTATACCTAATTTTTGCTACTGGTATAATTTTTAATCAAAATATAGTAGGAATTATTTAACCCGTCTCAAGACGGTGTTGCAGTTAGAAAAAAAATTACTTCTTGTGAAACTGCACAAAAAAGTGAATTCTAAGAAATGTAATAAAATATTAGGTGTATAAGAGTCAGGTGCACAAATCCTTTCTTTTTTTTTTGCTAAAAAGATCGAAATAATTCGATAAATCGAGAAATTGTTTCTTACACAAACAAATTGAGTTAAACAACAACAATTTTTTTTATTGGAAATTTATTTTCTTCTTTCCGCACCACCCAGGAGGTAAAGAAAAAAGGGTGTTTTTTGTTTCCCAATAGGCCTACTCCACACTCCGACGCAATTTTTTTGTCTAGTGATTACATGCCAAAACATCTTTATACACAACATTTTGTATATAGTTTATTGGAATGCCGAATTAATTTGCCTTGCTCCCCTCCCTCAGTAAGTCTTATTTGAATATCACCAGACCGTCGTACTCATACAATAAAAAGTTCATACTATAAAAATTAACTTCTCATAGCAAAGAAAAATTTCAAATAAATTTTATTCTATTGCCAGTTAGTCCCTCTATTATGACTTCAAACTTAAAAAGAATAAAATATATCACATCATAAAGTAATAATATATATAGAGTATTCACGTAGAATAAAATTTGTTAGTCACTTTTTCAAATATCATCTGTAAGTGATGCTACTTCAGCCGTTCTTGATTTTAAGTTCCAAATTTATGCGGACCATATGAAAATCTTTAAAACGATTACGTTTAACCATAACATTATCCTAATGCAAAACCTGGGCTTAGTTAATGACAATAGCAATAGTTTTCCACATTTAATGAGTAGGTAAGCCAGTAATTTGTGAAATAAATACTCGAAATATTGTAGATTGTAGTGTAAAATTGCAGTACCGTACTTAATTAAGCACGAAAAGGTGATTCTACCTAAATTACTGTCAAGAGTGTTAAAAAAAAAGAAATAGTATACCTTAGCTTAGATCATATTAGTCTACCTACAGTTACCTAAATAAAAGACTTAGGAGTGTATTATTTGATTCTCATCTTAGCGTTAAGCCTATTAAGCTTTGCTAACTTTGAAAAAGAAAA
Source organism: Argyra leucocephala (assembly GCA_963942445.1). Classification (NCBI taxonomy): domain Eukaryota; kingdom Metazoa; phylum Arthropoda; class Insecta; order Diptera; family Dolichopodidae; genus Argyra; species Argyra leucocephala. The sequence continues at coordinate 91,686,220 of OZ012680.1, forward strand.
AGCGATTAAAATAAACTAAAAATTTCGACAAATTCTATTTTCGATTTTGAATTTAAAATTTAACTAACTAACGAATATTAAAATAAAATAATTTTGTTTCATTTTTTTTTTTTTGTTTTTTTCACAGAAAAAAAAATACTGATCTGTAAAATGATTAAATTTATTTTATTTGAAAAATTAAGATTAAAATATTAAAATTTGTTTATTAGAATATTTTTTTACAATTCCTACAATTTTATATAAAAACTAGTGGACACCTGTGCTTTGCACAGTAATAAATTTATTTAAAAAATCCTGGATAACAACATCATCATTGATTCATATCAATTTAAATGAATCTATTAACCTATCCTTATATCTCTTTAATCTTCATATGTACCATGAAAAATAAATCTTATTTCTATCAATTTGACAATTACAGTAACAATGGGTTATAGTCACTAATGGTTATAGGCACAATTCACTTTTATTCAACAATTTTATTGTCATCATCTTTTTTAATATTTTTTATGTATTTTAGTTCGTTTATAGTCAAAAACGTTTGTAGTCAATTTTTTTTGAATTTCTTCAATGCGTATCTGTACGATAAGCATATCAGCAAAGTTAAAAAGAAAATATTCGACTATTTTCACTATTATAGTTTTATGGAGCCTTTTTAAAAATTGTCTGTGATTGAAATTTATTTTAGAGTATAGATGTCGCTCTACTCGGAAATAACCGTCATTTATATGGTGTAACTATTTTAAATATTTTGAGTATTCACCACCGTTTTGCATATTTTTATTTTTAATATTTTTGTGGTGTAATTTACTTCAAATTCAACTATTCTTGCTTTTTACTCCCAACGTCGTTCATCTTGTGTATTGTATATAAGATTTCGTAAATACTGCCGCACTATGATGAAAAACAAAAATGTTACGGATATATTTTAGTGATCGCTATAACCGCAGCCTAATAAAAAATTAAATCGAATGAATTGCTTTTATATTTTTTTTTTTTAATAAAAGTTTTAAATTTATTCAAGAAAATTTTGTAAAAACCGAAAAAAAAAAAGAAAAACAAAATAATGAAAAATTTAATATTCTCAAAAAAGAGTTTAATTAATAAAATGACAATTTGATTCGTCAAAATCTATTGAAATAACCTTGCATGTATTGTTGTATTTAAAGCATTTTTTAAATGTAATATATGACAGCATACTACCATCAACTGTTTTTGACACTCCCTGTATAGGTAAATTAATGTTATTGTAAACTTAAATTATATTTATGCAAATTACAAAGTTATTTTGTAGATGAATTCTACATCAATATTCTAGATTAAAATTAATATTAAAAAAAAAAGAAACCAAAAACGAAACAAACAACAGAAAAAATATATATTAGCTTTTTTTTTGCAGACTTTTGTGAAATGTGCTATAGATATCTTTTTTTTTAATTGTAAAATTACTTAATACTTTTTATTAATTCGTTCGCCTCTTTCCTAGTTTTTTGCAACAGAACGATTATTACTATTTCATCCTATAAATTATTTTGTTTTCTGTAGTTTGTAGTAATTAAGTTAACCTAAGCTAACTATTTGTACTTTAGATTTGTAAAAATTGTTAGGATTGAAATAAAGACATACTAAAATCTAAAATCTAAAAATAACAATGAAAAAATGTTAAATTGGCAATATAAAACAAACGTACTTGACTTTTCAGATTCTCTTTTTGTTTTGTACTTTAATATCTATAATATAGTCCTAGACATTATAGTATTTTGGCATATATAAATATTTTATTATTATGTAAGTACAGCCACTTCCAAAATTATTCAGGTATATACATTGTAAACTATCAAAATGTTATTAAATTTGCCTTCCTGGCCTAAAACAGCCTGTAATTCTTCCAATCGATTTATCAGAACCCACCCCCAATTTAATTGTTATCAGATTTTCGTTCACTAATAATTATTTTAATATTTAAAAGCAAATTCACTGAGAAGTTAAGAAAAATTTTCAAAAAACATATTTTGAAATTAGTAACAACTAGCGGAAGTCAAAAAATAAGCAGTATACTTGGATCAGCAAAAGATAAAAAGAACATGCAAGAAGTTTACAGCATATAATATGCAAACATTTTTCGAAATTATATATATATATAAGACAATCAATAAGAGATACCAAAAACAGTAACATTTAAGTTTTCAAACCATTGTTCGTTTCGGATAAAAAGAAAACCCGATTCTAATAAATTTCACCATAAAGTGTTGAATATAAATTTTAAAAGTTGAATTTCAATTCTCATTACATTCTTTTGGCTTTTGTATTCAATATAATGTTGCTACATTTTTACTTTTTCCAAGTTAAAATTGCCTACCCTGCTTTAAGAATTTTGCCACCTGTTCCAACTGCAACCATCCAGTTTAAAAAAAATATTGACGTTTTCAAATTTTTACATTCTAAAACCTCAAGTTGCTCTTCTTTGTTCTTTTAATTTTTAATACAAATAATGTTTAATAATTTTATAAAAAAAAATATTTTTTGGAAGATGTTGTATCCAAAGATAACGATAGAAGCTGCAGTTTTAGCAGTTAATTAAAAGAACGAACTGCAAGTAAAAACTAGGTGCGAAGAGTCAATTCTTGGGACCAGAGCCAAGTATTGCTCGTTCAAAGCCTACCTACAAGGAATTTTTTGCCAAGTGGGAATCCACAAAAACCCAAAACATATGAGATAGTTGCCAAAGACTTACGTAGTCTAAATTTTTTTTCAAACTAAATATTAATATTCATAGATTGAATCAGATAATCAGGGACACCAGACTCAATGTCAGAATGCTGACATGGTTTATCACAGGTCCCATTCAACATGGCTTATCACATGGCCCATTCAACAAATATCTCTTCAAGATTGGTAGATCGAGCACAGGCAGATGCAGATTCTGCTTAGAAGAGGAGGAAACCTCCTCCCATATTCTATTTGATTGCGATGCTATAGCTCGCAAAAGATAAAAACACTTACAGGGACGCAAATCGCCTGATTCTGAATTTGACAACAAAGCAATAATAGCGTTTATCAAGCACATAGGTCTGCAATTCCGAAATGGACGGGGAAGTACTATAGATTTATAGAGGTCGCGGTTACTTAAAATTCCCAAATTTCCAAAACAAACAAAAAAAAAAAGTAAAAACAAAGTTAAAAATGAATTTCCGAAAAAGCGGTACGTTAAATTTAATATACCCAATAGCAGCTGAAAAAGATTTTATTCTTCACCAAATAGATGTATCAACTGCATTTCTAAACGATACTCGGCAAATATAGAAATATATATAAAGCAGTCAGAAGGATTTTTCTCGATCAAAACAAAATTTCAAACAAGCTGGACATCAGTGAGAACATTAAACTGAATAATAAATTTCACGAAATCCCTTTCAAAAATTCAAATTATTATAGCGGTTTCTATACCAAAATTGATTCTGAAGAATTCACAATTCTTACCACAAGTTAAGATATGTTGATGATATTATTATAGCTATACTAATAACAACTCATATGTAGATGCCATATTTACCCCCTTAAAAAAGTATTTTCAGGTAAAATATATTGGTGAAGCTATATTATACATTCACCAGGAAAACAAAATTATATCAACAATAATCAAAATGTCTAAGGAATTTAGTAAACGAAAGTATAAATTGATTAATGCAAAACAGTTTTACATACCTATTCAATCCAAATATAAATTTGAATCAGAGTCCACCATTCAAGGTGATAGTAAAAAAGTAGATCAAACAACGTTTTAAAAATTAATCAATTTAACTTAAATAAGAATAAATATCCGTTTGTACTCGTTCAGATAATTTACATCCAGTGAATACATTAGCAACATTGGAATGCAGCTCTACGCACATTAAACTATTAAAACACAGCTTAAGATTCATCAGAAGATCTAAATGATGGTAAATCTCATTCTGATAATGTATTTACGGTGATGAAACAATATCATGGGAATATTGGATTAACGAACACATCAAACATTCTACTTACAGTTTTTACCCAAAGAATTAACTTTACCTTGTTAGCCAGTTACAAATTTGAAAAATAGCCAAACCGCAAAATATATTGTTTAATTCATTGGAAAATATTTCAGAATAAAACATATTCACTATAGATATCATTATATTAGAGAATCCATCTAAAATCAAGATGGTGACATTAAATTATTTATTTATGGAAGAGATGCCACATAGTTCTATCAAAAGACAAACATTATTTCTGCTATAATAAATTTGGTATGACCTTCAAAAATTTTAAATTACAGTGTCATTTGTTATTCAAATCACGAAAACCAAATGATGACAAAAACAAAAATGCCGTAATGTTATAATAAAAATACAGAGGCAATATCAGCAAGTTTTTCAAAGCAAATGCAAATATAAAACAGAAATAAATTCTCTCTACATTTCATATCGTATTAGTACTAATACGACGCAATTATAAAAGAACTTTTATGTTGTGTTAAAGGAGGCTTAGTCTGGAGCTAAAACTAAACATTTTGAAGCTCAGTGAAATAAAGTCAAACCAATATCGTTTGGAAATTTTAGCAAAAGTGCTCAACTAAAAAAATGTTCAACTAAAAAATTAACAACATATAGAAAAAAAGTCCTGAATATCGCATTGCCAACCAAAGAATATATAAATGATTTTTTTTATCTCATGGGATTAACATTATTTCATTTCAATTTGTTGTAGAATCTAATCAAAATCATCAGCATCACTCATTATTTGTACGTAAATGTGAATGTACACAATTAAATATTTCCAAATTACAAATTTAATTTAAATTTTTAGTAATTTTTCAGTATTTTCAAACATTTAAAAATGAAATTTTAATGTAACCTGAAGGAATTCCCTAAAACAAATACTATAAAAGATTTTTAAATAATTGAGACAACTTTCAAGGAACTATAAGTACTTTTATTTACGTTATTTTTCATGATTATTATATGAATTCTATTGGTTACGTCCCTTTTGTGTTATTGATGGTAATTATTTTTAGCCATTAATTGAAGAAGAAAAGAAACACAATTTTTCCGTCTATTTATAAATAAAATAATTAAATTACCTACAATAGCAGATACTAATCACTAGCTTTTTTTCTTTTCTATTTTTTTTTTAATTAATTATTATTACATTTTAAAACTAACAAACAATTAATAACAATTATACTTAAAAATAAATTTTTTATTTTTTTTTTTTGTATTATTTAAATTTAAATTGTCAACTATAAAATACATATTATGTCTGGGATTTCTATTTTGTATAGCACCGAATTCCATTAAAGTCATATTATATAAATAGGGTGTCACGAAAAAAAAGATTATAGTATTGGTTTTGCATATTGGTTTGTGGCACAATTTCGACATTGTTATTTCACTTAATTTCAGTTTGTTAGGTTTTTTTTTCAAATCTGAAATATGTTTTCTTTTTAAATCTCTGAGCGTTATCGTTACATTATTTAATATCTAGTTTGTGCTTTTAAATTCTTCCTATTTAAAACTAACTAACATCTAGTTAGATTCAATGATTCGACAAATTTGTGTTCATTTCATAGTGTGTTTGTTTGGTTCGTTCCGACTAAGTACAGCATACATAAATTTAAAAATTTCGGATAAATAATGACATTTACAGACTGTGAAATACAATACGGATTTCAGCATACGAAATGCGGAATGTAAACGGAATCCGCATAACCACCCAATTTATTTCTTGCATTATTTTGTTCAACTAAAATTTAGAATTTTATAATTTTTTATTACAGAACAGGCCTCGGTAGACGGATGGTAAAGCACTCGAGTATGGTAATGTAATGAGCGAGCAGCATGAGTTCAAACCCCGTGAGAGCCGAAAATTTTGAAATGGTGAAAATTACTGAAAAATGTAATTTTTAATAGAACCCACGACATCGGTTCAAATATAATATAATTATTAATAAAGATATAATAATTAAAAATTAATAAAAATAATATAATATATAATATACAAAAATGCATTTCAAATAATTAGTATAATTTAATAAAAAGGCCCACATTACGAAAGGGAAAAGGACCTATAAAGTTGGCCTGCAAATTTATATGTATAGGATCCACTGTTAAAATAAATAAATAAATAAATTACAGAGCAGTTAAATTTCAATTCAAAAGAAAATTTTTTGTAACATGTGAATATCAATTCTTGTTGTAAAACTTTAACTTAAATAATTTTTACAGCATTTTATATTTTTGAAATTTTTACATTAAAATATCATTATTAACTTATACCTAATATCATAAATTATATATACCTATTATTATAAATTAATTACATGACATTATTTACATAATAATAAATTTAAATTTATTTTAATCGTACAACGATAAAACTATGTATTATTCTAATTACTGACAAAACTACGATACACATTTTTTTAAATACAAAAAAATTAAACAGATAAAACAAGTAAACAAGCTGATTTGAGTCAAGCACTTCACAGCTCACAAGTATGTTTGATTTGACAGTTCAACAATCAGAGTGCTCACGATTCATGAACTGTTTTTTTGTGCTTGTATTTTGTTCTATTACAAACAATCAAACGTAAACAATAATGAAAAGTTTAATTCAAACAAAATAAGTTCAAACTAGATTGAACATACTTAGTTGAAGATCTGGCGACTGGCGCCACTAAACCGAACAGATGCTCATATGTCGATTATTGAAATAATAAAACAAGTATTTTACAGTTTTTGTCTTTACTATAGGCCTTTTGTTTTGTTTCTACTTTTATGAGCTAAAACTCATAATCATAGGTTTATTTAAAAGTTTTATATATTTATAGTTACTAAATGCATATACTTTTAAACTCTTATTTGATCGTCGTTACAAAGCAGATCTTAAATCTAAATTAAGGAAACAACTGTTAATTATAAAAGTTTCCAAAATTTATTATACTAAACTTTTACCAATTTATCTAAATACCTACCGGGAGGTGTAAATCAAATTTATCAAAATGTTGCAGCTTATTATATAACTATGAATGAGCTAAACAAAATAGTGGTGCCCAATTGTTTTGTTTATAGCTTTTAGGTCTCAAAACCATGGTTACTTATGCGTAAAATGCATCAAAATAAAGAAGATTGTTTATTTTTTTAAATTTCTGTAAGACTCTAGTTAAATATAACTCTTGCAGACCACATATGAAAAACAATTTACCAAAAAAAATGGCAAAAAGCATTGGTCAACTATGTAGCAAACATATTTTACAAATATTATGAAAATCAAATTTATTTTCAGTAGGTAAATATATAAGCGTTGAATGTATGATAATGTATCCAAACATTATGAAACATTTACTTTATACAAAATTATTGTAGGTTCGGGTAGGTCCTGAAATATTTGAATTAAGTAAATGTTGGATTTTGCTACAAGGCCCAGAAAACCTTATTCGTCAGATCTTCTATCAACCATAATATCGGCTTTTCAATATTTGTACTAACTGAATGGACCTACTAATTTAATTATGTATTTAATATATTCATGTTTAACGTCTATCAAGATGAATCCACAGACATTTGACAGAATTATTAAAAGTATAATTATACTTTTAAAATATATTGAAAGGCATACCTTTCTATTACATGGGGTGGTTTATATTTTGTGATAAGTATTTTACTAATGTTCCATTGCAGGATATTTGAAGACAATACTCCATCGATGTGTGAAGTCATAGGATATTTTCATTTGTTAAATTAAATTATTACATTTAAATTATATGTAATTGAAAGTTTTAAGTTAAACGTAAGTTTAAAGTATAAGCTTTTATGAAATCTAACTTATAAGAATTAATATTTTTGTAAATAACACGTTTATTTATTACACAATATAAAATGTTAATTATATAACCTATAACGACATAGATTACTTTGATACTTCGAATAGATACCAAAAAAAAATTAACGTCATTTTTTGATATCAAGAATCTAAATTGTACACATATAAAAAAAAGTATATAACAAAATCTGTATTAAATTATCAAATATTATTATGCATAGGTATACATATATGTATTTGACTTTACAGTACAATATAAAGAAATAAAAATTCAAAATACAATATTGGAAAATTAATTTAACACGAAATAAAATGTTCAGCTAAATATATTAATTTATTAAAAATAAATAGTTATTATACTTGGATTTTTATATTGAATTTATTTGATAAATGTAATAATTATTTTCATTTTATTGATAAATTTAAAAAATATAGTTTACATACTTATATAATTAATATACAATTATTAAGCATGTATTGAAATTCAATCTAACGATTTGTTTGTATATTGAAAAAGCTGTCCTTCTAACTACAGACCTCTAGTAGTTAGAATACAGCTTTTGCAACCTCTTTTTGAAATTGGGTTAACATGCGCAATCTTCCATTGTGTTGGGTGTACTCCTGTAGAGTACGGGATCAACAGGATCAACAAAATCTCGAAATCCCTGGATTGCAAAAAGGCTCCGAGATTGCGACACCTAATCAAAATCATTCCGTATTTTACCAGCGAAGTTATTTTATATTTTGTTTTTTTTTTTATTTTTGACACAAAGAGCTATCAGTTTCTATAGAGTATAAAAAATTAAAGGTTAAATACAGAAGAACAATAACATATACACAGAGCAAAATGAAAAAATTAATTACAAAAAATCAAACGAAATTTATAAAAAATAAAAGCATAGTATATTTCAAAAACTTATAAATAATAATATATACACACATTCTGAGCCGAAAATGTTAATAACAAAAACATAATAAAAGAAAATGTTACCCAAATAAAGGAAAACAGAATTCAGTCGACGATAATGTGCATATAAATTTTAAATTATATTTTAAATTTATATCAATGTGCATTCAAATTTCTAACAACATTTATAAAGAATATTTTACAAAATTTTTCGAACAAAAATATAGGAAAAATAAAAAAAAAACATTGAAATAAAAAAAGCAAAACGGAAGAGAGCGAAAACAAAGAAGGATTGCGATCTAAGATCACCAACAAATTTTGGCATAAAAAACCAAATTTATAAAATTTATTATAAAAATTAAAATAAATAAAATCGGGTTGTTATTGTTTTATATTAGTTTTTTTTTGGCAACGAAAACCATGACGAATTTAACGTGATAAGAAAATTCGATAGATGACGCATAAATAAAAGCAAATATTTAAAATACAAAAACAACGAGCGCCATATCTATTTGACAGTAATTAAACAATGTTTTTTTCAAATATTTAAAATTATTATTACTACAATTTAAAAAAAAATATTTATATAATATGTACATAAGACCATCTATATATTTTAGAAAATTTTATTTACAAAATAAAAAGGCAATAGTTCAGAAAAGTTGATGAGTTTAATATTCGTAAAATTTTTAACAAAATTAACGATTTAATAAACAGCTGTGGGAGTTTCAATAAGCGCTAAAGGTTAAACTATAATTTTAAGAGCCTCTTTCTATATCTAACTCCCTCTCACTTTCACGTAAAATTTTTCACTCAACCTTTATTGAAATATTTTATATTCTATATCTCGAAATAATTTAGGTGAGAGTGAGTGGAAAGACGACATGTCAAAAAATGTTTCTTCAAGTTTAATATGCAAATGAATATTGAATAGAGTGGAGTCGTGGTGTATATATATTCAACGTACATTGACTCTACTCTAAAGCCCCTCATCAATGAATGATCAATCAATGGTTAATATATTGCCAATATATTGACCATTGATTGATGAGAAATTATTGATGGTGTTTCTATTCTAATCAATATTTCTGTCAAAATCAGCAGAGGCAAACAAAATGGTTTTTTCGGGAATATTCAGATAACTTTATAATGTTAATTTATAAAAAGAACAATTTTTATTTTTATTTCAATAGTCATAGCAATTATTGTAATTAAGCAACTGATATATTATTAAAATGTGCAAAAAAAAAAAACAATTTGTTTTGTATACCCAACGTTTGCTCCAAAAATTCAATTTAAATTGAAGTCAAAAACATTCTTCCAGAAATTATATTTTCAATATTGATATTATGTTTCGAAATTATCAATATATTCAGAACACTTCCACAATATGTCGTTACAAAATTTCAAAATATGAATAAAAAAATTGATGAGTGCATTAATGATGTGTAATCGTTCATCATTCTTTTCATCAATATATTGTCAATAGATTGATAATAATATTGATGAAAAGAATGATGTGTAATAAGCACCTAACAGTCAATGTTTGTGTATTTAATGATGTGTAGTGTGTGTGTGTGTGTGGCTACCGCAATGGTGTATTAACAGATGTACATTCAATGAAGTTGGGTGTATTTAAAATTAATATAGATAGCAATAATATATAATATAATAATAATAAAGAAAAAAATATATTATACTAAAATAAAATAGAATAGAACTTTTATTTATAATAAAGTTATATATGCATTTCCTTACCTCAATTCTTATTGGTCACCTACTTGCAACAAGTGAATAAAATATAGTCGTTTTTATTCACCTTTTGGGATGAGATTCAGAATACATAGTTCTCACTATGGTAACGGGAAATTTAAAAACTTGTCAGTGTCACCGGGTGTGTAAAAGTGAGATACATAATATAAAAACTTATTCTTCACCTTTTCTTTTCACTTTTCACTAAGTATAAAATTTTTTTAAGTACGTCCAATTACTTGTAAACAAATTTATTTACCATGGAAAAGCATTGCACCTCAGAACAAAAAAATTAAATAGTCAGTCAAAGTAAAAAAATATCCGAAGAAAAACAATACTGCGCCGTCATATTCCTCAATAAATCTTAAGCCTTCAATAGAAATGTCATGAAAATTTTATTTATAAAAATGAGGCATGTCATGTAGTGTTACTGGAAAAATACAACACAGAGAGAAAATTCATGGTAAAAGACAAAAGCTTCTCCTTATTCAATTCAAGCTAGAGTCCCCTAAGACAGTGTCTTAGGTTTACTGCTATACTTATTGTATATACGTCAGATATGCCTAACAGTAATCAAATGATTATTTCTACTTTTGTATACGATATAATAGCTAACGCGATCCCAAAATAGCTTCAACATATGTTTCCAATCATTTAGAATATCGGCTCAATCTATGAAGAAACGAAGTTAATGAAACGAAAAGTTCCCCCATAATATTCACACTAAGGATGAAAAAATACCCTCGCATTAAGGTAAATAATCAAATTGTAACATGACACAATGATGTCAAACAGCTAGGAATGCATTTAAACCGAAGACTTCATGGAGAAAACACATTGAAACTAAATCAACTCGAATGAAACTAAAACCAAAAAAATTAACCGGCTCTTGAATAGAGAACTGAAACTAAAATAAGAAATTTAATGTACTTCTATATATAAAACAATAATTAATTCGTTTTGAACCATATGAAAAAAAAATGCTGACATACGATCGAAGAAGAGACAGATAGAATTGGAGGAAAATATACATCCGAAACGGAAAATCATCCCAACACACTACCAAGAAATCTACTACTTGGCATAGGTCACCACCGATTAAAGAGAAAAATCATAAAACTGCATTCACAAAAATCATAAAAGTACATCAATCAAATAATATTATAAAACTGCAATAAAAAATAATGATCTAGCAATCGCAGAGATAATTAATTAAAGTTAGATGATAAGATTTGAAAACAAATTATTAGTTTTTATATAAAATAAAGATGACAATAAATAAAAACAAAGTTTAAAAAAAAATTATAATCCCATAAGATATTCATTTTATCGTCCACAGTTTCTTTACGCAAAATTTTAAGAAACTCCAACACGAAAGCTTTTCTGAACTATTGCCAAAAAAAATTGAACACGTATGCATAAAAAATTTAAATAAAAAAAAACCAAATTTATAACAAAAACATGTATCAAATAAATTTCCTAATTTGTGAAAAAAAATATATAAGTATATAGGTATATAAACAAAAAAAAAAACAGAAAATCTTTAAATAGTAATAATTGTTTGCACAACCTGTCATGTTCAAAAAATTTAAAATAGCAATATATACATATACATAACAATTAAAAAAAAAATAATTACAATACAACGATAAAAAAAAAGTAGTAATATTAATAATATAAGAGCAACAACATCTGACGAGTGTGGAGGAGAAAATTTATAAATTAATAAAGTCAAATTTTTTGATAGAAATGATCTAAATAAAATATTTTTTTATGATTATAAATAAAATTTTAATTTAATTAAAATATTAATTTTATTATTTTTTTCTCTTTTAGAATATTTATATAAGTTTAAATAAATATATTATATATCAAATTAAAAATCAAGGTTAATATGGTACATATATATTATGATAAATTTTCATATAATGAAAATCTTTATGAAATTTTCATATATGAAATCTGATGTAAAACTAGTAGGTGAAATGAAATAACGCCGCAATAAAAAATGAAATAATGTCCAAAAAATTTCTATGGGAACAAGCCTGCAAAAAATAATAAACACCGCAAAAATTAGGGTGGTATTTCATAGGGTGTAATAATATGAAATATATTGCGATGTTATTTCATTTCTGTGCGGAATTATTTCATTTCACCAACTACTTAGTTTTACTTCAGATTTTATATCGAAAGATTTTCATCACAAATTTATATGAAAATCAAAATTTTTTTTTTTTAATACATTATTTCAATATTTTGCGATATTATTTTTTTTACATATTTTGGTAGGGATCATTACGTTAAGCTAGGTACTCAAAAAGCAAAACCATTCGCATAGTTTTTGTTCATCTTTGCAACCAACTTTGCTTTCGACAATTTTGGAACATAAGAATTTACCTTTTTTCTAAAATTTACGAAATCAAACCCAATCCTCATGAACTTTTCATAATGAAAAATTTTCAAAATAAAAAAATATTTTGAGCTTAATTAATTTTATGTTTAAAATTTCTGACTCAGTTCATTATTATAAAAACAGAGTTTCAATAAATAAGTATAGCGGGATTGGAAAAAATTTATTTAAAATTTATTTGCTTAGCTAAGCCTCCATTTACTTTCCGTCTACAAAAGTATTACTTCAATAAACGGGTATTGGGGCGGCAGCTCCCGACTAAAAAAAGTCATGCAAACATTTCACGTCTTGTAACATTGTAACTTTTCAAGCTCAAGTTATATCTGAAAATATATATCATTTATTCGCTTTTCATTTTGCAAAATACAAGTTAATCATACAGTGCTGTACTGTGTACTGTTAAAAAAAAATATATTAGATTCGAAACAATTTATTTTTCAATCATTTTCGTCTGAAACTCTCACTTAATTCAATTTCAGCAAGTTATCTTTTTGCGGCGTTATTTCATTTTGAAACACATGAGTGAAATAACGTCATAATACAATAAAATGTTTTTCCCACCGTTATTTATACAAAAAAAAGAATGTAGAAGGGATCTGGACAACAATCTAAAGTTACTTAACAATATTGAATTGAAAAAAGAATTAAAACAAAATATTTTAAATACATACACTTATAAATAGAAATATTTTTAGGCATTTAATGGTTGAAAATAACTAAATAAATAAATATAAACTGTAAAAACAAAACAAATTATTCTAAAATCAACTAAGGACCCAAGTGGTCAAATGAAAAAATCGGGCATAGTAGCAACAAAATTTATATAGTACAAATAAATTAATAATAACATAGAAACAAGACTCAAGATACACCTGAAAGAAGTAAAATTAGCTAAGAAAAATAATTTAACCGAATTCAGATCCAAATTACTAGAATACATAATTTGCACATGGTCAGTTAAATACGTAGCACTTTCGAGAGTTAGAAAACTAAATAATTTATACATTTTTACACCAAATAATAAAACAAAAAGTTTATATATATATTAAAAATGTTACAATAAATTGTAATATTTTATGGTCTTAGTTCCGGTCCGATTTGATCTACAAGGTCTAGGCACAGTGTGTTCCATTAACTTTTCGAGTGGATAATGAAATATTAAAGGGTTAGAAGTGATAGTGAACGTCAAAACAAATAAAAAGCTTTTGGTGGAAGTTAGGTCTATCTCTCACCCATGAAAACTTATGGGACCTTATACGTTTTCAATTTCAAAATTGTACTTGTTATGTATACCTGTTTCTGTTTGAATTTAGCTATAAAATCTTATTAAATTATATTTTTATACCATCAATACCATTGTTCTGTGTAAGCTCTAAGTTAAAAGTATATAAAGAGCGAGTTAAAAATAAGAATTATCAATTTTTTACATGACTGAGTAAATTAAATAAAATATTTTTTTTCATAATTTGGTAAATTTTGAATTGTGCGCATTAAAAAACATATGTTATTGAAACAAAAATCGTTGAAATGAGAAAATAGAAACAATAATATATCTTTATATATATATATATAAAAAATAGAAAATATAATATACCTTTATCATGTGCAACACAATAATATATTTTTGAATAAATAAATGTAACATTTTCTTCTGCATTTGTTCTTTCATATTTATATTTAAAGTTTCACAAAACCTTAATAAATCTCATTTTCACAAAGGTGGAACAACGGTCGCCAGACATGCTAGTTATGTATAAAAATTAAAAGGGTTTTATGCCTAGCCTAAGCTCTTTGGCCGAATTGTGATTTTATAAACTAATTCTAGTATTTCTAATGTGTTAGCCGTTCTAATCAAAAATGTTTTATAGACAGAAAACATCGAAGTAGATTTTTAGAATGATTCTTTAGATATGTTTTTAAAAGTATAAAATTAATAATTATTTGTTTATTAATTTTATAGTATAGTACAAATACAAGTTTGTTTCGATATATTTTATTAAGTACTGGTTATTTTTTTATTACATTGTGTTGTGCGATCTGACAATATTACTAAATTTCATAAAATTGGCAAATTGAATTGTGGATTGTAAAGAATTCTGAAGAAATTAAATTATTCGTGTAATGGGTTTTTGTTAACTTTTTTAACTCATGATTACTTATAGCTTAAATTTTTTTTTAGTTTTTTTGTAAAAACGAATAAAAGCGATTAAAAATGAATCTTTTATTTCTTAAACAATGTTAACTTTTTGGTAACAAAAAAAAATAATTACAAAACAAAAAAAAACAACGATGATCTCAACAAGGGTGTTAAGAATGAAAGCATTAAAAAAAACATGTTTTATTATATATATATTTTTTTAATTACTTCAGTTTTAATAAAAGATTTTTGCGCAGCAGAAACGGTCAATCGTACCACTTATATTTTCTGTTTTTTCGTTACTCAAATTAAATTTTTAGTACTTAAACATGTATAATAAAAACTCGTAAAAATACGGATTTATGTATGTATACAAAAGAAAAATAAGTTCTACTTTGTACCAGTTAAATTTAAAACTTAAAAACAGATTTTAGTTTTTATAAAAAATTTTCTAATTACCAAACAGTTATTCATAAAATTATTAAGGCAATCAGAACTAAGTATAGAAGAATATTAGAATGAAGTTGAAACTAGGAAATAACCGAATAACCGATTATCTTGACGCACTACCTACTTCAGTTAGGTTTGCCAATGGAGAAATATAGCTTTAAAGGAGTAAAATCAATCAATAAAAATGAAATAAACCCAAAGAAAGCACAAGGGTATGATAAAATAATTGGTAAAATGATAAAAGAACTTCCAGGAAAAGGTATAAAGTACGTCATATATCAAGGATAAGATGTCAAAGGATAAGATGTTTTCTGGGCCCATAGAAGCTTAAATTAGGTCTTATTTCCAAAACTGGATAAGGATTCAAGTGCACGAATTTTTTGCTGGCCAATTAGTTAACTATACCTAAGTATACTGTTAAAGGTTTTTGAAAAATTGTTGATAATAAGACTAAGGCCAATATTTATATCAGAAAACTGAATACTTAACCACAAATTTGGGTTTAGACAAAACCATACAGCAATTGGGCAAGTTCATAGAGTAATAAATATAGTAAAAGACCCTGGAAATAAAAAACTATTGCTCAGCAGCGTTTCTATATATATATCGCAGGCGTTCAAAAAAGTGTGGCACTTGAGACCACTATACAAATCAAAAGAAAGATTGCCTCACGAGTTATATCTTCTCATAAAACCGTACCTGGAAAGTTGTAAATTTATCAACAAAATATCAATAAGAATACACATTAACAAAAATGATAAAATCAGGAGTAGAAGGGTAGTGTGTTAGAACCTAATTTATACTTAATATACACTTGACATTTGCCAACAACAGAGAACACAGTTACTGCAACGTTTGCTGACAACACAGTGGTATTAGTAACAAGCATAAGCCCAACTGCTGCCTCAAACAAAGTGCAAGAATATTTATTAAAAATTTAGTATTGGCTGAACTGTGGAGGATCAAGACCAATGTAACGAAATCACTGCATGTTACTTTCACCATTAGAAATTGCTCGTCTGTAACAATAAATAATGTCTTATTATCACATGCAAGCTCTGCAAATTACAATTCTAAAAAAATAAAGTCAAAATTTAATCATTGAAACGTGAAATCAATTTACTTGTATATAAATAATATTGGCAATGACTGTACCAAATATTATCTGTCTAATTTGGGTACATACATATTGTTAATTTTTTTTTTTTAAATGATTGATTATTTGAATTATTATTAATTATTAAAAAAAAAAAAAAAAAAAAAATTAATCATAGTTACAATTTATTTATATTTCGTAATTTCAATTAACTATATGATAATAACAAGTAATATTTAAGTAAAAAATATTGTAATGTTTTGAATTCTTCAATTACTTTTGAAAAAATATAGAAATTCCCACTTTGTAGCTATAACTACATATTTAGCATGATTAGTTATATGTATAATCGAACAATTTGAAAAAAATCATGCTTTAAATCTTATTTAACAAAAATAATCTATAGAATAATTGTTAACGTTCAATTGTTCTAACACTTAAATTAAATAAATCGAGATAGTTTTTCAACTCTAATGAAATTTACCGTTTTATTTTTTAACTTGGAGAGGATAGAAAATTTTCAACAAACAATAAAATTATAACTATGTATATATATAAAAAGAAAGCTAATCATAAAATAATTTAGAACTTATTATTTGTAATCTATACTATATTTAAAATTGAATGTATTTACGTAGAAAGTATTTCCCCCTTCCAGTTGAACTGGAGTTTTTAAATTTTTGACAACGGTAGGGTTAAGGGCCGTCATATAGGGAAAAATCGGAAAGTTCCAAAAATCTATCAGGGGAGGGAGTAATTCATGACGTCACGTGTATTCGTGTGTTTATATTAGCCAAATTTAAAACTTTTTTTTTTGTACTTCGCTCTGGTATTTATTCATATAATACAATGCACATATCTACGATACAATTTGTATATGAATACACATATATATGGTATATATTCATACATACAATATTACTCACATCATATCATCATATCATAATGATATTTGTTATAATTCAATAGCGAAAGCCCTAAAATAACTTCTTTTTTAGATAATTAAAGAAAATTTAATGTCCCTAAAAAAAATATTCGAAAGGCTATACGCCGATCTGTGTTTGAGAATTTATGAGCTATTTTGGTCCCACACTTCCTGTTTTTTTGCAGTAAATTTTTTTTATTTTCATTCATTTTTAATACATGCATTTTTATGTTCCTCATAAAAATTTCATTAGGAGGTAAATAGCAAAGAATATCAAACATTATTATGTGTTAGAAGAACGAAACGACACACATTTTGAAACTATTCCAATTTCATTACAATTTTCATTTTCAAAAATAACGAAACCAATTTTTTTCAAACCAATTTTTTATTTACCCTACATTCCTACGTTCCTACCACATGCTTTAAGGAATTGAAAATACAGAAAAAACGCAAAATTTTGTTTCTGTGTTTTTTGTTTTATAGTTTTTACAGATGCAAACACATAACCAGTGTAGCTAGCCTAGCATAGCAATATTTTGCCTAGCATAGCATTATAACCTTACCATAATATATTGCCTGCTTTACAGCTTTTAATTATAGTTATTAACAATAAATTAGAAACAATGACATTGTTATACATATAAAAAAGTGAACAATGCTTTAGTTACTATCCCCCTTTCTTTGCACTGCTATTTGTCAAAAATTGTAAAACTAAATGTTAGTCGTATAAAAAAAAAAAAAATATTCCTATTTTAGACTATAGGAAAGAGAATACGATAAAAAAATTCACAAAATGTTCTATGGGATAGCGAAAAGGTGCAAAAAAAAAATAATAATAAATTTCTTCAGGGTAGATAAATATATGAAAAAATTCGAATTCCGAAAGTCCAGTTTGTAGTATCAAAAAGGAACTACCTTGAAATGAGTGCATAATGGCTAATAAATTATTGTTTGAAGCCTTAGATAGAGCATTACGGGATATGCGAAATAATAACAACATTACGGGTGGAGTAAATTTTTGGCTCTCGATTTTAGGTAAATTATTCCAGTGGTCCAGAAAAGAACGAGAGTTTATGAAGTAAACCTCTCATGGGATATTTTATATAGCGTGCTTGACAGTAAGTAACAAAAAAAAATATTTTTATTTTAACTTCAGCACATAAAACAAAAAATATTGTGTATAAAGAAGCTTTAATTTGAGAGAATCATTGAAGCAACAATAATTTAAAGGTGCAATATACACATAGTGTGATATATACATTACGAGCTTAGTCACTTTTAATAAACTTCAAGCAGCAAAATGTTGACGTGTCTAAATTATTTATATAATTACTGTTATTTGACCAAATAGGTGATAAAATCAAATAGGTCTGCTTAGCTTTACTATATCAGGTATATTTATTTTATCTTATCTTATCTTATCTAGTAGTTGGTGAACACGCAAAATTCCATTTGGTAAACATGGGCATGGCAGCGCACGCTGGGACTTTGCTATATTTGAAAATTCGAAATTTTATATATTTTGTGTTGAACCCGAACAACGTCGGGTAACTTTGCTAGTTCATTAAATAAAAGGGAAGTTGAACGAAACACTTTTAAAAATAATTATGGTTGTTAAAAACATATTAGTAAATATGTTTTTAACAACAATAAGTAAGTAATAACTATAGATGAAATGCTGATATAATCTCTGCTAAGAGTCCATATTGATTATCTATAATTCAAGTTAAAGTCAGTAGGTATTTATAGTGTAAGGCTAGGCGCAGACATGCAATTTTTAATATTGCAACTGTTATTAGTTTTGCAACTATTTGATTACACACCTGCAACTGCAATGTCTATTACAGTTTATATAAAAGCGCTTCACACAAAACTATATAAATTAATGGAACACAAATGTACAATCATACAGTTGAAACATTAAAAATGCCTAGCCTAACACTATAAATGCCTACTGATAAGTTCAAGTAGTGTTATGATGAACGAAGCACTCCTAAAAATAATTATTGTTATTAATTAAATTATACCCTATTAAAATCTACTAAAGTTTTCTACTGGTTATTGTAGTCTGTTATTGAGAGCTAAAATCTTTTAGAGTTTAGTAAAGATAACAAGTTTTAATTTACACATTTAAAATTGTATTAACTAAAATATACCTAGTTGAGTACATACATATTGAGTTGAGTACATATATATATGTCTTGTAATAGTTAAAGTAATATCAACCAAAATATGCTATATTAAATATAGGAGTGTGTCAGTTATATCAAAAAATTTAGCTCATTTCACAAACATGTTAGTCTGGTATAAAATAAAACCAAATATATTTTTTTTTGTTACAGTTATTTTAATTTTATAATTTATCTTCAAGGATCATCTAAATTAAATTGACTTCATTTCTTTTTCCTAGCTATGTATGCATTCGTAAATTAAACAATAAAAATATAATTTTTTAAACTTATGATTCATTATAGTAATAAATTAGCTTGCTATCGGTAACAATGATATATATAAGTACAGATGTATTACATTATTATACTGTAAATCCTTAAAAATTCTTATGAAGCAATATTTGTGTTACTTGTGCTATAATAATATACACAGGGTGTTTCATTACATTTACATTAAGAGTAGGTAATTTAATAAAAAAATATTATAATTTTAGACTATTTGTTTTATTTATAGTTTTTTTTTTTTATAAAAGAAAATATTCATACTCAAAATATTTCAGAGTAATCGATGTGTTTCAGTACAAATTTCGACAAGCATTTCGACTATCATGCGCTGATACTCCCGGTTCTGCTTTACAGATCAGAATCATGCCCACCGGCACTTTGTGTCTTCAAGAGAAAAGTTCTTCGCCGGATTTATGGTCCTGAAAACAACGATGGAATCTGGAGAAGTAGATATAATGTCGAATTCTATGAATATATAAAACTGAGCAACGAACATTTAAGTCAAGGCACTACAATGGCTCGTATACCTAGAGCGCATGGATAAAAATGATCCAGCCAAGAGAATCTTCGAATTCACTTCTAAATCAAATTAATTTAAATTAATCAGAGTTAAATGGATACGTTTTAGAGTTTTATAAATAAACTAAAACGAAAAACTAAATTTTGCCTCGATAGGTCTAGTGCTCAAACAATATAATGTACCAACCAAAGAATCTATATTGAAATCTCACATGATTGAAATTAACTTTTTAAAGGATAAAAAATTACTCAAAAGGAATTTTATATATTTAAGTAAGATCAAATAAAATCACTTTGTGTGTTATTACAGGACAAAATTATAGATGCTTAAACACTCTGGTAAATATTTATACTTACTTATTCAAAAAAATAATGTATATACAAATTTATATATTTATAGTATGTAATACTCGTATAAAAAAAAATGTCTGCTATTTTTGGGAAACAAAAAATTATGATAAAATAGTCACGTGGAAAAACGGGCTGAGAACAGAAACCCCAAAATTGCTCTAAGAGGGAGACCAGAAAGTACCCGATCCATGGGAAAGCCACGAAAACGTTAGGAAGATTCTGTAGGAGAAGTATGCACTTCACTATTGAAATTTGTAAACTAGAGAATGCGGTCGAACCGAGAATATTGAAAATGTGTTTTAAAGGACGTCAAGAAGGGCCATTTGTAAGCATTATTCTATACAAATAAATAAAAAAATAATTTTAAATAATTTTTTTTTATATAAAAATATAAAGTACACATCTTGTTTTTGTACATATATATATATATATATATATATATATCCATTTAACATAAAAAAGAAAAAACTTGAATGAAAATTATTTTCTTTCTTGTAATGTCCTCAATAGTAAAAACGACAAAAAAAATCTTATAAGCTATTCCTTTTTTCTTTTGCAAGGATATTTTATCAGAGGAAAACGCAAAAAGAAAAGAATAAATTTAATTTTTCGAAAACTATTTTCTGAACTTTAAAATCTACTGGCCAAGATATTAATTGAAAAGAAAAAAATAATAATAATAAAACGTTATTGTAGTAAAAATCCAAAATATTTCCGGTCAATGGAATTTAATAGAGGAGGGTTAAGGGGGGACATAAACAATAATGTTTTTCTTTATAATATACTTGAATGAAAAATTAGAGTAAGATGAGTTTTGGATACTAACAACACTTTTTTTTTACTTTATAACTATATTCAACTCTCATATCTTTTAGAGATTTTATTTTCCTGTTTCAAGTGTCCTTCAGTTTTCATTATCTATTTTTTTTTTTGTAATGTTGGTTTTTACAATGTGTCAGTGTGCATATATTATAAAAGATAGCTAGCCCTAATACAAAAAAACAAAATACAATCCTTTGGCAATATTATTCACATGAGAAAATAAAAGTATGATAACTTTACAGATGATTTATGATTAATGTCCAATAAAAATATCGATGAGAGGACAATTGAATAATTGGAATAGATACATAAATCTAAATAAAAATCGACGTGAACAAAGGTAATAAAAGCAACCTAATCTAATATAAAGTTGAGATAAATAACTGAAAAATGTTAACTATACTCATAACTAACACATTTCTGTTACCTTGGAAATTCCATCAACCAAACAAATTTTTGCTCATTTATACGAAAAAAAAACTTGAAGTTAAACAACCCCTCCCTTTCAGAGAAACGAAAAATTAAAATATATTATATTTAAAGTCCAGTTTCTTTTATTATATATGGTTGTGAGTCTGGCTTCCAATGAAAAAAACTTTCAAAGTTTCATCAACACCTGCTTGCACCGCTCAAAAATTGACAAGACTGAAACCATATCGTAAATCATATCAACAAAAAACGTTGGAACGGATTGCATTAAGTAGAAGGGAATTGCATTAAGTAAAATTCGTTAAGACGCTTTTCATCAAAAATTAGTAATATATTTAATTAAAGTCAAAACCTAATTAAATGTCTTCTATTATTGTTAGTGAGTTAGGTTCACTATACCGGGTGTTCCAGAGCATGCGTATAAGCTTTTTAAAAGGGGAAGGAGCCGTTGTTTTAAAATTTAGAAAAAAGTTTGTTAACTAAATCGAGGGTGCTCTATCGATTGGTGGTATTTTCAACTTCCGGAAAGAACCACAAATCGGTTTTTTAAGAGCAAAAATTGCCGAAATTGGCCGAAATCGAGATTTTCAAATGGGAAGGGGTACTTTTTAATGCAAATTCGGATTCTACATCAAAAAATATTGTAAAGTAAATTTTTTGTTTTTTTTTTGTTTTGTTTAAACTTTGTAGGAACCCAAAACTGAGATAAAAAATATGATAACATGAAAAGCAAATTAATTTATAAAAATTATTATCATTAATTCTAGTTTATCAAAGGAAAATATTGAGCATTTTTGTTTTATTGTTATTTTTTTATATAATTTCAAAGAAAAATACTAAGAAAACGGAAGAAAAATAATTTAACATAATTTTCTTATTTTTTATCGTAGAATCTGAATTTGCATTAAAAAGTACCCCTTCCCATTTGAAAATCTCGATTTCGGCCAGTTTCGGCGATTTTTGGTCTTAAAAACCGATTTGCGGTCTTTTCCGAAAGTTGAAAATACCATCAATCAATAGAGCACCCTCGATTTAGTTAACTAACTTTTTCTAAATTTTAAAATAACGGCTCCTTCCTTTCTTAAAAAGCTGATACGCATGGTCTGGACCACCCGGTATACCAGTACTGCAAGTTATGATACAAAAATAAACGAGAAATTTTTGTCAACGATTGTTTTTTTTTTATATTAACTAGTGGCGTCATTCAAATTTCTATTTTCACTTATTTCACTATTTTCATTATATTTCACTGTCCTAGTTTATTCAATTTTGTATTTACATCTTCTCAACCTCTTGTGAACTTAATCTGAAAAGTAACTGTGGAGCCCACAACTACACTCTTTAATTTTATCGAGAATATTAATATGTGTTAATTGCTGTTTTAATTAATATTCATACCATAATTAGGTTTCGAACCTAATGTGATCTTTTAATTAATAGTGGGACGATATAAGCATCATACCATATAGGTCGATTTTATAACTTAGTATAACATAACGATTTTTGACAAATGTAACAAACGTGTAACAGATGATTGAACTTATATAATGTCTTAATATTTATATTTAAAAAAATTATAGTGCCAAATTATTTGAGGCGAAAAGCTAAAATTTGTAAAAGATATCCAATCTTATAATTTGAGAAATGTGAATAAGTAAAAGAGTTAGAACAGAAAACTGTGGGGAAAGTATTAGAAACTT
This sequence comes from Argyra leucocephala, assembly GCA_963942445.1. Classification (NCBI taxonomy): domain Eukaryota; kingdom Metazoa; phylum Arthropoda; class Insecta; order Diptera; family Dolichopodidae; genus Argyra; species Argyra leucocephala. The sequence goes on from OZ012680.1 coordinate 91,710,025, forward strand.
ATTAATATACAAAAGTTTTTTAAATTGCGATAGATCACCAGTTTATATAATACATTAGGTGCCGCAGTAGGTACTAAGTAGAGGAACTGCTTCCCAAGTTCTATTCTCGATGGAGCTAAAATGCTTTAAATGTTTTTTCCCGGTCCAGTATAAATCCGGTCCGGTATTATTCGGATAAAATAAATGGCAAAAAATTATTGAGAGTATCTGGTAACAACTTCAATTAAATGAAGCTATTCTATGAAAGAAGGCTTAGTTCCTGACAATAGTCGCAGTTTTCCATATAAATGAATTGTTGATGTTTGAATAAATAAATAAAATACCCGCAAAACTACAATGTTGTTAAAAATATGTAATAAAAACTTGCAGTGAAGAATACAAAAAAAAAACAGACTAGGAACATTAACACATGCCTCGTTTTCATAAATGCAAACCTGCAGTCAATCTGCATATTCTGAATTTATGGACACACTTGTCAGATTTTCTTAATGCTGTTCATAAATGCAGATTCAAAATCTACTGGGCGTCAACTTGACAGAATAAATTTTTAGTATGCATAAAATTTTTTGAAGTAGTTTTCCTTGTTGTTTTGAGTGTTTTAGTTTTTGTTTTGTTATTTAAAAAAAAATTTTATTTTCAAAATGTCAGTATTAATGAACAGAAACTTTGCAGAATTGTCAAGTAAAGGTAAAATATAGGTAGAATTTGTATTCATTATTGCGAAGTACGCCAAGTGGTGGCAAACTTGTTGTCAGTTTGCAGCATTTATGAATACACCCATAGTTATGTAAATTTTTTAGAGTCTAGAAGGTAAATATAAATTTTGAATTTTTTTTTTTTTTTTGTAAATATGAATTATTATTAGTTGTGAAATTATTGTAATATATGGATTATAAAAGAAATTTGGAAATATAAATAATAGAATAAACTGAAGAATTTTGAAATGTAAAATAATAATGTAGTATCTAAAGTTATACTAATATATCTAAAATGTTTTCAAATCAATAAAGTGCAATTATATTATAAATGACTGGGAGCGACAGAATTTCAGTATATTCAATTTATATTGAAACAATCACCCACATTCTCTTAGACCCATTTATGACGAGAAGAAAAATCGATCTCGTCTCGTCTCGCTGAATATTCATTTCTGTTAGACACTGCAAGCAGCGCGATAGAACATTTTATTTGTTGGTAGTACTGATCATTTTTTACAAAAGATTATTGGTATATAAACAAAACATGGCTTATATAATTTAAAGTATTAGTGTGATTTAGTTTTAAAATATTTTTTAAATAAAACTTTTTAGAAAAATTATTACAGTTTTTAGTATATATGTTTACTTTGAGATAGTCTCACAAGTAATTGAAGGGGACGCCAACAATTTGGAGGACATACCAAGTTTTAACATGACTCTTTAATTGAGTTAAAACTTTTTAATTTAATACCAACCTTGTAAAAAATACAGTAATTTAAATCCAATCTGTTTTTTTTAACCATAATATTACCAACGATTGCATTTTAAATACGCAAATTTAATTTTCATATTATTATTATTTTTTATTTTTCTTCTCTTTTTCAATTTTCTTTTGCATCCTTTTTCTCGTAAACTTAAAATTTAAGAAAATCATATATTTTTTTTTTGGCATGCAGCTTCATGAAAAATGAATCAACGAACGTACAAACAATAAAAATAAAATTCTCAAGTGATGTCATCACTTCAACGAAAATCAATTATGTATGTACATCTATGCATATACATACTTATACGGAAGGCGACATTAATATGTGAATCAATGATTGACTCTACTCTTATTTTAAATTTCAGATCATCATTTACTTCTATACTTATCATTATCCATATACTTATCTATATATTTAAGATTGATATTGCAGTTATAGCAATACGTAAAATGAATTCGTAAAAATTTTATTTTCAATTTTACTTTTTCTGTTCCAAATTTTTACATTTTAAGATAAGAATTTTTATCATTTTGACGGAGGAGTAAAAATTCAAGAGAACGTAAAAATAATAAAAATAGATTTTATATGACACAATTGAATGTATATATTGTTAAAATTCTGATCGGAATTTGTTTTTTAGAACATCTTTTACCATTTCGATAATATCCATCAGGAGGTTGATGGGCCCATCATAAGACTCTTTTACCATTTCTGTAAATTTACATTAATATTTTATAAAAAATTTTACGTATTCATTTTACGTATCTATATAATTGCAGCCGAAGTATAGTTTTTGGACCAGAATTACTATAATATAATAAAAAACAAAAAAAAAAAAACTAAAATATATTATATTATATACTTAAATATAATTTGTTCCATTTCATTTTTATAGTTATACACATAGGCACATACATACATTCACATACAAATGAACACATGTAATATTGTAAATGTAGTGTAATGTAATGATGATGATGAAAATTTTTAAAAAGAAATGAAATTTTTTTTTATTAAGTATGTTCCTTTTGTAAGTTTTTGTTGTTGTTATTATTGTTTTTCAAAATTATTCTCGCATTTCAGCACATGTTCGTTCCAAGTAGGTCAACAAATGGAAATACGCTAATATCATTATGGTATACTACATTTTGTATATTATGAAGGTTTTTTTTTGTTGTTTTTATCATTTTATCTAAATAAATTTCATAGGATTTTCAAATTGTTTTTTTTTTTTTTTTTTTTTTTTAAATGTCTGAATTTAAGAATTTTTTGAGTTTTACAATAAAATACTACTGCGGCAGTTTAAATAATTAAAAGAAGATTAAATAACTCATATTATGATAGGAGATTACTTTTTATTGTTGTTATTGTTTCCTGGAAGTATTCAGCCCTAATATTTATATTATCATTACTTAAATAGCAAAAATTTTGGTTACGATAACATTCGTTCCTCAAATTAATTTTTTTGGAAGAGTTAGGAAAGAATAAAAATTTCAATAATGATTTCAAAATCAGTTGTTTGTTGCTATAAAAAAAAAATAAAGGAAAGGTTGTTTGTTCGCTGTATACGTACACGGTTTAAAAGAGTTCGGAAATTAACAAAGTTATTCATCACCAAAAAAGAAAATTAACGTAATATTTTATAATACTATCAGATGACAGGTTCGGGTAGCTGCTATATACAACTCCTAGAACCCATAAGGATAATTTCAAAAACCAATTGTGTTACAGATATGAAAATATCTGACGATAACATAACTGAGAGTTTTAATTTTTTTTTAATTAATCAACCAGATAATCAATGAAAGCTTACACATTTGAGCTTAGATTTTAACGCTAGAATAATATATGTTTGTTTAATTCGATCTCACCTAACCAACAACATAATTACTTACCCTTAAATTAATTAAATCAAAATTATTCTAAATCTATCTTACTTTCACTATCTTAATATATAAAGAAGCATATTTGTATGTATTTTTGTATGTATGTTTGCACGTTTGTTACAGAACTCTTCTCAAACGTATTAAACTATTCCAACCAAATTTTACAGAAAGATACTGTGTTACCTGGAATCGAGCACAGGCTATGTTAAGCTTCAAAAATTTTACTGGTTCCGTGAGCTGCCGTACAACTTCTTCCACCCATCAAAAATATTTCAAAAACTACAGGTGTTACAGAGCTGAAAATTTGCACACAGGTACTCTTTCAAAAATAAAAATATGCCTATTACCAGTTTTAAAAATTTCAACTGGTTCAGGTAGCTGTGATACTCCTAGTCCACTTCATATATTTGAAACGGGAATTAATACACATTTATTCTGAACTAACGTATTGACGTGAATAACTTTTTCATTCGGCTTGTATGAAAATACAGAATATATACTATACCATTGTTTTTTAGTAAATTCCGTTAACCCGTTTCGGCACATCGGTCTACGTCGGACTTTTCGTTTCATTGTCCCGTCTAAGCAATGTGATCGATTGACTTGAAACTTTGTAGAAATATTGTTTCCTGGCATAGCAAATCACTGGTCTGTTTCCGTTCTTATCAATTTGCGTTCCTATCGGACACGTTGACCTGTAAAAAAATTCGTTGCAAGAAAATTGTGCTCAATTTTAGGAGGACCTTCTATGTCTTAAAAATGGCGAAAAACAAATTTTTATTGAATGCCGGCCTAATAAGTTTTTTTTTTCGTTTTTTATTGCTCTGTCTGTTTAGACCTTGATCGATGGTTTTCAAACATGATGGAATTGTATTTTCTACCAAAGGAGCTCTCTAGAAAACCGGTTCGAGCACATCGATTTGTCAAAAACTTTGTTGTAGGTAGGATGAATAAATAAAAACAAGGGTTCTGGGAAGAATAAGGTTCTTAAAATTTGAATCAGTTGGCCAAGGAACATGTGTTCTAAATCTGAACCGAATTTCCCAATAGTTTCTGAGATATGAATAATAGCTCCGACGGGAAGCAGGTCCAACAAGTTTCACTGAACATCGGGACCTCTGATGGTGACATCGGAAAGGGGGTCTATAATGCCTAAATATATTCTTTATATACCAAATACCAAATAATTTAAAGGGGGTTTACCAAATAATTTATTGGGTTTGCCAAATAATTTATTAATTCTTGCTCCTAAAGAGTAAACTAAAAATGTTGTTTATAATCAAGCTTTATTTTAAGATTCAATTAAAACAAAATATTATTTTATCGTCCGTTAATTTAATTGGTTTTGTCTTATCGTCTTTCTACCTTTTGTCCTTTTAATTTTTCTGTTGCACTTTTCTCTTACTAAATTTGTTGTTCCTTCCAATAAAATTTCTACTGCTCTCTTTTGAACAATGAAAAACGTATGAATAACAATTAATTAATTAAATAATTTACAGTACCAAAAATTAAAATGTTACTAATTTAAGTTTGATACTAGATAAAATTAAGAATTTAATGTTTGAATATTATAGAAATGTTTATACTAATGTCGAAAACACAATCACGACGAAGGACGAATTTTTCGCTTTCAAATACATGAGATTATATGTAAATCGTGACGAATGACGAATAACCAAAATTTCGCGTTCAAAAAATAGGTCTATTTCTATTTTACTCGTCGACGAATGCGAATGACATTCTTTGATACCAACATTAATTGGTCAAAATGGTTTTAATAAAACATTTTTAAAATTCAAATTCAAATTTTTAAATTAATTTTTTTTTAAATTTTTCCTCCATTTTAATAATAAAAAATTTCTATTTGGTTCTATAATATTCAAACTTTTCAAATATCCATTTTGTGTCATTCAACATCTTATTATTTGTGCATATATAATTAAAGGAAATTCATTCTATTAATTTTTTTAAGTAACTGATATATATATATACCTATTACAAAAATATTTTATTTATAGTCATTTTATCAATTAAATGCCACTGGCTATAGGAAATATATCAGAAACGAATCAATATGTGAGGGAGGTGTATTTATGTGTCCTAAATAAAACTTACTAACCTCAAAAGTTTTTACTAAACATGAGTGGTTTCCACCTTATCGTGAGAAGTCTATGTCAGTACGTTAATTACTGTTCTTTTAAAAGAACCGTTTATTATGTAGTTTATTATTATAGCGTTTATTATGTAGTTGCCAAAAATACTTGTAATTACAATTCCAACCCAAAAAAATTTTTTTATTTTCAACGATATCAATTCGTATTCCATCGGTAGGTATCTTTATTGCAAAAATTAAATAACATAATATTAAAACATTTAAAAGAACACTTGAATATAAGGCAATAGTTTCTTATTTTATCAGTTCAATTCCCAAAACTACCTATAACAGTCAACCAATTGTTAGCTTACTAAAAAAGAAACTTCAAATAATATTTTCAGTTCCAAATTAAAAACAAAGAAAGCTCCTAAGAATTCCCAATTTCTCGGGTAACTCAGCTAATAATTGAATAAAAACGTCTAGTGAAAGAAAAAAATTTTTTTTGTTCTTTCAGTTATTAGGAAAATTTGGCGGCAAAATTACTACATCAATATTCATCGGTTTCAAATGAAAATACTATTGAATTAAATTCTTTATTGTTTACATTATATTTTTACTACAAGTATTATTTTATTTCATTCCAATACAAATACAGAAAATTTGGTTGGATACCGAAACAAAATCTATTTTTAAATAGAACAAAAAAAACAAAAAATAACCATATCGATCTTTCCCCCATATTATCACTCTTTAATTTTATATTTAGATGAACATATAACTAATTAAGAAATGATTAATTTGGTATTCAGTTTTTAATGATTTTTTTAACTGTACTTTAAACTGTATTTTAATTAAATATCTTGGTTCTTGGATAATCAACACAAATGGAACAAATAAACACCGAAATTATGCAAGTACAAAAAGTTTTTTTTGGATTACAAAGATATTATATTCAATATAAGTTCACATAGTAGATTGAATTTTTAACAAAATATTAATCCGTCCAGTTATAATGTATTGAAGTAAAAATTCAGCCCTTACGCAAGAAAATAAAGAAAAATTGAGTAGATTCGGATAGAAAATACTAAGGTAATTTTTCCCTATCCTTTTCCACTTTTTGTTAGAGTTTTCAAGGCGTCGGCATACATTGGATTTGCGGTACTAAATTTGTATTTCAATTATGACAATTAATTTTTTAAAATAATTTATTACCTTACTATTGTTACTGTACTAATTATCTTTAGCGATACCTATCATCCAGCAGAAGAGCGAACGAACTTTATCTCCCATTTTCTCTAAATGTTATGTGAAACTATTCATTTCGTTAACTTTGGTAGATTTAGCCATTTTTTTATTTTTTCTTAATGCTTAATGGTTTGAAACATATTTTGAAAGTATTTTGGCACACACATTAGAACTTAAGATTGCTGTATCAATTTTCAATTTAAATTTTAAATATCAATTAAAGTTTGCTTCCAAATATTTTGTACAACCTATAGGCTTTTCATATTTTATAACTTAACATTTTACTAACTAAAATAAAATGAAATACCATTATGATATGTTATACATATTTTACAAAATCTTTTTAATGAAAACTTAAAAAAGTTATAGATTGTTTTCTATTAAACAATTAACATGTTCTGATTTAAGCAAAATCTACCAGATTTAAAAAAAATTAAAATCTACATAGACGAGGACTGTTAAAGTGAATTCTAAGTTGGTTTCATTAAAAAAATAGACTAGGGAATTCGATGAACCATATATATTACCAGATCATTGTATATATATGTTTCTATTTCGTACCAATCTTGAGTTTGCTAGTTAAGTACGGTCGCCAAACTATACTTTTCATATAGGTGCAGTTGAGTCAATTCAGAAGAAATTTCTGAAGCAAGTTTTGCGTAATCTCTTGAGCTGAACCTCCTATTCTATCTCCATATAAAGATCGCTTAATAACTACTTCATTTAATTTCTTTGAGAAAAACTTCAGATATTATCTGCATATTGCAAGTTATGAAAGACAAAATCTAATCAATTTAAAGTATGGTGAATGCCCAAAGTATGGTGAATGCTAGTACACGGTTCCGTTAAGTTAACATTTTTAATACCCTTTATCATCACGGAGTTACGAGAAATATTGGCCAATTAATAGGATGTTTATATTATAGCTAATTAATATCAAAGTTACATTTACATAAATCTTTCACTAAATGGAAAAGAGCTTAAAAAAGCTTATTCCGGTTTTCTTGGAATTAAATTTTAGTAACTTGGAGTTACAACTTTAATAAAGTATAGTTCTGCCATATTTTGTCAAGTGTCACAAGATCTTGTCATCACAATGTACTTTGTAACCCTCTGACAATGCGTTGTTCTAATTTTCCCTTATCCTCCTTTCTTTTCTGTTGTAAATTTTTGACTATCTACTTTAGTGCGTTGTTCTAATTTTCCCTTATCCTCCTTTCTTTTCTGTTGTAAATTTTTGACTATCTACTTTAGTTTAAAATAATTTTCTTGATTATTAATTACTTTTTTTTTAGATTAAGAATTAATTATTGTAATCTGTTTGATATAAGCAACAAATAAAATAAATATTTTTATTTTAAACAAAAACACTTTTAATATTATTATTTGCAAGCAAATAAAATTTTTCCAGCGTAAAATGAACGTCAAACAAATTCTTTTAAACGTAGTGAGTTTATTCTAAATCTATATTTTAAAAATCTGGTAGATTTTCTCAAATGAGAAGATGCTATTAAATAACTAACATAATCTTAAACTAATTAAAACAATAATATATTTTAAAAAAATATGTATTTTACTGCCAGGTCCTCACTAAAAATTTTTTTTTTTTTTTATTATATGGCATTTATCGAATTCTTGTATGCTATTCTATTTTGTCTTATCGAGTTTGAACACCCTATGTGCTCGATTCACTGAAAAAAAATATTTAAAAACTCTATTTCAAATTTAATTTTTCTTTTGCTCAAACTTATGTCATTATCAAGCTTATAATTAGTAGTTAGAGTCTTTCATAAACTTACGGCAATATATTTATATTGATTTATATATATGTATACGTATATATATATTATTTATTTTATTCATTTCATTTTTGCAACAAATTTTAAATTTAAAACAAATTCAAATGTAATGAAAACTGTTATAGAGCACTGTTCTAAAACTGTAACGGAACTAAAAATAAATGAATTCATTAAATAATGTCAGAATGAATTTTGTTTACAATAGTGTTAATCATTTAAATGTTCAGCTAGAAAATAATAAATAAAATTTAACAAAATAAATAAATAAAAATAAAAAAAATATATTCAAAGAATTTATTTAAGAACAAATTCAAAATAAACAAAATAAAAAGCATTTAATTTTTTTTTGCAACTTTGTTTTTGTTTAACTATATTGAATTATTTTATTATTATTAACTATGTATATGCTTATTAATTTTTGCTAAAATAAAATTCTACTTGAAAAATTCTAATATACAAAAGAAATATTGAATTCATCTTTGAAATAATTTTTATCTTATTTATAGTTTGGTTGCTAATGATATTAATCAGATTTTAGATAACATCAGAGATGTTGATAACAATTTACTAAAATGGAAACAATATATAACTATAAACACCTTTTTTATAATAACAAAAAAAATAAATGTATACCGGGTGTACCAGAGCATGCGTATCAGCTTTTTAAGAGGGGAAAGAGCAGTTATTTTAATTATATTTTTAACTTCCGGATCGACCAAGGGTTTTTTAAGCTCAAAATTTGCCGAAATTGGCCGAAATCGAGATTTTCAAATACGAAGAGGTACTTTTTTACGACAAAAATTCTACGACAAAAAATAAGAAACTTAGTTTTTTTTTGTTTCTCAGTATTTCTCTTTAAAATTAATAACAATAAAATAAAAATCAAATCAAAATCAATTTATAAAAAAATTTGTTTTTCATGTTTACATTTATTATCTCAGTTTTGGATTCCTACAAAGTTTAAACTAAAAAAAAATAAAATTAGTTCACAAAAGTTTTTCTTTTTTTGACGTAGAATCCGAATTTGCATAAAAAACTACCTTATCTAATTCGAAGATCTCAATTGCGACTCAATTTCTGTTTAAAAAGCCTATTTCCGGTCATTACCTGAGGTTCAAAATATCACCAATCGATAGATATCACCCTCATTCAGTAAAAATATATATATTATTTTCAAATTATAAAATAACCGCTACTTCCCCTCTCCTCTGTAAACGTAAAATTTATTTATAAGCTATATTTTTTGTAAAAACGCGGTTATTATTATTTTTTTATGAGATGCCCTTGATTTATTTGCTCCTTACTATAAAAACGATACCGTAATATTTTTAATTTACATATTAAATCTTATGCCACGGATGGGGTTACAGGACATTGATGATGATGATGAAATTACACCACAAAAATATTAAAATTTTAGCAAGTTCTTAGTGGTGAATATTTTTAAATTAAATTTAAACTAGTTACACCAAATAAATGACGGCTATTTCCGAGTAGAGCGACATCTATACTCTAAAATAAATTTCAATCACAATCAAAAAAATATAGAATAGAAATATAGTATAGAAAAAAGTACAAAAAACGAAAAAACAAACCAAAATTGAAAACAAAACAGAAAAACAAAAATAAAATCTTTAAAAATGATATACATAATAAGATGTTAGTTCATTTGCTTCTGCTATTTAAAAAAATTTAAATACAGTAAAATACGGCTATAGTTATTCCCTAAATTTCAGTAATATTTCTGACTGTAAACGTTTTATGGCTATACGCGTAGTAAAAAAAAATGCATCTTTATAAACAAAATTCAATAAAATATCTTTCGTATAACAATTTTAAACTTTATTTTATTCATAAATTATTTACACATAAGAATTTTGCCTATAATCAGTAGTGAATATAACTGATTTTTACTGTAATTGATATCAAATTGATGATGATGTCATGGTACATATTAAGATTAAAGAGATATAAGGATAGGCTATTAGCAGAAAAAAGTTAAGCAATTCCAATACTATGATAAAATACTAAAAATAGAAAAATACATTCATTTTTTACACTTTTGTATTTTATTTTTTAATTTTTAAATCACTTTTTTAAAGCTTTTAATCAGTTTTCATTTAAATTTACTTTAATATTTTACAAAAAATAATTTTTAATTAATTGAAAATTTTAATCTATGGATTTGTTATGTATAAAAGACAAAAAATATGTGGTTTTAGTGGGTTAAGGGCCTCACTACCATTGTTGATTTGCGCGCGTGTGAGTGAAACCACTTAGTGTCCTTTGAGGACTCCCAACTGCCATCCCAAATTGATATGAATCAATATGTTGTTATTCAGGAATTTTTAAATAAAGTTCCTACTGTGCAATTGCACAGGGACCCACTAGTATAAATATAATACTATGCTTATGCCTTTAAACAATTTGATAAAAAAGAGAAAATATTCTAGAAGTTGCATAACAGATATTCAAAGCCATGTCCAAAATCTTGTTAAATTCAACAATTTTATAAATTCCTAAAACTTTCTAAATTTTTAAATCTTTAGAAATTTTTGGTTTAGTGAGCTAAAGTAAGTTCCGATCTTATATATATATTGTTTCACTACAAGTTTTTTCGAGTCAACGGTAAAAGATAGTTTATAAGTATAGAAAATGAAAGAAAAATCCAATCAAACATCTATGCCCTAAGTGGGATTCGAAACGAGATCCTTCTGATTCAGGTAATATAAAAACTGTACCATGGAGGTCGGTAGATCAACCTATCGACCTACTTCCTATGCAAAATTATTATTAATAAATATGACACATAGCTTTTAATGAATTGACATAGAAAAACATCGTTACTAATGTGTGTATACGGAATATTTCACACTCAATGGTCTAGGGTGGAAGGATACAAAAAAAAATTTATATCTGCTTTTGTATCTTTGTGTTTATTTGATATTTAGCAAAATGCAAGCTCTTCATTCACGTACTTCAATTTTGATTTTAAAATGAAATTTCTTACACACACTCATAGATAAGTGACGCTGAATATTTAGTTTAGTGGAAACACAAAAGTAAATTGATGAGTCGGTTAAATACAGTCGCGTAGAATCTAGCGCTAGCCCAATGGTATCCCTAAAATGTAGAATGTAACATGTACAACAGAAAATGTATGTATGATTAAATTTAACTTATTAAAATTAACTCTTAATTTAAAATTAAATAAAACGAATTTAACTATAGCAGATTAAAATAAAATAATTCACTTAAAATTAATCTTCGTTTATTATAAAAAAAAATAAAAAATATATATTTATATAATGTCAATATTTATTTTAAACACAAATGAATTTCGAAGTTGTGAGTTGTTGTTGAATAAAGCAACATGTTTTTTTTTAATTTTAAAATATTTCAGTTGAATCTAGGAACATTTATACACAATACTAACATAACGTCAAAAATACTGTTAATTATTCAATATCTGTTACTTGTTTCATCTTGTTTCAATATTCATTTTTGGTATATTTAAAAACCACCAACGCTTTATTTTTTTTTTGTTATTGCAAAAACAAAAAATATTGCATAATCACAGATATTTGAGCGATCTTCACGATATTACATATATAGAAATTTGCATACATATATATATATATATATATCTATTTAGTTTTGGAATAATTTTTAACAGATTACTATAAAAAAAAACAACAACTAAAATATAAATTTAATAAAATTTAAAAAAAAAAAAGAAAATGAATACGACAAAATGTGTTAGTCATTTTTCAGTTGTGTCAATATAACGTGTACAAGTTTTTTTTTATTTTAATTTATTTTTTTATATTTAGTGGCAACTAAAACAAAAAAAAATTAAAAAAAAAAAATTTTCTTATCTGTATTTAGGTGATTACCTGAAAAAATTCGCGTAATCACCTGTTTAAGTGCAATAAATCGATGAAATGTCAACGTATACAAAATATATTTATAAAATACAAAATAGATACTTAAGTAAATGAGCGAATAAACAAACAACAGTAAATTTGTTAGTATTGCGATTTAACTGAGATGAAACTTCTTTTTAGTTTAAATTTTTCCAGTTAAAAAATTGTTTTAAAAAATAAAACAAAGACTTAAATAGGTATGTTAAAGTAATTAGATCTCTTTGTTTGCTTGACATTTAGAAATTATGACGTCACAATAGCAATTATTATTAATCTAATACATGCACTTGTAAATATATTATTTTATTTTATTTTTAAGGGCCACTTACCTTTCCCCAATTATCAGCTATAGTTCAAGCTGTGTATTTGTGTAAAGGTATCGTTTAAAACCTAATGTTTGACTTAACTTAAAAAAAAGAGACAGAAACTAATCATAACTTGGTCCACAAAAACGTCGCTCCACCAAAATGTCGTCTCACAAAAGTTGGCATTTTGAAAAGTTGTTTAGCATTTTGAAACAGAATATTTTGGTAAACAACTTTTTTATTGGTTAATTTTCCAAATTTCTGTAACTAATTTCTGTAAATTTCTATTGCTTGTTTTTTTTTTTGCAAGAATATCCTTTTATGACATACGACTCAAGCTATAATTCATTTTATGGGTAGGTGCACCAAAAAATGCTTTAAGCTTTTTGGACAAACCTCAAAACCGTGTCATTCGTCTTATAGGCGACATAAATGCAACCTCATCCCTTATACCATTTGGTCCTCGTCGTATTGCTGGTTTTACTTACTTGGTGTTTGCACTTGTTCCGAGGAACTATAATTCCTTCTATCAAGCAAATCAATTGCCTAACATAAGAGGCATCAAGTACCCACCCTTTCACAATGGAAATTCCGAGATGGTTTATGTCCGGTTATGGAAGCTTATTTTTTATAGTTAGAACATGTCGAATGTGGAATTGCTTACAATCGAAGCCAATGAAGGAAAGATTTATTTTATTTATGATTTGCAGAAGTTTAAGACAAATATTTACAACATTGTACACTTTTTCCCACTAAACGTTTCTTTTTACTTCATTTCCTTTAACTATCCTTTTAATTTTACAAATAGCCAATGGTACGCAATTACTAAAAGATTCATAACCGAAGTTTTTTAAAAAAAAATGATAATTTTGCAAAACGATATCGTTTGCGATATGTGTCGACCTCAGATTGAAATTGGTTTAGTTTATTCATTTTGAAAAAAAAAAAATGTTGTTTGATGTTTAACTATTTTTTTTTTGTGAGACCTTATTTTTCTTATCGGTATGATTGTAACAATAATTATCTCTTGTTAAACAAAGATAATATTTTCTTCTTTTTAACAAAACTTAGAAAACAGACGAAATAAATTCTATAAATAGAAAAATTTAGTGTTGAATTTGACTTCAAACGAAATATTTTTCTTAGTTGTAGAAACTGAAAATAATTGATCAAATCTTAATGTCTATCGTTTTTAGATAAATACTTTCCAGTGAATTTCTTCAAACTGTTGTGTTTAGCAAAGGATAAAAATTCAATTTTTTAATTTTGTTGGTCATCTCTTGTTTTTTTTATTATATTACACCTAATGTCAGATTCTGTTTACAAATCAGATTTTCATTAGATTTTTATCAGATTTAAATCTTATTTTAGATTTACTCTAACGTGTAAATGGTACCGATGTTGCTCAAAATCAAATGTCACTGGTTCTATACAAAATTAATAGTTAATAATAAAGATAAAGCAAATAACACATATTTGATAAATTTTAATCAAATTAAAAAAGAAATATGTAATACGAATTGTAAGTTGATAATATTATGTAGGTACAAATGTAAACATTGTAAGCTAGTTTATTAAAAAAATAAATAACACTAAAATTCTTTTATGGAAATTAATTTTTAAACAGTACATGTAAACCTGCAAATGATGTAATTTAAAAGAAGTCAACGAAAACAAAATGAAATCAACTTGCAATATTTAAACAAGTTTTCATTGAATATGACAGTTAGTGCAGATTTGAAATGCTTTAGTTTTATAATTTTTATGTAACCAAAATTTTGTCAAAAAGCGTACTATTTAAGTTAGAAAACTGGAACAACGTTTTGTACTATGTTCTTTTCCCAAATAATAACTAAAAATAATTTTTACGATTAAATTATTTTTTTTTTTAATTTCATATTTTCTGTAACAGGTTTTGCACTTAGCATATTATTGACTTGAAAATTTGGCACTTATCATAAATATTCATTAGCTCTCATATGCTATCTAAACACTTGACATATTTGTGTTAGATTAGTATGTAATTTTTAATATGGTTAATATTCTAAGTGAGCACTAAGCATATTTGTGTTGGATTAGTAAACTCCTTTTTTCGGTCTAATATTCAGAGTAAGTACTTATACTAAAATTAACACTAACATTTTTACTTAACCTATTTTAATACTCTATCTCGAAAACTACGTCTTAGATATTTACACGATGGAAAAGAGCCGCTTTTAAAATAGCATATGTGGGACAATCAGAATTTTGAAAAAATTGTACTTTGCATAAGTTTGCACTATGATGTCGTATGTAGAAAAACCGCCACATAGAGTTAGAGATTTTTGTAAATTGATGCAAATTAAATTGCTTAGACTGCAAATAACATAGGCGCTATGAATTAAGTTAGAAAAAAACTAAATTAAAAAAATCAGAAAATGAAATTAGTCAAAAAATTAAAGCTAAATAATAATATATTCTAATTTTATTTAAATTAAGTTGAATTCATTCAATGTAATTTACATAAATACTTGAATAGAATATTTCTTTAAATTGGTTTTCCGCAGATAAAATTATTTTAGCATATAACATGTATAATAGCTTATACCATTGTTGGAAGATTTATTTTTCATAAATATGTAATTGATTTTAGTCAAAAACATCTCTTTCATCAATGATAAATTAATCTTCACATTTTCCGAACACATTTTCAATTTCATTAATGTGAGAAATTTCATTTAATTATATTACCAGCCGAATTATATGAAAATCAGTCATATTATGATTTATCTGCATTTATACACTATATTGCAGTTAGAAACAACAAATTACTTAATCTCAAGAACCTTATTATAATTTAAAATTAAGCAAAAAATAACCGGATTGGCTATAAAATTTCGTGTTATAAAATCTGGTTTACTTTTTTTTAAAATTCTAAATGGGAAAAACAAGGGAAAATACGCCTTTTTACATAAATATGTATTACAAAATCATTTAAAATTTTTGTTAAAACATCTGAAAAACGGAATACTTTTTATACACATTTCTAATTAAATAAACAACGCTAAAATGGGGCCTCGAGCCCATCGATGATCAATGATACGATCCCTACCGCTTTCGACGGTAGAAAAAAGTAGATATTTCCCTTTTGTTATCAACAGCGGGATTACCATATACAACCAGCAGAGCGGTGACGATATATTGGAACACAATATAAGATTTTTCAATTTTTAATACGAGTAACTACTTGTTTCTTGAGTCTTGATAATGTCTTAGATGGACGAAACATGTCGGCTCATATGTTTATTAAAATATTAAATTAAAATAAAATATATAAGAAAATTTACTTATATTTTCCTAATCAGTGAAATATTAACAAGTGTTTTATTTTATTTATTAAAATAATTTTATTAATTTACTTGTTTCTTTTGTTCTTTTTCTATAACATAAATATTCATTCATAAGAAAAGTACAGTAACTGTTAGGATTCAACTTAAGGTATACCGGGTATCAAGCTTTTTAAGAGAAACCGTATCAGCTCTTCCCATTTAAATTTTGGCGATTTCCGGGTTTAAAAAACCGATTTGCGATAAAATAATGATGGAAATACTCGTTTTTCAGCAGCTAATAATCTTTCACAAAAATATACTATATGTATTACCTATGTATGTTCATGTCTTCTATTAATCATATATGTATTACCTATGTATGGGCATGTGTTCTATTACATATACAGGTTTATTATTACTTTTTTGACTGTGTTGTGTAAACTGAATAGCTGAATTAAATTTGATTAATTTCCATTTCTCTTTTCCATATAATAATATTCACTTTCTTCAGATGTTGTATTTTTTTACTGCTGATAACAAGCATGAAAATTAGAGCTTTTCTATTTTTTCTTGCTGGAGCTGGTGATATTAAGCTCATAAATCAGCCCAACTAAAGCGTCAACTCAGCATACCATACATAATGAAAATTAAATTAATATATTTATTATTATAGACAGGGTTTCTAGATTTTTACTGAGACGAGTAGCCTAAATTTTGAGAAAGAGTAGTTCAAAGTAGCCTTTATTTAAAAACATTGAAAATATATAAGAGTAAGCTTATTTTTGTTAATAACAATTTAATTTTAATAAAAAATAAATTAAAAAGAAGAAATCCTTTTATAATACATTAAAAATTCATATAAAAATGCATGTGACAAAAGATAAATAAAAATAAAATATAGCTAAACTTCAAATTCTATAATTATATTTGTTAATTGGTAAATTATTACAGCAAACATTTGGTTTATTGTTACATTTATTCTAATTCTTATGAAAGCATATGGAGTTGATTGAGAAAATGAATTAAGTTTAGCCATGTCATTTCACAAAGGCTTAATCGCAATCAATAGGAAATAATAGTAATTATTTTTATACATTTCCGATAAATTCTAAAGGTAGTTAAATCGAGCCGAATCCAGTAACCCTAGTTGTATTTAATCTATAAACAGAAAAAAATTACAGTACAAATATCTGAACCACTTCATAACCGATTTTCATATTAAGATGTTTAAGAAGAAACGTAGCGAATTCAAATATTTTTTTAAACTTTATTACTTTTGAATTAATATAAAACTTTATTAATTTACTCATGTATACCTAAGATGTATATCTTAACATACAAAAATTTTAATTTATCAAATTAACGCCACTCACCCATGTACAGAGTTTATGTGTTTTCTTGCCAGAATTAAGTTTAAATTTAATTTTTTTTTTTTAAATAAAATATAACAAATTTAATACAGTTGTTGTCTAAAATAAATCACTGAAAAAAAATTATAGTACCATCAAAAATAAATTGAAATTATTAAGGAAATTATAACTGAAATTGGGTACCATTCTTTATAAAACTTTCTCGAATTTCGAGGAGCAGGCGAATACTAGTACATAATTAAGTTATAGGTACTTTACATAAGCACTATTTTTGAAGTAAATCATATTTAAATACACATAATTATTATATTAAAATTAATAATCTTAAAATAATTTATATATAAAAATATTATTCTATAAATATTTACAAGAGATTAAACTATAATACAAAAATAATAATATAACTACATATAATAAAAGTTAATATATGATTATTTTACTTTATTATATTTTATTTCATTTTTAATAAAGAAATTTATTTTATAAAATAAATCATATAAATAGGTATATATAATTAGTACTTATATAATTTTAATTAAATTGTTTTTGTTTAAATTTTTACGTTTCTTTAAATTTTAAAAGATTTATTAAAAAACCATATGGAACATTTATTATCATATCGAAAATTAACAAAACTAAGTTCGAAATTATTTAAAAAGACTTGCCATCGTTTCATCGTGAGAGTGTCATCGTTTTATCTATATTTTTTTTTTTAGGATGATACTTATCAGTGGACAGGTTTTCTTTTCTTTAATAATTGTATATTAAACCAAAATTTTATTTCAAGAGGAAACAGTTAGTAAAGCTAGAAACAACAGTTTGAAAGAATATACGGTAATCTTTTAAGCTACGGTATTATCAAGTTCCTATTTCTTAACGTTCACAAATGTACAGCTTTAAATGTGAATTTTTCTATATTTTATGGTAATTTTTTATAATTATTCAGATTGAAACATTATTTTTATTCTTTGGAATATAAAAAAAAAAAGAAAAAACAATCAATTAACAACATCAAGGCCGAAAAAAACAAAACTCTTAAATTTAAAATATTTCAAAGAAATAAAAGCTGAATAATATCTTTACGATTTATTTTTTATTGCTTATTTACTTGCTAGTACTATTTACAGCAATTTTTACTTACTGCACAACCATTATTCTTGTTTTTATTTCTAATCTTCTCTGTCCCTTCAATTGAAAGAAATCCCTATTCAATATTTTTAAATCTTTTGTTACCACCCACATAAATTGTCATCACATAACAAAAACTATAGAACACAATTGAAGATTAAAAAAAATAAAGTAAAGCAAAAAAAAAATAGCTTGTTTGTTTTTTTTACATTATAGAACCAAACAAAAACTATAAACCATAATTGAATCTCATAATATAAATCGAATTGAGGATGCTAAATATTGGAAGTTTTGTATTTAATTTCACAAAACATATACCTAATATCTAATAATAACCTCATTCCAACGTATATATATACTCATATAACATATATACATTACATCCATATGTAGTTTATGATCATTTTGGTGTCAATTGAAATTAATCATAATATATAGTAAGTATATAAATATTCTATTAACCGAATAAAATATTATAAAGTTTACAATATTTCAATTCAGGAATGTTCGTTGTCATCAAATTAAACGATTAAATAAATACATATGTAGAAAATATAAGAATAAAAAATGAATTCTAAAAATGTATGTTTAAATTTGAAATAAACTTATATTCAACTTTAGGAATAAATTTAATTTATTGAGTTGTATAACTTAAATTAACCTCTAGGGTTATCGAATTTCGCTCCAATTTGAATAACGAAGAAATTCTAGAAATAACTGAATAAGCACAAGGATATCTGGATAGCTTATTTTTATTTCAACCTAGGAAAACTAAGTTTAATTCTAAGGATAGCATAGATTCAATTTTAAAATCATTGTATTTTATTTGGTTTAACCTCGGATACTGAAGTAATTTCTAGGAATAATTTATTGAATCCTATGCGATAACTTATTTTGCACAACCTAAGATGATACATTTTCTAGATAACTTGAATTCAAAACTAAAAGTAAATAATTTCAATATCAAATTTTTGAAATTAAAAATAATTCTAGGAATAATCTGGGGAAAACTCTAAAAAAAATCATTTTGTTCAACATAGAATAACACATACTAGTTCTAAGTAGATTGGCTTTTCCAACTTAATTTCATATAATTAATTATTTTTACATTTAACAATATATCAAATGAAGAACTCTAATTCTTGGTTATTTCTTTACAATAAAAATTATGCCGAAGAATGAGGTAAAATATCTAGAAGTAATCATAGAAAATGCATAAAAATACCTGGCAATTGTCTAAGGAAAAATGCTCATGCCAACACGCTCGCTCAAGAAAAGGGAAAAAAGTAATTTTAAGTTTTAACATGTCATGTGCATGATGTGCATGTGAATAATAACTGGCCACTGCTTATATTTAATAATCATTTTGATTAAATTGCTCTAACTGAAAACAACTTGTGTATATATAAAATATGATAATTGCTTATATGGAACAAGCTGCACATACATTGCAATTGCAAGATACAGTACGAGTTCTTCGCTTTGAAGATGAATAAATTCGTAGTTCTAAATATTCACTTTCTAACTATTTGTACCAATTCTTACCAGTGTTAATATACAATAACTTACATTCATTTGGCTAGGTAGTCTTATTATATTTACTTATGATTTCCAGGAGTATTGAACCAAATACTACTTTTATTTAAAATCTACCTTCAAGTAAAAAACAAAAATAATACTCATACAAATTATAAAACTAAAACTCAAGAACAGTTAGAAAAAATGGTTAGATATAATATATCAACAAAAAAGTCAATAAAGAACAGATTTTTTTTTATTGTTATTCAAAGTTGTATGATATTAAAGGAGTTTACAAATATGTGGTTGTAGAAAACTTACTTTACAACAGATTGATATAAATGTAAATTTTAAACTAAAATTGTAAAAGATTCCACACATTCGACAAACACATTCTCCAATACTCCATTCAACAATTCAACATATATGACATTTGACAAACACATTCGCTCAACTCAAAATAATTAAAAATTTTAGTTTACTCAATTCAAATAGTTTAAGTGAAGATAAACAGTTATTTTTATTTTCTACGAAATATTGGAAAATAGAAATAATTGTTACAACAAATTACTATTTGAGTATTTATATTAGAGTACTTGTAATAACACAGACCCCTGATTAACGTAAAACGATACATTTAATATTCTGTACTCATGTTTTCTTCGATCATCTTAGACACTTTTACTGTTTGCAATTGCAATGCCTCAATACTATCTTACCGGGACACACGAGGAATGTTTCCGGAATTTACCGAATTACCATTTCATTTTAAATTTTGTTTCTGTTTTGTGTATAAATTTTTTTTGATAAAAAAAATTTTTAAAAAAACATAACTAACACAAACAAGAATATCTGTAAAATTTAATACCAAAAATTGAATACAAACACCATCAAAGGTTTTGTTCATATAAAAAATAGTAAATATCAACAATGTACATGCGATTTTAATTTCGTCTTCAATATTTTACTATAGGCATCCCATCCACCTGCGTATCTATTCAAAAAATACTATTTTATTTTCAGTGTTCATTATAATTTGATAGAAGTAGGTTCCACATCGTATAATAAGAATTTTGATCTCTGAATCGAATTGAAAATTATTAAAGAAAATGTTTTTGTATTTTTTAGAATTTTACCAATTTAGATAAATAATATTCAATATTTTTTGAAAAATAACACAAAATCATAATAACAGGTTATTTATATAGACAAAATAAAGTCCCTATACAAAACACAAATTTAATATAAAAATAATGTCTCATTTTTAAACTTGTTCTCTCAGAGGCCGGGCTAGTAGTATAGAGCACTGCTGTTTGTTTAACAAAAAACAAATTTGAAATAATTTTTTTAGCTCTAAAAATAATTTCTAAATTTAATCAATTTTACTTCTCTACATTTACACCGCTATTATAAAAAGATATAATTTAATTAAGAGAAACTCAACTCAATGTTCTTATCCGTGTTCCCTTATCGTTTATTAAAGTTAGGGCCTCTGTATATTGGTATTAACAGATCATGTTACTTTCTCTTCAATCACACCTTTCGACTACAAACATAATTGCGTTTTTGAAATAAGAGTTTTACTAGTTATTTCTTTAAAAAAAAAACGCAAAATGCTTGGTATTTTTAGGCAATATTTATTAACACTAATTAAGAACAATAAAAATATTTTGGTTGTACATTGAGGCTTATAATGTTTATCTCTTCCAAACAAATTCTTACGTGCACGTTTAAGCATGTCAACTGTAGTAAAAATATCAATTTAAGCGCACGTGGCAGTGAAACAATAGGCAGTAAAAATACTGATGTACAGAGGAACATTTGTTGGGGTTACAACTTGAAAACATATCATTATCAAGGCTGCACAAAATTGAAAATATATGATATAACATAAAAACAGTTTATCTTCGTGATTATAGTTCAAATTTTTTGTAAACAAGCAGTTAATCAAGAAGTTAATTACGGTTAAGCGTTAAACATGATTAAATGGTGTAGTGTGAGTGTAGCTAAGAAAAATCCAACTCAATTTTTTTATCTGTGACCTCTAGATTTTTATCAAAGTTTCAAAATCTTTTTCGAGAAATCTTTTTTTCATTATTTTCAATTTCAATTAATATTGCAAACGAAAAACTAAATTAATAATGCTATTAATTTTTTGATTTAAAGACTTAACGTATAGAAAAAGAGGAAAAAATAAATCATCAACAAAAAAAAGAAAAAAAATGACAAAAATGCGTTTAACATTCCATTTCAATTTAAATTTAATCTTTTTAAAATATGATAGAACACTCTACTGGAAAAATTTGAGGTTTTTATAAAAAAAAAAAAGAGCTAAACAAAATTAAAAAAAAAATATCTTTAAGTTATTTTCAATTTTATGTTTTGATAGAAGAAATTTCAAATACAAATACATAATTTGACAAACTTGAATATTAAAATCATCATCAAAATATAGGGCTGATTGCTAATATAATATCTACACAATACATGTAAATATTATGATGATGACCTACCTAATTAAATCGATGATGAATTAATGGAGTATCAAAATAAAAGTATAACATGCCAAATAAAAAAAAAATTATTATTCGTTTAATTTAAAAATATGATATCAAGGTTGTGAGTATTGAATTTCTAAAAAATATATACCGTAAAAAAAGTTAAAAAAAAAAAGCTTCAGCATCCTCATGCAGTTCATCACAGACAGTGGATCTACACAAAAATATTAGATTAATCAGTAATAACCCCTGCCGATACTGTGAATCAGATACTAAGAGGGACGAGCATCTGATCTACATTTTTTCTGTTTTCTCCTATATGAGGCATAGAATTCTAGAATGAGAAACCATTACACACTGCTTTTATACGATAAAAAAGGTTGATCAACTCTGTCGAATACTACAAACTTTAAGAGTAAGAAATATGACTTTGGACTGGAAGGTAGGACGCACAATATACCTCTAGGTCACAACGGTGCATGGACATGTGACTTCCTAATCTTCTTTTAAGAAGAAAATGTGATTTTAAAAATAACCTCATCTAATGTAAACAATTTCAATGTTAACGAAAAATTAAATATTAACAGCGTTTTATTAAGTTACAAATATAAAAAAGAAGCAAAAAAAAGATAATTTGATTTATAATTTGATAGTTATACCTGGATAATGAATAAAACCAAACTAGTTGGTTGGTTATACAGTTATACAGTTTTTACACTCCGGCTAGTAGCAGAGGAATTGAATAACAAAATTCAAAAAAACGTCCATACCCGTCGCAAACTAATGCTAAAAATATAATAATACAAAAATGATCACTGAAGACACAAAATTGTATATTTTATCGAATAGGTTGTAGGTTCATGGTGAAACAATTTTTTTAAATTAAATAAAAATTAATTACTTTAGGTATGTTTCACTAAGTTTATTCAACATTTTGATCGATTTCAGATATTATACCATAATCATCAAGATTGTTTTCTATAATATACACGTCTCATACGTGTCGGGTTTGAAATCTCGCTTTTCAAAATGTCGTTTGATCAAAATCTGACTTTTTAAAATATCGTTTTTCAAAATCTCTTTTCTTTTTTAAATTATATAAATGTTCTGGAAAAAGGATAACCCGTTCAAAACGTTTTTTGTATCCATGAGCGGATATTTTGAAAAACGAAATTTTAGGAGACGAGATTTCGTTACGCCCCCGTATATTAAATATAATATAATAAATACCAAAATAATTTAATAAAAGCATATAACTTTTAAACATAACTTTTTTTATTAATTTATTTGGAAGTTAACTGAGCCCCTTTTTGATTTTTTCCGCAATTAATTGTGTTCCAAAAAATTAAAGAAAAAAATATGAAGTCATGATTATTTTTAGTTCCATTAGTTTTATATATTTTAACTAGGTTATTTTCTTTTTTGACCTTATTTATTAGAATTCATTTAAATAAATCAATTTTAAAGATTGAAAATCACCCTCGCAAAAAATAGAGCATTCAGAATAGACTTTGTAAAAAAAATAATAATAAATAAATAAATAAAAAAAGGAAAAAGGAATCCAAACAATTTCCCAATGATTATATAAATAAAGTATTGTTGTTTATGTATATTCAAATTGTATGAAGTTATTGTTATTTATTGATTGGAAATTGGAAATGATGTTGCTTTAATTAATTTTTTGTTTGTTATTTTATTTTTTTTATTATTATTATTTGGTTCTGAGAATGACATAAGAATAAATTCTAATTTCTTTAAATGATAATTCAAGTCAAACATCTTATTGGAAGGATATTAAATAAAATTTAATAAGTATCAATTCGTTGTTTTGTAAAATATTTTAAATAAATATTGTATTGTAACAAGTATTAAAGTTTAGGATACATAATATAGAAATTTCATTAAGTAAAACTAATAAATATAAAAACGAATAAATAAGTACCTTAACTAATTGTAAATAAATAAAAAAACAATTTTTGTACTATCTTTCAGAAATAAGATTTAAATAAATTATGAAGTATTTTATTTGAGTTTTATTTTTTCTTATTTGATCAACGAAGTGATTAACATACTGCCATTTTATTTGTCATACAGTAGTTCAGGAAATATTATTTTTTTTTGTAAAACATCAGTTACCCGACCCATGATTGAGGATAGAACGGTTTTAGTTTATATAGATGACTTATTAATTGCAACTTTGACTCTGGATGAACATATTGTTGTGTTAAGACAAGTATGTAAAATACTGTCTGATAATTTGTTGGAAATTAATTTTTCAAAGAGCAAAATTATGTTTGAAAAAATTGATTTTTTGGTATACACTTTATGTGAAAAAGGTATTAAACCTAATAAAAATAATGTTATTGCTATTTCTGAGTATCCGTTGCCAAAAAATTTGAGAGAACTACAACGTTTTATAGGTATGTGTTCATATTTTCCAAAATTTATACCTAATTTCAGCATTCAGGCCAAACCACTTTTAGACTTGATTAAAAATAATCCTAATCCTTTTGTTTTCAGTTCTAATGAGTTGAATGTTTTTGATGAACTAAAATTTAAATTACTTCGCAGACCTATTTTATCAATTTTCTCGCCAAATGATGAAACAGAATTACATTGTGATGGAAGTAGCATAGGCTTTGGTGCAATATTGATGCAAAAGAAACAAGATAATAAATTACACCCTATTTTTTACTTTTCTAAGCGAACTACCGAACAGGAATCAAAACTATGAAATAGAAACGCATGCAATAATTTATGCTTTACGCTGTTTTAGAACTTATCTTTTGGGTTGACAATTTAAGATTTTGACTGATTGTAATGCCTTAACACTGACATTAAAAAAGCGAACAATCAACCCAAAAATTAGTCGTTGGGCTTTGGAATTACAGAATTACGATTATGTTATTGAACATCGGGAGGGTGTCCGTATGAAACATGTAGATGCTCTTAGTAGATCTCAAACTATTTTAGTACTCGAAGAAAATTCTTTTGAACAATCGTTGTCTATCTCTCAAAGTAAAGATCCTGATATTGAAAAGTTAAAGAGCAAATTAGAATTGAGAGAAAGTAATTTATTCGAATTAAGGAACGGACTTGTATATAGAAAAGTAAATAAGAATAAAATCCGTTTTTATGTTCCGAATGCAATGCAAATGTGAGTCATTCGAAATTCTCAAGATTTAGTACGACATATTGGTATTGAAAAAACTATTGAGCTTGTACAAAGAGCTTATTGGTTTCCTGAATTGTCAAAGAAAATCCGAGAATATATACAAAACTGTCCAAAATGTTAAGTTTCAATCCTCATTCAGGAAAAGTGAAATGTTTTCTTCACTCCACAGCAAAAGGTAATACACCATTTTATATGATCCACATAGGTTACTATGGTCCGCTTGAAAGTGTAAGAAATAAAAACAAATATATTTTGGTTATCATTGATGGGTTTACTAAATTTGTTAAATTATACCCAACAAAAGCTCAAACTACTTCTGAGACCGTAAGTTGTCTTAGGTCTTATTTTGATCAATATAGTCGACCTGTAATATTAGTAAGTGATCGAGGGACTTGTTTTACTTCGGGAAAATTTAAAGAATTTGTACATGAAAATAATATTCGTCATGTTCTGGTTGCTAGTGGGTGTCCAAAGGCCAATGGGCAAGTAGAGAGAGTACATAGAATCTTAGACCCATGATTTCTAAATTAATTGATAAAAAAAGGAATATTTTCTGGTATAATGTTTTGCCTATTGTTGAATTTTCAATCAATAATACTATTTCAAAGAGTACTAAAACTACTCCCTCCAAGTTGTTGTTCGGAATAAATCAAAAACAAGTTTTAAATGATAGAGTATTTGAGTACTTACAATATTTTATTTTAGAAAAGGACGAAACTTCACTTAGTGAAAAAAGACATTATGCTTCTGAAAATATAAAAAACTACAGGAATATAATACTAAAAAATTTAATGAAAAAAGAAAAACTCCTAACGGTTACAGTGAAGGTGACTTTGTCATGATAAAAATGTTGATACGACTATTGGTCACAATAAGAAATTTATCCCTAAATATAGAGGTCCTTATGTTATAGATAAGATTCTTGGTAATGATCAGTATGACGGTATGTAATCAAAGATATTGATGATTTTCAAATTACACAAAAACCTTTTTCTGGCATTTTTGATTTTTCCAGAATGAAATCATATCATATTAATCACGTTTAATAATAAATGTTTTGATTTTTGAAGTACTTTTCTTTGGGAAAAAAAAAATGTTTTTTGTAGAAACAATAAGATTAAGTTTATAATTGAAAGTACTTTGAAATTTTGTTGTAATGAAAAATTATATTAAAATGAAGTTATGTTATTTAAAATCTAAAATTTACTTCAATAAACTTTTAAAGTAATATGAAAATAAATTCTGAAGATTAATTTAGTATTATCAATTTGATATACTTATTAAATATATACTTTGTGTAACTATTAATTAGCTTAAAATTATAATTTTGTACAATATAACTTTTATGGTTTTTTTAAAATGAAAAAAAAATAATATTGATAAATTTTGTGTATTTAAAATAATTCATGGTCAGGATGGACGAATTGTAAGCCGGTTGACAAAGTAACTTAAATAATATATTGTAAGCCGTTTGACAAAGCGACTAAAAATAAGTTTCAGCAAATGTCATTGGGTTCGTTCAGTAGCATTAACCGGTAGATCTGGAATCCATTTTGGTTCCATGTACCATATTTCTGGCCACTGAACGCAATTCACCACAAAAATTTACCGCAATACTAGCGCCATCACCGGAAAATATAATGAGTACTTTTAAAAATAAATTAAATTTGAATGGAATAATATTTATTATCATACATATAATTTATTTTTTATAAAACTGAATTTAAGTTTTATGTACATAAATCTTCCTTAAGAATTTAAATTTTCATACTAATTCCAAAAATAATGGTGATTTAAATTTAAAAACTTTCATAAAAAATATAATCATTTAATTTTTCTTACAGTAGATGTCACAACACTCAACATAAAAATTGTTGTTGTTGTTTTTACATATAAAAAGTCAGATCCATGAAATGTATCTAGAAATTTTTCAGATCCATTTTCATTAACCGCGATACATTAACCGGTACATTTACCACACCGTTCAGTAAACAGATCCATGGATCTGTGGATTTCAGATCCAATGGTTAATTTCACTGAACGCTACCATTGTAATATTAATATTGTATTGTCAGTGTATTGCAAGCTGTGTGCGAATAAAGATAATTATTGTTTGTCATAATTTATTTTTATTTATTTTTGAATATAACCCTACACATGTTTAATTATTGTAAGTGTGATTATCCGAATATAATTTAAAAAAAAAAAAATAATAAAAACATAAATGTCACCTTTCCCAATTTCACAATTATTATTCTGTTTACAACTTGAATAGTAAAGTTTACTTTTGTGATGTCATTATTTTAATTATTAAAAAAAAAAACTAATTTAATTATGATTAAATATAATTTTTTTTTATTATTATTAATCAACATTTTTATCATATTATTATTCAGGTAAATTTCGATAAAACTCTTAATCAATAATACTTACTCAATTTTATTTTTAATATAAACAAGTTTTTCAAAATATTTACAAGAGAAGTAAATTTACCTGAAAATAAAAATAAAATAAATTCGAATTAATTAATATTAAATAAGTATGTTTAATTAATTAAAACGGTGTTAATTGATAAGATAAAGCTACAATTCTTAAAAATGAAATATATATATTCATTGAAAATATAATAAGATTATGAAAAAAAAATGTAACAATAATTATTAAATTAATTTTATTGATTTTAATCAAGATATGATTTACAGCTAATAATTTTATTTGATTTTTAATTACTAACAGACGTGTAGTTATAAAAAATTTGTTATTTAATATTAATTTGTGCAGTTTTCCAGATAGTTTTGCCCTTTTATTGTTTCCCATTGACCTGCTCCTAAAACGTTTTTAGATTAATTATCACTTTGCCAGATCAATATTGTTTTTTTTATATCTATTTGGAGGCCAATTGGTTTCAGTCGTACTTCGAACACAGAAGACAATGCATAAAAGTAAATAACATAATAATGTCGTTTACTATTCGACATTAGGAGTACCACAAGGAGCTATTCTTCGAGTTTTTTTTATTTATGTTATATATAAATGATATGAGCAGTATCTTGAAATATGTAAAACTAATTATTTTTGCTGATGATGCTTTATTATATATGGTGGGAGGCTCAATGGATGAATATGTTCGTAGAATGAATTACGGTTTAAAAAACTTAAGTGACTGGTTCAAGCAAAATAGGATAATGTTAAATGTAGAAAAATCATAAGTAATGACAATAAACGGAGTATTGGATAGCTCTGTTATGGTTGACAACATGATACTGGAAAGTGTGAATGAAATAAAATATTTAGGCCTAAGATGGACAATAAATTAATTTTTAAAAGTCATTTTGACGGCATATGTAAAAAAAAAGTTAAAAAAAAAAATTTTTTGATTTTTTGTATAGAATACGTGATAAATTGTCTATGTCAAGTGCGATTACGATTTATAATATTACAGTGAAACCTAATTTTGAGTATTGCTCCACAGTTTTTGCTTTTGCAACAAAAGAATTTATCAATAGATTACAACGATTATAGAATTGGGGAATGAGAGTAACTTTGAAGTGTAGTAGATATGCAGATCAGTAGCGGTATGTTGTCTACATTAAAATGGTTTAATGTGGAGCAGAAGCTTAAGATGTCTTTGTATGTATTCGTATTTAAAATGAAAAATAATAAATTTTTTTCGAAGTGAAACAGCAAAGAAGAATGTTATGTATAATGGGTTGAAAATGTTTAATAAATTACCTGATCAAATTAAAAATGAATTAAATATTAATATTTTTAAAAGGAAAATAATTGAATATATAAGAATAAATTGTTAATGAACGTCTTTCAATTATAATGAATTATATGCTTAAATTTTTAATTTAATTTTAATATATAAATGATATATTATTAAATTGCATGGTTAAATAAAATAATAATATGAAATACTAAATAAAATAACACAAAAAAAAAATAAAAAGCAGCCTGACGTAGAGTTTCAGTATGATCAATGGAGATAGGAACTAATGCAGTATTTCCCTTATGTATTACGTTTACATTAATATTATTTTGTAATGAATTAAGTAAAGTAATGCATTATTTTTTTATACAATGCATAAAAACTATATTTTTTTAATTATTAATAAAAAGTAATGCATTAAAATAATTTAAAAAATGCTTTAAATTATTGAATTCAAGTTATTTGAACTATTTTGAAGTAAAAAATTAATTCCTTGTATTAAACTTGAATATTCTTTGAATTATTTTTCAATGGTATAATCAGATGACATATATACTTATACACACATAAACAAAATGCTGCATTAATAAATCTATAGTTTTTTATTTAGAGTTCTACTTAAAAAAAAGTAAAAAAAAAAAAAGATACCAAATTCCAATATAAATATTTTTTTTTATTACTTTTAAGAAAATGTGCAAAAACTAAAACTACTTAGCTGTATACTCAAATAATATTTTTTTTTTTTTTATTTTTAAATTATTCCGCGAAAATTACTCAAAAAGTATTTATTTA
The DNA here is from genome assembly GCA_963942445.1 of Argyra leucocephala. Classification (NCBI taxonomy): domain Eukaryota; kingdom Metazoa; phylum Arthropoda; class Insecta; order Diptera; family Dolichopodidae; genus Argyra; species Argyra leucocephala. The sequence goes on from OZ012680.1 coordinate 91,740,247, forward strand.
AATTTTGATATTATACCACCACAATATAATTATGTGTAGTTATAATAAAAATAAATTAAAAAAAAGCATAATATTCTTATAAAAAGCTTTAAACAAAATAATACAACGGTGATGAGTCTTTAGACTTTAGACAGTAAAATAAAGAAAAAAACACAAATCGTTTGTTGATTTTTTTTTTGTTGCTATCAAACTTAATAAAAGTTAAGCGATGAAAATTACACCTAAAATGATGATTGGAATGCGCTATCAAAGTCATATAGCAATAAGAGCGTGCTAAAATACAAAATTTCAGTATAGTTAATACTCGTATATTGTATATCAAATGGATGTACTACTAAAACTCCAAAATTCATAGTTATTTAAATAAACAATGTCAAATCAAAATTTTAAAATGTATTTTAAAAAAAATTGTTTAAAAAATTTCCCAAAAAAAAAATTTTAAGTGTTATGGGGCTGACTACAAGCTAATTTTTTATTTTATTTTATTTAAGTAGTTATATAAAGCCATTTATTCTTCCAATAGTTTCATTCCCTTTCGGCATTTTTAAAATATTTTGGTTCTCAAACTTTGTACGTATATAAGTAAGTAGTTCAGTAATTAATTCATGTATTTAGTTTTAATAATTATTTTAATAAATATATATTCATAGATAGAAGGTAACGAAGTAATCCATACTTGTCAAATAATAGTGTTCTTAGGCTGTATAAGTTCAGAAAAAATATCTTATCCAAAATAAATGGAAATTATAAAGAATTATAATATTAAAATTGAAAAAAGACAAAATTTATATTTGTCAACACAAGTATTGTACCTAATTTGTGAAAAGTCCGATAAGTTAAACAAGAATGAAATTGTTACCCACTCTTTAATCGTTTCATAAAATTGGAGTTATTAAAGAAATGAAAGAACTCGTAATATTTCTAATTTTATTATACAAAACGAATCAAATTAAAAAGGATCAGTTCAAAATATAACAATAAATGACAATAATTTTGCAGAAGTAAATAGCTATATGCCTACATAAATTATAAAAATAACATGAATTTGAAAATAAATAACAGAATTCAAGAAGCGCAAAAATAATTCTACACTACGCAACAGAGCATTTAAGTTAAGAATGTTTAAGACACTAATAAAACTAGTCTTAACCTATATATTTGCGAAACGTGGACAATAACAACTAATGACAAAAAAATTAGAGGTATTCGAAATAAGCATAACTACTGATAATTATTTGGTTCCAAAATAAATGACGCGTTCAATACGATACGAAATGATAAAATACAAAATTATATCAAAAAAAGAATTTGGAAGCACAAATTAAGACACAATAGCTATATTGTAAAATTTAAATAAAATAAAAATTAAAATGTACAGGACATATGGTGAAGATGAATGACCAAAAAATGCCAAAAATAATATTAAATGTCGTACTGTAGAACAATACTACAGAAAAATCAAGATGATTGGACGTAGAGTCAAGGACAGCTGTTAAGATATTGAGCGGAATATATAAAAGTTGTAAATAAGGTTAACAATCACTTCGTGCTGTAAAACTAACAGATGACGATGATTTCAGTGTATACTTAGATTTATATCCTACTCCTAATAAATAAAAATTAAGTAACTAGTTACTTATTTATTGAAAAGCAAAAATATTTGAAAATTGGCTATATAGCTAGTTGTTACGAAATTAAAATTGTAGCGACGAAATTATGCACTACGGAGTATTAACTATAATTAACAATTTATTTTCTAAGTACTGAATAAAAAACGAAAGAACAAAAACTTAACTATTTGTTCTAACTTAAAACTAGTGTCAAATGTTTGATGTTCCACCTCTACATAATTAAATGGTCATAATCAAAGAAATGCATCATCTATTGTGCTTTCTGATATTGGATGAAGAAATACGGAAGATGAAAATGATAAAAGTTAACAACAAGAACTTCAAAAGCTTATTAAGAATTAAACATCTATTAGTCGTTATTGTACCTTAGTACCTGAAAATAATTTGTTTTTACTTTGGTATTTAATCAACGCTAATTTTATATGATACTAAAAGATTGAATGACATTTTTTTTCGCTACAAGAATTAATGAGTATAATATAAACAGCTGGTGTCCTCGGTAGCCGAGTGGTAAAGCACTCGGGTATATAGGAATGTAACAACCGGAGAGCACGGGTTCAAACCCCGTGAGAATCGAAAAAATTTTCAAATGATAAAAATTACTTAAAGTAATTTTTAATACAACCACATCGGTTCTAACTAATATAATATAATAATAATTAATAAGCATATAAATATGTTAAACGTATTATTACATAAAATACTTGAGTAAACACTTCAACTTACTATAGAGAGGAAGAGACATTAACATTACACGAAAACAATCAAAAAGTAAACTTGAGTAACATCTACATAGATAAATATTTTCTAATGTTACACACATTACTTCATTATGAACATCATCATCTTATAGCGCTACAGCTGGGCGTGAGCTTTGATCTTCATTACAATACTCCAGCAAAAAAGTCAATCTTGCGCCACTTGTCTCCAATTTGCGATTTGATCGGGATTGAGCATCATTTTGAACATTATATTCCCAGTTACTCCTTGGTCTTCCTCCTCCACGATTACTCTTGGGCTTTTTATTTAATATTACTGCCATTAAATATTAAACAGAAGAATTATGAGACACATAAATAGCTAATATAGCTAAGTTATGATGTTAATGAAGCCTGCGGTGTTCTAGCTTTATCCAGTATTTTAAAAAAATAGTCAGCATTATGGATATGATTTTCAATACGTTAGTGGCTGAAATATGCCGCACAGTATCAACCACATCATAGTTACTCAATAGATTTACACATTTATATAAAAATGTACGAAATGAAGAATAAACAAACTAAGAAAACTAGTCCGGAAATGCAACGTTGCCAATCATGATTGATACATCACTATTGATCAGTACAAAATTCATGATGCAATACGGCAATGATGTTTTGTGTTGCTGATGCAATTAATACATTTTCACTGATGCTTTGAAAATTTAATTAAAATAAAAAAAAAAGTATTTAATATCGCTTTGAACGTATTTTTGGCAAATGGTGAAACATCAGAATATGATGATATATAGTAAGTAAGTAATTCAATCACAAAGTAAAACAATCATTTGAATATAAAAATTTGTTAAGAAAGAAAAAAAGCAGAAATCGTTTATAACAATAGCAAACAAAGCATCAACAAATTCTATGATGAGAAATTTGCTTAAGTTTGCGCATCACAAACAATAATGTTGCAAAAAAAAAAGCTTGATGCTTTCAGCAACATTTAGTTACCACATGAAGACAAGTGAAAAGTGTTTACACAATTAGAAAATAGAAGACTACCACCTATATATGTGGGAATTACAATAATTGTGGAAGTTATCGTATTACTACTTATGGACAAAAAAATAGTTTGTACTCAGTTCTGAACATAAATTTTTGAATGAAAATAATTGTTTTTTTTTCAACAACAAAGGTCATAATAATTATCTATTACATCTTTTCCAATTAAAATTCAAACGTAGTTATTTGAAATTTATAAATACTTTCAAACACATTAAATATAATAAATTAATGAATAAAACTGTATCATATTCTTTGTTTATTTACTGATGTCCTTATTTAAATGTTAATTCATTTTATTATAATTCAGGAGTTATTTCATTTTGGTATATTTGAATAGAACCAAAATTCAGATTTAATTTTATATGTAAATTGAAAAAAAAATAAATAAATAAAAACCAAATATCCAACTTATTTCATTGTTAGGAAGTAAATAATTCAGAGTCTGTCTGATCTATTTATGTAAGATGATGAAAAGCTCACTTTAATTTTATAATTTTGTTTTTTGTTTTTATCAAAAGATACTTTTGTTTTATTTTCGCGTTGTTTTTGTAATGATGGAGCGGAATTAAAATATATAAGAATAAAAACAAAGGGTTTAATTTACAAATGACTTGTCGCATCTGAATTTACAGTACGTTTATGGTTCATTTTTATTTCTGTAATTTTTACCTTAATTTTTCGTTGTAAATACTCATATATTTTATATAGTAATCAATCCTAAATTGTGCAACATAAAAAAAAAATAACAGTGATTGAATATAACTCAAATAGGCTGAATCAAGATATTTTGAATTTTTGAACGTTGTTTCGCCTTAATGGAAATGAGATTTGTAAAAGTTTTGTGAAATTTTAAATATAAATCTATATTGAAATGAAAGACTAAATTCAGAATTAAATGGAAGAAAATGTTATATTTATTTATTCAAAAATATATTATTGTATTGCACATGATAAAGAAACGGTAATTTTAATATTGTTCTTTTATATTTTATCATTTCAAAAATCTACCGAATTGTGAACAAAATTATTTTGCTTAATTTATCTACTTTTTCATGTAAAAAAATTATAATTCTTATTTTTAACTCGGCTTCTATATACTTTTAATCTAGAGCTTACAAAGAACAAGGGTATTGGTAGTCATAAAAATACTAAATTTTATAAATTAAAAGATAAACAGATATAAATATAAAAGTATCAATTTTAAAATTGTAAATGTATAAGGTGCCACAACACTTTAGCGATGAGAGATAGGTCTAACTTCTACCCAAAATATTTTATTTTTTTTGACGTTCACTATCATTTTTAAATCTTTAATTTTTCACTATCCCCCAAAAAGTTAACGGGGACACTCTGTGCATAATTTTTTTTAGATCAAATAGAACCGAGTCTATGACCATAAAATATCCCTAGGATACTAAGCGTAACTTTCGGCAAAACTCATATGACAAACATCCATTATTGACTAAATCCACTTATCAAAAAACTACCAATACAAAAAATAGAATAGCAAATTTCTCACTTAACAAATTTGAAATTCACAAATATTCATTTTTCAAAAATTTGAAAAAGATGTTAGTAAAGACTTTGTAAATTAATATTAATACTATTGCAAATTTGTTGTTTGTGTTATCAACAATAATAAAGTACCGTAACATAGTTTTTACTCAAATTCAAAATAGGCAAAAACAGGATTTCAATATTTCAACTAGCTCATTTTATTTAATTTGTTACCAGATTTATGCTCTCAATTATTCTTTGTCATTTATTTTATACCAATGACAAAGGAACCAGGTCAAAAAACAATATAAAGCATTTTTTTCTTCATCGGGAGTTGAACCTGGAAACTTTCTGTTAAAGTACAGACGCTCTACCTACTGCGCTTATCTTAAAAACTAAACTTAGATCTAATTAAAATTAACAATATTGTGTAATGATACTGAGATCAATACACTTACAATTATGATTCTGAGAACGCGAATACAAAGTAACGGTATAATGTAACAATATGAATATATTTTATTTATGTTATTAATGATGTTATTTTAAAATTTGCCAATGGATGTTTTGTAAAGTAAAAATTTGTCATTTACTCTTTTTTGCTAAGTGATTTTTTGCAATGTGAGTTTAGGGCAACTGCCCTATACCCAAATTTTATGCTGATAATATTGAAAACAAAAAAAAAAACAATAAAAAGTAAACTAACACAAAAACACCAATTTAGGTTAAATAAAGAAAGAAAAACTAAAAAAAGTTCCGAAAAAAAATAAATTTAAATTTGCATTTTTGATGTTACGTAAGTAAATTGCAAAAATTTTGATCCATGATTTGTTTTTTTTTTATTTTTAGTTTTTGTTTTACTAATAATGATAAACATTTAAGTTTAATTTAAAAAAAATAAGGAAATAAGTAAGTAAATACATATACATTACATGGAAATTTGATTTCTGACATTTTGGATTTAAAAATTGAAATTTGTTAAAAATAGAAAAAATTATTTTTATTTTACCTTATTGGATAAGATGAAGAAAATGAGACATATTATTATTGGTTCGCCCTATGCCCCTCGAATGGGGTTACAGGACAATCATTATATTATAATAGAAAAAATAATAAAAGAAAAAAAATGTAACTGTAATTTGCTTAGGATTCGACATAACTTAGAAAATACTTTCTCTTCAAGCCATTGATGGACATTTTGACATGATACCAAAAATATTACGAACAGTAAGTAGTTTTGTAAGTACAGATACATATAATTTAAAAAAGATAAAGTCGTAAAGAGCAATGTGAATATACTTCTACGCATGTACTGCAGGAATCAAATTACATTCTATTAAATCAAAGTTAAAATTTATTCTAATTTGCTTCAAAAACACATGGACGATTACTAGCTATAAAAATTTAGGAGTAAAGGAAATGAAGCCAAATATGTTCTCATCACTTCCAGCCACGGAACTAGTCAATTAAAATCAATAACAATATATTACCAAAGGCGGATTCGATCAAATATTTGGATACCAGGACTTATAACTATTAACATGAAGGAAAAATATTGTAACCAAATGGAAACAATAACTGCTGATTTTCAAAAAATTTATATTGGCAACTTGGAAGAAAGTTACAACTCTACATTCTACATAAATACATAGTTTGAAAGTAAATATCATATTATGACGGTGTCCGCACTTCTAGCAAACTCCATTTACCAAATGAACATTTTGCAAAATCCCTTTACATAAACAATTGACAAAATTTTTTTAGCAAAATAATTATAACTAAATCAAATTTGCCAAATGTCTAAATGGTCATTTGCTAATTTTCGTTTTTCTGAGTGTCTATTAAGTGTGAGTGTCTTGTTAAATAAGTTTTTTGCACGTTTTTGCAGGTTTCTTTCAGTTTAAAATTCAGCACGTTATTCTAAACAAAATGATGAACATATACAATCAGAATTGTCGAAGTAGGTCTAAACACTTACCTTTGTTCAAGGTTTATAACTAACATGTTTCCTTAGTTACCATACACGTACCTACCGTACTTGGTTTGCATGTAAATTGATAACTGTTACCTGAAATAATCCTACTTTATTTTATATGGGTGTTGAAATAAAGTCAAAATTAAAAAGAAATAATTTAAAAATTAGTTTATTATTTTATATCAGTATTTTTTTGCTTTATTTCAATACCAAATTTGAAATAAAGCCTAAATTATGAACTTTAATATATGCTTATGTAATTATCTAGCCTGTATTTGTCTTCAAATATTGTGTATGTAAAGGCACATCCGACTTTTTCATTTATTTTGGACTCATCCGTGTCTATTTTCATAAAGTGTTTCTATTTTTTGTTTAGCTTTTCATTAAGTAGTCTTACATACTGTTCTTTATTTTTTTGTATATGTTAATTGTTAAATCAATATTGATGTTATTCATAATCCATGATGGTTTTTTGAGTGATATTGAAGTGTCGACTTGATTGTATGTTATTTCATATAATTCCAATAGTTTTCTCAGTCTGACATAAAAAGGTTGATATTGTTGAACTAAGTTTGGTGAAAAATATTGTGTTTGCGAATATCTTAATTCCATATTTTAGTATTTGTTTGTCCCGCCTCAAATCAAGGGGAAGTTTTCGTGAGTCACATATGATATTGGTTATAGGATTGGTTCGGAATGCATCCGTGGCCATTTTCGTACCTGTAATCAATATTGGATCTAGGGATTTTAATCTTTTTTTTGTCGCTGATCCGCAGATACAGCTTCCGTAGTCCAGAACTGAGATAATCATGGTGTTTAGCATTCTAAGCATCATCAATTACGTTCAGATCCGTGGTTGCTACTATTTAGTATTTTTAATAGATTCCGCCTTCTTATCGCGTTTACTTTGGTATATTTTATGTGTTTGTTCTTGTTCAATTTCGGATCGAAAATCATGCCTAGAAATTTGTGTTGTTCTACGTATTTTAATTGCTCTTGCTCTTTGTATAAATCTAGAAAATTTGAATCCATTTAAATTGGCGGTGCTTACTAACCTATCTAGGGATTGACCCTCGAATCCTATTTTTGTTAGCTCTTCCATCACCTTTCTTCACCACACTATATCATAAGCTGTTTCGATTAGTATCCCGAATATTGCTAGAACATATTCTGGATACTAATTATACTATAGCGTTTGACGATATCATACTCTACTCATCAGGCAAAGTTAGTCAAATCCAAAGTAAGATTCAAAATATACTCAAGTGTTCTACAGATTAGTTACAGATTACGTTTGGTTACTAAAAATTAACATTAATAAATGTGAAACGATTTTCTTCATCAAAATACAACATAAAAAAAATTGAAGATCCTTCAGCATCTAGCGACTGAATAATAAAAGGTGGCTAAATACCTACGAGTTGATCTTCAGCAAAACTTAAAGTTCATAGACCAGGTTAATAATATACTTAGTAAAGGTTTACAGACATTTATTACATCGGAAAAATTATTTTATAACCGAAGAAGTAACAACCGAGTGAAAATCCTACCAGACATTTGACCGATACTGAGCTATATATTTTTTTTTTTTTATGTTCTTGCAGAAACTTAGGTAGAAACACCTTTTCGTGCTTAATTAAGTACGATACTCCAAGTTTATACTGTCAATATCTACAATACTTCAAGCATTTATTTTTCAAATTACTGGCTTATAAACTAATTAAATGTGGAAAACTACTACTCTTGTCAGGAACTAAGCCTTCTTAAATAGAATAGCTTTATTTTATCGTGGTTTCTAAGTGGTTACCAGATTATACTCTCAATTATTTTTTGACATTTATTTTATCATTACAAATACTTTTATTCCAATTATTTACCCCTATCACAATAGACTTGTGTGATACTATCATATGAAAATAATCGAATCACATGAATATAAATTTTGTTTCATAATAGACTCACAACATTTAGTACTAATTCTAAAATTTCACTTTTAAAATTTTATTTAATTTTAGTACCAACAGATGGATTTGCAATTTTATAGGTTATTTTTGTATAAATTTTAATGTTTGTTTACAAACATTATTGCATACATTTTTATATTTTAAATTTAAGATTACTGTAACATGCCTCTCGGACTCGGGGTACAAGGAATTAGGGCCGAAACTCTATATCACGTGTTTAAATTATTACTGTAGCATGCCTCACGGACTTGGACTCTTACTAGAAATTAAGGCCGAAACTCTATATCACGTGTTTAAATTGTATTTTTCTGGAAAACGTCGGTCCGCGGTTCAGAAGTCGGGACCGAAGGCCTTGAAGAACAAAATTGTCCAATAACCAAAATGTCAATAATGTTCATTACCTATCAAAATAAGTATAAAACCAAATTTTCTTGGTTTTTTTTTTTATTCAAGGTGTTTGGTCCCGACTTTTGGATCGTTGGACTAATCCGAAATTTTTTTTAAAAATTAGTTATAATTATTAATAACCGTTTTCCAAAAAAATACAATTTAAACACGTGATATAGAGTTTCGGCCCTAATTCCTTGGACTCCGAATCTACTGTCTTCATCACATTTAAGAACCATTGAACTGATTCCAAAAAAATTCAACGTTTTAAGTCCCGACACTTGCGACGCCGGACCTCTTTTTTGCATCGTGCTTAAGAGCCATTTTACTAAAGACAAGTTAAAAAAAACGAATAAAAAGAAAGTTTTCTTTTCGAGGTTTTATGAGACGTGACTCGGACTCGGATTTTTGATGAAGACTGCTTAATTTCTTGAACTTGGCACTTTCCACCAGTCAACACATAGAAGATGTAGTTCTGATACCCGTTGATTGATAAAAACTTGCTACATGAAAGTTTTATTAGTAATATTTATCATATCCAGCATCCAGTCAAATGAAAAACAGCCAAATGATACTACAGGCAAATGAAACACAAGCATATCCCGCTCGCTTAAATTTACTATCTTCTAATTTACTTATTTTAAATTAATTCCTTTTAATCCTTATTTCAAAACTTTATTTTAAAACTAAATACTTCAACAAATATTTACAAAAATAATACCGAAAATTTAAAATTTCTTAACTATCGCGAGAAAATTTTCAGTGATGGAAAAAAATTAAAATTTTCATATGAAAAATAAAAAATTATTGTACTAAGAATCACCTAGGTGATACTCAAAAAAAAAAGTCTAACATGATACCAAAATATGATTTTTATCGAAAAATTCGAGGATTATCATTTTGTAGTCTATTATGATAGGGGTAAATGTTTGTGTCAAAAAACTAATACACATAGATGCGATAATTTTGCAATCAAATTAGTACGAAATCATTTTAATAGGACCCTAAACACTTCCGAAAATAGTCTAATATTAAATATACAATACTATCATAAATTCATAACGATATATTAAGGACAAGCAAATCAGAAGTGGGTGAAAAATACATTACGAGAAGAAAATTAAATTACTATATTTTAAGTATTTCGGTAGAATTTAGGAGAGATTTAACTTTTTTACGATAATATTCTAGTTATAAGGTAGTAACTATAGGATAGGTTAGATTATTTTTTTTATTATTTAAACATTAGAAATTTTTGTCGGTTTTTTTTCTAATTTTTACAAAAAAAAAATTACATAAATGAACGAAAACAAATTTATGTTTTCATATTATTGAATTTTATTTATGCATTTGTTATAAATAGGAAACAAGACTAAATAAAAAAAAAATATTACATTTCAGATTATTTTATGTACATTTTTTTTCTAAATAATTTTAATAAAGATATAAAAAAAATAATAATAATAATAATACACTATATAGTCAGTTATGTATACGTAATAACTTTTGTTTAATAAATCAATTAAAATTATTTTGAATTCGATTGGCTTCAACAATTCAATATATCTACTTACATACTCAAGTACACATCTGGAAGTCTTAAAATAAATTTTTATCATAAGTTTATTTTTGAAAATTCAATCTATATATACATAAATGCATACATATTATGTATATTATGTATTTATAATTGAAAATTTCTTTGATACATATATACATAATGTTTATGTATTATTATAAATGCATGATTACATATTTTACAATTACATTAGTGACAGACTAGCTTTGAATATGTTAAAATTATCTTATAGATATATAAGAAAACAGACTAAAAGGCAACGACAACAGTAGTAAAGTATTATTATAGTAGCATCAAGCAGCCTTGAATGGCCTTGTCTTGCATTTCATTTATTCGCTGTGTCATTCACACAAATAATAAATAAAACTTTGTAATATTATAATAAATGGTAAAAAAAAAAGTTCAAATTAATTCATCCAAGTATCCAAGTGTTTTTTATAACTTCCAAACAAAAACAAAAAAAAAATTACAATTACTAAACAAATATCCATAAAATTATATATATATATATACTTACATATTGTATATAAATATATATATATATATATATATAAGTTAATACGTATCTATATGCGGACATGTATTAGTTATGTTTTGTTGTATGTTATATATATAATTATTTACTTTCTCAGTGGCCTTGGTAACCGAGTGGTAAAGCACTCGAGTATAATAACGTAACTACCGAGGACCACGGGTTCAAACCCCGTAAAAAATGTAATTTGCAACCAAACCACATCGGTTCAAATATAACATAATAACTTAATAATTAAAAACCAATAAAAAATAATGTGAAATATAAAGGTCCACATTCCGAAAGGGAAATGGACCTGTAAGTTGGCCTGCAGATTATCTGTAGGATCAACTGTTAAAATAAATAAATACTTTCTCACCATTAATTTACAGGAGTAATATTTTATAAAAATAATAAATGAAAAGTTTCGAAAGAACAGAATTTTTTACCAAATTTCACACAAATAAATTTTCAGAGTATAAGTCGATTATCCAAAAAAATGTCAGTCTGATGCCGAAATACGCAATTCGGATTCTAATAAATCAACGTGAACTACTCCAAGTTATCAAACGCTATATTGGCCATATACTGAGGAATGACTCATATTATTATTTTAAAAATGCTTGAGTATGTATACTAATTATAAAAAAATCTTTTATAAAATTACAACAATAAAAAATGTACAACAAAAAAAACTTGTAAAAATAAACAAATTTTAGAAAATAAATGTATTCCTATAAGTTATTTTCTAAATAGGTCATTTCCTGTCATTAGTTTTCTTGATAATAAATACAAATTAAAAAGAAAACCTATTTAGTTATTTAAAATTTTTCTATACCTCCTTTAATTTTATTTTTATTATTATTTTTTTTTATTTAATTAATTGTGTTATCCTTAACAATCGGCAACAATGTCGACGTGCTCTAATTTGTATAACATATTATTTATATATATATGTATAGACTTCCAGGACAAAGAAGTCCCCTGATATATAAATATGTATATTTATATCTATTAGAAAAAAAAAACAAATTATTTAACATTTCTAAAACTTAGTACGAATCCAAACCCACCTATTTATTGTATATATCGGTAATTTACAAAAATTCAACGTTTGGGAATATTTATGTTCTATATAACTATGTTTTTAATTTAATTTTTGTGTGAAATTCATTTTTTTTTATTTTCTTTCTCCTCTTTTGCGTGTTTATTTTTAAGGAGTGGTATTGGTTACATACATATTTAATTTCATTTCACTGTTTTAATTCACTTCAACACTATACACTTGTATATAGTTATAGTTCCTCGTAGCATTAGCAGTAGCATAGCGATTCTCAATCAATAAATGCCTACAAATATTAGACATTATATAAAATATAATTTAACGGGAGCGTAACACTTGGCAAACTCATATAATAAACATCTTTTTCACCTAAATCAACTTATAAAAAAACTCACAATGAAAATAATATCAATTAGCATATTTCTCATTTAACAAAAATCAATAAAAAAATTACAAAAATTGTTTCTTTAGCAAAGACTTTGTAAATTAATGTGTTAATACTATTGAAAAAGTGTGTTATCAACAATAATAAAGTACCGTATGACATTTTTTACTCAAGTCGAAAATAGGCAAAAACTGGGTTTCAATATTATATATGAGTAGCTGGAACTTCGGCGGCATTTTTATATGTAGCCGCGGCTGTTGGATATACCGCATATTTATGTATATGACAGATTCCGAATATAAAAATTACACGTCTTATATATAGTAAGAATAAGAGGTACTACCAATTTTAGGTCTACAATTACTAAACACATAATTGAGGAACAGCATAAAATTGATAAAACCAATTTATCATCAATAAAGGACGAACACAAAATAAGCAAACTAGACACATACGAAAGTTTAACAATTTCGAGGGTACTGGTAGACGATAGATTGAATAGTGATTTAGGGAATGGATACTCACCGCTATTTAAAATAATTTGAAAAAGTACAGGTGAAATAGATATTTAGCACGGAGGAATTAGGATATTAAAAAAGCGAAAAAATGCATTAGTCAGTCACAAGCACAAGCACTGATGAAGGAAGTTGTTGCTTCCGAAATATCGATATTTGCAATTAAATATTAAAAAACTATTAGTGAACAATTGAATTATTTAATTTATATATGTATATATATTTCATTTATGTTATTTGATGTTATTTTAAAATTGTCCAAACGGATGATTTGCATGGTAAAAATTTTACATGTACCTTTTTTGACAAATGCGATTTTTTGACAAGTGATTTTTTGCAATGTGATGTTGTCAATGTGAGTTTAGGTCAACTGCGCTATACCCAAAATATACTTATATTATACTAAAATATAAAGTTTAATAGACTATACAATATAATAAAAAAAAATATTCGATGTTCTATTTCTAAAAATATGTGTATATCATAAGCTAATAAATATATATATATATAGTTATGTGTAGTACTTTACAAAATTATTTATACATTGTTAAACAACGAACTAAATAATTTACTGGAAAAAGGATTTGATAGATAATTTTTTTTTTTAATTTTTACGTCAAATAACTATACTTTGAAATAACTTAATATAAGTTTTAAGCCCCGTCACTATTTTTGTTTTTGTTACAATACTATTGACATAAAACCTAAGATTCTATTGATCAAAAATTTGATTGACATTGAACCAAATCCAGTTTTTTCGAATTTTAAGAAAATGTTCCATAACTCCGAACTCATCATGATTAATGATTAATGTATTTCGAATAGAAATCAATAATCTCTACAAAGAATATGAGAAAGCTGAATTAAATAACAAAAATGCTTAGTTGATCTAAATTATATATAACATCATAAATCCATCTCATTATGCCCCATGGATGGGGTTACAGGATAATGATGATGATTAATAAAATATTTGCTAATATATACAAATAAACTATAAGGCTACCATTCTAGCAATTCGTAAAAATAGTACAAAAAATTTAAAAATTGTTTCAGTTAATTTGCAGTTTTTAAACCATTCTTTTACTTGATCCCTTTTACGATCGTATCCTTAACTATTTTGTTTTTTCTTTTTTTTGAAAAAATTTGCTCACATTTTGTTTTTTTTATTAATTAAGTATAGTTGTTATTATTAAAAAACATAACTATCTACTTACTTATTACTTATTATTGTTTTATACATTGAATTAGATACATGTCAAACAACCATATCTTTAACTAAGAACCGCCAAGTCTGACATGAAAATTGTTTGAAGCGAACTTTTTCAGGATAGTTCAATGCATAAAAATAATTAATAAACAATTTGTAAATGAATTTAAGATTTTTGAATGATTCGTAACGAACTTTCTGAAAAACTTCATTACCTTCAGAAACTTCGGCAGTTGATTAATTATTACATCGCTGTTTTGTGGTAATTTTTGACAGCATTAGTTTTTTTCTATTTAAGGTTATATATACCTATGCTAAAACCCTTCTACCAATTTGAATTACTTCATTTTTTCAAACCGAATTTTTGCAAATTGTGTTAATAAACCAGGATGAGTTTTTAAAAAATTCGGTTGTGTTCATAAATCCCCCTTTGTACTTCTACATCCACATAAAAAAAAACCTGTTGTTAAATATGTATAAAGTGTCGTGGAAGTCCCTTATTGCTTTACTATGTTTAATTTCAACCGATTAAGAAACATATAACCGATTACTTTTTTTTGAAGATCACTATGGGGCTGATGTAGTTACGTATATTAGTGCCTATTATTGAAAACAGCGTTTCAAGCGCGGCGCATATTGAGTAAACCTGTTTAAATTTAATCGAATGATAATTTGGTATTTTTGAAAACGTCGGTTGGTCAAGTAAGCTGTAAAATTTATCTGTCAGCGGTAAATATTTGTTCGTGTAGTGTTGTACGCAATAATATAGTAAGAATAAAATATTTCAAAAATTGATTTGATTACTAATACATGAATAAATTGAAGAAATGATACAAGAAGAAATGTAAAGAACATTGCAATGGGTAAGTATATTTTGAATTTAATTAATGAAAAGTAGTGAAAACAATTGTTTGAACAAAATATTTTAAATTTATTTTATAAAAGATGTATTAACAAAATAAGTATAATATGATTAAAAATTATTTAACTTTTAGGTTTAAAACTAATTTTTGACTAAACAAAAATTCGTTCAAATATGTTTTAAAAGAAATAGAATTTTATTTTCATAAAATCCTCTACCATTACTCGAAATCGTTATTCATTTAAAAATGTAAAATTTCACTTGAAATAAAAAAAAACAGACATTCGATATTTCTAATTTTGATATAAAACAAAAATAAATAAACAATTATGTATTTAATATATATAATTATTTAACTTAGTTTTTTTTATGTCCATTTTATAAAACGCGCTAAATTAATGGCAGATATGAAATGCTATAATTTGCATAAAGCTTGTTTTTAGAACGTTTTCAAAAATACCAAAAAACTTCCACGATTCATTTTCAAAACGCGCGTTTTCAATAATACAAATTTTACAAAATCGAAGGAACATCCGAGCCGGAACACTATTAGTCGGATTACATACATTAGCATTGTTTCACGATTGATTCATTGATCCAACGCCATTTCATTGAATGGCCGAATTTCGATGTCTTCGATAAACGTTCTATTGGAAATTATTTGTGAGCAGAGAATCTTAAAGATATATATAATAAAGTACCGACAGCTTCTATTGATGTACGTTTGAAGTTTCCTGGTGGATATAAAAAAATTCTTTTTTTAGTGTTCGTTTAATTTCACGTCAACGTTATTCCCATCTGAATGAATACGTTGCACTCTGGCTTCATTTCGATTAAATTTAAGTTTTCCGTTCAGCGGTGTCAACGTTTTGGCTTCATAGAGTAGAGTTTAATTTGTGATTAGGGGATTCCTCTTAAAAAAATTTTTTTTTATTAAAACTATTTCAGGTAAGTTTCGTAGCTTTAGCTTCTTCCTTTCAATATTATGTGATCTAGGATGCTAGGATGCTAGGATGTTTTCAAAATCATTCTCTAAAAAAATATCTTTTCCACTGATAAATGTTGTTTCACCATCAGTTTTACCGCACCATCCAAAAGACGACTTATTTCATCGACACTTACTTTTGCATCTTATTTCATCGACAAGCATTTAAGATTTTTGCGTACTTTCTGATTCAAACCTCAGACTCCGTTCCGCTCTCACGAAAGAGTCTTTCCTATACATCTATGATCGAAAAAGTATTACTCATTTTTTTTTTTTTTTTCTACGGAGGTGGCCCTAATATGTCAGAGCCGGCATGTAGGCTTTTTAGCCCTTTATGCCGTCCTCCACCCCTCAACTTTGTCGACCCTTTTGATAAAGGCCAATAGGTTTGGGGGATCTATCTTGCAGAAGTTTTCTGAGGTTATGTAGTGCGTTTCCAGCAGCCTGAGTCTCAGCCTTGAAAGAGCTAAGCACTCTCCTACAACGTGTGTGGAGGTTTCTTCCTCTTCCAGCCAGTGTCTACAGGTTGGGTCGTCACTTAGTGCTAGTCTACACATGTGTTTTTTCATGTGGTTATGACCAGTAAGTATGCCCACCATCTTCCTACAGTCTTCTCTATTGAGAGTTAGCAGGAAGTTGGTTATTTTGGTGTTTATTCTTGGTGCATATATTTTGGAGACCCTGTGGCCTTCCATACGCTCCCAAAGAATATTTGCTTCCCTTTTCAGGGTGTTTTCTATTGATAGTTTAATATTACCAATAGAATAGATATACCAACTGCTGGTTCCGGGCCATAAATGTTTCCCGCCGATGATCCGGCTAGTTCGTCAGCCTTCTCATTTCCAGTCAGGCCACCCGGTATCCAGATCAGTTTTACCTTGTTACTCATAGTGACTACAGAAAACTCGTCTGATTATCTTTTTATAGAAATGTTCATGCAATGGCTTATTTAACTTATCTGAACTTAGGGTTTTCTTCTCAACATCAAGATTCCTTCTATTTTTGTAATTTTTAGAATTTTTATTTATTTAAAGTTTTATTAATTGAAGATTTACTAGCTTATTCCGAATCTGCATTCATATGTGACCTGAGACCTTATTATAATTTTTTAAATTCTTTCAAAATTTTAAACTTTATAAATTTTTTTAATACGTTTTAGTTTTTATTTTCTTTTTAATTTTTAGCTATACATAGACACACTGATGTTTAATGTTTTTTTTTTCTTTGCATCTTGAATTTTTTTTTTTTTTATAAAATATCAATTTTAAGTAGGTATCGTTCATAAAAGTAGTTCAATTTTGACATACTAAACCTACATATATAATTAATTTTAATTTTAACTGTAAGTATATATATAGTTACATGTTATAACTACTTAAATTGAAAATCGAATCTAATAAAAAAAAGGAAAACAAAAAAAAAACTAAATTAAATTAAATAACATAGGAAAGAATAGAATGAAATGAATAGACAATAAATTTAGGTCAAAAGGATATATTAAATAATTTAGGTTACCTAGAGTTCTGATAAATACATATATATATTTGTATGTACGAATGAGTTTCTATGTATGATTGTGTGTATCAATGTTTTTAAGAATTAATTCATAAATAGAAAAAAAAAATCTTTAACTATTTATTGTTTGATTGTAACTTTTTATGTCTTTTTCATATTTGTTACTTTTTTTTTTTTTAATAATCACTTCAGCAGATATCGTAACTAAATAGACACATTTCAAAAAATTTTTTATTGTTTATTTTATTTTTTGAAGAATTAAATTAAAATGAGAATTGATTGAAAATCGAATTTATTAAAAGTGTAAACTAATATGAAATCCGGACAAAATAACTAATTTATTTTTAATTTTAAATATGAAGATGGCCAGCAGAATTAAAACGATGACCAGTTCCGTGCTCTCTTCGGACATTTTCAAACAAAAATTAATATGAAGAATATTACAAATATTTACTTTTAGTTTAAGCGGACTAAATGTGGATATCCTCTTAATGGAAGAACGTCTGGACAACTTTTTTTAACCAATCAAAAAATTTAATTTTAGCAACACATAAACAAAAAACAATTATTTACTTCATCCATTTCCTTAGTTAAAATATTTTTAACTTTTGGCTGAAGGTCCTTTTAAAAGAAAAGGATAGATATATAATTATTTTATAAACATTTATTGCTAGCTCGATTTTTGTGTGAACGCAGTATGTTGAATTTCAAATGTTTTTTAAGAAAGCACATAAAGTGTTTTTATTTTTTGTTTTTTAGTATATATATAAGTTTATTTTGTTTCTAACTTATAATTTATATTTAAAGAGTAAAAGCAGTGTTAAGTATATTTTATTTTTCCGAATATTAAAATGTTATTATTCATTATTACTATTAACAAAATTTTTTTTTTTTTAATAATAATAAAAATAAAATCCGCGCATGTAAACAATTTTTGAAACGTCAAACTTTTTTAACTGTCATAACAAATGTCAGTCCTTCGCGCATTGAGAGGAAATCATAAAATTTTCTTTAGTGGAAATGGTAAGTATTTGTGTTTCAATTATAATAAAAATTAAAATAAATTAAATTGTCCGGAAGTTCGTCCATGAAGAGGAAACCCACCTTAAAGCTACAAAAATAAACTTTAGAATCGTAGATTGATATTAAATATTCAAATATTATATACAAATTAGCCGAAATTTTACGAAGTCCGGACAATGTTTCTTTAGGAGATTTCGTAAAAATGTCTGCTAATTTGCTTTGTCTTTAATTAAAAATCGTTGACAATTTTTTCCTCTGCTTCTTAAAAGACTGAGAAGTGTGTCATAAACACAAATCAATGGTTCAGTTTTCAACTAAATTTCAGCAGAAACAATGACCAAACTTTACTAATGAAAAAGTTATTTATAATTAATATTCTTATAATAGAATTTGTAGATATCTAATTTCTATGTAGATGAATTGTGTTGATAGGATTTCTTTGAATGATTTTTAACAAAAAAAATAATAAACTATAGCTATAGGTGTGTGCATATCTGTATGTACGACAATACAGTACATTGTGTTTTTTATATTGTGTCGGATATAAGTGTTGACAATTGACATCCAATATGTATGGATGCAAAAAAGAAAATTTATACTTTTGTAGAAAAAAAAAGTACAGTAACCATCAACCACTAGTTAGTGTATTTCAAATTTTTTTTCAAATCAAAGGTCCAAAATAAAAATTTAAAACAAATTTAAACACATAACTACGATTTTTATTTGTATTGAAATAGAGAGAGTAAGGTATATGATTTTCAACCAAATTCTGAGAAAAAAACAAAACGGTATTCCGGAGACAGTTTTTTATAATTATATTTTTTTGCCAGGGGTTACATTATGTAATTTGAAACGTCGTTTTGTTTCGACTCTTTTTAAAAGATGGCATTGCATAATTTTGTTTCGACCATTTTTATTTTGTTTCAATCTTTTCAAATTTGGTACGACATATTTTGGTATCGTGTAAAGGTGAAACGCTACTTTTTTGACGTTTGATAAGACTAAATTTTGAGGATTGAAAAATAGTTGACGCATTTAGGTAAGTTTTAAAAAAAAATAACATAATAACTACATGGTTTTTATTGGAATATTTATTTTAGAAACGCACAGAAATAAAAAGTCCAATAAAATTAAAAATTAAATAAGTAAATTTATAAAGATTTTCTTTGAATCCCCAAGACATTTCAAATTACCTTTATTTTACATTTATATGTGACTCTTGTACATCAAAATATTTATAAAATGTATTTGATAAAAATGTAACTCAAATTTCTCTTAATACCATTTACAAAATTATTTTTGAAATATCTAAGTAAATTACAGATTACAGAAGGAACCGTTCCTTAAACATACTCATATTATATGAAATATCAAAAAAGTAATTATAGATAAATGTATAGAATAAATCAATAAATATTTTCCATTCTGGTCTAATTCAAGAAATTCTAATTCCTTAGAGCATCGTAAATTAATGTTACAGCTTTTGACCCCCTTTTTAATCCGTAAAATTTGTATACAAATTTTTTCAAATTTTAAAATAACGGCTGTTTCTCCTCTTAAAAAGCTGATACGCATGCTCTGGTACAGCTGCGGTATACTTATTTAAATGTTGATTTGATTTTTAAAACTTTTAAATTGTTATAGTGCCATCAGAGAATGTTTGATAATTATTAATATGCATGTTTATACGGGTAGAAAAGTGGTAGAAATCTACCAAAATTTGTAGGTGAAGGGTGATTCCGGTGACGAGTAAGCAAATGTGCCAACATTTAAAATTTCTGGTAGTTTTTGACGTTTGAATTTTTTTCTGGGTATACCGGATGTTCCAGCGCATGCGTATCAGCTTTTTAAGACGGGAAGGAGCCGTTATTTCAAAATTAAAAAATAAATTATTAACTAAGTCGAGGGTGATATTTTCAGCTTCCGGAAAGGACCGGAAATCGGTTTTTAAGACCAAAAATCCCCGAAATTGGTCGAAATCTAGGTTTTCAAATGGGAAGGAGTACTTTTTTATGCAAATTCGGATTTTACGTCAAAAAATAAGAAATTTTTTTGTAAAATTAAGATAATTTTTTATCTTAAATTTTTTTATTAAATAAAACATTGCTTGATCTGCAATGTTTCTCCCTCACAAGAATTTGTCTTCTGTGTTACGCTTTAAGCAAACATGAGAATGTCATTTTCAGAATATTCTTTTACAGTCATTAAAAAATTATTAACTGTTTTGTTGTAAGTAATTATTAACTCTTTCAAGTTTACTTTCTATTAAATTTTCTGAAGAAGAATTACTACCGAACGATGAAAAAAAAATCAATAGTAAGTCATACATTCAAATCTATTTTTTCTTTTAAATGGGTTACACGATAATTTTTAATTATTTATAATTTTATAACTAAAATGTAAAAATGAAATAAAAAAATATGTATTTGTTTTTCTGTAGAATTAACAATAATAACCTAAAAGGTTATAAAGGTTAGGTTAGGGTGCTTGTTTATAAATTTCAATACTAAAAAAGCAATTTTGAATTCTAGCAAAGCTTTATAAAAATTAAGTTTTGTTACGTCAAAAACGACTACTTACTTAGTTTTTTTAATGATTTGAGATCTATAAGTAAATATCTATCATAAATATAAATTATACAAAAAATTTTTGTTATTATAGCAAGATCTACCAGATTTTGAAAATGTAGATTTAAGTGTTCACACTACATTTAAAAGATTTTGTTTGACGTTTACTTAACGATAGAAGATTTTGTTTGTTTACAAATGATAATATTAAAAAGTGTTTTGTTTGAAATAAAAATATAATATATTCTATGTTAATAAATTTAAAATGAACAAAAAAAACAAAAAAAAATTTATTATATTTAACTTATTTAGTTAATGTGTTTTCTAAAATAACAAGAAAATCTAAGTTAATTTTATTTAAAGGAAAACGTTGCATTCGTCAACATTTGAAAAATATTATAAAGCTTCAAATTAAAAATGTTATTTTATTAACCCAAATCTTGAAAAGTGTAAAACCTAGAACGATTTGGGCAAAAGTAAGTATTGTTGAGCAAAAAAATGGAATAAAATAAAACGTTGTTTTAAATCAAAATATTCACTAGGATCGTAATAATCGTTTTTGGGAAAAGGATGCAGTTAACAATGGTTACGAATTTTTCAAAAATAATTTTAGGATGAATAAAACTACTTTTGATATTCTATGTAATAAACTTAAAAGTTTACAAAAAAAAGATACAAGACTGAGAAAATGTATTACATTAGAAAAGAGAGTAGCAATCGCTCTATATTCATTAGGCTCATCAACAGAATATAGAACAATTGCAAATATGTTCGGTGTTGGAAAGTCGACAGTTTGTCAGATAGTGTTAGATTTTTGTGAAGAAGTCTGGAAAGTAATGAGTAAGCAGTATTTAAATGCTTATCCACCCACAGAAAACTTTATAAAAAAGTGTGTTACTGGTTTTGAAAATTTAGGATTTCCTCAATGTTTTGGAGCAATTGGTATGTAGATCAAGTAAAATAAATACATAAATTAAACTATTACACATTTTATAATTTTTAGATGGATGACACATTGAAATAAAACTGAGAGAGGAAGATGCTGTAGATTATTATAATTATAAGGGATGGTATTCTACAATATTATTAGCTCTAGTTGATTACAGGTAGTTTGTTAATATATCTTTATCTAATATAATTAGTTATTGTTTGTTTTTTACCATAGATACAGATTTTTATATATAAATGTAGGTAGTCCTGGTCGATGTAATGATTCACAGATATTTGAAAATTCATTATCGAAAAAACGACATCAAAAGCAAATTATTACGACAATGTCAAAAGAAATATGTGGAGTAAAAGTGCCCGTATTAATACTTGGTGATTCAGCTTTTCGATTTTCTAATATGTTAATGAAACCCTATCCATTTAATGCAACAGCGACAATTGAAGAAAAAAATTTCAACTACACCCTTTCTAAATGCCGAAGAGTTGTTGAAAATGCTTTCGGTCAGTTAAAGGCAAGATTTCGCAGAATAGGAAAAGGACTTGACAATTGTTATAATAATATATCATTAATTATAAAATCCTGTTGCGTCTTGCACAATTTTTTAAATACTTATAATGATAGTATTAACACTCATTGGTTACAACAGTTACAAGAAGAAAATAGTACAAGGGTGCAACCTAAATTTAATGTTACAATTTCTGATGACAATCCTTCTGCTGACGTTATCCGAAAAGCCATTAGTAGATATTTAAGTACTTAAAATAAATTCACAAAATTTAATTAATCATTATTTTTATTTTTATTTATTTTTATTACATTTATTTTTCTTTTAAGGAATTAATTATTGCCATTGATAAATCTTTTATTATTTTCTTTCTTTCTTCTTCAATATTAAGAAATTTTCTATTTTCTTCTTTCAAAATTTCTAATTCTTGCTTTAATAAATTTTTTTCTTCTTCTATAAGAATATTAGTTGTTTTGAATTCTGCCAATAGTTCCTTCTGTATTGAATTTTTAGATAGTGTGTAGTTTGAAGTTGACGGTGTTGATGTTGCTGGAGTTGATGATATTAAAGGAACAATATAAATATTTGGTAGTAAATCAGTAGTTGGTGGTAATACTGTTGAGGAAGATAATATCGACGTTGATGATGGTGATACCGGTGATACTGGGTCCAATGAGTTATAAAACTCTGAATTTGTATCTTTAAAAATAGAAATAATAGTTTAACTCACAAATATATATGTTTCTGTATATCTATGTATATGTACATATACATATTTAATTTATACCTTCAAAAATTCTTTCTTCCACAATCATGGGGGTGTTGAAAAATTTGAAAGATCCTAATATATTATTAATTTTTAAATATAACCACCAATCTGATGGTGAACCGCCTGATACGCCAATTTTTTTTTCTTTTCTAAAAAAAAAACAACAATAAAATGGTTCATACCCTATGTCTAAATAAAAATAAGCATAAGTTCATCACTATTACCTGTATCTATTTAGTAAGTTGTGAATTTTTACTTTAATTTCTTCAGCTGAAAACAGCACTCCTCTTCTTTTCATTTCTTGCTCCATATTTTTTAGTATATGGGAATTCTTTTTTGCCTTTCGCAAATCGGCAATGTTTTCTTCCCACAATTCCACCAAAATTTCTTCATCACTCTTGGTCCACTTTATTTTTTAATTTTTTTTCCATTTTTTTACTCTTTTCTTATTTTTATTTTTAGTTTGCAAATTTTTTAAATGAGAATTCAATTAATTAAATTACTAATTTGATTTGGCACCAATAATTCTTTCAAAATCAATTTCACAATTGTCAGTTTGAAAAATAAAGCAAAAATTAAAGATGTCAAACAAACTTCAAAAATATCTGAATTAGCTGAAAACTTCGTTCACATTATGGAGATTTTGAGGTAGATTAAAACAAAATCCTGTACAAAATCTAGCAAGCTTTGACAATACAAAATTTACATTTTGTATTGGAAATCTATTAAATTTTGATGTAGATTTTAAATTTTTTCAAAATCTGGTCAAGTGAGAACATGCTATTAGAATCATAATAAAAATTTATATCTTTGCCAATAATTTAATTTTCGGTCATTTTGATATTTCAATAATCTAACAGCAACAATGGCAGAAATCTACCAGTTTTTGTTTACATATAAGCATGAAAGGTAGATTTCTGCGTAGATCTGCGGTAGATTTCTGCCTCGTATAAATATGGACAATAAAAATAATTTCATACATAAATATACATATTACAACAAAAAATACTTCAATAAAAACCTAAAACCCTGACATAACTAATTCTTATTTAACTACTCGATATGAGGATATTTTTTTTATAGCATTTACGTACATAAAGTATGAATAATGAAGCTATTAAAATAGTTCCTTGCTGAACCCCTTACGCAACTCCAATTAAATTTCGTTAAATATGAAGAAAATCAAATTTCTCAAAAAAACTCTAGGATTTCTACTAGTGAATGCTAAAAAATCAAACTTAGTTCGATTTTATTGCAAGCTGAAGGCCATTTACGACCATTTATTATTACTTAAATCGCCAAACACCAATACCTTAACAACTAAATAAATATAATGTATATAACTACTTACAATATAGCTTTAAATTTTATATTAATGATTTGAAAATTAATATTCTTCAAAAATAAATTCAATTTAATTAATTTTGCCTTTCCTATCAAATAAGAACCAAATTTTTCAGAATTTTGGATCTACTCTAAATATATGCAGTACAGTACCAAATCATTGCTATATTTTGTTACATGTCCTAAGAACGAACCATAAAATGATGAGTTTTAGTTCCAATATTAGAGAATAAATCATAAAAATATAGTTCCACTTCCAATATTATAAGCAAGCCTAACTTCTCTTTTGAGGAAAAAAATTAATAAATAAATATATATTAAAAAAAGTTCAGTCGACCACAAATCAAGATTGAGATGGGCAGATATATAATGCAAAATATGTAAACCATTAACTAGAAAATATCAATTTAAACAAAAAATAGAAATGAATAGACAAAAACTGACGAGAGATTAATACTCGGTTTATGTTTCACCGCCATTGAAAAAAAAATATTTCTAGACCATATAGTTAGTGAAGAGTTAATGCTTTAACAAAAATCAATTTAAATTATTTTTTTGCAATAATTAGGAAATTTAATTTTAATTGTACAATAACAACAATAAACATGTTCGTATCATACTAACTATATATGTATTACATAAAATATAGAGTGAAAATATGGTTTAATAACTACTTAAAAGTAATGAATTAATAATTTTATTGTATGAGACCTTGAATAAAATTTCAAGTAAATATTATGTTCATACTCGTAAATGTATGATACTTACTTATGATTGGTAAAAACAAAAAAAATATGTTGTAAGTGCGTAATGGATTTTAAATTTTTTGTTAGTAATTTTTAAAATTACTTAATACACAAAAAAAAATTATAAGTAATTACAATTAATTAATATAAAATGATAACACCAAAGAAAAATTGTTGCAAATTCAATAAACTAAAATTGATTTAGTCTTAGTTAGAAAATATTTCACAATTGCATAAATAATTGTTTTCTTTTTGTTAAAAATAATAATTGTAATTTTCATTTAAAGAAAATTAAGTTATAAAAAGTTAAATTGTAACTAAGTAAGTAGTTTTCTACTAATTATTGGCAGTTGATTTGAGTAAATTTTAATAAATAAATCGATTTTAAAATAATCGATTCGAAATTTAAATTTTCTATAACGCTTAACCCCTACCCCTTTAATAAATTTAATTTTGCGATATCTAGTGTACTTGAGACTACACTAAAATTCATGGGTTTTCATTATTCAACTGACTACTTATTTTCATTGACAAAAATTTGGTTTAAGTCGGATATGGGATCTTTTTCATCAATAAAATTGTGAAAGAAATCGAGTAGTTATAGCCTTTTGTGAAAACACAAGACGTGCTGTGGTGATTGGCAATAATACTTCTGACTTCTTCCAGACGTGTACCGAATTTCGACAAGGAGATACACTATCATGCGACTTCTTCAATCTAGTACTGGAACGTATAGTGCGACGAGCGGAAGTAGACACGGCCGGCACTATATTTTTCAGATCTGTTCAACTACTAGAGTATGCCGACGACATTGACATCATCGCCAGATCACAACGGGCGGTCGTCGAAGCCTTTATGGACTCAAAATCATGGACACTGCCGAAGGCAAGTGAGCATGAATTGGTGTCTTCGAGAATAAAATTCTTTGTCGGATATATGATCCTGTAAACGACGATATGGTCTGGAGTAGAAGATATAATGCCATAATGAAGTTGTACAATGAGGTGGACGTAGCCCGGAAAATGAAAGTCAAGAGAATACAATGGGTCGGACACCTAGAACGGATGAACGAAAATGCTATAGCCAAGAGAATCTTCGAATCCGGACCCGAAGGTACAAGACGTCGGGGCAGACCAAACATTCGTTGGAGAGACGAAGTATCGGCAGATTTAAAACAATTTCTCATCTTCAACTGGAGAGAATCCGCCCGTTACCGGCAAAAATGGAGGGCATTGATGAGTCAGACCCAGAACCTACATGGTCTGTTGGCCACCTAAGTAAGTAAGTAATACCTTTTATTTATTACTAACTACAAATGTTACACCATATCATAGCATATTTAATACAAATAAATATTAAGTATAAACTGTAAAACTGAAACAGTAAAAAAAAATTAAATAAAAATGTAACTTTGGCAGTATTTTTGACAAAATTAAAGTTATACTTATATGCGATGAGATATTCCAGCCAGCTCCTTTTCAAATTAACAAATACTTAAGTAAGTACTTAGTTATATACTTTTACTTCAATAATATTTTGATAACTAAGTTAACTACATATTTAGGTATTTTATAAGCACGATAAAAAATAAATGTGGAACTACCTTAAAAAAAAATATTTTTCGTCTTCTTTTCTTCAGCTGTTTCATTAAATTCAATTTTAAAAAAGTAAACCAGACAAGTAATAGTTACTACGCGCGACGAAGCAGTCATATTTTTTTGTTTTTCTTTTTTAAACCGTAGTTACACTTTTTCCAAAAAAAAAAAAAGACAAACACACAAAATACAAATCTGTTTTAAATGGCTCACTCTCTTTCTTGTAAGTTAAAGTATATTTTTTTTTTAGTTTTTTTTTTTTTTTTTAAATAAATATAACCGGAATTTCAAGACTTCTTGCCTCAATAGCAAAAAATTTTTTTTTGTTTCACATTTTATCCGAAGACATTAATTTTTCCCTACCTATTTGGAAGAAATTAAAGCCTGAAAGTCTGGTTAAACAAAAGCAAACAAAAATTAAATTTTAAATATAACTATAACTACTTGGTTATCTATTTTTTGTTTTTCTTTTTTTGTAATTTGTTCTGTTTTTGTGAGAACTCTTTTGATAGTAACATAACATCATTAAAATAACATTTTTTAAGGTTATGCAAAAAGTTGAAATTTATTAAATAATTTGCTAATTAAATACTTAAATGTATAACAGGGATTTAAAAAAGAACCTTTCGAAGTGTTTGTTGTCACTTTAGACTTTAGAGAACTAGAAAATTTCAATTAACTTTTTACTTACTTACTTAATTTACTACTTACTTCATATAATATTAGTGATTTAAGACACACAAGTTCTTAAAGTGTTAAAAAAGGCTATTCTTGTCAAATTTAACTCATTTTTTTTGTATTTATCAAATCAAAACAAAATATTCCATATTATGATACATCAAAATGAATGTTGATTCTGATAAGTTTTAATTAATAGTTTGTTAACTACTTATTTCAAAATTTGTAAAATCCTTCGGTTATACTATTATTTGATATTTAAAAAAAATCTATATTATTAGCCTTATAACTATAAGTAACATATTATTATATTCGTAATTTCGTATTTTCAACTGGAGAGAAGCCCAATTGCTACATGTTCTATTGGTCACCTAAGTAAGTAAGCATATTTTAAGTCCCACTAATTCTTAAGTTACACGCTGGGTAGTGCAGTAGTTAGAGCGCCTGCTTTTCAACCGAGGTCCCACGTTCGATTCCTGACGAAGCAAAAAAATGCGTTATGGGTTTTTCGACCTGGTCCATTACCTTTTTTTATTGGGATCAAATAAATGACAAAAAAATAATTGAGAGTATAATCTGGTAGCCACTTAAATAAAATGGAGTTATTCTATTTAAAAAAGCATTTAAAGTGTTGATAAGCCAGGCATTTGATAAATAAATGCTCGAAAAGAATTGTAGATATTGTAGTATAAACTTGCAGTACCGTACTTAATTAAGCATGAAAAAGGTAATTCTACCTAAGTTACTGTCAAGAACATAAAAAAAAAACAACTTAGCCTTTCAAATTGTTATTTAGATCAAAAAAATCCTTATGATTACTCAATGGCAATGTAACTAGTTAATTAAA
This sequence comes from Argyra leucocephala, assembly GCA_963942445.1. Lineage (NCBI taxonomy): Eukaryota > Metazoa > Arthropoda > Insecta > Diptera > Dolichopodidae > Argyra > Argyra leucocephala. The sequence continues at coordinate 91,769,115 of OZ012680.1, forward strand.
TTATCTAATTTGTAAAAACTAAACAAAACTAACTTACTTATTCGATTTTTGTTTTTTAATTTTATTTTTTAATTAAACAACGCAAAGCCACCGTATACCGAACACCTATAGATAATGAAAACTATAACAACTTTTTGAAAGATAACTTATACAATATACTAACTTACTTACTTAAATATTTTATTAATTAGTTTAAGGTTTTTTTCTTTAATCAAAATAAAATAGATTTCAAGTAATACTATAAAGTAAAAATTCACGCCAAATAGATTCAATTCAGTAAATCTAGTTTTGATAAAATTACAAGTTTTTGATGAAATTTGAAGGTTTTAAGCTTTACTCTAAAGCTATGTTCACCATTAAATCTCTTTAACGCTTAAAGCTCATAAAATATATTCTAAGTATGTTTAAAAAATTTATTTATTGTCATATAAGTATGTACATAATTTTATTAACGTAACAATTATTATAATTAAGTAGTAATATCATTAAAGCTTATATAAAGAATCTAACTTGTCTAACTTGACTTACCTTTGATATTTCAATACAAAAACCTAGCCTGAAGTTGGTTAGGTTTGTTGATGATGCACGGGGATAATAGAAATAAATGCTTTTCTTGGCGGCTCGCAGTGGAAAGTAAACGCACTCTCTCAAGAAGCTATGAACTATGAAGTTATTATGAGCCTTGATAATATTAATACAAGAATATAATAATATATATAAATTCATAAAGAATATTCAATGAATATGGTATAACTATATATATATAGTGTATATCTATATATATATAAAAAATTGTATGACTTCTGATACTGGGGCACGTATATTAAGCAATTTATTAATTTGAAAGTGCCTTGATTTTGCCTGAAAAATTTTAACCTTTGACGAATTTATTGATGTAGTAAGATATCAGAAGAGTGTGTATTTTTAAATAAATTTATTGATAAGTAATGTTGCATTTTGACGATTAGTATACCATTCGACCATTCAGGTAAAATATAGTTAGGTATCACAAAATAAAATGTATATTGTATCCGATCGCATTTGTTTTTGAGTAACATTCTCATATTTAAATTGAATTTTAAGCTTCTCTTTTTAAGCAATTACTAAGAAGGTATAGGATAATGCACAATTATGATAAAAGCGAACGTTCCAAGAGCGACGTACATAGATGTGTAATTGTCTAAAATCACGCTTAAAAAGTTAATTTATTAAAAGATTTCATGTAAATTTTCAATTTTCTAAGTTGATTAGCGCTGAACCTGTTGCAGATAGGGTAGGTCATATACAGGTTTTTTTTTAACCTATTAGGTGTGTTAAGATTAAAAAAGTATTATCTTTCTAGGAAGTTCCGCTCGGACAGTTTGGTTCAACTACCAACTAAATGGCTGTTTCCTTTCAAGAGAGAATTCTGTTATAGACCTCGGGTTAACACTTGACCTTATAAACTGAGCTTTAAACTACATTATGATAAAATAGTGAGCAAAGCGAATTTTTCTTTAGGTTTCATTAAACGATGGTCTAAAGAATTGTCTGAATGCTTTCCTCACGAAACATCTTTATGTTACATATGTAAGACCTACCCTTGAATATGCCAGTCAAGTGTGGTCTCCACATTACTTGACTGGAATCGTGGATTGATCAGTTGCGACTTCCACCTTATTCCCACCGTCTTAAGCTCATTGACTTACAGTCGTTGTCTGTTCGTCGAGTTATTGCAGATATCTCTTTTATTCATCAGATCCTCTCGGGTAAGATGCTAGCCCCTGAAATCTCAAATTATTTGGTTGAAAGATCCAATCGGAATAAACTCAGAACCGTTGAGTTGTTCCACATTCCCACAATCAGGAGGGTGGACGAAGAACGATGCATTGCGTTATTATTTCAAAAGTCAATTTTAGAATTTTTTTTACAAATTAGTTTGAATTTTCGTTAAAAAAAAATTACTATTAAACTATTTATAAAAAAATAATTTACAGAAATTATTTTATTGTATAACACACATGTATTTAATAACCACGATCGTACAATAAAAAAAAATTATCCAGTTACAGACAACCTTAATTTTATATGTATAATAAAAAAATTAAAATTACTAATTTACTACTTTTGAAAAAATAATTAAAAACAAAATTTGATTATTGAAAATATTTAATTATGAAAAATAAGTACCTATATACTTACTACTTATATACGTATATTATTTTAGTTAACTACTTATGTACTTAGTTTTGTATAGATAGATACTTATTATGCAATTTATCAATAACATAATATATTACTTATATGTACTTACATACTTGTATGTATGTAAGTAAGTATAAATAGCTATACAATTTTTTTTATGTAACCAAATGTCCTTTAGAAACTTGTTGTACTCTAAGTATTATTTATGTATACTTATATAGTATACGATTTGTATACCTAGTAAAATATATGTATATAAATAATATATATATATACTTATATTTTATTTCAATGACAATTAAGAATATGTGTACTCAATCAAGGATATCTAGGATTTTTAATAGTCCACAAATAAGTAAAAAACTTAAAAAGTAACGGTTACTAATTGTTATACGCGGAGTAGAAAAAAATTTTTAAATCATTTAGAATTTATTTATTTATTTAGTTATTTTCAACCATTAAATGTCTAAAGAGATTTCTCTCATTCTAAGGCTTTATATAAATTTATTTTTTCTTTTTATTTATATCTATTATGTATATATATGTAAATGTTTTAACATATAAGTAGTTAAGTATATAGTTTAATTTAGTTTAATTAAAATTTAATCTATAGCAAGTGAAAATAATATTACAAAAGTAAAGAATTTAATTATAAATTAATCAAATGTAAGTTCATAAAATAAATTAGTAAATAGGTTTATTATGTACGAGTATAATGAAAATAAACTTGTTAGAAAAATATTGACAGAATATTGACTGAACTTGTTAGAAAAATATTGATAGAATATTGACTGAACTTGACTAGTGTTCAGAACATTTTGGAGGACTGTACACGTTAAAGAAATGCAAGGAGTACTTATATTTGGTATCAGAGAGCTAATGTAATGGCTGTATAATAATTTAATTCGCCGAAATCATCAACACGGTAAAATTTAAATATTGTCTATTTTACTCTACTTTTTTAAATCAAATTTAAGCACTTAACTTAATTTTTACTAAAAATTTTTTTGTTTGTTTCGATAATGAAAATCCCTCTTTGATTTATGATAAGTAACAGTTTATTCTATATATTTACTTATTTAAATACTGTTCTTTCAATTTTTCTAATGATTAATTTTTAGAATAACATTAAATTTAACCCTTCAAACAGGAGTTGATTTAAATCAGATTATGTTTGAAGTATACGATTAAGTAATTAATAAATTAGAAATAAAATTTCGTTTTTTTTTTGTGTTGAATTAGTTTTCTTTTAAATTCGTTACTAGTTAATAATATTTTTGACACTGATATTGCAAGTAATTTCTCTACATAAAAGGCATAACGAAAAAATATAAGTTATGGTTAAATAATAATATTTAGATATACTTAGGTACATAAAACTTTTTTTTGAAAACCAAGAACGAAATATTTCTACACTGCCCAGATTGCTATAGTTAGTATGAATATTTCTTTTATTAATTTGTTTTAGAGCAAATGCAATAATAACAATTGAAATGATGCATGCAGAACAATGAGTAAAAGTAAAATAATGTACATATTAGTTACATATATATATAATTAAGTAGTATTGACAATAACTGAATATATGCAAGTAATATACCTAAGTAGTTACTTATAATATGACTTTTTCTCAACTTTCTGTAAATACTTATTCTCATTATACTCGTAAGTCATAGTAATCCATGTACATATATACATAAAAGTCTTTCTATTAACAAACTTTTAATTCTTATTAAAATACAAACAAATAAGTAACTTTTTTATAATTCTTTGGTGAATTTAATTCATTTACGTATAGGTAGTTAAATAGACTATACACTTATGTATATAATAACTCTATGTAAACAAAATTTTAGCTAGCTAGTTACATTTTTACCATTTTTAGCATTTATAAAAAATGATATTATTTATTAAAATTGAATTATTAATAAGATATTTAAAGTTTTATAATATTTATGTAGAGCTTAGAGTTTAAATAAAATAAATCAGAAATCATACATGTACTTACCCATGTTTCAAATTATATTATTTAAAATAACAATAATTTTCTCACTTTTTAAAATTTAACTACTTTTTACTTCAAAAGTAATACACTAAGTGATTTACAATACAAATTATCTTATGTAGATGACATTATAGCTAAATTGTATCGATTTGGTCCAAATGCTCTTATGTGCACTTAAGTAATAGGACTAATAGGTTATTTTCAAATCGTATTTTTGCAAAATAACTTAACATAAAATGATATTCTTTACTTAATGGAATTTCTGTAATAGCTACCATTATTTTACCTTAAATCAACATAAGTGTGATAAAAAAATTGCTTTGCACTAGGTAAAACACCTTATGTGTAATTAAAAACCCCTTGGCGATTTGAAAAATTCTAAAAAAAAATAATACAAAGTTTATTAAGAAAAACATCTTAAATATAAATATTACTTACTTAACGTTATAAGATTTTTTCGTTTGACTTAAGAGTGAACTTAAGATGAAACATTAACCCTTATAAATTTCGTTACAAAAGAGATATGGGGATCAAAACCAGACAGAAAATTAAAATAGGTATTTTTAACAAAAATCTAAATTATATTTTCTAATTTTTTATTTAAATCGACTTAAGATGTTATGCATTTTAAGTAGAAATTTATTTACATAAGTACCTACCACATTTGATAGCTAAATGTTTACTACTTATACATAATTATTATTGTTGTATACAATATATTATAATATGTATATATGTACCTACAAATTTAAAACTCGAAGCAGGTTATTTACTCCGAAGTAGTAGAGGTAGACGTAGACAAGTTGTATTCAAAACACATTGGGATAACTTATTTCAGCTCCTAAGTTGTATTTATATACATGCATTAATAAAAATTTGAAAGATAAATCTTTTATGTAAACTGTAACTATAATTCGCTAAATAATCAATACATATATTTTAATATTCCTATTAATTTTTTTGAATATAAAATTTGATTGACAGGTTGAAAATTTGTTGAATTGAATTGAACTATTTTACATTATCTAGTTAGACAGATCGAAAACTTCATAAACAGTCACAAAAATTATAACGAAATTTTACGTCCATAAGTATAATTTAATTACCTAACTAGATAATGTAAAATAGTTAGCCAAGTTTTATTCAAATATTTAATATTCTTAATCTATGTAAAAAAAATGAATAACTACTTTAATAACAATAATATAATATATAAATAAATATACATAATATATTCTTACCTTTAAATGAAATTTTATTAAATTATTATGAATCCATTTCCAAATATCAAATCCATTCGAAGATTCTTTTGTTGAAATACTTTGCTGCAAGTAATTTTACTATTCTTTTTTTTTGTTTTAGTTTTTTTTTTATTTTATTGTTTTTCTTTTATTCCTTTTATGCTTATATATATATGTAAAGATAATATAAAAATCAAACTGATTTTTTATTTTTTTTTTGTAACACTGATTTTTTTATCAAGGTAATTCGAATAAAAAACCTTGAAATTCTTTACACTACTGAAATAAAATAAATATGTAACACATAAAAAAAGAGCAAACAAGCAATGAATTCAGTTTCCTTCCTCCAAAAAAAAAAGATAAATGATAAAAAAATTACCAAATAATTTTTAAAATATAAAAATTATTTCTGCATACCAATTTAAAACAGACATTAAGTATTTATGCATATGCGTATATTTAGTTCAATAAATACCTAATATGTATTATTTGCATTAAAATATGGAATTAGCCAAGTACAAAACACTGACTGACTACTTATTATATTTTTACTTTGTTTTTTCTTTTTTTTCAATTTCAACTTTAATTTTTTTTATTATTTCACTACTTAATTTTTTTTATTATTTCACTACTTAATTTTAATTATTCTACACAAATATTCTGTTTAAAACAAAATTAAAATTTTTATTTTATTAGAACTTAATTTATTACTTATTTATTATACGAACATAATAACGCCACACATTCAATAATTTTTTGTTAAAATTTTTTTTTTGTAAATTTTGCAAAATAATTTTTCAGTTTCGTCAATTTATACGAAAAAAAAAACAAAAAAAAAATTAAATTTTACAATTTGACAGATTTTTTCAGAAAAAAAAAATTTAATAATCCCACATAAAAAGTTAAATTTATCTAACTAAGAATTAGAAACTAAATAATAATTCAAATATTTATTATATGTTTTTTAATACTTAAATATTTTCTTTATTCATATTAATGAAATGTAGAAAATAAAATATTCAATTCTTTCTTTCTATTTTTTTTTATTTCACGACTACGAAAACGCTAAAAATTTATAACTTCTTCGTTTTGACAAATCGATTGCCAATGCCAATTATAAAATATCGAAATTATTTTTTTTTTGTTTTTTGAAATATAGAATTTTAACAGGGCTGTGTTTGACATTTAAGTTGATTTAATGATAAAATAAAAGCTACATATGACATAACAATATATACATTTTTTGTTATTTGACATTTATGTGTGCAATAGTTTATTAAGAAGAATTATTTTTGTTATAAGAAACTGAGTTGAAACGTACTAAATTATTTTATTTTTATTTAATTTTGTTTGATTTGACAAAATTGACTAATTTGTAAAGGTGCCCATATGCGTTGAAATCTATTTCAAAACTTGTTTCGAAACTTTTAAATCGTGTGTGCAACTGTTTGGTTTACAGTTTACAGAATAAAAATATTTTGATATTTAATTAGAGGAGTCATAAGTTTTTGAATATGTTAAATATATATGCTGAAGTTTCGAAACGTACATAAAATCAGTTGTTAAAGTTTTTTGCTACTTAGAAGTAGCAGGTAAACGTTTATATTTTTTAATAATTTTATTATAATAGTTCAATAGTTTATTTTAGGCTGTGAGAAATAATGAAGAAGCCATTTGGAAGCCATTTTTCTAGTTTTATCTTTACTTAAATCTGAAGTTTTTGTGCTTGTTTAAGTAAAATTTTCTTAGTGTGGGCGAAAAGAGAAAATAGTTTCGAAACAAGATTTTAAACAGATTTAATCGTGTATGGGTCCCATGATATGGAATTTTTATTTCTTCACTATTTATATATGTATCATTAACTAGCATACGAGTGTTTTATGAAATATATAAATTGATATGTGAAGAAATTTGTATTTTGAAATTTGGATTTTTTTTTCATTTATTATGTATATACCAATAATTGAGTACGTGCCGATCTATAGTATTGTTAATTGGTATGTGCATAAATTGCTATTTTGTAATTTAGAAAAATTTTCTTTTATTATGTATGTACCACTAATTAAGTACGTGCCGAAATCACTTAAAATGTAGTTTGTACTTCAAAAGTATTTTGTAAACACAATTAAAAATTTAATTTAAAAAAGATAAAATCTTTTTTAAATTAACTTTTTAGTAGTGTGTATAAGATAATTTTGAAATAATTTTCAAACTAATTTTAGTTTTGAATAATACATTTTTTATTTGACTCTTTTTAAGAACCAGACGATTCAACTTTCAACTTCAACATAATTATGCTTAGGCTTACTTCCAGGCGATTCATCAAAAACGAGTATCGCTTTTATATGTGTGTTTAAATATTTTATTTGAAAATAAAATTTGAAGAGAGAATTATTTAAAGAAAAATATTTATTTATCGGTACGTACAACGTGGTACAACGTAAGTATGACCGTATGTACGTCAGATATATTTTTGTAATATTCATTAGGAGTTTGTGTTTTGTACTTGACTTAACATTATTTATATGAATACATATTTTGTACAGCAGGTTTGAGATTACATTTTTTTAAAAAATATAATTTCTCCAAAATGGTAAGATAAGCTTAATTTTTTTTTCTTTATTTATATAACTGGAATCTAGAGGATTGTAGAGTAACACATGTTTTTGTAATTCAGTAATTAAGAGCAAAGTTTGATTTTTCTCCCATTTCCACCGAATTTAGTTTTTCTGTATTTTCTAGTTAATTCAACATTTATTTAGTTAGGTACATAAATTGTATACGTACAATTTTTTCTTACAATGTTTAAAGTTAGACTTGATGATTAAAAATTTTTCAACAAACAAATTCTAACCTTTTAATATTTTAACTTCATTAAAAAGAAAACATTTTACATATTGATATAATAAAGCTTAATAACTTAACTTACGCTTATGTATATAAAAAGTTTTTACATATCTGAACATTAATTGTAACGGCTTCGGTTGAATTTCAAAATAATAATAATTTCTGCATATATGCTTCACCAATTAAAATTTTGTCATCAAAGATCAAAGTGATGAACGAAAATGGCTGCCGCAAAATTAGTTGATTGAAAAGGGGGAATGAAACGAAATGAAAGAAGTGTTGAAAGGTGACCCGTATGGAAATAGACAATGTAATTGCCCGTGTTTAGGCTTTGACTCTTTATTTGACTCATGCACTAATGAGATTTGAAGCGCTGACGTTTAGACTTTAACTTACGAAATTGATTCTCTTTTACATGTACATATGTGTAAATACTTTTTAAATGCGAAATAGATAAGATTGTAAGAAAAAAAATAATTGCGGTCTGCGGAAGGTTTTTATTGTCAAACGTTTTGTTTTTTTTTTGTCAAAAAATTACATTTCAATCGCAAAAGTCGAAGTTTAAACACACTGCACAGGCATTGAATAGCTTATCTGGTCCTGGTCAGGGTCACTGTCACGCACAGTGGCAACTACAACACCAACTTTTTCGATAGAATATTATCCTTTTGAAAATTAGATGTTGCCCCAGAAGGTCTTTAGGTATTTTATTATGTATCTATATTATAATGAAAGTTTATTTTCAATTATATTCAATTATTTTTCATTATTTTTATTTTTTTTTAAAAAAATAACACTATCACCTTTACCACTTGACCAAAATAAAATAGGAAAATGATAATTCGAATTATAATTCAAAACAAAATATTAAAATGTCAATTCGAATTGTTATTTTCAAATATTTAGATTTTCATAAAATTTTAGTTTTAAAATTTCCAACAGATGGCTTTTTTCTTAATTTAATGCTAAATGAAGTAGATTTTACTTTATTAATGAACTTCATTATGAAGCAGATTTTCTTCATAATGAAGTATTTTGTCTAATGAAGTATAGTCTGTCAAGGATATAACATTAAATTAAGAAAAAAGCCATCTGTATATATATATATATAAAAAGTTTAAAGAAATTGGCTGAAATTTTTAATGATAATAAGAATATACTTAAATTTAGATAAAATCTGGTACTGTCTCAATATTTGATGATTGGAGAATTTTACATGGAAGAGATGAATATTCTGGTGAACATGTTATGACTGGTAGTTATGTTTCAACAGGTTTTATGAGTAAAGCTAGAACTTTTGGTCTGATTAAATAAAAATAATTCTTTTTATTTTTATAAAATTAATTACTTTTTAATAAAATAGTAAATATCTAGTTAAATATATAGAATAAAAAGTTTGCTCTAAAACTAAAAGATAAACATTTTTTATTTCTTATATGTACATATTATTATGTAACCAAAGCAAAAAAGTAAAGATAATTATTGATACAAATTTTACAATTTAACCTTACATACTTACATATTTACTACTTATCCAAGTCTTTCCAAAATTAATTAAAAGAATTCTTTCTCCTCAGAAATATTTAATTTAATTGTAATTTGATTATATTGCAATTTAATTATATTATTGTTCAAATTAAATCACAGAAAACTTTTTGTTTTTTTTTTATGGATTTGACAGATTGTAAAATTATCTTCTTTCTCTTCCTGACACAAAATCCGCCAGGTGTCATGTTACCGATTGTCAATTAATTTGTGCTTGTTTTACTTGAATGTACTTTTTAGAAAAAAAATATATTAGACTGGCATCTAGTATGAAATATTTTCCCTATTGATCTTTTATGAATTTTGACCTTTCGTTCCGTAAAATTTGTTGTCATTTCGATTTAAAACATAAACCAACTACAATGAATAAATGAAACAGTAAAAAAATTATATGTATTTGAAATAACTTTTTGTTTTGTTTATTTTTTTTTGTTTTGTTCAGAAAAAAAAAATACGGATTACGGATGTACTTTAACATTGTTCTGCTAAAAAAAATGACATATTTAAAGTTGATATTTTCGTTAGTTATAACTTAAAATTTAGTTGTAGCAAAAGCTCCAATTAAGTCTCTACTTTTTTAGTAGTGGCAGTTTTTGACAGTTAAAAATTTTTTTTTTAAATTTGAAAGAATATAAAAAGACGAAAGAAGTAAATCAAATAGTAAAGGTAAATGTAGATCTAATCATTATTTTTCAAAAATATAATTGGTGAATTGGGATGCTTCATTAAGTGATATTTGTAGAAAAGAAAAGGAGTATAAAAAAAGAATAAATCCCTTTGAACATTATTCTGACACAGACTTCATTGATTTGTATAGGTATCTATATGCATTTAAAAAAAATTTACAAAAACAAAATTAAAACAAATACGTTGAATTTTGGTTTGATAAAAACATCGGAAAAATGTTAGTGGATGGTAATTATGGTAATGGCAACAATTAGGTACCTCTCGAAAGGTTCTTATCAGAAAGATATTGGTAAATTTGGATCACTCATATAAAACTTTTGAAAACTTTTAAAAAAATATTAACGTATTTGTTTTGCAGCTGTTGTGCATGGAATATCCCATCAATCAATGACAACAATTATATGCAAAGTGGTGAGAGATATAGCCAGTCGTATGAAAAATTATATTAAATTTCCTTTGGACTATTCAGGGCTTCAAAATACAAAGGAAGGTTTTTTTAGAATTGCGAATTTTCCACAATGTATTGGGGCACTAGATTGAACCCATATCAAAATTAAAAATCCTGGTGGTGAATTGGGAGGACGACATAGATGCAGAAAAGGATTTTATTCCCTTAATATATAATCAAAGCCAGCAATACAACTTTTTTTCAAGAAGAAATAGAAAATGAAAGAAATGAGAAAATAGAAAGTGAAATATACGAAAATGTTCAGCAATCGAACACTAATCATAATACAGGAATATTTAGAGAACAACTTATAAGTCGCCATTTTAGCTAAACTTATATCTTCATTTTAAATTAGAAAGTAAAAACGATTGAATTTATGAAATCAAATATTTAATTCATTTTTTAATTTTATAAATTTTCTTAGAAATAAAAACAAAAAATTCTAACATAAAAATTAATCTTTCAGTCGTCAAAAATATTCTTAGAAATAAACACAAAACAAAAATCAAACAAAAAACTGACAGATTTTCAAAAGAAAATGAAATTTATTTAAGATAGCTTATTATATTTATTTATTACAGTGACATCTACATTTTCGTGGTAGAAATACTAAATTTATTTTAGTTACAACTAAAAAGTGTTATTGGTACCAAATTTTAAAGTCAACATTAGTTGCGTTTTTTTTAGCTTGCAGAAGTGCTCACAACTACTTATGAGTAGTTTGTAAACAAAACGCACAAAAAGTTGCTCACAACTACTTATGAGTAGTTTGTAAGCAAAACGAAAAAAAAAAATAAATTTAGGAGTAAAATATAGCCTCAGGATTTCACTTATTAATTTCTGATGTGTAAAATTCATGTTTTTCTTTGAAAAATCAAAACTTTATTTTAAAATAATAAAGAACAAACTGATGGGTAATTATAAGAAATCTAAAAATTCTTCTAATTAACGTAAAAAATATTATTTATAAATATGGACGAAATATTCAACAGAAATTATAATACTACCTAACTATCAAAGCTCAATGGTCATCTATTGATTTTTTATTTTACTATTTTTTTTGACATAAAATTAATATAATCTTATAAGTTAAAAAAATTCCGCTAGAAGTTTTCGAAATCTCTACCGGAAATTTTTTTGTAAGTCCGCAATTTCATCTACACTTTTGTATAAGCTGCGGACTTGTTTGCAGATTTAACTACTCATAAGTAGTTGTGAGCACTTCTTCAAGCTAAAAAAAAACGCAACTAATATGCATATATAAATTAAAAGTAAAAGTTATAACTTTCTTAATTACATATGTAGTATGTATATATATACAAATTAAAATAATAGTAATTTTTTGTTACATCAGAGAAAATTTAAAATTCTCTAAAGCAGCGGTGTCCAACAGAAATTCGATTGTAGTCACAATCGCTATTTTTAAATAATTTCATTCGCCACATTAAAAATAAATATAAAAAATATGTTTTTTTTATTAAATTCATTACATATATACTGTAGTTCACAAGTTATTATTGATAAGAAATTCCAAAAAATATTAATGTGATGTTTGGCAATTTTTTTCTTGAACCATGCGCTTAAAATCTGGTTAAAACCCACGTTAACTGAAATCGTTGCAAAACTTTTCCACGGCTTCACCAACGAACATGTCCTACAAATCCAGATTTCTGTAAAAGCATTGCTGGAGCACCATCTGTCGTGACGGATACTAATTTGGTTATATCTAATTGAAAATCTTGAGCGACACTTACAAAAGTTTTAAAAATATTTATTCCTCTGGTACGGTCTTTTATTCCACGAATTGTTAACATTTCTTCATATATTTCAAAGTCATTTGATACAAGACGTATCCAAAAAATTAACTGTGCAGTATCTCGGATATCACATGATTCGTCCAGTGCTAAAGAAAAACATATACAATTTTTTAAATGTTGTAACAATTGGCTATTGATATTTTCCATCAAGTCTTGCATTCTACGAGCAATAGCTTGGTGGCTTAGTTGCATATTTTTTATTTTTTGTATTATGTCATTTTTCACATTTTCTTCATAATTTTCGAGTAAAATTTCAATAACAGACAGGATAATGTCTTTAACTAACACGTCGTCCGAAAAAGGTTTTCTTTTTTGTGCTAGAACCCAAGTGGTTTTATAACTGGCTAAAGTTACAAGTTCGGAGGTTATTAAAAACCTTTTAAAAAAGTTTTTCCGCGTATTTAAATTTGATTTTAACCGATTTATTTCGTTAGCTCTTAATTGTTTACCAATAGGAAACTTCTTATCAAACTCACTATGTATTTGTTGATAATGCTTTTTTAAACTGTCCACTTTGTTGTCAATGAAATTTTTATTACATAATATACATACAAGTTTTTGATCTTGTTCCATCACACCGAATTCTAATTCCCACTTATTATTAAATTTTCGGCAGACTTTTTTCCAATTCCGTTTTTTCTTTTCTAATTGAGTTGAACTATTTGCTTCTTCTTCTTCCTTAGGTGGATTATTGGAACGTCGTTTAAAATATTTATCCATTTTTATGGTGGATTTTTTTTATACAAATTAAAAATATTAATAAAAATTGCGATTCACTTAGTTCAAAATTGCAAGAAATAATGCGCGATAGTCAATTAAAATCATTCATAAATGGAAAATCAACGAATTAGAATTAAATGGAAGTGGCTATCCCATACAAAAATACAAACATTTTGTCCATATTTTTTTAGTACTTCTCTTTCTGTTTGGTTTGTTTGGGTTTCCAATTGTCAAAAAAAAAAATTTTTCAGTGTTAGGCCAATATAGTTTTTTTAAGTAGAAAATTAGTAAAATCTTTGAGTATGAATAAAATAAAAGGTATCAAAATATAATCTTAATAAAAATAACAATGTTTTTTCAATTTAAACTTTCTTTTACTTTATTACCGTATTCTATTATTACACAGAAAAGTATTGCTGTTAAATTATTTGAAAAAAAAAAAATCATTCATGTTTCTGAAACATTGAAAATGTAGCAGTAGTGTGTAATATATGGATATATGAAATTTTCAAAAAGTACGAACACTAGCAATGAAGTAGGCAAAAATAAAATTTGTTATTGTCAAATAAATATTAAACAAAATCAATAAAATTTTTGATTTTTATTATAAATTGTTAAAAAATTACAAATTTTAAGGAAAAATGGAAAAAGAAGATTTGTATCATTCCAGGCTGTAAGTCTCATTTGGAAAAAGAAAATTACGTGTCTTTACATATGTAAGTATTATATTTTACATCTTTTGAATTTTTAAAAACTTCTAAACAAAACAGTGTAGTATTAGGATAATTTAAATATCCGGACAAAGAAATTTTTTTTTTGAATATCATTTTAAATATTTATTTTGAATATATGATATAAAGATGGAAATATAATAAAATGGGAATATGTAGAAGCATTGCATAACTTACAACAAAATGAATTACTGCATTTAGGTAATAAACTAAAATTGCGTCACATAAAATACCATGATAGTAAAATGAAGGTTGGTTTAGCTACTCAAATATTTAGCGATTCAGTTGCAGATGCGTTACAGTTTTGTTTGGAAAGGCTAAATCTTCCTCAATTTAGGGGATGTGAAGCCACAATTAAATTTTTTAGAAATATTAATAAATGCTTTGATATTTTAAATAGTCGCAACCTATCAGCTAAAAACTTAAAAAAAACTTTGAACCCAAATAATTTTGAATGTAAGTTAATTCAAAATATTTAAACTCTTCAAAATAATTAATACTACTTTTCCATAATTTTTAGGTATTTTTCAATTTATTGATGAAGTAGTACCGTATATTCTTTCGATTATACCAGGTAGTCGTAGCACAGGATTTGATGGTCTCGTAATTGATTTGTTAAATATCAAAGATCTGTATAAAGAATTGGTATTCTCTCAAAAAATTAAATTTCTTCCCAGTTATAAGATCAGTCAAGATCATATAGAACTATTTTTTTCTTCAATAAGGATGCGTCTTGGAAGAAATGACAATCCCACTTCAAAACAGTTCAAAGCAACTTATAAAAGGTTATTAGTTCGTTGTGAAATAAGAGACCATGGAATAGGTAATTGTATTCCACTTGAGGAAATACCAATATTGACGAATGAGCTTAATACTTCATCAATATTAAGAATTAATGAATCAATTAAAAATAATTTTGCATCTTATTTATTTAATGAATCTGAATTTGAAGAAAATGTAGAAGAATTTCAACCACTTTCTGCTTGTGCTGAACATATTGTAGAATATATTGCTGGCTTTGTTGTATATAAGCTGAAATCAAAATTGAAATGTGCAATATGTATTTCTGCAATCATAGCAAGTGGCGTGGAAATGAATACAATGGAATATTCATTAATTTCATATAAAACAGAAGGTTACTTAACTTACCCTTCTAAAGATGTAGTCGATATATGTAAGTTTTGCGAATTATTATTTCGACAAACGAATAGTTTAAAAAAAACAAAATTGTTATATAGTTTAATTTCCAAAGTTCTTATAAATTTTATAGGTTCTAAAATTTTTCAAAATTTCTATAATCATATGTTTGACCAAAAACCTTTAGAAAATCATTTTTGTTTATTAATAAAAAGTATTGCAGAAATTTATTTTAATACACGAATACATCATTCCTTAAAACTACATAATGAAAGAAACAGTGTAAGAAATAAATTAACAAAATTAATCCATTTCAAAGGGCACTAATCTATTTTTTCTAAAAGAAACTTTAAAAGTGTAAAAAATGATTGCACATAGTCCATATTGTAAAATGAAGTGGAATAGGCCTCTTGGGGAAACCACTTTAAAAAAAACGCTCCTATTTCTTTACCTCAATGGTGGTGTGGAAAAAAGAAAATGTTTTGATACAAATATATTAATAACATATTATTTACATATTTATAAGTATAGGATAGACAATCGGCAATAATAAGTTTATATAATTTTATATAATAAATATCAAATATGTAAAAAATTTTATAATCAATCTATTGAAAAAACTTATAGAAAAGAATTTAAAATCTAAAAAAAAGAATAAATATTTTAAAATTCAAAACTAGAAAGCGCTGTATTTCTCATATTTTTTTCATATATGTATTAATAATAAATTTTGATTAATTTATCCATTATTGTTAGATATTTTTACTCATCATATTTTTAAAAAAAATTTAAGTCAAAATACATACAAATTGAGGCATATTAAATTCAGAGCACTATCCTGTTTATTTATCAAAATAATTTCCATTAAAAAGAGAGAATTTTGAACGAATATATTCGTCTATTTCTGTTTTTTGACAATCGGAAATACCAAAGAAAGAGAGGAATATACCCAAAACATTGGACACTTTTTTGTATGGATAGCCACTTCCATTTAATTCTAATTCGTTGGGGAAAATAAATATAAAAATGCCAACTATGATTGATTTTTTTAAAAAAAATTTCTAACGCACTTCTTCGTTTTTCTTTTATTTCTGGTGTTTTTTTTTGTTAAAAACCTGGTAAACCATTTGTGACAAAAACCTTTAAGAAATTGGTTTACAAAATAATTAAATTTGGTTTAGAAACTAGCTAAATTTTTTTATTACTCGAAGAAAAGAAATATAATGGTTTTTCGTAAAAAAATTTCAATGCTGCATTCGCCACATTCACATACTCTATTCGCCACATGTGGCGAGTGGCGATGGTGTTGGACACCGCTGCTCTAAAGAATGTAAAATATATATGTATTGTTTTTAATATATATACATATTATGTTATAATATTAAAAACAATAAAATATATTATTCTCTTGAAGCGCTTTTTTATTCCTAAATAAAAAAAATATTTTTCATAAATGAAAAAAAAATTGAAAAAAAAAACTATTATTACATTTTCTACTTCTCCTAATATTCTAAATACAAAAATTGTGTGCTTTATAATAATTCATTTCCGAACCATTCTAATACTTCCGAATGAGAAATTCTGTCGTACAATTTTCAAATTATTTTCCGTTCCGACGAACTACAGCATACATAAATTTAAAAATTTCGGATAAATAATGACATTTGCAGACTGCGGAATACTTACGGACTTCAGCATAATCGGAATTTAACATTGCGACGAACTTCAGCATAACCACCTAAAAGAAATTTAAAAAGATTTTATTTAACGTAAAAAATATTATTTATGAATATGAATGAAATATCAAACAGAAATTTTAACACTACATAACTATCAAAGCTCAATGGTCATCTATTGATTTTTTATTTTACTATTTTTTTTTGACATAAAATTAATATAATCTAATAAGAGAAAAACTTCAAATCCCTCTAAAATTCTTATATGAACTGAAAAATCTCATCATATAGGAAATTTCTTTGTTTACATTTTTCTGTAATCTCAATGGATATTCTTTGATAAAACATAAAACGTGCTCTTTATACAAGCTTGCAATTCATTTGCTTGCAATTCAATTGTTGGTGTTTGGGCAAAAATAAAAAATAATATTTTATGATTTTTCGATAACTTTTTAATCACTTTTTTAAATTTATTAAAATATTTTTAAATAATAAATTTTTCTATATATATTTGCATTTCGCTTAAAAAACTAATGTGAGTACTAGTACCTAAGGCCTTTATTATTTATACTTATAATTTATTATTACACATCTGAATAAATTATAATGAAATTGAAATTTTTTTTTTATATAATTTATAAATAATATTTATTATATATTATAAATAATATAAATATTAATTGATAAATAATATCTATAAAAATATATATTGGAACATTATTTGAATGTTTTTTTTATATACTTAATACTATTTATTACATTTGTCGAAAAAAATTTCTTCAGTGAAAATGAAGAACACGTTGGATTTTCTTAAAGAAACTGTTTCGAATGATGCCACACAAAATAATTAAGCTTACGAAGTTTTAAACAGATTTAAAAATGGATAATTGAAAATTATGTTTTAATTAAAAGTTTTCTGTATCCTTGTTAATATTTGCCTTCTTTTTGATTCATTGTAATAAAAACAACTAGGTAAGTTGTAATAGCATAAGAAATCTAAAATATAATAAAAAAATTTATTAAAACATTTGATGATAATTGGTATTATTTGTCATAGTCGAAAAAACATATAGAATTGAATATTTGAAAAATAAACCCATCAAACTATGGACATAAAGACATAAAGTATGTATGTATGAGTTATAGAAAAAAAAGATATCTTTCCAACAATATAAAAATATTGGGGAGGTTTTATGGTAAAATCTTGAGGTATTTGGTTTTTCAAGAAACAAAACAAAAGTTGTTTATTTTCCAAAAATTTTCTACTTTGAACTACAATATTTCCATAACGGCAGCACCAATCATCATCAAATAAATGATAAAATATGCTGCAGACCGTTATCTTACTTGATAAAAAAAGTATATGAATATATATTATATATTTAATATATTAACAGATATAACGGTTTTCATAAAAAACATGAAAACAACAAGGATACTTTCAAATATCCTTTTCGTCCTTAAAGGATAAGATACGTCACTAAATATGTATATTTATTTTTGGAAAGCAAGCAATTCAACTTATCCTTGGGATATGGTCATTAGATCCTACTCCGATACAACATCTCCTTCAGAATCCCCTGAATGGAAAACATTTACTCAATTTTCTTTTGCTCAGTCCGATATCAACTTTACAACTTTACTAGTTTACATTTTATCAACCAATCTGTGACAAATAATACCATAATTATAATATATCCATTTCTATAGTAATTTAGTTGAATTTATATGTTTTAGTATGCAACTACATACTTTATATATTTCTGTTAAGTATTATCGTATTATGTATTATGGCATTATATGGTATTATGTATGTATATGCAAAAATTTAAAACAATTTATTACTTACATTTTTCAACATATTAAAATCTATTGCAAAAAAATTGCATGCTGTTACATCAAAATTTGTACATTTAATTTGGATTGAAAATCTTCGAATCTTAAATTATTTTAAAAGTTTAGAATTGAAAACAATATTTTAATATCCCAATATAAACATAGATTCTACCTGCAAATCATTTAATCTAAAAATCATTTAAGGCGTAACTCCTTGGAGTATTTTAGGAAAAAAAATGTTCTAGACAGGGGGGAAAGTTTATTTTTAAAATTGACTTAGGCTACAGGGAATTAAAGAAAATAGAATTGGAAAAATAATCTCTAAAAATATTAACTAAAGTTCCGAAATTATGAAAAAAAAATATAAGCTGGAGCAATGCGCTCTTCAGAACTTGAAACTTATGACTTCACCTGAGAAAGTCTGGCATCAGGGCCGGTGCTACGATTGAAAAAAAATTTGGCGCTCCCCTGCGAAATAATTTTTTGGCGCTCAATATTCAAACATAATGAATTTTTTTTGTTTTTTTTTATTTATTTAATATAGATACAAAAACAAATAAAAATTACCAACTCATTGATAAACTAAATAACAAAACAAAATTATAAAATAAAATAACGAAATAAAAAATAAATTATTATTTAAAATAAAAATAATAAATTAAAAATAATATTGCTTCATTATTATTATTAATTATTAAATTAAAACTTAATTTTCCTAGCTTTTACACTAGCAAAGTCATTACTTATATCCGATATATCTAATTGGTCAAGCAGCTCATGTTCAATTGATATAAAGGCAAGCCCAGAAATTCGTTGCTGTGACATGGTAGACCTGAGATATGTTTTTATTAATTTTAATTTAGAAAATGATCTCTCAGCACTTGCAATAGAAACTGGCAATGTTAGTAAAATTCTTAAACAAATTGATAAATTTGGAACATAGGTCTCCAAATTTTTTGAAAAAATAAATTTTAGCAAATTTAACGGGTATTTTAGCAATTCAGACGGATTTGGAGTTTCGTTAGCATTGACCATGATATTGTCCATTAACATTTTAATTTCTTGGAATAATTCCATTCCATCAATATCTTTATTAAGCTCGTCAGTCAATACTAATTCCAAATCTTTACAATTTTTAATAATTTCCTCATCTTTCAGTTTTTCTACCGTTTCTTGCAAATTATATAAAAATCTAAATTTATCATAATGCACTTCAAGCTGAACAAAACGTTCCTCGATTGACATTATGGCTTGATCCAAAATTGTATAATAAAAATTAATTTTAAAACTATGTTTGGGATCCTGTACAGATTCGTCTTCATGTTCGTAATCAAACATTCTTTTTTTCTTTCGTCGCCGTACCGTAGTACTATCCTTAAACCCAGTCGGGCATTCCATTATATACGCTAACTCCTTTGCTTCATCTAAAACTTTGCAAAACCCATCTTCAGTACGCATTATTTGCAAAAAAAATTTCAAACTTTTAATTTCTTGTAATGCCAATATAATATCAAAAAATTCTGCTTGCAAATATTTACTTGCTATATTAATTCGCGTAAGTATTTTATACCAAACAACAATAGAACACAGAAATTTATAATCAGCCATTTTGGAACATATGCTACTGGCTGTACATTTCGAATCGTTATCAAAATCAGTGCTATCAATTATCGCTATCGCAGCGTCATATATTTCACCAACAAAAAATCTCAAAGGTTTTATTACTTCAACACGAGACTCCCACCGAGTATCAGACAGTGGTTTTAATGTAAGTTTGGGTAAATGTGTCTTTAAAATATCCCAACGTTTAGTTGAACTTGAAAAAAAATTATAAATTTCTTGAACGATAGAAAAAAAAGTAGCAGTTGTAGTGTTAACCTTTGCAGCATCACTTACTACCAAATTGAGTGAATGTGCAGAGCACGGAACAAAAAAAGCTCGAGGATTAATACTTAATATTTGCCTTTGGACGCCATTATGTATCCCTTTCATATTTGCTGCGTTGTCATAACCTTGACCTCTCATATTTTTAACATCAATATTAAGCTCATTCAATTTTTCAATTAAATAATTACTTAATCCAGCACCAGTGGAAGTTTGTACGTTTAAGAAAGTGATAAAGTGTTCATCAATTCTCACTAAAGGTTGTAATGTGACAATTCTTATAATTAGTGTCATTTGTTCCACCTTACTAATGTCTGGAGTGCAGTCTAAAATTATAGAATAGTACTTACTGTGGTTAATTTTGTTTTTGATTTCGTTGACAAGTTTTTTTGAAATAACTTCTATCAATTCGTTCTGTATATCTTTAGAGAGATAATGTGTTTTATGTTCCTTGGCAACAGTTTTTTTTATATGTTCTGCAATTATTGGATCAAATTTGGCCATAAGCTCAATCAATTTTAGGAAATTTCCATTATTATATTCGTATAATTTATCAGACGTTCCTCTCAAGGCTAAACATTGACGAGCTAAATATTTTATAATTTCAATAATTCTAGTTAACACAGCATGCCAATGTAATTTTTCAGATTCAATTATTTTCTCCAAAGCACAATCTACAGTAGTATTTTTTTGCAAAGAATTTCGCAATTCGAGCCACATTTTTAAATTTTTTAAATGACTCGTAGATATTTCATGATCGGATAGTGTTTTGCTCAAACTTTGCCATAAATTATAGCCACTGTTGGTGGCAAGTTGCATGCCGATTGAGCGGCATGAAAGTTTAAAAATTTTACAGCAGAAACAAAAAACACTATCTTTTTTAATTGAATAAATTAACCAGTTTCGATGCACTTTTTCAGAATTTTTCATTTTCCTATAATAGTACTGAGAACTAAATCGCCGACCAGATTCATTTGTTGGAAATATAATGTTTTTAATTTGAAACGGGCCCTTTTCTACAAGAAATTTTTTAAATTTGTCAGTAAGTAAATTTGGCCATTCAGCCGGATCCTGGTAATCCTTAGTGATTTCTACCCTACACATGTTTTGCATATTTTTATTTTCAGGTTGTACATTCGAATCATTTTCATTATCTGTAGAACAACAATTAGCACCATCGTTCAAATTTTCTTGAACAATAGTTAAATTTCTGGTTTCCGTTTCGTTGTTGTTTTCAAAAGATTTTCCGATTGAATTGGTCGTATCATTTTCTTCCGTTATATTTACATTAACATTTGTTTGTTTTATATACTTATTTAAAGAGCCTTTTTGCTTATTTCTGCTAATATCTCTAGCTTTTTTATTTAATTTGTTTTGATAGCCAGACAATTTTTTCTTCGAATTTAGTGAATATTTTCCCATTGTAAATTTGTTAAGTTTGTACTATGGTAAATAAATAAATATTGAATTAATTTTCGTCTTAATATAAAACCTACATTAACATTAATTACAACGTACTTATCTTAATTTCACATTAGATTATTTCACGTACTTATCATTATATATTTCACATTATGGTTAGATTTTTATTAAAAAAAAAAAAATTTAAATAAAATGTCAACAGAATTGTTTTGACAACCAAAAGTTTTTGGTTGTCAAAAAAAATTGTCTGCCCTACAGGCAAAAAGTAGTCACTTTCATAAGGCACGTTTTACACGATCAAATAAAAACAAAATGTTATTTAATGTATTTTTTGGCAAAAAAAAAACAAACCTGCTGTAAATTGTGAAATTATATTGGTATTCGTAAATTCTTTAAAATTTAATGAAAATTTAATGAAAAGGTTTAATTTTTTTTTTGGCGCCCCTTATAAGCTGGCGCCTCCCTGCCACGCAGCGCTTGCGGGGCTGTTTCGCCGGCCGTGTCTGGCATCTGGTTTGGGCAGCTATTATTCGAAATCGGTAAAGTGAAAATCTGTCCGCTCAATAGGTATACAAGATTCTAAAAAACAAGTTATAAAAAACGCAATATAAAATACTCGAAGGAATCACCTCTTAAAAAATTTTTTATATATCGGAATGTATATTTAATATAGCTAAATTTATTTGTACGTGGTAAATAATTTACTTAGAAATTATAAGTATAGTAAATAGAATATACTTTGATAAATATTATTGAATCGAACTCCACTCATACTAACAATATTTGATTTATTGTGGGAAGCATAGATATATAAAATATAGATTGGCAGCTTGGTAGCGCTTTCTCTTTCTCTCTAATACATTATCATATTAATTATTAAATATCAGATTCAGCCAAAAATGAGCATATGTTTTTCAATATTTCAACTCAGCTGTTTTGATTTTATAAATTTAACAGTCATTTTTTAATATTTTCATGGTTTTGTAGAATAGATTCTTTTCAATTTTTTCTTATTGAATTTAAAATTAGTTTTGTTTTTTAACATTTTTATCTACACAAATTTACTAACTATCAATTTTTTATAGTTTTTCTGTTTTAAATATATTATTTACGCTAATACTATAAATTGAAAATAATTTTATTTCATTTTATTAATTGCAATTTTAGAGCATTGGAAAACGTTTTCAAAGGAAAATAGAGGGGAAAACTTTAAATTTGATGGGAATGATAAATATTGTATACATATATACATATAATACATAAAACATATAATATATAAAACATTTTAATATTATCAATATATATGTAGACATAAAATTTCACGGGAATGTCTAAATAATAGAATCTATATGAATTTAGTTTTATAAAATAATATATAATGTATACGATAAAGTAAAAGAATTTTTTCCCACTCTTGGTCATTTTATTTAGTTTAACATCAAACTGTATTAGCCCATCATGTATCAATTTAAATAATTTTGTTTATATAATTCTTGGCAAGAACGTAAATATACATATACGTGTATCAAAACATCTTTTTTTAACCCCTTACTTTTATAGTGAATTTTGTATGAGTATACACATATACATGTTTTTAAAAGAAAATTTAAAAATAATTATTTTAGATGAATTGAGATTTTACGTTAAAAATAATTCAATTATTAAAATTTTTGTAATTTTATATTTCTTTTACTCTAAAACTTTTCACATTACATTGGTGCGAAGTTTCCATTTTCAAGGGAATTATTTGCAGTAGAAACTAAATTATTTAAACTCAGATTTTTCAAAAACAGCTGACCAAAAGTGGCTGAAAATTTTTATTCTAACTGCCAATCTATATTTTATATATCTATGGTGGGAAGAAAGTTTGCAAAAAATTCAAATGTTGTGTAGTTCGTTGGTGAAATGATGAATTACTAGGCTCTCAGAAAAGAAGAAAAAGAAAACATTTATTTTTTTGAATACAATTATAACAATATACAATACGTATATATAAAAAAAACAATCTTGCAAAAAAAAAAACAACAACTACAAACAAAATTTGAAATTATGATTCCACAATCCGCACTTGCAGCAAATTTAAATTGATACGTGGTTTCTATATATCCATATGTATGAATATGAATATATATTATATAAATCACATATACTAGGACGTAATTAAAAAAAAAAGTGTTTACATGTGCATACATATAATACCTACTCATAGTCATAACTTGAAACAATTCTGATACCAAAGAATATCCATAATGGATATTCTTTGCTGCTGATACATACATATTATGTAGGTATGTATGTACATACATAAATTGATTACCTACCTCCTTCCTAAATAAGATTTTTGTTTATGAATAAAATAAAAATTCGGGTATTTAAAAATAAATGAAAATAAAAAAATTTGCTGAAAGAGAAACATTGGAAGTAAATGAAAAAAAGAACAACAAAAATTATGTTTAGAAAGAAAAAAAAATGCGCGTTCAGTACCTATAATCAATTTCGATTTTAATTTTACACATTAGTCTATGGAAATGAAAATTGCTTATATATTGGTCATAACAATTATTTTGTTTTTGCTTTTTTCTAATGAAAAAATAAAAAGGATAAAATAAAAAAAAGAACAAACAAACTATATTATTGTTTTATTTTTAATTGATGTTTTTCTTGATAAATATGAGATTGCGTCTTGGTTCATAAAACAATAGTAATAGGAGAGCAGCAGAAAACAAGCAAATTAATTCACAAAATCAGAAAAATTTGAAAATAGGATTATTTATATACACATAAATAAAAACGAATATCATATTAAGCTCTTATATCTTTCTCTTTTTTGCAACCGTATACCAGACCGAGAAAGGTGATGCATTTAATGGGTTAGCAATTTTTTTTCAGTTTTATTGCTTATTGTTATGTTTTTTATTTACACAAGAAATAAAATGAAAGAATTAAAAGGACACCTCCTTTTTATATTAATTTTTTTTAATGCACGTCTAACTAAAATTTATATTGAGCTTTTTTCTACGTGTTAGAAGAGTGCAAATATATGAATGCATTTATAATATAATAATAATTGATAATAAATGATATAGGTATAGGTACACGAAAAATGAATTTTAAAAAAAGTTTTTACATATACATACCTACATCAAAACTATTAAATATTATATTAAACAATTATAATTAAGCCAATTATATGTAGGTATATAATTTAATATGATATATTATTAATATATCAATCATTGAACCAATCTTCTGGCCTGGAATGTAAAACAAAAATGAAATATGTACTTAGATGATTGGATGAGTTCAAATTGTTTTGTTTTTTTTCTTTCAAAACAGATTTTTTAATGATTACATATTATTATAGCAACAAACGCATATTATTTTGTTCTCGGCGAAATCATCAAAATAAAAATTAAAAATAAAAAATGAAGGAAAATTATTGAAAATAAAAAAAAAAAAAAATTTTATGCAAATACATATTACAAATTAGTATGTTTTTTTTTAGTTTTTTGGTACAGTTTTAATAAAAACTAAAAATAAAATAAACATAAAAAATTTAAAAATCATATTTAAATAAAATATGGCTAATTTATATAATGTTCGATGCTACCAAGTTCAGAATTAAACTCTTACACTAATACATAGAAAACATTTAAAGTGTTAACTACTGGACGCATCAATCACTTAATTGTTGTCAACATAAATATACAACACCGTCTAAATAAATAGTTATTTTAGTTGAGCACTTACATAAAGAGACCGAGTACCAATGTGCATTTTTTTGTATATAAAATTGAAGGGACTAAGTTATTTCAAATAAACGTAGGAATGTAGGATTAATTAAAACAGTGAAAAGTTTTTTCAAAATTCACAAAATAGTCAAAATGTCTATATGTAAAAAATTTTTTTTGGTACACTTTAAAATAAACAAAAATTTGCTACAAATAAATTTTTTAAATTGTCAAAATAGAAAATATCAAAATTACATAATAGAAAATTCAAAACGTTGATGAACTGAATAACTGATAAAAAAATTGGAATAATAACATTTACGCGCACATATTATGAAGATGCAATTGCAATTCAATGTAAACACATTCAATTGCCGTGTGATCTATTATCTCTTTTTTCTCTATGATAAGTCTATTATTCGTTTTATGAAAGAGAGTTGGTTTAGGTAAGTTAAGATATAATTTGGTGATAAAGTTTATTTAAATGATTAAACCATGCGTGAACATGGGCCGTTCCTACTAGTTGACTTAAAAAAAAAATGTATGTGTGCAATAGTTTAAACGATATAAAGGTTTATTATAGAAAACACCAAAAACAGCAATGTTTTCAAATGTCCTTTTCGTCGTAATGGATATAGGGATCTATATTTTTAGAAACGTTACTTTTTTCTAAAAAAAAAGTGTTATCTTTATTCTGTACAATCATTAACAAAGAGATTGAGTACAATAATTGGTAGTAGTTGACATTTGTGTATTTAAAGGAAAAGTCCAAAGACTCTTAACTTCAATTCAATTTTGGTAGTCTCAATATTAGGGAGACTCAAATACATCTGGTTTTTAAATCCAATGTTTCGTTATTGATTAGTTGCGGCGTAAATTAATTTGAGTGAATCTCTAGGCGATATCAATATTTTTCAGTTTTTTTTTTAATTATGTTGTTGTTAACAAACGAAATATTTAAGTCCAGCCTTATTCTGTCAGTTTGAATGTATCCGGGAGCATTGAATATGGATCTTAGTATCTTGAACTGGTAGCGGTCAATTATTTAAATGTTGAAGTTACTAGAGGTTTCCCATGGCTCCACTTCATAACACCAGATTGGCCTGATGATAGCTTTATACACTGATAATTTACACTTTAAAGACAGCTTGAAAAAGCGCCCAATTAGCCAGTAAAGTTGATTGAACTCTCTTCTCAACTGCTTTTTTTTTTGCTGATAATATGAGCTCTCCAATTGAGGTATCTATCCAAGTGCATACCTTAGTAGCATACCAGAGTGAATCAACTCTATACGGTTGGGGATAAAAGTATTATGGAAGGATTTAGATTTTCCAAATTTATAGTCAGTTTTGTATGTCTAGATGGTTATTCTGATTTTTTTGGGAAACTAAACGTTGATCAGAATGCGACACCAGGACGACTGTTTTACCAACAAAAGTAACAGTGAGAATGCTTGAGGATGTTGAAAGATTTTATGGGAAAATGAGGTATAAAACTTCCCTGAGAATCACCATCAGATTCGATTTGGCTTAGTGCAACTTATCACCATTGTACTTAACAAAAAATCTTCTCTTTGACAAATATAGTGACAAAAATTGGGAGTGGTGATGGAGAAACTTTTTTAGTTTGTGCAGAAGTTCCTCGTTTCAAACTTCTCTACCCTACCCATTATCTGATTAACTACCCTATGAATTTGCTCAGTTGTGTAATGCTTGTGGCAAAAGCTATAATCAGGTATAATACTTCGTTCGGAAATCACCCTTTAAAAACTAAAAAATTATTTTTTATTTCCATCTTTCTAAATCACTTGCTTTAAATGATTAATCTGGTATCGTAACTTTACTTAACGCGCGGGAGGGGGCAGCGGCAAGTGGGAGTAGCGTTTCCCGAACAATTAGAGCTGTCTAGCATATCATTGAAGAATGTCCTGAGTGTGCCACCCAGCATGTAAGATTTAACGAAAAAGCAGAAGATTTTAACTTACTTTAAGAAATTAATCATTTTTAAAAAAACTTGCTTTTTCAACGGCTATCAAAATTTGCTTTCTCGTAGTACTAAAAAGGAAAAAATAAATAAGCTAAGTTCAACAAGCTCCTTTAGAAAAGTTTATATAGTCATAACATCTGACCTGAAGTAAAAAAGAAATAATGGTAATTAAAGAAAAAGTAGGTTATATAGCGAAAAAGGAAATAAATGAATAAAAACTAAATGCAAAAAGTGTAAAATTAAAACTATATCCTAATATCTTAAACTGTATTTAGAAATGGCACAAAAATATACATTATTAGTTAAGTATAACATTCCAATATTCAAGGTAAAAAATTTCACAAAAATTACGATAGTTAATAAATATTTAAGACTCCATAGTTTCTAAATGATTGAGAATAGGTCTACGCACTCTTTATATTTTTTTGTTTGCTAAAACAAAAATTTTCGCAATCATTCCTTAGATTTGCCAAGTTATTCTTCAAACACTGAAATAAAAATACAATGATATATAATGAACTAAATAAAAATAAGTAAGAATATGAGCTCGATTCAATAAAATTTGCCAAATTTGCGTTATTTATTCTTAATTCTAAAATGTGTATTTTTGTTATAACTGTGCATTATAATTTCAATTAATTTTAAATTAAAAAATCATGAAAATTAAATATTATAATATATACATAGATATACCTATATACATAGTTATGTATACCTTATACTTACAAGCGAATTTATTTCATATCCACCAGGAGAATTTTTTTCCAATTTATGAATTGCTGATCCAAGATTTCTAAACTGTTAAGATGTTACAAATTAATTACATATAGCATACACAAGCTACAAAAAAAAGTTATTTTAACGACGTATTATCACAAAATCTCCAAATTAAATACATATGTATTTGATTCAGATTTGATAAATTCTCCCAACTCTATATATTTAACAAAAAGTATTGTGAAAAATTCATGTAAATGCTAATAATTCCATTTTGAATTATTTATTTAGGTAGGTATTATTGTGACTACATAACAAAATTAGATAAGATAAAATTACATATGTAGGACAAAATTACATCCATATTTAAATTTTTAATCAAATATTATTTTTAATTGGTTTATGGATAATATGGTTTCATTACTATGTACTTTTTTTATTTCAAAGTATAATGATACTAACTCTTTTATTTCTTAAGCGAGTATAGGTATAGTATTTTTATATCTTACTATTTTTAAATTTACCGTACTTAGTTTGCAGGTGAATTCGTAACAACCGTATCATCAAATAGATTATTACGTAGTTTATGAAACTATTACCTGGAGTGGCATTTTGTAAGGCGATATAGTGACAAAAAAAAGGTTTGGTTTTGGGGTTTCGGTTTTGGAACTTTGTAAAAAATTGTGGATTTTGTGTATTGCACAACACGTGATATAGAATTTCGGCCCCATTTCCTTGAACCCGGACCTATTGTCTATATCACATTTAAGTGCTATTATACTGATTACAAAAAAAATTTCAAGGTCTTCGGTCCCGACACTTGGGACGCCGGACTTGTTTTTATAGTCGGGGCCTCCAAACCCCCGCTACTAATTAATTAAAACCATGTTTTTGCCGACAACAGGTGAAGGTAGACGGCAAGGTCTTAGTACAAAATATACAGCAAAAAACAATATGCAAATTATAGCTCATATGACTTTAATAAATTTAAAATTATAAGTACCTACCTTCAATACAAAACCAAATAATTTTAATTTTTTATAAAAACTTAATATGAAATTTTGTCATATAATTTTGTCCATGTGATTTTGCTCATATGTAATTTTTTCCATATGAAATTTTGTCTCTATTTAATTTTGTCTCATGAAATTTTGTCCTATGTAATTTTCTCATGTAATTTTGTCATGTAACCATTAAAAATATACTTTATTCTCTGGAGTAATATGAAAATATGAATTTTAAGAAAAAACGGAAAAATATTTTTTGTTCTGCGTGATTACTCTATATATTCCTTTATGCTTGAAACTAAATAATTTAATAAATTTAAAATTATAAGATCATAATAAAATATGAGCAATAAAATCCAAGTCCATCTTACAAGTTATTACAAAACTTTTAACCTTTAGTCAAATAATAACTACCTAGTCCAAAAGGATTTTTTGTTTTATATTTTTAAGAAATAAAAGAATTAGTATTCCTACTTTTAAACAAAAATGTACCTAATGATAAAATCAAATTAAAAATCATTTTTAACAAAAATTTAAATATGTAATTTTGTCTTACGAGCTTTTGTGATGCAACCATTCTTAGCATGGATCTTCTCCTAAGGATCTTCTCCTAAAGAGGACACAAATTTCATATAACGAATTGGTTTAAAACCTCTGGCTTCTCTTTTTTTTTTTAAATTAAAGCTTATCTATAGCAATTGTAAAAGCTTAATAAAGCTAGCGGAAGGAGACAGAGTTACTCTTATGTGGAATCATTTGCATAAAGAAATACAAGGTAGTAATGAAAGAGATGTCCTTTCAAAAACAGGCGCGAAGAGTTTGTTCCTTCTTATTCTTAGGTTAATACAAAGAATTATTTTCAAGGGGGGAACTATAGAAACTCGAAACATATGGGACAGTTTTCAAAGATTTAGGCAGTCTAAAGCCATTTTCAAACTCAGTATTCACCGATTACATCAGGTAATCAAGGAGAACACGTCCAATGTCAAAGCATGACAGGGTTTATCATAAGTCAAGGTCAATTTAAAAAGCATCTGTTTAAGTTTGGTAAATCGAAAACAGACAAATGCAGATTCTGCTTACGACGAAATAACTCGCAAAAGAAATAAACATTTCCAGGAATACACATCACCTAATTTTTAAATTAACATCAAAGCTATAATAGCGTTCATCAAGGAATTCTAGGCAGAATCTAACTCGCAATTCTAAGATAACAAATAGAGAAGTACAATAGATCTGAAAAGTTCACATCTACTTAGAACTTTCCTGATGGAGAAACAGAAAAAAATAAGTCTTGTGAAAACATTTACATCAGACTTTTGCGAGGTAACCTTTTTTTTTCTTTATATATATTTATTAAAAAATAAAGGAATTTAAGTAAAACATACTTGTAACCGCCCTATGCCCCACGGATGGGTTGCAGGACAATGAAGATACTTGTAACAGGCAAGGTATAATAACAAATAATTAAAAATAACACTTACTTCCTGTTTACATTTATCACAAACCCAACATATTATTGCAAGTGTTGACATCAAAGGTATTGTACATAAAAATGATTCTGAAATAAATTCATAAAAAACTATATTAAATATTAAGCATGTGAAATAAATTTCGAAAAACATTAGAACTAGAAATTGTAAAATCAAAAAATATCAAATTACAAAAAAAAAATTTAAAGGTACCTCTTCGTATATTATGTTCAATATTGAAATTTTTTACACAAAGTGGAACGAGAAATATTTGTCAACGAGTATTTGATTTTTGATATTTTCTAATATATTAAATCAATATTACAGTAACAAAAACAGAAATTATATAGCAACACAAAGACTAATCATTCCCATCACATACATTTTTAGAAAATTCTACTTTTCTTCTAGCTTTGACCTCTAAATACATTATATTTACTCAATGCTAGTGCACATAAATAGAATAGTGAACAAATAATATTTGTCAATCAGCCACAACTTAAACGAAAACAATTTCGGGTTTGCACGTGCAATAGAACAAAACAAAAAAAAATGAAATTGTAAAAAACAATGCACATAATATTTTTGTTGATGAATAAAATAAAAAATCGTGTTGGCATAGAAAAAGTAGTATAATAGAAGTGCAGCGTAGAACAATTTTTTCTGGCAATTTTTTTCAATAGCCTACCTCGCCACTCTCTTGCTTTTTATTTTCTCTCGATACTGTAATCATAATTTATTAAACAAAATTTCTTACTGTAAACTGTTATTTTATTATAAAAGCAAAAACAAAAAATAATATTTTTATTAGAAATCAAATAATAATGAGAATGTCCTTTTACATTTTCATTTTTGGTTATTATTGTGTTTGTGTAATTTGAAATTTTTTTCAGTTAATATCTACCAAAATTTCAAATATGGTTATCATTTTTATCGAGTAGTCTTTTAAAAAAAACAATATAAAAAAATATTTTAATTTTCTCAATCCATGTAATGTTATAAAATAATTTTATAAAATGTTGTATTTTCGTGTGCATATATATTATATTATGTATATTTATATAATAATAAATTATAATATAATTTTATAATGTTTGAAAATCAAAAATATATTTTTTTTACTTAGCTATTTGAATAATTGTAAAAATATAAAATTTAAAAAAATTCAAATAAAAGGGCACATTTATTCACGTGATGATTTCTAATATATGGATATATGTATGTACATACATATTACATATAGTAATGTATGTATAAATTTACAAATAGAATCACATTTTATTTTTAAAATTTTTTTTGAAAAGTATGCAATGTTTTCTATATGTCTACATGTACATATGTATATATCGAAATTATAACAGAGTTTAAAAATAGCTTTAAAACTAATTATTAATTTTGATAAACTCATAAATAAAATATTTTAACGGTAAATTACGGTAACGCTTATTTGAATATTTTTAGAAATGCACAGTTCTACAGTGGTTTTTTTCAGAATTTTCTATGTTTGTCATTATTTTCATAACGAGAATCTTACAATAATGTCCAAATGCTTGTCATGATCTGCTACACCATTTGAAAATATATTGTTGTTGTATAAAAAATGCATGCTCGTAATATCTGCAAAAATATTTCCAACTTGTTGTGCAGATGGATTTCTTAGAACTTTTAATTTTATAAGATAATCTAACATTTCCTCTACGAGGAAATATGGACAATTTTTCATAGTTGTTTTAGTTTTGAAGAATTTAAAAGATTTAATTAAATTAAATTAACCAGCAGTTGGGATTACCTTATTACTCAATATATGAAAAAAGTTAAAATCAGAATTATTTGTTGCCTTCATTGCTGCATTTACATATTTACCTACTATGACTAAATAAATGTCGAGCCAAAATAGGTGGGAAATTGACATTTTTTGAAAAGTGCTGGGATTGATATGAATTATGAGTATTTTTAATTTTCGGCAATATTTTTGTTAATACATACATACTTTTAATTAATCAATTGACTTGTTATACTCAAAAAATTTTTTGAATCTTTCTTTGAGTTGTACTTTGTCTAGATTGTTCTTTAAATTTAACAAAAACTCATACAAATCAATAAAATTTTAGGTCGAGTTTGCTTAAAATAAAAACATTTCCACCAACAAAATTCATCTTTGGTGCCTTCAGATCAATATTAAGAAACAATGAAAATGAAGGAAAAAATTTGTAAAATTTGCGCCCACAAAACTCTTTTTGTTTAGTGTGTTGTTTATATTATCCAATCCACAGTTTAAAATTTTTTATTAAAATTTGAGAAAGAAATAAAAATTTAGATGAGCAAATATCATGTTTTTTTTTTAAATAACCACTTGATTATGAAGTGAGCATGTACTCTTTTACTATGCATTTTTCCAAACAAATTAGGTAATTTCTTTTTCAAATTAGACACTTTTTTTTTCTCTTTTTTATCTTTTTGAAAAAATTTTTCAGAGAAGAACTAAATTTTGCAATCTAAAAAAATTATTTATTTTTACTAAAACAAATCTCTGTTAAAACTGATAACTTAATTTATTAAATGTAAAATGTATCATTTTACAGAAATAAAAAAACTTATAAAAAAAACTGTTTAAATTTGTTTGGAAAAACGCTGAATTTTACTGAAAAAAGGTATAGATATACATACATATGTACAGCATTATAATATATTGTTATTGATTTCTAATTTTCTAATAAAAAATATTCTATAATAAAACAACAGTTTACAATAATTAATTTTTTAAATATTTTTGTTATCTGTTATAATTTATTCCCATGTAAGTATATTCATTATATAGAAAACATTGAATACTTTTCAAAAAAAAAATTTTAAAAACAAAATTATTATTATTATAAATATACATACATATGTAAACGCACAATTCAACATTTATAAAATTATTTTATAACATTACATGGATTGAGAAAAATAAAATATTTGTTTTTTTTAAAAGACTACTCGATAAAAATGATAACCATATTTTAAATTTTGGTAGATATTAACTGAAAAAAATTTCAAATTACACAAACACAATAATAACCAAAAAAGAAAAATTAAAAGGACATTCTCATTATTATTTGATTTCTAATAAAAAATATTATTTTTTGTTTTTGCTTTTATAATAAAATAACAGTTTACAGTGAGAAATTTTGTTTAATAAATTATGATTACAGTATCGAGAGAAAATAAAAAGCAAGAGAGTGGCGAGGTAGGCTATTGAAAAAAATTGCCAGAAAAATTTGTTCTACGCTGGACTTCTATTATACTACTTTTTCTATGGTGTTGGAAATAAAATTAAAATAAAAATTTAACGCAAATAAAAAGAAAGTGAATATACAAAACTATTCATAACTTGTGATCCATTGATCGACGTATAGTCTTTCAATGATTTTTTTAAAGGAAATTAAATTTTGTTTGATTATGTGAAAAAAAGGACATTTGAAGACTTTCGCTATTAAGTTATAAGTCTAAAATAAATCTAAAATATTCATATATTAAACAAAAAGAAAAACCAACGAAAATGTTAAAAATTATAAAAAAAAATTATGTTGTGTGGATGTATGTTTACATTTTTCGAATATTTTTTCTGAGTATTTTGTTTTTTTTTTCTTGAAATATTCTACAGCGTAGGATAAATGTAGGAAATTATATTAATATAATATACATATAGGTATACTAACCAAATAAACCGTTTATATGATTGATGACTCTTGCTATAAAGTAATATAATGATACCGTATTTGTTAAAAAATAACTAAGCATTACAATAAATATTGCTGAACTAAACGTATTTCTGATATTCTGTGAATTTTTTTAATTATTTCAAAATAATTTTTTAATTTTTTTAAATGTTTTTTTATAATTTTGTTTCGTATATTTTTTGGCCAATTTATAAAGTTTGTTTTTAAATAATTACATTCATAACGTAAATAAATAAATTTCTCCCAAATAATCCATACAAATAATAAACGATAAAATATATTGAATCGTATTAATTGATTTGATAATAACCGTGTACTAAATCCTCTTAACCAATTTAAATTATTTTTATAAATTGAACCAATTATAAAAAATTCCGGAAATATTGAAAATATTTCAATTAATAAAATTGTTATTAAACATTTTGTTGATGATTTATATTTATATTTTATTAAATTTAATAATGGTGAATTATTATTGAATATAAAAAAATTATTTTCTAATTCATCAATTTGTTTAAATAAATAAATTAATTTAATATCATTGTTACATTTTAATAATTCTTCAATAATTTGTATTAAATGATTTATTAATACAATTGATATTTGTGAAAAATCCATTAAAAAACTTGTTAATGAACCACTAGTATGTATTATTATTGAATAATATTTAAAAATTATAATTAAAAGTATTATTAAATTTATAAATTTTTATATTTATAAGATTTATGTAATCCCAAATATATTAAAAATTTTATATAAATATTTATTTCACTTATTGTTGACATAGTTTTTATTTTTTAAACTGAATTATAATTTCTAGAAAAAAATAAAAAAAAAATAATTAAAATTAAATTAAAAAAAATAAATAAATATATAGAATGAACGGAGACAATATATAATCACAGAATTAGGAGTTTTGATTGCTGAGGTCAAAAGAAAGAAAACATTGTATAGAATGAGTAAATCTATTCCCAATCTGTTAAATGTTATATTATCTTCAAGTTTTGATCCCTCGATATTTAAAATTAAGGTGGTTATGATGAAGTCCGAAGCGGAATTTCTCCGAAAAAAAATTCCGATCCGAATACGAAAGAATTGGTATGCTGAAGTCCCTTCGACTGCAAAGTCTGTGCAGAAATCAAAATCATATGTTTCGGAAGATTTTTTTTTTGTTTTCATATTCATTTCAAACATTTTTATTTTCAATTTTTTTTTTTTTTTTTTGTAAAAATTTTTTAATAGATAATGTATATGACATAATGTATATATACAATATGCATACATAAATTAAAAGTAAAAGTTACAACTTTCTTAATTATATATGTAGTATATATATACAAATTAAAATAATAGTAATTTTTTGTTACATCAGAGAAAATTTAAAATTCTCTAAAGAATGTAAAATATATATGTATCGTTTTTAATATATATACATATTATGTTATAATATTAAAAAAAAAAATATATTATTCTTTTGAAGCGCTTTTTTATTCCTAAATAAAAAAAATATTTTTCATAAATGAAAAAAAAATTAAAAAAAAAAACTATTATTACATTTTCTACTTCTCCTAATATTCTAAATACAAAAATTGTATGCTTTATAATTCATTTCCGAACCATTCTAATACTTCCGAATGAGAAATTCCGGCGTACAATTTTCAAATTATTTTCCGTTCCGACGAACTTCATCATACATAAATCTTAAAATTTCGGATAAATAATGACATTTGCAGACTGCGGAATACTTACGGACTTCAGCATACCAAATTCGGAATGTAATCGGAATTTTACATTCCGACGAACTTCATCATAACCACCTTATCAAGTTAAGTTTCTTTATAACATACTATAGCCAAATCTGTATCCACAAACAAAATATTATATAAAACTTATTACAATAATTTTTTATTTATAAATTGAATTAAAAAAAAATTGTTTTCAATTCAAAATCTGTATCAAGTTTGAATTTGTATGAATTTATATAACAGAAGGATGCAATACTTTTATTCATTGAAAAATCTACAGATATTTTTGCCTCCCACAGTATTTTCTTTTTTTTTATATTTATAGCTACAAAAGAAAGTTTGTTTGTTTGTTTTTTTGTTTGATTGTTTGTTTATTTGTTCGCTATAAACGCTATACAGTACCAAAGGTCGCTAATACAAAGGTATTATTTATAATTATTTTAAATAATGTGAATTGTAATCAATTATTTATTGTGTTGTGATTAATAATTACTCATAGTGTTCATATACATAATTGAAATAAAATTTCGCTATTAAAGATTTAGTAAATATAAATTAAAATTTATTAATTATGCACTTAGTATATTCTCTAAGTATTTTTAATTTTGTAAGTAAAACAACAGAATGCATGCTTTGGGACAACTGCAGTATTTAAAATGTGTCATACTGCCTAGAAAAAATTCTAGAACTCTCAGTGATTCATTTATACCTAATGAAGACGCAGGAATAACAGAAACACGACTGCATCTAACACATAACCTCAAAACCCAAAAAAGCAAGACACAGCATGATCCAAAATTAAACTAGAAACCGAAGCAATTGCAATGTAGTACTGTATGACAAAAACTTGCCGCAGGAACTTCACTGTACTAATAACTAAAAGAGAAGAAGTCGAACCACCTTGCCTCCAGGAGCTTCAGTATGATATACTGGTGGCTGAAAAATAGGCGAGAAAACTGGTATTTGGATTAAGTGTAACGCTGCACTTTATCATATGTCCAACTACCTTTGAAGCTGAAACTTATCCCATCGAGCTATCAGCATAACAATGTAGTAAAAAAGGACATAAAGGTGCTAACATATACATAATTTCAGATAGCCAAGTTTTTTTTAAAAGCTCTGGCTTCCCCAATTTGTAAATCAAAACTAATCTATAGGTTTTACAAAAGCTTAATAAAACTAGTTCCTTTTATGTGGACTCCAAATAGATGCAGACTCTACTTAGAAGAAGAAGAATTCTCATCTCATATTCTATTTGTTTGCAACGACATAACTCGTGAAACATAAATATTTTCAGGAATACACATCGTCAATTCTTTAATTCTTAAATTGGCATTAAAGCAACATTAGCGGGAATTCTAAGCAGAATCTAACCTGCAATTCTTAAATAAAATATTGACTATTTTTCAGTGATTGCCACCATACAAAATCCAATTCCTGTTTTTCGTCTTTTGCTACAACCGCTGCACCATGCTGCAAACAATGAGTCTGTAATGAATAAAATCCAGGAAATGCATTTTAGTCTTCTTTGACAAATTTTTAACAATTGATTTAATTATATTTATACCAAAGCCGTTAATATATAAAGATACACAAAAGTAGTTTGATCGTACAAAGATTAGAGTTGAGATGGGACATTACGATCTTACTATTTCATATTAAAACATAAACAAGCACACACCATTAAAGAAACAAGAATTAAAAAAAAAAAAACGTATATATAAAATATTCATTAAAAAATCAAAAGATTTTTTGTTTGGCACTTGGTGAAACATTGTTTTTATAAATTAATAAAATTATTTTAATAAATAAAATAAAACACTTGGTAATATTTCACTAATTAAGAAAATATATGTAGATTTTCTTATATATTTTATTTTAATTTAATATTTAAATAAAAATAAAAAATAAAAATATGAGCCGACATGTTTCGTCCTTTTAAGACATTATCAAGACTTGAGAGTCAAGAGTCAACAAAATATAAAAACAAAATAAAAAACAAAAATGTGCATATCCTCAGAATAACTCCAAGTCATGAAACAGAAATCATATACCACAAAAGAATTGTGTTGTCGTTAATCAGAGTTGCATAAATTGAATAAATGAATAAGTAAATTTAAGGTTATTTTGACTGAATGATTTAAATAATAGTAATGTTTTAAATTGTAGTAGGTACTATTTATTAATATTATTTTATTAGTTGCTATCTGCTTTTATGAAATAAATAGTAATTTATAATAACTAATAATATAAATATGTAATACAGATTGCAAAATTTGATCTGTAGTGTGTATCAATAAATTTTGTATAGTAAATTAAATATATACCCAAGAATCGAGGAAGAAACGTCAGATTTATCAAAAACAATAAGATAATAACCATTATAAAAAATTTATATTCTAATGAAAATGTTGGCGGTTTAGCAAGACAGTATATTTTGTGAAATTAGCACATTTATTTTATATGTATCTATACCTACATTCAACAATTTACACTTTTTTTTCAATTCAACCAAAATATAAAAAGGAAACTTTTGCCAGAAGAATTGAAAAACAGATAATAAGAGAATAAAAAAGAACAGAAAATAAAATTCTAATTTAGTTATGCATATAGCAACTATATATGTATGCATACTGTGTACAGCCGACACATATTTATAATTTGCACAGCATATAGAGTACACTATATTTTGGAAATAGAGCATTAGTTTGGCATATAATATATATTATAATATACGTTTTTTTTTTAATTCTTGTTTCTTTAATGGTGTGTGCTTGTTTATGTTTTAATATGAAATAGTAAGATCGTAAAAATGTCCCATCTCAACTCTAATCTTTGTACGATCAAACTACTTTTGTGTATCTTTATATATTAACGGTCTTTGGTTATACGTTTATGGATGTAAATACATATAGTTATGCACAATCAGCATATGATAATGCACAATCAGCATTTTGCTTATAAAACCAACTGTAAAGCAAAAATTAAACATGTAAAATTGTATTCAAAATAAGTCTAATTTCTGAACTCTTCATTTAAAACTGAACAACTTTATTATATAAACAAATAATAGTTTATATAACCTTTTATGACTTTAGATGTGGTGAACCATAATAAATGAAATTCAAACAAAAAACAATATATTTATAAAACTTTTTTGGTCTTCAAAATTTTCCATTTTGATAATTATTAGCAATTTAAATAAAAAGGGGCAACATCATCAACCACATCACAATAGATTTTAATGTAAACGTATGGAGGTTATGTGTGGAGTTTGTACATAATGTGCAGGAACCACTTGATTTAATTTTTTTTTTATTAATACATCATCACATCACCATAGCAATACCAATAGGACGAAACTCAATTTTTATGTAGCACAAGTCTTAGTCGTTGCAAACACAACAAATTTATTTAAAAACCATAATTTAATATTCAAATAAAGTATAATTAATATAATATATATATATATATGTATATGTATTATATATATAATAAATAAATATAATATATAAAATATAAAGTTATTTATAAAAATTATTTAATGTCAAATTTTTTTAAATATTTATTTTTCATATATTTAAAAAAAAAAACCAAAAAACTACACTTTAAATATATAAATTATTAAGTATTTATGTACATATTATTTAGAATACTAATTTATAAACTTATGTCTAAACTTATGTCTCATTTATTATGACTTTATTTTCAATAATTAGCTTAAGTATTAATGAACTTAAGAATTTATAAAATTTTTCTTCTAAATAGCTTTTCTTTAATACAATGTAATTAATTACAATTATAAATAATAAATTATTGTTCTAATCTATCATGGTTCACTAAATGAATTGCAAAACAAAAAAAAAAAATATTATATATACTATTTATAGTACATAATATACAATATACTTATGCCACCTTTGTACTCATTACTCGTATGAAGTAATTTCTTTGATTTTTTGTGCTTGTATGCACAAATAAATCAATTATTTGCAGTTGAACAATATTTTAAGTACTCGTCTGTATTCTCATTAGCCATTTAGCAAATTTTTTATTATTATAATATTATTAGATTAATATTTTACTATAAACTGGAAATTCTAAATTAGAAATTATAATGAAATTTCCATCAGATTTTACTTTTCAATAAGTAAATAGAAGCAAGTTGTATTTATTTATATTACTTTGATACGTAGATATTGTTTACCTCTGATATAAGAGTTATATAACCATTATCTAACAATTTTACTTGCTAACTTAATTTAACTTGCAAGTTTGTTTTAATAACAATAAGTTTTAGAAGAGGTTTGGTTCATCACAACACTACTTGAACTCATCAGTAGTCTAAAACTACAAATACCTGCCGATGAGTTCAAATAGTAAAACGAAACATCTCATAAAACTTATTGTATTATTATTATTTTTTATTTTTAAATTGGCACAATTTAACTTAAAAGCACTTATAGCACATATTACATTCTCTAAATATGTTTGTAAGATCTTGTCGGATCATAACATTGTTAGAATCGTAACCCATATTGTTGCCATCTTCTAATGGTTCAACATATACGTTGACGGGATTAAGAATATCGCCATTCTCAACTTCACCTATTACTTTAGCTGAAGACCATTTTGTAGATAAATTTACATATTATACCAAAACGAATAAAGACACAAGACGTGTTTTGTTGTCTATTAGCATGCATTTCTTTCTCCATATAACATCTCAGAGATAACTTGAAATGGCTGCCAAATTTTTCAGCTTGATATTTTACATCTACATAATTGGTTCTTTCGAAATAGTGATGAATTTGGTTATTGTTGTAGATATCTCCATGTTGTACAAATTGGAAGTTTCGCTAAATGTGAATGGTAGCCTTTGTAGATCATCTTCATTCTCTGCGAGTAGTACAGGGTCATCTGCATAACATTATGATGTTAACGTTCTCAAAGAGGTTTTGACAATATTTTTGGTTATTTTATTCATTATTAAGTTAAACAAAGTTTATTTATTTAATTCAAACAGTTTACAACAGTTTTCGGTTTATTTTGTTAGTGTGATAGTCGAATTCACTAAATTTTGATATTTTGTTTTCCCCTTGTCAATAATTAATCTTTACATTCGATCGATTCACTATAAGTTTTT
The DNA here is from genome assembly GCA_963942445.1 of Argyra leucocephala. Lineage (NCBI taxonomy): Eukaryota > Metazoa > Arthropoda > Insecta > Diptera > Dolichopodidae > Argyra > Argyra leucocephala. Next base: position 91,810,821 of record OZ012680.1, read on the forward strand.
TTTCATACCGTTTTTTTTTTGTGGAACGAGTAAAAAAAACCTTAGACTAATGACAATAAAAAATTTTTTGTTTCATGTTTTATTAAAGTTAATCACAGATTTTTTGATTTTTTTTTAACTGTTAAGTAGATACACTTTCATACACAATTGAAATAAAGTTTCTAATTGTTTTCTTTTTTTCTTTGATTGGTTTTTTTTTATATTATAGCCAAAACTTAGGTTGTGAACCTTTGAGTACTTGCGTACCGTTGACTATTTGAAAAAGAAAAGGATAGTTAAAGAAAATAAAATAAAAGGAAGAATAAAAGTTTTGTGGGAAAGAGCGAACAATGTTGTTAATATTCGTATTAAACCTCTATCATAAATCAAAAATCCTTCTCTCATTGGGAATGCTTCGATTGGGACGCAATTCCATACAATCGAGATGTTCCACTGTGAAAGAATGAGCATTTGATTCTTGAATTTGTTTATATATATATCTACAATTAAATTATTTGGCGCATTATATAGTGTGTCTCGGAAGGTCTAAACGAAAAATTGGATATAGAAATGCTTTTATTTCTTAGTACTTCTTTGTTTAGTTATTTGTCTATCAAATGAGAAGTACATGATGAAAGAAGATGAAAGAAAATAATATTTGTTTAAACTACTTTAATCTCACTCTTTAAAATCATTATGAAGCATTAAGACAAAATAGATGAATAATATTGATTAGTTAACATTTCAGTTGTTTCTTATTAAATGCGAAAATCATCACAAAATGGCTGAAAAGCGTGAGCTATCGGTTCAGATTAGAAAGAAATTTGAGCAAAGATTACCTGCAGAGTTTCTGTTCAAGAACTGTCACGAAAAAGTCATGTTCAATGAAATACTATATATTAGATATCAAATCAAGAAATAAACATATAGTGGATCTAATTGAAATATTAAAGGTAGAGGCCGAAAACGTAAGGCAACAAAGAAAGAAGACGACCAGCATTGAAAAGACAAAAAGAACGTTATATAATTGTATAAGGCACACGAATGTTGGGAATATTTCTTTATTACGGAAATTACCCCTTATTTAAACTGTCGAAAAAGTCATCGAAGAAGTTACCTTGATCTCTTATAGAGTGTTATACCTTGAATTTAATAAACTCAAATTTTGTGCTGTAACAAGATAATGCAACGACAACGACACACAAGGTTGCTATTATTATATCGTATATTTGAAATTTATTAGACAAAGTGTTTTAGATTGGCCATCTTAGAGTCCTGATTTCAATGCCATTGAAAATCTTCGTTATTATATGAAAAATAAAGTACCACAAGATATTGGAAGATCAAAAACCGGGACTTGGAACGTCATTGAAAATACTTGGGAATCAATAGAAATTTCAATTTTGAAAAATTTAAGCGATCGATGTCTAGAAGGCTCCAGGATGTTATGGAACCAAAAGAAGGAAATACTTATTAGGTATGATAAAAAACATCCCGTATAATTTCAAACCCTTGCATATTTTTTAAAAAACAATTTTTTTCAGTTACTTTAATGCACAATAAACACTGCACGAACAATTTTTGAGCAATAATTTATTCACAAATATTTTATGAGATTTTATTTTTGTTTTCGAAATGAATTATTTTAGATTTTATAGCTTTTTTAGTACATATAATTTAATTTGAATAAGCTAACGAAATTTTATTAAGATGACGAAAAGAAGAATTGTATAAAATTAATATAAAATTAAAATGTATAAAAATAAAAAATAAACAAAAAACAAAACAAATTTTGTAAATAAAGTTATATTCTTACCAAATTAAATTGTTTAATTTTTTCCTTTTTCTTTCTTTATTTCATTAATTTTTTCACACCTGCTAACAGTGCTAACAAAATTACAACAATAATTGTTTCCATACAATATTATTATGTATATTGTAATCATATCTACCACATTACATTATTATAATCATTACATAATTTATTATTTCCTATTGATGAAAATTCAAAGCCTTGGTGCCATGCCATGCTTTGTCAAATGTCTGAGCAATATTTAATAAAATTGTTGAGCCGACCTTTTTTTTCTTCGATAAACTTTTCTACCATATTTGTGATCAGATGCACATGATCAATGAATATTTGTTTCTGAATTCAAATTGATGGTTCGGGGTCAGATCTCTTTCTTCAATAATCCGGAAAAAGTCTCTTAACGTGTAGTTTCTCAAAGATTTTTGATATAATATGTAACAGCGCTATTGATCGATATGATGTTACCTCTTAAGGCAGTTTCCCTTGCTTCCATGTTACAATGCTTCCGGAATTTTCCATTAGCGCTCACTATAATAGACTTAAGCTGCCCTAAGGCACCTTAAGTTCTGTTGTCAAATTTGGTTTAAGTTTGCTTAAGTTTTGTGAAAACTTCATGAATCTTATATTCAACTATAATAGACTTAACAAAACTTAAGAAATTACTTAAGGAATTTTTTAAAGGATTTTATTTATTGATTTCAAAACAATAAATACTAAAATTTTTATTGATTTTAGTCCTAAAATTAATTTTATTATGCACAAACAATTGAAATAAATGTGATTTTATGTAAATATTTTTAAAATTAATGTCAGTATGTAAATACATATAACTGAAATAAATGTAAAATATTTTAAATAAAACCAAAAACATATATTAGAAAAATATATTTTTTTATTTATTCATTAAACATTTCATAAACTAGATACTAATTTTTTTATTTTAACTTGTTTACTCTTAATTTTTTTTTTTTTCAAATAAATGTTTATCAATGCTTAAGTTTGCTTAAGGTGGTTATGCTGAAGTCCGAAGCGGAATTTCTTCTAAAAATTCCGATCCGAATACGAAAAGATCGGTATGCTGAAGTCCATTCTCTGCAAAGTCTGTACAGAAATCAAAATCAGATGTTTCGGAAGATTTTTTTTTTTTTTTTTCATATTCATTTCAAACATTTTTATTTTAAATTTTTTTTTATTTATTTTGTAAAAATTTTTTAATAGATAATGTGTATCACATAATGTATATATACAATATGCATACATAAATTAAAAATAAAAGTTATAACTTTCTTAATTACATATGTAGTATGTATATATACACAAATTAAAATAATAGTAATTTCTTGTTACATCAGAGAAAATTTAAAATTCTCTAAAGAATGTAAAATATATATGTATTGTTTTTAATATATATACATATTATGTTATAATATTAAAAACAATAAAATATATTATTCTTTTGACGCGCTTTTTTATTCCTAAATAAAAAAAATATTTTTCATAAATGAAAAAAAAATTGAAAAAAAAACTATTATTACATTTTCTACTTCTCCTAATATTCTAAATACAAAAATTGTATGCTTTATAATTCACCTCCGAACTATTCTAATACTTCCGAATGAGAAATTCTGTCGTACAATTTTCAAATTATTTTCTGTTCCGACGAAGTACAGCATACATAAATTTAGGTGGGTATGCTGAAGTTCGTCGGAATGTGAAATTCCGATTACATTCCGAATTTGGTATGCTCAATTCCGTAAGTATTCCGCAGTCTGCAAATGTCATTATTTATCCGAAATTTTAAAATTTATGTATGCTGAAGCTCGTCGGAACGGAAAATAATTTGAAAATTGTACGACAGAATTTCTCATTCGGAAGTATTAGAATAGTTCGGAAGTGAATTATAAAGCATACAATTTTTGTATTTAGAATATTAGGAGAAGTAGAAAATGTAATAATAGTTTTTTTTTCAATTTTTTTTTCATTTATGAAAAATATTTTTTTTATTTAGGAATAAAAAAGCGCGTCAAAAGAATAATATATTTTATTGTTTTTAATATTATAACATAATATGTATATATATTAAAAACAATACATATATATTTTACATTCTTTAGAGAATTTTAAATTTTCTCTGATGTAACAAAAAATTACTATTATTTTAATTTGTGTATATATACATACTACATATGTAATTAAGAAAGTTATAACTTTTATTTTTAATTTATGTATGCATATTGTATATATACATTATGTCATATACATTATCTATTAAAAATTTTTTACAAAATAAATAAAAAAAAAATTTAAAATAAAAATGTTTGAAATGAATATGAAAAAAAAAAGAAAAATCTTCCGAAACATCTGATTTTGATTTCTGTACAGACTTTGCAGTCGAATGGACTTCAGCATACCGATTTTTTCGTATTCGGATCAGAATTTTTTTTCGGAGAAATTTCGATTCGGACTTCAACATAACCACCTTAAAAATTTCGGATAAATAATGACATTTGCAGACTGCGGAATACTTACGGACTTAAGCATACGAAATTCGGAATGTAATCGGAATTTAACATTTCGACGAACTTCAGCATAACTATGTAGTTCAATTTCATAATATATCCCGTTTATTTTCATTTCAAAATTCAATTCAACTGCTGTGCTGTACAGTGTACATGTGCTTGCTGATTTTTAAATAAATTTGTTATAAATAAATGGAATCTGAAATTTGACGAACAAATGGAAATGGAAATTTAGGTGGTTATGCTGAAGTTCGTCGGAATGTTAAATTCCGATTACATTCTGAATTTGGTATGCTGAAGTCCGAAAGTATTCCGCAGTCTGCAAATGTCATTATTTATCCGAAATTTTAAAATTTATGTATGATGAAGCTCGTCGGAACGGAAAATAATTTGAAAATTGTACGCCGGAATTTCTCATTCGGAAGTATTAGAATGGTTCGGAAATGAATTATAAAGCATATAATTTTTGTATTTAGAATATTAGGAGAAGTAGAAAATGTAATAATAGTTTTTTTTTCAACTTTTTTTTCATTTATGAAAAATATTTTTTTATTTAGGAATAAAAAAGCGCTTCAAAAGAATAATATATTTTATTGTTTTTAATATTATAACATAATATGTATATATATTAAAAACGATACATATATATTTTACATTCTTTAGAGAATTTTAAATTTTCTCTGATGTAACAAAAAATTACTATTTTTAATTTGTATATATATACATACTACAAATACAATTAAGAAAGTTGTATCTTTTACTTTTAATTTATGTATGCATATTGTATATATACATTATGTCATATACATTACCTATTAAAAAATTTTTACAAAATATAAAAAAAAATTGAAAATAAAAATGTTTGAAATGAATATGAAAACAAAACAAAAAATCTTCCGAAACATATGATTTTGATTTGTGCACAGACTTTGCAGTCGAAGGGACTTCAGCATACCAATTCTTTCGTATTCGGATCGGAATTTTTTTTCGGAGAAATTCCGCTTCGGACTTCATCATAACCACCTTAAATGAAATTTGATTATAAGATTTCGAGTAATCTCCAGCAGTACTGCCAGACTATTTTTTTTTTTTTTTTTCAAATAAGATTTGTTAAAAATAAAGACAAATACAAATTATTGTGAAAATATGTTATAAACATTTTAGAAGTTGAAATTTGATATAACAAATTATAAAATAAAAATTGTTTTTTTTTTTTTTCATTTTTTATAAAACCAATACATATTAACATTAAATTGTTTAATCAATTTTGGTAAGTATTTTACAAACAAATATAAAAGTAATTTATAAGAAGAAAGTTCCCAGAATAGAAGACATTTTTCATTTAATTTAGATGATTATTCTAAGAATTAGAATTAGAATTCTCTTCACTCTATGAGAACAACTAGATAACGAAACTAAATACGTCAAAACAACGAAAATAGTAAACGTTTCATATTAAAACACTTTGAAGTACTTTAATTTACAATTTATCGGGTAGGGGGAAAGCATACAGTACAGTCTGGCTTTCGTAATTCTAGTATACAAATATAATAATTAATTTTTTTCTGCTCAAATTTATTTTGAAAGTGAAAAGTCATGATTGTAGGCTATTTCACTTCCTTAAATCATAAGATTTTGACAATTGATATACATATGTAAGTTTTATAAAAACTTTTCAAGTAGTAGACGAAATACGCGTATCTGTATAATAAGCATAGTTATACCTAGTTCACACTACACTTTCGAAAGATCATGATCTTTACGAGGTCTTTCTCGATCTTTCCTTACATTTTTTAAACGTCAAAAGGACGAGGTCTTTCAAAGACCACCTAAAGACGACGTTCTTTTTAAAGGTTGTGTTAAAGATTTTTTATGATATCGACGTTTTTTTTTCGAGAGTCGAAGTTTTTTTTTTTAGAATATTAATATGACATTTTAAAAATGTCAAATTTAAATTTTATAAACATAAACAAAATATTTGATTTTAAAATTAAGCATCTTACTTACTTACTTAGGTGGCCAACAGACCATGCAGGTTCTGACTCATCAACATCCTCAATTTTTGCCGGTCACGGGCGGATTCTCTCCAGTTGAAGATTCGAAATTGCTTTAAATCCGCCGATATTTCGTCTCTCCAACGAAGGTTTGGTCTGCCCCGACGTCTTGTACCTTCGGGTCTGGAATCGAAGATTCTCTTGGCTGGAGCATTTTCGTCCATCCGCTCTAGGTGTCCGAGCCACTGTAGTCTCTTGACTTTAACTTTTGTGACCACGTCCACCTCATTGTACAGCTCATAGAGTTCTGCATTATATCTTCTCCTCCAGACCCCATCGTCGTTTTCAGGACCATATATCCGACGAAGAATTTTCTTCTCGAAGACACCAAGTGCATGCTCACTTGCCTTAGGCAGTGTCCATGATTTTGATCCGTAAAGCAAAACCGGGAGTATGAGCGTTTTGTAGATTTGTACTTTGGTGTTTCGAGAGAGGAGTTTTGACCCGAGATGTTTTGACAAACCGAAGCAGCAACGGTTTGCAAGGGTTATTCTTCGTCGTACCTCCACATTGATTTCGTTTGTGGGATTAACACTGGTTCCAAGGTAGGCAAATTCCTGAACTACCTCGAAATTATATGTTCCGACAGTGATGTTTTGACCAATATGATGTTGAGAGGTCTTTTTATTTGTCGACAAAATATATTTTGTCTTATTCTCATTTACTTTGAGACCCATTCGTTTCGTTTTTTCTTCAATCTGGATAAAGGCTCGACGACCGCCCGTTGTGATCTGGCGATGATGTCAATTTCGTCGGCATACCCTAGTAGTTGAACAGATCTGAAAAATATAGTACCGGCCGTGTTTACTTTCGCTCGTCGCACTATACGTTCCAGTACTAGATTGAAGAAGTCGCATGATAGTGCATCTCCTTGTCGAAATCCGGTACACGTCTGGAAATACTCAGAAGTGTTATTTCCAATCACCACAGCACATCTTGTGTTTGTGCACATCAGTGTCATTTTTGACAATCGGATGAGCTTGCCTGGTACACCGAATTCCGACATAGCAGCATACAGCTTCCTGCGGTATATCCTATCGTACGCAGACTTGAAATCGATGAATAGGTGGTGTGTATCGATTTGAAACTCATGGGTCTTCTCCAGGATTTGTCTAAGTACGAACATCTGGTCGCTTGTTGATTTTCCAGGGCGAAAGCCGCATTGATAACTGCCAATAACAGCGTCACAATAGGACTTCAGACATTCGCACAGAATGTTGGACAAGATCTTATATGCGATATTTAAGAGAGATATTCCTCTATTGTTTTTACAGGACATGGCGTCGCCCTTTTTGAAAATGGGGCATATAGAGCTGGTACTCTAGTCATTAATCATGCCTTCTTCCTTCCAGATGTTTCCAATGATTTGGTGCATGCAGCTAACCACAACATCGCCTCCAGGTTTAAATAGTTCAGCTGGGACTCCATCAGGTCCAGAAGGTTTGTTGTTTTTCAGATTGCTGATGGCTTGGCAAACAACCTCTATAGTGGGTGGTGGGGGGTTGCTGGTAATGACTTGCGCGTGTATCTAGCTCTTATTGTTGTTGTTGCTCTCCATTTAGCAGCTGCTGAAAGTGCTGCTTCCCCGTTTCCAATATTCCTTGCGTTTCGGTAACCAAATTTCCCATATTATCTATTAGCGCGTGTGTAGCGGGCTTATAGCCAGCTGCCAGTTGCTTGGCTTTTTTGTAGAAGTTCCGAACTTCGCCTCTATTTCTATGAGATTCGATATTTATGAGCAGAGATTTTTCGAAGTCCGGTTTTTTCCGCCTGATGAGTTTCTTCTCATCTCTTCTTTTAGCCTTATATTCTTCCTTCGCTGCTCTTGTTTTCCGTTGCAGCGCTTTTTTATACGCCTTGTTCTTCTTCAACCTTTTTGATGCACATTCCTCATCATACCATGGATTTCTGGTGTTTCGTGGTTTGAAGCCAATTGTGTTTGCGGCTACCTCTTTGATAATACTGGCACAGTTTTTCCATTGATCATCAATCGAAGAATGGTTTGAAGGAGGTGTGGCTGTTAAATTTAGGCTAATTTGCTCTTTAAAGCTTCTGGCTATCTCGGGCGACTGCAGGCTACCAATGTTAAATTTGGGATTATGATGTGACTGCACTTTTTTAACATTAGATATTCTGGCTCTGAAAAGTGCTATAACCAAAAAATGATCAGAGTCGATGTTAGCCCCTCTGTATGACCGTACGTCCAGCACGCACGATGAGTGGCAATCATAAGGTGATCAATTTGATTGGTTGTACGGCCATCTGGAGATAGCCAGGTGGCTTTATGAATATCTCTATGGATATTTTTGGTGCTGCTTACAACCGTATTATGCGCCGCTGCAAAACTGATCAATCGGTAACCATTATCGGTGGTGTGTTGATGGACACTATGTTTACCGATTGTTCTGCCGAAAATTTCCTCTCTACCGAGTTTAGCGTTGAAATCCCCTAGCACAACTTTTGCATCATGTTGCGGGCAAGCTTCGTATGCTTTTTCTAACGCGTCATAGAAGTATTCTTTCTCTGTTTCTTCTTTTTCATCAGTAGGAGCATGCACACATATTAGGCTGATGTTGTAGAAGGTGCCTTTAATGCAGATCATGGCTAGACGCTCGTTAATTGGTATGAAATCAATAACATTTCGTCTTAGCATGTCTCCGATTGCAAAACCGCATCCAAATATGTGGTGCTTTTCGTGGCAGCTATAGTATATATCGCATTTTTGTTTCCTTATTATTCCGGTTCCTGTCCAACGCAATTCCTGTAACGCAGCTTTATACTGCGTGAGGACATTTTCCAATATGTTAGATGCACCTGGGCTGTATAGTGTTCGAACGTTCCAGGTGCAAATTGTAAAATCAAAATCCTTACGAGTTCCGGGTCTGTTTCCAATTAATCCATCCAAAACCGAAGCTTGTTTTAAGTCTTTCATAACTATGTTTTTTTTATGGGTTAGGTAGTTAACGTAACGCCAACCTTCAATCTGAAGGGTTGTTTTTGCGCACTTACAAATTTGGCCTATCGTATAAGCGGATGCTGTATAGGATAGTTTCCGGAGGTCACCACGTGGAGGTAATGTAAGCACTTGCTCAGGAACTTGACAGTTGCGCATCTGGGTCAGCGACCGGTCAGATGTTACCCTGTCAATCCCAAGCCGGACCATCCAAAATTAAGCATCTATCAGACAAAAATCACTTTGTTTTTTATGATCTTGATAGTAACTTAGGTAGAATCACCTTTTCGTGCTTAATTAAGTACGGTACTGCAATTTTACACTACAATACAATAATTTGAGTATTTATTTTAACAAAATACTGGCTTATATTAAATATGGAAAAGTACTACTATTGTCAGGAACTAAGCCTTCTTAAATAGAATAGTTTCATTTTATTTAATTTTTTACCGGATTATATTATATACTTTCAATTATTTCTTGTCATTTATTATATCCCAATGATAAAGGGTCGACCAGCTAGACCAGCTCAAAAAACCAATGAAGCATTTTTTTGCTTCATCGGGAATCGAACCTGGGACCTTTCGGTTCAAAGGCAGGCGCTCTACCTACTGCGCCACCCAGCGTGTAACTTTGCTATTAATATTACAACGGGTAAGTACATTTAAAATAAAAATTTTTTCAAACATTTGAAAGGAATAGTAAATAATATTTTGAAATATTTTTTTTTTCGAATTGAATTGTTTTAAAATTTTATGTTGAAATGAAATGTTATTTATTTTTTTATTAAATTTAGTTGTTAAAATTTTTATTTTGTGTGGAAATGAATTTTTGAATTAGATACCTATAAATATTTATGTAAAATAAAACAAAATTGCTTACCAAAATAAAAACTTATTTTTGTTTTTGTTTGTAAAAAAATTATTTTATTCGACACGACATGAACTGTTAAATTTACCCACTTAAAAATTACTTTGTAGTGTGAACGCTGTTTTAAAGACCTCTAAATTTAGTTTGATAGAATTTTAAAGTTGGGACAAAAGTACATAAACTTAAAATAAAAAGTATGAATTTTGAAAATAGTTTTATTTTGAAGTTAAAAATTTACCTCTTTTTTTATTAAAAAATTTCTAAATTCAACTGAAAAATAACAAATTTTTTGAAAAAAAAACTGTTTGCTAGGCAACACTGATCGATTCGATTATGTTTAAATTACGTTCATTTCAATATTTCATATGTTTCACTGTTTCACATTTACACACAATTCCTTTCATATCTTATCCAGTCATCCACATTTGACATCAACGAATTAGAATTAATAATTCGTTGTTCCACATCACTTGACACATGATGATTGAAGATTGTTGAAGGGTATGGATGGAATAGAAATGGTATGCCGGCTTTTTAATTTTGTCATACTCATCATATGTTATTTGTTTGTTTTGTATCCTTCACTTCACAATAGTTTTCACATCAATGAGTGAAGTAAAAGAGATTTTGGTGTTATTTTGTTTTAAAATAAAAATTTTCGCTGATTAAAGTGAAATTGCAAATAATTTAAATTAAAATATTTTATTTAATTAAACAATGAACGAATATTGATTTTTATAAAAATGTTTGGAGATACATATAGTATTACATATGTTAAAATACAAATATATGTGTTACGATTTAAGATGTAAATGAAGAAGGCCATAGTTAAAGTTAATATGATATGTCGATGTAGATACAATTAATTCAAGATACAATACAATTAATTCAAGATACAATACAATTAATTCAAGATACAATACAATTCGTTATATTTTACGAAAATTGAATTAAATTTAAAGATTCTGTGAAAAAATTAAATAAAGTGTGCAGTTTTATGTTTTCTTGTTAAATTAATAAAATTCTTTTTAATAATATCAAAAAAATATGTCAAACTAATACAGATTCACAGATTACAGATTTTGTATGAATTATGTATGTACATATAACAAAACATTTAGTTCTAGTAAATTCTTAATAATTTCAAATATTTAATATTAATTGCATACACATTTGTTAAATTTAATTAAATTCTTTAAATGCATGGTAAAAAAATAAATATTTTTATAATGAAATGAGGGGTTTATTGTTTATTTAAGGTTATAAAAGAAAAAGAACAATCTTCAGTCAAACACAAAAAACTGTTATACCAGTCTCAATTTGATAAGTGAAAAAAGATCCATGCCTTAGTAAAGGGATATTGTTTTTATTCCTTAAATTAGTATTTATAAAGCGGAAATTTTAAAATACATTTAAAGCATTTCTGTAAAATAAAAATAACAAAACTAAACTGCATACTTATGATAAAAATTTTGAAATTTTCTAATTGTGTAATGTTTTATGGGCATAACGTAGTAAGAGTATTGTTCATCCATAGGCTTGTTAGTGACTACAATGTTCAATCGTTTTTTCTTTAATGAATTGAATATAACTTATCTATTAATTAATACACAATTTTTTACAATTTTATTTTCATTTTTTAAATTATTTTACAAATGTAATACAAGTGCATATAATTAATGCATAAGAAAAATAAATACAAAAAGTTCAATTTGTATTTGATGCTTCAGAGCAAAAGTAATGAATGATTTAATTCAAACCTTAAATAACATTTTAATAAATCAAAAAAGGCGAGTTTATTATTTATTTATTTCATTTTTGAACTCAAGAGAGCTAAAGCTCGTATAGTAAAATTCAGTGTAATGTAGTATGTAATTCTAACTAAGCCTAATAGAAGGAAACAATGTAAGTATATGTACATCTAAAACTAAAGCTAAACATAATTATATAAAATGAATAGAACAAAAACTGAAAACTATAAAAATTTAAAATTAATAAAAAAACATTTAATGTATAAAAAAATTAATAAAACTACATAGCTATGTATTATTAAATGAATAAAAGTAGTTATAAGTAATTGAATAAAACAATTCATAATAGTTAAGGTAAATGTTGCTATCACCTCCCTAGCATCTTATGCTGGCAAAACTTTTTTTTGTTTTTTGAAATAAAAAAAGAATATTATCCCCTCGTATTGCAAAACAATGCACATTTGCTTTGATATTAATAAAGTTATTGATAAAAAACTAAATTAGGTAGACGTTTCAGTGAGAATATTAGTGGAAATGTTGAAATTTTTTTTTATTTTGTTAATACCATAATAATTAAATTATGATTGTCCACTTATCTATTTAATTCCAATAATTGTAAAATACATATATGTATATTATTAAATAGAATCTAATACATAATTTCTTCAATATGTAAGTAAATAAAAATTATTTAAAATAATTACTAAAATAATATTTGTTTTGAGCGGGAATTAGGGACACCTAAATTTATGTTGTGCGTATTTACAATCGACCGGGCGGAATTAGAAAATGATATATCGAAATAATTACATACTTAAATTATTCAACTATTTTTTATTATATAAGGATGCAAATGGGAAATTGTAAATTGAAATTGAACAAACTAAACTGAACCTAATTATGTTTATATTTTAAACATTTTTTAGAATCTACGGATTATGTACTTACACGATTTCATTTATTTATTTATTACATAGGTTCCTTGGAATGTTATTCGACATGGAAAAACCATATCAGGATCAAGAGTCAAGCCACAAAAAGACTCAACCTACTAAAAATGATTGGCAATTCGACATTTGGTTCGGATAGAAATATGATGTTAAGGATTGTAAATACGATTACACTCCCAATACTAGATTACGTCACCACTCTGAAGTCTCTTAATACTATCCTTAACACAGGCACCACACTTGTAACCGATGCATTTAGAACTAGCCCCATCTCAAGTATATTAAGTGAAGCTGGACAGCTTCCCTTTGATCTCAGAAGGGAGCTACGCACAGCTATATATGGTTTAAAGGTATGCGGAATGGAAAATCATCCCCTAAGAGAGTTGGTCTTTGATACTCAAATATATAATCGTCTAAGACATAAACCTTCACGGCACAAATCTCTCTCAGTTCGGATAAAATCCACGCTCGAAGAACACGGAGTAACTCTGTACGATTTCGACACCAAAATCAGGCATCAAATAGCACGGAAATAAATTCTTTCCATCGTCTCCTATCTGCGGATATATCTCTTTAATTGCGATCATGTTCTTTGTTTGGTATTTACTTTGATGGGATTTTACTAACACTGTTCCTCTAACTTTTTGGAATATTTGTGAACAAAACCTACACTAGGTTTGTTTAATATTAACATAAGAATTTTATTTAGAAGATAATCTGTCGTAAAAGTAATCTGAGCTGATTCCCTCTATATCTTTAAAACACTACGCTTTTGATAGATTTTTTATCAATTATCGTAATAAAATATAATTGATCATTATATAAATGTAAACTATTTTGACATATTTTTTTATGTTTTTGCTTATATATAAAAAGTTGTATACCCTACCTTAGTTATATTTTTTCTTTTTTAAGTTCTTGATAGTGACGTTTGACAGTGGAAAAAGTGCTTTAAAAAAAACAAATAATTTTTATAAATAGCTTTTTATGAATGAATAGTTTTTTATGTTTTATTTTATCAAATCATACAAATTTCAAAGCTTTTCGTTAAAGCTTAACTGTTTTCCCACCCTATGCCCGGCGATTGGGAGATTATTAAGTACAATGATTAATAAGTGCTTTCTGCTTTGTAGTAAAAATTCTATATCAGTTAACTCACTGTCTTATTATTCTCACTATAAGTCATACTCTTTTAAAAACTTTTAATTCTACTTGAACTAGTATTACAATTATCTAATAGGGGCATCTAGTAAATAAGGGTGTTAAACGCGGGAGTCGTTTTTGGTTTTAAGTTACTCGTCGCTACCGCGGGTTTCTATAATTAAAACATTAAAACATTTTTGCAGTAATTTACAACGATAATGAAACTTTTCAGCAAATTATTTTTCAAACAGCCACTTTGATCGTTTCTTTGAATCACGACGGTAGCACAACGGTCACCAACTGTTTTTCGATTTGAAATCAAACTTTATCACCAAATCAATCGTTGTTTTATTTATATCCCACTTGCCAAGATCATTACTGATTTCCATAGTATTGCAAGTTTTAGTATGTAGTCGACATTTCAAATGGCTCAACAATATTTGCTATAACTTCTGGATTGACATCTAAACTAGAACAGGAAGCTGCGATGAGGATGGTGGATTACAATATCGGTCAATACACATTCTACTGGTTTTGGATGGAATATAGTTTCATTATTATTGACAGAGGGTTGCTTAAAGTAAGATTGTATTTTTACAGTTTGTTCAATAACTTTTATACATACATATGTGTTGCAATTTTATATTTGGCTATTGCACGATATTTAGCACCACTCAATCTCTTCTTACCGTCACTCATTTTAATGAGTACCAAAATTTTATTTTAAATAAATATTAAATAGTTTAATTTTCAAAATCAAATTATTATATTAATTAAGAAGAGGAAACTCGAAATAAAGACAATTGAACTAAACTCAAATAAAGACTAATAAATGTTACACATAAAATTTTCATTTAAGAAATAATTTGATTTAAACATCTTAGACTGCTTAGTACTGTGCTAAATTCGAAGTCAAATACGAAAGAAATTTACTACAAAAATTTTCATTTAAAAAATAATTTTATACATCCTAGCCTCCGGCGTCCTTATATTTTTTATATAAAATTTATTTAAAAATTTAATATAATAATTTATCTATGTAATTAAATTAATATTAAATTTATATATATATATATATATATTTTTTTTTTCAGTAAGAAGGACTCCAGTGTATTGTGTATCAAAGAAGTGTGCTTTGAAAATTAACTGAAATTTCTTCATGTACCTATTTGTTTATACTTACGTGTGTATCGCTCAACAAGGTAGGAATTATCTTAGTTTTGTAAAAAATATTGTTATTTTATTAAACTGCATTTAAAGTTTAATTACTTTTTAAATAAAAAAAATTACTGTAAGAATGGGTGCATTTTACAAAAAAAAAATAATTGAAAAATTAATTTAAACATAAAATTCAAAAAAATAAAAATTATGTAACAAAAATTAAGATTTTTACAATATGGCGGTTAGAATCAAATAAATATTAAAATGTCTAATAGTTAATTAAGTGTTTTAAATTATTCTACTGATGCATATAATGAAAGGAATCATAAGTTTAATCTAACCAACATTAACATAAGAAAATCATAATGTATTTAAAAATTTAAATGTTAATTCATAAGAGACATGAGCATATAGAAAAATTAACGCGCAATACAAACTCGTGTTCTAAATTCGTGAGCTAAATTGTATTTTTAAAAAAATGTATGACATTAAAATTAACCTTAAAATGTACGTTTACCAATAATTATGATATGTCAAAAATGTATTTATTCTGAAAACATGAAAAATTAAATTAAATTAACACGTTTTACATGTTCACGCCTCTTATGAATTTGCCTTATAAAATAAATTATCAATATTTGATTCTAACCTTTTTTGAATTCTTGTTCTTGAATTTGAAGTTCTACTTAATTATGTAAGTTTGAAGCAAAAGAAAAAAAAATTATAAATTTAAATTCCAAGAATTACTACGTAGGTACATTACCAAACATATTGTCAAGATGTTGAAAAGAAATTTAGTTCTTTTACATTTCTAAAATACTACATTATTTTCTGATTACAATATTTATTTATTATTAATATTAAACTGCCAATTTGAAATTATTTATTTTTATTCTGATATCTCAAATTTTATTATTATTACGTCGACTTTTTTTCTCGGCGTTAAAATTCTTATTATTCTTTTTAATATCTGCCAGAACCCGAAATAATTTTTTTAGCTATAATTCTTTTAGTTTATATTTTAATCAAATCATATTAAATTTAAAAAACTATTTTAATTTTTTTTTTTTAATAAGATTTTAAGTTTTTTTTTTTTTTTTTTTAGATTAGTAATATTTAATATTTTTAACGATTTATCAGTTTTATTATATAATTTAATTTAATTTATTGAATTTCATTTTGCGATTCAGTTGAAACAAATTTTGATTCCTGGTGTTAAACTGGTGATAGTCATTTGTTTTGCTCAATGAAGTGGTAGTATTAATAGTTTCCATATTTATGTTATGTTTATGTAATATGAGTTTGAATTCTATAAGATTTAGATTTTTTCTTTAATTAAGGTCTTATATATCGTTGTCTTTGTGAATATATAATTTATTTTTCAACTAGCGATAATTAAATAGGTTTTTAATTGGCTCTATTTTGAATTATTTGTATTGCTTCAACTTTTTTCTTACAAGAAGTATTCCAAAACTTAATGCCGTAGTTTAGATGGTTATGAAACAGTTCATAAAATATTGGTTTCTTTACTTTTTTTGACAAAAAATTGGAAATTTTGTAGAAAACATCTGGCTCAGACATGATATGTGATAGTTTCATTAATTAAAACTGTTCGTTAATCCAAATTCCAAGGTATTTGATTTCAGAAACTTTAAATTTCATCATTGAACATTTTGATGTTAAATAATAACCCAGTTTTTATTAACATATATTTACTTTTCTTTGTGTTGATTGTTAAATTTTGAGCCACTCTGACTTTTTCTAATTTGCTATGACTAACATCCTTTGCAAATAGGAATAATTCTGCATTTATATATAATTTCTGTAAGTCGTTTAAAAACATTATGAAGAGCAATGGTCCAAGAATACTTCTCGGAGATACACCATATCTAACTGATGGCATTTTATTTCACAAATATATCATTATTTCAAACTAGACCATCTGGAGTAGCTCCAAGGAAACGTAATTCTTCGTCAATAAAAAGCCCGCAGTTTTGAATGCTTAAATTAGTCTGCTCTTCAAATTCTGATGTTGCATTTTTTTCATTTTGTTTTCCATAAATTATGGCGTTTCTGCATACAACTGAATAGAGTTTGTATTTGATTATATTATTATAACTAGAATCACTTCGAACTTTATAAATTTTTCCAAAATCTGAGGCATGGAACATTATATTTCTTAATTCGTACCAATAATTACAACCAGATTGATCGCGTGTATCAATTTCAATGTCCCTCCTATTTTCAAAATTTGTTCGCAACTTCTCCTATTTTTTTTTCTTTTGTAGAAACTGAGGTAACATATCTGGTTTTTCACATGTGTCTGCTCCATAATTTTTATCTACTGAGTTATGTTTAGTTCTCCTTAATATTTTATCTGGCTTATGTTGTATAATTTTTCTGGTTATATTCTTTTAATTATTTTGTATTCTGCGTTTGGGAGAAGCATTTTTGTATGTCCTTCTTTCCAATGTATTTCTTTCAAAAACTCTGTAAAAGCCTACCCAGTATTGAATTGGACAACAGCAGCTGCACATCTATTTTGAATAAAACTGCTCCATTGAAAAATTTATTCGTTTCCCTCATACGTATTGACAAATTTTTCTATTGAACAGTTCCCAAATATTTGATTCAATATTAAGTAAGAAACTGTTTGAGTTTTGGACTAAACGATACACACCAGTCGTAATTTATTCAAAGATACCATTTGATATGATTAAAGTGACTAAGTTTTCTTCTTCACGCCGCTTACAAAAATATTTACCATATGTGTGATATAACACCTCTGATATGACTTTGTCAAGATTTTTAATCTTATTATAGTAGGGTAGTGCACTAGTTCTCCAATGATTCACCGAAATTTTAATTCCAATAATCATTCCATATATGTTTTGAGACAATTTTTTGCGATATTGTGTTTGAAATTTTGTATTTAAAGCTGTAGATGTCAGTTTACGTCTAAAGTTTCTGTAAAGATGATTTTTACATTCAACTTTATTAACAAAAATATTTTCGTAGGCCTTTGATTCTAATAATCTTGTATGAACACTACCGTCTCCATCTCCTACAAATTTGTTATAAATTACTCAATAATCTATCAAATTTTTTCAAAATCTTTCAATAATAATATGTTGCATTTGTGCTTTTTCGTTATCGAAGTACTCCATAGTATAAAACTTTCCTCGTTTTTTCTCCTATTATAGTGGCTGATCCTAATAACGCTGAATAGTTTGTTCCATAAGATCTACGTGACCAGCATCCATCAGTACTAACGGTTATCAACGGGATACCGTTTTCGTCACCTGTCATTTCTATATATGTATTGTTAAGCATTGTAAATATCCTTGGTGAAGATTCTTGCAAATCTGGAATGATATTTTGGTTCTCTTCCCTCCGCACACTTGATATTGACTATAGATAAGTTGAATTTACTAATATTCCTGTGTTCTCAAAACCTATTAAATTTGTCCAGAAATAAGAGTTTATATTGAAATTAGAAATAGTTGAAAAATGTTAAAATCAATTTTATATCTAATTCTAGGCTATCTGTTTCAATGTTCTTAAATAGTAACATAAAATGGTAAGTGAGTTGTTCAACATCCAACATCTCTTTAATAACACACCAGATGGCTCTCATATAATTGGTACGTGTGGATCCTGTTGACTCTTTAAATGTTAATTTATAAGAGCAAACTCTACATAGTAAATTTTGGATTTTAACTACTAGATCTATATCTATTCTACAAAGTTTGACATAAAAAGAGTATAAGAAATCTGCAATGCTGTCCTTATTATGTTTAATATCACAGTTGATTACTTTTGATGCCATTGTTTCTTGAGACCATTTCTTATAGTATCATAATAAGTATATATAATCCTTCCATTACTTATAGTATTTCTTGAGAATATATTACTTTGGTTCAATTGGAAATCTACAAGTATTTTTATTTTTATGTATCTGTGATAACAGAAATAACTGTTAACGTTATTATTAATATTATTGTTTAGACTTATTATCTTGACTGTCACTTGTCTCGATTCCCTCTAGTGTTGATTTGATTGATAAAGTGTTGATTGATAAAAATATAAGTCGACGTTGTCACAAGTATTAATGAAAAAACGTGTACCCTCAAGACGTAATATATTTTTGTATTTATTTATGAAAGTAAATGTGTACTTATTGTTATATCGTGTTCTTCTTTATTTCAACTGTCAAACTTAAGACTACTGTTATAATGATCATCTCTTAAACTATGTTTACATGTAGTAAAATCCTTAAACTACGTTTACATATGTAACATCTCCCTTTTATAAAAACTTCAAATTTTAATCTATTCGATATATATATATACATATATTTTAAAAATTCATTTTACATAGTTTTTTCATTCATCCAATTATGTTAATTTATACTTTAATTCAATTAGTTTTGTGATATATTTTTTCCCTTTAAATTATTCTGTTATTATATTTTGATTAATTTTACGCAAAAAATGTGTACTTCTTCTAAAAATTTTGCCACTCTTTAGAGTTTCAACCCAGTATGACCTAGATGCCGAATATTTAGCAATTACTATAGCCTCCAACCAAATATTACCATTTCTTAGGTAGCATTTCTCATTTTTCTCAAATTGTTTTTCTTTTTGTACATTTCGACTATTTTCATTTTTTTCATTTTATTCATTTATTTCTCAAAGAGCTCATTCGCTCGTACAGAGTGTATATATATAAAAAAAACAAGATAACAAAATTAATAATTCAGTCCAGTAGAAAAAAATCAACGTAATAACTAAATGTATAATAACTTAAGCTAACTACACTTGGTTTACAACAATATTAATTAATTGTAAGAAAGAAAGAAGAAAAGCTAAAAAAAAAAAAAAAACTTATTATAATATTGAGCCGATTTCTTTCTTTTAAATTCAAAATTATCTTTTATATTAGGAAATGATTTAATATTAAAATGACTCTGTTTTTCAGGTAGCAATGATCTCGTTTTTCTACCAAAGATCATTTGACTTGGCGATAAATCTAAGTGTTTTATTGATGTATTTCTATACTCTAACAGCGAATGCCAATAATTTCCCTTGTCAGTTTTTTTTTAAATATTTTTCGCTATTCGCACTGCCTTTTCCGATAAACCATTTGACTGAGGATACAATGGACTGCTTGTAGTGATCTTAATATCTAATTCTTGAGCAAAACTTCTAAATTCAAACTTAACGGAACATTGTCCGAAATTATCTCTTTGGGCAATCCAAATGTTGCAAATATTGGTTTTACCATTTAGTTTAATGACTTCAATATACTTTGAAAAATAATCCATTAATACCAACAACATTTTTCCTTCAAACTCAAATATATCTATGCCAATTTTATCAAAATAATTTTGAGGAATTTCATGCGATAGCAAAGGTTCCCGCCTTTGACTTATCTGAAATTTCTGACAAGTGCTACATCGTTCAATCATGTTTTCAATGTCCGTCATTAACCCGGGCCAGTAAATAATTTCTTTAGCACAAAACCTAGTCTTTTCAATACCGAAATGGGGTTTATGCGTTTATGTAAAGCTTCCAAAATTTCCTTTCTCGAAAGAAATTGGTATTAAAATTCGTTCATCAAAAAATATTAAATTATTATCTATAAATAAATTTTCTTTAAATTTCCAATAGTTTTTTATATTATCTGGTACCTGCTTTTTATTTTTAGGCCAGCCCTCTTTTATAATTTTTTTTAAGTTTAACAATATTGGATCTTTGTCGGTTTCAGTTTGAAATTTTATTATCTTTTCATCCGACACATTTATCGATTGAACTAAGCCATCTAAATCATTGACTGTAGGATCATTATCTCTAATTTTAATTTGTATTTCCATAATTTTATTTTCATCCTTTGCAACCTACCAGAAGTGATTTTATTAACTGTTTTATTCATAATTCCTTCCTAACAGTGGCTTATGATCAGTTTGCACGGTAACAGTTCTTCCGTTAACCCAGTTGTGAAATTTTTCTCACGCGAAGCAAATTGCCAACATTTCTTTGTTTATCTGAGAGTATCCTATTTCTTTATCTGATAAACTTTTTGATGCGAACGAAATTGGAAACCCTTGTTGTAATAAGCAACATCCGACTCCACTTTTGCTGGCATCAGCTTGTATAGTAATATCCAGGTTTGAATTAAACGGTTTTAATTTTGGAGATTCTATAATTAATTTTTTAATCTCATTTAAGCAGTTTGTATGTATTGGGAGCCATTCAAAAAGTATATTCTTTCTTAATAATTCTCGTATTGGAGTGGAAATTTAAGCCAAATTCGGTATAGCTTTCCGCAAATAATTTACCATCCCCAACAATTTTTGTACATCTTTTTTGTTTTTAGGAACCCTAATATTCTCTATTGCTCGTATTCTATCAGGATCAAATGAAACTCCCTGTTCTGAAATAATATGCCCTAAAAATTTAACCTGACTTTGGCAAAACTGAAATTTTTCTTTGTTAAATTTAACATTATTTTTTTTTGCTCTTTCCATTACTTCATTTAAAATTCTGTCATTCTGCTCAATTGTATCAGCAAATATTAAAATGTCATCAATATAGATAACTATACCCTCTATACCTTCGAAATTTTTCTCATTATATTTTTGGAAAGCCTCTGGAGCTATCTTAACTCCAAATGGTAATCTGCAAAATCTATAGCATCCATACGGCGAATTAAATGTACACAGATTACTTGATTTTTCGTCTAATTTAATTTGAAAAAATCCTTCCTTATTATCTAACACACTGAAATATTTTTTTCCAGGGATTTTTACAATTATTTCTTCAAATTTAGGAATTAAAAAATACTATTAATATGTTTATTTAAATTTTGGGGATATTTTTATTTAAATTTTGAGGATCATTCGATTTTTTCACGATAACTAGATTAGAAACCCAGTCCGACGGTTTATCAATTTTTTCTATTATTTTTTGACTTTGTAATCTATCCAATTCCATTTTTAAAGGTTTTAGTAAATTTAGTGGTACCCGTCTAGGCGAATTCACTACCGGTGTAGCATCCCTTTTCAAATTAATTTTAAAATTGTTAACAAGACAACTTAATTCGATAAAGTTATCTTTATATTTAGTTAAAACCTTTTTACTTAACTCTATCTCATCAAGCCTATTAATTAATTTCAGTCTTAAACACTTAAGACTGACTATACTTTTAATTATAAAAAATTTTTCAACACTAATTTCATTTTTAATACAGCATTCAAGCTCAATTTCACCCATCAGATTCAATTTACTACCACCGTAAGGCACTAATCTTAAATCAGTTCTTTTTATTTTTACATCTTTAAAAAAATTCAAAAAACAAACCGGCAAAACATTAATTTCCGCGCCTGTATCTAATTTAAATTTAATAATATTTTTATTTACTAATAAATTTGCAAACCAGGCTCTTTTTGATTGGAAACTAGAATTAATACTGTCTATATGAAAAATATCCTCCTCATTATTATTTTTCCGTATTTCATTTACTCTTCTAGATTTACAACAAATTGCAAAATGATTATTTTTGCCACATTTTTTGCATGATTCCCAAAAGCTGGGCATTTACCATAAGTATGGTTTTGACTGTGGTCAAAAAAAAAATTACATCTAATTTGTTTATCCTTATTATTTTTGTCAAATTTCACATAATTCTTATTATTATTTTAATTATAGCCATATTTATTATTTTCAACATACGACTTACCATCACTTGAATTTCTTTTTTCTATTGCACAAACTTCGGATGTTATCGTTGACTCAATTTTTCTTAATTGAAGGTTCTTAGATTGTATATTAGTAATTTCATCATGCACGTGCCCTTTGTTACTGTTAAACCATCCGTCTCTAACATTCGTTTTTGTAACTTTTAATTAACTACTCCTAATACAATTCTATCTCTTAGCATACTATCTTCTAAATCAGCATATCCACATGTTTTTACTAATTTCTTTATATCCATTAAGAACGTATCAAATTTTTCTGCTGGATCCTGCTCTCTGGTCCAAAAGAGAAAGCTTTCATACATTTGATTTTTCTTTTGAAGACAAAAATCTTCAAAAGCTTTAAACACCTTTTGAAATTCCTTCTTTTCAGACTCTGTTAGATTTTATTTTGTTTTCAATTCCATTAAATCATTAACCCTCCCAGGGCAAGTATCATTTCTATTTTGCTGAGAATTTTTTAATGTTGATTTTCGTCATCAGCGACCTCAAATTAAGAAAAAAAATGTTCACTTTACATTTTTACCTGTACAGGTAATCCGTAATAACTTGTCCTCATATGAGGACAAAATGTATAAAAGGATGCTTTTTTACGCAAGGTGTGTGTTGTAAAATTTTGTATAAATAATAGATTCGTTTATTAATTTTTAATTTTATTTTAAATTTTTTCATTATTCAGACTTGATTCAATTATATAATAAATAACAAAATAATTAAATATATAAGAAAAAAAAAAAAAAAAAATAAATAAAAGAAAACAATTCAATTGCTATAAAAAAAATTAAAAATTTAAATATTAATGAGTGAAAAAGTATCTATTATAAAAGTATTACACAAAAATGACTAGTAGATTTCATTTTTTTTGTTTAAGTGGTGTGGAAGGTTTCGAAACATTCTGGACACAGTGGTACCATATTGCAACCTGAGCAAACAAATCTGGTTTTCCTAATACAATTCTTTAAGCGGCATCGTCCAGCGTTATTTTTCATAGATCGACGAGGCCAATGATTTCTGCTAGTTAGACGCATTGAGTCACTCACGCAAGTTTTTTTTGGGACAGGTTCCTGCGAAACTGGAGATTGTTCAGATGGTCTTCCAGGTTTACGCTTATATTTTATAAAATGCATGTTTTGCAAACCGTTTTGAATAAGAGTATTTGCAACTTCGCTTTTGAATGTAAGTAAATCTTTTTGATCATACATTTGCTTCCACATTATTACGCAAGAAACGTTCAGAAAATGATAAAATATGCGCATATACCATCTTCGATTTTGAGGATAGTTGCGATATCTGGCTATAAGAGAATCCATCAAATCTACACCACCCATACATTTATTGTAAGAAGAGATAATTTCAGGTCTTGTAACTGGAATGTTTTTTTTTGATTTTCTACAAAACCTCGAAACTTCCTCTTGTTGTCCAATACCAACAAATGATGATATAGCATGAACACGTTTGTTATCAAACCATCTGACGATAGAAATATTTTCGTTTGATGTTACAATTGATGAAGCCCCACGGCCCTCTTTTTTTAACATTTTTTCGCTCGTCAGTTTTTTTATTGCATCTGGAAACATATTGATTCTGATAGTTCCCACATAATAGGTGTTATTCTGTTTTAAAAACCGCACTAAAGGTAAACTACTAAATAGATTATCAGCATAAATTTTATGATTCTTGTTCAAAATATCAGAGCAAAGGCGTATGACGACATTTCCACATTTATTAATACCGACAATTAGAGGATCAGATACTTCAGCACCCTGATATAGCTCAAATTTATGTATAAAACCATCTGTGCCGGCCAAACACCAAACTTTGAAACCCCATTTTTTTGGCTTTTTTGGAAGATAATTTTTTAAAGAAGATCTACCTTTAAAAGGTATCATCATTTCATCTACTGACAAATATTCGGAAGGATCATAAGCCAATTGGAAATTTCTATTTAGTCGATCAATAATAGGTCTTATTTTGATTGCTGAAAAATTATTTATTTTATATATTTTCAAATATTAAACTATAAAACTATATAATTATTTATGAGTTAGTTGATTTTGTGTTTTAAAAGTATCTACCTTTATCTTTATTATCAGCAGGAATATCATTCATGTCAATAAAATGTACATATGATCTTATCTTTTCAAAACGTCGAAGTCCCATAGCGTTTGTTATTGAATCGATTGCTAGCCCACTACCTCGATCCCAATACATTCGAATATGAGGATAATGCACATACGACATCATTAAGTTTATGCCTAAAAATACTTGAAGCTCTCCAAGCTCTAGTTTAAGTTCATATCCTTTTTCCAAGGCATAGCGATTAGACTCTGTAACAATGTCGACAAGCATTTCCATGTCAAACAATTGCAGAAAATACTCTAGCGGTGTAATTCCAGTAGCTTTAATTACTTTTTTCCCTAAAAATTCAGTAGTACATCCCTCATTGTCTTTCTTTGCGAACCAAATTGATCTAGAATTTTCTACAATCGTTACGTTATTTAAATCAATTTGGCCTATTTCATTTGGATTTTCTATATCTAAAGTAGCTATAATTTCTTCTTGATCCTCGTATTCATCGTCTATATCTTCTTCACTATCATTATATTTGAAACATTCCCCTTCGTCAACTTCAAATTCATCTTCTGAGTCTTCTAAAGCTTCAACAATTTGAATGTTTGAAAGCTTTTTGACCATTTCTGTTTAAAAATATCGCAACAAAACGAAAAGTTATTCCAATATTGTCATATATGTATGTTTTTTTCCAATTAGACATTTTGTCCTCATATGAGGCACATATTTGAAAATTCTGTAATAATGAAACTTACCAATATATTTTCTTTTTCTTTTTTTTAAATTAAACTTGTATTTATCTATTATATAAAAAAAATTGTTATAAATACTGTTAACGCTGATTTTAGAAAACAATTGAAATAAACCAATGCTGTCTTTCAAATAAGCAAATTTCAAAATTGCGCGCCAAAATTTTATCATATAGTTTTGACATAAATCGCTTAAATTTTAAAATTTTTGCTTTTGACTTTAGCTATGAGAAGGTAGATGACGCTCAAATCAACAAATATGTTAATATCATTTGAAAATACAGCATAAAATTAGTTTAAACGACCTTAAAAATTTGTCCTCATATGAAATACTCCAATCTTGTTTATCAAACAATGTATTTCTTAATTTTTGGAAAAAAATTAGAAGTATAGGAGGCAGAATTATACTCACGGAAAGTTATTCTAACTCCCAAAAATGAATGTCCATAAAATTAATGATGATGTCCTCGCTCGGCTGGAAGGGCTTGTACAAAGTTATTTCAGTATAGATAAGGTCTTGGCAATGGATGACACTGAAAGTGAAATGGAGGAATTAAACTACCCCACAGAATTTTTGAACTAAATTACACCGAGTGACTTACCTTTTTATAAATTGAGTTTAAAACAAGTTCGCAGTTAAAATAAGTTCGGGCTTAAAGGCGTACAATGTGAGGCGTACATCATTACCATTTAACCTTGTAATAAAACTGGTGTAGGCACCATTACAAAAAAAAACAACTGCATGCCGAAGGGAAGCTATCTCAACACGAAGGGAAAATTTTACAGAGATCGCGAATCTAAAAGAAAGTTACTGATACTAGGAGGAGGTGGACTGAAGGACCCCACCTCATTACAACTATACCAAAGCCATCACTGCCGAAACCGACCCTGTTTCTACACGGGCTTACCACTCCTGTAAGAAATGCAAAAGTAACTTATCAACACATGTTTATATTTTTTTTTTTTACAAATTTTATTTTATGATTTGAAATCAATTATTTTGATTTTTTTTCATAGCTTTTATAGAATTTGTATCTGACAAATTTGGTACAATACAAATCTGATCTGTTATTAATAGTGAAACTATAAAGTTGCTTTTATTTACAATAACTTTGAGTTTATTTCAAACTTAAAGTGGTGCCGCGAAATTCAATTTTGATTTGACTTTCCACTAAAATCGAAATATTTCAATTGTCGTTGTCCCGTATATCAATTTTTGTGAACTTTTTCAACTTTTTTTGATTTTGAAATTCAACTAGATTTTTTTAGTTGAAATTCGAATTTCTTTTTGATTTGTTGTGATAAATTTTTTGTAATAATGTACTTTATTTTTCTTGGAATAATTTATTGTAATTTACAAATAAGGTAAGAAAATTTCAAATTTTGTTGAATTATTTTAATTTGTATAAATATTATTTTCAGAAAACATTGTTTTTTTCTTAAGAATTTAATATTAATTTTTTTTAAGAGACTGAAATATAATAAAATAAATATTAATGAAATACCAATGCTGTGAAATAACTTTTTTTAATTTAAATGAATAAAAGTATCTATTTAATAAAGTGACTATATATTTTTACAAAATTCTAATATTTTATCTTACATTAGTTAGTCGCGTAGTCTATTTCTAATAATTTGTCCTTCTAAAATTATCTCACTAGTTCCATTGATTTCATTTTCATTATCGTATGTTCGTTTCTCTAAAATTCATTTAGAGCTTCACTTTCTGAGACATCATGAAATGAAACGTTGTGATGCAAACAAATGTTATGAAGTGCCGCATATACATTCACAATCTGGGTAACTTTTTCGGTTGGAAGTGCAACTTCCTCCCAGCCAGGCACCCGTAAACATCGGAATCGGCCTTTAAACAAACCAATTATGTTCTCTATTATAACTCTTGCTTTTGAATGTTGTTTATTGAAATTTGCTTCTCGGAAATTCGGCTCTGTATTTCTATACGACGTTATCAGATAAGGACATACAAAGGGTATCCGGCATCACCTAAAAATATCTTAAGAAAGTTATATTTTAAATAGAAAAAATTATAAAAGAAAAATAGAAACTAACACACCTAATGATCATTAGTTCTTATACCATGACAATACTTTTCTTCCAATATTTGTTTCAAGCGAGAAATATTCCATATCATAGAATTGTGGGCTGATCCTGGATATCTCGCACTTATATATCTTATAGCCACGTTGTGATCGTAAACTTGCAAAACAATAACCATTATTTAAATTTATTTTCATGTTAATTAGTATAAATTATCATCGCATTTATGCTGAAATATCTTTTGTACCAATATGTCGCTCGAAGAGCTTTAATAATTCAGTGAGAGCTTTTGAAACTGTGGACCGCCCAAGCGCTATATAATGATTATTACCAACGCTCATCTGGTAACTTCCTTGGGCGCAAAATCCCAATAAGCATACTAATTTTACAATGGGTGGAATATATATGTATGATGTATATTTTTTGTACACTAATAAGCGTTTTTAATAATAAAACAAAACTCCAATCAAAAATATTTCACACAAAATAACTCCAACTTAATATTTTAGGTATCATTTAAAATTCAATTTCAATTTGCATTACCCAAAGCTAGGTAGGGTTTTGTTTCTAAAACATGTAGTGCTACTGTGGCCCTTTGGGTTATATACACTGCACGTAGGGACCTGGTTTTGGCTAGGACCATTTTTAGGAGTTCCTTCACATAGTATTTCCACCTCTGTAAGAATTAAATTTTTTAATTCTTTAAATGTTTGGGACTCTTGCCCGCAAGATCACACGTATATTTTGGTTGGAGAGGCCACCCTCAGTATATCTGATGGCTATCCCCTCGTTCAGGTTAGAAACAGGTTTAATCAAAGAAACAGGTTAGAGCATCTGTTCACATAATCTTTTGTGCTTTCCTTAGAACCTTGCTTAATTTTTGTGTAGTCTGTAAGAACAGAACTTCTGATTCTTATTTCAGGAGTTAATTCCTCCGTAAATTTTAATTTGATGTCCTTCAAGCTAGAAGATTGTTCTTTTGGCATATTTCATACGCCTCTCCCGTCAGACGTGTCTTTAAGACTGCCTCGAACAGCCTTTTCTCTAAGTCTCCGGTGATCATAGAATCCACCAGATCTCCAGAAGCTATAAATTTATGTAATTCCGCAGAATACCCATCGAAGTCCGGAATTAATTCCCTGATATCTGTTACAGATAGTTTCTGCGCCATTGTATTTCTTGTTTTTCTTTTTTGTGTATTAGGGGTTGATAGTCGACTAGAATCGATATACGAATCGATATTTCTGCCAATTCGGCTTCTGTCTTATCGAAGAGGCTATTAAGTTCTAATTCCCCAAGATCCCTAGTTTTTCCCTGTTTAGGTCTAAGTTTGTTATCCACCTTGAAACCGTGTTTTTATAAAAAAAAATTTATTGTTTATTATATCCTAATAAATGTTTGTTTATATTTTGTAATTTTAAATTTTTATTATTTTTTTTTTTATTAATAAAGAAGAAGAGAAAGAAAAAAAAATATTTGAGAGAAAAAATAATTGGACTAGTGTATTTTTGTCTACACTAGGGTCAGTGAATAAACTATAAGGGATTTTCCTGAAAAGTATGAGAGGAAAGATAAATATTTATTTAATTTATTTATTTAGTAATTTTATTTAAGTTTTAATATATATATATTTATATATTTCTTATTAATGCATGCCTGCCTTTAAACAGGAGGTCTCTAGCTATTTTTACTAATAGCCTTCTCCTTTGTTCATAATTATATGGTTTCAAGAATTGGGGCAAATTATACTTGCATCGTCATTGATTTTAAATTTTTTTTTTGACCATGGTGGCATATTAAAATGATTAAAAATAATTAAAGAATTTTTTTTTATATTTCGCAAGTTCAATTCTATTAATTTGTAATATCGAAATATTATTATTTTTAATTATAAAAAAAAGTATTAATTTAAAGTTTTGTTTTCTTTTTTTTTTACTTAGTGATCTTTAAATATAATTTATATATATATACATATAGGCATATATATATTGACATATAAATTTTTTTGTCTTTGGAAATTTAAGGTGATCTTTTCCCTTTTTTTTTACAACAAAATACAAAATCGTGATTTAACAAAATTTTTATTCACCTATCCTACTAAAAAGAATAATTTAAACTGCTTACAAAAAAAATTCTTTAATTCTGTGTTGTTGTCCCCGCTATTGTTGTTGCTGTTATTGTTGCTGCTGTTGTTGTTACTGCTTTTGATGATAAAATCGCTGATGCCAGGTAAAATCTATATGTGTTTAGGTTTTTATTTTATTTTAATGTTTATTAATAATGCAGTTCAATTTTAAAATTTAAAAAAAAATTGTTATCATTCCACTATTCTGTTTTTTTTTTATTTAATTTTTAAAATAGTGTTTAAATTTGCCTAGATTTATTTTAATGTTTCTAGAATTATTAATGATGCCGTTAGATTATTAAATTTTTTCAATTTCGAATTTTATTAAAAACTTTTTGTTAACATCTCACTATTTTACAGTATCTCAAAAATATTTTACAGCAATTAGATCATTAATTTGTTCAATTTTGAATTTTATTTAAAAAAAAACAACTTTGTCAACATTTCACTAAAAAAAAATTGTTATCATTCCACTATTCTGTTTTTTTTTATTTAATTATTAAAATATTATTTAAAAAAATTTTTATTCACAAATCACAGCAAAAATTTCGAATTTTATGTAAAAATTTTTTTTTTATTGTTTTCTTATTTTTTTTGGAATATTTTTTGAAAATTTTTTTTTTATCTGATCATCGATCACTTGTATATTATATATACGTTTAGAATTTCAAATTAAAAAACAAAAAGTTTTAAGTTAATAACGAAAATGAGATTTATAGGTATAGGGAATTGGAGGTCGTACTGTACCTACCAAAAATCTCACCGCTGCCACCAATTTGTAATATTCAAAATGTATATTTTAATAATGTGATGAATTATTCATTTTTAATAAAAAAACCAATTTGTAATATATTTGTAATTTATATATATATTTTTGATATCTTTTGAATAATTTTTGTTAATGAGAAAATCTTCAATAATTTAATTTTAATAGAGGTTGTTAATACCTCTTGAATATTTTTTATAATAATCTGAGAAGGATTTCTTCCTTTTCTTGCCTTTTTATATCATTATAATTACCACCACTTAAAATTGTTTTTTTTTTTATTTGTGTTACGACCAATTGAAATTTTCGTTCAGTTTTCTTTTAAACTTTATTGAAGTCACCTTCAAAAATTATTTATCTTAAACTTTTTCAAATTAAATTTTTTAAATTTCAAACCAATTTCTTTCCCACACAGGTCATTCACCTTTTTTCTATTTGCTAGAAGTTTTTTTTTATTATGTACTTTTCTACATGTGTTATAACATGATAACTTTGATTTACTTATATTAATTAGTAAAAACATGTAAATCTGTTAAAAATAATATAAATGCAAATCATCTGTTATCATGTTATCGTAGGAAGTGCATTTCTTAGCAGGTGAAAAGTTTTCTTTTATTTGTTTAATTTATTGTAAGAAAGCTTTTTTTTTATCCGAAATTTATTTAAACAACTTTATTGAAATTATTGTCTACGATTATGTGTGGTTAGATTAGGATTAATTGGTGAAATTTTGTATAAATATTATTGATAATTAGAAATATTAAGTAAAAAGGCAAAAGCGGAAGAAGTGAAAATGTTAATGAAGGCAAGTCAATGACTGCCATTCATTACACGAACAACATTTATTGTTATGATAATGATGATACTTAATTTTATTTATTTTTTAAAAACAATTTATTTTATTTTTAAAATAAAAAAGCAAAAGCATTAATTAATAGATAATAGAAGTAAATATTTTAATTTAATTTATTATTTCCTTTTCGCGACACTTATTTAACAGGTATTATTTTTTATTTTTTTATTATTATATTAATTTTAATGACGACTTCCTCTTCATTTCTCAGCCGGCTACCAACTCGCTTTCTATCTTTTCCAAAACCCACGCTAACCAAAAAAAAACGTCGGCTGTACTTTTTCTGCCATACCATGTTCCGAATGGTCAAAACATCCGATCATATTTAAAACGTGGTTATCGACTAAAACACAATAAGGCACCAAACCGCAAAGCAGCAAAATTAATTTAATTTCTAATCTTGATGCTGCGGCCTGTCCATTTTTTTTTGTTTAATAATAATGAAATAATGTAGACATATCTATAAAAGAAATCTTTTTTTCTTTATAATAACAAATTTAGAAATTTCTTTCCTGTCAAATTTATATTTTTTTCTTCTTCTCAACTTTGTATATAGGTCTAAAACAGTCTAAGGCAGAAGGAAGAACAAAAAGAAGACTCTTGTCAACCATTACAATCTTAATCAGCGCTATGACTTTGTTAAGGTAGCTACCTATTACGTGAACTGGGAAATTTTCTTTCTTTAATTTCTTTATAAGGCTGACAACCCTTGTAATTAGCGTAATGATTACCTAGGCACAAAGTACACTTGACATTAGACCCTAGGTATTTGCTTGGGTAATTTTTTGTAATATAGGTACCAGCGTACTTTACAGATTTAGGCAACCTATTACAGTATTGCCAAGTGTGCTCATAAAGCTGGCATTTGGTGCATTGAGGTTCCTTTTTCTTTTTTGGAGGTTCCGCAGTTATACGTGTATGTAACAGATATAGTATTTTGTAAATATCTTTATTATTTTCATTTTGGCCAAGATCTACGAAGAAAAACGGTACTGCAATTTCATTTTCTCCTTTACGCTGTTTGAGGTTGTAGATGTTAATTGCTTCGTGACCTAATTTTTTAAACTCATCTTTGAGGAGGTTTAGTTCTACAGAAGAATGTAGACCTCTGATTACCACTCTAAAACCAGTTGATACGTATGGAGTTGAGTTTCCTTTAATTTTAAACCTTTAATTGTTTCTCGGTAGTCATTGATGTCTGTCACTTAAATTTTTACTTCATTTACTTTAAGAACCTTCGTGAAGTATTCGGCTGAGCAAGTTTGGCCTAAAAGTTTTATAAGAGGAGATATGTTGTGAACCCCAGACACATAAATTGGAGGAGGTTTTTAGCGATTTTGTTTCTTGGGTAGTTTCTTCAGTTTCAGCTGTATCGAGTTCGCTAAATCTATTGGTGAGCTCTTTAGAGTTATTCAACCAGTAATCATTGATTCTGGTTTGTTTTGGGTGAGGCAGTTTTTGAGGACTATTCTTCTTCCTTTTTTTTTAAATTTACGATTAGTTCGAAGTTGTTACCATTTTTTTTTCGGATGACGAAGCTCGAGTTAGTGTTGTACAGTGTGATACCGATTTACTTCGTTGTGGTTTGATGTATCTGCCAATATCGTTACAAAATTGGTTTCTTTCAAATCTCGTTCCAATAAATCGCCAGAAAATTTTTTAAACACCACAATTCTTTCACATTTTGTTCTTGCGCAAGTGAAAGTGTTGTTAAAAAGCTTACGTATGAGTTTAGAGGTACAATCCATACTTCTAAAACTCTGATTATGGCATATTGTGTGGTATGCCATAGCTCCTTCAGCTATTGCTAATTTTTTATCATTTGAAATGAATGTGGTTCTTCGTACGAAATTAGTTAATTTTAATGATGAAGTTACAGCATCAACGCAGGTATTATGTTTGTTAGATTGGCAAATTTTTTTTATAACAGCTTTTCCTCCAACTGCCAAATTAAATTCCACTTTATATATAGCACATTTTACCAGACTGTCGCCAGCTTTTCAATTTCAATAATGAATGGAAAATTTTTTTTTCAAATTTTCATTGAAATGATTTTTTCTTCTTGGCATATTGGAACTAAAAAATCAAAATCTATATAAACATTTTTTTAGAATATAATTATATAATATGTTAATTATTTTGGAGACTTTAATTTAAGAAACTTAATTACACCTTATCACCTTTCTTGCTAATAAAAAATTAAGCGTTTTTTCTCACTGTACAAAATAAAAAAAAAACATTTGATTTATAAAGTAAGTTTTGTATTATTTTAAATTGTACTGTTAACTGTCATATAGTTTTAGTGTTACCAGTCAAATTAAATTTTGAATAACCACAATAAATATTCTGCGCCTTCTACTTGACGAAAGATGGGGTAATTTGAAAAATTACTAAATTGTTTTAAAGGAGTACAAGGAGTGCAAAAGTCATTAAAGGAGTACAAAGGAGTCACAATATTTTCAGGAGTACACAGTTACTGAAAGGAGTACTGTACTTCTCAAAGGTAGTGTAGACCTCACCTTAGTGTTGATCCTGTTGATGTTTTTTTTTTTAAATTCAAATTCTTTATTTTTCAAATTTCAGATAACTTTACAATATTAATTATAAAATTATGTATAAGAAATTATAAACTAAAAAAGAAAGAAAACTTAATATTAACTTAAAGATTAATTTATAACCTACATATTGTAAACATTTCCAAAATATTATAATTTTAAACTTACATTTTTTTTTTTTTTATTAACTATTTCTGAAATTGCTAATATATTTTTTACGTTTGTTTTTAAATATTTCCAAGTTTTTACTATTTTTAATTTCTAAGGGTAGAATATTGAAAAGTTTTATAGCACTACATTTTAAGCTTTTTTGTTTTTTGGATGTTCTAGCTTTAGGTATTTCAATATGTTTTCTATTTCTAGTAAAGTAGATATGTACATATATTTTCTCTATTTTTAAGAATTAATTTTGATTTAAACTTATTATTTAGAATATTGTATATGTGTTTGCATTTCTCAAAGTAAATTAGTTGGTTTATATCCAGTACATTAATTGATTTGAATAACTCCTTAGTACTAGTTCTGGGGTTTAGTTTAAATAAACTTTTTAGCGCTTTATTCATTACTGTTCCAATCTGTTTTACATGAAAATTTGAACAGTGACTCCAACTGTATATATTATACCTAATGCTTGACAAGATATGCCCATTATACACAAGTTTAGCTGCATAATTAGGAATACCACCAGATCTCTTTATAGCTACACTTATAGGAATAATTTTTTCATTTTTTTTATATGTTTGTCCCATCTTAAATTTTCATCAATTATAATTCCTAAATATTTAATATTGTCGACTCTCTGTAATATATTTTCTTTTACCTTAAGTGTAATATTATCATACTTTTTATTCTGGGTTTTAAATATTATGTAGTTAGTTTTTTTAGCATTTAAACATAGTTCATTATAATCCAGCCAATTGCATAAGGTTTTTAAGTCTGTATTTAATATAACTTCTAACTCTTTCATCGTTGTAGCTTTTGCTAAATATTGTAATTTGATATGAATTGAGTTTTAGGTATATTCATTATGTATATCAGATATAACAGTGGTCCTAGAAGAGAGCTTTGCGGTACTCGTCGTAGTTACCTCGTCGCTAAATACTTCATTAATATTAACGCATTGAGTTCTATTTGTTAGGTAACTTTCCAATAAGAGATTATTTATTCCTCTGATTTCCAATTTTTTTAAGTAATCAAGTAATCTGCAATGATTCACCACATCAAAAGCTTTAGTTAGATCAATAAATACAGCACCTACATAGAAACCTTCATCTAATGCATCATAGATTTGTTCCAAGGTGGAAGTAATTGCTGAATCTGTTCCACTATTTTCCAAGAAACCGTATTGATTTTTATCAAATCCAATTGTTTGTGTAATAAACTTTCTGATTCTTATATTAATTGTTTTTTCATATACTTTTGATATAGAATTTAAAATTGAAATCGTTCTATAATTATCACATGCTACTTTAGATCCTTTCCTGTGACGACTGCGCTGTTAATATTTTAATACATCGTGGTTGATAAATGAATTGGGTTTTTTATATTGATAAATGAGTTGGGTTTTTTATACTGACAAATGAGTTGGGGTTTTATATGTAACGCAAATAGCGCTTTCCCACATTCGGTGATCCTGACCCTTATTCGCCTCGAATAATTTCATCGCTCCAGTTTTTCATATGGTCTGCAACAGTCGTTGTTTTCATGGGACCCTCATGATCACTTACTTTTGAAACATAATACCGATGATTTTTACCTATGTAAGTAATTTTATAGGGTCCAATAAATTTAGTGGCAAGTTTCCCTTGCGTCATCTGGGTTCTTTTGATAGCAGCAAGGTCTCCCTTTTTATATTCAACCGCAATTTTCCTGTTCTTGTTGAAAGTACGACAATTTTCGTTTTGAATTTTGATAATATTTTCTTTAGCAGTCCGGCGGATATCGTCTCTCTCCTGGTTTAATTCGTTTAAAACTTCGTTATCAATTATTTTAGCTAGATTGAATAGATCGGAGTTGGACCTAAGTTTCATTTCTATTCCTGTTAGAACTTTGAACGGAGTCATTCCGGTACTTCTAGATACGGTAGAATTTATGTATTTTTGTAAAGTTCCAACGTGTCTATACCAATCTGAAGGCTTTTCTAACGACAGTTTAACGAGCATAGGAACAATCACACGGTTTATCCTTTCTATTTGACCATTGCCCCTAGGAGTGCCTATGGTTGTGCAAATATGCTCAATTCCTTCATCAGCGCAATATTCTTTGAAATGGTTTGACGTAAAAGCTGTACCAGCATCTGATATAATCCTAGATGGATTACCAAAAATTTCAGATTGTTTCTTCAGGTGATTTATTACTTCTTCACGTGTAGTGCTCTTAGTTGGATATAGCCATACGAACTTGATAAAAGCGTCTATAACGGCAAAAATGTGTCGATTACGTTTTTGAGTCATTTCTAGTGTACCCAAATGATCAATGTGGTAAGTTTGCAAAGGCTGATCATCTTTTCCGATAGGATTCAGGAAACATTCCTGTTTACCACTCTTTCTTTCTGCAAGGATACATGGGACATAACCCCTTATAAGTTTTTCAATTTTCTTGCGATACTCAGGAATAAAATATTGTTTTAATAAAAGATCTTCAGTTTTTTTAATTGCAAAATGTCCTTGCTGATGCATTTTCCTAATAATTTCATTTTCCATTGCTGTGGGGATTACCAGTAGTTCATTTCCATTATACATCTTATAAATAACGTCGTTCTTCAAGAAAGAATTATCATATTCACGTTCCTCTAAGATAATCTTGATTGCTTTTAAATATTCATCATCTGCCTGTGCTCGTTTTACTTGGTGAGAAATCGTAGTCTCTAATGTTAAGATTTCTTTGCTTAATGCGTCGACATGGCGCAGTTTTGTTCCTGACCGGTGCTCAACATCAATATCGAAGTCTTGCAAGTACATTGCCCAACGTGCGACTTTTACTGGAACGTCTTTTTTTTAAGTTTTAGGGCAAAAGCGTTACAATCCGTGACTACTTTGACCTTTTGACCGAGTAAATACGGTCTCCATTTCTTGAACGCTTGTACAATAGCCATGGCCTCCAATTCGTATGAATGATAGTTCTGCTCGGCTTCAGTTGTTTTTCGGCTCATGTACTGTACCGGGTGCAGTTGGCCATTCTCATTATTCTTCTGAAACATCACTGCAGCATATCCATGCTTTGAGGCGTCTGTATGGACTTCGGTGTACGTACCATACTTGAATAGTTGTAGGACTGGGCCTTTTGCTAATTCGGATTTCAATTCTGTAAAAGCAGCAATTTGATATGAACTGAATGAAAACGGGACATCTTTTTTTAGTAAATCCGATAAAGGTTTAGCCTTCAACGCAAAGTTTGGTATAAATTTTCGAAAATATGACGCTAAACCTAAAAAACTTTGAATCTGTTTTACGTTTTTATCAGGTATCGGGTAATTTACAACAGCTTTTACCTTTTTTGTTCCTGGATAAATAAATCCATTTTCTACTGTGTGCCTTAAGAAATCTATTTTTCTTTTAAGGAATTCACATTTCTTCCAATTAATCTGTAAGCCTTGATCTTGAGATACTTTTAAAACTTTTCTTAGTTTTTCTAGGCCCTCTTCTTTCGTTTTTGAAGGAATAATCAAATCATCCATGTACGTTATTACAACTTTATCTTGAATTAATCACCGAAATATTGTCCAAATGTATCTTGAAAATACTGCTGGACTGTTGCACAATCCAAATGGACAAAATTTAAATTGGTATTGGCCATTTTCGACTACAAAACTTGTGTATTTCCGTGAATTTTTTGAAACTGGAACGTGGAAGAATGCCGACGTCAGATCCAATATAGTAAAGTACTTCGCATATTGCAGTTAGTTAAGTTGTTCCTCAATTACTGGAAGCGGAAAACGGTCTCTTATAATCTTGTTGTTAATGCGTCGATAATCAACACATAGTCGTTTTGACTCATCCTTTTTATTTACGAATACTACCAAACTGGCTTTTTTTTAAATTACTTTTCTCTATTATTCCGTCTTCTAACCATGATTGTACTTGAGATTCAATTTCAATCTTATGTTGGTATAGCAATCTTCGTGGTGTATCGTAAATGGGCGTTTCATCTTGTAGCACAATGGTCATTTCTATTGGTGAATTGATTATTTTATTCGGAATGTAGTTGTCTACT
Source organism: Argyra leucocephala (assembly GCA_963942445.1). Taxonomy (NCBI): domain Eukaryota; kingdom Metazoa; phylum Arthropoda; class Insecta; order Diptera; family Dolichopodidae; genus Argyra; species Argyra leucocephala. Next base: position 91,849,155 of record OZ012680.1, read on the forward strand.
AATTTTGAAATAGAATTTCGAACGTGAGACTCTGTAATATGACTTAAATGAAATTCATGTCGGTCATTTTCCCCAAAAGTATAACAATTTAAAAAATTAAGTTCATCATCAGCATCTACTTCGGTGTATACTTTTACTTGGTTAAAAATTTTGTTTGGTATAATATTTATTTTACCTTTATTAAGCTGTACTTCAGCTTTTTGAAATAAGTTATTGCCCAGAATTAACGGAACTGTTGTGACATTATTTGGAACAATAAATATTTTTAATTCGTACGTAAAATGTTGGATTTCGATGTTCAAAATAGAAGATCCAATCGTAAATGTTTCACCACCTATTCCTGTAACTGTATTTTTTCGTGTTCGTAATTTTGTATTTCCAAGGATTCGAAATGATAGATATGTCAGCACCTGAATCAACTAGAGCTTTTGTTATAATATTGTTTATTTTGACGTCTATATAATTTTTATTAATTTTTAGGAAATGTACTTCGGTTTTGACTAAATTATTTTTTTTCGGAATACTAGAATTCGATGATTTGTGTCCATACTGGTTGCAACGAAAACATTTAAATCCTTTCGACTTATTGGGACAGGTATTAGTTGTATGTGTTTTATCACCACAAATATAACAGCTTTCGAATTTATTATTATCTCTGACATGTATGCCAGAACTATTTACATTACTCGTATTGTCTTTATTTTCAAACCTCTTGTCTCTTGTATCGTGTTGAAAACGCGGATTATTCTTTATTTTTTCATAAGTTTTGATACACTCTTTTAATTGCTCAAGTGTGCTTGCTCCGTATAATAAATACGCTTCAGGACCTTTGTCGTTTATTCCATCAACAATGTAAGTGACAAGAGCTTCCTCTTCGAATTCAGCCACACTGACTAAATCAGTCATTTTATAAATATGCTCCTTCATTGTTTCATCCTTTTTCTTTTTACGCATTATTAATTGTTTATGAACTTCTGCAGTGTTTACGGATTTTTTAAATTCCCTTAAGAGTTGTTCCTTTAAGCAAATCCAGCTGGTTATATTCCTAATACCATTAATAAATAATCGAGCTGAACCTTTTAATAATCTTTTGGCAAAAATTAATTTTTGTAGTTGATTCCATCCAACAATTGTACTCAGCTGTTCAAATTCAGAAATCAATCGATCAACAGGTAATTCGTCGTCCCCCGTAAAACTTTGATTCTTCAATATCTTTAAAGCTAAACATAGATGGAGCATGATTTTCTGGCGGAGACGTAATCGTACTGCGTATATTATTTTCAGAATAGTGGCTATGTACTGATATATTGTCACTAAGTAAATTCGCATAATACTGTATCAAACGCGTTTGTAATTCGGCTTTATTTCCAGTTAAATCTAAATTTAATTCTAATAACTTCTCCTTCAATTCATCAACATTAAGTGTCAAAATTTCTACAATTTCCATTTTACTGGTTTCCAATTTTGTAGCTAAAATATAATTTTGACGTTTAATCGTTTATTCATTGAACATGGAATTCTTTTTTTTTTGTTTTTCTTTTCTAAGGACGGAATTTACAAATACGTTAAAAAAAAACTTTGGGAATCAATTTCCCACAGTGTTCTTAATTTAAATATAAATTTTCGGCTGAAAAAAATCTCAAATGACTCAGGTAGTAACAGGTTTCTTTTGCTATGTCACCTGGCAAAAGTAATTACACATTTGATTTCATACGGCATAATTAATTACACATTAGGTAAAACTAAAGAAATATTGCTAATTTTTGAATAAAAAAGTTGTTTACAGTTAAATAGTTTTGTTTTAGTATTTTCACATTAATGTAAATTTTACCTTGAAAATTTTGCTCTTTAGAGTATTAGATTTTAGTGACGAAAATTGGATGCACGTAAATGGATAAAATTATATAGCTTTTTGTTGAATTTGGATCAGGTATGTTAAGGGATTTTAGTTATATGGTATAATAGTTATAAGTTCTATGATAATTTGGAGATTTGAGATGGGTTGTTTGTTGAAAGTCAATAATTTCGCTATAAAGATATGTTATTATTTTCGTATTTATAATTTCGCTTGATTTGATCTTTGTAGTATTGTACAAATTGTAGATGTAGTTGCAACTTGAATGTTTTAAAAATTACGTTTCTGGATTTTACGAAATTATTGTTTTTTATTCCAAATCGAAGATTTCTCTTGTTTTATTTTTTTTCTATGTATTTCATTTTATTTTTTTTTATTTTATTTACTATTTCGTTGTATTCACTTTCTTTTATATTACCATTAATAAAATTTAAAGGACGTTTTCCTGTTGTGGAATATATTGTTTTATTGAACAGAAATAATGCTGTAAAAACTAAATTATTCAGATTGTTATTAGTAGAATTGTATTTTGTTTTTAATATCCGTAAATTTTAATTTAATGTTGAGTGGAGTCTTTCGATGTCAGCATTATCAGTGCTGTCATGGTATTTATTTCAATATTGTATTCTTTAAAAAAATCTTTTAAATTAATGTTTGAAAATCCTGGTTCACCATCTACTATAGTTTACTTGGGATCTATCCAGGATCTGTTTCGTGATTTATGCATCGTAACATGTTTCGTAAATTTATCTATTATTGATAGATACATAGTTTCTCTGTTTCCAATCCAAATATAAGATTTCATTTGGTTGTTTAGCAGCTTCTGTAATTTTGTACAAGGACTTGTATGGATTTCTCTCGTACTTTGATACATTACAGATTGTACAATTGTTAACTATTTTACTTATCTTTATTTTGGGGTTTTGAATGTGATAATTATCTTTGATTTCATTGAATACTTCGTTTATACCTCTATAATTTAATAGTTCGTGCGTTTTTATTATTATTTCTGTAACCATTTCATCATCCTCAATGCCCTCTAGGAATTTGTTGCATTTAATTATTTTTAACAGTGTGCTTTTCTGAAATATTATATATATATTATTCTACATTTATCTGGATGTTTGTAAGTTCGACGGAACGCTCCAACACATATACAAATTGCATATGTATACAAATGCATATATATACAAATTGCTTTGGTGATTTTTTTTAACCCCTGTCTACCATGCTGAACCTTTGCAGGAAAAATTGATTGCATGAACTATATTTTTTTAATTTAATGTTAGTCTTCTTCGCAAATAATAAGGAAAAATAAAAAATAATAATAATAATATAAATAAAACAAACAATTTTTTTGATTTATAATAATAAGGACTAATAGAAATTTAATCAATAGCTTAATATGGTATTATGACCAAAAGGCAAACAGCATTTAACATAAAAAAAAACATAATTCACTCAAAGATTATTCTTATTACTTAAAATTATACACAATAATATGCATGTGTATCAATATTATACATTATACTACTTATACCTGCTTATACCTTTTATTTTTGTCATAATTGTGTGCGTAACTCACTTCACTCAAAAAAAAATATTTTTGTTTTTTTTTTGTTTTTTTTTTTTTATTATTTGCTGTATCTGTATTCTGTATGTTCTGCATGCTCCATTCCAAAAATATTATTTTATTTTCAGTGTTAAGTGTTCACTGTTCAATCAATAGAACTTGATAGAAGTAGAGTAGGATAATAAACTCTACTTCTACGTCGGATAATAAAACATTGTTTTTTTTTAATTGAAAATTATTGATGAAAATGTTTTTGTATTTTTTGTAAATTTTACCAATTTAGATACAAAATTTTGAATATTTTTTTAAAAATAACACAATACCATAATAACAGTTTATTCATATAGCAAAATAAGATCCCTATGTAGTATACAAAAGACAAAATTTATATGAAAATAAGATCCAATTTTTAAATTTGCTCTCCCAGAGGCCACAATAACGCTAATACGGTATAATTTATACTAAATGGAACACAACTAATTAAATGGAAGTGAGTACGAGTATACCATACAAAAATACAAACATTTTATACAAATTTGTTGGTATGGTACTTCTTTTTTTGTTATATAAAAAAAAAAGATTAGTGTTAGGCCAATATAGTTTTTTTAAATAGAAAATTAGTAAAATCTTTGTGTATGAATAAAATAAAAGGAATCAAAATCAATCTTAATAAAAATAACAATGTTTTTTCAATTTAAACTTTCTTTTACTTTATTACCGTATTCTATTATTACAGCGATGGGCACGTCTACAATTTGACGTCAACAATATTAATTTTTTACTCGACAACAATGTGAAGTCAACAGTTCGATAAATAACTTGACGTGTCAATAATATCAAACATATAAAGAATAAAAAAATAAAAACAAAATAAAATACACGTTTTTTAAGGGCAAAATAAATCTTTATTAAATAAATTAAATAATTCAATAACAGCGACTAATAAAAAGCAAATAATTCTATAAAATAAAAAAAAAACCTAATATTCGTCAGTTACATTTCGATCACAAGACTTTAAAGAATAATAAACATGAATAAGTTTTTTTGATTTTTCAAAACTTAGCCTATTTCTTGAATTTGAGTGTACATATGACCAATTTGAAAATACTCTTTCAAGCTGCGCTGAAGAAGTTGGAATTTTCAATAATCGTAAGGCTAAAGTTGCTAGCATAGGGTGTTTTATTCGTGCTGCTTTCCAATAAACAAATGGGTTTTCGATATTTTTTTCATTTAATGTTTTAAAAAATGCAGATCCTTCGCAAATTCTGCCCAATCACTTATGCCAGAACTATCGAGCTCATTTACAAAAAAATTGCATGTTGCAAAATATTTTTTGCTTTGTTTTTTCAAAATAAATCCAAGATTTTCAAAATTTAGATTTTTTTTCTACCAGCCATTATTACCTATTACTTAGTATAATAATAACAAATAATAGTAATAATTAATATTATTTTCTAATTAATTTTAATTTTTTTATAATTTAACTTTCTAGCAAATTCAAATTCAACACTGAACTGAATTTAGAATGACACTTTATTGTTTACATTCTTGACAAATTATTGACATTGTCGTCATTGATTACGTTGATGACTTAAAGTTGACGGTGTCATGTCCACAATAAAAGACGACGCGTCGACGCCCAACGCTGATTATTACACAGAAAAGTATTGTTGTTAAATTATTTGAAAAAAAAAAAACAATAATTATTCATGTTTCTGAAATATTAAAAATGTAGCAGTAGTTTGTAATATATGAATATATGAAATTTTCAAAAAGTACTAACACTAGCAATCAAAATAATTTCCATTAAAACGAGAGAAAATATATTGAACGAATATATTCATCTATTAATAATATACATGTGTATCACCATATTTGAATTGTATAATATTATACATTATACTACTTTATTGCTTCTACCTTTTATTTTTGTCATGATTGTGTGCGTAACTAACTTCACTCAAAAAAAATTATTTTTTTAAGGAAGGGTGTGGTTTAGTAGGTAAGAATCCTACATACAGTGTCAAGCTACGGGGCTCATTGTATCTTTCTGAAGATCCCCACTAGCCTACGAAAAATACAAAAAAAAAAATTGGAAAAGTTTTGACTACAAAAAAAATATTTCTTATATGTATGTGTTTTAGAAAATTAAAAAGTGATATAAAAATAAGTACTGTAATTTCGGAATAAAGAATCTAATGAAAGAAAAAAAGAAACTAGGATTTATTTTGCTTCCGTCATTTATGACGGGTTACAAAGCTAGTTTTAAATAAACTTCTTGGAATTGAGCAAATAAATGATCTTCCTCTGAATAAATTGCGAATGTAATTAGTTAGCACTGTGTATAGTAGTTCCTGTTGACAATATTTCGTCTGTTTTGGATCGGATAATTCCATCGGTGGTCACGATGTGACCTAAAAATTCTGTTTTTTTTTTTTAGAAATTCGCTTTTATTAAGTTGGATTTTTAAGTTATGCTGTTGTAATTTTTTGAAAATTTTCCCTATTGATTGAATCTATATGTTCCTGTAAGCTTGTTGAGAAAATTAATATATCGTCTAAGTATATTAGACAAGTAGTACCTAATAATTCACGGAATACTGAGTTCATCAGCCTTTGGAATGTGGCTGGAGCGTTTTTAAGTCCAAATGACATCCTAGTAAACTCGTAGTGTCCCATCTTCCTAGTTTGCTAAAAATGTCTTCTATGTTTGGGATCGGAGACTTATCATCGATCGTGATATTGTTGAGTTTCCTATAGTCAACGACTAGTCTCAATTTTTCCTTTCCTCCTGCGTCTTTTTTTTTGGGAACGATCCATATTGGTGACGATTATGGTGAGTTACTTGGACGAGTTATTCCTTGTTCGAGCATTTCATTGACTTGGTTTTTTACTTCGTTTTTATGTACCTCTGGATACCTATAGCTTTTGGTATAAATTGGAATTTCGTTTTTTGTATTTATCGCGTGTTTTATAGCGTGAGTAAAAGAAAGATCGTTTCCTTCTTGAAAACATATATTTTGATATTTCTTAATAATTTTATTAACAGAGATTTTTCTTTAATTCTTTTTATTTAAATGTTCCGTCCGTATCTGGCTGAGGATAGGGTCGGACCTGTTAAAATCAAAATTATATAGAAAATTTGTATCGAGGCTTCAATTGCCTCTTAAAAGATCTTAATTTATGAAAATTTCCATGTCAATTAATTTGTCAACAGCATCGAAAAATGTGCTTACATGCTCCCTTATATCAGTGGTTACAGTAATTTTTTGCAAGATGAGTCGTTTTAGTAATGTGGCATTTCTTGCCGGGCCTTTTAATTGGTAAATGGTATGCAATTTTATCCAAACTTCATGCGACGTTTCCGAACTTTTTATTTGTTTTAATTTAGTGGGATTAATGGATAAAATTAGATCTGATCGTGCTTTGCAGTATTCTTCTTTCCACTTCATTGCAGCTACTCTAGATTCTTCATTTTGTGCATCAATTTTCGGCTTAGGTTTCTTTCCACTAACATATGCCCATGTATCACTTTTTATTAGTAATGCTTCCACCTGAAGGTTCCTGGTGTCGAAATTGGTAAACTTTAAATTTTAAATATTTTCAATTACTTATTGTTTCACTTCCAATATTTTATTTCTAGAAAATTTCCAAAATTATTTTATATCTACTGGGCTCATAACCTGTTAGATTTAATATAATGTTTTATTAAAAAGAGAATGACTTTACATAAAAATTACTTATTTATATATACGATATCAATTACAACTATGTAATGAGAGTAACAGAGATAAATACACATTTTCATAATGTGGAATCTAAATTGTAAAAATGATTAATAAATTAAAGTAGGATATCAATGTATCAAAATCTTTGTTTTTTACAACAGATTATCTATAAGTTTCCTATTTTCATCTTCTTTATTGAAGAATATTTTAATATTTGCATTTGCTGTAATTAATGATCTATTTTTGTAGTCTAAATAAATATTTAAAGGTTTTAAAATATTATTGCCTATTAGACCTAGTGATGTTATACGCTCTTCTATTAACTGTGGAGTTATCGATACCCATGTATTCGACGTTATTAGTAGTGTTATTATTATTATTCGAATTAAATTTGTTATTTCTAGGATTAGTATAATTGTTTGTATTGCTACGATTAAATTTTTTATTGTTGTTATTATTACTAGGGTTAAATCTTCTATTAACTGTGGAGCGATCAACTTCCATTGGTTCTAAATTTGTTGTTAAACTTATTTCTACTATCGTTCCTATTATAGGCTCTCCTACTTAATGTAGACTTATCGGTGTCCATTGGTTCTACTTTATTATTTTTATTATAATTGGTATTATTTCTGTTATTTATATAACCGGAGCTGTTGTGTCTTGCACTCCTGTTATTGTAATAATTGGGATGGTTATTATTATTTTTTTTGTTATAATATTTATTATCATAATTGCAATAAAAATTATTGTTTATTGTCGAAATGTTTGTAAATGCGTATCCGCGAAATGCGTTTCTTGCAAAAATTCTATTGCAGATTCCAGGCCTACAGGATTTCTACAGCAAAGAATACCTTTCATATTGGGATTTTATTAATGAAAATTCTAAGTGCAGTTTGGCAATTTTGTGCTATGATTGATTCGGAATTTATTTCGAGTTTTGCTTTATTATTAAGCCTAAGTAACATAGCTTTAATTTCGTTATAGAAATTCATTGCATCTGTTTTAAACGTTAGAGCTCTGAGCTCGTCAAAAACCTGTTCAACACACATTTTATCTCCAAAATTATGAGGCAAAATTTTTCTTATATCACACCACTTTTTATTAGTAACATTTTCAATATCAATAGCCTCGCGGGCTCCACTAACTAATCTACCTTTTATAATATCTAAAAATATTTGATGGCTACTGTCATCGTAAATACTTAGGAGAGGTAATACCCTATCAATTACTTATATAAAGCTGTATTAGCCATTACAATTACCATCATAAGTTGGTAAATTACTTAAATATGTTATTGGATCAATTTTTACCTATTGTAATGGTGGCTTCATATTGTTGTCCTTTTTAGTTTTTTCGGGGGTGTCTGGTGATTCTGATGATGATAAATCCGTTTGATTGAAGTTAAATTTTCTTGTGTTGATGCTTTTCCTTTTCTTTCTAATATGGCGCTTTTTAAATTTTGCTGCCGGTTTCGGTTTAACCATTGGCTTTCTGTTTTAATTTTCTTTTTATTGACTAATTATATTTTGAACCAATAAGATATTGCATTTGTTTTTAATAATTTTTGAATTTTTTTTTAATAATTTCAAGTTTAATTTGCAAAATTTAAATTTTCAATTTGAATTATTTGCTCAATTTTTAATTAAAGTTATATGCCAAATTTAGGAGACATTTTATATATTATTTATTTAATTTAATTTTTTATTTATTTAGTTAGTTTTTCTATAATTGTTATATTTATTATTTTAGTATTTGTTAAAGGTTCTTTAATTTGGGTTAAATAATCAAAATCAACTACGTTTGAGCACGTTTTAAACAATTTTCTTTTTCCTTAGATTTTCAATTTTTCATTTTTTGTTGGTATTTTAGATTTTGGTTAAAATAGCTCTGTTCTTATTATTTTTGTTTCTTTTTTTTTTAAATTTGGATTTTCTTTTTTTTTTAATTAGGTTCCCTGAATTAAATAATTAAAATTAACCACATTGTTTATTTTTTTTTTAAGTATATAATTTGTTATTTCAATTTTTTTCACGTGTATTCAGTAGTACCGACTGCGCCATTTATGTTTTTATTATTTTAATTGAAACGCTTTGTTTCATTTTCAAATTGTCCTATTATTAATTTAATTCTTATTCTATTATTAATGACACGTTCCTTTGTGGACCTTTATCGGTCGTCAACCAAGATAGAAGAGAAAAGAAATTTGCCTTCGAGTATCCTTTTTATAACGTTGGTCTTACACGTCAACGCTATTCCGGATAATTCTTAATAATTTTAGTTTTGACTTTTAGCAGTCATTGGCTTTACCAACCAACATTGTGCTGGAGAGATAGTGGGTTCTTTGTATTATTATAATATAATAATATTTTAGTTAACTCCACTATCGTCCGACAGGTGGTAGCAATAGTTGTTGTATGCCGTATAACAATTTTTTTTTTTTTTTAAATTAAACTTTTATTCTGTGCCTTTAATATACAAACTTAAAACTATCTTAGCCTGTAAAAAGTTGAAGAAAAACGGCTTTAATGGAACCAGCTACTATTAACATTTAAATTAATTATAAATTTTTATGTTAATTGTATGTTAATAATTTGTTTTTTGTACATAAATAATTATTATTGTATGCTTACATACTACTTTCTTATATGCATAATATATCGTAAAAATAAGGCTGAAAAAATCGATTTGATCAAGAAATATAAAATGCTCAGGGACTATGAATCCTGTGCGCAAAGTTTTTTTTATGTACTTCTCATTGTATTAAAGTATATGAGATATTAAACCGTTTTCTGGAGTATTTTGTGCTCTTACATAATGTTTTGTAACGAAACCGGGGTAGGGTCTCCGAGAGGTAGGAAACCCTCGCGCGGGGTATGCCTGGAACGGGTGTGCTTCAGTCGAGGGGGGTTCAAATTTTACCGCGCGAGCACCATTACAAAAAAAATTTCTGCATGCCAGGACCACGAAGGGAAAATTTTAAAGAGACCGCGAATTTACACAAAAAAAAAATTTTATTAACACTAGGATGGGTGGACAGAAGATCCCCGCCTCCCCACACCTATACCCGAGCCATCACTGCCGAAGTCGGCTCTGTTTCTACCTGAACTTACCACTCCTGTAAGAAATAAAAAAAATTATTTATCGACACATATTTACTTCAAATATATTTTGGTTTTACATTTTTCTGTTATACTTTTCTTTTCTTTCAAATTTTGAATTTAAGTCAAGATCTTGTAACAACTATTTTTAATAATAATTTTGTTTCTTATCAAAGTAAAATTTATCTATTGATATTATACAATTAAAAATATTAATAGTTTGTTATTATTACAAAAAAAAATTACAATAATCATTTAACATCACAATTCAATCTTTCTCTATTAATTGTTATAATTTTTTTTTCTTCTTTTACAACTTTCATTCATATCAATTACTTAAAAAAAATTTATTCTTAATGTTTCTTTTTATTTAATTAATCTATAATATGTTCCTAATTTTTTTTTTTTGTATATAAAAATGCTTATATTTTCTTTCTTTCTTATTTTTTCTTATTCAAATTACAAATTTATTATTTGAATTATATGTATAAACATACCTGTAATATTTATTTGAAGCTTTTCCAAAATTATTAAACTTATTCTGAATAGCAGCAATTTCGCCAGAACCAGTTTTATGATTTTGAATAGTTGTAATTTGTTTTACAGTTAGTTCTGCAGCACGTGCCATGTCAATTGCTTTTTGAAGCGTAAGCCCATCTGTTTCCAGTAAGTTTTTTTGCAAATTTTTGTCACGAACTCCCAAAACTATTCTATCACGCACCATTCTATCCACATCACTAAATTTAAACTTTTTGGACAATTTTTTTATATCCATTAAGAATAAATCGAAAGGTTCATTTTCTGATTGATTTCGATTATAAAAGACGAAGCTTTCAAATACTTCGTTCGATTTACCTTTGCAAAACTTTTCAAATGCTTCAATTACTTTTTTTTTTGTAACTTTTATTTTTATTTTCTTGTTTCAGTTTGTATACAATTATTAGAAAAAAAAGTTTTATAAAACTAATATTATTTCTTAATTTACTTAGAACTAAAACCTTAACAGTTATTTAATTTGTTTAGTTTTTTCTTAAATATTATTTACACACTATTAATATACCTATTATTATTTTAATATCAAAAATATTTATTATAATTTTTTATTATTTTGGAAAATTTTGATAAAAACCAAAAAATTTTGTAAACTTTTTTTTTATTAAATAAAACTTATACGAACTTAAAACTAAACTAAAACTATACCTAAAACCCTAACTAACTTAATCTAAACCTATTCTATTGATATATTAACCTATTTTATTCACGATATTCATGAACTATTCAACCACCAATAGTTTGTTGATAATTGTTTATCCTTTTCAAGAATAAACGTGTCATATTTTAGTAGATTAGTCTCAATATTCTGAGGGTTATATTCTATAGACTTACATGTAGCCCTTCTATTATAGTGATATAATAGAGGGACATGTTCGTGGTTTTGAATATACCCTTTAGAGTCAAGATAAATAAAATGTTCGGGCGCAATGAACCCTGTTTTTAACGTATTTTTAATGTACTCTTCATCATGGTAATATATATTGGATATTAAACCATTTTCTAATGTGTTAAGAGATCTCTCAAAGTGATTGCGAATAGTTTTTATTAAAAAATTATCGAATCTTATAATATTTGCTTTTCGGTACAAGCATTTATTGGAATAAAAATGTTTGTAGTCCGTTTCTGGTTTTCTATGTAGATTTACGCAGGCTCTTATGCATTTCCTTTCAAATTTCCTGATTTTTTCCATTTGGCTTGCACTAATATTGAACCAAATTGGTCCAGCATATGACATAGTTGGCCTAATAAGGCCCTGATAAGCTAAGATTTTTACTCTACTATTTATGGTTTTATTGTAAACTAATTTTTTACAAGCCATGAAAGATTTTGTGCCTTTTTCCACTGCTTTGTCTACGTGGAAAATAAAATTTAGATTTTGATGAAGGTATTTTGAGGTAGGTACTATTTTTCTTTTATTGATATTTATGTTATTTGGAGCCTTAATTTCAAATTCTTTCCAGTGTCTTTTAATATTATTATTAACTTTATCCATTGTGTTGCGGAATAATATCGTTTCACATTTGTGTATGTTCATTTTCAGTAACCATACTTTACAATAGTCTACGGTAAGGTTAAATTGTTTTTGAACATTAGTTTGAACCTCTTTTATATTATTTGCTGCTGAGTATATAATAAAATCGTCGGCAAATGCGATAGCAAAATTATCGCCTTTGAAATCATTTAGCATATTTAGAAGATCTGTTGTGTACAAGGAGAATAATATTGGTGAGTTTACAGTACCTTGTTGTAAACCACTCTTAATTTGGAATAAATTCTCCGAATTTGTTTTGTTTGCTATTACGAAACTATTTCCAGTGATCATATCTAATATTAATCTAATTAGAATGTTTGGGAAAATCCGTTTTATTAATTTATATATTAAACCTTTTATCCATACGCTATTAAAAGCCTTTTCTAGGTCTATAAGGCAAGCACCAAGGCATTCTTTTTTATTAATATGCCAGCAAATATCAGATGTAAGCTTATTAATAGCATGATTTGTACTGTGTTTGTACCTGAAATCGAATTGGTTTTCAGGTAGTATTTTTTCATTGTTAACAAATTGAATTATCTTGTCATTGATTATAGTCTCGTAAACTTTGCTGATGTTTGGTAGCAAGCTTATGGGTCTATAACTGCCGGGATTTGTGGGATCTTTACCCGTTTTTTTAGCATAATCACTTTTGCTATTTTCCAAGCTTTCGGGAAATAGCAGTAGTTTAATGCGTTAAAAAGAATAACTAATTTTTCTATAGTTTTAGGGCTTAAATTTTTTAATACAATCTTGGGAATACCGTCAATTCCTGTTGATGTTTTGTTATTTAAATTTTTAAGTCTTGTAAAAAGGTCATCATAGTTTGTAAAGAAGTTATTTCTATTTAAAGTGTTAGAGGATGTATTGGTGGCGTCATATATAACCAAAGATCCATTATTTTGTTGCTTTTGTGTGTGAATATGTTTTAATGTTTGTATTCTATTGTGAACTTTTTGATGAAATTGGTTATTGTTAGATAATGTTATTTTGTGACTGTTTTCTAAGTATATTCCTAATATTTTAGTTATTTGTTCTTTTTCTTTTATTATAAATTTGTTTAAACTAGTTGTGCCTAGTTTGGTGACGTCAATATTATTATTATATAGTAAGTTTAGGTCTTGTTGGTCTAAGTGTAATTGTTTTATATCCTCTATATGTTTTTTCCTGAATAATTTATTTATTTCTGGGAACATATTACGGCTGTCATTAGGAGAAATCTTTTTTATTCTGTTTGTCCAATAATTACTTATTTCTACTTTAAGCTGCTGTTTTATTAATATGTTATGTTCAAAAGGCTTTTAAGAGTAACTATTGCCTGTAAAGAAAAATCTAAGTGTCTTTTATATATTATATGTATATCTTTAAGTAACTTGCTTTTGTGTTTTAGTAAGTTTTTAAGTTTAGTTGAATAAAATTTGTTTAAATAGTTTGTTTTTATGTATTTAGGGATGGTTTCGTACATTGTATCTTTAAATATTTTATTTAATTTGTATAGGTGAGCGTCAATTTTGTCTATTGTAATATTTTCGGTGGCTAAAATTTGTTCATTACAGGTTAGGAACTCTTTTTCTAAATTGTTATCCAGCTTTCTTTTAAACTTATTCCAATTTGTTTTGTGGAAGAGATATTTATTGCTGGTTAGTAGAATATTGTGTGTTAACATATTTTCTTTATTCAGAGTAAAAAAACCACAGATAGCATTGTGATCACTATTATATGCTAGTGTAGTCAGTGTATTGTTAGCTGATTCTATTCTTACATCTATTAACATTAGATCTAAGTACGAATTACACCTAGGAAACGTTGGTGAATCCGGTATTAACAGCTTGCTTTTATATTTGATTTTATTGAAATTTAGCCAATTATATGGAGTCGAGCCTCGACTGTTATTACAGATATTATTCATGTTTTGACTGTTATTACAGATATTATTCAAGAGACATGTTTTGCATTTAAGTCTCCGGCTATAATGTAGTAATGTTTGCTATCGGATAGGTTTAATAACTGGAATATTCTATTAAATTCATTTATGAATTTAGACTGATTTCTATTCGAAGCATAAATTGATATTATGAATAATTTTTTAAAATTTTTTAAATTAATATTAATAATTCTTAATTCTATACATTCAAATTTATCAAATGCTAAATTTCTTATTGTATCATATTTGATGGATTTTTTGATACAGATGGCAGTACCACCACCATGTAGGTTGTTCATATTCCTATCATTTCTTATTATATTATAATCTTCTAACGATAAAAAATGTTTGCTTTGCAATTTAGTTTCGCCAAGGCACAGAATATCAGGATTTGTATCTTCTGTGAAATGCATAAGAGAAAATCTTTTATTATATGAGACTAGTGAATTAACATTAATTGAAATTAATTTTAATTTAGTGTTATTTGTTGTAAAATATGCCATATTCAACAATTAGAGGGAACGTTGAACATATCATATAAGTAATTTATATCATGAGAATTTTTGTTTAATTTAGTTTCAATTTTTTCAATATTTTGTAATATTAATAGCATGTTATTGTTTAAATTTTCAAGAACATTATTGCTATTATTATTATTATTATTATTGTTAATGATATTACGATTATTATTATTATTACTATTAGTACCATTGTAATTAAATGGATTGTTATTTTTGTTATTGTTCCCTAGTGCATTTGCATAAGAAATATTATGTTTCGTATAATTGTTATACATACTATACCTATCATTAATTTTATCTCTTAATATTTTTTTTGCTTCTTCTTTTTGTTCTTGTTTCTTGATATGCACGCACAGGGCAACTTCTGTATGATGCTGGATGTCCATGCTGTCTACATAATGTACAGAATAATTTGCTTTTCTCGTCTTCTATTGTTATTTTACACTCTCTCCGCATTTTACGCAACGGTAATCCATATTGCAATTTGCTGCAGAGTGAGAGAATCTTTGACATCTAGTGCATTGGAGATTTTCTTGCTTATTTAAATTCTGCCAATATATAATTGTATTATCAATTGATTTTATTTTTTTTATTTCATGTACGTTACTGTCAGGTGACGCTTGTATAATAAAATAAGGTAACATTTTTTTCTCTTGAATTGATTTTTTTGTTTTAAGTCTACTAGCAGATAAGAAATTAATTTTTTCAGAGTTAACATTTTTTAATATTTCCAGTAGTTCCTCTTCTTCATAACTCGTGTCAAGACCTTTCAGTAGCAGAGTGATTTTTTTTCCATTTTAGGTGGAAATGTAAAATAGTTTGTGTTTGTGTTTTTCAATATTTCAATCACAATATTGTAATTAATTAAATTATTTGTATAAATTACAGAATGTGTATTTCTAATTTTTTTTATTAAAAAATCATTAATTTTTATTTTGAGAATTTTTTTTAAATAAACTATTTTAGTATTAAATACATTAATTGGTGGCATTTTTTTTGTTTCATTTTGTTTTTTGTTCTGAATATTTTGATTATTATTATTATTATTATCATTTTGATTAGCACTATTGACATTTATTTGCGAACATTCTGAATTATTATTTTTTCCAACGGAATTAATAATTTTTTGATTATTATTTTCACTTTTTTTTTCTAAATTTTTTTGAGTTAAGACGTCGATAAATTTTTTAAATTCATCTTCGTCTTTTTGTTTTTCATTTTCTGTATTTTGTACCACATTGACCTAATAGTCGTCCATTTCTTCAGTTAATATGTCATAATAATTATTAGTATTATGAGAGATATTATGAGAATTGTTATTATTAGAAAGAAAATTAGTATTATTAGAATTTTTATTATTAGAATGAAAATTACTATTATTAGAATCGTTATTAGTATTATTATCATTGCTATCATTATTTATTTTCTTGTTTATGCCAAGATCGGTTAACATTTTCTTTAATTGTTTTATTTCATCTTTTAGAATATCATTTTCTTTTTCTATTTTTGACATTTTTCTTGAAGTAGACATTTTAATTCTTTGTAAACTTTTTTTATTAGGTTTACCACTAAGTAAAATTTCAAAATTTTGATTTATAGTTTTTTTAAGTTTGTTTGCTTCATTTTCCGAAGACATTGCTAGAAATATAGCACAGGAGGTGTTCTTGAACAACACTGTGTATATTTGGTCACAAATTATAAACACTTTGTAATTAGTCACAATATATTTTAATCACTTAGAGAATTACGCGTGCGTATCGTTTGACAGCTAGATACTCATTCTGCTTCAATTACTTTATCTAACTTTTTTTTTTATCACCATCCTCAATTTTTAACACATTTTGAAATGTTTCTGTGGCTTCCTCTCCAGCTGCATTGGGAAATATTGCGACTTGTACATCGTCAGGTTTTTTTTTTTTTTTTTTTTTTAATTCTAGTGCAGTTGCAAACACATTGAAATTTCTATTAAAATTTTGCCAATTTTCGGTTATGTTGCCCGAGTTTAAATCAAGCTCATTTATTTTTTTAACAAAGTCCATATTTCCAGATTGTATATATGTAGGATTTTTGCATAAATCCGTTTATAAATTTTATTGTATTTCAATTACATTTAATTTACTTAATATTACGTTGAATGAAATTATAATGAGTTTTAATTAATTTACAATTTGTGTCCGAGCTTAACGGTTGCTGCAACTAAATAGAACTTGTCTTTCTTTTATTTTTTTACAATTACCTCCTGCAAAGCTTTCATATAGAAGTGAGAACTTTTGATTAGAATTTAACGAGTACAGTTTAAAGCTTAATCCATTCACAATAGTTAAAGTAAATCATGCATGTTAGTTCAAGTAAAAATGATTCAAGCTAAAGTTTAAAAATAAAGTAGATAATTCATATTATTTCAAGTTAGAGTAATTCAAGTTAAGGTTTAATAATTATGACCACTTCTAGTGGTATGATTTCCCACATATATATAAACTTTATATTTTTCGGTGGTCGTCCACGTGTTCTAGTCTGATTTTTCTTTTTATCCAAAATTGAACTATTGGCTCTGCCCATATGATTTTATTGTATAACCCCAAAACTTAAAACAGTTTATATAATTTAAAAAAATTTTTTTTTGTTCTTTTTTTTTTTTAAATATTAGAATTTTTTAAAATTCAGTTTTAATTTTTTATAATTTTTTTTTTTGACTTTACGACTGCGCCATGTTTATTATTTTATGTCATATCTCATTGAGAGTTCTTTATTGACTGACTCATGTCATTCTCCATCTGTATTTACATACAATTAATTACAATTACATATAATCAACTGTTTACAGTATTAATATACTTATACTAATAATAATTATGGGAACCGTAGACAAGTATCACTACAATACCTATATCGGAACAGTTTTTATTTATCATATAACCTTTTTATTTTTTCCTTGGTTTTCCTACTTGATAATTTTCCACTAACATCATAGGTTAGTAGTAGATTGGTTATTACCAGTATCCTTAACTTTATCTAAATTTATCAACTTATATTAAAAATTTGTTTTCTCTTTTGCTTTTTTTGCTCCTTTTTTTGTTCTTTTACGTGTTTACAATTATTTTATAGTTTCTATTTGAAGATAAAAGTAATCGGAGACATCTTAATCGCCATCGTTTACTTGTACGCACATATATAAATTTATTTATAATTAAGATTATGTATTTATTAAATTCTTATATAATGTATGTAATTTTTTTTCTTTTTCCTTTTTTTTCGTGTTTACAATTAGTTTAAAACTCATTTGCTGAAATATTTGAATGTGCTCATATATTATATACAAATATGTATAGTACAAATTATCCTTGGTTATCAAAAGATATAAATTTTTTTATTTTAAATGTTACAATTATTATATATATACACAATACACATATAAAAGGTACTCATAAAAATCATTCTAAATACTAAAAAGTTATTCAATATCAAATATCGGATATAAATTTGATTTTACATCTTTTATTATTTCATACTTTATCATTTTCGTGCATCATTTTGTATCAATTTGATAATGACTAGTTATTTGTTTTTTTTTTTTTTAAATATGTAACTTACAAAATAAATAACTATTAATGGAAATTATAATGGAAAAATTATTTTCAATTCACTTTTCTGTCCATTTTAATATTATATTAAAGTATTTTTCATTAAGAATTTATATTAATATAGAAGATATACTTTTTAGTTTCAATCGTATAATTTTTTTTCCTTTTTCTTTTCTTATTTAATTTACTACACTGACATTCTTTGGAAAAATATTTTATAATTATTATTTTTTTTTTTTGACTTCATTAACTTCCATTTTATCTTATTTTATCTTCCATTAATTATTTAATATCAATTTGAAATTATAATTTAAGGATTTTATTCAAGTTTTCTAATTAACAACAAAATTAATTTTAATGAAGACATACTCTTCATGTCTCAGCCAGCTACCTACTCATTTCTTTTAAAAAAAAAAAATAAAACCCACGCCAACCAAAAAAAAAACGTGTCTGTTGACTGTACCTTTTCTCTCTCTCTACCATATCATCTTCTGAACGGTAAAAACATCCGATAATGAACATATCTAAACGTGGTTACCGACCAAAACACGATACGGCAGCAGGCCGTGAAGCGTCAATGCAGCAGCGCCCGAGCAGCAGCAGCAACATTATTTTAATTTTTATTTTTGCTGCCATGACCTGTCAAATTTATATTTCGTATTCTATACAAACATTTATATGGCAATTTATAAAGGTTTTATTTTGGTTTATATAGAATAGAAAGTGAAATTGGAGAAGTGAAATTGGCCTGTAATTGTTCATTTCTTTGCAATCCCCTTTTTTAAATAATGGAATTACAACAGCACATTTAAGTGCATTAGGAAAAACACCTGAAAAAACACTCCTATTAAAAATATACGCAAGTATATCACAGATCATTTAGTGTATTTTTTTTTAGAACAATATTTGATATACCATCCTGCCCACAAGAATATGAATTTTTAAGATTTTTTATTGTTTTAATTATTTCGAAACAAGAAATTGGTTCAAAACCAAAACTATTATTGCTTCTAGATTGCTCCTGAGAATTAGAAAAACAATAGCAATTCTGAGAGTTTGTTTGAGGAATTAGATTTTCAGTAACATCAATAAAATAGTCGTTAAATAAATTTGCAACTTCTAATTCATCATAATAATTACAATCATCTTTACTCAAAACAATAGATTTATTTATATTTTTTGGTTTGTTTAAAATATTGTTAATTACTTGCCACTCTCCTTTTAAGTTACCTGTATTTTTCGCGAATTCATTGAAATGAAACCCTTCTAATAACCACCTTATTAATTTTGAACTCTTTATAATAAATTAATAACAACAAAACATCTTTCTAAATGTTACATAATTATGAAGAGGATTTACCAACAATCAACAACAATGTAAAAACAAAATAAAAAACAAAAATGTGCATATCCTCAGAATAACTCCAAGTCATGAAACAGAAATCATATAATGCAAAAGAATTGTGTTGACGTTAATCAGAGTTGCATAAATTGAATAAATGAATAAGTAAATTTAAGGTTATTTTGACTGAATGATTTAAATAATAGTAATGTTTTAAATTGTAGTAGGTACTATTTATTAATATTATTTTATTAGTTGCTATCTGCTTTTATGAAATAAATAGTAATTTATAATAATTAATAATATAAATATGTAATACAAATTACAAAATTTGATCTGTAGTGTATCAATGAATTTTGTATAGTAAATTAAATATATACCCAAGAATCGAGGTACTATATCAAAACGTCAGATTTATCAAAAACAATAAGATAATAACCATTGTTCCGGCACTGTGGCATGGTTCCAACTCCAACCAGCATCTAAAAATAAACGAAAAGAAACTCGCTTATAGTATATCAAATTATACTTATGTCAACAAACACTTACCTAAAATAGCATTCCAGCGATGTTCATCAGCATCATAATATCCAGTGTCGATTATCCTGTAATCAGAAATAGTTTTAAATATAATATATTTTGTTATTTGAATTTAATGATATTATTTAAATATTAAATATTTAAATAATCTTTCATTGTACTTACTTGTTCTTCTTGTTTACCTTAGAGATAATATTTTGTCACTTTGACGTTTTATTTTAAGTCTCCACTATAATTATATTATACTATTATACTTTCGAATATCACAGTGTTGAGTGATATTTAATTTGAGTAATTATATCGAGTCAAGTTTTCTATTGCATTCTGTTATACAAAAGATAACATATGTTCATTATGTATTTCATTGAATTATATTTCTATTTTCAAGGTCAGTAACTTATTCATGTATACATTATATACTATTGTATTATATATTAAATGGAATTCGTTATAGTTAAGGTTATTGAACTTAGATTAATAAGTTACGTTAAATAATTGTAATTATTAGAAAAATAAAATTCAAATGTCCTCTTCCATTTTAGAGTTCAAAGAAACAAGTTGTAATTAAATAAATTAAATAAAGATCATATTTAGATATAGTGTTAATTTACAAAATAAGAATAAAATTATTATATTTAAACTAATATATATAAACTATTAGATTTAATAAAGGAAATAGAGTGTACATTTAAAGTCAACGAATTATAAACTATATTAAGAAAAAATAATGATTAAACTACTATTTAAAGAGTGTTTCATTTATAGTTTGAACAAATACAGTCCTTGTAAAAACAACCATGATAAAAAATTTATATTCTAATGAAAATGTTGGCGAGATATCAAGACAATATATTTTGTGAAATTAGCACATTTATTTTATATGTACCTATGCCTACATTCAACAATTCACACTTTTTTTCAATTCAACCAAAATATAAAAAGGAAACTTTTTGAGAATTGAAAAACAGAAAAATAAAATTGTAATTAGATATATATATAACTTTATATGGATCTATGCCAGTGTGTATACTGTGTACAGCCAATACATATATATTTATAATTTGCACAGCATAATATATAGAGTACACTATTTATTTTGGTTGTTGAAGATTTACAACATTTATTTATTTTTCTTGTTCTTTTTATTTTCTTTTAGTTTTGATTTGTTTTATTGGTTTTTAATAAAGTATACTTTCAAAATTTTGAGTTAATTTATTTAACACTATTTACATTATTTTTTTTTTAGTCAAGATTTACAATAACCAAAATTTCATTAGATTTTTGTTTTATTTATTTAATTTTTTTTCAATTAATATTTTACTATTACAATTAATATTATTACAATTAATATTTTAAGTATATACATATTTTTGTTTTAAATGAATTTAACACTGCCACCACTGAATGTTGCTCAGACGAGATCCAAAATTAAAAGGCAAAATGCAAAATGTTTAAAAATGTTAAATGCATTTAACAAACATGCACATTTTTAACTCATACATTGATCAAATAAAGAAAATGAGAGAAATTTCTAACATCTACATAAGTTTTATACAAATAAGAAGTTAATTTTAATATAATATAAATTATTGAAAACAGTTATTACAGTAATTGCTTGTTTGATTTTTGATTTTAAATGTTCTCTTTATTTTTGCTTTTATTATAATTTCTTAATTCTAAACAAAACAAAACGAAATTCATCTTATAATTATTACAATGTACATGACTAGTTTAAATACCAGTTCTCCCATTTAAATTTAATAATGATTTGTTAATATTACATTATCTATTTTAATTATTTTTTTTAGTTTAAACTTAAATTATTCTATGTAATTTTACTTTAATAATTGATTTACAGTATTGGAAAAAAATTGCAATTTTTTTATTTTTACATTTTATAATTAACTTACACTAATCTTAACCTAAATATTACAAACTAGACTTAAACTAACTACTCTATTCTATTCTAGCTTAACCTACTCATTTCCAAAAATAAGGATTTTTGTTAATTAATTGTGCAGAATTAGGAATAAATTTATCAAATACGAATATTTCACAATTGTTTAAATTAGCAGTGTTTAAGTCTAGTGGAAGCTTTTTATTTGATGCGTGCCTTTTATAGTGATAAATAATAGGTACATAGGTACTATTTTCAATATAATTATGTTTGTCTAGAAACATAAATGCCTCTGGTGGAATGAATCCCGAATCGAGTGTACTTAATATGTATTGATCTGATTCATACCATGGGTGAATTATTAGGGGATTTTCTATTGATGTAATACTTCTTTGAATGTGATTACGTATGAGACGAATGATAAAATTATCGATTCTTATTATTTTTGCATTTTCGTAAATTGTTTTGTTGGAGAAATAATGCGTGTAGTTAGATGTTGGTTTTCTATTCAGGTTTGTGCATGCGCGTATGCACTTCCGTTCAAATAGCCTTAGGTTTTCCATAGTAGAAGCACTTATGTTAAACCATATAGGACAACCATATGTTAATATTGGCCTAATTAAGGACTTGTAGCAAAGTAACTTGACTTTGCTACACAGGATTTTAGAGAAAAATAACCTTTTCAGAGCCATTAAGACTTTTTTTGCTTTTGATATTTGGTCTTTAACATGCTCGTTGAATTTGAATAAATTGGTGTATGAAACTCCTAAGTACTTAAATCTGTTGGAATTCGGTATTTTAGTTCCATCTGGGGCTTTCAAGTAGAACTTTCTCCAGTTTCCTTTTATTGTGCTATTTGACTTATTTATTGTGTTTCTAAATAAGACAGTTTCGCATTTTTTATAGTTAATTTTTAGATTCCAGCGTGTAATATATGCAACTATTTTATTGAATGACTGCTGTAGGTTATACTGGGCAACTTTCAAATTGAAATTTGCTGTATAAATTGTTAAATCGTCCGCAAATGCAATGCTGTGATTATGCTCTGAGCTTTTGCTTAGAGAATCAAGCAAGTCACTTACATATATATTGAATAGTATTGGCGAGTTAACTGTACCTTGCTGCAGGCCATTAGTCATTGGAATTCTTTAGATATATTCTTATTGAGGAAGGATACTCTAAAAGATTTGTTGCGTAACATATTGTTGATTAAGTATACTAGATGTGGAGGATATTTATATTTGAGTAGTTTGTATATAATACCATCAAGCCAAATAGTATCGAATGCCTTTTCAAAATCTATAAAACAAGTTGCTACACATTGACCATTGTTTATATGCCAACATATATCTGACGATAATTTGGTCATAGCATTTATAGTACTGTGTTTGTGGCGAAATCCGAATTGGTTGTCTGGTATGATATTTTTTTTTATTGTTTCTGTTATTAAAGATTTATTAATTAATATTTCATAAATCTTACTGATATTCGGTAATAGGCTGATAGGTCTGTAGCTACAGGGATCGGTGGGGTTTTTCCCTGGTTTTTTTTATTGTTATGACAATTGCTTTCTTCCAAGGTTTTGGAAAGTAGCTTAGATTTAGACAATTGTTAAATATTATACAATATTTTTCGATTATTGAGTCTGGGAAGTGCTTTAACACAATATTAGGTATTTTATCGGAGCCTGATGAGGTTTTATTTTTTAAGTTTTTAAATATTTCTCTCAATGAAAATGTTGATGTAAAATAATTGTTATTTGTTTTTTTTTTCATATTATAGCCAAAACTATGATGCCAAAACTATTATAGCCAAAACTATATGTTATGAACCTTTAAGTACTTGCGTACCGTTGACTATTTGAAAAAGGAAAGGATAGTTAGAGGAAAGGAAAGAAAAAGGAAGAAGAAAAGTTTTGTGGGAAAGAGCGAACAATGTTGTTATAGGTGTGATGACTTCGTAGATGGTTAGAGCGCACTGTTTCACTAAATGTGGTTATTGATTTTTTTTGTTCATATGCTTGTTTAATGCCTCGTTAAAATGTAACATTGTTGTATTTATGACTCCCTTAATAGGAGATGTATTTTGTGAAGTTTGGTTGTGTACTTGAAATAGATAAGCTCCGTGCGTGTTTGCTATATGATTCTTGTTTTCAACAATGAATTCGTTATTCTCAGTTTTAAGAGACTTTATATTGACATTTGCATGTCGTAAAATTTCAGTGTTGTTTATTGGTATTTTGAGTTTATGCGCTGTCAGGGTTAAATTTCATGTAAATTTTTTTTATTTCTGAAAACAGGTTTTTATTATCATTAGTTTTTATTGATTTGATTTTGTTTGCCCAATATTGGTTTACAGCTATTTTTAAATTTTGGATAATTAATGTTTTAATATTTTTGATTAAGGAATTGAGTCTTATTATATGAGGGTTTTTGTTGTTTAAATTTAACTTATATAAAGCAAATTTAGACGACAGAAGTTGAGATTTGTATTTTGAGTTGAGCTGTTTTATTTTTGGGTTGGAGTAAACATCAGTACTATTTTTATTTGGTGAATGTGTTGGGATGGATTTTTTCATGGATTTATAAATTATTGTTTCTAATTTCTCGATGTATTTATCTATTTCGTTACAAGTCAAGTTTTTATAATTTGGCATGTTAGTGATTTCGGGCTCTATTAACAGTTGTTCGTTAATGTTTTTGCTAAATTTATGCCAGTTTGCTTTCTTAAAGATGAACTGGTCATCTGCGTTTATTACAGTTGGAATAAGATTTTCTTTATTAACGTGTAAAATTTCAGTATAAATAGCTAGATGATCGCTATCATACATTAATGTTTCAAGTCTGTTACTATTGGATGATTTCAAGTGTAATCTAGAGTCGGCTATAATTATATCTAAAAAGGAATTACTTCTGGGAAATGATGGGAGGTTTGAAGTATAAAGTTGTGTTCTGTATGGGATTTGGTTGAAATTTAAGAAATTATTGAGGAATCTCCCTCTTGAATTTGCAGTGGTATTATGCCAAGATTCATGCTTAGCATTTAAATAACCACATAGAAGGAAATAGTTGTTCAATTGGTCAAGTTGTAATATGGCAAACAGTTTTTTTACTTCCTCTTGAAATTTTGTATCTTGGAGGGGTGGTGCATACATAGCTACTATAATTATGTTGTTGTTTTTTCCCATGGGAATTTTTATTACACATACTTCTAGACATTGAAATGTTTTCAGGGTTGAATTAACAATTTTATTGAATTTAAGGTTTTTCTTAATTGAAATTGCGGTACCGCCACCTGCTGTTGAGTCAGGTCTATCATGCCTAATTACCTTGTAGTTTTTTAAATGTAATCTATTATTTTTATTTATTTTCGTCTCACAAAGTGTAGCCACATCTGGGTTATGGAGGTTCAGAAAATCTACTAAGTTTAATTGTTTGTGAAGGGATTTGCATGAATTAACGTTAATTGAAACTAATTTTATTTTATTATTATGTTAGCAATATTGTTCAACCATCAAGATTTTCGAAAAGGAAATCGATTCTTGATGAGTTGGTTTGGACTTCATTTTCCAATGATTTGAGACTTTTGCAAATAATATTGACATTCTTGTTGAGCTCTGTTAACATTGGTAGAACTTTACTTAAATTATTAATATTAGGATTCATTTCTGAGACATTTGCATTACTATTATTATTTTGGCAGTTGCCAGCCAATACATTAGCGAATGATAAATTGGGTTTAACAATATTGTTTATTGCATTAATTTTACTTACGTTATTTTTGATTTTATGTTGATTTGAAAGTTGAGTTTTTTCTATTTTTTGTTTGTATATTGGACATTGTCTATATGATGCAGGGTGACCAGATGTTTTGCAAAGAATGCAGTATAATTTTTCTGCTGGACTATGTTTAGCTATTGTGCAGTTTACTGCTAGATGATTTTTGCCGCATTTCACACATCTTGGATCCATGTTGCAGTTGTAGGCTGAATGGTTAAATCTCTGGCAACGTGTGCATTGGGTTGATCCTGAGCGCAACAGTTTCTCCCATTTGATTATTTGGTTGTCCATACTTTTGATGCGTTGGATGTGCTCTATCATGCTATCGGGTTCTAATTGGACAATATAAATCGGTAGCTTTTTGTTTTCCGTAACGGATTTTTTTGTTGTAAGTCTGAAAACTTTGGCTATTTATATTTTTTCAATGTTCATTGCTGTCAACATTGATGCTACATCGTCTGATTCATAGTTATCGTGTAGTCCTTTTAATATGAGCTTAATTGGCTTTCCGTTTTTTATTGTGTAAGAAAAACACTCCACGCTAGCACTTTTAAGAGCATTGAATATTATTTTGTGATCGTCCGTGTTTAATGCGTGAAGCACATGGCGACCTTTGTAGGTTGATTGTATTAAGAATTTGTCTATTTTTAGTTGTTGCTTTATAAGTTTTTTAATAGTACTAATATCATCGGAATTGATTATAATTGGAGGGATATTTTTTTTCTTTTTGATGGCGTTGTCGTTTTCATTGCTGTTCTTATTTTTAGTTGGAACTTCTTTGTTAAAATTAGTATTAGGTTCCGTCGCAACGGTGTTGATTGGCTTTTGTTTGTCTTTTCTTATTTTTTTTGCTCTTAATACTTCTATGAAGTCGTCATTCTCATCTAGTTTTTGATTTGTTTCCTCATCGGCTTCGTCCTCCATAGTTTCGAATACCTGGAATCTGTTGGTATTTGTATTATTTTTTTCAGCAAGCAGTTTATTCATAGTTTCTCTCATTTTCATGAGATCGCGTTTTAGCGCTGCATTATCTATATTTAGTTTTTTGATTTTTTGATTTTGGGTCTCTTGGCGTGAGTTACCCATTTTTGTTTTTTTTGAATTTAAAGATTCTTTCGTTTTGATTGATTTAAGTGCATAATTGACCATATGGTCGCACTCTTTACATTATTTTTTAACGCGATTTATGTTTTATTATATTGGTCACTCTATTTTATAGTTTATTTAGGAATAAGAAATTATAATTGTTTTTGATCAATTGAAAATTTAAAGTGAATCATTAAATACACACGAAATTGAAATTTAACAAAAAAAAAAACTATAAAATTTCTTAACTGTTAATATAAAACTGAAAAAAAATTGATTTCAAAGGGACATATCACCGTCCTCAGTTAAGTTAATCTCAAATGTGTATGGCTATTGTGTATTCCCTTTGCTTGCATCGAGAAAACTTCTAAAGTTAAAAGAAATTTTTAAAAGAAATTATTTTGTTCATACAACATACTATAGAAAAATAATTGTAATTTACAACATTAAAATCAATTATTTGAATTCCAAATCTCAAAATTATTCGAAAAAGGAAAAGAATTTCAAATGAAATTAATGTGGCTTTTTTGCAAAAAGACACAAACATGGCGAAAAGTTTTAAAATAAATAATAACAGTGATTTTGACAATTCACAAAAAAAAAAGAAAACTTCTGAGAGTAATTACTACTTACCTCTACAAACTACTGATGATGACAATGAAAGCACGTGTATGGAGGACGCAACATAAATTCCGAGATGAATTTTGTATAAAAAAAACAAAACTTTTATTTAAATTTAATTTATGTATAAAATAAATTAAACAAAATCTTTATTTAAATTTTCCTTATTATTATTTTATCAATAATATATCTACTTATATATTTTGTTACTTATTCAATCCACTCCATTCTAGAACTGGACTGTACTTATTAATTTTTTGAAGAAAGCAATTGGTTCTTCGAACCGGTTTTTCATTTACAATCAAATTTCAAAATTAATTATTTAAGAAACTTACAAAAACATCTGCTTCAATATGACAAACAACTGATTTAAATTAAAATATTTCTTTTTAAATTTTTACATTCAAGTAATATGTATGTACATATGTATGTATAAAGCAATTTGATTAATTTTTTTTTTATTATTTATTATCAATAGTTTATTTGAGTAAACCAAAATTTTAGGGTTACCAGATATCCTTTTGCTTGTAACAAAACTAATTTTAATCAAAATAACTTGATATATAACTCGCATGCGAAAATAATGTTGAAAACACTGATTCTAAGAAAAATGGTCCACCACCAATAACTATAATAAAACAAAAAATTTCAACAATTCACGAATTTATGAAAAAAATTGGTGTAAATGATTATTATGTCAGATCCATTTCAATTGGTATAAAACTGTATTGTAACACAAATGAATCTTACACAAAAGCACTTGGCGAACTAAAAATAAACAATCTAGAGTTTTTTACATATGAATCGAAAAGCACTAAGCCACGAAAATTTGTATTATCTGGATTGGACAACTACAATTGCACTGATTTGAAGAATAACTTATTGGAAAAAGGTTTAAAATGTTTGGATATCAAATGAATAAATAAAAACACTAATTTATATAATGATTTACAACTATATATTGTATATTTAGAAAAAAATTCAATTAAGTTAAACGAATTACGTAATAAGTTTACTTATATATTCAACACTAAAGTTAGATGGGAACGTAAAACCACCAATAAAAAAATCACACAATGTTACAATTGCCAGATGTTTGGCCACGGATCACGTAACTGCAGCGTAAATACAAAATGTGCTTTCTGCGCCGGCAGTCATTCAACTACTGACTGTACAAACAAAGAAATTAAAAAATGTGCTAATTGTCACGGTGAACATCATTCCACTGATAGTATTTGTGATAATAAGAAAACATATATCTCTCTTTTGGGTCGCAACAATAAAGTAAGACAAAATACCTCAGTGTCAAACAACAACAACAATGCAACTATGAGTAAAAGTAATTACAATGTACTTTTTCCAAACACTCTTTACTACAAGACAAACAGCAATAGTAACAGCAATAGTAACAACAACAACAACAATAATAGAAGCACATATTCATTACCTTACAATGTTGTATGTAGATCAAACTCTATTTGGGAGAACAACAATAGTAACACTGCCGCAAGTATAAGCTGTCATAACAATAAAATTCCAGCAGGTAGTATTAGTAGTAATAATAATTTCAATAGTAATAGTAGTAATAATATAAGAAATAATTCAGATCTTTTTTCTGTTGATGAAATATTAAATTTAACTAATGAATTATTAAATAAATTAAGTAATTGCAAAAATAAGGCTGAACAATTTTCGGTTATAACTGAACTTTCGGTTAAATACTTATATTCAAAATGAATGTTAGTAATAAACTAAATATTTTAACATGGAATGCTAGATCTATTCAGAACAAAAACCATGAATTGTTCAATTTTATGTTACAAAATGGTATTCATGTTGGCTTGATATGTGAAACATGGCTTAACAATAATATTACCCTAAAAAACTCGAACTTTAATATATATAGGAAAGATCGTCTTACAACAAGTGGTGGGGGTGTAGCAATAATTATTAGAAAAGATATTAAGCATAAACTAATTGAACCTTTAAAGTTGGATTTAATAGAAAATATTGGTATAGAGGTAACATTAAATGATAACAAGAAAATTAAACTTTTTTCTGTCTATTTTTCCGGCACTAAAAATTACATAAGTAGCCTGAACGTAAGAAATCTAAATAAAAATGATTTCAAAAAAGATCTACTAAAAATTTCAAGAACTACAGGTGACTTCATTATAGGAGGCGATATAAATTGCAGGCACAGAATGTGGAGATGTGCCCGGGCTAATAGTTGGGGAAATATTTTATATCAGTTATTACTATGTGATAGGTTCACATTATTATATCCTTTTGACCATACCTATATTCCTTATAATAGTAACTCACTACCTTCTACACTAGATATATTTTTAACTAACATACCAGAATATTGCTCCCAACCTATTACAATTAATGATCTGTCATCTGACCACTTGCTGGTTACTTTAAACGTTAGCAAACAAACTATATCACATGATCGTACTTATTTGGATTTTAACAATGCAAATTGGTATCTGTATCAGAAGTTTCTGAAAAGGGAATTAAATACCAATAATAATGATTCTGTTGACTGTTGTTACCAAATATGATATCTAATTTAAACAACAAAATTAAAAGAGCAACTGAATTGGCTGTACCCATGAAAATAGTCAAGCAATACACCGAAAAATTACCTGACTATATAATAAATATAATCAGGCATAGAAACACTGTTAGGAGAAAGTGGATGCGTAGTCGTAATGTAATTTTTTATGCTCAATTACAACACTTCAACAATTTTTTAAAACATAAAATAAGTGAGTTTCGAAATATGAAATGGTCTAATACTCTTAAGCACTTGAAAAAATCGTCAAAACCTTTTTGGAAAATTTCAAAAGTTTTAAAAAATAAAAATAAATTTATAGGTACTCTAAAGGATGACAGTAACACATTTTACACGAATATTGATAAAGCAAATGCATTAGCTAAAAACTTTTATAACAAACACGCCGTGAACAACAACACACGCGACCATGATACAAATATTATGGTGGAGGAATCTGTAAGCAAAATTGATCAAGCTGAAATAGAATTCTTTGAACAAATTGAACTGAAATCTGTCAATGAAATATTTGCCCAATTAAAGACTAAAAAATCTGCAGGTCCAGATCACATATCTAATCTGTGTATCAAAAAATTACCACTAAACGCAAAAAGATATCTAATTTTGATTTACAATTCTTGTTTAAAACTAGGTTATTTCCCGAATATATGGAAAGAAGCTCATATTATTCCGATTCTTAAGCCTGGAAAACCGATGGAGGAATTAAGTAGTTTGCGGCCTATCAGCTTACTATGCAGTTTCTCAAAAATATTTGAAAAACTCATAAAAATTAGACTGGAAAAGTTTATTTCAGCTAAAAAAAATCTTCCAAACGAACAGTTTGGATTTAGGGTAAAGCATAGTACCATTCACCCTCTTCTACGTGTCAAAAATTACATTAAATCCAAGTTAGAAGAACGCAAATCTATTGGTCTAGTAGCGCTTGACATAAATTCCGCCTTTGACACTGTGTGGCACTCTGGCTTGCTTCATAAATTAGAAGTGTATAAATTTCCCATATATTTAATTAAAATCATACAAAACTTTCTTCATCAAAGAGTATTTCGTGTGATATTGAATAATACATGCTCCAATTTGTATTAAATTAAAGCAGGAGTTCCACAAGGCTCGGTACTTGGCCCAATTTTGTACAACACTTACACTGCAGATATCCCTAGGCTAGAGTTTACAAAAATATCAGTATTTGCTGATGACACTGCAATTTACTCTGCTGGCACTAATCCCAATGACATATTAACAAACCTACAAAATTCACTCAATAAGCTCTCTAGTTATTACGCAAAATGGAGAGTAAAAATTAATGCTTCCAAAACAGTATCAATTTATTTTACGAAAAAAAGGAAAGCCTCTCTTTTACCTTCTATACCATTAAAACTGCAAAATGACGAAATTAACTGGGCCGATACTGTTAAATACCTAGGCATTACCTTAGATAAAAGGCTAACCTTTCAAAAGCAAACTTCTAACACTATTGATAAAATTAACAAATATACTCGCATGTTGTATCCCCTTATTAACAGAAAATCAATCTTATCCACAGAAAACAAATTGATACTTATTAAGGTAATTTTTAAATCAATAATGTTATATGCGGCACCAGTCTGGGGAGATTGTGCAGCTAGTCATACCAAAAAATTGCAAATTGCACAAAATAAACTTTTGAAACTTGTATTCAATCTTCCCAGATGGTATTCAACCAAAAAGCTGCGTGATAAAGCCAGCATGAATACAATTTTAGAAAAAATAAGTTATTTAACTGTAAAGTTCCACTCGGAACTGTTCATGTCAGAAAATCCTCTGATCAGAAATTTAAATTAAGTTAAAAAAATTAGGCTAGTTTAGTTCGTACGTATAGATTTTACTATAGATAGGTTTTACTGTTTAAGTTAGCGTTAAGTTTTACAAAACAAAAATTCAAAAAGGTTTTTCATCTCCAATTTTCCTTTAAATTTATAGTATTAAACTCGAAAACTTCTAAATAAAAATAAAAAAATACAAATCAACTGTAGTAAAGATAATTATATATCTGTATCTAAGTAAATAATTTTAAAAGAATTAATTGTACAATATATGGAGCATAATAAATAAATAAATAAATAAAATAAATAAAAATAATTGTTTTTGATTGATTTTTTTTTTTTTTTTTTTTGTTTTGATTTATGATAATTGGTTTACTAGTTTTGTAAATTATAAATTTAGTTTATTTTTATTTCATTTATGTTTTTTTTTTTTATTAATTAATTATCATCCGCAATTAGTTAACGTCTTCACTCCACAACTGATCTGTAATGGCTTGTAATGGCAGTTATATTAAATTTATACATTGAATTTAAGTAATTAGAATTAAGTAAAAATTTTATTATTTATTTTTATTGAAATAAAATTGATAATTATGTTTCATGAACATTCTCCGCCCCGTTAAGAGTAGTCTTAACTGAAGAGTCTACTGGTAGTTTGCATAATTTGATTACTGGTCTTGTTAAAATACCTGAAGCTGTTCGAACGTCTGCTACCCTGATTAAATTATCCTTTCCTTTGTAAGTTTCAACTATGCGCCCAAGTTTCCATTTACCAGTTGGAAGATTTTCATCCTTTATCGTTACCAAGTCACCTACGGCTAAATCTGGTTGAACTTGTTGCCATTTCGGTCTTTGTTGTAAGAGGGTTAAGTAATCATGATACCAACGCTTCCAAAAATCTTGTTGAATACGGTGTACCAAACGCCAGCGGTCATGTAGATTAATATGATAGTCTGATGACTCTGCTAAGGAAGGTTTTGGATGTCCGATCAAAAAATGTGCAGGTGTGAGCATATCTAGACTTGAGATGTCATCATTGAGTGGAGCCAATGGTCGAGAATTCAATAGACCTTCAATTTGTGTTAATACTGTTGTCATTTCTTCGTAAGTGAGTTTGGTGTTGCTGGCGACCTTGCGTAGTATGGATTTCACCGATTTGACACCGGCCTCCCATAGTCCACCAAAGTGGGGAGTCGATGGTGGATTGAAATGCCAAGTTATTCTATTGTCTGAAATGAAATTTTGAGTGGGTAAATCTTGATGAATAATAGCTAATTTTGAAAAGAAATCGATTAATACACGTTTAGCTCCGACAAAGTTCGTTCCGTTGTCGCTATATATTCGTATCGCACGTATCGTATTCTATATAAGCACGATATGAACGTGTTAGTAGATAGATCACCGACCAATTCGAGGTGTAAGGCACGTGTGCTGAAGCAGACGAATAGAGCAATATATCCTTTGTTCGATTTGGCACCTCTTCTTTTACGATTGAGCAACTCGACAGGACCAGCATAGTCTAGCCCAACTGACTCAAATGCCCACAAAGCTCCAAGTCGAGTAATTGGTAAGCTGGTCATTAGTTGATGAGATGTCTGTCCTCTTTGTCGAATACATTTTATGCATTTATTTATTATGCTTTTAACAAGGCGTCTGCAAGACATTATCCAATATTCCTGGCGGAGTATATTCAGCAACAGTGAAGTTTCAACATGGAGATGTTTTTGATGATAATAGGTAATCAAGTAATTTACAAGTATGCTATCCTTTGGCAAAATTATGGGATGTTTCGTATTATACAAAAGTGTTGATTTTTGAAGTCGGCCTCCTACTCGAAGTAATCCGTTTTCATCAATAAATGGTGCTAGCGATGATATGCTACTTGACGGTTTCACCCTTTGTTTATGCTTTAAATTTTCAATTTCTTCATAAAACATTTGCTTTTGTGTCCATTTACATAAACAATGGTAGGCATGTTCCGTGTCACTAGCTGAAGGACTTGATGTATGAAGCTTTTGCCTGGTTTTTATTTTTGAATCTTTGCAGTATCTTATGAATTGAAAAAATCTTCCCAAGATGCGAACTATGGTTGACAATGTCGAATACCAAGTAAATAGATTAGTTAGCGTTTCGTTTTGTTTAATTTCTTGAACATTGCTATATAAGATGTCAATATAATTTTCTCTGGTCTCACTTGCCAACATATTGATTTCATTTGTAGTAATTATTTCTTCTTTCGGTAAGGTTTTCCGAGGATCCTTTAACCATTCTGGCCCAACCCACCATAATGATAAATTAATCAATTGCTGTGGAGTTAAGCCTCTAAATGCTGCATCAGCGGGATTTTCAGAAGATTTGACGTATGACCAATGAGAAATGTCCAAATGAGATAAGATAAATGATGTTCTGTTGGCGATGAACGTCTTCCATTTGCGCGGAGGTGCTGACAACCATGATAGCACAACTTTAGAGTCCGTCCATGCATAGCACTGGTTTATGTGGGTGTTCATTATTGGTGAAATGAATGTAAATAATTTTGTCAGCAATACTGCAGCACACAACTCTAGTCGTGGGATAGACAGCTGTTTGATTGGACAAACTTTTGTTTTAGATGCTATTACGTTTGTGTTGACGTGACCGAAGGAATCGGATGTTCGGCAGTAAATTACAGCAGCACAGGCTACCTCGGATGCATCCGAAAAACCATGAAGTTCACGATGTGCCAAATTTGTATGTAGAAATCTGGGTATTCGCACGCTATTTAAAGAGTTAAAGCTGCATCTTAATTTTTTCCATTTATTTTCAATATCAATATCACAGCTGTCCCAATCACATTTGCTTAACCACAACTTTTGTAGAAGAATTTTACAAAAAACCGTGGCAGGTGATATCAGTCCAAGAGGATCAAATATTCTACTGGATTCAGATAGAATTGTTCGTTTAGTAGGTACTGAAGTTTCTGGTAAAGCTACCTCAAATGTAAAATAATCAGTTGCGGGGACCCATTTGAGCCCCAGCACTCTTTGAGCTTGAGTATTTTAATCAAATGGCATTGATTGCTCAGCGATGTTGGTGGAATTTATTGTTTTCAATAAATCTAATGAATTTGAGTTCCATTTTCTGAGCGAGAATCCTCTTTTTCCCAGTAATGTATTTAGCTGGTTATGAAGTTCAATGGCTTCGTCGATTGTATCTGAACCACTTAATAGATCGTCTACGTAGAAGTTATCTTTTATTGCTTGCTCTGCAAGAGGAAATTGATTGTGAAACTCTTCAGTTAACTGATTTAAAGCCCTGATTGCTAAAAATGGAGCACTGGAAGTATCATATGTTACTGTGTTCAAATAGTAATGTTTAATTTGTTGTGACAGCTGAGCGAACTATAATTTGCCTATACATCTTTTAGATATCGGCAACTACTGCAATTTTGAATGTTCTAAAACTGAGTAATACGTCTATTAGATCCCTTTGTGTTTTAGGTCCAACCAACAATTTATGATTAAGAGAATTACCATTTGTTGTTAGTGCAGCTCCATTGAACACAACGCGTACTTTTGTGGTGGTGCTTGAGGGCTTAATTACAGCATGATGTGAGAGGTACATGTGCTCGACAACTTGAATTAAATGACTTGCTGGAATCTGTTCCATATGGCCTAGTTGCTCGTATTCTGCTAAAAATTCTTTGTATTCTTGGCCTAATTGAGTATTTTTATTGCATCTACGTTCCTGGGAGTATAGACATGAGGTTGCTCGTGACAGTGAGTGACCTAATGTTACATTATCGTTCACGTGACTTAAATGTTTTTATTGCTTCGGCAATAAAAAAAAATAAAAACAAAATTTCACTTTTTAAAAAACAAAATTTATTTTTATTAACTGTACTCTTCAGAGTTCAAACTAATAGTAAAAATACAAAAAGCTTTTATTTAAAGTTGTTTTAAATTTGTGGAAACATAAATTGATGTGTTTGCAAGTTTTTCATGAGAATCACAATTTTATTATTTCTCATAAAAACTTGGTTTATGCAAAAATATGCTGATTTAGATTTTATTAGGAATTTCATAATTTTAATAAAATAAGAATAAATTATATTAATATTAGAATTGTATTTTAAAATTATTATGTGAAGGAAATGAAGTATCGTCTTTCGAACTCAAGGTTTTGGGTTCGTTAATCTTCATTGACGTAACTCCTCCTTCGCTTGATTTGAGA
The DNA here is from genome assembly GCA_963942445.1 of Argyra leucocephala. Lineage (NCBI taxonomy): Eukaryota > Metazoa > Arthropoda > Insecta > Diptera > Dolichopodidae > Argyra > Argyra leucocephala. The sequence continues at coordinate 91,885,377 of OZ012680.1, forward strand.
CTCTCCTGAGTCGACATATTAAATTTTATTTTAAACAATTTATGCTTCCAGACTATTGTTACAATTAATATTATTATTATTACTATTATACAAATTACAATTGATTCATATATAAAATTAGTTTTTTTCTGATATTTGAGTTCGACAATTTCATTTAAATTTTCAAATTGTTTTAATACAATGTTGTCAAAAATCAATTCATTATTAGCATCTTTTATGTTATCCATAAAATTGGGTATTGTAAAACCCTGTTTAAATTCTTTTTGATTATTTTGTATAGTATGATTATTTATTTTAATAGAACAATTATTGAAATTTATTAAATAATTTCCTTTCATTAAAAACTTTCTTTCATCACAATTACTAGAAAGTTGTACATTATTTTGATTTTTTGCTAAAACTAGTCCCTCTTGTATTTCAAAAATTTCAGATATATTATTAAAAGACTTAATACAATTAAGTTTAGTTATACAATTTCTTAATAATTTTAAATTCTTTAGATCAGTATTTTTAACATAACTATAAATTTTATTTTCATATTTAACAACATTTTGAGGGTTAAAAGTAAATTCTTTATTTGTTTTATTAGTTATAGGAACTAAAAGTGTATTTTGTAAAACAATTATTTCTTTTGGAATTTTTATTACAAATATTAAATTTTCTTTATTATCAATTAATGTTCCTAATTTAAGGTTTTGTAACTTATTAAAATCTATATTATATTCATTTATTTCTTCATTTGTGAGCAAATTACTATGTACAATTCCTAACCTTGCTGAGAGAATATTGTCTTGTAAATGTTCAATGTTATCTTGTAAAATTTTTAGTTTCAGTACATAGTCCGTATATATTACTTGTTGAAATAAATTTTTATCGTTACTTCGAATTATGTTCAAACTGTTTGTTACGGTGGATCTGTCCTTTTCCATTATTTGTTTAAGTTTTGTAAAAGTTTCGTTAAAGTTTTGATTGATTTTTATTTGGTTATTGAGATTATTAATGACATTATGGTTATTGGAATCGATTGTTTTGAGATGTTCTTCGATTTCCTGTCTGTCAATGTCGTCCATTGTTCCATAAAGCCATTTGTGAACAGTTCCGACAAAATTTAATAAACCTCGTTTTTGTCTGTGGGGTATCAGTGTTTTTACTTTATTGCGAATAGTTTTAATTTGAAATTGTAGAGTAGTTGCCTTGTCTTGTAAATCAGTTTTATTAATGTTAGCTTCTAAATTATCTAAAATATTTGAAATTTCATTAGGATTAATTAAATGTAGAATTGTATTATAATTTTTTATTATGTTGACTTCATTGAGCTTGATATCTGCGTATCCTACTTCTGTATTAATTAGTTCGACTGTAAGATGTGCTTGGGCAACTGTCAGCATCGTTAGAAGTTACAGTGTTTTGAATGTAATTTTTACCTGCAAATTTTGATTTTCTTTTAATATTAGAAGGGTAAATGTTTTGAAGTTTCTGTTTTGTGTATTTTGGTTGCTCTTTATGCCTAACACTTATAGTTTTTGATATATCCCTCACTCCTATTTTCTATGTATTCCTCTCTATTTTTATTGAGTTTATTAATGTACTTGACTTTTTCGTTTAATAACCTATTGTAAATGATATTCTTATCACATTTTCCTTCTTGAATATTGAAGGGTTTTTCTTTAGTTACAGAATGGTGGCTGTTATTATACCACTCTATGGCCTTACTCATTTTTTCAATAACACTACTCTGTTTGTTTTCGATTCCTAGCATTCTTATTTTTTCGCTTAAAGTATTGTGTAGACGTTCGATGTCTGCATTACCGGTGTGATTGTTGGGTTTTACTAAGTGTAACTCTATTTTTTCGTTTTTTAAGTAATCTTTTATGTTGACACTTTTAAATTCATTGTCTGTAATGAGTTTTTTGAAATTGCCCTTTTGAGATTTGAATTCCCTTAGTTTTTCAATTATTGTTTGATTATTTCTGTCAGAAAGATAAAAAGCTGTAGCAAATTTAGAAAATCTGTCAATAAATGTCAAAAAGTTTGCTTTGGAATTAGTGTATACATCCATATGAATTATTTCTTTAATATCTTTAGGGGTTTCAGTTATGTGAAATTTGGGTCTAATCGGATTTCTGTCATATTTGACTCTACTACAAGTATCACAGTTGTTTATAAATTTTTGAATGAGAATCTTTAGGTTAGGGAAATATATTTGTTTTTTCAATCCCTCATAATTTTCATTAATCCCAGTATGTCCGGTTTCGAATTTATGATAGTTTTCAATTTGTTTATAGGTGTCCTCTTCATTTTCCATGTCTTTAGCATGAAATGAACACTTTACAAATTTTAGGTTTTTAAAATCTTGAAAAAGGTCAATAATTTTTTGCTGTAAGATATTATACTCTCCGTCGCTTAATTCTGAGTATATACCTATTTTTCCTATTTTTACATATCTGCGTAAAATGTCAGTAAGATTGTTTTTAATGTCTTCTGAATTAATATAAATTTTTCGATTTTTGTGTTTTATTTCAAGTTCATTTAATTTGTTATTTGTTAATATTAGTTGGGTTTTGAAACGGTTAACTATGGAATCTAATATTGGTATATGATTATTTAAATTTTCGCTTTGCGAATGAACAGTTGAAAAGCTTCTGTTTTCATCTTCATCTACATTGTTGTTCATTGAGATGTCAGAGAGATTATCATCTTCAGATTGATTTACTCCGACTAAATTAATTTCATTGGTGTTGTTATCAATTCGACTTAAAAAATCGGCAACCTTGTTCTCTTTGCCCTTTATATAATCTATATTAATGTCATATTCTCCAAGTTTTAATAGCCATCTATATAGTCTTGGGTTGACATCTTTTCCTCTAGTTTTGGCGAATAACCACTTTAGTGGTTGGTGATCTGTCAGGAGATCAAATTTTACGCCGTATAGATAAGGTCTAAAATAATTGATTGACCAGACAATTGCGAGAAGTTCTTTCTCAGTGGTGGAATAGTTTCGTTCATGGTCATTAAGTGTTCTGCTAGCGTAACATATGGGACGATTGTCCTGTTGTAGTACAGCTCCTATAGAAAATGCACTAGCATCAGTGATTAGTTTAAATTTTTTTCTAAAGTCAGGATATTTTAAAATTGGGGCTTCAGTTACTATTTGTTTTAATTTTTCAAAAGAATTTATGTAGTTGAAATCATTTGTGTTTATTTTGGAATTTTTCTTTAAATACTTGGTCATTGGCTGAGCTACCTTTGCGTAATCTCGAATAAATTTTCGGTAGTAGTCGGTGATTCCAAGAAAAGATTTTATTTGTTTCTGAGTATGCGGTAGTTTGAGTTTTAAAATGTCAGAAATTTTCTTTGGGTTAGGCTTCACTCCTTCAGGGGTTAAAACATGACCAAGGTACTCGGTTTCCCTTGATAAAAAATTACATTTATCAAATTGTATTTTCAAGTTGTGTTCTTTTAATTTAGTAAATATTTTCTTTAGACTATCTATATGTTCTTCTAAAGAAGTACTGAACACTAAAATATCATCCAAGTAGACGACGCAATTTTTATAAATATACTCCTTCAGGACTGAGTTCATGAGACGTTGAAAAGTTGCCGGAGCATTTTTCAATCCAAATGGCATTCTTATGTACTCGTAGTGTCCCAATGGAGTGGAAAAAGCGGTTTTTTGCCTATCTTCTTCCTGTACTGAAATTTGGTGGAACCCTTTGGCTAAGTCCAGGGTTGTGAAATATTGGGCTCTCCCCAACTTATCTAAAATATTTTCGATATTTGGAATCGGGAATTTATCATCTACCGTTACCTCGTTCAGTTTGCGGTAGTCGATGACAATTCTCCATTTCTTTTGCCCCGAATTGTCCATTTTCTTTGGAACAATCCAAAGTGGGCTGTTGTATGGAGAGTTACTTTCCCTAATTATTCCTTGTTTTAACATGTCCTTTATTTGCTTTGATATTTCTTGTTCATGGACTTGTGGGTACCTGTATATCTTACTATATATAGGTGTATTTGTTGTTGTGATTATTTGGTGTTTTATTTTTGTGGTGCTAGTTAATTGATCTCCTTCTTTAAAGAAGAGATCTTTATAACTTTTTAGTAGTTTGGTAAGAACTTTTTCTTCTTCAGAATTTAAATTCTTGAAAAGTTTATCAAATTCTATTTTGCTACATTCTAATTCGTTAACTTCATTTATATCGAAGGGACAACTGTTTACAAACTTTATTTTATTGTTATTTATTTCCATAGTATTATTTTGCATATTAATTATTGCTTGTAATGGTCTTAAAAGGTTTTGCCCTATTATGGCATCAAAGTTTTTATTTGTGAGGTTGGTCAATTTCCAAATTACAAAAGCGTCCTCATTAAATTCTATAGGTAAATTTGTTTTTATTTCTTTATTTATATAAATTGTTTTGTTGAGTGTATTAAAAGCAATAGGGTTTTTTATATTAATTCTTTTATATTGGGGAAGTTTCTTAGAATCTAAAAGACTAGTAGAAGACCCTGTGTCAATCAGGCATCTTATTTTCTCTTTCCCAATTGTAAGATCAACTAGCGGTAAGTTTGTTTTTGAGGTATTGATAGAAAATTTACCTCTTGTTGGTCAACATGGTCAACTTCCATGGGTTCTGTTTGCCTATTGTTAGTACTTAACCTACTATTATTAGATAATCTAGATTGTCCAGATTGTTCAAATTGTCTAGAATTGTGGTATCTGTTGTTATTGTACTGTCTATAGTGAGGATTTTGGTTGTTGTAGTTATTATTTTGATAATTGGTGTTATTATAACTGTGATTGGAATTTTGGTTACCTAATTTTGTTTGGCTAGAATTTGTATTTTGGTCAGTATTGTTCTGGTAGTTTCTGTTATGTCGAAATTGATGTGTATTTTGTTTATTATTTATATTAAAACTATTTGAATTAAAATTATTTTTATTAAAATTTATATTTTTATATTTTTGAAAATTATTTACACTTTTATTCTTATAAAAATTGTCTCTAATTAAACCTGATGTTTCAAGTAAACTATAAGCCGTTCTCAAACTTTGTACATTTCTACTTAAAATAAATGACGATAAATGAGGGTCAATATTGTTTATAAATGTTTGTAATATAATTGACTCATTTACCATTGGACTAAATTGTGTAGGTTTTCTTACATCATATTCGTATTTTTCGTTTATTTTATTTAATATATAGAGTAACTTATTATAATATTCACTTACTGTGTACATTTTAGTTGCGAATACTTCTGCATATAGTTGGTGGTAACTCTCCTTTACTCCAAATACATTAGTTAGTGCTGTTTTAATTTGGGTCCAATTTGGGTTGTTTCCTAACGTTCTTATTACTTCGAGTGCTGAGCCTTGAATTTTATTTATTATTGTTCGTTGAAAAACGTACTCCTTGATGGCTGGATGTTGGTCGAGTAGAGGTACTAATGTATCGACCTCTCTCAGGAACGATGTAAGTGCATAGCTGCTATCACCGTTAAATTCATGGATTCTCTGACATTCTTTCATTATATCATTTACGGAAAGAAGGTCGGAGTTGTTTACCATGTTTTCACCACTATTTTCGTTGCTCATGTTGTTAGTTATTGTGTCACTTATTAACTTTTTTGGAATGTAATATAGTTCAAGTTTTTCACTTTTATTAGAGTTGTTTTTTATTTTTGGCATATAGTTGTTTTATATGTTTTTTTTTTTTTTTTTTTTTGTTAATTTTATATTTAATTTTATTTTTTTTTTAGTTTTTTTTTTTTTTTTTTTTGTTTGTTTCTTTTCAGGTAAGAAATTTTCACTTTGTTTTAGGAATCACAATTTGTTAAGTATGTATTGATTTTTTTTTTTTTTTTTTGTATTATTAAATTATTTTTTTTTTTTCTTATTTTATGTTCGATCACGAAATTGCTTATCTTCAGATAGCAAAGTTACCGACTGCGCCACTTAAATGTTTTTATTGCTTCGGCAATAAAAAAAAATAAAAACAAAATTTCACTTTTTAAAAAACAAAATTTATTTTTATTAACTGTACTCTTCAGAGTTCAAACTAATAGTAAAAATACAAAAAGCTTTTATTTAAAGTTGTTTTAAATTTGTGGAAACATAAATTGATGTGTTTGCAAGTTTTTCATGAGAATCACAATTTTATTATTTCTCATAAAAACTTGGTTTATGCAAAAATATGCTGATTTAGATTTTATTAGGAATTTCATAATTTTAATAAAATAAGAATAAATTATATTAATATTAGAATTGTATTTTAAAATTATTATGTGAAGGAAATGAAGTATCGTCTTTCGAACTCAAGGTTTTGGGTTCGTTAATCTTCATTGACGTAACTCGTGCAACCTAACCACATAGCGATTTGTAGTGGAGTCGACATAGTGTGTGCTTACAAACATATCTTCACAATATTGTTCTTCATCTGTAAGACTTTGAGGATGATTTGGAAGATCCTCAACTTCCCAAAATTTTTTAAGAGTCTCATTAATTTCAATGATGTCCGCATGAAGTGAAATAATTTTGTGCGGTTGATCTGACACGTGCAGTTGTCCAGACAATATGTATCCAAATATGGTGTTTTGCAATGTAGGCAGCCTCGCTGAGATGTACAACTGACCATCTTATAGAACCTGAAAGAAGTGGTTAGCTCCCATGAGTATATCAATTTTCCGCGAGTGATTGAATTCCGGATCTGATAAAGGATATTGTTGTAGAATGCTAATTTCATCAAGTGGAAAGGATGAGGACGGCTGTGGTGCGGTTAGTTTATTTAAAATGTGAGTTTGAATCATCAACCGTTGGTGTGGTCTACAACGTGAAATTAATTGTAGTGATACTTTTCCTTTGGTATAAATTGCTTTGTTTGAAGATAATCCATGAACACTAACTTTTGATCTTTCTCGCTTAAGAGATAGACGTTGTAAGCAGTCTTCTGAAATAAATGAGGCCTGTGATCCAGAATCTAATAGAATCCTGCATGGTTGTAATTGATTATTTGCATCGAGAATATCAACTACTGCGGTGGGTAAAACTACAACACTATTTGTACATTGAGTTGGTTGACAAATAGTGGTGTATGCGGATTTTGGATTATCATGAATTAAGTTAGGTGTAGATAGTTGTTGATGTGATTGATATGGTTTCAACCGTGTTACCACCGATGCTTGGTGAGTGTTAGATGCGGCTTGATTTGTTGAAGCTGGCGGATGTACTGATGTTGTGGTGATGTGGAGTGTTGAGTGGTGCGATTTTTTACATATATGACATTTGTAATTTCATTTACATTTCGACGACATATGTCCCGCACTAAGACAGTTGAAGCAAAGAGAATTCTTGTTTACAAAATTTCGTCTTTCTGCTATGGTTAAACTTATGAATTTCGTGCATTTATAGAGTGGATGATTTCCTGAACAATTGATGAAAGTTATTGTTTGAATGTGTAGATTACGGATTTGTGGGTTAGGTCCTTTTTTTGCTTGGTCAAGCGTTTCTAAAGCATCACATCGTTTGTTTAAGAATGATATAAATGATTGAAATGTAGGGAAGTCGCCAAGTGATGTTTCTTCAGCCCATGCGCGTTTGGTGTCAGTGTCTAGTTTAGATAAAATTAAAAAAATGAGCCATGAATCACGACCTGTTGCTTCCGCTCATATGACATCAATTCCTCGAATTATTTGATCTGATGTGTCAGCAATACGTCGAAGTGACTGCACTGAGTTGGAACACGTTGCTTGATTTATAAAATCTTTCATGTAAGCTGATACAATATGTTTTTTCTTGTCAAACCTCTCTACTAGTTTATTCCAAGCTAAAAGATAATTTGCCTCAGAAACATGCAGGTGATTAATTAGTTTTGCAGGTTCTCCCTTTACAGTTCCCTTCAAGAATTGTAGTTTTACAGAGTCTGAAAGGTCAGATCTTGATCCTACACAGGAAGAAAATAAGTCTTTCAACGGAGGCCAATCCTTGTAGTCACCAGTAAATGGAGGAATGTCGATTTTTGGTAACTTCGCATTTTGAGACGTAGCTGTAGGACGTCCCAATGAATCTATAATTGTACTCTGATTTTTTATTATTGTTGCTAATAATGTTTGATCATTAAGGTTCTGAGATGGCGATGACAATTCTTTTAACTGTCTTCGGAGTGCAGCCTTAACTTCATAGTAGAGGTCTTCAAATTCTTCATAGTCATTTTCTGTTGCTGAAGAAGTCAGTGTTGTGTCTAAGAGTTTGTAGTCATGACTTAGTGTCTCTAACTGTTCTAACCTCACCTCAACATCTTCTAAAGTGGCATTTGGCAAGCTGTTGTCTATGAAGTCTCGTAGTTTGGACATTGACCCCTGTATCCTACGTTTGGTTACTTTAGATACTCTTTTCATTTTAACAAGCACACTGTATTAACTAATTAAATTTGCTATAAAACGCTATAACTTAAATGAATACAACTAAAAATCTTTTGCTTAATTGTGTAATAAGCAAGTGTGTTTGAAATGTATTATATCTTTATATCTTAAGAAAAATGAAAGGCAAATGTTTTATTAAATGTATAATTTAAAGGAGAATGTTATCATTGATGTTTTTTTTCTTTAATAAACTTTTACTAATTTTATTACTTTTAAAACTTTTTAGTATCTGTATAATTTAGTATTTCTTCTTGAAAGTTCTACACTGTTTTTTTACTTTTTGATCGCACTGTGATTGTGGCACAACAAATAAATAAAAATTTTGCCTTAAATTATTATAATTGTCAATTAATTTTAACTTTAAAATTTTAATTCTGTAATGTTAGTGATTTTTCTGTATTTAGATTTATATATTAAAAAAAAATTAAAGACTTATCTGGATATCTGAACGGTTGTTCGAGATTGTTCCATTAAAAACCCATGGTTTTTTTTTTCCAATTTCCCTGGTTTCGGCACCAAAAAATGTTGAAGATTTACAACAGTTATTTATTTTTCTTGTTCTTTTTATTTTCTTTTAGTTTTGATTTGTTTTATTGGTTTTTAATAAAGTATACTTTCAAAATTTTGAGTTAATTTATTTAACACTATTTACATTATTTTTTTTTTAGTCAAGATTTACAATAATCAAAATTTCATTAGATTTTTGTTTTATTTATTTTATTTTTTTTCAATTAATATTTTACTATTACAATTAATATTATTACAATTAATATTTTAAGTGTATACATATTTTTGTTTTAAATTAATTTAACACTGCCACCACTGAATATTGCTCAGACGAGATCTAAAATGAAAAGGCAAAATGCAAAATGTTTAAAAATGTGAAATGCATTTAACAAACATGCACATTTTTAACTCATACATTGATCAAATAAAGAAAATGAGAGAAATTTCTAACATCTACATAAGTTTTATACAAATAAGAAGTTAATTTTAACACTTTCGGCTGCACTTAAATTTTGTAAGGTTTTGCCAGAGAATCACTTAATTTTTTCATAGAAAAAAGAAGGGCGGCATTTGCCGTAATTTGTTTTTTACTTGAAATTTTTCCAATTATAAGCAAATTACGGCTATTGCCGCGCAGCGGTTATTTCCGCAATTTTTTTTAAGTATATGTAATTGAATCTGTATTCCTAATTGCGGCATATGCCGCTTAAATATAATCTTTATAAAATTAAAATATGTTATATAGTTTTTTAAACATTATGTATTATATTTTCTAATTAATTTCAAAATTACAAAACAAAACTTAAATAAATTTCATTAAAAATATTAAAACAAATATAAATTAAAAAATTCAAAATAACGAGAACATAAATTAAACATTATGTATTATATTTTCTAATTAATTTCAAAATTACAAAACAAAACTTAAATAAATTTCATTAAAAATATTAAAACAAATATAAATTAAAAAATTCAAAATAACGAGAACATAAATTAAACAATAAATTAAAATACTTATATACTAAGGTGAAAATCTTCAAAACACTCCGGACACAATGGGGGATTATCCGGGCAAGTTGTACATTCATAGCTTGTTTCTTTTCTAAGTCTATTTTTCAAACATTGTCTGCATCTCTTGTAAAAACGGTTTCTTTTGCTTAAACCTTCATGTCTAGGAGGAAATGCAATTTTTCGAGGGAAATGTTGAGTGACTAAGTCAATCGGGTTAGACTCGAGCTTCCCTCCTGTAGGACGACCACTGTTTCTTAAGAGGGACATTAAATCCTTGCCTTCTTTCACATCCGGTGGAAAATTTAACAAACTTAATATAAGCTGATCGCGAAACTCCAAAAAGCTTCGTTTCGGATGAAACTTTTTAAAAATATAATATGAATTCCAAACAATCATATCCAGTACATGAAACAAAACTTTCTTATACCAGCGGATTGTTTTCCTCGGACTTGAATAATAAGATAGAAGCTGATCGGCCCTATCTACTCCAGCCATGTGTTCATTGTACGATGCAACGTCGATTGGCTTTCGTTTTTTGATTTTTCTTGCATTTTCCACTTCTACCATTTGCGGATGGTGTGCCGTGGTTATAGACAATACCTCGCGCTTATCCTTCCATTTACTTACATATACATTTTTTTGCCTTCTCCAAATCATTTCTCCCTTCTTCAACTTCTTTGTTGTAACAATTTTTGGGTTACCCTTTCTGTTAGAGCGTAAGGTACCTGTGGTATGTGTTCTAAAAGAAAGAAGTAGATTGCTCAATTCTACACTATTGTAGTAATTATCCATATATAGGTGGTGACCACGGTTGAGATATGGATCCATCAAGTTTAAAACTATTTCTCTTGTTTTCGATCCCAAAATTGGTTCAATTTCCTTTCCTGCATAAACTTTAAAATTCAAAATGTATCCATCACTTGTGGTTAGTTCGTAGAATTTAATTCCATATCTGGCCCGCTTTCCTTTTATGTACTGCTTAAAAGATAATCTGCCTCTAAATAACAATAACGACTCATCTAAGGATAAATCTTTTCCAGGCACAAATACTTTTTGGAATTTTTTTATGACTAAATGTACGAAAGGCATAATTTTTTCTAGTTTACATTTTTCAAAAGTGTTATTTGATGCGTGGCAACTAAAAACTCTCAAAATTTGCATGAAACGTCTCCCAGACATCGTGGCACCGAATGTTGGTTGGAAATACAGAGCACTTTTCGAAAACATTTTTTTAATCGAGGGTTTTTTGTTTTGCCCTTGAAGCAAACATAAACCTAGAAACTGGTACAATTCTTCTTTTGTAACTTCCCGATAAATTAATCTAGGGCGTTTCCGCGTTGACGGTGGTGTAGAAACGGAACTTTCGAGCTGTTTTGCATAACTGTTCATTGAAGAAACTAACACATCAATGATATCATCACTAAAAAATTGGTCAAATATCTGTTGTGGGGATGAGTTTTGGTTTAAGTTAACCTTAATACCAGATGCCTCCTCAAATTTAAATGAAGGTATCGCCTTCGTATCTTCACACCAATTGATATCACTCTCATCAACCAGAGTATTTGATATATTTGTTGCATTGATATTTTCGCTATTTTCAGTGTCAGACACATTCTCATCGAAGTCTTCATTGGTGACAGTACTTGAACTTGAACTGCCCCAAATCTCACCTTCACTGTGCGAATTTTCTTCTTCCGAACTCAAGATTTCGTCAACCCACTTCTGTATATTTTTTTCCATTTTCCTTCTATTCTATAAAATACTAATTAAAATATAATTTTATTTACCCCAAATTTGTAAAAATTTAATTCATTTATTGTTTTGTTTGTATTTTATATTTGAGCTATCAGTAGACTCACTTAAATTTTCTCACGTGTATTTCTTATGTAATTTATGCGGCACTAGCAGCAATAAAGTTTTGGTTTCTAATATTTTTTCAATTAAATTGGTAAATGGATGTTACTCCAACAAGGCTTATTTTGCAACTAAAGAATAAAATTAAAAGAAATCCATATAAAGATAAGCAAAGGGGAATTCCCTTTTTATTTTGAGTTTAAAATCTCTTTGGTCGTTATTATCCGTTAAATAATTAAAATTTAAAAAAAGCGGCAATAGCCGCTATTATTCTCTGAGTGGCGAAGTCAATAGCGGCTATAGCCGCCATTAAGCCGAAAGTGTTAATATAATATAAATTATTGAAAACAGTTATTACAGTGATGGCTGAAAGTTTAACAACAATAATTATTGTTTTAAAAATTTATATTAAATTTATACATTGAATTTAAGTAATTAGAATTAAGTAAAAATTTTATTATTTATTTTTATTGAAATAAAATTGATAATTATGTTTCATGGACATTGGTAATTACATTGCGGGTTTCGCATTATATATTATAATGTGTGTGTTTTTTTTTTAATTCTTGTTTCTTTAATGGTGTGTGCTTATTTATGTTTTAATATGAAATAGTAAGATCGTAAAAATGTTCCATCTCAACTCTAATCTTTGTACGATCAAACTACTTTTGTGTATCTTTATATATTGACGGTCTTTGTTATTACAATTATAATTTACAACACTATCAATGGTAGGTAAGGTATGATCATTGCTCATAAGATCATCATTATCGAAGTTAAAATTGTTAAATAACATTTTTTAACAAGTTTTAAGATTTTAAAATTTATGAAATTATATATATAAGTTATAATATATTATATAAGTTTATAATATAAAAATTTATAATATATATATATAAGTTAAAGGATTGGTTTAAATTCCTCAAAAAATAAATAAATTTTTTTGGACTACTGTCCGTTTTATTTTTGACTGTATAAATTATAAAATTAAACTGTCCTTAATTCCTAAAATTTTAGACTATTTATACTAATTAAATGCTGATTTGCATTTTACTAAGTGTAAGAAAGTAATTTACAAATTTGTGTGAAACAAAAAGAATTTGAAATTTGAAACTTTAAAAGTGTGTGAAAAGAATTTATTAGTAATTATGAAATTGTAAGAATTTCATAATTCTTGATAAAAACAATTTTTAATATTGCGTCTGGTTGTATTTTGCTGTCTTAACTCTTCCCCCCTGAAAAATTCATGTCTCGTGGATCAGAAGTTTAGTTTGATGGGCTGAATGTTGGACAGGTTGATTGTTGTATCTTCGCTGGATGTTTTTGGAGAAATATCAAACTTGGTGTGGGTCTTCTTAATTTTCCTCAGCAGAATTGCCAAAAATCCTAGTACGATTTTGAAATAATGGTGATATCTGTAGTTGTACTAATTGTAGAGCTTGTCAATAGTTCTTCTAGTTCCTTTACACATTATTTAGGTGTAGGTTGTGCAAGTATTGTAAATTGATTGTTACCTTTCCTTCCATTGAATCGTTGTACATGGCGGATGGCATGATTTGAGATACCTTAATTTCCTTGTTTTTGAACATCCAATTTTTTATTTTAAGAGTTTCATTATGAAACTGTATTAAAAAGTTGCCCATTAGGTGTGTCTCGGTGTTATTTCTTATTAGGCTTCCATTGAAGTTGTTTAGAAAAATTGTGTCGTCAGTTACAGCTTCAATTTTTTCTTCGTTGTTGAATTGATATTCGCATTCTGTGTTTACACCTCTAAGGAGTTGTGCAATGCAATGGTTTTCCCTAAGTTCTGTGACTTCATTGAATTTACAGGTGATGATGTTTCTGTACTTGTTACATTGCTGGATTATACCGAATACTTTATTAGTGCTGACCAATAGCTCTTTATAGCTTAGATGTATCTGCTTGTTGTTTATTGTTGTTGGTCTTATTTGAATGTGGTTGTACTCTATTCCACTTGTTTTAGGTAGTGAAATTTTATAGAGCAGTGTTGTATTTTTAACTACTACGGATGGTGTTGCATATTGTATTGCTTCTACTATGTTGGAATATGATAGGCTCTCGGTTTCTATTATCAGGCAATGTATTTCTTCTTTATCCAATAAGTTTGTGTTCACTACTTTTCCTTTTGCTAACTGAACTAGGATGATTTCTTTTATTTCTTCCTTGATTATTGTTAGACGGTTGAAAAATGATTGCTGAACGTCTCCGTTGGAGTTTTCGTTGAGCTTGTTGACAACTTTGTTGTATTCTCTCAAAATGTGTTCCGTGGTGTTAGTTAGAATACGGTTGACCCTGTATTGCTGATTGTTGTTTTGAATCAATTTGTTATGACTTTTAAGTATTTCGTCCCAATCGGTGGCGTCAGGGTTTCCGGCAATCCTCTTCCAGGCGCTTCCAATCCAATTGATTGAGCGTTTATGCTTTCCATGGTGCTCGGTGAGTTCCTTGATAAGCTTTTCAATTTGTTCTACTTGGAACATAAGTTGAGGTTTGAACAAACTTTTTAGGTTGAGTTGTTTGACTTCAGATGTGGCCTTTGAAAGAATTTCTGTATAGTCATTGAGGTTGATTTTATGAATTAATTTAAAATGTCCGTTCAGTATATGACCTACTCCTTCTTTTATTGTGATGGTAGGTGATTTGTATTCGTAGATCTGGAGGGCTCTTTTTTCATGTTAAATTATCCTTGCTGTTCTTGTTTTCCCTTGTGAAGGGAATACATAATTGTTATGTGTCATATCAATTTGGTTAGACTTATTACTATTTGGTGACTGTTTTGTTTTTTGATCCGTAAATTGGAGATAGACTAAGTGGAAAAGGAAATATATTAATTTAAAAACATAGATTGAGAAGATTAATACCAAAATAAATAATAGTCCATACACAATCCATTTGATCCAATACCAAAGCCCTGAAAAATAATTAACAGTATTATCAATGGCTGATCCTACCCAATTCACAGTTGTAGATATTATATTAACTTCATCTGGGCTTTTGTGAATGGTAGAAATTGATTGATTTGTAAAATTTTGAATGGAATGTATTACAGGATGATGGAACTCTTCTAACTTATACTTTTTAGTTAATGAATTATCTATATACGAGCCTAATACAGTGGATTGGGGATAAATCCATCCATCTTTTGTCTGAATCAGCCCATTAGAAGTAAATGGTAAATCTCCCATATAGAGGGATGGTCCTCCGATGACTGGTTTCCCAATGTGGGTATAACCTATGATTGAGTGGTTGACATCTGCTTTTGAAACATCAATTAATTTGTAATGTAAGTATTGTTGCTGCAACTGTCCCTTCCAGACTAAATACGCTAATCCAATTCCAGGGTAAGACTGAGAAAGAAATGAAATCTCATAAGGTGTAACTGTCTCATTGTTTCTTATTTTACTTATTGTTTCTATACACTTTGATCTTAGAAGAATATTGAATGTGGAAAATGATTGATCTAATTCTTCATCCAATTGTTTATGAACTGCTAAATATATATTATCATCAATAGAGCAGGGACGGATTAAATTGATAAATGCAGATAATTTGAAATTCACTTCATCAACTACTTCGATATTTGCCCATTCTCCATCCTCAAATCTCAGTCCGATTTTATTACAAAAACTCATTTTGCAAGCAGTTCTTAATGGCTTTTCTTTCATTTCATGTCCCCAAATTATACCTTTCTCTAAAACATCATTTATGGGATTGTCCCATGTATCATCCATATATATGTACCCACTGTGAGATCGGAACTCAGAACATGGACTATGATGCGAATGCTCTTCAATAACCCAATAAACTGAATCATATACTGTTTCACTTGTGATTTTTGGAGATTTTCCTGATCTAAATATCGGATCTATATAAACCCCCGTATATGGATCAACTTGTACAGGATGTGGAATAAACTTAAAAGATTCTTTATCATTTACAGCAGAGCCTCCATATACATATTTTTCTGCAGGGAAATTGTCCATATCAACCACTCCCTTCCTGTATTCTCCAAGTTGATCTAAACACTCTTTTTCTGTAGTGTGTTGAGGTATTATTACTTGATCTATTGATTTAGAGAAGTACCATGTATACTCACAAGAAGTTCTCATTATGTATTTGTGGCAAAGATATCCATCAATTGTTACATTTTTTTGTAAAGATGGATGATTCAATTTTATAGCCCAAGTCATCTTATCTGAATGATCTCTATCCCTCGAATAGGTGTCTGGACATTTTAAATTATTTGTGTTAGATGCAACCCATCCTTGAGGCCTTTCTACTGCTAACACTCTCCAGTCAGGCTTAGAATTTGATTGACAATGGGTGCCATGGATTATTATTGTCTATGAAGTCTCGTAGTTTGGACATTGACCCCTGTATCCTACGTTTGGTTACTTTAGATACTCTTTTCATTTTAACAAGCACACTGTATTAACTAATTAAATTTGCTATAAAACGCTATAACTTAAATGAATACAACTAAAAATCTTTTGCTTAATTGTGTAATAAGCAAGTGTGTTTGAAATGTATTATATCTTTATATCTTAAGAAAAATGAAAGGCAAATGTTTTATTAAATGTATAATTTAAAGGAGAATGTTATCATTGATGTTTTTTTTCTTTAATAAACTTTTACTAATTTTATTACTTTTAAAACTTTTTAGTATCTGTATAATTTAGTATTTCTTCTTGAAAGTTCTACACTGTTTTTTTACTTTTTGATCGCACTGTGATTGTGGCACAACAAATAAATAAAAATTTTGCCTTAAATTATTATAATTGTCAATTAATTTTAACTTTAAAATTTTAATTCTGTAATGTTAGTGATTTTTCTGTATTTAGATTTATATATTAAAAAAAAATTAAAGACTTATTGGATATCTGAACGGTTGTTCGAGATTGTTCCATTAAAAACCCATGGTTTTTTTTTCCAATTTCCCTGGTTTCGGCACCAAAAAATGTTGAAGATTTACAACAGTTATTTATTTTTCTTGTTCTTTTTATTTTCTTTTAGTTTTGATTTGTTTTATTGGTTTTTAATAAAGTATACTTTCAAAATTTTGAGTTAATTTATTTAACACTATTTACATTATTTTTTTTTTAGTCAAGATTTACAATAATCAAAATTTCATTAGATTTTTGTTTTATTTATTTTATTTTTTTTCAATTAATATTTTACTATTACAATTAATATTATTACAATTAATATTTTAAGTGTATACATATTTTTGTTTTAAATTAATTTAACACTGCCACCACTGAATATTGCTCAGACGAGATCTAAAATGAAAAGGCAAAATGCAAAATGTTTAAAAATGTGAAATGCATTTAACAAACATGCACATTTTTAACTCATACATTGATCAAATAAAGAAAATGAGAGAAATTTCTAACATCTACATAAGTTTTATACAAATAAGAAGTTAATTTTAATATAATATAAATTATTGAAAACAGTTATTACAGTGATGGCTGAAAGTTTAACAACAATAATTATTGTTTTAAAAATTTATATTAAATTTATACATTGAATTTAAGTAATTAGAATTAAGTCAAAATTTTATTATTTATTTTTATTGAAATAAAATTGATAATTATGTTTCATGGACATTGGTAATTACATTGCGGGTTTGGCATTATATATTATAATGTGTGTGTTTTTTTTTTAATTCTTGTTTCTTTAATGGTGTGTGCTTATTTATGTTTTAATATGAAATAGTAAGATCGTAAAAATGTTCCATCTCAACTCTAATCTTTGTACGATCAAACTACTTTTGTGTATCTTTATATATTGACGGTCTTTGTTATTACAATTATAATTTACAACACTATCAATGGTAGGTAAGGTATGATCATTGCTCATAAGATCATCATTATCGAAGTTAAAATTGTTAAATAACATTTTTTAACAAGTTTTAAGATTTTAAAATTTATGAAATTATATATATAAGTTATAATATATTATATAAGTTTATAATATAAAAATTTATAATATATATATATAAGTTAAAGGATTGGTTTAAATTCCTCAAAAAATAAATAAATTTTTTTGGACTACTGTCCGTTTTATTTTTGACTGTATAAATTATAAAATTAAACTGTCCTTAATTCCTAAAATTTTAGACTATTTATACTAATTAAATGCTGATTTGCATTTTACTAAGTGTAAGAAAGTAATTTACAAATTTGTGTGAAACAAAAAGAATTTGAAATTTGAAACTTTAAAAGTGTGTGAAAAGAATTTATTAGTAATTATGAAATTGTAAGAATTTCATAATTCTTGATAAAAACAATTTTTAATATTGCGTCTGGTTGTATTTTGCTGTCTTAACTCTTCCCCCCTGAAAAATTCATGTCTCGTGGATCAGAAGTTTAGTTTGATGGGCTGAATGTTGGACAGGTTGATTGTTGTATCTTCGCTGGATGTTTTTGGAGAAATATCAAACTTGGTGTGGGTCTTCTTAATTTTCCTCAGCAGAATTGCCAAAAATCCTAGTACGATTTTGAAATAATGGTGATATCTGTAGTTGTACTAATTGTAGAGCTTGTCAATAGTTCTTCTAGTTCCTTTACACATTATTTAGGTGTAGGTTGTGCAAGTATTGTAAATTGATTGTTACCTTTCCTTCCATTGAATCGTTGTACATGGCGGATGGCATGATTTGAGATACCTTAATTTCCTTGTTTTTGAACATCCAATTTTTTATTTTAAGAGTTTCATTATGAAACTGTATTAAAAAGTTGCCCATTAGGTGTGTCTCGGTGTTATTTCTTATTAGGCTTCCATTGAAGTTGTTTAGAAAAATTGTGTCGTCAGTTACAGCTTCAATTTTTTCTTCGTTGTTGAATTGATATTCGCATTCTGTGTTTACACCTCTAAGGAGTTGTGCAATGCAATGGTTTTCCCTAAGTTCTGTGACTTCATTGAATTTACAGGTGATGATGTTTCTGTACTTGTTACATTGCTGGATTATACCGAATACTTTATTAGTGCTGACCAATAGCTCTTTATAGCTTAGATGTATCTGCTTGTTGTTTATTGTTGTTGGTCTTATTTGAATGTGGTTGTACTCTATTCCACTTGTTTTAGGTAGTGAAATTTTATAGAGCAGTGTTGTATTTTTAACTACTACGGATGGTGTTGCATATTGTATTGCTTCTACTATGTTGGAATATGATAGGCTCTCGGTTTCTATTATCAGGCAATGTATTTCTTCTTTATCCAATAAGTTTGTGTTCACTACTTTTCCTTTTGCTAACTGAACTAGGATGATTTCTTTTATTTCTTCCTTGATTATTGTTAGACGGTTGAAAAATGATTGCTGAACGTCTCCGTTGGAGTTTTCGTTGAGCTTGTTGACAACTTTGTTGTATTCTCTCAAAATGTGTTCCGTGGTGTTAGTTAGAATACGGTTGACCCTGTATTGCTGATTGTTGTTTTGAATCAATTTGTTATGACTTTTAAGTATTTCGTCCCAATCGGTGGCGTCAGGGTTTCCGGCAATCCTCTTCCAGGCGCTTCCAATCCAATTGATTGAGCGTTTATGCTTTCCATGGTGCTCGGTGAGTTCCTTGATAAGCTTTTCAATTTGTTCTACTTGGAACATAAGTTGAGGTTTGAACAAACTTTTTAGGTTGAGTTGTTTGACTTCAGATGTGGCCTTTGAAAGAATTTCTGTATAGTCATTGAGGTTGATTTTATGAATTAATTTAAAATGTCCGTTCAGTATATGACCTACTCCTTCTTTTATTGTGATGGTAGGTGATTTGTATTCGTAGATCTGGAGGGCTC
This sequence comes from Argyra leucocephala, assembly GCA_963942445.1. NCBI lineage: Eukaryota > Metazoa > Arthropoda > Insecta > Diptera > Dolichopodidae > Argyra > Argyra leucocephala. The sequence goes on from OZ012680.1 coordinate 91,904,978, forward strand.
TTTTTTCATGTTAAATTATCCTTGCTGTTCTTGTTTTCCCTTGTGAAGGGAATACATAATTGTTATGTGTCATATCAATTTGGTTAGACTTATTACCATTTGGTGACTGTTTTGTTTTTTGATCCGTAAATTGGAGATAGACTAAGTGGAAAAGGAAATATATTAATTTAAAAACATAGATTGAGAAGATTAATACCAAAATAAATAATAGTCCATACACAATCCATTTGATCCAATACCAAAGCCCTGAAAAATAATTAACAGTATTATCAATGGCTGATCCTACCCAATTCACAGTTGTAGATATTATATTAACTTCATCTGGGCTTTTGTGAATGGTAGAAATTGATTGATTTGTAAAATTTTGAATGGAATGTATTACAGGATGATGGAACTCTTCTAACTTATACTTTTTAGTTAATGAATTATCTATATACGAGCCTAATACAGTGGATTGGGGATAAATCCATCCATCTTTTGTCTGAATCAGCCCATTAGCAGTAAAGGGTAAATCTCCCATATAGAGGGATGGTCCTCCGATGACTGGTTTCCCATTGTGGGTATAACCTATGATTGAGTGGTTGACATCTGCTTTTGAAACATCAATTAATTTGTAATGTAAGTATTGTTGCTGCAACTGTCCCTTCCAGACTAAATACGCTAATCCAATTCCAGGGTAAGACTGAGAAAGAAATGAAATCTCATAAGGTGTAACTGTCTCATTGTTTCTTATTTTACTTATTGTTTCTATACACTTTGATCTTAGAAGAATATTGAATGTGGAAAATGATTGATCTAATTCTTCATCCAATTGTTTATGAACTGCTAAATATATATTATCATCAATAGAGCAGGGACGGATTAAATTGATAAATGCAGATAATTTGAAATTCACTTCATCAACTACTTCGATATTTGCCCATTCTCCATCCTCAAATCTCAGTCCGATTTTATTACAAAAACTCATTTTGCAAGCAGTTCTTAATGGCTTTTCTTTCATTTCATGTCCCCAAATTATACCTTTCTCTAAAACATCAGCGGGATTGTCCCATGTATCATCCATATATATGTACCCACTGTGAGATCGGAACTCAGAACATGGACTATGATGCGAATGCTCTTCAATAACCCAATAAACTGAATCATATACTGTTTCACTTGTGACTTTTGGAGATTTTCCTGATCTAAATATCGGATCTATATAAACCCCCGTATATGGATCAACTTGTACAGGATGTGGAATAAACTTAAAAGATTCTTTATCATTTACAGCAGAGCCTCCATATACACATTTTTCTGCAGGGAAATTGTCCATATCAACCACTCCCTTCCTGTATTCTCCAAGTTGATCTAAACACTCTTTTTCTGTAGTGTGTTGAGGTATTATTACTTGATCTATTGATTTAGAGAAGTACCATGTATACTCACAAGAAGTTCTCATTATGTATTTGTGGCAAAGATATCCATCAATTGTTACATTTTTTTGTAAAGATGGATGATTCAATTTTATAGCCCAAGTCATCTTATCTGAATGATCTCTATCCCTCGAATAGGTGTCTGGACATTTTAAATTATTTGTGTTAGATGCAACCCATCCTTGAGGCCTTTCTACTGCTAACACTCTCCAGTCAGGCTTAGAATTTGATTGACAATGGGTGCCATGGATTATTATTGTCTATGAAGTCTAGTAGTTTGGACATTGACCCCTGTATCCTACGTTTGGTTACTTTAGATACTCTTTTCATTTTAACAAGCACACTGTATTAACTAATTAAATTTGCTATAAAACGCTATAACTTAAATGAATACAACTAAAAATCTTTTGCTTAATTGTGTAATAAGCAAGTGTGTTTGAAATGTATTATATCTTTATATCTTAAGAAAAATGAAAGGCAAATGTTTTATTAAATGTATAATTTAAAGGAGAATGTTATCATTGATGTTTTTTTTCTTTAATAAACTTTTACTAATTTTATTACTTTTAAAACTTTTTAGTATCTGTATAATTTAGTATTTCTTCTTGAAAGTTCTACACTGTTTTTTTACTTTTTGATCGCACTGTGATTGTGGCACAACAAATAAATAAAAATTTTGCCTTAAATTATTATAATTGTCAATTAATTTTAACTTTAAAATTTTAATTCTGTAATGTTAGTGATTTTTCTGTATTTAGATTTATATATTAAAAAAAAATTAAAGACTTATCTGGATATCTGAACGGTTGTTCGAGATTGTTCCATTAAAAACCCATGGTTTTTTTTTCCAATTTCCCTGGTTTCGGCACCAAAAAATGTTGAAGATTTACAACAGTTATTTATTTTTTTTGTTCTTTTTATTTTCTTTTAGTTTTGATTTGTTTTATTGGTTTTTAATAAAGTATACTTTCAAAATTTTGAGTTAATTTATTTAACACTATTTACATTATTTTTTTTTTAGTCAAGATTTACAATAATCAAAATTTCATTAGATTTTTGTTTTATTTATTTTATTTTTTTTCAATTAATATTTTACTATTACAATTAATATTATTACAATTAATATTTTAAGTGTATACATATTTTTGTTTTAAATTAATTTAACACTGCCACCACTGAATATTGCTCAGACGAGATCTAAAATGAAAAGGCAAAATGCAAAATGTTTAAAAATGTGAAATGCATTTAACAAACATGCACATTTTTAACTCATACATTGATCAAATAAAGAAAATGAGAGAAATTTCTAACATCTACATAAGTTTTATCCAAATAAGAAGTTAATTTTAATATAATATAAATTATTGAAAACAGTTATTACAGTGATGGCTGAAAGTTTAACAACAATAATTATTGTTTTAAAAATTTATATTAAATTTATACATTGAATTTAAGTAATTAGAATTAAGTAAAAATTTTATTATTTATTTTTATTGAAATAAAATTGATAATTATGTTTCATGGACATTGGTAATTACATTGCGGGTTTCGCATTATATATTATAATGTGTGTGTTTTTTTTTTAATTCTTGTTTCTTTAATGGTGTGTGCTTATTTATGTTTTAATATGAAATAGTAAGATCGTAAAAATGTTCCATCTCAACTCTAATCTTTGTACGATCAAACTACTTTTGTGTATCTTTATATATTGACGGTCTTTGTTATTACAATTATAATTTACAACACTATCAATGGTAGGTAAGGTATGATCATTGCTCATAAGATCATCATTATCGAAGTTAAAATTGTTAAATAACATTTTTTAACAAGTTTTAAGATTTTAAAATTTATGAAATTATATATATAAGTTATAATATATTATATAAGTTTATAATATAAAAATTTATAATATATATATAAGTTAAAGGATTGGTTTAAATTCCTCAAAAAATAAATAAATTTTTTTGGACTACTGTCCGTTTTATTTTTGACTGTATAAATTATAAAATTAAACTGTCCTTAATTCCTAAAATTTTAGACTATTTATACTAATTAAATGCTGATTTGCATTTTACTAAGTGTAAGAAAGTAATTTACAAATTTGTGTGAAACAAAAAGAATTTGAAATTTGAAACTTTAAAAGTGTGTGAAAAGAATTTATTAGTAATTATGAAATTGTAAGAATTTCATAATTCTTGATAAAAACAATTTTTAATATTGCGTCTGGTTGTATTTTGCTGTCTTAACTCTTCCCCCCTGAAAAATTCATGTCTCGTGGATCAGAAGTTTAGTTTGATGGGCTGAATGTTGGACAGGTTGATTGTTGTATCTTCGCTGGATGTTTTTGGAGAAATATCAAACTTGGTGTGGGTCTTCTTAATTTTCCTCAGCAGAATTGCCAAAAATCCTAGTACGATTTTGAAATAATGGTGATATCTGTAGTTGTACTAATTGTAGAGCTTGTCAATAGTTCTTCTAGTTCCTTTACACATTATTTAGGTGTAGGTTGTGCAAGTATTGTAAATTGATTGTTACCTTTCCTTCCATTGAATCGTTGTACATGGCGGATGGCATGATTTGAGATACCTTAATTTCCTTGTTTTTGAACATCCAATTTTTTATTTTAAGAGTTTCATTATGAAACTGTATTAAAAAGTTGCCCATTAGGTGTGTCTCGGTGTTATTTCTTATTAGGCTTCCATTGAAGTTGTTTAGAAAAATTGTGTCGTCAGTTACAGCTTCAATTTTTTCTTCGTTGTTGAATTGATATTCGCATTCTGTGTTTACACCTCTAAGGAGTTGTGCAATGCAATGGTTTTCCCTAAGTTCTGTGACTTCATTGAATTTACAGGTGATGATGTTTCTGTACTTGTTACATTGCTGGATTATACCGAATACTTTATTAGTGCTGACCAATAGCTCTTTATAGCTTAGATGTATCTGCTTGTTGTTTATTGTTGTTGGTCTTATTTGAATGTGGTTGTACTCTATTCCACTTGTTTTAGGTAGTGAAATTTTATAGAGCAGTGTTGTATTTTTAACTACTACGGATGGTGTTGCATATTGTATTGCTTCTACTATGTTGGAATATGATAGGCTCTCGGTTTCTATTATCAGGCAATGTATTTCTTCTTTATCCAATAAGTTTGTGTTCACTACTTTTCCTTTTGCTACCTGAACTAGGATGATTTCTTTTATTTCTTCCTTGATTATTGTTAGACGGTTGAAAAATGATTGCTGAACGTCTCCGTTGGAGTTTTCGTTGAGCTTGTTGACAACTTTGTTGTATTCTCTCAAAATGTGTTCCGTGGTGTTAGTTAGAATACGGTTGACCCTGTATTGCTGATTGTTGTTTTGAATCAATTTGTTATGACTTTTAAGTATTTCGTCCCAATCGGTGGCGTCAGGGTTTCCGGCAATCCTCTTCCAGGCGCTTCCAATCCAATTGATTGAGCGTTTATGCTTTCCATGGTGCTCGGTGAGTTCCTTGATAAGCTTTTCAATTTGTTCTACTTGGAACATAAGTTGAGGTTTGAACAAACTTTTTAGGTTGAGTTGTTTGACTTCAGATGTGGCCTTTGAAAGAATTTCTGTATAGTCATTGAGGTTGATTTTATGAATTAATTTAAAATGTCCGTTCAGTATATGACCTACTCCTTCTTTTATTGTGATGGTAGGTGATTTGTATTCGTAGATCTGGAGGGCTCTTTTTTCATGTTAAATTATCCTTGCTGTTCTTGTTTTCCCTTGTGAAGGGAATACATAATTGTTATGTGTCATATCAATTTGGTTAGACTTATTACCATTTGGTGACTGTTTTGTTTTTTGATCCGTAAATTGGAGATAGACTAAGTGGAAAAGGAAATATATTAATTTAAAAACATAGATTGAGAAGATTAATACCAAAATAAATAATAGTCCATACACAATCCATTTGATCCAATACCAAAGCCCTGAAAAATAATTAACAGTATTATCAATGGCTGATCCTACCCAATTCACAGTTGTAGATATTATATTAACTTCATCTGGGCTTTTGTGAATGGTAGAAATTGATTGATTTGTAAAATTTTGAATGGAATGTATTACAGGATGATGGAACTCTTCTAACTTATACTTTTTAGTTAATGAATTATCTATATACGAGCCTAATACAGTGGATTGGGGATAAATCCATCCATCTTTTGTCTGAATCAGCCCATTAGCAGTAAAGGGTAAATCTCCCATATAGAGGGATGGTCCTCCGATGACTGGTTTCCCATTGTGGGTATAACCTATGATTGAGTGGTTGACATCTGCTTTTGAAACATCAATTAATTTGTAATGTAAGTATTGTTGCTGCAACTGTCCCTTCCAGACTAAATACGCTAATCCAATTCCAGGGTAAGACTGAGAAAGAAATGAAATCTCATAAGGTGTAACTGTCTCATTGTTTCTTATTTTACTTATTGTTTCTATACACTTTGATCTTAGAAGAATATTGAATGTGGAAAATGATTGATCTAATTCTTCATCCAATTGTTTATGAACTGCTAAATATATATTATCATCAATAGAGCAAGGACGGATTAAATTGATAAATGCAGATAATTTGAAATTCACTTCATCAACTACTTCGATATTTGCCCATTCTCCATCCTCAAATCTCAGTCCGATTTTATTACAAAAACTCATTTTGCAAGCAGTTCTTAATGGCTTTTCTTTCATTTCATGTCCCCAAATTATACCTTTCTCTAAAACATCAGCGGGATTGTCCCATGTATCATCCATATATATGTACCCACTGTGAGATCGGAACTCAGAACATGGACTATGATGCGAATGCTCTTCAATAACCCAATAAACTGAATCATATACTGTTTCACTTGTGACTTTTGGAGATTTTCCTGATCTAAATATCGGATCTATATAAACCCCCGTATATGGATCAACTTGTACAGGATGTGGAATAAACTTAAAAGATTCTTTATCATTTACAGCAGAGCCTCCATATACACATTTTTCTGCAGGGAAATTGTCCATATCAACCACTCCCTTCCTGTATTCTCCAAGTTGATCTAAACACTCTTTTTCTGTAGTGTGTTGAGGTATTATTACTTGATCTATTGATTTAGAGAAGTACCATGTATACTCACAAGAAGTTCTCATTATGTATTTGTGGCAAAGATATCCATCAATTGTTACATTTTTTTGTAAAGATGGATGATTCAATTTTATAGCCCAAGTCATCTTATCTGAATGATCTCTATCCCTCGAATAGGTGTCTGGACATTTTAAATTATTTGTGTTAGATGCAACCCATCCTTGAGGCCTTTCTACTGCTAACACTCTCCAGTCAGGCTTAGAATTTGATTGACAATGGGTGCCATGGATTATTATTGCAATTACACTCAAAAGACAGAAAATTAATTGGTCCATGATACTTGTATCAGATAAAATTAAAAATTATTACTTTGGGGAAAATTTGCTTTACTTTAAAATTTAAAACTCTATCAATTGTTAGAAAAATACCAAATGATTAATATACACTTATTATTAATGTAGGAAATGCTTAATTGCTTAAGTGACCAAGTCATATAATTTTTCTAGTTTTGCACTTACTGCTAATACAGGATTGTAACGTTTAGGGTAATTAAAAAGTGAATAGTCTAAGGCGTTAAGATATTTATTATAATTATATATTGATATCTGTTACCCAATTATATATTGATATCTGGTACCCATAGGAGAAGGCTGAAAAGAAATGAAACAATAAATTTAGTTGGTTGAATTCTTAATGTGTGCTTTTGTGAATTTTTCTCCAGATTCAGTAGTAATCGTAACTTTGTTGTCTCTTGCTACTACCTCTTTTTTGTACAGAGGTTCATTTTTCCCTTTTATTTGTTTGATTGCTGCATACACTGTTTTTCCAGGCTCGTAAGTTTTTGGTATTGTTCTTTTTAGTTTCTCTCTATTGATTTTTTTGCTCTGACTTTCTTGAATTTTCACTGCAAGGTCTTCGTGAATGTTTTCTTGAAAGTTTATCAAATTTTGATAATTTATTCGTTGTGTTCCCCCGAAAAAAATGTCTGCTGGTTTCCTCTTAGTAACTGAATGAACACTGTTATTATATCTATCGACTGCTATGTTAATAATTTCTTTAAGAGATAGATTTTTATATTCCTGTTGGAGGCATCTTGAGATTTCCTCTATAGTTGAATGAACTCTTTCTATTGCTCCGTTAACCTCACTTCTTTGCGTTGGCGTGAAGTATGTTTCGATTCCAATAGTTCTTAAATAGTCTGTTATAATTGGACTTATGAAGCTTGGTTCGTTGTCCATCACTATTATTCGTGGTGTTGTAAAGTAGTGTATAATTTTTATCAGCTTTGCCCTTAGATGGAGAGCTGATTTGTTTTTGATTTTAAAAAATTTGGTGAATTAAGTGAATTTATCAACGCATGTGATGAATTTTTCTTTTTTGATTTCCATCAAGTCAATATGTAAAATTTCAGAAGGTTATTTTGGTATTGGAGTTTCCATTAAATGAGGCTTATTGGGGTGGCGATCATATTTGTTTATATGACAAATCTCGCAATTTATTGTGTATTTTTTTATGAGACTTGCCATTTGCGGAAAATAATATTTCTCTAATATCTGCTCTTTGTTTTCTTTCAAATTGCGGTGAGCTCTTTTATGTTCTTCTCTTATAATAAGAAATTTATTCTCTTCGTTGCGAATGTCCTCAACTATTCGTTGGGTAATGCGAATTTTATAGGTTTTAAAATGTTCACGGTATATTTCCTGAAGAATTTGTATATGATTTTCCGGTATTTTGATTCCATTTGTGACAGAAGGTGATAAGTTTTCCTTTAAGGTACGGATTAGGTCTGGTTTCGTGATTTGAGGAAAACTGATGTAATGCCTACTAAAATATGGGTGAGGTTCTTCATATGCAGTTGCCCCATTCCCTATTGATATCGCAATGTTGTATCAAATCCGAGCTATCCTCTTCAGCGCTATGAGCTCTTCCAGTTGAGGATGAATCTGCATTTGAACTGTTTTGCCTTACTTCGGGCGAAGTAACGGTTGGTTCCATGTTTTCATGAATCCCTGCTGTTAAGGTGTTGATCTCGATTTTTAATCTAGAGAGTGCATCTGCTACCTTGTTTGTGCACCCTGGTTTATAGATGAGCTCATAATTGTATTCCTCAAGCCGTGAGTTCCATCGTTTCAACTTCGCGTTGTTGTTGCTGTTACCGAGCGTGAATGTAAGCGGCTGGTGATCGGTCAGGATTTTTATTTTTTTTTGCTCCATATAGATAATTTCGTAGTTTGTCTAATGCCCATATGATGGCTAGAATCTCCTTTTCGTTAGTTGCGTAGTGTTCCTCTGTTTTGTTGACAGATCTTGATATGTAAGTTATCGGTCGATCTTTGCCGGTTTCACCTTGTGACAAGACAGCTCCTATCGCTTGGTTTGATGCGTCAGTGGTCAAATTAAATGGTTTGTCGAATGCTGGAAATATAAGCAGTTCGGATGATGACAATAATCCCTTTAAATCATTAAATGCTCTAGTTTCTTCAGTGTTAAATTTTATTTTAACTTTTTTTGAATGGTTGGATCTTATTTGTGCATTTTCTCCTCTGGTTAAGTTGGGTTGAAACGGTCTTGGTGGTGGAGTGTTATTTGCCGGGACCACGGATGTATTTTGGCCCTGCGCGTTACAAATCATATTCCTTTGTTGGAGTGGTAATTGTGGAGTTGGCTGACGGTATCTCTGTTGATTTACATTGTAGTTGGGATATCTATTGATTGGAGAGTTTGCTGCATTATTTCTGCTCTTGCTATGTATTGTCAAGTCCCTGTAATTATAGTTTTGCATCTCCAGGCAGGTAGAATAAGCCTCTGGTAGTGTTTGTGGTTTTTGTAGCATCAGGTCTTTTGAGAGCTCGCCATTGATTCCTCTTATAAAGACATCTAGTGCTCTATTGCGTTGCGTTTCGATGAGTACTTTTACTGTTTCTTCTGAATAAGTTTCTGTTTTGATCTTGTTTATGATCAAAGAATTCTGATGATTTACTCTGTCGTAAAACTCCTCGATTGTTCCTTTTCCCTGATACATCGTGCTCATCTGGTGTTCCAAAGTGCTCACGTCTCTCTTGTCCGCATAATGCAATGACAGGCATGTTTTTATTGTTTGCCAGTCATTATCAGTGCCGCATTCGCATTGTCACGGATTTTTCCTCTTATTGCCTGCAATATTGCTCTGTAGATTGGTTTGTTGCGTACGATTGCGTAGTCGCTTAGGATTGATTCTACCATATGGACCCACGAAACATATTGTGTTGCATCTCCATTGAATATTTTGAGTTCTCTGACGCAGTCAGGTAGCTTCCCTATGTCCTTGAGTTCCTGTTCCGTTTTTGGTGCTATCAGTGGTTTTTGGATATCAACTTTTACCACTTTAGAGTTCTTTTCCTCTAGTTTATTTAGCCTAATTTCTAGGGCTTTACTTATTTCGATTTGAGCATTTAAAGCTCCTGTTAGTTCTTTCACTAATTGTTGTAATTGATCCATTTTATTTTAAATTCTGATTCTTAATTTTTTCCTACTTTCGTTTTTTATTTGGTATTTCCCAAAAGAAATTTAATTATATCTGGTTTTTTACTCACAGTGTTTTTATTATTGTGGTGGCTATTTGCATCACGATCAAGGATTAAGGTTTCCTTGATTAAGAAGGTCCAGGTTCTTGGTGTGTTAGGCTCTGGATACCTCGTAGTGCTCCTTTTTGATCAAAAACGTTTATTTTTGTGATTGACCTACTAGTGGTACGATAATATCACTGACTAGAATCTTGCTATGTTCTCACGGTGATATTTGTATTTTATTTCAATTAAAATATTCACAATAAACACCAAGCTTCATATATCATTAATATACAGAGCACCAAATAACACCAGAAACAATATTAATTCCTTTTACGATCTATTGGATGCACACTTAAATAGCCTCGATAAAAAAAATTCAATTGTTCTTGGAGATTTCAACATGAATATAAATAATACGCTGGATAAAGATGTTAATGATTACAAATCTCTTGTTGAATCTAATGGGTTCTATTTTTGTGATACAACAACCACCAGAGCAGCAACAAACACTTGTATCGATCATATCCTAAAAAATAAAATTAATAACAAAATTAATATAACACACTTACGTGCTGACTATACGGACCATAATATTTTATTGTTGGAAATAACTGAAGAAAATAGTTTTATAAATAAAAACTTCTGTCAATATAACATTTCAAAAACAAATGACAATGAAGTAATAAATAAATTGTCAAACTGCAATATCGACACATCTTCAAGTGTTGCCGAGATAATTTGCAATAATCTAGTAAACACGGTACAAAAATGTATAACTATGTCAACTACAAACAAAAAATACAAAAAATATGTAAAATACAGCAAACCGTGGATAGACGATGAATGTATACAACTAATTAGTTCTGGGAGTTCGAATTTCGAATTTAATGTGAGCGGTTGATTTATAGTGGGTGTAATTTAGTAAAAGTATTTATAGAATTTGATTGTTTTATAATAATTGATTAATTGCTTTTATTTTCAAACAGTTTTTACAATTTCTCAAAAAAATAAACTTAAATAACAAAAAACTAAACCTTTAAAATAATAAAAACTCTTAAATGAATGAAAACATGTGAATTGTTTTTTTATATACATGCATACATCCATATATGTATTTTTCTTTTTCTATCAAACAGTGCTTTTATTTTCGAACAGTTTTTACAATTGTACATTAAATATATTATACACTTTTTTTAAATTATTATCATTATAATTTTTATAGAAACTTTTAATTAACAAATATTTTTGATTTAAAGCTTAAAAAATTATACTTAAATAAACTTTATACATTTGTATAAAGTTTATATGTCTAAAATAAACTTTGTTTACATTTGTTCTTTTTTCTTTTTTTTAAAAAAACTAAAAATTAAAATTGACAAGTGACAACTCATTAATCAAAATAAGTAATATTCAGCAACTGGTATTGCCAGTTTAATTGCAACAACTGGTATTGCCAATGAGGTAAATTGGTGTATTTGCATAAAACTACACTAGCGCCTATCAACGGTGAAAATTAAAAACTAAAATCAAAAATAGATGACGAGTGGATAAATGACAGAGTGTAGCCATTGCAGAAGCCAGATTCGTGGTGAATCTGGAATTAGGTGTTCAGGAGTATGTGGTAAAATATACCACACTACATTTAAATGTTCAGGGTTGGATCAATCACTAGGCAAGTCGTTAGAAACAAATAGGAGAATAAAATTTATATGCGATGAATGCTTCTCATATATCCAAAACGTAGATTTGGTATTAAATGACGTTCGTGAAGCGGTCATCAGAAACATTGATTACTTAAAAGATAAATAAATATATTATTAACATTCTTATCATAATTTGATTCTTTTCCACACAACATATTTAACATTCATAAATTTTAATTATAGATTTAATAAAGAAGATTAATGTGAACAATGTCCTTGCATATCTTTAGAAATTTTTTATAAGTCCGGTTTATATGTAGTTGTTTTTAATTTTAGACACGACTCTAGATTCCCATCAGTAAGACGACTCCTCAATTTACTTTTGATGAAGTTCATACTGGAAAAAGTTTGTTCACATATGTATGTAGAACCGAAAATGGAAAGAACTGCAAAAGCTAATTTTTTCAATTCATTATATGAGTCAGGAATACCGTTCGAAGTGTTAAAAATTAATAAATCCTCATTCTCCAGATCTTTTAGAGCAGACCATTTATGCTGGGAAGCAAGTTCACATTTGTTTTTTTTTTCTAATTCTTCCAAATCAGCACAAAGGCGTCCAAATTTCGAGCTCCATAGTTCTTTGTTTTTTAAATCCAATAATTCCATTTGAAATTTGCCAACATCAATATTGAACGGTGAAAAATTCAATTTAGTTGCATCAGCATTAAGAGGCATTTTAACAAAAGCTAAAGTGGGTTTGCTGTTTCTGAATTGTTCAAACCTATTGAGAAAAGCTTTCCTCATATTCAAAAGCGTTGTTTTAAAATAGCAAATGTCAATATCACAATTGGTTTTTTGATAATGTTTTAAAACACTTACAAAGTGAATAAAAGCTTTTTCTTCAAAATCCTGCACAAAAAGAGATAACTTTTTTTCAAACAAAATAACTTCCTCTAACATTGAAAAAACTATATTTCCTTTCCCTTGTAAGTTGCGATTAAGCTGGTTAAGATGGGATGTTACATCTACCATAGAGAATGTAAAACTTTTGTATCCAGATCATTTGTTAATTCTGGATAATCAACATCTTTATCGAGTAGAAAACTTTTTATTTGCATTAGTATGGAAGCGAAACGTTTCAGGACGTTTCCTTTTGGCAGCCAACGTACTTTATTATGCAACAAAAGATCACCGTATTCACTTTCCGTTTCCAGGAAGAATTCTTTGAATTGGCGATGGTTAAGAGCTCTAGCCATAATGAAATTAACAATTTTTGTCACCAATTCCATAATTTTGCACATTTCCTCTGGGAATTTTTGGTCACAAAGCGCTTCTTGGTGTATTATACAGTGATAAGTAAGTATTTCATGGTTAAATTTCTTTTTTAAAATAGCAATAAAAACGTTTCTCGTGCCGGTCATACTTTTCGCTCCATCTGTTGGCACTGAAATAATTTTATCAAGTGGAATGTGATGCTTTTCAAAGCGCTCAATTACTGCATTTGTAAAATCCTCCACACGGGTGTGACCTTTAAGTGGTAATAATCCTAAAAGTTCTTCTTTAGGACTTGAGGATGAAATATAGCGTACAAAAAGCGAAACTTGCGCTGTATCACTTATGTCACAGGACTCGTCAACTGCTATTGATAAAGCCGAAGCTAATTGAAGATCTTCGACGTGCTGCTTGGTTATATTTGAGGACATTTTGATTGTTCTATCTGCCACTGTTTTAGCAGACAAAGGTAACTCTTTAACTTTTTTTGGTATGTCACTTTTATTTTTGAAATCTCGAAATAGCTCTTCCGATGCATTTATAAAACAGTTTTTTATGTATTCGCCGTCCGTAAAAGGTTTTCCTCTCATAGCAATCTCCTGGCTAATCACAAAACTTGCAGCATTAACACTATTAGAAGATTGCATCCAATGGTTAAATACAGTACTTGTTTTTTCTTGTTGTTTCTGAAGTTCTTCAACAGCTTTTTGTCTTGTATTACCAACAGGATACTTAGTGCTAAATAATATGTGCTTAGTGGTAAAATGTCTCTCCAAATTTGATTTTTTATTTTGAGATAATTTTTCCTGACAAATAAGACAAATAGGAAGTCCATTTAGGTTTTTAATAAATGCGTAAGTCTCAGTCCATTCATTTTGAAACTCACGATAATTGTCTTCCGTTTTCCTTTTTTTTTTTGTTTGTAGCCATGTTAAAAAGATACCTAAACAATGTATAATTTTATAATAATAATAATGCAACCATATAAAATACTTACAATCCTTAAACTAATGATAAATATTTACAGATGAATTTAAAAAGCACAGTTTTCACGAACGAAATTAAACACTTATTTTCTTTATTTTGAAATCACAAAAAATGCAATGACTGCTGCGACGACTGATGAAAAAATTTTTACCCAAGCCATATATATTTTAATGCAAACTTGTTTCTAAGACGAAAACCATCACATTATGTAAGATAATAGCAGATTTTATTTTGACAAGTATACACATGTGGACTACGGTTATAAAAATATTCAAATTTTTTAAATTCTGTGCGTGGTGCTTTTGTAAAAATTTAGTTAATTTTTAATTTAAATAAACTATTTTTTTGTTTATCAGCAATTAAAACAATTTTAAAGTTCTAAAAAACAACATAAAATATTTTTTTCAAAATTAAAACTTTTCAAAAACTCATAATTTTTATCCGAAAATTTGTTTATGAAAGAGCCCTACTTTAAAAGCTAAAGAGCCTATCAAGGCTCGCGAGCCTTGGTTTGCCGACCATTGCCCTATAATAATAGATTGATTGTCGGGTAGATAATTATTGGTGCAGCGCGTGTGTAAAATATTCTTTCGTTTATGCTCGGAATCAACAGGAACTAAACAGTTTTGAAGTAATAAAAAGACATCAGAAATTATGGAAGTGTTATTCTCATTATCTTGCGTTTTATTTTGAAAATGATTTATTAATATTGACTATGCAATACAAAAAATTTCACTGTTCATATATGATTTGATCGAGCTAATAGTTTCCTGAACTGATTTTTTACAAATTTTGGGGTTTCTATATAATGCCTTTATCAAATTTGAGTTTTCTTCATTAATTTTAGTTTTTAACTTATTTAAATTTAAAGAACATTGCAAGCTACTTTTAAAACCAATATTTAATTCAGAAGAATTATTATTTCTACTTTCTATTGAAATATATTCATTGCTCAGCATGGAAGAATTTATTTCTACAGGACTTTGCAATAATTTGTCAAAATGCTTTCTAATATACTTTTTAAATGAATCAAAATTTAAAAATTTTCTTTGATTATGACAATATTGACAGTTGTACACTTTTTTATACTTATGAATAATATATTCCTTATAACTTTTTTTTGTTTTTTTGCAAAAAAACACAGTCCATTTTCTATAATTTAATGTGATCAATAAAATCTAGCTTTTTTTTAATGTAACATTATAAAGTGTCTTCTTTCGTATCAAACATAAAATTATTAAAATTAATAAATTAAAATTATAAAAAAAAAGAAGATAAATTAACAATTCATATTATATTTACTAAGCCTAAAAACAAAACATTTCACATTTAAATTTTCTTATTTTTCATCGAGAAAACAAATAAACAAAAAGAAAATAAAATATTTGATATAAAAAATATACGTTTTTACCTTTTTATATTTAAAATTAACTAATCTGATCTAAGTCTGTCATCAATGCATTAAGAGTGGTATACTTTTTGTCGTGTTTTGTTTTAATTTCATATATGTAAATTTGTATAAACAACCAAACTGGTGCACACGATGCAGGAAAACGAGCATCTAGGGCAGTAAAACATTTGAAACATATATCAATGGCCCTGATAGGGTTGTCCACATTGTAAATGTAATTATCTATTACAACATACGATTGTTTAATTGAAGCTGAAATAAAAAAAAATTAGTTACTCGACATCCTGAAACTTTTAATAACTAATTACAAAAAGAATCTGCAACAACAGCGACAAAAGGCTGCAAAGTATCCTTATTTAGCTGACAAAGCTTCCGACGCTCTTCAATTTTTTCTTTTAAAGCCCTTGAATCCTTAAATTAAATTAACTTATTTACGATCATAACATTATCCACAATACAACTTACATTAATTAATACTATAAAGGAATCTTGAACCTCTTGAGTGGTAAGTTTTAGACGCTTACTTCCGATTGTCTTTGTTGAAATGTATACACATGAAGATAGCAATTGTGAAAGAATTAAAAATCCACATATATTGCTATCCTGGCAGTTCTTTATTAAACATATATCCAACAATTTTGTTTTCTTGCTTTTAGCATAAGTTATAATCTTTTTATTAATATCTTCCCATTTAGCAAAAAGTTTATTACTTTTGTTTAATTGTAATATCTCAAAATCTTCTAATAGCAAATTATAGCCTCTATCTGTTTTTAGTATCGGATATTTTCTAAAATATTGCTGAATAGTTACTTTCATATCCGTACAAAAAATTATTTCCATACGAAGCGTGTGCGTTTCTATCCAATATTTCCTAAGAGTATCCCATGGTTCATAATTTTGTTGCAAAAATGCATCTTTTTCATAAATATCTTTTGCAAAATTTGTAGGATATATTTTATTATTTTCTCTAGATGGTTGGATTTGTCTTAACTTTTTTTTTAACTGTGAATAAGCTTCGTATAACATACCAATGGGACCAGTTGTCTGCTTTATCTCACGATCGTTTTTATATGGGATGAAGTATAATTCACTCTTTTCATTCTTGAAGTTGCTACTAATGCAACTAGCTAAAATATTAAATCTGGATGAATTTATTTTGAATTCAGTTTCGCTTCCGACTGACTCAAATTCTTGTTGTATAATAAGATTTGCCAATTTATGGCGAAGATATCGGTCCAAAATTTGGTTTTTTTCATAAAATCTTTTTATGAGAAGTCCGTCGAGGCAATTTAAATAATGAGAAATTGAATATTTGATAATATTTTCAGTTCGATTTAAAGGAACTGAAATAATTGAATTATCATCTAAAATAAATTCGGACATTGATTCCAGTGATGTAACAGCTGTATCTAAAAACTAATCAAAAATATATATATAATTTTTCAATATTGGTGATATATTTCAGGATATGCAATACCTCATTTATATTTGAAGTGGAAAATTCTGTTTGGAAAGAACTCGATGATGGAATTGAAAAGCTTGAACTTGAAGGGTTCGACAAAGTTGCTGCAGTTGAGTTCGTCTAGAAATAATTATTTTTTATTTAACTCATTGTTAAACTTAATTTAATCAAACAAACCTCATTTAAAAATATTTTTCTGTATGCAATCCAAAATTTTTGTCTTGGACCTGCTTTAGTTATTACTGTTACTAAAGTTTCGTAATGCAAATTTTCAAATGATTCCTTATCGAATTCCTGTTCTGTATAAATATAAATAAGTATACTTATAATATATATTTGACATACCAATTCTGTATGACAGTCGTTATTATTTCACAAGTATAACTGTTTAACTAATTTAAAAAAATTATTACCAATGAATTTTTGTAAATGTTCCAACATATTCATTTCTCTCAACTTTTCTTCCAGGTAAACTTTATTCATTCTCTTAGTTTTGTTGTTTTTTTTTGTAAGCTTTTATTTTTTAATTTTTAAATAACGTTCACTTTTATTAATTTCTTATTTTGTAATATTTCTTATTTTGTAATTAACTGCTGCCAGAATATTTATATAATAATATTGTTTATAATTTTGAAATTAATACTAGAGTTTTACTTAACTCAAACTCATATTTATGCACTTAAGGTAAAAATTTCTATGATGTAAAAAATAGTTCTGACTTGAATATTTTTAAAAGAAAATGTGAGAAGTATCAAGTATAGGTACATTTGAAAATGATGTTCACACACTTATTTAACTTATTTGAAATCTAGCTTTAAAGTAACTGAAAATATTTAATGTATATCAGCTTAGTCTAAGTAAATTAAAGCATAAAAATATAAGCTTTTTTTTTAATTTTTAAATATAATGTTCACTTTATTAACTTTTTATTTTAAATTTATATATTATATAAAATAATTAAATATAATATATATTTGTACATATCTCAAATAGTCAAATATGATTTCAATAAACACAAAACAAAAATTTAAACTGTTCTTACCCCGACGCGAGCTACTATACGTAATTGAATTTGAATGTTTGAAATCACCATACCACATTCAATAGTTTTTTTTTTGGGAATTCCCCTAAATTTTATGTAAGTGTACTATTTTTTAACTGCGAATATAAGCTGCTTTGCGCTCTTTACTTTATTATTTGTGTGTATTGTGAAAAAAAAAATGGATAGAATCGACAATTAACATTAAACCACTCGCATATTTTATTTAGGCATCACAGGAATATTTTTTAGAAACGCAGTCAAGTGATTTGCACTCTTTACTTTATTATTTGTGTGTGTTGGAAATAAAATTTGGAGAGAATCTTTAATTAACATCACACCTAACGAACATTTTGTATAAGTATGACAAGAATTTGTATGGCTAATTAGCTTGTATTTTGACAGTAACACTAAAGTAAATTTAACTGAAATCAAAAAAAAAAATTGACAATAGTACTAAGAAATTTTAGGTACTATTACTAAATTTTAAATGCGGAATGTGAATTTTTATTGGTTTCGTACTTGCTGCTATTTTATACAAATCCAGCTAATTCTTCCTATGATTTACGTTATAAATTTAGGTACAAATGTCTCCTTTTTTGTAAATATATTCGTAAATCACTTGGCGATTTGATCGTGAAAATTTTTTTCCGTGTATATATATTAATATTACCTACTGAATTGTTCTATAGTTTTTGTTGTATTGAGTGAATGAAAAAAAAAGTAATTACTATTTTTTAAAGAAACTATTGGATGTCGGATGAATAATTTTTTTTCGATAGTTTTCAATTCTCATTCTCATCATTACTGCCAGCCAGTGAAAAAAACGGATGGGTGATCTGACGGTTGTATTATATCATTAAGTATTATAATAATTAATAATTTATTTATAAAATATACATATATTTAATGTTTATTATAATATGATAATAGATTATTATTTACTCAATGGTTTGTGATTTATTGATATGTCGTTTATGAATTTTTTTTATATGGATATTTATGTATCCGTTAACATGGACTTATAGACTTGTATAACTATACATTACATATGTCTATAAGCAAATTATATACATAGCATACATTAAACATTACATAATATGTGTTTAGGATATATTATGTTATGTTATATGTCATATTATATAGCATACTTATGAGTTTTTTTTGCTTGCTTTGCTAAATGCTAATTGCTAGTGCTACCTGTAAAATAAAACTTGGTTATAATGATAAGAGTTACAAATTAAAAAAGAACCTAAAAATTCGGAAAATAAATTTTTAAAGTTTTGTATATTTTTAGTAAAGGAAAAAAGCCGAATTGAAGTTTGAATGTAAACAAACAACATAATTTCAATTCAATTCGGCGTAAAAAACCCTTTTTTGAAAAATTTAATTACTATATAATTATGTACATACTTAAAATGTCTCATTATATACATTATTAAGATACATAAGAAATAACGCTTTTACTAATAAGCCAATAGGTACATATTTCAAATTCAAAATTTTCATTAACAAGCAATTCAATTCAACAATTTTTTTAATTAAAACTATAGAAATATAAAGCAAGTTCAATATTTTAAAAAGTAAAAATTAAAGTAAAATTAAATAACAAAATTCAAATTTCAATACAAGACAAAAAAAATTAAGAAATTTCAGATATGTAACTAATTTTTTTAGTTACTATTTTTCATTTAATTAATACTAATACCTAATATCCTAATACCCTAATACTAATATAATAAACCAATATGTTAATATTTCATATTAAAAGTTTTCATTAATAAGTAATTCAATTCAACAATTTTTTTAATTAAAACTATAGAAATATAAAGCAAGTTCAATATTTTAAAAATTAAAAAGTAAAGTAAATAAAATTTTTATAAATTATAATTACTGTTCAAAAAAATAATTTGGTTCAATTTTTCGCTTTTAAGTCGGTTTCTTCTATTATTAATTATCAAACTAGCTTTTCAAAATATTCGCTCTGAAGGAACAGAAGTTGCTTGAAGTTCAGGAAACACCTTTTTCTGAATGCTCCAAAACTCTAGTGGATTTTTTGTTCGGCTAAGATATCCAAGTCTCAAATATCATTATTATTGACTTTTTGCACTTGGGAAAGTTTTTGGTCCAACATTTCCCATAAAGACACCTTACATGGAATTCTCTGAGGGATTGCTTGTGGATTAAAACTCAAATTAATGTTATCTGCACTTTCAGTTCTGTTGCTGAAAAGTAATGATAATTCATCATTTAACCACCTTTGAGTATTAGTGCTGTTTGTTTCATTTCCAAATACTATCTTTCTAAATCTTGGGTCCAAAAATGTTGCTTTTGCACACATTCTATCTGATTCTAAAATTGAATGTTTTGACTGTGTACATTTTTTAAAGTATATTGGAGTCCTCTGATTAATGGTATCACAGACGACATTGTTGGATATTTCTGCCCAGAAAGTTCTGTCGTCATGGACTCTACTGGATTCAAAACTGCTATTAAATAGGGTATGAACTCCCACTCATGCGCATTTAAAAACTCTGGTGGGCTACTTAAAAAATTAATTATGGCTGATAACGGTTCTTTAACTAAAAACAGAAGAATAATGTTGTCTTTCCAACATTATTAAAGATGAATTCCACCTGGTTGGTACGTCCTGTTTTAGCTTTAGTTCAGGTAAACCCATTTGCTTTTGCATATTTTTCAATTTTTCCGTTGCAATAACGCTGTGACTAAAATGGGCTACTATTGCTCTGCATTTTGATAACAGTTGTGAGGGATCGACAGATTTCTTTATTGCATCAGTCACACATAAGTTTAATGTATGAGCAACACAAGGGTGATGATGTTTTTTTAAGTGCTCTAAAATGGCATTTTTAACATTTGCTCCATTATCAGAAACTACTGTTACAATTTTATTTGTAATTGCCCAGTCTTCTAAAATACTCTTCAAGACTTTCGATAAATTTTCTCCCGTATGACTTTCAGGTACTTCTTTCGTACACAAAACAGATGACTTCAATTCATTATTTAATATATAGTGGCTTGTAACAGATAAAAATGCTCTATTACTATCAGATGTCCAAAATCCGTTGTAATCGAGATGTATTTCACGTTTTCTAGTATAGTTTTTAATTTATTTACAGTTTCATTATATTTATGGGGTAGCATTGTATTCGACAATATTTTTCTGTTCGGTACTCGGTACAAGGGATTTAACTTTTTTGAGTATTCTAAAAATCCCCGTTCTCCACTATGCAGAGTGGCTGTAAATCTTTCGTTATCATTTTCATTAATGAATCATCAATGCTAGTTTTTTCATATTCAGATAATTCAGACCTACTGTCTCTTACTATTAATTTTGTTTGAAGAGGTCTTCTTTTTCTTTTTGCTGAAACTATAGCTATATCATGATTAACATTTTGCTCTGGATTTGAATTTTGTTGTGTTGAGACGGAGGCTACATCTATGTTTTGTTGGGTAGATGAAGAGGGTTGGTCTGTATTTTGTTGAAAAGAAGTAGAAGATGGTCTATTTACTGAACTGGAATTTTCATAATTTTTTAAATAGGTGGGACGTTTACGGCGCATATGATCGCCACAATTTGATGTGTTACCGGAAAACTTAAATAATTTTTTGCATAATGTGCATTTTACATTATTCCCTTCTTTGGTAAAGAATTCCCAAACAAAAGATTTTTTTAGCCCTGGACGCATTTTTTTGTTATAAACTACAAGGGTATTCCTTATTACTTATTTCAAAAATTAGTTCGAATAGTAACAATTACAGAAAACTTTGAGGGTATGACTTATTATTTATTTAAAAAACTAATTACAATATTAACAGTCGCAGAAAATTAAATATATTAGGTGCTTATTATTTATTTTAAAAATTAATCAGAATAGTATAAGCGTTAATTATGTTTGAAAGTTAATTTTGTCCGTTAATTTTGAAAAAACACGTTTAATTTGAATAATAGTTTGTACTTTAATAAATAATTGTAGTATATGCCATATGGGTGGTCACGCACAATACAACGACAACACAAAAATATTTTTTTTTTAATAATATACAATAAGAATACTAATTTACTATTTACTGTTAAAAACATACAAAATCAAAGTTATTCATAGCAAGGTGACAAAAAAGTTATTCATAGGAAAAAATACGTAATTTATAAAAAGTAATGTATCAATTTCCTAAAGATAATGCAAGGTATATTTTTAAAATATTTTTTGTTTATAGATGATGCAATAATATATATTTATTGAAACTTTGTAGTTTATTTATTATAAAAATTCAACTATTTTACTGATAAATAATTTTATTAAATCAACATATTTCAGTCATATTTCATTTTATTTTAATTTCATCTTAGTACTTTTGTCACATCTGTTATTTAGAATTTTTATCTCTTTCTTGCAATATAATTATTCTTATTGCCTATTCTATTGTTATCTATTTCTTACAATTTTCTCAAATTTCTATCAAATATGCACATCCAATCCATATGTAATTATGTATTCCACAATCCACATCCTTTTGTTTTTAGAATATATCATTGAATCGATTGTTTCGAGTTGAAGTCTGTTGTTTATTTTATTTTTGGTTAAAGATAGATCGGAAAAAATCCGTTCGGCGGCGCCGGAACTATGCGGTAAACTCATCAGATTAATCATAAAAATAGATAAATTTTCAAAAATTAGTTCATTTAAACAATTTTTTATTGAACCAAGCTTTGACCAAAATTCTTCGATATTAGTTTTATCTAAATCACTTAGGTGTTTTGAAATTTTAACAATCTGAACTGGTCCGTAATTTCATCTTTCTCGCTAGGGTCTCTTAGTAGGTTTGGAAGGTTTGGAAAATAATCCAAAAGCGGAGATATCCAAATGTATACAAAAGTATCCAGGTGGTAACACTGCTTGTAAGTTGTTAATGCGTTATTGTGTTTTACTGTTTTTTTTTTTTTGTGTTTTCACTTTTTTTTATATATTATATAGTTCAGAAAATAAAAAAAAAATTATAATTTTTTTATACAATCTTAACACATTATTATAATTTAAAATTATATAATTATAATTAATAAATTTATTTTTGTTTTTTTATATAATTATATGTGTCTATTACTTTAATAATTTTTTGATTTTTTTTTTAAACTTTTTTATATTTTTTAATTTTTAAAGGCTCTTAATTATAAATTAAATAAAACTTTAGTAAAATAAGTATATAATCAATCAACAAAGCAATAATCAATTACTATTTCTTCTGATTTGATTATAAAAATGAATATACAGCTAAATTATTGAAAAATTACTTTAATATTAATTAAAAAATAAAATTTAATTAAGTACAAAATTTTGTATTAACTTATAATAAGTTACTTACCTTCATAAAGAATTTCTTGATTGAATGATTGTTCAGATGTTTTCTTTTCTTTATATTGACTTTCGCAAAGGCCGAGTTTTTTATTTGAAGTATAAAATTTCTATATTAAAATCCCCCTAGGCTTTGGCGCAATATAAGTTTCGGCAATTTCTTTGTGAAAAGGTTTTTGAATTTGCTGCCCTGCGTATTCTTTTTCTTTGGTGTTAATTATTTTTTTCTGTTTCAGCCAGTGATCAGCGATTGATGCTGCTATATATTTTCTGTCATCTTTTGTTAAGATTTCATCTGATTTTAACAATATACTTTTACCTTGCAAGGTTGATGCAAGAAGATTTTTTAAGTCTTACAATACAACAACAAAAAATCTGTTACAAAATACAATAAATTATTTAAAATACTTTTTTAATTATGTATTTTTCATTATTATTTTAATATTATTTTACTTATGTTTTTACGATGGAATATAAGTTTTAAGTAAGGTGAGTATTTTTATATTTTCAAAGCAAATTACCAAAATTTTGATTTTATGTTTATTCTGATTTTTGTTTTTTTTTGTCTGTATATCAGTCGATGTATGTAGTTATTATGTACATGTAGAAAATAATATAATGTATAGCAAAGAAATTTTGTGATTTTGTTATTTTTGCCTGTTTTCATTTATCAGTCATGTATAAATAATTATGCATTTATATATAATATGTAAAAAAAATTACATATTCATATACATTCGTAAGCACAAATATGTACAAATTTACATACAGCCATTTATATATGAACATACAAAAACAAAACAAAAAAATATAAAACAAAAATATTTTTTAAAAAGAAATTCTTTAAATTGTATAGAAATATATGCAAAGCAGTGTTGTCAGATTTTTTCTTCAAAATTTCCTAAAAAATCTTAAAACTTCCCATTTTTTCCCTCTTTTGCATTTTCTTTTTCCCACAATTTTTCCCACAAAAATAAAACATATTAATTAATAAAATAACATGTAATTTTATTCAAACAAAACAAAAACTAACTTAAATTTATTAATTTCATTATAGGTAAAACAAAACATTATAGGTAAATGTTATTAGATATGTCATGCATACCGCGTTAATTCATGGCTCACCAATACGGTTGCGTTTTTTGTTTTTAATATCGGTAACCATTGAAAAAATTCTTTCCGCATCAGCATTTGAATGCGGAAGTGAAGCCACAAATTTATAAATCTTAATCAAATTGGGAAATAAAAGTTCATCTGTTAATGCTTTTTTATTTTCCACCATCGACCAAAACTTCGTAATTTCGTCTTCAACACATGACTTTATTTCATTTTCAGTCAAAGAATATGGAATATCATTCCATTCGTCGTCTAACCCAAATATATCAGAAATTAAAAGGTACATAATCAGAAATTACATTCAATTTTTTTGAAAAAAATCTTTTATCAAGATTTAATACCACTTCAGGTTTTAAAAATTCTAAAGATTTGAAAAATGGATCATTTACAGGAAATCTATTTAAAATATTTTCGATACAAAGCATAATAAAATTTGCACAAGTACTGTTAACCTGTACTTGCTGAGAATGATCAAGACATTCCGAAATGTATAGCCCATAAATTCACTATTGAACATCATTTCATTTATATCCAATTTATTATTTTCATTTAAAAACTGTTCGTACTGAATCTCACAACCAGAAAATATACTTTTAATTGCACTAGTTTTTAAAATTATTTTTGTAAATATTAACAAAATTTGTTTAGATTGGTCATAAATTTTATGTATTAAAATGTCTTTTCCCTGAAATAGAGCATTGAAACGATTAAAATGCACCAACATATGTTTGAGAAATATCAAGGTAGCTTTAAATTCTGGGTTCTCAAAAACATTTAAAATTTTCTGAGATCGTTTCCTTTTGGTAAAATTTGTTTCATATATAAAAAAATGATGAAGAACTGTCCAATTTTTTAAAATATTGTCAACACAAGGTTGCATTGAAAGCCAATGTGTTGCTGCTGGAGATATTATTTTGTCCTTAGAAACATTGAAATATTCCTGAAATTCTTGGAGTTGTGCCGAACTTTTTGGGCTCTCAGACATATATGAACCAACGTCTTTTAAAAAGATTTCACATTCATCTGGAATACATTTCATGGCCCCTTTTACAGCTAATGCTGATAAATGACAGATACATTTAAATAGCAACAATTTGTGTTCAATGTCTTTTTGCATATGCCAAAAAAACGAATTGTTTTTCCCCAACATTACTGCAGCATTATCCGAAGCTAATGCAATGATGTTGTTTATTGGTACATTTCGTTTAATAAAAGAAGACTTGACAAGATTCCACAATGCTAAATCTGAACAATCTGTTGCATTAATTTCAATTAATTGAAATAATTCCGTGTTTACTTTGTTATTGCTGAAAAATCTAACCAACACGCATATATTTTTTATATTTGATATATCTGTCGATTCATCAACTAAAATAGAAAATTTTAATTCTTTCAATATAGAATCTAAGTCATCACTTTCAACTTGACCTATTACATTTTTTATTACTTTTGTACATTTAGTTTTACCTAGATTCATATCTTTCGAAATTTTTGAATCATCAAATATGTCTTTTAATAAAGGAACTAAGTTATCTACAATTCGAAAAGATACATTATTTTCCGCAAAAAATGCACTTAATTTAATTTCAGCTGTTTGCACTTTTTTTTTTAAATTATTATTATTTGAAACAAAAAACAAAGTGCTATCAGTAGTATTTAAAAAAATGTTCAAATTTGATTGGTGTTTCATACCTTCATGATGATTTTTTATTTCGGTTTTTCCACAAACAAATTTTTTGCCACAAGCCTTGCACATAGCCTTAGTTTTTTCATTTCTTACTGGAAAAAGCCAAGATTTATATTCCGGAATCTTCATCCAACTCTCTTGAAATAATTTTTCTTTTGAAGGTTCACTTTTTTTGTTGTCTTCCTTTTTTTTATAAAAGTTTGATAGGAATCAATTTCATCTGATTCTATTGAACTTTCACTTTCCATTTCACTATTATTAGAAAATTATATTACATTCCATATCTACTTCAAAATTATTTTTGTAAATTTACCTGATTTTGAATTGCTAACTGAAAAAAATTAAGAATTGTTAATCTGATTTTGAATTACTAACCGAAAGAAAGTTCAGAATTTTTAAATACATACATACATATACATATATTAAAATGTCAAAAAAATTCTTATGTTGAAAACTTTATGACATTCAATTAATGCAGTATTGCTGTTATGAATTTTTTTTTAAACTTAATAGCCCTGTTTTTTTATACGAAGCATGTATAAAAGACGCACCAGTATAAAAAAATTCACAATAAAAAACTGGGTACTTTGTAGTTTGTAAGGTAATCAGTGGACAGTGAATCAGTGAGTAATTTTTTAAAATAATTTTATTAGAATAAAATGGTGAAATTTCCCACGATTTTGAGTTACTTTCCCTTTTTCCCTTTCATACCTTAAATTCCCATAAAATGGGAAATTTCCCTCAATCTGACAACACTGATGCACAGGCAGTGATGCCAGGTTCTTATGGCTAAAAACCTTCAAAATTAAGAAACAAAAACTTCAATTTAAGGTTTTTGAAAATTGAAAACCTTAGTGCTTTTTTCAAATCTTCAAATGAAGATTTCAATAAAAAAAACCTTAACTTTTTGTTAGTTTTTGTATTTTATAAAAATATAAATGTTATGTCTCCTTGATTTAACATTTATAAAAAAAATTTATATAAAATTAATAAAAATTAATACATAATAAACAAATTTAACAAAATATAAATAAGAAAAATGAATAAAAAATGTGCCTTCATGACTAATAACTTATATTAAAGTACATAATTACATATAATTAATCTCAATCGTCATTACAAGACGATGATGACAAGTATTCAGTTTCTATTTCATTACAATTTTTGTCTATATCACAATACATTGAATTTTTAAAATACTTAAGTAAATTAAGGTCTTCTTCTACATTATAACATTCTGTATTTTTTCTTTTTAAATAATCTTTAGAATACAATATGCCCGATAAGTCCTTTTTACTTGCCGTTGCTTTTAAGCTGGAACCACAAATTTTACAATAGGGTAATTCATTTAACCCTTTAGTTAGCCAATTTTGAAAATTCTCTTCGTGTTCCCAATTGTAACTAAAAATTTTTCGTTTCTTTTTATTAGACTGAAATTGATTCTTGTTAATAATTTTTTTTTTAATGCAATTTTTGTTTTTAATTACCCCAACAATTTCTTTTTCTGTGTCTGTTTCACTATGGGGCATCTATCAAATTCAATCACATATTATGAGGATTTTAATATTAAAAACAAAAGTAATTATTTTCATTTAATTTAAACACTTACTTTTATCAAAAACTGCAAAATATTTTTTCATTTCGTCTAAAATTTTGAATCTATAAACAACTTTAACAACAATAATAAAAATACACTTTATAATATAACAACAACAAAAAAACTATGGTGCCATTTTGGCATTGACCCACAAAAGTGTTTTTTAAAAGAAATGCCATAATAACATAACACAATATTTAGCAGACAGACACATCTATAAGAAATTGAGAATTTTTTTCGAAGAATTTCTGAGCCTTTTCAACGTAAAAATTTTTAGGAAAAAAATTCAGTTGTTATTGAAATAAATAAAAAAATGTCAGTTAGAAAAAGGTGAAATAACAAAAAACTATTTAAAACCTTATATTTTAAGGTTTTTTGTTCGTGAATCTTTGTATATTTATAAAACCTTAAACTGAAGGTTTTTTTCAAAAGAGACATTGAAAAACCTTAATTTTGAAGTAAAACCTTCACTTCTGGTAACACTATGCACAGGTAGAATGTAGATGCATATAACTCTCATCTACCGTCAATTCTTTGAATGTTTCTAGGTCAATTCTTTTTGCTAATAAATTTTATGTTTAATAATTTAAGTCTTAATTTACTATAATAATTATTATAATAATTTCTTTTTACCGTGAAGACAAAACTTTTCATTTCTTATTCGAGTTCATACATTGGAGAAATCTGCAAGGCGTAGATATACAACTTGTATAATATATTGTAACAAGAAATAAATAATTATGGTGAAATTAAAAGGAAACAACTCGCCTTTCATTTTTGATTCAAATATTTTCACTAAAAATATACTCAATTTAAAAAATTATATTTTAAAATAAGAAGTGTTCAAAGCTTTAAAAGCACTTCTAATTCATCATCTTGAACTTCAATTTTGATTTTTTAAATAAAAAACAATTTATTAAAATTAAGAGTTGATAATAAAAATAAAACATTTGAAATTTTAGAACAACTTAAATTTAATAAAATATTTAGCCGATTTTCCGATTTGAAATTTTTATTTTCTCCAAAATTTTTAATTAAATTTTTAAATTAAAATTTAATTGCAGATGATTGCCTTAAGATTGCCTGGAAAGTATAGAGAGGCATATAATTTTTATTCTAACTTACCTCGAAAATCTTCCAACAGTTCAAGTAAATCCCATTCCATTAGCAATTGTTCCCAAGTTTCATTATTTATTTATCACTATAATATTTGCGTCCATATTTTTTTAATATTTACAGGTTATTTTTTGCAAATTTTACTAACACTTTATACTCACGGTTTCACAAATCACAATGAACTGACACATACATGTGATAAATACACCAGTTGCGTTGCGGTACCGTAACAAAAAATATACATTATAATATCGTTCTCTCTTTGTTTTTATACTTTTTGACAAAATAATTATGAACATATACGCGTTCCTCTCAAATTAGGAATAATTGCTAATATTTACATAAATATTAGCAGTTTTTTGTAATATTTAAAAAAAAAACTGAAATTTTATGTGAAAGCATCATATTGACTCTAAATGATAAATCAATTAAAAGAAAAGAGTACAATATATATAAGATAAATAAAAAATATTACCAATTAAAAATTAGGTATATTACCGAATATTGTGGGAAAAGAACTAATTATTTTTTATGAATTAGGTAATTTTTTACAAAAGTGGAAAATTTACCATATTCATATTATTACAATAGGTAATTTTCCACTACAACTAATCACTTAATTTTGTTTAGGATTATTACATAATCTAAGGTTGACAATTATCTAAAAACTTTGATAAAGTGCCTACAAGAATAAATAATTCACCTAATATAAAAATACCTACTTTAAATAGGTGATTTCACATAAGAATACTTTTTTTTCTGTGTAGTTCTCGACGAGACTAACCTAATGTTAATTGCTCTCCTTGTAGACTAATTATTAACATAATTGTTAGTAGTATGCTGTACATTTGTATTAATATTTCCGGTAACCATCAAGTGTTACCAATTTACTTTTGATGAGGAAATCAATTGGTAGAATATTATTTTTTTTATGTATTATATTACTTGGCGTTCTTTGAGAATAACCATATACATAGTTATTAAATAATTAAAAAACTTCCTTGTTTATTATTTTATTTAATCTTTTGTTCGTGTCTCCTTGACACTTGAATTCATTCTGCGCTCTTTTATTTTCTCTTATATTAATCTTTTTTATAATAATGTAACTTACACTAATACTTATATGCTAAACGTTTAATATCACAAATACTTATATTAATTAATGTTATTACTTATGCAGTATTATTGTACTTATCAGGGTTGCCAATGCGAAAATTAAATATTTACCATGTCGATCTCAAAAAATTACCAAAACAGGGGAAAAGTTACCAAAGTACATAAAAGGAGTAAAAATAACTAAAATTTATTATAACATAAAATTGGATTTCATTTTTGACTTTATTTTTCACTAATTTTTATCAAAGAATATAATTATACATATAAAACAACAGGAAAATAAAATAAAAACAAAGCAAATAATAATAGAAAGAAATAAAAAAGAATAAAACAAAAAATGTATTAAAGGATCATTCTTTTTTCGTTGGCATAATGCGAAAAAAAAGTTTTTTAAAAAAAATTGCTTTTTTAGATCAAAATTTATTTGTTTTATTAAGAATTAGATGTTGTAGTCAGCAGCGCACTTTTTAAAATATTTTAGATTTTAAAGAAAATATTTTAAAGAAAAATATAATTTGAGGTCCTTAATAACTTCAGCTGCGTTACCAACTTTGAAAAAAGAAAAAAAGTTTATGCAACTAGTGTTTCAATCAATTTTAAAATGGGTCTCTTTTATTTATTTTAAAAATAATATATTTAATTTTGAACTAAAAAAAAATAAAAATTATTTTAGAAAATTTTTGACATTAATTTCAACTGCGTTACTAAAAGAGATTTTAAAAAGCTTATTTTAAAAAAAAAACATTATTAAAACAATTTTTCAAATGTCATAAACTAGCACTTACCGTAATTTTTATTAGACTTTAGAATGTCTTTCAAAGATGAATGAAAAAAAAATAAGTTACCAGATAGAAAATTTAAAAGATAATTTTTTTCTGGGACAAAAAGGAAACAAAGTGGATAAAAGAGTAACACAGTGGAAATTTTATTAAAGTTATTTATTGAACACATATTTATCACAATTCAGTCAGTACTTAACTTAACATTAATAACATAAAAATAATAAAAATGCATTCTCAAAAACAACTAAAAAATATATAATTTTTTTGTACTTTATTCTAAGTTATAAGTCTTTAATTTTTGCAATTTGCATGTGCAACAGCAGATAACAAAATTTTAAAATTTTTCACATACATTGATTGGGGTTGAAAACTCGTACAAAAACCGACTTTCCTTCATACTAATATTAGGATTTGGTAATATTTTAATAATTTCTTTGAAATGGACATCAATAACATCATTATCTTCTATTTTATATACAGTTTTATTGTTGTCAGTTGATTTTAAAAAGATAACCTTAACTTCGCCTTCATCGTCAATCACTGTTTGAGCTACGACAACATATCAGTAACTCATTTTGCACTTTTTATTTTGCTTAGAAATTAAATTTATTAAAAGATGTTTTCCAACAATGTTACAATCTGTCAAATTATTTTTTCTATTATCTTCATCTGGTAAATTATTATTATGATCGTTTTTATCATCTGTAGTATTTGGTGAATAAATTAAATCATATACACTGACTTTTTTTTCAACTCGAATGTAGAATATATTTTTGGTTTGAAACATTAACAGAAACCTCTGTCTAAAGAACTGGAGGTATCACAGAAACAACTAAGTTCACGGTACTCAAGTAAACCTTTTTCTCTTAAAATCAAATGATGTAAATCCATAGTTCCTTTGAGTATTGGTATATTGTGCTAACCATCTTGTTTGAGAAACTCCCAGCATTTTATGTAGCTTAATGGAGCAATACTCTTGAAATTCTTTAAATTCATTTATACGTTTCGGACTGAATGAAAAAAATTTATAGATATTGCGACAAAGTTTTTCAATTTCGCTAGGAATTTTTTTGCACGCATATGCAAAGCATAAATGTAGAGAATGGCAAGTACATTTCATATAAAATAAATCCACATCCTTCTTAAATTTGCTTGTACACCATTAATTTCTCCGGACATAACGGATATTACGTAACTGAAAGAACCTGTATAAGACCTTTCCGCGACTAAGCCAACGTACATTACTGTGCAAAAGAATATCGTCATATTCCGACTCCAGTTCAGCTAGAAAATTACGAAATTGTCGATGATTAAGACTACTTGATCGGATAAAATTTACTGTTGGTATAACAATGTCCATTATGTGACGAAGATCTAAAACTTTGCCACAAAGAGATTCCTGGTGAATAATACAGTGCAATGCGATTGGTGGTTTTGCACCAATATCTTCTTGATTTTTAGTAAGTCTTCCCCAAATACCTATATTTTTTCCTGTCATACTTCTTGCTCCATCAGTTGTAATACCAGTTAACTTTCGCATATCTAAACCTAATTTTTCAACAGTACTACAAAGATTTTTAAATAAATCTTCACCTGTAGTTGTACCGTACATACTATGAAGCTCTGCTAATTCTTCACATACTTCAAAATTAAAATTTATACTTCGTATAAAAATAAGTAGTTGGGCAGTGTCCTTTATGTCAGTACTTTCATCTAACGCTAGAGAAAAATATTTTGTTTCATTTGATTTCTCACACAGTTGCTGCATTAAATCTTAACCGATGTTTTCAATTCGTCTTGTAATAGTTTGTCGGGATAAACTAACATGATTTATAGCTGGTAGTTTTTCTGGACACATTTCGGAAACTACTTTTAGCATACAGGGCTTTGTGAACTCGCCATCACTAAAAGGTTTACTTTCAGATGCAATAAAATATGCAACTTGAACACTAGCACTTATAGCGGACACATAGTTTTTTTTTAAAGCACTAAATTTTTCTTTTCTTAATTGTCCATTATAATTGTCAAATGTCGATTTATGTTTACTATCATAATGTCGCTTTAAATTGAATTCCTTAAAAACTGACATTGTATCTTTACATATCAAACAGAAGGCTTTTGTACCTTTTTCAATAAAAAAATAATCTTCATTCCATCGATTATTAAATACTCTAGCTTCCGAATCAATTTTTCTTTTTTTCAACATTTTGCTTTACCGTACTTTTTAAAAATTATAATAATTATTTTATTTTGCAAAATTATTCGATATTCAAAATATTTATTACGTATAACCAAACTACAACGCAAGTAACGTACTGATTTTAAAGTACTTAAGAATATAATTGTAAACTTTGTATCAACAACCAAACCACAGAATTTTTTTTAACAAAGCCAACTTAGATGATTTTTTCACTTTCTTTGAATTTTTTTGAAGAAAAAAAATTAGCAAGAAAAACCAGCAAAAAATATTGCATTGCCGAACTCAAAAAATATAATTTAAAATTCTTAGAAAAAATAAAAATAAAAAAAAACTTCCATCACGGGTTTTTTAAATTAATATATTTTTTAATGGGAAATTTATTGGTGGGCCGTATTAAAAAACCTGCTGGGCCGTAGGTTGGCCATCACTGCCTTACTCAACAAAGCTAATTTTTCCTTTAATCGTAATATTTCTTTCTGCTTTTTTATTTGCTTTTCGAGCTCTTCCAGTTGTTTGTCTGGTTCATCGTTTTGTGCAGCAGATGTCTCACTTTCGCTTCCTTGGTCGTTCTCTTCTACCTCGGAGTTATTTTCTAGAAATATTTCTTCCACTTGTTCTTCACTTAATTCACAAATTTTGTCTTGCAAACGCAGCTTCAATTCATTCTTGCTTCCACCAGCACTCAATCCCAATTAACTCAATTTTGCTTTCAAGAACAGTAGCATTCTTAATAAAAATTTCAACACGTTTTTCGGCCTTTGTTTTACATTAATTTAAACTTCAAATCTTCCTTCTAGTTTTTTTTTTTTATTATACATTAATTTTTTCGTTTCTTAATATAAATTAACAAATTATCACAAATTTGCTTTGAATTTTATAACCTAATATTTAATGGCGTTAATCCCACTTCTGAAATTTTGTAGGGTTTTTTTGTAAATTAAAATAATACAGTTTTAAACCTTTCTCGTCAAGCACTTAAGTGTTATATCTGTTGAAATTTGTGTGCATCTTACCAGTTTAAAAGTTTTACTGTGAGAAAAATAGTTGGAATATACAATTTGAACAATTTTAAAGGTGTCTTCGTCAGTGTATATTGCTGACAATTTGTTGAAAGCTAGGTTTTCTTTGAAATATTTTGTTATGTTTTCTTCTGTAAAACGTGGAAATCGGAATGTTCCGCGCTGTTTATTGTGGAATATTATTTTAAGTGAGGTTGTTGGTTTTTCGGGTGTTTTATTAAGTATAATTTGAAGTTTAAATTCGTTCAAAGCACGTTCTGAAATAGGAATGCCGTCATTCATGTTTTCAGTAGCGGAATGGACGGTAGATAAAGAATCAGGTTCTATGAATGTATTTGAAGTTTCATTGATTGTATCTGTAGTGTTAATTTCATTTTTATTAGTTAATAAAGCTTCCTGTATTTTAATTCGACTAAGTGCGTCTGTATTTAAATTTTTATTTCCTTTTTTATATACAATTTGATAATCAAATTCTTCCAGTTTTAGTCGCCATCTAACTAATTTAGAATTCGGATCTTTCAAATTCATCAGCCATGTAAGTGGTTTGTGGTTGGTAACTATTTGAAATTTTCGGCCAAATAGATAAGGTCTAAAGTATTTTGTGGCCCACACAATAGCCAGAAGCTCCTTCTCAATAGTTGAATAGTTTATCTCTGAAGTTGATAGCGTTCTGCTTGCGTAACTGATTGGCTTATCACTACCAATAACACCTTGTGACAATACGGCACCTATCGCAAAATCACTGGCATCTGTTGTCAAGATGAATGGCTTAGAAAAGTTTGGATATTGTAAAATTGGGTCATTCATTAGTAACTGTTTGCAATTTTCGAATGTTTCTACATAGTTATTGTTCAGATTTATTTGCCTACCTTTTTTCAAACACTCCGTAAGTGGCTTAGTAAGATTTGCAAAGTTCCTTATAAATTTTCGATAATATCCTAATAGAACCAAAAACGATTTAATTTCTTTTTGTGTCCGAGGAAGAGGAAAATTTTTTATTGCTTTAATTTTTTCAGGATTTGGTTTCACTCCTTCGGTTGTCACAATATGACCAAGGAATGTGACTTCTTTATGAAGAAATTCGCTTTTGTCTAGTTGGACCTTTAAGCTCGAATGCCGTAGTTTTTCGAATATCTTTCTTAGACTTTCACCATGTTCTTGGAGCGAGGTAGAGTACACAATTATGTCGTCCAAGTATACTAGGCATATTTTTCCTTGCAAGTCTTGGAGAACATTATCCATTACACGTTGAAATGTAGGCGTTTTTCAGTCCAAAAGGCATCCTGAGGTATTCAAAGTTGCCACCTTCTACTGTGAAAGCCGTTTTTTAATGTCTTTGGGGTCCATTTCGATCTGGTGAAATCCACTGGCAAGATCGATTGTGGTAAAATACATGCTTTTCCCAAGTTTATCGAGTATTTCGGTAATGTTTGGCAAAGGATACCGATCGCTAATTGTCTTTTCATTCAGTTTGCGATAGTCTATCACAAGTCACCATTTACGTGTTCCACTTGCGTCTATTTTCTTAGGGACAATCCATACTGGTGAGCTCCAAGGAGAGTAGCTTGGACGGATGATTCCTTGGCTAAGCATTTCATTTATTTGTCTTCCCACTTCTTCTTTGTGTATGTATGTGGGATTGGTAAAAATTAAATTTGATTGTTTAAATAAAAATACAAAATATTTTTATTAATTATTAAAGAAATTGATTTTAATTATTTAAGATAAATTAAAATTATAAATTCATTAAATTAATATTCACAAATTAATATAAATTCCAAAACATAGAAAAACTAATTACTTTATTCTACGTCCACGTTTACTCTAAGAGTGATTTTTACAATTCTGTTTTAAAATATTTTAGCCAAAATGGCTTTGAGTGAATCTAAATAATTATGAAAGAATGATTGAAATTGAAATAACAAATTACAAAATTAACTGTTTCTTTCTCATTTTCGAAAATCAATTATACCGAGTGTTTCAATTAATTTTTTTATTTTTTCAAACTCTACATTCGGCCGTCCTGCATTTCAATTCGCCTCAAATTCCTCAGAAACTTCATCATCATCAATATCACTTTCATCTCGTGTCCATGGTTTCATTTTGTCAGCACTGCATTCCGTTTTAACTGGTCCTTCATGATCACCTTCCTTTTGTACGGTGTATCTATCAAAACCTTTGTTTGCCACAACTCGATACGGACCTAAAAATTTTTGTCTAATTTTCAAACTTACCCCAAACTGGGTTCGTTCAATCGCCACTAAATCTCCAACATCATATTTTATTGCTGCTTTTCTCTTCTTGTCAAAACATCGTTTGTTTTCCGCTTGAATTTTGGCTATATTATTCTTAGCTTGTTCTCTAAGTTCATCACGTTCATTTTGAAATTGTTTGAGCCATTCTTCTTCGATAATTTGAAGTATATTTGCATCATTTTTCGTTTTCATTTTGATTCCGAACATAACTTCAAATGGAGTCATTTGAATAGCCCGATGAAAAGTAGATTTCAAAATTCTCTGCAAATCAGTCACATGTGCGTACCACTTTTCTGGTTTATCTAATGATAACTTCGTTAACACTGAAATTGTAGTTGTATGCAGTCGTTCTACTTGTCCATTACCTCTGGGTAAGCCTGTTGAAATAAAATATAATTTAATATCGTATGTTTTGCAGTACTCTCGAAATTGATTTGAAATAAACGCGCCGCCTCTGTCGGAGATTATTCTATACGGATAACCAAACGTGCTTGAAATTATTTCGCATTTTTGTACGACTTCATCTGCATTAACGGTTTTTGTTGGAAATAGCCAACAAAATTTTGAAAATCCATCTATAACTGCTAAAATGTATCTGTAGCCTTTTTTCGTTGCGCTTAAGGGTCCCAAGTGATCAATGTGAAATGTTTCCAGTGGTTTGTCTCCTTTTGGAATTGGATTTAGTAGGCATTCTTGTTTCCCATTCTTCCTTTCAGCTAAAATGCAATGAATACAGTTTGCTATGCAGGAATCAATTCTCTTCTTCAAGTCCGGTATGTAGAACTCTGTTTCGATTTGTTTCTTCATTTTTGTGTGATGAAAATGACCATTGTCATGAATTAATCTTATTAATGAGCTTTTCATTCCATCTGGCACCACATATAATAATTTTCCATTTATGTCTTTACAAAGAGTGTTATGGTGAATAGTGAAATCTTTGTATGGACCTTGTTGTAAAAGTTCGGTTATAGCATTTAATTTTTCATCTCTCTTTTGTGCTTCTTGTAAACGAATTAAAATTTTTTGGTTAGTTTGTATGCAATAAGATACAGGATTTCTACTAAGGGCATCAACGTGACGAATTATTGTTCCTTCTCGATGCTCTACTTCAAACTGGAAATCTTCTAGCAATAATGACCAACGTGCCACTCGTGTTACTAAATCTCTTTTTTTCAATGTCATCGTAAACGCTTTGCAATCTGTAACAAGTTTGAAATGCTTGCCTAGCAGATATGTCCTGAACTTTTTCGCGGCTTCAACTACAGCTAACACTTCTAATTCGTAGCTGCTCCACTTCTGTTGTGCCTCTGTTGTCTTTTTACTTGAATAGTGAACCGGATGTAACTCCCCATCTTCTAAACTGCGCTGTAATAAGACTGCTGCTATACCGTATTTGCAAGCATCTGTATGTAGTTCTGTATAGTCCTCGTAACTAAAAATTTTTAGTACGGGTGATGTACTTAAAATATTTTTTAGTTCTTCGAATGAATTTTTCTTCGTGTCATCAAATATAAATTTAGCTTCCTTTTTAAGCATATCACTTAACGGTCTTGCAATGATCGAATACTGCGGTATGAATTTCCTGAAATCACTAGTTAAACCTAAAAAAGTTTGCAATTGTTTTGTTGTCGTAGGTTCCGGAAAGTTTTTTACTGCTTTTGTCTTGGCACTTGAAGGTGAAACAGTACCATTTTTGATAATATAACCAAGATACTCTACTTCTGGTTGCAAAAATTGACACTTTTTCCATTTGATTTTTTATCCATTCTGTGCAGCCACAAATATTACTTCGGTAAGTTTTGTTATAGCTTCTTCTTTAGATTTTGCTGGAATTATAAGATCATCAATATATGTTATTACAAAACCTTTATTTATTAAATCTTTAAAAGTAAAATTTACAAATCTTTGGAATACACTTGGCGAGTTACATAAGCCAAACGGTACTCTCAAAAATTCGTATTGACCTTTCTGCGTCACAAATGACGTATATTTTCTACTGCTTTCTTCGATGGTAACATGGAAAAATCCATTTTCCAAATCGAGAGTTGTAAAAATTGTCGCACCTACCAATTTGTCAATTTGATCATCTATGACTGGCAATGGAAAATGATCTTTATGAATTTTCTTATTTACCGCTCTAAAATCTACGCAGAGCCTATTAGAGCCATCTTTCTTTTTGACCAGTACAACGGGACTGGCATAATCGGACGAACTTTCGACTATAATATCATTTTTAAGCCATTCTTCAACTTGGTTATCGATTATGTTTTGTTCTACGGGGGGAAATCTTCTCGGACGCTGGAATACTGGTTTATCATCCAACGGAAGGATTCTCATCTGAATGGGTGACTTCTTTAGCAATACTGGCGAGTAATTTTCAATCATTGCAACGATGTTCTTTGATTCTTCCCTTTTTAGCTTACTGAGTCCTGGAAGATCGTTGTAGTTAAGTTCCGGGTTAAGTTTTATTTCAGCTAAAAAACATTCATTTCTTTCTTCGTCTTCTTTTTCTGTTGTGAAGGTCCTTTTCTTAACTGATATATTACCACCATCAATTTTCACTGTGGAGTGACGCAATAGACTCATTCCTATTATTAGCGGGAACTTCATGTAATTGTTTGCAATTATGTGAACATCCGTATTTGGATAGGTTTCATTATTTATTTTTAAATCGATGTTACAACATCCTTTGCTGAACACGTTGGCACCTATGCCTGATATGGAAAGTGGGTTTTTCCTACAAATAGATGAAGGATTAATAACATTTATATAAGATTCTTTTATTAAACAAATATCACTGCCAGTATCAATTAAACCCTCTATTACAACGTTGTTTGCTTTAACTAAAATACAATTATTACTTGATTTAATTGCATTAGCATTTGCAATCTTTTGTTTCCTATTTGAACAATTTGGTTTCTTATGTCCGAATTGGTTGCATTCGAAACATTTTGGTCCTCGTTCCTTTTCTGGACATTGGTGAAATTCGTGAGACGACGAACCGCAATTAAAACAATATCTAGACGGTTTTGGATTAATAGCCCCGTTCCGTTTAGCTATATCTGGTTTTTTCGCATCGACAATTTTAACGGTATTAAATCGATTAGAATCATTTTTAATTTTTTCATATGTGATCAATTTTTCTTTTAATTCATTGTAATTTTTCGCGCCATATAAAATTGATTTATTAACCGCTGTGTCACTTATACCGTTTATGACATAACTGATTACGGAAAGTTCATCAACTTCGGCTTGAGAAGCTATGTCAATCATTTTGTATAAATATTCCCGAAATGATTCATTACTGTTCTTTTTTCTTAATTGTAATTTTTTATGTATCTCCGCACTATTTGTTTTTAATGAAAATTCACTAAATAACGCTTCTTTTAACGCGATATACGTAAGTGGTTTTGCCTCGCATTCTATGAAAAGTTTCGCGGCGCCTTCTAACGATCTCTTACACAAAATATACCGTTGTAACTCATTAAGATTAAAAGTATTCGCATATTGTTCAAATTCAAAGAACCATTTACGTACACTCATTGTTTCATCACCGGTAAATTTTCTAATTAACATCTCAAAATCCGTGAAATTAAATTTAATTCTTGCATCGTTTTCAGTATCATGTCTGCTTTCAAAACTAACCGGCACGTCACTGCTTTGACGACTTATTCTACGTCTTGAAGACATGTTATTATGAATGTAATTGAACCCGTTACAATTTATAATTTACCGCAAAATTAAATTTTTCAAAATAAAATTTATTAATAATATAATCAATATAATATAATCTAAAATATTTTTAAATTATTTTACAATATTCACGCAATTTTATTATTCTGAAAACTAAAATTAATCTTCACCAACAGTAATATATCTTATAATCAAGATCTTTTAAGTTATTGATTTTTTTTTTTAAAATATAAAAACTAATGTTCCAAATGTTTTACCGATTTAAAATCAAGAAATTTGTAAAAAAATTAAATATTGAAAAATAAAGTTTAGTAATTTAATAATTTTATACTTTAATATTTAAAGAAATTGTAAATCATTAATTAATTTTTGCACCCAATTTTTTGGCCCTTACTGTACCAAACCACAGCCACGCTATATAAATTTAAATATAAAAATTTCTTACTCCGTGATTCGTTTTATATATATATTTTTTCTTTTTTTTTTTTTTTTTTTGCCTTCTGATATTACCGTTTCTACTTGAAATGACCTTCCACGGATGATATTTTCTTATTCTTAGTCAAAATATTTTTGCTAAAATTTGCACTTCTGACACCAATTTTTTAAATTTTTAAATCACTTTTTATTTTAAAAAAATACCTTTATTCCACTTTAAGTTTTTTTTTTTAAGTTCAAATGTGTCTTTTGTTTTTTTTTTTTTTTTTTGACTCAATCCCGGTTGAACCCCCAAATGTGGGATTGGTAAAAATTAAATTTGATTGTTTAAATAAAAATACAAAATATTTTTATTAATTATTAAAGAAATTGATTTTAATTATTTAAGATAAATTAAAATTATAAATTCATTAAATTAATATTCACAAATTAATATAAATTCCAAAACATAGAAAAACTAATTACTTTATTCTACGTCCACGTTTACTCTAAGAGTGATTTTTACAATTCTGTTTTAAAATATTTTAGCCAAAATGGCTTTGAGTGAATCTAAATAATTATGAAAGAATGATTGAAATTGAAATAACAAATTACAAAATTAACTGTTTCTTTCTCATTTTCGAAAATCAATTATACCGAGTGTTTCAATTAATTTTTTTATTTTTTCAAACTCTACATGTATGGGTATCTATAGGATTTTGTATAAACAGGAATTTCATCTGTAGTCAATATTCTGTGGTTAATTTGATTTGAAAAGGATAATTTTTCTCCTTCTCTGAAAAATATATCATCATACTCCTTACAGATACTGTGTAGCAGATTTTTCTCTTCCCGATTTAAGTGGGAATCTCGGAGTAATTTTGTAATGTCTTCAGCAGAAAAATTTGAGTTTGAATAATTAATATCAAAATTATTGATTTCGATATAATTGGCTGACGAATACGGAGTAACCTTAAGGGGTTGTTCTAAAAATAATTCTTGTGGTGTTTTCGAATAGTTGTTCACTTCAATGTACCAATTATTGGCATAGTAAAGACCCTCTGATATGTATAATTGTGGTTTAATTTCTGTTCCTTGTATGTAGAAGTCACCGTTTTCCATATCGACTGGAAGTTTTATTACTAATTTAGAATTGTCAGCTATGATGTACTTTTTTGGCATGAAATTAGGTTTAAATTGTAAAGGTTAGTATGGAGTGTTTTGTATTCATTGTTTTATTATTAAAATCTATGATAGTTCCTAAGTTGGTCAAAGTGTCTATATCAAGAAGACCATCAAAATATTTATGAAATTCAAAAATTAAAAATGTAGTTTCACCTGGCTGATTGAATTCAATAAAGTTATCTTTTTATTCAATTTATGCTGGTTAAAAATTGTAGTAATAAAAGTTTGATTTATTTCCTCAAAATCCTCTTCATTTTGATATTCAGGATTTATAAAAGATGTTGAGGCTCCAGTATCTATTAAAAACTTAAGAGGTCGACCAAAAGGTGATGATATATTTATGTAGGATAAAACTGATCCATGTTTGTTAATGTCAATATATTTGAGTTGTTTTCCGAGGCTAATAATGGAAAATTTGAATTATCAACTTCATCAAATTGGTTTATATTGCTGTTGAGGTTATCGTAACAATAATATTCATCTAGTTGTTGGTGATATTTTTCTGTTTTGTCATCAATGTGGTAGTTCGTAGTTTCGTTCATATTTATTGCATATTGTTCATAAACGTTATAAAGCTCCCTTTTTGTATTTTTATTGCTTCTGAAACTATTACTAGGTTGGACTTTTAAACGAGAATTTCCTGAGTCAATGTCCATAGGTAACTGTATTTCGTTGAGGTGGAAAATTTTGGTGCTGAATATTGGATGGTAATTTCTTTTGTTGAGGATGATAATATAGTTGTTGAGTTGGAGTTGTTATTTTATTTGATTGTGGTTGAAAAATTTGATTTTGAGTAGGAAATGCTAATCTATTTTGTTGAGGTTGGTAAAATTGTTGTTGAGTGGGAGTTCTTGTTCTATTTGGTTGTGGTTGAAAAGATTGTTGTTGAGTTGGAGTTGTTATTCTATTTTGTTGAGGCTGATACACTACTGGTCTGTTTGGTCGAGATGTGTTTGTATAATCAGATTGATATAAATGTTTATTTGTGAAATTATTTGTTTGTGTTTGGTTAGATTTCATATAGAAAATGTTTGGTTCTTTTACACAATATGAAAATGCTTCTGCTAAAGTTGATGGTTTCATAGCTCTAATAGATGAACCTAAAGGTTCTTTTAACCCTACTAAAAACACATTTAAGCACATTTCTGAAT
Organism: Argyra leucocephala; assembly: GCA_963942445.1. Lineage (NCBI taxonomy): Eukaryota > Metazoa > Arthropoda > Insecta > Diptera > Dolichopodidae > Argyra > Argyra leucocephala. The sequence continues at coordinate 91,947,541 of OZ012680.1, forward strand.
ATAATTGTGATTTAGACTGTATAACATTTGGATTTTGTTCATGAATTCTTATATGGTTATTTATTGTTGAAAAAATCTCTATTATTTCACTATAAAATTCTTCTACACTTTTGAATTTTTGATTTAAGAAATCTAGATCTCTTATCAAAGACGTCTCGTTTCTTTTATCAGAATAGTGGAGGATTAAATTTGTTTTTATTGCATTCCAATCAAGAGAAGTTCCATACATATCAAGTACTTCACTTCAATTTTGTTTCTTATAGCTCGTAAAATTATTCGGCTATAAGGTGTTCCTTCCATTGATACTATTAGAGACAAAATTTCTTCAACATTATTAATGAAATCAAAGAGTAACCTAGGATTACCATTAAATTTTGGTAAATCTTTAACAACATCTGGGATTCTTAGATATATCTAGAAGTGTTTGAGTATTATTATTCGTCATGTTAGCGTTAATAGTTTCAATAATGTCAATAGGTAAATCTAAATCAGTGTCACTTGATCCTTTACTTAAATTTTTAGTATATGGCTTTGTAAACTTTTTATATTTTTGTTTTTTATTTTTAAAAGTATTAGGCATTTAAAATTTAGCTTTTGTTAATACAATTTAATTTATTTATTTTATATTTATTTATCAATCTTAATTATTACAATATTTATCTGGCATAATATTTTACCATGTGCTCTGGTAAAATTTATAGAAAAAATTTTCTTTATTTTTTACACATTTGTTTTTATTTTATTATTATTTTTTTTTTATTATTATAGTAAAGTTTTTATCATGTGCTCTAGTATAAATGTATAAATTGCTAAGATTTTAATTTTTATTCACTTAAATTCTAAATTTTTTCTTTTTTTATAAATTTAAAGTTTTTGAGGAATGCTTGAGATTTAATGAATGAATTGACTTACTTTTGCTTTCATGTCCTGAGCTCCTGCTTTGTAGGTTTCTTGTTAAGAAAATATTGTATAATTTATTATTAGTTTTCACTTTTTAAATCGATATTCCTTCGACTTTAACAAGGAAATTACGATAATCCGTCGTAATATCTCTTATTATGTGAAAATTTAAACTAATAATTTATCAATACCTTAACAATAAAATCCGACTGCGCCAGTTATATTTCCATTCACTCTGCTAGAAATTTTATTAGATGCCTTCTTCGGTTGAATGCTGATTTGAAAAAGAAGGAAGGTTTTTCCACATGTTTTTCATCTATCTGTTTTTCTTCTTCAATCAACATCGTTCTAGTCATAGTTTAGCAACATTGTTTATAATTCATTAATTAGTTATTTAGCAACATTGTTTATAAACAAATAGTGGATTCTTTGGATCGTGTTGATTCCACTACTGATCCATAGGTGCTGTTAGCTTTAATTATATTGTTATTTGTTATTTGTTATATATATAATATAATATATAACTCGGGTCACCGATATAACTAAATTATAAAAATATCTACATAAACTTAAATTAGAATATTTTGTAAATAAGCTTGGTCTATTGATTTATTTATTTATTGACCTATATATTTTTTTTTCTCAATTTTCACTTAACCGTATTCACTAATTTTTTTTTAAGTTTAGATAAATACATATGTATGTATGTACATAATGTCCATTAATTTTTAGCAATATTTTTTTTTTTATTTAAGATTTAGAATCTTATAAGTTTTATTATCACGAAATTTATTTTAATAATTATATTTTATTTTATTACAAAATACAATATAAATATACAAAATTTATATTAATCACATGTACATTTAATAATTATATTTTATTTTATTACAAAATACAATATAAGTATACAAAATTTATATTAATCACATGTACATCCTTTACCAAATATTAGATGTATTGATTTATTTAAACTAATCTAAAAAACAAAAGAAAAACAGCCAAAAAAATTTTTTTTTGTACCAATATTAAAGTGTATATGAATGTATATATTAATAACATTAGTGACTCACAATTTAGCGTAACGCGAGTTCATCACATTTTCCTCTACCAAAATCGATCAACGTGTTAATAGTAAGTTTCACTTACAAAAATATAATGAGTGGCCATTTGTTAAAAAGGAATCTACAGTCAAAATGCATGATCTTTCAATATGTGATAGAATTTTTCATGAATTGCACTTGTAGGATGGATTTACTTTAACTAGTGAACCTAGAGACAAATGGTTTGTGACAAAAAAAACGAAATTGTAGAAATGGTAAATGCGACTGTGAGACAAAACTTGCACATATATGGAAAAGGAGGATGAAAAAAAAGCATGCTTTTTCGATCGACCTTTTAAATGAATAAATATTTTCGTGTCATCTACTGAAACAAATCCACAAAGACTCTATTATATAGGAGAAATAAAATGTAAATTATTTGCACTACCCTACAATAACGAAACTGTTTTTATACCAATAATTCACACAATTGATATTAATTTGTAAATTATTACAAAGATAATAATTTTTAATTTGTTTCAACAGTAACTTTTTATTTTCCTTTCTTTTTTTTCTAAATGAATTAATTTTTATTTATTTTTTCTAATAATAAACTTTGTTGGTTTAAAAGTAATTAAATTTTAATTTTTATATTATGTAAATTTAAATAAAATATAAATTTATATATCTGAAAAAAAACTAAATTACATATCTACATAAATATTACACGAATTATTATCAGTAAGTTTTAATTTAATACATATTAAATAAAAAAAACTAAAATTAGTTTTATATATTTTCATTTGTTTACCCACAGCCTATATAAAAGTAAACTAAAATTATTGTGTACGAACTTAAATTACTATTTACGATTAAAGCACATTCATCGCTAAAAAATAAAAAAAAATAAACAATTACCATCTTATTTTTGAATAAGTAAAAAACTTGCAGAACAGTGATATTGTTTAAAGTATCTTTATTTTGATTTGCATCATATTTTATAGGCAATCTTTTTTTTTATCAATCTTACGTGTCTGCTTGTGATCTACTTGATTCCATCTACTTTCTCTGTATTTTAATATGTTTATTTTGATAAAATCTGCCATGATATGTATATTAACTTTCGTGTCACCACAGTTTACAACTTGGTATATATCATGTCGAAAATTAGTTTGAGACGGATAAGAACATGTTTGGCTTTCTTTTTAGATGATCCTGTCTAAGTGTATTCCATTAACAATTTCCTATTGAAGAGTATATAGGAAACTTTTTTTAACCAGATAAAAAGAAATCTTTCAATTTTATTAAAATATTCACAATTAAACTTGGTATGTATCTATGCATGTAGTTTATTGCAATATGAGAAATCCAAATTAAATATTTGATTATTCTCATTATTGCTTTGAGGCTCTTGTACTAAAAATTCAGATGGTTGTGGCTGATCTTGAGTGTATATATTTCGTGTACAGCTGCAAATTTGAATTTTGAGTGTTCCCAGTTAATAAAATCGGTGACTGATCATTATTATTTATAGTCATCATATCATTTTCTTCAAATAAATCATCGTAATTATTTATTTGTGATGTTTTTGATTGAACTACATATTTTTTGCTTCTAGAACTGCTACACATTTTTTGTTCTGCTTCTGAATTGCTGCGATCCAAAAGCTGTTTTTCTATTTCGAAAGCTTCTGTATAGGAAGTTATATTTGTTTATTTTACCACACATGGGAATTTATCCCATATAATCTCCGGCATACTATTTCCATCCTTTCTTAATTTTGACAACATTGATTTACAAGGTGGCCAAGACAATGTTCCATTAGTTACCCACTTGTGATGTACAGTTGTCAACAAAAATTGTCCATTTTCAATTTGAATAATTTTATATTTTTTTAATAGTCACACGCCAAAAAAATTAATTTTAAATCTCACTTTAGGACAATTCGTTGTGGTTGTGAGTGTTGTGTCTCTGTGCACATGTATATATTTGTTGATTAAAATTAAAGAGATATAACGTGATCGACTTCTTATATTCAAGTGATCTTTTATTTATTCTTGCATCATAATATGTACTTAATATAATTATTAACTAATTATAATACAACTATAACTATTACTTAACATATGCTATACTAATACGGAATATACTTATAACTATAAAGTATATGTAAACATAATACATATACATGTGTTAATATAATATATAACATCCTCCTCTTCCATTTATTTTAATTCTGTATTTCATTATAAATGAGGCTGTCTTTAATTCAAAATTTACAATTTGTTTATTTAATTATTTTATTTCAAATTCATTATTTCTATCATCTTCCTCTTTTATTATTTTACATTTCTTTAAAATTTATTATTTTATTTGAGGGATACCAAAATAATCTATTCTAATTTATTTATATTTTTTTTCTCATTCGAATTTTTTCTTATTATTCTAATTATTTTATATATTCATCCCTCACCCAATATGATCTGGGTGTTGAATGTTGTTATTCCACTATTCCCGAAACCCATTGGTTATTTTTTCTAAAAATTATATTTTGGTTTTTTTCAAAATTAGGACGATTACGTGCGTTTTTGTTATAATATTGTTTCATTTTATTTTATTTATTTTCTAATTGTAATTTATAATCGTTTTTATTTTCAGGTTTGAGCAATTTATCATTTATAGGTATTTTTTTACGCAACCTCCTACCCATTAACATTTGTGATGGTGTAAAATTTAAACCCAATATATTTGTATTTCTATACTCTAATAATGCTACTGAAATTTCTTGATTTGAAGATTGGCTTTTTCTTAAAATGTTTTTAGCAATCTGAACCGATCTTTCAGCCTGACCATTAGATTTAGGATAATTTGGACTAGTGGTAATGATTTGAAAATTCCATTCTATACTAAATTGTTTGCATTCGTATGAACTAAAAGGTACATTGTCTGCTATAACTATTTTTGGAATTCCATGCGTTGAGAATACATTTTTAGAACAGTCAATAACGTCAGCTGATGTTTTGGACCTTGTTTGAATTATTTCTATCCATTTCGAAAAGTAATCTACCATTACCAAATAAGATTGATTACCAAAATCAAGAAAATCACAACCGACTTTCTCAAACGGCAAATTTGGTACGTCATGTGCTATCATGGGTTCTTTTATATTTCTACTTCTATATTTTTCACAAATTTTACATCAACCTATCATTTGTTCTATTTCCTCATTCATTCCTGGCCAGTAAAACAACGTTCTCGACCTAGTTTTTGTTTTACTCACTCCAAAATGAGATTCATGTAATAATTTTAACATTTTGTTACGCATATTACTTGGGACTATTATTCTATCATTCAAAAATAAAATATCATTGTCTATATAAATACTGTCCCTAAATTTACAATAAAACTTTAAATTATCTGATAATTAATTTTTTGACTTTGACCAACCTACATTATATAAATCTATTAATTCTTTTGTTATTTTGTCATGTTGTAGATTTTGTTTAAATTCTATTTCTTTTCTGTACATATTTACTGTATGTATTTGTTCATTAAAGCATTCGATATCTTCTGTTGGTTTTATTTTAAGTGGACACCGTGATAAAATATCTGCTATATATAATAATTTTCCTGGACAATAAAAAACATCAAAATTGTATTTTAATAACTTTAACTTCATTCTTTGAAGTCTTGACGAATATATTTTACCCAAATCTTTTTTAACTATTGTTTCTAATGGTTGATGGTCACTTTGTACCTTAAAATTTCTACCGTATATATAATGATGAAATTTTTCACATGAAAAAACAATCGCTAACATTTCTTTTTTCAAATTGCGCATAATTTTGTTCACTTTGTGTTAGATTTCTTGATGCATAACATACTGGTTTCCCATCTTGCATAAGACATCCACCAATACCATTTTTGGATGCATCAGTTTGAACAATTATATATTTATTATTATCATATATTCCTAACGCTGTTACTTTACTAATTTCTACTTTAACTTCATTCAATACTTTTTCATGTTATGGTAACCATGCTCATTCATTATTCTTTTTTAATAATTGTCATAACGGTGATATTTTCTCAGATAAACTATGTATAAATTTCCTTAAATAATTTATTAAGCCTAAAATTCTCATTAATTCTTTTTTATTATTTGGTTTCGATATGTTTTTTATTGCCTCTACCCTTTCATTAACAGGTAAAATTCCTTGCTGTGTAAATATATGACCTAAATATTTAACTTTATTTAATTTGTATTGTACCTTACTCTCATTAAATTTAACATTATTTAGCCTAGCTCTTTCCACAACTCTATTTAAATTTTCATCGTGCTCTTTAATATTTTTCTCTGCTACCAATATGTCATCTATATAAATTACTACACCTGGTAAATCACCAAAAAATTTTCTCATCAATTTTTTGAAACTGTTCTGGTGCTATATTAAGACCAAAAGGCATTCTTTTAAATTTATAGCAACCAAATGGAGTACTAAATGTGTACAAATTACTAGATTCTTCTGACAGCTTTATTTGCCAAAACCCATCCTTCAAATCAAGAACAGTAAAAAGATTCATATCTGCTAATTTCGATCTCAAATCATCCAATGTGGGAATCGCAAAAAATTATTTTTAAATTACTTTATTTAACTCTTTTGGATCCAGACATAAACGAAGTGTTTTGTCTGTTTTCTCTACAATCACTAAATTACAAACCCATTCAGTTGGGTTTTCTGTTTTAACAATTATATTCCTTTTTTCTAATTCATTTAATGTTTCTTTAAGTTTTGGTTTTATACTTAGTGGTACCCTACGCGGTGGATTTGATACTGCTGTTGCATTATCATTTAAATGTATCACAAAATTATCTAAAATTTTACCCAAACCTTTAAATAAATCATTATTTTTTTTTTATAAAATTTTCTTTTTCCTTACTATTATTTTTATTAATTACTTCATTAATTGAATTTACACGGACCTATTAACCCTAATTTAATGCATGTACTCAATCCTAATATTGGCTTCGATTTACAATCTGTTATTATAAAATCTTGATAAATTGATTGATTCTGATATTCAGATAATAAACTTATAATACCAAATGGTTTTATTTTGAAACCACCATAACCCTCTAACAATAATGGTGTTTTCTAAATTTTAAACTGTTTATTTACTTTTTTAAAAAATATAAGAGGTAAAACATTTACCTCTGATCCCGAATCTAATTTAAAATTTATCAACTGTGTCCACACTTTATTTTTATTATTTTCTACATTTAGTAAATTTATTCCCGTTATCGTTTCAATACTATTAATAAACAAATCATCTTGCTCATCATTACTTGTATTACAGCATTTTAATTCTGTTATTTGTTTTACATTACAAGCAATAGGTATTGAACATTTATTACATTTTTTTCCAAATGCTGGACATTTATTAATACCGTGTTTGGTTTTACATCGATAGCAAATAAAATTGCTGTTATGTTTTTTCCAATTATTATTTGAAAAGTGTTTTTGATTTTGATATTTATTTTGATTATGATAATTATCTGATTTAAAACTATTTTTATTTTTTTCTTTATATTTATTATTTTTTTCTTTATATTTACTAAAACTATTATTTGTTACCTTTGATTGATCTTTTGCCACATCAAAAGACATGTGCTGATGAGTGGTGACCTTCATCACGTGGTTGTAAAACTTTCATTTGTTCTCCTAATAGTTCCATTGCTCTGCAAACTTTTTCTGCTTTCTTTAAACAAAGATCATCAATTTTCAGTAGCTTTTCTTGGAGATCTTTGTTTGCTACTCCAAGAACAATTCTGTCTCTTAGCATTGTTTCTTCCTCCACGAATTCACAAGACTTTGCTAAAACTTTGATCTCCGTCAGAAAATGATCAAAAGATTCATTTGCTAACTGTTTCCGGTTACAAAATACATACCTTTGATATACTAAATTTTTTCTTGGTGTACAATATGTTTCAAAGGCTCTTTTGATAGCTTTCAAATCTTTCTGCTGATCTCCAGTTAGGTCTAATGTGTTATAAATTTCAACTGCTTCTTCCCCAATAATGCTTAAAAATATTGCTACTTGTACTTCAGGTTTCTTTTCTGCACCACCTGTTGCTTTGAGATAAATTTCAAATGCTTGTTTGAATTTTCTCCAATTTTTTTAGATTTCCTTGTAAATTTAATTCTTTTGGAACTCTCAACTCCATATTTAGATTTAATTTTATTATTTAAATAATAAAATAATTTAAAATTTAAATTTATTTAAATTTTTTATATAATTTTATTTATATTTAAAATTTTCTTCTAATTTGATAATTAATTATTTTTTTATCACACCACGTTTAAACCAACTGCGCCATGTTGTGTCTATATAAAGGGTGGGACGCTCCGACCTGAAATTCCGTTAAGGGGTGATTCAAGATGTTCTCATTTTTCATGAATATTTTTTAGCAAGTGGAGCCGGATATAATTTACAGATGCCAAAAATATGTGAAACTTTCCGGCGGCAGACAACCCGTCTGCATTGCTGCTTCGTAGTATGCGGCATTTCGATAATAATATCCCCTTATCAGATCGCTATTTATGACTGATGCCTTTGCATGGTAGTTTCGACATATTTTTATAATACTACAATTTATTCTGTTTATATTAGCTGCATCGTATACTTTTTTGTTTGAAATATATTTAATAGATCCGTCTGACACTTCTTCAAACATTTTTAAACATGTTCTTAGTATATTTCTTTCTAAAACTCTTATTTTTTCCATATATGAATGGTTTATGTTGAACCAGCTGGGACACCCATACATCAATAGAGGTTTTAACAGTGTCTGATATGCTAATATTTTCACACCATGGTCAAGATGACTTGAACAAAACAACGGACTGAGTGTTCGGAATCGTTTATTACATTTATCTATTTGTACTTTAATATGCTCATGAAAATAACAGAACTTATCTAAATTTAAGCCTATTTTTGGATAAGTTATAATCATTACCATCTAAGCTATAATTGATATTTTAGTGTATCTATTAAGTACTTCAATGTATTTGACAGTTCACTATTTAAATCGCTTATCCTATTACTCGCGTTATATGTGAGTAGATCATCAGCAAATACTAGAAGGTTGTTTTTATCTTTTATCATGTCTGATGTGTAAATTGAGAAAAGAGCGGGAGCATTCATGGTGCTCTGCTGTAAACCATTTTGAAGCGTGATAATGTTGCTTTGTATAAAATTCCCTCAATCACATTTTCTATATAAAATTTTTTGTTTTTAGGCATATTCCATAAGATTTTTATGATATTAATTGGGAATTTGTAATTATATAATTTGAAAAATAAACTATCCAACCATACATTATCAAAAGCTGATTTACAATCTACTAGTAGAGCACCTATTGCTTTTCTTCCATTAAATGCCCAAAATATATCAGATAAAAGTTTATTGATTGAATGATATGTTGAATGACTTTTTCTGAAACCAAACTGATTGTTGGGTATAATATCGTGTGAATCACAAAAATTTGTTAAGTATTGATTTATAATAGATTCAAAGACTTTGCTAATATTTGGGAGCATGCTTATTAGTCGATAGCTTTTAACCTCATTTGGTGGTTTTCTTGGTTTTAATAACGGAAAAACTTTAGCTATCTTCCAATTTTCAGGAAAATAACAATTATTTAACATATTGTTAAAGATTTTGAAATATTGTAATATAATTGTTTTAGGTAATTTTTTCAAGATTATATTTGGTACGCCGTCCGGCCCTGATGATTTTTTATTATTTATTGTTTTGAAAATAGTTTCTAACATTTCATTGTTTATAAAATACTCTGTGCTGTTAGGAGAGTCTGACTTATTATCGGAAGAGAAAAATGTAATATTATTGAATCTAATTATTTTTCTTTCAATGTGTTCAATTTGAGTTTCAATAATGGTCTTAATAGGAGATGTTATTTTTTGATTTTGTATTGTTGCAAAGTGTGAACCCAATAAATTAATTTTATCATTTGGATATTGAATAGAAAAATTATTATTACATTTGGGTATGGAATTGAAATCTACATCTAATTGCTGCAGTTTTTGTTGGTATGATGTTGTTAGAATTAGGTTTAGAATATTGTTTGAAGGTTTGTTCCTGAACATTTTATTGATTTGAGGGAAGGCATTTTGTTTTTTAATTTTTTGAAGTTTATTTTTCCAGTAACTATTTAAAGCTATTTTTATATTCTGTTGAATTAAGTTTGTAGTGTTTTTAATAAAGGATTTTAATGTAGCTATTTCATTAACTGAAAGAGCAAAGTTTCTACGACTATTGTTTAATCTAGTTATTAATTGACTTTTTTGTTTTTGTAAGCGTTTTATTACTATGGAGTTAAGTTTAATGGAGATATCAAAATATTTTGCCAAAGGAACTGTTTTTCCAATGACAAAATTGATGAGTCCATCCATATGTTGAATAAACTCATCAATTTCATCATTAGTTAAGTTCCGGTCGTTTGGTACCGAAATTTTATTTATACTAAATTTATCCCCAATGTCGCAACAATGTTGGGGCAATCCATTATAAATACCTTCGAAATATTTTTGAAAGTTTGGCTAATTCGTATTTTGATAATTATATTTTATATTTTTATTTCTAGGTAAAAAATTTAGAAAATCATTTGTTGGTTTTTGAATTTGTATTTCCATTCCAGTGTGATCACTTATATAGTTAATATTTTTTAAGCAATTTATTGAATTATTGTTGGAGTTTAAGCAATTTAGACGAGAATCTAGTAAACATATATCCAAAAAGGCTTGGGATCTGGGAAAGGATGGGTCAATGGAAGCTAATAATTTTAATCTACACAGGGTCATATTATCATCATACCAATTTTTCAATTTAATACCACGTGCATTGTTAGTAGAATTTTTCCCATTTAAGTGCTTAGCATTTAAGTCTCCGGCTACCACAAAATAATTTTCTAAATTATTTATTATACCACAGTTTTCGAAAATTGTATTAATGTCCTCAATAAAGGAGTCTCCAGTTTTTTCCGGTGCAGCCTACATACTTAATAATAACAAATTTTTGTTATTTTTACATTTTATTTTAATTATTGTTGTTTCTATTGTTTTTTTTTTTTTTTTTTTTTCTTTATTATTTCAAACGAGTAAAATACAAATTTTGTTATAATTATAATCTTATTCAAATATTTATAAGATAAAGTTCAATTTTATTATTAAATCTATTATTAAATCTAATAGTAACGTGATCTTAAGTATAGAGAGTATTTATATTTGATTTAATAAAAAATGAAAAAGATAAAAAAAAAGTAGTTTAGATTAAGATTAACATTATATACTAATTAAATTAAGATGTAAAAATATATGTTTAAGACCTAGCCTAAGCTGTCTGGTCGAATTGTGTATTATAAATCAATTTTTATTTTCCTAATACGTGTTAGAACGATCACATGAGTATACAATAATAATATATAATTAATATAAAATATATGCAAAAGTGCATTTTAATTAGTTTCATACATTTTAATATAATTTTACTTTCATTTAATTTTATTACTTTATTACCAATTATTTTTTTTTTTTTTTTTTGCATTGCTATTTCCATTGTTATTTCTATTGTTTTAATTACATTTTATATTTTTTATGATGGATTGAAAGAAGTATTAAGACAAGATATAAGAGCCAGAAGAAGAAAAAAAAAAAAACAAAAAAACAACAACAAATAAAAATTATATATTCCTGCTAATAGATCATAGAGTTGAAAATGTGAAAAGAAAAAAAACTCAAAAATCAAAAATATACTTTTGAATGCTAAAATGCATGAATTTTAAAATGCAGTTAGTCAATCAATATAAACTACCCAATTTTCTAGTAATGTGTTACTTTGTTTTGTTTAGGTAATGTTATGTGTGCTTAACAAGAAACAAGTAATATTTTTTTTGAAGTGTGGTAAATTTTCTATTTCTTTTAACTTTGTAGGTAAGTCATTTTAGGATTTTTAGGCAGTTGTAAAGGCAGTTTGTTTTTTGTTTTTCTGTTCGGAATAATGAAAGATAATAGCATAAATTTTATGATAATAGTTTGATTTATTCCTTGTATTGTGTGTATATAGATCAATATTTCTGTTCAGAATGAAGTTGTGTTTGATATAGTTATTTATTATTTTGAAAGCTAATATGTATAATTCTCTGGTGCATATAAAATCGAGGCTTGGAAATGCAGGGGAGTATAGTAAGTTTGTTGGATGTAGTATTGGGTAATTATTAATGATTAATTGATGGCTTTTTTATGAAGAACATTTAATTTACTTATGTGGGTCTTTGATGCTCTACTCCAGATTGGATTTAGATATGTGATGTTGGAAATAATATAGGATGAGAAAATAACAAAGAGGCTTTTTTTATCTAAGAATTGTTTCAGTCTTTTTAATATGAATATATAAGGAGCAATTTTTTTACATACAAAGTCTATATGCTCTACCCATTTGAGATTAGAATCAATCACCATTCCTAAGTAATTGTAGTTCTTAACAACATCAATTTGATCATTTTTAAATAAGAAGTTGGGATGAGCAAAAGTTTTGTTTTCAAATAAGAGGATTTTAGTTTTTTTTAGGTTTATAACCAATTTATTTTTTACTAACCACTCATCGATTAAAAATAAATCGTATAGTATTGACGACTTAAGATCGGTTTCGCTATTAGTTGAATATTTTATAGCCAAGTCGTCGGCAAATAATTGCACTTTGCCTTTCAGATTTAGCCGTGCTATATCATCGATATAAATTTTAAAAAGATCAGGACCGAGAATTGAGCCTTGAGGCACTCTTTTTTTGCTTAATTTACAACTACTGTAAGTTTTTCCTATTTTTATTTTTTGCACCCGACCAACTAAATAGCTTTTAAAAAATTCAATTTGAAGGTGGGTAAAATGAAGTTTCTTGAATTTTAATAATAGGACATCATGGTCCACACAATCAAATGCCTTTTGAAGATCAATAAATACACAGGCAGTAAATTTTCCTTGGTCCATGCTCTTGGAAATAGAATCTGTAAGAGAGATGCAAGCTGCAGTTGTGTTTGAATTCCTTTCGAACCCAAATTGTTCCGGATGTAATATTCCATTTCCATCCAAAAAAACAGACAGTCGCTTTTTAATTATTTTTTCATAAATTTTTGAAATGGTACTCAAAACAGATATTGGTCTATAGTTTGTCGGATCAGTTGTATTATCTTTTTTATGAATTGGGGTAACAATAGCAGTTTTTAGTGGTTCCGGGAAGATGTGCGTTTCGAAGGAAGTATTAATAAATTTGGTCAATAAGGGTACAAGTCTATCAGCAAACCTTTTGACAATTTTTGCTGAGATATTATCATGCCCTGTTGCTGAGTTTGATTTTAAGGACATAATGGTTGTTTCTACTTCTTCAGTTGTAGTCGGTGTTAGCTCAAAAGACTTGTATATAGTTCGCAATGTATTGTCGAAGTAATTTTGATCAATGGGTTCATCTGATATGTTTAAATTATCCGTTACATTAGTAAAGAACTCATTCATGCACTCAGATATTTCACTTTCCTCAGTAACTGCCTGATTTTTATACTCGATTATTTTTATATGATCGTTGGATTGAGCTCCTCCAGTATTAAACATTATTTTCTTGTATAATTCCCATAATTTTTTACCATCATTAGGATATTTTGCAATTTCTGTGGTACAAAATTTCACTTTTGCTTCAAGAATCAAGGACTTAACTTTTTTGATATAAATATTATATAATTCGAGAGTGTGTGCATCATTTGGGTACTTACGTTTAAATTTAAGGAGAGAGTCTCGGATTTTGATAGTTTCGGGAATTTCATTGGTCATCCAAATATGTTTTTTGCTTTTATTATTCGATGAAATTAAGATGGTATATTTAGTAATTAAAATTGTTAAACTTTGAATAAGCAGATCAAGATTTTCAATGTTATCCATTGTATTCCAAAATGGATCATTACAGAGGCCGTCATAGTTCAGAACAGTTTTATTGTTATTTCGGATTTCTTTTACAGGTTGCATGTTTGCACTGATTAGTAACATTTGGTGATCTGAAAAAGAAGTATCAGTTATTGAAAAGTCATATTCGTATTTTAATATATCAGTAAGGAAGTGGTCTATAATGGTTTTAGATGTTTTTCCTATTCTTGTTGCAAACTCCTCAGTTAATTTATTTCCAATTATAAATCCATTACTCATAATTGTGTTGGAATACGTTATAACATCATTATTCCTTTTGTCTAATAGGTTTACATTAAAATCACCGATAATTAAAGAATTCTTGTAATTAGACATAACATTCTCTATTTTTTCTATAAAAATGTCCATTTTTGATTTATGAGATTTATATATTGAAAATATGTTAATACCATGACGCAAAAGTTTTACACCTAATAGATGGGATTGCTCAAATTCTTCTTCGAAGATTTGAGTAGAGATCAAGTAATTTGCAACGTAGATTGGTGCTCCTCCATAAGAATTTTCTCTGTTAGAGAAATAACCAGTATAGCCCGGAATATTAAAGAATTTGTTTTCGCTCTGGCTTATCCAAATTTCCGTAAGCACTATAATGTCAATTTAATTTTTTAGAGAATTAATAAAAGCTTCCAAATTATAAATTTTATTTCTAATACTTTGGATATTAAGGTAAATAATATTTAACTTTTTATTATTATCCAATACTTTTAGGTAATACTGTAGAGTAATTTATTTTCACACTACTACTGATATCGATCATTATTTTTTTTTATTATTGTAATACTACAATAATTAGAATACAAAATGATATGAATGGTAGGTAGAAATTTTGTTAATGTTGCTGATAATGAAAACAAGAATAAATCATCAGTATTATCAAAACATGTGCGGATATCGCTTACATATTTAAGTACAAGAAAAGTATTTAAATACGGGACGAAAAATTTTAGTTTAAGAAGTGATATTAGTAAATAACAAAAAAAAAAAAGCAAAAAAGAATAAAAAAAAGTAGAAAGAAACAGAAAAAAATAGAAAAAATAAAAAAAAATTAAATATTTGAAGTAAATTAAATATAAGAAATGTGAAGTGTAAAAAAAAGTTAAAAAAAATTTCAATATAAAAAAAACATTATTTTCAAAAAAAATTAAATCTAATGTTAGTGTTAAATTTAAAAATTTATTATTAATAATTATACTTAGATTTAAAAGTGATAAAATCATTGAAGTGTCTAAACCTGAATACATCGGTGCCATCAGTTTTACGTAAGTTGACAGAATTATTTTTATACCACAGATATTTGTAGTTATATAGTAATTTGATTTGTCTCGCCTCATGATAAATTCTTCTTTGCAGCATTGAAAGATGTTGCTGAAAAAAGATTTCCTTGTTGCCTTCTTGAAGCAAGTTGAATTCAGATGTATACAAGTGACGATGTTTTTTTTTTCTAAAATTTCATTTTTTGCTTCTTCTGTTTTAAGTTTCACGATAAAAAGCTTCCGTTGTTGTTTCTGATCATTCCTATTTGAATGAAGCTTTATCGAAAAAATATTTTCAATATCATCCTGTTTGACATTTGCATTTATTTTTGCCACCATTTTCATGAAAATGGTATTAATGTCTTCCATCGAGGATGGTATTCCAGATACAATTATGTTTTTTCTATTTTTGTCTCTTTCTGTTTCATCGACTTTGTATTCTAGAATATTTACCTTTTCTTCCAGCTTATTGTACTGGTTCTCCTTTTGGGTTAGTTTTTCTTTTAAAATTTTGTTATCCTCCAATATTTTTTTATTTGCCAACATTAATTCATCCATTTTATTTGATACGAAATTTTGGCACTTTAGTACTTCAAGCATAACTGACCCTAGTGTCTTTAGGTACTCAGCAACACTTTCTTGAGAACATCCAATGGTATTAAATCCAGATAATGTTGTGCTTATTCTCTCTATGTGCTGCTGAGCCTCAGGAGTACTGGTGTTTTTTCCTTGTTGCTCAAATGTTTCGTTTTGCTCTACAATTTCAACAAAGTTGGTAGCTCCTATAGATTCGTTGTGTGTGAATTTCGGACATGTCCATATTTTTTTAACTGTAACAACGTCATTATATATATTGTCTGGGATTGCTGCACATTTAAGATGGTACAGAGCTTTACACTCCCCACCACAGTGTAGTCCTCGTTTTTGTTTTGATGTAATGTTTTCATTACATGATACACATTGTAAGCGAGACATATTTTTAGTTTTTATTTATTTTTTGTTCTTTTTTTTTTTATTTTATTGTTTTCAATTTGTTTTTATTTAAGGTTTTAATAAAAAATTTTATGCTTTATATGTGATATTTTAAATATTAAATTAAATTTATTTATTTTGTAAAAAATATAATTTTTTCTATTTATAATATTTGATTGACAGTTTATAAAAAAAAAAAAAAGCTTTTTGATATAGAAAAAATTTATCACAAATATTGTTTAGTTCAAAGTGAATTTTATTTATTTACACTTTATTAAAAATTTTTACAATTATGTAAACGTATGTATTTATAAATTTAATTTTAAACTAAAATAGTATCTTTCAAATGATTTATTGTATTTTATTTTTATTTTTAATTGCGGATAAAAAATTATACGTGTGCTCGCTCGAAAACCGTAAAAGGAATCATGTTTTACAAGAATCTATTTTGAAATTCATGACCTTTTCGTAATTTACATGATCTCTAATTAGAATCTGTACCTCTAGCTTTATTAAGTTTACTATCATTTCTGACGAAAGTATAATTTTGAAAAAAGACTTTATGTTTGTTATTGAGTTTAGTTTCATTGAATAGTACCACCTCAGCCTTAAAAAAAATAAAATAAAAATTTAATTTTAAAAAAATTCTTCAAATTTTTACCAAAAATTACATTGATTACATAATACATTTTATTGATTCAAGAAAAACATTTTTATTTAAATGATATGATTATATATTATTTTTATTTTGGATAATGTTAAACATATGTCTATTCATATATTTAATTCCTTAATATGCTGTGAAATATGCCGGTTCACAATATTTGACTTATTATTAACTTTTTTTTTTATTTTAGAGAATATAAAAGCATTTCTTTATAAAAAAAATAATTCGCAATGCTTATGAACTTTATATACCATTTTTATCAATTTTGTTACTATTTATTGTTCTGTAATATTTATACATGTATTTATTCATTTAACTTATATAATACTAGCGGACCCGGTGCACTTTGCTACACCCAGTTGAAAAAAAAAATGGTATTACATGCAGCACAGGGGTACCTGTAGAAAATAAAATTTGTTTGTTAAATCAAAAATCGCTCAAATTAATTCTAATGTTCTTTATTGAAACAAATAATAATAATTTTTTATTTTGAATTTTAAATGATTACAAAGTTTGAAATATTAAAATATGTTACTATGCTATTGTAATGCTCTTTGGTAAACAATATGTTTTGTTTGTCCTTCGTGTGCAAATATAAATAATGCCGAAGGTTCACCAACACGTGAACATCCTACGTAAAATTGCCCATGTGAGAAAAAGTCATTTTTAAAATTTAACCCACATACTTGTAGTGATTCCTCTTGCGATTTATTTGTTGTCATTGCAAATTATTATAGTTAATATAGATGCTTCGATGATGCTACTAATCTTGTGGCATTACATAACAGTGGTTGATTACGAAATTGCGTAACATAATTATGGGCATACCAATTTTTAATTGCAGAATATTTGGTGTAGTTCCTGGTAAATTGAGTGAATTTAACAATTCAATTGGGTAATTCACAACTTCATCAGGATCCATAACGCAATCGGTTGACTTGTATGTAATTGTTTGACCACTTATTTTCTCTTGAATTGAAATATTTATTTCATTGACATCTTAATTTTTTGCTGCCAATATAGTTATAGATTATTACTACTCAAAATTGAAATAAACCATTCTCATAAGCCATAAAACTTATATATAAATTTTTGTCAAAATTGGTGCAGTAGTTCTTCCGGAAAATGGTTACAAACATACAGCTTTCTTTTATTATATATAAGATAAAATAAGGTAACATGTATAAAAATGTGTTTAATTTACTTAAAAAAAATATTCTTTTTTTTTTCATTATAAATTATTTGTTAAATAATTAAATTAAAAAAGTTTCCATTAAAGACTATATTTCTAACACTTAATTAAGTCCTTATTAAGTTCTATTCTCTTCGATTACAATTTTCAAATAATTTCTATTCACAATGCGCGACATCCCGACATATACTTAGTTGTCCATATGAATAAACTAGTGTATCAAGTAAAAGACCAACCTTATTGAAAGTTTGACCTTGCGCTTTGTTGATGGTCATTGGAAAGGCAGTTCGGACGGAAAACTGGCGTTTCTTAAAAGCGCATGGAGTAATTCCAATACTTTTTTTTCTATCTTGAAGTATAAAACCGCTACAACATCAAACAGTATAGATATACAATTCAAATATAGATATATATACACATATGTATATTATATAAGTGTATTTTATTTGAAAACATATTTATTAACTACTGTTTATTTTTTTTTAGAAATTAGGAAAACCAAAAAATTAAAAACTACTGTTTTTTTATTTTAAAATACAAAACACTGCAATATCAAATATCAATGGATAGATATAGATATATTCATATATTACATAGGTACATCTATTATTTATCTGTAATATTGCACTAATATTATTATTAACTACTGTTTATTTTTCTTTAAATTAAAAAACACTAAAATATTTAGTTTTTATAAAAACTTGTTTTCTAGCGTTAGAGTAAAATTTTGTATAGTAGTCAAAATTTAATAGTCGAATATTTTCCTTTTAATTTTACTGATATGCTTTTGATACAGATACGCGTATTTCGTCTACTACTTGCAGACTTCTTCAGTGTTTTGTACTCGACTCGAGAGAGTCAAAACTTACGACGAAGATGCACTTATTTTATTACATAAATACACTATTATTATTATATTTATGTTTTTAGTTAATTATGTTAGTTAGTATTTTAATATTATAAATCCTAATAGTTTTAGAATATTGTTTATACAGTAATTTCAAATAGCAAAAATTGTTAAAATATAAACAACATCAACACATTTACACATGTGATATATAAGAAAAACAAATTTTTATTAAATGATATTTTTTCGGCATCAAATAAACTCACGATTAGGTACCGTTTTTTTTTTTTTTTTTTTTTTTTTTTAAATTCAATATTTTTATTTTTCCGTATTTTCTTAATCTATGATATAATATAATTCATATAGTAGGTATATACAAATAATAAAATTAATCTTATAGCTAAAAGTTATATTAATTCAAAATTATATCTGTACAATTGTATTGTTTTAGTATGTATTCATTTAGTATTAATTAATAGAGAAAAAAAAATAAAAAATAAAAATAGTTAGTCACCATTCTGTTGCATACAGCAAGAATCGAATGATGCTTATTTCTTTAAAAAAAAATCAACAAATAACATTAGTGGGGAAAGTGCAAAAGAGAAATTAAAATTTAAATACAAAGAGAAAATAAAAAATACAAAAATTTAAAATAATTTTATGCAGTGCAATATTAAGTAAATATGATAAAAGTTGAAAAAAATTGTACTTAAGCTAATCATGAAAATACCATATATAAACACCATATATAAATCGCAAGAACTTCAAAAATCTTACTCAGCTAAACAACTACTCTTAATAACTCCTCACTACTATCAAAATTAATTTCCAAAAGCCAAGCTTTCAATAATTTTAAGAAATTCGATAAAATTCTAATTTGCCTGATGTGGTCAGGAAGTTTATTAAAAATTCTAGGTGCTACAATAGTTGCGTTCCCGTACTTTTCTGGTAAAAACTTGCAAATGAGAGAAAAGAGAAAAAAAAAAAAAAAAAAGAAAAAAAAGGAAAAAAAAGTTAAAAAAACTCTCATCTGCAAGTAAAAGTACTGGAACGAAATTCTTGTAAAAACTTGCAGCTGTCAAACAGCTGACAAGCTATCTGACAATAAACAATCATTTTGAATTTCCGGAGGTGTTTTTTTTTTAAAGAATTGTAATTAAATTTAAAGAAAATGGCAGCGGAAGATATAATAAATACATTATTAGTAAGTAGCGATGCGGATTCTGTTTCTACTGATTTATGTGAAACTACTGATTCTAGCAGGTATGTTCCATATTAATTACGTTTTTATATTACATTTTTATTACATTTTTTTAGTGAAAGTGATAGTGGAAGTGAAAGAAGTGTAATTCTAAAGCAAATGCTGCTGTTGGAGAAGTTATTACATAAAAACAAAAGACATTGCATTCGAAACTACTTGGAAGAAATAGTTCCAGGGTATTGTGAAGAGGAATTTGTAAGACATTTTCGTGTAAGCAAAAATGTTTTCAAATATTTATGTGAAGAACTGCAAACATTTGAAAGTTTTTCAAACCTTCGTGCAGATAAAAAATGTAGCTCAGAAAAACATATAGCTGTATTTTTATGGTTTGCGGGTCATGAAGCTTGCTGTTATAGAGACTTAGCTGACCGTTTCGATTTATCCTTATCAAGTGTATCTCGTATTATAGAGAGGACTATCAAATTCATATGCAGCTTGGGACCAAAAGTGATAAAATGGCCAAATGAAGTTGAAAAAAGAGAATCGACTTTATTTCTTAAGAACAAAACTGGATTTCCTAATGTAATAGGTAGACGAATTCAATTTTTATAACTAACATATGATAATGCGTTTATTTTAAGGTGCAATTGATGGTACTCATATAGTAATAGATCCACCTGATAGTAGGAAAGATGATTACGTAGATCGAAAAGGCGACATTAGTTTAAAGCTCCAAGGAATTTGCAATGATAAAAAAAAATTTATTTCAGTTTTTGTTGGTTATCCTGGGTCTAGTCACGATAGCTGGGTTTTTCAAATTCGTTTATTTATCCTAAATTAAGGAGTCTTTGTGGAGGTAAATAAGTTATTAAATATTTTATGGCATTATGTATACAGTGAAATCTTCTCTTCGTAGATGTTATAAATTTTCAAGCTTTTAATTATAGGGTCTTCATCTAAGGGAGTTTTTTGTTCCTTTTCGATGACATTTAGGATTCGTAGATGTTCATTAAGCGTATTGTGGAATCTTTCGATATCCGCATTGCTGGTATGATGGTCTGGAGTAGTAAAATGAATATTTATACCTTCGTTTGCTAAAAAGTTTTTAAAGTTTAAGCTGTTAAACCCTCTTTCCTGATCCGCAATTATTTTCTCTGGTTTACCAAAGGAAGCAATATATTGCATCAAGCCGTTTTTCAAGTCCATCCAGTTTCTAGATTTTATAGGAATTATTTGCGCATGTTTAGTAAATTTATCGATTATTGTGAGGAAAGGACAACCTTTACTTTTAAACCACACATCCATATGAATTATGGCTAAAGGTTTATTAGGGGTTTCAGTAATTTTAAAAGGCAATTTAAGAGGATGTCTTTCATATTTAGACAAATTGCAAATATGGCAATTATTTATAACTTTTTGGATCTCTTGTTTTAATTTGGGAAAGTAGAATTTTTTATTTAGATTGAAGTATAAGTCATTGATACCTCTATGATTAGTTTTTGTATGTTGTTCCAATATTATTTCTTGTAATTCGTTTCTATCTTTTATATCTCTTAATAAGGAAGAACATTTATTTAGTTTCAATAATTTATTTTTGGAAAAATGTTTTAAGTAAGTGTTTTGAAAACTACTATAAATATTGATGTCATCAATCATTACTCCTACTATTCCTTTGGGAGGGGTATGATTTTTTAAAATATGGATAAAAAGGGTTTCATCAGGATTCGTATGTATAAATTTTTTTCTATTTCTACTATGAATTTTTTCTATTATTACCTCATTTGAACCTTTCTCAATAATTATTTGGGTCTTATAAAAATTCAAAGGATATTCTGATATAGGGATGTATTCAGTGTTGTCTTCATTAGCTGAATGTATGGTTGCATCTGTTGATCGAATCTCGTCAACGTCCATTTCATTAGTATTAATCTCTATTCTAGACGAAGCATCTGCAACTTTATTGTCCTTACCAGATAAATATTCGATTTCAAAATTAAATTCTTCCAATTTAATCTTCCATCTTTGTAATTTTGAATTTGGTTCTTTTAAATTATGGAGCCATTGTAGAGGTTTATGGTCGGTTCTGATGGTAAATTTGCGACCAAAAACATATGGGCGAAAATATTTAGTTGCCCAAACAACTGCAAGTAATTCTTTCTCAATTGTTGAATACCTACACTCATGTTCATTGAGTGTACGTGAGGCATAACAAACAGGATGATTGTTTTGAGAAAGTACAGCCCCTATAGCAAAATTACTTGCATCTGTCGTTAACGTAAAACGTTTTGAAAAATCTGGATAAACTAAAATTGGGTCAGTAGTAATTAAGAGTTTTAATTTATCAAACGCTTCTTTATATTCTTGGTTGGTAATATTAATGTTCTTACCTTTTTTTAAACAGGAAGTTAAAGGTTTTGAAATTTTAGCGAAGTCTTTTATAAACTTCCTATAGTAGCCAACCAATCCTAAAAAGCTTTTAATTTGTTTTTGAGTTTTAGGAATTGGAAATTTATTAATGGCTTCAATTTTATTTGGGTTAGCTCTTATGCCTTGAGGTGTGATTATGTGACCAAGAAATTCAGTTTCTTGTTTCATAAATTCACTTTTATCCAACTGAATTTTTAAATTTGCATTATTTAATTTTTTTAAGACTTTTTGCAAATTGTCAAGGTGTTCTTCTTTACTTGTACTAAAGATGATAATATCATCTAAGTACACATAGCAAAATTTACCAATGAATTCTTTAAGTACGGAATTCATTAACCGCTGGAATGTCGCAGGAGCATTTTTAAGACCAAATGGCATCCTGAGAAATTCTTAATGTCCGTTATAAGTGCTAAATGCGGGTTTCTTTATGTCGTCCTTCGCAATTTCGATCTGGTGAAAACCTTTGGCAAGGTCGAGTGTAGTAAAGTACATAGCTCGACCTAATTTGTCTAGAATATCCTCTATATTTGGTATAGGATATTTATCGTCGACAGTGACATTATTTAATTTCCGGTAATCAATTACGATACGCCACTTTTGTTTTTGTGTCGCATCTTTTTTCTTTGGCACAACCCATATGGGTGCAGAGTAAGGAGAATCACTATGTCTGATTATTCCTTGTTGTAGCATTTCTTCTATTTGATCGTTGACTTCCTGACGATGAATTTCAGGATAACGATACAACTTGGTGTAAATGGGTAATTCATTTACGGTACTTATATTATGTTTGATTTCATGGGTAAAGGTAAGGTCATCACCTTCGTGATAGAAGGCTTTACCGAATTTCCTTAAAACTTTCAGAAGCTCGTTTTTAATACCTTTATCCAGATGTTCACATCTGATTGTACCTTCATCAAGAAATATTTCATTTTGGAATATTTCTAATTCTTTTAACGGAAATGGTATATGGTACTCCCTCTCTTCATTTTCATTGAAGTAGAGTGGAAGTTCATTTCCTGTTTGTAATTTTAAAATTTTATTTTTATAACAAATATAAGAATATTATTTCCTAATATTCCATCGAATTTATCGTGGAATTTCATTTCTAGAAATTCTATTTTATTATTAGAATTGAATTCTAAAAATGATTCGATTATTATTTTAGTATTACAAGTCATAACATTTGTAAGAGTTTTAATTGAAATAGGTTTGATTTTACTAGAATATTTTGGGTTACAAATCCCCGTATTTATAATACTCATTGTAGCACCTGTGTCTACTATGAATTTTAATGGTCTACCTTTTGACTGGATTTTTATATAAGGTAAGGATTGTTCTTTTCCGAGGCTTTCGAGTGAAAATTTTGTTCTTGTGGTTGGGTTTCTAATGTGTTAACTCTAGAATTTATTGTTTGATCAACATCCATTGGTTCTGGTGCATTTGGTCTAAGTTGTTGCCCAGAGTTTGGTGACTTATTAAATGGATTATTTCTATAATTATTGTTTTGTTGGGGATTATTTTGGTAAGTTCTATTATTAAAACTACGGTTTTGTTGGTAATTATTATTATACTGGTATTTATTTTTATTTTGTTGATAATCACTTTTGTAAAAATTTGTATTTCTATTGTTATTATTATAAAATTTATTTTGGTTATTATTATTATGATTAGTAAATTTATTATTTTTGAAATTATTTGTTTTATTATTAGAATTATTTTGAAAATTTTTATTTTGTACATTGTTATTTCTATAAGGATTTAAATACGCATAATTCCCTTCATATAGAATATCAAGCGCTTCTTCGAGTGTATCGGGTTTCCTACTAAATAAAATTGAACGCATTGGTATCAGGTAATTTATCTTTAAAAATTTGTAAAGCGGATTCAATATTAGCCGCGATACTAATTTGTGAGTTATACTCATCTTTTATTTTATTATTTAATCTTCTAAGAATAGTTTTTATTTCGTTATATAAATCTACGCTATTAGTAGTAAAATTAACGGATCGCAATTCATCAAAAATTTGTGAAGCTGTTTTCTTTTCACCGAAATTATTAATTAAAACATTTCTTATCTCAGGCCAGGAATTTACATTGTTGTTTATCTCTATTATTTCCCTAGCCTTACTAACTAATCTACTTTTAATTTTATTAAATAATATTTTTTGGCTAGAAACATTGTATTTTAAAATTGTAGGAATTATATCCTCTACTAAGTCTAAAAATAAAAATAAATCATTACCTTTTCCGCTGAATTCGGGTAACTGCTCGATATACTTCAATGGATTAATTGTTAGGTTCATCGGTTGATTCAATGTTGCTGGGATAGATGGTGGTGTTGCGGTTGTTACAGATGAACCGGCTGTTAAAGTTGTTGAACTGAGTAATCTTGATGGTTGAAGTAAATTTGGTTGTTGTTGACCTTGTTCGTTTGCCATTTTATATATTTTTTTTTTGTATTTATAATATAAAGTTTTTTGTTATAATATTATTTTTTTTGTTATTTAATTTGATTATAAAAATATTATTGGTACTGTCTACCAGACTCAGTAGACATTAAGCATTAAAAGTCTTATTTCTATGATTAGAAATTTTGCAATACCTTATTTTTATGTTATTTACACAATATTTTAAAAAGTTAATGTTTTTTTTTTTTTATTTACTTTTCACCCTTTTTTTTTTTTTTTTTTTTATTAAAAAATTTTAAATAAAAAGGAGAGCAAAAAAAAAATGTAGAGAATTAATTTTTGTTCTCTTTGTGAGTTCACTTTTTTTTTGTCACTTTACTTTTTTTTTAATTTATTTTATTAGAATTCCTTTATCAATTGATTCCTTCGATTTGGAATCCTACCGACTGCGCCAGTGAGATCTTCTCTTTGGAATTCAAAAATAAAATAATAAAAATAAAATTAGACTTTTTAGGTTTTTATTAACCTTCTTCTTTAATCTTCAAAAATGAACTAAAAACTAAAAAGTTACATTTCTTTTTTCTTAAAAATTAAAATAAAAAAAAAAAAATAATTATCTTATCGATTAATATAAAAAAAAAAAACTTAAAAAAAAATATTATCTGTTTAATATTTTGTTTAACAATTTTTCGAGTTATTATGAAATTGAAAAATTGTAAATAAATAAAAAAAAAATAAAATGTGTAATTTATGAGATTGTGTTTTTTAATTTTTGTTAATTTAGAATTTTGTCAAATGATTAAGAAATTTTAAGTGGTTTTTGGAAATGAAGAAATGATTAAGAATGTGAAGTGGTTATAGGAATGGTGAAGGAAGATCTTGAGTTGTGCAATCTTGAATAGGGCAATCTTGTGGTGACATAACAATACATTATATATTACACATATTTAAATATTTTATAACTATAGATTATTACATTTTGGGAGATTCCGCATATCCATTAAAAGAATATTTATTAACACCATATAGAGATAATGGACATCTAACCAGAGCTCAAAAAAATTTTAATATGAAGTTAAGCTCCTGCAGAGTTATAATAGAGCATACATTTGGTATTTTAAAACAACGTTTTCGTCAACTTTACTATTGCAAGCTTAGAGGAATTCCAAAATTGTGTAATTTTATTGTAGCCTGCTGTATTTTACATAATCTCTGCAATGAAAATGATTTGGATTTTACAAATACGGAAATCGAAAACCCTCTTGAAATGGAAAATGAGGATAATGTAATACGAGGAAATAATATTGCAAAAGAATTAAGGGATAGAATTTGTAATGAATTTCATTCGATATAAAAGCTTTAGGTATTCTTTATCACTATTCTATAATTTTGAATAAAAATAGCTATTACTGAATTTTTTAATTTTGTAATTTTATGGTTGCATCACCTTTTTTTTATTAGATTTAAATATGATTGAATAGAAAAAGTTAATTAATAAAACTTAAAACTAAAAAAAACATGTGTAATTTAAATATTATTGAATAGAAAAAATTTATTATTAAAACTTAAAACTAAATAATATCGAAAAACAGCCAAATATTTAGATGGAGCTATATCTTATTAGAAACTTATGAGGAATTGGCTCCCAAAGTTGGCAAAACGATTGCCTTGAAAACAAAGAAAAAACTTTGGGAGGCAATTTCCAGACTACTTTCGGAAAACGGTTATGTGTTCTCGGCATCTCAAACCGAAATGAAGTTTCGTGGGCTCGAAAGAGCATTTAAAAAAGTAATAGTCCACAACAAAAAAACAGGGTGAGATAAAATAACTTGCCCGTACCAGAGGTACATATGTTACTTATTTTTCAAGAAGCTTTTTTAAGATTTCTAACTTTTTCTCTTGAAAATCTTTCTTGATTTTCAACTTTTTCTCTTGAAAATCTTTCTTGTTTTGGAGTTGTCGCTCCCTGAAACTTCTTTTCTCTTCTCGCTCCTTTGCTTTTGCCTCTTGCTTAGCTTGGAAATTCGTATTTAAATTAGCAAGCATCTCTCTCATTTGTTCTAAAATAGTTGAAATATTTGATTTTCGTGTTGGTCGTGTTGGTGGGTTGATTTCTAAAAAAAATATATTTGCAATATATTTTAAATATAGATAACTTTATTAATATTTTACCTGAAGAAGAAGTTCCAGGCGAAGGTTCTAAATTTACTGGCTCTATATTTTCCAAATTGGCCGTCGTTGCGTCGGCCACATATTCTGGAAATACTCCTCTTTTTTCCTTAAAAATATTTTCCAATTGACTAAAAAAATTTAATGAATTATTAATATTATTTTAAAAGTAAAATATGTACCTCTGGTACGGGCAAGTTATTTTATTTCGCCCTGTTTTTTTGTTGTGGACTATTACTTTTTTAAATGCTCTTTCGAGCCCACGAAACTTCATTTCGGTCTGAGATGCCGAGAACACATAACCGTTTTCCAAAAGTAGTCTGGAAATTGCCTCCCAAAGTTTTTTCTTTGTTTTCAAGGCAAACGTTTTGCCAACTTTGGGAGCCAATTCTTCATAAGTTTCTAATAAAAACTTAATGGCTCCATCAATCCAAATATTAGGTTGATTTTCAATATTTGAACCTATAAAAGAAATACATAGTACAATACAAAGTAATATATGCCACTTAATATATTTAAAAAAAACAGTATATTTAAAGTTACTAACCAAAGTCAACGTTTTTCGCTATAATTTCAACGAAATCCTCATCATCATTTTCTTCCAAAGTTCTAGGTGTAATTAATGAGGAATGCATCAACTGCTGACTCAGTTGCTCTCGATAACTTTCGTCTAAAAATTTTAATGATTATATTGGTTCAATATAAAGAAAATTTAACTTACCATTCTGTAATCTTTCAAACGTTCCTGGTGAACAATTCACCACCAATTCATTTTTTTTGTTCATTTTGTTTTTTTAATTAATTAAAATAAATTTATTAAGTTGTAATTTTTATTTTCTAAAATTTTAATTTTCAATTTGCCAAAAATAGACGCGCATCAATCACAAAAGTAAATAAAAACATAACCTAAAAATACAACAACAACAAAAATTTGAAGTATAAGTTTTTACAAGTTAAAATTTTACTTGCAAAAACTTATTCGAGAGAATGTTGTTGAACTTTGTTGAACGAAGTTGAAAACATATGTTTTCTCTCGTTTTTAGAAAAAACTCTCAGTACAGGAACGACTTCTGGTAAAAACTTGGAAAAACTTGGATAAGTTTTTACAAGATGTGCGTATGGGAACGGTCATAATATCATAGAAACGACAAAAATGACTTTTCCTACAACGTGGAACATGAACCAAATTACGATAATTAACTCTCAAGTTATACCTATTAGTATATCTAACATCTAAATATCCAGACTTCATAAAAAACATTTTTAAAGTTTTATAGTAAAATAAATTTCTAATGGGAAGTATTTTTAATTTAAAAAATAAAGGAAAAGACGGACAAGTACGTCTTTTCCCGCAAATTATTCGAATAGCATGTTTTTGTGACACAAGTAATTGACTAAACTTAGTAAAGTATGCTCCTCCCCAACAAGTAATACCATACTGAATTTTTGAATGAAAAAGCGCATAATAAACGGAGCATATAATTTTTTCCGAACAGTGTAGACTTAGATGATAAAGCTGTCTAATAATATTACGGAGATAATTCTTCAAAAAGCAAGCGTGATCATTCCAATCCAATCTGGAGTCAACCCATAAGCCAAGATATTTGAACGATTTTACAAATTCAACTAAAAAACAGTTATTATCACATTGGATAGTACCACCAAAACAGTTATTAGTGCATTGGAAATTTGGCGCAATTGGGAGCATGATAATAAATATCAAAGTTATTAAAATTCATATGCTTAGTTTTGCAGCTTATTACTAATTTTATGTTTATTAAACCAGTGCCTAATTAAATCCAGATCAAAGTTCATGCATGCAGCTATCTCAAAATTGTTCTTACAAGTATATGTAAACGCAGTGTCATCTGCAAATGCGGTTACCATCCCTCTAAAATGTTGCAAAAAAAGCGAGTTAATATAAATTAGGAACAAGATAGGTCCAAGTACAGAGCCCTGAGGAACACCACATGATAGATTAAGCATGGCACTATAAATATTCCCAATTCTGACTTTCTGTCTTCTACCAGCCAAATATGACCTAAGCCATTTATAAATAAAACCTCTAAAACCAGCATTATATAGTTTATTTAATAAAATATGATGATCCACAAGATCAAAAGCCTTAGTTATATCAACAAATAATGCTGAGGATACTTTACCCTCATTTAATGCACCATATATCTCTCCACAGAATTTAAGTAACGCAGTTTCTGTTGATTTGCCTTTCAAGAAGCCAAATTGATTTTCACTGAAGAAGTTGGTTTTGTTGAGAAAATATAAAAATCTCCATTTCATTGCTTTTTCAAAAATCTTCGAGAAAGAGGATAGGAGAGATATAGGTCTATAATTGTTAACATCCAGTGTATCACCTTTCTTGAATAAGGGAATAACTTCAGCAATTTTTAGTTTCTCAGGAAATTGCCCTAATAAGACACTCTTATTAAAAATATGTGCTAAAATGTCCACAATTTGGAAGGAGATTTTCTTTAGGATGTTATTTGAAACATCCTCAGATGTCTCATAGTTCGAGTTCTTTAAACTAGTTATAATTCTATGAATCTCAAAAGCTGAGATACTGTCAAAAAAGAAACTAGTACGTTCAAAGTTCTCCTGAACAACAACATCAGAAGAGGAGTATGTACTAAAGTAATTTTCATTTTCAAATTGTTTGGAGATATTTACAAAGAAACGATTAAAGTTATTAGCAACCTCAAACGAATTATTAACAATTTCATTATTGACAGAAAGACTTAGTCCATCACAACTAGTTGAGTCCCTATTCAACAAACTATTAACTAGTTGCCACTCCTTTTTCTTATTTCCCTTATTAGTTTCAAAGCCTGTAATATAGTACCTATCTTTACAGCTGTTAACATTGTTTTTGATTTCTCGACAGAGTTTATTATAAAAGTTCTTTAGGCGAATATTATTTGGATGCTTCAAACATTGTTTCCTTAGATTATTACGTTTTTTGATTTTATTTAACATCGAATCAGTAATCCACGGTTTAAGTTTACTTGATTTATTCCGACCGACATTAGTATTCGAAGAGCAATCCCTAACATTTATGACCAAAATATTTAAAAATTTATCAAAAGCAATCGAGGGATCTTCTTCAGAATAAACATTCTCCCACATCTCACAATTTAACAAATAAATTAATCTATCATAATCAATTTTCTTATATTGAGGTATGTTATCTTTAATTTGCTGCTTAATAGAAGGAATATGTAATTTAATAATTATCATAGAATGGTCTATAATGGTCTATAATTTTATGATTATTATTTTTTTGTGTCCTACAAAAAACATGGTCGATACATGTAGAAGAATTTGACGTTATTCTTGTCGGTTCATTAATAAGGGAAATAAATCCATTTGATGCCATGAAAATTAAATATTCTTCCATAATTTTTGAATTACCAAATATATCTATATTTATATCACCCAAAATAATACAATTTTTATTCTTAACATTCATGACATAGTTAGAAAATTCTAATAAAAAATCCTCAATTTTATATTCATGGAACCTATACACACATATAAAACAATATGAAACATTATCAATCTCACACACCACATTTACAACATCAGCACTAATAAAGTTAACTATTGAGAAAAAACTCTTAATATCGTTTCTAATAAATACAGCAACACCTCCAGACACATAATTTTCATTACAACAAGCATAAAGTTTAAAATTCGGAATATTAAAATTATTCAATTCATTTTCAAAAATCCAAATTTCGCTTAAAAAAATAATACTCGGCATTGTATCAAGAGCTTGCAATTGAACCAAGTAAGCATCAAAGTTCTTACGCATACTTCTAATATTTTGATGCGATATAAAAAAGTTAAAATTTGCAACATAATTATCACTATCACATACATTGAAAGTTAAATTATGTAAATTTAAATTTAAAGAAGGCAAATAATTTACATTAACAGAGTTAGAAATAGTCTCATTTAAGTTCATATTAGTAATAAGTTATACAGAGCAAAAAATAGAAATAATAACAATAATAAAAAATTTATTTAAGATTTAAAATATCAGCCAAATTATTAATTTTGATTGCTCTATCGCCTTCTTTTTTTCTTAATAAAATTGAGGAATTATTAGTCCATAAATACCTGTAGTTTTTCTCTTTTTTAACTTCCATCGCTTTTGAGTACAAATTTCTCATGTAAGCTGTGAGAGAATTATTAATGTATATCTTATTATTGTAGTTGTTACCAAATAAACTCGCATTTAGATTGTTGTAGAATTTACTTTTTTTTTTCATGATTCTTTCCTTCATAGCAGCAGAAACAAACTCTACGCAAATAATATTTGACGTTGAACTGGAAACCGTATTTTTGTTCTCAGAGAGAATTTTCGCATATGAATTCTTAGTTTTTTTTATGTAGCAATTGGTGACGTCGCTGGCCACAAAATTTTCTTGTAAGCCATTAGTAAAAAGCTGAGAAACTTTCTCATTTACGTTAATAGAAGATACGTCCGGAATACCAACAATATCAATGCAGTTACGTTTCTCATTTTGTTCCAAGACATTAATTCTCGTTTCCATAGAGCCAATTTTTCGTGAGAGAGATGCATTTTTTATTTCCAGTTGCTCAATTTTACTTACAGCTTCGCTATTTATTTTTTGAAGGAGTTTAATTTCCTTTAGAAGTGTTAGTAATGTGACATCAGATTCATTAATTTTAGGTGTAGTATTCGATGAATTAAAGTCAACTAAAGAAGAGCAGTTTAAGGAATTAACTCTCATAGTTGCTGAGGATGAATTCAGAATTGGAGTAGTTGTTAAATTGTCAGCTACAGTAGAATTTCTTCTCGCACTTAAGCACTTGTTACACTTGTAGCCCTGCTTACTTTTTTCAATAAATTCAATCTCATTTTTATCTAATTTGGCGCAATTTGCATGAAAGATTTTCATACATATTATACACTGGATATTCAATTCCAATCTTTCAACTTTTAAAAGACAAATGTTGCACTTTAACATTTTCAAATTATTATATTTTTGTGTTTAAAATTTTTTTTATTTTTTATTTTGTTTTTTTTTTTTTTATTTTATGTATTTTTTATTAATAGTAAAGAAAAGTTCGAGTATGTAAAATAATATTAAAATTAGAGTAAATCCTCGCACTTGTGTTCCCCACTAACACTCGCGAGAGAATCAAGACATCAAGATTTTGACATCAAGATTTTGTTTGTACTGTTGAAAGTTTGACTGTCCTGTAAACGTTTTTCCACAAAATTTTGACATGCGACTTTGTTTATAAAATAAAAATATATAAAAAATAATAATCATTAACCAATATGTAATTTTTTTAACGTACCTGGTAATCTTCAATAAAATTTATTTACATTTTTTTACACCGTTTTTTTGTAATAATTCCAGCTAGGTACTCACTAAAGAAATTTTTTATTTACTAATTAACAAATAAAAATAATTTTATGGTAATTTTCGAAAATTCTCCATCTATTTTTAAGAACTGCACAATTCCTTTTTTTATGATGTAAATGACATTTTCTGTCAGATGATTATTGTTTTTTCAATTTCGGTTAACTGACAAAAGCAGTCGCCATCTGTCTGCAATAAAAGTTAAATGATTTTAGCTTGACATTTTCGATTACAGCTTCTATATTCAAAATCATTGTTTTTTATTTAAGCTAAACAAACCTAATAAATAATAAAATAAACTAATAAATAAATAAATAAGTAACTTTTATCAAATAAAATCTGATCTGATAACGCTGCCTTAAATACTGTTGCGTCAACACTTATGTAGTTGATTATATAAATTGAGTAAAGTTTTTTTGATTATTTTTTATAAAAAAATGCATAAAATAACTTACGCTAATCAATGCATTCTAAAAATAATTTTAAAATATATTTTTCAAGTACATAGGAATGTATTCAATAGCTTTGAAATTATTATTCTAAATATTTTTAATCCATTCTATGTTACCCGGGAAGAAACATAAAGAATTACGTGTTAGCTGGGCTCATTTGTAAATTTTATTTTTTCTTGCTATTTTTTCTTTTTTCTTTCGTTTGTGTTAAAGAAATGTATCTATAAAACAAAAACAATCTCTCTTTAAAACAAAAAAATTATAACGCTTTATTTCATTCATGCTTTATTTCATTGGTGAAGGACAGCATGTCTCCTTCTTTGAAGAATACATTTTTATAGGCATTTAATAAGTACTTAAGTTTATTAAGATCTTTATTATTTAGGTGAGAAGCAAATGTTTCATTTGGAATTTAGTTTTAATACAGTTCATTACTGAAAATGTTTATGGAATAGTCGATATAGCATTTTGCTTCATACGTTTCTTCTTCTTTGTTTAGGTATAATTTTAATTTAGAATTGGGCGTTAGTAAAAGGAGTTCTTTAAAGTTAATCGTAGCGTTAAGTTGGACAAGAATGTTGTTCCCTATTATACCATCGAAATCATGATGGAAAAGAAATTCGATAAATTTGACAAAACAGTATTTTTAAATAAGAGGAAATTATAACAAGTATTTACTTTAATGTGACGGTTTAAAACTTTGAGTGATTTTTTTGTGTTATGTACTAGCCATTTTGGTCTGCAAATATTTAGGTTTATGACGCTATATTCCGCACCTATGTCGATTATAAATTTTAAATTACGAATTGGATTTTTTATTATTATATAGGGTAGTTGTTTTCCCGGGTATAACAAAAATTTTGTTGTGAACTACTTGCAGGTGCGTGTTTTTGGTTAGGAGAAATGTCCATAGGTTCATCTCTTTGTTGAGAATTATTTAAAGAATTATTGCGATAATTTTGAGAATGAGTAGTATTATTATTACTGCGACAATTTTAAGAATTCCTATTATAATCGTAGTTGTTTCGTTACTGATGGATACGACTATTACCGGTATCGGTGCTGAAATTTACAGTTTGCTTCCAGGGTTTATTATTTGTATTTGCGTTTATATTCACGTATGTATACGCATAACCACTAGAGAAAAGTATTTCCATAGCAGATTCTAAACTGTCTGGATTTCGACAGGCTAGAATCGTTCTGGAATTTTATTTTGGAAAGTGTTAAGGGTGCAACGTATATTGCTACGGATGTTGTCATTTGTAGTAGAGCTCGGTGCTGAGTTCGAGTTAGTTTTGTTATTTAAACTCCTAAGTTTTGATTTGAGTTTGTTAAAAAAATCACTGCTGTTGGTTTTAAATTTTATTGATCGCAGTTCATCAAATAAATCTTCGCATGATGTTTTTTCATTGAAGTTATTTTGTAAAAGTTGTTTGAGTTCTGTCCAGGACGTGACTTGACAGTGAATTTCTATTAGCTCTCTGGCTTTTCCGGTTAATTTACTTTTAATTAAATCGGAAAATAAAAATTGTGACTGTGGATCAAATGTTTGTAGAAAAGGCTTAACTCTGTCTATTAAATTAATAAACGTTAATAGGTCTTTTGCATCTCCATTGAATTCTGGAAGTCGAGATAGGTATTTTAATGGGTCTATTGAGATTGACTGTAAATGAGTCTCGGTCATTTTGTTAAAAAAAAATTTTGTCAGGTTTTTTCAGGGTAGACACGAAAACTGTTGTTTTTGACACAAAAAAAAAATTTTGCTTTGTTATTATAAATGTGTAGTTATTGTTTTCTCTTTTTTTTCAGAAAAAACTTTAATTTTAACTTATTATTTCTCCTTTTTTTTTGTAAAAATATTTTGGAAAACCTTCTTTTTCCTTTTTTAAAAAAAGAATTTTTGTTATTTATAAAAAAAAATTGTTTATAGATACTCTAAATTTAATTTAGTTTTAATTTAATATTTTTTTGGAAAATAAATTTGTTTATGAGTATGTAGCTAAGTTGAATTTAATTTAATTTTAGTTTAATTTTTTCTTAAAAAGAAACAATTTTATTTATTGTAAGTATTTGGACTTACGTTAATTTTAACTTTAATTTAGATTTAATTTTTAATTTATTTTTGATTTATTTACTTAGATACTATTTTTGAGAAAGAATTTTTGTTTTTTTCTTTTCTTACCTTAAAAAAAAATTTTTCCCAATGTAAATGACCTGGGGTGGAAGCACGAAATTTTGTTTCAACTTTTATTTTGAAAGAACTGAAAAACGAAACAAAAATACGTGCTGCCAATGTGGTCATTATCGTTTTTTTATTTTTGTTCAAGTCGTTTCTTGTTATTTATATTTGATATAAAATTTTAAATGTACGATACATATTATATTTATATATTTGTAAAAAAAAAATGGAAATTTACAACAAAACAAAAATTAACAAGAAACAGCTAAGCATATTGGTGGATTTTTGTTAAAAAATATATGCTCATTCTCAGGAGGTTTAATAATTGGAATATGAGTTTCGTCAATAATACAGATGACAGGTATTCTATATTTTTCATAAAAATACTTTCGTGTTTCTGTGAATGCTTCTTCTTTTATCCTTATCCAACGAGGGCAAAGGTCATTTCCTAATATTTTAATGGTATTTCTAAATACTTTTGATACCGTGGTTTGGGCCATTGCTGCAACTTTATTAGCGCCAACATTAACTTGGTAACTATCACTTGCCAACAGGTTTAATGTTGCGGCCAGCTGTAATATTGACGGAGCTCCTCTACTCTAATATTTTTTTTTTTCAAATTTTACAATTTCCAAAACCATTTTAAATGCTTTCATATTCAGCCTAAAATTCTTTACAGACATAAAATAAAAATTGCATTTACTAAGTGAAATTAATGGTCTGTACTCTTTTCTTGGTAACTCAAATATATTGCTTTGATCCCTTAATATCCTTCGTTCTATTATTTGTTTAACATTAATATTTTCCTCATCCGAAGAACTTTCATCAAAAAAATATCATTTTGATTTAAAACCTAAAATTGTTTATTTTTTAAAAAAATTTCAGCAAAATTTTGACTAGTTTTGTTAAAAATTCACTTCAATTTATTTAAAATACTCTAACTTACTTATAAACTTTCTTTTTCCTTAAATATTTCACAAACAAATTTTTTAGCGTCAACTTTTTTACTATCGTCAATATATTTTGATTCAAACGCCAAAAAGTAGCGTTTTCAACAAATTCGTGTTACCGAAAATAAGCGAAACAAAAGAAAAAAAATGTTACAAATATTCACGCTGCCATTTTTGACTATTAGCGAAACAACATGTTTGAAACAAATTTCGTGCTTCCACCCCTGTTTTAAATCTAACCAGAGACTATAATCATAAAGGAAGTATAATATAGAGAAACTATGCGGAACAAATTTTGTGACGATTTTTTTTTGCTTAAAAAATTTTTGAAAATACCCCATACACAGTAGGACCTAGATAAACTAACTTTAAAATTTTGTAATACGTCATTTTAATGTCTTCGTTAACAGAAACTCATACAAAATATTGAACTAAAATTTTTTCTTTTATGCAGGTTCAACTGTATAGATTCTAGCTTTGAGAGAGAGAATCTTCAAAATGATTTTAATTTTTGTTTTTTTTTTTTGTTTTTGCTTTTATATAACATACATATAGTGTAGTAGCGGCAATGAGGTAAGGTTGTGTATGTCGTATCAAATACACACTCGTTGGGTAGAGTATACCATAATATGAAATGCATGGTGTTGGGACAAAATTTCAAAGACACAATTACATATTTAAAAAAATAAATTTAAGTTTTTAAAAAAAATTTGAAATTATTTGGTTTTGTAATGAAGGTACTTTTTTTTTCTTAAAAAAAAGTAAGAATGCTAAGTGGTTATGCTGAAGTCCGAAGCGGAATATCCCCGAAAAAAATTTCCGACCGGAATACGAAAAATATCAGTATTCTGAAATTCGACTCCAAAGTCTGTGCAGAAATCAATATTAAATGTTTTGGAAGATTTTTTTTTATTTCAAATAAAAAAGGCGTTGACAGTTTAAGTTTTTTTTTATTTATTTTGTAAAAAGTTATAAATTTTTTAATAATTACATAACGTAATATGTACATAAATTAAAAGTAAAACTTATATATTTTTAATTACATATGTAGGTATATACAAATTAAAATTTAATAGTAATTTTTTGTTACACATTACATTTTGTTGAAAACGATAAAAGATATTATTCGTTTGAAGCGCTTTTTTAATTTGTAATTTCGACGGACTTCAGCATAACCACCTAATTCTTATATAAAACAATTCTTATAAAAATATAAAACAAAATCATATTTTGAAAGGAATTATTAATCAACTACAGATTTTGACAATTTCTTCCACATTTTATAATGATTAATAAAAATTTAAACATTTAATTGTTTTAAATATGAAATTTTGTCCACATGTAATTTTGTCATGGAACCAAAATGTTACATTTTTAATGCAAACACAAACAACTTACTTTTAATTGGAAATTCATAAAGAAAGGAGGATTAAAAAATTTTAATATAGAAATAGAATATTCAAAAATAATGTTCACGTTCATTGTTAATATATTATGATAAGATAATCTTAATAACCTACACTCTACCTCTACTATGCACTATACACTAAGAAATCAAGGAACACATGCATATATATGAATTACGATAGTGTACAAAATCCTTACTTACTGCAGTGTGGCACAAAAAAGATAAGCACATTGAAGTAATTGAAAACATAAATTAATAAATTATTTATTTTTTCTAATATTATAATATTGTTAATACTAGTAATATTATAATAAATTTAAGAAATTATTTTTGTTTATTTAATTTTTCATTTTCATTTTTATATTCAAGTTATTTATTTTTATTACATTCAAAGTGTTTATTATTTTATTACACTTCAATTCTGCCTTTTCTCTTTGTTTAAAATATATTTTACAACATAGGTAGGTACATATTATTTGTACATTTGTAAAATTTTATTTAAAGAATTTTAATTTTAGAGCCACAAATTCTAAAACATAGGTACATTTTTTTTTTCAAAACCTATCTAAGTGGTGCCTATGAAATGTTATTTTTCAACGCATAAAAAAGTAATTTAAATAGAATTTTACATTTTATTTGAAATAGAAACAAAACTCCAATTCAATCTAAGAACAAAATCGAAGAATTAGAAATTATAAAAACAGTGTAGACGCTTCCATTAGTTTTATTTTTTATTTTGATGAATAAAAGAAAAAACAACAAAACAAAGTTAAATATTTTATAAATTTTCATCTTTTGAAATGTTCAACATTATTGTACGATACTGTACGAGGTACAAAGGAAATAAAATATTTGTTATTTATATTATGCTTAGGCGAATCCTTTTCTTTTGTATTTGTTCAGTTATGATTATTTTTATTTATAAACAATCAGTTTTACTGTTCGGATAAAGAACTTCATTTACAGTTTCTAATGCTAATTCCAAAGAATATCCATTATAGATATTCTTTGCTAATTCTACCAGATCGCTTTCGTCACTAATAAATATTGAAAATCCTGAATAGTCACATCCTCAAAACCTTCACCTAGTTGCATGTACATAAATAAAAATATGTAACCGTGTGGCTAGAGGTACGAAGCGTGTTATAAGAGGGTAATTCACAAATTTCTGGACGTGATGGAGGAGGATTACATGTGCATTTGAAATATATATTAGTTTTTTATTAAACTTCAATCCCGCTTTTATTTAAAATATTCATATATCTACCTATTGCAAAATATATATGTACATACACATTTGTGAAATTTTTATTTTAAGAATTTTAATTTTACAGCCACAAATTCAATTCATACCCATATATTTTTTTTTTTATTTTTCAAGACATATCTAAGTTACCTATGATACCTATGAAATGACCCTTCAACGAAATAGTACAAAAATAATTTTTCAATTTATTTTAAAATTTAAATTAATAAAGAATACAAATTCAGTCCAAAAACAAAATCAAAAAATTTCAAATTACAAAAACAATTTACACTGCATTGTTGCAGGTGTTCTTTTGTTTTGCCCAAACACAGAAAAATAAAAATTAAATCATTGTATGTGTGAATATAAACAAAACATATTACATTTTTTCTATGGCTTCTTCCTTACTACCTTATTTTCTTTTTTTTGCACACATATCACACGACACACATCTATAAATTATAATGAAGGATTAAGGAATTACAATATTGTTATCAAGATCATTGAATCCGTATGCGATATACAAAATCAAGAGAAAGATTATAATTTATAAGAGATATTATAATTTACGCTCTGGGGTATTTTGGCATATAAAATATATTTTTTCTCTGGGGTTCTACGGTGAAGTAAAATTTAAGAAATATTGAAAAAATTTTTTTTGTTCCGCATAGTTTCTCTATATTATACTTCCTTTATGCTATAATAGAGACGTCGAATTGCGAACAAAATATCATGCATTTTTTTTTTCTAACTATCAGTTTTTAAATTTAAAAAACTGATACTTAGCCAAGGATTTCTACCAATTTATTTAAAGGTTGTTGTCCATATTGAAAAATAAGATAATTAGAGCCTGTACAAATATAAGTAAAATAAAATTGTCATTTTTAGCTTATACCATTTACATCACTTATACCACTTATACTACTTATACATATTATTGGCTATTATTATTCATTATTCTTACAAAATCTTGTGTATATGAAAGAATATGTGTGTTTAATTTGAATGATAGTTCAGATTGCAATGTTAATGAATATTAAAAAGAAAAATATATATTATATTGATTGAATATAATAAGGTAACCTGCGTACATTAATTTTCTTAATTTATTTCTAAAGTTAGAATACGTTTTTAGTGTAGATGAATTAAATTTTCTTTTTTTTTCAAGTTATAAAGGTACATATTTTTCAGAAAAAGAAGAGGTCCGGGCCCCAAATGTCAGGATCGAAAACCTTGAATTTTTTGTTTATTTGTCATCAGTACAAATATATGGTCTTTGATCCAAACTTCCGCACATTCGGACCTATCGAAAAAAAAATTTTTAAAATTATTTATAATAATTATTAATAACCTTTTTTCAGAAAAATACAATTTAAACACATGATATAGGGTTTCGGCCCCAATTCCTGGGACCCCGCACCTACTGTCTTCATCGCATTTCAGAGCCATTGTACTCATGACCAAAAAAAATCAAGGTCTTCAGTCCTGACATTTGGGGCGCCGAACCTCTTGTTTGTATCGTGCTTATGACCCATTGTACAAAAGACATGTTGAAGAAACATGTTTTTTCAAGTGCTTTGTGAGACGGTACCCGGACCTATTTTTACTGGAGGCTGCTCAATTTCTTGACTTGGCAATTTCAATCAGTCACCTTTAGAAGATGTAGTTCTGATGCCGTTGATTGATAAAAACTTGCTACATGAATCCTGTATTACTACATATCCAGTCAAATGAAATGCAGGCAAATCGTAAGAAAACAGGCTAATGATACTACGGGCAAATGAAACACAGGTTATGACACGCTCCCAAGTATTTTTGGTCAAAAGTATTTTTTTTTTAAATTAAAAATTTGAAACCTTTTTATATACGAAAAACCGAATGTTATAAACGTAATGAGAGAATAAATACCTTACAACAAAATTTCTTAAGTCTGTACAAAAATTCATTTTAAATCAAAAAACATT
This sequence comes from Argyra leucocephala, assembly GCA_963942445.1. Classification (NCBI taxonomy): domain Eukaryota; kingdom Metazoa; phylum Arthropoda; class Insecta; order Diptera; family Dolichopodidae; genus Argyra; species Argyra leucocephala. The sequence continues at coordinate 91,988,280 of OZ012680.1, forward strand.
CTTAATTCAAATTGATTGTAACTCAACCATACAAAATCAAATTATATACATATATATTATTTATATGTGTATATAAATTGCTTTAGTATGATAATCCATTGATAACTGCGAATAACGTCCTATTAACCAGTAGAGGCTGTTAAACTTCAATCTAAGTTGTTTATTTTTGTTGACAATATGCTCTCTCCAATTTAAACGCCTATCCAGATGCATACCAAGATACTTTGCAGAGTTTGCATGTGTTAATGCCACATTATTTAGTGTTACAGCCGGGCAATCTTTTCTTCTGGTGGTGAAAGTAACATGCACTGATTTGTTTACATTCGCCTTGATTCTCCATATTTTTAGCCAATCTTCAATTTTTAATAAGTGTTCTTGCAATTGGTTTGAGGCAGCAGTTGAGCATGTGTTTGTTGCTAATATTACTGTGTCATCAGCAAACGTTGCAGTAACTGTGTTTTCTGTTGTTGGCAAATCTCCAGTATATATTAAGTATAAGGTAGGTCCTAGCACACTACCCTGAGGGACTCCTGATTTTATTATTTTTTCTGATGTGTGTTCTTGTTGTTGTTTTATTACAAATTTACGACTGCCTAGGTATGATCTTATGAGTAGATATAATTCATGAGGTAGTCTTTGCTTCAATTTGTATAGAAGTCCTTCATGGCACACCTTGTCGAACGCCTGTTCAATATCTAGGAACGCTGCTGAGCAGTATTTTTTTCTTTCCAAAGTGTCGTTTGTTACATTTACTACTCTGTGGACTTGTTGAATCGTTGAGTGATTTTGCCTAAACCCAAATTGGTGGCTTAGTATTAGGTTTTCTGTTATCAATATTGGCTTTAGTCGCGTCATCAACAATTTTTCAAATACCTTTGACAGTATAGGTAGTAAACTGATCGGCCTGTATGAAGCTACTGCACTTGGATCCTTACCCGGTTTTGATAACATGATAATTTGGGCTTTCTTCCATTGATCCGGAAAACAGCTTAACCTTAGGATAGCATTGAATAGGTATGTCATATATCTTATACCTATTTCTGGAAGTTCTCTTATCATTTTTTTTTTTTTTCATGAAAATTTAAACAGGTTACAAAATTAATTAATATAAAGATATAAAAAAAGTAATGTGAGAGTGTAAAAAAAAACAAGATTACAAATCAAGCTATTTCATCTTGAGAAAAGAAATATTTCCTCTCCATCTGGAAAACCACTTCCACTTGTTTACCATAACCTGATCCTTTTTTAGATTCATCATATTCATAAAAAGGTGTGGTACCATAATTTATGAAGCCATCTCGTCTCATAGTTGATTTTATCTTTTCCTTCAAAGATGTTAATTTGGAAATACAATCTCCTATTGTTCCAACTACTCCAGATGATTCAATTCTTTCATCAACCAAAACTTTGAATAATGGATCATCATCTTGAATACGTTGCATGCATTTTCCAGAAAGTACAGCTCCTCTACATATTTGGCCTTGACCCCCAGTTATAAAGTTTGTTTGAGCTGCACTTGCCAATTTACAGATCTTAACAAAAGGAATCATTCTAACATCAATCATTTGTATGGAACTTCCTCTACCTTCCAATGATGATCCTATTTCTCTTCTAGTGTAGAAGTCATTGCCAGTCATCCATTTTAATAAAGACAAGTCTTCATAGTGGAATCCAAAAACAGCATGGCATACCAATTCACTCAATGTCTTTTCATTGGCTTTTCCTGCCTTCATTATGAAGTTCTTTTTAGCAATATGATTCCAGAAACCCCATAAGCCATGCCCAGAAAAGTCTAAATTGTGAATTTCAGGAATCAAACATGCACTTGTTATTACTTGACCATCTACCATACTGCCTGATACTAATCCATTATAAGTGCCATTATCTCTAAAAGCAACTAACAACATAGCAACAGACAAATGGGCCAGTTATTTTATCATATCCTGGTGCTTTTTTTGGGTTTATTTCATTTTTAATGACTGCTTTTACTTCTTTTACGCTATATTTTTTTATTGGTAGATTAAGCTGAAGTGGTGTATCAAGATAATCTATTATTTCCTTATTCAGGGGTTCTGCGATTTCTTGCGGGTATGGAGTGAATGTAGTTTCTAGATGCGAAGCAAATAATTCTGCTTTCTCTCTTTGGCTTCTAGCCCAACTACCATCACTTTTTTTCGATGGAGGGTCACGTTGCTGGGGTCGATATAAATTCTTCATCATCTTCCATAATGCGTAATCTGTATCTGCTGTTGCAGTTAGCTCTTTTAGGGATTTTTGTACAGCTTCATCTCTTACGGATTTCATTAAACGCCTTAATTCCTTTACCGCCCGATTGAGTTTTGTTTTCTGGCGATCTCAATTTCTGCCACGATTTTCTTAGCTTTCTCTTTTCCTCTATTTTTTTTTTATAATTTCCGGACAAGTTTCATGTTTTTTTGGAGCTTTTTGTTTTCGTGCTGCTGCCATCGCTGCTTCTGATATTACTTTATTAAATTTTTCGATAGCTTCCTCTATATTTACAATATTTTTCAACGGCATATCTAGTGTTATACTAGCATAGAGATTATTTTTATAGATATTCCAATTTGTGCTTTTTGAGTGAAGTTTTTGCTCATGTGTTACCTCTAATAGTCAGTTGATGCAGAAATAATTATAGGTGTATGATCTGATTATAAATCCGTACAAGACTCAGCGCATAAATGGTTGTTGAAAATGCCTTTCGTGACACAAAAGTCTATTAAATCTAGGGTTTTGTTTCTATCTGTAGGCCAATAGGTTGGTTGTCCCGTTGATAAGTGCTGCAGATTGTATTCCTCCATTGCCATTAGTAGTTGTCGACCCTTTTACGTGATTATTCTTGACCCCCAATGTGTGTGTTTGGCGTTGTAATCTCCACCAGCCAGAAATCTTGTTCCAAGTGTTTTATAAAAAGTAATGTATTGTTGTTTACTGATGATATGCTTAGGAGGACAATATAAGGCTGAGATGGTAAGTGGACCACTCCAATCTTCTATTACCACGCTTGTAGCTTGCAGAAATCTTGTTCCAAGTGTTTTATAAAAAGTAATGTATTGTTGTTTACTAATGATATGCTTAGGAGGACAATATAAGGCTGAGATGGTAAGTGGACCACTCCAATCTTCTATTACCACGCTTGTAGCTTGCAGGTATTCTTTGGCGTACTTTTGAATTTCAAAATGCTTCACTTTTTTTTTTTATGATTATGGCTGAACCTCCATGTGCTGTGCCATCCGGGTGTTTTGTGTCATAAATTTCGTAATTATTAATATTGAAGAAGCTTTTATTTGTAAAATGTGTTTCTGATATTAACATTATATCTATTTTGTTGTCTATAATAAATCTTCTTAGTTCCAGTGATTGTTGGTTTAATACGCTGGCATTCCATACGGCAATTTTTAAGAGCTTAACTATTTTTATTTATGTTTGCGACTAGTGTGGTTAATAGATTTAACATTGGAGCAAACTGTTCCAAGATATTTTTCACCATACTTTTTAGCTCTTCCATGTCACTTGAAGATTCTTGTACAGGTGGACTTTGGTGGACTTTGATTGTTTGCCCTTGGTTAAGCTGCCAGTGATCATTATTTTGTTTGACAACTTGCGAGTATTGCAGACCTGGGGCAACACTTTGTGGTAGTGATACTTGTTGGTTGTCTATCATTTCTTGTCTATTTCTAGGTTTTGGGTATTTTTTTTGTTTTAACTGTTGATAGTGCTGGCACCCTTTGTAATTTGCTGCGTGGTTGCCCATACACAGGACACATTTTCTAGCTTCACCCATATGATTTATTGGGCAGTTTTTTGTTGTATGGTCTCCGGCACATTTGACACATCTAGGTGATCTGTTGCAATATTGTGCCGTATGTTCATAACGTTGGCAATTTGTACATTGTGGGATTGTTTTCTGTTTGTGTGGTGGCTCGAACGTGATACATGTGTTTAGTAGTCTGTTTGCACTATATATTTTGTGGTTGTTGTACTTTTGTTTTATATCAATGTAGAAGAGAGGTAATGAGACAATTTCTTCGCCTCTTTTTTGCGTTATATTGTGAATATTTGTTACTTCATGATACAGATCATTTATTGCCGTTTCAATATCTGAAGTAGGTGTCGACGTATGTAATCCTATTAGTACTACTCGAAATGATTTTTCCTGTTTTGGTTGATAAGTTTGATATTGAGTATTTTTTTCTTTCAAGCATTTTACTAGGTTTCTGTAATCATCCGGATTCCTTGTTTACACTTTCACTTCTTCAGTGCTTAATATTTTTGTAAAATGTTCAACTTGACACACTTGATTTAGAAGTTCATTCAATGGCGCAATATTTTGAACCCCTGCTATATAAATTGGTGGCGGTTTAATTTCTTTAGGCTGTTTTACTTCAGTCATTTCATCCCCCAGCTCTGCAAACTTTTTTGTATGTCACTGGCACTACCTTTAAGTTGATTCAGCCAATAGTCGTTTATTATCGTTTGCTTTTGAATTGGTGCTTTTTGTGTTTTGTTTTCTTTTTTCTTTGACTGCTTAGGGTATTTTTATTGTTATAATTTTTTGTTTGCTTGTTTTTTTTCACTATGATGAATCCATCATTGTTTACTTATTTCACTATGAATTAAGAATAGTTCAAATTAATGACTAAAAATGTCCAATTAGAATAACAATTTTCTTTATGTATAGATGTTTGTACGTTCCGCAATCCGCCACCTGGGAGGGCACGCAATGGAGAAAATCACAGAAAACCGGGCGGCTTGTTATTACGCTGATGCAAATTTAAGATTGGAATATTTTCATAAATTTATAATTCGTATACATTAATTTTTAGGTACTTAGCGCACGGCACTCCAAGGCACATAATGTCAAAAAGATTTAAAATTGGCATTTGCACAATAACGCAAATTATAATTCACACCTGTGCAATCTTGTGTGAAGAGCTAGCATTGAAATTTTTGCCAAAATTGAACGAAGATGACGGCTACAATATTGCAAAATTCTTCTATAACATGTGGGGAATGCCAAACTGTGTAGGTGCTATGGATGAAAAGCATAATAACATAGTTTCTCCACCAAATGCAAGATCACAATAATTTAATTATAAACATCGGCACAGAGCAAATTACCGACTTACGGCAGTAGAAATCGGTGAAAGTGGTAGCCGTAGCGATGGAGGTGTCCTTGCTGAAAGTTGTTTCGGGAAATTATTAATAACAAATAAGTTAAATTTTCCAAAAGAAAACCACTGCCCCGATGTTCGTCATTAGTTTTGCCTCACTTGCCGATGGTTGCCGATGCTGCATTTCCCTTGAAGTTAAACTTTATAAGACCGTTTCCTGACAGAAATTTAGATGCATATAATGAAAATTTTAACCTTAGACTCTCACGTGCCAGGCGAACTATAGAAAACCCATTTGGCATTTTGGATTAACATTAAAATATGCATATTAGGTACCTAACACAAAAAAAGTAATTAATTCTTATAAATATAACAAACATATAATAATAAACAAAAAATTATTTAGTTATTATTTAGTCTATAGCTCTTAATTTTTTTATTAATGGTGTATAATATGGCTTCTTGGATATCGCCTCAATCATCATTAGATAAATTTTCTTTATCTACTTTAGCTGCCATTGATAAAGAGGAGCATAGTTGACTCCTTGTTGTTTGATCTTAAGCAATTTTTTGCCTCAGACAAAAAGTTCTCGTAAGTTTTATCAATGTTATGACTCCTGTTTTTTACCCTTTTAGGTGTTGGTGGTGTAGCATAATTGTACGAAAATATCGTCTCTGAAACTTCAATATTTTTCGAAAGTGAGGTTTTTAATTGTGAAATCCTCTATCATAAAATTCAAGTTTTATTCCTGTGAGTAATTTCCAATTATTGTCCTAACAATTTTATAATAATATATTTATAATATTATAAACTTATAATAAGGAACTTACCTGCCTTCATTTGCTACAGCGACCTTCAAAAATTGTAGCAAATTCCACCTCGTATCGAGTTTTGTTGCACTTCCCAAAGGCATATTTTTTACGTCGGTGCGTCCACGTAGATAATTGAAATAAAATTTTGTATTTCGATTTTTTTTAGATATATATTTGAAATATATTTTTAATGTCTAATTGTACACTTAATATATATTAACTGGTTGGATTTAATATACAATTTTAATTACTCTTAAATATTTATTATTCAAATAAAACTATTAGATTTATAAATTAGATTTATTATTCAAATTAGATTTAAATATGAACTATTAGATTTATAAATTAGATTTATTATTCAAATTAGATTTAAATATGAACTATGATTTTTTTTAATATTTTAAAAACTTAAAGTATATTTCATACAATTTTAGAAATGTTCAATTATACACTTGTTATTTATTCAATGATTAGATTTTAATAAAGGCAATTAATGATTCTTTAATATAATACTATGATTATTCTTTTATTATAATTTTAATATAATACTATGATTATTCTTTATTCTTAATGTCTTAAATCTTTAAAACTTAAAGTTTATATATGAATGATATCAATAAATTACACTATTTTTAGTTATTAATAATAGTTCTTAATAATAATTATTAAATTTAGTTATTGAGAATAAAGACCTTTAAGTTTAAACGGAAACCTCTATTTTCAATTCTTGATTTTAAATTTTATTTAATTTTATTTAATTCGCTTCAATTCCTTCCTTCTTTAAATGTAACAACGGAATGAAAAAGAATTTTTAATTAACCCTTTGACTCGGGAATTATTAATTTTCGAAATAAAAATTATTTGTTTAACTTTTTAGTGTTATATATCTCCCAAGATAATATAAATATATTTAATTAGAAATTTTCACCCCCCCTCTAGCTTTTGTGGAACGTACGCATTTGCGTACAAACATACTGAACAGGTATTTCAGTTCTTAATAGATTATCTAAAAAGTGAAAAAAAGGCTCAAACGTAAATAATAATATCACAATTTATTTATGTATTCAGTAATTATACAGTAATCTTAAAAATAAATTCAAAGTTCAATTTCATTATATTATTGTAATTATTTTTAAAACTAATAAAAAAAATAAAAAAAGGCATTTACTTCACAGCCAATAATTATTATTACAAAAATAAAAACTTGATTTCAAAAATATGTACGTAAATTATTATGGTTCTAACTATGGTTTCGTGTGAAAATCATAGAAACAGTTTCGGTCTTTATTTAGGCAAAGATGCACTTTGCACTTGATGCACATAACTCTGGAACGACCTTTGCATTTATTATTCTTACAACGCGAACATTCTGGAGCATTATCATGAGAAGGTAAATGACCAAAACCGTCATACCGAACGTCGAGAACAGGTCGAATTTCAGATTTTGTAATTTTTGGTGAATGTTGCTGGATTTCCAGAATTCCTTGGACAGATGGCCGGCCCCTTTTAGCTCCATTTTGGCGATAAATTTGGGTAAGTGTTCTTCCCAAACTTTGCTTAAAATCTAGTAGCTGCAAAATCTGATTATTTGGAATACATTTTTTTGTCATGTCTTCACGATATTGAATCCAACTGGAACAGACTCCAATATCAATAAAATGAAATATAACACGTAGAGTCCATTTCTTTGATTTAATAAATACTCTATAATATGACATAAGTTGATCTAGCAGATCAACTCCACCCATTCCGTTGTTATAATGAGCGACAATATTTGGTTGATTAATTTCAGTATATTGTTTAGTTTTTTTATCAAAACGACGAACAACATGCTCTTCATTTTTACCAACAAAATTTGAAACCAGATGTACAGCTTTATTGTCTTGCCATTTGACGACAACTATCTTTCCATCTCGACTGGTCAATTCATCTGAGTTTCCCCGTCCTTTTTTCATGAGATCTTTGTCACTAATAAAATTAGGATTATTAAACCGATTTATGCGAACAGTACCTGCAGCATTAATTTTTTTTTGATGGAGAATTTCAAATAGTTGATAGGAGCTAAAATAATTATCAAAATACAGCTGATGTCCTTGTTTACTGATCCTTTTTATTAAATGAAGCACGGTGGCTGCACCGTATCCATATTTGGAGCATTCAAATTTAGAAATCTCTGTATTAGCTCCTTGGTACAAGAAGAAATCATAAGGAAAACCACTTTTTCCACATAAAAAGAAAACTTTAATGCCCCAAGGATTTGGTTTTCCTTTTATATATTGTTTGATATTTAGACGTCCTGAAAAGGGAATTATTTGTTCATCAATAGCTACAAATTCTTCTACGGGAACTGTTCGACAATAATTTAATACACTGTTTATCACAGGTCGAGCTTTATAAAATTTGTCTTCATTATCTGCTGGAATTTCTAAGTTGTTGACTAAATGAAAATGTGTTCTTAGTTGATAAAACCTTTCACAAGACATAACAGAACAAATAGATTCGATTTGCAAATATTTACTCCAGTACATTCTAATTTGAGGGAGTTTGAGCGTACCCATGAGTAAATGAATTCCAACAAACTGTCTCATTTCATTTGCGGTTGTACGCTTGCATGTTCGAACATGGACGTTTTTTTGTTCTAGATATAAATTTGTAAAAGTTGACATTCTTTCATATAACTCATTAGGTATAAACTTGGAAAAATAAAATAGCGGAGTTTTGAGGGAGTCATCTACTTCAACTATAGGTTCATTTTCAAAATCAAATTTATGAAGGTTAAATTCTTTTCGCCGAAATTGTATATTTGCCTTTTCCGTGGTGGTGTAATTCTCAAATTGGTCAATAAATTCTATATTTTGTTCTACATTTTCATCCTCAACGTCGTCCATTTCCATATAATCTGCATTTTTAACTGATCCCATTATGAGATCAATTAAATTTGGTTTTTTATTATTTAATACTACTTCATGTGTATTATTATTTACTTCTTCGTCAGAACTAACTTCTAAATCAGAATCAATTGCATCCAACATTGAAACAATGTCCTTTTCTGAAAGACCTACATTCGATTCCATATCTACAATTAAAGTATTGATATAAGTATTCACATAATTTTTTATGCAATACACTTGTTTTGTACGCAAATGAGGACATGTACGCATTTGCGTACGTAAGATTTCTCTATGTATGTACGCAAACGCGTACATCTTGTTTTAGGTATTAATAATTCACTAAAATTAACTTTTTTAGGTTAAAATTCAAGAAAGATTAAAAAATTTACTTTTAATTAATAAAAAAAGACCCACTAGAATGTAATTAACTATACCAATAGTAAAATATAACAATAATTCAAAAGCGCTCACCTGCACAATTTATTGCACTTGCGAAGTCTTTTAGAATTTTAAGTAAACTAATATTATTGCAATCTTCTACATAATTTATTTTGACATATGAAGAGAGAATATTATTTTCTCTTCGTAATAAATAATCTCTTATTAAATTTTATTCACAAAAAGCGCGGGAATTTAATTTGGAAATTGATGTACGCAAATGCGTACATGCCTAGTCAATCGGTTAAACGCTAATTCTAATAAAGGCAAACCGATTTAATATGTATGTGAAAATATAACATTCATATAAAGATATAACGTTCATATGGAATATTATATGGTCATTGACCTTGACGGAACATTAAAACCTTTACATATGGATTTAGTTTGATTTTATTTCTATAATATAAAACTTGACGAACATGATTTATTACAGAAAAGTATCTATCCTCTGTAGCTGAATATTTTGCTGAATTAAGATAGATGCAATACAAATTATAAACGTTCTAAATTCTGATGATGCCCCTTTCTCTTTCTAATACATTGTTTGATCATTCATTTTAAGGGTGAGAAGTATAGACAGTACTTTTAGTGAAGTAATGTCAAAATAAGAAATAATTAGTAAACAAGAAATTCACCTTCACTGAATGCAGCAGATTAATTAATAAGGAATATTAATTAAAATCATTAGTTATATATAATTAATAATTAATTATATATAACTAAATGATTATAAAAGGACATGAAGACGAATAACCAATAGGAGGAGTATGAGCGATGGGAAAAAAGGACTTATCATAAAAAGGTAAATTTTGGAACTTTTTTATACTAATGGAATTTTTGTTTGTTTATTTTAGGACATGCAGATTGGTGTCAACACATATTTTGCTTCGAAAGCTCGATACAAAGGTAGTTTTGTAGTAAATTCCATCGTTTTTTTGCATGGTCCACTACAATAAACAAAATTATAATTAATTTGTAGAAAATTTCATTACGCGAAATTGTCAAATTACAAACTTTTACCTGTTTGATTCAGAGTAATACTTCTATTCTTCCATATCTTCTTCGTTTTTATTATATTTTTATAATCAGAGTTGGTTTTATTGTATAAACAAGGATTTTGTTTAGCAAACTCGATTAATTTTTCATTTATTGCCTTGTCTGAAATTTAAATCTATACATTACATACATATACCTATGTATCTACATACATATAATAATATTTATTTCATACAATATCTTACAATATACAATAATTATTTCTTGTAAAATAAATAAATATTACAAATCTTAAAATAAATAAAAAAAATATTTAGTCTACTACCTACCCATTTTGAAAAAAATATATTTATAAACTTAAATCTGACACTTCGTTAAAAACGAGCGACTCTTTCTTGAAAAATATCAAACTTCAATTGACATTGACATAAAGAACTTAACAGCTGATTCCTTTATACATGTCGCGTATATAAAGAAAAGTTTAAAAAAATAAATGTGAAACAAATCAAACGGAGGAGGCAGAGAAATAACAAAAAAAATTTTTTGGAAAGATGTAATCATTTAAAAAATAGATGGATATTAATTAAGAAACTTTTCTTTCAAAAAAACGTGTAAAAAATTTTGTGTGTTGTTTTCAAAAATGTACATTTTTCTTGTTTAATTATATTTCTTATATTTTTCGTCCAATATTTCATCGTATCAATTATGGTAAATATGAACTTATTAATAGAATGTTTATGTTAATAAATAAACAAAAACACCACATTGATTTTACATGAAACACAGCCCAACTAAAAAAAATGACACTTACATATATCTTAGAGTTAGTATAAATTTATAATTTTCTAACATTTTTTGGTAATAAATTACAAAATTGTTTAGTTGTCAATTTTAATACTAAGATCTGAAATAAGATTAAGTTTAAAATTATATTTTGTTTGTTTTCTTTTGTACACTTATGTATATTGTAATATGTTTGTATTAAGTATAAATAAATAAATACGTTTTAATTTACATGGTCGATGTGATTTTAATGCAGTTTAATTGAATACAGTTAAAAAAATTTATAAAAGTTTAATGAAATTGGCTGAAATTGTTAATGATAAAAGGAATATATTCAAATTTATATTAGAACCTGGTACTGTCACAGTATTTGACAATTGGAGAATTTTACATGGAAGAGATGCATATTTTGGTGAACGTGTTATGATTGGTTGTTATGTTTCAACAGATTTTATGAGTAAAGCTAGAACTTTTAGTCTGATTAAATAAAAATAGTTCTTTTTCTTTTTATAAAATTAATTACTAATTAATTCAAAAAAAATAAATTACAAAAAAATGTATATGTATGAAAATAAATCTTTATTGTTACCCAAAAATTGCTTGCAATGAACCTCGCTTGACGAACTCCAAAAATGTATGTATGCAATAGTTCAACAAACTAATATTTATATGATTGGTTTGTGTGTTTTTTTTTTATATATTATTAAACATTTGAAAGTTAATGGCTTAATTCATCCGTCTGTTTCGGGTACTTATTATACTTTGTTTTTATACATTATGATATATATTTAAGATTATGATTTAAACCTTGTCGTAATGTACATTGGTTTGATGTATTAATGAATCCCTTAAATGAATTGTCAGTTATCACCATTTGGTTTTATACAACGCTTGCGCCACTGATGATGGTGAAATTGCACCTTCCCATCTTTGGACACATGCAATCGTACTTCAAACCGATCGGGTAAGTTGACCTTAAATTGTCGGGACTTCATTGTTTGATTCTTGTTGAAATTAACTCTTTTTAGGACTTGTTTTGAAAGAAACAAAACTTCGTTTTCACGAGTAATAAATTTCTGCATGTCATTTTCAAGTCTGTCTTGAACTTCTTGGATTTTGCTTGAAGGACGTAGTAGGTTCCAATTTTAAATATATCTGCCATTAATAAGAATTTCTAGCCCAATTAATGGGTGTTAATTTTTTGAATGCTGAATTTTTGGGGATGTTTGTGGGGTGTTATAGCATTCCTTTGATGCCGGTTTACTTAGTTTTGCCGACCCTTTAAAATATCTAGATTCGCATCCACTTGATAATCACTGATGGGATCATGTGATGGTGAAAATAGTATGTGTTCGGATAAAATTAAGACGTCATCTGTTGGGTCATTCATTGTTAACAAAACAACTATCAAAAAAGTCAAAAAAATTAGAATTATATGTATAAATATGCTTACTTGAAGTTTTTTTTTATATTTATTTTTATATTATTAGTGACGCCAACGGTACTATAAACAAGCATGAGCTCTTGAACATGAGTTGAAGCTAGATTATTTTTCACTAACTGGATTGTTATTGCACAGGCTGTTTGATTCATCTTGATGTTGAAGCTCGATTTCGGTGGGTACCTTGCATAGCTTAACAATTGGATTCATCAAGCTACCATTTTTTGTTTTAACTTCGACCACTCTGATCAAGCCATCTCTTCCAGGAAAAACTTTCTCAATTCGCCCCATGGGCCAACACGTTGGATTTAGCCTTTCATCCTTAACTAATTCAACATATCCTACTTCAAAGTTTGTTTTGACTTCACACCACTTTGTTCGTTGTTGCAGCTTCGTTAAATATTCGTTGGACCATTTAGTCCAAAATTGATGAGTCAAATATTGTATGTGTTTCCATCTTTTTCCAATTGGAAGTTTTTCATTAACCAAAAATGGTTCTACTATCACATTTAAAGGTTGTCCTATTAAAAAATGTCCTGGAGTCAATATATCGTGGATGTGCGTAATGGACGTGAGTTTAAACAAGCTTCAATTTGAGTGAAGAATGTGTAATATTCTTCAAATGTATAGGTTACTGTGCCGATTGTTCGGCGTAAATGATATTTAATAGATTTAATTCCTGCTTCCCATAAACCTCCAAAATGTGGTGACGCTGGTAGATTGAAATGCCAGTTTATGCCCTTGTATTTATAATATTGTGCTGTGTCTGTCGTAGCCTTCTGAATTGTCTGAATTAAATCTCTATCCAAGGTTGCAAACGCTCCTTTAAAATTAGTACCAAAGTCGGAGTATATAGTTTATTTACATGGTTGTTTGATGGGAATATTATTGGATGTTTTCTACTATATTCAATATCTGCATTATGTAACCGACCACCTACTCTTAATAGTTTATTGTCATCCATGAATGGTGCTAATGACAACAATTTGTTCCCTTTATCTATTAGTTTATTTGGTGAAATTTGATTATATTCCTTTGTGAATGTAGTTTGTTGAATGACTCTTAAGATTGTTATCAATGCCTCATTTAATTCGACTGTCTCCAATTTGGGTTGTAGGTTTTTATTTACACCTCTACAATTATTTTTGAATCGGTTTATCCAACTTGTAAGCTTCACTAATTTTCGTAAATATGAGTAGTTTGCGAACATATCGTTGTTGCAGTTAGTTAAAAGATTGACTAAGGTGACAGACCTTGCTTAACGTTGTTGTTTTCTCCTTCAAACATGTGGTTTTAGGCCACGCATTCACGTTCTGTTGCAGCCACCATGGGCCGTGCCACCATAACTCATCATTAACTAGAACTTTCGGTGTGCATTCTCTTGAGGCTACATTTGGAGGGCTATCTGCTGTAGGTACATGCCTCCATTGAGACGGTTCCGTAATTTCTTGTATTTCAGCTACTCGATTGGCCACAAATGTTTTCCATCGAGTTGGGCAATTTTGAATCCATTGCAAAGTTTTAGTGGAATCTGACCATAAGTTGATCTAACCGAATAAGTTTTGCTAATAATGTAGCGGCACTCAACTCTAATCTAGGAAGTGTTACAGGTTTGATTGAAGCAACCTTCGTTTTGAAAGGTAACATTGTTGTTTGAATGCTGCCATTACTGTTCGTGACTCGAATGTAGACCACTGCCGCATAGGCATGAATCGACGCATCGCAAAAACCAAGGCTGTACTTGAGATACCTACCAATCGCGGTACCTTAATTGAAGACAATGTCGCAAGACTTTTCTTAAACATTTTCCATTGGGATAAAATATGGTCTTTAACTTGCTTATCCCATACACAACCAGCTAGCCATAATTTTTGCATTAAAATTTTTGCCACAATGATGATTGGTGCTATCCATTCTACTGGATCATATAGCGAAGCAATTTCGGATAACATTTTCCGTTTGGTACAGCTTGTTGACGTGTTTGCTTCTTGTTTGACTGGAAGGACGAAGTAATCTTGTTTGGGACACCATCTAATCTCTCATGTTTTAGGGTTTTATTTTCATCAACCTTGACGAAATCTTTAATCTCACATTCCTCCGCTGGTAGATTGTTTAGCAATTCAGAATTATTGCTAGCCCACTTCCTCAATCTAAAAATTTTTGTTCTTAGCATTGATATAAGTTGCGTTTGCAGGTTGGTAGCTTCGGCAAGTGTGTCAACTCTACTGAACAAATCGTCTACATAAAAATCAGTTTGGCTTGCTGTTGCTGCCTCTGGATATTAGGTTGTTTGGTTGATCCTGTTAACAATGTTTCGTTTAATGATGTTCCACTAGTTGTTTTGACTGAAGCAGCGAATACAACTCTTAGTTTAGTTGTGGTGCTTTCTTTAAACACGGTATGGTGGGCAATATAATACACAATCTGATGTTGTCTTGGTACCGGGGCTTCTTCCATATGCCCCAATTCTAGATACTCTTCTAAGCACTTTGAATACTTTTTATTGAGGGCCGTATCCTTGCTTAATTTTCTTTCTAGATTTATTTCTTTAGAGCTGCCATTTCAGAGTTTCCTAGTTCAGGGAAGGAATGGCAATCTGACCATGTATTGGCCGGTTTCTAATCGTGAGTGTGTTTTATTATAAAATTCTTCACAATATATGTCTTGCATCTGCATTGGATACATCTGCAAGTGGATTGCATCTGAATAGTTTTTGTAGCTATCTAGGTTACTGTTCGGAGGAATATAACAGTTAATAATAAATATATTTTTGGAATAAAAAGCAATCTTAACACAAACAATTTCTATTGAATTAGAGTTGGGTATTGAAATTTTACTAACATTGAAAGAGTTCTTTATTTGAGGATACGAATTGACCGAAAGTTTGTAAATCTTTTATAACGTGTTCACGCGGTACGCTTAGAGTTTCATGGTATGAAAGAAAAATTTTCAGCAGAGTTTGGTAATCAGACGGCAGACCTTCCTGTTGGATTAATACCATAGTGTTGGTTATAGTCTTGCCATCAATGCAAACACTATCGGGGTGATCATGCAAATATTCCAGGACTAAACGAACATTATCGTAAATTGTGTGATCTCTGAATCTGGAGAGAATATATCTATTGACACGTTCTTCAACAGCCATCTGTGTTAATCTTACTATTGGTGGCCTTAAAGGGTTTTTTTTTTCTTTGTTCAATAACAGATATAAGTTCTCAAAAATTCTAGGTTTTTTTTTATAGACCCTAGCCTAAACTGTTTGGTCTCATAGTTTTTTTTCAATTCATCAGTATCAATTCATAATCAATTAAGTTTAATTCATGTTTAAATCAATTCAAAAATAAAAAATTAATTTTTTTTCAAATACTAAAATTAAATACTAAATTAATGACTTATGCTTAAAATTAATATTTTACTTAAGAAAGAAAAGAAAGTAAAAGAACAAAAAATGCAATAATTACTTAAAATAAATGTGCTACAATATATCTTACAAAAATAATTTTTATATTGTCTACTTAATTTTCTAAAATATATTTTATAAGTTTGCTTTTTAAAATAACAAATATTATTAATAATTTTATATTCTTCTGGCAATTCATTATACAATTCCAGACAATTATAAAAGCAGCTTTTTTTTGTTTATCAGTTTTGAACAGTGTTAAATAAAAATTGGCCTTATTTCTAGTATTATAATTATGTATATCAACCATTCTATTCAAAATGAAATGGTGTATAATTCCCGCTTACAGATATTTTCAAAACTTATATCGCTTACCCGGAAGAACAGTGACGTAAGTGCAAAATGATTGGTTCGTCAGAAATCGCGATTGAATTTTTATAATTTTTTATAATTGCATTAACTTTATTGAAAAACTAGGATATAATAACGGGATTATATTTAATTATCAGTAAATTTTCTCTAGTTTTATGTTTTTCAAAAATAATTAAAATCCAAGGTCCGTTGACGTGGAAGACCTTACAGTTATGTCATTGTACTTCTAAGAAATTGTATAATATTAGCATTTATGACACAAATTATAGACGCAAAGACACAATATTTTGTAATAAAAATTAAAAAAACATTAGTTATTTTAGAACAAATTAATATTTCAGTCTTTATTAAAAAATTATAACTTAAATTTAACATTTCAGTCCCTATTAAAAAAAATTAAAACATAAAATATAACAAAAAACATAAACTAAACAAATTTTAACATTATTAAAAGTTACAATCACAAATTATTGTAAAATGATTCGTAGAACCTAGGAATCATGTTATTATTTAACAAACTTTGTAAGTCCTTTTTCTTATTTTCACTTATTGGTATTTTTGAATAGTATGCGGGCTTTATGATAATATTTTGCAACGTATTCATTTCGGAAGCACTTCTAGTAACTTTTTTAATCTGGACCTCTTCCCAATTCGTTTGCTTATAACTCGTTTTATAAAAGTATTTATCACTTGCTTTAACAAAACGCAACATTTTAGTTTGAGATAATTTAATATTTAGGTCAGTAGCATTTTTTGATAAGTTAAAGGCCATCTCATCACATAATTGACTTAAATCAAGAAAATCTTTGTATGTCATTTCTTTTACAATAAATGAATTTCCTGTTTTCTTTGCGGTCTTAATTATGGAAACTAATTGGTCTGGTGTAGTACCATTTAATACTACAGCATGAATTTTGCATGTGTATGAGTTAATTAATAGTTCTAAGTTATCCAATTTATTCCGTAGACTCTGTATATTCAGATACAATATGTTAAAATTATTTTTATATTGATCATTTTTTAAAAAGTTGCCTACCTCTGTGAAATAATTTACTTTCAAATCATTGTTAATTATATCATCTACTGTGTTCATCATAAAAACTCTGTACAATAGAAAGAGAAAATCAAAAAGAAAACATGTGTTTTTATCACTATAAGAATGTTGTTTGATAAGAGTGGTAGAGGATGATAAATGCAAGTTAAAGGATTGGTTTAAATTCTTTTTAAAAAAATAAATTTTTTTTGGACTACTGTCCGTTTTATTTTTGACTGTATAAATTATAAAATTAAACTGTACTTAATTCCTAAAATTTTAGACTATTTATGCTAATTAAATGCTGATTTGCATTTTACTAAGTGTAAGAAAGTAATTTACAAATTTGTGTGAAACAAAAAGAATTTGAAATTTGAAACTTTAAAAGTGTGTGAAAAGAATTTATTAGTAATTATGAAATTGTAAGAATTTCATAATTCTTGATAAAAACAATTTTTAATATTGCTGACGTGAGCGTCTGGTTGTATTTTACTGTCTTAACTTGCATATACAATGTTTCATCGTAAGTAAACAATATTTATTGATATATTTATATTTATATACATATGTAGTTATAAATGTAATCAAATGTTCCTGTCACAAAAGCAATTTCAGCAAAAAATGAAATTGAAACAAAATGGTAGGTGAAACACTCAATAATAATAAATGTAAATAAAAAAAGCTTTACCATATATGTAAAAATTATGTTGTGCTTAATTTCAGAAAATAAAATGTTAATCAGTTGGATTAGTTTTGAAAATATTAATATCATTAAAATTATTGATGTTATGAACTTTGCTAGTAGCAGATTTACGAATTTTAATGATATCATCTTTAAGGTTTTGAAAATATATCTCTCTATTTCCTTCTTCATTTGAAAAAAAATCAATCGTGAATATGTGTTGTTGCTTTTTTTTGACATTAGTTCATTCTTCATGTCTAGAGTATAAAATTGAATTAGAAATTGCTTTTCTTTTTTTTCAATAGAGGTATTATCTAATAGTGTAATTTGTTTTATGTCATCTTCACTTAATTTTGAATTTAATTTTTTTGAAATTTTTAGAAACAATTCCTTTGTGTTACCTTTAATTTCAGGAAGTCCGGATACCACAATGTTATTTTTATAGTTGTTTTGTTCGTCCTTGTCAATTATACTTTCAAGGACGTTAATTTTTTTTTCCAATTCACTGCACATTTTGGTCTTTGAATTCAATTTTACTTTCAGTTCGGTATTTTCCTGTGAAAGATTCTGTTGGATTTTCATGATGTCATCAAGTTTATTGGAAACGAGATTTATTGAGCACTGTAATCCAGCCACTACATCTCCTAGATCTTTCAGGTATTTAGAAATAGTTTCAATGTTACTATTTGTTGAGTCAAAGGCTCCTATTTGCACATTATCTCCATTATTGATTTTTGAATTTGCACAAGTTTGAAGAGAGACACCCCTACTTATAGGATTCTCATCATCACCTATGACAAACGAGTTATTATGTGACGTGCACTGTTCGCACCGCCATAGGATGGTACCATTTCTTACGCTTTCATATATTTCGTTAGATATTTTTACACATTCTACACAGAACATTCCTTTACAGGAGCCACCACATCCTTTTTTTAGGATATATGCGGTTTTCGCACAAAACGCATTCGTTCGCCATTTCTTTCTTTGTTTAGTGTTACAGCTAACTGATGTGTTGGTGTTATATAAGTTGATCGAATTCCTTCTTCAATTTTTAATTGATTTAATATATTAAGGAACGTTTCTTTATTAATTCTAAAAGTTTTATTAAATCTAAAAAAAAAACAACACAATTAGTGAAAATATGAAATATAAAACAAGAAATGTAATTAGTTATAAACATATTATATTATAAACATAGGATAAGTTTAATTATAACTTACATGTTGTTTGGTAATTCGAATATATTCGAAGCGTCCTTCAAGTTCCTTCTCAAACTATTCGCGTTTTTTCTATATTCTGCATCTTCGCTAGATGAAAAATTTATCGAATGCCCAAAAGGAAACATTATATATATATTTTTTTAATAATTTACTAATATATATTAATGATTTTTAATTAAACTTTTTTATTTTTAATTACTTTACTCTATTATTGATACACGACTTAATAAAATTTTAAATTTTAGTTTTTTTTTTATTGTTTTGACAATTTGACATTTAATAAATCGCTTGTGCTGCCATTTCTACTTTGTATTTTTTTTAAAATGCTGCAGTTTTCTTAAATTATTCAAGTGATCGCAATACAGATTACGAAAAATTTTTATTGTCATCTTTGACTGTCACAAGGGTGACTATCGCTTATCACAATACAGAATGCCACTTCGGTTTTTCTTTTCTTTATATATTTTAATACGGAAATTTAATATTTACATGAGAATAATATGTGATAGATTTAAATATTTTTTCAATTTTTTTTAATAATTGAAACAAATGAAAATTCGAGTAAAATTGTAGAGCAAAATTAAACACCACTGTTCTTCTTGAAGGTTGAATTATTTTTGGGTTAATGAAATTAGGAGAATTATGAGGCACATAAGCTTTTGGAGAGTTAAGGGCAGTTCCTACAACAAACGTATCCCCTTGTATAAAGTTAGAATACTTATTATTTATGTTATTAATTGACCTGTAATTAGTGTTAGATGTATTATTTAGTATTTTATTAGTTATGCTACGCCCTAGCTAGGGGATTTGGTGTTCTTAGAAACATTATGTTTAATATAATTCGAATTGTTATTTAATTTACAATTAGATTGGTTAGTGTTATTGACTAATAATTTTGGATTTTTATTGTTAGTAGTCGGACTAATGATATTTGAACTCTTGTTAGGTTTAAATTTAGATTAACTAGTGTTTTTAACTACTAAGTTAGATACATTAGGTTTAGAATGTGGATTTTTGATCACCGGATTTTTTTTGGATTGTTTATTAATCCTTGGTTGAATCGTAATTTGAAACCATTTAAAACTAAATGATAGTTGGAGAAGATCTAGCTGTACTTAATGGGGACATCAAATTTGAAACAGGAAAAATTTCTTCTATTCCGTATAGAATATGGTGCAACTCGTATGCAGTTAGTAGGTTGAAAAAGGAACTTTTTATATATAAATTTATGTACTCAATCAATGCGTGCATCAGGAGACGACCCTTTTATGCATATCATATAAAGTTCCAGAAATTGAAATGGAAAATATAACTCAAAACAATTTTGAAGAAATTTCTATTGGGTTACATTCTCATACAAGTGAAACAATAAGAAATCGAATAATATCAAGTTTGGAATAAAAAAAAAAACATTTAAAAAAATAAATTAAAATTTGTTTTTATTTCATAAATCCTTAACTTTCTATTTAATGTAAGATAATTTAAGTTTCAAAAATAACAAAACTAAAAAGAAAATATTAAAAAACATAAAAGATTAATTCATAAATACCCTTTAAAAGAATATTATTTCACAGCAAAATTTATCATATTCAGTCTTATCTTTCACTTTGTACTTAGTATAGTTCAGTTTTGGACTGTTCTAATTGAAATTTTTTTTCTTCTAAATCTATTTTCCTTTTTTTGATTTCTAACAGCTCAATTTCAATTTGAATTTTTCTTTTGGCTTCGATTTTGTATGCTTCAAAAGATTTTTCTTTAATTTTTTTAATTTCCCGCAATTCGTCTACTATTTCTTTTACGCCGTGTTTTATTTCTGTTATTTCATTTATAAATTCTTCTTGAGAATTTTGTCCCTTTTCCAGGAGCCTCAATCTTTGATCGTTTCTGCTGCTTCGTGATCTTCTTGTATTAGTATTTGGAGTATCGGTTCTCGTATTATTATTGTTATTTGTGATATTAATATTATTACTTGTATTCTTATTATTTGCAGTATTAATATTTGTGTTATTTTTATTATCATTTGGATTATTACTATTATAACTGTTAGTAATATTTCTACTACTATTACTATCATATATTATTATATCATCAAAAGTATTATTGTTATTAGTGGTATTCACATTATTATTATTGAAATTATCATTATAATTATCATTATTGGTATCATTATAAATCGACTCCCCAAAACAACATCCAGCTGATGCAACCGCTACCGACAATGACAAAATTTTATCAATTTCCTGCTCCAATGGTGTTAAAATGGAAAAATTATTGGGACCTCCGCCTGTAGATTTAATTTCTTTTTTATTTTTTCCTAATTTGTCTTTAACCTTTCTTTTCATGTCATCCCATACCTAAAAATTTAAATTAATATTCGTAAGCTAATAAATTTAAAAATAGTTACTTTTCTCCACTCTTTTTCAGTACGAACTGAGGGTCCATACAAATTTAATTCCTCTGAAATTTCTTTCCACTTTTGGTCAACCTCATACTTTGTTCCTCCAGCTTTGAAACATTTTGCAATTTCTGGATTATTTGCCAATAATTCAACTATTTTTTGAAATTGTGTTTTTGTTCTTTTTTTTCAAACTAAAATAAACAAAAATGTTTATCATCCAATTTTTGAATTAATATATTCAATATTATATAATATAAATTCAAATTCAAATATATATTATATATATAAATTATTTCAATAAATTTGTAAATATTTACATACCCTTTCTTTTCAGAATCCATTATTTAAATTTATATAGACACAAAAAATTACAAAATTACAGGCAAACGAAATCCTGTCACATATAAATTGAAAGTGACAATTGAGTCGCATTTTTCAGTCGGCGCGTGACAGTTTTAATAGTAATTAGTGCTGTCACTTGAAATTACTCGGATCCGACAAAAAAAGTGATACCTGTAATAGGCACATATTAATTTTTATTTTTTTATTTTCTTTTTTTTTTTATATTCCCTATTAATATTGTCTAAAGAGAATTTGTTAATTCTCATGTTGGGACCATACATTTACAAATTTAAGTTTATTAATAATTTTTAAATTTTTTATATAATTTAAAATTAAAATTCAATTCATATTTCTTAAAATTATTTATTATTATTATTATTATTATTATTGAATTGACCATAATTTAAATTATGGCCAATTTTGTAAGCGCTAGCTGCAGAGGCTTTCGGCTTTGTGTTACATAAATTTTAATTCTTTTATTTGTATTAGGTACATATTTTTTTTTTTTTTACATGAGAACTTAAAATTAGTAGTACAGTATTAAATTATTATTTCTTACTTATTCTGCTATTTTTGATTTATAATGTAAATTATAGTACTTTATTCAGTTTTATAACAATTTTTACTTTAGATTAAATAAATAAAAGATTTACATTATTTACATACATATATATATACATTTTTGTTGAATAAAGATGATATAGAAATTGATTTTTTTTTTTTTTATTATTATTAACAGAACACTTTAGCAGGTGTTCGCTATTTAACCAAAAATTTTTTTTTTTTGTTTTATAATTTACAGACTATTGCAAATTATTTGATCATTTAATTTGCTATTGAGAGATTATGAAAATAAGTTTTTATATTAGGTTTGAAATTTTAAGTTTAGTTAGATAATCGTAAATCATATTTATGTTTGATTCTGTGGGTGTTGAGAGAAGTTGAAGGGGATTTAGGTTTTGGAATGTGCGGAAGCGATTATGATTTAGATGTTGACATTCAGATAATAGGTGGTTTAGTGTTAGTGTTCCCGAATTGCACAATTGACATATAGGTGCGGGGTCGTTTTTTAGTAGGTGTATGTGCGCGAGATTTGAATGACCTAGTCGGAGTCTGGTGAAGCATTTATTCATTAAAGTAGTAGTTGAGGTTGGGAATTTTATTGGGAGACCGGTTGGGTTGACAGTTTTGTAGTGATGGTTGTAATCTATCCAATCATTTCGGAATGTTTGTATGATTATTTTTGAGGCGACTTTCGAGATTCTTTTTTTTGTTCGGGGGGATAAAGGTATGTAACGGAGAATTTAAGGCGAACTTGGCTGCTGTGTCAGCCAATTCATTTCCTATGATGTCGGTGTGCCCAGGTGTCCACATGAGCCTTAGTTTTTGGGGCATATGGATGAGGGTTTGTTGTATAATTTTAATTGCTTCCCAATTGGTTAGGGGATTTTTGGCTGCTTTGAAAAGGCTAAGGCTCTCTGTGCAAATTACAAATTTTCCTTTGGTAGTTTTGATTATCTCCAAACAAGATAATACTCCTTGAACTTCAGCATCGAAGATGCTGGAATCGTTTGGGAGTATGCCGTGGGATAGCGTCTTTCCGTGTTCATTGATTACAGCAAATGACACTCCATTGTCAGTTTTTGAGCCTTCAGTGAAAATTATTTGCCAGTTATTATCTTTTAACGGGTTGATGGATTCGGAGAACATTTGTTTGTATATTGAAGCAGGGGTATTGTCTTTACGAAAGGTGGATAGTTTGTCGATGAATGAATTATTTGATATTAACCATGGTGGAGCATTATGTTTCGAGTTTTTAGTTGGAGGGCGTTCTAAATTAAGTTCTTTTTGTAGATTGTAAATTTCCGACAAACCGGATTTTGTAGAGAAAGGTTTTTTCTTTGTTTTTAGAAGTTGAACTTCTTTGTGGAGAATCTCAAATGGGGTAGAGCACAACTTTGGAAGAAGACGGCATTTTAGTAACTGGGCTCTTTTTTCTATTGTAAGGAAACCTGCTTCTGTTAAAATATTCTGGATGGGAGTTGTTCTGAATGCCCTCAGGCTACTTCTTATCGCAGCATGGTAGGGGGCTTTAATTTTCTGTAAAGTTGATTTCGCACATTTGCTATAAATTTGTATACCGTAGTCTATTTTAGAAAGAATGGTAAGTTTTGTAATAGTGGTAAGAGTGTTGGTATGTACGTGGCTTTTGTTTGCTGATAGATATTTAATGACGTTCAGTTTATTAAATAGATTTTTCCTTAAGTTAATGCAGTGGCAATTAAAACTATTTTTTGTGTCAAATATTAAACCCAAAATTTTCAAATTGCTAACGTTGCTAATGTTATGATTCCCGTAATTGATCGAAATTAGGTTGCAGTTAAGTTTCCGACATACGTGAAGGTGTTTGCATTTATTGAGTGAGATTTTGGCGCCTGAGTATTCAGCCCAATGGTCAATTGAATTAAGAGTGTCAGTGAAGCTATTTGATATTGCGTTGGTATCTTTATAGTTAGCTAAGATGTAGAGATCGTCAGCGTATAAGCAGTGTTTAATGTTATATTGATTGGCTATTAGTTTACTTAAGTCTTCGAAGGCGATTAAGAATAGTGTAACTGATAAAGGAAAACCTTGAGGAATGCCGTTGAAAAGCGAGTAAGTAGGTGAGAGTATGTTGTTAGTTCTGCAGCATATTTTTCTATTACTTAAAAAAGATTTGATTTAAGTGAACATTTTTGGGCCCATTTTCCATTTTATCAGTTTTTCTAGAACAACATGAATTCCGATCTTATCAAAAGCTTTTTCAAAGTCGATTGATAATATTGATGTGTGGTTTTTGGATGAAAAGTTTTTGCAGATTAAGTGCTCAATGTATAAAAGAGCGTCCATGGTGCTTGAACCGTTTTTGAATCCCACTTGATTTGGGGAGAGAAGATTTTCGGATGTAAGATACCACATTAGCCTTTTTGAAATCATTTTCTCGAGTATCTTGCTCATACAGGGGAGCAGGGAGATTGGTCTATAACTGGTGATTTCATCAATACTTTTATTCGGCTTTCGGATGGGAACTAGTATTGCCTTTTTGTGGGATTGTGGAATAATACCAGTTTTGAAAGTTGCGTTGTATAACGAAAGTATTCTTTCCTTGAATTTTATCGGACAGTGTTGGAGCATTTCATAGTTAATTTTGTCTATTCCTGGGGTTTTACCTTTAACACTTTTTAGAGTGGTCTCCAGTACGTTGAGGTTGAAGTCATTTTCAAGGAATTTGGCTTGTTTTTTTGAGGAAACCGGAGGTTGAATTGATAGGGCTGATTGTCGGTGTTCTTTAAATAGTACAGGAAAATTTGATGATTTTGAATTGTCTGAGAAAAATTGGGCGAATTTTGAGGAAATAATCGAAGGGTCTTCGATAACTTTATTCTCTGTTTTGATAGATTTTATTTGAAAAGGGGAGTGAGTATGAACCCGTCAACAGTTTGATGTTTTGCCAGATTTTGGTCGTAGGGGTGTTAGGGTTTAACATTTTCGTAAACTCCTCCAATTTGTTTATTTTGGATTTTTTCTTTTCTCTGTTAAAAATTGCATTGTTTTTACGGTAAGTTATAAGATTCTGTGGGGTTTTAAGGTTTTTGTAGTTTTTCCAGGCTAATTGTTTTTTATCTCTTAATTGTTTGAGTTCGTTTGTCCACCAGGGTACGTTTCGGGATGATTTTTTGTATGATGATTGTGGAATGGATGAGTTAGCTGCAGATCGAATGATTTTTTGAATGGAAGCTGTTTCTTTGTTTATGTTTAATGAGATATTGATTCGTTCGTTAAGGGAAAGTATTTCTTTTTCGAATTTTATCCAGTTTGCTCTATTGCAATTGAATCTAGTTGGTTTAGATATGTAATTAGCGGTGTGGTTGGGAAACTTTATTAGTGTTTTTATAGGGAAGTGACTGCTGTTGTGAAGGTCATCTAGAGCTGACCAAGAGGAGAGTGGAAAAAGCTGAGGAGAGCAAAGAGTAAGATCAATATGTGTAAAGGTGCTATGTGTAGAAAAGTGTGTTGGTGAGCCGTTGTTTAATATACTTAGGTTGGAACTTAGAATAAAATCCTCGATTATTTTTCCTCGATGGTTGGAATTGGGGGATCCCCAGAGTGGGCTCCAACTGTTGAAGTCACCCGTTATTACAATAGGTGAGTTGATACCTATTATTAAGTTTTGAAGGTCTTTTATTGAAAATATTTGTTTGGGCGGGATGTATACGGAGAGTATTGTGATTTTGTATTTTAAATTGATTTCTACTGCAACTATTGATAGGTTAGATTGAATGTGGATTAATTTGTGAGGAATACTTTTATGAATTAATATACCGGAGCCTTGTTTGGAAGTTGTGTTGTATGTGAAATTGTGAAAATGTCCTATATATTGCTTTGGTGTGTATGGATTAACGTCGCTTTTTATATGGGTTTCTTGTAGGCAAAAGATACTAGGGTTTAAATTTTTGGTTAAGGTTTCGAGTTCTAAGTAGTTATTGTGATAACCTTGAATATTCCACTGAAGAATATTAAGTATCATGATTTTTGATTTTATTGTTCACACTACAATTATTATTCCAAAGAATAGTAATGAGTATGTAGGAAATCAAATGACCCTGTCTGTACTATATATTAAAATTAAAATTAAATTATAAAATATTATTTAAAGAATTATCATTATGTAATTCAGTGTTAGTTACCGTTAGATTATTTGAAGAATTTTCGTTATTGAAGTTATTAATTGATGTTTTGTTTGATTTATTGCTGATGTTGTTGATGTTGTTATTGTCGAGTTTTTCATTTAAATGTTAATCTAATGTTTTTTGCTTTAGTTGTTTTGTTTTTGAATTTTCATTATCTGTAACTGCCTGTTGGAGTTGTGGATAATTTTTAGTTTTCTGTTTGTTTGTTAGTTCTAATGTGGTATGCGCCGTTGTGGATTGAGGTGAGGAAGTTTTGTTTGGTGTAGATATGTTTGTTATATTTGTTGGGTTATTTTTTGTGTTGTGTGTTATTGATTGGGTTTTTTTATTTTGTAGTTTATTTGATGATGTGTTTTACATGGTTGTTTCTGGTTGGATGTTTGATAGTTCTTTAAGTTGGGTTGCTTGATTGTGGGAGGTGGTTGATATATTTATGGATTCCACCATATTTGCGTAACTTGTGGTTTGTGGAGTGGGAATGGGTGTTGTACTATTGTTTCTTTGATTTTCCAAATATATTTTGATAGCTTCCCGTCTTGGAATTCTTCTGTCGGTTCTTATTTTAAGGATTTCCCTTTCCTTATTAAATGATGCGCAATCTCTGTCATTGGATGGGTGGTTGTCTGTTAGTTTGGCTACTTCGCAATTAACGCATTTGGCTGGATAGCATAGTTTCATGTGTTCTTCTGGGCTTTCGTTTATAATTTTCGCACAGTTTGGACATTTTGTTATTGTTGAACGGCAATGCTTTGCTCTATGGTTAAGTAGTTGGCACTTGTTACATCTCATGGGGTTAGGGTAGAACTTTCGGACTGATGTTATGAGAAAACCAATTGAAACCTCTTGAGGAGGTTCTAGTGGGTCAAATGTTATTTGAATTACACCGGAGTAGGATGATTGTGTGGTAGTTCCATCAGAATTTGGTCTTTTTTTGTACCTCCAGATGCTTTTACTGAGTCGTTGTCCTCTTTGAGGCCTTTTAAAATTTCTTCGTCGGTAAGATTGATCAGATCTCTGGAGAATATGGTGCCTCTGCTCTGGTTAAGGTGTTGGTTGTATTCTGCTGTGATGGAGATATTACCGAGTTTTTTTAATTGGGTGAATTTATCACCTATTAGTCGATTCGGTACTTCAAGCGAAATATTGCCATCTTTGTTCAAGGTGGGCTTGCATTTGGAGTGTATACCTTTTAATAATTTCGACACAACAAATATGTTGTACGATCTCAGTGGTTTGGATTCGTCTGTGGCTCTTATATTTAAATATTTAGTGTCATTATTACCTGATTGTTTGTTGGTGAAATCTAATGCTGGAAAGTTCCTGTGGCTATATTCAAGTTTAGTATTTATATTTTTGGTTATTTTTTTTCTTTTCTTGGGTGCGTCAATAATGAGGTTATCATCATTGACGTAGGTTAAAATGTCAAATTGGTTTTTTGGGTCGGGTGGACCCATTTTTTTAATATTTGCCCAGTGAATGGGCCGTCTCTTTAAACCGCACTTATGTATTAATTTATTTTTTTATTATAGTTCACTTTTTTGTTTTGTCTTTCACTGTACTGAGTTAATCGAAATTTTATGCACTTAATGTTTTTATGTCTTTTACTGTATGATGTTGTTGTTGTTAGATTTTATTGTTACCCTATCGGTACTTTAATATTATTTTTTTTTTTTTTCACTTAGGAGTTTTAAATAATACGTCTACTCTTTATAACAGGTGGACTAGGAATGTGAATAAAAATTAAGATTTAACTACTACATGTAATCAAAATTTACTAAAATACAATTAATATGAACTATAAATTATAAATTAAACTATAAAAAAACAAAATAGACAATTGATAATACTATTCTTAATTTAAAATTTGTTACGATTTTGTGTTATAATTTTTGAATATTTTATTAATTAATTCATTCTTTAGGTGAAGTTTATCAAGCACTTTTAATTCAATTTCTATACTGTTGTACCATATTATGCCCAGGTGTATTGTTGTTGATGTTCCAAAATGTGATGTATTTTTTCGGGATGTATGTATTAAGTTTTTGCTTCTAGTATTCACTTGATGGATTTCATTTCTTTTTGGCAGAACGGTTGTTGTGTGTACATAAAAATTCTGGACATCATGGATATAAAGTATAACTTTAAGGTAAACTAAATCGCTTATCGGTTATGTTGTTTGTCCAATGGTAAACTCTGTTTTTTCACGCCAATTATAATTGCATAAGTTTTTTAGTGCCCTATTTTGAATGCTTTGTATTTCATATATAATTTGCATGGTTGTGGTTCCTCATAATTTAATTCCATAACTAATATGACTATGAAATAGAGCATAGAAAACAGATTAATGAGGAATTAATGATGATATTCGTTTGAATACACCTGCTACCGAAGACAGCTTGTTGCATAGTTTAGATATATGAACACCCCATTTTATTAATAGATCAAGACTGGAATTTCTATTAGTTTCATTAGGCAATGCGATATGATTGGAGTTTACTTCATTTTCATCGATTCTTTGGCGCAAATGTTGAAATATTTCAGTATTTCTTTCAATGGCTTTCTTAGATTTGTTTATAATTGTTCTTCTAATTCTCCCAAAAGACTAGTTTGGCATTATCACCAAGCTGACTGGGAAGGCTTCAACAACTTTTTAAATGCATCGAACTGGTCGTTGTGTTTCCAATATAAAAATGTCGACTTTGCTGCAGAGGTGATTACCAAGAGGATTCTATTAGGAATGAAAACTTTCATTCCAAATAGCCTTAGAAGTATAAAACGAAATCCCTCAGGTTGGTTCAACGACCTCTGCAGCAAAGCTCTGAAATCCAAAGAAGAAGCTTACAAAAAATACAAGAACAATAAAACAGTCAATACGTATGAGAGTTATAAAGTGGTTAGGAATAAATGTAAAAAAATTATCAATCAGCAAAAATTCCTGCATAACCAAAGATTGAGACGAGAAATCTTTGATCTCCCCAACAACAGCAGGTCTTTCTGGACATTTGCTACAAATGTTGGGCAAAATTTTTGCAAGTCTTCGTTTCTTCCTATATTGATAATAATAGTACTATTATATCAGATTCTGTTGGAAAGGCTAATCTCTTCGCAAAATTATTTGCAGCTAATTCCACACTCCCTCCTACAGCCCAAAATCCTTCATCAATCCCTGTTCTAAATTATTCCTTCGGAAGGATCTACTTTAGAATAAGAGCTGTAGCAAAAGTCTTGAAGAATCTCGATATAAAAAAATCTACCGGTCCTGATGGTATACCTGCAATTGTGCTGCGACACATTGCCTTCGCTATTTCTAAACCTCTGCGCAACTTATTCCATTTGTCCTTTTCTTCAGGAACTTACCCGTCCTATTGGAAAGTTGCCCAAGTTTATCCTATTCCTAAAAAAGGTGATAAAAGCAATCCTTCAAACTATAGCTATTATTTCCATTATTTCAAAAACGATGGAAATCTTAATTAACCATAAGCTGAAGAAATATCTTGACAGTAGAGGTATAATTCATGATAGCCAATTCGGCTTTCAAGCCCAACGTTCCACCGGTGATCTAATGACATGCCTCTGCGAGAAGCTCAACACCAGCCTGCATCAATCTGGTGAAGCTACTGTTGTAGCTCTGGATATATCTAAGGCTTTTGATCGAGTTTGACATTCTGCTCTTATAGCAAAATGCAACGCTATAGGCCTTGGTTCAACCTTTTCTAAATGGATTGAAAGTTTTCTTTTAAATCGATCTATCATAGTTTCAGTTGACGGTTCTTTTTCCGACCAACTTCAAATCAATGCTGGTGTTCCACAAGGCTCCGTCCTTTCACCCACCCTATTTCTCATTTTCAATAATGACCTTCTCAAATTAACTTTCAATCCAATCCATAGTTTTGCTGATGACAGCACTCTAGTAGCATCATATGATTTTCTAAAACAAACTAATGCTACAGCTTCCGCAGTCACCTCCAAAAGAACAATGATGGCCGGCGCGCTCAATCACGACCTTGCCAAAATTGTCGACTGGGGTAAAGCTAACAGAGTCGAGTTTGACACTTCAAAAACTCAAAGCTGTCTTGTTAGTAACAAGCTAACAATATTCGAACCAATTCTCCGGCTTCAAAATGAAGGTATCCAGCGACTCAAAGATCTGAACATTCTCGGAATGCGAGTGAATCAAAATATGCACTGGAATGAACATATTTTCGAGTATAACTCACATTTATGGGCAGGTGCACCAAAAACTGCTTTAAATTTTTTGGACAAAGTTCAAAACCGCGCCATTCGTCTTATAGGCGACATAAATGTGACCTCATCCCTTATACTACTTGGTCATCGTCGTATTGTTGGAGCACTTACTCTATTTTATTGATATCTGCTTGGTGTTGGCACTTGTTCCGAGGAATTAAAATCACTTCTTCCTCCTCTTAAGCAATTCCATCGCACAACACGAGAGGCATCAAGTGCCCACCCTTTCACAGTGGAAATTCCGAGATGGTTTAAGTCCGGATATGAAAATTCTTTTATAGTAAGAACATCCCGATTGTGGAACCGCGTCCCAATCGAAGCATTCCCAATGAGAGAAGGATTTTTTATTTATGACTTACAGAGGTTTAAGACGAATATTAACAACATTGTTCGCTCTTTCCCACAAAACTTTTCTTCTTCCTTTTTCTTTCCTTTCCTCTAACTATCCTTTCCTTTTTCAAATAGTCAACGGTACTAAAGGTTCAGGTACAGCAAGGTACAGCAAGTACTTAAAGGTTCAAAACCTAATTTTTGGCTATAATATAAAAAAAAAAAAAAAAAATTTGGTTTCGTTCATCCCTGATTTTTTCTAGGTCACAACGATCTGATTCCAAAACATTATGGATTTCAAGTAAGCGAAGACATTTTTCACAGGCAAAATGATCTACCAATCTTGACAGTTGCCAGTTTCGCTCCAACCCAATACAAACTCCATGAAAGCGTTTAACCAACCATTACATTTTAGGGTATCTGCACATTTGTTAGACATTTTATATCTATAAACTTTTTGTAAATTCAAGATCCTTTTTTACTTTTAAAATTGAAATAACAATTAATTTTTATTTTTTTTTATATTTATTTTATATATTTGATTTATTTATTTATTTATTTTAACAGTTGATCCTACAGATAAATCTGCAAGCCAACTTATAGGTCCTCTTCCCTTTCGAAATGTGGGCCTTTTTTATATTTGTTATTTCGTATAAATATTTTTGTTATTATAATTATTATATTAGAACCGATGTAGTTGTATTGAAAATTACATTTTTAGTAATTTTCACAATTTAAAAAAAATGTCCGGTTCTCACGCGGATGGAACCCGTGCTCCTCGGTCAAAATTTTTTTATCTGAATTTAAATTTTAAAAATGTTTTATTATGTACAAAATTTATTTTTACCGATCATTTTGCGTCAGAATAATTTTCAAAACTGTTATATTATTTTATATTATAATATGCAATTTATATTGGTAATAAGTAACAATATGTGGCAACCCTGTTTTGTAATTAACTTATTTCACATTTTTTATTTTGTTTCAGTATATTAGTTAGTAAATAATCAAATCAAATATTTCACCAATAAATAAGATTCAATAAAATTTAAATTTCAATTGATTGCGAAATTTAATTTTCAAAAATGTTACGAATCTCTGTACTCAACAAAAGTGATGAATTAAGAATGGGTTGTTGATGAATTGTGAATGTGTTGTTATTTATTATTTCATCATTGTTGACCACCATGGTTTCATGGTTTGCCCTTATGCCCTTGTGTCGATTATTGTGTCTGGGAAGTGTTTTAGCACAATATTAGGTATTTTATCGGAGCCTGATGAGGTTTTATTTTTTAAGTTTTTAAATATTTCTCTCAATGAAAATGTTGATGTAAAATAATTGTTATTTGTTTTTTTTTTCATATTATAGCCAAAACTATGATGCCAAAACTATTATAGCCAAAACTATATGTTATGAACCTTTAAGTACTTGCGTACCGTTGACTATTTGAAAAAGGAAAGGATAGTTAGAGGAAAGGAAAGAAAAAGGAAGAAAAAAAGTTTTGTCGGAAAGAGCGAACAATGTTGTTATAGGTGTGATGACTTCGTAGATGGTTAGAGCGCTTAAATGTGGTTATTGATTTTTTTTGTTCATATGCTTGTTTAATGCCTCGTTAAAATGTAACATTGTTGTATTTATGACTCCCTTAATAGGAGATGTATTTTGTGAAGTTTGGTTGTGTACTTGAAATAGATAAGCACCGTACGTGTTTGCTATATCATTCTTGTTTTCAAAAATGAATTCGTTATTTTCAGTTTTAAGAGACTTTATATTGACATTTGCATGTCGTAAAATTTTAATGTTGTTTATTGGTATTTTGAGTTTATGCGCGCTGGGTTAAATTTATTGCAAATTTTTTTTATTTCTGAAAACAGGTTTTTATTATCATTAGTTTTTATTGATTTGATTTTGTTTGCCCAATATTGGTTTACAGCTATTTTTAAATTTTGGATAATTAATGTTTTAATATTTTTGATTAAGGCATTGAGTCTTATTATATGAGAGTTTTTGTTGTTTAATAAAGAAAATTTATATAAAGCAAATTTAGACGACAGAAGTTGAGATTTGTATTTTATGAGCTGTTTTATTTTTGGGTTGGAGTAAACATCAGTACTATTTTTATTTGGTGAATGTGTTGGGATGGATTTTTTCATGGATTTATAAATTATTGTTTCTAATTTCTCGATGTATTTATCTATTTCGTTACAAGTCAAGTTTTTATAATTTGGCATGTTAGTGATTTCGGGCTCTATTAACAGTTGTTCGTTAATGTTTTTGCTAAATTTATGCCAGTTTGCTTTCTTAAAGATGAACTGGTCATCTGCGTTTATTACAGTTGGAATAAGATTTTCTTTATCAACGTGTAAAATTTCAGTATAAATAGCTAGATGATCGCTATCATACATTAATGTTTCAAGTCTGTTACTATTGGGTGATTTCAAGTGTAATCTTGAGTCGGCTATAATTATATCTAAAAAGGAATTACTTCTGGGAAATGATGGGAGGTTTGAAGTATAAAGTTGTGTTCTGTATGGGTTTTGGTTGAAATTTAAGAAATTATTGAGGAATCTTCCTCTTGAATTTGCAGTGGTATTATGCCAAGATTGGTGCTTAGCATTTAAATCACCACATAGAAGGAAATAGTTATTCAATTGGTCAAGTTGTAATATGGCAAACAGTTCAGAAAATCTACTAAGTTTAATTGTTTGTGAAGGGATTTGCATGAATTAACGTTAATTGAAATTAATTTTATTTTATTATTATGTTGCAAATACTGTTCAACCATCAAGATTTTCGAAAAGGAAATCGATTCTTGATAAGTTGGTTTGGACTTCATTTTCCAATGATTTGAGACTTTGACAAAGAATATTGACATTCTTGTTGAGCTCTGTTAATATTGGTAGAGTTTTATTTAAATTACTGATATTGGGATTCATTTCTGAGACATTTGCATTACTATTATCATTGGTTTGACAATTGCCAGCCAATACATTAGCGAATGATAAATTGGGTTTAACAATATTGTTTATTGCATTAATTTTACTTACGTTATTTTTGATTTTATGTTGATTTGAAAGTTGAGTTTTTTCTATTTTTTGTTGTATTTTGGACATTGTCTATATGATGTTTTGCAAAGAATGCAGTATAATTTTTCTACTGGACTATTTTTAGCTATTGTGCAGTTTACTGCTAGATGATTTTGCCGCATTTCACACATCCATGTTGCAGTTGTAGGCTGAATGGTTAAATCTCTGGCAACGTGTGCATTGGGTTGATCCTGAGCGCAACAGTTTCTCCCATTTGATTATTTGGTTGTCCATATTTTTGATGCTTTGGATGTGCTCTATGATGCTATCGGGTTACTGGACAATATAAATCGATAGCTTTTTGTTTTCCGTAACGGATTTTTTTGTTGTAAGTCTGAAAACTTTGGCTATTTATATTTTTTCAATGTTCATTGCTGTCAACATTGATGCTACATCGTCTGATTCATAGTTATCGTGTAGTCCTTTTAATATGAGCTTAATTGGCTTTCCGTTTTTTATTGTGTAAGAAAAACACTCCACGCTAGCACTTTTAAGAGCATTGAATATTATTTTGTGATCGTCCGTGTTTAATGCGTGAAGCACATGGCGACCTTTGTAGGTTGATTGTAGTAAGAATTTTTCTATTTTTAGTTGTTGCTTGATAAGTTTTTTAATAGTACTAATATCATCGGAATTGATTATAATTGGAGGGATATTTTTTTTCTTTCTGAAGACGTTGCCGTTTTCATTTATGTTCTTATTTTTAGTTGGAACTTCTTTGTTAAAATTAGCATTAGGTTCCGTCACAACGGTGTTGATTGGCTTTTGTTTGTCTTTTCTTATTTTTTTTGCTCTTAATACTTCTATGAAGTCATCATTCTCATCTAGTTTTTGATTTGTTTCCTCCATTGGAGCGGCTTCGTCCTCCATAGTTTCAAATACCTGGAATCTGTTGGTATTTGTATTATTATTTTTTTCAGCAAGCAGTTTATTCATAGTTTCTTTCATTTTCATGAGATCGCGTTTTAGCGCTGCATTATCTATATTTAGTTTTTTGATTTTGGGTCTCTTGGCGTGAGTTACCTATTTTTGTTTTTTTTTTAATTTAAAGATTCTTTCGTTTTGATTGATTTAAATGCATAATTGACCATATGGTCGCAGTCTTTACATTATTTTTTAACGCGACTTATGTTTTATTATATTGGTCACTCTATTTTATAATTTATTTAAGAATAGGATATTATAATTGTTTTTGATTGATTTTTTTTTTTTTTGTATTGATTTATGATAACTGGTTTACTAGTTTTGTAAATTATAGATTTAGTTTATTTTTATTTCATTTATTTTTTTTTTTATTAATTAATTATCTTCCGCAATTAGTTAACGTCTTCACTCCACCACTATTTCCTCCAATTATTAGAAAGTTAAATAGTTGGTGAAAATAATTTAAAGAATTCCACAATTGCTTGTGCTCTTTAGATTCTTCCACTCGTTATTCGGTTTTGTACACTTTATTTTAAATACCTACTTAATTGATTCACCAATATATAGAGATCCGGTTCGAAGGACTATATGTTTAACCACAACATGAATATAATTTTTATTAAATAATAAAACACTTATTTTTGTTATATTAATCAAATATTTATTTTATATTTACAATAATAATTAATCACATTTAATAATAAAAATTTAAATGTCAAAAAAAAAAATTACAAAAAAATATATATGTATGAAAAAAAAATCTTTATTGTAACCCAAAACCTTGCTTGCAATGAACCTCGCTTGACGAACTTCAAAAAAGAAAGAAAACGTTTTTAATTTTAATTGTGGCTCAAGAATAGTTAAATATATAGAATAAAATAGTTTGTTCTAAAACTACAATTTTTTATTTGTTGTATGTACATACATATATGTAACCAAAGTAAAAAACTAGCGATAATTAATTATTGGCACAAATTTTATAATTTAACATTACATACTTATATTACTATGTTTGCTGAAAAGTTACTATTTAAGGTCTAAAACTTTAATTCCTTTTTAAAATTTTATTATTTTTCTCATTCTTTTTTTTTATTACGATTTGAAATTGGTTATTCAATTATCACTTTATGATAACTACATTATTTTTTAAAACTATAATTATTTCTTATTAAATTCATTAAATATGATATGATTACAAATTTACAAAATATTGACTTGCTCGCTGTTCTAGTTCATCAACAAAAAAAGGACGATTTTCCTTTTAGTTTTTCCTTTTATTAATTCCATCGTCATCTTTCTTATGTACTCAATATATATTATTATATACACATATTTTTTTTCCACCAATAGGAACTTTTGTTCAATCGTCACACCTATAATTTATTATTTACTTGTCCATCTGTAACCTTTCAATATCTCGGTTATAATACATTTTACATTTTTCTAGGTGATTTTGCATAATTCCTTGTACGTAAGGTCATTCACCCTTTACCATATGAGATTTTTCTTTTAAAGCTTTACATTATTAACATGTTGTGTTAAGGTGGATTTTTTCTTAATGGACGAACGCCCGGACAAATTTTTTAATCGCCATGTTAGCCTCCATTTTCATATAGAGCCATTTCTTTTTGAAGTTTGGAGACTAACGATTTGCATCGATGTGGTATCACTTGTTGACGTGGCATGCCATCATTTATTGCGGGTCAAGCTGGGTATTGTTATGAATTACCGAAATAAAAAGATCGCCAATTTTCATAATTTCCATCAAAAGATGGTGTATTAATTTTTGGTAGCTGCACTGAACTACCTGCGATTGTTTTTGTTGTTATGTCTAAATCTTCTTTTGACACTTAGTTTTCTGCCAATCCGTTTATTTGTTCTTCAAGATCGGACCTACAGTCCATGTATTTATCTTGAAGAGCATTATATCTGTATTTTATGAAGTAGTCATGTACACAATCGGACTTGGATAAACTTAATTGTAAGTTCACGTCTGTGTCTCCCTTATCGAACTCTGTCCAGTATTGGATTAAATAGTCTAATTTTGTCTTGTCTTGTAATTAACTAATAGTTCTTCTATCTAGATTAGCCTTTCTGATTCCTATAATGTAGTTTTCTATTTTCTTTATCCAATTAAGTTGGATCGCTAACATATCATTTAATAAATCTATATTTGTCGTCATTATAGTATATATTTCTTTTTTTTTTATTTTAATTAATAATCGTATAAGTACTGTAGGTTTTATAATTCAATATATTAATTGGACTTGTACAAGGATAATAGCTGGTGCAATTTATGAATTTCCACAAAATATGTGTATCACAAATTTCTCCACTCACTATTATCGTTGTGTACAATAACTTATATTTTACTAAATACCTTTTTATTTTCTTTTACTATAGTTATCACAGATTCTAAGGTATATAAAAGTTTAAATCACTGTATTGACTTACCAACAAAAGAATAATAGTTGATGCGATTTGAAAATTTCCACAATTTCAAATTTCCACAGGAATTCTTCTTACAAATTTAAAATAAAATTTATTTTTATCGTTATCCGACAAAGACCAGAAATACTTAAATATTTTGGCTCGATCATTTTCTTTAAAAATTTTTGACTACAAGTAAAAGCAAGTGTGCTTGCAATTTGCTTTTATTTTTTTTTGGGGCACTATTTTTCTACTTTTATTTATATACCTTTCTCCACCTTGACGTTGTCATATAAGCATATTTCTTTTCCAATTCAGTAAATTTCTCGACCTTTTACGACATCTCACAGGAGAAGCCTCAGAACCTATGTATTAAATTATAAAGTTAGGGATGTTAATTTAATAAAAAATGTTGGTGTATTAGGCATATGAAGGCATATTTTTGATTTCGGATATTGGAGCTCTGACCTCAAATAATATCATTGGTGATTAGCATTCACCTATTGATGATTAGCATTTTGAATTAGTCAAATTTATAATAAAAAATCATAATTATCAATCCACCTGATGTTACTGTAGAAATATTATTTTTTCTGTACTCCGGCTCATAATCTGGATCTCCCCTTTAATCATCTGCTATTATTCAAATATTTTTTATAAAAACTAGTAATTTTATGTAATAATATGTACTAAAAACAAAATTTTAAAGCCATATATGTATAACCGTACACGCAATTTATCTTAACTTTGTTAAAAATGTTAAATAACCAAATTTACGTTAAATTTTTGGGCAATTTTAATATTCCAAAAATATAAATATTATTTAATTTTATTTAAAACATGTAAACTAATCCTTTTCAATTTAGAGCAAAAAAATCATATGGTTATAAAATTTGCATAACAAAAAACGTAAAAATAATAGGTAGGTACAAGAAAAATCAACTCTTTTTTAGCTTCCACAATTTGAAAAAATTTCTTCTTCCATTCTAAATAATTAAATTTATTTAAAAACTTAAACTATTTAATAACAACTCAAATATGACTTTCTTACTCTGAAATATTTTCTGGAACAAAGGGAATTGGTGATGACATTTTATTTTATTAAATTATCCGCGAAGCATCTTACACTTACAAAATCAAAACACAAATTGATCAATTTTACTATGATCTTTTTGACACTTAATTCTTTTTTTAATGTATATAGAGCAAAAGAGAGTAAAAAAAAATTCTTAATTGTGCTCTATGTGCATAGAAAACTACAATGTAAAAATTAGCAAGTAGAATAATATGTGTTCATGAGGCAACAAGGATTTTTTTATTTTGTAGGTATATTTGCTTCACTACCATTACTATTATACACAGTAAATCCAATTAGTTAATATACATGGAGTAAAAAATTTTTTTTTAAAAGTAAGTTTTATTTTGCTCTAAGTCGTAAGGCAATTCACATGGAGCATTGTAAAATTTAAAAAAGCAACAATATTTTCATACAAAATTTGCTCCATACGCCAAAAAATTGCTACAAATTGGCGTATGGAGCAAGGATGAACGAACAAACTTGAAAAATAAGGATTATGGAGCAAAAGCGATACTGCGTATCTCAGCACTGAAAATAGATACGATAAAACGGATAAGCACATTGAAAAGAGCGCTATTGAAAGCCCATAAATCCACTTTTAGGTTAAAAAAAACCAAAAATGGTGTATAGAGCAAGATGGAACTCAGCCGACGATATTTATTAATTATCTTTTTTTTCGGTGAGATGTGTGGTTATTTTAAAGATTCTTGTATCTTTGATTTCGTTGATTAAATTTAATTACTATTTCAAATTAAGTTGTGATTTTGGATTGAATAATTATATATATAGTGTATTTGTAAATATATATATATATATATATTTATATATATATATATATATATATTAATATCTAAATATAAAAATATAAGTGCATATAAATATATGTATAAAATGTAAAATTATAAGAAAAGTGCAATTCGATTAAAAAGAAAGAAAAAGTTTTTGATAAAAGTGAAACAATTTTATACAATTAATTTGTAAATTTATTTATTGTGGAATTTTTATTTTTTCCTTTTTTCTCACGGATATATAAATTTGCCCTAACAACTAATTGGAATATTTAATTAATACTTATAAAAAAAGGAAAAAGAAAAAATTTTAAAAAATTAAATAATATTTTTTTAGTTAAAGAACCACAGCAAAAGAAATTTTTTATTTATTTCGTGTTTTGTTTGTTTCTATTATTATTAATATGAATGATAACATAAAATAAAGACAATTTTCATAAAAATTAATATTTAAATAAAAAAAACAAGTGCATTTAAAAATTTTGATTGATAATTATTAATAAAATGAAACTAAAGTTTTATACATAAAATAAATGTGAAAAAAATTTTCTCACTCATACAAAAAAAATTGTTTAAAATTCAACAAAAATTAACAAAACATGAAATTGGATTACAGCAGCCAACAAAATTTTCTTCATTTAAAATTTAATACCTCAAAAATGTGAATAGAATAAAAAACATTAAATGCAATTTGCATTGGCAATATTTGAAATAAAAATTTCATTCTATAAATTAAAATTAATCATAATTATATATTTTTAAAACTGCCAATTGAAATTGGTGTATGTGTGTATACAGAAATTAAATTCACTTTTAAATTAATAAAAAAATAGAAAAAGTGCTTATTTATCAAAATTTCAAATAAATTTTTTTAACTCAAAAGTTAAAATAAAAGATGATAATATTATTTAAAGTATAATGTCTAATTATGTCAAAGAATTTACCAACAAACAATTAACTTTTTAATATAAGTAGCAGTGGTTCTCAAACTATTAATTAATGCATAATAACAGTGGATATACATTAATATAAAATATAAAACAAAAATATAAAATAAAAAAAAATATAAATTATATAAATAAAAACAAACATATAAATAAAATAAAATATAAAACATCAACATAATAAAAAGATAAAAATATTCAATAATAAAAATTCCAAAAATAATTCGTGAAATAGTTTAAATACTAATATTAATAATAATTTTTTAATTTAAATAAAACAAATCAATAATGCAACTGAATAATTACTGTGGTGAATTTACGGATTTCATTGATAGAGCCAGTGTTTCTCAAAGTTTTATATGTGAAATAAGTTAATTACAAAACAGGGTTGCCACATATTGTTACTTATTTCCAATATAAATTTCATATTATAATATAAAATAATATAAACAAAAACATTTCTGAATTGAGAATTCAATAATTTTATTTTTAATTCAAATATATAAATAAAAAAAAAAAAAAATAAAAAAATAAATTTTTATTTCAATTTTAAAAGTCAAAAAGGATCTTGAATTTACAAAAAAGTTTATAGATATAAAATGTTTAACAAATGTGCGTCAATTAAAAAAAACATGATTCACTATTACCTCAAACTGAGGTAATAGTGAACAGGGTCAGGCGTTTTCGCTTTTCCCCCTGCTTCGTACCCCTTCTATGGAATGAATGAACCAATCCATGATGATTCTGGGGAATAAATACCAGGATGTTATTGATTTGTCTCTCTCCAAAGAAACCCTAAAAAACCCTTGTATTTTTCGTAACTTAATATGACCCATCTTCTAGTCACTAACTTTTTTTTTTCTTGTTTTCATTCTTTCTTAATCATTAATTTAAAATTTTAGTACTAAAATATTCTCTAGCATTAGATTTAACCCACCAAGTAATTGACTAATTCATTCCGTTAATTTATATTCTTTTGAATCTCAATTTTTTCTCCTCTTATTACACAGATATCATGATTGGACTCAAGTTTAGCATACCAGCCGTTTGCAGAGCCCTGATATTTTGTCATTATAATAAAATTTCATTCAAAATATTTTTATAAATTTAAAATTATTTTGTAAATATTAAAACCGGTTCTAATTTAATTAGTTTTATATAAGTGTATATCGATCTATAAAATTATTTATAAAGCAAATAAGAACGTTGTACTATTTCGAATAAAAATAAAGAAATTAGTTGAATTAATTTTTTTTATTTTTCAATTCAATTTTATTTAATTTAATTTTTACATTTACATTTGAGTTCTATTACATTTTTTTATACAGAGTTCAGATGTAATTACATCTACACAACTGAAATATTACATTATGGTTTTTTTTTTTTTACATTTTGCTTAATTGTTTGACATAGTTTGACATGTTATTATCAAAATGTTAGGGGCTTACGTAGTAAGACCTCCTCAGTTTTCATGAATTCCAAAATTTTGGACTATGATATATTTGCTTTAACAGAAACATGGCTTAAAAATTCGATAAATTCCTTAGAGTTGTTTGATTCTTCTTTTTTAGATTTTAGAAAAGATAGATATCAAGAATCAGTCAATTCGAATAATAATGCCTTCATTGTACCAAAAGGTGGTGGTGTTCTTATTGCAATAAAAAACTCTTTCCAAGTTGAAGAATTCATACTTCCTGAATTCGTTTACCTTGAAATTATTGTTATTAAGATAAAACTTGATAATAAAGCACTTTTTGTTGTTTGTTGCTATATTCCCCCTAGTTCTCATTTTGATACTTATTCAAAATTGTCAATAGCAATTAATTCTATTATATCTAAAATGAATTCATTTGATGAAATATTTATATTAGGTGACTTTAATCTCCCAAATGTAAGTTGGGATTTTAATGAAGAAGAAGGATATTTAATAC
Organism: Argyra leucocephala; assembly: GCA_963942445.1. Lineage (NCBI taxonomy): Eukaryota > Metazoa > Arthropoda > Insecta > Diptera > Dolichopodidae > Argyra > Argyra leucocephala. The sequence continues at coordinate 92,030,714 of OZ012680.1, forward strand.
CGAGTCAAATTACTTCGGCTTCTGAAATGGAAATTATTGATGGTTTTAATTCTTTTAATATCCAACAAGTCTCACAAATTAAAAATTCTTGTAACAGACAATTGGACTTAGTTTTTACATCTGATTGGTCTAATTTGTATTTCAATAATATTCTTATGCCTCTTTCAATTATTGATCATTATCATCCCCCATTCTGCTTCTCCTATTGTTTTAATAGTCCTCTTATATCTAGTTCTGAAATCTCTTATAAATATAATTTTATAAAAGCTAATTACCTTTCACTCAATAACTATTTTTTGTCTTTTAATTTTGAAACAATACTATCTCAAGTAGATCTCGATCTTGCAATTAACAATTTCTATGAGATCTTATTAGCTGGATTTAATTTATTTGTTCCTTTAATTCGTGAGAGGAATATAAAATCAAGTCCCACTTGGATTAACCAGGAATTAAAAAAACTGAAGAATAAAAGGAACAGGTCATGGATTTTATATATGAAAAATAGGAGTGATTCAAATTATAATAATTTTGTTAGTCTTTTTAATTCATATAAAAGTCTTCTGAATTTTAACTACAGAAATTATTTATCCGGTATATCTACCCAGATAAAGCGTGATCCCAAAATATTTTGGAAATTTGTAAATTCCAAACGCAAATCAGATCAGTTTCCGGCGTCAATGTCTTATAATAATAATTCATCCAATGATGCGACAGTCATTGCAGATTTCTTTAAAACCTTTTTTTCAAGTTGTTTTGAAGACAACACTTGTAAGCCGGACAGCTATGATTCTTTAATGGCTGTTAATTCTCATATTATTGAGTTACCTGAAGCTGACTTTTCAAGCTTAAAAATTAAATCCTACTTAGATCGATTAAATAATGATTCTTTTCCCGGGCCAGATAATGTGCCTGAAATCGTGTTAAAAAATTGTTCTGAATCACTTGCTCTGCCATTGTCAATTCTTTTCACTCGTTCTTTTGCATCTGGCATATTCCCAAACTACTGGAAAAAGTCGTTTATCAGACCAGTGCACAAAAAAGAGTCCAGAAACATGATTACTAACTACAGGCCTATTGCTAAATTATCTTGTATCCCAAAAGTTTTTGAAAAGATAGTTTATGATTCTATATATGAAACCTGTTCAAACTTTTTATCTTCTTGCCAACATGGTTTTATGAAAAATAGGTCAACTGTTACTAACTTAGTAGAATGTTGCTCTTCTTTTTGCAACACAATGGAAGCTGGTTTTCAAACTGATGTAATATACACTGATATGAGTAAAGCGTTTGATATTCTACCACACAATGTTATTACTAAGAAGCTTGCTAACCTTAATTTTCCACCAACATTCATAAATTGGATTCAATCGTACCTAGTTGACCGAACATATAATGTACTTTTTAGATCAATTATTTCTGATCCATACAATGCTAATTCTGGAGTTCCGCAGGGCAGTCACTTAGGACCACTACTGTTCATTTTATCTATTAATGATGTAACAACAATTTTGAGAAATAGCAGCGTATCCATATATGCTGATGATGTCAAAATCTTTAAGGCAATTAAGTCACCTAATGAAGTTACTTTACTTCAAGAAGATCTTAATTTGTTCTTAAACTGGTGTGACGTCAATGGATTAAAATTGAACGTGGAGAAATGTGCTCAAATCTGTTACACTCGTCGGACTTCTCCGATAATTTCGAATTATACCCTTGATAACAAGATTATCAAGAGAGTTAGTTGTTTTAATGATCTCGGGGTCATGTTCGATGATAAATTATCATTTAAACAACATTTCAACATTATCGTCAATAAAGCAAATTCAATACTAGGCTTTGTTAAAAGATGGTCAAAAGAATTTAATGACCCTTATGTAATTAAATCTCTATTCACTTCTTTAGTTCGCTCAAATCTAGAATATGCTAGCCCAGTATGGTCACCTAACTACGTCGACCATATCAATAGGATTGAAGCTATTCAAAAGAAGTTCCTTAGATTCGCTTTAAGAAACCTTCCTTGGTCTGATCCTATACGTTTACCACCTTACAGAACAGACTAAAACTTTTACACTTAAACACTCTTGAATCTAGAAGAATAGTTGCTGACGTCATATTTATTTTAATGATTAATTCTGGAAAAATTGATTCACTAATTATCAAAGATAAGATCAATCATCATCGTAATATTAGTACACGTTTTCGTTCTGAAAATATATTCAATGTTGTTCATCATCGTACAAATTATGGTAAGTTCGAACCCATTAACAGAATGTTTCTCTTAGTTAACAGGTACAGAGACAACATTAATCTTTCTATGAATAAGGAACAACTTAAAATTAACTTGTTTTCTTTGTTACCATAACCTCTTATTTTCGTCATAAATAAGTAAAAGTTATTGAATATATATTTAAAAATTATGATAGTCTAATTTCTTTTTTCTTTTTTTATATTTAAATTAAAAATTATGTTTGTTGTTTTAATATTAATTTTTATTCTAATTTTAAGAAATATTTTTGTAATATGCTTGTGTTAAGTATAATAAATGAAAAAAAATAAAAAATAAAAAATTCACTAATATTTACGAGTTCTTAAGTGAAACTTTAAAAAACCTTATATTTGATTTTATTTTTTATTAAAACTTATACATAATTAGTAACTAACCTAGTCTAACTATTAACTAACCTACTTATCTAAACTACTTAACCTAAATCTGCCATATTAGCAAAACTATATAATTCAAACGAACTTATTGGTATAAGCTCCTTATAATTGAATTTTCTGAAAATGAGCATTTTGTAACAAAAGAATCTGTTTTCTGTGATATTAATAGCGATATCAAGCTCATATTTGCTTTATAATGGAGTTTTTTAGTTGAATAAAAAAAGGGAGGTTGAACATTAATTTCAAAATTTTATTTTGAGCCACTTGAAGAGTGTTAATGTGAGTTTTAGCAATATCATGGAAGACTGGACATGCATAGATTATGATCGGTAGAAATATAACTTTCATTATTATTAATTTATTTTCAATTGATAGGTAAGATTTTCTATTGATAAACGGATATAGGATCCTTGTGGTTTTATTTAACTTTTCTACTGTCTTAGTGATATGAGTTTTAAATGTTAATCGTTTATCTAATTGTACGCCTAGGTACTTTACGCTATCTACCAAATGAATATCGAAATTTTGCAGTTGTAAGTTTGTTGTTGGTATTAGTTCCAATTTTCTTTTTTTTGTGAATTATATGGCATTTGTTTTTTGAATATTAATTGAAATTTTCCATTTATAAAAATAGTAAACCAGTGAGTTTAATGCATTTTGCAGGTTGTTTATTATGTCGGCACTATAAAAACCTGATGTGTATAACGAGGTATCGTCGGCAAAAATTGATAAATGAACATTTGCCGTTCTGGGAAAGTCATATGTATAGATGTTATACAAGATTGGGCCTAGGACATAACCTTGAGGTACTCCGGCTGGTATTAAATAAGTAATTGAATCAGTTTTACCTATAAACACTCAGATCTGAAACCAAACTGTTCTTCAGGTAATATATTATTTTGTGATAAGAAATTAACGACTCTATTTTTAATGATTTTTTCAAAGATTTTACTAAATATATTTAGTAAACTAATAGGTCTATAGCTACTAGCACATTCAGGTGGTTTACTAGGCTTTGCAATTGGAATAACTTTAGCCATTTTCCAATTTTCAGGACAATAACCAATTTTTAAGCAGCTGTTCAAGAGCTTAGTGAAATATTCAACTGCCTGTTTTGGTAGATTTTTTACACATACATTAGGAATTTCATCAATACCTGGTGCTTTTTTATTTTTCAACATACGTATTATGCTCGAGACTTCTCGACTTTTTACTTTATTTTGTGAGAGCAAGGTTATTTCCTCACTTTCAAAAGCTTTTATACATTCGTTTACTCTATTTTCGATATAGTATAGTTTGTTATAAAATGTATTTCCTAGAATATTGGCTTTTTCTTTAGCTGTAGAATAGATAGTATTTTTCAAGTTTTTTAATGTATTGTTCCAGTGTAAATTTTTGAATTTACTTATTTCTTCGTTGATTAGGTTGTTGAAATGATTCAGTTGTGCTTTATATATTATTTCCCTCGATCTAACCCATTTTCTTCTTGCCGCATTTCTTTTACCTATAATTTCTAATATTGAAGGAGGAAGACTTTTGTTATACAGTTTCTTGGCTTTACGAGGTACCGCAGTCAAGATTGCTTCTTTGGTTATATTGTGAAAGTCGGATATCTTGTTATCTATTTCATAAGAATAGATAAAAGAATCGTCATTAAAATTATTTATTATCCTATCATTGAGATACTTTTTGAACACCTTCCATTTAGCATTTTTGTAGTCTAAATAGTGGTGTTCTTTATAAACTATATTGCAGTCTACTTCTAAATAAACGGGCAGGTGGTCAGAAGAAAGTTGATTCATCACAGTGGGTGTTGAATACATTTCAGAGTTTTTTGTAAAGAATATATCTAATACTAACGGATTTTGTCTGCTATTTGATGGTATATAGGTAGCATCAAGAGGAAATAGTATTTCGATATTGCCACTTACTGATAGGTCATTCAATATGTTGCCCCAGCAGTTTGCTCTATTGCAACCCCAATATCTGTTGCGCGAGTTTAGGTCACCACCTACAAGATATTTTCCCTCTATTCTAGATAATTTAATTATATCCGATTTGTATGCAGATTTTAAATTTTTTTTTATTGATGTTGATTTGACTATGATGTGAATTTAATAGTTTCGCACTATTTCCTGGAAAGTGTACCGAATAAAATTGTATTGTTTCATTGTTAGATGTAATAACTTTAACTCCAATATTTTCGATACATTGAGTTTTGATTATCGGTAAAATACTGTGATTCAGTTTTTTAGAAACAACTATAGCCACACCACCGCCACTGGTGTGTCTACGATCATTTCTGTAAATATAATAATTTTTATTATTTATGTTTACGTTTGGATTTAACCACGTTTCACTAATTAACCCTATGTCAATTTTTAGCCTATGTAGTAAATCAAAAAATTCAACGCTTTTTTTTAGAATGATCTAGCATTCCATGATATTACTTTTAACTTTTTATTTGGTTCAATTGTTTTGATATTGTCTGGCAATACCGTATATGTTTTTTTTATTTTGGTATTATTAATTATGGGAGACTATAGAGATATTTTGTTGCTAGTTCCGTTATTACACAAAACTGCTCATTTTTGTTATTACATTTACCTAATTTAGATAATAACTCCATCGTCAAGTTATTTATCTCTTCGAGAGAGAATAGATTTTTATTAATATTATTACTAAAACTATTATTAATGTTGTTGTTAGTATTACTGTTACTATTATTAAAATTAAAATTATTCCAAGGTGTTGATGATTTTGGTAATTGTGTATTTGATAGTGTTTGTGGAAAATTATGTTCATAATTTATTTTTGTATTAAAAGTTCTTGTATTTTTATTTTGATTACTACTACGTGTAGGAACTGGATTTCTTTTATTTAGTATTTCGATATACACAGATCGGTTCGGGCATGTGTTATCGGTTGAGTAATGGCTACCCTTACAGTTTGCACATTTACGCAGATCTTTATTTGGACATGTTTCTGATTTGTGATTTCCAGAGCAATAAGCACAAAAGGTTTTCACATGGCAGTTTTTGGCACCATGGCCGAACATCTGGCAGTTGTAACATTGCGTTAACTTATGGGAATTTTTAACTTTGTATTCCCAGCGAATTTTAGTGTTGTTTATGTAACGATAATCATTTTTTAGTGTGTTTAATTTAATTGTTTTATTTTCAAAATAAACTACATAAAATATTAATTCATTGTTAAACCGTGTTTTTTTAATTATTTGTTTTATTTCTAGGCATTTGAAACCTAAATCAATTAATATATTTTTAAGTTCAATTACAGAAATTTTATCTAAGCCACATAAAATGGCCTTAAATGGTTTTTCACTTTTAGAATCGTGTAAAAAAAACTCACAATCGCTTTCTTTTAAAAATTTACATACAGTTAAATATATGTCTTTTGTATCACAGTAAATTTTTATACCAATTGAAACAGATTTTATAAAATAATTTTTAATATTAATTTTTTTCATCATATTATGAACAAATTCAGAATTTTTTTTTAATAAAGTTATTGGTGGTATTAAATTGTTTTTTTTCACTGTCATTGCAAATTTTATTATTATTTTCACTAGTAATATCATTCATTTCTGATTCCATATCGTCAGCTAGAGTTTGCAGTGGTGCAAAGAAGTTTTGAGATTGCTGGTTGGCTATGGAATCATCTTTTTTTTTCATTTTTGTTCTGTTTTTTGCCATAATATCAAAATTTGTTGATGCTTGTTCAGCATCATGTAAACTGTTAAACGTTCTTTTTCTACTAATTTTATATAAAGTTATCAAAATTTTGTTTTTTAAAGTGCACTCAATGCTAGCAAGGAGGTTATTTGTTGAATTAATAAACATTTTGATACAAAATAAATAAAGTGTATGTAAAAATAACGAAAATTTTGTGTATCTTTTGAATTAAATCAAATTTATAAAACTATCAGCAAATTAAAGGAAATTAATTTTCCCACGAAACACAAATTTTGTACTAATTTCTTATACATTTAAGATTAATTTCATGAAATTACCCTATATTCATTTATTTAGCACTATTATAAAAAAAAATTTAATTATATAAACATTTCTTATATTTTTAAGGTTATACTTTTGAAAAAATTCCACGTTTGTATGAACAATATGTTTTTATATATAAATTTATGTACAATTATGTTTTTATTAAAATTAGGTACTTGATCATATACTATTTAAAATACTATTTTTATAATTATCTCACATTTTTCCCTACATTGATTTATTTATTTTTTTTTCTTTATTTCTTATCCACTAATTATAAAAAAAATCTCGGAAAGCTTCAAGACTTATGAATATGATAGAATACACATTTCTAAAATTTAATTTATTTTTACAAAAATTATAGTTAAATAATACTTTTCTACCTTCTTTATTAATGTCCAAGAACTGGGACATCTTCGTGTTTCTTTTTTTTCTTGTTGACGCACAGCTACAGCAATTTCCACTAGTAATGTTTATTGTTTGTATAATTTTTTTTTAATTTATTATAAATATTGATATTAATTTGAAATTTATTACATTTATGTTTTTTTTTATTTCTTTCCAATTGTTCAGAATTATTTGAATTATTATAATTATTATTTGATAATTTTAAATTTGAAAATAAACATTTGTTTCAAATTTTTGATACTGATTCTGTTTTTCATTTAATTTTTTTATTTTATTTTAATTATTTAATTTAAAAACTAAAAATAGAGTTCTCTTTAATTCTAAAAAAATTAAGTTACAAAATATTAAAAGAAAAACTTATTTTCATAGTTTATTTTTATATACATAAATTTTTTTATTATTAATATTTTCCATTTATAGTTTAATTTATATTAATAATATCGTTTAAAAAATTTCACTTGAATTAAACCATCTATAGCATGTTGTTCATATATAAATGATATATCCACATGTTATAATAAAACACAACTCACTTGGTTGGTATTCTCTTATGAGCCATTTTATTTATATAGAAAAAGATTTTTCTAATTACAATTTACAAATATTAACTTAAACATAAACTAACAGTATTATGGAATGATGCCAAAGTGTATAATATGAATATACATATGTAAGTAACCGGTGGTGCACATTAGTCATTTTCGCACATTATCGACCAGCGATGGCATGTTGCAAAATGACCAATGCGTTGCGCCGGGTACCTACACCATCATTTTGAATTTCATTTTTTTTTTTTTAACTTCCCGCTGAAGACATGCTCTTCATGTCTCAGCCAGTTACCTCCTACTTTTTCTTTTCTTCTAGTAGTTGTTGAATATTGTTGTCCATCTTCAGAAATATTTAAATTTAGGGAATATAAAAGTATTTCTTCATTATTTAAACAATTTGGCATGCTTATGAACTTAATATCAAATTCCCTAAATATATTAATTTTCTTATATATTGTTATTCCAAACTTAAATTTTTAAAGGTGTTAACACCTAGCTAATAATATTTATACGATTTCCAATATGTATACATAATAAAACTCAAACGTTATTATTCATTTCTTATAAAAATTACTACTTAAATTAAAATTTATCTTTTTATTAATAAACTTTTAAACATAGTTAATTAAAATTTATTTGAAATACATATAGTTAAGTATGTAATTTATTTTCATCTCTTTGGAGTTATTTTTTTTTTTTAATTATATTTTTAATTTTATTATCATCATAAAAACTTTTGCCGATAAAACTTATACGAATTTTCTTCCCTTTTTTTTCTATATATTAAAAATGATTATTTAATAATTTTTTTATTAAATATTAATATACAAAATTTTTTCTTTTTAAATAATAGTAATTAGTGACTTAAATTTATTCACTACATCTTAAACCCGACTTCCGCTCCACCGAACGCTTCTCCCAAAACTCGCCCGTTCTTCCATGAGCTTTTTAACCCAAACTGAAATTTTAATTTTTCTTTTCTACAACCCACGCCAAAAGTAATTGATTGAACTTTGTTGTTTTTCTTATTCTACAAATACATACAACCAATATTCCGATACTGTATTATCATCCGATCACAGTGTTACCACTTCACTGCAACTGTATTAGATTCAGTACTTTTTTATTTTGATTTTATTTTTGTGATAAATTTGAATTTATTGACAACTTCGTAATGTAACATTATACAATATGAATAAATGTATAAAGAAATAAATTTATTTGTTTTATAGTCTGTATTATAATCTTTTGTATGTGAAAGTAAAGTATAAACAAAATAATAGTAAAACATAAGATATTTATTGTATTGTGGCATTAAGTACATTTTGTTACATTTTCAACTATTTTAGTACCTTTTCTTCCGAAAAAGTATAACACCTATGATACAGGAAGTGGCAACACTGCATCCGATGTAAGGAAAAAACGTGGTTAATACCGTACCGGATAAACTTCAGCATGGTTGCAGGAACAACATTCGATTTTGGTTTTATTCCCTTTTCTTTTTCTCCTTCTTAAATTTGCCTTCCATGATCATAATTTTTTTGTTTTAGACTTTCTTAGACCGGAATGCAAAGTTAAGAAGGAGAGAAAGAGTCTTGTCGACCATTACATGATTCCATATTGTTTGAGTTTTGACAATAGTAAATTTGTATCTAATGTCTCAAATGCACGCTTTAAGTCTAAAAATACTGCTATGACGAAATCTCCAACATCAGCCAGTTTTTTCCATTCAAAAATCAACCAGTTTAATGTAGTCTCGCAGGAATATCTTTTACGAAAGCCTTATTTCTCCATTGCGATAATATTGTTTGTTTCAACATATTGCTCTAGTTGTTCATAGACAAAGTTTTCCAACAGTTTCTCATGTAGAAACATCATATTCATTGGGCCTATATCTTCACATCGCCTAGAATTTTTAATTTTTGGTACTGGGATAATACGGATTCTTTCCATTTTTCTGGGAAAATACCACTCTCCAATGATGATGATGTCCACGAAAATTAGCCCAAATATGTCGTATAATCCTTCCACTATCTCTTTATTAATTCTTATGGAGTCTCTTTTGTTCTTTAGGTTTTTAAGAATACTCCTAATTTTATTTTCGTCTACCGCCTCGAATGAGAACGTATATATCTGTCCTTTGTTTTTATAATCTCCTGCTTATAAAAATTTCTTATGCTCTTATACTCTGCCCACAATGCTCCATTACCTCTACTATTAACTGCCCTTGAATAGGTCCTTAATTTTTCATCCTTTAGTTGACTCAAGTATTCATTGAACCAGCCTGGCATTTTATTATTCAGTGATACATTTTTATTTACTGCAATTTTTTCAATAGGTTTTTTCAAGCTGCTATCAAATAATTCTGTTTCTTGCTGAAGATCGTATGTATTTATTATATCTTCAAAATTCGTTCCATGCAAAATTCTTCTGTATTTTTTTTCACAATATTGGATCCTCCTGACATTAATTTTTTTGCGTTTTCTTTTTCTGTTAAACTTATTTCAATCTATATATTCAATCTATATCTATATAAATGTTTCATGGTCAAAAATTTTATTGTGTTCGATGAAAGCTACTACTCCTTGGCAATGAAAATCTTACTACAACATAATTTATTAATGAACTTGTATGTTGTGTAACTCTTGTGGGCTGATCAATGATTTGCGAAACCTTCATTCTCTATCAAATCCTTAATTACTTTGCTGTTTATACTCATCCAGTTAAGATTAAAGTCCCATACAATAATAACGTTGTTTTTATCTTCTAAATAATCCGCACAAAATTAGCTGAACGCTTCCACAAAACTGATAACCGAACTACTGGGTGATCTATAAATCACTGACATATATCATTCTAATCACAATCCTTGTCAAAAGCATCCACTCATTGTCTGCTTTTAAAGAAACTATGTCGGAATATACAATATCTTTTTACATACATATCATATACAATATCATATACATACTCCTGTATATCGAGAGTGCGACAGTCATTTTATAGTATTATAATTATCAATAGTATATTCTTTTTCATTTAATGCGTCTGTTATATGTGTTTCCGTAAGACATATTATCTGAGAATTTTAATTCGCTTCAATTTTTCATTTGTTCTTATGCATATTTTTTATAATATGTTAACCTCCATATTTCATGCAACTATCAGTTGCTGCTGTATATTTATTTTGCTTATGATTATAACGAAGGAACTTGCGGCATCTGCTTATATCATAGCTATCATATACCCTACACTACACCTATCCCATCCTATTCTAAATCTACCTCCAGTTACAATGTTTTTATAAGCATCTACATTTATTTCCATCATTGCATAATTTGATAATACTCTCTTATTGGTTTTATATGATCGAATAAATTTATTTTTTAATCTTCCACTTGTCCTTTAATTTTATTTACTGAATCGATATCCTCACAAAAAACTGTCACTGTTCCATCCTTTGTACTAGATCAATTTGACTTTTCAATTTTGCTCAGCTTTTTGAACTTGTTTTGGTTTAATAATACAGTTAGGTTTCTTTTTGCTATATCTGCATATGTTTGCCTGGTTTTTTTTTTGTGTTTCACTTACAATAACTTTCTCCCGAAGTTTATTCGTTATCTTTGACACTTCTTTTATTTTATTATTTTGCTCAGCTTTTGACTTTAATTTTTTGTAAATATTTTCACTTCGAAAGTCGAACTTTTTTGCAATTTCTTTTACCTTATATATTTTGTAATCTATTTATTGTTATTTAAGTAATATATGTGTATATAAAAAAAACTGGTATATTTATATATATTTTCTCTTTGTAAATTTTTTTTTCTCACATTAAAATCCTATTACGAGGCTTACAAAAAAAATTAATATTACAATGCAGACTCACAGAATTTAAAGGTTCCACTTGCAAAACAATTTAATTTGTCCTTTCTTTTTTAAAATTTGAATTAGCCACTCTTTTATTTTTAAATATTTTTAACTTATCGTTATTTATATAATATCGGCATGTGTATAAAAAAAAAATTATTCTAATATATTATAATTAAATTTTTTTTTCGAAATTTCAATTAAAATTGAAACACATGGTTATTTTATGTATATAATTTTATTAATTTCTTTCCCTTGAAGACATGTTCTTCATGTCTCAGCCAATTACCTACTAAGTACTAACTTTCTTTCTTTTCAAAAAACCCACGCCAACAAAAAAAATGTCAACCGTACTTTTTCTCTCTCTACCCTACCATGTTCCGAACGATAAAAACATTTCATCACGATCATACCTAAAACGTGGTTACCGATCAAAACACGATACGGCAGCAAGCAGCAGTAACATTATTTTAATTTCTATTTTTGCTGCTGCAGCTAGTCAAATTTATATTTCGTATTCTATACAAACATTTATACAAAATTTTATAAATGTTTTATTAAGAGTTATAGAATAAGAAATATAAATTTGAAGAGAATAAAACAAATCTTGTCGGCCATTAATGATTTTTTACTTCCTTAACACAAACACTATCTTCACATATTACTTGAACTGCTTGCATTTGTTTTAGTCTTTCAGTATTTTTGGCTTCAATAACTTGTAGTAATACTTTTATTTCATTTTTCCTTTCCTCTCAGCGAGTCTTCGAATTAATTTTTGTATTCTTTCAAATATCCACTATTTTTCACTACCGTTTCTTGCTTGGCTTTAATGATTAAGTCGACATTTTGTATATATACTGCATGCAATCATCGCAAATGTATTTAATCCTACTATTTGCATTTAATAAATTTAGACATGGTACACACAACATTTTATCATTGAGTGATATATTTTTTCACAAATGCCATCACATTTTATATTATACCCGTCTCCCCTCTAATTGTATTTCTACATTTACTTCACTCCATCATAAATATATTTTCATAATCATAGAATTTAGTTTAAATTTTTTATTCTTCAAGATTTATGCAATTTATTTTACTTTATAGTTTTCACTTTTCCGCGAGTACTATTTGTTGTGCAATAGAAAATATTCTGTAATTTTTTTTTGCTTTTCAATCCTTCTTAATTATTTTTACAATCCTAGTATATTTTTAACTTTTTTTAATTGTTTTATAATTATTATACCGTGTGTTCCGTAGCATGCGAATCAGCTTTTTGAGAGGGGAAGAACATTAATTCTAAATGTCTGCAAATACGAAATCTATATAGGAACTTGAGGTAGTGTTGGTGCATCAGTCAATAAGAGACTACTTTTGTATCGTATTTTATTTTTCTGAAACCACCTGTGCAATTGTATTCCTTTAGCATTATTAGTAATATTTAACCACGAAGTGTGTTTGGCATTAAAATCACCAGTTAATATATAAAAGTTATTAAAATTTTTTTAATTTAAAATTTCGAATATTTTATATAGTTCTGTTATAAACATATGTGTATTTCTATCTGATCCGTAAATAGAAATTATAAATAGTTTCTTTTGTTTTTACTGTAATGAAATAATACATGGTTCGATACATATAAAGTCATCGAAAATGATATTATTTACAATTTAAAAAAAAAATGTTTTTAATACATATGGTCACCCTTCCGCCATTGATTTCAAGTTTGGGGTCTCTTCTAATTATATTATAATTATCAACCACCATGCGGCTCGCTGGCTTAAGTTTTTGTTTCACTCATGCAAATTATGTCAGGCTTATTGTTTTCCAGAAAGTGATATATCATGTTTATTTAAAACTGATGATAAAAATTCAAAAATTGTATTGAAGGTTTCATTCTTTAGTGCTTGTATACCCAGTACTTTGATATTTATACCTGATTCTTTTTTAAAATATTGTAATAATGCGGGGAATATTTTTTGATTGTCGTGGTTACTAGCATCCGTTAAAATTGATACTGTTATATCACGTTCTTCTTTATTTCAACTGTCAAACTTAAAACTACTGTTACATAGCAATATCTTAAACTATGTTTACATGTAGTAATATACTTAAACTACGTTTACATATAGTAATCTACTTAAACTACGTTTACATATGTAACATCTTCCTTTTATAAAAATTTCAAATTTTAATCTAATCGATATATGCATATATTTTAAATATTCATTTTACATAGTTTTTTCATTCAATTAAATTTTACTGTTATTATAATGTATTATCTTGTTTATATATACTAATTTTCAGAACAAACTTTATTTCCTATTCTTCCCCTTTTTTATTTTATTTTATTTTATTTTTTTTTTTTACAACTCAGTTTTTATTCCAATGCTGATAATTTGTACTTTAATTCAATTAGTTTTTGTGATATATTTTTTCCATTCAAATTACTTTTTCGTATTTATTTGATCGTTTTGAAACGATCAATAAGTGTATTAATTCTATTACAATTCTAATAACTTGTGCGTTAATTTAATATTCAGTTTTAGTTTTTGTTATTATATTTTGATTAATTTTACGCAAAAAATGTGTACTTCTTCTAAAAATTTTGCCACTCTTTAGAGTTTTAACCCAGTATGACCTAGGTGCCGAATCTTTATCACTTACTATAGCCTCCAACCAAATATTACCATTTCTTAGGTAGCATTTCTCATTTTTCTCAAATTGTTTTTCTTTTTGTACATTTCGATTATAATATTGAGCCGATTTCTTTCTTTTAAATTCAAAATTATCTTTTATATTAGGGAATGTTTTAATATTAAAATGACTCTGTTTTTCAGGTAGCAATGATCTCGTTTTCCTACCAAAGACCATTTGACTTGGCGATAAATCTAAGTGTTTTATTGGTGTATTTCTATACTCTAACAGCGAAAGCCAATAATTTCCCTTGTCAGCCTTTTTTAAAATATTTTTCGCTATTCGCACTGCCCTTTCCGATAAACCATTTGACTGAGGATACAATGGGCTGCTTGTAGTGATCTTAATATCTAATTCTTGAGCAAAACTTCTAAATTCAAAACTTCCGAACGGAACATTGTCCGAAATTATCTCTTTGGGCAATCCAAATGTTGCAAATATTGGTTTTAACGCCCCAATAACCGAATTGGCTGTTTTACCATTTAGTTTAATGACTTCAATATATTTTGAAAAATAATCCATTAATACCAAAACATTTTTTCCTTCAAAGTCAAATATATCCATGCCAATTTTTTCAAAAGAATTTTGAGGAATTTCATGCGATAGCAAAGGTTCCCGCCTTTGAGTTATCTGAAATTTCTGACAAGTGCTACATCGTTCAATCATGTTTTCAATGTCCGTCATTAATCCGGGCCAGTAAATAATTTCTTTAGCACGAAACTTAGTCTTTTCAATACCAACGGTATTAAAATTCGTTCATCAAAAAATATTAAATTATTATCTATAAATAAATTTTCTTTAAATTTCCAATAGTTTTTTATATTATCTGGAACCTGCTTTTTATTTTCAGGCCAGCCCTCTTTTATAATTTTCTTTAAGTTTAACAGTATTGGATCTTTGTCGGTTTCAGTTTGAAATTTTATTATCTGTTCATTCGACACATTTATCGAGTGAACTAAGCCATCTAAATCATTGACTGTAGGATTATTGATAGGCTATTAACATAAATTTTCCCGGTAAGTACTCTAATTTTAATTTGTATTTCCATAATTTCATTTTCATCCTTTGCAACCTACCTGAAGGGATCTTATTCACTGCTTTATTCATAATTCCTAACAATGGCTTATGATCAGTGTGAGCGGTAAAAGTTCTTCCGTAAACCCAGTTGTGAAATTTTTCACACGCGAAGCTAATTGCCAAGATTTCTTTGTCTATCTGAGAGTATCCTATTTCTGTATCTGATAAACTTTTAGATGCGAACGAAATTGGAAACCCTTGTTGTAATAAGCAACATCCGACTCCAGTTTTGCTGGCATCAGTTTGTATAGTAATATCCAGGTTTGGATTAAATGGTTTTAATTTTGGAGATTCTATAATTAATTTTTTAATCTCATTTAAGCATTTTGAATGTATTGGGAGCCATTCAAAAACTATATTTTTTCTTAATAATTCTCGTATTGGAGTGGAAATCTCAGCTAAATTCGGTATAGCTTTCCGCAAATAATTTACCATCCCCAACAATTTTTGTACATCTTTTTTGTTTTTAGGAACATTAATATTCTCTATTGCTCGTATTCTGTCAGGATCAAATGAAACCCCCTGTTCTGAAATAATAAGCCCTAAAAATTTGACCTGACTTTGACAAAACTGAAATTTTTCTTTGTTAAATTTAACATTATTTTTTTTGCTCTTTCCATTACTTCATTTAAAATTCTGTCATGCTGCTCAATTGTATCAGCAAATATTAAAATGTCATCAATATAGATAACTATACCCTCTATACCTTCGAAATTTTTCTCATTATATTTTTGGAAAGCCTCCGGAGCTATCTTAACTCCAAATGGTAATCTGCAAAATCTATAACATCCATACGGAGAATTAAATGATAACACACTGAAATATTTTTTTCCAGAGATTTTTACAATCATTTCCTTAAATTTAGGAATTAGAAAACACTCATCACTAATATTTTTATTTAAATTTTGCGGATCTAAGCAAACTCTGATTTTCCCATTCGATTTTTCCACGATAACTAGATTAGAAACCCAATCCGACGGTTTATCAATTTTCTCTATTATTTTTTGGCTTTGTAATCTATTCAATTTCATTTTTAAAGGTTTTAGTAAATTTAGTGGTACCCGTCTAGGCGGATTCACTACCGGTGTAGCATCCTTTTTCAAATTAATTTTGAAATTGTTCACAAAACAACCTAATCCTATAAAATTATCTTTATATTTAGTTAAAACCTTTTCTTTACTTAACTCTATCTCATCAAACCTATTAATGAATTTCAGTCTTAAACAACTATTCAAACCTAAGAATGGTAAGGAATCACCTTTAATTATAACAAATTTTTCAACACTAATTTCATTTTTAATACAGCATTCAAGCTCAATTTCACCCATCAGATCCAATTTGCTACCACCGTAAGCCACTAATCTCAAATCAGCTCTTTTTATTCTTACATCTTTAAAAAATTTCAAAAAAGAAACCGGCAAAACATTAATTTCCGCGCCTGTACCTAATTTAAATTTAATAATATTTTTATTTACTAATATATTTGCAAACCAGGCTCTATTTGATTGGAAACTAGAATTAATACTGTCTATATAAAAAATTTCTTCCTCACTATTATTTTTCCGTATTTCATTTACTCTTCTAGACTTACAACAAATTGCAAAATGATTATTCTTGCCACATTTTTTGCATGATTTCTCAAAAGCTGGGCATTTACCATAAGTACGGTTTTGACCACAAAACTTACATCTAATATGTTTATCTTTATTGTCAAATTTCACATAATTCTTATTATTATTTTAATTATAGCCATATTTATTATTTTCAACATACGACTTACCATCACTTGAATTTCTTTTTTCTATTGCACAAACTTCGGATGTTATCATTGACTCACCTTTACTTAATTGAAGGTTCTTAGATTGCAGATTAGTAATTTCATCAGCACGTGCCATTTCTATCGCCTTTGTAACTGTTAAACCATCCGTCTCTAACATTCGTTTTTGTAACTTTTTATTAACTACTCCTAACACAATTCTATCTCTTAGCATCCTATCCTCTAAATCAGCATAACCACATGTTTTTACTAATTTTTTTATATCCATTAAGAACGTATCAAATTTTTCTGCTGGATGCTGCTCTCTGCTCCAAAAGATAAAACTTTCATACATTTGATTTTTCTTTGGAAGACAGAAATCTTCAAAAGCTTTAAACTTCTTTTGAAATTCCTTCTTTTCAGCCTCTGTTAGATTTAGTGATGTGTGAAATACATCCGTGGTCTGGACACCTGCCGCATTCAAAAATATTCCAATCTTAGGTCCATTTTCTTTTTTATTAAATTCTATTGCTGCTGCAAATTTCTCCCAGCTTTGTTTAAATACTCGCCAATTTTCTGACAAGTTCCGTCCAGTTTTAAATCCTCAATTTTTTTTAAAAATCCATTCTTTCCTTTTCAACATATATATATTGAATTTTCCTTGGTCGGCCACGTGGTTTTTTAATTTTTTCCAATTTAGTAACACTCACTATCCTCATGTATTTAATGCAAAACTTTATTTATTTTGTTTTCAATTACATTAAATAGTTAATTGAAATTTTTTTTTTTTTTTTTTTTTTTAATTTATTTTATGTTCGTCTCTGCCGCAGCGCCATGTTATATCACGTTCTTCTTTATTTAAACTGTCAAACTTAAAACTACTGTTTCATAGCAATATCTTAAACTATGTTAACATGTAGTAATATACTTAAACTACGTTTACATATAGTAATCTACTTAAACTACGTTTACATATGTAACAGATACAAAGTTCGTGAAATTCAAGAAATTCGTTTGGCAATGTTAGAATCAGGTAAAATATGTTTTAAAAATTTATGGCTACAGTCTGTCGATCGAAAGCTGAAATGATGTGTAACAGTGTGATATGCTAAAGCACCCTCAGCTGCAGAAACTTGGTCGTCCAATTTAGTGTATTTCTCCGATAATAAAATAATCCGATAATTTATTTGACGAATTTGTACCTCTTACTGCTTTACTGTGTTTTTCAGTTTGCAAATGTTGCTCCCAATGTGATTTTCCTTTGTTTGCTATAGAAAAAGTCACTCTACATACACCGCAGAATACGAAATGAGGAGTGTTATTTTCTTTTTGTGTGAACATAGGATATTTTATTTTTAATTCGTCGTTAAAAATACATTTTCGCTTCGGCATATTGGACGTAAAGTCTAAAATTTTTTAAGCCATTAACATAAATAATACAGAATAATTTTTGTGTTTTTTAAATTATTATTTAATACTCACTTTTTTGGCAGTTAAATTTAAAATTATAAAATTTTTCATCTGCGCTGCAAAACGAAGTCAACTAAATTGTGAAATTGAAATGTCAAAACCAACGAATTCCCCTACAATCTAATATCGATTACTACATAGATTTCTATCGCTTACTACAAATTAAAAGACATCTTCTTTTAGTTTAAACTTAAACCAATTGTGGAAAAAAATATTTATATGCCATCTAATGGGAAATTTAAGAATTTCTAAAAAAGAGGACAAATGCCTTAATTTTAAAAAAAGATACCGGACATATTTTTTTGCATTGAAAAGAGGACATTACCTCTTAAAAGAGGACGTCTGGTCACACTATTTTCAAGCCACAGTGGTTATATCCATTCTGTCTATAGATGATATTATTGTTTCGTAAAAAGTTCCCTGATGTGCTAATTTCCAGAAACTATCATCTGGTAACTTGCAGTAGCGAATTCTTTTTTTTCGACCAGTTCCAAGACTCAAAATTCTTTTTTGAAACAATTCATCAATGAATTTGCCATAAGCGGAACAGAAGTATAATAATTATCATAAACTAATTTGTAATTCAAATTTGAAGGAATGTGCCATGTTAAACGAATCACCACATTTGTGCTGACTTTGTGGAACACATTTGTTCATCAATGCACATGTATTTTTCGTACGGAACATTTTCAAAATTTAAGGGTGTTTTCGTTTATTCATTTCAAAGAACGAATGGAAGGAATAGAATATTTGATAACGTCACGATAGAATATTCCGAACAAATAGAATAAACGAACAGAATAAAATAAAAAGAATAAACATCAAAAACTGTCATTGTTTGTTTTTTTATTTATTTATTAATTTTTGTGAACAAAAATTTTTACTATTTTTTAATTTGTGTAAATTAGTTAATATGGTTATAATAGTTACAAAAAATTTGTAAAGGCTTATCAGGTATTTTATATCTCCCTACGACCATTATATAGACCCTTTCTTTTAAAAAAAAAAACTATAAAAACTTTAAAAAAATTTATTTTCTGAATAATAAATACAACTACTAAGGGCGTCTACCTAATTGCAAACTTTTGACGTTAGATATGCAATCTACTTTTTAATATGCATTTAGATAAACAAAATTGACTCTAGATTGATTCTTACTTGATTTTCTACAATTGTGTACCTAAATGTCAAATAAAGCTGTTTTTAGTTTTTTTATGATTTTGACGCGTATAATTTTGTTTGTTGAATACGAAATAAAAATTAAGTATGAATAATAATATATTGACTATAAGCCAATTGATTGTGGAAGTTTTATCTTCAGTTGGCCAGAATCTTCTATCTGAAAATATTGAAAGAATACAAAAAAAAAGAATTCAGCAAAGAAATTTTGTTTTGAAAAATCCAAATCGAAAAATAATACCCAAATCAAAAAAGTTTTTAAAAACTATAGAAGAGTTTGATGATGAAGTGTTTAAAAATCACTTTCGCATGGATAGACATACATTTATTGTAAATATATAAATCTTTTATATGCATTAATGAAACTAAATTCTAAATTTTGTCGTAGTTATTATTGCAAAAGTTGCAATCTATTTGGAAAGAGTCGAAGAGAGGACGCTGCAAATTGAATTTAAAAGTAGCATTGTACATGACAATTTGGAAGTTAAGTTCAGGTTGTACTTACAGAAAAATTTCCAACTTGTTTAATGTAGGAAATGGTGCTGCGTTTAGGTCTATAATATTCATAACAAAAATTTTATTCAATATGAGAAAAGAATTTATTAGATGGCTTTACAATATGGAGGAACAAAGAAAATGCGCTACAAATTTCGAAAATTTGAGGAAAACTCCATTTCCTTTTGTTATAGGTTGTGTAGACGGTTGTCACATGCCTATAATTTCTCCGGTTGAAAAGGCAACTAGTTATTAAAATAGAAAAAAAGTTTCACTCTATTATATTACAGGTAGTAGAAGTGTAAATACATATTAGAATTAAGTTTATCAAATGTATAATTTTAGGGTGTTTGTGATAGCTCTTTAAAATTCATAGACGCGTTTTCCGGCTACCCAGGAAGGTGCCATGATGTAATTGTATGGGATAACAATGTTCTTGGAAAAAAGCTAAAAACTGAAAAAAGAAAGTTGTTAGAAAATGATGTTTTATTAGGTGATTCGGCATATCCTCTATGCCAATAGTTAATGACACCATATCGTGACAACGGACATTTAACAGAGTTTCAAAGGAAATTTAATTATATCCATAGCTCCATTAGATGCTCTATAGAACAAGCGTTCGGTCGATTGAAAGGGATGTTCCGCATTTTAAAATATGTTGATACAAAAGACATTACTTATGTTAAATATATTGTAATGTCTTGTATTGTTTTACATAATTTTATTATAGAAAAAAATAAAGACATTACATTAAACAATTTTGAAGTATATGATCACCAATCTGATGTAGATTTAAATTATGACGAAAATGAAAATCAGAATAATTTAACAAATGAAGATGCGAAAGCTATCAGAGATCGATTAGCTTTGTTATTTAGCTCTTAAGCCTTTTCATCTT
This sequence comes from Argyra leucocephala, assembly GCA_963942445.1. Taxonomy (NCBI): domain Eukaryota; kingdom Metazoa; phylum Arthropoda; class Insecta; order Diptera; family Dolichopodidae; genus Argyra; species Argyra leucocephala. The sequence continues at coordinate 92,051,786 of OZ012680.1, forward strand.
TTTAAAAAATAAATGTAAAAGTATATTATATGTACAAATGTATTAAAAAGTAGAAGAACTAATTTTTTTCAGTCTTTTATTTACAGAGTTTTAGAAATTAAATTTCATAATTCACAGCTTAATGTTACTAAAATTAAAAGGCCCTTCATGTATAACAAAAACATAACAACTTCATATAACAAACAAGAAAACTAAAAAAATTAAAAATTTAAATACATTCATTGAATATCACATCTGGTAAAAAGTCTTAAATCGAGATACTACGTAAATGTTTTTAAATATTATTTATTATTGCTGTCCAATATGGTTTTCAGCATAGATTGGATGATTGCAATACAACCAATTTTTTATTTTCCGTTTCCAATTTTCTTTCTTCTATTTGTAAGAGCTGTTCGTGTCTTTCTTGATCATTTTTACTCTCTTCTGTGAAAAACTCTAGTGTTTCATTTTTCGATTTTTTGCGAGGCGGAGGAATATGTTCGGCTTCGTCGTCTTCTAATGCCGTAGAAGAAGTGTGGGCCAATAATTGTATGGGAGGAACAATACTGTGCCTTTTTCCATATACTTCGTCGAACATTTCGAAAAATTCCCAATGAGTCGTACTATTTCCGTTTTGGTTGTCTCTTCTTTTTATTCTTTTGTACGTAGTCCATATATTATAAAATTTTTTCATCAATTCATCGCGGCTGAAATCTATATTACATTTTTGTTCCACTTTATTCTTTAGTCTTCCCCACAGCACTGTTTTTTGAATTTTTCCCTCTTTAAATTCCTTTTCCATTGAAAGGCGTACGAAAATTAAAAGTTTTAATATACTTTTCGACCAGTGTGTTTCGAATGATGGTGAACTTTCCCTAAAAAAATTATAACAATAACAATTATTTATTTATTAGAAACATTAATCTTACATCAATTATCTTACATTTTTCCTCCTTTAAAAATCAAAGTAGAATAAAAATAAAATCTGCAGAATTCTGTCAACTTGATGATCAATTTACTTTCATTTGACATTTAGGAAGAAACTACTTTATCTTAATTTTGCAACGTCAGACTGTTCCTAAAAGTCAAAAGTCAAATTTATTGCAGATTGACTTTTAGGTAGACGCCCTAATTTTATATAAATATCAATATTTATACAACTATTCATAATATTATATTTTTTTGTAAACATTTTTTTTACTTAACCAATATTTTCCAATTTTTAAATTAAAATAAAATATATGTAATAATACATATACATATGTTTTTTTTCTATTATTTCGTTTTCACTTTAGTTGCTTATTATATTTTGGAATAGAATTAAGTTAAAGTTATTAAATGCAAGAAATTATATTTTTGTTTTAAAGTAGAGTTTAAATAAAAAAAATAAAAAGAAATTGAAAACTAAAAATTAATCTTGCTATTATTAACTTTAAGTATTTATCTTCCTTCTGGTTTGTTTTTATCTGCTCAATTAAACTATCTTGAATTTCTATTATCATTATATTTCGGCTCAACGAATCGACGCGTTTCATGAATTCACTTTTCCTATGCTCTATTTCTATGCCGTATAAGTAAAATTGGACAATATCATTGCTCATTTATTGACGCGAAATGAAGTAATTTCTTTCTTACTCACAGATTGTTTAAATGCAATGCAATCATTAATAATTTTAAAAATACCCGAATCCAAATAGGTCTTGAATTTTTTAATTGCCTGTACGATAGCTCAAAATTCCAATTCATAGTCTGTATATCGTTGTTCGATTTCTTTTGTTTTCCGTATATTAAATTTTTATTAATTAAAACTTTGTTTTTCGTTTTAAACTGATATAAATCGTTTAGAAAAAATTATTTCACTGTACCTACATATTGATAATGTAGATTACCTAATAATGCTAATATTAAATTCGATGTTCCATCTGTTGATAATATTTAGATTTTTGAACTGTATTGCCTTTGTGTAATTCTGCTGAATTTGATGAAATGAGTATTTTCAATGGCAATAAAAAATTATTCAAATTGGAATTTTTGATGAAAAATCCTGATATTTGCCTGTATGATTTATGAATAATTGTTGTTTATGTATGTATAAATAGTTTTATAATAAATTGACGACAGGATATTTAATGAAAACTTTGCGCACTTGAAATTATTTTGATGTAAAAAATGGCGTCACTTTTATGATGTTATTTTTATGAACATTTGACTCGATTATGACCAAAAATAATGTAGAAAATTGCTGGTTAGCACATTTATATTTAGCGGACTGTATTGATAATAAAACACTGTGACGCTTTATATTTTTAGAAACTTATTTTATTTTAAAAACTTATAAAATTTATCTCATGTACCTAACCCACATTAAACAACAAGTCACGACAAAAGACGATTAACGACTGACTAGTGCATAATACATTATTTTTAATTCGTATTGATTTAAATTAAATATTAGTGCTGCCGTTTTAAATATACTGAAGGCAGTACGAAGTTGTTAAATATTGCAGTACTTTGCAGTACATAATGTAAAAGTAACAATAAACGAGAAATTATATAAAAAAAAGGTCATTGAGTTGCTATATTTTTTAACTATTTGCTAGAAAATTTAAAAAAGAAAAATTATCAAATTATCATTTAGTTATAGCTTCAATAAAATAAAATAAATAACAATAAAATAAATTTTAGTGAATTCCTTTTATCATTCTTAATTAAGTTTAATAATGAAAAAGCCCTCTCAGCTGCTGCACTCCTATGAGGCAAACTCAAAACATTTCCAACAAACTGTTTCAATCATTTAAAAAAATGTTCACAAAAAACTTGATACCAATATTCTTCAAAATCTAAATCTTTCGATAAGTATGTAAAACTGATAAACTTCTCCATTCTTGGTTTACTTCTTCGAGGTTATTTTCATCATCATTTATATTTGGAAATGCAGATAGTACCTTCAAGAAATCTCCCATATTTTTCAGATCCAAACATTGTAATGCCAAAAGTTTTACATCTTGAAAAACAACTCTGCCAAATTTGCTTACAAAATTTTTTATAAAATTCCAAACATTCCTCAATATTAAGAATTTCGTCACAAGTTAACTTAGAAGAACTAATAAGAAGCTGATCTTTTACTCCTATATATAAATAAGAAACATTCAAAAATAAATTTGAATTTGAAAAACTATCTTTTGCAATTTTTTCATTATTTACATATTCAGGTTAAAAAATTTCCTTTAAAGACTGAAAATAATATATGACCTCTTGCCGATTCTGACTGTATAAATTGATAACTGCAATATTTAAAATATATTCTAAAAAATTCTAGTAAATTTTATTATTTATATTTAGATTTTCAAGAACGTCTTTTGCTAAATTACTAAACATTTAGTATACAAAAAATAAAATAAAATTAATAATTTAAAAAAATTATTTAATTGAGTATTGCAGTACTTTCTTGATATTTAGAGTGGGGTTGCAGTACGGAGCACAAATACTGCAATTGTAATACTTCGGCAGCACTTTGAATGGTGTTTACACTGTTATAAAAAAATGAAATAAAATATAATGCTGTTTTGGAAAATAAATTAAAAATATATTTAAAAATTTATAAACTAATTTCACTTCTGACGCCAAATTGTAATAATTTTATACTTATTTTATAATTAAAACACCATAGGAAATTTTTATATTAACTTTATTTGTCAACCGCTAAACCTTCAATCCCATTCCTCTTCATTTTGCATATCTTCTTTCTTTTTCTTTTCTTTTGTTCTATAGCTACCTCTTTTATTTTAATTGCTAATATCATATACTTAAGGCTGATGACATTTTTGAATACATTTGTTTTAATTACTTTTGTAACCTAGGAAAGTTTCTAGTTTAGTTACATTAGTGTCATATTTATTAATTTACTGCTTACAGTAAGTCAAATTGTTATTACTGTGTAGAATGAACTGTCATTCCGTAATTTTATTTTATTTATTCCAACTCTGAGATGGAATAAAAAGAATACGTTCGGAATATACAGAATAAATAAAAAAATACAGAACAGAATATTTGGAAAATTCCGAATGAATAAAAAAACGCTTTTTGACATATTTTGAATATTTCGAATATTCGGAATGAATAAACAATAAGACCCTAAGTTTAATTCTTCAACAAACGGACGGACGGAATCTTATGAATTCGATCATGTGACGAATGTGTTTTTGGTACCATTGTGAAATTATCATTATTTAAAATGGAAATACTTTCTAATTTTTTCAAATTTATTATTTGATATTGTTTTTTTAACTATTTCATTTCCTAATAAAGGATCCCAATATCTTCTTATGTTGGGAATTTGAACCACAGATGTGAAAATACACATTCCAATAAACTTTTTAATATCTGTTACTGCAACAAAAAGCTTTGTGTTTCTAGTACTTTGGAATGAACATAAATTAGTTTAATATGTTATATGTGCAAAAATACTTTCGGAAAAAAAGAAATTGAAATATGAAAGAAGAGAATCTAAGTTTGTTATTGTATTGGATAGATGTTCAGATCCTTTAAATTCAAATATCTTAGGTATAAATGTATCATGTTTCCACATCATTCTTGCATAATGACTCTTAATTTTGTTTACTTCTATTGTCGAATTATTATTATTATTATTCCCCCACATGGTAGTGATGTGGTGTGGGCTTGCAATGATTCATCATACTACGCTGACAGGAGCATATGAAAAATATAAATACTGAAAGAAAGACACGGGAGATGTGTCGTGAATCGGTGGAGCCAGCAGTGATGATCCTTTAAGACGAAGAGCAAGAAAGTCAGGTCCTAACGATCTCGCCCTCGTTAGCTACCGCGCAAGCTGGAAAAAAACATAAGCCTAAGTGAATTGTAGAAAAAAGAGATACGGGTTGAGATAGCAGCCAGTTCAAAACGGCCTGCCGGAGCCCGGCTGAACAGGCTGACGATCGGCGTAAAAAGAAGAAAAAAGCGATCGGTCAAAGGTAACGAGTGACGTTGGAGTAGATAAAAGTCCAGCCAAAGAAGAAGCGGCTGCAGAAGGCTACAGGTGGCGGTCCTCCAGGAAAAATGGTGGCTAAAGCTTTCGCGGCAATGCCGAAGAAAAGTTTAAAAAAATTGAAACCTGAAGCAGTGCTAATAAGACCAAACGACGGACGGTCCTACGCTCAGGTGCTGGTTGATATTCGAGGAGGAGTTAAACCAGAAGAGTAGGGCACCGAGATCAAAGGAGTCCGGCAGACCAGGTCTGGTGCATCGGCGAAGAAGAGGTGGAGACAAAACGGGCGGTGAAATATCGACCTGCTCCCACGAACAATTTCAACCACCAACGGCACCAACTAAATTTTAAATTCTTCTTTTATTCAACCCACACCAACAAAAAAAAATTGATTGTACTTTTTTATTCTTATTCTACAACTACATACAACCAATATTCTCACACGGTAATGTTATCCGATGTAAGAAAAAAAACGTGGTTAATTATTATTAATATTAAAATTTTTAGGGTTGCCAATGCGAAAATTAAATATTTACCATGCCGGGCTCAAAAAATTACCAAAATAGGGGAAAAGTTACCAAATTTATGTACTTTGGAGTAAAAATAACTAAAATTAATTATAACATAAAATTGGATTTCATTTTTGACTTTATTTTTCACTAATTTTTATCAAAGAATATAATACATAGAAAACAACATGAAAATAAAATAAAAACAAAACAAATAACAGAAAGAAATAAAAAAAATAAAACAAAAAATGTATTAAAATGATTTTGCTCTGCTTTAAGAAATCTAAATAGCAGTCTTTGCTGACCAAACATAGTGTGTATCATTATTTTTTTTACAAAACAGTTCTTTAGCCAACATGATATTATTTATTGTTTTAAATTGCAATTTTTTTCGCAACTTATTTTTTATTAAAACTAATTTTCTCTCTGCGGCGGCTGAACTGTGAGGCAATGTCATTAAATTAAATATGAAATTAGTTAGATCTTTAAAAATTTATTCGTCTAAACCATTTTTAATTAAACTGACTTTTTCCAAAACTCATTAATATCCATATTACTTTTAAGGTCATGGTTAAAAAGTTTGATTAATTGCCATTGAGATCCAATTATTTCTGGATCACTTTCTGTTAGAAAAGAAAATTTTGATAATAAATTGAAAATAGATAAATTTGAATCGGACAAAAATTTTGTAGGAGCTATTATGGATAATTCTTTTATATTATTGTTTCGAAAATCAAATCGTAATTTAAATTGAGCAAGCAATTTCCAAATAGAAAAAAGTATATTTGACTTTATTTCTGTTTTTTCTGATTCTAACATATTGCTAGAAGTGATATATTCTTCTTCATGAAATCCTATAAAAATATTTTCAGTAAGTATATAATTTCTTTTATCATAAATATTTATTTCTGTTATTGATTCAAGATTTTGCATAAAAATATTATTAAAAAAATTACTTTAAATTAATTTGAAAGTAGTTTCTATATAAGAATTTAATTTAATTTAATTTATTTGTCTTCCCTGCACATAAATGTGCAGACAAGATTTAGGACCCTTTTCCTCTCGGATGTGGGCCATCAAAAAGTATGTATAAATGTAACTTAATGCTAAGATGAAAATTATTATTTAATTAAAAGTTAGATATGTTATAAAATTAAGTAAAAAAGAAATGAAATTTAAAATAAAAAATGAAAAATAATAGAAGTTAAACAAAATCATAAACATAAAATTCATATCATTTAGAATAATTCAATATAGTAAGAAAAATAAACAAAAAAACCAAACCAAAAATAAGTAATTCAAAACATAAGGTGATTAGAAATAGACAAAATAATAATTGAAAGTACAAAAGCTTAAAATAATATTAAAAATTAAAAAAATTATAAATTCATAGATTAAAGAAGTTAAAAAAAATAAAAGTTACAAAGTAATTCTGATAGTAATGTAAAGCAAAATAATAAAAATGAAAGAGTTTAGATTTTAAATGAAGTAAATGCAATATTGAAAATATGTAAAATTACGAAAATCCGGACGTGATACCTGTTGACAAGTTGTACTGTGACGACACTGTAAATAAAAAAGAAAAAAAAACAAAAAAAAAACATTAAAGTTCCGTACTGTCCTTGTCGAAGTTAAATGTCGTGCCATATTCCATGTGTTGTTAGTCTGTCTCGTATCATGCGTATGTCACGTTCATTTGTTAGTTGTAATGTTTCTGTTGTTATTTGGTTGTTTTGTATGTGTTGGCAGTCTAGTAGTACGTGTCGTATAGTTAATGGTTCGTTGCATTGTCTGCATGTCGGTCTAGGGGTGTTGTCCAGGAGATATCGATGGGTTGCTTTTGTGCAACCCAAGCGGATTCTTGTGAGTTTTACCCCTAGTTGTCTTATTTTCGTTTTTGTTATGTTATTGTTAGTTACGTTTGTTGTGTGTACTCGTCTAAATGATGTTGATATGTCCCAAGCTTCTTGTCTCCTTTCTCTGTTGAAGTTATGTATGTCTAGTTTTGCCTGTCCGTAAGTTAGTGGTGTTATTGTTAGTAATGGTCTTTTAGTTGCTAATTTGGCTTCTTTATCTGCTAGTTCGTTTCCCGCTATCCCTGCATGTCCTGGTACCCATATTATTTTTATTTTCCCTCTGTTTCTTATTATTGTGTCCCTTATCGTATTTATAATGTGTTCAGTGTTGTCAATGTTTTGTATAGTTCGTATTGTACTTAGGCTGTCAGTGTATATAAGTGTTTGTTTGTTTTGTTTGTCTGCTAGTTTTATTGTTAAGTACAGTGCCGTCAGTTCGGCAGTGTATATGGAGCAGGCATTGTCCATATGTGCCGTTGTCAGTGTTCTTTGTTTTGTTACTATGGCAATGCCTACTCCATTTTCGTCCTTTGAGGCGTCGGTGTATATGTGTGTTGCGTTCGGATGTTGTTGTTTTATTTGTTTGTGTAGTTGTCCGTATTGTTCGTTTGTTGTTTTGTCTTTAGGGTGATTTGCAAGCTCATCTATTATGTTTTGTTTCCATTGTTTCCAAGTGGGTTCTGTTTTTGATTTTTCTATGTTGTTTGTAAAGTTAATTCCTGTTTCTAATGTTATTTCTATTGCTTTGTTTATGGCTGGGTTATTGTAAATTTGTATTTGTTCATGTATTGTGTGTTTTGTTATATTGTGAAGTGGATGTTTGGGGTTGTAATATGCTTTGCAAACCACCCTAGCTGTCAGTACGTTACGTCGTTCTTTTACCGTAGGAAAGTCAGCTTCAGTCAACAGTCCGTCTATTCGTGTTTGTCTTAGTGCTCCAAGTGCTATTCTGGCTGACTGGTTTATGGCCTTTTGGAGTTTGTCTAGGTTTGTTTTTGTCGAGTGTCCGTATATTGTTAGTCCATAGTCGAGTTTTCCGTATTGTATTGTCTTGGCAATTTTTGCTGCAACGTCAATGGGGGGTCCTGTATTATTTCTGCAGATGTATTTTAGTAAATTGTTTGATTGATTTATTTTGGCTATTGTTTTCTGTGTGTGTAAGTTAAATTTATTGTTTTTAGTGAAGTGTAATCCTAGTATTTTTATCTCTGTTTTATATTGTAGGTTTGATTGGTCTATTGTTATGTTTCTTTCCCCACATTTTCGTTTGCAGCAAAAGTGTATTGCCTCTGTCTTGTCTGTAGAGATTTTACCTCCGTTTTGTGTAGTCCAGTTCTGTATTTTGTTGTTAGCGTCCTGTAGTGTGTTTTGTCTTGTCTGTTGTTGTCCTTTTGTTATTAATAGTATGTTGTCTGCGTAGATTAGGTGTTTAAGTTGCTGTATTTTGTTAAGTTCGTTGCTCAGTCCGTATATGTAGGTGTTAAATAGTTGTGTTGAAAGTGGAGATCCTTGTGGTATTCCGATGTTAGTGGTTCTGGTGTTTGAATGTTGTCCGTTTACTTTTATTGTTATAGTTCTGTTTTCTAGGTAGTTGTGAATGTATTTTGTTATGTTAGTTCCAGTGTTCCAGTCTATTAGTTGTTTTGTTATAGTGGTCCTCGGTATTTTGTCAAAAGCTTTCTCCAAATCTAGTGATAGTACGTCAATGTGTTCTTTATTTTCTAATGCCCTCCCTACTTGGTTGTCCAGTTCATGTAATAGTGTGCTCTTACCCCTCAGTTTTCTGAAACCGTGTATTTCGTCCGTTAATTTACCCTCTAGGTGCCAGCTAATTCTCTTAGCTACGATTTTTTCCATTACTTTGGAGGCTACTGAAAGTAGCGAAATGAATCTGTATCCCTCGTATATTTGTGGATTTTTGTCAGGTTTTCTTAATGGTATAAGCTCTGCCATCTTCCATGCTTGTGGAAGTTGACCCGAGCTGTATACCAAGTTGTAGAGATCCCTTAACCTTTCCCTGAATTTGCATGAGGCATGCTTGAGCATGCCATATGAAATCCCGTCCTTTCCAGGTGCGGTTCCTTTGGAATTTTTTAAGGCCCATTTTATTTCTTCTGTAATTTTACAGTCTAGTTCGTCATTTGGAATTATATTGTCCATTCGTACGTCTCCCTCAGTCGTTAAGATATTATTATTTGAGTGAATTCCGTCTGCTTGATTTGCTGTGTATTTTTTTTTTTTTTTTTTTTTTTTTTTATATTGTGCTTTATTTTTTATTAGTTACATATTTTAATTATTTTCTTGACAAAAACACTTAAACAAAAATTATAATTATTTCATCTTCTTATCTTACTGACCCTTCATTAGGGCGCTCTAAGTTATTTAATTTTTTTGCACTTATATGCATCATTTTCTTAGTTTTTAATTTATTTCTTTTACATGTTATTTGATTATGTTTAATCATTTATTTTTATTCTAATATTAATTGGAAAAATTTTAATTCTAAAAAAAAACCAATTTTTCTTTAAACTTTTTTTTTTTTTAAAAACCCTAATCCTACTTAACACTAATACTAAAAATTACTTAATCTAACTTACAACTAAATTTATTGATACTATCAATATTTGATTTATTCTTGCCACCAATATTTTTTTGTATCTTTTGAGTCTATTTTTGTTATGTACCTATCGTATCTAAATATTTCCGGATCATTTTCGTATTTTTTGTTTGATTCATATTCTATTTTTTTGTTAGTTGATCTCCTAAATACATGGTATATTATGGGTAGTTTGTCATCGTTTTGTATAAATTTATTTTTATCTAGGTATATCCACGATTCAGGTGGTATATAACCCGTGCTCATTGTTTTTATTATGTACCTATTATCAGGGTAAATTGCGTGAGCAATCAAACTATTTTCTGTTACTAAATCTACTCTAGAGTAATGTTGTCTTGTTAATTTTACTATAAATTGGTCTATTTTGCTTATTTTGCTATATTCATACAGGGATTTGTTAGATATGTAGTGTTTATATTCTGTTTCAGGTTTTCTAAATTTGCTTGTACAATGCCTTATGCACCTCCTTTCAAACTTTCTTAATAATTCCATACATGACGGACTAACATTGTACCATATTGGGCAGGCATATGTAAGAATTGGTCTTATCAATGCCTGGTACCCTATGATTTTTACTCTATTTGTAATTCCTTTAGCATAAAATAACTGTTTTGATGCCATAAAGGCTTTACGTGCATTTTCTAGTCGTTTTATTATGTGGAATCTATAATTTAAATTATTTGTTAAATATACTCCTAAATATTTTACCGATTTTTGATTTGTCAGTTTTATGTTGTCTCTTGTTTTAATGTGGAACTTTCTCCAATTTTTTCTAACATCTTTGTTAGCTTTATCTAGAGATGTTCTAAATAAAATAACTTCACATTTGCTATAGTTTATTCTTAGCTTCCAAGAATCAACATAACTTTGTATAACGTTAAATTTTTTTTGAAGTTTATTTTGAATTTCTGATACATATTTATTTACATTGTAAATAATAAGATCATCTGCAAAAGCTAAACTTGTTGTACGAGACTGATTTTGATTTATCTTTTGTAATAGCTCACTGATATAAATATTAAATAACAGTGGTGCGTTTACAGTTCCTTGTTGTAAACCATTTATTACTTTAAAGACTTTTTTAGTGCTTAAATTTCTATCTTCTACTATAAATTGTTTTCCACATAACATTTCTTTAATCATTTTTACTAAGTGTGTAGGGAAATTATATTTTAATAGTTTATATAGTAAACCACTAATCCAAACAGAATTAAAGGCTTCTTTTAAATCTATGAGGCATGCCCCAACAGATTCCTTTTCATTCATCGCCCAACATATGTCCGAAGTTAATTTATTAATCGCGTGTATTGCTGAGTGTTTTGCCCTGAACCCAAATTGGTTTTCTGGGATAACATCATTTTGTTTTACAATTATCAATACATTCTTATTAACTATTGTTTCGAATATTTTGCTTATGTTGGGCAATAAGTTTATAGGTCTGAAGCTTTTTGGGTCTGTTTTATCCTTTCCCGGTTTTAATATTGGAATGACTTTAGCTATTTTCCACATTTCTGGAAAATAGCAATTGTTTAACAGGTTATTAAATATTGTACAATAGCCCTGAATTATACTGTCTGGCAAATTTTTTAACACGATGTTTGGAATTCCATCTATTCCCGTTGATGTTTTACTTTTCAAATTTGTGAAGACTTCTTTTAGGTCCTCAAATTTGACCAAGTAACTATTAAAGGTTTGGTTACCTACCAGTTGGTTTGCCTTACATAATTCATTGAATTTTATTAACCTAATATTGTTTCTCTTATCTATATTTATTTGTCTATTAAACTCTAAATATTTTTCTTCGACTTCTATAGAGTGATCATCTAGACTACCTGAGACTATCTGATTATGCGATTGTTCAACATAGTGTCCTATGATGTTTAGTGTATCTTCATGGTTCCTAATTATGTATCTGCCCTGCTCATCTCTTTGTAATTGGTTAATGTTTATCATAGCGTTTGTTAGCAAGTTTTTGTCACTTTCTTTTACTCTCAGTTCGTTAATATTTATGTTATTTTTTTTCCTAAATATTTTGTTAATAGTGGGAAACATGTTTCTAGAATTTGACGGATGAATATTTTTTAACGTTTTTTCCCATTGCTTATTTCGTTCTATATTTATATTTTGTGTAATGAGTAAGTTTATATTATTTAATAATGATTTTAATCTATTTATCTTATTAACGTTATGTTGGACATTTCTTTTGTATGCGTTTTTTATTGCAGTTAGTATTGTGGATTTATATTTTTGTAATTTTTTTATTTTATAGTTCATATATTTGTCAATAGAATTTCCCAAACTGATTTTGGGTACACATGTCTCTCTTGTCTGTTTAATTAAATTTTCTATTTGATTCAAATAACTAATTATCTCTTGATTTTCGAGATTACGATTGTTGGGTATTAGCATTCCAACATTATCTTCTATCCCTATTACCTTATCATCTAATTTTTTTTTGAATATTTCCCAGTTAGCCGCCTTATAATTGAATTTTATGTTAATATTATTTGGTTCTTCTCTTAAATAAACATTATTCTCTAGTTCTAAATTGATAACGATAGCATTGTGGTCACTGTCGTATGGTATTGTTTCTAGTTTGTTTTGTACGCCCATACTAAGGCTGATTCTAATATCTATAATTCCTAAATCTAAAAATGAGTTGGTTCGTGGATATGTAGGATTATTGGAGCTATAAAGTTTGGCTTTGTATAATATCTCATTGTTGTTTAACCATTTTTTTAAAATATTTCCTCTAGTATTGCCCGTAGTGTTTGACCAGTCTGAATGTTTGACGTTGAAGTCGCCTGCCATTACATAGTAATTATCCAATTTGTTTAGTTTTAGTACCCTAAAAGTATTATTTAATTCGTTTTCAAATTCTTCGCTATATTTGTGACCTGCGTAAAGTGCTATTATTTTTAAATTTTTATTTTGATTCAACTTGATTTCTATTATACTCATTTCTAGGCACTTAAAACTTTCTATTATATTATTATTAACTTTTAAATATTTTAAATTTTTTCTTATTAAAATTGCTGTACCCCCCCCTTGTACGGCAAGTTGTCTGTCATTTCTAATAAAGTTATAATTTTTAAATTCCAGTTTATGTTTCGGATTTAGTTTTGTTTCTGTCAATAATACTATATCTGGGCTAACTTTTTCAAGAAAATAAACTAGGTATGCTCTTTTATTGAGTGATATAATTGAATTTACGTTAATAGCAATTATTTTTAATTTAGTTAACCTATTATTTATACTAGTCATAGTAAGAATTTGTTGGAAGCATTTCGAATAAAAAGTCTATTTTTTTGGCGTGGTCATTTAATTTACTTTCTATGTTATTTACCTGATTACTAATGATTTCTAGTGTTTTGTTTAGTTGTGATAGGATGTTGTAATTTTCATTATTTTGCCCTGTCTTTGATGAATTATTATGTGGCCTATTATTATTGTTGATATTGTTATGGTTAGTATTATTACTAAATAAGTTAGCGTAAGATAATTGCGGTTGTACATAGTTGTTCATCATTTCAAATTTTTCTTGGAATTTCCTATTGTTTGCTTTTCTTCTGTTTTCGATTATCTTCAGTTTATTTAAATATTCGGGGCATCCTCTGTAATTTGCAGGATGCCCATTGCTGTTACATAATGCACAGTATAATAAATTTTTGTCCTCTTGATATGTTAGGTTGCATTTTCCAATTTCATGGTTTTCATTGCACTTCACACATCTGTAGTTCATGTTGCAGTTGCTGGCTGCATGACCCAATCGTTGACAACGTTTACATTGTGCAATTTCCTTTTTTATCAATTTTTCCCATTGGATACATTGGTGATTTAATCTTTGGATTTTATATATATTTGAAATATCGCTATCGGGGGTTAGTTGTACCAGAAATAGTGGAAGTTTAAAATTTTCTTTTATAGATTTCTTTGTAACTAATCTGACCACTTTTACTATTTTTATATCCTTTATATTCAGGGCTTCTAGCTCCTCCTTTATTTGGTCCGGCTCGTCTTGTGTATTTAAACCCTTCAATATTAGGGTTTTGTTTTTTAATTCCCTAGGAGTGTATGAGAAGTAGTTTGAATTTATTTCCTGTAATACTTCTTTAACTTTGGTGTAGTCATTGATGGATTCTAGTAATATTAGATGTTTATTATTATTTATTTTTTTAAACACAAAGTCTATAATTTTTAGTTTTTCTTTGAATATTTTTTTTAAATCATGGATATCTTGGTCCTGTATGGTAATAGGAGGTATTTTATATTTCCTTCCTTCTTTTCTTATATTATTATTGTTAATATTATTATTATCATTATTAATAATATTGTTGTTGTTATTATTATTTTGATTATTATTATTATTATTTTTATTATTGTTATTATTATTGTTTTTATTGATTTCTTTCTCCAAAAAAACCACATTTTTGTTTTGTAAATCTTTTTGCATATTTTTTTTGTTATTATTTTTATTTCTCGCCACTTCAATAAAGTCGTCAAGTACATTATTATTATCTATTGTTGTATCTTCTTCATCCATTTCCACGTGGTGTGTCGTATTTGCAGTTTCGTCATAATTTAATATTTCAAACTGGTTTTGATTTTTATTTTCGACCATCTGGCTTGTAATCTTTGATAATTGTTGCTTTAGAGTTTTATTTTCTTTTTTCAATTTTTCTAATTCTTTTAGAATATTATTATTTTTTCTATTGCTATTCATTTTTAATTTTTTTTGTTTTTGTTTTTTGAACACTATAGAGGTATCATTATTTTTAATTATGTCATATTGGACCTTCGTATCAACGACAGAGTTTAATTAAGTCATAAATCACTAAGATTTTTTTTTTTTTTTTTTTTTTTTTTTTTGTTTTTGTTTTTGTTTTTCACTCTTGAGTAATAATTATTTTTAATTAAATTTATTTATTAATATAATATGCTAACTATAATTTTATTATTCTATTTTTAAGTTTTATTAATTATCAATCAATTTTACTTTTAAAATCAGTATAACACGTCCGATCGCTATGCCGGTTGTATCAAAACTCTTGATTTGCTGTGTATTTAGCTATGAAATGTTCTGCTATCTGGAGGTTATTGTCCAGTAGCGAATCCCCTATTTTGATTGCTATGATTTTTTGTCTTTGTCCTTTTTTGAGTATCCGTCTAGCTCTTTCCCAGGTTTCAGAGATGTCTTGTCCGTCTATGCTGTTTGCAAAGTTCGTCCATGTTTTTCTCCGTGATGTTAGTATTTGTCTGTTTAGTATTGCGTTAGTTCGTTTAAGGTTTAGAAGTTTTTCTTGTGTAGGTGTTCGTTTATAGGATCTCCAAATTCTGTCTCTTTCTTTTGTCAGGTTGTGTATTGTTTTGTTGTACCATGTCGGTTTGTTGTATTTTATGTTGTTGTTGGTCTGTGGTATTGTTAAATTGGCAGCAGTCCTCAGGGCTTTCGTTAATATACCTGTCTCTTTGTTTATGTTTGTTGTTTGTAGTTTAGTGTTCAAGTATTTGTCCAGTTCGTGTTTAAATCTGTCCCAGTCCGCGTGTTCTTCCTTGTATTTTGGTCTCTGTTTGTGTTGTTCGTTTGTCTGTCCAGTTCTTGTCATTGTCAGTAGTATTGGGTTATGGTTACGGGCCTTCGGGTTGTACCCTACCTCCCAGTCAATTTTGTAAGCAACGTCCGTATGTGCTATTGTCAGGTCGATGGCAGTCTGCGTTCCTTTCGGGCAGTTGTATGTCTGTGAGTTGTCGTTGAGTAGTACAAGTTCGTTGTTGTCCTCTGTCCATTTGTCTATAATTTTCCCTCTTCCTGTTGTTATTCGGTCTCCCCATGTTTGGCTTCTGGCATTAAAGTCCCCGAGTATTATGTAAGGTTTTGTTAGTTGTCCTAGTATATTGTCTAGTTGTCGTCTGTCTAGTTTGGTGTTTGGGTCAATGTATATGTTTATTATAGTAATTTCGTCCGTCAGTCCTGGTAGTTGGGTTTTTATGCCCAGTAGTTGCAGTTCTGTCTGTATGTTAAGTAGAGTGTAGTTAAGTCCTGTCAGTACTAAAAATCCAACACCTCCGTAACGTTGGTGATGGATAGGTAGTATGCAGTCGTAGTTTTTGTATTTGTCCTGAGTTTGGTGTGGTTTTATGTTAGTTTCCTGTATTGCTAGTACGTATGGTCTGTATTTATGTAGTAGTATGTCAATGTATGATTTGTTAGTCTGAAAGCCCTGAACGTTTCACTGTAGTATGAGTGTTTGTTTATTTGTATTGTCGTTTAATAAGTTATTTGTCGTGTTTATCATGTTGTTGTGTTTTTGTGGTTAGTGTTTAGGTTTGTTTAGTGTTTGAGTTGTTAACTCTGTAATTTATTAGTAGTTTGGAGTCTGATTCTGATGAATCTAACTCCATTATTGGTGTTTTGAGTAAGTTGTTGTTTTCTTGTTTGTTTGTTGTATGTGTAGTTTTGATTTCCTGTTCCTTTGGTAAGGCAGGAGTTGTTGTTTGTGTGTTTGTGTTAATGTTGAGATATTTGTTTTTAATTTTTTGAGCTAATTGATGCTCGTAGTTTTGTTGAGTTGTTTTTTGGTTAGTTTGTTGTGTTGTGTTGTTTTGTTGTGTTTGTGTATTTTGTTTATGTTGGTTTTGTTCTTTTTGTATTTGTATTTGTTGTTTTAATTGTTGGTGTTTTTGTTTTTGTATTTGGTGTTGTTGTTCCTGTTGTTGTGTTTGTTGTAGAGCTTGTTGCTGTTGTTGGTTTTTTTGCAGTTCGCTGATTATAACCTGTAGTTGTTGAATTTGTTTTTGTTGTTGTTCAATGGTTTTTTTCAATAGGGCTGTTTCTGAGGTGTTGTTCCCTGCTTTTTGGGCATATGTGTCCTTGCCTTCCCCTTTTCTGTTGTTGTTGATATTATTAATTCTTCTGTATATGTTCCACGCTTCCTTCCTGGTAGTTCTCTTATCGGTTTGCAGAGCTAGCACCTGTTTGTGCATGTTATAAGCTCCACAGTTTCCATCCGTTATCGGGTGGTTGTGCGGGAAACCTTCTTTTTTGCAATTTCTGCAGCTTATATTTGAGCAGTTGCTCTCATGTTCCATTCTGTCGCCTTCAAATTCGCCACTGCATTTGCTGCAGCTTTGAGAACTTGTTCTACAGTGTTTAACTTTATGCCCAAGTTCTTGGCATCTGTCGCATCTGGCTGGAAGTGGGTATAATTTTCTGACTTCCACTATTAGGAATCCTATTTTAATTTCTTTCGGTGGCTCCCCTTGCTCGAAAGTAATTGAAATGAGACCACTGTATTGACTGCCTGTTTGGTTGTCTGCAGCTCGTCTCTTGTGTCTATAAATGTTAGTGATGTTTTTGTTGTCTTTTTTTATGTTTTCTAAGAGTTCCTCATCTGGGACTAAGGTCAATTCCCTGCAGTAGATCATGCCTTTTGATTCATTTAGGCTGTTTATTTCTTTGATCTCAACCTCTATTTCACCTAGGTTTTTAATTTTTTGAAACTTGGCAGCTATTTCCTGGGTGGGAACTTCCAGGATTATATCACCTTTCCTGTTGTAGTCTGCTTTGAAAAGACTAGATGTTATTTTTAACAATTTATTTACTAGGAAGACGCTGTGTGTCTTCATAGTTGTGCCTTCTTTGGTTGCTGACACTGTTAGAAATTTCTTCTCTACATTCTGTTGTTGTGGCTTAGAGATAATGTTTAGATCTGGGAAAGGTTCCCTCATGATTCTTTTTCTTTTGGTTTTATTTATTTGGGCGCTTGTCCCAGGTTCCTCCTCCGAAAGGACCTCAAATCGGTTGGTGCTCCCCATAGGAGCAGCTATTTTAGTTAACACTCTTTTAAATTTTGTTTTTTAACACTTTATTTTGAATATTTTATGAAATGTTCAATTTATTTTTAAAGTAAAGAACAAAATACGTTTTTGATACGATTTTTGTATTTTACCCTAAAAAGTCTTCAGGGTTAAATATTTTATTTTTATTTTTCCCCACAAAAATGTTGTGAGGGAGTATCAAGCACTACTAATGTTTATTGGGTTTCACTTTCCCTAGTCTTTGTTATTCTTTTATGCATGCAATAAGTTTTTTTTTTTTTTAAAATTTAAACTATTTTAGTTTATGAAATTAGTAATAATTTTTTAGAAAAATTTAACTATATAGCATACAATTCAATATTGCACTATTCTTATATGAAACACTAATTTTTAACTGTCCTAATAATGTTTTTATATCACCACTCTTTATTATCAAAATAAACACGTCTACTCGCTTTGCCTATCCAAATTGGAGAATATAAATAACGTAAGCGAACTTTTTCCGACTGGAATTCTGTGTTTAAATTACTTAGAATATTTAAAATATAAGACAAAAATAAAAAATATGCTTTAACTTTAGGATCATTCATTAATTCCGCTAAATCATTAGCTCGAATTTCATTAATTTCTAAATAATATGAAATAAATATAGCATCCGATTGTTCGATTATTCGATTAATAATAGCTTCTAATGCTAACCATCTTGTTTGAGAAACTTCCAGCATTTTATGTAGCTTAATGGAGCAATACTCTTGAAATTCCTTAAATTTATTTATACGTTTCGGACTGAATGAAAAAAATTTATAGATAGTGCGACAAAGTTTTTCAATTTCGCTAGGAATTTTTTTGCACGCATATGCAGAGCATAAATGTAGAGAATGACAAGTACATTTCATATAAAGTAAATCCACCATCTTCTTTAACTTTGCTTGTACACCATTCATTTCTCAGGGCATAACGCTTGCACCATCAGTTGCAAGTCCTATTAAGTTCTTTAAAGGTATATCTTGTTCAATAAGAAAGTTTTTTAAAGCTTGATATATAAATTCCGCATCACTTTTGATTATTTCTATTAAGCCTAGAAATCTATCTTGAATACATTTCGAAATTTTATTCATATACCTAAAATAAAGTGTAAAAAAAGCAAATACCTATTACAAGAATTCAATATAACAATCAAATTGAATTTTTTTCATACATACGACGTACATATTTGTAAATTAAAGATTTATTGAATGTAAACTGTTTAATTTATTATTTATTTTATTAATGTTTAAGTTTTTAAATAGATAATTATTATTCTGCTAACTTACCTTACCACTAAAACTAATGACTTTTTAGTTGATAAGTCCGTTGTCTCATCAATTATAATGGAAAACTTATCAGTTTGTAAATTACGAATAATTTTTTCCTTTGCTTTTGGTGCTAATATTTCTGCAATATTCGTGGCTTTTGTTCTACCACATTTTATTTCGTTTGCAATTTTCTGGGCAACAGATTAGGAAGATAATCCATAAGTAAAAATAGTAAATTGTGTGCAATACAAAACATGACTAATGTCAACTCAGCAAACCGAAATTCTTCATTCAAATTATTTTTCTTCTGATCCAAAAACGATTCAAAACGTTTCTGATTTTTCATTGCATTTACATTTTAAATACACATTTTTGTTATTTAACCATGAAAATTTTTCTAACCATTCCCATCGAAATTTCTTCGACTTACTGTAAATCATTTTATCATTAATTTAAATGAAAAAAAAACCTATTAATAAAATTACTTGTCCTTGGAAGAGTCATTTTCATAATTTTTTATGTTATAATCATCATCATTACTCAATTCAATATTTACAACTTCTTCTTCAAAATTTTTTTGCTTTTTTTTTAAAAACCTTAAGAAACAAATTATTATGGAAACAATTATATATGTATACTTACTTATCCATTTTTTAAATTTAAATGTAGTAAAGACGTAGCATACAAACAAAAACAATATGAAATATATCTGTCAATAATTGTCATTGTTAATTGTCTTGTCATATGTCATATATATGTGATTGGTGGATGTGTTTTTTATTGAGGTATATTTTTTTTATTGTGGGCATATTTTATTTCTGTGGTTTTACAACGAAAGATGAAAACTGCATTTTTGGCATTTGTTGTAAATCGCAATTGAATAAAATTTAATATAGAATTTGCTATACTTTTCTAGTTATTTTTGCAAGATTTGCAATATTTTTAATGAAAATCTTTTGAAAATCTTTAAAAAGATATAATCTTTGAAATCATTTCAATAATTTTTTAATTTTCGTAAAATTTTTACCCTTTTTTTTTAATTTTTAAACAACTTATTCATTTTGTTACATAAAAGTTATTACTGAAGAACATGATAACTTCAGTTATTCAGTTTATACAAAAAAATAAAATTTATAATACGCAGTAAAATTTTTCAAGATACATGGAAATATCTTAACATATCATTTTTTTTTATTTTGTACTTTTCACTACTTGGCATTCATAACTAAAATACTTGGCATTCATAACTAAAATTCGACAAAGTTGCAGTTATCATCTTTCGTTGTAAAACCACAGATTTGATTTTACATTTTTGTACATAGTTAACAATTTCAAATATTGCCAGGTATTTTCTCCAAAAAAAAAATTAAATTTGAAAAAATATTATGCATTTCAAAATCGAAAAAAATTACCAAACTGATAGAAATATTACCAAGTTACCAAAGAAAAAAATTAGTAAAAAATGACTAAAGTGCAGTTACCCAAAGTTGCAAACCGTTAATACCGCATCGTACAAACACCCGCATAGTTGCAAAAACAATATTCGGTTTCATTTCTTTTTCTTTTTCTCCTTCTCAGATTTGCATTACGTGTTCATAATTTTTTTGTTTTAGACTATCTCAGACCGGGATGCAATGTTAAAAAGGAGAGAAAGAGGAAGAATCTTGTCGACCATTATAACCAAAGAATATCTAATAAGAAGAGGCCAAATCTAATTTGTGGCCTGAAATGGAAGAAAGTTATATTTTTTTAAAATATTCCAAAAAATTTCCAAAAAAGAAAATGATGGTAATAAGAAAGTTTCATGTCAGAAAAAGACAAAAAATGGGTGTTCAAAAATGTTAAAATAAAAATATTTTTGAATTATGATAAATTTTGCTAAATGAGCTTTCTGAAAAAAATTGCAAAAGGTTTACCAAAAAAAATTAGATAGATAGATAGATAGATAGTTTATTTCCAAAATTTGTTGATACATAATTTATATTGACAGTGTCTCTTTAAGTATAAGTTATAGTTTAGATCATTATTATCTTGTCAGCTACGAGTTTTAATTTTATTCTATTTTATTTTGCATTACATTTGTTGTTTGATTTACAATTTATTTTCATTGATATAAGGAAAAATGGTGGAAAATTACAAAAACCTTGTGACTACTTGTATTTTTAAAAATTTTACTTAAAAACTTATGACTAGGCTTAACCCAGATTATCCGGCGGGCGTGTTTGTGGGGCGATTTTAATAATTTTTGGTATTTTGTGTATTTTTGGGCTAATTTTTACAAAAAAAAAAAAAAAAAAAAAAAATTTTAATTTAAAGGTGGTTTTTGAGACCGTACTACCTGTAGTACGTTAGGATAATATACATCTGCTGCGAAGTGAAAAAATTATAAGTATTTTATTTTTAATAATATCAGTTCATTTATTATTTAAAACAATTTATATATAAAAAAATAACAAAAAATAATAAAAAAAAATACTTCATTATATTAAAAAACAATTCATTATAAAAAAATAACAAAAAATAATAAATACTATATAAGTAGGAACTTCAAGTACTAGGTACATTATTAGTCTTTTTTTAATTTTCATGTTTTGTGTGATATTCTACATTGCATTTTACATGAAGAGGTACATCACATTTTAAACAGCGCGTTGTTGTTCGATCATGGCAGTATCTACATCGTAACTGCTTCGCTTTTCCATCTGATTGACGAGGAATTTCAGTGAGCAAATGGTCTAATCGATCAAATCGCGTATCATGTGGCATCATTGCTCTTCCCGAAGGTGCTCCAGGTACTCCATAAGTTGTTAACAAAGCCGTTGCAATACGGCGACGGAATGTTAAATGGTCCATTTTCCCACCCATTTCTCGGTGTAATTGCCATGCATTATGCTCTGCCAAATCAATACAATGACAAAATATAGGGAAGTACCATTTTTTGCCGCGAATAGATACGCGATATAGACTTATATTTTCATCTGCACGATCAACGCCCCCCATATAAAGGTTATATTTGTGAATTAATTTTGGTTGTTTGACATTCACATTACATTTTTCTTTCTGGGATCTCCGTGCAATTAATCGTGCAGGTTCAACCGAATGTATATTTGAGGCAACATTTACAGCACTGCTGTCGTTCCAACCACACACAATTAAATTATAATCTTTGATTTTACGATAATCATACCAGCCTCTTTGTTTTTTTTTCAGTTCCTTCTTCTTTGGTAAAGGACAGTTACCTAATCGGTTTTCACGTATTGTTCCTGTGCCTTTCAATTGGCGCTTTTCTAATTCAATTAATAAAGGTAATGTGGTGAATAAATTATCAAAATAAAGATGGTAATTTATGTCTGATTCTTGTTGAGAAAGAATATCAGCATAAGTTAACACCACGCTGGGACCAAGACCCATTTCCTTATAAGCGTTGTTCACAAATGTTCCTGCTCCTTGGTATGGTTCCAACCAAATAATATAGCCTTTAAAAGTTGCTCCAACCCAAAATTTATACCCATATCTTATAGGCTTTCCATGAATATATTGTTTACATCCGTGTCGACCGAAATATGGAACCATTTGCTCATCAATGCTATGTTGTAATACCTTGGGAGCATTCTTTTGAAAATTTTCATTTAACTTTCGTAATAGAGGTCTAACTTTTGCGAACTTGTCTGTTTTGTCAAGTCTATCATTATCAACGAAATGGAGATATCTGAATATGAAATCAAATCGATCTCTTCTAATGGAATTTGACACCATATCGTTGTGAGAATCTTTTGATTTTTCCCAGTACATACGGCGTCGGGAAACAATATTATAACCACTAAGTAGTAAAACTCCTAAAAAACATCTAATTTCATCCGAAGTTATATTTCCACTTGCATTGTTTTTCTGGGCATACTTATTGGAATGATGAACAATATCATCAACAAATATGTCATCAATAAATTTAGAAAATAGTTTCATAGGATTTGGTAAATTTTCTTTTAAATGATCTTCTGGAACTAATGGCTCGTTCTCAACAAGATCTTCTTTTTTCCATTTTAGAGTAGCTTTATCAAATTTCCTTTTTTTATATTCGGGCAACAACGCAAGTGGAATATCATTTTCATCTTCAGAAGAGTCTTTGCGTTGTACTATCTCAACTTCAGCATTTAACAGTAATGGGGGCAAGTTTTCTAAATTTACTCTGTCTTCGTCACCAGAATCCTCATCAGTTAGATCATTATTAGCATCATAACCGGGAATAATATTTATATTGTAAGATGTGTTTTGTGATACGTCTTCATCATCTTGTTCTAAGATATCAATTATTTCGTTTAGTGTAATATCACTGAAAAAAATTATTAAAAAAAATCATAATATTATCATACCTTATTATCCTAATGTACTATATATAGTACACCTCTATATATATCAACAAAAAGCAAAGTAGAAATTATTTTTTATATTATTTTATATTATATATCAATTATAGCAACAATTTACTTTAAAAAAAACACTAATATATAAAAAAAATTATAATTTTGGAATTATATTTTCTTACCGATAACACGCCATGTTCACTGTTTTGCGAATTCTATAAAACTGATTAATTTGGCTTACAAAAAATCACTCAATTATTAATAATAGACAAAACATGTCAATGCACGTTTTGTTTGCTGTTAAATATTGTAATATAAACACACAACCGTATAAAAATAGGATGCACCGTTATTCCGCTATACTCAAAAATGTTGCTGTACTATACATAGTACATTCGGATAATCTGGGTTAAACTAATTTATAGCTAAACAAGAAAAACGAAAAAACAAAACAAAAAAAAAAAATAAAAATAAAAAAGAAACAACTAAAGCAAACAATCACAATTTATTTACATTTAGTAATTATCGACCAATTGCCTAATTAAAATGTTCTCGGAGCTGGAGCAGTTTGTAATAAATTTGTTAACTCTAAAAGTAATTTTGTCTGATATCGTCGTACTTTTGGATTTTAAATGGATATCTACTGTACTGTGATACCAAGGGAGGTTTAGTAACATTTTTAGTAGTTTATTTTGCTTAATTTGCAGTCTATTTTATGACAGTATGCGCAGTTTGACCAGACCGGAGCACCATACAGATATGTACTTTGGAAGATGGATTTGAAAATTAAAATTTTGTTGAATTTAGAGAGAGACGATTTCCTATTAATTAGTCCGTATAACAATTTGATTAATATTTGATTTTATTTTATTTTGTCGTCGACTAGGGGTTTAAAAGTTAATTTGGGATCCAGGATGATCCCTAGATATTTGACAGTAGTGCTCCAGCCGACAGAATTGCCATATAGTTGTAAGTTTCTGTCAGGTAAGAAGCAGGGTTTTCTTTTTCTAGTAAAGAAGCACGCGGAGGTTTTCAAGGTATTTATTTTTCTTTTCCATTTGTGGTAATATTGGTGTAGAGAATTGAATCCGTTTTCCAGATTCAAAATTATTGTGCTAGGATTGACATCCGAGGTATACAATGGATTGTCATCCGCGAACAAGCCTATTTCGCAAGAAACCGGAGTTGGAATATCTGAAATATACAAGTTGTATAAATGAGGGCTTAAAATCGAACCCTGAGGAACACCTGCTGGCAAATGGTATTTGGATGAACGAGTATCACTGATTTTTACGGCAAACATTCTATCTTCAAGGAAACTTTTAATAAGTTTGACCAGGTAGATTGGGAACTGCATTTGATATAATTTATGGATCAGACCGTTGTGCCATACGGAATCAAAAGCTTTTTTGATGTCACAGATAACAAGACCAACAGATTTTTTAATATTAAATTGTGTTTTGATGAAATTACGTAGTCGGACAAGTTGATGATCAGTCGAATGGTTGTTCTGGAAACCGAACTGTTCGTCTGGCAGTATCAGGTTGTTTTCGTAAAAATTCTGCAATCGTGTTTTAATACCTTTCTCAAACAGTTTGCCAATGGAACTCAAGAGACTAATTGGTCTATAGCTGCTAACCAAGTTTTTCGGCTTGTTCATTTTTGGTATTTTAGATAGTTTCCAGAATGGGCTAGCTTCATTGTCTAGGCCTTGTAAATAGGAAGACCACTCAATATTTTTAACTTCTTTATTTCGTAGTTGATTCGTTTTTGCAAACGGTTAACTTGGTTTTTCAGTGAATCATCGCTTGAACGCTGCCAACGTCTACGAAAGGTGTTACGCAGAGATATTAAGTTTAATATAAGTGTAGTTAATTTAATTGATGAATTGAATGACTTGTTTGGAGTTTTTGGAATTGCTCGAACTTTAGCATCGCTCAACAGTTCCATAAGATAATGTAACAGATCATCTATATCTGATGTCGTTGAAATATTTTCAATTTGGATTGCGGTGTTTGTATGATCTTGTAAATATTTTTTATATCTTTTCCAATTTGCTCTGTTGTAGTTAAATGAAGAAATAGGGACGGTTAACAAAGGAGTGTTACGAATTTGAAATGTTACAGGTAGATGGTCAGATCCTAATTCATTTAGGACAATCGGTTGGGAAATATAATTTGCACAGTTAGTTAGGATCAGGTCTAAGGTTGATGGAGAGCCACCATTTTTAGGGAAGTACGAGGGTGTGCTCGGATGTAATATGTCAAATCGGTTGATTAACGTGCTATGCTCGTTACTTAATATCCTACCCCATGTATTATTACGCATACAATTCCAATTACTATGTCTGCTGTTGAAATCTCCAGATATAACGTTATTTCTAGGAAGATTAACTAGGCGTTTTAAGTCATTTTTAAATTCCAAATTTTTCAAACTGTTACTGTTACCACCTTTAAAGTACACAGAGACTATTATGAATTCGCCAGCTTCGGTTTCGATTTTTATGGCAATGTTTTCAATTATTTTTAAACTAATACTAGAAAGAAGACTATGTTTGATATTTTTATCAATTATTATTGCAACACCACCGTGAGGAGAACCCAAACGGTCTGAACGATAACAGACAAATTTACTATGGTAAAGAGATATGTAAGGTTTTAACCATGTTTCAGTGATGGTCGCAATTCTTATATTATATTTTGACATGAAATCAAATAACTCCGTACATTTTGATCGAATACTTTGGGAATTCCAGTTAATTAGCGAAATTACCATACAAATATTTTACTGACATTTCTGTAATTACTACAAATTGTTCTTGTTTGCTTTTACAATTACTTAGCCTACTTAATAATTCATTTGCAAGCGACGATATTTCAAATAATGAAAATAAGTTACTGTTATTACTAAAAAATATTGTTGTTAATATTATTACTATAATTATTGTTAGAACTATTATTGTTGGTCATGTTATTAACAAAACTTAAATTATTATTAGTGTTGTTAGAATGCTTACCTGTGCATAATTTGCTGTCATTGGGGATGTGCTCGGCAATCTTGGTTTGCTCAATGGAAGATTTGGAAAGTATCCTGAGCTCAACGATGGAGGTAATTGAGTACGTGATGATTGATGACCCCTTTTTGGGTTTCGTTGGCTGGTGAATTCCTTAAGTTGGAGATACTTGGTTCTTTCTGGGCAGAGTTTAGAACTGGACTTGTGTTGCCCGGTGCAATTGCAACATTTGATATTTTTGTCAATAGAATTATCTGTGTTCATTGGACAGGCTGATGTGTTATGATTTCCACCACAATTTCTGCAGGCGGGAGCTAGTTGACAGTTCCTTGCACCATGACCCCAAGTTTGGCAGTTGAAGCGTTGGACCCTTTTTAGTGGATCTGTAATAATTCCATTGTACAATTATGTTGAAGAGAGTTCTACATTGTTTTTTTAAATCTCCAATTTTTGTGGTGCCTTTTTGAAAGTACTATAAATATGTGCTCTGATCTCTATATCGTTGCTTATAGATGTTAATTTTTTTAATTTCTATACAGTTTTCCACTTTGTTCACAAGTAACTCTTTTTTTAATTTCTCAATTGTAACATCATGAAGACCAGTTAAAACAAATTTTATATTTATATTGTTTTTACTTTCATGTGTAAAAAATTTGCTTCGTAATAAGACCTTGCCGTGTAGTTTCAAAGTCAATTAAATCTTTACAATAGACATTTGTACCAATGCTTGTATTTTTTTTATTGTATTGAATGTTCAATTCAAACATAATTTTATTTAAATCCTCATTGCTAAGATCAATTATTATTATTGGTGTGCGTGTATCTTTTTAACTTCAATATTTTTTGAACATTCACTATTTTTGTTCCTCATCCAATAAGAACTGGCTTAGTGGAGCGAATTTATTTTGTGATACATTTGTAACTTCAATTTTATTTTTAGTTTTTTTCCCCATTGTAGGCGACTGAACATTTGTATTTATTTTTTTTGTGATTGATTCACAAATTTCATTGTCAGGCGCTAATAGCCTACTTCTTTTTGTGTAGGGTACACTTTGAAATTTTTTTTTTTTATTGTTTGTTATAATTTATTTTCAATTTAATCAAGATAACTATAACGGGTAATATAATAAAAATGAGAAAACACAAAAATAATTTGTTAATTAATTTTAATTACTGATTTTTTGGTAAGTACTGCATACAACAAGAGCATACAGACGACTGCCAAAAAAAAAAAAAAAAAAAAGTATTAAGCGTATCGCAGTTCCAAAAAAAAATTAAATTCCAAAATATTTGTGTAAAAGAATGTTCAAAAATATTTAAATTTTTTTTTTATAATTTTTATTATAAAATTAATTTTTATTATAACATTTTTCATAAATATATTACACTTAAAATTTTATGTTTCGTATTGAATTCTTTAACATTTTTACTGAAATTTTTAATTATATAGTGAATTCTTACTCTAATACACAGTTTTATAAAATAAAACTACTTTTATCAAATTTATTACAGCAGTTATAAGTAAAATCATATTTTAAAGATTGGAATTAACTTACATATATTCAAAAAATTTTTCTACATATTATATGTATATTAAAACAACCACAATTTATAATTCTTTTTTTCTATTAGTTCTATTCTGTGTCACATCAACTCGTGACCACTAACCTCTTCCAATTTCCGTTAGTGACTCCTGAATATTAATTCATTCTTACATAGATGACGTTAATCATTTTGTATTTGTACAGAACATTCGTTTTATAATTCAAAACTCATGGCATACTAAGTGATAAAATTTATTCTATTCTCTAACATACATATATATTGTAAGGAAACTGGAGTAGAGTTTCCGAGAGGTAGAAACCCTCGCGCGGGGCATGCCTGAAACGGGTGTGCTTCAGTCGAGGGGGGTTCAAATTTTACCCCGCGAGCACTATTACAAAAAAAACTAAATTTCATGCCAAGGGAACACGAAGGAAAAAAATTATTTTATAGAGACCGCGAATCTACACCAAAAAAATTTTTTATTAACACTAGGACGGATGGACAGAAGGTCCCCGCCTCCCCACACCTATACCCGAGCCATCACTGCCGAAGCCGGCTTTGCTATCACTCGAGCTTACCACCCCTGTGAGAAATAAAAATGATTTACACACACATGTTTAGTTTCTTTTTATTATTTTATCGATGACTTTAAAGTGTCTACACATTTTAGTAAATTTAATTATACATTTCCTTCTTTGTTTTTTGTTCTTATTATTTTGCTATAACATTTATTTATTCTTGTATGCATACTTTAATTTAATTAAACATAAAATTAACAAAAAAAAACTAAAAAGATGAATATGAAAAGGGTATTAAAAAAAATACATACACGGAACTATTCCTATGCATTATAGCTTATCTTATTCAAAATATATTTTTTTTTGTAGTTTTTTTTTCTTAAAATTTAGGTTCTTTTTTTCTTTGATAACTTATATACCATTAATTCCTAATACAACTAGTAAATTTAAAATTATGCTTAATTCAATTTTAATTCAAATAAAAAATATTATAAAAATCATTGCAAAATTTTGTTCTTTTTGTTCAATTCATTTTTAAATATATTATTTTAGCATAACTGAAAGCTAATGACATAAAAATTATGGGATAAAATATTTTTTTTATTTCCACTGTGAACAGGACTGTTGTAAAAATTGATTTTAACTTATTATTTCCTTTTCTATTTTATTAGTTTATTTTCTCATTTAATAAACATCCTTTATGATTTAAATAATCTAAATAGGGTTTAACATTTTTATTTTAGAAGTTTTTGGATTTTTTTATTTCTGTTTGACAATTTTTTATTTCAAATACGATTTTGTATTATTTTATTTTACTTTCATATACTACTTTAATGGACATTTAATTTTGGCTTAGTTTTATTTAGTTTTCTTTTATATGTTTATTTTTAACTATTATATTTAATTTTCTTTTCTTTTCTTTAAACTTTCTTAAAAACTCACATTTTTTTTTTTATTTGTATTTTGAAGGAACATTTTAAAATTACTGATCATATATATATATACATATATACGCATATATTTTTTGTCAAAAATTTATATTCTTAAAATAAAATATAAAAAAAAATATCTTGTCGACCGTTACAATATCATCAAATAAAGTTAAACAATTTTGTTCTAACTTATCTAATATAATCATAAAATCATTCGGCGGTAGTTGTTGTTATTGATATTTTTTGATCAATTAAATCACATCTATCAATAGCTTTTAACCATTTTTCTCTACTACAAATATTACAAATATTTAATATTAAAATTACATACATAGTGTATATTTAAATTTTTATTTACAATACTATTTTAAATAGTATACCATGCCATGAAATATAATTTAATAAAATTAAATATATACGTACAATACACAATCCTTCGGTAACTGATGAAATTTTAATACATTACTACTATCTGACTTTTTCAAACTACACACTAGCCATTTGTAATAATGTTTACCCATTTCACACAATTTTATATTTTCTACAATATAATAAATATCACTTTCAATTTAATAGACTAAATTTCATTCTTTATTTGCACCAATTTGGAATCAACTTATCAACTTAAAGTAAGTAAACCCATTAATAAAATCCTATATTAAAAACATGTCTTTCAAATTTGGCTGAAAATCAGTTGTATTTTCTGTATATAATTAGTAATTTTATTGTTAATTTACTTAATAATTAATCTATGGTTTTAATTCATCACATATTAAATTACATTATATATACTACATTAATTGATCAATAGCTGTGTTTTTTTTTTGGTGAAAGAAAAAAACACAGCTATTAATCAATTGATCAAAAAAACGATCCGCGTCAAATAATTATTTTTCTTCAATTTTCAAATTTTAATTTTTTTTATACATTTCTGGATTTGAATTTTAAGGACTAAAATTAAATTTATATTTTTTAAAATTAAAATTATTTTGGACATTTTTCACAAAATAACTATTTGGCTAACCAAAAATAATAATAAAAACAAGACGTAGATCACCAATATATCATCAAAATACAATAATCCACAGCTAATATAATCATCAAAATACGATAATTATAATCATTTTTATAAATATTACTTAAAAATATTTTTATTTTTTTTTCTTCGTTTATATCTGATATTACAGCCTACAAAAAAAAAATTACAAAAATATCGGTTAAATTCTTATATTCTATAATTGATTTTAAGATAATGTGTTTTCTTACTTTATTAACTTTAAATCTTGTATTATGTTATTTGAAAGCTTTGTCATGTGACTTAATGTTTATATACAATTTTCTTCTATTTTGAGAGCTTTATCTAGGAAAATGCGTATTAATTTAATGAAAAAATTATCAATCTAATTATGTTAACCTCGTTATATATTACTTTGTTAGAATAAAAATGTTGAAAATTAGACTCTGGTTTTCTTGTTCTGTTGATGCAGACTCTAATGTATTTTCTTTCGGATTTTCTAATAAGCTCCATTGTGCTGGCGCTTATGTTAAATCAAGCAGGAGCAGCATATGACATTATTGGCCTAATAAGCGCTTGATAAGCTATTATTTTAACTCTAGAGTTTATTCTTTTATAATAGAAGAGGTTTCTGGCGGCCATAAATGCTTTATTGCTTTTACTTAAAATGTACTTAACATGGTTTTTGAATTTTAGGTGTTGGTGAACTTGTACTCCTAAATATTTGATTATTTTTGTTTGTTTTAATTTTATCATATTATTGGTTTTAATATTTAAGTTTCTCCAGTTTTTTTTTATATTGTAATTAAATTTATTTACTGTGTTGGAGTTAATTAACTTTATCTACGGAAACAATAACATTTATCGGTATTTATTTTAAACTGCCAAACTTTACAATAATCTAAGGTTAAATTAAACATTTTTTGCAAGTTATATTCTATGTGTTCTATTGTTTTACCTGCCGCATAAAGAACTATGTCGTCAGCAAATGCTAATGAGTAGTTTTCTCCTTTTATATTTTGAAATAAATCAAGAAGTTCAGTGATATACAATTAGAATAGTATTGGCAAATTGATCGTTCCTTGTAATAAACCGTCTTTTATTTTGAATGATTTACTTGAGTAATTTGCAATTATTATTTTTTCGTTGTCCGAGGTCATATCACATATTAAACTTAGTAATTTGTTATCAAAGCAACATTTTTTTAGTTTATATATAAGTCCCTTTATCCACCCATTATTAAAGACTTTTTCCAGATCAATAAAACATGCTCCAACACTTTCCTCTTTGTTTATATGCCACGTTATATTAGATAAAAGTTTTGTTATTGCGTGTGTTGCGTGTGTTGGTTTGTATCTAAATCCGAATTGGTTATCTGTAATTAAATTTTTATCTTTGACGAATTTACATATTTTTTTTATTTATGATTGCTTCATACATCCTACATATATTTGGTAAAAGACATATGGGACGGTAACTATTTGTGTTATTTTGGTCTTTTCCAGGTTTTAGCTAAGATTATAAGCTTTCTTCCATTTACTAGGAAAATATGAGTAAGTTCCCTGATCTCTAAACCTCTGCTTGAAAATGTTCATTTTTTTATTTTCACTGCAATTTACGACATTATTTCTTAGGAGTTATTTTTTTAATTCCTTCAGTTCGACGTCCTGAAGTCCACTTAAAACTATTTTAGATGATTTATTATTTCTGCTTTCATGAGTAAAATATTTACAACCACTTGCAGTTAATTTTTTTTTTTTAAATTTTCTAAATTATTACAAATAATATTTGTACCCATGCTTGTGTTTCTTATTTTGTAATCAATTTTATATTCAATCATCATTTTGTTGACTTCAATAATATATTCAGGTCAATGACCGTTATAGGTGGCACGTGCTCTTTTTTTATTAGAACATTTTCAATTTCTTTTTCTTCTTCATCCACTATTTGACTTAGTGGAGCAAATTTGTTTTTATTTAATATACTGCTGTTGCAGGCAATTTTGTGTTTTTTCCCACGGTGGTTGGTCATACATTGTTAGTTCTTTTTTTGAAGACATTGTAATTACATTATCGTCAAGCGATAATGTTCGTCTTTTTTTTGATTATGATATTTTTGACAAGCCATCATTTGTTTGTTTTTTTTTTTTTTTTTTTTTTTTTAGAATGTTATTATTTAAATATTCACATTAATGAATATAGAAAAATAATCAAAACAAAAATTATTTTTGCTTTTATTCCTTTTTTAACGGAATGATGAAATTAAATTTAGACAAAAAAAAATTTTTCCTTTGACAAAACTAGGGCTGTACACAACAAAAGAGCACAGAAGACTGGCCTGAGCAATTATATTTTTTATTAAATTAGTACATTTTGTTTTACCTAAACTTAAATCTTTAGAAATTTTTGGATCGGAGAATATATTTTTTAATAACGGTATTAAATTATCAATTATTCTGAATGGCACATTGTTTTCAGCGAAAAAAACACTTAATTTTAGTTCTGCATCATTTTTTTTTGTCATTTGCAGCAAAAACTGAACTGTTACTTGACGTTTTAATTAAATATTTATAGGTATAGCATCAATAGCTTGAATATTAATTTAATTTAATTATTTTGGTATAATTACAAACCAATTTAATGTTTACCAATTTTTTGAATTCAATCCAACTCCAACAATGAGTAATAATTTCGGCTCTTACAATTGATTCTAAATTGATTCAAAATTTATTAAAAATTTCAAAATTCAAACAAAATGATTAAAAGATTTTTAAGTACTGCCACTATTGGCATTTTGAATAAATTATGAAATGTCATTAGGAACACAAAACAATTCTCCTTGGAATTTACCAAAAAAACATTTGGTACAAACACAAATTGTCAAAACTCTCCTTAGAAATAATTTTTTTTTTTAAATTTTTTAACTTAGAAAAATATTTATGTGCCTATTACAGGTGTCACACCACTTTTCCAGTCATTTTCATTCCAGGCAAACGGAATCCTGTCACATATAAATTGCAAATGACAATTGAGTCGCATTTTTCAGTCGGCGCGTGACAGTTGTAATAGTAATTAGTGTTGTCACTTGAAATTACTCGGATCAGACAAAAAAAGTGATACCTGTAATAGGCACATTAATGTATTATTTCGTTGTAAGATTTTCCACAATTTGAACATTATTTCCCTTTATCTCGTTCTACCTTAAAAATCCCACAAAAGGGAAAATTTGCCACGATCTGACAACACTGACAACATTCTATTTGTGGAGAAACTTCTGGTGACTTGATAACTTTTCGCTTTTTTGTGTTCTGTTTTTGGTTAACTTTTCTTTCAAGTTCTTCTTCATCAGTACAATATTATTTAAATGTTGTGGCGTTTTTTGATAATTCATCAATTTTCTTTTCTAGGTTGGCGATATTTTCTTGTAAGATTGGTTGTAGAATTTTTGTTTTTGTCGTTCATTTTGAGCTTGTAAATGGACAATTAATTTCACACTGTTTATTTTATTATTAGAAATTTTGTTTTTTTATTTTACACCATTTGAATCACTGGATTTCTATGTTAAGTGACAAGAAATCCTACCGACTGCGCCAATAAACTAATCTCTCCTTTTTTTAAAAAAAAAAAAAAAAGATTATTGTTTAAATAAATAAAAGAAAAATTAATTTTTATTTTATACTTTTATTGTAAGTTCTTTAGTTTTTAATATCTAAACCAGCGGTCGGCAAACTTTTTTGGTCATGGGTAAAACTCGTCTAAGATGAGATGTTTTTGAACTCGTAGTGGGTCAGTGGCAATTTTATATGAAAGTAATTTAAAAAAAATAGTTAAACCAAAAGTGAATTCATTTATTATCAAGCAAAAAAAATTTTATATAAATATAAATTCGATAAATTCAGAACACAATAGTAAAAATAAATAAAAAAACAAGAAAAAGAACATTTAATATTTTAACTGCTATCAGTAGGCGAAATCAATGGCTTCCATGATGCTGTACTGTTGAAGTTAATTTGGATAAGTTTGGTTCATATTTTGACATTTTAAGCCGAACACATTCATCGGAATGCTCAATAGTCAAACTGGTCCTGTTTTTATTCAAAATATATTTCATTTGTGAAAATGTTTGTTCACAATTATAGCTTGACCCAAACGCAGATAAAAGAGCAAGTGCAACTTTTTTGATACAGGTGAGTTTTGTTGGAAGACATGCTCAGCACGTAAATATCATATCAAGATGATTTTCTTCCGTTTTCTCTAAATCTCCACGTAAAGTTTTAAATTTATCAGTCCATAAAGTTGAACTTCTTAAATCAATCAGCTCTAGGCTAAAATTGGTGATTTCAAGGAATTCAAAACATTGTAAATCTAAAACAGTTTCATCAATTACATCCTTCGTTAAATGCAAACATCGGATCGTGTTTTTCAAAGTTTCAAATCTATTTTCAAATTCGTCTTTCATGCTATTAATATAAGACTCAAATTTTTTTTACATCGAAATCATCAACATTTCGTTTTTCTTCTTGAGTTTTTATATGTAGGAAATAGTTAAATTTACGCTTTTTTATATCCGTTTTAAATAAAACTAATTTTGAGCAAAAACTCTTCCATTCTGCATATAATTTTAAAATTGTGTGGCGGTTACCCTGAAGTCGTTTGTTAAATTCATTATAATGGTTCATTATATCAATTAAGAACAGAAGTTTTAAGAACCATTTTTTATCATCAAGCTCGGTTTTTAAGCGAAGCATATGTAACTGTAAAATGTATTCATATTCAAATGCTGTGTTCTTCTTGGCTGTTATTTGTTATGCTATATTATGTTAAAAACTTAAAAAGAACATTTTAAGTTTTAAACCGCAACAACTTGTCTTTTTTATATTTAGATTTTTGTAATCAAAAAATATATTTATTGATTTGAAATCAATTTTACATTTTCGAAGCGGGTAACATGAAATGATGATTTGGGTCATACTTTGCCGGGTGCTGATCTAAACTAAGACTGGCTAATTAAAATATTTAATTAAATTTACTTGAATACAATATTTTAAAATATGTAAAAATTTCACAATAATATTAAACTTGTTTTTAAATATTTTTATATTATTTCATATTTTCTAATATTGAAATTTTCAATTTTTTTTTTTTATGTATATTGTTTTTACAAATATGTCTCACAAAATTTTTATAAGATATTTTATATGAACACATATTATTGCAAAAACTTTATATATATTAACTATATTTTTTTATACTTTTCTTATCACTTTTTATCACAAACAAAAATATTTCCATTATCAAACCGAATCCGAACCGAAATTGCTTTATTTTTTATTTTATATTTTTTTATATATCATTTTAAAATTTATATCTAAATTAATTTATAAATTTAAAACACTTAATTTATTTCAAATTTAAACAAACATTATTTACATATTTATTTTCACATGTTGTGATGTACAATTACGATAATAATGAACACATCAATCAATTCCTATTGCTAATAAGCGAGATAGCTATCTTCAACATATATTTCATTCCTGTTTACAATTAGTACAAATGAAATTATCACTGATGACGTCATCAGTGCAAATCATTTCGTCTCTAAAGTGCAATTCAATTGTATATAAAAATAAATTGAATATCTTGTACTTAAACATTCAGAGTATAAGAAAAAAGTTAGATAGTTTAGAATTACTTGTTAAATCCTTTGACTACGAAATACATATTTTGGTTTTGACCGAGATTTGTTTGAACGAAATTGAAAATAAGTTTTTTTATTTATTTACCTGGTTACTCAAGCTATTTTTCAAATCGAGAAGCATCCTATGGTGGTACTGCTATTTAGGTTACTAATAATTTGGCTAGCACCTTAATTTATAAGGAGGAATAAGAAAAATTTAATATGTTGATAGTAAAATTATTAAAAGAAGGGTAAGGATAATTTCCATTTACAAGGCTCCTCAAGCAAATTTTGATAACTTTCTTGGTAAACTAGATGAAATAACAAGTCTATACAAAAATTCAATAATCTTGGGTGATTTCCATATCAATTTATTGAATAAAAGCAACAGTGACGTCAAAAATTATACTAATACCTTACTATGTAATGGTTTTTGTATTTATAATAAAATATTGGATAAATTTGCTACGAGAACGGGTTCAAATTCATCAACTATTATTGATCATTTAATTTCTGATATGGCTAAATATAAATATTATTTTCATATAGCTGATACTCCCATATTTGATCACAAGCTAATTTTAGTTAGTGTAAATTTAAAGCCAATTAAAGAAAATTCCCCCCATACGAAAACTGTACTTGATTATAATAGGTTATCTAATGACGACTTTTCGCTAACGCTTGGTAGGTATGAGAACTTCGATGACTTTGTTAACACCTTTAGTTTATTATTAAAAAAATACACTAAAGTAATATCTGTTGGGAAGTGTAGGAAGAACCATGATTGGATCACTAGTGAGATAATAAATGCAATTTTTTTTTTTTTTTTTGTTTGTTTTTTTATTCACAATCTGTATGTTAATTAAAAATAATACAATAAGTGAATATGTTTTTGACTGACTTAGTTAATAATAGACATGTGAAATTACAATCCAATAAAAGTAATTTCTTAATTTATAATAAAAAATATATTGATAATAATGTCAAGAAATTTCTACAGATCTCCTGGTGTATTTCGTTGTAATCTTGTATGTTGTGTAATATTCATAAGTGTAGTTGCTATTACATTGGGATGACTATTTAATCTAGCACGATATCTCTGGCTGTGTCGGTGAATTTCGTCTTGGACCGTCGACACTTGTAAATCATTGTGTATTATGTAATTTGGCACAAACCAAGGTACATCAACTAAAGCTCGCAGTACCTTATTTTGGAAGCGTTGTAATATTTCAATATTAGTTTTTTTGGCTGTTCCCCATAATTGTATACCATAAGTCCATATTGGTTGGAGTATCATCCTATATATCAGCAATTTGTTTTCCAGTGTCATTTGAGACCTTCTACCGACAAGCCAATATAATTTCCTGAAGTTTGTGCTTAGTTGGATTCTTTTTGTGTAGATGTGCTTTTTCCAGGTCAGACGGCGATCCAGATGCATTCCAAGATACTTGACACTTTCTGTTTGAGGAACAGCATTACTATTTAAAAATACTGTAGGACATGTACCCCTCCTTAATGTGAACGTAACGTGATTAGACTTAGTTTCATTGGCTTTAATCTTCCATTTGTTCAACCATAATTCGATATTGTTTAAGCTCTCTTGCACGAGCCCAGAA
The DNA here is from genome assembly GCA_963942445.1 of Argyra leucocephala. NCBI lineage: Eukaryota > Metazoa > Arthropoda > Insecta > Diptera > Dolichopodidae > Argyra > Argyra leucocephala. Next base: position 92,089,547 of record OZ012680.1, read on the forward strand.
ACCACATTCTTATCCTTGTGCGATGCAAGTATGGCTGTATCATCGGCAAATGTAGCTATCATTGTGTTTGTTGTTTGCGGTAAATCGGCAGTGTATAGCAAGTAAAGCACTGGACCTAGAACGCTACCTTGTGGAACTCCCGAATGAATTTCTTTGAGGCTGGTAAAATATTCATTTTGTTTGACAAAATAATAGCGATTTTCCAGATAGCTTTTTAACAATTCATAGTAGTGATATGGCAAATTTTGTTTTAATTTATAGAGAATTCCTTTGTGCCAGACTTTGTCGAATGCCTGGCTTATGTCGAGAAAAACTGCAGAGCAATAATTTTTGTTTTCAAAATCTTCATTTATTTTATTTACAATTCTATGTATTTGTTCCACTGTGGAATGTTTATGCCTGAAGCCAAATTGGTGTGCCGGGATTAATTTTTTTTGCTCAACTATTGGTTGAAGTCGTCGTAGGATTAGTTTTTCCATCACTTTAGATAACACTGGAAGAATACTGATTGGCCGATATGATTTGACGTCTTCAGATATTTTGCCTGGTTTAAGTATCATTAGGATTTGCGAAATCTTCCATTGGTTCGGGAAAAAATTTGAGCCTTACGACCGCATTGAAGATTTGTGTCAGTTGAATAAGGCCCCGTGGTGAAATTTGGCGTAATATGTTTCCAGTGATCAAATCATATCCTGGTGACTTTTTCCCGTTGATGTCCTGCATTATTACTTGGTTTACCTCTTTTTTATTAAATTTTTTTATTGGTAACTCCATCTGATAAGCAGCTTCCATATGTTCTTGTATCTCTTTTTCGACTTCCGAGTTTGTTGGTAGAGGCCAATGTGTGAATACGCTAGCAAGGTGTTCTGCGAATGCATTGGCTTTTTCTTCATCATTTCTTGCCCATTTGCCATTTAGCTGTCGAATTGGTGGGTTTGACTTTTGAGGCTGTTTGACTTTTTTTGTTGCCTTCCACAGATCATAGTCAGTTGTTTTGGTTGCCGTCAGTTTAGACAGATATTGTTTAACTGCTTCATTGCTTTCTTTTTTTTAGCTCATATTTTAGTTCCTTAATTATACGATTTAGCTGTCTTTTGATGTTCCTTTTTTGTTCTGGGATTCTTGTGTTTTTCCATTGTTGCCTTAGACTGCGCTTATTTTCAATCATTTCCCTTATTTTATGCGAAGTTCGATTTGTAATAAGCCTGTCAAAGGAATCGGGTGTAGCTGCCCAAGATGCTTGTTGTATGTTGTTGGTGAAGTCGTTGACAGCAATTTCAATGTCTTCCTTTGTTTTCAACGGAATGTGTAGATTGAGTTTACTATCTAGATGTTCCCGGAACTGAACCCAATTTGTTTTTCGGCTGCATAACGTCGGAAGTTTCTCCTTTTTTATTACCGAATCATGTAGAGTCATAATTATTGGCGAGTGATCTGATGATAATTCTAACAAAGATTCTATCTTTAATTTTTTAAGATCAATTCTTTTTGCAATAAAGAAGTCTAGTAAATCTGGAATTTTATTTGTATCAGATGGCCAGTATGTTGGAGTATCAGGTGATATAAATTGCAAATTTCTGCTTTCCATTGACATTAGAAGCTCTCTACCCTTGTACGTGATTAATCTGGATCCCCAATGGGTATGTTTCGCGTTGAAATCTCCACCACATATAAATTTGTCTCCAAGTGTATCGAGAAATTTGGTAAACTGGTGTCTATTTATAGTATGTCGTGGAGGGCAGTACACTGATGAGAATATATATTTTCCCTGACTTAGTGAAACCTCAATGTTGGTTGCTTGTAGGTAATCAAACGAATATTTTGAAGTTTCGGCATGTTTAATGTTTGTTTTGATTAATATTGCTGCCCCTCCGCGAGCTCTTCCACTTGGGTGATTAGTAGTATATATTTCGTAGCCTTTCATTCTTAAATAAGATTTGTTTGTGAAGTGTGTCTCTGAAATTAGCATTATATCAATGTCATGGGTTCTTAGAAAATATTTTAGTTCCTGTGCATTTTGACACAAACCATTGGCATTCCAGAGAGCAATCTTAGTATTGTTTTGAGACATTTATGCGAGCTTAGACACGATAGTAGTCAAGAGTGTTAACATTCCTGACATTTGTGACATGAGTGTTTTCATCATAGTTTTTAATTCAGACATATCATTATTTTCCGTTGTAACATTTTCCTTGATATTTTCAACCTTTTCTTGGAATTTAGACTGCTTCAAGACTTCAGCGAAAGTGACATTGTTAATAATTTTTGACTCTATAGGTAATCTGTTATTTTGTTTTTCTATTATTTTTTCGCGCAATGCTGGATACATTTTTTTACGCAACTCTTGATATACTTGACAGCCCCTATAATTGGCTGGATGATTCTCACTACAGTTTATACATTTGACGTTTTCATCTTTTGTTTTTCGTGGGCACTCAGAAGTTGGATGATTTTTGGTGCACTTAATGCATCTTACGTTTAAGTTGCAGTATGCTTTTGTATGTCCAAACCTTTGACAGTTTCTACATTGTGGTATTTCTTTTTTCGCGAATGGGGTCTCAAAGCTAACAATAGTGTGACATAGTCTTGTGATCCGAAATATCTCTTTGTTATTGGCCTTCGGTTCGAGGTCTACAAAGAACATTGGCAAATGATTTCCGCTTTTGTTTTTTACTACGGAGATGTTTCGAACAATATGTCCCTCCTTTTCTAACTCAACTTTTATATCTTCTATGTCAGCGGACTGATGTAAATTTTTTAAAACAACTTTATATGGTCTATCTATTTTAAATTGATATGAGTGAAATTGTGCTCCAATGTCTTGAAGTTTTTTAACTGCTGTTGAATATTGATCTTTATTTTTTGTTATTATTTTGATTTTGTTCTTTGCTACCAGCTTAAAAGTGAAATCTTCAACCACACTTTTCATATCGTCCTTCAATTTTTGAAAATTTTCCACTCCATGTATGAATAATGGGGGTGGGCGAATTTCATTAATTTGTTCCTGTATATTAATTTCACCATTTTCAGTATGATTAGTACTTTCATGATTCTTGTTGCTGTTGTTTATGTAGTCATTATTCCGGTCTGGGTCTATGAGAGCATACGGGTTAGCTCCTACAATTTTATTCATATAGTCGGTGAGCGGTTTTTGTTTTCTTTGTTTTGTTGCCTGTTGTTGTGTTTCAGTTGGGCTTAAGACGTGGCTTTTTCTTTTTGATGTCTGAGTTCTCCATTGTTCCTCATTTGATTTGTTGGAATTTTGTGTTGAAACGCCTGTTTTTGGTGTTTTTGCTGGCACGTTTGTAAGCGGAGTTGCATCCCCTACATTTTGTGCACTTCCGTCCTCTTTGGGAGGAGTTCTAGATATTGGCATTTTATAGGTATAATGGTATTGTATATATAGATATTACTTCTATTTCATATAAAGGATACAATTTATAAAAATTTTTTTTTTAATGTTATTAGTATATAATACCATTCCAGAGTGATTAAATACAATTAATATATATATACATAAGTATATACATAGAATTATATTAAGCACAAGAATGGTAATATTATATTCAATATTATATAATTAATATATATATAGGACTAACTATATATATACAATTATATACAGTTATATACTATGGAAGTTATTAAAATATATAGAATTTTATTATAGTTTTATTTGTAAATATTCTGTATGCAGTATTATAGATATTATTAGTAGCTAAAATTTATTACATAAAATATATTTTTTTTTATTTATATTATATTTATTAATTATTAATATAATTCACCAATAGATGTCGCTCCTTACACTGTAATAGTGGTTTTGTTTTGCACTTGACCACACCGTTTTTATCAATATTCTGTCAGGGTGTCAAAAATGACAGTAACAAATTATTATGATTTTGAACGGTCGCGGTTTTTATTATAATTTTTATTTATTTTATAATATTTTTTTTTTCGGCGCGAATTTAATTTATTTTTTGCGTGAACTATTTTTTATTCGGTACACTAAACATCCGTATTCTTTGACGGTTCGAGATCTATGCAATGAAGGTTAAGGATTCGTTTTCTTACTATAAAAAAAAATACCCGCATGATATTAAAGTAAAGAAATTATGAGGAATATGAAGAACAGGAAAAAAGTAAAATTTCTCGTAATCATGGCAAAAAAAAATTATTGTTCTGATATGGTCTTAAGAGATCCAAGTAGCGGAAGAAATTTATGGAACTTATATAAATGAATAATGTATAATAAAAGTGGTTCTGCTTCTAAAAGTAATATTCAGACAATTAGTCACAACAACAAAACAATTAATAGTTCCCACGAAATTTGGGATGTTTTTAATAATTTTTTTGTTAACATTACAAATGAATTGTCTATAAGTGATGATCCTATTGACGAGGTATACCTGAACAGTTTTAGAAAAAATGTTTATATAGGGTTCGAATTCAGTCCGACTAATTCGGAAGAGGTTCAAAATATTATAAAATTGCTCAAGTCTTCTTCTGCAACGGGTCATGATGCAATCTCAACAAAGGTTGTAAAATATTTTTCTACGGAACTTACACCAATCCTAGTCAAACTTATTAACGCTGCATTTGTAATATTTTCTTTTCCTCAATCAATGAAAATTGCTTTAGTTACTCCTATACATAAGGGAGGTGATGCCATCAATTCCTCAAACTATCGTCCTATATCGGTTCTTAGTACTTTCTCTAAAATATTTGAGAAGATCGTTCAGTTTAGTTTTATGGTAAATAATGGAATTCTGCATCAAGAACAATATGGTTTTGGGAAGAACTCCAACAACACTGCCGCTTGTCATCACTCACAGACTTTATTACCAAAAGTATGGACTCTGGTAAATATATGGCTTGTGTCTTTTTGGACTTGCAAAAAGCCTTTGACTGTGTGAACCATGAAATTCTGCTACATAAACTTTCATCTCTTCGATTAACTGTAGGTCAAATACGGTTTTTTAAGTCATATTTATCCAATAGAAAACAGAGGATTAATGTGAATGAACATTGTGGTAAGACTCTATCAATCAATAAAGGGGTTCCACAGGGGTCAATATTGGGCCCTGATTTATTCAAATTATTCATAAATGATCTTGAATCTTGATCTTGAAATTCCTTTAATTTCAAAGGAAATCTTCAACTTTATGCAGACGACGCAGTTTTGAAATATTCTACAAGTACTGAAACTGAACTCTTAGATAGGATAAGAGAGGACCTAGTCACAATTGAAGAATGGTTGGTGAAGAATAGATTATCTCTGAATATTAAGAAAACAAAGATTCTCCTATTTGAGAATAAAAATTTCGTTTCCTCAAATTTTACACACGCCCATAAAACTATAGAAATAGTGACATCTTTTAATTACTTAGGCCTCTTAATAGATAGTAAGTTAAGATGGAATATGCACGTTGAACTAATTTCAAAAAAGATTTCGCCCTATATTTTTATTTTAAGGAGGTTGAAAAACTTTTTTAAAACAGAAACGCTATATGCAATATATGCTTCTTTCATACTTTCTAACCTTACGTATCTGAATCCAATTTGGAACAGGTGCTCTCAAATCCATCTAAAAACGTTAGATATCCAACTTAAAAAAGTCATAAAAATAATTAATGAATTTACAAATCGCCATCCAAGCAATTTGTTGTACTCCTCTAAATTCTATAGTTTTGATAATATTTGTAGAAAAGAATTATACATGATAGCCTTTAAAATAGTAAACAATAAAATCAAACGTAATTTCATACTCAATCAAAGAATTGATATACACAGCCACAATACACGTAACAAAACAAACTTCTATCTTACTCTATTTAAAACTAATAACCAAAAAAATAATTGTTTATATATTTGCTTGAATGCCTTTAATAATCTACCGGAGAAGCTAAAAATTATTGATTGTGTTTCGGAATTCAAAAAGCAAATAATGGAATACAATTGTCGCATTAAAAGCTGTATATTCTGAAAAAAGAATAATAATTAATGTGTATATGAGTATATTTAAATATGAAAATCAAATGAAACAAAAAAAAAGAAAACAAAAAAAAAATATTTTATTATTTTATAAATTATTATTCCTGTTAGTTAAACGAAATAAAAAAATAATCAAGAACAAGACTGTTCTGTTTGAAGGTACAATTTATTCTGCCTTTCTTTTTTACAAAAATATGATTGTATGATCGTACAATCAAAATACAAAAAATGATTTGACTGACACAATTTACATTGTCAGCAAATTATTTTAAAACAAAATAAAAATAAAATACGCATACGCATGTGGCGTCATTATGATAAAAAATGACTTGACTGACATAAAATGTATTGTCAGCAAGTTAGAAAATAAAATAACTGTTTTGTTGTGTCGTTAACTCCTCCCCCTGTTAAGTCCGAACGTCCTCGTTTCGGGTTTTTATTCCATCAATAATCTTATCAATCTGAAGGGTTTGCCGTTTTGGTTTACATATGATTCTGATGACAGCAGCTACTGCTATGACGATGAGAATTGCCAAAAGAGGGCATGTAATCCATCTGTATGTAACATGCGTAGCCATTTCGCTGTGAATTGTATTGATATGGTTTGTATTTTCAATATTGATTTTATGCAGAAATGGTAAGGATATCTTAGACTGATGTTTTACTTGTGTTATTGATAATAGTTTAGGTGGATGTATTTCCACATAGGTGTTGTTCTTTCTGGTGTGGTAAGTAGTATCGTTAATTTTTATGGAATCCGAAAAGGTTAATAGGTAGGTTCCCTGTATTTTGATCTCATGTTGGTCTAAGACCATTGTTTCTTGCACATTATTTAGGATTATTATTCCATCTTCAATGATCTGAATAGGAGGTATATGGTAAGCAGTTTCAGTTGAACATGTTGCTCTATTTCGGCTTAAAAGTTGTTCCACACATTTTGATGTAACTGGTTGAATGTGATTTTCACAGTTTGCCACCTCGTTAGTTTCTAATTTTACAATTTTATCATTATGAATTATAGGATATATTGTTACAAAATTACAAAAATTTTCAATTTTAGGAATTTTTAGAACGTAATGAATGACATTATTGTTTTGTAATATTTTAATTTTAGTTACATAAAATAAGTTACTTATACTAATGGGTAGGTTTTCAGAATCGATTATTTGTTTAATCTCTATATCATCCAACAAAAGTGGGTTAATTATATTATTCCTTGCCAAAACTATCGATAGCGATATGCTATTTAAGTGATTTATTATGTGGTTGTTTCTATTGATAGCGTACTGTAGAAGCAGTTCTTTATTGTCGTTAAGTAGGTTGTTGTTGGTATAGCTTTTCCGTAACGTGTTAATTTCGTCAGTGATAATGTTAATTCTGTCTTGAAGTACTGAGTTTATTTTTGTCTGTCTGTTGTTATTTTCGATCAGTGTGTTCGTTTTCGTTAGAAGAAGTTCGTAGTCGTCATGATCTGGAGTCCCTGCTACAAATTTGAGTGTGCTTCCCAAGAAGTTGATGGATCTTGCTATTCTTGTAGGTATTTCTAGTGTTCTCAGTATATGGGAAATTTCTTCGATCTGTTGTTTAAGGATGATAGTATGCCAAGGTGAGTCCGTTGGTTGATTCAAAAGTTCTTCGTTTTCATCTAAAATGCCTCTGTACTCTGTTATGTTGGTAGTGTGCAGGACGTAAAAAAAATTGTCATATATCGCGACTTTACCTCTTGTGATGGCAATGAATTGGGCCGATGAGTAGTTCAAGATTTTAGCTTTTATTACTTGCAAAATGAGGAGATATAACCTAAAAGATAAGGAGATTAGTGTTGGTTTTTTTTTTCTTGAAGTGTTGTCTAATAATAGAAACAAAACAAAAAAAAAATAAGTTACATTAGAGAATATAGGAATAGGTGATTTAGCGTAGATTTTTTTGTGAATTGCCTTACCATCTATTAAGACGGTTGTTCCCAGATCTTTCTCTACAGTTTTTTCTACATATAATTTGCTAAATTTATTTCCTAACCGCCTGTTTATACGTAAGAATACTTTCTGTCCTGGTTCGTATGTTTTTGTTATAGCATTCTTGTTAACTCGTTGTAAAGTTCTCTCCTGTACATTAGTCAGTTTTGTTTTTATTTGTTCGATTATTTTCGTAGAGTAATGGTGGAGTATATCCGTTGGTTTTTCTTGGGTGACAGAATGGATACTGTTATTATATTTGTGTGTAGCTAATAGTATTAGGTCTGTTGTATCAGTTATTTGTTGTTGCGCTTTAATGCAACGGGAAATTTCAAGCAAGGTTGAATGGAATCTTTCAACCTGTCCATTGCTCTCGCTATGGAGCGTGGGTATGAAAAATTGTTCTATTGCGAAATAATCTCTCAGAAGCGTTTTGATGGCATTTGAACTGAAGGCTTTCTCATTATCCGAGACTATTGTTTTTGTATTTTTAAATATTGCTAATATTTGCAGGAGGGCTTCTTTAATATCTAAGGTGGTTCGGGAGGTAATTGGTTTAACAACGGCAAATTTAGAAAATTTGTCTATACATGTTAAGAAATGTTGTTTATTTGTAATGACAATATCTATATGGAGGATTTCTCCAGGAAAATTGGGTATTGGGGTTTTACCTATTCCCGGATTGGGAGGCTTGCGTTGATATTTGTTTTCTAAACAAATTTTGCAATTGGCTATGACAGACTTCAATGTTTCTCTAACATTTGGGAAATAATAGTCGTTTAAGATTTGTCTAAAATTTTCATGTAATGACCGATGTGCCCTATTGTGTTCTGTTGTAACTACATCTAATTGATCATCTTTGTTGGTCAGATCAATTACTAGTTTTTGTGTGTGAAGAAATTTAGTATTGGGGAATTTTGAGACGATTATATCTTGTATTAATGCCAAGGTCGGTAGGTCGCAGTAAATTGCGTTAGTTGTCTCGGGATTAATGGTTTCTTTAAGGTATTCTATTAATCTGTCTATAGTGCTAAAATTTATGGTGTGGCGGATTAGTTTTTGGAAATAGATTTTTGTACTATGATTATTTTGGTTTGTGTTATTGATGACTAATTGTGATCTGAATTGGTTAACAGGATTTCTAACAGTTTTTATAACATTTGTGCTAGAAATTTCACTGTGAGCTGTAGTCTGGGTTTGCGTATCTGACAAGTTGTTTATAAGTTGTCTAGAAAGTGCATCCGCTACCTTATTCTCCTTACCTGGCTTATAATGGAATTTAGGAGAAAATTCTTCTATAAATGCACGCCATCTTTTTAGTTTTGTATTCGGATTCTTATCCGAAATCGCAAAAATTAACGGTTGGTGATCCGTGAAGATATGAATATCTTTAACACCGTATAGGTAATGTCTGAGGGTTTGTAGTGCCCATACAATTGCAAGTAATTCCCTCTCATTAGTTGCGTAATTTTCCTCTGCTCTTGACAGAGTTCGGGAAATCATTGTAATAGGTCTGCTGTTTTGAGATAAAACTGCACCTAAAGCAACAGAGGAAGCGTCAGTTGTAAGTTCAAAAGGCCGATTATAATCAGGATATTGAAGTAAGACATCTTCTGAAGCCAAAATTTTTTTAATGCGCTCGAAGGCGAATTGAGCTTTTTCATCTAGATCTACTTTAATTTTCTTTGAATTGCTAGTCCCTACATGACCGTTTTCACCTCGTAAATATTTTGTTAGAGGTTTGACTATTAAAGCGTAGTCCCTTATGAATCGCCTATAGTAGCCTGATAATCCCAAAAATGAGCGTAAGGCTCTGAGAGTTTCAGGGATCTTGTAATTGACTATATCGTTAATTTTTTTTGGGCAAGTTTTTACACCCTCTGCAGATACTACGAATCCTAGGAATTCTACTTCTTTCTTAAAGAATTTAGATTTCTCAGCAGATATTCGCATTCCTGCCTTGTCAAGTTTTCTGATAACCTGTCTTATGTCAGATAAATGGGTTTTTTCATCTGGTGAAAAGATTATAATATCGTCGACGTATACGTGACACATCTTCCCTATGTAATTACGTAAAATGTCGTCAATTGCCCGTTGGAAAATGCTGGGAGCATTTTTCAATCCGAATGGCATACGGCAAAATTCATATTTGCCATTATTGACATTAAATGCAGTTTTTTGTCTATCCTTTTCAGATAGAATAATTTGGTGAAAGCCGGATTTCAAATCCAAGGTAGTGAAAAATTTTGATTTTCCTAAATTTGCTAGAATTATTGATGTATCTGGAATAGGATATCTGTCAGGTGTAGTTTTTTCGTTGATCTTTCTAAAATCAATAACCATGCGGAGTTTGGGTTTTCCATTTTCATCAAAACCTTTTTTATTCACTACATGTATGGGTGAGTTATAAGGAGAACATGACTTTCTGATTATACCATCACGAAGGAGTGTTTCTATTTCTTTATTTATAAACTCCGTTGCGGACATTGGATAAGGGTAGCTCCTGGTATAAATAGGTTCTTCGGAAACAGTTTTTATTGTGGCCTGAACCTTAGTATTATAAGGTAGTTTCCTATTTGCTTCAGCGAAGGCTGAGAGGTTTTCCTGAATTAGACTGTAATTCAGTTTGAATACTAATAGGAATTGAGATATTGTCTATTGTTATAACATTTGTTTGTTTGCAGGGGATATGTTTGAGTTTTTCTTGTCCCTTTTTGTGATACAATATGCCGTCCTGGAAGTTCAGTGTTCCGTTTATTTGTTTTAGGAAATCATAGCCTATTATGCCGTCGAATGTTTTCAATGCTGGCAAAATGAAAAAGGTAGAAGTATTATTTAGTAAGTTAATCTTACATTTCTTATTAATAGAATTGCTTCCGTTAACTGATTTTACTGTGAACGGTTTTTCTACAGGAGAAACACCGACTAAAAAGGGGAAGTCTCTAATATAGTTTTTTGAAGTGCCGGTATCTATTAACATGTGAAGCTCTTGTCCATTTTTTGCGATTTTAGTAATATAAGGCAAGAGCGACTTTACCCTAAAAAATTAACCTCATTAGAACTATAGTCGTCTTCATCAAATAGGTTTTCAGATGAAACGCTTGACTTGGTGTCAATATCAACCTGATGGTCAATATCGTCATGATGGAATTGTTGTTTATTTTCTAATTTTAAAGGAAGGTGATTGATCCTTTGGACTTTGTGAATCGGAGTCCTATTGGAATTTGTACGTCTCTTGGACGTTTATGAGTAGCTAAATTGTTAGAACCGGAGGTTTGGGGTAAATATGGTTCCCTAGTAGTTGGTCGGGGAGTAAAAGCGCGGTTTTGGAATTGAGTAGTTCTTCTAAATTGTGAAGAACCGGGATCAACTTCCATTGGTACCTTACTCGTTGTATTCGATGGTACTTTGAAGTAACGAGGAGTTTCTGGTTGGATTTGGGGTGGTCTGTATTGATTAGGTTTATTGTGCCTAGTTGAATTGCCAACGGCAAAAGTTCTAGCGAACTCAGATCGTCTATTATTGACTTCCAGCTCTTGTGCTATGACCAATGCTGTGGGAAGGTCTGATGGTCTGGACGAAAATAGTATGTTACCGATGGGTTGGCGAAGGCCTGAAATAAAGACCCTTAAGGCGTTTTCCCTAGCTCTCTCATTAAGTGTGGATACCAGATCTTCGTTATTACTATACGTCATAATCTGTTTATTAATAATTGATGTGAGTTGCTTGTCAACCGCATCATAATATTCAGATATTGACAGATTATTTTGTCTTAATATACTCAGTTCATTTTCTAGAACGTGAATTGGTCTTTTGTCAGAGTAGGACTGATCTAATCGAGAAATGATTGCCTTGAAATTTAAAACTGTACTAAAACCGGACAAGGTTGCATTTGCAGACCCTGTGATTTTATTGCGAAAAATTCCCATAGCAATATAGTAGGTTTCTGATCCCTCGGTGTAATATTGCATAGCAAAGTGAGCAGCAGCCCGCCATGCAGGATATGTTGCGGAATCACCATCAAAAATAGAGAGTGATTTAATTAGCTCTAAATGGGTATGAGTGGTTTTAACATTAGGTTTTATAGAAACGGGTTGATACACCTCAGCACTTGGGGGCTGTAATTGGCCTATTGCCAATGCAAGGGAACTTATTTGTTCCGATAGTTCCTTCTTAGTCTGTTCGATCACTGTCGTTATTAGTTCTTGTACTTTTTCTTGATCGCATGCCATAATAAAAGGAATTTGTAAAAATTTAATAACGTTAAATTGGTTGATATAGTTATTATCCAAAAGGAATTATTTAACGGGGAGATTTAGTGTAAAAATTGGTTACCCCTTTTTTGTCTTAAATTACAATGTTTACTTAAATCTATATTTGTTAATATTTGGGTTTTTCCCTTAAATTCATTTAAATTTTTAAATTAAAAAAATTTTTTAATTTTCTTTTAAAATTGAACCTCTTTTTTCCAAAATTTCAAATTCAAATTCGATTTTAATAATAAAGTTTTCAAAAAACTTTGGAATTCAATTTAGTCTTAATAATAATATTTTTCCCAGAAGGGGATTTAATTTTTAATATTCAATTTCTCCTTAAAGTAAACTTTATTAAAGCTGGGTTTATTTCCCAGGATTTGATTCAACTTAATTCATACAATTTCTACAAAAAGAAATTTAACATTTAATTTTTCTTTTATTATTTTATTTTATCTTTACTATTACTTTTTTATAAAGATTTAGTTCTTTGATTAATAATAATTTGTTTTAATTTTATTAATTTTGAAAAAGGAAATTTAACATTTAACCTTTTTATTTATTTTTTATATTCAATTTATTTTTACTATTAATTTTTTTTTTACAAAGACTTAGCTCTTTAATTAATAATATTTTTTTTTAATTTTATTAATTTTAATAAGGAAATTTAACCTTTATTTTTTTATTTTCAATTTATTTTTACTATTAATTTTTTTTGGTTTTGAGAAATAAATGACCTTTGTTGGGTTGTGGGTTGTAAGCCAGCCACGATGTTGTGAAATCCGTCCAGTACCTGGATTTGTAGTTTTTTTTTTTTTTTCAATTGTGGTTTTCTTCTTTGTCTCCTTATACGGAGATTGTAATTGTAGAATATTCCCAAAACAAAAAAATTTCACACGTGGCCCCACGTTGGGTGCCAATTATTATTCCTGTTAGTTAAACGAAATAAAAAAATAATCAAGAACAAGACTGTTCTGTTTGAAGGTACAATTTATTCTGCCTTTCTTTTTTACAAAAATATGATTGTATGATCGTACAATCAAAATACAAAAAATGATTTGACTGACACAATTTACATTGTCAGCAAATTATTTTAAAACAAAATAAAAATAAAATACGCATACGCATGTGGCGTCATTATGATAAAAAATGACTTGACTGACATAAAATGTATTGTCAGCAAGTTAGAAAATAAAATAACTGTTTTGTTGTGTCGTTAACTTATAACAAAAAAAAAATTATTTTATTATTATATATTTACATTATCACACTAAAAGGTGCTTATTATTGGAAAGATAATAAAAATATAACAATATTTAAACTTGTAAGTCAAATAAAACAAAAACAAAAAGGATAATCATAAAACCATGTGAATATTAAATTTTCTCTATATGACCATACAGCTTTTTGCTAGGTCTTTAATTTTGAATCTATTAATAATTATTACATTAGAAATTTGTTAAAATCTTTTTTATTTAAATAATTTAATATAAAATATGTTCTTAGTTAGTTTTTAGGTAATAGTTGAAAAATAAAGAAAAAAAAACTTTATATATTTTGACAATACATACATATTTTAAAAAGAATATTGAACTCATTATATAATACACTGATTAGCATAAATATTATTAAAAAAAAATGATCTGATCAGTGTACTGCATAATACCACTTAAAAACAAAAATAACTCATTCATTAATTACTGCATTGCATTGTATCAAATCATGTATCATAAATCATAAATCATAAATCATAATACAATGCAATACAATATAAAATATTTTATATGAGTTACATACTTGGATTTGTTTCATACAAATCAACAATTATTACACTTGCTTAGATTTATGAAATATCAATACATACTTAATATGAGTTGAATATGATTTACTTATTGAGTAAGTGAATATTGACGATTACAATATATCAAATGGTGTTAATTCATTCACGTGATGATTTCTAATATATGAATGTACATTCCTATTTATATAAATATATAAGTACATACTACATGTATATATTTACAAAAAGGATGACATTTTTTTTAGTTTTAAAGATGTACTATTTGAAAAACTCATTATTAATAAGAAAGAAAGAGCCTTTTTTTACGATTTGAATCGAAATAAAATATATAAGTATATATCTGTGGCCACAAGCAATAACCGCTTAAGTCTGAAATTGATGTTTCGAGTAAATTCAATTTTAAACTTTGATTTGATTTCTGAAAAAACTTTAATAGTAAATTAGGTTCAAACTTTGTAAAAAATAAAGCATGCTTAAAGAAGTACTAAAACTGTTACAAACCGGAATGAAAATACTTTAAATAGCTTCGTAAATAATGGAAAAAACAAGTTAAGTGGTTATACCAAACACTTAAAATAACATTCCTTAAACTTAAGTATACTTAAGCGTTTATTGCGAATCAGGTTGTACTAACATTTTAAACTTATATTGAAATAGGTTGTTATTGCAAAATTGAAATTGAAACAAAATGTCACTTAAGGAAAATAGTATATTAAAACAAAATATTTTTTATAATAATATTTTTCAAATTATTTATTTATTTTAAATAAAAACTATAATATTTCAAAATGCGACAAATTCAATGACAAATGAAAATAAAAATGAAGTATAAAAATAAAACAATTAATATTTTAATTCATTAACAAAAAAAAATCAGTACCTATAATACATAATTCAAATTTGAATTGAAAATATTTTGGAAAAATTAAAAATAATAGATCACAATAATTTATTTTATAATAAATTATTATGTAATATTCGTTTTAATTATAATAATAAAAAAAAATTAGTTTTCTTCTGTATCATTCACTAAATCTGGATGAATGTTCGGAACATCATGAGTTTGAAGATTTTTGTAAAAGAAGTGAAAAGAACTATCAATAAGGGGCAACAAATCTTCTAAATCCTTTTTCTTTTTTGAACTAATTTTAATATCTTCTTGAATTGTTGGGATATCTTTAAAATCGATTGATGAAACTCCTCGTTTTACAAAATTTAAAACTTTAAATGGCTCGTCACGACTCAAAGAATTTTTGTATAGTATTTTGCCAAAGTTGGTTTTAGAAAATCTGAGCCATCTTACATTTTTCCACACAAATTGCTCTCCTATTTCATTTCGGGATCGCAACATAAATTTTTCTTTTAAACACATTGAAAAATTAAAAAAATCATGAGTTTCCATTTCTATGACATTAAATTTGGTTTTGGAGCTCACAGTTCTCACAAAATTATACCAATCACGTGGATGGTGAATCGTTGCATCTGTTTTTTTCTTTTTCCTTTCTATAGTCGCGTGATCGACGTCGCACTCCATGTGCGTATGACCTGGTTCTAAATATTTGTGATCAATAGTATCTAAGTTCTGATTACATTGAACAGCTATTGCAAACATTGTACACATAAAAGAATTTCGATTTTGACCAGGGCATGAATCGCTATAATATACTAAATTTTTAATTTGAAAATTATTAGAAAGACTCATTATGTGCTTAAAAATGCAGGAGGCTATTTGATTGCCACCTCTACCAGCAAGAGCCTCGTGCCACATATAGCAGTAAGGCGAGTTCGTAACACAATCATGAATTGTGAGATTGTACGTCCATAATTTTCTTTTATAGAATGAGGTATTTGTTTGCAAAAATGGAGTTGGCAAACACTGCTGGAGATCGAAAGCGTAAACTCCAATAGTTGAGTCAGTAGTAGCAAGATTTTTATCAGTTCTTTTTGATTCATAAGCGCCATCAGCTGCAGCATGATGATCTTTTAGATGATTTTCTAAGTTCAGTAAAGTCTCAGGGCTATTTTCTTTTTTTGTAACTTCAATTTGTACTTTCAATAAATCACATTTATTGCACGTGTCAATTTTAGGCTTCTTGAATTTGATATTCATTGCTGTAAAAAATTAAAGTTTATTGTTATGTTAATATATTTAGAATTAACATATAATAATAATTGTAATAAAAAATATTACTTTTAAAAATTTCCGAATATTTGCTAAGAGAGACTGCTTTATTATTTTTAAGTTTTTCGCAATACAATTTGTGCATTTGCGTAAGAGTCAAACTTGCATGTAAATATTTACAACTGGTATCTCTCCTTGAATAATGGGATTCGTAAGCGGGGAAACTGTCTATATGTTCTTTTATACTTTTAATAACATTTTCATCACATCTATTAGTACCTGAACCAGATCCTCGATAATCAATCATTTCTAAATTAGGATATTCTAATTTTTTTTTTATTATGTTTTTCAAAAAGCTTTCAGTTTCATTAAAACAATTTCTAAAGCATTTTTGACAAACTTCTATTTGCTCACCCTTAAATTCCAAATTATATTTTATATGGTATTGACGATTTCTAGGTTTAGTAACATGTTTTTCCTTACGTGCCGTTTTTGTAGGTACTATTTTCATTAATGAAGATATGAAGAGAATTCTTTGATTATAATTGCCTAATGACCAATAAGATTTGAAAATTTCTTGCTGCGTTTTATACGAAATTTTATCTCTACATCTTTTGCGGCAATCATAATTTAAGGAAATGCATAATCTTTCTGGTACCAAAGATCCTTTTTTGTTAATATATGAATCTCCCTTATTACGATTCTCCTTAGAGCTTTTTTTAGAATAACGATTATTTTCACTAATCTCTACTTCGGAAATGTGATTAATAGATTGTTCAGTTCCAACCAAATTTTCTTCAATTTGTTTTCCCAATTCAATCATTTCGTAGTCAAGTTCTATATCAGCAGAATTGCTCTGTTCTGAAATTTGAAAATCAGGATCTTTAACAGAATCATCCGAGTCGAAATCACTGTATTGTGTTGGAATTAAATTTTCATTTTTTTCATTAATATCGCTTAAAACTCTTCTGTTTAATGTTAGCTGATCGTTACTAGAAATGGT
Source organism: Argyra leucocephala (assembly GCA_963942445.1). Lineage (NCBI taxonomy): Eukaryota > Metazoa > Arthropoda > Insecta > Diptera > Dolichopodidae > Argyra > Argyra leucocephala. The sequence continues at coordinate 92,106,675 of OZ012680.1, forward strand.
TTTTTCAAATTTACTTTTGCTTAATTTTGAAGGTTTTCTAACTGGTTCTGTTACATTTTCAAAAAATTATTGTTTAATTTAGCGTTAAAAAATACGTGTAATACCAATTTCAAATAAATTAAACTTACCTTCTTTTCTTTGTGTATTCATGCGAGACTTTTTTGCTAATTCTAATATTTTCATAGTTCTCAACGACATAGTGTTATTTTTAAAATCAAAATAAAATTTAAACAAAATATTTTATTAAATTTTATATTTACTTTATTTCATGTAATTATTATTCATCAACCTCAAAATTAACACTAAATTTTATTTTAGATTGAATAAAATTACAACCTCTTCCAACAAAATTTTATTCTTAACTAACACATGTTGTCATTCAATGCACATGCTAAAACAACCTAACAGTACTTTAACCGCCAATTAGAAAACATGTTAAAACACAACAACCACTTAAATCGTGTTAAGACTAAACTTGCTAAAATTTTATTTTGGAATAAAAACTTATCTTTAAGTAAGAAAACTTAAATAAAAATATTCAATTTGCAATAAAAGCTTAAATCGATATAAGTTTTTGTAGCTTGATAAGGTATATTTAGAAAAATGGTAGCATATATAATTTGAAATAAAAGCTTAGGTAAACATAAGTTTTTGTTTTAAATTAAACATCTACCAAATAGTACGTCTACTGTTTTCTTAAGTTGAATTAAGCGATTATTGCATATGCAGAGCAATTCCATTTCGACATAAGCGGTTAGGTTTTTTCGTCATAACTCTGATTCAAATAACGATAGAACTACAAAATTTTGCTGAAGTGTAGTATTCGACATAAGGAATTGCTTGGTATATTTATTTCATTTTTGTCTTAAGTCGACCTAAGCGGCTATTGCTTGTGGCCACAGATATATATCTTAGCTATTTACCCTTTCAATTTATTCTATATTCAAATGCAACGACGAAAGCAAAAAATTATTCTGATTTAATTTTTTTTCATATGTGAGTAATAAAATAAACCCAACTGCTGGTTAATTAAATTCAATTCCATTAATTCTTTAAATTCTTCAAATAGTATAATAGATATTAGATATACATATTATATATTATAATTAGACGTTTCATTCGTGTTTTTAACATACCCTTCTATAATATCTTGTTCTTTAAATATAATTTAACAAAAGCTAAATAATTATAATTATCTATTTATTGAGATTTAAGTACCTATATTCTTTAGGATCAAACATAAACATAATTCATATAAAAGTAACATAAAACATAATTCAAAAAACTTTATACATTTAAAAAAAAAAAATGATATCACATTCAATTACATTTAAATAAAATAAATTAAATATATTGTATTTAGCTAATGAGTTTAATTCATCATTGAATTTAAAAATATCAAATTCTTAACAGCATTAGGATCAATTCTATTTCTCTTTTCTGTTAGAGAAAACTCGCTCGGAAAAGGCGCTACTAGCCGGTATTGCAAAAATCTTCTTGCTTAATTTATACAAGTTTTTATAGTCGGTTTCATGCTCCTTCCACTATTTCAGAACTTTAAAATTATCATAGAATGCAATTTTTATTTTACGTTCTTCTAAAGAAATATTTTGTACACGAGTAGTAAGATGTGAACAAAATCGTCTGTCCGAAATCTCTGATTCTGTAAACGTGGTAAATATATTTGTTGCCGATAATGTTGATGGTGATAAAGTCAAGTTTTCATCATTACTCGATGAAGTTAGAGTCTGCTCGTTACCAATTTCTATTTCTGAATTAGCATACAAAATCATTTCGTTCAAGCAAAAGGATTTTACTTCTTCAATTTGATGTGCATTAAAAATTGTCATTTTATTTGTGGGTGCATACAAAAATACTGCTACCTCATGATATATTAACAAATTAGGAATCCATATAAAATCAATTTCAATTAAAATATTATTTTTTAATGAAACTATTTCTGCCATATCTTCAGAGGTACTTTGACAAGTTTGCTTCAAAAAATTTATTAAATTATGTACGTAATAACGTGTAGCATACTTAGAGCCTTGCATTTTTTTATAATTTTTTCAAAATATTTACATAAATCTACTAATTTTTTTAATAAAACCAAATTTATATTATTTCATTTATACTAATTTAAATAAATTGATTCAAACATAATGAAATGTGAATTCCAAAGAATAAAACAATGTTATTCAAGTGTAGGTAATAAATGTTGTAAACTAGCTTTCTTAAAATATTTTACTATTTTTTTGCAGTTTATAATTATAAGTTCTAACTCAAAGGACTCAATCGAATGATTTTTTCAGTATGTTTTCAAATAGATGATCCGAACAGTTGATTCTCTTATAATCTTTAAATGCGTTTATGATGTTAGCTCCCCTATCAGTTACAAATACAATTTTATCAATATTTTGTATTTCAAAATCTTCCAAAATTTTTTTGATTTTTGATAATATTTTATTGCCGGTACATCTTTCAAAATCCATAGATTTCATTCCGGGAATAAATTCTTGCATTTCCGCTTCTTTTATATAATGAAATGTTGCAAATTGAAACGTGCGTTTCTTTTCAAATATTTTTTCTTTCTTTTACGGCAATTTGATTTATATGCCGAGAAACTGTTGTAGAATGGGGTAATAAATCTTTAACGTCCACAGAATCACCATTTTTTGCTCCAGTTTTAATAAGTTCTTGAACTAAATTTATAAAACCCCCACCATCAACTGCAGAAAATGATCGAAAATCTCTAATAGCCCACTTACAGCACTAATTCAAAATATTTTTTTTTCTTCAGCTTCCACTTTTGGAAGAATTTTTGTTTATGCATTTTCTTTATCGTGGTAAAATTCAATAAAACATTTGTGACGCAAAAGATTTGTAGTTTGCTTGCCGTTAAATTTCAATAATCCATAACATTTCCGGCAACAAACTATATTTTCAACAAAGGTTTCATTATCCTTTTGAATTTCTGAAAAAAACTTGCCAAACTTACTTACTCCTTTCCTTTTAGGGGTTAGCTTAAATTTATCTTCTCTTATATTTAAGGTAATTTGTTCTTTATTTAAATTTTGGGCAGCCATTCTATTTGCAATTTTCTAACTTAATACTTTGCATATTTATTAAGTATGAATATGTAATTAGATACATACACCTATTCTATTGCCTATATGCATATTACAATACATATACATATTTACCTAATTAAATTACTAACTAGGGGCCCCTGTTGAGTAATTATATTTGAAGTTGAAGTCAAATTTAAAGTTTTTTAAAAAAAAGTAATTTACGTACTGACATAGACTTCGCACGATATAGCAGAAACCACTTCGTGTTTAATAAAAAATTTTGTGGGGCTAGTAAGTTTTATTTAGGACATATATATACACGTCCCTCATATACTGTTTCGTTTCCGATATATTCCCTATATAGTAAGTGGCGTTTAGGTGATAAAATTACTAAAAATAAAAAATTTTGTCATTAAAGAGGTATGTATATACCTACATAGTACATAATTTTAATAAAAACTATATTATTACTACAAATAACCAAAATTTAGAAACAGTTACTTAAAAAGATAAAAATGAAGAATTCAAGTGATTTGTTTTTTTGTTGTTTTTATATTTTTTATTTTAGATGTATGGATTTGTTTTTTTGTTTTTATTTGACATAATGTACAATGTACATTATATTCACTGCAAGTAATTATAATAACTTATTTGTTTGTTTCTGTTTTTTATTTTGATAAGAACTCACTATACATAATGTATTTGCTGAATAACAAAATCATATGAGTAAAAAATTTTCAACTGTGTGCGCATTATTGTTTTATATACAACTTATTTCTTATATTAGAAGTTCATTAAAGAGAAGCGAAATAAAATGAAAAAGTGTCTACTGCGCAGGTCCTTAAATGCTTGTCAATTATAATTATAGATGTTCATAAAACTTAAATATTCAATATACTCAATACATTTTCTCTATTCACTATATTTGAAAGTGGTATAATTCATTTTTGCAAGGAATACAATACAATAAAAAATATAGATACAGAATGAGTATAATTGATATTTTCACTCATTTCTTATTTGTGTTGTATTGTTTGTATATTGTTAAATGTAAGTATATTCATTAAGTATTCACAATATGAATAGATTTATGCAGTACACTGGTTCTGATTGAGCTTTAACAGTATACATAACTGGAGCGCCCAAAACTTCACCCCTAATTGGCGATTCCACCATCCAGGTAATCATTACTCATCTTAACACAAGTAAATGTTCGAGCTCACTCCCTCTTTTATTGATATCTTGTTGGAAATGACACTTGTTCTATTGAAATAAAATTTAATAAAGTAACCAAATTTTACGTTTATGTAAAAATATGTCTATTTGTGTTCCATAATTGCATCAAAATAGTTTCAGGTGTATCAATGTATTTTAGATAGGATGATTGATTGTATGAAAAAAATACAATTGTATCGAAAATTTCATCCTTGATCGGAACTTATTGCGGCTTATGTCTATATGATTTTAATATATGAATTGTATATATTGTAAATTAATATATTAATTCGAGCGCATGTCGCATTGTGGGCTCGGCCCATAACAATTGTCTTGAATTATTTTGTTGCTGTTTGCATTGCCTGGTACTATTTCCTTGCGACGTTGTGTTCTTAATTTTGTATACTGGGACATCCTACACATATCCTTGGTGCAAAAATTTTTTATATGTCCATAGTTTTGGCGGTTTGTACATGTTGGTATAATTCTTTTTTGATGAAAGGGCTTAAATATTACCTAAGCTTAGTAATTACATTAGTTAAGTTACATCATAGATGCTTTTATTGTTTAAAGCAGTTTTTATTCAATCATAAATAGTGATAATGGTTTTTCAGTATGGATCGGTCTAATATATTACTAATGTTAGTTTCATTGTGACTTAGTTCAGCTAATTCTTTTTTAATGCTATCATGTTCTGCATAGTAGTGAACTTTATTTAAGTTTGTATCTGTAGTATTGCATATCCTATTCCGTATTCTTTTAGTGTTTTAGTTATATTTTAATATTTTGCAGGATCGTTTGAATGAACTTTAGCGTCGTCACTATTTAATACTTTCAGTTTCGAATTGATATTTTAAAACATCATTTAAAGCAATGTCAATTTTTGTTTGTTTCTCAATGTTTCCAGAAATTTCTCTCCTTACGATCTTACGACACTCATATTATTAATAATTAAACAAAACAAAAAAACTATTTTTATTATTAATTAATTACTTATACATATAAAAGACCAGATTTGTATTTGTATGTTTGTAAACGACGCTTTTTGACATTTTAAATTTTAAAAAAATTTAAAAAAAAAATATTTTTCCTTTCAATTATTTTTATATGATTTTTTGATTCTTAAATTTTTATATGATTTTTTGATTTTTAAATTTTTAAATTTTTTCCTTTCAATTAAATTGTGAAAAAAAAAAGAAAAATGGATAAAAAATAAAATGGATGGAAAATAAATTATTAATTTGTTTTAAATTATAATAAAAAAGTGTTTCTACAAAAAAAAATTCTTGGGGCCACTGAGTGGTTATGTTAGAAAAAAAGTTCGGTATCTTTTTACTCGGGACCCGCTTTTAAACGGGCTGACTTACTAGTATAAAATAAATAAATTTCGTAATTTTGTCAATAGTTAGCTGCAGAATAAATTATAAAATCAAAAAAACTTATATCGTGGATACTAGGTTTGTTTTATTTTACGAAAGATATTATTTTGAAGAACCCAAGCCATTTTAGTTTTGATTAGCAAACTAATTTATTAATAAGCAAATTAGTGTCACAAATAGATTAGCATTAAACTAAATGTTTCAAACTGGAATAATTCATGGAATTTAAATTTATTTTATATTTTTTTATTTATTTACCACCTAATTGCTAATTAAAATAGTTTACAATATTATATTAAACTACAATTTAAATTTTAAAAATATGTATATATATTTTTTTGTGATTTTACTTTCATTAAGTTTTATTATATTTTAAAGAAAACAACAATAAAAGAAAAAAGTAATGTTTTTGTTAAAATTAATAACAACTAGTTATTACAAAATTAAAAATATTCGACATAAAATTAAAATTGATGAATTAGATATTGATAAACTAAATGAAAAATATATTTACTTTTAATTTTAATATATATTAAATAATTTATTAATTTAAGAAGAAAAAAAAAAAACGCAAAAATAGTACAAAAATTATTTTCATAAATTTAATTAGTTTTTTGTGATTAATTATATTCATATTACGCCTAAGAAATATGGAACTGAAGTGTGAAACTGTATTTTGTGATTAAAATGTTTTAAATTTCATATTTACTTAATTTTCATTAGTAAATTTAAATTGATACTATTTATGTAAAAAATATTATATTAAGAAAATAATATGAAAATTATAACTGTTATACATTTATTTATGTACTAACAAAATGTTCAAATCTTAGAAATTAATTTTTGTAAAAAGAAATATTTTATTTTGTATTAACAAAATCCTTTAAAAAATACTATCACTATTAAATACAGTAATTTTATAAATAAAAAAAATAAATTGTTTTAATATTAATTTTTTAAATAATTTTACCAATTTTACAGTGTTTTGAAGAATCATCTTTCATTTTGTAGTATTATATTCCACAGGGGAGAGATGGAGTTGAAATCTTATAAAATCATTTGGAAATTAAAAGGATCTTTCAATCACGTAATTTCTAAACGACATATTGAAGAACCTTTCGATTCGTTGTTTTTGTAATTTTATTATTTTTTTCATTTATTTATTTTTCGAATGCTCGTACAACGTTTAATATTTCAAAATAAAACGTACAGTAATAACCCAGTCATCAAGAGAACCAAAACTCCTATTTACATTAGTTTTTATGGTAATGTAGCAAGAGGGTTCCTAAATTCTTCTAAAATATGTATTTTATTACTTTGATTTAAAGAAAACATGAAAATTCAATATAATTTAATTTTTTCTAAATGCAACAAGAAATTAATATGTATTTTTGTTTAAAAACTTTTTCCAATTTTTACCACAAGCTTAAAGTTATTCAAAATTCATGAAGGTGAACAATAAATAGAACAGTAACTAAAGAATATCTATTAATAAGAAGGTTCACTGGAAGTCAAGATATTTTTACTACTCTATTTACAAAAGCAAACTCATTAGTTAAAGAAGCAAAGAACTATTGTAAATATTTTCTTATGTAAGAAGTTGTAAGAAAGAAAGAGTACCATTTAAAAAACAACTTATTTTTGCAATGTATTTTTAAATAGCCCACGGGAGATTTTTCTTTATTTATTTAGCCAGCTATAGATTTTCATGTGTACAATCGTCTGCAATTTTGTGTACGAATTTTTTTTAAAAATAAACGTATTAAATTTATTAGGGTATAAGAATAAATAAATTTTGAATGATTGATTTTTTACAGGTACCTCCAAAAAATAACATTGGTTTCAAAAACATAATGTTATTTCTTTTATTGGCTTATAAGGGAAGTACATTTTTGTTTTGATTTGAAACAGATTATCATTCATGTATTTTCAATATACACATTTTTTCAGGTATTGGAACAGGTAGTTAAAAAGAATATCAAGCGGTTTTTCTTTTATGAATTACTCAATGCCTTTTTAGTTTTTGAAAAATTAAATTGTGTATTTTAATCATCAATGAACATAATACATATTCCTATGCATTTTTAAAAAAATTAGTACATAAGAAAGTACATACTCAGAAAAAAATAAATGCAGAGTATATTAGTGCACAGTGAAAATTAAGCAGTGTATACTGTATGTTATATCATTGATTAATAATACTATAAAGATAGACATTTTCATACAACAGAAAATGTTCAGCTCACTTTTTCCAAATTCTCTTCATTATATATATTTTCCGGGGTATATTCAATGTGTTAGTGCATTCTTTATTTTCAATTTGAATTTTTAAATTTTTGAACGTTTTATACGACTTTATATTCTCTAAATAATTTGTACGTGTTCAGTTTCTCTATACTGTTCTTGAATGTTTTTATTGTTTGAATGTTTATTATTGTTTTTAACTTTTTGTTATTTGAATTTGTATAGGTAATTTTGTAATTTGAATTTTTTTTGAATTGATAGGTACAAAAATTTCAAATTGGATAGCATTTTTATCGAGTAGTCTTTTAAGAAAAAATTTTTTTTTTATAATTGTTGATATTGTGCATGGATATTATTTGTAATAATAAATTATAAAATTATAATATAATTTTATAATGTTTAGAAAACAAAAATATTTTTCTTTTTTTAATTGAATAATTTTCAAAAATAAAACAATTTCAAAAAATTCAAATGATAGTGAACATTCATTCACGTTATGATTTCTAATATATATTCATACATACATATACATATATATGTATAAATTTACAAATAGAATCAAATTTTTGTTAAAGATGTTTTAAATACAATTCTAAATTTTAAATTCAATTCAAATCGGTTTTTAGATACATACGTATTTATATACCTACATTCAATTATTTCATCTCTAATATTTAATTATGAATAGCTATTTAAATTCCGTTTTCAAATTTTCTGTTCATTTTTCAAAAATAGTATAATGCACATGTATGGCAATCAGACACTTTTTATGTGCTAAATCCAGCAAAATATCTAATTGCTAATTCTTCAAAATTACTAACTGATTTACTATGTGATTGAACTGTATTTGAAGTTGAAGCTAAAACATTTTCCTTCTCATTTCTTCAGGACAATTTTCAATAATAAAATCTTCATCAGCCAAATCATTGGCATCAATGTCCAAATAATTGTTGTGATCTGTTTCACAATTTGAGGATGTATTTTCCTTATAAATACTCGCTTCGTCTTAGCAAAAATATTCCCAATTTGTTGTGCAGATGGATTTCTGCAATAATCACCAGCAGATCTTATATGAGAAAACATATTTTCTAACGGATCTTGGTTCAGTCTGCGCGTCATCAAGAAATTAATATTCTATCAATTTGATCTTTCGATAAAGATAATACAGCAGTTATTGTTTGGGCCATTCCATTAATGGACAAATTTTTTTTGATACTTTTGATTTTGGATTTTTTAAGATATTCTAGCAATTCCTCTAAGAATAAAAACGGAGAATTTTTAACGGTTGTGAAATCAAAATTTTTAGTTTTTTGTGTTAAAATTTGAAGAATTTGGGTTATCAATTAACTAGTTAACTCTTAAAACAAAATCAACAGTCAGATTGGCTTTATTACTCAATAAATTAAAAAAAATTCGATCAGTGTTATTTATTGCTTTTATGGCTGCATATGTACTATGACTAAATAATTGAAAAGCTGATTTTACTGACATTTTTTCAAATGTGTTAGAATTAATATGGGTGCTACGAACTTTAAGTAAAATTGTTGAAAGCTAATAATATCATTATTCCAGTTTTCAAAATCGGGTTTTATAAAAGAATTTTTGACAGATTTTATAAGGTGCCATATCAAACTAAGCATAAATTTTATTTCCATTCCAATCATAAAAAAAGAGTCTACCTTATTGACACCAAGTAATTCATAAGTATTTCGATTTGTACTGCATTAGTCACAAGCAGGTGCAACAGTTTTAGAACCAATCTTTGTTAGCTCCTTAAGATATTTTAGTAGTTAATTGACAAAAAAATGAAAGGTTTTAAAGTTACTCTTTTCAAATTATTTTTGGATAAATTGTAACCCTATGCGTACTTATAACTTTCATGTAAACTTTGAATCATAAAGAAATGTGCTTCTGTTGCTAGTTTTTGTTTTCTATCCCCATCTAAATCTTCCACACCATCTATACAATCCCTTTTTATACTGTAAGATGGTTCTTTTCCTTTATAAATTATTTCCTTTAGAAATTCATTTATATAAAAAATGATTTTGGTAACTGGTACATTTTATGAAATTATTAACTGAGATATAATTAAGAAAATTGTTTCCGAAGAGAAAAATGCTCATCAAAAATATTGTCCAAAACTGGAAATACTAATATCAGTCCCAGTACTTTGCAAAAAATCTTAGCTGTTTTCGCTTTTCAATTAATTACATATGAAAATATGCAGTTACGAAAATAAAATAATTATAATTTTAATTTTTCCATATAATAATGAGTAATAAAGTAAACCTGCTGTTGTGAGTAATATGTAAACTGCTGGTCTTTCTTAAAATTCTTCAAATATTTATACTAAAAATACGTACAAACAACTATTAAAAATTGTCCATATTTGTTCGTGGAGAAAATATTAGATTATCTTAAAAAATTAAAAGTTCTAAACAAATCCACCAGCACAATAAGTTGCAAATACTTTTACAAATATATTATGAATTTGATGAATTTTATTTACAACAACAATATATTTTCAAAGCTGGAGTAAATCATGACAAGCCTTTGGATATTGATATTTAATGCTCTTGCTATGAAAATAATGACAAAGTAGAAAATTCTGAATTTGAAAAATACCATTGTAAAATTGTGCGTTGCAAGCTTTAATTATCTTATAAATAAAATGTGCAACAAAAAAACATTAAATATACTTTTCAATTTACTCTACCGTTTAGATTTTTTATAAATTTTACAAAAACTAATGATGAGTTTTTCAAATATTTTTAAATTCTGTTATAATTTTAAAACCCATGCGTACATACATATCCACATATTAAAAAAACCAAATAGAAAGCCTTTTAAAAATAAAATTGTTTCTTTTCTTCAAAGATTATTCGATAAAAATGCTATCCAATTTGAAATTTTGGTACCTATCAATTCAAAAAAAATTCAAATTATACAAATTCAAATAACAAAAAGTTTAAAATAATAATATACATTCAAGAACAGTATAGAGAAACTGAACACGTACAAATTATTTAGAGAATATAAAGTCGTATAAAACGTTAAAAAATTTAAAAATTCAAATTCAAAATAAAGAATGTACTAACACATTGAATATACGCCGGAAAATATATATAATGAAGAGAATTTGGAAAAAGTGAGCTGAACATTTTCTGTTGTATGAAAATGTCTATCTTTATAGTATTATTAATCAATGATAAAAGCTAATTTCTTATTATAGGAGATAAAAGAACTTACATTTATCGAAATAATTTTATACGTATGTGAGGAATTACACATATTGTTGGTTGGATTCGATAGACATTATGTCGTATAATATATTAATTCTGTTAGGGTTAGTGTTAGTGTTAGTATTAGTTAAAGAAGCAAAGAACTATTGTAAATATTTTCTGATGTAAGAAGTTGTGAGAAAGAAAGAGTGCGAATAAACCATTTAAAAAACAACTTAATTATTGCAATGTAATTTTAAATAGACCCACGGGAGATTTTTGTTTATTTATTTAGCCCACTAGAGATTCTTCATGTGTACGGTCGTCTGAAATTTTGTGTACGAATTTTTTTAAAAATAAACGTACCAAATTTATTAGGGTATGAGAATATATTTTTTTAAATTTGAAATTTGAACTTATTTGACATAAAAGTCATTACATTTCGTTATATTTTTTATTTGATTACATTTGAAATGAGTACAAAATTAGTCTTTCGATCGAATTCACCGTTAAGAAATTCTCATCGAATCGAATCGAGAAATTCGAATAATTTTATATCGAATCGAATTCACCGGTACGGCTGAATTTTGACACACGCCGTACGCCGTACACTCTTATTTAGGTTGGGCTGTTACAGTTTCGTCCAGACTATCCGGGGGTTAAAAGGTGATTTTCAAATCAAAATTGATAGTTTACAAATTAACTTTAGTAAATAAATTCTTTCTATTTTTAACTACTTTACTCTATGAGAAAAAATACACAGGCGACAAAAATAATAATCGTTATTACAAAGTATTTTGAAGTACTTTAAATTACAATTTATCGAGCAAAAGTAACGCATACAGCAAATTAAATGAATTTCTAATATATCATTGTTAAAACTTATATACAACAATGAGTTTTCATCAAAACCATTCTGAAAGTGAAAAGTCATGATTTTAAATTATTTCACTTCCTTAAAGTAAAAGATCTTAACAATTAATATGATATGTAGAGAATAATAAGGTATCGAATAAAAATTTGAAAATTTGTATAATATACAAACATAACTTTATTGGCTGACCCTGAAAAAAATAAATAAATTAAATATCCCTTTATAATTTTAATTTTCATACCGATTTGTTCAATCTGTGTACGAATATTTTTATGTATAAAAAATGTCTGAATTCACGTACTAACATTTGGCAAACATATTTTATTATTTGCTACTGTGTTTGCCAATGTGTTTGTGAAAAAAAATCCATAAAGCATATACATGTAGTTTTTGACAAAAATTTTCTTTGTTTGAGGCAGCACCAATTTCTCCATCACAAATTTAGTTTGATAGAATTTAAAAGTTAGGATAAAAGTACATAAAATTAAAATAAAAAGAATAAAAAGTAAAATTTTTGAAAATAATATGATTCTGAAGTTAAAACCTTATTTTACTTTTATTAAAAAAATTCTCAAATCCAACTAAAAAATAATCGTTATTCTGAAATATTTACCGAACGAAAACTGTTTACGTGGCAACACTAATGAATTATGTTTTAAATATTTTTTCGTTCATTTCATTATTTCACGTGTTTCACATTTACACATAATTCCTTATTTCCTTTCATATCGTACCACATGTCCACATCAAAAACTGTATGGATGGAATTAACATGGTATGGAATTGGTATGGTGGCTTTTTAATTTTGAGTTGATGTTGACATATAATATTCGTTTTGTATCTTTTCAATCAGAATCAATTACATATGGTTTTAGTGTTGCTTTTCTTTAAAATTAAAGTTGTTGTTGATAAAAGTGAAATTGCAAATAATTTAAATTAAAATATTTTATTTAATCAAACCATGAGCGAACATATGATTTTTATAAAATGTGTAGAAATACATATGTTATATATGTTACAATACAAAATATATGTTACGATTTAAAATGTAAATGAAGTGGCCATAGTTAAAGTTAAATGATATGTAGATGTAGATACAACTACAAATTCGTTTTATATTACGAAAATTAAATTAAATTTAAAGATTCCGTGAAAAATTAAATAAAGTGTGCAGTTTTAAATGTTTTTTTTGTTAAATTAATAAAATTATTTTGAAAAAATATATTTAAAAATATAGTCTGTCAAACTAATGCAGATTCACATCAATGAATTATGTGTGTATGTGCATATAACAGAACAACAGTTAGTTCTAGTCAATTCTTTGTGATATTTAATATTAATTGCATACATGCTACATTAGTTAAATTTAATTAAATTTTTTTTATGAAATCAATTGTCGATTGTTTGATTACGTATAATGGAAACTCTATAAAACTCAAGGTTATAAAATAAAATGCAGAAACAATATCCAGTTAAACAGAAGCAGTTATAGCAGTCTCAATTTATAAGTGAAAAAAGATTCCTGCCTAGTAAAGGCATATTGTTTTTATTCCTTAAATTCGTATTTATAAAGCGAAAATTTTAAAATACATACAAAATACAAAAAAATCACCTAATATAAAATTAAATTAAAAATTTTAATGAAATTAATTAAAATAATTTCTGTAAAATTAAAATAACAAAACTAAACTGCCTATGATAAGAATTTGATATTTTGATTACAAAGATAAATTTTGAAATTCAATTATGTAAAGTTCCACTACATAACGTAGTAAAAATGTTGTTCATCCTTAGGCATGTTAGTTACTACAATGTGCAATCGTTTTTTCTTTAATGAATTAAATATAACTTAACTATTAATTAATACACAGTTTTTTAAAATTTTATTTAATTCTTTACATTATTTTACAAATATAATACAAGTACAAGTACATATAATTAATAGTTACATAAAAAAATAAAAACAGAAAATTCAATTTGTATTTGTTGCTTCAGAGCAAAAGTAACGAATTATTTAATACAAACCTTAAATTACATTTTAACAAATTCAGAAAGGTGGGTATATTAACATTCAATGAATAAAAAAAAATAATATTAATAAATGAATTAGAGTTCAATATAATATAACATAATTCTTAATAATTTATAACTACATTATGTAGTTTAATCCATCTTTTATTTATATAGTGTGCTAACTCAGCATGTACCGTTACAATTTGTTGTTTAAACGAGAAATTGTTTCGGTTTTGTACAAACATTTTTTTTTACACAAACGAAAGAAGAGAATTTTCAATCAAATTGCAAGAGATTTTTTTCTATCTTACAGTTACACGAACATGGTCGTAATCGCACACCTCAATGCCTTCAACACAGTTAAAAGAAAAAAAATCAAAGGTTACTTAAAAATTGATATTTATCATTCACTATTCATTGATTATTATATGAATGTAACTAACTGTTAGTAACTAGTTATAGATTTTTTTTATTTTCTTTTTGTTGTTTTTCTTCGTAATACATCATCTAGCTTTAATTTTATTTAATACAGTGAATTAAAGAGTGTTCTCTTTTTGCTAACTTTACTGTATCACACAAGAAGTAGATTATAATCAAAGAACATTTACCTATTATAATAAAAACGAAAATTTCATTTACGTAAGCCTAATGCAATCTTCTGTCCCCAGAATCCGTAGAGCCCACCTCCGTAGAAGGTGGATTTGACTTACCACCTGGGGTATAATTTTTTGTTTTGTTCATTTCATTTGTTTTTGTGATTTTTTGGTTTGCCCCGGAAATTCGGTATTTGTCATATCTGACAAACGTTCCCCTATCCGCCACATGGGGAGGCACCCGATAGAGGAAATCACACACGGGTAACTCAAATGTAACTGTTTACTTTTATATTTAACTAAGTATATGATACTATTTATACTAAGGAGCCCTTTTGGAAATTTATAATTCAAGCTATAGCGAAATTTAAAGTTTTTAGCAATGTAAATGAAATATATTGATGCTTCAATGAAAGGTTTTTTTTTTAACTGAATTTATTGAATCTTTCTAAAAGAAAATGACAATAATTTCTAACAAATGTGACCTTAATGGTTTATTGAAATCTTAAAAATCTAAAAATGTTGGAAGGTCTAGTCCATTGATTTGACCCTTCATATTTGCTCGTTCTTTCCAATGTTGTGTAGAATGGCTTCGTTGGCTTGCGGAATAGTTATCCCATTGATAACTGGAGAACATAATCCTTTTTTTAGCGAGAAGGTTATATGAACACTTTTACTCTCATTGACCTTAATTTTCCACTTATAA
The DNA here is from genome assembly GCA_963942445.1 of Argyra leucocephala. NCBI lineage: Eukaryota > Metazoa > Arthropoda > Insecta > Diptera > Dolichopodidae > Argyra > Argyra leucocephala. Next base: position 92,121,991 of record OZ012680.1, read on the forward strand.
AGCCATTCCTGTATCTGCTGCAATTGTTGTTGCAAATTTGTAGAACCAGTATGTGGATTTGTGTGACAGCTTAAGATAACAGTATCGTCTGCGAAGTGGATGTTAATGTGTTCCTGTTTTCCGGTAGATCAGACGTATACACTAGGTATAAAAGTGGACCCAGTACACTACCTATTGGGAAGCCAGAATTGATTTCATGTTCTTCTGATATATAGGATTTGAATCTAACTCGAAATCGTCTATTGGTTATATAAGAATTTAGAAGTATATGAGCCTCACATGGTTGCTTTTGTTTTATTTTGTAGATTAATCCAGCGTGCCAAACTTTGTCGAATGCCTGACTGACATCTAAAAACACGCCTGTGCAGAACTTTCTTTCTTCAAATCCTTGTTTTACTTGGGAAGCAATTCGGTGTACCTGTTCAATCGTGCTATGTTCAGCTTGAAAACCAAATTGGTGCATAGGCATTACCTCATCCTTTTTCTGAAGATGGCATTGAAAACTTGTGTAATATGCTTAAAAGCTATACCTGCAAGCTCTTGCAGCATTCTAGCTGAAATCCCATCGTAGCCTGCTGCTTTTTTGGGCTTGATTTTTTTGTTGATTGTAGATTCGACTAACTGCGTATTAATTATGTAACACGGTCGTGCTAGTATTTTTTAGTTTCTAGCTGGTAGGAAGTCGCATAATGAGTTTATGTTATTTGGCTTGAAGATATCTTCCAGGTGGGCTGCAAAGGCTTCTGTTTTTTCAATTTTCGCCCGTTCTTCACTACTTAACGTGATTCGAGAATAAGTTTTTTGTTGCTTTCCAAAAAGAATAATTTGTTTCACTAGTTGGAGATAGACTGGCAAGATGCTTGAATTTTTTTTGGGTTTTTTTGCATTATTTGAACGACATTTTTGCCAGTTTCTCCTACAAGTGCGTTTATTTACTAATGCTTCCTCAATTTCACTGCTAGATTTAGTTCTTGGATGTAGATTTGTTGGGATCCGAGAAGTAGCCGACAGGAATGCTTGATCCAGAACTTGGTTTTACTAGAGACGTGTATTTCATCTATAACTTCAGATTTATAATCAAGTATTACTGGTGTGTGATCTGATGGTAGATCCAGCACTGCGGATGATGTAATTTTTTTCCTGTTGATATTTTTGGAGACTGCAAAATCGATCAAATCCGGGATTTTCTTCCTGTCACTTGGCCAATGTGTGGTTTGGCCACAGAATGAAGTATCGTACCCATTATTAAGAATTACTTTCATCAGTCGTCTGCCTCTGGTTGTTATTAATCTTGAACCCCAAAATATGTGTTTGGCGTTGAAGTCACCTGCTGCTATAAATTTGTTGTCTAGGCTTCCAAAAAATTATTTTATTCTTCTTCAGAAATGTTTTGATTAGGTGGGCAATATACTGATGCCATTACGATTTTATCTTTAAGCTCTATACAGATAGAGGTGGTAGGAATGCTGAGCGAGCAATAATTTTGAAGTGGATAATGCCGAATTTTTTCCCTTATGAGGATACCTGTTCCTCCGTGGTCTTTCAGTTCTGGATGATTAGTTGCATAGAATACATAGCCATTAACCTTGAAATTATATTTGTTTGTTAGATGAGTCTCGGAGAGAAGCACGATGTCGATAAGAAAATTTTCTATCTCAAGTTTATGGTTGGTTATACCTTTGCATTCCAATGGCATATTTTAATGTAATTCATGGATTGGTTGAACACTTCTGTATTAGCAAATTTTGATTTCTAATTAGTTCTTGAAGCATGCTTTGCATAGAAGACATAAATTGCAACATAGTTTGCATAAGAGTGTTAATCGTGTCTTCTAATCCTGTGTTGTTGTTCAGGTTGTTAAATTGTTGTGAGTTACCTTCTTTTATTATGCATGCGTATGTGCTAGCATTTTTATTTGTGTTTATTAATGGTGGTTTAATACTTTGATTCTGTAAATTTTTTGTGCTAGGAAAATCAGAGATTCTACTTTTTTGAGTTTGTCTTTTTCTCATCTCTTGGTATATAATATAAAATCTATAATTTGCAGTATGATTCTCACCACAGTTACTGCATTTTTTAACATTGGATGTATCTTTTGGTTTGTTGCAATTAGCAGTTGGATGACAGTTTCCACATATTACACATACTGACGGCAATAGGTTTTTGTGTGAACAAACTCTTGACAGTTAATGCATTGAACTGGCCCTTGTCGTTTTCTTGGTTCTTCAAAAAAGGTTCTTCGATTCAGGAGATAGCGAAGGTTATAAATGGAGTGAACTTAATTTTTGCCGAGCTTGCTGTTATCAAAGCCAACTTCAACTCTATATAATGGTTGAGGTTCTTTAAATCTATTCATGATTTGATGCACGTTAACTACATCAAAACCCTTCGGGATTAGTTATTTTTTTATGTCGCTAATTGGGTAGGTTTTTTTCTATTTCTTTCAATACAATTGTGAGACCTTTCCTAGACTTAAATTGGTACGTGTAATTTTGAAAAAAAATTGAAATTTAAATAAAAAATAGAATTTTTTTTTTTTTTTGTGTACGTGTAAATTTGTAATTTGATTCCTTATCGATAACGTAATTGTATATTACAAAAATAATTACAAAAATAATACTAGGTATGCGTGTCGCATAACATAAATCAATCCATTGATTGAAAGATATTTTTAATATATTTCAACGTGCTTCAATATGTGTGTATATTTATATATATATATATATTATATGCATACTCAAGTGAAAACATTTGTTTTGTTTATAAATTAAGGCTTAAAAAATTATGAAGGTTAAAAGAACCATGCTAAGCTTGACCACAATACAGAACCTCAAAAGCCTATGGTTCGTTTAACGTTCATGATTTTTTAAGCCTCAAATATCCCGAATTTCCATCAACAAAATTTCAGTAAGTTTAATTTATTTATTTTATTATTATTTATCATTCATCCTTTATTATTCATCATTATTACACATCATTATTCGAACGAAATGTCAAAATGCAAAATTGTTATTATGTATTTCAATATCGTTCAGAGATTGTCGAAAGTTTATCGATGTAATTTTTTATCACGAAAGAGACATCGAAAGAAAAATTTTGTACAAATTATTTTAATTTTGAATTGAACGGTTAAAATAAAAAGTGACATTTGGACAAAGTGACATTTTTGTTTTATATTTATGATATTTTTTGGAATAAAAATAAATTTAATTGTTGAAATGGAAGTAAGTATTTTACTTTATTCTTCATAATTATTTTTTATTGAAATAAATTTTAATAGGAATGAAAGACCAGTTACAAATAACTGCAATATGAAAGCTAGTGTAAATAAATTATTTCAGCAATTCTACTTTAATCATACAAATAATGTTTGTCTGACTTTTTTCTTCTAGTGCGTAATGGAATTTGATACATTTTGGACTAGTATAAACTGCAAATACAGAAAAACATACAAATTCCATAAGCACAACAGAAAAAGTTAGCTGTGCTACTCCGGCATGAAAATCATTTCCTAGTAGGCCATACACCACAAATTCTTACTCGAGCGCAAACTTGTATGCAAAAGTGTGTACATTATTGTGTGTGCCTGCACGAATACTGTTCGTTTTAAAGCTTTAAGTTCATCCACACAAATTGTTATTGTAATTAAAATTTTGGAGTGGCGTGTGGTAAAATTTGAACACTCCAAATTCAAATCGAACAGTTTTCTGGTTATTTTAATCATAAGTTCAAGTAAAGTACTCTAGTTTTTGCTTTAATTTATTTAAAATATATAAAATTTAAAAATTCAAAAAAGAAACGTAAAATTTGGCAAAAACAGTGGTTAAAAAAAAAAATTATAGTGACGTGAAATTACTTAAGGAGTTAAGACAAAATAATCCAAAAGATTTATATAATTATTTGAGAATGGAGGCCGAAATGTTTGATACTCTTTTAAATTTGGTCAAACCGTACATCCAAAAACAAAATACACAAATGACATACACAAAAAAAAAACAAATTGAAAAAATTAACTGTAAAAACAAAAAACATAAACTTCACACCTACGTTTGCACGGTCATATTGAGCACGGTTAATATTGCATTTGTATGACAGTAAAACTGTACAATTTTAAGTACAGAATACGCGCACGCAATCTTCTCCATATGTTTACTCATACACAAACGTTCTTTCGCGCACGCATTAGGAATGTACACGATTACATTCGCGCAAGCATTTGTGTGTATGGCTTGCTATTATTGGCTATTTCAATTCTTGCCCTAATTTTTCTAATAAATCCATAAAGGTAACGTTGTTTAACAGGAAATGTTAATAATGTAAATAATTCCAAATTCAGTGGATTAGAATAATCTCGAATATAATGTTCTCTTGTTTTTTTATTCTGCAATTTGATAACGTTTTTCAGCACTATAAAAAATTTAAAAATCTAACTCTGCTGAAATCTTTTTATTTATAAAACCTTTAAAACAATTATTTTATTTTTAAAGTCCGCTACTCATTTATTGGAACCCTGTTTTTGCCCACTGCAAGTAAACGCAAAATAAAATAATTTTTTTAAACACATTTTTTTACTAAGACTGTGCCGTATGCGTTATTATGTGCTCCTATTTAGAAAAAAAACAAAAAATACAAAATAAGATTTTGATCAAATAAGATTTTAAAAAATAAGATTTCCAGAAATAAGATTTTCAGAAAATAAGATTTTGAAAAAATAAGATTTTCAGAAATAAAATTTTCAGAAAATAAGATTTTCAAAAATGAGATTTCGACCCCAACCCAATATCATCAACTGTATAAAAAGGTTTCAACATCTAATTTTTTGAAAAAAGGTAGACTATATTAGTTAAACAATCTTTCAACTTCATAGTAGGTATTATTCATCAACCACAACTTCACATTAATTCTAAATTTGTTCAGAGATCTTACACATTTTATTAACGAAGGGAGTCTATTATACAGTCTACATGAGGATACAACGAAAAAACTTTTGAACGCAGAAGTATGAAATCTGTAATCTTATAATATTAGAATGAAGATTAAGCTTGTAAGCTTTTGTTTTCTAATTGTAAATCAAAATAAGAAAAAAATAAATAAGAAATAAAAGTAAATAATAAAAAAAAAAATATTTATGGTTGCAGAGTTTAACTAAATATAAAACAAAAGAATTTTTTGTGGAAAGTGGAAAAATAAACATATAAAATTAATTCAAAAATAAAATCAAGGAAAAACTTAAAAGTAATAATTAAAAATTAAAATAAGAAAACAGTATAAACTATGATAGTAGGTAAATACTTAATTGGATCTACCAGTTTCTTTTACAACAAAACAGCTGCTATTACACGAGTTTGATTCAGAGAAGAAAAAAGAACTATTAAAATATAAAGGAAACTCTGAAGAATTTGACTTGTCGAAGATAAGATTATAATCTACTGAAATGTAGCCAGATAAGCTGAAGAAGAATAACTTAGTTTTAGGGCTGAGTTTGCAAATAGAATAGCATTTCCTAATTGCGTCTAAGTCGTGGCTTATATCACATATAATACCAAAAAGATTTTTTTTGTCATAAGAAAAAATGTATCATCATCAAATACAGTTAGTTTACCTTTGAAGCTTTGTTCTAATAATGAATTCAAAAGAGCAGAAACAAAATTTCCGAACCCTCACGTCAATATTAACTGTTTTAAAGTTGCTAAGATAACCATTAATATTAACACGTTGCTTACGGCTCGAGAGATAAGAATGGCCTATTTTATATCATTGTATAATTTACTAAGTAAAATTTCATGTCTAACAGTGTCAAATGCTTTGGTAATGTCAATAAATAAGGAAGCACAATAATTATTAACATTAAGAGTGTTCGAAATTTCACCACAAAGCTTAAGAAGTGAATCTTCTGTACAACCTCTCTTTCATGAATTCAAATTTATTAGCATTAAAAAAATTAATTTTAGTTGAAAACTTAATAATTTGTTAATAAATCGTTTGAATGTTCAATTAATCGAGTTACATAATCCTAAATAGCATAAATTTATATATTGCTTGATCAATATCTACAATCCCTATTCACAAGATCTGACTCCAGTATACTTAAAATTATAATATAAAACTCCTTAATAAATTTAAAAAAAATAAAGCAGCAACAAAAATCAATTATGCATACACATAAAAGAAGAACTTATTGTACAATAATTGTTCATCATATTTGTGGAATAGACAACGAATTTAAGATTTATTTTTGGATTTCATCATTTCAATAACTTTTTCGCTACAGTTTCGCATAAATGTAAAATAAATAAGTATTTACCAAAGATATTTTTAAAATAAATCATAGTTAGTGAAAAGTTAAAGGTCTCACAGTAAAAAAAGGATCTATATCAGTTAATCCAAGCCCCTGTGCAAATCTCTGTTCATTTAAAAACTTTTAATTTTATTTTAACTTGAATTACAATTAACCAAGTAAATCTAGTAAAGATCTAGGGCTCCTATATAAATAATATATTATTTTTAATTCTAGAAACATTACTTTGATGATTGTTTTTGAAGCTTAGGCTGAGATCCGTTAAACATTTTTTTTTTGTTCATGATTTAAAATTTTTGATTTAAATGAAATTATTAATTTCTTTAGTTGACTTATACAATTCTTACTTTTATATAATAAAAATCTATATTTTTTATATTAAATTTATTTAATAATTTAATATAACTTATCTATGCTACTAAATTAAAATTAAACTTATATATGTTTATTTTTTTTTCAGTCCAGTATATTGTGTATGAAAGAAGTTAGATAATTGATAGAAATTTCTCCATGTACTTACCTATTTTATAACTTACGTGTGTATCGTTCAACAAGGTAGGAGTTATTTTAGTTTTAAGTGTAAAAAATATTTAATTTTATATTTAATTACTTTTTAAATAAAAAGAATACTTTAAGAATGAATGCATTTTACAATAAAAAATGATTGAAAAATTAAAAAAATTAAAAAACATAAAACTAAAAAAGAAAAACAGTTATGTAAAAAAAATTTATATTTTTGAAATATGGAGGTTAAAATCAAATAAATTTAAAAATGTATAATAATTAATTAACTGTTTTAAATTATTCTACTGGTGCATATAATGAAAGAAATCATAATTATAATATAACCAACATTAACATAAGAAAATCATAATGTATTTCGAAAATTAAACGTTAATTCATAAGAGACGGTGGCATATAGAAAAATTAACGCGTAATCAAACTCGTTTTAGAGAACTAAATTGTATTTTTAAAAAAATCCATGAGATTAATATTGACCTTAAAATGTACGTCTACCAATAATTACGATATTTCAATCACATGAAAAATTAAATTAAATTAACACGTTTTACATGTTCGCGTTTGGTGTTCACATCTTTTATGAATTAGCCTTATTTAATAAAATATTAATATTTGATTTTAACCTTCTTTAAATTATTATCACATTATGCTTAAATTTGAAGCAAAAGAAAAAAGAAATATACTTAAATTTAAATTCCAAGAATTAACTAGGTACATATTTTTAGGATGTTGAAAAGAAATTTAGTTTTTTTACATTTTTAAGATATAACATTATTTTCTGATTACAATATTTATTTATTATTAATATTTAACTGCGACCTTGAAACAATTTATTTTTACTCTCATATCTCAAATTTTATTATTATTATACTGCGAACTAAAATTATATTTATTATTCATTTTCTTGTCGTCGACTCTTTTTCTCGTCGTTAAAATTCTTATTATTCTTTTTATCTCCTGGCAGAACCCAATATTATTCTCCTACAGGTAATTTTTATAATCATCATTTAGGTTTGTTCAGAGATCTGACTTCAAATAATCCTCGAATTTCTTCTTTTTCTTCTTCTACATCAAAAGACTCTTCTAAATCTGAATTGATATTTTTTTCGTTTTTCTCCCCTTTGCGAACTACAACTTCTATAACTTCCAAAACTGTACTACATTCATTCACGATAACTACTTACGTATTTTTTGTAATTTTTCTATCAGTTTTGCTCCATAATCTGTATGTTTTTGAGCATTTATCAACCAATTAATATGGTGTAGAAATGATCTCTAATTTCCCTCTCTTAGGTGATTTATTTAATGCATAAGTCAGCGATCGAAAAGATTTCAAATAGCCAATATTTTGATACGTTCTGAGATGCCATTTTGTTGGGGTGAGTATATATCAGTGGTTTCATGCTTTATAGCATTTTGTTTCATAAAATTTGAAAAATTATGATTTGTATATTCTTTCCCGTTATCGGTTCTTAAAATTTTTATTTTCTTTTCCGTTAAACACTCTACTTTTGCTTTATAATGCCTGAAATGTGTAAACGCTTCTGTTTTTTGTTTCCTAAAATGTACTTCTGTCCATCTTGTCATCAGTAAATGAAGCCATTTTCACACAACAATTTGACTCCAGACGAAAACTTATATAATAGAAAACTGATTTCTGCGAGAGTCAAAATAGATACAATACAAATAAAAAATAAGTGAGAATATCAATTATACTTATTCTGTATCTATATTTATATTGTATTGAATTCTTTGCTAAAATGAATAATAATATTTTCAAGTATAGTGAATAGGGAAAATGTATTGAGTATATTGAGTGTATTGAGTGTTTTAAATATTTATTATTATTTATTATGTTTTTGAACTTAGAATTTAGTTTGTTTTCGGTTCCACACATTATCTATATCTTCTAGGTGGTGACTGGTGGAAAGTTCCAAATTCAAGAAATTGAACAGCCTCCAGCTCAAATAGGTCCGGAATCATATACAATTCATATTAAGTACATAATGATTTTTCATAAATCAAAGTAAGTGTGAGTTGTTGATTTGTATGAAACAAATCCAAGTAATTCATACAAAATATTTTATATTGTATTGCATTGTATTATGATTTAATGAATGAGTTATTTTTGTTTTCAAGTGGTATTATGCAGTTCTCTGATACGTACACAAAACTTTAGTTCTTTTCTTTAATTTTTTAATATAATTGTTTAGCTGCCTTAAACTATACATATAAATATAGGTAATTGCTTAATGGAATGAATGATCCATTACTGGAGATAACTTAAATTATGAAAACAGTATTTTTCGTTTACTTATCATATCACGTAATAATTCAGTTCTAAAAATTCAATCCTTATAATTCTAATATGTATCATGGTTAAAAAATTGTATGTAATTAAAAATTTAACACTTATCACTGTGTCATAAAAAATCTGTAAAGAATTAATTTGCAGTATAAACTTAACTTATCTTAATATATAAAAACCAAAAAAATAATCTGCTTTAACAATTAATTTGCAGTATAACAAATGTAATTTTTTAATGCTTATAATCTACACTTTATTACTTAAACTAAATTAAATTATTCTTCAATTAAGTGCTGTGGATTTGAATAGTATTATTGTTGAGTTGGTGCAGTTGTAACAACAGCACAATCCAATGATAGTTTTTCCAACATTCCATGAAAAAGAACTTCGTTTATAATTTTTTTGCGTACAGTTTTTGATCATCATTTAGTTTTCTGTATGTAATAGCTTCAAATAATTTAACGTCTTTTCAGCAAATACTTCATTCGTTGGCTTTCTTTTCTTCGAAGCCCACGGTTGATTTGAAATACACTACAAAATTATGTTTATTATTTGATATACTCACAAGTCATAAATTATAATTATAAAGACTATTTTTGAAATTTTATTTTAATTTTTCATTAAATTTATTATTTTTATTTTAATTATTATAAAACTTACTTCTTCGTCCGAACTCAGTATTGAAGATGTGCTTGGTGTGGCTGTTTCTTGGTTTTTAAGAAATTCTAAATGGCTATAGTACCACAATGAAGGAATATATATACGTCTTTTGCCCTTAACCAGATTTAATACTTTGTTGCTTATTTCTAAATTTTCTTCGGAAGTATTTTTTTATATTCTTATTTTTGATAGCTTCACGTCTTGGAGTTCTTCTGTCGGTTCTTATTTTAAGGATTTCCTTTTCCTTAACAAATGATGCACAATCCCTGTCATTGGATGGGTGGTTGTCTGTTAGTTTGGCTACTTCGCAATTAACGCATTTGGCTGGATAGCATAGTTTCATGTGTTCTTCTGGGCTTGTGTTTATAATTTTCGCACAATATGGACTTTTTGTGATTGTTGAACGGCAATGCTTTGCTCTATGATTAAGTAGTTGGTATTTGTTACATCTCATGGGGTTAGGGTAGAACGTTCGGACTGATGTGATGATAGGATGATTGTATGGTAGTTCCATCAGGGTTTGGTCTTTTTTTTGTACCGCCAGATGCTTATTACTGTGTCGTTATTCTGTTTGAGGCCTTTCAAAATTTCTTCGTTGGTGCCTCTGCTCTGGTTTAGATGTTGGTTATATTCTGCTGTGGTGAGAATATTACCGAGTTTTTTTAATTGGGTGAATTTATCACCTATTAGTCGATTGGGTACTTCAAGGGAAATATTGTCATCTTTATTGAAGGTGGGCCAAATGCAAGGAGTGTGTACCTATTAATAATTTCGACACAACAAATGTGTTGTACGATCTTAGTGATTTGGATTCGTCCGTGGCTGTTATATTTAAATATTTAGTGTCTTTATTACCTGTTTGTTTGGTGGTGAAATCTAATGCTGGGAAGTTCCTGGGTCTATAATCAAGTTTAGTATTTGTATTTTTAGTTATTTTTTTTCTTTTCTTGGTTGGTGCGTCAATAATGAGGTTATCATCATTGACGTTGGTTAAAGTGTTAAATTGGTTATTTGGTTCGGGTGGAACCATTTGTTTTTAATAATTAAATTTTTTATTATTTAAAAAGACAGCCCAGTTAATGGGCTGTCTTTTTAACCTGCACTTGTGTATTAATTTATTTGTTTGTAATCGTGTACGTTCACTTCCATGCATCTTAATGTACTGCCTTTTACACCAACTTATACATATATAATTTATTGTTGCTTACGCCATCACTTTTATATTGTATTGGGCGAGCTAGCAACATTTTATACATAAACATGCAACTAATATAAACCCTACAGCTCGTCCATCCTGACTCAAATTTTTATTTTATTCTTTCTTTCTTTTAACATAAATTTTCAAAATACATAAGCATATTCTTTCTTTAAACTTTCTTGGTAACTTACATTTTTTGTTACGTACATACATATCTTTCTTTAAACATTCTTCGTAACTTAAATTGTAAAATTATATAAACAAACATATTTCTTTAAACATTCTTCGTAACTTACATTTTAAAATTATATAAACAAACATATTTCTTTAAACATTCTTCGTAACTTACATTTTTGTTTGAGTAGAAATCCAAGATCGAATACGGGAGGCATCAAAAATACCTTCAAAAGGTTTTTGAGTAAGTTGAAACCCCTCTACATCCTTTAGGAGATAACGTTCATTGCCGATCACTTTATCAACTTGATAAGGGCCACGATATTTTGGTATCAGTTTTTTATTTACACCTACGGTAGTATCGACATTGGAAATCATAACTAAGTCGCCCACTGCGTATACTTTCGCTTCTTTTCTTTTTTTATTAAAATGTCCTTCATTATATTTCTGACTCTTTTCATTATTTACTACAGCACCATTACGAATTTGTTCAAGTGATTCAACTGAACTATCTAATACAAAATTTTCAAGATATTCCCTTAAATTGTCATCAATTCTACCTTTCTGGTTAACTCCAAATAATAGTCTAGAAGGTGTATCTTTCGTACTCTTAGAACAACTATTATTTAAAGCAAATTCAACTTGGTCTAGAGCATTATGCCAAAAAATTTTTCGTTCATGATTAATTAATTTAGAGATCATAGGACCCATAGTACGGTTTACACGCTCTACTTGGCCATTCGCTTTCGGACAACCGCTGGCTACTAGGATATGCTGAATATTATTTTCCTTCATAAATTCTTTAAACTGTAAAGAAGTGAAACAAGTGCCACGATCGCTAATAATTCTTGAGGGTCTACTATAATGCCTAAAATATAACTCAAGTGGTTTAATAGTATCATTACTACTTTGAGAATTACAGGCATATAACTTTGTAAATTTGGTGAAAGTGTCAATAACTACTAAGATATACTTCTTTTTATTTTGGATCATTTCTAACGGTCCGTAATAATCGATATGGATGGTTTCAAATGGAACAGCTCCTTTTGGAATTGAGTGCAAAAAGCCTTCCTGCTTTCCTGACTTAGTATTGTACGTAATACATTTTAGACAATTTTGAATGTATTCTTTCACAGTTTCTTTTAGATTTGGAAACCAATACGTATATTTAATGTATTCACAAGTTTTTTCAATACCTAAATGTCCTAAGGTCTCATGAGCACTTCTAATAACTTGGAATTGCATGTTTTTAGGTACGTAAAATCGAACTTTATCTTTTTCAATCTTACGATAAATTAATCCGTCTCTCATTTCAAATAATTTACTTTCAGTACTTTCTAATTCGGTGCGCAGAACTTCGAGTTCAGGATCTCGACTTTGGCATATACCTAATGTCCTTTCAAATGAATCTTCCTCAACAACTAATATAGCTAAAGACCTACTTAGAGCGTCTACGTGCTGCATACGCTTTCCTTCGCGATGTTCAATATCATAATCGAAATTTTGCATTTCGAGCGCCCATCTACTTATTCGAGGATTAATAATTTGTTTGTTTAGAGTTAATGTTAGGGCATTGCAGTCAGTAATTATTTTAAATTTTCGCCCTAATAAGTATGTACGGAAACGACGTAAAGCATATATGATAGCTAATGTCTCAAGTTCGTAAGAATGATACCTGCTTTCAATATCAGTCGTACGTTTGGAAAAGTAGAACACAGGGTGCAACTTTCCATCATCTTTCTTTTGTAATAAAATTGCTCCGTATCCGACAGAGCTCCCATCACAGTGTAGCTCAGTCTCATGCAATGGCGAAAATATTGATAACACCGGTCTTTCTAGCAATTTCAACTTTAGCTCCTCAAAAGCTTTTTGTTCATTTGAACCAAAATTAAACGTTTTCGACTTGCTTTTTAGTAAATCCTGTAAAGGTTTTGCAATTCGACTGAAATTTAATATGAATTTTCGAAAATAGGAACTCATTCCAATAAATCTCTGAACTTCTTTTATTGTTTTAGGAATAGGAAATTGTAAAATTGCTTCAACATTACTTTCATTTGGTCGTATTCCTTCCTTACTCAACGTATATCCCAAATAATTTATTTTTGAAAATAAAAATTTGCATTTAGCAATATTTAATTCAAGACAATTATCAGATAAGATACTAAATATCTGTTTTAGAATCATTACATGTTCGTCTACAGTTTCGGTAGCTATAAGCAAATCGTCTATATAAATAGTCACTACTTGCTGTTTTATTAATTCACTAAAAATTCTTTCAACGTACCGTTGAAACACGGAAGGGGCATTTCTTAGCCCGAATGGCATTCTTTTCCATTCGAACTGTCCTAAAGGTGTTATGAAACTAGTAAATTTAATAGAATTTTCCTCCATGTGGACGTGGTGAAATCCACTTTTCATATCCAGTATTGTAAAATATTTTTTGTTCGCAAATCTATCTATTAGATCTTCAATTACTGGCAAGGGGTAATTGTCACGAAGTGTGATCTTATTCAACACTCGAAAATCAATGCATAATCGATAGTCGTCGACATTTTTCTTTCTTATTAGTACAATAGGAGAACAAAAAGGGGAAGAGCTTTCCCGAATAATACCGTCTTTCATTAAATTCTCTAATTTTTCCGCTAAAATATTTCTTTCATGAAACGATAAACGACGCGGTTTAGAAGTAAAGAATTCTTCTTTTATTAAATTAATTTTCATTTCGCATTTGATCTTAGGTTTCTTAGTATTCTTACACTCATTCTTATAATTTAAAAATAATTTTTCAATTGTATTTTTTTCTTGAAGAGAAATTTCTTTACTAAAATTTAACTCAAAATTTTCAACATTATTATTAGCAATATTTATATTCATTAATTCATGTATACAAGTTACTTCATTATTATCTTTAAATTCAAAATTTTTTATGTTATTGTCAATAATAAATTTATTTTCTTTTGATTCAAATATTAACTTAAATCCTACTTTATTCAAAAAATCCCTACCTATAATAACATCGGCTTCCATTGTTTCATTTGGAACAACCAACAACTTAATTAATTCTAATTTTCCACAAATGTTTAAATAATTATTATATGAACCTAATATTTTTAATTTGGAATTATTAATTCCATAGTAAAATTTTAAAACTTCTTCTAATTCAAATTCATTAATAAATTTATTTTTTATAATTGATATTGGACTACCAGTATCAAATAATGCTAACAATTTTATTTCAATAAGTTTACCTAACTTTTGATCTTTCACATACAGCCCTACTGATGTTGTGTATTCGGCATTTTGAATTTCATATATATTATTTGTTGTACTTGTTGTTGTACTTATCTTCAAAGGACAATTTTTTATTTGATGATTTGATTGTCCACATCTATAACACGAACCTTTTTCCCTTTTTGATTCACTACAACTGGTTGCAACATGGCCTTTTTTACCACAATTGTAACAGCTGATGTCATTCCTTTTGTTGAAGTTCAATGGTGTTGATGGTGGTACATATTTTTTATTTAAAAAGTTTTGCTGATTGTGATTTTGATAAGTTCCACTAACATCTTTCATTGTTAATTTGGAACAGACTTGTAAGAGTTGCTGCGGTGACTCAAAATTTTGCATTCTTGCTTGATTTCTTAAATTAAAATTTATGATACCATCAATTATTATATCTACTATCTCATCTCCTGGAACATTCAAACGATTAATTAAACAGATTTTATCTTGATAATAAGACGAAAAAGTTTCTCCAGCTTTCCATATTCTGCTTTCCATTTCCTTCCGAAGTATTAATTTGTTGGGCCTACTATCAAATACAAGCTTAAGTTCGGCCATAAGTTCTTCAAAAGTAAAATTAATATGACTTGCTTTTGAATGAAACCACTTTATTGCTCCTCCTTTCAATTTCGAAACAATAATTAATTTTATTTCTTCATCTTTTAAATTTTGATAAATTTTTTTAACATTATACACTTGACTGTACCACACCATAAAATTTTCATCTCCTTTAAAATCAGAAAGAAGTTCACTAATTTCTTTCAGGTTATAACTCGAATGTTCTTTCTTAACGGACTTTTGCTTACTTTCGAATTCGTTTAATGTTTTCTCTTTCTTCATTAGTTCTAACTCTTTCTTTAATAATTCAATTTCTTTTAACTGCAGGCTTCTTTCTACGGCGGCTGATTCTACGGCTTGCGACTGGCTTACTATTGGCGTGCTTGTTTCAACATGTTTTTTGTTTAAACTTCCATTTACAAGAATTTCATAACTTTCTTCTTCTGAACCTGACAAATTCTTCTGTTGATCAACCTCCTTCAACCGTTTATAAAGCTCTTTACGCGTACCAACACAACTGATGCCTTTTTCCACACATAACTCCATCAACTCTTGCTTTTTATAACTTTTAATGGCGGACATTTTTTATTTTAATAATTTTTTGGATTTGTATCCCACTTCTGATTTTGTAATCGTGTACGTTCACTTCCATGCATCTTAATGTACTGCCTTTTACACCAACTTATACATATATAATTTATTGTTGCTTACGCCATCACTTTTATATTGTATTGGGCGAGCTAGCAACATTTTATACATGTTGCATAAACATGCAACTAATATAAATCCTACATGTTATTATAGCTCACTTCTTTTTTTTGTCTTTCACTGTACCGAATCAATCGAAATTTTGATTGCAGTTAATGTTTGTGTGTCTTTTACTGTATGATGTTGTTGGATTTTATTGTTACCCTACCGGCACTTTAATAATATTTTTATTTATTATTATTTTTTTTTTTCACTCAGGAGTTTTAAATAAAACGTCTACTCTTTATAACAATTGGACTAGGAACGACGTTTAGTTTTTTTACAGTTGTTTACATGTAAAGACCTTAGTAATTTACTATGATGTTTTTTTACTGCAAGTGTGTAAACAATGTAAATAACGTAAGCAACTCAAAATAGATAACTTAGCTGCAACATTTGTATATTAATAAATCAAAACTTACGAATATAAAGTGATTATTTTAAAAAAATAATTAACATCACAATTTGCTAAGAACCTATCTTACAATTTATTAAGATATCTAACTCTAACCAAAGATTATATAATTACTATAAGATATCTCACACCATATAAAAAAATGTCACAATGAAATCAATTTTAGCAAAAACTTAATGTTGCTGAACTATTTGTTTCTAAACAATTGTTGAACAATTAAGTTTAAAATATTTGTTGTCAACATTCTTCAGTGTTCATTGCAAAGGGGTATGATGTATGTGTATTATATAAACAAACTGATATTGTATATTGGCATATTGGTATACGCTATTTTGATAATGTATTATTATTTTTGTAAATAATATGAATTTTGGTATACATACTCATATCATTTCTATTATTTTGGGAAACATTGAAGAAAATGTTCAATTTTGAAATGATATATTTTCATTTTTATTATTATTATTTTTTATTGGATATAATTTAAATTATATTCAACAGTAATTTATAAGCACTAGCTACCATGGCTATCGGCTTTTTTGTTTTTTTTTATTTTTTTTTATTTTTATATTTCAATTTTTAAAATACTAAAATTAATAACATTTCATTAAAACAAATTAAAATTATATTACAATCCTATTCTAATTTCTTATTGTTAATAACTACTTGTATTGCTAACAGTAATATTTTGTTTTTGTTCTTTTCTTTTTATTTTGTTTCGATCGTGTATTATTATAACGGCATTACAAATTCCTGCCAATAGTGAGATATTACAAATAACTAAGTTTATTTTCTTTTATTATTCTTGCCATTCTTTAATTAGTAATATTTTATATGATAATAACTGGTAATTGTCTGTTTTGTTTCTCTTTATTTTAATAAGGGTTCTAAACTTTAATTTTGATATTTAATGGTCGAATGAAATTCAAATTGTTATAATTATTAATTGATTTGAACTTAGACAACATTACTTATTTTTAATTTATTTAGAAATTTAAAAATTATATTAATATTTACATCAGTGGCGTGTGAAAGAATTTCTAAAGGGTTAACGTTTTGAAAGGTTGATGATCTAATTTGGTTTATTGCAGAGCATTGAAGAAGGAGATGATCCATAGTTAACGGGAAGATGTTACAAAAATTGCATGTTGATTGCTGTTCCTTTTTAAGTAAGAAGGCATGGGATAAGTTGGTGTGCCCCAAACGGAGTCTAATAAAACATTTGTTCATGATGGATGAAGTTGTAGTTTTTTTTTTTTTTTTTTTTTTTTTTATGCATAGCCAAAACACTAGGTGGGAACCTTTTATACCGATTGGTACGTTTGGCTAGGGAGGGAAAGGAAAATTTGGAAAGGAGGATGGTAAAAGGGAAGGAGGACAATTACGAACGAAGGTGTTAATGTTCGTCTTGAATTTGTTTAGGTCATAAATATAAAATTTGTCATGTTTTGGGAACACATAAGATAGAATTTGGTTCCACATTTGGGATGTTGAAGTTATAAACGAATTTCCATAACTTGTCTTTTGCCATCTAGGGATTTCGATGGTGTAGGGATGAGCACATGCTGCCCTTCGTGTTTCGCGAGGGAAACGCTTAAGTGGAGGTAATATAGATTTAATTTCCACTGAGCATGTGCCGATGCCTACGAGATATCTATAAAAAAGTGAGAGAGCTCCGACTATACGACGATGTCCAAGAGGAGCAAGATGGGCTGTCACATTTGGGTCGTTGATTAGACGAATAGCCCATTTTTGGACTTTATCCAAATGTTTTAACGCAATACTAGAAGCGCCAGTCCATATGTGAGAATTTTACTCCATTTTGGGTCGTATGAAAGCTTTATAGATTTTCAAGAGGTCACAGGGGGAGAAGTAAGCCTTGCAGCGGCTAAGAAAACCCAAACATTTGGCTGCGTTTTTTGCAACATCAAATATATGATCATTCCAGATCATTTTTCGATTAAGGTGCATACCTAATATGCTTAAGCTTTCAAACCGCTGAAGTTTATCTTCCTGAAACAAAAGAGTAGGATCAAAAATGGAAATTTTTCGGGAGATTGTACAGCTCTGAGTTTTAGAAGAGTTAAACTCGACTCTGTTTTTTATGCCCCAATTAGCTATTGCGACCAAATCGTGGCTGAGGGAACTAGCCATGATGTCTCTTTTGGTTGACACAGCGGTGGATGTAGCTTCAGATTTTTTATGAAAATCGTAGAAGGCTACTAGGGTGCTGTCGTCTGCAAAGCTGTGGATTGGATTGAAAGTGGTTTGGAGCAAATCATTTATAAATATAAGGAATAGGGTAGGTGAGAGAACTGATCCTTGGGGAACACCAGCGTTTATTTGGAATTGATCGGATTTAAATCCGTCAACTAAGACTTGAATCGTACGATTCGAGAGGAAACTTTCAATCCATTTGAGAGAAGAGAGACCCAGGCCTACTGCTTGACATTTTGCTAATAATGCGCTATGCCATACTCAATCGAAAGCTTTAGAAATATCTAGAGCCACAATATTTGCTTCACCCGAATTGTGCAAGCAAATATTTAGCTTCTCGTTAAGGTATGTCATTAAATCACCGGTGGACCGGTGGGATCTAAATACATATTGCCTATCGTGGACAATACCTTGGCTGTCAAGATATTTGGTCAGCTTTTTGTTTATTAAGATCTCCATCACTTTGGAGAGGATCGATATTATAGCTATAGGCCTGTAGTTGGAGGGATCGCTTTTGTCGCCTTTTTTGGGAATTGGGTTAACATGCGCAATCTTCCATTGGGTTGGGTATACTCCTGTAGAGTAGGATAAATGGAATAAGTTGCGCAATGGTTTGGAAATAGCGAAGGCTATATGTCTTAGAACCATAGCAGGGATGCCATCGGGACCGGTAGACTTTCTGATATTCAGATTCTTAAGTACCTTAACAACGGCACGAGTTCTGAAGTAGACTCTTCCGAAGGATGAGTTACTTATAGGAACTGAAGGTGGATTTTGAGTCGTTGGGGGAAGAGTGGAATTAGCAGAAAACAATTTGGCAAATAAATTTGCTTTTCCAACCGAATCTGATATTATTTTGTCATGGTCTATTAGTGGCGGAAATGAAGATTCGCAAAAGTTATGCATGACATTTTTAGCAAAGGACCAAAAGGTTCTACTAGTGTTAGGGAGATATAAAATTTCTTGTCTCAACCTTTGAGTATGTAAAAACTTCTGCTGGTTAATGACCTTTTTATAATTATTTCTGACGATTTTGTAATTCTTCCTTGATTCCTCTGACTTATTGGCCATGAGATTTCCAAATGCCACCTCTTTTTCTTTAATAGCTTTCCTACAGACGTCGTTGAACCACGACGTGGATGATTTTTTTACACTTTTTAACGAGTTAGGAATAAAAATTTTCATACCTAACTTAATCGTTTTGCTAACAATGTCTGTAGCAAAGTCAACATTTTTATGTTGGAAACACAAGGACAATCAAAGCTTGTTAAAAAATTGACCATCCCAGTTGGCTCGATTATAATGCCAGATCAATCTTTTGGGATGTACATTTTGGTTGGTCAATGTGCTTGTAAAGAAACTGACATTTACAAGACAATGGTCAGATTTGCCAAGTCCAGAATTAACAAATGTGGAATATTTCTCGGGATGAGAGGTCAGAAATAGGTCTAAGATATTCATTTTATCGCCAATCCGGTCCGGAGTTCTTGTTGGACTTTTTACAAGTTGAGAAAGGTTGTGTAAATTAGAAAAAAGTTCAACTTGCGTGCCTTCGGGAGTATTGCGACTAGAATGTTTGAGCCAGTTGATATTATGAACGTTAAAATTTCCGGCTAACAAAAAGTGGAACAAGTGAATATTTATTAATGTTGAAATTATTATTTACACTGTTTACTTGAGTTTCACTTAATGCTAAAATTGCTGGTTTTTCAGTATATAGATGAGCTTCGACATCATGGAAATTCGTTGATAAGCCACGAATGTTACAAAAATTAATTTTGAACATGACAGAACACAATAAAAATGACACTAACAAGAATTTTATATTATCATACACTATAGTGGTAGTGATATAGGTATTCTATCCGGATTAACTGACTTGTATTTATGATTGTGGTTTTCCCATTCGTTTTTAAAGTATTCCAAAATTTTCTTTGATGTAAATTTGGCTATTGATTTTTCTGCTAACTTCTGTCGCATCTTGATGGTTTTGTTTAGATCCCTTACCTTGTCTTTTAGTATTAAATTTTGCTGGTTGTTCTAGAGGTGAGAGTTCTATTGATTTTTTACTATGTGGTGTGAAAGTTAATAGAGGTGAGTTGATGGCCGCTTTGGCTGGTTTGTCTGCTAATTCATTTCCTCCTATACCACTATACCAACGTGTGCAGGTATCCACATTATTTTAACTTTCTTATTCATTTCTGTCAGTAGTTGCTTTATCGTGTCGATAACCTCTGAACATTTCCCGTATTTTGGATGGATTCAAAAGCTGATAGACTGTCGGTAAAAATTATTTTTTTCCCCTTGGTAGCTTTCGTTATTAATAAGCTTGACAATATACCCTCTAGTTCAGCTTCAAAAATAGTAGAATCTGATGGGAGTAGACCATTTGCTACTAATGTGTCTGATTCGTTTACAACTGCAAAAGCTGTTCTGTTGTCTTTTTTGGAGCCATCGGAGAATAGAAATTCCCAATTATTTTGTTTATAAGTTTCTGTATATGCTTTGAATAATTGTATAATATTGAATGTGAGTAGTATTGTCTTTATGCAGATGTGTTAAATTACTAATAAATGAGTTTTTGGTTAATAACCAAGGTGGAAATTTGAGCTTTGGGGTTTTAATTGGCGTGGCTTCTATGTTAAATTGAATGTTTAGGTTTAGTGTTTCAGAGAGTCCTGATTTTATTTTCGAGATTTTTTTTCTGACTTTTATTAATTGGGTTTTTTTGTGCAATAGCTCGGTTGTGTTTGTAAATAGTTTTGGTAAATACTTTCCTCGGAGGAGCAGTGTTCGGTTTTCTAAGGTTAAGAAACCTCCTTCAGCTAGCATGTTTTCTATTGGAGTAGTCCTGAATGCTCTTAAACTTCTTCTAATGGCGGAATGATATGGTGCTTTTATTTTGTTTAAATGAGATTTAAAAAGTGAAAATGTAGGCGAAAATACATTGTTCACTCTGCAACGTATTTTACGGTTTTTCAAAAAGGATTTAACATAATTAAAAAATTTCGGACCGACTTTCCATTCTTGTAATTTTTCTAGGATTATGTGTGGACTTATTTTTTCAAAGGCTTTTTCGAAATCTATTGATAAAATGGATGTGTGATTTTTTATGGCTAGATTTTTAGATATTATATGATCTATATAAATAAGAGCATCTGTTGTATTAGAGTTTGTTTTAAATCCCACCTGGTACGGGGACAATAAGTTATTGTAGGAAAGATACCACATTAAACGTTTGGCTATTATCTTATCTAAAATTTTGCTAATACACGGTAATAAGGAAATTGGTCTATAGCTTGAGATTTCGTCTAAGTTTTTATTTGGTTTTTTAATCGGTATTATTATTGCTGTTTTATAGGCTTGAGGAATGGTTCCTTTATTGTAGATCTTATTGAAAAGTTCTAGAATTCTGTATTTGAATTTTAGTGATGTTTTTCTTAACATTTCGTACGTTATTTTATCTTGACCTGGTGTTAAGCCGCTGGCTGTATTTAGACTATTGTCTAGTTCTGTTATGTTTAAGTCCATTTATAGGAATTTGGTTTGCTTATTGCAGAGTAAAGGACTGTATGTGATTTCTGTATTTACGGAAGGTGGTAAATTAATTACAGAGCATTCAGAGTAATATTTTCCAAAATGTGTTGCAATAGATAGCTTGTCGTCAGTTGTAATTGAGTCTGTTTTTATAGATTTGATTTGAAAAGGGGTATATGTTCCACTTAAGAGGCTAATTCTTTTCCATAATGTGTTAACCGGAGTATGAGGATTGAGTGTTTTAGTGAAGTCTTGAAATTTGAGTTGTTTTGCGGATTTCTTTTCTTTGTTAAATAAAGCGTTTAACCTACGGTAATTTATTAAATTACAAATAGTAATGTTTCTACGGTAATTTTTTCAGGCTGCTTGTTTTTGAATTCTAAGGGTTTTGAGTTCGGGCGTTCACCAAGGGACATTTTGGTTTGCCGATTTTGGAGAAGATATAGGAATGGAGATGTTTGCGGAACTTCGTATTATTTTTTGAATTTGAGCTGCTTCTTTATTGATATTTTGAAAAGGGGGGGATTGATTAATTTTGTAAAAGCTCTTTTTGGACAATTTTTTGAACAGACACCACAGTAAAGCAGCATTTCACTTTCTGAAATATGTAAGTTAAGTTTTATTAACAAACATTTAAATTTTTCTTTTTTACTTTAACCATACGGTTAAGAGGTAAAAACAGGAGTGATTTATTTCCAAAAATTTAGTTTTTTTCTTTTGTTAATTTGCTTACCGTTAAACTTATTTCAAATAATATTGATAATCTTTCTTCTCATTTTTTCTTACAAGTTAAGTTATCTTAATTAATAATTCTTATAATTACAACTTTATATTTGCCTTTTCTTTTGTTCTTAATTTCTACTTAACCAAAAATAATCAGTTACTATATTATATTTAAGAAAAACAATTTACAAATATTAAAAGCGTCAGTGGCGGCGCTTGTACCAGGGGCGTATGTTACAATCAAATTTTATGATTATCGATTAACTTTATTTATTTATTTATTTATTCAATTCTTAATGTTAGTATACATAAGACGATTAGTCTTTATAAGAGTATACAAATAAAAATTATTAAAAGAAAATATTAATTTAAATACATACTTAACTTACAACTAAACCAGCCAAATAATTTACAGATAATAAAGTAATTAATTCAATTAATTCAATTAGACCAAATTAAGCAAGCTTAAAAAGAACACAAAAAAAAAACAAAAAAAAAATAAAATAAAAAGAAAAACAATAAAAATATTTAATTCAATTAAAGTAAATTCAATTCAAAGCTATAATATTCTTTCCTCCTTCAACTATAAAAAATAAAATAATATATTGTTTCAAAATTAACTATTATCTAAGGTTTTAGCTTAAAGTATTCCCAAGACAGCTCACTAAACTTGTTAAGAGATAATTGTAGCACAGCTAATAGTACTTGGCAGTGCATTCCATAATATTGCAACTCTTACAAAGAACGATAAATGTCTAAGTCTGCCATTGTGACGCGGAACAATTAAATTCACACCCCTGGGTGATCTTCCAAATATCAACTTATTGTGTAAGTATATAGGTGTCGCTTTAGAAATTATTTTCTTCATGTAGTATATATGTCTGTAATTCAAGAAATTTGCGAATGAGCAGTCAAGTATCAATTTAGATACATCACTAATTCTATCAAATCTACGGCGATTGGTAACAAAACGGGTACATGCATTAAAGATAACATTTAATCTAGACAACTCACATACACTCATACCCGCATAGACCACATCGCAGTAAGTAAAAAATGGCATAATTAATGACAGGATTAGTTTCTTCTTTGCCCAGAGATGTGATTTATGTGATCACTCCACGTAAACGTTTTATTAAATACAACACCCAGACACTTAGCTTTACTTACATATTCAATAACACAATAATTCAATTTAATTTGAGGCAAAAATGTAGTATCAATATTACGGACATACAGAATCATGGCTTGTGATTTAGTCGAGTTCAGTCTTAACCCATTATCTTTAGCCCAAAAGGCAACCGCATCACGCTCATCATTAATTTTAGCAACATACTTGTGGATTGCATTTAGTGGTCCAATGATATAGATTTGAGCGTCGTCAGCATATAATCTACATTGAGCCTCAGATAAACACCGAGGAAGATCATTGATGAACATACTGAAAAACAGTGGACCCAAAATGGATCCTTGAGGTACCCCACACTGAATTGATAAGATTAATGAATATGTTAATCGGTGTTAACTACCCTCCCTGTTAAAATGAGGTGTCCTCGTCTCTTAAACTTTGAGATTGTAAATTTCAATAAAATTAAAGAGAAAATTCGGTTTACCCGTCATTTTCGAAATATAAATTAAATATTCTACATATGTTCTTTCTTTTAGAAAGAATGGTTAGAATAAAAAGAAATCAAGTTTTATTAATAGGAACAATTTAAATGTTAACAATTCAAAATAAATTCAAATTGATTTTAAATTATCCTTATCAAGTAGACGTCCATCCGTTTTTTTACTCTGTTTGATTTTCACTGAAGGAAAAGATCTAAGAATTTTGTGGTGAATTTGAGAAAGAATCGTTAAAGAGCAATGAAGTCCCTTACGTTCCAAAGGATTGCTTCCTTTAAAAAGTCTAGAGTTTCATTCGGTTCATTAGCAGTTATGGTGTGTCGGAGTCTATCGTGAAAAGTAATTTTCTTTTTATAACTGGGGTTTCCATTGAAAATTATTATTTGGTTCTTAAAAAAATGTATGGGGGTTTCAAAAAAAGGTATGGGGTTCACTTGGAATTGTGAACGTTAATGACTCCTCGCTATGACAGGTTGCTACTGTTTCAATTTCGGCGTTTTCAATGGTGCTTATGGTTTGTCGAGACACCATAGAAGCTTTCAATGTTCTCGAAATAAACGTTATGGGTTTGCCACTTTGAGATAGTACAGCTCCCAATGCGACATGCGATGCATCCGTAGTCAGCTCGAATGGCTTTTTGTAGTCAGGGTGTTGAAGCAGTACTTCATCAGATGATAAGATTTTTTTTACTCGTTTAAATGCATCAACGACTTCATTATCAAGAGAAATTTTGACAGTCTTAGAATGCTTACTCGCGACATTACCATTAGGACCACTGAGGGAATTCGTTATTCTTGCGTAGTCTGGAATAAAGCGCCTGTAATAACCTGCAAGGCCAAGAAACGCGGGAAGTGCTCGCAGATTTTTGGGCTCTTCGTATTCAAGAATGTCATTGATCTTACTCGGACAAGTAAGATAAATGACAGATTACAATAAATCCAAGTAATGTAACCTCTTCCATAAAGAACTTTGATTTTTTTTGTGAAATTCGAATATTTGCTTTAGCTAACATTTTTATAATATTTTTATTTATTTTTTTTTTATCCATACACAATTTTAAGAACTTATACTAATGATTTTAATATGAAAACAATACAATATTAACTTACATAATTAGGAAAAATTTTATATTTCAATTAATGTTTATTTGTATTATACATAATATATTTGCTTAATTTAATTGTGAGGACAATTGTACTATACTTTAGAATTACTTCTAGTGACGTATAGTATTTATAAAATTCTAAAAAATATGTCAATTTGTGTGGGGTATACCTATTTTGTTTTATTAAAAATATATAATTTTGTAATTTTGTGTAATTTTTTGTGGGGTATAATTTGTTTAATTAATTGTTCTGATTTCCATTTTTACTTTAAACATTTGCAGTTGGGAAAAGTGGAACAGCATAGATGTCGCAATATTTCCTTCGATATAAAACTAGAACGGAGAGCTTTGTAGTCGCAGTTAAAATATGTTTTCGCAATGCGTTCCTTGAAGTCTAGTAGAAGTTTATATTTATACCTGATTGACCATGTATTATGTATATAATTTGATCTGTATAACACGGTCACTTCATTTGAGCACTTTTTAAAATCTGTCACTGTAATGGAGAATTTTAAATTAATTAATAAATATCAAGGCAAACTTTCTAGAATATAAAAATTTAATGAAAGGAGCCATACTTTAAGGAGTTTCAAGAATTTATTAAAGTTTCTATCTGTTCTAATGGTAATTGGTAATAAATTAAAAAAGGAAGGTGCCAAAAAGTCAAAAAATTTCTTATAATGTGTGTTATAGGTAAAAGAAATCTGTGCCATATTTCTATTATTAATTCTAAGATTATAAATATTATTATTTCGAATATTATTAGCATTGACATCTTGGAAGAACTTTCTTAAAGACCTGAAAACGCATAAGTGCCTTAACGGAAAAATTTTTAAATCTTGAAATAATGGCCAACAACTAAATGTCCTATTTTCGTAATGAATCACTTTTAGAATACATTTCTGGGCCGTGACTATAGACTGAAGTGAATTTAAGTAAGTTCCTCCTCACGAAGTAATTCCATAGTGTAGTTTTAAGTTGACTAAAGCGTGATATATGTTAATAAGCAACTTCCTTGAACAATGGTTTCTAAGTAAGTAAAATTTTCTAATAGTCATGATTAAATATTTGTGTAAATTATTAATATGTGGTTTCCAGTTTAAATTTTTATCTATATACACACTAAATATTTAAAAGTTTCTACCGATTTTTTTTTTTTTTTTTTTTTTATATTATAGCCAAAACTTAGGTTTTGAACCTTTAAGTACTTGCGTACCGTTGACTATTTGAAAAAGGAAGGGATAGTTAGAGGAAAGGAAAGAAAATGGAAGAAGAAAAGTTTTGTGGGAAAGAGCGAACAATGTTTTTAATATTCGTCTTAAACCTCTGTAAGTCATAAATAAAAAATCCTTCTCTCATTGGGAATGCTTCGATTGGGACGCGGTTCCACAATCGGGATGTTCTTACTATAAAAGAATTTCCATAGCCGGACTTAAACCATCTCGGAATTTCCACTGTGAAAGGGTGGGCACTTGATGCCTCTCGTGTTGTGCGATTGAATTGCTTAAGAGGAGGAAGAAGTGATTTTAATTCCTCGGAACAATAGCCAACACCAAGCAGATATCTATAAAATAGAGTAAGTGCTCCAACAATACGACGATGATCAAGTGGTATAAGGGATGAGGTCACATTTATGTCGCCTATAAGACGAATGGCGCGGTTTTGAACTTTGTCCAAAAAATTTAAAGCAGTTTTTGGTGCACCTGCCCATAAATGTGAGTTATACTCGAGCTTGGGTCGTATATATGCTTTATAGATTTTTAAAAGGTCTCGAGATGAAAAATAAGTTTTGCAACGGCTCAAAAATCCTAAACATTTTGCGGCGCTTTTCGCAATATTGAAAATATGCTCATTCCAGTGCATATTTTGATTCACTCGCATTCCGAGAATGTTCAGATCTTTGAGTCGCTGGATACCTTCATTTTGAAGCCGGAGAATCGGTTCGAATGTTGTTAGCTTGTTACTAACAAGACAGCTTTGAGTTTTTGAAGTGTCAAACTCGACTCTGTTAGCTTTACCCCAGTCGACAATTTTGGCAAGGTCGTGATTGAGCGCGCCGGCCATCATTGTTCTTTTGGAGGTGACTGCGGAAGCTGTAGCATTAGTTTGTTTTAGAAAATCATATGATGCTACTAGAGTGCTGTCATCAGCAAAACTATGGATTGGATTGAAAGTTAATTTGAGAAGGTCATTAATGAAAATGAGAAATAGGGTGGGGGAAAGGACAGAGCCTTGTGGAACACCAGCATTGATTTGAAGTTGGTCGGAAAAAGAACCGTCAACTGAAACTATGATAGATCGATTTAAAAGAAAACTTTCAATCCATTTAGAAAAGGTTGAACCAAGGCCTATAGCGTTGCATTTTGCTATAAGAGCAGAATGTCAAACTCGATCAAAAGCCTTAGATATATCCAGAGCTACAACAGTAGCTTCACCAGATTGATGCAGGCTGGTGTTGAGCTTCTCGCAGAGGCATGTCATTAGATCACCGGTGGAACGGTGGGCTTGAAAGCCGAATTGGCTATCATGAATTATACCTCTACTGTCAAGATATTTCTTCAGCTTATGGTTAATTAAGATTTCCATCGTTTTCGAAATAATGGAAATAATAGCTATAGTTTGAAGGATTGCTTTTATCACCTTTTTTAGGAATAGGATAAACTTGGGCAGCTTTCCAATAGCACGGGTAAGTTCCTGAAGAAAAGGACAAATGGAATAAGTTGCGCAGAGGTTTAGAAATAGCGAAGGCAATGTGTCGCAGCACAATTGCAGGTATACCATCAGGACCGGTAGATTTTTTTATATCGAGATTCTTCAAGACTTTTGCTACAGCTCTTGTTCTAAAGTAGATCCTTCCGAAGGAATAATTTAGAACAGGGATTGATGAAGGATTTTGGGCTGTAGGAGGGAGTGTGGAATTAGCTGCAAATAATTTTGCGAAGAGATTAGCCTTTCCAACAGAATCTGATATAATAGTACTATTATTATCAATATAGGAAGAAACGAAGACTTGCAAAAATTTTGCCCAACATTTTTAGCAAATGTCCAGAAAGACCTGCTGTTGTTGGGGAGATCAAAGATTTCTCGTCTCAATCTTTGGTTATGCAGGAATTTTTGCTGATTGATAATTTTTTTACATTTATTCCTAACCACTTTATAAGTCTCATACGTATTGACTGTTTTATTGTTCTTGTATTTTTTGTAAGCTTCTTCTTTGGATTTCAGAGCTTTGCTGCAGAGGTCGTTGAACCAACCTGAGGGATTTCGTTTTATACTTCTAAGGCTATTTAGAATGAAAGTTTTCATTCCTAATAGAATCCTCTTGGTAATCACCTCTGCAGCAAAGTCGACATTTTTATATTGGAAACACAACGACCAGTTCGATGCATTTAAAAAGTTGTTGAAGCCTTCCCAGTCAGCTTGGTGGTAATGCCAAACTAGTCTTTTGGGAGAATTAGAAGAACTGGTTGTTGTGCCTACTTCGAAGCTTGTGCTTACAAGACAGTGGTCGGAACCACCTAGCGGAGAGTTAACAGAGATTGAATATTTCTCTGGATGGGTAGTTAGGAATAAATCCAGGAGGTGTCCGTTCTGGTCGCGTCGGTCTGGTATCCTCGTAGGGCTTTTGACAAGTTGAGAAAGGTTGAAAAAATTGGAAAAAAGTTCAACTTGTTTGCCTTCGGGACTGTTGTGACTAGAAAAATTAAGCCAGTCTCTGTTATGAATATTGAAGTCTCCCGCCAGAATAATCTCAGACTCGGGATTGGTTTCCAGAATTGAGTTTATCTGGTTAGATAGTCTTTCTATAAGCATATCAGTTTCTAGCTGATTCGCTTGAGGCGATCTGTAAATAAAACAGAAGTGAATGATGTGCTTATCGGCGTGTATTTTCATCCAATTTTATTGATAAATTGGATTGGAGCACTCAAAATTTTGAAGAGTCTTATAAGCTACATCATTTCGTATATACAAAGCAATCCCTCTATGGGGTATAAAAAGTGGCACAAGCGAATAATTATTGATATTAAAGTTAATATCATTATTCACAACTTGTGTTTCACTTAGTGCTAAAATTGCTGGATTTTGGAGTCGTAGATGGCTTTCGACGGAATGGAAATTTGTTGATAGACCGCGAATGTTACAAAAATCTATCTTAAACATAATACCGAACAATTTACAAAGAGAAAAGGAAAATAAATTAAACTTAACAAAAAGTACCGAAAAACAAAATATATATATATAAAAAAAAAAATTTATAAATTAAATTTTTTTTTGGCCCACGTACCACTTACTTATACCACCCCTGCAATGAATGCAACTGAAACCAATATCTACACACAACAGTTTTTAATACCTTATTGGGTGTAGAAATACTCTCAGAAACATTCACTGCAGGTTAGAACAATGAGAAAATTACGGTAATAACAAAATAAAAAAGAAGAAAAAATTATAGTGCATAATGAGAGAATTTTGTAGAAGAAAAAGAAAGCCGGAAAAGAAAAACGAAAAAAGAAAAAAAAAAAATTATTTTAATATGAATTGAATCATGATTTTATTATTGTCAACTAAGACGAACAGTTAACAACATTTTGAATAAAGGAGAGTAAAAAGAAAAAAATTGTTTTGGCTATTTTTAAGTTATGTATTATTTGATTTAATTATTAATCTCAAGTAAATTTTATTATTGACACTATTTTTAAATTGTTTTTATAATTTAAATTTTTATTATTTTAATTTTTTTTTTTTATGCAGTCTGATTTTAGTTTATATCTGTTCATTAATCATTAATTGCTTATTTAAACGTTTATTTATTACACCGCACTTTTAATTCACATGTACCTAGGTTGAAGTACAGTGGCAAACTCCTTCTACTACAAAGCAATTTATTGAACACTTTATGTTAATTCCACATGAATGGTGACTTAGGGTAGAGTTCTCGCATTCAGCAGAAATTATGAAATTTAAACCAATGTTTTAACAAATCCATATCTAATTGCATGTTTTCTTTCAGAAGAACCCAATTTTTTTCTTGATAAGAAAGAAAGCAATCGTCTGCAAAACCAGTGATAATACCATTAAACGGTTGAACAAATAAAGAGTTTATATAGACTAGAAATAAAATAGGACCTAATACTGAGCCTTGGGGGACTCCAATATTAACAGTCTTAACTTCACTAAACGTATTATTAATTTTAACTTTTTGCGTTCTATTTTGTAAATAAGACTAAAAACTGGAGCATAACACTGTTATTATTGATCGTATTGGAGGAAGTGTTTGTGGTGTCAAATGTAGATAGCGTAATGTTATTTCGTTGTTGTTCTTCATGTATAAGTCTAAAATGCTGTATTTCTTGACGTATGTTATTATGAAAGTTGCTGTTATTTGGTAATGTGATGTTATGGCTTTTCTCAAGACATGTACCAAATACTTTGCAAATATCATTTTCTCTGTTCACTATGTATTTGTTCGTATTCGTTCTTCCCAGCTTTGTATGGTCTATGTTGTTGTTTACAGTGCCGTTCCTGTGTTGCTGGCCGCTCAGGTGCAAAAACAAAATTGCCGCCCATATTAATTTTTTTTTTAATAAAAATTTGCGGATCACCCGATGGGGGGATTATTACCTTGTAAAAATTAACCCTTATGTTATTGAATACAGAATATAAAAACGAAATAAAAATGAGTGAAGAAAAAGTTTTTATTTATTAACGACAACATGCTATAATAAAAAGAGAAAGTTTTTTTTATATTTTTTATTATAAAATGAAACTAAAATTTGTAAATCAACAAAAATGGTTTGTTATTTTATTTCAATAAATACAAAAGAAATTATTAGTTTCATTTAAAACAAATTATTAAGTTTAAGAACCAAAAAAAATATTTCACAATTTTATTCTTCTTGCCTTTGCAGAAGCAAAATCATCAATTACTTGAGATAAGTTTAAATCCTCACAAATATCTTTTTCTATCGATAACAAAGCAAGATTGGTTAGCCTTTCTTGCGACATCGACGACCTGAGGTAATTTTTAATTAATTTTAATTTAGAAAAACTTCTTTCTCCAGATGCTACCGTTACAGGCAGTGTTAAAAAAATTCTTAATGCTATAGAAAAATTAGGAAATGAGGATATTAAGTCGTTTTGTATGATGTAATTTAAAGTCATTATAGGCTTTGCCGCAGTGGGAAATATTTCCCTAAAACTTAATATTTCGTTAAATAATTCAAAACCATTCAGGTCTTTTTCTATAACATCGTTAACATTAATTTGGAGAAAAACTTCCAAATCCAAGCAACATTTTTTTAAAATATCTGAATCTATTGAATGGAAAGAATACAAAAAACCATAGATATTATTACATTGATCTAATAACTTAAATCTTTCCTCTACAGAATTATTCGCTCTATCTATAATGCGAAAATAAAAATTAATTTTAAAGTTTTGTTTAGGATTTTCTACAAACTCATCACTTGATTCATATAAAAATTGACGAGGTCTTTTTCTTATGCGGGTTTGTGGAAATTCATTTTCTACATCAATAGCTTGTGCAAGGTTTGTAGCTTGACTTATATATTCATTAAAAGTGGCATCGTTTCTTTTATCATTTAAAAATCTTTTTAAATTACCCAACGCTTTACTACATTCATTAATATCAATGGTGGAATTTTGTAGCATTTTGCTAACTACGTCAATTTTTGAGAGTATATCATGCCAGATAATTAACGAACATAAAAATTTAAATGATTTTAATTTTTCAGATAACGAATTTGCCATATTTCTTGTGCTTATATCTCTGCTTTGATCATCTCTTAAATTAATTAAACTTTCAGAAATTTCTTTAATATTTTGCTGCAAGGGTCTTATAGCGTTAATACGACTTGACCATCTAGTACCACTTAAAGGTTTTAAAGTTAAATTTTTAATTTTGATTTTTAACATATTCCATCTATATGGAGAGGCAGAAAAAAAATTAAATAATTCCTGAACAATATCGAAAAATCCAACGGTTTCGTTATTAATGTTAACAGCATCATTAAGGACTAAATTTAGGTTATGTGCTGCACATGGTACAAATGTTGCTCTGGGGTTAATATTCAAAAATCTTTTTTGAAGTCCTATATGCTTACCTCTCATGTTGGATCCATTATCATAGCCTTGACCACGAACATTTTGTACATCCAAGCTAAATTTAGGCAACAATTCGTTAGTAAGGAAGTTAAATAAACCTTCACCAGTCGTATCAACTATTGGAGAAAAACCAAGAAAATATTCTTCGACTGTTGCTTTATTTTGCGTCAAATTCACACACCGAACAACAAACGTGATTTGTTCGACGTGGCTTAAATCTGGCGTACAATCAAGTATAATAGAAAAATATTTTGAATTTTTTATAATGGTTGTTAATTTCTTTGTTACAGAGGCTGCTAATAATTCAATGATTTCGTTTTGAAAATGGATTCCCAAATAATGTGGCATATGACTTTTTTTTTGTTTTGATGTTTGTACGTTTCTTACATGTTCTGTTATTATCGGATCAAATTTAGCTAACATTTCTACAGCTTTCATGAAATTTCCGTTGCTGGGATGGTATAACTCTGTCGACGTGCCGCGAAATGCTAAACACTGGCCAGATAAAAATTGAACAATAGCTATCATTCTTTCAATAATACCACGCCATCGTTTTGTTTCCATTTCATAATATGTTTGAAGCTCTTTATCTATTGTGCAGTTCTTTTGCATCCGCAATTTTAATTCGCACCACTTTTTTGAACATTCGATATGTTGTGCACTGTTTTCATGTTGAACAAAATACGGTGTTGCATGTCGCCAATCAGAATATCCACCACTGGTCAGCTTAAAAATATTTTTGCTGAATAACTTGCAGCAAAAACAAAATACCATATTCAATTTAGTAGAATAAACTATCCAGTTTCTGGAAACTGTTTCACCATTTTCTAAAGTTCTAAAAAAATATGTTGCAGAAAATCTTCTGTTTGTCTCATCTGATGGAAAATGAAAATTATCCCGAAGTTGCACTGGTCCTTTCTTCACTAAAATTTCTAAGACTTCTTTAGTTATCGATTCAGGCCATGTTCCTGGATCTTCCAGCACTAAAAACGAACTTACTGATTCTGTTTTATTAGAAAACTCTTCTTCGGGATTTTCTGACTCTGATGTTGATGATGAGTCATCTTGTGGCTGTTCTGGCCTTTTTGTAGGACTTGGAGACGAATCTAGCACATCCAGAAATGTATCAGGTTCTTCAGTATAAATTTCTTTAGTTGACATTCCTGACGTACTTGCCACAGGTAATTTTTGTGAGGGTTCCAAAAACTGTGTTAAAGATCCACTTAGTTTCTCTATTTCTTTTAGTTTTAATTCTTTTTTTTTTCTATAATAAGCACCAGATTGCCTTTTAGTTTTTCTTTCTGACATCTAAGAAGGTGTGATATTTTCTTATTCATAATAAAATTTCTAAATAGTAAAACTTACCTTTATTAATTATACTTTATACTTAATTTGTTAGATCAACACCTATAATAATTGATATGAAGTAACTAATAGCAAAAATGTATTACACAACTATCACTTGTAAATAATTCTATTTCACTAATGTTAATGTAAATATATACATGTAACATTTAACATATAAGTCTACATAGTCATGGCAATGTTAAAAAGTCATGGCATACTTACAAATTTTTAATAGCAAAATTTAAAGTTTTGTCCGTTAAAAAAAATAAGTAAATTGGAAAATACATAAAAAAAATAGAAGATGTTTTTATAAAAAGTTGTTTCTACTTAATTACACTAAGTTAATTTTTTTTTACAGTTTAGTACTCCAAATTAAAATCATTTTGTTTTTTACATTTTTTTTTTAAACATAATTAAAAGTTGGTCGGCGGCTGCCCTTCGACTTGGCCGCTCACGTGCGGGGACACCTTTTGCACCCCCGCCAGGAACGGGCCTGGTTGTTTATCAATATATTTAAATCGCTCTGGTCAATGTATAAGTGTTTTATGTTACGCTCACCCTTTTTTCGAAAAAGTTTGTTTATTTCGGAAAACATGTTTCTATTGTCCTTTGGCCTGATGTTTTTAAGTCTGTTGTGCCAGTATTTATTTATTTGTATTTTTATTTCCTCTTTGATTAGTGTTCTTATATTGTTTAATAGGCTTTTAAGTAAGGTAAGTTCTGGAGGTGAGAAAATTAAGTTTCTTTTATGTATTTTGTGTATATCATTAAGTATTTTCCTTTTGTGTTTTAATAATTTTTTAAGTTTGGAGGAAGTGTATATTTTTATATAATTTGATTCTTTTGCTAAAGGTACTGTTTCGTCCATAGTACGTGTTATTATTTTATTTATATTGTTAAGGAGCAGGTCTATTTTGTTTATGTTAATATTTGTTGTGTTTGTTATATGTTCATTTGAAGCATTGTATTCAATGTCAAAATTGTAATCCAGTTTTTCTTTAAATTTATTCCAATTGGTTTTATGAAATAAATATTTTTTCATGGATAGTGTTTGATTTACGGTGTCAATATTTTCATTTCGTACCGACAAATTGGAATAGATAGCTTTGTGATCACTATCGTATGGTAATGTCAATAGTCTGTCATGTGCAGACTCTATTCTTACGTCTATTAAGGCTAAATCTGAGTAGTAGTTACATCTAGGATAAGTTGGCAAGTCTGGTGTTAACAAATTACATTTATACTGTAGTTTGTTCGCACCTAGCCAATTATATAGTGCAACACCACGGGTGTTATTATTATCGTTGTGCCAAGAGATATGTTTTGCGTTAAAATCTCCGGCTATAACATAATAATGATTAATATTTGCCAAATCTAAAATGTCGAATATTTTGTGAAACTCTACTAAAAAATTATTGTGGTTCCTGTGTGAAGCATATAACGAAATTAAAAATAATTCTCTATGATTTTTTAAATTAAGTTTTGTAACGCATAATTCTATGCACTGAAATGTATCAAATATTTTTTTATTAATTGTTTTGTACTGTATACTATTTTTTTTACAAATTGCTGTACC
Source organism: Argyra leucocephala (assembly GCA_963942445.1). Taxonomy (NCBI): domain Eukaryota; kingdom Metazoa; phylum Arthropoda; class Insecta; order Diptera; family Dolichopodidae; genus Argyra; species Argyra leucocephala. The sequence goes on from OZ012680.1 coordinate 92,157,412, forward strand.
CCCCATTCCTTGGTTGCAATGATCTTGTCGTATAATGTTGTAACCTTTTAAATGGAGGTAATGCTTTTTTTGTAATTTAGTTTCGCAAAGACAGAGCCTGCCTTTGTTTCTTTCCCAAAATGCATAAGAGAAAATCTTTTATTATAAGAGATAAGTGAGTTAGCATTAATTGAAATTATTTTCAAATCAATGTTATTTGTGATGTATGACATATTTAACAATAATTGGTAACATTAAACATTCCATATAAATGTTTAATATCAGCAGCATTTTTATTTATATTATTTTCAATTGTATTAATTTTTTGTAAGATTAAAATCATATTGTTATTTAAATTTTCGAGTACGTTATTATTATTATTGTTATTACTAGTATTATTATTATTATTATTATTATTATTATTATTATTAATACTATTGTTATTATTATTATTACCTACCGCATTGGCATAAGAAAAATGTTTGTTTGTAAAATTATTATACATTTCATACCTATTACTAATTCTTTCTCTTGCCATTTTTCTAGCTTCTTTTTTTTGCTGTTGTCGTTTTATATGCTCCGGGCAATTCCTATAGGAGGCTGGGTGACCATGCTGTCTGCACAAAATAGAAAATAGAGTACTTTTTTCATCTTCTTTTTTTATGGTGCACTCACTAGGTGTGTGATTTTCTCCACATTTAACACAGCGAATTATCATATTGCAATTTGCTGCGGAGTGGGAAAATCTTTGACATCTAAAACACTTGATGGTCTTTTGTTTATTTAAATGTTCCCAGTGGACTATTGTGTTATCAATAGCATTAATTTTTTTAATTTCATTTATTTTACTGTCCGCTGTTATGACAATATTTTGTTATTCTCAGCAGATTTTTTGGTTTTTAATCTGCTGACCGATTCAAATTTAATATCTTGGTTCTCCATATTTTTAAGAGCATCTAAAACATCTTCCTCCTTGCAAGATGTATCTAAACCTTTTAATAACAGGCTGATCTTTTTTTCTTGTTTCGGAGTGAATGTGTAAAAATTTGTATCCGATTTTTTAAGAATTTCTAATATGAATTTATAATCTATGACGTTATATGTATGTATTATAATATGCATATCTGAAATTTTTTTTATTAAGAAATTATTTGTGTTAATTTTAATTGTTTTTTTTAATAATTCTAATTCTGTGTTGTAGACACTAATTGGTGGCATTTTTTCTTTAATATTATTATTGTTATTATTATTGTTTTTATTATTGTTGCTGCTAACATTGTTTGCATCTTGGCTTACGTTATTATTGTTTTTATTGATGGTATGATTTTCATCTTTATTTTTGTTATTGTTTTTAATATTCGTCTTTTCTTTGTTTTTACAATTTTTTTGTGATAACACTTCTATAAATTTTTCGAAGTCGTCTTTATCGCTTACAATTTCGTGAATTTGAGATTCTTCTTCGTGTTTTTGAGAGTCTTCTCCGTTATTTTGAGAAACATCATCAAGTTCCATTAACGCACTATATGTAATAATTGCTTGGATTTTTATTTATTTCTTTCTCAACATGTGTTTTTATTTTTTTCACCTTTGGTTCATTTTTATCTTTTGATAAAAATGCCTGTATTTTTTTTCTAAATTTTTTAATTGAATCTTTAATTTTGAATTTTCACTTTTTAACTGATTCATTCGTTGCCTTTCCATTGTGACACTTTTTTTTGATCTATTTTTATTTATTAATAATTCAAATTTTTGATTAATTTGTTCTTTTAAGTCATTTTGTTTAGATCGCATTAAGCAATCGCTTAATACAGAAAAAAAAACAACACACTATCCTAATTATTAATTACTTTTCTTTTTTTATTCTTATAATATTTACAATATGTATAGATTTAATTATATTTTATTTAAAATTAAAGTTTTATATTTTATTTAAAATTAAAGTTTATTGTTTATATCTTCACTAAGTATTGTTCACTCATCAACAGACAAACATGAACTCCGTAGAATCAGTAATACTAGTTATCAACTAATACGAGGTTCGAATCTTGTTGATTTAATTTTGGAGCATGTTTTCCTTTTCAAGAAGTTTTGTAGTTCAGTTATTATGGGTGAGCTGTATGAAAAAAGTATTTTAGAGACGACTCTTGTGGTGAGTATTTTGTAACGGTTATTGATTGATGGGAGACCTGCTTCAATTAACATGTTGGCCACAGGTGTCGTACGGAAGGCACCTGTAGCTATACGTATTGCTGAATTATATAGTGCTTTTATTGGTTGAAAGTGTGTTTTATTATTACTTTTACCATATATTGGTAGACCATAGTCAATTTTCGAAAGAATCAGAGCCTTAATGATATTGATTTTGGAGTTAATATGAGATAAATTAATATTTGTTTGAAAAATATTTTATAATGTTGAGTCTAATTAATAATGATTGTTTTATTTGTTGTATATGACCTTTCCAGTTGTACTTTTTATCGAATAATAAACCTAAAATTTTTAGTTCTGATGTATTTTGAATTTGATAGCTTTTTATGAAGAATTTGATTTCATCGCAATTATGTTTTTTGCAGATGTGAAGATGTTTGCATTTGTTGAGTGAGATGATTGCTCCTGATTTATCGCACCATTCGGCAATTTTATCAAATATGTATAATAGAACTGATTTAATATTATCAAGATTTTTTATTTTAAAATGTAAATATATATCGTCGGCGTAAATTGAATGTTTAATTGTTGAGTTGTATTTGGAAATTATTTCGCTAAGTTGATTAAATGCGACGAGAAATAGGGTCACAGATAATGGTGAGTCTTGTGGTATGCCGTTTTTTAAAGAAAATATATTAGAGCAGCGTTTCTCAACCTTTTTTATCCTGCGACCCATAAAATATGAAAAAAAAATCACTGGACCCATTCTAAATAAATATGTATATATAAACAAGGGTTCTTACAAAAATGTAAAGGAAGCGTTTGTAATAAAAGAAATTGATTTAAGTTATTTTATTTTATTATTACTGACTTTTTTGTTGTTGACATTCATTTACCAGGTTATTAATTCTTGCATCAATTGATTTACTTAATGCTATTCTTAATGTAGCATCCACATCATCAAGTCTATTTCTGTATTTATTTTTGGTACCAACTAAAGCCGAAAAACAAGTTTCTGCTAAATATGTAGTTGCGAAAGGCAGCAGCTTTTTTATCGCTTTGTCGCTCAGTATCGGGTATTCTCTTCGTATTTGTATCCAAAATTTATGCAAATTCTTTTGCATAGAAAATTGCTGTTCTAGTGTTTTATCGCAAGATAGTTCAATTAATTTTTCTTCCTCAGATGCAGATAAAACATTGGTTTCAAATTCTAAAAACGGATTTTGTATCCACATATTACCCAAACGGATGTCATTAGAAGAAGGATAATAAATAAGAAATTTTTCTTTCAATTTTGCTAAATGCTCTTGTATTATGCAACTTGTATTTTGAATTTCCACCTGATTTAAAAATTTTTCTTCAATAATTTGATAATAACATGGAAACATATCAAATTTAGCTTTTTTAGTTCGATCTATCCAGATATCAAGTTTTTTAATAAAGGCTTCTATCTTATTATGGCATATAAAAAGGTTTATCATAGTACCTTGCATTGATAAATTTAACTCATTAAGTAATGAGAATACATCAGCCAGGTAAGCAATTTTAGCAAGCCAAGTATTACTTTTGAAATGTTCTGTTAGTTGTGATTTCTGGTCGTTTAAAAAAATTTCTATTTCTACTCAGGTCAAAAACTCTTTTGAGCACTTTACCCCTCGAAAGCCATCGTATGTGCGAATATAGCAATAAATTTTTGTGTTCGGAACCCATTTCTTCACACATGAGCGAAAAAATACGGGCTTTACGGCACTATTACGTATTTGATTTACTATTTTCACACATTCATTTAAAACTGTATGTAAATCTTCACTCATATTTTTGGCGGCCAATTGCTCTCGGTGAAGAACGCAATGAGTTTTAATTAAATCTTTATGCGAAACTTGCTGTATTCGACTAACTACGCCTTTGTGTGTTCCAACCATTGCTGCAGCACCGTCAGTGCAAACACCTATAACACTTATTTCAAGGAATATTTTTTTTTTCAAAATATGTGTTGATACTTTCAAAAATTTGTTCACATGTTGTGAAAGTTAATAATTTTAAAAAGCATAAAATTTCTTCTTGAATTCTTTCCAAATCAAAATCAATATACCTTACATAAACTATTAATATAGCTTTACTAGATACATCCGTTGATTCATCCAATTGTATAGCATAATATGGGATTGTATCAATTTTCCAATTAATTGCAATTCTATGTCCTTAGAAATAGCTTGTATTCGTCGGCTTACGGTATCGTTAGACATAGGAATATTGTTAATTTTTGCAGCATATTCTTCACCAAACATTTCAGTACAAATATCTTTCATGTATGGTTTTAACAATACTTCTCCGATGGTATATGCTTTTTTTGATTTAGCAATATGTAAAGCTGCCAAAAATGAACATTTTAAGGATTTTTTATCTGTTGTAACAAAATTTGTCAAACTTAATTTGTCGGTTTTTAATTCATTGCGCTTTCTGATGAAAAAATCTAACGATCTGTCTTTGTAATTATTATGATTTGTTTCTAAATGTCTCAAAAGTTTATTGTCTTTCAAAGATGCGTTTGCCAATATATTTCCACATATAACACATTGTGGTAGATCAATTTAATTTTCTTTTATATAGGTAAAACCGTAATTCAAAAATTTTTCTTGATACCTATAAAAACTACTTTTATCCAATTTTGGCCGTTTTGAAGTTTGTCTAGTCGAAGTAGTAGGACTTTCTAAATTTATATTTCTAGAAGTACTAGTACTATCAATATTTTCATTTGTCGAATTTGTGTAGTTTCTTTAATTTTAAAGTAGTTAAGTAGTGTTTGTTTCTGATTCATTTTTAAATTATATGAGGTAAACTGTAAAACAGATACTTAAATAAAAATAATATCTGAACTCGCACAAAACTTACCAATTGTTGAACAAATATTTTAATGTTATGTTATGATAAATAAATAACAAAAGTTTTAGTAAGAAGTACTTATAATGTTTCTAAAAGAAAATTAACACTACACTAAAATTACTATATAAAATAAAATTATTTCTTTAAACATGAATATTATTATCCGCCTACTAAGGAACGAAAAATTTGAAAATTTATTCAATTCGTGGAAATTTTTACAAACGGTTTTTTCGAAGAAATGTATTTTGTTTTAAAGTAGTCTCCAAATAGAATTTTATTTCTTTTAATTAATTTTGTTTTCAATATTTGTTTTACTAATAATAATTAAGTTTGTTCTGTTAATAATTTTGCCCACTATATTTTTGTGGCTTTAATAATTTTGTTAAAACCAACCTTTTCAAAGTATTATTTTTACGCTTAAAAAATCGACCCATTTTAATTTTATTGCGACCCAAAAGTGGGTCGCGACCCATGGGTTGAGAAACGCTGTATTAGAGTATGTGTTGTTGATTCGGACTCTGAATTTGCGATTGCTTAGATATGCTTTGATTAGTTTAATAAATTTATTGCCGATACCCCAAAATTTGAGTTGATTACAAATAACATGGATTCCGATGCGATCAAAAGCTTTTTCGAAGTCTATTGAAATAATGGAAAAATGATTTTTAGTTGCCAAAGCGTTAGTAATGAGGTGATCGGTATATAGAAGAGAGTCCATTGTACATTTTGCTGGTTTGAATGCTACCTGATTATCTTTTAACAAGTGTTTTTTTCAAGATACCAAATTAACCGAGTGGATAAGATTTTTGCGAATACTTTACTTACGCAGGGTAGTAATGAAATTGGTCTATAGTCTTCTAATTTATCTATTGGTTGGTCATTTATCTATTGTTGGGTTTTGTAATGGGAATGATTGTGGCTATTTTCCAGTTTTGAGGAATAATTCCAGTGTTGAAGATTTTATTATATAAGTTGCAGAGAAAGTATTTACCGGCAGGGGGGAGATTTTTAATTAGAGGATACGTTGAGGATGTTTAGTGTTGCTTCAAGTTCGATAATATCTATCTTGGTTTCTATTCTTTTCGCTATCGAGTCGGTGTGGCTATTAAATAAATTGTTTGTTATACAATTTAATTTTTCGTCGACAAAGGCAGTTGAAAAATTGTCATCTTCTGAAGCGGAAGACCATTCGTTGGCAAAAAAATTTGCAATTTCAGCGGGGTGGGTAAGTTTTATGTTTTTTTTTTTTTTTTGTTTTTTTTTAATGGCCAAAATAATGGGATAAACACCCTAGCTGCTTTCGCAGAATTTTAACCAGTTGGTATAGTAACAGAATAAAAGAAAGTATAAAGGAAATAAATAAATAACATAAACGGAAAATAAGAAGAGAATAGATGAGAATTAGAAATAGAAAAGGAATAGTAACACAGGTTTACAGACAACTTAACAGAAATAATTAATAATTATATTTTCCTTAATAACCTTAATAATTATATTTTCTCACCTCTATTACGATAAAAATGAGTCGTAGCGTCCTGAGAGCTCAGCCGAAGGTGTATTCATGTGTTCCCTGAATAACGCCATATTACGACCATGCTTAACAACTGCTCTAATCCAACATCAGTTAATATATGCTCTTCTAACCTATCTTTCTTTATTCTTAAATCTTGTATTTTCTTAAATAAATATCCTAATATTCCTCAAATGAATATTTCGAAAAATGAGTTAATCTTGTCAAAAACATTTTTGAAATATTTCGTTCCAGTGTTTTCGATAGTCTTATGAAACATAGTTTGATGTTTTAAATTTACAATATATTTGTTGACAAATAATAAATCTTCTGATCTATTATAATGTAGTGAAGTTCCGTTCTCATTCTCAAAATTTAATACAATTCCAATTAATACAGACCCAAATAATATAGTCTGAAACATCCAAAATAAGAAAGTAAGTATTCTGATCTTGGCTCTTAAACTTTTGGTCCATTCTGATCTAGTCTTTTATCTGCCATTTCATACATTGCAGCTCTTCTTTCAGCGTTACTTTCTGCTATTTCTGGAACCTTTTTTGGAAGGAGTTATTTCATTCCAACATTTTTATTCGGACTTTTCTTTGCTAAAGTTTTGCTAATAACATCTTCATATTTAGGATGTTATTATTTTCAATTATTCTAATTGTTTTATTATTGAAATTGCTTGTTAGAGTTTGAATATTTTTCCAGATGATTGGAATGGGTGTAGATGGATTAATTTGAGAGGTCATTTTTGAAATTATTTCAGATTTGGTTGAGTTGAGTTCGCGTCTAAATAAAGCTCTATTTTTTTTTAAGATGATGAGATTTTGGGTTTTAGGGTTGTGTCGTAGTAGATTAAATGCACGTTTTTTTACACAGTGTGGCCAATTCTTGCAAAACTAGCGTCTTGGTTAGTATTTCCGAAGTTGGAGATATGTGAGAGCAAGTTTTGGATATTATTGTGATATTTTTTCCAATTAGCCAATGGTAACTTAAATTTGGGAATAAAGTTTGGTAATTGGTTTGACTGTGTGTTTGTTTGTATTTTAAATGATATTGGAAAGTGGTCGCTACCGTGAAGGTCTTCAAATACTTTCCAGATGCATTTAGGTGCTAATGAGCTTGAACAAATAGATAAGTCGACATTCGCTTACCCGGAAGAACAGTGACGTAAGTGCAAAATGATTGATTCGTCAGAAATCGCGATTGAATTTTTATAATTTTTTATAATTGCATTAACTTTATTGAAAAACTAGGATATAATAACGGGATTATATTTAATTATCAGTAAATTTTCTCTAGTTTTATGTTTTTCAAAAAAAATTAAAATCCAAGGTCCGTTGACGTGGAAGACCTTACAGTTATGTCATTGTACTTCTAAGAAATTGTATAATATTAGCATTTATGACACAAATTATAGACGCAAAGACACAATATTTTGTAATAAAAATTAAAAAAACATTAGTTATTTTAAAACAAATTAATATTTCAGTCTTTATTAAAAAATTATAACTTAAATGAACATTTCAGTCCCTATTAAAAAAAATTTAAACATAAAATATAACAAAAAACATAAACTAAACAAATTTTTAACATTTTTAAAAGTTACAATCACAAATTATTGTAAAATGATTCGTAGAACCTAGGAATCATGTTATTATTTAACAAACTTTGTAAGTCCTTTTTCTTATTTTCACTTATTGGTATTTTTGAATAGTATGCGGGCTTTATGATAATATTTTGCAACGTATTCATTTCGGAAGCACTTCTAGTAACTTTTTTAATCTGGACCTCTTCCCAATTCGTCTGCTTATAACTCGTTTTATAAAAGTATTTATCACTTGCTTTAACAAAACGCAACATTTTAGTTTGAGATAATTTAATATTTAGGCTAGTAGCATTTTTTGATAAGTTAAAGGCCATCTCATCACATAATTGACTTAAATCAAGAAAATCTTTGTATGTCATTTCTTTTACAATAAATGGATTTCCTGTGTTCTTTGCGGTCCTAATTACGGAAACTAATTGGTCTGGTACAAATATAGGACCAGATTTTTTTACTTTTTTTAATGATCTTTCAATAATGCTATGTATCGCATCTCCTTCATTTTGCGTGTGACCCCGAATAAGATATTTATGTGTAATAGATTTGATTTCAAACTTTTGTACTGCGTACAAATATATTGCAACAAAGAATCTAAAACCAAAATTTAACAGAAATTATTATCAAAAAAACCTGCTACTAATGTTTTATAAAAATTTGTTTGGTTTACTTAATTTTTTGCTGTCCTGAACAGTTGTCGGAATAAAACACAATGTCAGAATCAGGTCGAGTATTGGCGATTTCTTCGATAAACATCAAAACACAAGACCCAATTTCTACAGCACCTCTGCGCCCCAAACCTTCGTGCCAAAAATAGCATATATTGCGGTCCTTAATAATTTCCGATATCTAAAAAATTTTAAAAAATTTGGTATTTCTAATAAATATTATTTGATACTTACAGTAAAATTGAAGCAGTTCAATCGCGATTTATAAAAAAAAGCCGACGTTTGTCCCGTTGGCACTGGTAGAACGGCTTGTAAATCGTATATAGCTAAAATCATGTTAGAACCATTTTTTTTAGCCTTCTTCTTATCTTCTGCTTTTTCAGCACGACTTAACATTTTTTCTTCAAGATGGGTTTGATAGGAACTTTCCAAATTTTCCTTTTCAAATCCGATTGCATTTTTATAGGCTTCGCACACATCACATTGATCTTTTTTTGGAATAAAAAACCCAATATTAAATTCGGTGTTAAAAATGCGACAGTAAGCATCATAACATGCTGCAGATTTTCCAATAGATAGTCTCTCTGTTTCGTAATTTCTGTGCATTTCTGCAATAGACGATCCTCCGTCAATGAATTCTCTTGAAGTATTGGCTCTTAAATAGTGGCTTTCCATTCTGGGGATGGAATTTATGTGCACTTTTACAGAGTCCAATATTTCGCTGTCAATTTTCGTTTGCTTGCCATGCTTTCCACGTTTATCTTCAGGTATAATACCTAAACCAGTGGATTTGGAATGAATAACAGAGCGAATTGTTCTTTCGGTTATTCCGAAAGTGTTTAATATGAAAGTTTTGCAAACACGAATTCGATTTCCATCATCCGATAAGTAAAATGCACAGTTTTTTCTTTGACAATTTTTCCTGTTCTAGACTCATAACTTTTACCAGAATTTTTAAACAATTTCTGTTTGTTTTTCTTCCAGTTTTTTGGGTTTCGAAGTTTTTTTTCCCCTTTTAACTGATTGTGATTCAGAGCAATCAGATTCTACGAACGCTGGTGTTTGTTGGGGATCAGCTTCCGGTGAAGATAATGAGCTGATACCTGAAGATGTTTGCCATTCATTTCTGGGTGATATATATTCATCACTGTCCCCTCCCGCAAAATCGTTCTCGGCTTCTAAATCGTGATATTCCTGATATATCGGTTTTGCAATTTTTCTTAATATTAACTTAGTATTGCAAGAATGTTCAATATAGAAGTTATTTTTAGTAATACCAGAAGTACTTGGCTTCGGCTCAGCATCATTCAAATTAGGTACAACATTTACTGATTTACATTTACAAATTATTATTATGTCCAATAAAAAATAAAAAATCAACAATGTATTCATGATGTATTTATTAAATAATTGAATTTCTCATTTACCTATATCTGTAATTTTATTCACTTCCAATAATGGCGAATTATTTGCATTTCCTGAAGTATTACGTGCAATCTCATTTTTCTCCCTTGCTAAATTTAATATTTTTCTAGCTCGTTTCATTTTGTACAGCAGTTTATATTTATTAGTTTTATTAGTTGCACTGTACTCTAAAACATTAATCAGAAAACCAAAAAAATACTGATTGCGAAATAAAAATTAACAAACAATGACATTATAGCAAACAAACGCCTGCTATAATAGAAAAAATAACATATCAACAATGACTCAATAAACATTTATGTCGTTGTTCCACTAATTAATAACGCACTAACTAATATATTTTTTGTTGCAAAATGACACAAAAAACAATAATGTCATTGTTTCACTGGAAATCGATAGAAAAATTTGATAAATTAATATTAATAATACTTACGTCGTTGTTGAAGCAGAAATGATGTTTTTTATTCAAATTTTCAAACACAACTGTAGTTTATGTCAGTATTCTTTTGAACATTTTATTGAAAACTAACTTTGTCAAAAGTGACACAACTGCGATTTAGCGGCATTTATATTATACTACAATTACGTTAATGTTGCACTAGAAAATTTGCTACTTTTGAGGACTTTTGACATAAATAACTAGAAATTGGAAAATTTTGCACTTACGTCACTGTTCCTCCAGTTAAGCGGTGTGAAAGAGTTGTGGTGGAGAAATGTGTTGGAGAGCCATTGTTAAGAATTAGTAGATCAGAAGATAATAAAAAATTTTCAATAATTATTCCTCGTTGGTTAGTGGAAGCTGAGCCCCAAAGTGGGTCCCAGCCGTTAAAGTCACCGGTGATTAGGTAAGTACTATTGTTATTATTAATGATCTCTTGGATGTCATAAGATGTTAGTTTGATGCTAGGTGGGTAATAAGCCGAAACTATTTTAAGCTTTGGATTTGAATGGATTTCAGCAGTTATCGTATATGAAGTATTAAATAAGAATTTATGGGGTACTGTTTTTTTAATAAGTAGACCTACACCATGTTTGCAAATTGTGTTGTTTGGAGAATTTGTGAATATACCTTCGTACATTCTTGGTATATATTATTTTTTGTTAATGGAATTACCGTATATAGGGTGTCCGGAACTCGATGGTATTCCTTGCACTTGGTGATCGGGGGATAGAAATTAACAAAAAATCGTATGAACTCTTCAGTTCCTTTCCAGTTATGCGTACTTAAATTATTTTTATTCCTTGCATTTTTTACCAAAATGTATTAGCTTATAAAATCTAAACTAAGACACATAGACACTTAGTATAAAACGAAATCCTTCAGGTTGGTTCAACGATCTCTGCAGCAAAGGTCTGAAATCCAAAGAAGAAGCTTACAAAAAATACAAGAACAATAAAACAGTCAATACGTATGAGAGTTATAAAGTGGTTAGGAATAAATGTAAAAAAATTATCAATCAGCAAAAATTCCTGCATAACCAAAGATTGAGACGAGAAATCTTTGATCTCCCCAACAAAAACAGGTCTTTCTGGACATTTGCTAAAAATGTTGGACAAAATTTTTGCAAGTCTTCGTTTCCACCTATGATTGATAAAAATAGTACTATTATATCAGATATGCGCAACTTATTCCATTTGTCCTTTTCTTCAGGAACTTACCCGTCCTATTGGAAAGTTGCCCAAGTTTATCCTATTTCTAAAAAAAGGTGACAAAAGCAGTCCTCCAAACTATAGGCCCATAGCTATTACTTCTGTTATTTCAAAAACGATGGAAATCTTAATTAATCATAAGCTGAAGAAATATCTTGACAGTAGAGGTATAATTCATGATAGCCAATACGGCTTTCGAACCCAACGTTCCACCGGTGATCTCATGACATGTTTCTGCGAGAAGCTCAGCACCATCCTGCATCAATCTGGTGAAGCTACTGTTGTAGCTCTGGATATATCTAAGGCTTTTGATTGAGTTTGGCATTCTGCTCTTTTACAAAATGCAACGCTATAGGCCTTGGTTCAACCTTTTCTAAATGGATTGAAAGTTTTCTTTTAAATCGATCTATCATAGTTTCAGTTGTTCTTTTCCGACCAACTTCAAATCAATGCTGGTGTTCCACAAGGCTCTATCCTTTCACCCACCCTATTTCTCATTTTCATTAATGATCTTCTCAAATTAACTTTCAATTCAATCCATAGTTTTGCTGATGACAGCACTCTAGTAGCATCATATGATTTTCTAAAACAAACTAATGCTACAGCTTCCCAGTCACCTCCAAAAGAACAATGATGGCCGGCGCGCTTAATCACGACCTTGCCAAAATTGTCGACTGGGGTAAAGCTAACAGTTCAAAAACTCAAATATGTGTTGTTAGTAACAAGTTAACAGCATTGAACTCTCCGGTTTCAAAATGAAGGTATCCAGCGACTTAAAGACCTGAACATTCTCGGAATGCGAGTGAATCAAAATATGCACTGGAATGAACATATTTTCGATATCGCGAAAAGCGCCGCAAAATGTTTAGGCTTTTTGAGTCGCTGCAAAACTTATTTTTCATCTCAAGACCCTTTAAAAATGTATAAAGCATATATACGACCCAAGCTCGTGTATAACTCACATTTGTGGGCAGGTGCACCAAAAACTGCTTTAAATTTTTTGGACAAAGTTCAAAACCGCGACATTCGTTTGATAGGCGGCATAAATGGGACCTCATCCCTTATACCACTTAGTCATCGTCGTATTGTTGGAGCACTTACTCTATTTTATAGATATCTGCTTGGTGTTGGCACTTGTTCCGAGGAATTAAAATCACTTCTTCCTCCTCTTAAGCAATTCCATCGCACAACACGAGAGGTATCAAGTGCCCACCCTTTCACAGTGGAAATTCCGTGATGGTTTTAGTCCGAATATGGAAATTCTTTTATAGTAAGAATATCCCGATTGTGAAATCGCGTCCCAATCGAAGCATTCCCAATGAGAGAAGGATTTTTTATTTATGACTTACAGAGGTTTAAGACGAATATTAACAACATTGTTCGCTCTTTCCCACAAAACTTTTCTTCTTCCATTTTCTTTCCTTTCCTCTAACTATCCCTTCCTTTTTCAAATAGTCAACGGTACGCAAGTACTTAAAGGTTCAAAACCTAAGTTTTGGCTATAATATCAAAAAAAAAAAAAAAAAAAAATAGAAACGGCTATAAAAATTTATTTTGACAACCCAATCTACAAGTTTAAGAAATACCATTGAGTGCGACACACCCTGTAAATGAAAATAAGAAACAATTAATTCAACCAATAGGATCTTTAGAGCTTGAGGCCCTGACAAAAGTCCTAGGAGTTCTGTTAAGTGTTTTTCTTCGAGCTTGAGGCCCTATGAAGAAAACACTTCCTTTGGAACTAATCTTTTGAGCTTGAGGCCCTATAAAAGATTTTGCTCCTTTTCAAATCAAAACACAAGATATTTCTTTTAATATTGATTTGAAAGTGATTTATTTTACAAATTTTCTTTCTTTATACACAATTTTCTTTATAATTTCTTTTACATAAAATGTATTGAAAATACCAATACATTTTCACATTTCATTAGAATTGCGGCATCGACAAAAAGCATATATAATTATATTGCCATGCCACAATTCTTTACAAAAAAAAATGAATATAATTTATTGCATTTAAGCATAAAATATTTTAAAATGTTAATTCATTAATTTCAAGTGCATTGCCTTTAATTTGTACTACACATATTATAGAAATTAAAGCCTTGGCTCATATTACAGTTTTAAATAAAAAATATAAATATTATTACCGAATGAGTAATATGTCATTTACTTATGACCTAGAATAAAATTTACAATTTATGCTTGTCAGCATGATATCAATATTTAAATATAGGATTTGTTTACTAACAAAATCATATGCATTGTTTATCAACTAAATTTAAAGGTTTTATTTTGTTGTGTTTATTTTGGGAAAAGAAATGTATGCATGCATGATTGCAATTTTGTTTCTTTAAAATATGTGTGGTCTTTTACCAAACACGTGTGTAATCGTACATTCATTACAATACTAAAGTAAAGAAAAATTTATTGTTTTAAATTATTTTGTTCCGAATGTATGTAATATTGCTACTCATGTTATATAAATGTATTGGAGGACTTGTAAAATGAAGCTGGATTCACAGATATAATATTTGTACTTTCAACTATTTCGTATGAGACATAATGTTCATCGAATTTTTTTATTCTTATTTTACGGCTCAGTATAAAAAAATTATTATTCTTATCAACCATTATTGCTAAAACGTAATTTTTCTGATAGTTCTGTTAAATAAAAGCTTATAAGTTGTTCCTTTAAATGTCACAATATTAGCAAACACGATTTCGTCAATATTGATTTCGATTGATTTTAAAAAGTCAAAAAACTCTCTATTAAGGGTTTTATTTTCTAAGGGTTTTTGTTTTTTTTTAATTTAAAAAAAGATTGGAAATCAATAGGCTTTTGAAGAAAACTAGCAAATTGAAACGACAATTTTACCGCAAGTGAATATGTAATATTTTTTCGAGAGGTAGTTACAGTGCAGTATTTTTTTAAGGCTTTGTGTTTTACTTGGGGTTCCCATTTCCGTAAAACCGAAACCAGGATTGTAAGGTTCAAAATGCAGGACTAAACCAGGACATAATATAAATAATAAAAAACACCAAAAGTAGTTAACAATAAACTCTAATTTTTATTTTACTTTCTTTCAAAGTATTGATTTTATGCATATTTGATATATTATACACAACATATAGATTAAAAATTATATTTTTCTGTTTTTTTTTATTTTCTGTAAAATAGCTTTTTCTTTAATTATAAATTCGTAAAAATTAATACAGTTTAAATGTTTGAAATTATATTTTACAGATATGATATTTTTAATTGATTCAATTGACAATCGGTTCCGCTCCTTCGTCCATTGTCCATTTATTAGCGAAAATATTCTTTCTACATTCGCATTGTGTGCTGGAATAGAAAAGTAAAATTCAGCTATATGAAGTAGTTCCGTACATGTTCCCTAAACTGCATTAACATAAGTGACCCATTTTTTATGAGCAGCCATATTTTTAAACTCCGCGTTGCTTTCTTGTTGTGCTAAGTATGATTTCAGATTTGAAAACTCTTTAAATAGCTTAACATCGTCTATTGTAATATTTTTAGTCTTAAGATATTCAATAGTACTTTCTATTGTTGTCCATTCTGCTGGGGAAGATGATAAATTCATCCAGTCAAATGAACTAAATTCTTTTAGTGGTTCAAACCATTTTTTTAAATAATCAATACAACAAACATAAACATAATAAATTTCTTCAACAAAAATATCACATTTCAAATCGAATCCATCATTTCTTAATTTTCGAATAATATCTTGAACTTTAAGAGGAATAAATTTGTGTTTCAAACGGTTTTCAAGCGTTTCCAATACATCTTGAATTATAACTTTAACTTCGTTAATTGAATTGTCCTCCTTTTCAATTGTTAATATTTTTGTTTGAAATATTGACATCAACGAATGAGTAAACCAAAAATATGCCTCACCCAAGTTGTTTTCAAAAAATTTCAATAATAAAGTCGGTGGCTGATTTATTGAAAGGAAATATGACTGTAAGCCTGGATATATTTGTAAGATACGTTCAACAGCCGGAAAAAGTTAAAGCCAACGAGTTTTGGAATGATTTATTGAGAGATTTATAATTTATGTCAACAAAATCGCAAAATTCGCGAAGTTTCTCTGTTCTTACTGTGTAAATCGAAAAAAAATTAAATATTTTAAGGACAGTACTTTCTATATCTATTGACAAGGTATCCAAGGTATCTATTGGTAAGGATCAATTCCATATTGAGCACAGTTGTGAGCAATATGAGCAGGGCATCCAACACCAATCATATTTTTATTTAAATTAGACTTCAAATAAAAAAAAATGTTTTTCTCACCTGCTCTGTTAATCCCACCAAAACTCGTGTTGCAGTTATCGCCTCCAAAGGCAATACATTTTTCCTGGACATTATTTACACGAAGAGTATCTAATATCAAATTCGAAATGGTTTCAGAAGTTTCATTTGTAACGTTCCTAAGTTAAATTTATTTTACTTGTAATCCGCCTTCACTACAGCTAAAATATTGCACAATTAAGGGAAACATTTTAATATATCCATGATTGTAACCATCTGTATATTTGGTATACACATCAATACTGGACGCCGGAGGAATATAAAGATTAAAAATAACTAAATTTTTTAATTGTAATTCAATTTTAACAGCAATTATTTCAAAAATATCAGTAGAGTGGTGCTGAGAAAACAACAACTGTGAAGAACAAAGAGTATTTTTAACAGCTATCAATACACCTCCACCTTTTGGAACATTATAAGATAGAGAACAATCATATCTATCTTTTCTATAAACTGTGTAAGAAGAAGGAAAAATTTCAAGGCTATTTATTGAAGAAGTAAGCCAAGTTTCAGTTAAAACAAATAGATCAGAATCTAATAAAGCAGAATTTTGGAAAACTTTTTTAGTTTTTGTACGTAGACCTCTTACATTTTGATAATAAGCAGATAGTTTAAAAGGATCAGTTTTAGAAGAAATAGATTGCGTAAGACCTATGTTAATTAGATTTTTTTTAAGGTTCTTTTTTTTGGAAAGTTTGCCAACTGTTTTAAATTAATTTCGTTAGGGACGATAAAGTCTATCGTTCTTTTTACGCATCGTTCTTTTTAATGGAGGTATAAGCGGATTTAAAGATAAAGGATTATTATTAGTATTATTATTATTATCATTATTACTATTATTATTGTAATTATTATTATTATTATTATTATTCCTAAGCCTATTATTATTATTATTATAATTATTATTAATATTATTACTATTTCTATTCCTATTTTTATTATTAGTATTATTGTTGTTATTACTATTATTATTATTATTTATATTATTATTATTATTATTATTATTATTATTATTACTATTATTATTATTATTATTATTCCTAAACCTATTATTATGGTAAATATTATTATAATTATTATTAATATTATTATTATTACTATTTCTATTCCTATTGTTATTATTAGTATTATTGTTGTTATTACTATTATTATTATTACTATTATTATTATTTATATTATTATTATTATTATTATTATTGTTATTATTACTATTATGATTATCATTCCTATTATTATTATAATTTATGTTAGTTTTACTTTTGTTATTATACTTAATGTCTACATTATTACTATTATTATTCCAATTATTATTATACTTAATGTTAGTTCTACGTTTATTATTATACGTTTTGCCATATTCGTCATATACCATGTTCAATTTTATCCTGGTATCCTTCCATGGTTGAATTGTTAGTCTGAGTCCTTCGTAATATATGCCGTCTGCTGATAAAATCCAGCCATATTTGACAGGAACTATGACTTTGAAACAGGAAAACAATTTTTTTAGCTTTTAAAAAACACTTTAATAAACTTTAATGCACAATTTTGCAATTTTCACTAATATTCCACGTATTTATGTAAAAATTTTTTTTTTTACTTTTCACGGTCGCCATGTAGTATGTGTATCAAAAATAATTAAACTCATATTTACTTCGGTTGTCGTCTATTGACTGACTCTTTATTATTCTTATATTTCTTAAACTACCTATACTAAATGCTAAAGATATGCTTACTCATTAGATTTGTTACTTTTCATAATCAAAAATTAGTTCACATAAATAAATTGTAGCATCAGATTACTATAAAATATTTATGCCATCAGATTTGCTAAGACCTTGATTTTTTAGGAATGTGCAACATTAGCATTACACTTGGAGTCATCAAAAACATCCTTAATAAGTGGAATCAAATGATCTACAATTTGAAAGCAATATTATGCTCCGCAAAAAAAGTTTCTAATCTTATTTCGCAACAAGCCATTTTGTCTAGATATTTAGTTTTTTGGATATTTTGATTAGATGTAACTATAGATTTCAAAAAAACATCTAATTTTTTGTATTTTTATATGATTGAAAATTATGTATATATGCTTGTCAGTTTTTGCATGACGTTCAAGCTCTGATTTGCCGTATTTTATTTATGCATGGCAAACTCTGCAAAGAGCTTATTTATTTAATCCAATCTTTAAATAAAGGATTTTCTAACCAAGAGTCCACAAATACCTTAAACTTGATTTTTTTTGTTGCGGCTCATCAGATTCAAATGAACTCATTATGTTGCTGTGAAAATGTTCAAATGAATATAATAAAATAATATAAAATATAATATATAATATAATTAAACTGAGTTAGCTGGAAAATAAGAAAAATCTAACCACAAATAATGATATGAAAGTGAATTTAAAATTCAAAATCAAATAATTGAATCATATGACAATTGGCAATAAATTTCATAATGACATTTCAGAAATTTCAATACATTACAACCAGTTGCCCTGTTGGCTTAGCAATTCTAATTCTGTTTGCGACACTGCGATACAAAAAGAAAATGTATAAACTATGAAGTATATTCTTCAAATTGGCGAAAGAAATTTTTTTTTTTACAAAATTGTAATAGAAAATGATAAGTTCATTTAAAATCAAATAACAATTAAAAATTATAAATTTCGTCAAAAAAAAAACCCTTTTTTTCTTTAATAAACATGAAAAAATCTCTTTATCTCTAAAAATAATATTTATGACCAAAAAACCCGCATGTTGGCATCATTGGTATTGACTGGAGTAATATTATTCTCATTTACAATTTTTATATTGATTTTTCGTTTTTTGGTTTTATTTTTTATTTTACTACTCCAATGGATTGGTTTATAATATATCAATATCATTGTCATGTAATGAGTTGTCTTTCTCATTTATATTGATGTTACAGTTATTTTCATTATATTTTTCAGTATCAATATCGCTGAGCATTTCATATTCATTTTGGTTAAATGTTTTTTCCACATGTTAAATTATATTTGATTTGTTAGAATTATTTAATGATTGCAATTTTTTTTTAATTTTTTAGTTTATTAAGTTGTTTTTGAATTATTTTTATATTTAGATTATTTGCCATATTAGCAATTTTATTTTTTGTTTCTCAAAGTAATTTTTAAGTCATTAAAATTTATAATTTTATACTTTTCACATTGTTCACTTGCATATGTTGTTCATTCATACGAATGAACCTTCCACTTCTTTTAACTATTATTGTTATAATTTAGTTTTTTAATTTATTTTATATTTGTTATATAAATTTAAATAATTTTTGTTATGGTTTTTTTTCATAAATTTAAATTCTATAAAAGGAACGAGTTGAGAAAAAAAAACACATCCACACTCCGTAGCGTTAGAACAACGACTGATGGAATTAATATTACTAATAAAATCAGAAATATTTATTTATTTATTTTATTCATATTTCTAATACAATTTTAGTTTTAATAATATTTTTGTTATTTTTATAATACTTTGTATATGTCTTATAAAACATTTTCTATTTCTATGTTTACGTAATTCAAAATGTTTTTCATAACGTAGCATTTTAAATAAAATAAAATTTAAAAATATAATATTTACAGTTCTTTCTTTAGCATTAAATACATTTCATTTTTGTGTTTTACGATATGTAATATTTCATATAAATTTTCGTTAATATGTAAGAAATGATTTGATACTGTTTATTAAAAATACTGTTTTTGTAAATAAATGTTTTAAATAATAAATATAGGTTCATTTTTATCCAAGGGTTAAATATTATATTTTCGTTGAAATAACCTGAATTACTTATTGATTGATTTATTACATTTTTAGAAAAACTAATATTTGATTCAATATTTAAAATTGAGTTAGCAAATTTTAATGAACATTTTTTAGCTACGAAATACTCCAAATTAATTCTTGAACAGGATACTTTTGTATATTCTTTTAAAGATTTATTCTTACTTTCATGTCTCATACACCATATAGCTTTGAATGGACCAACCTGCTTTATTATTGAAGGATAATGGGTAATAAAATTATACTTAGGTTTTAGATGTTGATCTCTATAAATTTGTCATTTGCTTTAATTTAGCAACGTATTTCCAAACTAAAGTTTAGTTTTTTCTACGAATCCACCAACAAGAAGACAAAAACGATGCGATGCAATAAAGAATAAATTTCTGATAAGATCTGACTTGATATTTGCGGACGGGGTATTACGAGTTTCAATTTCGCCGTAATTAAAATATTTATTCGACTATTCAACAACTACAGTTAAAAATATTTTTTATTGTAAATAAAATAGTTATGGGCGTTAACTAATCCAAATTTCATACAACCTTCAAAAACATCATGCATTAGATCTGCATAAAAATTGTCTGTAATATGAAAATATTGAAGTTTGTTAAGTATAGAATATTCCTTTATTCCAGAACTTTTATAATCGAGATTTTGTAATGAAACTGGTGTAGCGTTTCCGAGAGGTAGGAAACCCTCGGGCGGGGCATGCCTGGAACGGATGTGCTTCAGTCGAGGGAGGATTAAATTTTACCGCGCGGTACCATTGCAAAAAAAAAAATCGATGCATGCCAAAAGGAAGCTATAAAGGGGAAAAATTTTACAGAGACCGCGAATGTACAAAAAAATTATTAATACTAGGAGATGGTGGACAGAAGGTTCGCCATCAGTGGCGAAGTCAGCCCTCTGTTTCTACCCGGGCTTACCACTCCTGTAAGAAATAAAAAAATTGATTTACGACCATTAACTATTTGCTCAACTTTTTATAAACATCCTCTCTCATAATATTCAGTTCACATCCTGTATCAATCAGACATCTTCGTCCTGACTATCAAAATGATCATCGTTATCCATGATGATAATGGTAATATTTGATTTTGTTACTTGTTAATATCGTATTTTTAGAAATTAAAAGAGACCAATTTCATCCTTTTTTGCCTTTTTCTTTTTTATTTGTAGTTTGAGGGAATGATGCTAATGAATGGAAGTCAATGGCTGTCATTCATTACACCATCCCCATTAAGATAGAAAATTTTACTGAAGATAAAATTTTTGTATAGATGAAATTGACGAATAAATGAAATTACATAATGTTCTATATGTCTTTAATACTAATTATTTGAAGTTTTTACATTCAGTTTTTTTTTATAGTGCTTATATGCTAGGTGTAATCTTAATATTGTAAAAAAATTTTTTTAAGTTCTATTAATCTTATGTTCTAGGTTTAATTTATATTTATTGAAAAGGAAAAAATTTTGTTGTTTTTTTTTTTATATTAATCTTATGTTCTATAATTTTTTTTTACAATTTGCTTGGTAAAATTTATTTTATAATCTTACGTTCTAAATTTTTTTTGCATAAGAAAAGAATAAGATCACCTCCACAACTCATTATTTGCATTAATATTTATTCTAATAAAATAAAATGTTCACTAAAATTTATATGACTTTAAAAGTCCACCTCACATATTATTATATTTTTTTTTAATGAAAAAAAAAATTATTTAACTCATTTTTTGTTTGTATTGTTTGTTTATTATGCAAAAGTTTATTGTAAAAGTTTGTTATAAAGAAAATAATAAAATTTAAAATTGTTAATTAGACAGTTTCGATAAATTTCATTTAACTAAAGATATTTTATTATAGTATAGTATAAGGGGTTTTTTTTTTTGTAATTGAAGTTTATTTTCAATTTTAATTTAAATTTAAGTTCTTGTTTCAATTTCATTACAGAATTATTATAAAATTTTTTAATTAGGTTTCGTACATATATTTGTGGTTTGATTCCTTTTTTATTGTAATATTTATTATCTGGATTAACCGATGGAATCTCCAGAATAAATTCGGTTCTGGCTGGTATAATTATCTCTTTCTTCTTTTGTAATATATATATAGTAAAATCTTCCCTTCGGAATTTTAGAATATTTCAAATAAAACAAAGAATCTTAGGTTTTTTTTAACCTTCTTCTTTAATCTTCAAAAATGAACTAAAACTAAAAATTTACATTTCTTTAACAAGAAAAATTATCTTATCGATTAATATTAAAACAAATAAATTATGCAGTTTAGCAATAAAATATCATAATTTATTGACACTAAAAAAAGTCAGTTTTTAAGTGCAAGAGACTTAAATAATTTCAATTGAATTTTAGTTGAATAAGGGATTTTCGTATTATTATTTCGAGTCGAGTCGAGTCGAGAGGTTAATAGATTATGTGTTTCTTTTGTAATATGATATGTTTAATATTTTGTTTAACAGTTGTTCGAGTTATTATGAAATTGAAAAATTGTAAATAAATAAAAAAAATAAAATGTGTAATTTATGGAATTGGGTTTTTTAATTTTTGTTAATTAAGAATTTTATCAAATGATTAAGAAATTTTAAGTGGTTTTTGGAAATTAAGAAATATTCAAGAATGTTAAGTGGTTATAGGAATGGTGAAGGAAGATCTTGAATTGTGCAATCTTGAATAGGGCAATCTTGTGGTGACACAACAATATATATTTTTTCTATTCGATTCTGTAATTTTTTGATTATTATCTTAAATGTTTACTATATTATTATTTTTGTCATTTATCTTCCTGTCTGTAGTAGGGTTTTCTTTTTATGTTTCATTTTTATTTAAGTGATGGTCGCACATACCATCAGTTATTGGTTCAATATTGTTTATATTACTATCTATATTCCTATCTATGGTAGAGTTTTCATTTTTGTTTTTGATATTTATGTTTTTGTATTTTACCACGGTATTTAATTTTAAATACTGGTTATACTTATGGTTTCTACTGTTCAGGACTTCCTATTCCTCTACAGTCATAGTTAGATTTAGAGATAGGGTCTTAGATTCGTAATCTAATTTCGCTCTAAAAATTGGGGAAGAAGTCATTCCCTAAAATTCCGTCGTATGGTAAGGATTTTCAGGCGCTGGTAACTATAAATTCATGATACACGGGATATGTTCCCTCTGGGTGCACCATCAGTTTACCCCGCATGGTTCCTAACACCGTTATGTTATCCCCGCTTATAGAATTCAATACTAGGCTTTCTGTGGAGTCGACTAGTTGATCATCGTGTAGGGTAGACAACCTTATGACACTGACCTCGGCGCCAGTATCTATTAAGAATTTTTGTGTTGGCTTATTCCCCAAATTACTATCTATTTCTATAAAGGTTGACAGCCGCTTAGTTTCTTCGTCCCTTAACCTGAGTCTAAACTTGTTCCTGTGGTGGTATGGACGACTGCAGTAACTACAGGTTAAATTTTCGATTCACGTTTTATCTGTTGCCCACTATTTATGGGGTAACTAAGTAGGTTTTTGTTTTTGTAACATGTGGTGTGAATATGACCTTTTCGGTTGCATACACTGCATGTAGGAACCTGACTTTGGCTAGGTCTGTTTTTTAAAATATCGTCACCTTGGATCTCCACTTCGGACAGAATAGTGTGCGTGAGATCCTGGAATGTTTTTGAAGTTCTTGCCCGCAAGATTACACGTATATTTAGGTTAGATAGCCCACCCTCAGTATACCTGATGACTATCTCTTCGTTTTCGGTACGCAGATGCTCCTTCACTACCTCAATCGTTGTTTCTTGGTTCACGGCAGAATTTAAGTCATGAAATAGGTTAGAGCATCTGGTTACATAATCTTTTGTGCTTTCTTTAGAACCTTGTTTAATTTTTTTGAATTCTGTAAGGACAGCACTCCTGGCTCTTACTTTAGGAGCTAATTCCTCCATAAACTTTGACTTAGTATCCTTCCAAGCCAGAAGGTTGTTCTTATGGCATATTTCATATGCTTTACCCATCAGGCGTGTCTTTAAGACAGCTCTTTTTTCGAACAGCTTTTTTTCTACGTCTGCGGTGATCATGGAATCTGCCAAATCTCCCGAAGCTATCAATTTGTGAAGCTCCGCTGAATTCCCATCGTATTCGGGAATTAGGCTCCCGATAGTTAGAATTAAATAGAAAACACACGGGTCGATTGATTTTTTGTTCGCTATTTTTTTTTATTTTTTAAAATTATTTCGGATTTTATTTAAATTATTTACTTATGATAAAAATTTTATATTTAGTATTTAATTGTTTTATACTGCACTAATATTAAAGTGATATAATAGTAAAATGTACATTGATCTTAACTAATCTGTTATACAAACCGTATTCTGTGAAAATACTGAGTTTACTTACTTTACTGTGTTGACCTTGAACTAAATTGTAATTGTAAACACAAGAACAAAGTGTAAAATAATAATAAATAAAAATCAAAATAAAAAGACACTATTGTTCTTTTAAATATAATAGAAATTTTATTTTTACATCTTTTTTAATAATTCTTATATAATTTTTTTTTGTTTTCTCTTTTTTGTGATATATTTATTTAAACTATGAAATTACTATAATGCATTTTATTTTATATAATAACGGAATCAAATATAACAAATTAATCCAATAATAATAACCTGATCAATTTAACTCTAAACAAATATATCAAAAGATTACTAAATAATAAGCACAGGCATAATAATAAATTCACTTTTAAATTATTATTTTGACTCGGGAATGTTCTTTGAAAATAAAGTGATGGTATTCACTAGCTGTAATAAACTATGCTAAGCTTGAACTAAATTTAATTGTAAATAAATATAAACAAAAAAAAAACGAAAAAATAATTTTGAAAAATGCACATGTTCTTGCACATAATCAGTTAATGTGCAAGAACATGTGCATTTCTTTTAAATAAACATTAATAAAAAAAATTTCATTATATAAACCCGCGTTTAATTATATTGATTATATTTAATAACAATAATTTTAATCAAAATTTTAATAAACAAAAATAACTTCACAAATAAATTTCACTAAAATTCAGTTCTTGTTCTATTAAAGGGACAATTTTTCTATAATATAAATTAAAAGGAGGAAAAAAATAAAAAGAAAAATTGAAGAATAAAAATCTAGAAACAAAAAAATAACAAAAACAATAATAATTAAACCACAATATAATTGAAACATTTACTGTTTATTTTTATAAATCACAAAATTTTATTTCAATATATTGAACACTGTAAGTGATTATTAATCATAATAAATAATCGAATTATTATTTGCATATTAAATAAAATTAACACCTTAATTAACACAAAATATAATAGAAACATTTATTATTTAGTTTATAAATCTCTGAATTTCTTTCTACATTACATTTTGTGCCATTGTGTTCGGGTATTTAAAATTTAATCCTTCGATTCGGGCTCTAGGAAGGGGAGAAGAGGTTTTACCGTAATTGAGCCGTAACGATATTTTCGTCAATTCAGCTTCCGTTCTATCAAACAGTTTATTTAGTTCTAATTCCCTTAGATCCCTAGTCTTCCCTTGCTTAGGTCTAAGTTTAGTATCCACTTTGGACCAATGTCTTATACCTTTTTTTTGAATTAAGTAAAAAAAAATTTTTTTTTTATTTATTTATTTGTTTTATATTTTTCTTTGATAATTTTGTTTCGGATTTATGAATTATTTTTTTTTGAAAATATGTTTTTATTTTATAGCATAAAATGCATTAGCTTACGTATTATTTTTGTGTTGTAATAAAATAAAAAAAAAATAAAAAAATTTTTTTTTTTCTTTGACTTAAATTTAAGCTTAAATATATACTATTTTTTGAGCATTTAAAAAAAATTAAATAAAATGGACAATAATATTACGTTTCAATATTTTATGACATATTCAAAAAAAATTTTTTTGCTTTTATTTATCTAATTTTAAAAGTTTATTAAAGTAATAAAACAAATATATATATATATATATATATATATATATAATATATACACATTATATTTATTAATATTATTATTATTTCTGTACAATATTTATTATTTACCATTTATGACTGCTTTTACACAGTCTTTGGCTATTTTTACTAGCATCCTTCTCCTTTCAACAAATATGGCTTCAAGTACTGGGGAAAATTCTTCAGTACTTGTATCGTCTTCCACTTTAAATTTTTTTAATGGGAGTGACATATTATTTTATGAAATAATTTAATTAAATTTATAATATAATTTTTTTAGTTTAAAAAAAAATTTAAAAATTTGTACTAATAAAAAAAATTGTTAGGGTGATCTTCTCTTTTTTTTTACTATTCTACAAGCTAAACAATAATATTTGATAAAAGTTTATGATTTAATATCAAAAAAAAAACTTTGATTTCCTATCTAATGAATTTATAATAAATTTGACTTACTTAAATGTTTAATTTTTTTATTTTATATACTGCTGCTACTACTGCTGCTGCTGCTTAATACTGCTGCTGTTGTTGTATTATATTTATATTTTTTTTTATATTATCTTGTTAAAAGTAAATGTTTTTTGTTTTTTTTTTGTTCCTTTTATTTTCACAATTATTAATAAAAAAATTTTAATTTCACAATTTTTATTAATAAAAAATGTGAATGTTTTATTTTCACAATTATTATTAATAAAAAAATTTTTTTAATGTTTTATTGTTTTTTTTTTATATATATTTGGATTGGAAATCGTACTATACTGTCGAACTATCCCAACGGTGCAACCAATTTGTAATATTGGATTTTATTGATATAATAAGAGATTTATATTTATGATTCACTATACTGCTGAACTATACCCATTTTGATGTTGTAAAACAATATCAAAATAAAAATTACATTAATATATTCACTTCTAAATTATTATTTTTGACGGCGTTTAATTGAATTTATATTTGTTTATATTTGTTGATATATCAGATGTTCTTCGAAAATTAAATGATATTAACTCACCAGCTGCAATCAGTTGTGTTAACCTTGAACTAAATTTTATTATAATCAAATATATAAATATAAAAAATTAATAATTGCGTATTTATGCTTTATTACACAACTGAACTTGAGTTTATTATAATAATTTATTAACGTAATAATAACATTTATATAATTCTAAACTTAATTATAATCAAATATGCTCAGTAATATATTATTCAACACCTATTAATTAAACTAGAAACTATTATAAATATAAAATTTTACATCATCTGAATTTAATATGATTAATTGTTTAATAACTTAATATTTATTAATATAATAACTTAACTTAATTCATATAATAACTTTAATTTTAATTCTATATTTATTTAAGTCTAAATCAAACTTATATATTACGACACAACGACAACAATCTAATATCACGTCTTAAATTACACTAATGTGGGTGGATTATTATGATTGTGGTGATTTGATATTGATAAGACAAGACAACTATAACCAGCTAACAAAGTATTCTGACACTTACGTCGTCATCGATACTCGATACTCGATGTTATCTGGTGTTGTAGTTAATTAAATATTTGCAGTGAATCTCAAACTGCAAATCATTAAACAGAGACTAAATAATATATTGATAAGTTATTTAATACAATAACTTAATTTAATTTTTTTTCTTTCTTTCTTAAATCTTATAATTTTAATTTTATATTTAAATCTATTTATTTAAACCCAAATTTAATTGAATATTAAATAAAAAGCACAGTAATTTAATTTAATTAAATATAAAATAAACATCACAATAATATAAAGGCTATTTAAATTTTTGCCCGCGTTTAAATAATTGAATATTATTAAATATAAATTAAATATAAATTAAAAATATTTACTTTTACACAATACATATAATGTTTTCATAAATTAATATTTATAATAAGTACGATAAACTAACCGAACTACTTCATTTTGCTGCATACTCTTATCATAACAGAAAGCTCTCATTTATTTGGTCGTCTTTCTCGTAATGAACTTTGATAGAGATTTGAGATCAACAACGAAATTAAGAGATACTACTCTCAAGAATAATAATTTAAAGAGAGCCAATAAAAATCTAATTAACTCTTCAAACACTTCGAAAATGTCTACTCCATCAACTAGTAATCATACCTCGAAATTATCCACACCATCAATTAGCAACAGTAATAATGGATTTAGCACTTGAAAGCTGCATTTGCTAATTTCATCCCATTGAATAGTGTCAGTGACCGCAACACATTTAATGTGGAAGATCCACTACACTGGAGTCCTTTGAATTTTGTTGTTAACATTTTTGTACAAACTGAACATTGTTTCGACATTTTGTATTAATTTGTTTTGATTTATTTTTAAAGTAAAATTTTTTATTTAAAATTTTTTATTATTTATACTTCCAACAAAAATATATTTATTGTTTTAGTTTGCTTTTATTTTATTATTTTGCTTTTTATTAATTATTATTAGATCTTTCTTGTTTGAAATTTTATAAAAAAGAAACACGTAAAAATGAAACACTTAAATTTTCTATTTTTCGCTTTACCCAATACTCCAACCTTTACGTAGAAAAAGAGCTTTTTAAGCAGAAGGAACAAATAAAAACTACTATTATAGGATTTCTACAAATAAAATACATAAAAAATTTAAAATTATGAATCTACCTGATATGAAAAACATGATTCAGATTGCACATTGTTCACAATATATATATAACTGTAACATCAAATCCAACATCAATCAGATTCATAATCATGATATTCATAGTTATAAACTTATAAAACGAGAAATGCTCGAATTCAGAAATCGATGCTTACAATAATCTGCGCAACACAATAACGAATCCCAATAGATTTTCAACAACATTGAAAAATAAAATAAAAAATTTGTATATAGAGAGTTATGACTAATATTAGTAATTTAAATTTCTTTTAAATAATTATACTAAATTAACAATTTCTAATTATTGTTTTGAATCTTTCTTATTTTTATATTATTTAATTCTATATTGTTTTGTTTTCTTCCAAATCATTTGAATTGAATATTGTATTATAATGTATAAGTATAATTGTTTGAAATCTGAATTTTGAATTTCATAATTTACCAAACTCTGCACGAGCTAGAAAAAGGCTCCTTTTGAGATAATTTCAATATATAAATAAAAACAAAATAAAGTTATTGTCTGTTTCTATTATTTTACTATTTTTTTTTTATATATTTCTAAAAAAACTAATTTTTTCTTCTCTTTTTTGTCATCTTACACTACTGACCGACGTGTAGTATCTATATTATGATGTCAATTAGAGATTGGGATTTCCCGGGAAATTTTATTACGCGAGAAGTCGAGAATTTTTTTCTCGGCCTTATTTGTGTCTCGAGAATTCGAGATTTTGTTTTTACATTCTCGAGAATCTCGAGAATTCCCGAGAATTTTTCAAAATAATTATTTATATTAAAAACGAATATTTTGTTACTATTTATTACCAATTTAAATTTTTTTGGTTTTTTCAAATAAAAATATTGAAAAATTCAATATGTATATTAAAAAATTCAGTTTATTGTTATTATATAAAAAAATGTAGTAAATTGAAAAAAAATATAACATTTATAGTTATTTATAAAATACTAAAATAATAAAAACAATTCATTTCAAATATATAAATCAAATATATAGTCGAAAAATTACGCTCGTTTTCCGTTGATGTTGGCCTAATAGTCAACAGTGCATTTTTGATTAAATTTAAGTTTGGTGTAATTTGGCCAGTTACTTCGAATAAATTGATTTCCTTTAAAACAGTGTGCTTACATCATTTTTAATTACATTTGTTGCCAAACTT
The DNA here is from genome assembly GCA_963942445.1 of Argyra leucocephala. Taxonomy (NCBI): domain Eukaryota; kingdom Metazoa; phylum Arthropoda; class Insecta; order Diptera; family Dolichopodidae; genus Argyra; species Argyra leucocephala. The sequence continues at coordinate 92,187,296 of OZ012680.1, forward strand.
GAATTAATTTGTATCTCTAATTTTTGTTTTAATGTTGCAGAATTATTTTCTACCATTACCACTTCGCAATCAGCATCAAAATTACTAATATTTTCATTTGAAATCGAAATATCTTCATCATCGGAAACAAACAACCTTTTCATAAGAGATTTAGCAGATTTCACTAATTCAGTTTTAGAATTCATTTTAAAAAAATCTGCAGATGATGAGCCGCCAACAGTAAGACACTTAGGGTTATTTAAAAATTTTAGAAGAGAAACCAAAGACACATTTCGTATCTTACAAATTTGAATTTGAATTTCATTTAACAAATTTGTCGATAATAAATTATCATTTTCTTCAAGAGAACTAAAGAGAAATTTCAAAATACCCTCACTACTTAAAAGGTTTGCATCATGCCGCGACAGTGCCTCTACAGAAATTTGAACTGGCTTTAATGCTTTTAAAATATTTCTTGCATTTGTTGTGCTAGTATTCTGCCACAAATATTCAAAATTTAGATCAATGAGTGCTTTTTTGATTGGTTCAATTAGTCGAAGAAATCTTTCAATCATTGTTACCAAGCTGTTCCACCGCGTTTTACAATCCAGCAACAATTGTAACTCAGTTTTTTCAACTATTACCACATATTTCTGAAGAACTGAATAGGAGAATATTTAAATTTTTTAACAATTACTCGAATATGTTTAATGGTTGAAGATATATTACTTGAATCGTTTATTAATTCATTAATATCTATGTTGGATTCATTTTCTTCTTCTTCCGAAAATAGATGTAGTTCTGATTCCTCATCCTCATTATCATCAACGCATATATTCTCTTCTATTGGTTTTGTTTTTAAAAAAAATATATTCATCACTGCTAAGTGTATAGCATGATTATAGCACAGCTGTAATATTGCTGGGGATAATGAACCGAATCTAATCATTACACTAGCACCATCGCTTGTTGTTGCGACTATATCCTGTTCAAAAACAATTTCGAACAAATCTAATTTTGATTTTACTAATTCAATCATTTTATCTGCAGGGCAGCTTCCATGAATTCGGATTAATCCCAGATTATCAGAATCACCCTCATAATATATGTGAATATTTAAATATCTTCTGTTACGAAAGTTGGTCCATTCGTCGATACTTTGACTAATTTTTTGTTTTTACGTATTTTTCTAGTACGGACTTCCTCTTCAACTTTGTCACAGAACTTATATATTAAATTCATAACATCGGTTGGATGTTTTGGTAACTCAAAACCTCGTAATTTCAAACTGCTTCGTATGAACTCACAATTTGTAATTTTTTGAACAGGAATATTATCTAAAGCAACTAATTTTGAAACTATCTCCTCAAAAGTTTCACGATTGCTTCGCGTTAAATACTTGGTTATACTTTGATCGGCGTATTTCATACGTTTTGTATTTAAATTTTCTTCGATTGCCATTGTACGCTTTTCCATTCCATGTTTTCCTTGCAAATGTCGATGTAAGCCGGTCGTTGAGGATCCTTTGAAAATTATTTTTTAAAAATTACGAATTATATAAAAAAAACTACGAATTAATAATATTAATATTATAATTCGTAGTTTTTTTATGTTTCCATAAATTATGATTTTTTTATAAAACTTTCACAAATGAATGAATAATTACTTTTATTTGAATAACAAAATCAATGGAATATAATTTTGTTATTTGAATAACAAAATTGTATTCCGACCTCGCAAATTCCCCAGACTTCCAACATTTACTACAAGACCAAAATTGATTGCGTAAAAATATTCAATTCCTCTCCAAATATAAATCTATAAAGATTATTTTAAAATATTATTTCAAATTATAACTAAAAAACAAAGATATAAATTAAGTTTTAATTAAATTATGATTTACTTCGACTTACATTTCTTTTGATTTGACAATGTTGTCATATCTGTCAAGTGTCACTTAAAAATCACAGTTGGTGAATTCTCGTATGTCAAATTCAGATAGTGTTGCCAGTCGTGTAAACAATTGTATTAAAAAACGTAAAACTTTACAATTTACTATTGCAATAAATATGTACAAAATAATACAGACTTTTGTAATAAAATTCTCGAGATTTAGATTTTTTTTTCCCGGGAAATGAGTTTATTAAATTAAAAACTAAAATCATCATTATTTTAATTAAAATCATTAAATTAAAATTCCCGAGAAACGAGTACATAGAAATTCATAAAATTCTCGAGATCCCAATCTCTAAAGTCAATATTATAATATTCTCTGCATAATAAATGTAAGTTAATTATTTTAATAATTATTTTAAATAAAATAAATGAATATTTAATTTTTTTAAATATTTTTGCACCTGACACCATGTTGTGTGTTACGTTGTTGACTTTATTGAAATCACATCTTATAATAATCTTATAACTAATAATGGCAATATTAGATTTGCGACATTACTACAATTCCTTCGGTCTATACCTGCTTCTATTTCCTTCAATGTGTTGTCACCTATAATTCCATCAAATGATCCTGGAAGAACGAAGAATTCGGTTTAAGTGATGTTTCCTACATTTTCAAAGAATCTTCCTTCTATTTTTTTCCTATATCTCTATATCTCTACAGCGCTTCTCTTTGTTTTTTCCCTTAATACTTTGTAAAATAGCACGATAGATTGACTAGCTTCTAACTAGATCGTAATCTCTTAGTATGCCTTCAACGGTGTGAATCCAGGAGATATACTTAGTTTACTTTATTTAATTTGCTTAGTTCAATAAAAAACTTTTATAACATCTAACTATGTTTAAAACAAAAAATTTACAAAATTTAAAGGAATCGTGAAGGAAAAGTTTTACTTTAAACATTCGTATTCAAAACTTTAATTTTTAACTATTTAAAATTTCGAACGCAAATAAAATTTAAATGCTATTATATCTCATTATGTTTTGTAATATCAATTAATTTTCTTTTAAATCTGGAAATATCCATATTATTTTTAACTGCATTGGGTAACAAATTAAAAAATTGAAATCACCTCTATTTCTTAGGAAGTAATAACCAGCCACATTTACTTTAAATTTACTTTCAAATCCATTGGATCAATTTGGCATTTAATTGCTGACTTTGTCAAATTTGCCTTTTGATTAATTTTTGGTACAACAACAACCACTGGATCCTTTTTCACCATCTCCGCGAAAGATATTTTATTTTCCTTTACACCGCTTTTTAGAGAATCGATTTGTGTAATTGGTATATGCTCATTTAATTTCTACTCTATTTTTGACACTTTTCTTATTTTTACATTTTGCTTTGAACTTGTCTTTATCTCTTCATAAATGAAATTTTTAGCTATTTCTTTTAAATTTTTATTTACACTATCTTCACATATGTTTTGCACTGTTTGCATTTCTTGTATTCTTGCAGTATACTATAATATTTTAAGCTCATTTTCACTTCTTCTTAATGACTCTTTCAATTCATTTTTGTATTCTTTCAGATATCCACTATTTTTCGCTACTATTTCTTGTACATCTTTCATACCAAGTCCAACTTTTGAATGTACATCATACAATTATCACACATGTTTCTACGAACTTTATTAGACTTTAATATTTTTAAACCAGAATGATCTACTCCACAACATTTTCCCAGTGATTGATATACTTTCCCGGTTTTAACAATTTTCAACGGCAAAGTACAATATTTCTTATTATATTACAAGATCTTAATTTTTCTTAATTTTGCTTAATTCCAGTTTGTATTTGACTTCGCAGAATTTGGTTATCGTGTTAATTTTTGGCTTAATTTGGATCTTCTCAAAAACTTAAGTTCAGTTTTACACAACAAAATTTAATTATCTTAATCCTAAAAATTTTATTTTAACTTTAATTTTATTAAAATTTAAATGTAATTTTATTAAAAATTTTAATTAAATCTTACTTTTAATTCTTTATTAAAAATATAAATTTAATTTTAAGTTTGGCCCCTACTATTTTTTAACTTATATTCCATTTTTCAAAAGTTTTTTAATTCAATTTTATAAAGAATTTTATTTTAATTTGGTAAAAATTTAAATTTAAGTTAGTTTTACTTATAATCGTTTTTTAAATTTCAATTTACTTTTAATTTTTAGGTTTAATTTTTTACTAATATTTTATTTTTTCACAAATTTCAATTTCAATTTTCTTAAAAATTATGAAATCAATTTTATAAGAAAATTTGTTTTAATTTTAATTGTATAGAAACTTAAAATTGATTTCCTTTAAGAAATTTACTTTAATTTTAGGCTCGATACCTTAATTTTTTCTCAATTTCATTTTTTCAAAATCTTTAATCTTATTAAAAATTTTAATTTCAATTTTTATAAAAAGTTTATTTTAATTTCAATCTTATGAAAATTTAATTTTAATTTCGCTAAGAAATTTTGTTTTGCTTTTACTTTTACTTTTTATTTTAGACTCAACACTTTTTTGAATTTGTATTTTATTTTTTATTTTCACTTATTTTAATAAAATTTTTACTTACAGTAACGCAAGAAGAACTTTAACAGGTTTGCCCATTATTTATCCGGTTATTCTTTTTTAGGTTAGGTTGTAAATAACTTTTTAATTTTTTATTATAAAAAATAGGTTTACAACCTTTAGCAACAATTACGTTTTTAAGACTTACTTTACTTGTAATCAATTTATTTTTATCCACGAATAAATTTATAATTACGCTGACTTTACAAATTTGAGCCAGCGTAGATTTTCAAAAGCTTTTATAAAAAAAAATCGTATCATTAACAAATTATGCTGACGCATAGAAAACCAAACAATGAATTAATAACTAACATTATTTGTGCAATGTGAATTGTGTAATGTGTTAACTTGTATAATATTGTAAAGCCGGTTTGCTGCATTCCAGTGAATTAAGGATGGGTTGTTTGTATATGGACTAAGCAAATTTACTGTGAAAGCTATGTCTGGTCGTGTTGTATTGGATAAATAAGAAACTGCTTCAATCAATTCTCGATAAGGCTTATCGAGCATTTCATTATCTTCTGTATCTTTCAACTGTAACGAAAGACTTAAACTCGAATTTAAGGATGTTGAAACGGGGTAAGCATCTCACATGTTAAATTTTTGTACTATCTTCTCAATATAGATTTTGGCGGATTTCAATTCGACTAGTTCTACTTTTACGTGGAACCGTAATGCCAAGTATATTATTTGCTTCCCCCATATCTTTCATTTCAAACTTTAATGATAATAACTTCTTTATTTTCTCAATCTTTTGCAGATTGTTTGATGCTATCAGCAAATCATCAACATATACAAAAATGATAATAATGGAGCGATTCTCAAAACTGGCATAAAGACATCAGCACTTGATTGATCTTCTCTCATTTTTAAAGAAAAATATTCTTCAAACAAACTCAAAACTCTAACCTCACTTTTCTTTGCATGAATACTTTCAAATTTTTTTATGATTTCGTGGGCATTAGTGCAGGTTAAAATATGGTTTGCTTGCTCCTTTTCAATAGATGATATTAATATAGACATTGCCTTACCATCTTTCTTATCCCATGTTTCCCTTGCTTCAGTTATAGATGACAAGATGTACTACTTTTACGTGGAACCGTAATGCCAAGTATATTATTTGCTTCCCCCATATCTTTCATTTCAAACTTTAATGATAATAACTTCTTTATTTTCTCAATCTTTTGCAGATTGTTTGATGCTATCAGCAAATCATCAACATATACAAAAATGATAATAATGGAGCGATTCTCAAAACTGGCATAAAGACATCAGCACTTGATTGATCTTCTCTCATTTTTAAAGAAAAATATTCTTCAAACAAACTCAAAACTCTAACCTCACTTTTCTTTGCATGAATACTTTCAAATTTTTTTATGATTTCGTGGGCATTAGTGCAGGTTAAAATATGGTTTGCTTGCTCCTTTTCAATAGATGATATTAATATAGACATTGCCTTACCATCTTTCTTATCCCATGTTTCCCTTGCTTCAGTTATAGATGACACGCTAATCTCAACTTTTCCTACGCTAAGTGCTACGTCTAGCAATCCTTGGCCCTTCAACAACGAAAATATATTTAATTTCCATAGTTTAAAGTTGCTATCGTTTAAACGATGTGCAAAAGGATGAGTTTTTTCTGTAGTCATCTTTGTACGAATACGACGATCCGGCTAATTCAAAGAATACCTTTTATAAAGGACTATTAAGCTCTAGAATATATATATACTTTTGTTTCTAACTATAATATATTATATAACTATATTATATTAATCAAATATGTAATATAATCAATAACTTACACGGTAAATCTTGATTGTAAAGAATACCAATGGAACAATAACAAACAATTAACCTTTACCAATTAACTCATATAATACAAAATATTAGAACATGAATATGATTGTGAACTCTGAATAAAACTTAAATAACATTATTTTAACACTATAGCATTATAGCAGTGAATATTAAAAATTTTAATAAAGAATTATTCTACAATACTACTATACATAACATATATAGCGGGTGTGGCAGAGCATACGTGTCAGTTTTTTAAGAGGGGAAGGAGCCGTTATTTTAAAATTTAGAAAAAAGTTTGTTAACTAAGTCGAGGGTGCTCTATCGATTGGTAATATTTTCAACTTTCGGGCAGGACCGCTAATCGGTTTTTTAAGATCAAAAATCGCCGAAATTGGCCGAAATCGAGATTTTCAAATGGGCCGAAATTGGCCGAAATCGAGATTTTCACTAATGCCCACGAAGTCATAAAAAAATTTGTAAATAACCATTTCCAAGCCCGACCTGATAATTTTTTACACCCAAAGAAATATTTTTAAGATCACTGATGGTGTCATCAATTTTAACTTTCTGAGTTCGACCCGTTAAATACGAAGAAAGTAAATCAAAGAAATTACCCCGGAAGCCAGCTTTATACAATTTGCCTAATAGGATTTTATGATCCACAGTATCAAATGCTTTTTTAATATCAATAAATAACGCAGCACTTTTTAGTTTATTATTAAGAGTTTCATAAATATGCGAACAAAAAGTCAGAAGTGCATCTCCAGTAGATCTGCCACTACGAAAACCAAATTGCTTACAACTTAAAAAGTTAGTAAGATCTAAAAATTGCATCATTCTTTTTTTTATCACTCTTTCAAATATTTTGGAGAAAGAACTTAACATGGAAATGGGACGATAGTTATCTGAGCAATTTTTATCTCCTTTCTTGAATAAAGGAATTACCTCAGCAGTTTTTAGAGCATTAGGAAAAATTCCAATTTCAACACAGCAATTAAAAATATGAGCTAGAACATCCACTATATTAAGACTAATTTTTTTTAAAACAAAATTAGAAATACCTAGCGTATCGAAATTAGAATTATTTAATTTCATTATCAATCTATGGAGTTCAAGTGAATTTATTTCTTCAAAATAACAACTTTGCTGCTGCCAAACATCTTCAACTATATACAGCTGATTACTGTCACAAATCTCAGAACTAAATTCTGCAGTAAGACTACTCATATCTGTGAATTTTTCATTAAAATGGTTTGCAATAACTTTTTTATCACATACAAGAAAATCACCAATAGATAGAGAAGTAATAGAATTACTAGAACTTATATTTCGATTAAGTAAATTGTTTACAACTTTCCATTCATTTTTTGCGTTACCTTTGGCATTTGACAATTGTTTTATGTAAAATTCTTCTTTAATTTCCTGAATTTTTTTCCTGAGAAGTTTTGAAAATTTTAAATATTTTCTTTTTAGGCTAGACTTATTGGGAAACTTGTTACATGATTTAAGTACTTTCTTTTTTTTTTCAATGAGTTTAAGTAGACTCGAATTCATCCATGGCTTTAAAGGCAGCAAGTTTTTTTTTCTTTTTCGCATCGTAACTACAGTGGAAGAGTTGAGATAATATTTCAACTTACTTATAAATAAATCGAAGCCTATGGAGGGGTTTAATTCATTAAAAATATCATCCCAGGTCTCAAATCTGAGCTGAGAATTAAGTTCCACAAAATTTATTTTTGAGTAAGAAAATATATCAGAGTTCAGATTTCTTGTATACCTAGGTGAAGAATTTAAATTCCGAAGAAATAGGTAGCACATTGAATGATCTGAAATGCCTTGATCTATACAAGAGCTAAGTAAATCTATGTCACTGGATAACATAAGTCTAACAAAAATATGGTCAATACAAGTGGAAGATATATTGGAAACCCGTGTAGGACAGTTAATACACGACTCAAGACCAAAGCTAGACATTAAGTTTAAATAGGCTATAGCATTATTCGATTCAGATAAGATATCCAAGTTAATATCGCCTAAAATTATCAAATTATGAGCTCGCTCAGAGATTAAAAAAGTTGATAACTCATCCAAGAAAACATCAAATTTAATACTATTAAATCTATAAATACAAACAAAACTAAATTTACAATTTTCAACTACACAATTGATTTTAAGAACATCTGCACTTCTAAATGAGAGAATATCTGTACTACACTTAATATTATTTTTTGCAAAAATAAAAATACCACCAGCAGCATATGAATTGTTGCAGCAATAATATTGATCGTACCCAGAAATACAATAAAGGGAAGCTTCACAATCATAGATCCATGTTTCAGTTAAAAAAATAAAATCAGGCTTATTCGACAATGAATTCAGATAAATAATAAACTCATCAAAATTAGCACGCATACTACGAATGTTTTGATTAATTAAAGAAAAACAATTAGTCAGAACCGGGTTTTGGAAAACACTTTCACAAAAATTATTACTAAATTTACAACAAGATACACTATTATCAACACACATAACATTACCATCCATCATGAATCCAACCTATTATTGAAAACAGGGCAAAGACTATCAAAAGTGGTATGATTTTCATCTAGCCCTAGTTTTAATTTGGCATTAGCTCGCACACAGTTAATACATTTAATAACTTGTTCTTTAACACACTCCTTCGTGTGATGATCACCTAGACACTTGGAGCAAACTTCCACCTCTTTACAATCAGAAGACTTATGGTTGAAACCTTTGCATTTGTAGCAACGAGTAACTTCAACACCATCATACACCCTGCATCTTTCCCATCCAATATTCAATTTTTCAGCTGCTAAAATTTTGGGGAAACATTCGCTATCAACTTCTAGTAAAGCATTAAAAAAACTGCTTTCAGTTTTTTTCACCTCATAATATTTTATTAATTTAAGGGAACAATCCCCTAACAGTGGATTTTGCTTTTTTAGCTTGTCGATAATTTCATTTTCCTCGTGCTTGAATTTCATATTCACAAGTCGAAATATCGGTTTAAGAGCACTAGGCACCTTAATTTCATATTTATCACCTATATTTTTATTAATGGCTGCCATAATTTTATCTCTTTCCTTAATATTGTCACTTTCAATAAGTAAAACTTGTTCCTGCTTTCAATGTTTGAGATTTTTAGACCAGCAGGGTTGACTTTACAATTTAGATCATTTTTTGTAGTGTCAATTTTTTGTTTAATCTTCGGTTTCAAAATGAGTGGTACACTTTTCCTTAATTCTGGAACAAGTATAGTGTCACGTTGAGTGAATTTACCCTTACTTTTTAGGATATCAGAAAACGATAACTGAGCTGCATTAATAGTAGTAACATTGCTTCTTTTAACCAATTCATTATGAACTTCCTCATTTTTTATACACGTATTTTTTAACTCCAAAGATAATTTGTTACATTGTAAATCAAATTTTTCCGTTAAATTACAAATCTTCCTAATTTCAATCTCTTGGGCACGCTTCATTGCATCAAGACGTTCCGTGTATCTTGTCTCGATTGCCTCTAAAAGTGATTTAAGCTCAAGTTCATTTTTTTTCATAGACACTTCAAATTCATCTTTATACTCCCTGAGGTACTCATTATTTTTTGTTACACTACCCTGCATTTCTTTTAATATCCAGTCAACATTTTGAATATAAGTAACACAATCATGGCACATAAAAACAATCCATTCATTAGAATCCAATACATTGCATGTGTTCTGATCTAAACCAGAACATTTTGCAGCAGAATGAAAAATTTTACCACACACTCCAGTACACCTTATACCTGTTTCCCCTCGAATGCTATTTTTGCATTTATTGCATTTTTTATTCTCGACCATGATGCTTACTTCAATACATACTTTCAAAAATTAGTTATAAATAATCTGGTCAACAGATGTCGCCAAGGCAAATAGGTGTATAATCAAATAATCAAAAACTTACCAGTGCAGCCAATTTATATATATGTATAAGTATTATTATAGTATTAAGAAATTAAATCGGGTGATAATCAGTGTTGGGACTTAATATTTTCGAAAGCGAGCTAATCGCACAACTTCCAAGGGGCAAAACCATTGTCCAAAGGGCACCAAATCAAAACATAATTTCTCAATGCATACGTTGGTTAATAATTAAAAGAAAATTTAAAAACATTACTTTTAAAAATTTTAATTATATAATTCATATTATTTCAATAAAAAAAAAACAAACAATTCATTCAATTCAAGAAATTCGGCAAACAAAAAAAAAAACAAAATTAAACAAAAATAAATTAACTTGTAATATAATATTAATAACAATATAATATAATATTTAGATCTGATTAAATTACTAATTATAGATTAAATTTTTTTATTAAATTTTCCATCAATGTAATTAAAATTGGAATAATAATCTAATAAATTTTCATCAGGAACGTAAGTCTTATCATTATCGCAATATTTTATGATTTGTTTAGCATACATTATGCTTTCAACAGTTTTCACATTTAGCCGATTTCGTTTTTTGGTTTTGATGTCATTCATACTGGAAAATATCCTTTCGGCAGCCGCGCTGCTATGAGGTAATGCTGCCAATGTGCAGATATACCTCGCTAGTTTGCTGAACATCTTTTCTTCCAGATAATCTACTTCTTTAGCTAATTTTTTCCAAAAGTCTAAAATGTTTGTTGTTCCAACAGATATAGATTCAATTCTATCTAAAGATAATAGTCTTAACGACCGCCACTCAGAATTTAAATCTTCAGTTGAATCTTCATTAAATGGAAATGCACGAACTATAGGAATAATCGATAACATTTTTCCGTTTATAATTTTTTTAGGTTCTAAATATTCTAGAAATTGCAATTTCATATCATTAAAGTCAAATCTTTTTTTTATCTCTTTACACAAGCATACATAATAATTTAAAAGGTTTTTCTTAATTTGTAATATTTCAGCTTGAGACAATTTTCCTTTTGAAAACTCGTCGAATTGAGTACCAAAATACATGTCCTCCATATTTAAATAATATGTTTCGTCTTCAAAATTTACATCGAAATCAATAAAATCAGTTATAATGAAGTTTTGCAAAATAATTTTAAAAACGTTTTTAATTGAAGGAAGAAGAATATGAATCATTGTTTGTTCAGATTGGAAGGATGTATTTAATTTATTTAAAATACCTAAAATATACGATAAAAAATGAAAATATGATAAATTTGTATCTGTCATTTCTTCTATGATGCATTGTAAATGGTAATCATTTTTTTTTTCGAATTCCTGTAATATAAAATAGTGAGAAAGCGATGACCATTGCTCAATTATACGATTTATCACATTTTCAAATGAAAGCCATCGTGTTTTTGATAAGTTTAATATTTTATGAGTTGGTATTTCGAAAGCGTCTTGAATTTCTGAAAAAGCAACCTGGCGTTGAGGACTATGACAAAAATATGCATAAATATTTTGAGTTAGTTTTACGAGTGATATAGGTAAAAATTTAGATGCATTGGTTGAACAAAGATGTAAAGAATGACATGAGCAACCAAGATAGAACAATTTCGGACTGATTGACTGCAACTTGGCTTTCACTCCATTGAGTTTTCCACACATTACAGATGCATTGTCAGTAGCCAGACCTATCAAATTTTCCACAGGAATTTCGTTATTTGATAAATGTTTTGTGACTGTTTCATAAATTACGGTAGCGGTACATTCATTCATTTCTATTAACCCAAAAAAACAGTCTATGACTGAATCGGCATTGAAATATCTAGCCAATAAAACTAAACACTTCTTGGTGCTTACATCTGTACTTTCATCGAGAATAATAGAAAATTTGGTTTTTTTCAATTTTTTTGAAATTAGATTTAGTGAATATGGTGCAATGACCTCGGTAACTATAGCAGTGGCTTTCTTTTTGGAGCATCTTATTGTGTTAGATTCAGGAAATAATGTTTTAAATAAACTCGGCATTGTATCCATAGTTTTAAATGATAAATTATGTTGGATGCAATATAGAACTGCTATAATTTCATTTTTTAATTTTAAATACTTAAAAGAAACAGTTTTGCTATTGGAGATTATATCACTTATTTTCTTATGTTGATTTGCATTTTCATAATTAGTACATGTTCACCACTTTTTTCATGTCTTTCAAGATTGTATTTTTTAGGTAAAAATGTCTTATTGCAAACCTTACAAAAGCCTTTTTCGTCAATTTGTTTAAGCCATTTATAATTCTTTTCCCAATCAGTCTTATAACGATGAATTTTTCGTTTTTTTGGACTACTTGCTCTGAAATTTTTTAATTAACAAATATTAATAAAAACAAGGAAAATTTATATTAAGTTGAAAACTGAACTCACTCTATACTGAAACATTCATCATTGTTATTGTTATCATGTTTATCAATTTCTGTATCAGACTCAGAATCAAATACAGGCTCATAAGAGTACAGAGAATCTGGTTCGAGTGGAAAAACAAAATTGCTACTTGTGCTAGCACTAGGTATAGGAACATCTTTTGATTTTTTTTCCAGTTTTTGATTTTCAGAACCTCTAACAAAAAAAGCATAAATTAATGGAATTTTTGTTTTGTAAACCGAAAAAAACATTGATTTTGAATTTATTTTCGAATTGTAATATTTTAATAATATACATACCTTGGTTTAAAATAATTTTTAATCATCTTTTAAGTAATTTTAAATAAAATTACAAAAGAAGCAACACTTTAAAATGTGTTATTTAAAAATAACATAATTTTGACGCAATTTTGACAATTCGCTTACATAGATTGAAATTTGGAAGTTCACATAATATTGGCATTTTAAAAAATCTACTGAATTATTAGTGTTACCAAATACCAATTTGCTAATTGTAGTAAAACATAAAAAAAAAATGTTTAACTGAATATTTTATAATTTGAAAATATAGAAAATATTTTCATAATTTAACTTGGATACTTTAAAATTAAAGTTTTAGAAAATTCAGCCTGAAAGTGCAAAATATGGCACATTTTTTTAAAGGGGAGAAAAAGGGCAAAAGCATCTTCCAAGGAGGCTTTTTTTGCTCTAAAGAGCAAAAGTCCCAACACTGGTGATAATAGTGGTAATAAAATAAAAGCAATAATTATTTTTATTGAAATATAGTAATTAGTATTAGTATTTTATCCAGCCAGTTAATACAAAATATCGGAATTCGGAGCGGCAATGGAAGAAAAAAAACGCGGGTGTAAAGTGTTTATGTAGCCAATAAGCACAAATCTTTTTTTTGTATATTTGTATATTATTAATCTTTTAAACATTTAATTTAATACATTTATTCAATTAGTAATTTTTTTAATTTTAAATTTAAATTATTTATTGTTGTATTATATGAAAATTCAATTGTAAAAGTATCCTTTTATAGTGGATGTTCAAAAATATTGAGTTAATAAAAACAACAGTACCCAGCCATAAACTACGGCACTTAATAAAAAAATTGAACAATTTTATAGGGTAGGCAAATTCACTTTCACTGGTAGCACAAAAGTTCTTTTAATTTAGAAAATAAATAAAGTTTAAAAAGTTTAAAGTTTATTGATAGTTTATAAATTGTTACAAAAAGTTAATAAATTGTCAATAAATTGTCACTGATACCAATTCAATTCACTAATAGCACTAATTAAAAGCTTTGAAATTAAACACCAAATAAAAAGGTAAGCAAAACACGTCCTTCTTCTTTGAATTACCTATTAGAAGTGAAGTTTCAAGATAAAATAAAAACACAAAATAAATTTTCAATTGTTTTTTTATTATTGTGGTATTTTATAATGACCCCAAACATAAGTGTTTACATTATTTTCTAATACATATCTTTTATCGTCATTTGAGCTTAATGCTATTTTATTTAATGTTTGTGTATATAAAACATTCATTTTAGATCTAAATGTGTTCATAGAACAATATTTTATTTTATGATTAAACAATGAATCCTTATAATCTTCTTTAGTTAAGGTTTGAACTATGTACTTTTTGACTCCTTTAGATTTTTTAATGGCATTCGATGAATGTAATGTATCAATGAAATACATTTTTGATCTAAGTCCTATGAATTCATTTATTATTTGACCATTCATCTCATCTTTAAATAAGCCTAATATTTTTTTATTGACTAGGGGGAAACCATAAGGATTATCAGGCTTATAATCTGACGAATCAAATATAAGTTTTGTTGGATCAGTTTGTTGAACATCACCAAGAATATCATTGTAAAAGTCTCCAGTGAAAATTGTATAAATGAAAGCGTCCGTATCAGTATAATTTAAATATAACTTATCATTAATATATTTTTTCTTCATGTAATTATAGTGACAGTTATACATATGAAATTTAGACAGTTCAAGCACTGTAAATCCTATATATATTGGTTTATTATACAATGTATAAACTTTATCTAATTGTATTGCACATAGTTTTTTGCTAAAAATGGAAACGCTGTAAAAATTCGGTTTTGCTATCATAGCTCTACCTCCGAGATGTTTGCGTCTACTCTCCCAAGAATCAGCAATTTTAACGTCTTTTCTTTTGTCTATGTTCTCCATGGTTTTACCAAAAGCAGCACAATTCATCAATTTGAAAAAATCTTTCTCGAATTTGCTTTTGGCTAATGTTCTATGGTGGGTATTTAAGTCAATATACTTCTTCATCCAATCCGATTGTCTAAATTGTAGAACTCTATGAATTTTCGTTAGCAATAGACCATGCTCAAGACACTGTTTTAGATTCATATAATGAATAATATATTTAGTTTTATTGTTTAAAACTAAAATTAATTTTTCACTTTTAGCAATTGGGGATATTTTTCTTTCGCAACAAAAAGGTAAGTCATTATGCTCATCATGTAGGTCTTTCGGATATTCAAGATCTACTTCAAAAATAGAGTTTTCTAATGTAGATATTAAATCTTCAGATGGATCTACCCATTTAAAACCTCGATATGGGAGATATTTCGACATAGCATAACCGTAAAGGTTATTAGCATCATAATAAACAATGTATGACGATTGCTCATTGTGATCAGGATCAATATATTTATTGAGAGCTATGCTATTTCTTAAAGAACATTGACTGATGCCTCCTCGGACACCGATCTGAAAAAATTTATATATTTCAATATCTGTTAAGAGTTCTAGTTCTATATCGGTGTATTTAAGCATTGCTTCCCCCGATGAACTAGGAGCTGTATAAAAATGTGCAGCATCTAAATTATAAATTTTATTGCAGCATTTTCTGAAATTTTCAAAAACATCTGCGAGAAGTAAAACATCTGTTTTTAAATATAATTTTAAATAATCCCACATATTGGAACAATTGAATTCTCTCCATACTTTAATTGCATGTTGATAATCATCATCAGAACATGGTGAATCAATAAGAGCATTATAAAAATCAGGTTGGGAAGGTAATTGTATTTCGTTGAGCTTTCCCAATGAATCAATATAATCATAAGGGAAAACCCCCTTTCTTTAAGTAGCGAACATTTTGTATCATTAGGGAACATTTTTTTCATTATTATGAAATCATTATCGTTTAAATTCTTAGCTAATGAATCCAAACTGCTAGGCATAAATCTAAAGGAGTCTAAAAATCTAATTTTGAAAGAATTTCCGAACCCTACTTCGATGGTTTTTGTTAATGAAATATATAGTGAAATCTTCTCTTCGGAATTCAAAAATAAAATAATAAAAATAAAATTAGACTTTTTAGGTTTTTATTAACCTTCTTCTTTAATCTTCAAAAATGAACTAAAAACTAAAAAGTTACATTTCTTTTTTCTTAAAAATTAAAATCAAAAAAAAAATAATTATCTTATCGATTAATATAAAAAAAAATAAATTATGCAGTTTAGCAATAAAATATCATAATTTATTGACACTAAAAAAGGTCAGTTTTAAGTGCACGAGACTTAAATAATTTCAATTGAATTTTAGTTGAATAAGGGATTTTTGTATTATTATTTATGTCGAGAGGTTAATAAATTATGTGTTTGTTTTGTAATATTATCTGTTTAATATTTTGTTTAACAATTTTTCGAGTTATTATGAAATTGAAAAATTGTAAATAAATAAAAAAAAAATAAAATGTGTAATTTATGAGATTGTGTTTTTTAATTTTTGTTAATTTAGAATTTTGTCAAATGATTAAGAAATTTTAAGTGGTTTTTGGAAATGAAGAAATGATTAAGAATGTGAAGTGGTTATAGGAATGGTGAAGGAAGATCTTGAGTTGTGCAATCTTGAATAGGGCAATCTTGTGGTGACATAACACCTCCCACCTTAAGATTCGACTCCGGGAAAATCCCAATCAATTGCACTCTAATTTTAGGTAATCCCAATTTAAATTTTAAAAATAAAAATGCACATATAATAAGTATGATCATAATGATGATATGTCAATTATTAGGTTTGTGTACCATGTCTTGTTGTAATTAAATTTTAATGCGTCTATGTGTTTTGTATTATTAATTTGTGTGTAATGTAATTCATCTAAGTGAATTTGATTTGTAAGTTTTACAACAGTTATATTACGATTCACATAAGGCAAAATTTGGTGATCGTATTCTTCTTCAGAATTTTCTTGTTTGAAAGTTCCTAGAGAAATTTTACAATTTGTAAATTTAATTAAATTATTGCCTGTTATTTTTATTTCCCTTTGTTGTCTACAATTATTTAATAACAAAGTTTCATTAAGATTTTTTGTAATTATGATATTTTTTGATATTGATTTGATTTCCATTGAAAGGTTTACATTATAATTGCATTTCATTTGTTCTAAAGTTAATAAGTTTGCAATACACTGATCTTCATAAGGTATTAATTCTTTTTTTAAAATATGTTTTTTTTCTAAATTTTTATAAACATTTTGCTTACAACTAATAATTTTATTTACATTAGTGCTTAATTCTAAATTATTATTTTTATTGGGTATTTTTTCAACTATATTTCTAATGCAAATTTCTTTTGAAAATGTAGGCATTGAAATTACAAAAATTATAGTGGTTCCCTTGAAGAATACAGAATTTTTTATATAAGGGAGTATTTCCACTGTTATGTTATACCTTTCAATTTCTTCTTTAGTAAGAATATCTTTAGATAATATTTCTAATTTACATGATAAAATTATTTCTTTTATATCAGAAATTTGTTTACTTATTATTTTAATATTTTCACTTATCTCTGATTTAATTATGAAATAGTTTAATTTATTTTCTATTTCATTTACATGATTTCCAAATTTATTTATTTTATCAGTTATGTTATTTTGTATTGAATTTACATGTTCTGTAATGATTTTTACCTGATTTGAGATTTGTTTATTTATCGAAACTTGAGTATTTAAATTAGTTGAAATTTCTTTATTATTTTCTTTAATTTCTTCGAAATGTTGTTCTATTTTTTCGCGATCTTCATCGTCCATTACTCCCGCTAAAAATTTAAGAACATTACCTCCGAAATTATTTAATCCGCGTTTACTAATATGATGTGGAATTATGCTATTAAAATCAGCTTTAAGATGGTTAAGGTTGTATAATAAACTTGTTGGGATATTAGTAACTTCATGCAATTGATTTATATTATATTCTATTTTGTTAATACTTTCCTCATATTGTGAAAGATTTATTACATGCAAAATTCTATTGTAAGTATGAATTAATTTTATATTAGTATCTTGAAAAAGGATATATCCATTCCCAGATTGTACTTCAGTGACTTCAATTGATGATTTTGCTAAGGTACAATATGGAAGTATTACTAGAAGGATGATAAAAATGATAGCTGAAATATTGATAAACTATAGTTATTAATTTTGAAATTTAAATTTTCTTTTAAATTGATTGTTATAACGAGGAAGGATTTCTTTATTTATTTTGTGGTGGTCTGCACCTAATGCAATAAAATCTACTTTTTTATGATGTGGTTGTAACTTAGTAACTCTATTAAGTTTGAGATAATTAGACGGTTTTCCTATTTTTATCTTAGCATTATGTAAGTTAATTTTAGCTTCTTTATTTTTTACAAGAGTTTCGTGTATTTGGGAATACTCTTAGATGTTATTGTTCCATTAAGAAATTCAATGGGTTTTCTTCCTGTAGAAGTGTGTGTAGTTTCATTATAAATTTTCAAGCTTTTAATTATAGGGTCTTCATCTAAGGGAGTTTTTTGTTCCTTTTCGATGACATTTAGGATTCGTAGATGTTCATTAAGCGTATTGTGGAATCTTTCGATATCCGCATTGCTGGTATGATGGTCTGGAGTAGTAAAATGAATATTTATACCTTCGTTTGCTAAAAAGTTTTTAAAGTTTAAGCTGTTAAACCCTCTTTCCTGATCCGCAATTATTTTCTCTGGTTTACCAAAGGAAGCAATATATTGCATCAAGCCGTTTTTCAAGTCCATCCAGTTTCTAGATTTTATAGGAATTATTTGCGCATGTTTAGTAAATTTATCGATTATTGTGAGGAAAGGACAACCTTTACTTTTAAACCACACATCCATATGAATTATGGCTAAAGGTTTATTAGGGGTTTCAGTAATTTTAAAAGGCAATTTAAGAGGATGTCTTTCATATTTAGACAAATTGCAAATATGGCAATTATTTGTAACTTTTTGGATCTCTTGTTTTAATTTGGGAAAGTAGAATTTTTTATTTAGATTGAAGTATACGTCATTGATACCTCTATGATTAGTTTTTGTATGTTGTTCCAATATTATTTCTTGTAATTCGTTTCTATCTTTTATATCTCTTAATAAGGAAGAACATTTATTTAGTTTCAATAATTTATTTTTGGAAAAATGTTTTAAGTAAGTGTTTTGAAAACTACTATAAATATTGATGTCATCAATCATTACTCCTACTATTCCTTTGGGAGGGGTATGATTTTTTAAAATATGGATAAAAAGGGTTTCATCAGGATTCGTATGTATAAATTTTTTTCTATTTCTACTATGAATTTTTTCTATTATTACCTCATTTGAACCTTTCTCAATAATTATTTGGGTCTTATAAAAATTCAAAGGATATTCTGATATAGGGATGTATTCAGTGTTGTCTTCATTAGCTGAATGTATGGTTGCATCTGTTGATCGAATCTCGTCAACGTCCATTTCATTAGTATTAATCTCTATTCTAGACAAAGCATCTGCAACTTTATTGTCCTTACCAGATAAATATTCGATTTCAAAATTAAATTCTTCCAATTTAATCTTCCATCTTTGTAATTTTGAATTTGGTTCTTTTAAATTATGGAGCCATTGTAGAGGTTTATGGTCGGTTCTGATGGTAAATTTGCGACCAAAAACATATGGGCGAAAATATTTAGTTGCCCAAACAACTGCAAGTAATTCTTTCTCAATTGTTGAATACCTACACTCATGTTCATTGAGTGTACGTGAGGCATAACAAACAGGATGATTGTTTTGAGAAAGTACAGCCCCTATAGCAAAATTACTTGCATCTGTCGTTAACGTAAAACGTTTTGAAAAATCTGGATAAACTAAAATTGGGTCAGTAGTAATTAAGAGTTTTAATTTATCAAACGCTTCTTTATATTCTTGGTTGGTAATATTAATGTTCTTACCTTTTTTTAAACAGGAAGTTAAAGGTTTTGAAATTTTAGCGAAGTCTTTTATAAACTTCCTATAGTAGCCAACCAATCCTAAAAAGCTTTTAATTTGTTTTTGAGTTTTAGGAATTGGAAATTTATTAATGGCTTCAATTTTATTTGGGTTAGCTCTTATGCCTTGAGGTGTGATTATGTGACCAAGAAATTCAGTTTCTTGTTTCATAAATTCACTTTTATCCAACTGAATTTTTAAATTTGCATTATTTAATTTTTTTAAGACTTTTTGCAAATTGTCAAGGTGTTCTTCTTTACTTGTACTAAAGATGATAATATCATCTAAGTACACATAGCAAAATTTACCAATGAATTCTTTAAGTACGGAATTCATTAACCGCTGGAATGTCGCAGGAGCATTTTTAAGACCAAATGGCATCCTGAGAAATTCGTAATGTCCGTTATAAGTGCTAAATGCGGTTTTCTTTATGTCGTCCTTCGCAATTTCGATCTGGTGAAAACCTTTGGCAAGGTCGAGTGTAGTAAAGTACATAGCTCGACCTAATTTGTCTAGAATATCCTCTATATTTGGTATAGGATATTTATCGTCGACAGTGACATTATTTAATTTCCGGTAATCAATTACGATACGCCACTTTTGTTTTTGTGTCGCATCTTTTTTCTTTGGCACAACCCATATGGGTGCAGAGTAAGGAGAATCACTATGTCTGATTATTCCTTGTTGTAGCATTTCTTCTATTTGATCGTTGACTTCCTGACGATGAATTTCAGGATAACGATACAACTTGGTGTAAATGGGTAATTCATTTACGGTACTTATATTATGTTTGATTTCATGGGTAAAGGTAAGGTCATCACCTTCGTGATAGAAGGCTTTACCGAATTTCCTTAAAACTTTCAGAAGCTCGTTTTTAATACCTTTATTCAGATGTTCACATCTGATTGTACCTTCATCAAGAAATATTTCATTTTGGAATATTTCTAATTCTTTTAACGGAAATGGTATATGGTACTCCCTCTCTTCATTTTCATTGAAGTAGAGTGGAAGTTCATTTCCTGTTTGTAATTTTAAAATTTTATTTTTATAACAAATATAAGAATATTATTTCCTAATATTCCATCGAATTTATCGTGGAATTTCATTTCTAGAAATTCTATTTTATTATTAGAATTGAATTCTAAAAATGATTCGATTATTATTTTAGTATTACAAGTCATAACATTTGTAAGAGTTTTAATTGAAATAGGTTTGATTTTACTAGAATATTTTGGGTTACAAATCCCCGTATTTATAATACTCATTGTAGCACCTGTGTCTACTATGAATTTTAATGGTCTACCTTTTGACTGGATTTTTATATAAGGTAAGGATTGTTCTTTTCCGAGGCTTTCGAGTGAAAATTTTGTTCTTGTTGTTGGGTTTCTAATGTGTTAACTCTAGAATTTATTGTTTGATCAACATCCATTGGTTCTGGTGCATTTGGTCTAAGTTGTTGCCCAGAGTTTGGTGACTTATTAAATGGATTATTTCTATAATTATTGTTTTGTTGGGGATTATTTTGGTAAGTTCTATTATTAAAACTACGGTTTTGTTGGTAATTATTATTATACTGGTATTTATTTTTATTTTGTTGATAATCACTTTTGTAAAAATTTGTATTTCTATTGTTATTATTATAAAATTTATTTTGGTTATTATTATTATGATTAGTAAATTTATTATTTTTGTTAGTGAAATTATTTGTTTTATTATTAGAATTATTTTGAAAATTTTTATTTTGTACATTGTTATTTCTATAAGGATTTAAATACGCATAATTCCCTTCATATAGAATGTCAAGCGCTTCTTCGAGTGTATCGGGTTTCCTACTAAATAAAATTGAACGCATTGGTTCAGGTAATTTATCTTTAAAAATTTGTAAAGCGGATTCAATATTAGCCGCGATACTAATTTGTGAGTTATACTCATCTTTTATTTTATTATTTAGTCTTCTAAGAATAGTTTTTATTTCGTTATATAAATCTACGCTATTAGTAGTAAAATTAACGGATCGCAATTCATCAAAAATTTGTGAAGCTGTTTTCTTTTCACCGAAATTATTAATTAAAACATTTCTTATCTCAGGCCAGGAATTTACATTGTTGTTTATCTCTATTATTTCCCTAGCCTTACTAACTAATCTACTTTTAATTTTATTAAATAATATTTTTTGGCTAGAAACATTGTATTTTAAAATTGTAGGAATTATATCCTCTACTAAGTCTAAAAATAAAAATAAATCATTACCTTTTCCGCTGAATTCGGGTAACTGCTCGATATACTTCAATGGATTAATTGTTAGGTTCAACGGTTGATTCAATGTTGCTGGGATAGATGGTGGTGTTGCGGTTGTTACAGATGAACCGGCTGTTAAAGTTGTTGAACTGAGTAATCTTGATGGTTGAAGTAAATTTGGTTGTTGTTGACCTTGTTCGTTTGCCATTTTATATTTTTTTTTTGTATTTATAATATAAAGTTTTTTGTTATAATATTATTTTTTTTGTTATTTAATTTGATTATAAAAATATTATTGGTACTGTCTACCAGACTCAGTAGACATTAAGCATTAAAAGTCTTATTTCTATGATTAGAAATTTTGCAATACCTTATTTTTATGTTATTTACACAATATTTTAAAAAGTTAATGTTTTTTTTTTTTTATTTACTTTTCACCCCTTTTTTTTTTTTTTTTTTTATTAAAAATTTTAAATAAAAAGGAGAGCAAAAAAAATGTAGAGAATTAATTTTTGTTCTCTTTGTGAGTTCACTTTTTTTTTGTCACTTTACTTTTTTTTAATCTATTTTATTAGAATTCCTTTATCAATTGATTCCTTCGATTTGGAATCCTACCGACTGCGCCAGTGAAATCTTCTCTTCGGAATTCAAAAATAAAATAATAAAAATAAAATTAGACTTTTTAGGTTTTTATTAACCTTCTTCTTTAATCTTCAAAAATGAACTAAAAACTAAAAAGTTACATTACTTTTTTCTTAAAAATTAAAATCAAAAAAAAAATAATTATCTTATCGATTAATATAAAAAAAAATAAATTATGCAGTTTAGCAATAAAATATCATAATTTATTGACACTAAAAAAGGTCAGTTTTAAGTGCACGAGACTTAAATAATTTCAATTGAATTTTAGTTGAATAAGGGATTTTTGTATTATTATTTATGTCGAGAGGTTAATAAATTATGTGTTTGTTTTGTAATATTATCTGTTTACTATTTTGTTTAACAATTTTTCGAGTTATTATGAAATTGAAAAATTGTAAATAAATAAAAAAAAAATAAAATGTGTAATTTATGAGATTGTGTTTTTTAATTTTTGTTAATTTAGAATTTTGTCAAATGATTAAGAAATTTTAAGTGGTTTTTGGAAATGAAGAAATGATTAAGAATGTGAAGTGGTTATAGGAATGGTGAAGGAAGATCTTGAGTTGTGCAATCTTGAATAGGGCAATCTTGTGGTGACATAACAATATAGTTCTTTATTAAGTGGTATAACATCTATTGCCCCAGGAAAATCATTAAGCACTTTAAAAAATAAATGCGAATCGTATGAGGAAAAGTTATGAAAAAATACCGGAAAAAAATTTTGTAACTTAAAATTCAAATTACAGTTTTGATGCGCTGGCCCTCGGTATGTTCCTGTAAGGTGGCAATGGTCCTTTACTTTGACTTCTTCATATTCAAAAAGTTTCCCGCAAATAAAACATTTGGTGCTGCTTTCAAACTTGGAAATTTCTTCATCATTTAATTTTTTCATCTTCACCACTTTTTTTAAATAATTGAAATATAATTTAATACATTCATCGATTAAAGATAAAATAAATTGTTCTGCGCAATCCTTTCCTGTAAAGAACGATAAATTTTTAAAAAGATTTATAACAGATATTTATGTATATATTTACAAAATATTACCTTTGAATAAGAAAAATTTATCTCGCGAAGAATCAAATGAGCATTTTATATAATAAGAAAATGCTATAGGTATATGAATCCTGGTATCTGTTGTTGATGCCATGCTTCGATTATTTTGACAAGTATCAATTCGTTTTAGCATACACTCTGAATCGGCATAAATTACGAATGGAACTTGTAAACTTTTACTGAAGTCTTTGAATTGTAGAATGTTATTGTCAACTGTTGGTAATTCTGCAACATGTTTAGAACATACGAGTTTGTGTTGAATGAATTTTTGTTCATTTTGGAAATGTAATAAACAATGAGTACACAGATGCAAAGTAGACCCTTTATGTTTCGTTATTTCAGATCTTATTAGTCTACCTAAATTTTTAATCCAAACATAATGATATTTTTCAGCTTTTTCTAAGAGTAGTAAGTTTACATGATTTCTTTTTTCATTCTTTGTATGATAAAACGGTCCAATTATTTGTATTTTAGCACCAATTTGTTGCAATCCATAAACATTGATGCTTATCGTAGGATTGAGTTCTTCTATTTTAAATAAATCTTTTACTTTAACAAGATGCTCTATACCAGTGAAATCCAAAACATTTACTTTGCAATTTGATAAAGTAATGATTTCGTTTTGTATGTTGCTGATGTTATAACTTGCAGTTATTACACAATTGTTTGGTGGTAGTTGATTTTGCATTGGAGCTATGAGGCCATTTTATACAATAGTTATCTTTACTTTTTATGTTAATGCATGCTTTTTTAGATCTAATTTTCAATGGTAGTTCAATATAACTACCGCCTTTTATTGGTGTATATTTTGCTATATTCAACTCAACATAACAGATTTTAACTAAAGACCTATCTTTCTCTTGAAATTCTTCAGCCTGTGTTGTTATGGTTCTAATCATATCATCAAACACGATGTTGATATTCGTACTTCGATCAATAATAACCATTTTGGTATTAAATGATTTTATACTTTCCTCAATTTGAACATTCACTTCACCTTCTTCTTCTTTCGTTATATCTTTTGGTTTGATAAACTTCGCATACAACTCCAAATTAAATTTAAATGAAATATGTTCTTCTAGAGCCTTATTTAATTTTATTATTAATTCATCCTTAACATTTTCCAGGAATTCTTTAGGAAGTAAAATATTTTCATTTTCGTTTTCTCGAATATATGTTACTATTCTTTTGTTGAATGCATTTCTTACACATTTTAAATATTTACCGATAATGGTTGCATCGTTTAATTTGTGGTTATTTGTTCTAATATGATGATGCCAAGAGTTTTCTAGAATATCGACTTTACAGACTTCGCAATATTTCAAAGCGGTTTTTTTTATTTTTGTAGATGAAATATCTTCTTCATGTAAATTACTCTTACGTTTTTTCTGATTAGAATTTTTGTGAAGTTCCGTATGTCGTTTTAAAATATCAATTCGGCTAAAACTTTTCTTACAAATTTCACATTAAATTTTTACACTTTTTTCATGAATTTTCATATGTCTTTGAAGGCTACTTGCAAAAGTAAAAACCTTAGAACAAACTGAACAAATTATTTTCATTGTAACACTATTATATTTTCTTTTATTAAAAGTGGTCTATTAACCTTAAAATTAGAATGTGATGTTTTTAAAAAAGTCAAACTCTTTTATAAAATTAAATAAAAATAAAAAGAACGAAATAATGGTATCTGAAAAAAAGTTTTTAAATAAAAAAAATGTTTTTCTTTTGTTTATTGAAAATTTTTTAATACATATTCAATATATATATTAAAATAAATTATTTCCATTTTCTTCTTCTTCTTCTTCTTGTTCTTCTTCTTGTTCTTCATCATCATCGTCAGCATTCGTATCAAAAGTTGTTGGCTTTGATTGGATGAACTTCAAATCAACAGTTTTGTTAATAATAGCTTTAACCTTAAAGCTATATAATCCTTTATTTAAGCTGTTCAATAGCTTCGTTGACATCTTTGAAAATCGAGCTGGGAGGAATATATTGAACGATTCATCAACCAGGCACACCACACTTATACCATATTTCGTCGATATTCTTTTTACCGATGAAATATGGTAGACTCTATCGATATCCAGTTCGAAACATTTTCTTGTTTCAGGTTTGGTTGAGCTGTTTCAATTGGTTTAGCCCTCTGTTGGGGTGACTAGATTGGTTTAATTTGTTTAATTCTCTGCTCATTTTCGGATTGAATTCTGTTTTACTTTTGACTGAATAAAGTAAAAAACATTTGATATTTATACTTTGTTCTTCATATTGGAATAAAATATGATTAAGCCAAATGTTTTAATTAGCCAAAGATAAAAAATAAAAATTGAATTCTTTTACATAAAACCAAATGTTAAATATAGATAAGACCTTTAAAACTTTTTTCTCAAACTACCTATATTAGTATAAAATTATAATATTTAAAAGAGAAAAAAAAAAATTTCTGCTACAACCAAATGTTAGAAAAAGATAATTTTCTAATATAGCAAAATATTGTTGTAATAATCTTTCGCTTACGTATCCACAATTTTTTCATATAAGAACATTTCTAACTGATAAGAACTTTTAAAACCACAAGTTTTCATTTTTTCATTTTTTAAAATCGTACAATTTGGTAGGGTACTCTGCTCAAAATTTCTATTATGTTGCATGAACATACATTACAAACCCTAATTATCCAACATTAAAACAAGAAAAACAACAAAACAAATATTTTAAATTCTAAATTTTATTCTCGCTTATCATAAAACCACAAAAACATTTACTATAAAATAAAAAAAAACCAAACGACACGCGAATTAAGTACTGTATAGTACTTGCCAAAAATAAAAAACAAACAAAGATTTAATCTTTCTCTTCTTAAAAAAAAAGGAAGAGGATTTTTTTATTTGGTAACCTTTAGGTTCTAACTGAATCTTAAGACTGAATTTTTTTATATATCAAAAATTGATTTCTTACAAAGAATCAATTTTTTTTTTTATCAAAGTTACAAAAGAATTTTTTAAGTGTTATTTTTTTTAAAAAAAGGAAATTAAGAAATTTGGTTTCTTATTACAAGATTTAGAATACATAATTATTACCAAATTTCTTCATGATAAAAAATAAGTTTTGTATTTCAAAACAACAAACAAACATAAAATATTTAATTTATTACATTTCATACATTATTTCTAAAAAAGAAAAATAAAGGTTTTTTTTTTTTTTTTTTTTTTATTTTTATTTTTATTTATTTATTTGTTTTATTCTCAAAAAGAGCGTTAGCTCATACAGAGTGATTATTATTAGTTAAATTTTTTTAAATTAAATGTTAAATATACATCATAGTAAACAACAAGTGGAAATAGAAGTAGAAATAAAAATATGATATTATAAAAAAGAAAAGAGAAAACATAGTAATAAGATATATAGAATATTTACAAAATAGAAAATTTTTAACAATTATTGAGGAATTATATTATAATTCAATTATTAGAAAAGAAAAAAGAAAATTATAATAATTTGATTAATTAAAATTTTTTATATATTTTTTAAAACTTATATAATCTTTATTTTTGATTGTAGTTGGAATTTTATTATATTCATTGACCGATGTGCTATAAATGTTGCTTATACCTCTTCTTGCTCGAAAATCAGACGCATTTCTTGTATTATGTTGATGAACCTCTGAACCTTGTTGAAGTGTTGTGTTGGTGATTATTTGTTGGTGTACTATTTTATATATATGACTCACTTGTACTAATTTTATTTGATCCTGCATCTTTAAGATCTTAAAGTTCTCATATAAACTGTTAGTAGACGTTCTAATATTTAAGTTGTACAGGTTTTTTATAGCCTTGTTTTGCAAGGTTTGGATTTTTTTCAAATTCTGCAACGTACTTGTTCCCCATATTATTAGCCCATACACTATATTTGAGTGAAATAAACTGAAATATAGTGACCTTTTTAATGTATGTGGTATATTATATGATATTTTTTTGAATATTCCTGCTGCTCTTCTACATTTTTTCATAACTTCGATGACGTGTACATTCCATGAAATATCGCTGTCAATTATCAAACCAAGATATTTAAAGTTATCAGCTTTCTGAATAATGTTATTATTATAGAACAATTTTAGATTTTGACCGATTGGTGCTTTCAATAACATGTATTTTGTTTTGTTTGCGTTTACAGTTAATTTGTATTTGTTGATTACTTTAAATAAGATTTCATTATCTAGGTTGATTTTATTTTCCAATTCCTCATAGTT
Organism: Argyra leucocephala; assembly: GCA_963942445.1. Classification (NCBI taxonomy): domain Eukaryota; kingdom Metazoa; phylum Arthropoda; class Insecta; order Diptera; family Dolichopodidae; genus Argyra; species Argyra leucocephala. Next base: position 92,215,431 of record OZ012680.1, read on the forward strand.
ATTCTCGGTATACACAATTGCTAAGTCATCAGCGTACATAAATATTTTCCCATTCAGTTCTAGGTTAGCAATTTCGTTTACATAACACAGAAAAAGTGTTGGACCTAGCCCTTGTATTACACCGTAGTTAACATCTTCTTTTTTACTTTTAAGTTTCTGAAGCTCCGCGAATTGTGACCTATCACTTAGATAGTTTTTGAACCAATTATATGAAGAACTTCTAACGCCCATATTGAATAGTACTCTTAATAGTATCTTTCGATCCACAGAGTCAAAAGCTTTTGAGAAATCATAAAAGAGAACTCCAACTTTTTTTTTTGATTTAGGTTTTGCTCAATTAATGTTATCAGATCAAATAATGTTGCTTCTGTATTTGAATTTTTTCTAAACCCATACTGCCTGTTACTAATTATGTTATTTTGAATTAAATAATCAGAGAATTGTGCATTTACCAATGTTTCAATAATTTTGCTGAGGATTGGTGATATTGCGATAGGTCTGAAATTGTTTATATCATTTTCGTCTCCATTTTTATATATTGGTGTAATTTTACTTTGTTTTAGAATTTTTGGAAATATTGAAGTGGTAAGTGATGTATTTATTAGTGAGTTTATATATGGTGCAATCTCATTTTTACATTCTTTAAATACTTTTGTTGGTATGTTGTCAGAACCAGTCGCGTTGGAATTTTTCAATCTCCCAATGCATTTCTTTATCTCGCAATAGTTGACAGTTTTGAATTTAAATCTAATATTTGTTTTGGAGATAGGAATTATTGTTTCTTTTTTTATTTGATTAGCTAATACTTGACCAATTTTACTGTAGTGATAATTAAAATTATTAAGCTTATGTAATTTGTCTGACTCCGTCATATTATCATTTAGAAATTTGCTGTCCAGATTATTATTTGAACTAACTATCATTTCCTTCACATTTTGCCAAGTTTTTCTTGCATCGTTACCACATTTTCTGAATTTTTGTTCATAATACATTTTTTTTTTGTTCTTTTTAGTTTGGTTAACTTATTCAGCCAATATTTGTAGTGTTCTTTTATGTGATCATTTTGAAAGTCTTTAACTAATTTTTGATGCCAATAATTTTTTGTTTTAATTACATCAACGACTTCATTATCAATCCACGGTTTTGAGTTCCCTGTTTTATTTTTCTTCTTTACGATAATACTACATTTGTTTACTCCATTTGTTAAATAACGATTTAACATTTCACATTTTTCATCTGTTGTTAATATATACTCTGTATTAAAAATAGGTTTCTCTGATAAATATTTTCTGAGTGTATCATAATTAATTTTCGTATATGTTGCATATACATAATTTTTAACGAGTTTTTGTTTTTGAATTTTAAAGTTTCTATATTATCTATACGATGGGTTTTTGGGAGAAACGGCAAAGTGAAATCGATGTTAAGATTAGGTATTGATGTCATCAAATGATGTTATATCGTAAATTCTGACAACATTACTGTTGTCCTCTTTTCTTATAAAAATCTTGCCGTCCTTTACCCATGCGAATTTTATTTTTTTTTCTCTTTTCAATTCTCTAGCTTTTTTAAATAGATAATTATTGTTGTTGGTTAGTTTTTCATTAATGTAAACAAAAGAATCTCTTATGGTAGGTGGTAAGTCATTGATTATGGCAGACAATTTAATACTAGTTCTCTTTTTAGCTTCAATTATTTTTCTCTTAATAGTATTATTTTCCAATGTTACGATTAAATTTTTAGGTAATTTGGAATGCTTAGAGAATCTACTTTCCAGTTGCACGTTCTCTATCTGTTCTTGTCTAACATCTACACCTAGAATTTGAAAGACTTTTTTGCTTACTTCTAATTTATTTTCTATTTCCTCCGGTATTCCACAGATTTCCACTATATTTTTGTATTTATTTTGTTTTAATTCTTCTATTTCTCTGGAATTTCTATTTATTTTTACCAATAACCCTTGGTTTTCATTTCTGAGGTTAATATTTTCTTCTATTAGATTATCCACTATTTCATTTATTTTACTTAATTTATCATTTAAGTCTGCAAAACAAGAGCCAAAGTATTCTAATTTGTCTAAGATTTTGTTGATTTTTTCTTCCAAGTTTGTATTTTTTGGAGTAACAACAGTATGATTTAGATTTCCACTTGGTGTGCAAGATTCAGTTGAATTAGTATTCAGGGTAGAACGACGATTCTTGCGTTGTTTTTTACAGATTTCACAAAACCAATACATTTCATCATTCTCCAAATATTTCTTGTGATCTTCAACACTTTCTTGTTACAAAAGAATAATAACCTTTTAAAATTATACAATAAAAAAAAGTACTTGACATTGATTTCGAAAATAGCTGACCGACCAAAAATGCATTGGGTAATTTATTAATAATGCATTTTTGTTTTTGTTTTATTTTAAAAAATAAAAGTCAAGTGGTTATTGACATTAAATATATTTGTATTAAAAATGTTATATAAATACTTGTCATAATAATTGTAATCGATTTCAGACTTTATAATTGTGGAAATGTTTATTTAGAGAGTCTGTTGAAATCGATTTCAATTCAAGAACTGTCAAGTCGGTTGGAGTTGCCAACTTAGACGTAACTCCTCCCTCCTTTAATTTAAGACTCTCCTGAGTCAGTTTATTAATTATCGACAGCCTTTTTCGAAAACAAAATAATACTACGATCAGTATAAGTACTATTAATGAAATAAATATTAATATGCTTAAATATATGTAAAAATTATTCTTTTCATATTTTATTTCTTTGATTTCCTTAATATTTTCAATTTGCTTATAAATTATATCCTTAAACATTAAATTTATATTATCATTTTCATATTTTTCCAAATAATTTGGTATGGCAAAACTTTGCTTAAATTCTTTCATATTATTTTCAAAAGTATTTTCATTTATTTTAATTTTACATTTATTAAAGTTAAGTAGGTAATTTCCATTTAATTTTAATTTTCTTTCGTCACAATTACTACTAAAATTCGTATCAACCTGGTTTTTTATTAATACTGTACCTATTTCTATCTTAATTACTTCGGATACATTATTATACATTTTTAAACAATTTCTTTTTAAAATACAATTTTTTGATAATTCTAAATTTTTAAAATCTTTATTGTTCTCATAATTAAAAGTTTTATTTTCGTATTTTATAATTACTTGTGATTCAAACATTAATTCCTTGTTTAATTCATCACCTATTGGAATAAGTAAGATTTTAGGTACGATTATGGTTTCTCTAGGGATTTTAATAACGAATATAAGGTTGTCTTTATTATCGACAAGAGCTGCAAGTTTCATGTTTTGCAGCTTATAAAAATCAACATCATATTCTGAGATTTCTTCGTCTGTAAGTATGTTGCTATGAACTAATCCTAACCTAGCGGAAGCTATATTATCCTGAATGTGTTCAACATTATCTTCCAATATTTTTAATTTAAGTACAAAGTCTGTATATGCTATTTGTTTATATAAGGTTTTGTGTTGATCTTTAAGTTGGCCTATTGAATTTTCAACTAACAACCTGTCATTTTCGATTATTTTCTTAAGTTGTCTAAAAGTTTCATTGAAGTTGGTGTTTATTTTGATTTGTGAATTTAAATTTCCTATGGCGTTATGGTTGTTTTCGTCAACTATTTTGAGGTGATCTTCAATTTCCTGTCGATCGACGTCATCCATTGTTCCGTATAGCCATTTGTGAATTGTACCAACGAAATTTAATATACCCCTTTTTTGTCTGTGAGGTATTAATGTTTGGATCCTTTTTCTTATGTGGTTTATTTGGTGGTTTAAGAATATTGATTTATCTTCCATATCCATTATTTTGATGTTGTTTTCTAAGTTATTTACGATTCCCTCAATTTCCTTACGGTTTACTATATGTAGTATAGTGTCATAGGATTTTACTACCTGAACGTCTTCTAATTTTATTTCAGAATATCCGAAATCTGACTTCACTTCTTCAATTGTGAGATGGGCCTGGGTTGTTGTTATTAGTGTTAGTATCACCAATATTTTTATGATCCATTTCACCTAAAAATTTAGATTTTCTCTTAATATTTGAACTATGTACATTTTGTAAAGTGCTTTTAATAAATTTAGGTTGTTCCTTATGCCTAACGCTTTTATAATTTTTTATGTATCCCTCACCTCTATTTTCGACATATTTTTCCCGGTTCCTATTACGGTTGTGTATATATCTAATTTTCTCCTGACGTATATTATTGTAAACAATAATTTTATTACACTTTCCTTCTTGTATATTTATAGGTTTTTCCTTAGTAGTAGAATGGTAACTATTGTTGTACCATTCAATTGCTTTGCACATTTTCTCAAGGATGTTAAGTTCTTTGTTTTCAATACCCAAACTTCTGATTTTTTCACCAAGGGTATTGTGTAAACGTTCAATGTCAGAATTCCCAGTGTGATTATTTGGTTTCACTAAATGAAGCTCTATACCCTCTTTTCGTAAATAGTCTTTAATATTTATACTTTTAAATTCGTTATCAGTAATAAGCTTTTTGAAGGTTCCCCTTTGGGATTTATATTCTCGTATTTTTTCTATAATAGTTTGATTAGTCCTATCTGTAAGGTAAAAGGCTGTGGCAAGTTTAGAAAATCTATCGAGAAATGTGAGGAAATTTGTTTTTGAATTAGTATAAATATCCATATGGACTATTTCTTTAATGTCCTTAGGAGTTTCAGTAAATTTGAATTTATTCCTAATGGGGTTCCTATCATACTTTACACGATTACAAGTGTCACAATTATTAATAAATTTTTGGATCAAAATTTTTAAGTTGGGGTAGTATATATGTTTTTTCAACCCTTCGTAATTTTCATTTATTCCGGTGTGTCCGGTTTCAAATTTATGGTAATTTTTTATTTGATTATATACATCGTCTTCATTATTCATTTCCCTGGCATTAATAGAACATTTCACAAATTTAATTTTGGGAATGTGATCAAAGAGTTCAATAATTTTTTGTTGCAATTTATTATATTCTGCTTCACTTAATTCGGAGTATATACCAATTTTTCCTTGTTTTATATATCTCCTTAAGATATCTGGTAAGTTATGATCTAAATCATAAGAGTTTACATATATTTTTCTATTATTATATTTAATTTCCGTTTCGGTTGTTTTATTGTTGGTTAAAATAATTTGTGTCTTAAAACGGTTTACAACTGTATCTAATATGGGGATGTGATTGTTAAGGTTTTCCTCTTGCGAATGTATTGTTGAAATACTTCTAATTTCATCTTCATCCTCGTTATTTATCATAGAAACGTCAGTCATATTTTCAGAATATTCCCTTTCTACGTCATTCTCATCTAGAATATTTATTTCATTTGTTTCAGTGTTAATTCTACTGAGAAAATCCGCGACTTTGTTCTCTTTCCCTTTTATATAATCAATATTTATATTATATTCTCCTAATTTCAACAACCATCTATAAAGACGAGGATTAACGTCTTTACCTTTTGTTTTTGTATACAACCACTTCAGCGGCTGATGATCTGTTAGCAGATCGAAATTTGTGCCGTAGAGATACGGTCTAAAATAGTTAGTGGACCAGACTATTGCCAGAAGTTCTTTTTCCGTTGTTGAGTAGTTACATTCATGTTCGTTTAGTGTTCTGCTAGCATAGCATATTGGATGGTTATCCTGCTGTAAGATAGCTCCTATTGCGAAAGCACTAGCATCTGTAACTAGTTTGAATTTTTTTCTAAAATCGGGGTATTTTAAAATTGGATCTTCAGTTAAAACTTTCTTCAGTTTTTCGAAGGCATTTATGTAGTTAGAATCATTTACATTAACTTTTGTGTTTTTTCTTAGGTATTTAGTCATAGGTTGGGCTATTTTAGCGTAATCCCTGATAAACTTTCTATAATAACCTGTTACACCTAAAAACGACTTAATCTGTTTTTGTGTTGCAGGTAGTTTCAATTTTGTAATGTTCTCAACTTTCTGAGGGTTTGGTTTCACTCCTCCCGATGTGAGAATATGACCTAAGTATTCCGTTTCTTTTGCAAAAAAATTGCATTTATCAACTTGTATTTTTAAGTTATGTTCTCTCAATTTGTTAAGAATTTTTTTTATACTATTTAAATGTTCCTCCAAGGTTGTGCTGAAAATTAAGATATCGTCCATATAAACGACGCAAATTTTATTTATATATTCCCTCAAAACAAAATTCATCAGCCGTTGAAATGTGGCTGGAGCATTTTTTAAGCCAAAGGGCATTCGTATATATTCATAGTGCCCTAGAGGTGTGGAAAAGGCGGTTTTCTTCCTATCCTCCTTTTTTACCAAGATTTGGTGGAAGCCCTTTGCCAAATCCAAAGTTGTAAAATATTGTGCTCGACCTAATTTGTCTAATATAGTATCTATATTAGGGATTGGGAATTTGTCATCGATAGTAACTTCATTAAGTTTTCTATAATCGATAACTATTCGCCACTTCTTCTTTCCAGAATTATCGGTTTTTTTGGGCACAATCCATAGAGGACTGTTATATGGAGAATTACTCTCTCTTATGATTCCTTGTTTGAGCATGTCCCGAATTTGTTTAGATATCTCTTCCTCATGAACTTGAGGATATCTATAGATTTTTGAGTATATAGGTTTGTTAGTTGTAATCACTATTTGGTGTTCAATGCCTGATGCACTAGTTAACATATCTCCCTCTTTAAAGAAGAGATCTTTATATTGTTTTAATAATTTATTCAAAATTATTTCTTCTTCAGAATTTAATAGTTTTGAAATGGTTCGGAGATCAATTTCGTTAAAGTTACAATGTTCTAATTGGTGAATTTCGTTTTCCTTATAAGGACAACTGTACATAAATTTTATTTCCCTATTATTTATTTTTAGAATATTTGATTCCATGTCGACGATGGCGTTTAATGGCCTTAATAAATTTTGACCAATTATTCCGTCGAAGCACTTATTCTGGAATTTTGTGAGCTTCCATATCATGAAATTATCTTCGTTAAATTCAGATGGCAAGTTAGTTTTGATTTCCCGATTTACAATTGTTTTCGAATTAAGTGTGTTAAATTGTACTGGAGTTTTCAAAATGTTTCTTTTGTACATAGGTAATTTATCTTCGTCTAGAAGCGAGGTGGATGAACCAGTGTCAATAAGACATCTGATTTTGTCCTTACCAATAGTAAGCTCTACTATGGGTAAGTGTGTTTGTGAGGCACTGCTTGAAAATTTACCTCTTGATTGAGATGGTCGACCTCCATTGGTGTTGGTTTATTTATTTTTGAATGATCGTTTCTAAGGTGTGAGGAATTATTTGAATTATAATTCCTAGAATTGGAGAGATTATTTGAATTATGATTATAGGAATTTTTGGAACTACGATTGGAGTAATTGGTTGAATTACGATTAACGTTTGAATCATTATTATAATTATTTCTAGAACTTGAATAAATTTTAGAATTGTTTCTATTTCCGAAGTTTGTGAAATTATTTTGATTATTTTGATTATTATAATGTATTGATTTGGAAGAATTATTTCTATAATCATCATTATTATTCTTATAATTTCTAAAGTTATTACAATTATTGTTATTCTTAAAACTATGTAAATTATTTATTTTCTTATCTCTAATTAAGCCGGAATTTTCAAGAAGATTATAGGCTTCCCGGAATTTAGATATATTTTTATTTAAAACAACTGAAGCTAAGTTTACGTCTATATTATTTAAAAATGTGTTGAGGATTATAGCCTCATTTGTCTTTGGGCTGAATTCGATTGGTTTTTTTTCATCGAATTCATATTTTTCATTAAGCCTATCTAAAATATTTCTTAGTCTAATAAAATAGTCACTTACCGAATAATTTTTTAAGGAAAAAGCCTGTTGATATAGCTGATGATAACTTTCTTTAATTCCAAATGCATCGACTAGAGTTGCTTTGATGTTCTGCCAATCAGCATCTGCTTCCAAAGTTCGAATAACATCCAATGCTGGGCCTTGTATTTTGTTGACTATAATTCTCTGGAACACATATTGTTTAGCTTGTGGGTTTCCATCAAGAAGTGGTAGTAATGTATCCACTTCTCTTAAAAATGAGGTTAAGGCATAATCACCACTGCCATTAAATTCACGAATTCTTTGGGCATCTCTCATTAGGTCATTTGTGGAAATGCCTACTGCATTAATTATGACATTATTTGATTCAGTCATTTTAGCACTATTATATATTTTTTTTCTATTTACGTCAAATGTTTCGTTTCTTTTACTCTTTGATTTATTATTTTTCATTAACTTATTATATTATTAATTGTTTTTTTTTTTTTTTTTTTTTTTTTGTTTTTAGTTTATGTTTTTATAAAAAAAATTTCAATATTTTTTTTTTTTTTTTTTTGTTTTTATAATAATTTATATTATATTATATATATATTTTATAAATTTATTTTTTTTTTTTTTTTTTATTTATTTATTTTTAATTCGTATTTAAATACGATTGATTTAAACTTTTGTTTAGGAACACGAAAAGTTCGAGAATCACAAGATACACAATCTTTAGATTGGTATCCTACCGACTGCGCCAATTAAGTACTGTATAGTACTTGCCAAAAAATAAAAAACAAACAAAGATTTAATCTTTCTCTTCTTAAAAAAAAAGGAAGAGGATTTTTTTATTTGGTAACCTTTAGGTTCTAACTGAATCTTAAGACTGAATTTTTTTATATATCAAAAATTGATTTCTTACAAAGAATCAATTTTTTTTTTATCAAAGTTACAAAAGAATTTTTTAAGTGTTATTTTTTTTTTAAAAAAAGGAAATTAAGAAATTTGGTTTCTTATTACAAGATTTAGAATACATAATTATTACCAAATTTCTTCATGATAAAAAAATAAGTTTTGTATTTCAAAACAACAAACAAACATAAAATATTTAATTTATTACATTTCATACATTATTTCTAAAAAAGAAAAATAAAGGTTTCTTGTTACAAAAGAATAATAACCTTTTAAAATTATACAATAAAAAAAAAGTACTTGACATTGATTTCGAAAATAGCTGACCGACCAAAAATGCATTGGGTAATTTATTAATAATGCATTTTTGTTTTTGTTTTATTTTAAAAAATAAAAGTCAAGTGGTTATTGACATTAAATATATTTGTATTAAAAATGTTATTACGAAATACTTGTCATAATAATTGTAATCGATTTCAGACTTTATAATTGTGGAAATGTTTATTTAGAGAGTCTGTTGAAATCGATTTCAATTCAAGAACTGTCAAGTCGGTTGGAGTTGCCAACTTAGACGTAACTCGCGCGAGTTATAAATCGTTTGTTTATGAGTTTTAAAAATACATTTTATTTGTCCGATCTCTTTTGTGGTTTACAATTAAATTCAATTTTATTACAAATTTTCTTATATTTAAACTGACTTAACAAGCTGAATCAGCACCGGAAGTAATACACAAGTTAAATTGTAGGTGCTGATTCTAATTAATTAAATTATGAGAAAATGAATGAAACTTGATACAAAAAAAAATGAATTAACTTTAAAAATGTGCTGAGATTATAATTTATAATTTAATTCTTTTCTAAATAAAACAATTATGAAATATACTAAAACTAATTATGCAAGAAATTTATGCAAGTAAAAATAATTATACAATGTGAAATATTAATTGTATATAAGTATATATTATGATGTGGAATCCGTAACTCCTCCCCCCTTAGTGTTAGGTAATGCCCATGTGAATTGTGGACCTGTTGGTTGTGGTGATTTTGTTGGACTTGCTAAAATGTTTGATGTTATTTCTTGTGGAATGTATGTTCTGGAATATTTTTTGTTAAGAATTATGTATATGAATATTGCCAATGCTGCTGCAATGGTAATTATCATTGATATAAGTCCAAAAGTATTTTTTGTTGGTAAGTAGACTTTTAGTGGATCGGCTAAATCTTCCTGGGTGAACTGGTACTTTTCTAATGTTTTTAGGAGTGTTTTGTTTGAGGCGTATGTTATATTTATTTTATTGAATAAAACTGGATGTATAATTATTTCATCCCAGTGAGTGTTAGTTTCGGTTGAGTAAATTATGTTGTTGATTTTAATTTCGCAATTTTTAAAATGAATTAGCAGTGAACCATTAATTTGTTGTGGTGCTGAATAACAGTTTGTGCTTATGCTGGTTTCTGGTAGATTAATGAGGACGATATAGTTTGGCTCTGGTTGAAATATTTCTAAGTTTGTTTCTCTGTTATGAAGTTCACAAGTTGCAGGTTTGTTATTGATTAAATTGCCGATACATTTTGAATTATTTACTTTCTCTGAGTACCCATTGTTTTTGCAGTAATAAGTTCCTTCTATTTGTGGACACTTTTGCTTATAGAATGGAATATTATCATCGTTCAATATTAAAAATGGTTTTATTGGGATTATTTTGTTATTTTCTATTGGGAGGTTAATAATGTGGAATAAGGAATATTTTTCTGGAGTAACTACAGGAATTTGTACATTAAATATATTATTTGTATTATTATAATAAGCTTGTAATTCCAGAAGTTCATATAAATTTTCATCTGATTTTATTGTAATGTTTTGATTTTCAAATATTATATGAATTTCTTTAATTTCTTATAAATTTAGTATATGTTTAGATATAATTTTTAATTTTGCAAGAATAATTGCTTCACTAATGTCATCAAGATGATTTTGTAATATTTCTATGTTGTAGTTAATTTGAGTTAAAATTTCTAAATATTTAAAATTTGAATCAAAAGATTTGACTGTATTTGTAAGTCGATCTTCGAATTGGTTAAAATTTTGCATTATTTGAATTTGTTGATTATTAATATGATTAGTTATATTCTCGAATCTTTCAATCATTTTATTGTTAAGATGGTTTTGTTTATTGATTCCAGATACTAAAGTGTTTTCGTTAGACATAATGGTATCTATTTCTTTATTTAATTTTTCAGCGTCGTAAGCGTCCATATTTCCGGTTATAGTTTTATGAGTGACCCTAACCCATTAAATAGACCTCTTTTATGTCTAAATTGTATTGGTCAAGTTTTATTATGTGGAGAAGGTTAATGTGTCCGACTACAAGTCTGGTTGTACCTAATTTTAAGGGTAAAATTCCATTGTTGTTGGTCAAATCATAGACTTCCATCCGTTGAGTTACTATTATTGGGATTAGCCTGAAATTTTAGTTTGCGCTTTATTTTGGATTTATGGATCTTTTGATCGTTGTATGTAATGGCGGTGACTTTATTATTTTCCTTAATTTTAATTTTCTTAAACCTAGGTGTAATTTTATTTCTTCTATTTTCTTTTCTGTAAAATACTTCGTTTTCGGCCAGATCCGCGGGATCTTGTCGATATTTATTAATTTTTTCTATATTTTTATTTTTGATATTTTCTAAATTAGATTTAATTTTTGGGAAGAGTTCTTCTTGGAATTGGTTTAATTTTTGTAGATATTCATGTTCATTATTGAATTCTACCTTATCTAAAAAATTGGGAGTTCTACCAAAAAATAATTCATAAGGTGTAAGTTTAGTAGAAGAGTGAATAGATTGATTATATGTAATTATCATTTCATTTAATATATCTTCATGATTCATTTCGATTTTGTTTTCCTTACATTTATGGTATATAATACGGTATATTTCCGTGAAGGTTGAGTGGAGACGTTCCACGGGTGAGTTACTGCTTGATTGCTGGAGAGAAGTATAATGTAATTTTATCTTGTATTGTATCTTGCTTGTTTACAGAAGTCTTTAAATAGATTTGAGTTAAATTCGGTTCCTAGATCACAGACTAGTTTCATAGGGATTCCGTGAAGACTTATAAAATGTTTAAGGCACTTAATTATGTCTAAACTGTTTCTTGTTTTTAGATTGTATATTGCAGCGAATTTTGAAAATTTATCTATAATTGTTAAATGGGAATTTTTGTTAATTGAGTAAACATCTACGTGAACAATATCAAGGGGTTTACATGGTGTTTCTGGTTTTTCAAATTTTAATTTTAAAGGTTGTCTGTCATATTTTAGGGTGGCCCACTTTTCGCAGTTGTTTATTGTTTGGGCTATTCTGTTTTTCATGAATGGGAAAAAGTATTCTCTTTTTAAATGGTTAAGTGTCCCATTTATGCCACGATGATTCGAATTTATATGATATTCATTTATCAACTTATCTTGTTCGTCGTTTCCCATTACATCGGTTAATATTTCTGTACATCTTATTAGTTTAAAAGTTTTAGAGTTTGAGAAGTATTTTGAATACACGGCTTGAATTATTTTGAATGTTTCGTCCTCTGTGAGTATGGCAGAAAGTTTATTCGGTGCAAGATACTTTTTGAATATTTGAGTAATATTTTCTTCCGAAAAAACTGGTAGCCTAAAGGTACGACGTTGTTTATTTCTGAAAATGATATTTAATGATTCATGTGGTGTTTTATCGGTTTTTTCAAAAATTATTTGTAAATTGAATTCATTTAGTGGACGGAATGAAATAGGGATACCATCATCCATGTTTTCGTCCGCTGAGTGGATAGTTGATATTACATCTATTTCTGAGGTGTTACCAACTGTTGCTCCAGTTGTTTCATTTGTTTCGGAAGTATGTATTTCAGAAAGGTTTGGTCATTTATCTAACTTTACTCTGCTAAGTGCGTCTGCATTGGAATTTTGTACGCCTTTTTTATATATTATTTGGTAATCGAATTCCTCTAACTTTAACCGTCACCTGACGAGTTTTGAGTTGGGCTCTTTCAGGCTCATCAACCATGTTAGGGGTTTATGGTCTGTAACTATTTTAAATGTGCGACCAAATAAGTAGGGCCGGAAATATTTCGTGGCCCATACTATTGCTAAAAGCTCTTTCTCGATAGTGGAATAATTTCATTTTTAAATTAAGGTTCGACTAGCGTAACATATGGGAAGATCACTACCTATAGTGCCCTGTGATAGGACTGCTCCTATGGCAAAGTTACTAGCATCGGTTGTCAGTATGAAATTTTTAGTGAAATCAGGATATTGTAGAATTGGGTCGTTAGTTAGAACGTCCTTACTCTTTTCGAAAGCCATACGATAACCCTTTTCAGTTTTATCAATTTTTCGTCCCTTTTTAAGGCATTCAGTCAAAGGTTTTGTCATTTTGGCAAAGTCTTTTATGAACTTCCTGTAATATCCTAATAGGCCTAAAAAGGCTTTTATTTCCTTAGTTGTCTCTGGAATTGGATAATTTTTTATAGCCTTGATTTTGTCAGGATTAGGTCTGACACCGTCAGCAGATACAATGTGACCAAGAAATGCAACTTGTTTTTGCATGAATTCGCATTTGTCTGGTTGAATTTTCAAGTTGGCCTCTCGTAATTTATGGAAAACTTTTCTTAAATTTTCTCCGTGTTCTTGGAGAGATGTAGAGAAAACAATTATGTCATCTAAGTACACTAAACAAATGGTCCCTTGTAATTCTTGAAGTACATTATCCATGACTCTCTGAAATGTTGAGGGTGCATTCTTAAGCCCGAATGGCATTTTCACGTATTCATAATGTCCACCGTCCACTGTGAAGGCAGTTTTCGCAGTGTTCCAGGGATCCATCTCGATTTGATGAAATCCACTCGTTAAGTCAAGGGTGGTGAAATATAAACTTTTTCCCAATTTATCAAGAATATCCGATATGTTTGGTAAGGGATACCTGTCACTGATAGTTTTATCATTAAGTTTACGATAATCTATCACTAGTCTCCATTTTTGCTTTCCACTGGCATCCTTCTTTTTAGGGACTATCCAGACTGGGGAGCTCCAAGGACTGTAGCTGGGTCTTATAATCCCTTGGTTGAGCATATCGGTAATTTGGGTCTTAATTTCTTCTTTGTGTATATATGGATATCTATACGATTTCGTATAGATTGGAACATCGTCTGTTGTTAAAATGCGATGTTTACATTTATTGGTGAATGTTAATTTTTGGTTTTCAGAAGGAAAAACATCGTCAAATTCTTGAACAATGTTGAGGAGTGATCTCTTTTCTTCTTTATTAAGATGTGACATTCTCAAGCTATTGCTTAAATTTTGATCAAGATTCCTTAATCTTGTTTCCTCATTTATAATGTTAAAATTGTTAATTTCTATATAATCATTTTGAGAGAAAGGTTTTACTTTAATGGGTTGTTCTGTAAAAAATGTTTGCTCCTTGTGTGAAGCATTGATTACTTCAAATAAGGTACACCAAGATTTGGCTTGGTATATTCCTTCAGGAATGTATAAGTTGGTTTTTATTTCGATATTTCCAACGTATATGTCGCCGTTTTCAATATCTACTGGAAGTTTAACTATTATTTTAGAATTAGCTGGTACATTGTATTTAATTGAAGTAAGGTTAGGTTTTGTATATAGGATTAGTTTTGAATTATTAGTGATGAGTAAATTATTTAAAACATCTACTTTGGCTCCTAAATTCTTAAGGTCCTTAAAACCTAAAAGTCCAAAAATGGAAGGGTAATTTGTTTGTTAAGGGTATGTTCATTTAATGCTGTTTTTATTTTAATCGGGTTTATAGTTTGAAATTTGTGTTGAGCGAAAAACTCTGGGTTTATAAAGGACGAACATGCGCCGGTGTCTATTAAAAATTTTAGTGGTCTCCCAAATGGGGAAGATATGTTTATATAGGGTAGTGTGTTTCCATGGGTATTAATATCTAAGTACCCGATTGGTGTTGTGAGGCGTTGGAACGAAAATTTTCTTCATCTATTATATGCGGAGTTTGTTCCTTGGGACAATTTGAATGGTTTGCTTCGTAATAGTTATCTAGTTGCTGAAAGTTTTGAACTTGTTCCTTGTTTATTATATTTTGATTTGTATCAGAAACGACGTTAAACAGTTCTCTATTATTAGATCTTGGTTGGTGTTGTTGTCGTGAAAAATTCGTTTGTGGGGGTCTAAATTGAGTAGGCTGTGTGTACTTCTGTTGGATAGTGTTCCCTGAGCTGACATCCATTGCTTCAGGTCTTTGTTTCTGCGTGTTTTGAGGGAAGTTTTGATTATTTGAATTATTATTAAAATTTCTATTATTGAAATTATTTGAGGGAAATTATCTGTTATTTTGGAAATTACGTGTAAAATTATTTGAAGATTGGGGACGGTTTTGTAAATTTTGTTTTTGAAAATTTCTGGGAGGTAAATTGTTTCTGGGATTTGGTATGTTTCTCCGGACTTGCCTTTGAGAACTTTCAAATCTGGAATATGAAATGTTCTGCTCTTTTATGCAGAAGGAGAATGCAGTTGCTAAATCTGTCGGTCTCATAGCTCTTATAGTTGAACCAAGAGGTTCCTTTAGTCCTGAGAGGAAGACATTCAGGCACATTTCAGTATACAGGTTTCTTTTTGCACTAATTACATTTAGTTCTGTTTCGTGGATTTGGACATTATTGTTCATGGTAGCGAGTATTTCGATCACTTCGCTATAAAAACCTTGAACTGATTTGTTTCCTTGTTTGAGTCCGTGGAGGTCTCTAATGAGGGATGTTTCGTTTCGTTTGTCCGAGTAATGAAGAATCAGGTTATGTCTCATTTGCTCCCATTCCAATGGAGTTCCGTACATATTTAATACTTCGTTCGCGGGTCCCGTTATTTTATTGCGAATTGCCCTTAAGAGGAGTTGGTTATAAGGTGTGCCTTTAGTACACTCTATTAAATTTAAGATTTCTTCTACATTATTTAGAAATTCAAAGAGAAGACGCTGATTTCCATCAAAATGTGGTAAATCCTTGATGGCGTCGGGGACTCGTAAAGAGTTGAAAATGTCCATAGTTGTAAATGTTGGTGTTGTATTAATATTTTGAATGTTACTTATGGTTGGTTGCGGATCTATCTTTGGATTGAATAATTCGAAAATACAACTAGGTGAATCCGGATATTCCGAAAAGTCGTTAGTTTCACTATTATTCTCGCAAATGGGTTTTATTACAATATTATTTTCTTTTCTTCTTTTAATAATATTTTTTATATATATAGGATCAGGATAAGGTTTTTGTTTTTTTGGCATTGAACGTATAATAATATAAAATGACTTACATAAAAATGATACTGCATTCGTTTTTCATCATGGTTCAGGTGCTTAGAAGTTGAAACCTCTCGAGCCTTTTACTGGATTAGCACAAATTCACGATTAATTAATAAAAGTTTTGGTTCACTCTATTCACTTAAAACTTTTTCTTTCACAAGTTCTTTTATATTTTTTTTTTATTTTTTTTTTTTATTTTGTCCAATGTTAAAAATTTATATATATTTTTCTTTATTATTATATTTTTTTATTTTATATATATTTTTTTTTTTTTATTTTTTATTTATTGTTGCACTTCTATTTTAATTAGTGTTATCTAAATTTAATTAGTTTTTTTTTTTTTTTTTTTTTTTTTTTAACTAACTCACTATTTATTAAAATTTATTAATTTTACATAAGGAATTTTATTAATTCCATCTGCTATTTAATTATAATATTTTTTTTTTATTTTATTCCGATTTGCCGTCGAAATTGTTTTTCTTTCTTTTCAATAACCCGCTGAAAAGTTTCGAAAGTTCAAAAATTCAAATTATAGCGATAAACCGTCGCTAGACATTTGGATTGATTCACATTAAATTATGCTTATCACTAAAGTTCGGCACCTCTCCCACCGTTAGTTTCGACTGCGCCAGTTATAAATCGTTTGTTTATGAGTTTTAAAAAAATAAATTTTATTTGTCCGATCTCTTTTGTGGTTTACAATTAAATTCAATTTAATTACAAATTTTCTTATATTTAAACTGACTTAACAAGCTGAATCAGCACCGGAAGTAATACACAAGTTAAATTGTAGGTGCTGATTCTAATTAATTAAATTATGAGAAAATGAATGAAACTTGATACAAAAAAAAATGAATTAACTTTAAAAATGTGCTGAGATTATAATTTATAATTTAATTCTTTTCTAAATAAAACAATTATGAAATATACTAAAACTAATTATGCAAGAAATTTATGCAAGTAAAAATAATTATACAATGTGAAATATTAATTGTATATAAGTATATATTATGATGTGGAATCCGTAACTCGCGTCATCACACTTTTTTTTTTTTCACACGCTTTCAAAAATTATCAAAAACAAAAAATTTATAAACATACATATATATTTTAGCCGCCGCAATTTTTAATTTTTTCATATATCCAGAAGCCCCATATTTATACTACTCCTTCCCAGTCAGCTTGGTGATATTGCCAAACTAGCCTTTTGGAGAATTAGAAGAACTGGTTGTTGTGCCTACTTCGAAGCTTGTGCTTACAAGACAGTGGTCGGAACCACCTAGCGGAGAGTTAACAGAGATTGAATATTTCTCTGGATGGGTAGTTAGGAATAAATCCAGGAGGTGTCCGTTCTGGTCGCGTCGGTCTGGTATCCTCGTAGGGCTTTTGACAAGTTGAGAAAGGTTGAAAAAATTGGAAAAAAGTTCAACTTGTTTGCCTTCGCGACTTTTGTGACTAGAAAAATTAAGCCAGTCTCTGTTATGAATATTGAAATGTTCCACCAGAATATTCTAAGACTCGGGATTGGTTTCCAGAATTGAGTTTATCTGGTTGGTTTCCAGAATTGAGTTTATCTGGTATAAACATATGAGTTTCTAGCTGATTCGCTTGAGGCGATTTGTAAATAAAACAGAAGTGAATGGTGCGCTTATCGACGTGTATTTTCATCCAATTATATTGATAAATTGGCTTGGAGCACTCAAAATTTTGAAAAGTCTTATAAGCTACATCATTTCGTATATATCCCTCTATAGGGTATAAAAAGTGACACAAGCGAATACTTATTGATATTAAAGTTAATATCATTATTCAGAACTTGCAACATTATTCACTTAGTGCTAAAATTGCTGGATTTTGAAGCCGTAGATAGCTTTGGACGGAATGGAAATTTGTTGATAGACCGCGAATGTTACAAAAATCTATCTTAAACATAACAACGAACAATTTACAAAGAGAAAAAGAAAATAAATTAAACTTGACAAAAAGTACCGAAAAAAAAAATATATATATAATAATATAATAAAAGGCTCTTGCTTTATTATGACTTTATTTATTGATTTTTTCTTAAAAACTAAAACTTAGATCTAATTAAAATTTACACTATTATGCAATGATATAATGAAATCAATACACTTATAATTATAATTCTGAGAGAGCGAGTACAAAGCAACGGTATAATGTAACACTTCCCCCCTCAGAATTTTCTGTCTCGGAAAACTTGGTGTTGTAATAATTTTATTTTTATTTTTTTTTTATTTATTTATTTTTTTTTTATTAAATTATTTACATTTTTAGTTAATTTGTTTTTTTTTTCAAATATAAAATTTTATTTTTTTTTCTTTTTTGTTTTATTTTGATAAGTTAATCCTAAAAGTAAGTCTTGATTAGTTTCTCAAAATAAAAAAAACTTCATTTACAATTTTGTTTTATTTTTTTTTTTCTTATTCTTGTTTTTAATAGTTTTAATTAGGGTTTCTGAAAACTCGGGAAAATAAAATTCGGCGAATCCGAGTATTAAATTATTTTGGTGCAAAAATTGGAAGAAACAGAAAAAGCTCTTTCAGAGTCCGTTGAAGTGGGTTTAATTGAACATAGAGCGTTGAACAATTTTCGCAAATATATAGACAGTACTCAGTATAACTATACAGAGTAAATTCCTGTTTTAATTTGTCAAAATCAGTTCATTGGTTCCTCATTCCCAATTTTTAATATTTGGTTTAGTTCTTCCTCAATAGTAATTTCTTTTTGTTGTTCAGGTTCAACTAAAACATCTACTTGCATATTAGATTCAATTTCGTTTACTACTAAAGTTGAGTTAGCTTTAAATAATCTTTCCATTATATCTGTTGCTAAATTTATCGCTTCTTTTGATGGAACATTATTTGTATCCTTCAGGTATTTTAAAAGATTCATCAAATTTACATTTATGCGTTCATCAACACGCTTGGAAATATTAACCAATAATGCAGTGCTAATTTGAGTATTCCCGAACTTAATAATGAAAATTATTTAAAAATTAAAATTTCAAGAGTTTGTACAAAATTAAAATTTCAGAAGTTTTCACTTGTTTTCTGTTAAGATATATGTACATTAATAATAAATGCAAATAAATAAAATGACTGGCATTGTTTTAATAAATTGGACGTCGCCTACTGGTATAATATTGGTACAATATTTTTTGAATTTTTGAATTTTTAAATTTTTAGATTCGATAAATCAGACACCGAACTTCGAATTCGAATCTATGAAGGTTCGGCGAATTCGAGTTCGAGTAATTCGGTTTCAGAAACCCTAGTTTTAATATTAAATATTTTCTTTCATTTTTAATAATTACAATAATAGAACAACAACAAATAGTTAGTCTACTATTTAATAAAACCAAAATATAGATTTTATTCTTTTTCTTTTTATGCGTTTTTATACTTTCTTTTCATTTGTGATTTGTAATATTTAGTATTTCGCTTATTAGATCTATCGACTATGTAATCATTTTGTTTTGTAAACTTATTTAGTTTTTTAAATTTTGTGCTGTTTTTTGCTGCTCTCCTATTTTTAAGTATATTTTCGGTGAGATTAAAATTTTGATTTCAATCTTTATTAACTTTTTTCAAACGTTCTAATTTTTGGTTTTCAAATTTGGTTTTTAAATTTTCGATGTCTTTTTTGTCAAAATTTTTTGTGATAAAATCTACAGGTTTAAGCTTTGTTGTAGAATGAATTGTATTATTGTAGAAATTTATTATTTTAAAAAGACGATTATCAAGCTCTTTAATATCACGGTCAGCGTTCATGATTCTCAGGTGTTCATTGAGAGTAGCATGAAGCCTTTCAACATCGCTATTGCCAGTTTTTAGTTGGGCTGTAGTTTGGTGGAAGTCGATACTATTTTCTTTCAAAAATAGGTCGACTGCACTGTGAATTATACACGTTTCCCCATCTGACACTGATTTATTCATTTTACCTAAAAATTGTATTCTTTGTTTAATGCATTCTAATATTGAAATTCAATTTCTGTCATTTAATTTGTGCAATGTTGCGTATTTTGAAAATTTGTCTATAGTGGTAAGGTACATGTGTATACCATATATCCATGTGTACTATATCATTAAAATTTTGAGGTGTATCTGTTAATTTAAACGGTATTTTAATAGGATGTCTATCATGTTTTGCAAGTTTACACGTATTACAATTATTAATCACTTTTTGTGTTTTTGGAAGTTCAATATTTACAATAGACTCAATTTTTTTTGGATTTGGTTTAATACCATTTTCACTTATAATATGACCTAGAAACTCTGTTTGTTTACAGAAAAATGAACATTTGTCTATTTGTTCTTCAATTGAGGTAGAAAATACCAAAATGTCGTCCATGTAGACTACACATACCTTGTTTATGTACTCTTTTAGTACGTTGTTTATGAGCCTTTGGAATGTCGCTGGTGCATTCTTTAGCCCGAATGGTATTCTCAAAAATTCATAGTGCCCTGTAGAAGTTGAAAAGGCTGTTTTGGGACGGTCTTTAGAATCCACTTCGATTTGATGGAATCCTTTATCCAAATCGATGGTGGTAAAATAATTAGCTTTGCCGAGTTTTTCAAAGGCATCATCGATATTCGGTATAGGAAATCTATCTTCGATTGTAATGTCATTGAGTTTCCTATAATCGGTGACTACTCTCCATTTTTGCTTTCCACTATTGTCCACTTTCTTAGGGATAACCCATACCGGTGACTGGTACGGTGAATTTGAATGTTGAATAATTTTATTACGGAGCATTTCCTTAATCTGCTCCTCTACCTCTTTTTTATGTATCTCTGGGTACCGATACATTTTAGAATAGATGGGTATTTCGTGTTTTGTTTTAATGGAATGTTTAATATAATTGGTAAAAGATAGGTCGTCACCATCTTTATATAACACTTTTTTATTATTTATAATTAATTTGTGTAGAAGTTTAGTTTCTTCTTTGTTGAGATGGGACGACTTAATGTGGTCTAATAAATTTAGAGTGTTAACCTCGTTTGAAAATATTTCCGCTGAATTCTCTGTGTAACTTTTCTTATTGTACTTTTCTTCATATTCATTCAAGAAAAATGGTATGGCAGAATTCCTGGTTTGCAATACCCGATTTTTATAATCAATAGTTGCATTGAGAAGAACTAATATATTGTTGCCGATTAGGCCATCGAATTTATAATGAAACTGTAGTTTCAGAAATTGTACAAAGTAGTTGTTTTCATTGAAAATTTTAAATAAAGGAAATGTACACTGAACATTGGTACGAATTTTATAACTTAAGGTTTTAAGATGTAATGGTTCAATGATCTTTTTCCACTTTGGTTGACAAAGATCCGGATTAATTATACTAAATTCCACTCCAGTATCAATTAGTAACCATTGATCTTTAACTTCGTTTTTAATTACTATATAGGGTAGTTTTTTATCCGACTTAACTGAAAATTTTGCTGCTCGTTAGCAGAGATGTCCATTGGTTCACCTCTTTCATTTCTTCTGTAAGAAGAATTTTGTGTTCTATTATTACTCCTATATGAGTTTTGACAAAATTGTCACTTGGGTTTGAATTGAATTGTCTTCTAAATTAATTTCCATTGCTATTGTTATTAGTTGCGTTGTTTTTAAAAGTTGGAAATAAATCTTTGAATTTGACTTATTTTTGTTTGAGTTATACGAGTTAACGCGGGAATTATTCGAACTTTGAGACTACTCATTGTTATTTGATTGATGTTCCCGAGTAATATATCTATAATTTTGTTTATAATAATTAGTTTTACGTCTTAGATTTTTATAATTGCCTTCTAATATGATATCACAAGTCTTATCTAAAGATTGTGGGTTTCTACTGAATATTACACTTCGAGCAGGTTCTGGTATATTGTTTTTGAAAGTGTCAAGTGCTATTCGATTATTACTTTCAGTTACCTCAACTTTTAATGTATTATTCATAAAATAATAATTGTTTAGCCTGCATAAGTATTTTCGAATTGTGTCATAATACTCTTCAATATTAGTGTTAATCCTACAATAACGAATTTTATCAATTAAATTATCTGGCGATAGTTTTTCACCATGATTCCTAATTAAAATTGATTTTATTTCAGTCCATTCAGTTATATTTCCATGTTGTCTTAAAGTAGACTTTGCATCATCAATAATTTTATCTTTTATGTACCCTAGCAATACATTTTTATGAAAAGTGTCGAATGAATTTATATCAGACATTAAATTATCATTATCTTTCTATAAATTCTGGTAAGTAATTATCATCCTTACCGTTGAAAGGTGTTATTCTGGTAATAAAATCAAGCATTAGCTTAATTCTCTTCATACAAATCTCGTCAGTCATTTTTATAAGTAAATTTACAAATTAAACAAAATTAAAAATAATAATCTACAAATACTAATAAACGAATATGAAAAATTTACAAAATAAAATTGGAATAAAAATCCAATCAATACTATTATTATTACTATTGTTGTTGTTGTAATGTAACTGTTAATATTTTTTTTTTCAATTTTAGTAATTAAATTTATGGTAATAATTACATTTATAAAAAAATTTGCGTACAATTTATTTAAAAAAAATTATGTTTTTTTTTTTTTTTTTTATAAACATTATTTTTTTATAATTTATTTATTTATTTAGGATAAAATATTTAAAATAGTTAAATTAATGTGTATTCTTAATATTAAAATACATACAAATGTATCAATTAATACATTTGATACCTTTGATTGTTTTTTTATTTTTACCTCTTTTTACCTTGTTTCCCCTGTGGTGAATTATTGAAATAAATCTTATGGTTGATTTGATATTGATACTTCCTTTTTTTCGTTTGTTTCACGTCATGTGTTTCTTTTTGTTTTAATTTTGATATTTCTGTTTTTTTTTTGTTGTTTCTTTTTGTTTTGATTTTGTTGTTTTTTTTGTTTTAATTTTATTGTTTCTTTTTGTTTTAATTTCAAATGTGAAGAATTATTTTAAAAACTGTAGATACCGTTATGCTCTCTTCGAGTATCAAAATAAATCAAAATGTCAATTTTACACTATTAATAATTAATGTTCATAGGTTAGGTAATTAGAATTATATTACCATGTGGTTTATAAGTTTTTGTTAATGAAATGTGTTCTTATTTTATTTTTATTATTCCTAATAAAGTTTTTTTTTTTGTAATTTTAATTTAATTAAAATATGTTTTTTTTAAATGAACTTTTTGTATTTAAATTTTATTAATTTGAACTTGATTACATCAAGGATTACACCGATAATGGTGGATTTTATATTGCTCTTCTTCCACTTTAAATAATGCACTTAATTTATCCCTAATTATTTATTTATTACTACAACAAACTTATCTTTATTTGGGTACAATTCACTTTTGTATTATTATTTTATTTATTTTTAATTAAATTTTAAATAAGAATGGTTGGCTTTATTGATACTTTTTAATTTTTTTAATAAAACTTGTTTTCCTTTTCCGACTGCGCCAATAATATAATAAAAGGCTCTTGCTTTATTATGACTTTATTTATTGAGTTCTTCTTAAAAACTAAAACTAAGATCTAATTAAAATTTACACTACTATGTAATGATATAATACACTTATAATTATAATTCTGAGAGAGCGAGTACAAAGCAACGGTATAATGTAACAATATATATAAAAAAAATATATAAATTAAATTTTTTGGCCCACGTATCACTTACGAATACCACCCCTGCAATGAATGCAACTGAAACCAATATCTACACAGTTTTTCATACCTTATTGGGTGTAGAAATACTTTCAGAAACATTCACTGCAGCTGCAGGTTAGAACTATGAGAAAATTACGGTTATATCAAAACAAAAAAGAAGAAAAAATTATAATGCATTAATTAGAGAATTTTTTGAAAGAAAAAAGGAAAACGAAAACGAAAAAAAAAATATTTTAATATGATTTTTATATGAATTGAATCATGATGACGCGTCATGACTTAAGCAAGTTTTTATTATTGTCAACTAAGACGAGCAGTTAACAACATTTTGACTAAAGAAGAGAAAAGAAAAAAAGTAGTTTTGGCTATTTTTAATTTATGTATTATTTGATTTAATGATTATTCTAAAGTAAATTTTATTATTGACACTATTTTTAATTTGTTTTTATAATTTAAATTTTTATTATTTTTATTTTTATTCAAGCACTATGATTTTAGTTTTCATTTGTCCATTAGTTGTTTAAATGTTCATTAATTGCACCGCACTTTTAATTCACAGCAAGAATCAGTTATTTTCGATTAATTTGTAAAGGCCAGTGTGTTTTCTTCCTACTACAACTTTCAAGCGCCGGTGCCAAGCCTCAACGCTATTTTGCGTTCGTGGATAATTAATCTTTGACACATCATTTATTGCACACCAAAAATTAATATCTTGGAACACATTTTGGAGGCCTTCCCGAAATGTAGTTCACCTTAAACCATAAAGCTATTTTTTTAGAGTCACTATCATTCGAAAATGTTACTTTTTACATTATTAGCGTTAGTGCTGTTAGTATGATTAATATTATTATTATTAATACTATTAAAATTAGTATTATTTAAATATT
Source organism: Argyra leucocephala (assembly GCA_963942445.1). Lineage (NCBI taxonomy): Eukaryota > Metazoa > Arthropoda > Insecta > Diptera > Dolichopodidae > Argyra > Argyra leucocephala. Next base: position 92,240,110 of record OZ012680.1, read on the forward strand.
TCCTTAAGGTACTGACGTTCTTGCATATGTTTGTCTATTGTTACCGCTACTATGAATTTCTCCCATATTTTAGTTGTTTTGAATTTTCTGGACATTCGGAAGTTTTGTGTTGATGAATGTAACCCGCAAACTATATTATGATGACAATATTGATCCCCGTTACCCAAAGTTTGGCAATTGAAACATATGACGTGACCACGATGCCTTTGACTTTAATACGATGCCAAGCCAACTCACAACTCGATGGAAACCAACTTTAATTTTTGAACGGAGTTATGGAACCTTTTTTAAATGTACCAGAAAGTATCATTTGTCAAATTAACGCACTTTTTAATTTTCATTGGTTTGACATCAGTTACTCCAACACCAAGATTCTTGAGTTCAACCAGCAGTTCATCCTGTTTGATGGAGTTGTCCGGGCAGTATAATAAAAACTTTGTTGGTTTCTCAGATCGTAACGAGTGAGTAAAAAGTTTCCATTTTTGGTTTACGTTATTGTTGTAACAAAGTACAGCGTTGTAAATTATGTTGAATTCATCCAAATTTTGTGTTATAATTTTAGTGCGAATACTGCAATTTTGCAATTTTTAATGAAGTATTTACTCCGAATCTTCATCTTCAATTTGCTAACTTAAGGGAGCAAATCAATTTACATAGTTATCATCCATTTTACAAAGTTTACTTCTGAAGTTACTTCTTTTATGCTATTATAATTTGGCTCCTATGTGTTGGACAATTTTTTTAACAGTAACCATAGAATATCTTAAGTTTAGCGGAAGACCGGCCAACACGATTTTATTTTTATTTTTTGTTTGATAATTTATCTAATTGTGCTTCTAATTGATTTGAATTAATGTCGTTGTTACTGCTTTTTTCTTCCATAGATGAAATTTTTTGCTTTAGCGCCATATTTTCCTTCATTATTAGAGTATTTTGTTTTACCATATTATTCGTCTGACTTGAATCGAATAATTGAATTCGTCTGACTTGAATGAAGAATCGAACATTTTTGCAAAATGAAGCAGGTGATCTATCCGATCTTAAAGAATAAGGTAACATATTAAAAATTTTTGGCGCTATTTTTTTTTTTTTTTAATTGTTTTTATTTTATAAGCCATTTAAGTTTACAGTATACATTTATTATAATAAAAACTTAAAAAAAAAGATATACGAGCTTTGATTTTAACCCTTACTGCTCCATTTTAATAGGATTCTCTAAGGTATAATTTTTCTTTTGATAATTTTGTGTTTTAACATTAATTTTTATATTTTTTTAATATTTTAAAGAGTTTACTTTTTATATTACATTTTATTTCTATTTCGGAAAAGACTAAAAAAACCGAAAAGTAATTTATTAATTTTTTTTTATAAAACAACTTAAATCTAACCTAAATCTAACTTAAACTACACTAAATCTACTGAAAATAGCCAATCTTACTGGCTTACAATAATAATTAATATATATAAAATATTTTATTTACTTTTCAATTCATTATATTTTGCTTTTATTTGTACTTACAATAAACTGCCAATTTATCTATTTTTTAACCACCAATATTTATCCTTGTTAAGAATAAATTCAATATCTTTTTTTGAAGTAGACATTTCATATCTCCAAGTCTCTAGTGACTCCATTGGGTTTAAATTTGGGGCGAAATTTATAGATCTATTTGTACTTCTTCTGAAGGCGTGATATATAATCGGTATGTTATTACTTGTACTCTGTATAAAATTTTCTTTATCTAGAATAAGAAAAGCTTCCGGTGGAATAAATCCAGTTTTAAATGTATTTGAGATGTATTGATAGTCAGGATAAACTGAATGAGCTATTAAACTATTTTGTGTAATGTTTGGGACTTTTATAAAATGGTTTCTTATGAGATTAATAATAAAAATATCGATTCTTGAAATATTTGCCATATCATATATTTTCTTATTGCTAATGTAGTGAGAAAAATCTGTTTCCGGTTTCCTATATTTTCCAAGACATGCTCTAAGGCATTTTCTTTCAAACTTTCTATATATTTCCATTGTTGATCCACTAATGTTATACCATATTTGGCATGCATAAGTTAACACTGGTCTGATTATGCTTTGATAAGCTAAGACTTTTACTCTTGGTGAGATGTACTTACAATTGAATACTTTTTGAGTTATACTGTATGCTTTACGAGCGTCAGTTACCTTTTTTTTAATATGTGTCGAGTAGTTTAGATTGTGTTGCAAATATACCCCGAGATATTTTACTACTTTTTTGTTGGTAAGTTTGGTATTATCCGGTAATTGAATATGAAATTTCCTCCAATTCCTTCTTATGTCTAGGTTTGCTTTATCTAATGTTGTTCTAAATAATATCACTTCACATTTCTTAAAACTAACTCTTAACTTCCAAGAGTTAGCATAAGATAAAACTTCGTCGAACATATTTTGTAATATATGTTGGGTTTGTGAGGCTTTTTTTTCAGCTGCATATATCACTAAGTCATCTGCAAATGCTATACTTAATTGCGGTTCATTATTATTGTTAAATTGAGCTAATAATGCGCTTAAGTAAATACTAAAGAGTATTGGTGAATTGACTGTGCCTTGCTGTAGTCCATTTTGTATATGAAATGTTTTATTAGAATTAATATCACCTATATTGACTATGAAGGATTTTTTCGTTATCATTTCTTGAATTATTTTTATTAACGGCTTTGGGTAATTGTATGTTATAAGTTTGTATATTAATCCAGTTGTCCAAACTGAATTAAATGCTGATTCAAAATCTATTAAGCATGCTCCTACACATCTGGCATTATTTAGGTGCCAACAAACATCTGAAATTAGCTTAGTTATTCCATGTGTGGTAGAGTGGTTAGCTCTAAAACCAAATTGATTGTCTGTCAAGATATCTTTTTCCACCGTAAGTTTTATTAAATACTTATTAACTATTTTTTCAAATACTTTGCTAATATTTGGTAGCATACTAATTGGTCTATAACTTTTTGGGTCAACTGGATCTTTACTAGGTTTTTTTAGTACAATTACCTTCGCTTTTTTCCAACTTTTAGGGTAATAGCAATTATTTAATATATTATTAAATATAGCACAGTACTGTCTTATAATTTCTTCTGGAAGGTGTTTCAGAATGATATTTGGGATCTTATCCAGCCCGGAAGATATTTTGTTATTCAAATTTCGAAATATATCTCTTGTTTTTTCTAATGTTATAAAATATTCATTATGGCAATCTATTTCTTTTAAATTGTTAGATTTCAAATCGTTTTTAAAATCTGTCACTGTTACATTATTTAAGCTATCTGCAATTTTATCTGATATAAACTGATTAACTACCATTTCAATATTATTATTTTGTCTTGAGCTATTTGTACTTATACATGGCATATGTGTATTTTGAATCTGCGCTCCTAATATCTTTAATATATCCTGCTTATTAGTTATTACATATCTCTCTGCACTATCCTTATAAAGTTCATTTGGTTCAAGTTCTGCTGTATTAATTATTCCCATATCATTCGTATCAATTTTTAATGTATTTATTTCAGATAGTTCCTTATGTCGAAATAACTTGTTAATTTGGGGAAACATATTTGAATTTGGTACTATTTTGGCTAAAGTATCTGTCCAATTTTCATTTATTTTTAATCTAATTTGATCTTTTATTAAAGTATTTATGTTTCTCAAGACCGATTTTAATCTAATATAAGTAAGATCATGTTTATTATTAGTTACTCTGTATACGTTGTTCATAGATGATAAAATAATGTTTTTTTGCTTATGAAGTTTATTAAGTAATGGTGTCATATATCTATATGAGCCACTTTTCGGAATTATTTTAGGTATTTCTGAATCTATTGTTTCTAAAATGATATTGTCAAGTTGTTGTAGGAAATTTTCTATTTGATTATTAGTAAGATTTATGTTATCCGGTACTAAATTTAAATTATTTCCTATGTGATGTTTGTAATTGCTTTCCATTTTTTTTTGTATGTTTACCCAGTTAGCTGCTTTAAAATTTAATCTATATGAATTTGAGTGTTCCTCGAAGGTGAAGTTAGAGTAATTATCTGCTGCAACTTCTATTAAAACTGCATCATGATCACTATCATATGGTAACGTCTTTAATTTATTTGTATAATTTGTTATTTTTAATCTATGATCAGCTAAACATATATCCAAGAACGAGTTACCTGGTTTATACGTTATTTCACTTGTAGTGTGTAAATTAATTCTGTACCACAATTCATTATTTTCTATCCATTTGTATAAAGCAATTCCTCTGGGATTGTTAGATTGGTTTTGCCAAGATATATGCTTTGCGTTTAGGTCTCCTCCAACAATATAATAATTACTTGTTCTATCTAATTTCAGTTTATCAAACAGTATGTTAAGTTCATCTATAAAAATGTTGTTATTATTGTAAGGTGCGTAAACTGCTATTATTTTAAGTTTTTTATTATTTGGAAGACCAAGAGAAATAGCACAAGCTTCCAAAATTTTAAAGTTTTCTATTACGACTTCGCCAATACGTTCAAATGTAAATTTTTTTTTAATTAGTATCGCGACCCCACCTCCTTGCTTAGAATTAGGTCTGTCTCTTCTGATAAATGTATAGTTCTCAAAGAATATTTTGTGCTTTAAGTTAAGTTTTGTTTCACCAATTAAAACAATATCTGGATTATGGTCTTTAACAAATTCAATTAAATATGATCTTTTGTAATTTGCTATTAATGAATTTACATTAATAGCAATTATTTTTAACTTTGATACATTAAATGTATTAATCGTCATTATTTGTATTTGAAATTACTTCATATAGAAAATCTACCCTTTGAATTTGTTGATTTAGGGCGTTTTCTATTTTACTAAATTTATTAGTTAACACTTCTAATGAGTTTTTTATATCTGTCCATACATTATTTATTGAACTATTGTTTGTATTTTTTTGTGTATACGATCCAAGATTATTTTTAAGCACATCTGAAAATTGTTTTGTAGGTGATACTAAGTTATTGTACATTTCGATTTTAGCATTAGCTTTCTCTTGTTGAATTTCCTTTCTTTCCCGTATCGTTTTTTTCAGTTTGTTAAAGACTTCACAGCCTCTGTAAGATGCCGGATGTCCATGCGATTTACATAGCACGCAATATAGTTTTTCTTGATTGTTATCCTCTCTTTTCATGGGACACATCCCTGGTTCATGGTTTACACAACCTTTAACACAACGATATATCATGTTACAATTAAACGCTGTGTGACCAATTCTTTGGCAGCGTTTACATTGCGAAATATCCATTTTTTTTAAATTTTCCCAATATATAACTTGGTGATTCAAATATTTAATTTTTTTAAGATTTAGAATATTACTATCAGCTTTTATTTGTACTAGAAAAATTGGCAATTTCTTTTCTTTTTTTTTTGACTTATTTGTTTCTAATTGAAAAACTTTAATGAAATTTACATCATTTACATTCAACATTTTCAGAGAATTTAGAATATCTTCCGAATTATTATTTTCATTTAAACCTCTTAGAACCATTGTTTTAAATTTCTCTACTTTTGGCGTAAAACTATAAAAATTATATTTTAAATTACCTAACATAACCTTTATTGAGTTATAGTTATCAATATTGTCTACAATAATTGAATGCTTATTTTTACCTAACCTTTTTATATAAAAATTATTAATATTTAATTTTTCTTTACAAATTTTTTTTATATTTTCTGGTTCTTCATCGTATAAAATAATTGGCGGTAATTTTTTTCCTTTACTTACATTACTTGTATTGTTTATTTCTGTATTGACGTCATCTGTATTGTCTTGTACATGATTTTTTTCTACCTGCGAATTGCTAGTTGTCTGTTTATTGTGTTGTAATAATTCAACCTTTTTCTTGTTATTTTTTTTTTTAATTTGTTCGATAAAATCATCAATATTGTTGGTTACTTCCATTTCAACTGTACTTGCTTCGTCAGTTTGTGTATATAATATATCAAGTTGGTTTTGATTTTCATTTTTTTTATTTGTTTGTTCTTTATTGGAACATTTGGGATTTTCGTTCGTGTCTTTAGATAACTTAGATTGGATTTTTGCCATAGCTTTTCTTAAGCTAATTAATTCTTTTCTAAGTTTTTCGTTTTCCGCTATTAAAGCGGTGTTTTTATGTTTATTAGGATTCATGACTACATTGTTTCTTGTCATTGTGCAGGCTCATATATTGCTATATGAACCGCACTTATAAACTTATTCAACCTTTTAATAATTTAAATTGATATTTTACCACTTTAATTTAATTTTTTTTTTTTTTTTTGATTTTGTTTATTAATTTGTTTTTTTTTTTTTTTTTTTTTTTTTTTTTCTGTTTTAAATAACAAATTTAATTCTTATTTTATAATAATAATTAACGGTTATACATAACTTATTATTTCACTTTGTTGTTATATTATTTTTTATTTTTATATTTAGAGGTATAAATTACTCCGATCGATGCGTACTCGATGAGAGGTCATTTCTTTCTCCTCATTTTTGGCGCTATATAATCATAAAAGTGGCAAAAATGAGAGGTACGGGCTCTTGGAACATTTACAAGGTATAAATTATTAATTCTAAGATGATATCTAGTAATAAATCGGTGAGCGAGAAAAAAAATTTCAACGTTTTAAACAGATATAAATGTCTAAGTGGTAGAATATCCAACTTTTTAAATAAAGGAAAACTGAGCATTAATCTATTTGTTTTAAAAATTATCATTATACAGTGTTTTTGAGCGATGAGAAGAGGTTGAATTTTATTAAAATAAGAAGCTCCTAGCAACTAATTCCATATTGCAGCTTAGAACTGAATAGAGCAAAATACACCATTAGCATAGCTTTTAAAGAACAATTTTTGAAATAGCAGGCACTATAGAAATATGTCTGTAGTTATTAGATTCCAATACATTTCCTTTTTTAAAAAAAAGGGAATTACTTCAGCTACTTTTAACTCATCAGGAAAGATTCCTTGATAAACGCTGAGATTAAAAACATAACTTAAAATATGAACAATAAGTAGCGAAATCTTCTTCAAAAAATTATTGGAAAAAGAATCGTTAGGTGCAGAATTAGATATTTTAAGACTCATAATGAGTCTATAAATTTCCAAAGACGTTGAACTGTCTGGAATAATAATTGTCTTTGCACTGACGTATTTGAACTTTAACTTCTTTACAGAGTTTTTTATAATATAACATTAAGTTAGTGTTACTTGGATGCTTTTTAACAGATAGGCATATTTTTTTTCTTTTACGAATAAGTTTCAATAGACCATTAGAACATTAGCTCTCTATATCGTCGTTACTAAGATCATCAGAGAGAAGAGACACCACTTTGTTTTTGACATTATCATTGCTGACATCCGGAATACCAATAATATCAACACACTTTCTCTTTTTTTGCTGCTCTAAATTGTTAACTTTTTTTTCAAGAGAGAATACTCTATTCAGCAAAATATCTCTCTCATCAAGAAGACATTTAGGTGGTTATGATGAAGTCCGAAGCGGAATTTCTCCGAAAAAAAATTCCGATCCGAATACGAAAAAATCGGTATGCTGAAGTCCCTTCGACTGCAAAGCCTTTGCAGAAATCAAAATCATATGTTTCGGAAGATTTTTTTTTTTTTACAGGTCATTTTACTAGTAAATATATTCTTTATATATATACTTTTATATTTGTATATAGGTATGTATGTATATATGTATGTATATAGGTATGTTTGGTAGGTAGGTTGGAATTTTTTTGTTATTTATTTCAAAGAAAGGCATTGTTGAATAAACAGCTTGAGTTCTTTTTAAAAAGTTTTACGTAAAATAAAAGTTAAAAAAATTAGATACAAATTAATAAAATTTTCAATAAAATATCCACAAATTACTGGTAAGTTTTTGTTAGAAAGAAAAACTTTAAACTTCTTTATTGAACCAGAACCAGATACAACTGCACCTAATGATAATGTAAATCACAATGCTTCAGCTATTAATGAAGAAGCTGTAAGAATTCGAAATAGGATATTAAATAATTTTACCTAAATACCTTAACACCTATATTTAACAAAAATTTTAAATAAAGTATTTATTAAAATAATTCAAAACATTTTTTATTCATTTTTTTATTAACTTTTGTTCTTGGTTTAGGTTGTTTGAACAGAAACCTATAAAAAAACTTAAACAATAGAAAATGCAGTCTTAAAAATTATTTGGCAAGTATACCTTATCCTAAATTATTATATACATCACATTTTTGCTTACTTGTTTTTGATTAAACATTTGTGTTTTTTTAAATTTTATAAAAAGAAAATAAAAAGTCTTAAATTTATTATATACATCACATTTTTGCTTACTTGTTTTTGATTAAACATTTGTTTTTTTTTAAATTTTATAAAAAGAAAATAAAAAGTATTGGTTAAAAATAAATAACAAACTTATGATTTTCAACACAAAACTTTAAAATAAAAATAAAAAACCCTTAAAAGTTTAAAACTATCATAAATATTTACAGTATCACAAATGTCTCTCAACTTCACATTGTTATCTTATATTTTTTCCAAATATTTTTTCAATGGCTTCATTGTGGCGTTTTTGTTCTTTAAACTCGGCTTTTTTATAATCGCCGATTCTTTGTATTTCTTTTATTATCAACAGAAAGCTGTTGTTAATGTCATTCAACTTGTTATTTAGGTTTTCATAAAATTCTCGCTTTTGATTAATATCTTGCTTCAAAAGTGATTCAACTGTCGAATTTCTAGTTGATCTTCTATTTCTTGGATTTTGTTATTGCCTCCTCCAGTTGCTTTAAATTCTACTTTATTAGCAGCTAGCTTCCTCTTAATATAACCTTTGTAGTCCAGCCAAACCTAAAATAATGTATGTAAATTGGATATAATAAAAACTATCACATATTAATAACAACTCACTTTTCTCCACATAGATTTATCTTTTTCTGGAGGACCCATTGTATTAAGTTCATCTGCTAATTTTTGCCAGAATTCATCCACCTGTACCTTGTCGCTTCCATATCTTGGATAATTATTGGCAATGTCTGGTCTTTCCTCCAATAATTCTATCATCCGTTTGAATTGGGTTTTATTGGTTTGAAGCGCTTTTTTATTCCTAAATGAAAAAAATTATTTTTCATAAATAAAAAAAAAAATTATACAACTATTTTAATACATTTTATACTTCTCCTCTGACACTCAATATAAAAATTTCTTGCTTTTAAATTCACTTCCGAAACTTTCAAATACTTTCGAATGACTAATTCCGGCGTACAATTTTCAAATTATTTTCCGTTCCGACGAACTTCATCATACAAATTTCGGATAAATAATGACATTTGCAGACTGCGGAATACTTTCTGACTTCAGCATACCAAATTCGGAATGTAATCGGAATTTCACATTCCGACGAACTTCATCATAACCACCTTAATTTGAATATTATTCTCAGCAATCATTTGCTTCATCTCTAGATTAAGCGAAAAAAGAGATTGCAAAGTAATGTTGTTCGTGTTTGTGTTTTCCGAAGAATCCGTTTGTTGACTCAATTGAGAGCATACAGGTGTAATTTTATTAATACTACTAATATTTCCAATACTTGTAGCCGTAGGAGTAGTTAATTGTGGGCTGAGGAAATTGTGCTGAGAAACATGCTGAGAAACAGATGATGATTTTCTCCTCATTCCAACACAGCATACACATATCGACCTATCCAAGTACAAGTATTACAAGTCTGAAAAGTTCCTTTTGCGCTAAAACCATTAAAAGTTTTGTCATAATTTTGAAGTAATTTTACAAGTCTTAAACGATAGAAGTTTAAGCAGGATTTGCATCATTATGTATTATTTTTTTGTTAATTTTGTCAATGTTTGATTCGTTTTGGCCAGTGTTAGCTAGTTTTCGAGAGACTTGACTTGTCATATTCTTTTTTTCTACGTCTTTTTAAATTACACTATGCCATCTCGAGATGTAATACTTTTGCACTATGTTGTGATAAGAAAAAAATAATACTAATTGAGATGTCATATTTTGTTTTATAAAAAAAAAAAATTTTTTTTATGTTATATCTATTTGAAATATACTTACATGGATAATTAGTAAAATAACGTTATATTCTGAAAAGGCGTAATAAATTTGTTAATTTCTAACTAGTTAGAATTTAAAATACATTTTTTTAATAGTTTTATTTTAATTCTTTTTTATTAATATAAAGTAATATAAAAAATAGGAACGTAAAAAATTCACATAAATCGTAATTCATTGACAAAAATAAATAAAATAACAATTTAAAAAAAAACAAAACTTAACTCTGGTAGAAATAACATAATTAATTAAAAATTTTACCATTCGTCTCCGCTTTCAGATTCTGAATTTTGAATTTCAGGAACTGTTTCAACAAATGTAAGTTTATTATAGAAGTCGTGATAATTTCTTGGTATGAAATTTTTTTCGCATAAATACTGTAAATCTCTGTATTTGGATTTGGTAATTGATAAAGGACATTTATATAATTTTTCAAGAGTAAAATTATTTATTTTTTTAGCCCTTTTTTTAGTTGTTAAGTTTATTGTTTTATACTCTTCATCAAAGTTATATTTAACAAATATTTTATTTGGTTCATTTGGCAAAGCTAAAACTTCTTTGATTTTACTCCAAGCAATCTTCTCAAAATTTGTATCTTTCTCCAAATAGTAACATTGGGTTAAATTTTTAAAATTAAAAATATCCTCTTGAACTACTTCTGAAATTTGATACGGTTTTCCAGTTTTTCTGGCACATTGAATCAACATGTACCATTGATTGGGTACATAAATATTTTTAACTTTTCTTTCTCTTTCGATTGCGGCATGAACACCATCAGCCTCATTTTGGGTGTGACCTTGTTCTAAGAAACGATGAATTATTTTTATATTGTATGTTTTACTACACCATACATAGAAACTGAACACAACTTTATTTTTATTTTGGCTCGGACAATTATCAGAGTAAAATATTATTTCGTCAGTATCTTTTAACTTTTTTAAATATAAATTTAGGCAACTTGCGACTTCACAAGACCCTTTGCCTGCTATCGTTTCGTCCCATACAAAGCAAGTTACATCTGAAGAACCCAACTCAAATAAAGTAAAATTATACGATAAAAAATTTCGTTTATAGTAAAATATGCTTGTATCTGCTTGTGGACATACCAATTGCTTTTGGAAATCGTAGCACACTACTTTTATTTTACCTCCACTTTTTGTGCTTCTTAATTTATCCACATTTTTTAATTCCCTCGCAGTATCCTTGTTTCTTAAGTGATTTTGATAATCTTCAGATTTATTTGTTCTTTCAGTTTCAACAAGATTCTTATAGGCTTCACAAATATTGCATTGGTCTTTGCGTGGTTTATGAAATGCTATATTAAATTCCTTTACAAAAATGTCATGATACTGCCTTTGCGATATGTTAATATTTTCTAAATTTTCATCTTTTAACTTTTCCTGAAACAAGCGGTACATCTTTGCTATGTTCAAATCCGGGGATAAAAACTTCTTTGTTGACGATTTCCTTACATAATGCGACTCGACAGCCGGAAACGACATTATATGTGATCTAACATGGTCTTTTAAATTATCCACAATTTCATTTACGGACCTAACATGCCGACCTCTAGTATCGGGCTTAAGAACCCCAATATGAGCGTCACGTTTTTTAAAAGCAGTTGTTATCCACTGTTTATTAATGTCGACAGTATTCATGAACATTTGTTGACAGACTTGAATCTCTTTTAATTCGCTATCAATATATTTTTTGAGAAAATACTGTCTGACAACTTCTCTTTTTATCTTTGGATTTATTTTAGACGTTTTTTTATCAAAACTTTGTGAGTGTTCTAAAATAAATTGCCATTGCATCATTTTGTCACCTAATTTCCAAAAATTTTTAAATATTGCAAGACGTTCGTCCGACGAAAATTTTTCAAAACATTTTAGTTTACAAGAACAAACAGACTTCATCTGACGAGCAGGTTTAATTTTTCCACTTCGCATTTTGTGTTCCAACCCTAAATTTAAAGCCTGTTTTAATTTATTTTTTTCCCATTCTCCTGGAACAGCTTTCCTTTTTCTCCCAGAATTTTTTTTAAATGTGGACTTCCTTTTTCGTAAAGGTGTGAGAATGCTAAAGTCAGGAGATTCCTGTGCACTATCACTTGTATTTCCTTCTTCATTACTTGGGTTATATTCGCTATGTTCTGGCGAAAAATCAAGTTCGCTGGATGAGCCTAATTCTAAATAATAATATTTTGAAAAAGTGGAAATTAACAATGATCAAAATTTTAAATTTTACCTTCACTTGATTTTAATAGAGTACTATTTTTAAGTTCTCTATTGTTAATTTCAGATTCTTTTCTTTCTAAAATTATTTCAACATTTTATTCGAATATTCAAAAGAAACTTAGTATGTACTTACTTTTTACTAATTCAATCATTAATTTTCCTCGATAATTATTATTTCGATCCATTTTTGTTTTTTTTTTTTATATTGGGTATTTTATTTTTCATTTGTTGATTGCACTACTAACTTTTAAAATAATAAAAACTTCAGGAATCTAATATGACAGTTGTAATTTCCCGCCTAAATTTATCCATGTGAAAATAGTCCACCAAAAGATGTTATTAGAAATTTTAGTATTGCCATCAGCGAAAAAATAGTACAAGTAGGAAATGCCATACAAAAAGTAGGAAATTTTTTATGTTAAAATATGACTTCTAGTAGTTAAAAATAAGACAATTATTATTTTTTTTTAAAATATCCATGTTAAAATATACTAAAAAGAGCTGTCATTTAAAATTTGTAAAATATTTTCAACAATAAAAAATACTAAATGAGGAATTCATAGAAAAATAAAAGAAGCATTTAGAGATAAAATATGACAAATGAGGATGTAGGTAAATAGAGATATATTTTGTTTTACCATAAATATTACTTGTCAATTTAGATTACTTTATTTAAAAATGGATTTTAATGATCTGTAATACAATTCTATTAAGCATATTTTTACTTGGAAATGATTTTATTTTTCCAATTATGCTAGAGTAAACTTTTCTACGCTGTTTCCGCATTTTTCATCAGAATGACATGAAATTTTGACAGGTCATAGATTTAAATACAAAGAACCGAATGCTCTACATAACTCGATTTCATGACAACTCGAGTTGTCATACTTGTACTTGGATAGGTCGATATATAGTTCTGTTTATTCTTTTCAAAGTATTCTATATCTTTCTTTTCCGAATTGGCGCATTTTGCATGGAAAAAATTTTTGCAATCTATACAGATGATTTTTAAATCAAATCTATCAACCTTTTGGTTACAAATATTGCACTTCATAAATATTTATTGTAATAAGTTTTTTTTTTAATTTAAACAAGAAAAAAATTGATTTTGAAATTACTTAAAAAGTTAAAATAATAAAATTTAAAAGTAAGAAAACTTTCTCAACACTTGTATACCCAACAATAGTATGATTACTCTGAGAGAATGATTGCTGATATTGTTAACTCCTTCACATTTTGCATGGTAGAAATTCGTCCAACTACCAATGCATTGAACTCCTTTTGATTTATTTGTAATACTTTTATTACATGTTGAACACATTTTGCCGGGCATTTCGAATAAAAAAATTTTTTATTTATTTTTTAAATGTTTGTTTTCATAAAAGAAAAAGTTAAATTTATTTCACTGTATATATAAAAAAAATTTATAAATTTTGAACTCTAAAAGTGATCCAATACAAGTTTATTTTATTTTTATTATTCTATGTAATATTTCACAACTACAGTTCAAGATAATTTCATTTTATTTTTTATAATTTAATAACAAAAGTGTTAAATTTTAAATTAATATAAATATTTAAATTTTTAAAATGATTTATTTTATAATTTTTTTTTTAAACTTTTGCAAACAATATTTTCAAACTTAAAAAAAAAAGTTTGGTTTTTATTGAATTCAGGCTTTCTTTAATTTAAACTGTGCGCGATACAGGGCCAATGATACCATTTGGTTAGCCGAACAGCAGCTACAACATTTTCAGTATTATCTGTTACTATTGTATGTATTTTGCTTCTTACGTTCATTATATTACGTTCTTATATTCATCGGCAAGTTTAAAAATTTATTTTTTTAAATTTTCAGGTGTATGTCTTTCAAAAAATTGTACACAGCCTAGTAAGCATGACTGCCAATTGTGGACAAAATGTGCTCTGACGGCTATATAGCTTTCGGTGGCTATTGATATCCATGTGTCTGTTGGTAATGATATGAATTCAACATCATTTAAAACAACTTTAAGTTTCAACAATATCATCGGAAAGCCTAGCCAAGTGCTTGCTACTTAATGTTGTTCGACTTGGAAGAATATATGAGTAGCCACAGAGGTAGTCACGTAATCCTTCATCTTCTACAATTGAAAATGGTTGCAAGTCCTTCACAATCATTGCTAAAACCAAGTAATACAATTTCTTTCTACGTATTGTAGATATTGGTTTTGTTGTGAATGATTTGAATTTGGTTTGTTTTTCCCTTCTTGATGGATGACTTACAGGTACCACTTCTTCTGAAATTGTTGAAAGTTCCTGTGTAGAAGTTGATGGAATTGGTTCGGCAGCTAGTGATTCTGGATGCGATAATTCAGCTACTTTTCATCTTATTTTTGGCGGAATATCTTCATCAATCAATATTGTATGATGCTTTGCTAATAGATGCTTTCTTAAGTTTGATGTTGCGCCTCCTTTAAAAGAAAATGAAGATTTAAAAATATCACATCTAGGTTTGCCATGTCTAGTTTGGGTAAAATGTAGCCTTTCTTTCGTCTATATGTATTTGACATTTTAACCTAAAACGAATAAAAAAAGCACAATCATTACATCATCAACATCTCAATATCTTCGAATTGTGAATTATGAAATTTCATATTAACTCAGCTAATTTTTCTTTTTTAGAGATGTGTACTGTATACAAACAAATAGTAAAAATCCTTTATACTAGAGAGTCCAGATTACTCGGGTTTTAGATTACTCAGGTATTCAAGTAATTTATACCTACAAAACCCGAGTAATCTGGACTGACGGGTAAAAATGAATGACTCAATTTTTTTTATTTAAGTAAATGGTTTTCTTTGCTTAGTTCTGAAATGAATCGAATTTAATGAAAAAAAAATATAAGAGATAACTAAATATGAAACATGTAATGTAATTCAAATTTTCGTATTTTATTTAATGGTTTTATTTATGAGATAAAAAATAGTATTTAAGGAATACAAGACCATTTAAAGTATTCGTTTTCATTTGAGAACGCAGTTTTGTAATGAAATTTGATGCTACTGAAAACCCTTGCTCACTGACTGTTGAAGTTGGTGGGATTGTAAGTAATGCTTGGTGTAATTTTTCCATATGATCGCCTCGCTTACAGTCACAATTAAATTGTTTTAGCTCTCGCTCCAATAATAACAATTTTGATGAAGTAACTTTGGGAACCTTCATAACACTCATAATTGTTTTTTGAAGTTCAAAATTAATTATAATTTTATTCTACAAATTTATTAAAATTATTCTCTATTATCATTTGAATGTACTGCCTACCTAGTAAAAACTAAAAGTTACATTTCTTTTTTCTTAAAAATTAAAATAAAAAAAAAAATTATCTTCTCGATTAATATTAAAAAAAAAAAAAATTATGCAGTTTAGCAATAAAATATCATAATTTAATGACACTAAAAAAGGTCAGTTTTTAAGTGCACGAGACTTAAATAATTTCAATTGAATTTTAGTTGAATAGTCAAGAGGTTAATAAATTATGTGTTTCTTTTGTAATATGATATGTTTAATATTCTGTTTAACAATTTTTCGAGTTATTATGAAATTGAAAAATTGTAAATAAATAAAAAAAAATAAGATGACTTAGAGACATATCATTAGACTTATAGGATAACTTATAAAAATAAATAAATTTCTTTTACAGAAATTATTGTTCACAAAATTTCTTATATTAATTTTTACACATATAGTTGTTCAATTAAATTGTTGCTCTGAAAAAGATACACTGGTTGACTCATAAAACAAACCTTGATAGCTAACAGTACACCCGCACCCAAGCCGACGACCGGAAGCAACTGAATCTTCATCATAGCGAAAACCACAATACATTGATTCATCAAAGATTTCAGATGAGTAAATATTTTCATGAAGCCATGTTTCAGTACACGCTACAACTGAAAATGAGTTGTCACAAATACGTCTGAAAAACTAATTTGTCTTAGTATGCAGGTCTCTAGTACTCTGGTAATAAATAATAAATCCTTAACTTAAGTTACAGTAGGCTAAGATGTCGATAACTTAATAGTTCTATAGAATTTCGGAGGAACAGTAATTTTAAACGAGATGGATCTGAATTTATTTATATCGGCATCTTTTTTCACCAGTTTGAAACATTTTATTAAAGATATGATTAACTGTGCCCGAGCTAATCCAGTAATCTGCCAGTAGAATCAATAGAAAGAAAAATATATTTTTTGTGTAAGTTTTTTATTTTTTATAATTAATGTTGCTAATTTTTATTGTAAATTCTTGTTTCCTGGAATTTTCAAATTCCCTGGGATATTGCTGTGAAGTTATTCCTCTCAGTCCACGTTCTAGAAAAAAGAAAAAAATTGTAGGAGGTTTCCTTGAACCCACATTTTCCATTTTCTTTGTGGTGTTGCCTGACGTCTGTCTGGTATATCTTCCTAGTACGTGTGATGCCGCCTATTTGTCAAATTTGGAAGATATACCCGGCGTTGAAGTAACATCAAACAGATATATCAATATTTAATTTATTCGATACATACTTTTGAATTGTGTCATACGATGTATTTTTATCAAACCTTCACACATGCAACCATTTTTCACATTCCGCAGAATGACAAGTTCGGAGGAAGAATCCTTAAAAAATTTTAGAGGAACTTTTTCTAAAGCAATAAGTTAACAATGAGTGTTGCTAATGTCAACTTTATTATTAGATTTTATTGTTTTCACCGGATTTAATAAATCAAGATTTTTTTTTTTTATATTATTAGCCAAACTTAGGTTACAAAAACCTTTATACTTTCGTACCGTTGGCTTTTGGAAGAGAAAAGGAAAGGTATAGTTAAAGAGAAGAAAAGGAGAAAGAAATTGGAGAAAGGTTCAGCGGGGAGTTGCGAACTATGTTATTGATGTTCACTTTGCATTTTTGTAAATTAAACAAATAAAAACTACCCCTTCTTGGGAATGCTTGTAGTGCAATGCGACTTTTGTATAGTACTTGACATTTCTTATATTTAACTTATTTACTTTTCTAAAATTTAGCTGAAAAGTAAAAAAAAAAATTATTTAAATTCACAAATGGTTTTTCTATATCACTTACTTCATACACTTAGCTTTTGCTATTTTATATTCTCTTATTTTTATTATTATTTTTATTTTTATTCTTTTTAGCTTTTTTCTTATTTATTCAAATCACTTCTTAACTTAAAACCTTTCGTGCCGCATTTAAATACTTTTCTTGTACATAAGTATATAAGCAACCTCCGCACATGTTTTGATAATACTGGAGTGGCAGCATGTAAAACGTTTACGTTCAAAACCAACGTGAAGTATTTTAACGTCAAAGATTTTTTTTGGTAGCATTTAAAACATCACGTTAAAAATTTATTCCGAAAATTCGAAAAAATATTCCGAATGTTCGAAAATTATTTTGACAATCAAATTGACTTATGTGGTATTGACGTGTGTATTGACGTCAATTTTAATGGAGGTTTGAAATAAAAAGAAATGAATTTGAATTTTTTAGAATTTTTTTTTTATTTCTTGTAATTCGCCGTATTATTTTCAGTTTTAAAGAACAAAATTGTTATATAAAAATCGCACAAATAATAAAAATGATGTGCCCGTTTCAATATATTTCGAATTTAGAATTGACTAAAAGAAAAAAAAAAGATTAATCAATGAAATTATAAATATAGTTTTTTATTTAAATAAATTAAAACACTCAATTATTAAGAAATTAAAAAAAAAATTATTTTATTATCATATAAAAAAATGCTTGAATTATCACAGAAATAAAATAAATTTTTTATTGCAAACAAAAATACTTCAATTATCATAGAAAGGTTATCAAAAGAAATTAAAAATTATATATTTAAAACTATAATTAATAAAAACTATAAAATTTAATGTTCCTAAGATTTCAAATTTTATTATAAATATTTAATTTTTATATATTTATTATTAAAAAAACTAAACTTTCCCGTATAAATTTTAGTCCGTTAAAAAAAATGTACTGACCTTGCTTACATGCTACCGAAAAAACGTTAATTTTCCATTTTCGGAATAAAATTAACGTTAACGTTGCTTACATGCTATCAAAAGTGTTTTTAGCGAACGTAAAAAGTTACATGCTGCCACTCGTGATTACTTTTTCTTCTTTTCATTATTAGTAATATTACCAATTCTACCTACCATTCATATCATCATTTTGTATTCTAATTATTGTATTATAATAATAAAAAAAAAATAATCGATATCAGTAGTAGTGTGAAAATAAATTACTCTACAATGTTACCTAAAAGTATTGTGACACAAAATAAAAAAAAGTTGAATATTATCTACCTTAATATCCAAAGTACATATTAGAAATAAAATTTATAATCTGGAAGCTTTTATCAATTCTCTAAACAATAAAATTGACATTATAGTGCTTACGGAAATTTCGATAAGCCAGAGCGAAAACAAATTCTTCAATATTCCGGACCATACTGGTTATTTCTCTGACACAGAAAATTCTTATGCAGGTGCAGCCGTCTAGTATCTATTTTTGTAACACTTTAAAAAAAATTCATTTGACTTTCCATTATAAGGGTTTTTCTTTAATTAATTTTTAATTTGACTTATTTCAGTAGTTAAATTGTCCAATCAATTAAATATACCTGGCATTTTTACTGTCATATAATATTGCATTTTTTATTAATAATTAATCTTAAAATACCATCAGTAATGTTCGAGTACTTTAAACAGTAAGTTAAATTACATAATGAATTGCATTTAATTAGTAAATAATTATCAATTAAAATATTGCAATTTGCACAATTTACTGCCATAGTTACCTAGAGAATAAAAAAATAATAATGTAAAAACAAAATTTACTGATTCAAGGTGAAAAGGCTATATTTAACAAAATGTTATTATTATTAAAATTATATTGCACAGGAACTACAAAATATCAGGACGGTATGCTTCTTACATTGAATGTATTGCACAGAAATTAACTAACACATTCAAACATTTTGACGTTTATTTTTTTTTCTTTTTTTTTTTTGCAAAATTTTAGCTAAATTTACCAATTTTCGTTTAAAGTTTAAGATAGCAAAAATATCCCCAAACATGTTGAAACTTATATAAAACGAAAATCTGAAGAATTTTCTAGAACATACCGAAATTTCACATTTCAACTCGAAATTTTAACTATTATTTTCATTAAATATAATAATCACTTTTCCTAGCATCTTTTCATATCTCAAGGACCTATATATTTTCTCTAAATCAAAGACATGAGCAACACCATCCTTATCAGGAAATGAATCAAGTATTGGGTTAAATATCCCAGCAGTTACTACAGAATAAAAATTGCCTCCAAGATACCCTTTGCCACCAGACAATACTACTTTATCATCTTTACCCGCCATCCAACACATGGTGTCAAAATCTCCCTTCAAACAATCCAAACTCACATGTTTGACTGAAGGAGGTGGCAACTTTTCATCTAATGCATAATAAATATTATCATCATCTTTGCAAAATCTTTCTCCAACTTTTATAATGCAGCTTGACAAGTGGGGCCCTACAACCAATATCTTCTTGATGCTAATGGCTTTTATTTTAAAAGTCTCTTTTTTGTTGAGACACTCCCATCTTGTTTTACACCTATGATGAAAATAAGATGTAGAGATTTCGTAATCAGGAGTTACACTATTAGATACCCATCTTTCTTTGGGAGTGTTAAAACAAACTGATTGTTCAGTACCATCACAATTGCCTGAGGAACAGTCCTTCCCTACAAAACACTGTTGCTTGGTACTTTGAGAATACAAGTCTGTGACAGAATAAACATGCCTTCTAGAATCTGTTTTACAAAGCTCTCCCACAAAATCCATTCTAGGAGGGCAGTAAACAGAATCGCTCTGAACCATTATTCTGCTGAACATCATCTCTTCCCCAAAAGAATATTCTGTTGCAGTTGTTGTTTGCTTAATAACAGGATTTGTTGTCATTTTTGATTCAATTAAGTTTAATAATTGACTTTCTTTATGATCATTTTGCATACATACTTTAGTACATAGAATTGGGCTCAACAAAAGAATTAAAGTGGTCGACTGGAACAACATTTTTGCTTAAGTATGTGTTATTACTTATTCACTCATATTCACTTATTCACTTCGACGTCATAATGAGTTGTATGAGTGCTTCCCCAAATAAAATATTATTTATTATTTTTTACAACTTAATATATATTTAATTTAATATAAAAATTACTTAACTACAAAAATTCAAATCGAATGAAAAAAAATTTCAAGTAAAAATTATATGCATAGATATTAACTAGATGATGTATGTTTAGAAAATAATGCCTATATAAACATCATTATTTTCTATTATTCTTTCAATCATAAAATACAACAAGAGATATTCAACAACCACTTTAAAATAATGTCAATTAAAAATCATTATTCTCTTACCAATGTATCTATAATAATTTAAATTGCATAAAAATATAATGACAAATTAAATATCTTCTCCTCATTTACAACATATGTACATACACTCAAACACACTGTCTCTATTTAGTTTCCTAGCAACAGTAAGAAAATAATAAATGAAGCGACAATAAAATAAAATCTTAAAAGGAAAAAAATTTAATGAGTCGCTGATATTCTTTCCAAATCTACCTCATATAATTAGAAAATATCTGATAGAAAATAGATTATCTAGGGAAACAACTACAAAATATCGCATGACAAATGAATTTTAATGTTACAAAATGTTATTATAATTATTAAACACCATTGCTGTCAATGAGCTTTGCTATAAAATAATAGATTTATTATTTGAAATTATAAAGGAAAAGTTTTTATTTAAAATTATTAATTTTTGAAAAAACGATTTGAATAAAACTTTATAAAACGATTTAACCGGCGCAAAAGAATGATCTGTATGCTACAAGAGTAGGAAGATGACTGAAATAATTTAATATGCGAAATAATGGGTGTTAAAAAATTGAGTATCAAGTAAGTCATAGCATATATAATAATTTTTATGAAGCTACTAAATCATCTATTAAGCAAAACATTGGCTCCTCAGTTTCATATAAATCAACGCACACAACCATTTGTACTTTTAAAAAACGGTTTTTAAAATGTAACCACTATTTTCTAAAGATTTTATTCTTTGCGCTTGATTTTAAGTTGTATTTTACTAATTAGGTTTTAGCTCTGTATTTTACTTATTAGACCGATTTTTTCTATTACTCTTGCATAATGTGTCATAAAATGAAATTTTTGCTTTTAAATGACTGCCGATACTCTAATATATAACAGATTGTGATTATTATAATATTAATTCTTTCAAATAATTAGCAAAATTAATGTGAATTTTTATTTCTGAAAACTAAAGATACAATTTCTCTAATTGATAAAAATAAATTCCATTCAATGGAAGAATTTGGAATTAAATCCCCTATTATTAAAGGCAAATAAATTACAAATGTTAACATTTCGGAAGCTGACACCTTGAATTTGTCTTTTAAAAGAGCATCTGAATTTAAAAGAGGCAGTTTTTGGTATTAATTATTTCAATGCATTGGTTCAATTGTTGTAAAGAAAAATATTTTTTTTTTAAAAACAAATGACCGTAAAACAACATTTAAATCGTAATAGCAAACCCCTTGTAGTATATCATGCATACAATCCCCACTAAAATTTTCAGGTATATGAAAATTTGTTAAAGTGCTCCATATTGAAACCTGTGCCATCAATATTTTTATATCAACGTCATCTATATAATTAGAAATCTTTTTTATATGTTCACTTTTTTCAATTTTATATTTCATATCATTATTATTACATTTACAAAATTTACAATAGTGTAATGAGTTAAAAGACTCAATAAAACATATGAAATGCCTCCAAATGCCTCCAAACAGCCTTTGTACTAAGCATACAAATTTTGCCAAATATGCCTAATTTGTTTTTGGGTTTCGTGCTTTATTCCATTGAATTATAAGCGGACCAGCAAAATCAAGCCCAGTGTGAGTAAATGAACGAACACGTTCTTTGGGTAACTGTGCCATAATTTGTTGGTTAGCGACTGCCTTGTATAACACCTTGATGTTTGCAATGACCTGCGGGCAAATGCCTTATATGAATTTGATGTAGAATTAATTTACCCAAAATGTGATTTTTAGGTATGATAAACGGATGTTTAGTATCATAATTGTAATTTGAATGTTGAAATCGTTCAAGTATTCGGAGCAACCCGACGTTATCTACAAATGGGCCTATAATGTACAATGAACTTTTTCTTGGAAGCGATTTGTTATTTTTTAATAAATTTATTTCCTTAATAATATGCTTGAGCTCAGTTTTTCGGAGTCCCAAAACTTCGCATTACAATGTGAACAACTTTCAACCATTTCACCAAGTGCTGAAATCTCACAATTAGTTTCATCATAATTCTTTCTGAAAATTTTAATCGAATTATTATTACGTCTAGCATTTATATTTTGTTGCCGTTCTTCATCTGTGAGATTTGCACGATGTTGCGTTTGACTTTCTCTATTCTGGCGTCTCCGAATTTTAACTCTAAAACCCTCCATTATGTACAATGCTTATCAAAATATATCAAAATATATAATACTATAATTATTATTGAATCTATTTATGCATATATATATATATTAAATTAATTTGTAAATTAATTTTTAAATAATAAAATTGTAAATGAATTGTATATATAACACAAATGAATAAAGAAAAAAAATTACTGTTTATTTTGTGATTGTTTAAAGACTAAAATATAAATACTTCTTTTATATTTTAGTCTTTAACATCACTACACTATAATATTTTTGACCTACACTATAATATTTTTCTTTATAAATGGATTAAAAAAGACTACAATATGTATTAGTATTAACAATTTTTTTTTTAAATTAAAAAACACTAAAATATTAAAACTAAAGTAAAATAATATACTTAGCTATTGTGTTTCTTTTTACAAATACCCCTAAATTTATGTTAGACAATATTATACGGTACATATGATACCTTATATAGGTTTTTTTTTTTTTTTTAATTTTACAACCAAAAAAAAAAATTTACAAAAATTGGTTTTTATTTAAACAATTCAAAATTAACCTAAAATTATTCATTTTCTTATTAATTTTATTTTTATATATACTTATAGTTATTTTATCTATAGGATTTCGTACTCCTTAGCACTTTCATATTTACATTTATTTTTTGGAAAATTTCGAAAACCAAAAAATGTTTTTTTTTTTTTTTTAATATTAAAAAAAACACTACACCTAAACTTAAACTAACTTAAACTATCTAAACCTAGAGAGAAAGAGAAAGAAACAAAACACCATATTTTGCCTCTTTCTACACGTATGCATTCTCTTACCACCAATGTTTTCTTACAATACGCTTGTCATTGTTTGGAATAAACATATCGTTTTTTAAGATCGAGTTATCCAAAATATCAGGGTTAAAATCAATGATTTTGCATGTGGCCCTCCTATTATAATGATATAATAGGGGCACATGTTCACGGTTTTGCATAAAACCATTTGCATCTATATATATGAAGTGCTCGGGAGCAATAAAGCCCGTTTTCATACTATACTGAATATATTCCTCGTTATGATAGCATATTTTGGATATTAATCCATTTTCCGAAGTTTTTAGCGAGCGATCAATGTGGTTTCGGATCAATTTTATTATAAAATTGTCAAACCTAACAATGTTAGCTTCTTTATATATATATTTATTTGAATAAAAGTGTTTGAAATCTGTTTCAGGTTTACGCGTTTTGTCAATGCAGGCTCTAATACATTTTCTCTCGAACCTTCTTATTTTTTCCATTAGGCTAGCACTTATATTAAACCATATAGGTGCTCCATATGCCAATATTGGTCTGATAAGTGATTTATAAGCAATTATTTTTACTCTGGGGTTAATATTTTTGTTATAAAATAATTTTTTGGCCGCCATAAAGGCTTTATTTCCTTTTGTTAGAATATAACTTACATGATCAGTAAATTTTAAATTTCGTTGTAAATATATACCTAAATACTTAACTACTTTTTTACTATTTAAAGTTTGACCATTAGTCGTTTTTATTTTAAATTTTCTCCAATTTTTTTTAATATTGTAGCTGGTTTTATCCACAGTATTGCGGAATAAAATTGTTTCGCACTTATGGGTATTAATTTTAAGTATCCAAACCCTAATAATCTACTGTAAGGTTGAACATCTTCTGAACGCTATTTTGGATCGTTTGTACAGAATCGCTTGCAGAATAAAGTATGATATCATCTGCAAACGCTAACGTTGAATTTAAGTCTTTTAGTTTATTTAATTTTTTTAGTAAGTCTATAGTATAAATTGTAAACAGTATAGGAGATTTAACTGTTCCTTGTTGTAAACAGTTTTCCATTTTATATTTTTTTTGTGAGATATGTTTTTCATTCATTATAACAAATTCGTTTTCCGAGACCATGTCTTGGATTAAGTTCACAAGATGGTTTGGAAATCTATACTGAATCAGTTTAAAAATTAAGCCGTCTAGCCATACTGTATTAAACGCTTTTTTTAGGACGATTAGGCATGCCCCTATCCCAAATTTTTTATTTATATACCAGCATATGTCAGATGTTAATTTGGTTATTGCATTAACTGAGCTATGTTTATGCCGAAAGCCAAATTGGTTTTCTGGTAGTAAATTTTTATCTTTGACAAAATTATTTATTTTGTCATTTATTAATGTTTCGTAAAGCTTAATCGGTTATAGGTCCCATTAGGTAACAAACTAATAGGTCGATAATTACCCGGAGAAGTAGGATCTTTTCCTGGTTTTTTTATCATTACGACTTTTGCTGTTTTCCATATTTTTGGGAAATGGCAATAATTTAATAAATTATTAAACAAGATTGTATAATTTAATATAATCTTGTCACTTAAATTTCTTAATACAATGTTTGGTATATTATCAATACCAGATGAAGTTTTATTTCTGAGGTTTTTAAATTTTGATAAAAGTTCGTCAAAATTAGTAAAAAAACTATTTTCAGTATCTTGCTCTGTTGATTTGTTTATCGCACTAAAATTACATATAGCATTATGGTTTTCTAAATTTTGTTTATGGCTGTTTTTAAAGTTTTGTATACTATTGGTTATTCTTGTATGGAAATGGCTATTTGGGATATTTATACTATGTGTTTGTTGCAAATATGTTCCTAAAATATTGTTTATGTCTTCTTTTCTGTCAATAATAAATTGCCCTAAGTTGTTTTTATTTAAAATATTAACATTAATGTTGTTGTTGATAAATAAATGTTGTTCAGTTGTGTTAATACATAATTTTCTAATATTGTTATTAGAGTATGTGCTGCGAAGCATTTTTTTAATTTCTGGGAACATATTTTTATTTGATGGAGAAATTTGTTTTATTCTGGTTTTCCAGTAGCTGCTTACTTCTATTTTAATTTGCTGGCTTATAAGGTTGGTGATATTCTTAAGAAGACTTCTTAACAACAAAATATCTTGACTGCTAAAATTTAGATTCCGTTTATAGATTCTATGTATGTCATTTAATATTTGATTTTTTTTCTTTAAGAGTTTTTTCAATTTAAAAGAATAGTATTTTCGCAGATTACTGGCGTTTTCGATATTTATTTTCGGTATTGTTTCATTTACAGTATCTAAAATTACTTTATCTAATGTTTTTAAGTGGTAAACTATGTTTGCTATTGCTATATTTACAGTGTCACTAATTTTATTGGCACTATTATTATACTCAAAATTAAAATTTTTATCCAATTGGTTGCGAAATTTATTCCAATCAGCTTTATGGTATAAAAATTTATTTTTAACAATAGGCTCTTGGAGCAAAGAGTTGTTATTTTCGATTACTACGTTCATACTAATAGCTTTATGGTCGCTATCATATGGTATTGTTAATAATCGGTTATAGGTCCCAGTATCACCCAATTTTAATCTCACATCTACTATAGCCAGATCTAAATATGAATTTGTTCTGGGGTACGTAGGAGAGTCCGGAATTTTTAAGCTACATTTATATAATATTTTGTTACTTTCTAGCCACCTATAGAGTTTTAAACCTCTATTGTTATTATTTTCGTTTAGCCATGACTGGTGCTTAGCATTAAAATCAACAATTATGACGTATAAATTATTTAAGTTTCCTAAGTCTAAGGTTTCGAACAATTTATTTAGTTCATTGATAAATTCATTATCATTTCCATTTACTGCGTATATGGATATGATGAATAATTTTTTATTATTTTTTAGTACTAATACAAATGAAACTGTTGAACAAATTTCTTTTTATTACTTTGTATTTAATTTTGTTTTTAATGCAGATTGCTGTACCCTCACCTTGAGTTTCTTTGTTACGATCTCTTCTTATGAGTTTGTAATCGTCGAGTTTAATGTCATGCATCATTTAAATGTGTTTCGTTTATACACATAATATCAGGTTTGTTGGTGTTCAGAAAATCTATTAGAGAGAATCTCTTGTTATATGAAACGAGAGAATTCACATTGGCTGAAATTATTTTTAATATTCGATCATTCATATTGCTCCTTAGGTAATGCACTTAAATCTAGCATGTAATCGATTCTCTCAGAGTTTATATTTATTTTTTTTTCAACATGTGAGAACTTTTGTTCCAAGTTGTTTAATTGAGACTTTATCTCTTGCATTATTTGCATTACGGTTGCAATTGTATTATTACTATTGTTATTAAGATTATTAGTATTAGGGTTAGTGTCTTTTCTTAAATTTACGTTAGTATTTTTCTTTACCATATTTGCATATGATGTTGTTGGTGTGCTAAAGGCCGTAAACATGTTATGACGCTCAGCTAATTTTTCTCTTACTTTATTTCGAAGATCTTCTCTTTGTTCCAATCTACGTCTATATTCTGTGCAGTTTCTATAGGTTGCCGGATGCCCATTTGTTTTACAAAGTATGCAGTATATTTGATTCTGGTCATCATTTTTTTTGATTTCGCACTCACCTGGGTTGTGCGATTTGCCGCATTTTACACAACGGAAATCCATGTTGCAATTGGATGCCGTGTGACCGAATCTCTGGCATCTTTTGCATCGCAAAATGGGTTGCTTTTTAATATTTTCCCAACAGACCATACTGTGATCTATTGCTCTAATTTTATTTATTTCAGTACTTCTTGTGGAGCTTGAAGTCTGCACGATAAAATGTGGCAAAGTTATGTTGTTTGCCAAGGAATATTTAGTGGTTAATCTGGTAACCATTTCGAAAATAATATTTTCATTTTCCTGTGCCTTTAGCAGGTTAAGTACCTCATCGCATGTATAGTCGGATGGTAAGCCTTTCAGCACAAACGTATTCTTTTTTAATTCTTTAGGCGTATATGTATAGTAATTTGTGTTGGTTTTTTTGACTAAATCACATAGCTCTGTATAATGATTTAACTTATATGTGTAAATTATAGCGTTACCTTCTCTTTTTTGTTTTACTAAGAATTCATTAAACATTAATTTTTCCTTAATTATTTTTTTAATTAAATGATGTCAGTACCAAATATACTGATTGGAGGCATTTTTTTATTTTCATTGTTATTATTGATTTTATTATTTGTATTAGTATTTACATTGTTAATATTAACATTATTTTTGTCAATATCATTATTATTCTTATTATCATTTATATGTTCTTTATATTTTTTGTTTTTATTGTTTTCTTGTTTTTTTTCATTATTTTTTTTTGAAAGTATTTTTATGTACTCTCCAAGCTCGTCATTATTATTTTCCTCTCTCTCTGATGTGATAGTGAGGTTATCTTCATCCATCTCTTGGTTCTCCATCAGGGGAGAGAATCTGTTATTATTCTGTACCGAGACAGAAGCACATGTTTCATTTATTTTATTCGGATTTGAATTTTTTTCATTATTTTGAAGTAAAATTTCTATTTGGAATTCTAATTTTTCTAGTTTAGTTTTTAGTTTAGTATTTTCACTACGTAGTGATTTAAGTTTTTTGTTTTCCGACATTGTCGCATTTTTTTCCACTATTCTTCTTTTTGCCTTAAAAATTTCGTTTAATTTTTTATTAGTGTAACTAAAGTCATGATTTTTAATTATATTTATATTTTCACTTTCGGATTGCATTGAAATCCCAAAATGGGACACAAAATTATTGAGTATTTTTTTATTATAATTATTTTTTCTTTTTGGTTTTTATATTATTTAGATTATTTCTTATTTACTTATTTATTTAATAATTTTTTTTTTAAATATTTTTCCACCGATTTAATTTTATACGTCCGTTCTCAACAAGAGTTGAGGTCCAACCCCTTCCCTTATATAGGTAGATACACTTATTTTATTTTACATAAATACAAAATATTATTATACACTATTATAATATTTATTTTTTAAGTTAATTATGGCTTTTTAGTTATATTATAGATTCTAATAGTTTTAAAATATAAAAATAATAAAAAATAGTATTCAAATAGTAAATAAAACTGTCAACACATATGAGAGTTATAAAGTGGTTAGGAATAAATGTAAAAAAATTATCAATCAGCAAAAATTCCTGCACAACCAAAGGTTGAGACGAGAAATCTTTAATCTCCCTAGCAACAGCAGGTCCTTCTGGACGTTTGCTAAAAGCGTTGGGTAAAATTTTTGCAAATCTTCATTTCCACCTATGATTGATAATAGTACAATTATATCAGATTCTGTTGGAAAAGCTAACCTTTTTGCAAAATTATTTGCAACCAATTCCACACTTCCTAACACAGCCCAAAATCCGCCAACAATCCCTGTTGTTAATTCTTCGCTTGGAAGGATATACTTCAGAACAAGAGCTGTAGTAAAAGTCTTGAAGAATCTTGATATAAAAAAATCTACCGGTCCCGATGGTATACCTGCGATTGTGCTGCGACACATTGTCTTTGCCATTTCTAAACCTCTGCGCAACTTATTCTATTTGTCCTTTTCTTCAGGAACTTACCCGTCCTATTGGAAAGTTGCCCAAGTTTATCCTATTCCTAAAATGGTGACAAAAGCAATCCTTCGAACTATAGGCCCATAGCTATTACTTCCATTATTTCCAAAACGATGGAAATCTTAATCAATCAAAAGTTGAAGAAATATCTTGATAGTAGAGGTATAATTCATGATAGTCAATACGGCTTTCGAGCTCAGCGTTCCACCGGGGATCTCGTGACATGCCTCTGCGAAAAGCTTAACACCAGTCTTCATCAATCTGGTGAAGCTGCTGTTGTAGCTCTGGATATATCTAAGGCTTTTGTTCGAATCTGGCATTCTGCTCTTATAGCAAAATGCAATGCTGTAGGCCTCGGTCCAACCCTTTCTAAATGGATTGAAAGCTTTCTCTTAAATCGATCTATCATAGTTTCAGTTGACGGTAGTTTTTCCGACCAACTTCAAATCAATGCTGGTGTTCCACAAGGCTCCGTCCTTTCACCCACCCTATTTCTCATTTTCATTAATGACCTTCTCAAATTAACTTTCAATCCAATCCATAGTTTTGCTGATGACAGCACTCTAGTAGCATCATATGATTTTCTTAAAACAAATAATGCTACAGCTTCAGCAGTCAACTCCAAAAGAACAATGATGGCTGGTGCACTCAATCACGACCTAACCAAAATTGTCGACTGGGGTAGAGCAAACAGAGTCGAGTTTAACACTTCAAAAACTCAAAGCTGTCTTGTTAGTAACAAGCTAACAACATTCGAACCAATTCTCCGGCTTCAAATGAAGTTATTCAGCGACTCAAAGACTTGCACATTCTCGGGATGCGAGTGAATCAAAATATGCACTGGAATGAGCATATTTTCGATATTGCGAAAAGCGCCGCCAAATGTTTAAGCTTTTTAAGTCGCTGCAAACCTTATTTTTTATCTCGAGACCTCTTAAAAATCTATAAAGCATATATACGACCCAAGCTCGAGTATAACTCACATTTATGGGCAGGTGCACCGAAAACTGCTTTAAATTTTTTGGACAAAGTTCAAAACCGCGCCATTCGTCCTTATACTACTTGGTCATCGTCGTATTGTTGGAGCACTTTCTCTATTTTATAGATATCTACTTGGTGTTGGCACTTGTTCCAAGGAACTAAAGTCACTTCTTCCTCCTCTCAAGCAATTCTGTCGCATAACACGAGAGGCATCAAGTGCACACCTTTTCACAGTGGAAATTTCGAGATGGTTTAAGTCCGGCTATGGAAATTCTTTTATAGTAAGAACATCTCGATTGTGGAATCGCGTGCCAATCGAAGCATTCCCAATGAGAGAATGATTTTTTATTTATGATTTACAGAGATTTAAGATGAATATTAACAATATTGTTCGCTCCTTCCCACAAAATTTTTCTTCTTCCTTTTTCTTTCCTTTCTCAACGGTACGCAAGTGCTAAATGGTTCAAAACCTAAGTTTTGGCTATAATATAAAAAAAAAAATTGTTAACATTTAAACAACGTCAACACATTTACACATGGGAGAGTGAGATAAATATATAAGAAAAAAATTCTTATTAGATGATGTTTCGGCATCAAATCAACTCACGATTAGGTACCGCTTAGACATCAAGATTTTGTTTGTACTGTTGAAAGTTTGACAGTGCTGTAAACGTTGTTCCACAAATTTTACATCCGACTTTGTTTAATGAAAGTGTTTGATTATTTTTGTTGTTATTGATTGTTATTGATTGTTATTAATGATAACTAAACTATCTACATTTATAAGATTCTTAAATAAATAAATAAATAACTTTTTCAAATAAAATATGATGTGTAAACGGTGCCTTAAATGTCATTTGTCAATGTGTTGGTTACAATTTTTTTGGTCGACTTCCAAAATTGTAAAAAATAGATAGTAAGAATTTAATTTGTGAGAGAGATAAAAATTCAAAACACAAAGTTGGAAAAAAATTATCGAACGATTTTTTTTTGTCTCAAAGAAATATTGTTGTATTTATTCTTAGTTATCAAAATGATTATTAAATGGAAAACTTTAATTTTTAAGGAAATAAAAATGCATCGAGTAATTCATAGAAAAAACTTTTTAACTACCTGGTTCAATACCTGATAATCTGTTTGAAATAAAAAAAAAATTTTTACTTTCCTTATAAGACAATAAAAGAAAATAATATGATGTTTAAGGAATTAAGAATTTGTTTTTGAAACCAATATTATGTTATGTAGGTACCTGTAGAAAATCAATCATTCAAAATTTCTTTACTCTCATACCCTAATAAATTTAATACGTTGATTTCAGACGACCATGCATATTAGAAATCTTTTCTCCCGTGCCGTGGGCTATTTAAAATTAAATTTCAAAAATTAAACGGTTTTTTAAATCATTTATATCGCACTCTTTCTTTCTCACAACTTATTATATAAGAAAAACAATAGTTTTTTCCTTCTTTAACTAATGGAGTGTTTTTGTAAATGGAATCTTGACTTCCCCAGTGCATATCTTCTTATTAAAGAATATTCTTTTCTACTATGATGTATTAAGAAGAAAAATAACAAAAAATGTATGCCGATTTCATTTAAATCAATTTGAGTAAAGTTTGATTTTTTTTTTCCTATATTAAAGGAATTTTTGATGAGGTGTAAGAAAGAAAGAAAAAAATCTCTTCCAATTTGATTGCAAATTCTCCTCTTCATTTATGTTAAAAACAAAATGTATACATGAAACAGAAACAATATTTCTCTTTCAAACAAAAAATTATAACGGTACTTGCTGACACCGGCGAAGAATTATATATAGATATCTAATTGTGAGATTATAATGTTTCATTTATTTTAAAAAAATTTCAAACTTTGCAAAAACATACTATGTATATAAATTTTTTGTTCCATTTAGATATATTTCAATATTTTTTCAAAAAAATATAAAATATAAAAAAAATTTAAACACATACGTAAAGCAAATAATATTTTTTGATTTCATTAATTTTGTCTATTTGTTTTTATCAATAATGTATAAATAAGTATTTACATATGTAGATATGGATATGTATGTATATGGATATCTCCTTACAAAAAACAGAACAAAAATGGATTTTTGTATGTTTTATTTTTAAAAAAATACAAGTACCAAAATTGAAATAGAATTATGATTTTCAACACGGTATTCTGTAGACAGTTCACGATTTGTAAAGCATAAGTAATAAATTTTATTCTTATATTACTATTATTTTTAGAATTTGTTCTAGGTTCTGATGCCTTATCGTCCTACCTATAAAATTATTATGCACCAAAAAAAATTCTTTTATTATTTTATTATTATTTTTAATACCTAATGATTAAATTTAAATATAATTTTTTTCAATGTTTTTTTTAATTTTAAATTGAACAAGTACACAAAATAACACAATATTCACAATGAAATTATAATTATAACGCTTGTTTACCACTCAAAAGTTACTTTATAAAGAATGATTCATCACTTGATAATTGATCGCTCGTACTTCTTCTAAGAAAAAAAATCATCCGATATGTATAATAATGATTATACATTTCTCGTAGCGTACTGCGTACATGAAATGATGCATGAATTTCTCATGCAAATCTGGTAGTACTTCTAATACCTAATTCCATCTAGATTACAAAATCCTTAATGAAATTTTCAGCAACTTTCATGCATGAAAGAGTAGATGAAATTTTCATTGGTTCGAAAAATATCGACTGGGATATTAATATAATTATTTAGGTATGGAACTTTATATATATAGTCAAGTTCATCGACCGAGAAATGAAAGACGGAATTTTGTGTTGTTTTAATTTTGAATTTATTATTTTTATTATTTTATTTTTAATTATTTTACTATTAAATCTTATTCATAAATAATAACTTAACAATCTTTTAGTTATATGTATCATTTTTATTATTTTATTAAAGGTGTGTATAACACCTTGTACAAATATTGCGATGTGTCTTGTTCGACGGTTAAACAGCAAGAGAGTTTATATAATTATACTTCCCAATCAATGACGGAAACATGCAACCGGATATGGTTACCGGATGTAGTTATACGTGGATTGATTAAGTTCCACGTAGTAACACATGCGCTACACGGTAAGTGTTCTTACCACTGACTCTCTCTACCATCTATGTATTTCAACTAGACAATTCATATCCATTGAGATTGCCTGTAAAGCATGCATACGTGAACTTGACAATATATTCATATCAGTAAAATATAATTATTTCATTGAAAGATAGAAATAAATAAAAATTAGGATTTCGTTGTTTTCTTCACCCCTTTTTCTCTTCCTCTAGATAGGGTCCCAATATTAGACGCGTAGTTCAAACATTTTTTTTCAAAAATTTATATGAGATGCGACTTTTTATTATCTATATTATATTTGTTGATATATATTATCTATCACGAACCAAAAACTGTGAAATCTAATTTTAATTTACCTATCGTATATATTTGTAATTTACTTCACAAACCTAATTTTTGTTTACTAAAATTTACTTATTTCATATTACGTATGTATAATGTTTGTGATTTTCATCAGATTTATATTTGATTTAATTTTATTTACATATGTATAGTCTATTAATTTAGTGAAAAAAAACTTTCTTTTCGATAGTTTTCAACAAAGGGAAAAAGTTTAATTCTTTTTCTTATATCTAAGTACAGTGTTGCAAACAGTAAAAATACGAACAATACAAATAATTAGTGCTGCCAACTTCGAGGTTGAATGTTAATCTGCTACAGTATCCCCCTTCTAGTGATAATGACTAAATTGAAGTAGTTGATTCTAACTCTGGTTGGGCGATGAAATCTGTTTTTCGGAATAAATGTTGTTTGCCTCGTTTGATGATTCGATGTGTAGACTGGTCGTAATTTTTCAAAGTGATTTTTCAGTCTTTGAATTACTTCGTTTTGTGTTTCCTTACAACTGCTTTTGTTAACTAGTTCTTCTGGTAATCGGATCGTAGCACCAAAAACGAGTTCAGCTGGAGAACCTCTTATATCTTCCTTGAGAGCTGAACGTAAGCCAAGCATTGTCAATGGTAATCTATCTACCCAGTGGTCTTTATCATTGCATAAAATCGCAGTTTTTAGCCTGCGATGCCATCTTTCAATTAAGCCATTGGATTACGGATGATATGGCGTCGTTTTGATGTGAAAAGTTCCTAGCATTTTATCTTTAGTTTTGTGATGTTGTAGATAATTTGATTCCTCTTAAAATCAATTAATAGATCATAATGTGTGAGGAAATCGGCCCCCAAAATTGGAGTCTTGACGTCTGCTGCAGTGAAATCCCATGTAAAGTCTCTTCTTAAATCCAAGTCAATTTTTAAATGTCGTTGACCATATGTATTAATCGGAGAACCGTTCGGTGCGAATAATTTAATTTTAGTTGGTTGATCCGTATAATGACAACGAGGTAGTACTGATATGTCCGCTCCAGTGTCAACCAAATATGAATAGGTGGATTTTTTGTCAATTATGGACAGTCTATATAAAGAAATTTTAGCTGCATCTGATGGTGAGCCCACCTTCTCAACAGCAGATGCGTGAGCCTTATCTCATTGTGGAATATCCTTGCCTTTTTGTAACGACATGGACTGCGACAGCTACGAGCATTTGAACAAAATTTTTTGTGGTACCAACAGTCTATTTTCCTAACTGGTGTTTTACTCCAATTTCTAAAATGTGATCGAGAATTTGGCTGCGATGTCGAAATGTAGTTTGTTTGGCTAATAGAATATCAAGTTTTTTCGAAAGTTCTGCTACTATCTCTACCAGATTATTTTGGGGAGAAAATGCTGATGATGATGATGATTGTGTCCACCAATTTCGTTGATTGATCGTAATTGCATTGCTTCAACTATTGCATCTGCAATTTTTGTAAGTTCTGCTACTGATCCAGTTGATGCAACAACGGCTGCACAAGCATAATCAGGTAATCTTTGAGGCCAAAGTCCTTTGATGGTGGCAACTTTCATAGAATCTCCCGCCACACTGGTCATTTCATGAAAGAGCTGACTTGTTTTTAGATCACCGAGTTGCATTTCCTGTAACAGGCGATTTAGGCGTCTCTGCTCTCTCCGAAAAATATGCTATTAATGCACTCCTGATGTAAATGTAGCGTCCACTCTGTGGTGTTTCGTATAAAATGTTTTGCAGTTGCGGTAAAATTTGTGGATCCAGGGCTGCAATCACCGTGTTGAAACGTTGTTTGTCAGACATTATTCCAGATGGTGGAAACCAGTAATCCAATGACATGAAACATGTTATTTATGTTATTTGAAATTGTAAAAACCAATTTTTACTATATAGTCAAAATAAATTTTTATTCCATTTAGTAATTTAAAAGTTGTGAAAAAAAAATTTTGTAATAATTTCAATTTGAATCCAATATCCTTCACTTTATGTGTTATAAGTATAAAAATTTTGAGTCTTTAATTTATATTTTGTAACATTGTTTTAAATTGACTGTACAAAAACCGTTTCAAAGTTCCACATGGAATGAAGTTTGCATTAACACTATTTTACTCGAAAACCACATGTTATGTTGATATTCGACCAAACAAATTTTGTTTTATATTTGTCTCCAAACTTTAAATATAGATAAGAATGGTTTTAATCACTATTACAGTCACCACAATTTATTTTGCACTATTGATATTATATATTTAATACTAAGAAAAATTATTCTATTTAAAAGAGCACGTGTACTAAGCGGGGTCACCAATTTATAGTCTATTAATTTAGTGAAAAATAAAAGACCTTTCTTTTCGGTAGTTTTCAACAAAGTGAAAAAGTTTTATTCTTTTTCTTATATCTAAGTACAGTGTCCAAACAGTAAAAATATTAAATACGAACAATACAAATAATTAGTGTTGCCAACTTCGAAGTTGAATGTTAATCTGCTATATATGTATGTAGGTATAACAATGACTACTTCCCTTTTCGCTTTTCCCATTGCTATTTCATATTACTTTTCTTAACGAATGTCATAGGGTGTAAGTAATCCCTTATACATTGCAATTTCATACACAATAAAATGCTTCCATATGTACTTATACAGAAAGTACTTATACATAGATGAAAATGTAATATATAAAGAAGCACTTCTATATAGATGCAAATGTAATATGTACTTGAAGAGGTGTATTTATGAATGAAAATAAATTCTCTTTAATGAATAAGGGAGGACTTGAATAAAAAAATACTTTATTTTTTCTATAATTTAAATTTTTTTATTTTTTTTTTCTTAATATTCTTAATTATTATTATTTTAAAATCAAAAAAAAATTAAAATTTAAAATACAAACATAAAACCAAATTCAATTTATACAAAACTAAAAAAATTAAATTATAGATTATTAAAATGAAAATACCTAAATTCAGCCTTCTTTCGCCTTTTTTATACACATGTTTTTAAAATATCAGTTCTTGTGTATTCTGAAAGAAAACCGAATTTCTTTAATATAATGGTCTTCTGAATATCCTTTGTAATGTTGCTATAGTAAAAGTATTAAAAAATCAAATTTTAAAATTTTAAATAATTTTGTAAAACAAAAACTTACTAAATAAAGCATTGTTGATCCAGAATTCTTTGGAAGTTTGTTAGAATTCCCTCTGGGCTTACAATTCTTTTAAGGGTTTTAATCTAGATATTAAATAAAAACCGATATAAAAACCGATATTTAATCGATAGAATTTATACTTACGTATTGCGAAGAACTTTTCAAAATTAGATATTCTAATTCGTCCGATTCCTTTTTTGTTTTTACAGGGAAATAAGGTACTGAACCTGCGATGCCAACTTGTTTATTAATTGCTTGATTTAATAATGAAAGAATTTTTCCCTGATTTTCTATTATTTGTGAATTTTGGTCTACAAAATATTTTAGTTAAAAAAAATTAATTATCTTAAAATTAGAAATTTACCTTCTAGATTCTGTATTTGTCAATGCAATCTGAGAAAAGTTGTGTACTAAAAAATAATAAAAATATGTTATTTCGTTTTTTATATGCTTACTTTTTAAATCCCGAATTGTTGTGGGAGGAACTTCGTTTTCGTCATTATTTAGTGTATCTGTAATTCTGACATTTTGCTGAAAATATTCATTAATTTTAGTATTTAAAATAAGATCTTCAATAAATCAATTCCATTAACATCGGACTCATTTCTTTATTCGTCAGTTAATTTCAAATGCAAATCTTTGCAGCTTTGCAAAAGTATTTCTTCTGT
Organism: Argyra leucocephala; assembly: GCA_963942445.1. Lineage (NCBI taxonomy): Eukaryota > Metazoa > Arthropoda > Insecta > Diptera > Dolichopodidae > Argyra > Argyra leucocephala. The sequence continues at coordinate 92,277,741 of OZ012680.1, forward strand.
TTTATCTTTAATATCATACATAAATCCAAATATATCATTATTTTTTTTATTTTACAATATTAGCGCTTCGAATCTTGTTATAATTGATGCTAATGCTTTGTCTAAGTTAACGACACAACAAAACAGTTATTTTATTTTCTAACTTGCTGACAATACATTTTATGTCAGTCAAGTCATTTTTTATCATAATGACGCCACATGCGTATGCGTATTTTATTTTTATTTTGTTTTAAAATAATTTGCTGACAATGTAAATTGTGTCAGTCAAATCATTTTTTGTATTTTGATTGTACGATCATACAATCATATTTTTGTAAAAAAGAAAGGCAGAATAAATTGTACCTTCAAACAGAACAGTCTTGTTCTTGATTATTTTTTTATTTCGTTTAACTAACAGGAATAATAATTGGCACCCAACGTGGGGCCACGTGTGAAATTTTTTTGTTTTGGGAATATTCTACAATTACAATCTCCGTATAAGGAGACAAAGAAGAAAACCACAATTGAAAAAAAAAAACTACAAATCCAGGTACTGGACGGATTTCACAACATCGTGGCTGGCTTACAACCCACAACCCAACAAAGGTCATTTATTTCTCAAAACCATGAGGACTTTACTGTAAGTAAAGTCCTCATGTAAAAAAAGTCTTTGTAAAAAAAAAATTAATAGTAAAAATAAATTGAATATAAAAAATAAATAAAAAGGTTAAATGTTAAATTTCCTTTTTCAAAATTAATAAAATTAAAACAAATTATTATTAATCAAAGAACTAAATCTTTATAAAAAAGTAATAGTAAAGATAAAATAAAATAATAAAAGAAAAATTAAATGTTAAATTTCTTTTTGTAGAAATTGTATGAATTAAGTTGAATCAAATCCTGGGAAATAAACCCAGCTTTAATAAAGTTTACTTTAAGGAGAAATTGAATATTAAAAATTAAATCCCCTTCTGGGAAAAATATTATTATTAAGACTAAATTGAATTTCAAAGTTTTTTGAAAACTTTATTATTAAAATCGAATTTGAATTTGAAATTTTGGAAAAAAGAGGTTCAATTTTAAAAGAAAATTAAAAAATTTTTTTAATTTAAAAATTTAAATGAATTTAAGGGAAAAACCCAAATATTAACAAATATAGATTTAAGTAAACATTGTAATTTAAGACAAAAAAGGGGTAACCAATTTTTACACTAAATCTCCCCGTTAAATAATTCCTTTTGGATAATAACTATATCAACCAATTTAACGTTATTAAATTTTTACAAATTCCTTTTATTATGGCATGCGACCAAGAAAAAGTACAAGAACTAATAACGACAGTGATCGAACAGACTAAGAAGGAACTATCGGAACAAATAAGTTCCCTTGCATTGGCAATAGGCCAATTACAGCCCCCAAGTGCTGAGGTGTATCAACCCGTTTCTATAAAACCTAATGTTAAAACCACTCATACCCATTTAGAGCTAATTAAATCACTCTCTATTTTTGATGGTGATTCCGCAACATATCCTGCATGGCGGGCTGCTGCTCACTTTGCTATGCAATATTACACCGAGGGATCAGAAACCTACTATATTGCTATGGGAATTTTTCGCAATAAAATCACAGGGTCTGCAAATGCAACCTTGTCCGGTTTTAGTACAGTTTTAAATTTCAAGGCAATCATTTCTCGATTAGATCAGGCCTACTCTGACAAAAGACCAATTCACGTTCTAGAAAATGAACTGAGTATATTAAGACAAAATAATCTGTCAATATCTGAATATTATGATGCGGTTGACAAGCAACTCACATCAATTATTAATAAACAGATTATGACGTATAGTAATAACGAAGATCTGGTATCCACACTTAATGAGAGAGCTAGGGAAAACGCCTTAAGGGTCTTTATTTCAGGCCTTCGCCAACCCATCGGTAACATACTATTTTCGTCCAGACCATCAGACCTTCCCACAGCATTGGTCATAGCACAAGAGCTGGAAGTCAATAATAGACGATCTGAGTTCGCTAGAACTTTTGCCGTTGGCAATTCAACTAGGCACAATAAACCTAATCAATACAGACCACCCCAAATCCAACCAGAAACTCCTCGTTACTTCAAAGTACCATCGAATACAACGAGTAAGGTACCAATGGAAGTTGATCCCGGTTCTTCACAATTTAGAAGAACTACTCAATTCCAAAACCGCGCTTTTACTCCCGGACCAACTACTAGGGAACCATATTTACCCCAAACCTCCGGTTCTAACAATTTAGCTACTCATAAACGTCCAAGAGACGTACAAAATTCCAATAGGACTCCGATTCACAAAGTCCAAAGGATCAATCACCTTCCTTTAAAATTAGAAGATAAAGAACAATTCCATCATGACGATATTGACCATCAGGTTGATATTGACACCAAGTCAAGCGTTTCATCTGAAAACCTATTTGATGAAGACGACTATAGTTCTAATGAGGTTAATTTTTTAGGGTAAAGTCGCTCTTGCCTTACATTACTAAAATCGCAAAAAATGGACAAGAGCTTCACATGTTAATAGATACCGGCACTTCAAAAAACTATATTAGAGACTTCCCCTTTTTAGTCGGTGTTTCTCCTGTAGAATACCGTTCACAGTAAAATCAGTTAACGGAAGCAATTCTATTAATAAGAAATGTAAGATTAACTTACTAAATAATACTTCTACCTTTTTCATTTTGCCAGCATTGAAAACATTCGACGGCATAATAGGCTATGATTTCCTAAAACAAATAAACGGAACACTGAACTTCCAGGACGGCATATTGTATCACAAAAAGGGACAAGAAAAACTCAAACATATCCCCTGCAAACAAACAAATGTTATAACAATAGACAATATCTCAATTCCTATTAGTATTCAAACTGAATTCAACAGTCTAATTCAGGAAAACCTCTCAGCCTTCGCTGAAGCAAATAGGAAACTACCTTATAATACTAAGGTTCAGGCCACAATAAAAACTGTTTCCGAAGAACCTATTTATACCAGGAGCTACCCTTATCCAATGTCCGCAACGGAGTTTATAAATAAAGAAATAGAAACACTCCTTCGTGATGGTATAATCAGAAAGTCATGTTCTCCTTATAACTCACCCATACATGTAGTGAATAAAAAAGGTTTTGATGAAAATGGAAAACCCAAACTCCGCATGGTTATTGATTTTAGAAAGATCAACGAAAAAACTACACCTGACAGATATCCTATTCCAGATACATCAATAATTCTAGCAAATTTAGGAAAATAAAAATTTTTCACTACCTTGGATTTGAAATCCGGCTTTCACCAAATTATTCTATCTGAAAAGGATAGACAAAAAACTGCATTTAATGTCAATAATGGCAAATATGAATTTTGCCGTATGCCATTCGGATTGAAAAATGCTCCCAGCATTTTCCAACGGGCAATTGACGACATTTTACGTAATTACATAGGGAAGATGTGTCACGTATACGTCGACGATATTATAATCTTTTCACCAGATGAAAAAACCCATTTATCTGACATAAGACAGGTTATCAGAAAACTTGACAAGGCAGGAATGCGAATATCTGCTGAGAAATCTAAATTCTTTAAGAAAGAAGTAGAATTCCTAGGATTCGTAGTATCTGCAGAGGGTGTAAAAACTTGCCCAAAAAAAATTAACGATATAGTCAATTACAAGATCCCTGAAACTCTCAGAGCCTTACGCTCATTTTTGGGATTATCAGGCTACTATAGGCGATTCATAAGGGACTACGCTTTAATAGTCAAACCTCTAACAAAATATTTACGAGGTGAAAACGGTCATGTAGGGACTAGCAATTCAAAGAAAATTAAAGTAGATCTAGATGAAAAAGCTCAATTCGCCTTCGAGCGCATTAAAAAAATTTTGGCTTCAGAAGATGTCTTACTTCAATATCCTGATTATAATCGGCCTTTTGAACTTACAACTGACGCTTCCTCTGTTGCTTTAGGTGCAGTTTTATCTCAAAACAGCAGACCTATTACAATGATTTCCCGAACTCTGTCAAGAGCAGAGGAAAATTACGCAACTAATGAGAGGGAATTACTTGCAATTGTATGGGCACTACAAACCCTCAGACATTACCTATACGGTGTTAAAGATATTCATATCTTCACGGATCACCAACCGTTAATTTTTGCGATTTCGGATAAGAATCCGAATACAAAACTAAAAAGATGGCGTGCATTTATAGAAGAATTTTCTCCTAAATTCCATTATAAGCCAGGTAAGGAGAATAAGGTAGCGGATGCACTTTCTAGACAACTTATAAACAACTTGTCAGATACGCAAACCCAGACTACAGCTCACAGTGAAATTTCTAGCACAAATGTTATAAAAACTGTTAGAAATCCTGTTAACCAATTCAGATCACAATTAGTCATCAATAACACAAACCAAAATAATCATAGTACAAAAATCTATTTCCAAAAACTAATCCGCCACACCATAAATTTTAGCACTATAGACAGATTAATAGAATACCTTAAAGAAACCATTAATCCCGAGACAACTAACGCAATTTACTGCGACCTACCGACCTTGGCATTAATACAAGATATAATCGTCTCAAAATTCCCCAATACTAAATTTCTTCACACACAAAAACTAGTAATTGATCTGACCAACAAAGATGATCAATTAGATGTAGTTACAACAGAACACAATAGGGCACATCGGTCATTACATGAAAATTTTAGACAAATCTTAAACGACTATTATTTCCCAAATGTTAGAGAAACATTGAAGTCTGTCATAGCCAATTGCAAAATTTGTTTAGAAAACAAATATCAACGCAAGCCTCCCAATCCGGGAATAGGTAAAACCCCAATACCCAATTTTCCTGGAGAAATCCTCCATATAGATATTGTCATTACAAATAAACAACATTTCTTAACATGTATAGACAAATTTTCTAAATTTGCCGTTGTTAAACCAATTACCTCCCGAACCACCTTAGATATTAAAGAAGCCCTCCTGCAAATATTAGCAATATTTAAAAATACAAAAACAATAGTCTCGGATAATGAGAAAGCCTTCAGTTCAAATGCCATCAAAACGCTTCTGAGAGATTATTTCGCAATAGAACAATTTTTCATACCCACGCTCCATAGCGAGAGCAATGGACAGGTTGAAAGATTCCATTCAACCTTGCTTGAAATTTCCCGTTGCATTAAAGCGCAACAACAAATAACTGATACAACAGACCTAATACTATTAGCTACACAAAAATATAATAACAGTATCCATTCTGTCACCCAAGAAAAACCAACGGATATACTCCACCATTACTCTACGAAAATAATCGAACAAATAAAAACAAAACTGACTAATGTACAGGAGAGAACTTTACAACGAGTTAACAAGAATGCTATAACAAAAACATACGAACCAGGACAGAAAGTATTCTTACGTATAAACAGGCGGTTAGGAAATAAATTTAGCAAATTATATGTAGAAAAAACTGTAGAGAAAGATCTGGGAACAACCGTCTTAATAGATGGTAAGGCAATTCACAAAAAAATCTACGCTAAATCACCTATTCCTATATTCTCTAATGTAACTTATTTTTTTTTTGTTTTGTTTCTATTATTAGACAACACTTCAAGAAAAAAAAACCAACACTAATCTCCTTATCTTTTAGGTTATATCTCCTCATTTTGCAAGTAATAAAAGCTAAAATCTTGAACTACTCATCGGCCCAATTCATTGCCATCACAAGAGGTAAAGTCGCGATATATGACAATTTTTTTTACGTCCTGCACACTACCAACATAACAGAGTACAGAGGCATTTTAGATGAAAACGAAGAACTTTTGAATCAACCAACGGACTCACCTTGGCATACTATCATCCTTAAACAACAGATCGAAGAAATTTCCCATATACTGAGAACACTAGAAATACCTACAAGAATAGCAAGATCCATCAACTTCTTGGGAAGCACACTCAAATTTGTAGCAGGGACTCCAGATCATGACGACTACGAACTTCTTCTAACGAAAACGAACACACTGATCGAAAATAACAACAGACAGACAAAAATAAACTCAGTACTTCAAGACAGAATTAACATTATCACTGACGAAATTAACACGTTACGGAAAAGCTATACCAACAACAACCTACTTAACGACAATAAAGAACTGCTTCTACAGTACGCTATCAATAGAAACAACCACATAATAAATCACTTAAATAGCATATCGCTATCGATAGTTTTGGCAAGGAATAATATAATTAACCCACTTTTGTTGGATGATATAGAGATTAAACAAATAATCGATTCTGAAAACCTACCCATTAGTATAAGTAACTTATTTTATGTAACTAAAATTAAAATATTACAAAACAATAATGTCATTCATTACGTTCTAAAAATTCCTAAAATTGAAAATTTTTGTAATTTTGTAACAATATATCCTATAATTCATAATGATAAAATTGTAAAATTAGAAACTAACGAGGTGGCAAACTGTGAAAATCACATTCAACCTCTAGAAAATTGCATTAACACAACCACAGCCAACATTTGTCGTCCAGTTACATCAAAATGTGTGGAACAACTTTTAAGCCGAAATAGAGCAACATGTTCAACTGAAACTGCTTACCATATACCTCCTATTCAGATCATTGAAGATGGAATAATAATCCTAAATAATGTGCAAGAAACAATGGTCTTAGACCAACATGAGATCAAAATACAGGGAACCTACCTATTAACCTTTTCGGATTCCATAAAAATTAACGATACTACTTACCACACCAGAAAGAACAACACCTATGTGGAAATACATCCACCTAAACTATTATCAATAACACAAGTAAAACATCAGTCTAAGATATCCTTACCATTTCTGCATAAAATCAATATTGAAAATACAAACCATATCAATACAATTCACAGCGAAATGGCTACGCATGTTACATACAGATGGATTACATGCCCTCTTTTGGCAATTCTCATCGTCATAGCAGTAGCTGCTGTCATCAGAATCATATGTAAACCAAAACGGCAAACCCTTCAGATTGATAAGATTATTGATGGAATAAAAACCCGAAACGAGGACGTTCGGACTTAACAGGGGGAGGAGTTAACGACACAACAAAACAGTTATTTTATTTTCTAACTTGCTGACAATACATTTTATGTCAGTCAAGTCATTTTTTATCATAATGACGCCACATGCGTATGCGTATTTTATTTTTATTTTGTTTTAAAATAATTTGCTGACAATGTAAATTGTGTCAGTCAAATCATTTTTTGTATTTTGATTGTACGATCATACAATCATATTTTTGTAAAAAAGAAAGGCAGAATAAATTGTACCTTCAAACAGAACAGTCTTGTTCTTGATTATTTTTTTATTTCGTTTAACTAACAGGAATAATAATTTCTATAATGCAGAAATAAAAGTTAATTTTAAAATTAGCTTTAGGATCTAATATTGGTTCATCTTGCCTTCCTAATCAAAGTTTTTTGGTTTTTTTTTTATTCTTAGAAATTTAGGCTCTACATGTAATTTTTGGGCTTCACAAGCTGGCGTAAATATTTTTTCAAATCGGATCTTGAAAAGATATTGGAATGCGTTGTGCTGGTTTTACTATTAGTGTGGCGTTCTCTTTTAATTATATTCACCCTTATATGTTCAAACCAAAATTTAATATAACTTTTGAATAACTTTGTATTCGATTTAACAGTATATATGTTATATATATATGTGTAAATATTTTCAACATCTTGCCTTTTCCACTTAATGAATTGATATTTTTAGACTTACGTATTAAAGACAAATGGTTTCTTCTTGCTATGTTTATTGCAGTTTTTATTAAGGTGACCAGATATTTCTGTGGACAAAGGAGTGTACTAATAAAAACGTAGCTTAGTGAAAAAAAATAAACAAATAAATCAAAAAACATTTTTTGAACAAATTAATTTAATTAACATAAATATACTTCAATTTTGAAAATAAAAAACAAAAAAGTAATTCATTTAATACCCACTATGGTGAATCACAGTGAAAATGGTCCATTTTTAAACGAAAATTATAAAAATTTGTTTTTTATTTAAAATTGGATCATTTTCACTGTGATTCACTGTGTGAATCAATTCATTATCAGACATTAATAATTTTTAATCATATTTATTTTTAGGATGAATTTCTTTTGTAAGTTTTCATTTTCATTTAAAACATTTATAAATTGCTCGCATTTGTACATTTTTAAATTTTCTTTGGTGCAAATTACAGCAGACAGTGTTTCTACGCTCAATCGTGACTTTTCGCATCCCCAAAAATCATTAATAACAGAAAATGTGCGTTCTACATTTGAATTAGTGCCGAGAAGGCACATAGCAGTATCAACAATTATTTTAAATTAACACAAGGTATATCTTCTGTTTCAAAATATAAAAAAACATCAGTCCAACGTTTATCTATATACATCAATTGAATCGTCTGTCTATTTACCACCTACCTACTACCTTGACATTATTTTTATTGCAATTATTTTTATCCTTAAAATTAAATTTTTTTTAATCATACTTCTTACCATTACTTCCTGATTTTTGCATGTGTTTGTAACTATTTTTTTCTAGACTGCATTTATCTCGGTTGATGATGTTGATGCTTTTTGTATTTTTAATTTATGCTCTTTGAATTTTTCATAAGATCTACACATGTTTACAACTTTATTCACTGTTAATTCATTTGCTTCTAATAACCTAGCTTGAAGTTTTTTGTCTCGATCCCTTAAAATTATTCGATCACATAAAGAAATAGTACAATTCACCTAAAAAAAGTGGTTGAATTTCAGCCTACTATTTTAATTAGTTGTTTTTACTATTTTAAATTAGTTGGTTTGATGTTAAAAGTTTAACTAAAAGAATTGGAAATTTATCTACTCTTTTAGGTGTTTTTTTTTGCTTCTAACAAAAAAATAAAAAACAACTATTGCAATAGGTAAATTGAGTTTAGGTAAAAAATTTCAAAGTTACTAATATATTAGGTAATTTCAACGGCTCTATTACCTAATTATTTAGTTAAAATGGTGCAAAAAAGCTAATATATTAGGTAATTTCAATGGTTGTCTTACCTAATTATTTAGTTAAAATGAAGTAAGAAAGATTAATATATTAGGTAATTTCAATGGCTCTGTTACCTAATTACAAAAAAGATAATTTTGTATGATAAAAAACAAAAAAGTAATTCATTTAATACCCACTATGGTGAATCACAGTGAAAATGGTCCATTTTTAAACGAAAATTATAAAAATTTGTCTACATATCATAAACAATAGGTAGCTTACTACATAACAACAATAGTCCATTTACGGCTGCAGTGAAGTGGGTCCTGAGCCTTTTTCCATATATGATTCTAATTTAGCACCATAAATACCATTATCCATTATACCTATATTTAAAAAATTTAAATGAAATTAATTAAGATTTATTTCTAATATTTATTTTATTTAATTATTCAATAGTACATGTATTTATTGCAATTAAATATCAAATTGTTTTCATTGTACACTACTAATAATATATATAAACCTTTACGCATAAAGAAATTAAATTTTAATTATACTTTCTATTTATTTAACATATTTATTATAAGTTTATCACTGGATATCTTACATTTGAATTTTTACTTAAACAAATTTCGAATTATTGACAAATATATAATATCTATCTATTATACACAAAAATCTTTTTTAACGCATTCTATATTTTCAAATGCAGATACATCAAAAGGTTCATTAACAATTAGTTTATATTTTTTTTTACTTATATCAATTAAATTTATAAATTCGGTTTGAAGTTTAGTAGAAGAATCAGTTTTCATAAGTAGTTGAGATGCAAAATTTAATTGAATCTGGACAGCTAAACTGAGATTTATGTTTTTTCTTGATGTAATAGATGATGATGTGATGTAGTATATGATTTTAACACTTTAATGAAATTAAATTATTAATTAAATATCCATATTCAATTTTTAAATTTAATTACCTTTTCTAATTTAGAAATTATATATATCTTTTTTTAAATAAAACAAAAAAAAACACTTGTAACTAAGTATAATTTTTTTATATTTGAAGCCAATTTTATTCACATACCGAACCGATCAACAAAACACGTGCAACATGTAACTATAAGTTTAAAGAAGAAGCTAATTGAAATTTCTTTCTATGGAGTAACAGAAAGAAATAGATATATTTTTTCTTTTTCTAAATATTATATTTAACTATTTAATTCGACAGTTTATCTAATGAAATAGACATTTTCTAAATAGCATATTTAACTAGTTTAAATTAGACGATTTAACTATATGTTTAGGTAATTTTCATGTTATTACAATAATTATTATCTAGGTAAATGTATTGGTAAAATTTATTAAAAATTTATAACTATTTCATTTGGCAGTTTACCAAAAGGAACATTTATTGTCATATTAAATACCTTTTAACAAACTCCCGTTTAACAATTTGAAAAAGTTTCTCATACAAACGACGTTTACTAATTTTACAAACAGCCATAAAAAAATTTTGATTCTCCTCAAAAGTATATTTGGAGTCAAATAGTACAATAGCATTGTAAAAACATTTAATGACATTTTGAAATATAATCAAAGGTGGCTTGCATATTTTGTCCATTGACATAATTGCATTACTTCGCGTAATATGATCTATAAGAAACATCCCATCCATTTCTTTTATCACTAGTTCCACAAATTTGTATAAGGTGTTTTGTCTAAAAAGTAAATTATAAAAATATAGAAAATTAATTAATTTGTTACTGTATGTCATTTTGAAATATACAAGTACCAGCAAACTATAATTGTAAGAACTAAAAATTGTACTTTTCCTCTATTTATACAAATTATTTTTAATAAAATTTTTATAAATTGAAACTACGTTGTGGTACACTGGTTGGTTGTAACTGCAAGCACTTTGCAAAAAGTTCTTGTTCTACTTGCTACTCTAATATTTGTATTCACAACTTTGTCATATACCTAGGCCATATTTATGACAAAATGCACCGCCATTTAAAAAAGAAACAAATTTTTAAAATAAAAATTCAAATTGTAATAAAATAATAGAAAATTAAATATTTTTTTTTTTAATTTACTACTTATTTGTTCAGCTGCACTAACCTGTTATTTATCACACTTAGTTTTATTAATTATTAAAAAATATTATACTTGAGTTGAGACTCAACTTAACTCACTCAAGAACACATTGTTGTTTTATATGTAAAATGTAAGTTAACACATTCAAATTATCATACTGAAATTAGTATAAACTGTTGTATGTGCAGTTTAAAAAAGAATACACCGCTGTATTGTAGAGTTTATTATGTACTAATCAAAAAGGTTTCCATCCTAATTCAGATATGAATATTTAATAGAAGTAAAAACAATAATAAAAATAAATTTATTACTAACCTTCTTAATAAAGAAGTTTAACTTATTGAGAATAAGTACATTCAGGTTGTTAAATAACATATCTAACTTAACTTGAAGTAATTTCGGGAAAGAGGGTATCATATCATACTATAATACATAATATAATACATTATGGAGCAAAAAGTTAGATTCTTTAATATAACAGTAATTTTTCGTTATCTAAAAAATATAAAATAGGGCTTCAATATAATCTTCATCGGATGATAATATAATTATATCATCTACCATATGCACATATTATGACATATTTTTCTTTTATTCGTTTAATGTAAGTACAAGCATCTGCACCTAACTTCCTAAAATTCATTTTACTAAGTATTTCATCCAATTTTAGATACCAAGCTCTTCCAGCTTGTTTTGAACCATATAGTGCACGTGATAATTTACAAACTTTGGAAAATTTGTCTTTACATATCCTTCTAGTTGTGTTATGTAAACGACTTCATTAAGTGGACTATTCAAATAGGCTATCTTTACATTTAATTTAAAGAAATTTTAAAAGGTATTGTTAAAGTTATAATATTTCATGAAATATAAATTACAAATTATACTGTAGGAAAAACGGGGGTGGTAATATTGTAATTGTAAAATAAAGGCATTGGTATAAAAGTTATATAATATACTCGAGAAAATTTCCAATTATTTATGGTTTATTATAAAAATTTTTTTCTTCCTTATCCCTTAATATTATTTAAATTACTTAGTCGTGACTTACTATATGATAAATAGACATTCTTGGTGTCCATTTTGATTTAGAAATAGCACTAATTGTAATTACTTATCTTATTATATATTTAATACTAATAGGGATTTTGTTTTATGTAACTCATTATTTAGTGGTTGATTCCATTTTTAAAAAACAATCTTATTTCTAAATTACTTAATACTTATTTTTTTGTATATTTATTACTAGTAGTAATTTTATTTTTATTAACTAATTATTTAATGGTTGCTTCCATTTAAAAAATAAAATTTATTTCTAAATTATTATGTTAGAATTTACTATAAATGGTTGACATGTTTTGGTAGATGAATCAGTCTGTTTTGTTACATGAAGAGATGTATGATGATTGTAATTGCATGTTCGACATCTTGAATTTGATTTACAATGTTGAACTTGATGATTATTAGATAAACAGTTAAAGCACAGCTTGTTCTTAATAACAACATCCCTCCTGTCTGTCGGCGAAATATTATTATATTGAATACACTTGTAAATGGAATGCTGATTTTTGCATAGGATACAGTTATTAGATTTATTATTTTGAACAAAATGACTATTACTTTTAATGTGCGTGTCTGTTTTCTTTTTAGAATGTTTATCCTCGACAGCTTCTAATGCAGAACGCCTTTCATCTAAAAACTCTAAGAATTCAAAAATAGTTGGAAATAAATTTAAATTTTGTTTATAATTTTGCGCTTCGAATTCTGCCCATAATTGCTTTGTTTTCGAATATAATTTAGAAAGTAACATGTGAATTGGCCATATATCCCTACACTTGGCATTTTCATCAAGAGAGTCTAGCCCATTTATGATGCTTTCAGTGATGTCAACAATGTGACGCAGCTCCTCACTTGAACCTTCCTTAACCGATTTATGATTGAAAAATAATTCAATGTAAGATGCAGAAATTTGCCTTTTATTATCGTACCGTTTGTTTAATTTTTCCCAAGCCTTATTGTAATTCTCTTTGGAAACTATTAAGTTTTTTATTAAAAGTAATGGTTCAGGAGTTAAAAAGTTTTTGAGTTATGTAAACTTTTCTATCGAACTTAACCTTTGATTTTCATGAATTAATTTCATGATGTTATCCCTAAATGTGGGCCAATGTCGGTATTCGCCATCAAAGAGTTGAATATGAATTTTTGGAAGAAATGTTGGATTAGAATTCTGCTTTTCCGATGTAGCTTCGATAAGTAATTTTTGGTTTTCCGACAGTATGTGTAGTGTTTCATTCAATTCCAGACTTATGCTACTTTCCCCTTCGTCGCATGATTTATTCGAATTACCATTTGTTTGTTTTAGTATTTGACTTTTGCCTTTCAACAGCTTCGACTGAATATTAATTACTCGTTCTTCTATTTCGTCAAATTCGTAGGTGTAATCTTCCAATTCGCCTAATGCATCGTCATATTTAATAAAATCCTTTAGTAATGAATCCAACTTGTGTATTTTCATTGTAATTTTCAGTTGTAACTTCTACAGTTGATTAAAGGGTTATTTCATTCGCAAAATTGTCAATTTTTGAAATTGAACTCTTTACTCGACCACGTGCACGCACATAATTTTTGATATTAAATTCAGTAGACATGGTTAGAATATTAAATTCAATTTTGTAATTTTTTTTTTTTTTTTTTTTAATAGTTTTATTTATATTTCTAATATATAATTAATAATTCCAAAACAAAACTTAAAAATAGAATTTCTTATATATAACTTAAAGTATTCATATGGCTAACTTATATTTAGCTCTCTTACTTACATTTAATATTAATTATTATGTACATATTTACATTTGAATTATATAATTTGGTTATGTTAAATATTATTTTTTTTTAAATAACTAATGGACTAATTTTGGTACTGGAAAAGATTTATTCAGAAAAAAAAAACCAGTTTTTGAAAAATAATTTTTTTGTAAAACTTAAATACTACACTACACTAACTAACAACTAAAACTTAACTAATAATTATAACCTACCCTAATCCTAATTGTTTCCAAAATAAAGGTTTGGAATTTTTTAATTTGTGTTGATTAGGAACATATTTATCAAATGAAAATATATCTGCATCATTCACATCACTTACATTTATACCTAATGGTACTTTTTTATTCAAACTATTTTTTTTATAGTGATATATAATAGGAATATATTCACTATTTTCGATGTAATTATTTTTATCTAGGAATACAAATCCCTCTGGCGGAATAAATCCCGTGTCTAATGACCTTTTAATATACAGGTCGTTTTCGTACCAAGGATGGCTTATTAAGGAATTTTCTAGCACTTCGCTGCTCCGTTGGATATGATTTCGTATGAGACGAATAATAAAATTATCGATTCTGATAATGTTGGCCTTTGAATAAACTGCCTTATTAGAATAATAGTGCAGATAGTTTGATGTAGGTTTTCTGTTCAAATTTGTACATGCTCTTAGGCATTTTCGTTCAAATATTCTGACTTTTTCCATCAAAGAAGAATTGATGTTAAACCAGATTGGACAACCATAAGTTAATATTGGCCTTATCAGGTTCTTGTAGCAAAGTAGTTTGACTTTACTACACAGAATTTTCGAATAAAAAAGTTTACGTAATGTTAGAAAGGCATTCGTTGCTTTTCTTATTTGATTTTTTATATGGTCTTTGAAGTTATAGTTATGATAGTATAAAATGCCTAAATATTTGAATTTACTCGAGTTGCTGATTTTTGTATTGTCTGGAGCATTTATATGGAATTCTCTCCAGTGTTTTTTAATATTATAATTGACCAAGTTGACAGTGTTACGGAAAAGAACACTCTCGCATTTTTGGTAATTAATTTTAAGTTTCCAGCTGACACTATACTCAACCACTTTATTAAATAGTTTCTGTAAATGGTATTGAGCCTTTTGGATGTTGTGATTCGCTGTACATATGGTTAGATCATCAGCGAAAGCTATGCTGTGACTAAGCCCTAAGCTTTTGCTTAGAGAGTCCAGCAGCTAACTAATATATATATTGAATAATACAGGCAAGTTCACAGTACCTTGTTGAAGACCGTTGTTTAGCGAAAACTCTTTAGAGAACTTTTTGTTACCAGAAGTTACTCTAAAAGTTTTGTCCCTTATCATGCTCTCAATCAAGAATACTAAGTGTGGCGGATACTTGTATTTTAGCAGCTTGTATATAATACCATCAAGCCAGACTGTGTCAAATGCTTTTTCAAAATCAATGAAGCAAGTTGCTACACATTTCTTATCATTTATATGTCTGCAGATATCAGAAGATAGTTTTGTCATTGCATGTATTGTACTATGTTTATAACGAAAACCAAATTGATTTGCTGGTATTATTCCTTTTTTAACGGTTTCATCTACTAGGATTTTATTAACTATAACTTCGAAGACCTTACTTATGTTGGGTAATAGACTGATAGGCCTGTAGCTATTTGGATCGGAGGGATCTTTGCCCGGTTTTTTTATTGCAACTACCAATGCTTTTTTCCAATCTTGGGGGAAATAACTTACGTTTAAACAATTATTGAATATTATACAATACCTTTCTATTAGCGAATCAGGGAGTTGCTTTAAAACAATGTTAGGAATTTTATCGATACCAGAAAATTTTTTATTTACTAAGTTATTGAATATTTCTTTAAGATCCTGAATTGTAATAAAATATTTATTTTGAGTTTGGTCTGCGCTTAATTTATTTGCCTTTAGTGTATTATTGAATTTTATTACCGAAATATTGTAAATTTTATTGTTTTGAATGCGTATATTTAAATTATTTATAGAAGCCATGACTTGATTATCATATGGAGAAACTCTTTGGTTTGTTTGGTTATGTACTTGTGAAAGATGAGATCCTATGGTATTTAGGATGTCATTTTCGTTTTCGATGCAGAAGTATTCGTTTTCTATTTTTAACCCTTTGACTCGGGAATTATTAATTTTCGAAATAAAAATTATTTGTTTAACTTTTTAGTGTTATATATCTCCCAAGATAATATAAATATATTTAATTAGAAATTTTCACCCCCCCCTCTAGCTTTTGTGGAACGTACGCATTTGCGTACACACATACTGAACAGGTATTTCAGTTCTTAATAGATTATCTAAAAAGTGAAAAAAAGGCTCAAACGTAAATAATAATATCACAATTTATTTATGTATTCAGTAATTATACAGGAATCTTAAAAATAAATTCAAAGTTCAATTTCATTATATTATTGTAATTATTTTTAAAACTAATAAAAAAAATAAAAAAAAGGCATTTACTTCACAGCCAATAATTATTATTACAAAAATAAAAACTTGATTTCAAAAATATGTACGTAAATTATTATGGTTCTAACTATGGTTTCGTGTGAAAATCATAGAAACAGTTTCGGTCTTTATTTAGGCAAAGATGCACTTTGCACTTGATGCACATAACTCTGGAACGACCTTTGCATTTATTATTCTTACAACGCGAACATTCTGGAGCATTATCATGAGAAGGTAAATGACCAAAACCATCATACCGAACGTCGAGAACAGGTCGAATTTCAGATTTTGTAATTTTTGGGGAATGTTGCTGGATTTCCAAAATTCCTTGGACAGATGGCCGGCCCCTTTTAGCTCCATTTTGGCGATAAATTTGGGTAAGTGTTCTTCCCAAACTTTGCTTAAAATCTAGTAGCTGCAAAATCTGATTATTTGGAATACATTTTTTTGTCATGTCTTCACGATATTGAATCCAACTGGAACAGACTCCAATATCAATAAAATGAAATATAACACGTAGAGTCCATTTCTTTGATTTAATAAATACTCTATAATATGACATAAGTTGATCTAGCAGATCAACTCCACCCATTCCGTTGTTATAATGAGCGACAATATTTTGTTGATTAATTTCAGTATATTGTTTAGTTTTTTTATCAAAACGACGAACAACATGCTCTTCATTTTTACCAACAAAATTTGAAACCAGATGTACAGCTTTATTGTCTTGCCATTTGACGACAACTATCTTTCCATCTCGACTGGTCAATTCATCTGAGTTTCCCCGTCCTTTTTTCATGAGATCTTTGTCACTAATAAAATTAGGATTATTAAACCGATTTATGCGAACAGTACCTGCAGCATTAATTTTTTTTTGTTGGAGAATTTCAAATAGTTGATAGGAGCTAAAATAATTATCAAAATACAGCTGATGTCCTTGTTTACTGATCCTTTTTATTAAATGAAGCACGGTGGCTGCACCGTATCCATATTTGGAGCATTCAAATTTAGAAATCTCTGTATTAGCTCCTTGGTACAAGAAGAAATCATAAGGAAAACCACTTTTTCCACATAAAAAGAAAACTTTAATGCCCCAAGGATTTGGTTTTCCTTTTATATATTGTTTGATATTTAGACGTCCTGAAAAGGGAATTATTTGTTCATCAATAGCTACAAATTCTTCTACGGGAACTGTTCGACAATAATTTAATACACTGTTTATCACAGGTCGAGCTTTATAAAATTTGTCTTCATTATCTGCTGGAATTTCTAAGTTGTTGACTAAATGAAAATGTGTTCTTAGTTGATAAAACCTTTCACAAGACATAACAGAACAAATAGATTCGATTTGCAAATATTTACTCCAGTACATTCTAATTTGAGGGAGTTTGAGCGTACCCATGAGTAAATGAATTCCAACAAACTGTCTCATTTCATTTGCGGTTGTACGCTTGCATGTTCGAACATGGACGTTTTTTTGTTCTAGATATAAATTTGTAAAAGTTGACATTCTTTCATATAACTCATTAGGTATAAACTTGGAAAAATAAAATAGCGGAGTTTTGAGGGAGTCATCTACTTCAACTATAGGTTCATTTTCAAAATCAAATTTATGAAGGTTAAATTCTTTTCGCCGAAATTGTATATTTGCCTTTTCCGTGGTGGTGTAATTCTCAAATTGGTCAATAAATTCTATATTTTGTTCTACATTTTCATCCTCAACGTCGTGCATTTCCATATAATCTGCATTTTTAACTGATCCCATTATGAGATCAATTAAATTTGGTTTTTTATTATTTAATACTACTTCATGTGTATTATTATTTACTTCTTCGTCAGAACTAACTTCTAAATCAGAATCAATTGCATCCAACATTGAAACAATGTCCTTTTCTGAAAGACCTACATTCGATTCCATATCTACAATTAAAGTATTGATATAAGTATTCACATAATTTTTTATGCAATACACTTGTTTTGTACGCAAATGAGGACATGTACGCATTTGCGTACGTAAGATTTCTCTATGTATGTACGCAAACGCTTAACATCTTGTTTTAGGTATTAATAATTCACTAAAATTAACTTTTTTAGGTTAAAATTCAAGAAAGATTAAAAAATTTACTTTTAATTAATAAAAAAAGACCCACTAGAATGTAATTAACTATACCAATAGTAAAATATAACAATAATTCAAAAGCGCTCACCTGCACAATTTATTGCACTTGCGAAGTCTTTTAGAATTTTAAGTAAACTAATATTATTGCAATCTTCTACATAATTTATTTTGACATATGAAGAGAGAATATTATTTTCTCTTCGTAATAAATAATCTCTTATTAAATTTTATTTACAAAAAGCGCGGGAATTTAATTTGGAAATTGATGTACGCAAATGCGTACATGCCTAGTCAATCGGTTAATTTGTTAGTGTTTATACCAGCTTGTTGAATTTTGAGAATATGACTACGGTGAACTCTTAATTTGTGGATTTTTTCAGGATTGAACGACTTGTATATTTTTTTGATTTCCGCAAACATGTTTTTACTGTTGCAAACTTTTATATTTGCAACTCTATTATGCCAGTATTTATTAATATTTAATTTAAAATTTTGTTTTATTAACCCATTAACAACGGGTACGAGAACCCGTTGTCAGAATTTAATAATTTTTTAACAGTGGTATATTTTTAGTTCCAGATACTCAAATTTAAAATTTCGTGGGGCTGTAGTTCCTATATTCTGAGATCTAGCCTGTACTTTATATAGTACAACCGTTGTGAGAAGTAAAAAAAAAATTAAAATTTTAAAAATGAAAAATAATATTAATTTTTTTGTTTATATTTTTTTGTTTGGTTTACTAAATTTTCTTACATTATTTTTTTATATTATAATTAAATTAGTTATGGTAACTTTGAAAGCAGTTTCTTTTTATACACAATGTTTTTAGGCAAATTTTGCAACTATACATGCTTCTGTTATGACATACCACACAACGGAGTTGAGATTTTAATTTTATTGGAACATGGTGATTTATTTCCTTTTCTACTTGAGATGATGGATTCCTTTTTTTCTCATATTTTCTTGCTTTTGCTTCTTGCAAAATTTTTCGCACAATAAACCTGCGGAAGTTAAGTTGGGTGTTATATTGCTCATTTTTGTTCGAAAGCAAATAAAGTTTCCACGCATTAACCATTGCAAGATCAATGATGTAGGTAAAAATAACCCACCACCATTTCTTTCCCTTTATCGAAATTCTGTACGTATTTATGTTTTGGTCCACGTTATCTACGCCTCCCATATGCGCATTGTAAGTAGTATATACGTGTGGCTGCTCTACTGGCATTTTTTTATGAGCTAGTTTAGACCAGCGCTTGACATAATTAATTGGTGTTATATGATCAAAATTTGTTATGATTCTGCAAACACTATTGTCCATCCATTGCACAGCTAATAAATCATTTGTTAAATCATATCTGCAATTTAACTGATGAATAAAAACTGAAAAATTGAATAATTATCACTATTACCTATAATCAAATGTTCCACGAGGTTTGGTTTTAAAAGTTTTATTTTTTTCCAAAGGACAACCTTGAAGTCGGTTTTCTCGAATAGTACCTGTGGCATTAAATTTCATTTCCTTTAAAACTTTCATTAAGGCATGTGTCGTAAAGAAGTTATCAAAAAAAACATTATGCTGACTTGGCTGTGGTATTTTTACTAAGAAATCTGTTACAACTTTTGCACCTAGAGGAATTAATCGCTCATCATTTTCATTTTTCCCGCAATATATATCAAAGTCATAGCAAAATCCATTTGAGCTAGATAACATCCAGTTCTTATAGCCAAATCGGACAGGTTTACCTCTGATAAATTGTTTGGCTGAATGTTTCCCAAAATATTCTATCATAGATTCATCAATAGATAGATTTGTGTGGAAATATCCAAATTGTAGAAAACTATCTCTCACCATATTCATCAGTGGTCTTACTTTATACATTTTGTCAGATGATAAATGAATTTTTCCATTATCTGCCAAATGTAAATACCGTTTAATTGAGAGATATCGATCGCGGCTCATTGCTTGGCTTATTAAATCTATTCCTAAGTCTTCATCTAGAGACCAATAATGATATTCTGAAGGTAATCTATGGTAACCAGTAAATATCAATATGGCGATAAATACTCTCATTTCATCAATGTCAATTTTAAATTTTTGATCATTTTTTACTGCTGATGCATACATCATGCTCTGGTCACACATATGTTGTAAAATTGAATCTGATAATATCATTTCAAATATAGTAATTGGCGTACAATCTGATATTTTTTCCAAGACACTGGGGAGTTTTTCTGAGAATGAAGTACTTTGAGTGAAAGTTTCGTAAACAGGATTTTTCTTCCACCATTTACATTTTTTATTAACTATTAAAAACATGAAACACAACGAAAAAAATAAGGCAGAAAGAAGAAATAAATAAACATGCAATATGCTACAGTAAAATATCAAAAATTAAAAATAACAGAATATAAATTAAATAGCTAACAGGAAAGAAAATTTAAGTAAGCTCAGATAAAAATCTGCTAAATACTAGTATAAAATGTAAGTTTGATAAACAGTTACAAAAATTACCAGCCAAATATTGGTCGTAAACAGAGGCTCTAGCTTCATTTGTACACGGAATTGAACTTGGTCCAGCTCTATTTAACAAACTTTCTTTATAGTTTTCATTTTCTTCATGAATATCTAATTCAACAGTACCAGGAATATCTCTTGGCATGTTGTTTTCAAAAATATTTTGTTCATCTATTTCTTCAGAATCTGTTAAAACATCTAAATCTGGTGGAATAATATTTACAAAAATTTCTTCAGAATCATTATTTTCATAACTATCATCTTGCAGAAGAGCTTCAATTGCTTCCTCAAGGCCTTTAAACTGATTTTTTCCATAAAAAAGTTTTTTGTTTTCATTTGATTGCTTTGACATATTCTTAAAAAAAAGAAAAAAAATTTTTTTTTTTGTATACATATTTAACGGTTGTACTTTTTATAGTACACCCAACTTCATTGACGAAAAAAACAAGTAAAATAATGGAATTTTTCCTTTTATAAACTTACATTGATTTTGATTATCTTTATTTATCAAATTTAATTTATTTTGCAAAATAATAATGCTATAATTAATTTTTTTTTATTATTTTTAAAAAACACGTCCACTTTTACACAAACTTTAAAAATCACACTTTTTCTACGTCAAAAAAATGACATTTATCTGAAGTTAAACCAGTATTGCCGCATATAATTTTATTTTGTATATTTTTAACTTTATTTTAACGCAAATTTTTCCCAAAAATTCACAATGGTTTAGTCACTATAACTTAAAACGTGACACCTATTTTGCTGTACTATATATAGTACAACCGTTGTTAATGGGTTAAGCAATTGATATTTTTTAAAAGAGAATTTATTAAATTTATTGAAGTAGTATTATTGGCATTTAATTTTAGTAATTTGAATTTGGAACTTAGTAGTTGGCTCTTAACTTTTTTTAATTGGTTGATAACCCGGTTAACATAAATATCAATGCTATTTTTGTTGGAATTTGATAGGGGTATTGATTTTTGCATGGCATTTTGGATAATAAGTTCAATTTTTTTTAGAAAACAGTTTATTTCGGTAATTGGTAAGTTTCTATCATTGGGCATGCTGCTTAGCGATTCATCAAGCTGAATGTCGATGTTAATATGTTTCCGAAATTTGTTCCAGTTAGCTTTTCCGTAAAGGAAGTGTTCATTGTTTGTAGAGGTTGTAGTGAATTCGTTCCCTCTAAGTGATAACTCAGTGTATATAGCTAGATGGTCGCTGTCGTAAATTAGAGTTTCCAATTTACCAGTATTAGTCGTTTTAAGTGTAAGTCTGGCATCGGCTAGAACTAAATCTAGGAACGAGTTTCCCCTAGGGTACGAAGGTATTTCGGTGGTGTATAAAGAAGTTTTGTATAATATTTGGTTATCTTCGATAAATTTATTGAGGAGTACTCCCCGAGGATTGTGGTGAGTATTTCCCCAAGATTGGTGTTTAGCATTTAGATCGCCGCAAATAATGTAATAGTTATAGAATTCGGAAAGTTTCAAAATTTCAAAGAGTTTTATCAGTTCATTGTGGAATACGTCCTGATGACTCACTGGCGCATATATAGATAAAATAATAAGTTTATTATTATTTTCCCCGTTAATTTCCACTGCGCAAACTTCTAAACAGCGAAATGATTTTAAAAATTCGGTTTGAAGTCTTCGAAATTTTAAACTTTTCCTAATTATTATTGCAGTACCACCTCCGATTGTAGGTGAAGCTCTATCGTGCCTAATAATATTATACCCTTTAATTTTTATACGATTGGTTTTATTAAGTTTCGTCTCAGATAACGTTACTACATCCGGATTGTGCTTGTTTAGAAAATCTATTAATGACAACTGCTTGTAATATGATCTACAGGAGTTGACATTAATAGATATTATTTTTAATTTATTTTGTCTCAAAGCGTTGTTAAGCATCGAGGTTTTCGAATAGAAAATCGATTCTGTCCGCTTGACTTTGAATTTTTGTTTCCAATACTTTAAAACTCTGGCATAAGTTGGACAAACTCTTGCTGAGTTCAGTTAGTATTGGAATTATATTTCCGATTGAGGGATTTAATCCACCAGTGGAAGTTGTATTTAAGTTACTTGTATTAGTATATTTGTTTCCAGCTGTAATACTGGCATATGATAAATTAGGATTAGTAAAATTTGATGCTATATTAATTTTTTTTACTACCTTCGCTACCTTGTTTTCCTTTAATAATTCTAGCTTTTCCTGTCTGGCTTTAAACACTGGGCACTGCCTAAAAGATGCGGGATGTCCGGTTGTCTTGCAAAGTATGCAATAAAGTTTGTCCTTTGCACTGTTTTTGATGATGTGGCATTGATTAGCCAAGTGGTTCCCACCACACTTGACGCATCTCAGCTCCATATTGCAATTATATGCCGAGTGGTTGAACCGCTGGCATCTGGTGCATTGTGCAATAGGCGATTTGTTGAGAGATTCCCATTTTATAATCTGGTTATCAAGATCTTTTATTTTATACAAGTTGTTGATGTTGCTTTGTGGTCCTATTTGTACTATATAAATTGGCAGATTTATATTGCTTGCTACCGATTTTTTTGTTGTTAGTCTTAAAACTTTATTAATATTTATTTCTTCGACCGCTTGTGCTTGTAGCAAGCTGTGGATTTCTTCTGGCTCATAGTTGTTGTGAAGGCCTTTTAATATTACGTTAATTGGTTTTTCGTCTTTTGGTGTGTATGAGAAACATTGCACTTCAGCACTCTTTAACGCATTAAATATTGTTTTGAAGTCCTCTGTATTTTTTGCATAAAGCATATGTCTGTTATTTGTGGATTTTATTAAAAACTCATTAATTTTGAGTTGTATTCTTATCATTTTTTTATGGTAGGGATGTCTTCGGTTTTTAATATTATTGGGGGAATATTTTTGCTTTTATTATTTTTATTTTCTATATCTTTTTTGGTATCGGCATCATTGCTACTTGGGTATTTTTCAGCTGTTTATTATTCGGTATATTTTTATTTAGTTGATATTTTTATTTATTGCTTGTGACGTTTTTTTGTTAATATTATTATTATTATTATTATTTTTTTTTTTTAAAACTTGAATAAAATCATTGTTCGAATCTTCATTATTGGGTTCCTCTAATTCCATATCGTTGAGAATATGAAACTGATTAGTATTATTAAGTACTTCATTGTCAATGTTAATATTTTTGTTATTATTTTTTAATAATTCATTTAATTTTTTTTTAAGTTCTAGTAGTTCTTTTTTTAGTGATGAATTGTCTAAAATTAATTCTTTATTTTTTTGGGCTACTTTATCTGTAACCTGTTGTGATTTTACTTTTCTTGGTGACATTTTTGTGAGAGTTTTTTTCACTTTATTTTTATTATTAGTTTCATTTTTTAGTTGAGTGCTTCTGACCATGTGGTCAAATAACACTAGAGTTTATATATTATTAAACACAGATAAATTTGTTTTTAATTTGCTAATTTACTTTGTTTATTGTTTTCTTAATTTATAATAATTTTTTTTTTTTTTTTTATACTTAAGGTAAGTTTTTTTTTTTTTTTTTTTGCTAAATTTGTTTCTCAGTGTGAAAACTATATTTTTCAATCCTTCCACTTTGAAACTCAATTTTGTAATTTAAAATTGAAAGAATTACTTAGATATTAAAATGTTACTTCTTGATTTATACAGTTTATTATGCAAATTTATTTTAGAAATAGTTAACTTCAAACACTTTGTGGGAACTTTGAATATTAAAGCAATGTTTTATAAATTTAGTAATGAAAAAGCACTTATTTTAAAAACACACATGTATGGTTGTTAAACATGAATTTATTGATATTATTTTGTGTTTATTTGAAACAAAATAAGTAATGTAGTGTCTTACTCAAACTCCTTTTCTTTTACTACCGTTTTATTTTTTATTTTTTTTTTTACATGTCAAATATGTCATTCTTATTTTTTAAGTTTACATGTCATTTTTAAGTTTACATGTTATTTCAAGTTTACATTTCTTTTTTTTTTTGTTTTTAACTAACTACAATCGGCCGTTCCTGACATACAATTGTCCTCAATTGGATATTTCTTCATATTGAAGGGCGCATAAACCCCGTGGAAAGGTTTCTGTGACTTCCTAAATCCTTTCACATCTTTAAGGACGTAACGATCGTTTGGCAACACTTCAAATACCTCATAAGGTCCTTTAAACTTTGGACGCAACTTGGAAAGTCCACTTAAACCTGAATTATTGAAGATCATTACCAAATCACCTACATAATATTTTGTCGCTACTTTCCTTCTTTGATCAAAATACTTTTTATTAACTAATTGAGCTTTCTTCATTTTTGTTTGAATATCATTTCGTAGATCAGTTAGTTTCGGTCGTTCTTCTATAGTCAGTTCTTTCAAAATATCATTGGGATCGCTTTGGGAAATTCCGTACAAAGCTTTGGATGCTGTGGTATCAATCGTTCTATTGTACGAATTGTTCATAAAAAATTCTACTTTATAAAGTACAGAATCCCAATATATTTTTATTTCTGGATTATGGAACTTTGCAATTAAAGGTATAATAGTTTTATTATATCTTTCAACTTGCCCATTACTTTAAGGACTATTTGTGGCATTCAAAATGAGAGTAGCCTTATGTTTACTTATGAAATCTTTATAAGATGTAGAGGTGAAACAACTTCCCCTATCTGCTATAACTCTCGAAGGTATACTAAATTGCCTAAAATACTGAGATAAGCATTTGAGAACTTCTTTTGTATTAGTTGTTTTAGTTGGATATAACTTTATGAATTTTGTAAATGAGTCTACAATAACCAAAATATGTTTATACCCTGCTTTAGTCGACTCTAATAGTCTTACATGATCTAAATGAATTGTTCTAAACGGTTTATTTTCTTTATCAATTATATTCATCAAACCTTCCTTTTTCCCATCTTTTGGATTATAAAGAATATATTCTATACATTTATTAACATGGTCTTTTACTTTTTCATTCATTTTATTAAAATAATATGATAACTTTATGTTATTAACTGTTTTTCCTATACTGAAATGGCCCATATCATCATGAAATTTCTTAATAATCATGTTTTCTAAATTTTCAGGTATATACAACAAAAGTTTACAACCTTGTTTCCTATACAACAGATTATTTCTAACTTCATAAAATTCTGACTCATTTCCTTTAAAATCTTTCCTAATTTTTTTAATATTTTCATCTTTCAATTGATGAACACTAATTATGTCGCTTAATACATTTTTTTCTATTAACATTATGCGACTTAATGCGTCAACATGACTCATGACTTTTACAGCTTTATGAAAAATCTCCTAATTATAATTTTCTAAAACAAATGTCCAACGCATAATACGAGGATTTGCATCCTTCTTTGCAAGTGTTTGTTTTAACGATAAACAATCAGTAAAAATCTTAAACTGAATTCCATGTAAATAATTATGAAACCTTTGTATAGCGTATACAATTGCTAACAATTCTAACTCGAAAGAATGGTATCTTTGTTCTGCACTACTTGTTCTTTTACTGAAATAACTTATTGGGTAAATGTATCCATGTTTATCCTTTTGAAGAAGAATAGCTCCGAATCTCAAAGAACTCGCATCCGTGTGAAGCTCTGTTTCTGCCTCAGGATCAAAAACACTGAGAATAGGTTTTGAAACTAAACAGTTTTTCAGATCGTTAAAAGCGTCTAATTCTTTCTGCCCAAATTTAAATTCTACCTCCTTTTTCATCAACGTATATAACGGCCCTGCTCTAGTAGCAAAATTACAAACAAACTTTGGAAAATAACTTGCTAATCCTAAAAATCTACCTATTTCATGTACATTTTGCGGAATAGGAAAATTTTTTATAGACTCAATATGCATATCTGTTGGCGTTATTCCCCTTTCATTTATTTTATACCCTAAGTACTCAATTTCACTTTTAAAAAATTTACATTTGTTAACTTGAATATCTAAACAATTTTCTTTTAATAATTTAAAAACCTTTAACAAAATTTCAAAGTGTTCTTCTACCGTGTATGTCGAAATTAATATATCATCCATATATAATTGAATTTTTCCAGTTTGAATTAATTCATTGAAAACTTCGCGAACAAAACGAGAGAATACACTAGGTGCATTTGATAACCCAAATGGCATCTTATTAAACTCATACTGACCATTAGATGTCAAGAAAGATGTATATTTCTTTGATTCAGGATCAACGTCAATATGAAAATATCCATTCTTTAAATCAACGACCGAAAATACACTCTTTTTTCCTAGTTGGTCAATTTGATCATAAATTCTAGGTAAAGGAAACCTATCTTTAATCGTTATACTATTCAATTCACGATAATCAATACAT
The DNA here is from genome assembly GCA_963942445.1 of Argyra leucocephala. Classification (NCBI taxonomy): domain Eukaryota; kingdom Metazoa; phylum Arthropoda; class Insecta; order Diptera; family Dolichopodidae; genus Argyra; species Argyra leucocephala. The sequence continues at coordinate 92,305,192 of OZ012680.1, forward strand.
ATCCTAAGTTTTCCGTTTTTCTTTCTAACCGGTACAATTCGATTTGCATAAGGACTATTACTTGGTTGAATTATTCCTTTATTTAAATAATCTTGAATTATTTCATCTATCTCTAATGTTTCCTGTCTTGAAAAATTACGCGGATTCTTAGCAATTACCTTTTCAGCTTCTAAATTAATTTTTATTTTATGTTTAATTTTAGGAATACTACTTTAATCTTCTTTATTTTTAAATAGAGGTCCTACTTCGGGTAATTCAAGTGTGTTGTTGTCAGTTAAGTCTATGTTCATAATGTCTTTGACGTGATTTTGATCTTCAATAGCATTGTTCTTGTTTACCTTATTTATAGTAACTGAAGTATTTGATATTATGCAATCAACCGTTTCGTTCCTCAAAAATTCCGTGCCAAGAATGCAATCTCGAACCATTGTATTATCAGGGACTACCATAAATCTAATAAAATACAAAGAATTATTAATACTTAAATTTAAATTTATAAATCCAAGAATTCTTAATTTAGAATTATTTACTCCTGTATAATCTTCATTCACATTTTTCAACTCGGATGAATCTAGAATATATTTTTCTTTGATGATATTAATCGGTGATCCAGTATCTATAAGAGCCTTTATTTCCACGTCATTAACCGATACTTTGACAACAAAATTATTATTTTCTTCGACCAGGTTAACATTATTATTAATTTTACTTCTACAATCTTGTTCTGTGTGACCAAATTTTTTACATTTACAACATTGTGCTTTCTGTTGAGGTTTTAAACAATTCCTAGCCATATGCCCATCTTCATTACAATTGAAACACTTAAACTTTGACGATGATGATGATGAATTATTTCTACCTGAATCTTTTGTTGAATTTTTCTGCTGTTGTTTTTCATTTACAAACTCATTATTTACTTTAATTATTTTACTCGATGTAGTTTTCTTTGGTACATATTCTAGAAAACGGTTAGTCATACCTATTAGCTCATTTACACTTTTGATATGTCTTCCCACTAAAATCGATTGTAATTCTGGGTACTTCAAATTTCGTATTATGTATGTTATGCAAGCTTCTTCATTTATACCATTTTGTTGCGATTTTGCATGCATTTTAAAAATAAAGTTACACTTAAATTTCCTCTGCTTGTATTATTTAGTTCCAGATGACGATCTGCATCTGTTCGATTATCAGGAAAACTTTCTGCTAACTTTTTCGAAAATTCTTTCCACGAACTCATTATAGTATCCATACCTTCATTCCACAATTTAGCTGATCCTTCCAACTTTGTTTGCACAGCCAAAACTAATTCACCTTCTTTCCAACAATACGTTTCTTGCAATCTATTTACACGACGTACGAATTGTTGTGCTGAGGATGATGTTGTTGAACTTGGATTAAATGTTGGTAACAATAGTGAAATATCTTTAAATGAAATAAACTTATCATTTCGATTCGAATGACTTAAGTTCATCTTTAACATTGAATCTTGCATTTGCTTGAGTAATAAACGTTCTTTATTCAATAATTCTTTTTCTCTTTCAAATATATATTTTGCGAACTCAACACGATCATCTATTATTTGATTTGTAGAAACATAATTACTGCTAACTCTGTCCTCTTCTTTTCCATTTATTTCTTCAATAATAGAATTCTGGTCGTCATGACTATTCGAATTTAATCTTTGAACATCCGTGCCATCGGTGCCTTTGTTAACGTTATCTGTAGCTTTATAGGTTCCATTTGCTTCAATGATTCGATTTATCAACTCAGCTTTTGATCCTTTTAGGTCCAACTTCATTTTTTTCAACATTTCTTTTAGTTGACTTTTTGTTAACTAGTTTAATTTTTTAGCATCCATAATTCTTTTTGATGCAATTAAAACAACCTTTGCTTGAACCGGAAAACAGGCGAAAACGTGCTTTTTTTTTTTTGCTGGATCTTTTATCTCACTTCTGATTTTTAGTGTCTTACTCAAACTCCTTTTCTTTTACTACTGTTTTATTTTTTATTTTTTTTTTTTACATGTCAAATATGTCATTCTTATTTTTTAAGTTTACATGTCATTTTTAAGTTTACATGTTATTTCAAGTTTACATTTCTTTTTTTTTTTGTTTTTAACTAACTACAGTAAGAAATAGTTATTTACTTTATTATGTTAAGCACATCGATAATGTCCCTTTATTTTAATGTTTTTTTTTTATAATTAATTTGTGCATATAATTTTGTACTAAGTATGTAATGTGAAAAAGTGTTTTTCATGTACCGTTTTTTATGCACCTACTAAACGCGTGGTACATAAACCGTAAGAGAACTAATAAGAATGCTCGTCACCAATAATCCGTATGATCTGGTTTAAGTATTTGACCGTATGCCACACAACCAAAAACCGTAAAATCGATAGCCCAATCTCTAATATCCGTTTCGAAGGATCATTTTTGAAGCAGCAAGTTCGTAAATCTTGTGCCTTGGATTTTACTGAAACAAAATGAGTTTAAATAAAAAGTTATATTATATATGTTTGAACTCTTATTTAATACTAAAAAATGTTTTACACATGTTCTGTCAATGAAATGTCAGTTTTTCTTTTAAGTGTTTCCTTTTAATGTATATGTCAATGCTGCCATTGTCAATTTCGCCTAAATGTCATTGCTGCCAACCAAAACAAGTGTGACCGTGATTGCGAAGTTAATATTTATTTTATGAATATTGATCGCAAACATATATGCGGGAACAGAATATTTCTTCCAAGAACTGATTTATCCAATCTTGTAGCACTATCCTGCACTTTAAGCGATAAGATTTTATTTTCAATTTCTTTAGTAATCAATAATCTAAAATTTTCGTATTTATTCATAATATGTTCACGAATGTTGTGTCTGTTAATTCTGATGCTCAATTTTTGGCAAATTGGGTCAAAAAAATGCTTTAATCCTCTGCACTCTATTGCACTTAGGAGCATTCCACAGTCACCAGCTCGTCACAATAATCAATTATTTCTGTACTGATATTGAAACTTACTTTTTGTTTTCCTGCGATTACACCCATTTCCACTAAAGAATATTATTCTTACACTCTAATTGGATAGTTGTGTTTTGTTGTTAATATATATTATTTATTTTTTTTTTTTCTTCTTAGTGAATAAAAAAAGTGAAAATAATAGGAAAAATATCTCTTATTTGTTTGTCTAATTAAATAATTCTTATTTTATTTTACAATTACTAATTTTTTATTCATGTAAATTTTTAATAATATAATTTTGTGTTTGTGAAACTAAATTTGTTCGATAATTAGTATAGTGTCAATTTTTATTTTTTATGTTTTTATTAGTTCAAATTTAACTACCTATATAAATTTGGAAAAAAGTAAAACAAATGTGGAATGATTTGTTAATGATTGATCAAGTCATCAAGTGGTCAACTATTTTATAAATTCCGCTGATTTGTAAGTTTTTCATTAATTTTCTTACTAACATTAATATTTAATGGCGGTCATTTGAATTGTAAACAAATAATTTATTTTCTTATTTTGATTTTGACTTAGAGTATTGTGTAGTTCTTAACTTTCCTATTTAATTGTAGAGTAAACAGAAAAAAAGAAGGAAAAAGGGAAGAAAATTAATCTAAATACTTTACTTTTTTTTTTGTTTTAAAATTAAAAAAGGAAAAAGTTTAAAATATTTTTATTAATACTAATCTTATATTTTATTATGGTAGACATATTGTTTGTAAATACCACTCCACTATACCAGTAATAATCAACTTATTTACAAATCAATTATTATTATCGTTAGTAGTGGCTTCACTTAATTTATTCTCTCTCTTTTCTGCCATACTTAAATTACGGTACTCTTCTCATTTTATAATTTTCGTTAAGTTCATTTTTCTTTTATATTACTTAATACATAATAACAAAATTTTTTTTCATAATAGTAGTACAAATAACAAATACTTAGCCCAGATAAGTAGAGATTTGTTGAAGTATTTGAAGTATTTGCCAGTAACTAAAAAAAAAAGGAAAAAAATAAAAATCCTCAAAAAGAAATTAAATGAAGATTAATAAATTAAAATCTTCAAAAATTCGTCAGTTTGATCAGTTTTACCTAGTATTATTTGTCAAAATAAAATAAAGTTAGTAGTAATATTAACGGTAAATAATAATAATAATTATTGTATTAATGCAGTAATAGTAATAATAGGAATAATAATATTAGTAGTAATAATAGTAATAATATTATTTTCTTTATATTTCCTTATATAAAATTTATATATATACTCAGAATAGCATTAAATAATAATTGTCGATATTTTTTACTATTTTTGTTTTTTTTTTTTTTTTTTTTTTATCTTGATTTTTCGTGGTGTTGAACATCAATTATTATTTTTTGTGAATATGACGTCTTGTGCTTCTCTAACTTGTAATGTGAGAGATCTGAGCAGAGTTTGGATATCGTGCTATGGAGATTGCGGGAAAAAATTTCATCCGACGTGTGCGGGTTTGAAATCAACTAGAAATCTTAGTGACATAAACAATACTAATTTGTTTTATTACTGTCATGATTGTTCTAAAGTGAACAAAACAATTTTCAGTTTCAAAGAAATTCTTACTGAAAATAATGAGCTATTTTCAAAAATGAATGATATGTTTGAAAAGCATAGGAATGATTTCAATAATAATTTTAATAAAATTTTCAGTAAGTTAGGATGTTTCGACCTGATCTGTAACGCAATTGATGACATCAATATTAAATTTGATAATATTGACGACAAAATTTCCAAAATCAATAAATCTTTGATTGACCATAACAAAGCTATCTCTGTTACGGATGATTTGTACAAGTCTTGTAATGAAAAATTTTCACAACTAAACAGCGTTATAGATGGTAAAATTGACAGAGTTTTAGTTACACTGAAAAATAGTGATAAAACTATAAGCTCTATAAATGAATTCAGTCTAAACTTTAGAAACCTAAATCATAACGTCGATAATATTTCTAACAACCTAAAAAAATTAAATCAAGTACAAAAAACTTTGAGAGTCCCTTCTTCAACTTCAGTTCAAACAACAGTTCCTTACTTGAGGAATTACGTGAAGTTGATGCGGCACACCCAGTCGTAACTCAAGCTGCCGAGTTAATACCTCCTCTCCCACCCTCCTTTTTTAATCACGACACCTCTGTACACTCAAGTGAACCGAACTATCACAATAATAATACTTCTTCATTCCATATCCCATCGCTAATATCAGTCCCTCCATCACGGGTCGTATTTATCTCAAGGTTGCATCATGCCTCAACACCGCGACAAGTTATTGATTTTGCTAAAAACAAATTACTATCACACAACATTAGTGATAATTTAAACTTGATAAAATGCAAAAAAATTTCTAGAGCCAACAGTAGCGTCGCTTCTTTTAAAATGTATGTTCCTGATTCTATGTTTAACTTACTAATATCTCCATCAATATGGCCCAGTAACACTTTTGTCAAAGAATTTGTCCAAAGGTCTAAAGCGAATACTGCAGTATTGCCGCCGATTGGAAGTCTTAATAACTCAAAAAACTGAAATGCTTGTCCCTTTATTATCAAAATGTAAGGGGACTTCGTTCTAAGGCTCCTGATGTATTTTTAAACTCTCAAAAGCTACATTTCGATATGTTTATCTTAACTGAAATCAATTTATGCAATAGCTTCTTCTTTTGATTTTTAGATCGTTTAAAATCTTTTTTAATATTTTCCAAAATGTCTGAATGTTTACGTTTTATATGATTATGTAAATTTCCAGCGTGTATTCCTGGTATAACAATGTCATTTTCACAATGTTTGCATTTGCTGTTACCATTTTGTTTTTCAAATTGTTCATGAATAAATTTATTTTCTTTATTGATGTTTCTTTCCATAACTGTAGGGAGTACAAATATGTTGCATTAAAATTACAAATATGTTCCATTATTTTCAATAATAAATATAGAACTTAGCGCATAATTTAAATTAAATATATTTGAAAACAAAAATATATAAAATATAACAAATAAATTTTATCATTCGTAGATTAGAATTTGACAGTCACAACCTTTGTATTTGACAGTTTATTTTGTCATTTTCAACCTTTTGATTCTTTTATGTTTCATTTTCTACTTGATTTTATACATTTTATACATTATGATACATAAATTTTATTTTTTATAAAATATATAAAAATTCTACTGGATCTATTACCAACAAAACTTACAAAATATTTTGATTCATCATTGAACTGCTTTATTGAACCACAAACATCTGTATGTATCAATTCCAGTACATCTTTACTCTGAAGGCCAACATATTTTCCAAAGTGTGATGTTTAACTTTCCCTTGGAAACAAATTTCACATTTGAAGTTTTTATGCTGCCTTATAGCATCGATACCATTTACCATACCGCCACTGTAAAATTTAACTAAAGCTTTACCATTTAAATGGCTTTACGATGAATGCATGGGTGCGATGCCAATCAATGAATTTATTGTTTTCAGAATAAAAAATTTTTTCTTGAGCTTCAAATATAAAAAGATGATTAATTCGTTCTGCTTTTAAAATAATCTGATTATTGTTTCTTACTACAGCATAATTCTTATCAAATTCAACTTTAAAATTCTTTTCAACAATTTTGGAAATCGAAATAAAATTACCTCTTAATTTTGGAACAAACAATACATTTTCTAATTGTATTTTTCCGGTATCACAATTTAATAAAATTTTCCCAATTCTCTTAGCTCTTATTGACGAATCTGAAGCTAAATTGACAATTTCATCATATTTGTCTAATGCTGAAAACAGGTTTCTTTCACAACACATGTGGGTAGTGCAGCAACTATCGAAACACCTGATGTTTTTATTAATTTGTTCTTTCTTAGAAATTCAATTTACTAAAGCAAGTTATGTGGCAGAAGTTTGCTTATTTTTTGGTCTACATTGAGAAGCATAATAACTCTTTTTCTTACATATAAAACATTTACCAAGGAATTTTCTCATTTGGATCTGCCAAATTTGATAATTGGTATCATCCAACTTTTCAAATTGCATTAAGTTTGATGAATTCATCTTTTTTATTCAAATTATATTTTTCTTTAATTTTTTATTTTAAACAGCACGTGCTTAATATTCTTTTTCTTTAAATAAAAAGTTCTTCTCCGTTTGGGTCCATAACCCTGTTAAGCAGACGGTTTTATTTAGACTAAAAAATAATTCAATACACTTTATATTATAAGTACAGCTATATCAAATACAGTGGTTGCAAACAATGACTATCTAAAAGTTATAGTGTTCGCACCCTATTCTGATACATAATACAATGTTATATAAATGAAAATTAAATTGGATTTCAGTTAATTTCAACAGTCCCAATAGTCCAAAGAGATCAAAAATTTTAGAAATATCTGATAATACAGATCTTTTTGTTGTATTTATTTACAGAAAATTTAAATGTGTCTGATGTTGGAAACCACTGATGTTGGAACCAATCCTAATGCTTTAATTGATTGGTCATTGTCGAAGTTAAGTGGAGTGTGTAGTTCTCTATCTGATTCTGAAATTACTGATAATAATTCATTGTTATTTCATAACCACTTCCTGAGGTAAAAACCACCTTGAGATAATAATTATTGTTTTAATTCTTTTTGTAATATAGTTGAACTTTCAATACTTTCAACACCCGTTAAAATATCAATCACATAAAAATCACGTAATGTTACTTCTGCTGCTTTTGGAAAATTATGTCCATCAAGAATAGCCAACTGTTGAATGAATTTTGTTGCTAAATATGGGGCATTTGAATTAGTTCAGTTAATTGTGGCATCTCTTTTGTTGGTAATTGTATTTACCATTCACGTAAACTAGTTTTTTCAAGCGGTGAACATATCATGTGAATAATTAATGTGTCACAATGTTGAATTTTTCCGCCCTATGCCCCACGGATGGGGTTGCAGGACAATGATGAATGTTGAATTGGCTCACCTAGATTTTCTAAAATATTTGATTGTTTTTGTGTTTCACCAATTAGTCGATGTAATGCTTCAGGTGACTCTTTTTGACTAATTGGAATCTCGAACATGCTTTTTTATTAACAGCCTCTTATTTTGGAAGCGTTAATTAAGTAATACCCACACTACTTCATAATTGTTCTCAGTTATCATGACTGAATCAATTAGGCGTAACGTATCACCTCTCAATGATGCTTTTAACTAGTGAAACTTTTCGATTTGCTAGGTTTTAAGCTAGGATTTGTATGTTTAAAGTTGATGTATGTGTCATGAAATGTCAACCAGTTATAACTTATTCTAGTGAATTCTGGTAACTATATTAATGGTAGTTTTATTGATGGTTTTATTGACATCGCATCCATTTTCACTTTGATTTTTAATTCTGAAGTTTTTGATTGTAGCTTTAACAATTTTGATTTAGTACTGTAATACTTTGTCTTCGAATTTCTCACGTTGTTGTTCGTACGATTCCTCGTCATTTTCTGCCCAGTCTAATATATTTTGCACTGTATTATACTCGTTCCGGCATTGCTTTAACTTTTCTATTTTCACCGTAATTTCATTTATATCTTTCAAATTCTCTTGTGACTCTGTAAATTTATGAATCCTTGTTATTTTTGCTAAAATAGTACTACACTTTTTTTAGGCTTTTCACTGTTTCCGTCATTTTGAGTTTATGTTGTATATTTTTATGGATATCCGGTTCGAAGAACCAAAATGAATTTTTATTTGTCACAAACTAATTATTTGATCAATAATGAAGTCTTTATAATAAAACAACGAATAAATTCAGTGTAGGAAGCTTAATTCATATTTTATTTTTGATTTGTATTATTTGTTTTGATTTTGTTTATAAATATATAATACTGTTTTTAAAAAACTACTTCTGTTAATGTTAATAATTTTAGATTTTTATTTTCACCTTTTTCACCTTTTTTTTTTAAATTTAGTTTTTCTATCAAAGTATATTTTTTTTGTTGAAAAAATTGAAATTATTTCTGACTGGTATAGAGTATATGTATAAGTATGTATATGTATAAGTTTATACTGTATGCCAGTTAGTATACAGTAGGGATGTTCCTGGGCTTGGAATTATGGATATTTTTTATCGATAAATATCGAAAGCTAAAATATCGATTTTAATAATTATTAAAATTTTGATACGAGTTTATTTTAATTTTTAATTTATTTATAAATAATATATTATTTTTAGTTTATAATATAAATTAAATTATTTACTAATTTAAATTACATTTTGTTGTCTTTTGAGGCTATTTTTTATTTTTTCAAAATATTACTAAGTTACTAAATTACATTAAATTTTTTGTTGTTGTTTATTTGAGTAAATAATTTTTAATAATACATATAATGTTTCCGAATTGTGCTTACAACTTTGTGATTTTATTTTTTCTTCTAATTACTTAAACAAAATTATTCTTGTTCAACTACATTTATATTTATCTTATTTCCAGTATTATTTTTGTTTTTAATTTCACAAATTTCCTATTTTGAAAAAAAGTTACGATACAAATACAATTGTATCCAATGCAAATTTTACTGGCCTTAAAAAAGGCCGATGTTTTAAATTAAATTAAATCGAAATTAACCTCTAAAAGCATATAATATAGTTTTTAAAATTGCCAGCTTTCTAAAGGCAATGAATTTAAAAAGAGTAATTTATTTAATCTATCCGAGAGCAACCGGTTGCGAGATTCCTCTATAATATTTCCAGCTCTTGAAAAAAGTCGTTCTGTTGGAACGGATGTTGCTGGTATCGATACAAATTTTTTTTGCTATTTTGCTTAGTTCAGGATAAATTTGGGAATGAGTTGTCCAATAACTGAGTGGATCGGTACTTAAATCTAATGTTGGTTGATTGAGATATTGCGATAATGCAGGATGCATTGCCTGCTGCTGAGACAAATTTGTAGAAGCTTGTTCTGCTATTTTGACTAATTTTTGATGAAACCCCCATAAATCAAGTTGATTTTCAGTTTCGATAATATTTTCACTAGTTTTTTGTAACAAATCCAGTTCATGGTTATTTTCCGGATTTGTCATTTCTAATTCGTTTTTTAAAAATTTGTCTATTAATTTAATTGCTTTCGTACAGCTTATAATATCTTTGAAATGTATTTTTTTAAAACCGAAGATCTAAAAGTGATGAAATTGCTAACAAGTGAACTTTTTCTATATGTTGAAACCGTTTTTCAATTTGAAGTATAATGGTTTTTTTTAAAACTGTCGCAGCAGATGTTTCAGTTTCCATATTCAACATCTGATTTAACATGCAGGAAATAAGTGGTATTATTTTACTACTGGTCATCATTTTTTCTCCACAAATTTCTTTTGTTACCATTTCAAGGGGACGCAGAATTTTAATTGCTTCTGAAACTGTTGAAAGTTTAAGTCCTAAAATAAAATATCTAATATAAGTAATCTAATAAGTATTAGTTAAAATTAAATAATTTTTCAATTATAATAACCAGTTAACATGTCAGGACTTTTTGGAAGTGAATAAAACAGCTCCTATTTAATCCTTTAAAGAAATGCTTTTACTGACTTTTTTTTATTAAACTAAAATTAACTTCTTTTTTCTTTCACTTATTTTTATTTTTTTTAAATTATTATTCGACCCTAAATTTTACATTTACATTTTCTATTCTGTACAGTAAATCCTTTTAGTTCACTTCACTTATCGCTACATATTTACTTTTTATTATTTCTAACACAAAATTTTAATCTATCATCTACCTAGATGTTTATGTTTTTTAAATAAAATATTTTTTTAATTTAATATAAAACCTTTTTTATTTTTAATTTAATAAAATTTAAATTTTTTTAGTTATTTTATTTATGCAATATATTTCACGACACGAACACGAGGTAGTAGAAATTAAATTTAACTCAACTTATTATTTTTAACATTTCTCTTCTCTTCTGGTTTAAAAAATAGTTTTTTTTTGTTTTATTCAAAAAATAATTGAAACAAAATATCGATAATTATTATATTGAAGTATATCGATTAAAATTATCGATAAATTTTGGCATATTTATCGATATTCAGAATATTAGATATTTGTCGAACAACCCTAGTATACAGTATATGCTGGTATACAGTTGACGAATATTTCTATACAATTGGAACCTTAACAAATAGTAAAGTAATTTTCTTTGAATTTAGTTTCTTGAGAGCAAAATATATTGTTCACGTATTTTTTTTTTTTGTAATACTTTAAATTCATTAAAATGACTCAAAAATCCATCACAATTCCATTGTATTATATCACGTATATACTATATAAGGTATTTTATACTATACTAGAATAACTACACTACATAAATTTGATTACTAACCATGTCAGAAATAGTTTTAACAACTATCACTCCTTTACCTAGTCTTCTAATTTTTTGGTTGTTTTGGTGAAAATTTAATTTTTGTATTTATTCTTTAAAATAAATTTTTTAAAATTTTTAATTTTTTGCGTTTTAAACTTATTTTTGCAATATAATCTACACTTACATTTGGAATTGAAAGTTCTCTTAAATTCTTTGCAATTTCATCTATTCTCATCTGTTCAAATATAAATTATTATTATATTACATATACCTATTTTTTTTATTTTTTATACAAACGTTGATATTCGATATGTCGTAAGTTTTGTGGTTGTAGTTTTTTTTTTAAATTTTCTATCTAGGTAATAGAAATATCCTATTCAATTTTCTACTTAAGGTAAATATACTAAAAATCGGATTTCAGTAGTAGATGCTTGTACAATTTTGAACTAATAACGCATTATGTACATGGTTTAGTTTGGCTGTTTAGCAAATTAATTTATATTTACCAAATCAGTTTCTAGGATACATATAGATTAACACTAAAATAAATGTTTGGAACTAGAACTATTCTTGGAATTTAAATTTAAATTTATTTCATATTTTTTTATTTATTTACCAAAAAAAAAATTTTTTATTTTTAAATCAATAACAATTATTTAAAAACAAACCCTCGATATAAAATTATAATTGATCAATTCAATTAATCCAAAATAATTTAAGAAAAAGGGGGAAAAAACAAATTTTTAAAAATCAATTAATTAATTAAAATTAGTATAAAAATTATTTTCATAAACATAATTAAAATGTATTCATATTGAGCTTAAGAAATATGTATAATATGTAAGACTGTATTTTGTAATATAAAATTTATAATAATTATATTAAAATGTTTTTAATTGATTATAAAGTGATTAGCTTAATTAAATGAATAGTAAAATTAAATTAATAATATTTAAACAAAAATATTTACAAATATTATACTTAAAAAAAAATTAGAAATATGTATATAAAAAATAAAACGAAAATTAGAACTGTTATGTGCTTACTTATGCACTTATTACATGGTTTTCTTTTTAGTAATTAATTTAAAAAAAAAAACTAATATTTTATTTTATATTATTAAAGATCTTCCAAAAGTAAATTTGTAAATGAAAATAAAAAAAATGTATTGTCTCTTAATTGTAGATGTTCTATGCTCCCATGAGGAGTAAAAGGAAACAAAATTTTTTTATTTCATTTGGTTAGATATAAATTATATAATTTCTGATTACGTAATACTGGTAATACATATAAATGCAGTATTTAAACAAAACAATATCTCAAGTTACAACAAGCTGTACAACAATAAACAAAAGAAAAAAAAATTAAGATAAAATATATTTTTGTTGTTTTGTATTGATCAAATTAATAACAAAATAAAAATTAATGAACTAATCAATTAAATTAAACTAAATAAAAAACAGAGTTATTTTTTAGAAACGAATTAGATATTTAAGTAAAATTATTAAAGAAAATATTTCAATAAATTTAATTAACATTATTTCTCATATTATTTTTTTTCTTCATTTTTCAATTGTTATGCCAAAACAAAATAGAATAAAAATTTAAAAATATAAAAAATCAAAAAGAATACAATTACAATTTTAAATTCAGCAGCTTAAGACTAATTTGTTAATATGATATACATAGGTATAAATAAATAATGTTTAAAATATAGTAGTACAAAAAACGCATTTTATATATTTAGTACAAAAAACGCATTTTATATATGCATTTTAATAATTTTATAACTTAAAAAATAAGTCAAATGTAATTACCATTGCGCTTAAGAACTGCAATTGTAAGACTAATTTTGTGATATTAAACTTATAATTAGGTACATTAAAATATGTTAAATTTCTTATTTGCTTAATTATATGAAAAGTAATTATAAAATAATAAAATTAATATTTGTTAACAAAACAAAATTGTATTATAAATGTAATATTATAATATGTAAAAAATACTTACAACTTATGTTCTTTGCTATTAATGTATTTACCTACCTATTTATGTACTAACTAAATATACTAGATATTAATAAAGATCTTCCAAAAATACATTTTAATATTTAATAAATTCAATTTGAAAACTAAAATAAAAAAATTGTTCTTTTAATTTTTTAAATAATTTCAAAAATTTTACAGTAGGTAGGTACTAACAGAAATTGTATAATTAATTCTGCTACTATAAAGAAATTGAAGAGAATACTCTTGGGTTCTTTATTTTTACGCTAAGATTAAAGAGAAAAGATTTCAATCGACTATTGGTTGGTTGGTAGAGCTAGGTATGGTGCCCTGAATTACAATCCTATAAAAATTTTATTTAAACAAATTTGATTCATTACAATAATTCAATCTTTTTATGCAAATAAAAATCAACTTTCAAATCAAAATTCAATGAACTATTGGTTGGTAGGTAGAGGTAGGTATGGTACCCTGGGGTAGCATTGTGTAATTTGAAACGTCGTTTTGTTTCGACTCTTTTCAAAAGGTGGCATTGCATAGTTTTGTTTCGACCATTTTTATTTTGCTTCAATCTTTTCAAAATTGGTACGACATATTTTGGTATTGTGTAAGGTTAAAACGCTACTTTTTTGCCGTTTGATACGACCAAATTTTGGCGATTGGAAAATAGTTGACGCTTTTAGGTAAGTTTTAAAATAAAAATAAATTAATAGACAATTTTTATTGGAATATTTATTTTAGAAACGCACAGAAATAAAAATTCCAATAATGAAAAATTAAGTAAATTTATAATGATTTTCTTTCAAGAAGAAACATCTTCAGAATAAAAAAAAAATGCTGGTATTATTATTAGCTTCTTTTACTTGTATCTAGTTGCAATTTTTTTAAATTATTTTTTGCAATATTATTTTGTTTGTGAATCTGAAACCTCGATTCTTGGGTATATATTTAATTTACTGTAAAAAAATTCGGATAGTGACGAAATCTTACTTTTGAAAATCTTATTTTCTGAAAATCTTATTTTTTGAAAATATTATTTTTTCCTGTAAAATTTTTTTCTCCTCCATATTATTCTGTTTTGTTGTGAAAAATAATTTATACACAAAATGAATTTGGTACAACAGCCCTTAAATGTGATGAAGACAGTAGGTCCGGGGTAGCAGGATTTGGGGTCGAAACTTAATATCACATGCTTTCATGCATTTCGTATGTTTTACTTGCCGCCGGCAAAAACAGGGTTCCAATAAATGAGTTGCGAGGGTTTGGGGGCAGCAGCCTCCGACTTTAAAAATAAAACAATTTTTTTAAAACAATTTTTTTACTAAAACTGAGCCGTATGCGTTTACTTGCAGTCGGCAAAAACTGGGTTCCAATAAATGAGTAGCGGGGGTTTCAAGGCAGCAGCCCACGACTTTAAAAATAAAATAATTTGTTTAAAAACATTTTTTTACTAAGAACACTTTTTACTGTATGCGTTATTACGTGCTCCTATTTAGAAAAAAAAAACAAAAAATACAAAATAAGATTTTGATCAAATAAGATTTTAAAAAATAAGATTTTCAGAAATAAGATTTTCAGAAAATAAGATTTTGAAAAAATAAGATTTTCAAAAATAAGATTTTCAGAAATAAGATTTCGACTCCAACTCAAAAAAGTGATTGATACACTACAGATCAAATTTTGTAATTTGTATTACATATTTATATTATTAATTATTATAAATTACTATTTATTTCATAAAACCAGATAGCAACTATTAAAATTATATTAATAAACAGTACCTATATTACAATTTAAAACATTGTTATTATTAAAATCATTCAGTCAAAATAACCTTAAATTTACTTATTCATTTATTAAATTTACGCAACTCTGATTAACGTCAACACAATTCTTTTGCGGTATATGATTTCTTTTTTATGATTTAGACTTATTCTGAGGTTATGCACATTTTTGTTTTTGATTTTGTTTTTACATTGTTGCATAGTTTAATTATTTGTTTATTTATCGGTAAATCCTCTTCATATGTAACATTTAGAAAAATGTTTTGTTGTTGTTATCTTTACTAATTGTTATTAATTTATTATAAAGAGTTCAAAATTAATAAGGTGATTATAGGAGGAATTTCATTTCAGTTATTACAAGTGATTATTCAGTTCAGTTGTTATTTCAGCTTGTTTATGTTTTAATATGAAATAGTAAGATCGTAAAAATGTCCCATCTCAACTCTAATCTTTATACGATCAAACTACTTTTGCGTATCATTATATATTAACGGTCTTTGATTGTACTATATGTCATCGGTACAGAGCCAAAGGACAAACATTCTTCAACCACTTCTTTGTGACCCAGTTCAGAGCACGAATATTCTACGTTACGCACGAACGTTCTACGAATATTCTACGGAAAACGCTGCTGCACATACCGTGGGTTTTGAAACACCTTGCTTGAGGAACCCATAGTACGACGATGAATGGTTAGCAAAGACGGCAGAGAAAAATGAGGCCTACAGGAAAGCGCAAAACGTAAAACAAGAACAACTAAAAGAAAAAACGAGAACGCTTAACAACAAAGACCAAGTACGGAACTTTGATAAAAAAGCCAAGCAACTTGCAGCTGATCTTAAGTCCGGTACACACGCGCTGAGAAATGTTTCCAGAAATTTGGTAACCGATATGCAAGGGATATTAGAGACATGGAAACAGCATCTTAAGAACGCGCTGAATGGCACAAACATAGAAAACATAGATACCGCCCTAATCCAGTCAACTTCGAAGATACAAATACACTCAATCCTGCAGAAGCTGGTTTTTAAAAGTTAGTAATTTACTTACAGCGGGCTAAAATTTATACGGAAAAATTTAGTTTTTTAAATAATTTTATTAAGGCTTTCTAATTAAACAGAATTGAAAGCTCAAACCTCATGTAAAAATTTGTTTAAATATTAGTGCATGTAGATTTGAAAGTTTTAAAGCTTCATTTAATTTGTACACGTATCTGGATCAGGAACTACAATATATCAGGACGGTGTGCTGAGAGAGTAAAATCTAGAATAGTGTACCAAAAAGCTCTTTTTTGTATGAAAAATAAAACTCCAAATTTTAATTTACACGTCTTCTTATGGGACAAAAATAGTGTACCGGTTAAAATCCGTTAATAACTTTCAAACTAGCCATTTCTTCAAAATTTGTTCTAAGAAAACACTAAAATTCATAACTTTACATCAATAACTACAAAAGTAAATACCAATTTATTTATTTTTTTAATAGAAAATTGATTTTGAAAAAGATTGGTAATTTTTTTTTCTCTGAGTAAAAGCTCATGAAAGAACGTAAGAATTTGTAAAAATAAGCTACAGGGAGGCACAAAAAATGTTGTTAATAAAAATTTGAGAAGAATTTCAATTTGAATTTACAATATGAATTTTTATAAAACTCATATAAGTATATAATAAATTTATAAATTGCTAAAAAATAAAATTATTATCTATCGAAGAATTTGAGAAAATGCTTGGAATCGCATTAGGTAGTAAATGCCGCCTTTTAGAACTTGTTTTACTGAAACTTGCATTATTGTTAAATGTAAAGAACAAATAGTACTATATTTGGTCGGTCCCCAACCTATTTTTGAAATTGCATTTACCCATTTTTTTTTAAATTTTGATCTTTAGAAAAAACAAATCTAGTAAAGGGTACTATATAGGTCTCAAAGCTGGATTCAATTCCGGGAACACAGCATTTCCGATCCAAAATTTAAAAAAGTAATGAAAATGCTAAAATCACAAAACTTACAAAAAGAATTTAAATCAATTACATTAAAATATAATATAAATTTAAACTTATTATAATGTATATTAGAGACATATATATATTTGTATTTATTACATTTATATACATACGTATATTTTTATTTACTTATTATACAAATTAATCAAATAGGCACTTACTATTTTTTCTGTAACTTATCTTTTATTTTTTTTCCGTCACTAACTAGTCTAACCTTTATCATTTCTAAAATGCAACTTCATTTCTTTCTAACTTGAAGTTGAGCGAATAGTAAGCAAAAGATGGCCATTTTTTTCTTAAAATTTAGATTTTGAGAACTGAATGTGTTTGTTAATTTCTGTGCAATACATTCAATGTAAGAAGCATACCGTCACCGACCTGATATTTTGTAGTTCCTGATCTGGATGATCAGTTTACTTGAAATTCTATACCACTATAGTAAAAATTTAAATGTGAACAAAAAGAAGCAAAACAAATAAACAATCGTACTTCAATGTATTTTCAAAATATAAATTTAGAATCATGTACAAAATTATTCTTTGTGAAAACGAAAGATTACTCTAAAATTTTTAATTTGATATTTTTTTGTATAGAGGAAAAAAAAAATTGTTCGAAGGAAAAAAACGAAAAGTATTTTTTTGGTATATTACATTTTACATA
This sequence comes from Argyra leucocephala, assembly GCA_963942445.1. Taxonomy (NCBI): domain Eukaryota; kingdom Metazoa; phylum Arthropoda; class Insecta; order Diptera; family Dolichopodidae; genus Argyra; species Argyra leucocephala. Next base: position 92,322,999 of record OZ012680.1, read on the forward strand.
TATGTAAATATTTTAATGTTAGGAAAGTTATTTAATTTTAAAATTTATTATTTTGCAAGTAAAGTAGCACATGTATTTCTTATACGCATGTTTCTGGGAATCCGTGGATCACATAATTCTGGCAATAAGAAGTTATTGTAAAAATATTCCAATTTTGGTTTCATTTTATTAGTAAAAAATTGATCGTTGAAGTCTTTTGAATTCCATGTACCAAAATATATTTTTGTTTTGTTTAATTACCCTGCACTTGATAAAAATAATTATGTGATTTTTATAGTGGAATTGTATTATCATCAGTATTGTATTTTAAATACTTTTTCTTTTTTTGGCCAATAGCTTCTTTTGAAAAATCATCTTTTGCTGACTGAGGGCATTTTATTTCATAAATAGCATTATTTCCAACTAGACCATTTGGAGTAGCTCCAACAAAATGTAATTCTTCGTCAATAAAAAGCCCACAGTTTTGAATGTTTAAATTAGTCTCCTTTTCAAGTTCTGATATTGTATTTTTTTATTTTACATTTCATAAATCATGGTGCTTGTGCATATAACTGAATAGAACTTGTATTTGATTATATTATGATAGCTAGAATTACTTCGAACTTTACAAATTTCAAATCTGAGGCAGTGATTCCAAAATCTGAGGCAGTGCCTATTATATTTCTTAATTCGTACAAATAATTACAACGAGATTGATCGTGAGTATCAATTTCAATGTTTGCCCTATTTTCAAAATTTGTTCACAACTTTTGCAGTATTATTTTTATTCTTTTGTAGAAACACAGGTAACATATCTGGTTTTTCACATGTGTCTGCTCTATAATTTTTATCTATACTGAGTGAAGTTTAGCTCTTCTTTATCTTTTATTTGGTTTAAGTTGTTTCTTTTTTCTTATTATATTTCTTTTAATTATTTTATCTTCTGCGTTTGGAAGAAGCATTTTTGTATTTCTTTCACTCCCATTTTATTTCTTTCAAAAACTCTGTAAAAGCCTGCCCAGTATTGAACAGCAGCTGCACATCTACTTGGAGACTGCCACGGAGAAAAATTTATACGGTTCCTTCCTACGTATTGACAAATTTTACTATTGAGCTGTTCGCAAATATTTGAGTCTATATTAAGTAACAAACTGTCTGAGTTTTGGACTCAACGATACACAACAGTTGTAATTTCTTCAAAGATACCATTGTATATCATCAAAGTTACAAAGTTTTCTTCATCACGCCGCTTACAAAAATAATTGTCACAATTTTCATGATGACCAAATCATTCGATCTATGTTTTGAGACAATTTTTTTGACATATTGTATTTGCAATATTTTATTTAAAGTTGTAGATGTTAGTTTACGTCTAAATTTTCCGTAAAGATGATTTTTACATTCAACTTTACTAACAACAATACTTTCTTAGGCACAAAGCCCTAGCTATGATAATAAATAATCTTTTATTAGCACTACTGTCTCCATTTCCTACAAATTTGTTATAATTAATTGAAAACATAAGTACATAATTAGGTAATTTATTTTTTTATTTATAACAGTAGGTTAACTAAAAATATGGCCTAAAATACATCAAAACTCGATTTTTATATACTTTCAGAACTACACAGAATTACAACATACTACAGAATTTCAAAAATAACGTTTTTTATAATAACGTTATTATATTTATGTACTGTTAAAATTTATACATCCTACCTGAAAAAAGTGAACACATGCATATTATATTTCTTTATTTTCAAACCCTAATAAATTGTATTTTGAACATAAAATATCTAATCAGTAAAAAATCATAAAACATCTTTGATTATCACAGAAATAGAATGTTATCAGAAGATTCTTTGGTAAAATAATAAATACAACGATAATAATATTTAAATTTATATTGTGTACAACCAAATGTACATTCATTTGTGTTTATCAGAAAAAAATTGTGTTGTTGGTAGAATTCATTGTAAAAAGAAGATTCTAGCTACGTAACTGCCAAAGCTCAGTAGCGAAATTTGTTAAAACTAAATTTTTTAAGTGTGCGTAAACTGCATATTTTATATTTTTTTATAAATTTAAGGGTTTTAAAAAATATTTTATGATTATTATTTTAAAAATAAATTATAAAAATATCTTTACTAAATATAATAAACAAAATAAAAGTTGAAATGATAAGGGAAATTTGAGTTACAATCCATTTTATAAAACAACATTTAACTAAAAAATTCTCAAAATCTAGGACAATTTTCAAAAATCTGGCCACGTAGTTATCTCGGTATATATTTTAAAAAGTTACCCTCAAAATTTCATCCAAATCGGGTAAAAAATGTGAATGCCTCGTGCTTCGGTTTGGTAAAAAAATTCTCTTTAACCTAGCCCAATAGTATTAATTTCTTCTGATAACATTATATTTCTGTGATAATTGAAGTATTTTTCCAATATGCAGTATGGTGGTAGAATTATTACAACAGCTCGATAGGGGATAGGGCTGTTATTTTTTATTTATTAACTTCATAATGAACTAGTTATATTTATTTTTGAATATTTTTTTATATCATTTTATTTTTGTGATAATGGTATTTTAGTATTGTGATAATGGTAAATAAGTATTTTAAACCTCCTTTTAAGAGCATTCTTAATAACTTTTTCAATATATCCAATAAGAGAGACTACATGTCCTGCGCCACCTATAGAGGAATATTTCTATTAAAGGTTGCGTATAAGATCCTATCCAATATTCTGTGAACGATTGAAGCCTTGTTGTAACGCTGTGATAGGAAACTATCATTGCGGCTTCCGTCCTGGTAAATCAACCACCGACCAGGTTTTCGCATTAAGGCAGATCTTGGAGGAGGAATTTAAAATCGATACGCACCATCTTTTTATCGATTTAAATCTATGACAGTATAAGCCTATGACAATATACAACGGTCTGTGCTTTACAAAGCAATGTCGGAATTTGGTTTCGCAGTCAAGCTTATCAGTTTCTCAAAAATGATTTTGAAAAACACCCGGTGTGCTATGGTGATTGGGATGGAATTTCTTCAATGTAGTCCTGGAGCATATACATCGATATTACCGGAACGTCTTGACGAGCAGTCTTTCAAGCCTATACACAGATTGAAGTGGAAGCAGGTAAAGCATTTCTAATAAATGAGAATAAAACGATGTATATGCTGTCGACAAATAAAATGTCCTCACCACATCAGATAGAACACAATGTTACTATATAATTACCCTTGCAAATCGTTGCTACTTTGGTTTGTCCAAACAACTGGGTTCTCAAAACCTGCTATCTCAAAATACCAAGGCCTAATTATACAAAACGCTCATTCATCAGGTGCTGCTATATGGTTCTGAATCGGGAACATTATCGAAAACAAGCGATCATGCACTTGGTATCTTTGAAAGAAAAATTTCTCGTCGCATTTATGGTCCTGTTTCTGCCAAAACAACCTTAATTTTTGAATTACAAAAACATTCTGGTATTCTACAATCCTTTTGATTCCCATTATACATATAAAGGGAAAAAAAACTTATTTTGTCATTTTGGAGGAATTGAAAAAAGGTAAAAATAATTTTACAGTACAAGATGATGTAAACAAAATTAAAAAACTTCAAACGCAGCGGGAAAGGGAAAAAACCAAAATCCGAAATTGAAAAAGCAGTGGTGCTGGAACAGACGACATTTATGAATCGAAGCTAAGATGCTTCAACGAGTTGTCGTTTTTAAGTAATATAAATGATTCTCAACCAGGAGAATCAAATTTAAATTTAACAGAAGTGAGTTAACAAAACTTTATTGTGCCTATTACAGGTATCAGTTTTTTTGTCGGATCCGAGTAATTTCAGCTGACAACACTAATTACTATTACAACTATCACGCGCCGACTGAAAAATGCGACTCAATTGTCACTTGCAATTTATATGTGACAGGATTCCGTTTGCCTGTAATTTTGTAATTTTTTGTGTCTATATAAATTTAAATAATGGATTTTGAAAAGAAAGGGTATTATTATTCTTTAATTTATATTAATGTATTATCAATGAATACTAATAATAACAAGAATATGCAAGTAGAAGAAACAAAATTAAAAATTTTTATTGACTTCAGAAAAAAGAAAAACGTGTAAAATAAAAAGAAAAAAAAACTCTCTGTTGGTTTACTTTCTTACTCACTGTTCGCTTTCGATGTGTTTAAGAATTTTATGAATTATTTATTGTGTATGTATATTCCTTGAGTTAATATATTGTATATAGAGAGTCAAAGCTAAAACAAAAGTGTCCGATTTTAGCGATCGAGTTGTACTTGTACCAAAGAATATCTATTATGGATATTCTTTGATTATATAGCTATATACTTTTTATTATCTTCAGTTTGAAATGGAACGTCCTGAAGAACAACAAGAAAAGAGATTACCAAAAGTAAGTTTTTATTAAATATTTTTATTTATTTTCATTATTTTGATTATTTTTATTTCACATAGACTTATATAATTTGCCTTCATTATTAAAATAATTTATTAATTCTCTTCTGGCTGCTTCTGCATTAGGATAATTTTCCTGGTTAGTTAAAATTATTTTCGCTTCTTTAGGAGTGTCTTGTTCCGAAATATTTGCATCGGCATACCTGCGACTTTTTGTTATAAGAATAATTTAGGATGCAACAACATTGAACAATTTTTTTTACTTTGTTTTCATGTAAATTAATAGCATTTTTAAATATAAGAAATCTGTTAGATAATATACCGTTCGGCACATTCTATTGTTTGACGAGCTGTACTAAATCTATAATTAAAAGTTTATTTTTTGGATCTGTAGATATGAACGGATATGGAACTATTTTGTAATAAATTTTGTAATAATGGAAATGCGTTATCTCTTATAAATACATGTTTTTCTCAAAATTTTTTTTTTCAAAAATTAAGTTTATATTTTTAGCAATTTGACTCAATTTTAGTGAAATTAAAGCTAAACAATGAATGAAAATATAAAATAGAGTTAAACAAAAACTTTATTGAGATAATTAATGAAAAATTATTAATATGAAGTATTATAAATTATGAAATCTTAATACAAAAACCATTTTCCATGATATTTTTCTCAAAGCATTTAGTGTGTAAATGAACGTTGCACCTCCTGCACATGAATTTCGTTGGCTTTCTGCATTTTTTCAATTGACATCGACGATATTTTCCTTCTGCCTTGGAAACAACAACTGTCTGTCTGATACCTTTGGTAAATTATGAGGCTGATATTCTTCTTGAGATGATTCATATTCAAATCCGAATAATAATTTTTCAGCAACGAAAACACGAAAACTTTTTTGTATTTATATTTTATATTTATCCACAAAACAGTGTAGCTTCCAAGCATTTACTATTGAAGAACTAAAACCAGCAATCCACAATGGCCAATACTATTTTTTGCTCTGATATTGATGCGATAATTTGCAACTCCATTATCATGCAAATCGACACCTCCCATGCCACACTTGTGGTTATGTAGAAATAATGGTTGCTGATAGTTGATATAATCCTTCTTTTCTTTTTTCCAGCATTTAACTGTATCATTGGTTCGATTTGGTCAAAGGTAGAACAAACTGTGACCTCTTTATTATCACACTATCGACAGAATAATAATTTGTTTGTTGCATCAAATGTGTAATCATGCTCACCACGCTGTAACTTTTTATGTTTCAAATGGTGCGTTTGTTATTCGATTTGTTCGTACTCTCCAGTGACAAGGAAACGTTTTTCACCAAGCAAGCATATCAAATAGTATGATGGGAAAAGTTATCAAATCAAACTTTGTGTCGATTTGGATGTTGAAAGTAATCAAATGACATCGGCATCTAAACCAATTTGCTTATTACAGTTGTCGCTTGATCCAGCATATGGTATCCATGAGAACAAGTATCCGTCAGAAGAACAGAGGCACCATATTTTATAACCGAAAGGAATTGGTTTATTTCTAATATACATCTTACAGGAGTGATGACCAAAATAAGGCACCATCTGTTCGTCTATTGAAAGATTCTCAGACAAACATCAAATTGGTCTATTTCCGGCAAAAATTCTATTATTTTCAATTTTTTTTTTATTTAAGTTTATTTATTTACCTGATCATTTAAGGTAAATAATTACAAGTTCTTAATTACAAAAGATATTTTGTAGTTACTATTTTTTCTTACCTGTATTTTATATTACTATTATAAATTATTATATTGGTAATCTTATAGATTTTATTTTAAATTTTTATTACACAAAATTATGATATTTTTTCTTACAAATTATTTCATATCATTTTTGTTATATATTGCAAATGTTAGAAACGTTATATTAAACGTTTGTAAATAGTATCTACGATAAAAAAAATTATTCCGGATTGAAAAAATTTAACAATAATCATAAATAAAAAGTATGAAAAAATATCAAATTATTAGTCGTAAAAAAAATGTCAAATAGCCGCCAGTGGTCGATTTTTCGAAAAATCGAACAGCTGCCGAAAATGGGTTACAACACCGCCGTCAATTATTTTACCGTTACAACCAACATCGATAAATTAATTTAGAATACGCGTCTGCAAGTCCTAGTAGAACAATTCTATTGTGCTCTTTATAGTTGTAAAAGAGTGTAGCGTTATTTTTCGAAGGATTGAAGGCTATTCCATCCAAATCATGAACATAAAAAAGAAAAAAACTAAATGTGTCATGTTATTTTCAGAAAAGACAACGAAGTGAGCCTGAAATAAATTTACAGAATCAAATTCAAGATGTCCTTCAAAGTGCAAACAGTTTATTTCTATAACAAAATAAAAAATCATCAAAAACAAAAGAAGATCAATTTTGCGAATTACATTGTACGATGTTACAAAAATTCAAATGAAAATTTCAATATAAAAATTTTGAAATTATAAATGTCGAAGTTATAAAACCACCAAAACAATTCAACAAACGCCTTCAAAGCGTTCAACAATTGAAAACGTCTTTTTTGTTAGTATATTTTATATATTTTGTATTAAAAAAAAACACTAGCAAACTAAATTTAAATAAATATTTTTTTATGTTACAAAAATTCAAATTTCTATAAATGGCTTCGCATACTTCTATAATAGCTTTCGCTAAGATGGATTTGGAAAATTTGAAATTGTAGTCCAGTTCTACGTAGATCACACCAATTGCTAAAAATCTTAGGGTAGCTGCCACTTTTTCTTCTAATTGCCTCTCTCATATTTGTATTTTTTTTTTATGTCCGTTCGATAAGCTGATGCACCTAACGTCCGTTCGAATAGCTGATGTAAATAACAAATGTACCTGTAAATATTTAAATTTAATTTTTAAATCAACAGAAGACTTACCTTCAATAAAATTTTATTTTATAACTTTAAAAATTATTTTTTTTTATATAATATAATTAAAAAATTCAAATCTACTTGTAGAAAAGCTAAATCTACAGATATTGTAAATGAGAGAGAAAATGAATAATCAAATTTGGTTAATAATAACCAAAACTGGCAACTCTACTAATAGTCAGTTCAACTTGGTTTGTTTCAGTTCATTTCAGGTATGTTTTGTTTCCGTTAACTTCAGTTCATTTTCATTTTTATTCACCACAGACAAAACATCGGTAATCGGTATTCGGTATGCTACAAGGAGACAAGGAGTTGTTGTACTTAGTACTTACTAGTAAGTAAGTAGTAGAGTAGATAGTAGAATAGAAACAGAAACCAGTCATTCAATTCAATTGTCAAAAGTTTCATGGTGGATAGGAGAGATACGAGAAGTTTAGTGCATATATAAAATTATTATCTTTGGTTATTTTTATATATCGTTTGTTTTTAAATTTAAAATGTTCATAACATAATAGCTAGAATAGAATAAAGAATAATGCAAATTAAAGTTAAAAATTTAAATTAAATGTTTTGTAAATATATAATTAACTTCATCACAAAAATAGTCAATTGAATTAAAGTTTAATAATACTCGTATATTTAAAAAACTAATGTAAAGTTTGAATTATTTAAAACGAATAAACTATGAGTTTTAAATTCCAAAATTTGGTGGAATCATTAATTAGTAGCAACAATTATTAATAATTAATATTCCGTATTTATAAAGTGAATTATTTTAAAAAAAAGCTTATCTAACTGAAAATTTTTTTGTAACTTTCTGATATAAAATTTGTTAAAAATATTATTAACTGTGTTAATAAAACACAGACCGAATTTTTGAAATTTCCTGACTTGTACAGTGTATCCTAAAAATGCATGTAACAGAAAGAGTTTTGATATCATGTAACAGAAATCACAATTATATCATAATTGTTTTTAATAAAAAAATTGTGTTGTGTTATGTTATAATTTTATTAATTTAACTATTTATTAATCAAAAACAACACAATATATACATGTTGGTTTTAGTATAAAATAATTATATCTATTAACTAACACCAATCTACAAGGAAGAAAAAAATAAGGTACATCAATGAATTAATAAAATAACATATGTAAGTAGGTACATAATATTATGTAACTATATTAGCATAGAAAAAGTAGTATAATAGAAGTCCAGCGTAGAACAAATTTTTCTGCCAATTTTTTTCAATAGACTGATCGCCACTCTCTTGCTTTTTATTTATTCTCTCGATACTGTAATTAAAATTATTAAACAAAATTTCTTACTGTAATTGTAAACTGTTATTTTATTATAAAAGCAAAAACAAAAAATAATATTTTTTATTAGAAATCAAATAACAATGAGAATATCCTTTTAATTTTTTTAATTTTTTGTTATTATTGTGTTTGTGTAATTTGAAATTTTTTCCAATTAATATCTACCAAAATTTCAAATATGGTTATCATTTTTATCGAGTAGTCTAAGCCTTTTAAGAAAACAAATTTTTTATTTTTCTCAATCCATGTAATGTTATAAAATAATTTTATAAATGTTGAAATGTTGAATTGTACATATGTATGTATTTATATTTATAATTATAATATAATTTTATAATGTTTGAAAATCAAAAATATACTTTTTTTACTTATTTTCTTTTTAAAATAAATAATTTTAACAAATAAAATTTAAAAAATTCAAATAATAGTGCACATTCATTCACGTGATGATGTCTAATATATGAATATATGTACATACATATTACATTATAGCGATGTATGTATAAATTTACAAATAGAGATGAATAGAGTCACATTTTGTTTTTAAAATTTTTTTTTTGAAAAGTATTCAATGTTTTCTATATGTATGCATATGTACATATATATTGAATTTATAACAGAGTTTAAAAACATTTTTGAAACTAATTATTAATTTTGATAAACTCATAAATAAAATATTTTAACGGTAAATTACGGTAACGCTTATTACGGAATATTCTTAGAAATACACAGTTTTACTGTGGTTTTTTCCAAATTTAGAATTTTCTACGTTTGTCATTATTTTCATAACGAGAATTTAACAATAATGTCCAAATACTTGTCATGATCTGCTACACGATTTGAAAATATATTGTTGTTGTATAAAAAATTCATGCTCGTAATATTTCCAACTTGTTGTGCAGATGGATTTCTTAGAACTTTTAATTTTATAAGACAATCTAACATTTCCTCTACGAAGAAATATGGACAATTTTTGATAGTTATTATAGTATAAATATTTGAAGAATTTTAATATTTAATTAAATTGAATTAAATTAACCAACAGTTGGGATTATCTTATTACTCATTATATGAAAAAAATTAAAATTACAATTATGTGTTGCGTTCATAGCTGCATTTACATATTTACCTACATGACTAAATAATTGAAGAGCAAAAATAGGTGGGAAATGGACATTTTTTGAAAAGTTCTGGGATTGATATGAATTATGAGTATTTTTAATTTTCGGCAATATTTTTGTTAATCCATACATACTTTTAATTAATCAATTGACTTATTATACTCAAAAAATTTTTTTGAATCTTTCTTTGAGTACTTTGTGACGTATTAACAAAGTTCTTAAAAAATTACCCTGTCTAGATTGTTCTTTAAATTTAACAAAAATTCATACAAATCAATAAAATTTTATGTCGAGAAAGTTTGTTCAAAATAAAAAATTTTCCACCAACAACATTCATCTTTGGTGCCTTCAGATCAATATTAAGAAACAATGAAAATTAAGGAAAAAATTTGTAAAATTTGCCCCCACAAAACTCTATATGTTTAGTGTTTTGTTTATATTAACCAATCCATAGTTTAAAATTTTTTATTAAAATTTGAGAAAGAAATAAAAACTGAGATGAGTAAATATCATTTTTTTTCTAAATAACGACTGGATTATTAATTGAGCATGTACTATGTTAACATATACTTTTTTTCAGACAAATTGAACATTTCGTCAAACAAATTAGACAGTTTTTTTTTTATCTTTTTGAAAAAATTTTTCAGAAAAGAACTAAATTTTACAATCCAAAAAAATTATTTATTTTCACTAAAACAAATCTCTGTTAAAACTGATAACTTAATTTATTAAATGTAAAATGTATCATTTTACGAAAATAAAAAAAGCTGTTTAATTTGTTTGGAAAAATGCTGAATTTAACTGAAAGAAGATATAGATATACATACATATGTACATCAGCATTATAATATATTGTTATTCATTTCTAATTTTCTAATAAAAAATATTCTATAATAAAACAACAGTTTACAGTAATTAATTTTTTAAATATTTTTGTTATCTGTTATAATTTATTTCAATGTATATGGAAAACATGCATACATATAGAAAACATGAATACTTTTAAAAAAAAAATTTTAAAAAAAAAATGTGGTTTTATTTGTAAATTATACATACATCGATATATTATGTAATATATCCATCCATAATTAGAACTAATCACGTGAATGAATGTGCACAATTATTTGAATTTTTTTAAATTTTGTATTTTTAAAATTATTCAAAAAAAAGCAAATAAGTAAAAAAAATATATTTTTGATTTTCAAACATTATAAAATTATATTATAATTTATTATTATAAATATACATACATATGTAAACGCACAATTCAACATTTATAAAATTATTTTATAACATTACATGGATTGAGAAAAATAAAATATTTTTCTTTTACTTTTTTTTTGTATAATTTTTTTTTATTTACTCTGTTCTGTGAGTTTAGTTGTGATTAACGTAAAATTAAAAACTTTTAAAAAATGAATTCTGTAACAAATAACAAAAAAAAAATAAAATTTGTGGGCTGCGCTGCATCGTTTCATCTTGCAGGGCAATAAAAGATTCAAAAACAAGATTTTTTTCTTATCCTTCTAGAAATACTGAGAAATACTAAGAATATAAAAATTGGATAAAATCGTACCCACTTCCACAAAATTTAAAAAATAAACGTGTATATATTTGCAATAGACATTTTACCGACTCTTGTTTTTTGAAAAAATACCTAAGAAAAGGATCCGTCCCAACTCTTGAATTGACATCAGGTATAAATTAAATATAAAATATATTTTGTCCTTGTTTCAGATTATGTATTTTGTTATTTAAATTGTTTATCTACAATGTTTTAGAATTAGAATCGCACAGCATTTTTTTGCCACAGGAAAGTTTTCCTATTGTTGAATTTAAGAAAATTTAAATAATATTGATTCCGCGAATTTATCCTTTGAAGAGCTTGAAAAATATGAACCGGCTTACGTCAGAAAATCTTCGATTGATGAAATAAGTGGAGCCTGTTCTCTATGTCTGTCGAATCAAAAACTTTGCGAAAAATATAAAAAAAATTTACGCTTTGCTATTAAAGTAAAATCGTAAACTAAGAGAAAAGTGTCGTACAAAATTTTTGACTTCCAAAAAACAAAATAGAAAAATAGTTTATAAAGAAAAAATGTATTATGTTTTAAAAGATAGATTACATGAACAATGTAATATATCCCATGTAAATGAATTGGGCAAAACTTTAATTACCATGCTTTGTAAAAAACCAGGTGAAAAGTATTCTGAAAATGAAAAATATTTAGCTTTAAATATTCAATATAAATCAAATGCACTTTACAATTTGCTAAAGAAAAAATGGAAGCTGAACGTTCCATGTATTGCATCTATTTATAGTTTGATACCATTTAAAAATTTTCAGCCAGGAGTGAACCAAAAGTTACTAGAAAACTATAAGAAAATAATATTTGGTTGGCCATTAGAAAAAAAGTAAGTAATTTGTTTAAAAGATATTTAATAATATAAAGTTTATTACATTAACTGACGTTAATTTAGGCTGTCCTTGTTCTGGACGGCATTAAATTGAAAAAGGGAATAATGTATAATGAAGCTGAAGATATTATTTCTGGATTCACTGATGAAGGCTGCGGAAGGTCAAATAATTGGGCAAATGAAGCAACAGTATTTATGTTAAGAGGGGTTTTTGATTCTTGGAAATTAGTTTTGAATTACTATTTAAGTGCTAATTGTATGGCTGGTTTTGACGTAGCAAGACTAATAAAATTTAACATTGATGCAGCTGCTTTCTTGAATATAGACGTTCGGGCTGTCGTGTGTGAGCAAGGACTAAATAATGTGAAAGCTTTTAAAATTTTAACTGGGGACAACAACAGTTCTGAATCTTTTCAACCTTTCTTTTACCATAATTCAAAAAAAATTTATTTAATATACGATACTCATCATTTGTTCAAAAATTTTAAAAACTGTTTAATAAAAAATGATATAGAAACAGCTGACGAGGTTGTTGAAGAGTTATATTTCTTAGAATGTAATCAGACTACTAAAATGGCTCGAAAATTAACACAGCAACATATCGATCCCAATTCGTTTGAAAAAATTAAAGTTTCATATGCAACTCAGATATTTAGTCAAACAGTTAGTTCAGCCGTAAAATCACTTGCTGATGCAAAACTATACAACCCCGAAACGCATAAAAAATCACATGGAACATGGCAATTTATTTTGAAGATGAATAATTTATTTGACTGTTTGAACAGCAAAACTAAATACAGCAAAAATTTATTTAAACAGGGATTGCAAAGAGAAGGACATATCAAAGATTTTCTAATTTCAAGTTTGAATTACATCAGTAATATAAAAGTAATACAGGAGAGAGAAAAAAGAAAAAAATATTGTTTCAATGGACTAATTCAAACAATTAAAGCAATTTTAATGTTATCCGAAGAGTTATTCAATGAGCTTCCAATATAAGCTTTATCCTAACGATTAAATTGAATCAGGTAAGATAAAGCTTACTCTATCCTATTGTATACCTTTTAATAAAAAAATATTTATATATCCTATTTAATAGGATGTCATCGAAAATTTATTTGGGTTATGCAGAGGTCGAAATGCCAATAACTTTCATTTGACTGCGTTTGAATTTGGCTACATATTAGGACGAGTAGTATCAACACGGATTTTGATTGGTAATGCATCTTTAAATAATGGAAATTGTGAAGAAGATACAGAAAAGCTTATTGAATACTTGAATTCAAATACATTAGAAACCAAGCAAGTAGAAATAGAAGTTGATACAAACAATATTCTCAGTAATTGAATTTTGGATCTTTCTTTGAGTTATACTTTAGGATACGTATTATTCAAAGTTTTTCAAAAAATACCTTGTCTAGATTGTTCTTTAAATTTAACAAAAATGAATACAAGTAACGAAGTTTTAAATCGAGAAAAGTTTGTTCAAAATAAAAATTTTTCCACCAATAAAATGCATCTTTGCGTGCCTTCAGATCAATATTACCAAATATCTAAGCTGCATATCAAAATATTTCGTAATATGTTAGAAAATCATCCCGAAACAATGAACATTAAAGAAAAAATTTGTAATATTTGCGTTAACAAAACTAGTGAAATTTGCCAATCATGGTTTAACGAGAGCAATGCTTGTTCTGCTCATCATAAAGCACTCTTAACTTTCCTAGTGCTAGTATTACTGAGAAAGTATTGTATTTGGAAAAGTAAAATTGTACTAGCCAAAAAAGTGGATAAGGTCAAAAGAAAATCAAGTAGCAACAACAAAGAAAATATACCGGCCAAAATGTCAAAACAAAATAGAAAATTAAAAATCCTCACCAATTAAAATTAAAATTTTTAAAAATAAATCTTTTTTATATGGATGTTAATCTATCAAAAATTGTCAGCAGAATTTGTGAATGAGGTTTTAATTTTTGTCTTTTCATTAGCTTCAAAAATGGGTTGAATTCTATTTTTTTTATAATATTCAAACTTTTAAATAACATATATCTATTTTGTATCATCCAACATCCTCCGTTGTAAAGCAGTTTATATAGAATTCATATTTATTTCAAATATTAAAGATATGTTTTTTAATAGAAAAAAATTCTTTATAGAATTTACATACGAAATTTTCTTTCAATTTTTATTATTTTCTCTTTCACCACCTATGTCAATAATATAAAGTCTACTTTGTTACTTTACCGTCAGTCTCATTACCAAATAAAAGTAACGTAGCTGACCGGTAAGGCAGTTGACATTTTTTGCGAAAATGAATCGCACAGATTTAATTTAAAATATTTAGAAAATATATTCCACATAATATACAACGTCAACAACACATTATTGACATATTATATGTACCAAGATATAAGTTTTATCCAAATATTAAACTAAAATGTTGGTAACACAGTTGAATAATAATAAAAATACATACGTCCAATGTAACAAAAATTTTTCACTATACTAAATACTGTTACTTCTTACACTCTCTCAAAGAAATTAAATGAAATTATAAGTAGCATGTGACATTGCTTGTTTATTTCTTGGAAAACAAAATGTTTTTTTCGTTATCTTGGCGGTAACACAGTTGAAGTAACGCAGTGGAAAAATAATAGGGACACAACTTCTTTCATAATAAAATAATTGAAAAAAACATAACTTAAGTAATATGATTTAAATTTAACGTTAACAAAGGATGAATTTAGAGGAATGCAATTATAATGAAATTTTAAATTTCATGTCACATATTTAAATTGAAGCAATTTTATTGGTTTCATACACCAGGATATAGCGTTTTTGCCAATCCAGCGCCAAACTTGTTAATTTTTTCGTAGTCTTAATATCTCCTAATTTTTACAAAAATTTGCATTTTAAAACTAAAAATATAACAAATTCTAAACTACTTTTAACATAATAATTAATATTTTAATTCAAGACAAAATTAAATTCTTAAGCTCTGGAACACCAATGTACAAGATTGTAGATAATGACCCACCTATTCTTTAGTGTTTTTTTTTATCATCCAATCCATAGTTTAAAATTAAAATTTTGAAATTTATAATTAATATTGATTAAAGTTTCAGAAAGAAATAAAAATTGAGACGAGTTATATAAGTTTTTTTTAATAACGAATTATGAATTAAGAAAGCATGTATTATGCATACATAGAATGTATGTATGTATCTCATTATAATATTGTTACCTATTTTTAATTTTCTATTTCTAATAAAAAATATTATTTTTTGCTTTTGTGCTTTGCTTTTAATTCTACAATAAAATAACAGTTTACAGTAATTTGTAATTCTGTAAAAAAAAAGTTGTATAATTTTTTTATAATTTATTTCAATATACATCAGGCATATTGTATACATATAGAAAACAGTGTTCAAAACAGAACTTCTTTTTAAAACAACAATTTCAGGAAAACAAAATGTGATGCAATTTGTAAATTTATACATGCATAGATATATGTATGTATATCCATATATTAGAAATCTTTACGTGAATGAATGTGCACCATTATTTGAATTTTTTATTTTTTAAAATTATTCAATATTAAAAAAGAAACAATAAGTAAAAAAAATATATTTTTGATTTTCAAACATTATAAAATTATATTATAATTATAAATATAAATACATATGTACAATTCAACATTTCAACATTTATGAAATTATTTTATAACATTACATGGATTGAGAAAAATAAAAAATTTGTTTTCTTAAAAGGCTTAGGCTACTCGATAAAAATGATAACCATATTTGAAATTTTGGTAGATATTAATTGAAAAAAATTTCAAATTACACAAACACAATAATAACAAAAAATTAAAAATTAAAAGGATATTCTCATTGTTATTTGATTTCTAATAAAAAATATTATTTTTTGTTTTTGCTTTTATAATAAAATAACAGTTTGAATTACAGTAAGAAATTTTGTTTAATAAATTATAATTACAGTATCGAGAGAATAAATAAAAAGCAAGAGAGTGGCGAGGCAGGCTATTGAAAAAAATTGGCAGAAAAAATTTGTTCTACGCTGGACTTCTATTATACTACTTTTTCTATGATATTAGTAATTTATATTCGTAAATCGTAACTATTCATTAATTATTATTCCTTCAAATTGTAATCAAGAAATAGGTACAATTTGCTGACGACTAAAAAAAATTAAACTAAATGGGTTCGTTCAGTAGCATTAACCGGTAGATCTGGAATCCATTTTGGAACCATGTACCATGGATCTGGCCACTGAACGCAATTTACCACAAAAATTTACCGCAATACTAGCGCCATCATCGGAAAGTATAATAAGTACTTTTAAAAATAAATTGAATTTTAAAATTGACGCTTACAAAAAAGAAGCTATTTTGTTGTTTAGTTGATATTTGATAAAGTTTTAAAATTAAAAATTAAAAATCTAAAAATTATTTACATAATGGATCCAAATAAATTAAAAATTATTCTCGGAATTGCTAGTGATTTTCCACAGGCAAGTAATTTCGATAATTTGGAAAATGCAGTTAGGTTTTTAAATGAAAGTAGGTCAGCTACTTTGCATGCTGAAATGAAAGATGAAGCACCAACAAGAATTAATAATTATTATGAGAGTGTAATACGTAATTATTCACTGGATGATTTCCACTCTCATTTTAGAATGTCAAGATCCATATTTGAGGTAATTAATTTGTATTAATTAATCGTATCCATACTTAGGCAAGGCTAATTTTTTTTAGGATATTTTAAAGGACGTTCACAGAAATATGACAAAGCATACAACTATACCAGCTGAAAAGCAATTGCTTTTCACAATATGGATGTTAGCTCATCAATGTAGTTTTGCGGATGCAGGTGATCGATTTAACTTATCTAAAGGGAATGGTCACTACATTTTCAAAGAAATGTTAAAGTGCCTTAAAAAATTGATGCCAACTCAAATTAAATGGCCTAACATCAACGATAGGCAAATTATTTCAAATGTAAGAAGAATTATATTTTTAACAATAAAATATTGATTTAAACTAATTTTGCAGGAATTTAAAAAAAAAATCAAAATTTCTGGTGTGGTTGGATGAATTGATGGTTGCCACATTCCTATCAAACAACCGTTTAATAATCCAATTGATTATTATAACCGCAAGAGCTTTCATTCAATTGTTCTGCAAGGTAAATTACATTATGATAAATAGATTTTTATTTCGAATTATTATTTTAAAAAATATTAATTTGATTGAACTTAATGTTCTCCCTTTGTTCATAATAACAATTAAATCTTGCTTTCAGGTACTTGCGACCATCGAGCAGTTTTTACTGACATATTTATAGGTTCACCGGGAAGGAATCACGATCCAAGAGTTTTCAGAGATTCACCTATTTACAATATAATCAATGAGCCAACAAATGAAAATTTAGGTGAAAAGGAAATTATTTTGGGAGATTCGGCTTATCCATTAATGTCAAATTTAATGACACCATATCGTGACAATGGAAATTTGAACGATAACCAAGTAAACTATAATTATCAACATAGTGGCCGCGTAGTTATTTAAAGAGCTTATGGCATATTAAAAAGCAAATTTCGTCGCCTAAAATATCTTGACGTCCAAGATATGGAACTTGCAAATGATACAATTACTGTTTGTTGCATATTACATAACATAATTCGAAAAGAAAATTACGCCTATGATTTGGAGTATGATGCTGATGACATGGATATAGCTCCGGAAATCCCTTCGTTCATAGATGAAAATCAACGCTCAAAAGCTGAACAAATAAGAAATTTTATAATGCTAACTCTGTAAAAAAATAAACATTTTAAAAATAAATATTTTAAATTTAAAAAATTCGAAATTTTTTTATTATTTAAATTAATTTATAGGTACATATTTGTTCCTGTATCACGTTATACATTTTGTAATTGAAATTAAAAAAAAAGACAAAAAAACTTTTATTAGTTATATTTTATAACTAAAATATTGTTAAAGAACATAAATTAATTGAATTCATTCATATTTTCCTTAAACTAAAAATTAAAATTTAAATATGATGAAAAAAAATAAAAATTAATGACTTCATTCACTTTTTTCTTAGATTAAAATAAAACATTTTTAAAATATTGTTAAAGAACATAAATTAATTGAATTCATTCATATTTTCCTTAAACCAAAAATTAAAATTCAATAGAAACAAAAAACAAAATTTAAAAACATATATTAAAATAATAACACCTAATATTAGCAGTACACTTTACAATATCACATCTTACTTATTATTTCAGCTAATAGTCTATTTCTCTCCTCTTGCAAATCATTTGCTCGTTTATTTTCTTCGTATATTTTTGTTTGACCTTGTTTTAATTCTTTAATACTATCCAATTTTTGTTTCTCTATTTCCAAAACTTGTGTCCGAAATGTTGATAATTTTATTAAGGTAATTCTTGTTTTTTTTTGCCTGCTGCACTGAAGAACTACTTTCCTGTGTATTTATTTCTATGGAAGATTCAGTTGTTGTTGGCTCGTTTGTAGAAAATGAAGATATTGAAGGATAATTTCCATTTATAGTGGCTTCTTGCCCAAATATCTCTTCAAAAATTGTGTAGTATTTCCAACTCAAAGCACCTCTACCTGTTTTGCTGTTGTTATTTTTTATTCTCAAATATGTCTTTTTCATGTTTCGGAATTTCACAGATAAAATGTCTTCGTTAGTATGTATGTTTTTCATAGCAAATGTGTTTTTTATTTTTCGCCATATTGTTTTACTTTTCATTTTTGGATTTCTAAATTCAGAAATTCTTTCTCTATAAGCTTCTAAAAGGAGTTTCGTATTATTTTCATCCCAATCAATTCGTTTTTCTATACTAGTTTCTATGATTTCATCAAAATACAAATACGCTAAAAAAAATTATATTATGAAATAATATTTATTATCAGAAATATAAATTTAATTTTTATAACAATTAATTTAAGTTTTACTTACATGAATCTTCCTCAGCAACTTTCATTTTCACAACTAACAACCAACTTCTTCACAATTAAAAAATTAAATGGCGATTTAAATTTGACTACTTTCATAAAATAATATAAACATTTCATTTTTCTTACGGTAGATGTCACAACAATCAACATAAAAATTGTTGTTGTTGTTTTTACATATAAAAAGTCAGATCCATGAAATGTATCAAGAAATTTTTCAGATCCATTTTCATTAACTGCGATACATTAACCGGTACATTTACCACACCGTTCAGTAGACAGATCCATGGATCTGTGGATTTCAGGTCCAGCGGTTAATTTCACTGAACGCTACCAATGTAATGACATGCCACATATATTATAGATCCCACATCAAGGATCAAGGTAGATGGTGCTACCAGGAAACTGACAAACCAATTCTAAAAATTGCTAAAAATAAAGTTATTTTCTGAGTATAGACAATAACTATGAATCCGGTCTCAACTATCAAATACTTTTTTATGTGATGGGATGGAGGATTGGCTTTATATTAAAATACTCACGTGAGGTGAGACTGAATATGGTTATAACCTCTGACCTCAATTAACAAGAAAGAATGGTAGCTAAAATGGTTGTACGAAAAAAAGAAAAATAACTAAATGAACTTGCTAATTAAGACTAGAAGCAAGGACTAACTATGATTACAGTTTACTGTATAAATATTAACATAAGTTGTAATGAATAATATTGACTCAACTACATTTATAACCATATCTTATCTGATATAATTATAGTTAGGTAGTTACTAATTTTATTTTTTCTGAAGCCTTTTATAACAACCATAATAATGAAAAACCAGTTATGTAACTATGAATGAAAAAATGATATGAATGATAAGAATGATTGAGAAAATTATGGTAGTAGGTGTAGGTAGGAGTAAAATGTAGTGCGAAAATAATATTAATGCAATATAATGGCAGATACATACTTAATTTATATTGTTATTGATGCTTAATTGAGTTGTAATATGTGCATACTTTTTTCAACTGCACCCAAAACTGTACTAGATTAGCAATGCCACTAGTTTAAACGAATTTCAAATTTGAATTACTTGAATACTACTTTGAAACTGATTTATTAATTTATTCATTTAAGTAATTTTTATTTATTAATATTATGTCTTTTTTTTCTAGTGCGGAGAACATCAGTCAATATATCTAGAATTTGAAGAAGTTCGATATGGAAATAATTTAAATTTCTCCTTACAAGTATTTGTATTTTCACTCGAATTTACTTTTGTTGTGCATCAAGGTAGGAATTATTTAGTTTTTAAGTGTAAAAATTATTGTTATTATTAAACTTATATTCAATTTAACAATTTATCAAATTAAAATTTTTGCAATTAAGTAAAACAAGAAAAAAATTAATTTAAGAATGAATATCTATATTATACAGTTAAACAATGTATTTCAACATACAAAAAGAAAACAAAAAACAAAACAATGTAATAAAAGTTAATAACTATTGTTGCAATATGAATGTTAGATTCATATATGTTTTCTAAAATATAATAGTTAATTAATTATTTTAAATTATATTGCTGATGAAAAAAGAATAGTGAGAAATATATATTTTTTTTTTTTTTTTTTTTTTTTTTAATAACTTTTTTTTTTTTTTTTTTTTTAATAACTTTTTTTTTTTTTTATTTCGTTTTATATGTATTACAATTAGCAAAAAAGTTTTACAAAACTAATATTGATTCTTCACTACTTAACTAAATATCTTAAAACTATATTTTATTTATTTAGTTTTGGTCGGATGAAATTAATATTACTACTCTGTTATGATATTTTGAGTTGAACATTCATTTTATTTTTTATTCGCAAAATTTTGGAAAAATATAACAAAACCAAAATGTATTTATTGTTATTTTTTTTAAAAAAAATTATACTATTTAAAATCTAATTTACACCTACTCTAATCCTAAATTAATTAACTCTAATCTAAGCTTAACTAACTTAATCTAAATCTAAACCTAATCTAACTTAATCTAGAGTTACTAACCGTATCTGGTTTTAATTACATTACGAATTATTTAGCTACATTACGAATTATTTAGCTACATTACGAATTATTTAGCCACCAATAATTATTTCTTAATCGTTTATCCTTTTCAGGAATAAACATATCATACTTTAGCAAAGTAGCCTCAATACTTTTAGGGTTATATTCTATACACTTGCATGTAGCCCTTCTATTATAGTGATATAATAGAGGGACATGACCGTGATTTTGAATAAACCCTTTGGAATCTAGGTAGATAAAATGTTCTGGAGCAATAAACCCCGATTTTAAACTGTTTTTAATATACTCTTCATTATGGTAATATATTTTGGATATTAAACCATTTTCATTTGTGTTTAGAGATATTTCAAAATGATTGCGAATAATTTTTATTAAAAAATTATCGAATCTTATTATATTTGCTTTGCGGTACAAGCATTTATTGGAATAAAAATGCTTCTAATCCGTTTCTGCTTTCCTATGTAGGTTTACGCAGGCTCTTATACATTTACGTTCAAATTTCCTAATTTTCTCCATTTGGCTTGCGCTAATGTTGAACCAAATAGGTCCCGCATATGAAATTGTTGGTCTAATTAAGCACTGGTAGGCTAAAATTTTTACTCTTTCATTAAGCGTTTTGTTGTAAAACAATTTGTGACATGCCATGAAAGCTTTTGTTCCTTTTTCTAATGTTTTTTGGACATGGGAGGTAAAATTAAGATTTTGGTACAAATATACACCCAAATATTTAACTACCTTACTTTTATTAATTTTTATATGAGATGAAGATTTAATTTCGAATTCCTTCCAATGCGTTTTTATGTTATTGTTAACTTTATCTACAGTATCACGGAATAGTATCGTTTCGCATTTATCTATGTTCATTTTTAGTAACCAGACCTTACAGAAATCTGCAGTAAGGTTAAATTGTTTTTGAACATTCTTTTGTACCTCTTTTATGTTGTTTGCGGCTGAATATACTATAAGATCGTCAGCAAAAGCAATTGCATAGTTATCGCCCTTGATGCTATTTAGCATATTTAAGAGATCCATTGTGTAAAGGGAAAATAGTATTGGAGAATTTACTGTTCCTTATTGCAAACCACTATTAATTTTGAATATTTTCTCGGTATTTGATTCGTTAGAAATTAAAAATTTATTTTCTGTAATCATGTCTAATATTAACCTGATTAATATAATGGGGAATTTTAATTCTATTAATTTATAGATCAGGCCATCTACCCAAACACTATTGAAAGCTTTTTCAAGGTCGATAAGACAAGCCCCAACACAATCTTTTTTATTTATGTACCAACAAACATCCGAAGTTAGTTTGTTGATAGCATGAACTGTACTATGCTTATACCTGAAGCCAAATTGGTTTTCAGGTAGTAATTCTTTATCGTTCACAAATTGTATCACTTTATCGTTAATTATAGTTTCATACAGTTTGCTAATGTTTGGTAGCAAACTTATGGGTCTATAACTGTTGGGCTTAGTAGGATCTTTGCCCGGTTTTTTTAGCATTATTACTTTTGCCACTTTCCATGCTTTCGGAAAGTAGCAGTTATTTAATGCGTTGTTGAATAGAATAACATACTTCTCTATCATCTTTGTGCTCAGATTTTTTAGTACTATGTTTGGAATGCCATCGATACCTGCAGATGTTTTATTATTCAGTTTTTTAAATCTGGTATATAGGTCATTATAGTTCGTAAAAAATAAATTTCTGCTTAGACAGTTCGCGGAAGTATTTGATAAAGTGAATCTAGTCAAGGTTTCATTATTTTGTTTTTTCTGTATGTTCATGTTCTTAAAACTTTGAACTTTATTCACCACCCTTTGGTGAAAGTTGTTGTTGCTTGGTAATAGTATTTCGTGACTGTTCTCTAAGTGTGTTCCTAGAACCTCAGTTATTTGTTTGTTATCCTTAATTATAAATTGATTCAAACTGCTTGTATGTAGTTTGGTGATATCAATGTTGTTATTAATTAGTATGTTTACATCTTGTGTGTCTATATTTAGTTGTTTAATAACTCCAGAATACTTTTTTCTAAATAATTTATTTATTTCTGGGAACATGTTCCGACTATCTTTTTGAGAAATATTTTTTATTCTATTTTTCCAGTAATTGTTGATTTCGAAGTTGAGTTGTTGTCTTATTAATGAATTAATATTGTTCAGAAGGCTTCGAAGTGTACCTATTGCTTGTAAAGAGAAGTCCAAATGTCTTTTATATATTATATGAATATCGTTCAGTAGTTTACTTTTGTGTTTTAACAAATGTTTAAGCCTGCGTGAGTAGAATTTATTTAAATAATTTTTTTTTTTTGCTGAAGGTATAGCTTCATTCATTGTGTCTTTGATGACTTTATTTAATGTGTGCAAGTGTATGTCGATTTTGTCGATAGTGATGTTTTCGTGTTCTAGTATTTGGTCGTTGCAGGATGAATATTCCTTAACCAGATTGTTATCCAACTTTCTTTTGAATTTACTCCAATTAGTTTTATGGAATAAATATTTTTCATTGGATAGTAATTCACTGTTTGTTAACTCATTTACAATATTTAAGTTAAAGGTACCGCATATAGCATTGTGATCACTGTTGTATGCTAATGTTGTCAGTTTATTGTTTGCTGTTTCAATACGTACATCCATTAAAACTAGATCTAGGTACGAATTAGTTCTAGGGAATGTAGGGGTATCTGGCACTAATAGCCTGTTTTTATATTGTATTTTGTTGGTACTTAACCACTTATATAGAATCGAACCTCGATTGTTATTAAGAGTATTACGCCAAGAGATATGTTTTGCATTTAAATCTCCCGCAATAATATAATAATGTTTTCTGTCGGATAGTTTTAATAATTCAAAAATTTTACCAAATTCTTCTATGAATTTAGATTGATTTCTGTTGGAAGCGTAAATTGATACTATAAATAATTTATTAGAATCTTTAAGATTAAGGGCAATACAACTTAATTCTATGCATTGGAATTTCTCGAAATCGTTAATTTTTATTACTTCGAAATTAAGAGTTTTTTTTATACAGATAGCAGTTCCTCCTCCGTTATCCTCGTTTCTATCATTTCTTATTATATTATAATTTTCTAAAGACAAAAAATGTCTGCGATGCAGTTTAGTTTCGCCAAGGCAGAGAATATCAGGATTTGTATTCTCAACAAAATGTAAAAGAGAAAACCTTTTATTGTACGAGACAAGAGAATTAACATTAATTGCAGTTAATTTTAGATTAATGTTATTTGTTGTTGAGTGTGACATTATTATTAATTATTGGTAAAGTTCAACATTTCGTACAAGTAGTTTATATCGTTAGTATTTTTGTTTATATTCTTTTCAATATTTTCAATTTTTTGTAATATTAACAACATATTTTTGTTTACATTGTCAAGTACATTAATATTATTATTAGCAATATAGTTATTATTGTTGTTGTAGCACTATCATTTTTAAACATATTGTTATTGTTATTATTATTTGTTAATGCATTAGCATATGAAAAATTTTTATTAACATAATTATTAAACATACCATACCTATTTTCTATTTTTTCTCTCAATATTCTTTTTGCTTCTTCTTTTTGTTTTTCTTTTTTTATTTGCTCTGGGCAATTCCTATACGAGGCTGGATGACCGTGTTGCTTACAAATAATACAGTATAACATACTTTTCTCATCATTTTTTGTAATTTTACACTCTCCTGGAGTATGACTCTCACCGCATTTCACGCAACGAAACTCCATATTGCAATTAGAAGCTGAATGGGAGAATCTCTGACACCTAGTGCATTGAGTAACTTTTTGTTTAATTATATTCTCCCAATATATGATTGTATTATCTATGGCATTAATTTTTTTAATTTCCGTAATTTTGCTTTCCGTTGATGCTTGGACAATGAAGTGTGGTAGTAATTTTCCCTCTCTTTCTGATTTTTTTGTTTTTAATCTGCTTACAGATTCAAATTTAATTTTATCATTATTAAGATTTTTAAACGCCATTAGTATTTCTTCTTCTTTGTACGAAGCATCTAGGCCTTTTAGCAGTAGGCTAATTTTTTTTTCTATTTTTGGTGTGAATGTGTAAAAGTTAGTTTGTGTTTTTTTTAATATGTCTGTTATAATTTTATAGACAACAATATCATTGGAATATATTATGAAATGATTTTCAGAATTTTTTTTAATTAAAAAATTATTTGTTTTTGTTTTTATAGTTTTTTTTTACCAAATCTAGATCAGTATTGAAAACATTTATAGGTGGCATTTTTTTTTTATTCATATTGTGAGCACTTATGTTATTATTGTTAGTGTTTTCATTTGAGGAATTATTAGATATATTATTATTTTGAACATTATTATTTGTAGCCTTATTTAAGGTAATAATTTCTTTACTTTTTTTATGATCAGTGTTTTTTTTTGAGAGAACTTCAATGAAATTTTGAAATTCATTTTTATCTGTATTAGTTTCGTCGTCTACCTCTTTTACATTTTCTTCCATGTGGTTTTCGTTTGCTAAGTCCATTAACGGCTGGAAATAGTTTTGTGAATCACCTGATGATTTAGGTTCATCATTATTTGCTTTTTCGAGGATATTCCTTAATTTAAGATTATCCTCTTTCAACTTTCGAGTGCCGCTTTTAATTCACGATTCTCGCGAGTTAGTTTACAGTTTCTTGTTTTAGGCATGTTGGCATTTGCCACACTAGACCCATCAGAATCAGTTAAATTATTTTCTGAATTAATTTTTTTTCGTTTATTATTTTTTAGTAATTCGTTCAGATTTGAATTTATTGTTTTTTTTTAATTCATTTGCATTGCTTACTAAATCGGATTGCATGATTGCAATCCATTTATAGAGTTTTTATTTCAACTCACACGTGGTTAGTGCACTTTTCACACACCAACCCATTCACTTCACTAATTTATTATTATTTTTTTATTTTTTTTATTTATTTTTATTTTTAATAGAATGATTACACTACCGTCTTCTTCAAGAGATGAAAATCAACTCAGTGAGAAATATATAATAAATAGAATGTAAGATACTCTGGTTCATACTAAATAATTTGCATTTAAAAAAATAATGGCATTTTTAAAATTGATCTAAGAATGCACTTCTACCAATAATAACTACGGTATTAATGCCCCTGGCAAACTATACTTAATTATGAAGCTCAACTTAATTATGAAGTAAAATTTAATGAAGTGGTGACAGATTAGTTACTTAATTATTACTTTTTTTTTTATTATTTTATAAACAATAAAAATGGAAAATAAAAAAGTTATTTTGAATTTTAGCTTGTTAAATTATTTAAGAAATACAATTAAACTTAAGAGAAAACAGATTTATCATTTATTAAGACTTATTTTGTTGCAAAAAAGAATACATTTTTTGGGAAATATTCCTTGTGTGAAAAAATCAAGGAATAGTTCCACCGGTATAACCTTTTCTCAGAAAAAATACAATTTAAACCGGTGATATAGAGTTTCGACCCCAATTCCTAGGACCTCGGACCTATTGTCTTCATCACATTTAAGGGTCATTGCACTGATGACAAAAAAAAATTAAAAAAAAAAAAAATTTAAGGTCTTCGGTCCCGACACTTGGGACCGCTTGTTTGCATCGTGCCTATGAGCCATTTTACTGAAGACAAGTTAAAAAAAAAAAAAAAATTTCGAGGGCTTTGTGAAGTGGAACCCGCACCTATTTTTGCTTGAGGCTGCTCAATTTCTTGAACTTGGCTTTTTCCGCCAGTCACCATCTCGAAGATTTCTTTACTTTTTTCATGTCCACAAATTTAAAATAAAATACTTACGATTTTTTTTGTAAATCCATTTTTTAAATTTTAAACAACAAAAGTTTTCAAACAAACATAGCCGTCACTTAACAATTTCAAAATGACGAAATTTGTCATTTTATCCGAATATATTCATAAAACCCAACTATCGAAATTGGCTTGTTTTAATTTTTTATGATTTTTGTAATTTTTTCCGACTATCGAAATCGCAAAATTTGTTTTTCATAAAAAATGACAGTGAAATGACTATCAAAATATGGGCCAATATATTTTGATAATTTGATTTTAACGATTGAATTATTATGCTTAAGTTTGAATTAAAAAAAAATTAATTTTAATTTCAGTAATTAATTAGGTAGATACTAATAAAATTTATTATACGTAATATTTTTTATATTAAATTTTTATTATTTAAAACTTTTTCCATTACATTACAATTAAAATTTAACAATAAATAAATTATGCAATTGAATCAATGATATTACGCTAATGAAAACGGATTCTGTTGTCATAACCATCAGTCGGGTATCAAATTTTAATATTTGTATTTTTTTAAATTTAATTATTTTGTTTGCAGTATTCGTGTGTTGTGAAGGTTTTGATAAAAACGATAATATGTTGGCATAAACTTTGTAAGTTCCAGCAAGTCTTTGTACTGTGTATGTAAAATATTTGGCTGTTCATTTGATAAACTTCTTGCACGTTTTTTGCGACCACTAATTTTTGCAGTATCATATAAAACAAGTGACGAAAATGTTGTTTCTTCAAAAGAGTTTTTAAACAAAAAGATATTGGGTTCTTTGCTGTCTATTTTGAGTTTTTTGATGTTATTTCATTTAAGTTCGATATTATTTGAGGTCTTATTTAAATTTACTGTATTTGTAAATTTTGCAAAATTAAAATTTTTTTTATTAGTCATTTTAGGACATTAAAGTATGACTCGTTAACTTTATAGCTTCTTACTAAGGAATACCATTGCGAAGCGACGTAAATCTTCTTGTTTTTTTTTTTAGCTTTTTCTATTAGCGAATGCATACAGTCACCTTCATTTTACGTATGCCCCTTTTCAAAAAAAATGTGGTTGATATCAATATTCATTAATTTGGAAGCCCAAGCATAAAAAACGAACAAACATTTATTTTTATTTTGCCCAGCGCAATTATCGGAAAAAAAATTAAAAGTTTTGACACCTTCCTTAACATGATGTTCCATATATTTCAGAACGCAACTAGCAACCTCATTTGCACCTCTCTTTGCAACCGTTTCATTCCAAATGAAGCAATCCCCTGGACGACTGGCTAGCTCATAAATTGTGAAATTGAATATACAAAGCTTTCTTTTGTAATAGTAAATGCTTGCTGAGGATGTTAACTGTTAAAAAATTTTGAAAATCAAAAACAGCAGTTAATACTGTTTCGTTGCTTTTGAATTTCATTTTATCTTCTTTTAATTCTCTAGCTATTTGTTTAGAAATAATATGCAGCTCATACGAATTTTTTCATTTTTTCTTTTATTCTCATTCAAATTTTGGTACTTTGTACAATCGTTTCATCTATCCTTTTTTGGGATATAAAAAGAAATGTTAAAGCACGTATTAAACATATCTCTGTCTTAGTAGGTTAACACTATCTTCATCGGTATTTTAAGCAACTCTAAATACAATCTGTACATTATCGCAACGTTCATATCACCATCAATAAATGCTCGAGAGGTATGCTTTCGTAAGTAATGGGATTATATCGGTGTGAAAGTATTTATATGGTCTTTAACTTTATTTCTTCGAATTTGATTACACTTCTTGTACTATTCTCTCATATTTTCATCGATTATCTCCACAAATATTTCTATTATCAGGCAAAACTTTTGAAAAAGTCGTTTCTACCATTTTACAACTTATATTTAAAGTGCTCAAAAACATTTTGGCGCACACTTTACTTGAAAATTATTCTTTGCAACATTTGTTAGAAAATAATGGTTGGTACAAGTGCGGCGACTTTTGTATGATGATGTTTTAGTAATATTTTTATCTGAATTTTATACTTGGTTAAGAATATATTTCCGTTGCAGAATATTGCTTTCTAGATTATAAAATTTATCAAAGTTTTTTTTGTCTTTCAAATTCAGTTATTCTCTCAAGCACTTTTGACGACAGTTACGCACGCTCCAATTTTTTTTTGGTGAAACTCTTTTACCATTTATGTTGAACTTGTATTGAAGAACCTCGCGAATTATTTGTTTTTTACTCGCAAAAAATCCGTTATTTACTTTTCTCTTTAAAAAAAAAACTGTGGTTTGACGTAGTATTTTGTGTACATACGAAAATATGTTTTTTTTGTTTTTGTCCAAACATATTTATCTTAAGTTGTACATATCACTACGAAATTATTTATTAGTAATGAAGGAAAATATCGTAACGTACACTTATTACTTATAACCTTCAACTTAGAAAAAAAGCATGCTTATCTTATTGTAACTTAACTTACTCAATAATTTTTGCAGAAACCTCCTATAATTAATGTCGTATATCTACTTACTACCACTTCAATGTTTACAGTGTATATTCTAATGTATTGTAAGGGCGTTTCCGAACCTCTCGGACTTGCACTTGATACTCGCACTAAACCTGTCAAATCGTACTTGATTTGTTGTCAAATAGTGTAGTCTACACTAGATATCGCAAAATTAAATTTATTAAAAGTGAAAAAAAAAAAAAAAATTGGTGCGATTTGACAGGTTTAGTGTGAGTATCAATGCAAGTGTGAGAGATTCGGAAACGCCCTAAGTATACTTATGATATACTAGAATGGATACTAAATGGAGTTTTTAAAGAATTTATGGAATATCAGTCATAACTTTTGGGGGAGGCATCGTATCAATATGAAATTTTGACAGTAGATTCGTTCTACGGATATCTTTTAAATGCACATCTTGTTCTAGTAGGTCTTAAGTTGATTTCCGATATACTAGAATTCACCGTGCGATATTACATTGGTATATATAAGCAGGACATAACAAAGGGTGGGCCATAAGGGTCATTTGACTCAGTTCCCGAGTTGTGAAAGGGCCTCCATTGGTTTCTTAATTCGGTCACATTTGGTCGCACGAATTATTGAAATTATTGAAAATTTTGGCCTTGATTTCAATTTATGCTTTGGGCAAGCATATGATAATGGTGCTAATATGGCAGGACAGTATAGCTGTGTGCAAACACTACTACGTGAGTGTAATCCGAATTGTATTTTTTCCAGCTGTGTACTCTTAATCTTATAGGAGTTGACTCCACTGAATCATATAAAGAAGCAGTTACATATTTTAGGAGAATTCAACAGATCTATGATTTTCTTAGCAACAGTCCTAGAAAGTGGAAGATTTTAAAGAAACATATAGCTGTATCACTTCATACAATATCAAAAACAAGATAGTTTGCTCGAATTGATGCTGTTAAAGCCTGTATTATAATAATATTCTGGCTGATTTAGAGGAGTGTAAGTAACTAAACCTTCCACCGCCATCACCTTCCACGCACGTATCGAATGTCAATTAATTTTTCAATATTTGGATACATTCGAATGCATTCTTTTGATAACAATATGGCTTGAAATATTAACGTTATTACAACAAAATAATTTAATTATTGAAGCACGTAATGCAAAACTTGACGTCGAAATAGAAAATATTAACAATCTTATTGCAAGGATGAAGATAAAACGTGAAGAGTGGGACAAGTTATTCTTAAGTTCAAAAAAGTTTGCCCCTCCAAAATGTCAACTAAAAAAAGTTGAAACACAATGTCTTGTCACAGAATTAAAAAAAAAACTAAGTACCTAAATATTGAAAATGAAAAAAAAACACAATTTTTACTAGATCCTTTTCATATAATATTTATTTATTTTTATCATGCAAAAAAAAATATGTGTTGGTTGGAAACAGCTTATCGGCATCTAAAAAATTTTTTTTATTCTCTCATTTATTTTAACCAATACTAACTAATCCATACAAATTTTTTTTTTCTTTTTAAAAAAAAATATTTTGGTATTGATTGATATGATATTGAGTTGGCATTGATAGTAAATCTGTATAGTGCGACCCATGAGAAAATTTTATTACTAGAAAAATAAATAAGGTTAATAATAAAAATCCCGATAATAATATGGATGAAATTTCTATGTAAAAATATTTGTTTGTATGAAAAATTTGGGAAATTCCTTATTAAAATATTTTGATCTACTTGGAATCGACTAGAAGAGAATATGATTTTTGCATGTTGGACATTAAGGACAACAACTTACAATCTTGATATTAAAAAATTATTATATCATAAGTAGTAAGAAATTTCATACAAATACTGTATGATAACAATATTTAACTTAGATTTTGGGTTATTTTTGCTTTATATATTTATGACGCCCCGCGTTAAATTACGAGAGTATTCTAACATTACCTAAACAGTTAAATATTAAAATTTGTAAAAAAATATTCAAATAACTCAGATCCAATAACCCGCCATTTTAACTTCAAACTATTTTAACTATGACCCACCACTCGCTGGAGTAGAGTATGTAAAAATAAATAAAAAACATAGCAAAAAAAAAATGCAAATATACATTTCTAAATTAAAAATTTCAAGAGAAAATTAAAGCTATTCAAAAATAGCTTTAAAATAGCTTTTAAATTTCTGGTTTTTATTTTATTAGGCGATCGGACATCTACTTGTAAATTATCTTTGCCACAATGATACATAATATCATTTTGAACAGTTTTCTTGTTCAAATTCTAATATTAAAATTAATTAAATAAATTATTTATTATGAAAACTGTTTCATAATAAATAATTTATTATTCTTCACTATTTCGTTTAATTTGTTCACATGCTTTGAAAATATAACCAACATAGTTGAAAGTACAATACATTAACGAACCACCATTTTCGCGGGGCTACCTTTGGTATTTATGTGGTGGTAAAAAAAAAGTTGTTCACGACTTGTTACACACACACTATCGAAGGTTTCACAATGTTAAACACAATGTTAATATCGTCATAGGAAGGAAATGTAAATGTTTGATCCATATTGCATAGCCGGTTATTTCTTATACACTTTAGTATATGCATAGGGTCATGGGATGAAAATATTTTTTGCGATGCATTAACAGGAGATGGAATAAATTTTGGTAATACTTCTGCACCAGCAAGCTTTTTAAATAATAAAATTGGGATATAATTAATGGCAAAAAATAATTGAGAGTATAATCTGGTAACAAATTAAATAAAAATGAAACTATTCTATTTAAGAAGGCTTAGTTCCTGACAATAGCAGTAGTTTTCCACATTTAATGAGTTGATAAGCCAGTAATTTGTTAAATAAATACTCGAAATATTGTAGATTGTAGTGTAAAATTGCAGTACCGTACTTAATTAAGCACGAAAAGGTGATTCTACCTAAGTTACTGCAGTGTGCAAAAAAAAAAAAAAAACCTATTTACACGATTGTTACCAGTCATCACTTATTATAGTCACAACACAAAAATCCACTTTGGTTCAATAATTTTAAAATTTCTATAGTAGTTGTGTACAGAAAATCTGCGTCTAGGTTTTTTACTGGATAAAGTCCAACAATATCTTGGTTATTAGATAGCAAGGAAGTTACCATAAAAGCATGAATTGCAGAGGCTGCACAAGTAGTTTCAGAATTTTAAGCAAATCCTTCAATTTTTTTACCTTTAAATGAAATATTTGCATCAACATAAATTTCGTCAATCAAAAGGTTAATATATTTTTAATGGTCTTGCAAATTTTTAAAACTTTCACACAAATATTTTAAATGTATACCGATCCTGAATTTAAACTACCAATATTAAAACTTTAATGTAATTGGGTGAGGAAGTAAGACAACTTTCGAATTTCTTAGATAAATGTATGCAGCAGGATAATTATAGTATAAGGAAGCTGAAAATACTAATAATTCGGAAGAATATTTGGGTTTTTACATAACCACAACAACATTTGCTCATAGCAAAATTTTAATATTAAACCATGTTTATCCAGCATTTCAGAATCTTCATTTAAAATGCTTTCAATATTTTTTACTATGTTTTGCAGTTTTTCCGAATGGAAACTATTAATGCCAGAAATTAAATTTTTTAATTTGCTAAAACTATCACAACAATTTTTTGATGCTAATAAGAATAAAAAAATTCCAATTCGAACTTGCTTTTTGTTGCAAATTATACTCTTAACTATTAAACTATTATCTAAACAAGAAGACGACACTATATCTAATTCAAAATCTAATAAAAGAAATTTATAAAAATATATACATTCATCAATAATTAATTTTAAAATTTTAAAATTTTTTTACTTACTAAATGTAATATTTTATTCCAATTGTTCATTATAATATTGTGCATTATAATAGCTATAATAACTGATTTGTAAATTATAAAAAAAAATAGAAAATTTGTCCCCTTAAAACCTTTCCCTTAAACAAGTCTTGCATTCGGAAGCTGTAATTAAAAAATATTATAAAACTTAGTGTATGTACATACCTAATACATTATCTGTATTATAATTAAATCTAAATAAACATACCGGTTTTGTTGGTTTTGTTTGCAATATCCTGTCAAGTCTTTCCTTTTTTTATTTTATTAAAATAAAACGCATCTCTCTTGTCGTAGAGGCATTTATTTTCCTGAAAATTTGTAATCATTATGTCTAACAAATTGTATTCCGTCGAATTTGCCATATGAATAATATAATGAAATAATTAATCTAAAAAATTATAATCAGTTCTTTATGAATAATTATGTATAATTAATTTGTTATGAAGTATGTAAATTGTTAAATAAATTATTTTATTATTATATCACAAGTTTTCAAAGTAATAACAGCTCCTAAATCAAATCTCAAATTTCCGTACAGAATGTGCGAATGAAATCGCACTTTACTTAAGTCAGCTAAAGTTAACGAAAACTTGACGAAATTCTCTGATATTCCTATTATAGGTGCACATTGCACAATACAATTTACACGTACGCAAATCGCAAATCGTACATTTCTTTAAGCTGGCTTAAGCCAGCTAAAGTTCATTACGATTGGGCCTTAAGTTTAATTTTTACCTCGTGAAGAGACTGAATAACATATTGAAATTATTAACGCATAGGTATAGTATAGTATTATAAGTGCCACTAGAATGGGTGATGACACCTTGTGAGAAAATTTTATATTTATTACGTATAACAAATTTTACTCAGATTGTGAATATCAAACAAAATTTTGTTAAATAACTCAATTTTACCAAATGGAAAAAAAAATTATACAATGAAATGCAAAAAATAACAAAATTGTTAACCAAATAACCAAATCAGAGAAAGAAAATGAACAATCAATTTTGGTTAATAATAACCAATACTGGCAACTCTTCTAATAGTTATGTCATGTACATGTTCCTTTATGTTTTGTTTCACAGTTCAATTCAGTTCACTTTTATTTTTTATTCACCACCAACAGAACATTGAGAACATGAAACACAGGATCTTGTGGAAAGGGAGTAGTTTGGTTTGTTAACAATAGTCAATCAATAGTCAGTCAAGTCAGCTGGATAGGTGCCAATTGTCATATAAAATCTCATTAAGAATGATAGAAGATAGAAGTTAGTATATAAAATTACTATACTTGATAATTTATTGTTTGTTTTTAAGTTTTAAAATTTTCATTAATAGAATAAAGATAATTTAAATTAAAATTAAATATATAATATATATATAATTTTTTTTAATATATAACTAACTTCATCGCAAAATTAGTGAGTTTAAATAAAAAGATTGTGTTGAATGTTTAATAATACATAATTACATACTCGTTTATTTAAAAAAAACTAGTGAAACTTTGATATATGAAATTACACAATGGAATTATTTAAAAACGAAGTAACTACCTATGAGTTTTAAATTACAAGATTTTTTAAAAATTTTATGTAAAACGAATTAATATATATTTATGAATTGTAACAGCAGGTACTTCTGGTGGAATAATTAATTAGTAGCAACAACTATTAATACATTATTAATTATTATATATAGAAAATATTCTTTGTATATCTAAAATGTTCTTATATATCTAAATTCTTTAATGCGAATTCAATAATTGCGCGTTTTTAATAATGAACATTTTGATACCTAACAAACTAACCTAACATAATATGTCAAACTAGTGAAACATAAATTAATTTAGAATCTTATTTAATATATTATAATCTACATAAAGGGTGAATAAATATTGTATATGTATTCCATATTTATAAAGTGAATTATTTTAAAGAGAGCTTATCTAAAAAAATAAATTTGTAACTAATATAAAATGTGTTAAAAATATTGATAACTGTGTTAATTAAAGAGAGACCGAATTTTTGAAATTTCCCGATTTGTAATATGTATCGTAAAAATGCACTTAACAGAAATCACAATTAATATCATAACCGTGGTACTAATATAAAAAAAAAAAAATTATGTTTGTAATAAAAAAATTGTGTTGTGTTATAATTTTATTAATTTAACTATTTATTATTCAAAAACAACATCAATATACATGTTGGTTTCAGTATAAAATACCTATATCTAATAACACCAATTTACAAGAAAAAGAAGTAAAGAACATCGATGAATTAGAAAAATAACAATATGTAAGTACATAATATTATGTATATTAAGTAGAACTTCGAACTTATTTTTCGTAACTAGTTAGTTATTCATTATTATATTCCTTACTAAATCAGTTAAGAAATACCATTTGCTGATCACTCAAAAGAAATGAAACCATAATGTGTATAACGACATGACACATAATATGTATTATAAATACATCAAAGATGCAGGGTACCTTTCCATCTACAATCTACATGGAAGGAAACTGACAAGCCATCTCTAAAAATTGATAAAAATAAAGTTATCTTCTAAGTATAGACAATAAATATGAATCCGGTCTCAAATATCAAATAGTTTTTTATGTGATGGGATAGAATATTAGATGAGGGATGAGGGATGGGCTTATGAAAATACACATCTGAGACTCAATATGGTCATAACCTCTGACCTCAAGCAGCTTGAATGGTAGCTAAAATGGTTAAACGAAAAAAAGAAAAATAACTAACAACAAGAATAATAATGAAAAAACAGTTTATTATGAATGAAAGAATGATATGAATGATTGAGCAAATAACTTATGGAAGTACTAAGTAGGTGTAGGTTGAGGTAAATGTAGTGATTAATGCATTATGATGAGAGATAAATATTTACTTAACGTCGTTGTTGTTGGTATTTTGAGTTGAAATGTGCATACTCTTTTAAACTGCATCCAAACTGTACTAGATTAGTAATGTAATAGCATTAAATCAGTTTAACCTTGTTTTTTTTTTATATTAGCCAAAATTAGGTTTTGAAGCTTTAAGGACTTGGGTACGTTGACTATTTGGAAAGGAAAGGATAGTTAGAGGAAAGGAAAGAAAAAGGAAGAAGAAAAGTTTTGTGAGAAAGAGCGAACAATGTTGTTAATATTCGTCTTAAACCTCTGTAAGTCATAAATAAAAAATCCTTCTCTCATTGGGAATGCTTCGATAAGGGACGCGATTTCACAATCGGGATATTCTTACTATAAAAGAATTTCCATATTCGGACTAAAACCATCACGGAATTTCCACTGTGAAAGAGTGGGCACTTGATACCTCTCGT
Source organism: Argyra leucocephala (assembly GCA_963942445.1). Taxonomy (NCBI): domain Eukaryota; kingdom Metazoa; phylum Arthropoda; class Insecta; order Diptera; family Dolichopodidae; genus Argyra; species Argyra leucocephala. The sequence goes on from OZ012680.1 coordinate 92,359,788, forward strand.
GTTGTGCGATGGAATTGCTTAAGAGGAGGAAGAAGTGATTTTAATTCCTCGGAACAAGTGCCAACACCAAGCAGATATCTATAAAATAGGTAAGTGCTCCAACAATACGACGATGACCGACGTGGTATAAGGGATGAGGGCACATTTATTTCGCCTATAAGACGAATGGCGCGGTTTTGAAGTTTGTCCAAAAAATTTAAAGCAGTTTTTGGTGCACCTGCCCATAAATGTGAGTTATACTCGAGCTTGGGTCGTATATATGCCTTATAGACTTTTAAAAGGTCTCGAGATGAAAAATAAGTTTTGCAGCGACTCAAAAAACCTAAACATATTGCGGCGCTTTTCGCAATATCGAAAATATGTTCATTCCAGTGCATATTTTGATTCACTCGCATTCCGAGAATGTTCAGGTTTTTGAGTCGCTGGATACCTTCATTTTGAAACCGGAGAGCAGGTTCGAATGCTGTTAGCTTGTTACTAACAAGACATATTTGAGTTTTTGAATTTTTAAACTCGACTCTGTTAGCTTTACCCCAGTCGATAATTTTGGCAAGGTCGTGATTAAGCGCGCCGGCCGTCATTGTTCTTTTGGAGGTGACTGCGGAAGCTGTAGCATTAGTTTGTTTTAGAAAATCATATGATGCTACTAGAGTGCTGTCATCAGCAAAACTATGGATTGGATTGAAACTTAATTTGAGAAGGTCATTAATGAAAATGAGAAATAGGGTGGGTGAAAGGACATAGCCTTGTGGAACACCAGCATTGATTTGAAGTTGGTCGGAAAAAGAACCGTCAACTGAAACTATGATAGATCGATTTAAAAAAAAACTTTCAATCCATTTAGAAAAGGTTGAACCAAGGCCTATAGCGTTGCATTTTGCTATAAGAGCAGAATGCCAAACTCGATCAAAAGCCTTAGATATATCCAGAGCTACAACAGTAGCTTCACCAGATTGATGCAGGCTGGTGTTGAGCTTCTCGCAGAGGCATGTCATGAGATCACCGGTGGAACGTTGGGCTCGAAAGCCGTATTGGCTATCATGAATTATACCTCTACTGTCAAGATATTTCTTCAGCTTATGGTTAATTAAGATTTCCATCGTTTTTGAAATAATGGAAATAATAGCTATAGTTTGAAGGATTGCTTTTATCACCTTTTTTAGGAATAGGATAAACTTGGGCAACTTTCCAATAGGACGGGTAAATTCCTGAAGAAAAGGACAAATGGAATAAGTAGAGGTTTAGAAATAGCGAAGGCAATGTGTCGCAGCACAATTGCAGGAATACCATCAGAACCGGTAGATTTTTTTATTTCAAGATTCTTCAAGACTTTTACTACAGCTCTTATTCTAAAGTAAATACTTCCGAAGGAATTATTTAGAACAGGGATTGATGGAGTATTTTGGACTGTAGGAGGGAGTGTGAAATTAGCTGCAAATAATTTTGCGAAGAGATTAGCCTTTCCAACAGAATCTGATATAATAGTACTATTATTATCAATCATAGGTGGAAACGAAGACTTGCTAAAATTTTGCCCAACATTTTTAGCAAATGCCGAGAAAAACCTGTTGTTGTTGGGGAGCTCAAAGATTTCTTGTCCCAATCTTTGGTTATGCAGGAATTTTTGCTGATTGATAATTTTTTTTACATTTATTCCTAACCACTTTATAACTCTCATACGTATTGACTGTTTTATTGTTCTTGTATTTTTTGTAAGCTTCTTCTTTGGATTTCAGAGCTTTGCTGCAGAGGTCATTGAACCAACCTGAGGGATTTGGTTTTATACTTTTAAGGCTATTTGGAATGAAAGTTTTCATTCCTAATAGAATCCTCTTGGTAATCATCTCTGCAGCAAAGTCGACATTTTTATATTGGAAACACAACGACCAGTTCGATGAATTTAAGAAGTTTTTGAAGCCTTCCCATTCGGCTTGGTGATAATGCCAAACTAGTCTTTTGGGAGAATTAGAAGAACTGGTTGGTGTGCCTACTTCGAATCTTGTGCTTACAAGACAGGAGAGTTAACAAAGATTGAATATTTCTTTGGATGGGTAGTTAGGAATAAATCCAGGAGGTGCCCGTTCTGGTCGCATCGGTCTGGTATCCTCGTAGGGCTTTTGACAAGTTGAGAAAGGTTGAAAAAATTGGAAAAAAGTTCAACTTGTTTGCCTTCGGGACTGTTGTGACTAGAAAAACTAAGCCAGTCTCTGTTATGAATATTGAAGTCTCCCGCCAGAAGAATCTCAGAATCTGGATTGGTTTCCAGAATTGAGTTTATCTGGTTGAATAGTCTTTCTATAAGCATATCAGTTTCTAGCTGATTCGCTTGAGGCGATCTGTAAATAAAACAAAAGTGAATGATGTGCTTATCGACGTGTATTTTCATCCAATTATATTGATAAATTGGATTGGAGCACTCAAAATTTTGAAGAGTCTTATAAGCTACATCATTTCGTATGTACAAAGCAATTGCTCTATGGGGTATAAAAAGTGGCACAAGCGAATAATTATTGATATTAAAGTTAATATTATTCACAACTTGTGTTTCACTTAGTGCTAAAATTGCTGGATTTTGAAGCCGTAGATGGCTTTCGACGGAATAGAAATTTGTTGATAGACAGCAAATGTTACAAAAATCTATCTTAAACATAATAACGAACAATTGACAAAGAGAAAAGGAAAATAAATTAAACTTAACAAAAAGTACCGAAAAACAAAAAAAATATATAAATTAATTTTTTTGTGACCCAAATATATAAATTTCGAATTTAAATTACTTGAATACTACTTTGAAACTGATTTATTAATTTATTCATTTAAGTAATTTTTATTTATTAATATTATGTCTTTTTTTCTAGTGCGGAGACCACCAGTCAATATATCTGGAATTTGAGGAAGTTCGATATAAGTAGAAATAATTTGAATTTTTCCTTACAAGTTTTTTAATTTTCACTCGATTTTACTTTTGTTGTGCATCAAGGTAGGAGTTATTTAGTTTTTAAGTGTAAAAATTATTGTTATTATTAAACTTAAAATTTAACAAATTTTCAAATTAAAATTTTTGTAAAACAAGAAAAAAATTAATTTAAGAATGAATATCTATATTATACAGTTAAACAATGTATTTCACATACAAAAAGAAAACGAAAAACAATGTAATCAAAATTAATAACTATTGTTGCAATATGAATGTTAGATTGAAATGAATTTCAAAAAAATCTATAATTTGAAAATTTTTTGAATTACCAAAATTTCAAATATGGATATCATTTCTATCTATCAAGTATCTAGGCTTTTAAGGAAATTTTATTTTATTTTTCTCAATCTCCATACAATAAAGAATTTTAGAAATGTTGAATTATAACTAGGTGTACATATTATGTAAATAATAAATTGTAATTTTTATAATGTTTGGAAAACAAAAATATTTTTTTTTTCAATTGAATAATTTTAAAAAATAAACAATTTAAGTGGCCTTCTAGTCGAGTGGTATGGTAAAGCACTCGATTATAGTAATGTAACGACTCAAGAGCAGAACTGTCACTTCGTTCTTAACAAAGAGTAGTAAAATTTAAAAAAAAATTTAGTAACTAGGTATATTATGTCTAAGTATAGTATTTGCATTTTGTTTATTCGTGAATTAGTAAACCTATTTTAGGGATTATATAGAATATTTTTATAAAATTACATATTTTTGAATTTGGTAATATTTTTTTTATTTGTGTTTTTAAAGTTTGTAATAAATATTTGAAATGCGGAAACAACCAAAAAGAACTTAAATAAAATTGCATACATAACAAAAATTAAAGTTGTTCCATTAGAGTTTTTTATTCTATTTTTATAAAGTAATAATTCAGACAATTTAATAATAATTTAAAAAAAAACAAAATAACATAACATAGAAATAACAAAAGCCAAAGAAAATTTAATTAATTTCATAATTATTGAATTATTTTAGATAAACACAAAATTATGTGGCTAATTACATCTAATTATTATAATAAATTTAGACAGTGCTCAAGTAGGCCCCAGCCAGCACAGAATGCATTCAAAATATATTCAGAATACATTCAGAGTAATGCATAACTAAATGCATTCTACACATCACGTTTTATTAGTACCTATCTATGACGATGTCCGCTTTTGTGTGTATTTCCCCTTAAAATAAAATGTAAGATAGTTATACTGAGAATGTATTTAAAATATAAGTTATTATTTACTATTTAATTTTAAAATAGAAATAAAAATGCTTTTACTATTTTTTCAAAATTTATTTAAAGACAGGATAGAAGTCGGGACCAAAGGACCTTGAACAAAAAAAAAACAAAAAATATGTTTTTATACTTATCTTGATACGTAATGAACATTATTGACACTTTGATTTTTGAACAATTTTTTTGTTCAAGGTCTTCGGTCCCGATTTCTGAACCGCTGACCAATCCGAAAAGTTTTTAAGAATTATTTATAATAAATATTAATAACGTTTTCCGAGAAAAATACAATTTAAACCCGTGATATAGAGTTTCGGCCCCAATCCCTTGGACCCCGGACCTATTGTCTTCATCACATTTAAGGACCATTGCTCTGATGACAAAAAATTCAAGGTCTTCGGTCCCGACACTTGGGACGCCGGACCTCTTGTTTGCATCGTGCTTATGAGTCATTGTACTAAAGACCCTTTATACTAAAGACAAGTTAAAAAAAAAAAATAAAAAAAAATTCGAGGGCTTTGTGAGATGGGACCCGAACCAATTTTTGATGGAGGCTGCTCAATTTCTTGAACTTGGCACTTTCCACCAGTCACCACCCAGAAGATGTAGTTCATATGACACGGTCCCGTTGAATACACACACATTGATTCTACTCTATTCAATATTATTATTACTGAATTATTTACACTGTTATGATATACAACCTCTTTACAACAGATAAAAATTGTCATTCAGAATAGCAAAATTCGGTTGTGTTTTCTATTGGGTTGAGTTGTGTAGAGACAACTCAACTAAATACTGTTGTGAATGGGAATAGCACCCTTAATTTAGGAATTTTTGATTCAAATAGATCAATAAAACTATGGTGAGTAATTGATAAAGTCCCACCTACTGAATTAGCGAAAAAATTTATCTCGTTTTGTATTGGATTTTTAATAAGACAGGACTGTATGTAGTTTTTATTTGATCCTGTGTCAATTAGGAATTTTACGTTTCTACCATCCTTCGCTGAATATTCTATGTAAGGAAGCGAAGAGGCAGTTAGTCTAAAAAATTATCAGGTTTAGGAAAATCATTAGTAACAGTTTCTGACCTTGACTTTTCTGGTGTAATATGATTAATTCTTTGGAATTTATTGTTTTGATTAAATCTGTGTGATGATGGTCTTTTGTTATTATAATTTCTATTTTGGTAATTAACGTGCCGTGAATGTTGTGTTTTGTCAACATCCATTGGTTCCGGTTGCAGTTGTTGATTTTTGTTGAAATAATTTGTACCGAATTGATTTTGATTTCTTAAAAATGGATTATTCCTATTAATTTGATTTTGATAATTCTGAAATTGCGGGTTTGGGAAATGTCTAAAATTATGAGATAACGTTGGATTGAAATTATTGTTGTGGACAGGTTTGTAATTGTTTTGTGGGAAATTTTTCCTTGGTAATGTCGGTGGAGTTTGAAACGGTGGTCTTCTAGTATTACCTTTGCTATGACTTATTCTGAAATGAATATTATCTAATTTGAAACATAAATATAGTGCTTGTGGAAGATTTTTTGGTTCACCCATACTTAGTAGACGTGGTAGATTTCCTTTAAGTCCTGTGATAAAGGTATCGAGGGCTTTATCACGATAGGCTTGAATCATGGCCTCCAATGCCTCTTGAGTTAAGTCCATGGATGATAATTTGTTTAGTATAAGCGATAGATGACGGTACACTTCTTTGTAAAAGTCTTGTATAGTGTTGTGTTTTTGTATCATAGTTGTCATTTGGTACTCTAAAGTACCTAAGTTGCGTTTGTCTGCGAATTATAATTAATTTAAACACAAGTTGTCGATTTTGAGTATATTTTATTACTGATCTTCAAAACTTATATATAATATCTTAAACTAAAAAGCAAATTAAAATTGATTGAAAATTCAAATGTATTGATTGTTCTTTAAACTGTAATTAAGAGAATTTAGAATGTAAAAGTATGTGAGAACCAGAATCTAACGTTAATGTTAATTTAAGAGAAATATAATATCAATTACTAATTTAATTTACAAATACTAATTTAATTTGATATTATGTAATTAGGAGAAAATATGTAACGTGTGTGTACAAATATGTATACATATCGTCGGCTGGAAAAACGTTTGTTGAATGTGACGAAATATGCTTTCCAGAAAAACGATGTTAAAGGTTTGAGCTGCTGTTATTCAAAAACTGGACGATAAAATTCAATATTTTTTTTACAACATACAACGTATCAAATCAGCTTTCGATTCATACTTGTCGAATGGTCCGCCCACGCTTAGTTTCAGACCTAAAAGCTGTTAAGTGCCGGATGGATTTGTCGTATGTACAAAATTTTTTGTTTTTAAAAGTTTTTCTCTTGTTGTATGTGATTTTCTCATGTTTATATAGTTTTAGTGCCATGAATTTCCATTTTAAACCTACAAATTTTATAGTTTTTTAAAGATTCAGTAAAAAAGCATAAATATTTTATAATTTTTGCTCCTCGAGAATGAGTGAAAGAGATGAAATTAATATTAAAGATATTTCTCAATAGGCTCCAGCCTTGAAAGGATTTCGCGCCATTAACGTTTAATTTTTGAAATTCTGTCGTATAACAGATTGAACTGAAGTTTATAACAAGACTTTGTAAGCTGCAGATTTGAAAAGAATATAGGATTAAATAAAGGTGTGATTTAAGGGTTTCTGACTTTTCTTTCCTTTAATGATTGAATTCTTTGTTTTTTCCCTTGGGAAGTTTAGTATTTAATCTTAAAATATTACGTAAAAGGGAATAATAATTTTTGAAGGGATTAAACTTTATTACCTGTATATCAATCAAAAATTTAAATTTAAACATAAATTTGTTTTTTAGAAAATGTACTTTATTTCAACAATAACGTTTATAAAACTAAATAGCTTATTCTGCTTCATAAAAAAACAAATTCGAAAATAAAAATAAACGAAAAATTCCAGTATCAATCTTCTTTGTACTACTGTAATATTATTAATGTTAAGTTAAATAAGCTTATTACTAATAAAATAAATAAAATATCACAATAAATTCAGTTTTGTTAAATTTTAAGTAAAATTTTTAAATAATCCTTGTCCGTTTCGGGCAAGTATGGCAGCATAGATTTTAAATCATCTTTCTTTTCTCGGCTGATAGGTTTTACTTCAGAATGCCTCAAGGGTGCAGATAATATCTTTTCAATATCAACAGCATTTCGAGAAAATCGTTGTTTTTTTTTATTAATGTAAACAATAGTTATCATATTATGTTTAGGATGTAATTTGTATTTAATCATACTAAAATCTCTAGAATACTCAATTAATTTTAATTTGCTGAATGGAACCTTTTGAAAAGAAAGTTCTGACGATTTGCGACTGTACAAATAAAAATCTTTAGGTTGCATTTGAATGATATTCAAATTAACGTTTTTGTAGTTTATATTTTTTAGCAATCTTATTAAACTCAAAGGGCTGTGAATTTCTAAATTTTTTAAGTGCCGTTCAATGACGCTATGAACACAGTCGACTTCCTGGATTTGCGAGTGTCCAGGTTCGCAAAATTTCTGTGTTATTTTTTGCAGCATGTCATGGTCGTGTAAAAATTGCATTAGTGCCACTGCCATAATTTGGTTTTTGTTTTGTGGCACACATGAATCGCTCCATAAAACCATTTCTTCAATATCAGTTTCTGTTTGTAAGACTTGTTTTAAGATTTTAATCAAGGCACAAGCTAAATTATTACCTGATCGTCCCATAGTTGCTTCACTCCACATTGCGCAAAAAGTGATTTTTGGTTTGTTTGGAATCAAAATTACAGCGGTTAAATTAAATATAGTCAGTTTTCTTTTATAGTAAAAATTAGAAGTATAGCCCTTCGGGAGTGTAATAACGTTTTGTAAATCGAAACATATAACAGCTTTTTTAGGATCAATATTTTTCCTGTCGAGATCTCGTTCAGCTTTTACAAATTGCTTTAATTCTATGTGGTTTTTGTATTCTGGATATTCATTTCTATTTTCAATATTTTTATATAGCTCGCATTTGTCACATCGATCTTTTTTAGATAAGTAGAACGATAAATTAAATTCATAGTTAAACACCCTTCTAAACATCGATGGTTACAGGATTTTCATATTTTTGTTTGTATAGGGCATACATTTTGGTAACATTTAAATGACTTTCTAAATATTTTTTTGAAGACGAAGAACGACAGTAATGAGATTCCATCGTTGGAAAGCTAGCAATATGTTCCTTAACTTCATTTAAATAGTCGTCTCCAATTTTTTTTCTTCCTGTCAAATGCTTTTTGGAAGGTAATGCGACGCCAGTGGTTTTATTAAAACACTTTTGAAAATAATAATAAATTCTCCTTTCACTTATGTTTAAAGTGGAAAGAAAAATTTTTTTACAGGTTTGAATTATTCTGTCATTGTTTTGAAGATAATAGTCAAACGCTACATCTTTTCTGTTTTCATTTTTCGCATTTAGTTTCGTACGTCTTCTTTTAATACCTTTTTCTCTAACATAATTGCTGTAGAACTCTTTTTCTTTTCGTCATTCAATTTCCATAAAATCACAATGAATAGCTTTTCTTGCTTCTGAAAAAATTTTTGAACATTGATAAAAGAGCAAGATGGTCCAATTGATTTGGCCGGAATAAGTTTCCCTTGTCGGTTTGTATATTCTTGTCCACCTTGACGTAATTTCTTTTGCATATTAGCTTTCCAAAGAGCGGGGTTACGCTTTCTTTTACGAGAAATTGGAGTGGAGTTGTGAGATGAACATGAAATTGAAGATGGTAATTCTCTTTCATCACTACAAAAAGAGTTTCCCTCATGGTTGGACGGATTGAAATTTTCCACAAAATCGTTGATATTTTGTTCAGGAGAGTAATTTGGATCTCTGACGTCATCATCATTACTGAAATCTGAACCTGTTGAAACAATTTGAAAATGTTTTTTAATAAAAATGTTGTTTATATAAAACTTTTTTATTTTATTTACGTGAATCACTCCTCCTCGACACTTCCCTTTCATCGCATCCAAAAATTATATCTTGTATCCTAATACAAAAAAAACAAACAAACAAATCAAATTAGAAAAAGTAAATATCTCAAAATATTTTACTAACAAACCTTACAAGATCTTCTGTTAGACTTGGTGGCGATGACGAATAATCCGACATATTGATCTTCACTCAACCAAAGCTGAATCACAACTGAATTTATTTTCCGTTTTACTTTGTATTTTAATGTGTATATACTAATACTGCTATACACATTCAACATTTGAAAATTATACACAAAAGAAATGGTTTTGTTGAATGTGATTGAATTTGATCACATTCAACAATCGTTTTCCTAAACGAAAAAATCAGTTTTTAACATAGAACTTTGTTGAATGTTTCACATACGACATTTGTTTGTTATTTTTTGATAATTATTGGCTACATTCGACAAAAGCATGACTCAAAATCTCGAGATCTAGAACTGCTATTAAAATACCGATTGGATCAAATGAAAGAGAAACTTTTAAAACCTAGGTATCAATTAATAACTCAATATGCCCAAAAATGCACATTCAACAAACGTTTTTCCAGCCGACGATATGTAATTCCTCCGACACCAGAAGAGTCCATACGTGGGCGATGGTGAATCTAGGCGTTTGTAGTTTGGTAGATGTTCTTCATTCGCTTTCGCTAAAGTAATAATTTTCTGTTATTAATTGTCAGATAAGTCTTGAAAGGAATAAGGACATTTCACCGCCGAACAGCAACTCATTTGAAAGTAAAGGCCAAAACTCAATGTAGACTTTTAACGCGATGATGCTTTGACAAATTTTTTGACACGCTTCTGACATTTGAAGTTAAATACATTGGTTTATATTAACGTAAACTCAATGATAAAGTAGAAAACGCGTGTGAAGCGCAAAGTTGCTTAAATTTTAACTTTTTGAAACTTTATACGCTTGTGACAGGTAAAATTGTTTGTTTTGCTAATAATAATTTGTTTAATTAATTAATGATATGGATTTTGAAGAAAAATTAATTTCTGAAATAAGCAAACATGAATGTTTATTTAATAAAAAAAATTCATTATACAGAAATAGGATTGTTAAAGGAAAAGCATGGGCAAAAATTGCAGAAAATGTTGGAGAAACTGGTAAGTTAACTATCTTTTAAAATATTTCATTTAGCAACTAAAATTTAAAATTTTTTAGTTGAAGATTGCACTAAGCGATGGAAGAACTTAAGAGATAGGAAGTGCTGCAGATGAAATAGAAAGTCAGTGGAAATTTTTTTATCACATGCTGTTTTTACAAGAGCATGTAGCACCAAAAAAGTAAATACATAATAACTTTTTTTTATTCCAACTGTGTAACTTCTCAATAAACAATTTTTTTATAGAACTGGAACAAATTTTAGAGATGATGATAACGAAAAAAATTTGATTTTTTTTTTTCTCCATCCAGAATTAGAAAATAATATTTTTGATGAAAGTTTAGAATCTTCCCATTTTAATAATTTACCAACACCTTCACAAACAGCAAAAAAAAACAATCATAATGATATAGCGTGTAAGAAGTTTACGGACGTAATAGAAAATGTAAATACATTTCTAGATCAACGTCTAAATTCAAATAATGAAGACGATTGTTTTTTAAAAACAATCGAAGGCTACTTAAAGCAAATAGATGACAAACACAAAAAAAAAATTTAAAATAGAGGTGTTAAGTTATATTAATAAAAAAATTACAGAAATTTTGCAAAATGAAGAAATGTAAGAAAATAATATAAATTATATATAATTTTATATTATTTTCTTACATTCCTTCATTTTGTTTTAAGAATTAGTTATTTTTTAAGTTTATATGAATTGAAAAAAAATATTTTTGTTTATGTTTTTGTTTTTATGAAGAATTCTGAATTAGTTTCGTTTTTATTTATATGTTTTTGTTTCTAAATAAGTATAATAAAAAAAAATATTTCAATTAAATTTTGTTTTTAAATAAATATTCTTTTAACATATTTCCTAATTCAAAACTGGTTGATTCTGCATTGTTTGTTGATACTTTGCTACAAGACTGAAGTGGACGAACTTCTTGTCTCCAAAGACCTTTAATGACTGTCTCATTATTTGAAGAATTCACATAATTATTTGGGCAATATGAACCATCGTTCATTTTTAAAAAATTATGCAATACAATAGTCGATTTAACAATAATTTCTGCATTTTCTGGATTGACTTCTAAGCCTTTTCTTATTATACGCCATCGAGCAGTTAAAATACCAAAAGTATTTTCTATTGTTCTCCTAGCTCTAGAGAGTCTTTTATTAAAGTTTTCTTTTTCTACATCTAGAAGCAGTCCTGGATATGGCCTCATTAAATTTTTTCTCAACGGGAAAGCTGCATCTCCCACTTAGTAAAATGGGGGTGTATTATCTTCTAGCGGTTTTGATTTCGGAAAGTTGATTTCTCCTTTGAGTAAACTTTTTCCAAACTTTGTAAAATACCACCATCGCTTTGTAAAATAACGTTGTAAAATACCACCATCGCTTTGAGAACCATATGTCCCAATATCCACTAAAGTAAATGTGTAGTTTGCATCGCAAACAGCAAGAAGTACTATGCTGAAGTTACCTTTATAGTTATAGTACATAGAACCAGAGTTTGGCCGACATCTATGATATTTTTATGAATGTAATAAACTAGGTATATATGTATTATTATGTTACTTACTTTAAGTCAATATGTTTTCCGTCGATTGCACCAACACAGTTGGGGAAGTTCCACATACTTTTAAAGTCTGTTGCAATATTTTCCCATTCGTCCTCGTTTGGTGGAGAAAGATAAATTGAACATAAAGAGTTCCATATCACCTTACAAGTTTCCAAAGCTATGCTTCGTATAGTTGTTATCCCAACTTTAAATGCTGCAGAAAGAAGCTGTTTACTGTCTCCATGTGCTAGGTAACTACAAAACATTCTAATATATTTTAATTCAAATCAAATAACATTTTTACTTACATAAGAGTAATAAATAATCGGTGATATTGGTGTTCGAATAGAGTTTTTATATAACCCTTCTTTAACCAGATTAATAAGTAAATCCAAATTTTTAACATGCATCCGAGTCAACTTTTGAAAAACTTCATTTTCTTCTTTGAGACGAATAAAATTTTTTTCAAAAAATCCTTCAATTTTTCTGTTCACAAATAACTCCCGCACACAAAGTCGTTTTTGCTGTCGCAAATGCAAAGAGTTTAGCATTTCCCACATTATATATAATATTATAATAACTTCGAAAAAATTCTAAAATTTCTAACATTTTCAAAAAAATTCTTTTTTTTTTCACTTGACTCAAAACTATATTAAAACAGAACATATAGAGTAAAAAGCATACATTGAGTTTTAAAAGCGTAAAAGTCTGAAACGTTCTTAACGCGTAAAAGCTTGTCAAAGCATCAACGCGTAAAAAGCCTACATTGACACCCATATTCTGTTAGACCCATCGTTGACGAGAAGAAAAAATTCATCTCGTCTCGTCTCGCTGAATATGCCTTTCTGTTAGACACTGTAAGCGGCGCGATAGAACATTTTATTTGTTGGTAGTACTGATAATTTTTTACTATCAAAAATAATTATTGGTATATAAACGAAATATGCTTTATAAAATTTTTGGAAAGTGTTAACCCCACTAACTTAGTATTAGTTTTAAAATATTTTTTAAATAAAAAATAAATATAAATACATTTATGTTTTAAATATATTTTGTAGTTTAGTACATAAGCGTAGTAAAGCAGTAATAGTAAAGATGGTTTTTTTTTTTTTCAAAAAACAAACACAATTTTAATAATAATGCAAAAACAATAATGAAAAACTGTTTATTAATCTTTATTTAACTATTTTATCTATTCAATTTATTTATTTAATTCAATTTTTTGATAAAAAGAACACAAAATACTTTGACGAGATACTCTATCGCTTACAATTTTTGACGAGATAAAAAATGGCTATCTCGTCTCGTCAAAGGTCTAACAGAATACAAAACTATCTCGTCAGAGATATTCTCACGCGATCTCGCGAGATGGGTCTAACAGAATATGGGTGTGAGTTTTAGCCTTAAAGTTTTTCTTCCTTTTTTTTTTTTTTACATTATTCTCGGTTGGAATCCAGTTCGTAAGTTTATTTATTTATTTTTTACTCGACAATATTTTGATCTCTTAGTGGTCTTTTTAAATTATTTTTATGGTATGTGTTTTGAGGTGTTTTTATGACAACTTCATTATCCTCTGTTACGACATGAGCTTTAAAACGAGGGTTTATTTTATTTCGTGCACGAGTTTTGTGGAAGGCTAATGTATTTTTTGGGTAGTTTAAAGGTTCCTCTCTACCACTGTTAATGTTTTCTAAGTAACGTTCCTTTTCAGTAGACATAATAGAATGTAATTTCTTATAAAGTTGCATTGTTTTTTTCTTATGTTCATTAATGTAGTTTGAAAACATACTTTTAGTTACATCAATATTAAAAGGGCTATTGGTGTCTAAATGCCCGTTTATTATATCAATTGGTCGTTGTTTTGTAGCAGAATGGATAGAATGATTGTAACCCAGAATGGCGTATGGCATTTGGTCAATAATACTAAGTTCTTTTTTTGTTTCAGTCAGTATACGCAAGTGTTCTAAGAGGGTCGAATGAAATCTTTCAATTGGGCTATTTGAGTTTGGATTAAGGGGAGTTGTGTGATGAATAGTGATTTTATTTAAGTCGGCCAAATCCTTTATAATATTGTTCTTTAGTTTTGAGCCATTATCGAGAGTAAGCATTTTAGGTACTCCATGATGTTTCATAAAGTTTATAAATGCTTTTGCAACATGAACAGCACTTAAACCATCTAAGGGATAAGCCTGTGCGTATTTGGAGACTTGTCTATTACTGTTAAAAATTTTTGTCTCTTTACTGTGAAAGTGTCCATGTGCACAACTTCAAAAGGTAAGCTTGGTGTAGGAGATGAGTTAAAAATTTGTTTTGGAGGATTGTATTTCATAGTTTGACACAAGACACAATTATTAATTATTTTTATTACACCCGATTTTATATTAGGCCAGTAAAATTTGCGTTTGATTTCTGTCTCTGTTTCTAAAATGCCACGATGGTTTTTTGTTCCTTCGTGTGGTTCTTTTATAATTTTCTTTTGGCGATCTCCCACTTAATGTCGTCTACCATTTTTGTACACAGAATTAATTTAAACCTCGAATTGGTAAATGTATTCTTAAGGGTGTTACACAATTTTGGAATTAATTCGGGTTTATCTAAATACACTGCAAATGTTTTATCTGTTAATGATAAATCTTTAATGTATTCCACAGTGTCTTTTTCAAAATTTTGTTCTGATATTTCAATTTTTGGATAAAGCGTCGGCATTTGAATTTGCCGTACCTTTTTTGTAGTTAACAGGGTAGTCAAACTCTTCAAGTTTAAGTCTCCATCGTGTTAGCTTAGCGCTTGGGTCCTTAATTGAGAACAACCAATGCAGGGACTTGTGATCAGAAAATATGTTGAACTTCCTACCGTACAAATATGGACGAAAATATATTTACTAGCCCATACTATAGCCAGTAGTTCTCTTTCTATTGTACTATACTTTTGCTCGGTTTCATTTAGTGTTCTCGACGCGTAGGCGATTGGTTTGTCTTTGTTTAGTGATCCTTGCGATAACACTGCACCTAATGCGAATTGATTGCTAGTCATTGGTTTAATGATATTTGCAAGGTTTGGGATAAATTTCCTATAATATCCAACTAGACCGAAGAACTCTTTAATTTCTTTGGGTCTTTTTGGGAGTGGATAATTTTGGATGCATTTTATTTTGTCAGGATTCGGTTTT
The DNA here is from genome assembly GCA_963942445.1 of Argyra leucocephala. Classification (NCBI taxonomy): domain Eukaryota; kingdom Metazoa; phylum Arthropoda; class Insecta; order Diptera; family Dolichopodidae; genus Argyra; species Argyra leucocephala. The sequence goes on from OZ012680.1 coordinate 92,374,892, forward strand.
ATTCCTGTAGATGTTATTACATGGCCTAAATACGCTGTTTGTTTTCTTAAAAATTCCGATTTCTCCAATTGAATTTCAAGGTTTACTTCACGGAGACGTTGAAAAATCTTTTTTAAATTGACTATATGTTCTTGCAAAGATGTTGAATAAACTATTATGTCATCCATATAAACTAAATAAATTTTGTTTTGCAAATCCTTGAGAACATTATCCATTACTCTTTGAAAGGTCGCGGGTGAATTTTTAAGGCCAAACGGCATTCTTAGAAACTCATAATGTCCGTTTTCCACATTGAATGCAGTTTTAGGTACGTCTTTTGGATGCATTTCGATCTGGTGAAAGCCGCTTGCCAGGTCTATGGTGGAGAAATAATTACAATTTCCCAATTTGTCCAAAACATCGTTTATATTTGAGATCGAGTATCGGTCGTCTATAGTTTTCTGGTTTAATTTCCTATAATCAATAACTATACGCCATTTATTTTTCCTTGACGCATCAGCTTTCTTTGGTATCACCCAGATTGGTGAAGACCACGGTGAATTACTAGGATGTTTTATTTTTCAAATCGACATTTAGTAAACAATGATTTACTGCCGATGCTATCTGAACTAACCCTTTGCCATAGCGATCTTCAGTCCATGGATATAGGAAAACATTATTTTTGGTCAAAGCTGATGTTGAAGAGCCAACAACAACTTCAAAGTTATACATATAAAACTGGTGGCTGTAATAAGCTGCCTCATCTTATTGTTAGAAAATCAATTACCTGACCTGATGATATTGTTAGCAAATCACTTTTTTCTTCTCGTAGCATTTTAAAAAATGTGTTTGCTTGCCGTTTGTGTACTAAACATTCTACCATCAAACTCTGTTTCTTTTTTTTAGCTGTTTCCAATTTAAGATTCTCTGAAAGCATAATGCATTTTGAGCATAAATCTGAAGCTGGAGTTTTAAAGCCGATGTTGAAATTAGTACTGAAAACATTACGAAAAAAACATTCCTTCACATGTAACTAGAGATTGCGATTTCTCATACTTTTTATATTCTCGAGAAATGAGAATTCTCATTATGGCAATTTTTAAATTCTCGAGATACGAAATTTATATTCTCAGAATTCTCGAGAATTTTCAAGAAATAAAATACAGAACTTTCCATTAGATTTTTTTTTATTATTTTAAAACAAAAAAAAAACACTTCATTGTGTTAAAAAAAATAACAAAAATAATACATTGTAACTTTTGGATATTATATATATATATATATATATATATATATATATATATATATATAACATAAAAAAAAATATTAATATTGCTTATTATTTCTAAATATTGCTAATTAATTTTATAATAATTTAATAAGAATATATTATTATAAAATTTAATCATAATGTGAGAAATAATTTTTCAAAAAACATAAACAATTCAATGATTTGTCAGATAATCTTCCTCTCTTTTTTGATGTGAAATTACTAGATATTGAAAAATTTCTTTCATTTTGTGTTGATGTTGCTCTAATAGTGCCTAAAGCATTTTTCAGCTGCAGTAAATTATTTGTAAGGTTTTCAGTAGCTTCATATATATTTATTTCTTTCAATTAATTACGATTTGAGTAAGTTTAAGTGTTTGTCGGATAGCATCTTCTAACTTCTTCTTAAGATTTAGTAGACTATTAGTTTGTTCCTTAATTATTTCAAGTTATTATTATTATTTTTATCATATTCATTAATTTCAGATTGTGGATAAATATTTTCAATATCATTGTTATTTTTGAACAGCCTTTTCATTATGATTTTAGCTCTTTTTACTATATCATTTTTCGAACTGGTTAAAAAATTCATCAGTTTCTTCTAATTGTAAACTATTTGGATCTTGTAGAAACCGTATCAAGGATACTAAAACTGGATCTCTTCTCTTTGCAATTTGTAGTTTAATTTCTTCTAAAATTAATGCGCTTATGTCAGCACAATTATTTGTAATAAGAGTATTAAATAAAAATTTTAAAATACCTTCAGCTGTTAAAAGGTTTGTATCGTGTCGGCTAAGTGCCTCAACTGCAATTTTAACTGGTTTCAAAGCTTTCAATATGTTTAATGCAATTGGATCATCATATTCTGAGTTCCATAAATACATAAATTGAGATCAAATAATGCCTTAATCACAGCACTTATTATTCTTAGAAATCTTTTAACCATTATTTCTATGGTATTCCAACGCGTTTTACAATCTAATAAAAGTTGTAACTAATTTTCTTCAATAGTTTTTACATAACTCTGTAAAATAGTATTACGTACTGGCGAATTTTTAAAAAGCTTAACAATTCTTCTAATTTTTTTTATAATTTCAAATTGCAAAGTAATGTGATTTAATTGATCGTCATCATTCTCATTCAGGGTTGCCAACTTTATACCGGCGAAAAACTGGAGATAAAAAAATTTATGTATAAAATAAAAATACAAACAAAATTAAATAATAAAATTCATCTTTATACTATATATTATATAAAAAACAAACAAAACATAAACAAAAATATTTAATTGAAATTAGAAAAAAAAACCTAAAACTACATACTATTTAGTTAATTAAAAAATTAAAGTATCCGTATCACAAATATTGCATATTGAATAGTTTGTTATGTTAAGAAAGTTAAAATAAAATATATTCAAATATCAAATAACAGAAAAGTTTTTTTTAAGCCAATTTTACGGTATCAATTATTTCTCACTTTTTAAAGTTATATTTATTTTGTTTAGGTACACATGATACCAAAGCTTTTTGATCATCTTTTTTAATCCAATTCAAAAAATCCTCACAATCCATATTAAAATTTATTTTTGCAATAATTACAGATTTTACTATATTTAATCTCATTTTATTTCTATTATTAGTCCAAATGTTTCCCATTATGGAAAATACTCGCTCAACAAAGCTATTACTAACTGGAATACTTAATACTTTTGAAACAATTTTATATATTTCAGATAAGTTCTCTGTGGAACGGAAGAGATGCGACCATAATTCGGAAATAATAAATTTTTCTATATTATCTGTCTGTTTGTTAAGTTCGTTATTAATTAAAACAATTTCATTGTATAGTTTGTCTTCATCGATAGTACAAGTTAAAATTTGTGCTGCTTTTTAATATTTAAAGCAGTTAGATGTTGAAGTGGAGAATTATTGCAATCATACCACAAATTTAAATATTCAACAGCGCGGGTGTATACAATTTTACAATCTTTCAAAATCTTTATTTTTTCATATTCATTTAAACTGTTTATACCGTTGTTAATCTTAGCTCCAAAAAAATTGTCACTTAATCTCTGTTGCAATTGGGATTTAAGATTCATCATTATATCATGCACTTCTATGCTAGTAAGTTCGTTTTTTTGTAAAATCAATACAGTTTCCTTCATAATGGTTAAAAAATGTTGCACTAAGTATAGGTACAGTTCGGGAAGTGTAGGATGAGATATATCATCTGTTATTTCATTTTCTTGATTTTTAACAAACTTCCATATAAGTTTATGGCAATCATTTTCACCTTTTTGCACGAAGTATAATTTTATTGCTGGATAACAAAGCAAAATTTGATCTACTGCCATTGATAAACTTATCCAACGAGTTGGAATATTTTTTACCATTTGCGAAAATGTCAGCTGAAAAAATTCAAAGCATGATTTCAAATCTCGTATTTTCGTAGTACTACATGAAAATTCCGAATATACCTTATTAACAAACCCTTCAACATCGTAAGACAATTTTTTGCATGCATGTTTTGCACAATTATGACAAACATGACAGTTACAATTACTTTTTAAAATTGCAGGATTTAATAAAGTTAACTTTTGAAAAACTGAGTTGTGTGCTCCATAGTTAACATTAGCATTGTCAGCTGTAAATGATACTATATTTTGAATAGATAATCCAGCAGTATTAATACATTCTATGATCTTGTTGGTAATAGCTTCAGCTGTTTCATAGTCATCAGAATAAAAATCAAGAATTTTATTTTGAATACCATCTTGCTTCGAATAATAAGATACGATCAGTGGAAAAAGCTTTACATTGCCTTTATTTGATGCATCGATAGATATTGAAAAAAATCTTGGTGCCTTATTATAATCATCCTCTTGTAGTTGATTAACAGCAATTTCAATTTTTTTGGGACCTAAAATATTTTCAGCAATAGCTTCTGCTTTAGTTTTTCCACAATGTATGAGTTTTGAAAGTGATGAATCCTTATATACCTATTTAATTTGATACCACAGTCTGTACTAATATAACTTAAATGATGATTTAGACCATGATACACCAAAGCTAATTCTGCTATTGAAGTTTTCAGCTGTTCTGAAGAGTTTTCCTTTCTGAAAAATGATGTTAAAATTTCGCTAGAAGTTTGTGCATTAGAATGTCTTTGATGTTTAAGAGTTTTTAAATGCGCTTTAACAGATTTTTCTCCTTCATGTTTTATAGTAAATGTTGTTTGGCATAATCGGCACTTCGCTGTGTATTCATTTGCCTTCACAATCCATTTGCTATATTCACTATTTGTCAGCCATCCAGATTGAAAAGATGTGAAATAAAAGGACCGATTTTTTTCTAATTGTTTTTGATGCTTATCATTCGGCATAATCTTTGGGACGGATAGGAAAAATTTTTATTTCACAATAGTAAATTTTAAATTTAAAATAATGAAATGTGTACTTACATATTCAAATTAAATTCTTCTTATTGGAAACAGTTTAACAGCAAACAGCAAGAACCAAAAACACATTGAAAAGATTAAAGATGTGAAATAAAAGTACCGACTTTTTCTATTTATTTTTGTTACTTCTCATTCTTTGGAAGATTATTTGTAAATTAAATTTTTAATTTCGCACTAGTAAATTCTTAATATAAAATAATGAATTGTGTACTTACAAATCCAAATTAAATTCTTCTTTTTGTAAACAGTTTAAAAACAAACAGCATCAGCAAGAACATTTAACAACAATGAATAAGGTAAAGTACCCTATTACCGGCATGTTAAGAGTTTTTTTGCCTAATTTTACCTTTAAATTTTATTTTAATCTATAATTCATATAAAAATTGGATTTTATTACAGATTGAACATTTAAGAATATATTTGTAATACAAATTATTAATGAAAACATAATATTTTCTAATATTTATTAAAATTTAATAAATCAGTCAAATTGTCCTATTACCGGCGCATGAAATTTCAAAAAATCCTATTACCGGCGATTTCATTCCTATTACCGTCATATATGATTTATTGAAAATTAAAAGACATTAAGTATTTATAATAATAGTTCTTTATTTTTTTAATTTAATATTAAATTCATCAATTAAGTTTTTAACTTAAAAAAAAAAAAAAAAAAAATAAATAAGTAATTTCATTCAGTGTTACTAGTCTAATAACTTAGAGAAAAAAAAAATAAATAATTTCAATAGACAAAATTAAAAAAAATTTCATGCATTATTTTAAAACAAAAAAAAAAAAATTCAACAAATAATAAAAAAAATAAAATTCTTTCAATTCAGTATCAAATACTTAAAACTAGTCTTATAGTTATTTTAGTTGGAATAAAATATATCACAAATCAAATACATAGTTAGTTCTAATATTAAAAATATAAATTTATCTTAAAACTAGTTACAACAGTCTTAAATTAGTTACATCAGGTACGGAATACAATCCTCTATTATTTAATAAAGATGGAGGTTTAATAATTTTAATAAAATCTTTTTCTGTGTACCATAAAACATCATCTTTTTCTGGCCATTTCCAGTTGAAGCCACTCATTTCCATTGTCTTAACTTCAATTCGCTTGTTTTCTTTTTTTAAAACATAACCCGGAAATAATTCTCCTTCATAAGTAATTATAATAAAGTCGCCAATATTTACAACTTCTAAATTATGTTTTTTTTGATTTTCAACATTTTGACAATTTTCTTGGTCAGGCTTATCTTTTTTTATTTTTTTTTCTTTTACACTGTCACGCTTTTTTTTTCTAGCTGCTTTTTCAATTTCTTTTTGTGCTTTGTCGTCTTTCAATCGTTTTTGATACGCTATAAACTCACTTGAAGTAGCCACGGTTGGAGTTAATTTTCTTTTGATTGATTTGATTTCGTTTTCTTTTTGTTCTGGCCAAAATAGAGCAGTTTTGAAGGGTGTTGTGAATTTATTGTTTATTGGATATTCGTCCATTTTTACTGGAGTTTTATCGCTAATTTCAAAAGATTTATTTATATTGTGGTTAGTATCTAAAATTTAGGATTATTTATTTAATAGGATTTATAGTTACTGAACCATCACCTGCTACTAGCAAATCAACTACATCATTATCTTTGAACCAAAAACTTGTGTCAATATTGGTTGTACATGGTATTGATGTATCCAAATTAATGTTTTCGGAAAAAATATTGCTTATTTTGGCATTTGATGCATCATCACTTAAAACCTTCCAATAATCAAAAAGACTTTTGTGATAGAGTTCTCCTTGCCAAAATTCTCCACTTTCTTGAAAAGATTTCAATAAACTTTTTTCTAGTCTGCTTTCAAAAAATTTTAAATGATTTTTAAAATCGGTATGAGACATCGATTTATCAACTGAATTTTGAATAGTTTCTTGGTTTATAGATTTTTTTGACGGAATTAATTTAGAATATTCTACAGCATCCGGATTAAAAGGAAAAAGTCCACATCTGAGAAATCCATTTTTTATAGTGAAGACTTTAACAGCAGAATCGATGCACCTTTTTAATAAAGGTGCAAAATCTTCACGGTTCAATTTATTTCCATTATTTTCAAATCTATAATTTCTGACAATGTTTTTCCACTCCAACTTCAATGGGTGAAAAACTGCAACGTCGAGTGGTTGCAGTATATGGGTGGCATTTGGATAAAGTGCCACAAGAACAATACCATTAGCCTTACAAAATTCTGTTAGGTGTAAAGAAAGATGAGATGTATGTCCGTCAACATATAGCATAACTGGACGTTCTATTGCATTTTCAGCTAGCCATGGATGAAAAACATTTGTTACATTTTCATAGAAAGTTTCTGAAGTCATCCATCCACTCTCCGATCGACCAAAACCCCAATCTTTCGGCATTTTTGATAAAATTTGTGCTGGCAATCTCTTGTAAGAATATAAAACCATTGGAGGGGGTATTTTACCATCAGCACTTGTCATCACAAGTACTGTGATACACTCCTTTTCATCATTGGCTATTCTATTATACACTTGCTTAGAACCTTTTTTGAATAAAACAGACTTTTCTTTTGGACACATAAAAAAAGCTGTTTCATCGCAATTAAAAATTCGTGCCGGATTCTTATTTAGGTCTAGCAAGTTTTGCTCTACTAAATATCTTTCAATATTTCCAAACCAATTTCTAATTGCGCACTCAGTCAAAGAAGAGCGGCTTTTTGTTAAATTTTGTGGAGTTCTTTGAGTTAGCTCTGGGTGACGCCTTTGAAAATTGGAAAACCATTTTTCTCCTGGAATTCCATTTTTAAAATTGTTTGGTCTTTCCAATTTTTTGACCAAAGTAGCAACACTGTGGACAAATTGGTATTTTGTAACTGGAAATCCCATGTGCCCAACCTCTATGGCCCATTCGACCAACAACTTTTCTTCATTATCATTCAATATTTTCGAAGGGGCAGATTTTTTATTCGGTTCATACTTCAACAAAATTTTGTCATTTAACGTTGTTCTTGGTATGCCGAACTTTTTACTAGCTGCATATATACTGCTTCCATTTTTTATTTCAGCAATAGCAAGTGTCACATCTTCTTCTGTATAAAGTTTTTTTATTTTTTTTGTTGTCGATTGAGACATTCTACTTATTCTTATATTAGTAAACCTTATAAAATTATAATAATTAATAAATGTTACTGTAATTATAGTTTTATAGCAAAAAGTACATTTTAAATAGTAAAACGGAATACTCATTTGAAAAAAGTTAATAAAAAGAACTAATATTTTATGTTATTTATATATTACACGTATAAATTTTTATATGCCGGTATTAAGAATTTCTCAATTTTCAAACAATTTTATTACCGTCAATATATGCCGGTAATAAGAATTTGTAAATTTCAAAGAAATCCTATTACCGGCAATATATGTCGGTATTAGGAGATGCTTCATTTTAATATAATTCTATTACCGGCACTAAATAAGTTAGTTATTTCAAAGTCTTAAAAATATGTTTATTTGAAAAAAAGTATATTATTTGATAGAAAAAATATTAAAATTAGTGTATAATTTATAAAAAATGTAAATTTTGCAATAAATATTTAAATATGGCCTTAAGAAAATATATGGAATTCTTAACTCACCTGCTAAGAAAAATCACAGTTCTTTTTAGTTTGAAGACCTTCACTACACTAAATACATTTTTATTTAAATTTCCTCTCTTTACATAAATTTTAGCATTATATGTATAACATATAATAATAAAAAAAAGAGAATAAAACATTTCCCGCCAAATTTAACTGTCCGTTTGCTTATTTTGAATATTTAAAAATAATTTGCCGGTAATAGGCTATACGACGGTAATAGGTGGTTTTACCTTATTCAAAAACAACACACAGTTGGCTGTCAAATAATCCCAGTTACACAACGAATCAACAAAGAAATATAAAAACCCAGTAAAAATTAATAACAAAATCTAAATAAAGTCTATTGGTCATGTGAAGATTTTAACTTTAAATTTTTTTAATTTTGCAAAAAATGGTAAAATTTTCACAAAACCTGGAGACTGGAATATTGGTTGAAAAACTGGAGTCTCCAGGGTAAAAATACCCTGTTGGTAACCCTGTTCTCATTGTCGTCATCACATTCACCAAATTCTGCTACTTAAGAGTCATCTGAATCTTCATTCAAGTTCACGTTACAATTTTGATTTGGTGTTATATAGAAATTTTTTGTAACGGCTATATGAATGGCATGGTTATAACATAGTTGCTGGCATGCAGGAGATAATCTTCCAAATTTGACCATCACGCTGGCTCCATCACTTGTTGTGGACATAATGTCAGTTTCAAAATTTAATCCAAAAGATTTAAGTTTTTCATCAACTAAATCGATTGTTTTTTCGGCCGGGCAAGAACCGTCAATGCGAACTAGACCCAAATTGTGTGATTGGCCATCAGCATACACTGAAAAACTAGGTAATATTGACAAAAATGTGGGTTAAAATAACAAAAACTAGGTGAATATAGCATCAACAAAAATGATGAGTCAATATGACAAAAAAATACAATTTTTTTTCACTCTGTTTATATGACAAACAGTTGTCTTTATAACAATTAAAATCTGTAGGAATAACAAAACTAAATTTCTTAATATGACAAAATGAATTTTCATTATGATAAAAATTTTTGTCAATGTAATAATATGTTGAAATGAAAATAATATTTTGTTGATTAGAGAAAAAATATGTCAATTTAAATGAAGTTTTTATTAAATCAACAATTTTTTTTGTCAAATTAACCTCGATTCAGTTGTTGAATTAACAGAACCATTTTGTTAATAGGATTATGGCTGTTATCAGATCAACGATATTTTTTTGTCAAATTAACCTCTATTCAGTTGTTGAATTAACACAACCATTTTGTTAATAGGATTATGGCTGTTATCAGATCAACAATATTTTTTTGTCAAAATAACATCTATTCAGTTGTTGAATTAACAGAATCATTTTGTTAATAGGCATCATGATGATATATTAATCTGTAAGTTATTTATTTGTATACATTCAATACCCTATAAAGTAAATGTGAAACAATATACCCTATTAACAAAATTATTCTGTTAATTAACAAGAAAAGATTATAAATACTATATAATATAGAATGTACGTCTGAAAAATAAAAGCATGCTGTTATTAAGTTAGAAATAAAACAATAATAGTCTTGTTAATTAACAATTAATTTGTTTTTTAGCATTTCTTTTATTTGAAATTAAAAAAAAATGAAATTCATTATTACAAAAGATTTAAAATAAAGTTAAAAAAATAAAGTTTTTTTATTACATTACATTTTTCAAAATTAAAGAAATAAATTTCAAAATATTTAAAAAGTTTTTAGACTTCAGCTTCTTTTTATTGTTATAATTTAAATTATTATGACTAGCAATTCGTAAAAAAAATACGTAGATTTTTGAAAAATGCTTGCGTATTCATTTTACGAATCGCTATAAATGCAGCCTAACAAAGCTTACGTTTAAAAAAAATATTGATGTACAAATACTGATTAACAGTTTTATTTTAATTTTTAAATAAAATACAAGCTCTTTTTACTTAATTTTTTTTACTTGGTAATTTCGTGTATTAACAAATTAATTTTTGGAAATTTTTTATCAGTTTTATAAGAAATTTGGTAAAAAAATTTTTGAATAAATGTCCAAACTCTAATAGAATCTGATGGGTATTTCAAATTGAATAAGTTAAATATTTTGAAACAGATATCAACAGCTTGGAGGATATTAAAAAATTTAAACTTTGTCTCATCGAAATAAAGTATTATATCGATAGGATCCAATATATTTCCTGTCACCAAAATTACTGGCTGAATTGCCTCACATTTTAATTTTAAATTATTTAGGATTCCTTCAACTTCTTGGGGTGTATTTCCAACAATTAAGAAGGAATTTTGGGATTGTTTGATTGTGGACTTAACAAAATTTTTTTTGTTATTTTCAAGCCTTACTGCCTGACTTGTTGGAAACAACACAGCATGCAAGAGGTATAAAATAGCTGTATATCGTCCATCTAGAAAAGAAAGTTAATGAGTTTGACGTTTCAACATGTTCTATAAAATTTACTTTCAGTTAAGTTTTCTGCTTTTTGAAGACGAGATAATATATCTAAACTACTGACATCTTTGATATTTTCTTTGTATAAAATTAACAAATTTTCGCACACAAGTGGAAATCTAGCTATTAAATTGATTTTGGAAACGCCGTCTTAAAATCTATATCGATCTAAAAGAAAATTATTAATTTTAATACATTAAGTATATAGTTATTTGTATTCAATACAATCTATTTTATTCTGACTACGGAATTATAAAATTATGTTGTAATTTGTTTAAAAATCTCACCAGTTTATATCCAAGTGGCTTTTTGTATTGATTATACTTCTGTATTATTTCAAAGGTTGAATCCGCATTTTTTATAAAAAGTACTCTTTGTTTTGTTGTCGCTTTCCAGTGTTTTTCCAATTCGACCCAGGAACAATTGTTACTGAATATTATTTCCAAATGTTCTTCAATATTACTTTCAGGTTCTATAAAAATTATAAAAATGTTATGTAAAAATTAAATTAAATAAATATTTTGATGTGTAAATACCTAAAATGAAATCAAAACAATCTCTTATTTCACGACTGTCATTTGGTGCAGTATTGGGACTGGATCTTTTTTTTATTACGCCACTGGTTTTATGAATCCGCAATTGATTGAAATATTTTGAATAAATTTTTCCTAAAGGCGATTTTCCCTTTTCTTTCAAAAAATATACTTCCTACAAATATCAAATTTGTATTATACATTTCAGATTAGTTTTCTATAAATTACCTTGAGTTCTGTTGGGAATATTTTGACAATTTTGGTTGATATTTCCTCAGCCAGATATACGGACATTTTAATGTCGTTTTGAATCAGGTAATTAATAATAATATCAATTAAAATTGAGCGGCAACTATCATTCAATGTTTTTGTCTCACCAAAATTATCCATAAGAGATCTACCACTGCTTGTGTTTTTTAGAATTTCTTCCACATTTATATGGGTTTTTTTTTGTTTATATTTATAATCGTTTCCTGTAAGAATGTCAATATTTAATTGCTCTTCGTTTTCAAACAGATATGTTGAAGTAGTAGAGCATTCTGTAGTTTTTTCAGCTATTTGCCATTGTGTTAAAAAATATTCAAATTTTATTAATACTCCCAAATTAAAATTTTTAGTTAACATTTTGCAATGCTTTGGAGTCATGTATTCCAATAGCTCAATATTGATTCCTTCTTCTAAAAATATATATTATTTTGTTATTGAATACAATAATAGTTCAAAATTACAATTAAATATTAACCATTCACCTGTCAAAGCAATTAAAAATTTACAAAAAAATATATATAATTACTTGGGTTTTCGAATGGATAAGTGAGATTTATTAAATTAAATTTTTAATTATATAGTAATATTAGTATTTGTAATACCTAAACATTTATTGTACAAGTTTTCCGAGCCCCATTTTGTAAGTAATTCTAATAATTCAGGATCGCTTTTGCCATTTGATATAATTAGTGATTGCGATTGTGGAAAATTTAATGGATGGAAACTATAAATATCATCTCCTTGTGATATAAATGATGCATTTAAAATAGTTGAATTCTCCGAAGCAATATTAGGTAATTCGATAATATTATTTCCTTCCATTTTCTTATCTTTACTATTACTCTTATTTATTTGAAATATTTTATTCTTTGAAGTTTAAAATAATTAAGCTGGATTATATAATTTTAACCAATTAAGCTAAGTTATACTATTAAGTTTTGCTTGTATTTTTTAATGTTAATTATTGAAAATATTCTTTAAGTCTTATCATTAATCTTCCGCTTAAAACTTTATTAACGTTAAGTGGTGGTCTATTAAAATATTTAATATTAAATAGTAGATTTTTATTTATGACAAGTTGATTTTTATCGATTTCATAAGCTAGATAGTGAGAATCATAACCAGTTACCAATATTTCATTTACGAATAAAAATATATCTGTATTATCTAAAATTAATTTCACTAATTTCAAAAATTTCTAAACTATCATTAAATTTCGTCAAAAAATAACCGTTTTTATAAATCGTACCTTTATAACGTATTTGTGAATAAGATAAAAAATTTTGATTAGAAGTAAGTTTTAATTTTTTGATTGTTAAATTAATATTTGTACTGAAATTACAATGAATTTCTAATGCTATGATTTCTGATACGTCGCAAGATGATAGTATATTTGAAAATTTGAGTTGCCATTTTCTAGCTAATGATAAGCAAATATTTTTTCTTGAAGTAATAGATCGTGCATATGCTTTAAATTCTTTATGTTTCGCTTCAAATCGGAAACACCAAAAGTATTTTGGTGGTCTAGATTGAGCTATGATTGTGGGATAATGAATCATATTATGGTGTTTTGGTTTCAATGTATCTTTAAACAAATGAATATATTTTAAATGGTGATCTTTAATAAGATCACGAAGAAAAGCCAAAGTATTTAAAGTGAAAGAACTGGACATTGAAATATCAATTATTCTTATTAAACACTGCAGAAAATCCCATACTTCATAATTTTTTGGTATCAAATCACCAATGATCATTGGAAAATAATGAACAAAACACTTCATTTCACTAGCGGTCATTTTCAAATGCTTTTTTTTTCAAATCATTTTGTTTAATAGAACATGAAATATTGCCTACATCAATATCACCATAATTAAATCGCTCTTTACGATTGTTAAAAGTTTCTAAAGTAAATAATTTAACTTCTACATAGTAATTGATTATATGGCACAAATCATAATGACATACACCCTCGAAAAGATCATGCATAATATCGATTGAATAATTTTTAACAACATATAAGGAATAAGTATAAATTGTTTAAAAGTGAGTTTTTTATAATTCCAGTTGTCGAAATATCTCCAGTTGATATATCTCTTTCATAACTTTCTACAGTCCTAGCATATTCAATTTTTTCTTCACACTGACTTTGAGTCATTTTTTTATTGCAATTACAAAATCTGCAAAATACTGAACTGTTAAAAGATCGATTAAAATCTAAAACAGAATTCAAATTAAGGTTGTCACCGAGTATTAAAGCAAGAACGAAAAACACTTTTTTTTTTCCTTTTGACGAATTTATAATTACCCCTTCTTGTGCCATGCTATTAAGTAAATCAATCAAATATTTAAGACATAAGTCATTCCCAAAACTTTTAAAATATATGGCTTTAATAAAGCCCACAACAAATATATTATTCAATTTCGAAATGTTGCCTAAAGTAGGAAAACTGTAATAAATGCCTGAAATTGGTTCTTTATGGCTACCCAAAGGGTTATTAATTTCAAAATCGTCTATATATAAAAAATATGGAATACATATTTCATTTTGAAACATAGACTTCTTATCCTTCCAAAGCTTTGCGTTAATGAAATTTGAAAAACTATCCGTGTAATCAGATAGGTGCTTCATTTGTGTTAAGTATTTGTCTAAAAGATTTCCGTTTAAAAAAACGTTTAAATTGAAACGATAAGGGCAATAATATTCCTTTCGAAACAATCTCATCATAATGAGTGTTGCCTTTGGACATAATTATATTTATTTCATTATTGATTGAAAATTTTATTATTTTATCAATTAAATTATTATCTCTAAGCCATTTGGTAAAACGATGTTCAGTTGAGTAATTATCAAAAATATTTAAAATTAATTGTGAAAATTTGTTCAAGTTTAATGAAATGTTGTTTTTTAAATTGCTATTATTTTCTAAATGAATAAGGAAATTGGCTTAAGTATCATTTTTTGAATATCATTTTGTATGGTTTGAACGTCTTTTCGACTAAAATTATTTAAATTGTGAAGACCTAGAACAAATTTTTCTGAATTTTTTTGTAAAATCAATTGTAGTTTTTCAAAACTTTTATCAGGCGATTCTGTCTTTTCTACTGTCTTTTCCACCTGAGAAATTTTTGTATTACTAGAAATAACTTCTCTACTTAGTGTTGGAACTGGTTCATCCTCATTATTGAAAGCTCTTATTTCAGAATTCAAATATACATGCTTTCGTTTAAGATGTCTTTGAAAACTTTTGAGATTACCAAAAGTTTGAAAACAGGAATTCTCACTAAGAAAAATTTTAAAACTTACAAAGTAATATTTAATCAAAATGCCTATTGATTCTGCATTAAGTACAGAAAGTTAAAAATTTGCAAATGAATGTGAATAAGTGTATCCCTAAAAATATGCATATACATTAGATATAGATACCAAATAAACAAAACACATGCGTTTATAAGTACTTACTTGTCAATTTTGGCCAAGTTACAACTCGTTGTTCAAATAAGATTTGTATTCCAATTGGAACTTTGTAAGTTGAAAAAAATGTCTTTAAATGTACTGGCTTTATATATTTCAAAGCTTCGGTGACAATTTCACTTTCTATAACAAAAAATAAAATTAAAAATATTTCTTTCTTTTAAATGATAAAAAAAATTTCCTTACCTTTTAAATGATCTATTAAATTTATTTCCTGAATAACTTTTATAACAAATTTCCTTAAAAAATTGTTCCAGCTCTTTGCTGTTCGTACTGTTTCTTATTTATTTTTTATAAAAAAATTTATTCAAATCCTTAATTAAAATTATTTATACTTTTTCTAATAAATTTTTTAGTTGAAAAATTCAAATATGTAATAAGTAAGTTAATTAAAGTTTTAAATTGTTCACATTATTTAGTTTTTTCACTCAATTCTAATACCTTTTTTTAATTTATTTCTTTAAAATATCTTTTTTTAATTTGGTTCTTCACTTTTTTTGAATTGAACTCTTTTTCTTTAATTCACAAATTAATCCAAAACACTACTTTACAAAAAAACACATTTACTTTTATACTTTCAATATTCAACTAAAGATTTATTTATTTATTTATTTATTAAACAGTGGACCTGCAGATGAATCTGTAGGCCAACTACAGACCCTTTTCCCCTACGGGATGTGGGCCTTTAAAATATAAAAGTAAATTTACAAAATAAAATATATAACATCTAAGAAATACAATAAATGGTATAAAAGAAAAGACTCAACAAATTAACAAAATAGAAATTACAATTTAAAACAAAATTATTAGTAAATTAACAATTCAGAAATAAAAATTTAAAATTCAAAATTTTAGCAAATTAACAAATTATCAATTTAGTAAAATAGAAACAAAGTTAATTGTACACTTATAAAAAATAAAGTAAAGGTATTTAAGTGTAGAGTCTTAAATATTGAAAAATGTAAAGTAATGTAAAAATTAGGTGTATATACAGGTGTAAATAGTAGGTAATCAAAGTGTAAATTTATTAAACATAAAGTATATTTAAGTGTAAAATCTTAAATAAAAAAAATGTAAAATACTTACTATTCGCTAGAATAAAAAGTAATTTTAGCAAATAGTAGATAAACAAAATTATAAGAAAAGATAAAAAGGTTGATAGGACTTATTCCTACCAAGTAACATTAGTAATATTGTTGTGATAATAGTATAACAATGAAAATGGCATTGATAAATTATATTTCATCCCAGATGTTGTGATGTAGCAGAAGGTTTTTTATAAGTGTTAAGTGTGTATTGGTATGGAATCGCAGAGCTTGTAGTGGGGTGAATGTGAATTGAGATGTAATTGTGTTATTTGAAGGGCACTCTGTTAGGATGTGTTTTATGGTTAGGGGTTCTGAACAGTGAATACATGTCGGAGGTGTGGATCTGTCAAATAAGTGTTTATGTGTAGGAAGGGTATACCCTAGGCGTACTCTAGTAAGTTTGACACCTAGGGCTCGTGATCTAGTTTTAATTGGTCCTGGAATGTTAGCATTGGGATTGTGTAATTTAGCAAAACGATTGGAAGAATTCCAGGATGTTTGGCGGATGTGCGCCGCGTGTATTGCAATCAACCTTTTAGCATGAGCATAGGACAATACTGAGCCTCTGGTAAGAGGGCTTTTTGCCGCTATTTTTGCTTCAAGGTCAGCTCTGGTGTTGCCATCTATGCCAACGTGGTCTGGAATCCATGCCAATCGTAACTTGCCATTGTTATGTGCTATGGTGTTTCTAATGTATGAAGACATGTACTCACTGTTGAAAGAGTTTTTGATTGACATAATTGAGCTGAGGCTATCCGTAAATATAATGGTATTCTCATGCAGGGTTTCAGCAGCTTGAATTGCTCTGTATATGGCAGTAAGCTCAGCTATCAGAATAGAGCATTCCTCCGGCATGATTTCCGCCTTCCAAAGAGAGCCATTCCTGACTATCGCCCAGGCTACGCCATGGGGTCCTTTTGATCCATCTGTATATATTTCTGAGTGTGATGAGAGTGTTTGTTTGAATTGAATGTACAATTGCATGTACTTTTCAGAAGGTGTTATGTTTTTAGGATGTAGAGACAAATGATCATGTATGTACGATTTCCAGTTGTTCCAAAGGTGTGCTTGCCTATATGACTCTGGGGAGGCATACAGGTCAAGCTCCAAAGATTCAACCAGAGGGATCATTTTATCTATTGAAGATGTTTTATTCGTGATGGTTTTATTTTGTAAAAAGTTGGAATATGTTTTGTGAAGGGGGTGTTTCGGATCAAAGTTTGCCCTGGCTATTAGCCTTGCCGATAGAACATTTCTTCTCTCCTCTAAGGAGGGGAAATTTGCCTCTATTCTCAAAACTTCCAAGGCTGTATTTGGTAAAGCTCCCAAAGCAATCCTAACCGCCTGGTTAATGGCAGCCTGTAGTCTCCGGATATTCCCCTGTGTAGTGTAGCCGTACAAGGTGAGTCCGTAATTGACTTTACCAAATTGAATAGCTTTCGCTATTCTTATAGCTACATCGACCGGTGGACCCACCTTTTTTCTGCAGATAAACTTAAGTAAGTGATTTGAACGTTTAATTTGGGAAGTTAAGTTTTTAACATGTAAATTGAATTTCAAATTTCGGCTGAAGTGGATGCCAAGGATTTTAATATTATCTAATGGGACTATGGTTACATTATTGTGGGAAATTGAAAATCTGGAACAAATATGTTTTCTGCAGAAATGTACGGCTTCGGTTTTATCCGGAGCCAAGTTACCACCATTGGCCTCAGTCCAACGGTCAATACACTGTAAGGAATTTTCCAAGGTGTTTGACGGAGTGTCTGAGATTCTTGTAGTGTAAAGTATGATGTTGTTTGCATATATAAGGTGTTTTAGGTTAGTGATTGTGGATAATTTAGTACTGAGGCTATTTATGTATATGTTGAATATGTGTACTGATAGTGGTGATCCTTGAGGGATACCTAGTGTAAGAGGTTTACAGGCCGAGTGTTGACCACTGACTTGCACTAGGTATTTTCTGTCTTTGAGAAAATTATTAATATAACGAGTGACAGATTGGCCTGTTTGCCAGTCAATCAGCTGTTTAATGACCGTCTCTCTTGGTACTCTGTCGAAAGCTTTCTCTAGGTCACAAGAAAGAAGATCACAATGCTGCTTATTGTCCAATGCTTTTCCAACATCGAAATCTAGCTTATGAAGGAGTGAGGTCGTACTATGTAGTTTTCTAAAACCTTGAACTTCCGGCGTAAGTTTGTTTTCAATGTGCCAGTAGAGCCTTTTGGCTACAATGTTTTCAAGGATTTTAGATAGTACAGGAAGCAAAGAGATGAACCTGTAACTCTCCCAGTTATGTGGATCCTTTTGAGGCTTTCTCAGCGGTATCAGCTCCGCCATCTTCCAGACTTGCGGAAGTTGGCCCAAACTGAAAACGCTGTTATAAAGCCCTCTTAGTCTTGAAATGAAGTCCACCGAGGCATGTTTAATCATGCCATGAGTGACTCCATCCAAGCCCGGTGAAGTTCCAGAAAAGTGAACAAGAGTCTCAAGGATTTCATCTGTGGTAATTTTTGCATCTAGTCTTGAGTTTTTGTTTATTGAAGCAGGGAGGTCAAACTCTTGAGGGAGCGCTGTCCTGTTTGTATTATATTTAGAGGCAAGGAATTCCGCATTCAGCGCAGGGTCTGCCACTAAGTCATCCCCTTGCTGGATGATGATGTTACTTGAATTCTTTCTTCCTTTAAGTATAAACTTGGCTTTACGCCAAGTTTCAGAGATATTTTCGCCGTTCAGGCTGTTGGCAAATTCCACCCAGTTTTGCCTTTTTTGTTTTTTTATGGTTTGGCGGAGAATTGAGTCCGTCTTTTTCAAATTTAAAAGTTTGTCCGTCGTGGGGAATCTTTTGTAAGATCTCCAGAGACTATCTCTGTCCTTAGACAGCTTCTGGATCTCTGAATTATACCAGGCCGGTTTTCTACTATTATTATATTGAAATTTAATAGGAATGGCTCTGGAGGCTGCTATTCTTACCGACTTGGTTAGTATTGCTACTTCCTTGTTGATATTTTGTGATATTGGTTTTGTATTAAGGAAATTGGTCATGGTTAATTGGAAAACGGTCCAATCTGCCTTTGTCTCGTTATATCTAGGTTTAGTTTTTGTGTAAGATTGTGTGACTGTAGTAGGTAACGTTATTAAAATTGGGTGATGGTCATAACCTTTTGGGTTATAACCTACCTCCCAATCGAATTTATAGGCTATTGTGGTGTGTGATATTGTAAGGTTAGGTGCTGTGTGTGTGCCTCTGGTACTAAAGTGTGTGGATACCGGATTATTGAGTATACAGAGATCAGGGTTATCATCCGTCCAATCGTCCAGCAGTTGCCCCCGTACGGTTGTTAGATGATCTCCCCAGGTCTCACTCCTCGCATTGAAGTCACCCAGAATGACATATGGCGCTGTCAGTTGATTTTTAAGGTCATCCAAGTGACTTCTACGCAATACCAAGTTATGTTCAAGGTATACGTTCACAAGCGTGACTTGTTCCCTGATCCCAGGGAGCCCAACCGCAATGGCAACCGCCTGGAGTGACGTATTCAAACTGATCTCCGTATATTTCAAACCTCTGTCAATAAGAAAACCTACACCACCTATTCTATTCAGGATGGGTGGTAGCAGGCAATCATATTGGCGGAGTCTTGTTTGTTGATGTGGATTGTGTATATTGGTTTCTTGTATGGCTATTATGAGTGGATTGTATTTATTTATTAGCAAGTGTATGTAATGTTTGTTTGTGTGGAATCCTTGGATATTCCACTGAAGAATGGAATATGGGGGGGTGTTTGTATATATGTTTGAATTAGTGTAATTGGTGGATTGTGGATTAAGTGTTCTGGGATGCATATACTTATCTTTAGATAGCTTGGTCTACTATCTCCATTTCACCATCTTCTAACTTTGTGGTGTTGATTTTTTTGTATAACGTTGTGAGGTGAGAATTAATTATTCCTGTTTTGTTGGTTTCAATACTAGTTGAGTTGTTTGCAATATTCATAACAGGAACAATTTGTCCTGCAGATAATTGCTGAGGTTGTTGTGGGTGTGGTTGATGTGTTTTGTTTATTGTTTGTTGTTGTGGTTGTGTTTGTTGCGCTTTGATTTGAGTTGGTTGTTGTATTTTCATTTGTGGTTGTTGTTGAATTTGTTGTGATTGTACTTGTGTTAGTTGAATTTGTGTTGATTTCTGTGGTGTTTGTGATACTGTTTCTGTTGGTTGTGGTTGTGGTTTAGTGTTTATTTTATTTTGTAGTGCTAGACTGTAAGTGTTGAAAGGAGTAATTGTGGGTGTCATTATTTGATTGTTTTGCTTGTTTGTTTGTGTGATTGTTCTATTGCTTTGGTAATATGCAAGAACAGCTTCTCTGCGGGTGCATCTTCGGTCCGTTTTGATTTTCAGTATTTCTTTCTCTTTTTGAAATGTTGGACAATTTCTGTCACTAGAAGCATGTTCTGCGGGTAACTTTTCCTCCTCACAATTTACACATTTTACAGTGACGCAAATTGTGATGTGTTCTTCGTCTTTTTCATTTGTGACAGGGACAGCACATTTAGAACATATCCCTTGCTTTTCCTTGCAGTACTTGGCAATGTGTTTGAGTGACTGGCAGTTTAAACATCTTCTA
Organism: Argyra leucocephala; assembly: GCA_963942445.1. Lineage (NCBI taxonomy): Eukaryota > Metazoa > Arthropoda > Insecta > Diptera > Dolichopodidae > Argyra > Argyra leucocephala. The sequence goes on from OZ012680.1 coordinate 92,395,708, forward strand.
GGTGACGGGTAGCTTTTCCTCACCTCCAATACCAAATAGCCTATTTTCACCTCTTTAGGAGGTTCAAGGCAGTCGAACGTTATAGATACAGCTCCAGAATATTTGGGACTGTTTGAGTTGATTGGGTTCCTATTTGGGAACCTATAAATTTTCAGAACGTTTTTGTTGTGATCCTGCATGTCCTTCAAAATCTCTTCGTCCGTTAACGAAATAATATCCCTTGAAAAAATTATTCCTTGGGACGAATTTAAAGAGGCGTAATACTCACAGCTAATTTCGACATTACCTAATTTTTTCTTCTGGGTGAACATATCACCAATCCTACGATTAGGCACCTCAAGGATGAGGTTACCATCTCTATTGGGTTGCACTTTAAATTGAGTGGAAGTCTGCTGAAGGTATTTATTTACTAAAATGCAGTTCAAGCTACGAGGTGTGATATTTGGATCTTTACATTTTATAATCAGGTATTTCTTTTCCAAGTCAGAGGGCTTAGCCCCAAGGCTTGGAAAGTTGTTCGATGCTACTTCTGAAGGTACTTGTATTTTACCTCCTCTTTTTCTTTTTACCCTGGTCTCCTCCTCCAGGAGGGCCAGCTCTGAAAACATATTTTTACTCCCCATGGGAGTTTAGTTTAATAGAGTTCACCACTAATAACTTATTTATATAAAATTAAGTCTCAAATTAACAATTAATATAGAATCAGTTATTTTAATTTATATTGAGGAAAACACCTCGTGGAGAAATCCACTTAACACACTATTGATTCTATTGATATGAAGTCTAATTCTACTAAATGTCTTATAAAACTAATTATATCTAAGAATTTAACTAACCTAATTTAAATTAAACTAGGTAGAAAGAAAATAAAAAGTTAGAGCAAATACTGAATTTTTAATTTCAGTATGCCTTTTGATTATTGTTTTCACTTATTTTTTATTTAGTTTAAAATTAATGTTGATTTTCAAATTTTATATTAAAGTTTTATATATTTATTATTTTAATTTTATTAAATCTAATTTTATCAATTATTATTTACACTGTAATTATATATTAAACAAAAAGAATTATATTATATATTAAATTCAATAAATTTTATTCAAATTTTATTTAATTTTAATTATATTTTCAGTAGGAAAAAAAAAACACGTCTTCTCGATATTTTAAATTCTTTTCTGTCAACTAAAGATATTCAATATTCAATATTCAAATAAAATATATGTATTGAAATTCAAACGTATTATATTTTTAGACAAAACCATGTAAATATAAATATTCAAAGCCTATTTAGATTAAAATTTAAACTAAATGCTAGTAATTCAAATACTAAACTAATAATGATTTTATATATTTTTCCACTTCGTTACCATGGAAACAGATTCAAATTTAACGGTATTCCTTTCAAATTACAATATGTATAAAATTTTTTAAAATTTATAAAAAATGATTAAAGATTAACAAAAAATTGTTGAGCAAACAATCATTTTTTGTAAAATAGAAAAAAAATTGTTGTATGAACAAAAATTTTTTGTCAACTGTTTACAAAATTCTTTTGTTAATTAGACTAGGACAGCAACAAAAATGATAGTAATAATTTTCTTATTGACAAAATTGATTTTGTAGAATTAACAAAAATTTATTAATTGCAATGAACTGCATAGTAAAATTTTTTGTCAAATTAAGGTAAATTTTGTCAAATACACAAATATTGATTTAAAACGGTTTTTTGTCAGGATAACAAAATTTTATTCACTTGGATAAAAATGATTATTTTTTTTTTGTCAATTTTACAAACTTAATTTTCTATTTTACAAATTATAAATTTTTGAAAATTATAAAAAATGATTTCATATTAACAAAAAATTGTTGAGCAAACAAACATTTTTGATAAAATAGAAAAAAAATTGTTGTATGAATAAAAAATTTTTGTCAATAGTTTACAAAATTATTTTGTCAATCTTACTAGGTAAAATTTTTTCAGTGTAGTATAAATGGATATCCATATATCGCCGATTTCTAAAACTGGTCCACTCGTTAATTGATTGGGAGAATTTTTTCTTTTCAATTTTCATTTGGCCACTCTTTTGTATAATTTCTTTTTTTTTATGTCATAATATTTTAATATTAGATTCATTATGTCAGTGGGCTGTTTTGGTAACGACAACCATTCCGTAAAAATGCTATGTCGAATAAACTCACTCTTACATATTTCTTCAACTTTCATACATAAACGTTTGTTTACTGGCAAAAAATTATCAATTCTTTTAAACTCTTTGGCAGTAGTCTCATTTTCTGTATCAACTTCTTTAATTTTTCTTTTCATATGATGAACATTTATAAGGTGGCGATGTAAACCAGTTGTTGAAGAATTTTTGTATCCAAGTATTTTGCTGCAAAACGTACAAGTAGCATGATCAGACACTCTTCCGAATAATTTCCAAATATCTTCATTATTATATTCACTCATTGTGAGGCTAAAATTATAATATATGTTTAATTTATTCTATAAATTTTTTTAATTTAATGAACTTTACCAAAACTTTAAATTCAAACACTGTTTTATAAAAAACACAGAATAAGTCGAACAAAATTTGCTATCCTATATAATGATATATTTATGTATATTAAAAATAATATATTATATTACAAATTATACAGCCTGTACCTTTATGTAGAAAAAAAGCATTAATTTTTTATATTACTTTTCTGAATTTAAAACTAAAATATGTATATAAAATATAAATTGTTATTAAAAACACTATTTCGCTTATAATAAATATTATTCAAACACCAACAAAAATATGAGTTTGACAGAATAATAATATTTCAAATATCAATCACATCGCTTTACCCAGAAAAACAAAATATACTGAAAATAAAGTTTTTGAAATAGTTCTAGTGCCAGCAACCAGATTGCTCTATATAACTTAAATTTTTTTATGTTTTTGCTGTGTATTTAGTTTTTTAAAAAAAAAATCTCGAGAAATAATTAATTTTTTCTCGAGAAATCAGAATCTCGAAAATAACAATTCTCGAGAATGAGTAATTCAAAATAATACAAATTCATACAAATTCTCGAGTATTCTCGAGACAAGATTTCTCGATCACAATCTCTACATGTAACTCAGGTGAAACTTCGTTTATAAACATACGATACATTTTTTTTATGTTTAACTCGCTCGGTAAATTTTGACGATTGGCAGTTTTACTCCTACAATAATGTATTTCAATTACTTTGAATTTTTTTACAAAATTCATCATGGCCGTTTTCTTTTCTGCATTTCGTAAATCTATTCTATCACCACCACGTTTTTGTTGAAGACATCGGCCTGTTTCTAAGTGAGTATTGGCAATTCTGATAACTCGATCTCTACCAACTCCCAAAATTCCACAAAAAGCAAGCTGGCAGACTCGTACTACATTTTTATTAAATTTTCTTACATAATATTCAATAGAAATATCTTTCTTCTTAGAATTGTCTTTTCCCTTCCGTCTATGTATAATGCCAGAACAATATTTCAGTATAAACTTATCTTGGTCTATTTTTTTACGTGAAGAATAAAATTGTTTTGCAAAGTAACTTGCATCGACGGCTTTAACATCATGGCATTCAACTTTTTTTTTTATGAATGCATTTGAGAATAATTGGAGGAGCTTTTTGTCTGTACCTAACATAAATTTAATTTTTTTACGTAAAACTAATACATCATAGGATAATACATACCCTTTTAATTTTTCTTGTTCTCGCTTTGTTACTGTTTTCGATCTCTTCCTGGCTTTTTGTCCTTCTAAAACTGGATTTGTTTCGCTCTCCATTAATAATTTTAATTATTATTGTACTAGCTTTAATAATTACTAACTAATAAATTAATAATAAATAGCTTTTTAATAAATTTTAGTATTTACTTACCTAACAAAAAAAGCACGTCTTATCTCATTGAATATTATAAAAAACTGAATAATTTTAACTTTTTAACACAGAAATGTCTAATAATTGCGCCAAAATATAAAAAAAAATGTTTTGAAAATATCGGTTTTTGCATTTCACAAGATAAAAATGTTTGGAAAATATAGGTTTTTGCTGCAAATATCAGTAAAGGCAAATATCAATTTTTGAATTTAATTTTTTTTGCAAATATCGGATTTTGCATTTAACTTGAGTTTTAACATATATTTATACCGAGTATTTTTACCGAGTAAATATTTAGTTTTAAATCATATTTCGTGAAACATGTTGTAGCTCCAAGAAAACCCTTTCTTTTGATACCCATAAGTCAAATTATACAAAATGTCCATATATCGGGGTTTGCATTTAATGGACTCAATTGTTTTACATGACTGACTTCAGGTGTACAACGTAATATCACAGAATAATAGTTACTTTCTCTTATCATAAGCAATATATTTGATTTAATTTCGGTTGAAAGTAATGCAAATTTCGTTCTATATCTTCTCACCTAAATATGACGGCATATATGTTTGAAATTGTTTTGAATTTTGTATTTTTCTACAACTTTTAAGAAATTTCCATTACTGGAATGAAATAGTGAATTTCAAAATTTTGTCTTGATAAACACTGTATTATATGTACCAAACGTCTTGAAAGTCAAATAATTTACATTGAAAACAGAATACTTTGGTTTTTGATACAGAATACAGCGGTAAATTTTGTATATATTTCACACCATTTACCAATAATATATAATAAAACAGTGCATCAAGAAATTCAATGTTCTTACGGAAAAGTAGCCAAATAGAATTGTTACAACAAAAACGGCAAAAAAAATAAATAGAAATAAAAATTTCATAAATACCAAAATGTTAATTAAATATTGAATTATATTATTGAATTTACCGCCTCCTAAAATAGACCAAAATCGGTCGTCCGTGGGGTTGCTTAGCGTCTAGACAATTATTTGTGTGAGAAAGGAAGTTACAAATATTTAATATGATTTTAATTTTTAAAATTTTAAATATGAAATTTGAGTAATTAATTTAAACAAAATAAAATGAATAAAATTATAAACCTTATCATAATAGTAAGTATATAAGATATGTATATATTATAAGTTTGAAGTTACGGCCAAGTGAACTGAGGTTTTTGTTCCTTGGGCGAACTGAATAATTGACTGATTGTAGGGTTGCTTGGAGTGGTGTCCGAATTTATTGGAGTTACTCCATTTAATTGGTACGTGTTTCGGCTATGTTGTATGTGTGAAAATAATGCAAGCTAACATGGTAATGATTATTGTTGAAATTGTAGTATAAAATTTGTTCTGTTCCGTATAAAATTGTAGTTGATATTTAGTTCCTATTTTGGAGAACTGGTAGTTATCTAAGTTTTTTAGAATGATGTTTTTATTTGAATAAGTTGAATTAATTTGGTTGAAGATTGTGGGATGTATGTTGATTTCATCCCAATGTGTGTTTGTGGTTGTTGTATATGTTATGTCGTTAATTTTGATTTCGCATTTGTTAAAATGAATAAGTACGGAACCCTTAATTTTTTGTTGGCTGGGTCCGCAAGTTGTATTGGTTAATGTTTCTGGAATATTAATTAATACTATATAATTTGGTTCTGGTTGATATATTTCCAAATCTGTATCTCTGCTATGTAGTTCGTAATTTGCTAGTTTATTGTAAATGAGGTTGCCAATGCAATTTGAGTTTTTAGTTTTTTCTATGTTCGTACTTGTTTTGCAATTGTAAATATTTTCTATTCTAAGACATTTATTATCAAAGTATTGAATAATATTATCATTTATTATTAGGAATGGTTTGGAATGTATTGTTTTAGTATCTTTATAGGAAGTGTTATTATGTGGAAAAAGGAAAATGTTTCGTTGGAAATAATGGGGATCTTAATATTGAAATTTTTTTTGTGTTATTGTAATAGGCTTGTAATTCTAACATTGCATGTATATTTTCATCTGAATTTAACGACATGTTTTGATTTTTGAAAATAGAGTGAATTTCTATGATTTCTTTATCATTCAAAATTTGTTTGGAGATTTAATTAAGTTTAGCAAGAATAACTGCTTCGATGATGTTATTGAAGTGATTACTTATAAGATCAATGCTATAATTAATTTGTTGTATATATTGTAATTATTTGAATTTAATGTTTTCATTTTGGATGTTATTTTTAACTCGTTCTTGAAAATGATTGAAGGAATTCATGATTATTTCTTGTTGTTCATTAATTATTATAGAACTTTATTTAGTTTAATTAAACTATTTACATTAAATTATAACAATATAATATTATAATATAAACTAAGTTTAAATACAAAATTCATAAATATTTATCACAATAATACAATATTACCCAAAAATTCATAAAAACTATTATTCATTTAGATTCCTATTAAAACTTTTCTTTTACATAATAAAACAATTTTTTCTTAAATTTATAAATATTCTCTTCAAATTTTAAATCATCTGGTAAATCGTCAAATAATTTTAAACCATTATACATTATGGTTTTCTTTGAATTTTCTGTTCTTAAAAAGTCTGAAATTGAAAATATTCCTCAAAAAGTAATGTTGAACATCTTCTACATCTTTCTACATAAATAAATTGGAACTAGATTATGTTTCATTTTAAGTACAAACTCAATAGAGGAAACTGTAGGAAGATGGTGGGCATACTTACTGGTCATAACCACATGAATAAACACATGTGTAGACTAGCACTAAGTGACGACCCAACCTGTATACACTGTCTGGAAGAGGAAGAAACCTCCACACACGTTGTAGAAGAGTGCTTGGCTCTTTCAAGGCTGAGACTCAGGCTGCTGGAAACGCACTACATAACCTCAGAAAACTTCTGCAGGATAGATCCCCCAAACCTATTGGCCTTTATCAAAAGGGTCGACTAAGTTGAGGGGTGGAGGACGGCATAAAGGGCTAAAAAGCCTACATGCCGGCTCTGACATATTAGGGCCACCTCCGTAGAAAAAAAAAAAAGAAAAAGTACAAACACTAAAATATTAAATTTGAAACGTTGTTTTACATTTAACCAATTCAATCTATCAAGCATGGTACTAATACGGGTATATCTGATGCATTTCAAGATGACTCGCATACCACGGTTTTGTAATTTTTGCAACCTGTCTACTAATTCATTAGATGCAAACCCAGTACTAGAAGAACAATATTCAAAATGTGGTTTAATCATTGTGTTGTAGATTTTAATTGCACTTTAATTTTGTCAAATGGAAGTTGACTCCTAATTTTTGATAGGAAATATATATTTTTCGCAATTTTTTTACAAGTATAATTGAAGTGACTTTTTAAACTAAGTTTATTGTCAATTATCAACCCCAAATATTTTATTTCCTCAACCAACTCAATTACTTCATCATCAATTAAAATATTTCCATTTAAATTTCGATTAATCACCATGGCTTTGGTTTCGTGTACGTTTAATTTTAATTTATTTGGCTTCAACCATTCGGTAATTTTGTTTAAATCGCAATTAATCTTATTAATGCAATCATAGCTTAATCTTATTAATGCAATCAAGTTTACCTACATGATACGGCCAGCTTCGATTAATCTAATTTTTATTTCAACAGTTGAAATAGATGCTTCACAATTTAAGATTACATCGTTTTTAATTTGGTCTCCTCTGAATAAGTGATGACAATGGAATTGGCGGCCTCATTGTTTCTTCTTCATCAATATCTTCCGCAATAGTGGATAGCACCTTTTCTGTGTCACTTTCTTTGTTCCTACTTATAGAAGGTAACTTATCAACTGCTGAACAAGAAGTTGTAGTAGTTATAATATATTTACGTCAGCCAGCTCTTGTTGAAGCGATCTTTGAGGACTTTAACTTTCAATTGCATTAGATATACTTTCATTGATTGAACTAGTGCAATTATATTTTATGTTTAAGCTTATTTCATCAAGTTGTTTCTTCAATAAAACTATATCGTTAAGTATGGTATTTTGCGATATAAAAAAGCTTCTGATGATCATTCTCATTTTGTTTATTTATTAGCAGCAAATCTGAATTTATTGTTTTTAGTGCCGTTGAATTGTTGTTTGTATTTGATTGCTCGTTAAGTAAGAAAATTAACGTCGAAGTGGTTTTGCTAATTTCTTCTCTCACTATATTTCCTATAGATATTTTTTGCCTCTCAAAAAAGTTGGAGAAAGTTGAGTGAATTGATTCAAAGCTGTTGCAAATTTCTCCGAAAGCAACAGTATTAGCATTAATTGTTTCAGCACATTTGGTGGTGTAACTACGGAGATCATACTTAATTATGTTGAATGCAGTTACAATGCTGAGATTTGGTAGTACATTCACTGCAGACAAAATACTGAATCAAAAAAATTATAAATGCTATTTAATTTTAATTATTAATTTATAAAAAAAATTATAAATATTAATTTTATGATATATGTGTCGTTAAAAATCAAAATGCGCCTTTTCCACCTTAAGTAGTTTCGAGAAAAACGTAAAAAAGTTATAAAATTGAAACTTGTCAATTTATAATAGAGATTTCGACCTTAATTTATTAGTCCACCAGCTAGAGTGCAATCATTAGCAATTTAAACATTTTGGCCCGTGAGGTTTGAAGATATTAAGCTACAAATTTTGGAAAAGGCGGTATTTGTGCATCACTCCTGGAAATGACCATTTTTGAAAACCAATGAATAGGGAAAGGCTGTTTTTGAATAAAAAAACGGATAAATATGCAGTATAATTCAGTCTCTTTGCAATTTATTTAAACTAAAATAAATCAGTAATATTATGTAGTTACTTACTTTAAAAAATTAACGGAAACATAAAAATTTCTCAAAACAAAACATAAAAAAATATTCACTCTATAAAACAAATTCACTCTAAAATATTCTCTCTATAAAACAAAACAAAACAAAATATAACTTTAGTAAAAAGAAAAATTATTTTTAAAGTAAAGCTAACAATATTTTTAAATTCTTAAATCCAAATCTTCTTCAAGACATGACTGACACATTTCTTCGGTTTCAGTATTACTACCATTTAAATCCACTGGATCACTGTTAATTACTTCTCTGTAATACGAAAGCTCTGGCCTTTCTCTCCAATCCCCAAAATGCTTAGTCAACAACTTGTCAACATCTTTAATTTTTTCTGGTTTAATTGACACACCACGAGGTAAAAGGACAGGTTGCATTGAAGAGATTTTCATTCCTTTTTTCAAAATACTTTTCTCTGAGCACAAGTCAGATTTATAAAAGGTCTCTCCGCGGATACGAAATCCAAATGTACTATTCCTTGTTAAAATGAACCGCTTTGTGGGATTAAATTTAAAGTGCCATGTACCTGGGGGTTTGATAACACGAGCACATTCTGATTTCCAATCAAGTACCGGACAAGTGCTGCTTCCAAGTTGTATTATATTTCCATGCTCTGAATAAATTTCATAGTATTCTTCTTTTTGTATTATAGTTTCTTTTGCACGAACCTTTTTTTCAATCAAGGCGAAAACCCTATCTGGAGGGATAAACGAATGTCCTGGTACAGGAAATATGACTTCGACACTCTTAATAGTTTTAGGGGCTTTCCTACATAACCAAAAGGCGATCATACTTAATAAGGTTGTATTTTTATTTTGCCCTCCGCAGCCATCACAAAAGAGGCGAAGAACTTGTTTATTTTCAAAATCAGTGTTACAAATTTGATAATACAGGGCAGACGATATTTCATTTGAACCCTTAGCAAAATCATTCTCGGCCCAAGAATACAAAAAGACATTATTTCTAGTAAGTTTATCATGTGAAGATCCAACTACTATGCCAAAAAGATAAAGATAAAGTTGTCTGCTGTAATACGATGACTGATCTGGTACTTTAGGCAGCACCATGTTTTTTTGGCAATCAAAAGACATGGTAAGTGTATTTTCTTTTTCTGCACCAAGTAATTTGAAAAAAGCGTTTCCTCTCTTCTTATGAACGTTGTACTGAGTCATGAGGTTGAGTTTTCGTTTATCATCTTTTGAGTTAATAATTTTAATTTGTTCCTTAAAATTTAAACATACTGAGCAAACATCTGTACAAGGCATTTTAAACCCAATATTGAAATTCCTATTAAAAATATTTCGAAAATAACTATTTTTTACTTGTAAATCAGATCTTTGGTTATTATAGTGCCGCCACATTTTATTTATACTGAGCTCGTTCGGTAAATATTGCCTTTTAGCTGTTTTATTACGGCAGTAGTGAATTTCAATTACCTTATAAGTTTTAATAAAATTTATAATATCTTGTTTTCTTCTTTCATTTTTTTGAAGTTTACGATCTCCTCCTCTATTTTCAATAGGTGCTTCGCCTGTTTCTAGATGTCGTTTGCAAAGTCGTTGAATTCTATCTTTTGATACATGAAGTGTACTTAAAAATAACTTGCGACATACTCTTATACATTTTCCAGATTCTTTTCGCATAAAATAATTTATGGAAATATTTTTTCTTGATCCTCCATTATTTCGATCGTGCCTTTTTGTCGGTTGTGGTAAACAATAACTTAGTAGAAATGAGTCTTGTCTTATCTTATCTTTTTGATTGTAAAATTGTTTGAAAAATTTCCAAATCTCTCTTTTTGTGATGTTGTTGCATTTGAAAGAATTTCCCGTGTGATTGCACTTAATTATCTCTGGTAACTTTTTGGCACTGTATCTAAGAACCAACAATTAAATACAAAAATAGGTGATGATTAATATTTTATTAAGCTGAGTTAACATTTACTATTACCTCTTTTTCTTCTCATTAACTTTTTTGGTGTCATTTCTTAATCTTTTACGCGTTTTTCCGTTTAGGATAACTTCTGCATATTCTACGGATTCCATTTTTACTGAAAACTAGAAAAATAACACGGACGATCTTGACTTTAAGAGCTTCTTCTCATTACTAAATAAACTCATTTGTTTTTTTACTTTGGTTTAATTAAAATGTCATTTTTCCCGCCATTTTTGGAAATGACCAGTTTCGTAAAAAAGTAAGAGAATTTTGTATTGGAATAGGTCATTTTTGATGTAAAAATCAAATATGAGGGAAAAGGCCTGTTTTGATATTAAAGTCTATTGGAAAAGAGTGCGATTTGAAATAAATATTGATTTTTAGTATTGAATAAATTAGGGAAAAAACGTGTTTTGGGTATACTAAACATATATAAAAACACCTATTTTCTATAAAAAAGTGATTGGCATGAAAAATACAACAATTTTCTATTTTGGAAAAGGAGCACTTTGAAATTGATAGACACATATTTTAAATACGTTAAACTTCAAGTTTTGTAGTAGAACTTTTATATATGTGTTCTTATATATTGGTTTTAATAATATAGTTAAGATTAAAACACAACCTTTCGGTTCAGATGCCTTTTCAAGAAGAAATCCAATTTATTTTATATATTACTAATTACAATAACTAAAACTTAAAACTACTTATAATATAAAAATGTCTGTTTTAAATTACGGTACTTTATTATTGTGTCTGTAATACCACACGATGAATGTTTCGTAATTTATTTGTAGTCTGGGTGGGTGACGTTATATTTGTATGTAACACTAATGCTCTCAGTGTTATGCTCTATGGAACAATTTTCTTTGAGTAATTCTTTTATTTCACCCCAGTTTAAAGGGTTATTGTTATTAATTAGCACAATGTTCGCCTTATTTTTTGTCTAATCTGTAGTTCAACAATGGTTCTTAGATTACTGTCAAAGACCGAGGTAATGTTTATCAAGTAGTCTACACTTTTAATGAAGAGTTCTAAATATTCCGGATCACCCGTGAAATCCGAAATTGTTGGAAGAGTTCAAACATACAAATGCTTACCATTTTATCTGAATTGTGATGTTTGTAAGTTTGTTATTTCAAAAGGGTTTTTTTTTCTTAAACAATTTTATGTTATACCAGTGTAGATTTAACTTTTCAAATTTAGAATTTGTAAAAAGCAAATTTTAAAATTAAAATTTTTCTTAATTAATTATTGCGTAATCATTTTTTTGTATTCGATAATAAAAGAAATTCGAAAATTAGTTGTTTTACAATTTTTTAAATAATAAAAATATAAACTACGTTAAAAATATAAATATTTTTATCTCAAAATATCAGTGCAAATAATAAAATTGTTTTTTTTTAATTAAATTTAAAGCTCTTGATTGGCTTTGATTACAAACAAAATCCAATTGAAATTAAATTGAGTTTATGAAAAATAATTTTTAAAAAATATTCACAAGGCAAGTAATACTTTATAAAAAGATCTTCAGTTGTTATATTTACAATATATGTTATATATATGCATCTTGATTTAGAATAATAAATAGTTAATTTATTTTATTTTTTCTTATTTTTTATAATACCTAAAAGTTATAATTTGCTCATTCATATAAAATAATGTATTTGCATTGTGTAAATTTTTAATTTATATCTTTTATATAGTTTTCTTTATAAAAAAAGTTAATAATAAAAAAAAACACAAGTATTAAAAAAGAAATGCGTCTTTATTTTACGACAGTAAATTCATAATTAAATTATTTTATATTTTTTACAATGTTCTTAAAAGTTATTTTTTAAAACAAAATTACATTTTATCTTTTTCAGTGTCTTATTACTATGCTTTAAACGGAAAAAATGTTGATTAGCAAAATTTGTTAACGCAATCTATTTTGGTGGGAATTAGCGTTTTAAAATAGCAAAGTTGAGAATGTTAAGTTATAATAAAATAAGTAGGTGTTGTATTACGTCTGCTCGTGTAGAGAATGGAATGTATGGAATTTATGGGGTTGTGGGAATATAATATAACACCTCCATCCTTAAGATATTTTGGTCTCCAAAATTTATGCTTTGTTAAGAATGTACTAAAATTTGTTCTTTGCTGTTTTTTTTTTTTTTTTTTTTTTTTTAATGGATTAAGTTCCTTCAACTCAATTGTTTCAACTGGATTATTTGGTTTGGAAATTTATTTTTTTTTTTTTTTTTTTTTTTTTTTTTTTTGTCTTTATTCTATACAACTATCTACATAAAATATAAAAGATATTGAGTATAATGTTGGAATTAAAATTGACGTGATGTAACTGACATGTAATCTAAGTCTAAGTCTTAATATTCAAATTTATATTTATGGAGTCTCAGGTAAAGTGAATCTAGTAGATAAATCCAGCGGTCTGAAGCGTCTTAATCTGCGCTCACTTGTTCGTTCATTATTGATGAGTGCAGGAGCAAGTAAATTTGGATGGTTTTCCAGTCGAACATAGTATTTTTCAGCTTTCTTTTTAATGAATTTCTTAACAGATGGGATATTTAAATCTGATCTAATTGTGTCATTTCGGACATACCAAGGCGCGTTAACTATAGACCTTAATACTTTGGACTGGAAGCGTTCTATTATTTCGATGTTGGAGTTACTAGTTGTTCCCCATAGTTCCAACCCGTAGCTCCAGATTGGCCTGATGATAGCTTTGTACACTGCAACTTTACATTCTAGGGATAAATTGGAGAAACGACCTATTAGCCAAATTAATTGGTTGAATTTTAATCGTAGTTGTTTATTTTTGCTGATGATGTGACTTTTCCAAGTGAGGCGTCTATCCAAGTGCATACCTAAGTACTTAACCGAGTCTTGGTGAGTCAATTCCATGTCGTTAAGGTGAACAGCGGGGCAATTTCCCTTGCGATTAGTAAAGGTGATATGAAGGGATTTCGATTCATTGGCCTTTATTCTCCACTTTTTCAGCTAGTTTTGTATATCCAATAAGTAGTTCTGAAGAACTTCTGAAGCTAATCTCGGATTAGTATGAGACACTAAGACCGCTGTGTCGTCAGCAAAGGTAGCAGTGAGTACCCTCGGCGATGTTGGGAGGTCTGCTGTAAATATCAGATAAAGTAGTGGGCCAAGGACACTGCCCTGAGGAACCCCAGATTTAATTTCTTTTAGTGACGATTGTTCCCCTTTGTATTTAACGAAGAACCTCCTATTTGATAAATAAGTTGACAAAAGTTGCTGGTAGTGGTGAGGAAGTAGTTTTTTAAGCTTGTAAAGGAGACCTTTGTGCCAAACTTTGTCGAAGGCTTGCGAAATGTCCAGAAAAGCTGCAGAACAGTATTTTTTCTTGTCAAGTGAATTATTTATATGGTTCACTACTCTATGTATTTGCTCAAATGTTCCATGATTGTGACGAAAGCCAAACTGATGAGCTGGTACGATATCTCGTTCATTATTTATTTTAATCAATCTTTTGGCTATTAGTTTTTCGATTAATTTTGATATTACTGGCAGAAGACTTATTGGTCTATATGAACTAGTCTCATTTGGTTCTTTCCCCGGTTTAGCTAACATTATGATATGAGCAGTTTTCCAGATATCTGGGAAGTAGCTAGTTCTTAATATAGCATTAAAAATGTGGGTTAAGAATTTTATACTGCAATACGGAAGTTCCTTTACCATTTTGCCTGTGATACCATCATACCCAGGAGCCTTCTTGTCTGACACAGAGTTTTTTATAATTTCCTGTACTTCCTTTATCCGGACTTTCTTTATCGGTAAATCCATTTGATAAGGCACTTCAAGGTAGTTTTCAATCTTGTTGTTTTCGTCGGTTGAAATTACTGGTGGATACGGTACAGACACTTTTTGTAAATGTGATGCAAAAAGCTCTGCTTTCTCACCATCGCTTCTGGCCCAATTACCATTTGATTTCCTTAGTGGAGGTATAATTTGTTGTGGCCGTTTCAGTTTTCTTGTTGCTTTCCACAGTGAGTAGTCATTAAGATCGGTATATGTTAGTCTTTCAAGGTAATTCTTCAACGAACTTTCTCTGCTTTTATTTAACAAAAATTTAAGTTCTTTGATTGCACGGTTTAACCTCGCTTTGATTTCAGGGGATCTAGTTTGTTGCCAATATTTCCTAAGGTTTCTTTTTTCCATGATTTTGGATTTTATTTCAGGTGGAGAAATAACATATTTTCGGATGTTACCTTGCGTCGGAGTTGATGACATTGCTGCTTCAATCATGGTTATATTTAGTTTTTTTATAGCTTCATTGATATCTTGGGGGTTTTTCAGTCCTATATTTAGAGAAGTTTTCATTTCAATTTCCTTTCTATAATTATCCCAGTTTGTTTTCCTTGTATGTCCTTCCGATGGGCTGATTCGGGCCGTAACGATTCGAACAAAAAGTTCTATCTTCAAACGACCTATTACTAAATTATGTACATTACCGATCGAAAATGAAACAAAACTAAATGAAAGCGATAAATCTTGAAATCCACATTCAAGTATAACTACATACAAATAAACTTCAGTTCGGATCAACCTAAAGTCAAGCGGCGAATTATAAATCGAACTACTTAAACTGTAAGCTACTTAAACTTAATAACTTAACTTATTAATAACTTAAACATCACATGTTAACTTAAATAGATGTAATTAAAGCTAATTTACGTTATAAGCCTACAGTGTCCAGCCCAGACAACATAAATGAACTTCATAACAAAAATTTTAAGTACATATTTACAAAAATTAAATCAATTTAAGCATAAACCAAAATTTAATAAAATTAATTACTTAGTGATTTACCAAATGAAATAAATATGACTCCTCACCATCATAACTCATCACCAATTTTATCTAAAACCTAAAATCGAAAATAAGGATTAATTATTTGTGCTCAATAAGTCTTGAACAAACAAACAAACATACGACAACTTACAGCAACAACTTACAACGCTACAAAGAAAGATTTATTATGAAGCGAGGCAAATAATTCAATCAACTTACGGAAAAATGATGGCACTGATGTCTTCAGATTCAAACACTTTAATGACTTTATCACTTTTAAAAGCAAACATAATTATTAAAAATAGATTCTTATTATACAAATTCTTAATGAATACTTTTAAATATAACTTAATTTTCTTTTTAATTTTCTTTTTTTTTTAATTACTACAAACTATATTTAAATTTCTTTAAAAATTTTTACTTATTTTTATATAACACCAAATATTTTTTCTTTTTAATTTATTTTAATTTTTGTTACTAATTTTTTATTTTTTTCTTATTACTATCACTAAAATTTACTTAAAATTAACTACATTGCAAAATTCTTACATTAATTACAATAACAATAACTTAATTTATAACACTAAATTCACTATTTACTATTTACCTAATCACCGCACGCGTTTTGGTAATACTGATTATTTATTCTTGTTTTCATTATTAGCAACATTAACAAAATTTCTACCTACCATTCATATCATTTTGTGTTCTAATTATTGTATTACAATAATAAAAAAATAATAATAATCGATATCAGGAGTAGTGTGAAAATAAATTACTCTACAGTATTACCTAAAGGTATTGTGACACAACATAATGAAAAGTTGAATATTATTTACCTTAATATCCAAAGTATTAGAAATAAAATCTATAATTTTAAAGCTTTTAATAATTCTCTAAATAATGAAATCGATATTATAGTACTTACGAAAATTTGGTTAAAAAAGGAGCGAAAAGAAATTCTTTAATATTCCGCCCTTTACTGGTTATTTCTCTAACAGAGGAGAAGCTTACGGAGGTGCAGCTATTTATGTGATGAATTGTCTTACATACAATTTTAACTATACAATTTTGTGTAGATGGGTAACTCATTTATGGTATTAATATGGGTAAAGGTAAGGGGTGGTATTATGTAACTTTGTTTCGAACATTTCGGTCGAAACAGAATTTGGATGACATTACGTAATTTGAAACGCTAATTTATTTTAAACGCTCGAAAAAAAAAGTGAAACACTTTACATAATTCCATTTTTGATTTGTGTCGTTAAAATTTCAACAATTACTGCTACAAAATAGTATTGAAAAAAATAATTTAAAAAAATTGCAACTGAAAGAAATTGCAACTAAAAGAAATTGCAACTACATATAAGTAAAAGAATCTAATAATACAAACATTTTTTTTTTTATTCTGAAGATGTTTCTTCTTGAGAGAAAATCATTATAAATTTACTTAATTTTTCATTTTATTGGAATTTTTATTTCTGTGCGTTTCTAAAATAAATATTCCAATAAAAGTCATGTATTAATTTATTTATTTTTTTAAACTTACCTAAAAGCGTCAACTATTTTTCAATCGCCAAAATTTAGTCGTATCAAACGTCAAAAAAGTAGCGTTTCCACCTTACACAATACAAAAATATATAGTACTAATTTTGAAAAGATTGAAACAAGATAAAAATGGTCGAAGCAAAATTGCAAAAAAAGCTTTATTACGAAGCCAAACAAATTAAAATCCAAAATAATTTTCAGTATTTATGGATTAAAGATAACATCATTAAAATTCGTAAATCTGTTACTAGCAAAATTCATAACATCAATAATTTTAATGATATTAATATTTTCAAAACTAATCCAACTGATTAACATTTTATTTTCTGAAATTAAGCACAACATAATTTTTACATATATGGTAAAGCTTTTTTTATGCTTTACAAAATATAAGCTATTTTGTTTTTATTTTTACATTACTAGAAAATTTATTACATTTTTGCATAAGTACTTATATTTTTTAAATATTTTTTTAAAAAAAAAAATTTTCAAAAATATACAACATTGGGCATGAGGGATATAAAAAAATGTTTTTTTACACAATTTCAAAATACTTCTTTAGAATAAAAAAAAAACAGTATATAAAGATAGTTATTTCAGTTACTTTATTTAGCAAATTACATTATAGTATTAATATAGTAATGGTTTCGAGGGAAGTTAGAAGTTTTTATCGTTAATAAAACACAGAAGAATAATTATTAATTTAATTTATTTTTCTTGTTTTAATTTTAAGAGTTCTAGACTCTTTTGATTTCAAAAATGAACTAAAAATTTATTTTACAGAAATTTACTTTCTGGAAAAGTTGTTACAAGATAATATAAAAAAAAAAAGGTTTATTAATTATTACAAAATATTTTACTTATCTTTAAATGCATAAATTTAATAAGTTATTACAAAATTTCCAAATTTATGCATAATAACAATAATAAAAAGAAAATAATTATATTCAACAAAGAACCAAAATAATGCATATCAAAAATAGTGCAACGATAACAAATTTCTAAGTGGGTCGGTCATTGCTTTGTTTAATTAGTAATATTTTTAAATAGGTCGGTCATTGCTTTGTTTAATTAGTAAAAAAAAAAAAAAACAAAAAATGAAATTTGAGAATTGAATTTTTGTGTATGAAAATAGAAAGTGATATTGAAAAATGTTATCTTTCAATGTTGTTTTAATTTATGGGATTTGAAGAGGGTAATCTTTTAATGAGATGATATAACTCCTCCCTCCTTAAGTTTTGACTCCTGGCAAATACTCTTTAATACTACATTTAATTTTGGAATTTTAGACCGTATTTTATTACGGAAATAAAATGAAACAAGCAGGCCAACAATAGCGAGCATTGCTATTGTTGAATCAACTGTTAAACTCGTGTACCATTTCCAAGTATTTTCGTATTTTATTTCTTGGATATTTTTGGTGTTATTAATATGATTGTAGTACAAATCTGTTAATTGAATTTCGTTGACCACATTTTGAATACTGACGTTGCGGTCAAAGAAGTGTATTATGTTGTTGTAATATTCTTCCTCGAAATTTTCTTGTCTAAAAGTATTAATTAAAATTTTACAATTTGAAAATTTAATAATATTGTTACCTTTAATTGTAATTTCTTTTGGGTTTTGCCCACAATTATTAAAAAGTAAAGCTTCATCTAAATTCTTTGTTATAACAATAGAATCAGATAAAGATTTTATTTCTGTTGATAAGTTTTTGTGATAGTTGCATTGCATTTGGTCTGTGCTTAACAAATTTGATATACAATTATCGTTAAATGATTTTAAATCTTTTTTTAAAATATCTTTTTTATTTACAATTTCAAAAGTATTTTCTTTACAAGTAATTAATTCGTTAACATTAGTATCTAGTTCTAAAAATTTATTTTTATTAGGAATCTTTTCTAAAATATTTTTAAAACAATTTTCTTTAGTAAAATTTGGTATTGATATTACAAAAATAATTGTATTTTTATTAAATAGTACACAAAGTTTTATGTATGGTAACATTTCAATTGTTATATTATAATCTGTAATTTCTTTATCAGTAAGGATGTTTTTTGACAATATTTCCAACTTACTAGCTAATATTACTTCTTTTATATCAGAAATTTGTTTATGTAACAAGTTAATATTTTCATTAATTTCTGATTTTATAACAAAATATTTAAAATCTTGATCCAAATGATCAATATTATTTTGAAATTTATTAATTACATTAGTTATATCTTTTTGCACTGTATTAATGTGAATCGTTACATTTTCAATCTGCTCTGAAATTTGTTTATTAATTTTACCGTTATTTTTTTCTATTACCGCGAGATGATCTTGAATTTCTTTTCTGTCTTCGTTATCCATAGTACCGCCTAAAAATTTCAACGTATTACCAGTCAAGTTTATTAAACCTCGTTTTCTTATATGATGAGGGACAATACTATTAAATTCTGATTTTAATTTTATCAGATTATGATTTAAAGTGTTAAAGATTTCAGGTTTTTCATGCAATTTAATTATGTTAGTTTCCAGTTTGTTAATTGTTTCTTCATATTTTAAAAGGTCGATTATGTGTAAAATTCTTTTGTAACTATGGATTATTTTAATTTCGGTATCCTGAACGAGTATGTAACCATTGCCGTTAGTAATTTGGGTTACATCTATTGAGGATTTTGCTATGACATGCGTTGTTATTAGTAGAATAGTAAAAATTATTTTTATCATGCCTAAAAAGGATAATATTTATTAAAAATAAAGGTAAAGATTTATGTTTGATATTTTAATTTCTTTTTGAATTGACTTTTATATCTTGGTAGGGTTTCCTTGTTAATTTTTAAATGATTTTCATTAGATTCAACAATGTCAATTTTTTTATGGTATGGATGTAATTTTGTAACTCTATTGAGTTTTAAGTAATTAGAGGGCTGCTCTTGTTTTCTTTTGGCATTTAATTTATTAATTACCTTTTCCTTAGTTTTAGTTATTCTCTCGAATATTGCCGCAAAATTTTCTGGTGTTATTTTACCGTTAATAAAATCTATGGGTCTTTCTCCCGTAGTTGAATGAATTGTTTCATTGTACGTTTTAACGATTTGAGTTATTGGGTCAATGTCGTGCGGAATGCCTTGTTCTTTTTCTATGGCTTCAAGAATTCTTAGGTGTTCATTTAGGGTGTTATGGAAACGTTCAATATCCGCGTTACTACTTTTATTATTAGGAGTAGTGAAATGAATTTGTATATCCTCATTGTCTAAAAAGTTTTTAAAATTAAGACTATTGTATCCCTTTTCTTGGTCAGTAACTATTTTTTCTGGTTTACCGCAAGAAGAGATATACTGCATTAGGGCAGTTTTGAGATCGTTCCAATTTCGTGAATTTAGGGAAATTATTTGTGCGTGTTTAGTAAATTTGTCAATTAAGGTAAGATATGGTTTTCCTTTTTTATGGAACCAAATATCCATATGCACAATTTGTAAGGGTTTGTTTGTAGTTTCAGAAATTTTGAAGGGTAATTTTAACGGATGACGTTCGTATTTTGCAACATTACAAATGTGGCAATTATTAATAATTTTTTGTATTTCCAATTTCAGTTTAGGGAAATAAAATTTATTTTTTAAATTCGAATAGACATCATTAATACCTCTATGATTTGATATTTGATGTTGGTGCAATATTAATTCTTGTAGTTCGTTACGATTTTCTACGTCTTCCAAAATCGATGAACATTTGTTTAATTTAAGGTGTTTATTTTTTGAGAAGTATTTTAGGTAAGTATTTTGAAAATCATTATAAATTTTAATATCGTTTATCATTATTCCGATGATACCTTTCGTTGGAAAATGTTCCTTAAAGATTTTTACAAAAAGGTTTTCATCTGGATTTTTGTGTAAAATTGAGATTCTATTTCTACCATTAATTTTCTTTGCACTTATTGAATCTTTATCGCTTTGATTTATAATAACTTGGGTTTTATAGAAATTTAGAGGTGATGTTGAGATAGGGATATATTCTGTATTATCTTCCTCAGCTGAATGCATTGTAGCATCTGTTGAGCGAATTTCATCTATTTCCATTTCACTTTGATTGTGATTATTTAAGTTAGATTGAGTCAAATAAGTTTCGTTGGAATTGATTTCGACTCGTGAAAGGGCATCGGCAACTTTATTTTCTTTTCCACTTAAGTATCCGATGTCGAAGTTAAACTCTTCGAGTTTAATTTTCCATCTTTGTAATTTGGAGTTTGGCTCCCTTAAATTGTGAAGCCATTGAAGTGGTTGGTGATCCGTTCTAATGGAAAATTTATGGCCAAAAAGATATGGACGGAAGTATTTCGTTGCCCAAACAATTGCTAGTAATTCTTTTTCTATAGCAGAATATTTACATTCGTGCTCATTTAAAGTTCTTGAAGCGTAACAGATTGGATGATCTTGTTGTGAAAGAACTGCTCCAAGTGCGAAATTGCTAGCATCGGTAGTTAAAGTGAATTTTTTCGAAAAATCAGGATAAATTAGAATAGGGTCGGTAGAAATTAATAATTTTAGTGTATTGAAAGCATTTTTATATTCAGTATTAGAAATATCTATACGTTTATTTTTTTTAAACAACTAGTTAGAGGCTTTGCTACTTTTGCAAAATCTTTGATAAATTTACGATAGTATCCCGCGAGTCCTAAAAAAGATTTTATTTGTTTTGGAGTTTTAGGAATAGGGAATTTATTGATGGCGTCTATTTTATTGGGGTTTGGCTTGATACCTTTAGTCGTGATAACATGACCAAGAAAGTCCGTTTCTTGTTTCATGAACTCACTTTTATCAAGTTGAATTTTCAAGTTGGCATCTTGAAGTTTCCTCAATATCTTTTGTAATACTACAAAATGTTCTTCCTTGCTTGTACTAAAAATTATAATGTCATCAAGGTAAACATAACAATTTACTCCAATGAAGTCTTTTAAAACAAAATTCATTAAACGTTGAAACGTTGCTGGAGCATTTTTTAAGCCAAATGGCATACGCAAAAATTCGTAATGACCACTTGTTGTGCTAAAGGCTGTTTTTTCAATATCTTCTTTACTTATTTCGATCTGGTGGAAACCTTTAGCAAGATCGAGGGTTGTGAAATACATTGAACGACCGAGTTTATCAAGAATATCGTCAATATTTGGAATCGGATATTTGTCGTCGATAGTGATGTTATTTAGTTTTCTGTAGTCAATGACTAGGCGCCATTTTTGTTCACCAGTTGCATCTAATTTTTTTGGTACAATCCATAAAGGGGCTGAATATGGGGAAGCACTATGTCTTATTATGCCTTGATTGAGCATTTCATCAATTTGCTTATTAACCTCTTGTTTATGGATTTCTGGGTATCTATAAATTTTGGTGTAGATAGGAAGCTCATTTATAGTTTTAATTTGATGTTTGATAGCATGGGTAAACGTTAGATCATCACCTTCGTTATAAAAGGCTTTATTGAACTTTTTTATTATATTCAAAAGTTCTAGTTTTGTAGATACGTCTAAATGATCGCATCTGATTTCATTTTTACCCAAAAATATTTCATTTTGAAATACTTCCAACTCCTTTAACGGAACTGGAATGAAATATAAAGATTCTTCATTTTCATTGAAGAATAACGGAAGTATGCTTCCTGTTTTCAATTTTAAGGACTTTTCTTTATAACTAATTTCTGCTTCTAAAGGGACCAAAATATTACCTCCTATGATTCCATCAAAATTATTATGGAAAATCATTTCTAAAAATTTTATTTTTGCTGTAGAATTGAATTCTACAAAAGATTCAATTGTTATTAACGTATCGCAAGTAGTTTTTTTTTTTTTTTTTTTTTTTTTTTTTTTTTTTTTTTTTGTAGGTCGGTGGTGAAAACCTTTTATAGGTATCTTGAAGGGTCCGCACTTCAAGGGTATGTGAGACTCCCATGATCTTGTTCGGTCTACTCACCAAATACACCACCTCCTTTCCCACGGTGAAACCAACCCGGAACCGCTTTCGCATTACTTCAAGTTGTGCCGTGCTTGTTCCTTTTTTTTAATTTTCTTTTATGATTCTTCTTCTAGGTCCTCTAAATATCTGAGCTCGTTCTTCCTGCGTAGTATTAATTCTATGTATTTAGCTATTGCATTCCATTTTTCTTGGTTTTCAAGCATTACAGAAATTATATTTTCTGATGTTAATTCTCCTACTGCTACTATTAAAGATTCTCTTTCTGTTTCTGCTAAATCACATTCGAAAAAAGTGTGATGCGCTGTGTCATGTGTTGCGCTGCAGTGACTGCATCCTGGATTGTTTACTTTGCCCATCTTGTAGAGGTAGGATCGAAAATATCCGTGGCCTGATAGGAACTGAGTGATGTAAAAATTTACTTCTCCATGGTGTCGGTTAAACCAGACTTCTACTTGTGGGATTAATCTAGCCGTCCATCGCCCGTGCTGATCATTACTCCAGTGTTCTTGCCATCTTGTCATCGTGTACCTTCTTTCCTCTGCTACAATGACATCTCGGCTCGTTGCTTGATCCCTTATATATATATTTCTTCGTTCTTGCGCTAGCAAATCAATCGGAATCACGCCCGCGATTACCATGACCGCCGAATGTGAAACTGTTCGATAGGAGCACGCGACTCGGAGAGCCCCTCTTCGTTGCACCGCTGCTATGCGTTTTTTACAATACCTCTTGTCCATCGCATGTGCCCAGATTTCAGCTCCGTATAGAAGGATTGATTCTGCGGTTTTCATAATGATTCGTCTTTTTTCTGGTTTGGGTCCTCCAATGTTTGCCATAAGTTTGCTTAGCTTGATTGTAGCTTCTGCTGCTTTATCTGCTACTTTTTGGATTTGTTGCCAAAATGTTAGCCTTGTATCAATAGTAACTCCTAAGTAATTTGCTGATTCTTTGGTCATTATTGTTTCTGGACCTACTTGCATTGGAATTATAGTTGGTATTCTTTTCTTAGTTAGCATAACGATTTCTGTTTTTGCCGTTGCTAATTCTAATCTATGTTCCCTCATCCAACTATACACTCTTCTCATAACTTGATTCAGCCTAATCTGTGATTCTGCTATATCCCGTGCCGTTATAATAGCTGCTATATCATCAGCATAACCTACTAGCTGTATATTTTCAGGCATTTCCATACATAATAGACTGTTGTACAGAACATTCCATAGTTCTGGTCCTAGTATTGATCCTTGTGCTACTCCTGCCGTAAGATCCTTTATCCTCTTTCCATCTACCGTGTTGTATATCAATCTTCGCTCGCTTAAGTAATCTATTAGAACTTTCAGAAGGTACGTAGGTATAGTAAACTTATTTTGTAATGCGTCTATGATGTCAGTCCATCTTGCCGAATTAAAGGCATTTTTGACATCCAAGGTAACAAGTAGAACTATTTTCCTCGAGTGATGTGTTTCCATTCGTGTGGCTTCCGCAGTTTCTGTTACCACCTTGATAGCGTCAACGGTCGACCTTCCCTTTCTGAACCCGAACTGTGTGTTCGCTAATCCACCAGCTGTATGAATTGCTGCTTGCAGTCTTGTTTTTATTAACCTTTCGAAGAGTTTCCCGGCCGTATCTAACATACATAGTGGCCTGTATGACGATGCTGCTCCTCTTACTCCTTTAGCTTTGTCAATTAAAACCAGTCTTGCTTCTTTCCACCTTTTGCTGAATACTCCTTCTTTTAGGCAGCAATTATACATATTCAGCATCATTTGTGGATTATTCGAAGCTACTAATTTGATGACCTCTGCTGGTATTCTATCAGGTCCGGGGGCTTTCTTGTTTTTCATACATTTTACTGCATCTTCTAGTTCTATTTGTGTAAAAATTGGGGCTTCTCCTGGTTCTTCGTGCCTCTGCAATACATTTCTTCTAGGGTGTGTAGGGAAAAGTGTGTTTACAATATTTTCCATAACGTCCGCTTCTAGCTGATTTTCTGATGCTGGTGCTCTGATTCTTTTCATTACAATTTTGTATCCAAGTCCCCAGGGATCATTGTTTACTTCTTCACACAAACTTTTCCAGTTTTTCATTTTACTCTTCTTTATTATAATTCGGAGCGTTTTTCTCGCTATTCTATATTCCTCTAGTTTGCTTGTTTCTGCTGCTCCATTTCTCTGTCGCTGTGCTATGCGGCGGAGACGCAAACATTTTCTTCTCAATTCCGCTATTTCTTCTGTGCACCAGTATACAGGGCATCTGTTTCTATTTCCAAACTTCTTGGGCATTGATTCTTCACAAGCTCTTGCGATGGTGTCCATAGTAACTTTCACCACTGCTTCTGCTCGTTCTCTGCCTGTTTCGTTCTGTGGCACTTGCATTACTCTTTCTAGATTTCTCCTTATTACACCGGCCATTTTTTCTTTATCCAGCTTATTGACGTTCCATGTACCTTCTCGCTGGTTGTTGCGATTTCTTTCTCTCCTTCTCGTGCATATTTCGAATTGTATATACTGATGATCGCTGCCAGTATAATCCTCTAGAACCATCCAGTTTTCTATGTTGTTAGCAAGTTCTTCTGTTGCTAGGGATATATCGGGTATAGTTTCGGTGTACCCGGGTCTCCTGAATGTGCTGGTATTTCCTGAGTTTAACACAATTAAATTTTGTCTTGCTACCATTTCCAAAATTTGCCTTCCCCTGTTATCTGTAACTGGCAATCCCTAACTGCTTTAGCATTGAAGTCACCGGCGACTACTACATTTCCTCCTAATTCTATTATCTTATCTTCTAGTTGCTCCATTTTCTGTCGATATTCCTGTGCCGTTTGATTTGGAGTTAGGTAACAGCTTATTATTCTTTCTTTGCCGTTTGTGATCCATACAAACCCATTTCCGGCTCCATGGCTGTTAATTTGTATTTTCCCTTGATTTACTACCCAGATGGCTGCTGTACTTGTGACATCCGAGAACCAATTCTGATAATCTTTATTTTTGTACTGCTCGCTGATAATTACTACGTCGATATTCTTTTCTCGGACGAGCTGTAAAAGTAGATCATCGGCCGTTTTGCTCCTGTGCAAATTACCTTGTAAGAGCTTAATTATTTTTATGCTTTTTACTCTCCTCAAGTGCAGTTCGAAACACTCTACACAAACCGGATCCTGACACGTGCTCCAGACTTTCTGCTTTTATTTCTGCACACAAAAAGCACCTTGCCTTTTGTTTACAGTTTTTGACTGTGTGTCCTTTTTGTCCGCACTTGTAGCAGCAGTCTCTACGATCTTCATATTTGCATTGCCTCCTTAAGTGGCCGAAGTTAAGGCATTTGTAGCATCGCTTAACTTCTGTTCTCTCCCTAATTCTGCATCTGATCCATCCAATTTTTATTTTCGATGTTACCAGTAATTTTTTGGCATCGCTTTCTTCCATAACTACAATCGCAGTTATCTGTTCCCTGCCATTTGGTGCTGTCAAATGTATTTTGCATTCGACAACTTCCGTTAATTCCTTATTTATAGCCTTTTGAACTTCATCAATGGTTGTTACACAATCCAAGTCTTTAATCTCTATCGCAGTCTTTGGTGTGAGATTCCTTACACTAGCCGAAGTCCCTAGAGCTTCCTGTAACTCCTTGGTGAATTTACCTTTTTCTTTCGGGCCTTTCCCCATTTCCAGCAGCACATCCCCATTTTGAGTTCTGCGGATTCCTCTGATTTCGATCTCTGTTTTTTCAGGGTTTACCGTTCCTTTTATTTCCTTTAGGATTTCAGCGTAAGTCTTCCCTGTGGTGGGTTTTATCAGTATTGCTTCTGATCGGGGCCTTGTACTCTTCTGCTTTTCCGAGTGTGACATCTTACTTCTTCTCTTCCGTGTTCTTTGGCTACTCGCTGCTTCTTTTTTTCCTGGCAGTACTTCACCTTCGTTCGATCTGGGTTGTCGCTGCGCTGAAGTTCTAGTTTGCACAAGTGTCCAACCACTTTCTTCTGCTTCTCTTCCTTTCTTGTATGCAGGAGGGGTGTCGGTTTGACCATGCTCATCTGCATAGATCTCTCTGCCTCGTTTCTTACCATTTGAGGAGGTTAATGCTGCATTTTGCTCTCCTATGCTGGGGATTTCGCTGGTATTTTTCGTTTGTTCCTTCCTTTGGGTTCTGCCTTCGAAAATTACTTCTATCGCTTCCTGTAACTTTATTAGGCCATTTTTGATGTCCATACTAATGTTTTTCTGCTTGGCAGCAGCTTGCAGCATGATTTCTGTCAGATGTTGTATTTTCTGAAGTTGCTGTTCCTCCATATCTTCAGGGATTTTCCTTGATGTTTCAATTTGGGAAACTGATAATTTGTGTATACCTTCTTTCGGCGTTCCTCCATTTACCGTCTTTTCTGGTATGATGATCAGTTTCTTACTGCATTTAGTGAGTTCGGCTGATGCTCCTTTAATTGGAGAACGAGCTATTTTGTTGCTTCTTTGAAATGGGTAACTTCCCATTTTTGGTTGCTGCTTTTGTTTCTTCTGTTCTTCGGTAACATATTTAACACTTAGAGGCCCGCATACCTCTAAGCGCCGGTTGCTAGCCGGGTCATTTGGCACAGATTTATTTTTTAGCAATAAGCGATCCCCCCCAGAATCCGTGGGATCGGCCTCCTTGGAGGATGGATTCTCTAGCATAGCTAGATTACCACCTGGGGTATTTATATATATTGTTTTATCCATTGCATATTTATAAACTGAGTCTTTATGGAGTTACTCATCTCCGTTTTTAATTCCGGCCGCTCCTAACATGGAGTACAGACGCCGACCAAGTCGCCGCTCGCTACGAATACAGACGCGCTTGGATTTCGAGCATTTCGCGCTTGTACGAGTAATACACGCCCGTCCTGCACCAACTTGTTTTATTTAGTTAGAGCGCCAAATATTCGCTTTTACCCTATCTCGTTAGCCATACTAAGTATGTTACCAGGAGGTGCCCGGCAGATAACTATGTTACCTACCTTCGAGGAGGTGAGATTAGGATTTGCTGGCAGAGCTGATAATTACAGTAGGCGTTTCCCAGTTTTTTTTCAAGACGTCCGTTGGTAGAACGTTTGTCTGAGACCATATACCAGCCTTTACCTCCCATCGCAAGTAGTGTTACTAGTGATAGTTTTAATATTAATAGGTTTTATTTTACTAGCGTAAATAGGATTACAAATGTTTGTATTAATTATACTCATGGAAGCACCTGTGTCTATCACAAATCTTAAAGGTCTTCCATTTGATTGAATGGTTATATAAGGTAATTGTTGGTTTTCCCCGAGGCAGATAAATGAAAATTTTTTATTTCGCTTTCAGCTGAATTTGTTTTTACTTCTATAGTATTAATCTTTTGGTTTACCGTAGAAGGGTCAACATCCATAGGTACAACAGTATTATTATTTTGTTGACGATTGTTGTTATGATATCTGTTGGAACTATGTGGATTTGAATTTGAATTGAAACCATGTGAATTTGAATGTGTGTTATGATTGGGTGGTTTATAATAATTGTTAGTATTTTTATTATTATAATTATTATAGGAATTATTATGTCTATTAAAATTTTTGTTAGTACTAAAATTATTAGAATTTCTCTTTGTATTATAGTTAAAATTGTTAGAGTTAGAAGTATTATTAGGATAATTAGAATTGTTAGTTCTATTATAATTATTAAAATTTTTTTGACTATTTATTTTTTTAAAATCATTATTATTATTATTTCTGAAGGGATTATATTCAGCATAATTCCCTTCATACAGTATGTCCATTGCTGATTCTAAGGTGTTAGGATTACGACTAAAAATTACAGAACGCATTGGTTCGGGTAATTTTTCTTTGAAAATGCGTAATCCTGTATAAATATTGGCTTGTATCATTGCGTTGGAATTTGGTTGATCTTTTACTTT
Source organism: Argyra leucocephala (assembly GCA_963942445.1). NCBI lineage: Eukaryota > Metazoa > Arthropoda > Insecta > Diptera > Dolichopodidae > Argyra > Argyra leucocephala. The sequence continues at coordinate 92,424,674 of OZ012680.1, forward strand.
ATTGTTTAATCTGCGTAAAACAGATTTAATTTGTGAGTAAAGATCAACGCAAGTACTATTGAATTTAACACATTGTAATTCTTCATAAATTTGTAAAATGGATTTTTTTTCTCCGAAATTATTAATCAATACGTTTTTTATTTCAGGCCAGATTGAGATGTGATTATTTATCTCTATTGATTCCCTAGCCTTACCAACTAATTTTGCTTTTATTTTATTTAGTAATATGACCTGACTATTTTGGTCATATTTTGAAATTAGTGGTATTACATTTTCTACTAATTCTATAAACTTATATAATTGATCGGACTTACCGTTGAATTCTGGAAGCTCCGCGATGTATTTCATTTTCCTTTGTTGTTTTTTCTTTTTAATTAACTTCTAGAGTTGTATTTGATTTATTTTTTGTTTACACTTTTATTATAACTTTTTGTCTTTAGCTGTTATTATGTTTATTTTAAATTAAGGAATTTGTATTGTCTGCCAGACTCAGCAAGACATTAAGCAATAGTGGTAGTCTTATTTCAAAAGAGAAATTTTGCAATACTTTTCCTTTTTATTGTTCTAATTAATCACTTTTTGTTTGTATGTTAATAATTATTTTATTAATTTTGTTTTTTTTTTTTTTTTTTTTTTTTTTTAAAAACTTATAAAGTTTGTTTATTAGTGTGTAATTATTTTATAATTTAAAAAACATTTATAAAATTTGTTTCGAAAACAACAAAAAATTTCAAATTTTAAATTTTAAAACTGTTGTTTTCTTTATGAGTTCACTTTTTTTTTTTGTTTTAACAATTTTTTAACTTAACCTCTTTTTTTTTTTATAAAAAATCCTACCGACTGCGCCAGTAATGGTTTCGAGGGAAGTTAGAAGTTTTTATCGTTAATAAAACACAGAAGAATAATTATTAATTTAATTTATTTTTCTTGTTTTAATTTTAAGAGTTCTAGACTCTTTTGATTTCAAAAATGAACTAAAAATTTATTTTACAGAAATTTACTTTCTGGAAAAGTTGTTACAAGATAATATAAAAAAAAAAAGGTTTATTAATTATTACAAAATATTTTACTTATCTTTAAATGCATAAATTTAATAAGTTATTACAAAATTTCCAAATTTATGCATAATAACAATAATAAAAAGAAAATAATTATATTCAACAAAGAACCAAAATAATGCATATCAAAAATAGTGCAACGATAACAAATTTCTAAGTGGGTCGGTCATTGCTTTGTTTAATTAGTAATATTTTTAAATAGGTCGGTCATTGCTTTGTTTAATTAGTAAAAAAAAACAAAACAAAAAATGAAATTTGAGAATTGAATTTTTGTGTATGAAAATAGAAAGTGATATTGAAAAATGTTATCTTTCAATGTTGTTTTAATTTATGGGATTTGAAGAGGGTAATCTTTTAATGAGATGATATCATTTTGTGGAGATGATATAACTATATATTAACTTGTTGTGATAAGTAAAAAAGCAATTTCTTTTTGGATTAAAACATAAAGGAACACTACATTTTTTACAAATTACAGCTGTATATCCGTTTTTACAAAGCTTACACCTGGACTGAGTGGTTTTATATTCTGGGAAATAACTTGATCATATCTAACATCTTCTACTAAAATTTTTGGAGATGAGGGACCAGGGGTGTTTGATCGGCTGGAAGAAGGATACAATTTATGTGTCATGTAAACAGAGCTAATCGGACGTCCACGTTTTCATGTTTCGCCAGCTTTTGAATAGACAAGACTTTTTGCTATATGTGTCTCGAATTGAATCAAAGATGACACATCTCGTTTTCTCATATGATTCGTTTCGCAGTCACGACGATGTAAGAGCCAAGCATTTACCACAGCAGTATTCAAAGTCCAATAAAAATTTCGCATGTAGTACTTTACTGAACGGTGATTTATACGATAAAGCTCGCATAACATATCTGCTAGATCGACCCCTCCCATGTAAGCATTGTACTGTTGAACAACAGCCGGTTGTGGAATATACATTAATTGTTTTGTCCATCGTCGACATTGTTGTAAAGGTTCCACACCAGACATTGTTGATATTAATTGTACAGCCTTATTATCATACCACTTCACAACCACCAAATTATAGGTATTTTCCACTCGATAATCGTATGAACCACGTCCAGCCTCATTTAATTTTTTGTTACTATCGATCTCACATTTACCCAGTCGATTAGCACGAACAGTTCCCGTGCAGTGGAATCCTTTTCTTTGTAAAGCTACCATAAGGTGGACTGAAGTGAACCAGTTGTCGAAATATAGTTTAAAATTTTGGTTTCCGGGAAAGATGAATAACGATGTCGGAAGAAATTCCTGATCCATATTTTGGACAAGTGCCATCTCCAATATACATAGCAAAATCGTGTATTATTCTTGATTTGCCTGCTCTGGTGAACATTTTGAAACCCCATTTATGAGGCTTTTTGGGATTGTATTGTTTTGAAATATGTCTTCCTTTGAATGGAATTATTTGTTCATGAAAACACTGGTGTTCGTCTGGTTCCACCTTTAAAAATTTTTGACGGAGACCTTCTAACATCGGTCTAATTTTATGTAACTTGTCATAACCAGTTTGATCTTTACCAAGACATGTTTGGTTGTCGTTGAAGTGCAGATATTGTTTTATTTTATCAAACCGGTTTCTGGACATTACGAAACGGAATACGAATATTATCTGACCAAACCATTCTCATTTCAGATAATTTAAGAATTCTCATATAAAGTAGAATGCCGATATATTGCTCCATTTCCTTTACCGTTACATTCATTCTAGCGAAATTACTTTGTGTGGCATATAAATTTGTTTGATCTAGTATATTAGCAATCATCGAGTCGTCAAAAAACATCTTGAAATACAGTAGCGGTGTTTTCACTTTGCTACTGGGATTTAGTGATGATTTCCACTCAATATTACTTGGTGTAAAACTCTTACGTTTTTCTTACGCTTTAGTAACAAGCTAACAGCATTCGAACCTGCTCTCCGGTTTCAAAATGAAGGTATCCAGCGATTCAAAGATCTGAACATTCTCGGAATGGGAGTGAATCAAAATATGCACTGGAATGAACATATTTTCGATATTGCGAAAAGCGCCGCAAAATGTGTTGGCTTTTTGAGTCGCTGCAAAACTTATTTTTCATCTCGAGACCTTTTAAAAATCTATAAAGCATATATATACGACCCCAGCTCGAGTATAACTCACATTTATGGGCAGGTGCACCAAAAACTGCTTTAAATTTTTTGGACAAAGTTCAAAACCTAAGTAATTCGTCTTATAGCCGACATAAATGTGACCTCATCCCTTATACCACTTGGTCATCGTCGTATTGTTGGAGCACTTACTCTATTTTATAGATATCTGCTTGGTGTTTGAACTTGTTCCGAGGAATTAAAATCACTTCTTCCTCCTCTTAAGCAATTCCATCGCACAACACGAGAGGCATCAAATGCCCATCTTTTCACAGAAGAAATTCCGAGATGGTTTAAGTCCAGTTATGGAAATCCTTTTATAGTAAGAACATCCCGATTGTGGAACCGCGTCCCAATCGAAGCATTCCCAATGAGACAAGGATTTTTTATTTATGACTTACAGAGGTTTAAGACGAATATTAACAACATTGTTCGCTCTTTCTCACAAAACTTTTCTTCTTCCTTTTTCTTTCCTTTCCTCTAACTATCCTTTCCTTTTTCAAATAGTCAACGGTACGCAAGTACTTAAAGGTTCAAAACCTAAGTTTTGGCTATAATATAAAAAATACTTAAGCTATCTCTTATTCTATTTCTTATATCTACCGCTTCTCTTCCAAACACCGAAAAGTTTTCTCTATTACTATTCTGAACAATATCTTCAGGTTCTGGTTCTACATCAATACCTTCTTCTTCTAGTGGTATATTGTACTCAATACAAATGTTGTGTAGTGCAGCACATACATTGATAATTTTTCAACTTTTTTGGGATGATACCTGCACTTTCTTTCCTCGAGAATAATACGCCATCGCACTAAAATGTTAATGATAAATGTTAGAATCATGAATTTAGTATGAATAACTATAAATTATTATAAATAAAAAAAATTGTATATACTTTTTAATATTCCTATATATCGTTCTATAATACTTCTTAACTTCGAATGCACTTCGTTAAATTTTGATTCCGGACTATTTGGTAGTGCGGAACGATGCGGTGTTATTAAGAATGGTTCAAATGGATAGCCTTTGTCTCCTAAATATTTGAAAAAAAAAACATAATTACTCATTTGGAAAATATTTAACATGAAAAAATTATGTATTACTTACCAAGTAGCCAAGAATTATTTTTATTCTTAGTCCAATCCGATTCCATTTCTGCACGTTCAGCATTTTGCGCCCAAACAATACTATCATGGGCGCAACCACCATACAATGCATTAACTGCTAATATTTTTTGGTTTTCCTCGCATATCTAAAAAGTAGTTCTTAATGTGATTACTTGCCTTTTATTTTTAAAGTTTTATTAATTGGACTTACAATCATAACATTGATACTATGTCTTCCTTTCCTATTATAAAACATATGCTCGTTATCCTTTGGCCTTAATATTGTGTCATGGCTACCATCAATAACACCAACAACTAACAGAAACATATTTAAATATCAAGTTAACATATTAAAGTAAATAATAAGAAAATTAACTTTCTAAAAAAAATTAAACTATATCTCCTGGTAAACCATATTTTTCTAAAAAATATACCTTTGTGGTTGCGGAAGGGGTAAATTTTATGATCTTTGGGCAAAGCACCTGTTCAATTTTATTTAAAACTTTTGAAATTTTTTTCGATACACATGCTTGGCTCATGCGTGCAATCCAATCAGCTCCTGCCTGCCTCTGATATGGTGCTCCTGAAAGTATATTCAGTGTTACAGCTAACTGATGTGTTGGTGTTATATACGTTGATCGAATTCCTTCATCAATTTTTAATTGATTTAATATATTAAGGAACGTTTCTTTAATAATTCTAAAAGTTTTATTAAATCTAAAAAAAAACAACACAATTAGGGAAAATATGAAATATAAAACAAGAAATGTAATTAATTGCAAACATATTATATTATAACATTACAAAGAACAAATTATGGTAAGAATGTTAATAATATTAGTAATAAATATGAGAATAGTTTAAATTTTTCAGTATCTAAAGATACTTTAAGACGAAAATTATATGAAATTAATTGAATATTTTGTTAACTTGACCTTTTTAATTTATATTAAAAAAAATAATATTACTATTTTTGTATTTTTAATTTTGTTAGTTTTTAATGTATACCCAGTAAATTTAATTGTATTTTTAATTAATATATGAAATGTAATACTAAATTGTAAACTATTTGAGCTAAATAATATAAATAAATAAATAAACATAGGATAAGTTGAATTATAACTTACATGTTGTTTGGTAATTCGAATATATTCGAAGCGTCCCTCAAGTTCCTTCTCAAACTATTCGCGTTTTTTCTATATTCTTCATCTTTGCTAGATGAAAAATTTATCGAAAGCCCAAAAGGAAACATTATGTATTTTTTTTTGTAATAATTAACTAATATTATATTAATAATTTTTAATCAAACTTTTTTATTTTTAATTACTTCATTTATTACATTACATTACTTCGGGCATTATTGAAAAAATAAAAAATTTCGCTCTTTTAAAACTCTTTTAAAATAAAATTTCGAACACACTAGGTACAATATATAAAGTTTGAGTTAATTTGTTCCTTTATAAGTTGTATATGAGTTAGGGCGATATTATTTTTTTTTCGCTGCGATTTTTTTCTAAATATTTGATAATTAGTATAATCTATAATGTTGTTTGTAGATAATGAATAATGATATGAAAATTAAAATACTGACAACTTTTAGTAGTTCTAAATTTTACAGTTTAGGAGAAAAGTCCTGAGATTATACTACAATTATTTTTATTGGAATTATGTAGGTATCCAAAAATTTATATCTTGATTTTATTTTTTGGTAATATTGAATAAAACAAAAAAGTTTAGTATCACTTTAAAACTTTATTTAGGAATAAAAAAAATAGTAACAAAAATAAAAAAAAGTAATATTTTTTTTTGTTTTTATTTAATTTACCGTCATCTCAAAAGAGGATTCTGCTCGTACAACTTTAATTAGGTACATTGGTAATAACTATCTATTATCACAAATTAATATCATTATTTTAAATTAATAAATTTAGCCTAATCATTCAGTCTTATCTTATAATTAGATAAATAAATAGTTAATACTATAACTATAGATCACAAATAAAAAAATTAATCCATTTTTACTTACATATAACTAGGTCAAAAATAAAAAAATTTTACATTTTTACTTATAACTAGATCAAATATAAAAGTATATAAAAATAAAAAATTATTTGATTTTACTTATGTATAACTAAATCAAAAATAAAAAATTAATCCATTTTTACTTATAACTAGATCAAAAATAAAAAATTATTTGATTTTTACTTAATAACTAGATCAAAAATAAATTTTTCTTAAATTACTTGTAAAAAAGTCAGACTTCAATTGCAATTTCTGACTTAAATTATTATGGAAACATGATTTAAAAAAAAAAAATAAAAACGTAAAAAACTTAAAAAAAAAATGTTTTCTTCTTAAAAATTAAAACTCATTTTTATAATCAAAATTAAGATTATACCTTAAAGGCAATATCTCTTCTAAATTTTCAGTTGAGAGACGGTTTCGCTGATCTGTTAGTAATAATTTCAATGAAGAAAAACACCTCTTAACACTGACTTGAGTTGCTGGCGTGGCATGCACAATTTTGTCTAATTTACATAGCACTGGATAGTTCTGACTTTTAATTTGCCAATAATGAAGCAGATTAATGCCAAAATCTTGTCTCTCAGGACAACAGCCTTCAATTTCCTTGTAAGCTCTGCTTCGTTCACTGATGTTAATGTTAGCATTGCTTTTGGGCATATTGTTGTCTAAATATTGTCTCATTAAATATTCAATGTCAGTTATTGGACATGAGTTTGATGAGGATGGAGTTGTTAAATCCTCTTGTGTTTCGAATATATACTGTGAATTTGCCGATTTTGAACTAGATGAAGATAGCAGTAAAAATGAATTTTTATAATTTTGCTTTTCTAAATATATACAATAATCATAGAGTTTTTTTAAATGATTCGTAGCTATTTCTTTTTTGTCAAACTGTAAATAAAAATTAAACCACGGATCTAAATATAAAGAAGTTACCAATGTTTGATTATTTAGTAATTCCTTGTCTCTGGTATTTATAAAGTTTTGAATAGATTTTGAAAGTGCATGAGAATTTTCTTGCACTTTTACCTTCATTTCTAACCATGTTTTATAAAAATCTCCCATTGGTAATTGGGTTTTTTGCAACTTTACTGCTGCAATTTTTATTGGGTCACAAATTGTAATAATTTCATCATCACCCTCCGTTTCTAAATTTAAAAGAGATGTTGCTTTTAAAATATTTCTACCGTTGTCGGTTGTTACTGAGCTTGGCTTATATTTAAATTATATTTGTCTAAAACACTTAAAATTATATTTTTCAAATATGCTGAAGTATGTTTTTCAGTCAGTTCCACCATTGCCAGAGTATACACAATTATATCAACACCACTAATGAATTGCACATTAATGCCCAAAACAGATCTATTTAACCGGGTCACCTCGTCAAATTTTAGGAGCATTAGTAGTAGTAGTAGTAGTAGTAATTGTTGTACTAGTTGACTTTGACTCAGTAGACATTGTTAAAAATTATATTTAGATTTATGTGTTGTAAAGTCTAAAATGCTATAAATATTATTCAAAATTAAAATATCTAAATCGATTTTTGTTTGCGACTGATGTATGGATTGCCCTTGCATGTGGATTGCCCTCAGTTTAATTTAATAATTTTGCAGGTGCAATTTACAATTTTTGAATATTATAAATTTTAAAAATTTTGATTTATAAATTTGTTTTTTGACTCCTAAGAATATTAAAAATAAAAATGTTACCTTGTTTCCTCTATCAATGTTTTAAGCAAGCAGGTTTATATTATTTAAAATTGTAAAAACCAATTTTTGGTATATAGTCAAAATAAATTTTTATTCCATTTAGTAATTTAAAAGTTGTGGAAAAAAAATTTTGTAATAATTTCTATTTGAATCCAATATCCTTCACTTTATGTATTATAAGTATAAAATTTTTGAGTCTTTAATTTATATTTTGTAAAATTGTTTTTAATTGACTGTACAAAAACCGTTTCAAAGTTCCACATTGAATGAAGTCTCACTATTTTACTCGGAAACCACATGTTATTTTGATATTCCACCAAACAAATTTTATTTTATATTTGTCTCCAAACATTAAATTTAATTATAAAATATAGATAAGAATGGTTTTATTCACTATTACAGTCAGCACAATTTATTTTGCACTATTGATATTATATATTTAGCACTAAGAAAAATTATTCTATTTAAAAGAGCACGTGTACTAAGCGGGGTCACCAATTTATAGTCTATTAATTTAGTGAAAATAAAAGACCTTTCTTTTCGATAGTTTTCAACAAAGTGAAATGTTTAATTCTTTTTCTTATATCTAAGTACAGTATCACAAACAGTAAAAATATTAAATACGAACAATACAAATAATTAGTGTTTCCAACTTCGAGATTGAATGTTAATCTGCTACAGATCTTGCTAATGTTTCATTATTATTATCATCTTTAGAAGATTCTATTAGTACTTCAGAATTAAGTTCGCGTAGAATTTCCTCATCAGTTAAATCACCATAACATATTATCATATCGTCACAGTTTACATATTCATTGAAGTTTTCTTCAATTGTAACAATTTCAATTAATTAATCTTCAATTTCTTCCTCTAGATTTATATTAATATATGAAACCCACATTTAATAAAACAATTTTTAATTGACATTGTAGATAGTATGCCCCAGGCTCGTTTAGCCGTTTTCAATACTTCTAAAATATGAATTTCTTTGGCAAATTCTTTCAAAGTTTGTCCACTTTCAACTGCCAGTATTTGTTTACAAATCAAAATTTTTCTATATTGTGCTTTAAATGAACGTATTATCCCTTGATCCAGAGGTTGTATAAATGATGTTGTATTTGGAGGAATGAACTCAATTCTTACATTTGTTGGAATATTATCCATAATTTTTTGGCTCGCTGCGTTGTCTGCAAAAACTAATATTTTTTTATTCATTGCTTTCGTTTCGTCTAAAAGTAAAATTATTGTAGTCCATATTACGCTGGTCATTCTGGCTTTCCTGTTAGAATAATAATGTATTGGATGTTCCTTTATACCTCGAAAGCATCTTGGATTTTTACTTGGTCCTATAGCAAAAACATATTTGTCTGTTCCTAGCATGTCTGATACAAATAACAAAGTTAAACGATCTTTTTTTGTTTTTGAACCAGATGGCTTATCGTTTCTCATAGTTTTCGTAGATAATGCTTTATAGAGTAAAGCAGTTTCGTCAGCATTATCTTCCCTTGAGTAATCAGATATTAAAGCTGGCAAGATATTTTGGATCTATTCTGAAGCAGATTCTGAATCAGCTGAGCACTTTTCTCCTTGTATTTTTTTAAATATTACATTCTCTTTGAATTTCCATCTGTCTAGCCATCCATTATTAGGTTCAAACTCAGGAATTTTCAGCATAATACTAAATTTTTTGGCCTTCTCCATTACCATCGGTCCACTTATAACAACATTATTTGTTCTCATTTGGTGAAACCATTTAGAAACAACTTCATCAATATGTTGATATACCTACCCGTAATCTTTTTCTACGTAAATTTCCAGATTCTTGAAACACATCAGAAACAACCGTACTCGTCTCTATTAAATAATCGTTAAGATTTTCAAAACTCTCAAATTTATACTGATTTGCTTGTTGAATCCAAACTTCCGTTTTCAATTTAATTGCTGCTATTTTATCTGTTGTCGTAAGAACGGTAACACTACGGCCCTGCATAGATAAATTTAGGTCATTCAACTTAAAGTATGTAAAAATATCAGCAAGGTATGCAAGCTGGTGTAATGATGATATGTCAGAGACACACTCAGCTAGTGAAGACTCTTTTTCTGAAAAAAATGCTAAAACTTCTCTCATTTGGAATAATCTGACTAGCACCTTGCCACGAGATAGCCAACGAACCTTGGTATGAAAAAGTAAGTTTTGAAACCTACTATGTACTCATATCATTATATATAACTCTGAAGAGTCTAGTATTCAAAGCACGCGAATTAAGTACTGTATAGTACTTGCCAAAAAATAAAAAACAAACAAAGATTTAATCTTTCTCTTCTTAAAAAAAAGGAAGAGGATTTTTTTTATTTGGTAACCTTTAGGTTCTAACTGAATCTTAAGACTGAATTTTTTATATATCAAAAATTGATTTCTTACAAAGAATCAATTTTTTTTTTTATCAAAGTTACAAAAGAATTTTTTAAGTGTTATTTTTTTTTTAAAAAAAGGAAATTAAGAAATTTGGTTTCTTATTACAAGATTTAGAATACATAATTATTACCAAATTTCTTCATGATAAAAAATAAGTTTTGTATTTCAAAACAACAAACAAACATAAAATATTTAATTTATTACATTTCATACATTATTTCTAAAAAAGAAAAATAAAGGTTTCTTGTTACAAAAGAATAATAACCTTTTAAAATTATACAATAAAAAAAAAGTACTTGACATTGATTTCGAAAATAGCTGACCGACCAAAAATGCATTGGGTAATTTATTAATAATGCATTTTTGTTTTTGTTCTATTTTAAAAAATAAAAGTCAAGTGGTTATTGACATTAAATATATTTGTATTAAAAATGTTATTACGAAATACTTGTCATAATAATTGTAATCGATTTCAGACTTTATAATTGTGGAAATGTTTATTTAGAGAGTCTGTTGAAATCGATTTCAATTCAAGAACTGTCAAGTCGGTTGGAGTTGCCAACTTAGACGTAACTCCTCCCTCCTTTAATTTAAGACTCTCCTGAGTCAGTTTATTAATTATCGACAGCCTTTTTCGAAAACAAAATAATACTACGATCAGTATAAGTACTATTAATGAAATAAATATTAATATGCTTAAATATATGTAAAAAGTATTCTTTTCATATTTTATTTCTTTGATTTCCTTAATATTTTCAATTTGCTTATAAATTATATCCTTAAACATTAAATTTATATTATCATTTTCATATTTTTCCAAATAATTTGGTATGGCAAAACTTTGCTTAAATTCTTTCATATTATTTTCAAAAGTATTTTCATTTATTTTAATTTTACATTTATTAAAGTTAAGTAGGTAATTTCCATTTAATTTTAATTTTCTTTCGTCACAATTACTACTAAAATTCGTATCAACCTGGTTTTTTATTAATACTGTACCTATTTCTATCTTAATTACTTCGGATACATTATTATACATTTTTAAACAATTTCTTTTTAAAATACAATTTTTTGATAATTTTAAATTTTTAAAATCTTTATTGTTCTCATAATTAAAAGTTTTATTTTCGTATTTTATAATTACTTGTGATTCAAACATTAATTCCTTGTTTAATTCATCACCTATTGGAATAAGTAAGATTTTAGGTACGATTATGGTTTCTCTAGGGATTTTAATAACGAATATAAGGTTGTCTTTATTATCGACAAGAGCTGCAAGTTTCATGTTTTGCAGCTTATAAAAATCAACATCATATTCTGAGATTTCTTCGTCTGTAAGTATGTTGCTATGAACTAATCCTAACCTAGCGGAAGCTATATTATCCTGAATGTGTTCAACATTATCTTCCAATATTTTTAATTTAAGTACAAAGTCTGTATATGCTATTTGTTTATATAAGGTTTTGTGTTGATCTTTAAGTTGGCCTATTGAATTTTCAACTAACAACCTGTCATTTTCGATTATTTTCTTAAGTTGTCTAAAAGTTTCATTGAAGTTGGTGTTTATTTTGATTTGTGAATTTAAATTTCCTATGGCGTTATGGTTGTTTTCGTCAACTATTTTGAGGTGATCTTCAATTTCCTGTCGATCTACGTCATCCATTGTTCCGTATAGCCATTTGTGAATTGTACCAACGAAATTTAATATACCCCTTTTTTGTCTGTGAGGTATTAATGTTTGGATCCTTTTTCTTATGTGGTTTATTTGGTGGTTTAAGAATATTGATTTATCTTCCATATCCATTATTTTGATGTTGTTTTCTAAGTTATTTACGATTCCCTCAATTTCCTTACGGTTTACTATATGTAGTATAGTGTCATAGGATTTTACTACCTGAACGTCTTCTAATTTTATTTCAGAATATCCGAAATCTGACTTCACTTCTTCAATTGTGAGATGGGCCTGGGTTGTTGTTATTAGTGTTAGTATCACCAATATTTTTATGATCCATTTCACCTAAAAATTTAGATTTTCTCTTAATATTTGAACTATGTACATTTTGTAAAGTGCTTTTAATAAATTTAGGTTGTTCCTTATGCCTAACGCTTTTATAATTTTTTATGTATCCCTCACCTCTATTTTCGACATATTTTTCCCGGTTCCTATTACGGTTGTGTATATATCTAATTTTCTCCTGACGTATATTATTGTAAACAATAATTTTATTACACTTTCCTTCTTGTATATTTATAGGTTTTTCCTTAGTAGTAGAATGGTAACTATTGTTGTACCATTCAATTGCTTTGCACATTTTCTCAAGGATGTTAAGTTCTTTGTTTTCAATACCCAAACTTCTGATTTTTTCACCAAGGGTATTGTGTAAACGTTCAATGTCAGAATTCCCAGTGTGATTATTTGGTTTCACTAAATGAAGCTCTATACCCTCTTTTCGTAAATAGTCTTTAATATTTATACTTTTAAATTCGTTATCAGTAATAAGCTTTTTGAAGGTTCCCCTTTGGGATTTATATTCTCGTATTTTTTCTATAATAGTTTGATTAGTCCTATCTGTAAGGTAAAAGGCTGTGGCAAGTTTAGAAAATCTATCGAGAAATGTGAGGAAATTTGTTTTTAAATTAGTATAAATATCCATATGGACTATTTCTTTAATGTCCTTAGGAGTTTCAGTAAATTTGAATTTATTCCTAATGGGGTTCCTATCATACTTTACACGATTACAAGTGTCACAATTATTAATAAATTTTTGGATCAAAATTTTTAAGTTGGGGTAGTATATATGTTTTTTCAACCCTTCGTAATTTTCATTTATTCCGGTGTGTCCGGTTTCAAATTTATGGTAATTTTTTATTTGATTATATACATCGTCTTCATTATTCATTTCCCTGGCATTAATAGAACATTTCACAAATTTAATTTTGGGAATGTGATCAAAGAGTTCAATAATTTTTTGTTGCAATTTATTATATTCTGCTTCACTTAATTCGGAGTATATACCAATTTTTCCTTGTTTTATATATCTCCTTAAGATATCTGGTAAGTTATGATCTAAATCATAAGAGTTTACATATATTTTTCTATTATTATATTTAATTTCCGTTTCGGTTGTTTTATTGTTGGTTAAAATAATTTGTGTCTTAAAACGGTTTACAACTGTATCTAATATGGGGATGTGATTGTTAAGGTTTTCCTCTTGCGAATGTATTGTTGAAATACTTCTAATTTCATCTTCATCCTCGTTATTTATCATAGAAACGTCAGTCATATTTTCAGAATATTCCCTTTCTACGTCATTCTCATCTAGAATATTTATTTCATTTGTTTCAGTGTTAATTCTACTGAGAAAATCCGCGACTTTGTTCTCTTTCCCTTTTATATAATCAATATTTATATTATATTCTCCTAATTTCAACAACCATCTATAAAGACGAGGATTAACGTCTTTACCTTTTGTTTTTGTATACAACCACTTCAGCGGCAGATGATCTGTTAGCAGATCGAAATTTGTGCCGTAGAGATACGGTCTAAAATAGTTAGTGGACCAGACTATTGCCAGAAGTTCTTTTTCCGTTGTTGAGTAGTTACATTCATGTTCGTTTAGTGTTCTGCTAGCATAGCATATTGGATGGTTATCCTGCTGTAAGATAGCTCCTATTGCGAAAGCACTAGCATCTGTAACTAGTTTGAATTTTTTTCTAAAATCGGGGTATTTTAAAATTGGATCTTCAGTTAAAACTTTCTTCAGTTTTTCGAAGGCATTGTAGTTAGAATCATTTACATTAACTTTTGTGTTTTTTCTTAGGTATTTAGTCATAGGTTGGGCTATTTTAGCGTAATCCCTGATAAACTTTCTATAATAACCTGTTACACCTAAAAACGACTTAATCTGTTTTTGTGTTGCAGGTAGTTTCAATTTTGTAATGTTCTCAACTTTCTGAGGGTTTGGTTTCACTCCTCCCGATGTGAGAATATGACCTAAGTATTCCGTTTCTTTTGCAAAAAAATTGCATTTATCAACTTGTATTTTTAAGTTATGTTCTCTCAATTTGTTAAGAATTTTTTTTATACTATTTAAATGTTCCTCCAAGGTTGTGCTGAAAATTAAGATATCGTCCATATAAACGACGCAAATTTTATTTATATATTCCCTCAAAACAAAATTCATCAGCCGTTGAAATGTGGCTGGAGCATTTTTTAAGCCAAAGGGCATTCGTATATATTCATAGTGCCCTAGAGGTGTGGAAAAGGCGGTTTTCTTCCTATCCTCCTTTTTTACCAAGATTTGGTGGAAGCCCTTTGCCAAATCCAAAGTTGTAAAATATTGTGCTCGACCTAATTTGTCTAATATAGTATCTATATTAGGGATTGGGAATTTGTCATCGATAGTAACTTCATTAAGTTTTCTATAATCGATAACTATTCGCCACTTCTTCTTTCCAGAATTATCGGTTTTTTTGGGCACAATCCATAGAGGACTGTTATATGGAGAATTACTCTCTCTTATGATTCCTTGTTTGAGCATGTCCCGAATTTGTTTAGATATCTCTTCCTCATGAACTTGAGGATATCTATAGATTTTTGAGTATATAGGTTTGTTAGTTGTAATCACTATTTGGTGTTCAATGCCTGATGCACTAGTTAACATATCTCCCTCTTTAAAGAAGAGATCTTTATATTGTTTTAATAATTTATTCAAAATTATTTCTTCTTCAGAATTTAATAGTTTTGAAATGGTTCGGAGATCAATTTCGTTAAAGTTACAATGTTCTAATTGGTGAATTTCGTTTTCCTTATAAGGACAACTGTACATAAATTTTATTTCCCTATTATTTATTTTTAGAATATTTGATTCCATGTCGACGATGGCGTTTAATGGCCTTAATAAATTTTGACCAATTATTCCGTCGAAGCACTTATTCTGGAATTTTGTGAGCTTCCATATCATGAAATTATCTTCGTTAAATTCAGATGGCAAGTTAGTTTTGATTTCCCGATTTACAATTGTTTTCGAATTAAGTGTGTTAAATTGTACTGGAGTTTTCAAAATGTTTCTTTTGTACATAGGTAATTTATCTTCGTCTAGAAGCGAGGTGGATGAACCAGTGTCAATAAGACATCTGATTTTGTCCTTACCAATAGTAAGCTCTACTATGGGTAAGTGTGTTTGTGAGGCACTGCTTGAAAATTTACCTCTTGATTGAGATGGTCGACCTCCATTGGTGTTGGTTTATTTATTTTTAAATGATCGTTTCTAAGGTGTGAGGAATTATTTGAATTATAATTCCTAGAATTGGAGAGATTATTTGAATTATGATTATAGGAATTTTTGGAACTACGATTGGAGTAATTGGTTGAATTACGATTAACGTTTGAATCATTATTATAATTATTTCTAGAACTTGAATAAATTTTAGAATTGTTTCTATTTCCGAAGTTTGTGAAATTATTTTGATTATTTTGATTATTATAATGTATTGATTTGGAAGAATTATTTCTATAATCATCATTATTATTCTTATAATTTCTAAAGTTATTACAATTATTGTTATTCTTAAAACTATGTAAATTATTTATTTTCTTATCTCTAATTAAGCCGGAATTTTCAAGAAGATTATAGGCTTCCCGGAATTTAGATATATTTTTATTTAAAACAACTGAAGCTAAGTTTACGTCTATATTATTTAAAAATGTGTTGAGGATTATAGCCTCATTTGTCTTTGGGCTGAATTCGATTGGTTTTTTTTCATCGAATTCATATTTTTCATTAAGCCTATCTAAAATATTTCTTAGTCTAATAAAATAGTCACTTACCGAATAATTTTTTAAGGAAAAAGCCTGTTGATATAGCTGATGATAACTTTCTTTAATTCCAAATGCATCGACTAGAGTTGCTTTGATGTTCTGCCAATCAGCATCTGCTTCCAAAGTTCGAATAACATCCAATGCTGGGCCTTGTATTTTGTTGACTATAATTCTCTGGAACACATATTGTTTAGCTTGTGGGTTTCCATCAAGAAGTGGTAGTAATGTATCCACTTCTCTTAAAAATGAGGTTAAGGCATAATCACCACTGCCATTAAATTCACGAATTCTTTGGGCATCTCTCATTAGGTCGTTTGTGGAAATGCCTACTGCATTAATTATGACATTATTTGATTCAGTCATTTTAGCACTATTATATATTTTTTTTCTATTTACGTCAAATGTTTCGTTTCTTTTACTCTTTGATTTATTATTTTTCATTAACTTATTATATTATTAATTGTTTTTTTTTTTGTTTTTAGTTTATGTTTTTATAAAAAAAAAATTTCAATATTTTTTTTTTTTTTTTTTGTTTTTATAATAATTTATATTATATTATATATATATTTTATAAATTTATTTTTTTTTTTTTTTTTTTTTTTTTTTATTTATTTATTTTTAATTCGTATTTAAATACGATTGATTTAAACTTTTGTTTAGGAACACGAAAAGTTCGAGAATCACAAGATACACAATCTTTAGATTGGTATCCTACCGACTGCGCCAATTAAGTACTGTATTGTACTTGCCAAAAAATAAAAAACAAACAAAGATTTAATCTTTCTCTTCTTAAAAAAAAGGAAGAGGATTTTTTTTATTTGGTAACCTTTAGGTTCTAACTGAATCTTAAGACTGAATTTTTTATATATCAAAAATTGATTTCTTACAAAGAATCAATTTTTTTTTTTATCAAAGTTACAAAAGAATTTTTTAAGTGTTATTTTTTTTTTAAAAAAAGGAAATTAAGAAATTTGGTTTCTTATTACAAGATTTAGAATACATAATTATTACCAAATTTCTTCATGATAAAAAATAAGTTTTGTATTTCAAAACAACAAACAAACATAAAATATTTAATTTATTACATTTCATACATTATTTCTAAAAAAGAAAAATAAAGGTTTCTTGTTACAAAAGAATAATAACCTTTTAAAATTATACAATAAAAAAAAAGTACTTGACATTGATTTCGAAAATAGCTGACCGACCAAAAATGCATTGGGTAATTTATTAATAATGCATTTTTGTTTTTGTTTTATTTTAAAAAATAAAAGTCAAGTGGTTATTGACATTAAATATATTTGTATTAAAAATGTTATTACGAAATACTTGTCATAATAATTGTAATCGATTTCAGACTTTATAATTGTGGAAATGTTTATTTAGAGAATCTGTTGAAATCGATTTCAATTCAAGAACTGTCAAGTCGGTTGGAGTTGCCAACTTAGACGTAACTCGCGCCTTAATCAAATTAGTTATTTGCACTGCTTGATCTAAAACTAATTTAAATGATACTTTAATAATATCTTTTTACATGCTAGTGATTGTCTATGTAGGACACAGTGAATACTTGAACACTCTTTGGATACGTTTTTTATGCGTAAAACTACTCCTGCCGTTTTACCTGTCATCGATTTTGCACCGTCAGTACAAACATCAATACATTTACACCAGCTTATTTGATGGTCGATTAAAAATTGAAACCTTAAAATTTTTTCTCTCGTTGTATGGTTTTCGAGAGCTTTACAAAACAACATATCTTCATCCAATTCGCCTTCATAAATATACCGAACAAATACAAGCAAAATGGCAAAATTAGCGACATCAGTACTTTCGTCAAGTTGTATGGCAAATTTGTCACATAATCTTAGCCTTCGAACAAGTTCATTAAGTATGTTGAAAGCACAATCCTGAATTCGTTTCTTGATAGTATTATCGGACAGTTGCACTAGTTCCATTTTTTTGCCAGCTTCTTCATTTATCATTATTGTAGCCATATCAAGTGCGCATGGTTTGATAAGGTTTTCTCCAATAGTATGTGCTTTGCCTCGGCTACCTATTCGATAACTTACTTTCAGTGAAGCCATAAGTGCATTTTCATTATTCGTTATAAAAGTTGTTTGCATATTATTTTTTGTCGATGCGAAACTATTTAGTTTACGTTCAAAAAAACTAAGAGGTTTATCTTTATATTCACTGTGGTTGCTAACAAAATGTCTTCGTAATTTGACCGGAAACATGGAATTATTTTGAAGAATTTTATTGCATAAAACACATTGAGGACGCGGTAAAATTTTATCTCCACAATATGTGAAGCCAAATGCCAGGTAACTGCTATCGTAGTTTCATCTCTTGGTAATAGCTTTTCCGCTTCGATTTCATTTACATTTATTGTTCTGTCGTTGATTTGGTCGATATTTATGGTTGTTGACGATACAGTTGTAACTTCATTGCTGCTACCTAAAGTTTCTTCTTGACAAACAGTATCAGTTGATCTATTTTGTTCATCAAGCTTTATTTTTAAACTTCCTGTTTTTAGCTAACGATCCATTTCTAAAATATTAGGATGTAATATGCAAAAATTACTTTTGGAAACAATACGTGTACAACCAAGAGGTAAACTAGTATATTTGTGATTTCTGCAAAAATTACTTCTCAAACTGATGAAAAAACAATGTATAACCAAAGAACGTAATGTTATAATATATATAAAAAGAAGTCACAACTCAAAGGTAACGGTATATCACAATTCTCTCAACTTTTAAAATTATATATTGAAGGATTTGTAATTAAGTATTCAATCATAGGATCAATCATATAATCACACAATCAAGAAAAAAATAAAAAAATTATATCTAGTGCATTGACTTGTATCTTTAAGATATTCTCTAGAATTATCATATTTAAATACATCTAATATTTTATTTTATCATATTTAAATACATCTAATTTATAATGATCGCATTCTTCACAGAAACAGCTCAAACTTAATTAATTTTTTAATTTTAACATTAAATGGTAAAATAAGTTCTATATTAACTTCTTTGGAAGTGTTTTCTATATCAGCCAAACTGATCGCAAAAAAATTTATTCCAGGACAGTTATTTGTTAATTTTTGCATTAGAATACTTAAATCAATAACATCTTCCCATTGGGCAAGGAGGAGAGATTCTGACATAGTGCAAAAACTTTCATGTTTAAGAATATCGTTTTCATATTTAAAATAAATTACAACATTGTGAAGAGAAATTTGTTAACGGGAGCATCCAAAATAAAAACTTTGGACTTCTGCATATTTCAGATTGTAATTTTCGCTGAAATTTATATGAACCACAATGTCATTTACTGAGAGGTCTGCTTTTAATTTTTTTAATTTTATCAAACTGATGGAAGTTGCAACCTTCGTGGGCGAGAAACCCAGTCAACTTTTTTTCGAAAAGACAGATTAGTACCTCCAGATCACATGAAATGTTTTGCTTTTTCATTCGTTTTACGGTTTTGCTCTACATGCTTCGCTTATCGAAATACTCTTCTTGTATAGATCCCCATTCAAAATAAAAGACCGGCTTATTGTTAATAAATTCTGCAAAAGGAACTTTTAAGGGTTAACATTTTTCACACAGCCGCAAAAAAAATTTGATATTATTTTTGCAACACACGGCGTTAATAACATCAACTGTTTTTTTTTTGTTTATTACATCATATATTTATTTTTGTAATTAGTTCATTATAAACTTAGAAGAAAAATAAAAATATGAAGAAACTTCGGGTCAGGGACAAGCAGGTGAATGACATTTTCATACTTTCCTCGTAGTACAATAATAAAATAAAAAAAAATATAAGTATTTTCACATGACCAGATAGAATTAGAAGTAACTTTCTATTTAGATCGATTACCAAATAAAATTAAATGAATTAGCTTTTTATTTAATTTATATTAAGCCGGGACAACGTTTTCTCCCGTTATCATAGAATCGCCCATATGTATTGTCGTCTGTAAATTAAAATTAATAAAACTAATCAATAAATTTTTTGAAATAAAATTTATTCCACAATATTGCTAATCAAAATTAAATTTCACATTTCACATAAGTTATTCAACATTTTCTTTTTAATAACAAATAATTTTAATTAAATAGATAAATACAAAATATAATGATAAATTAATATGTATCTTTTTGTAGTTTAATTATAATAATGATATATGATTAAACTTAATTTTATAAATAGAAGTCGAATTTTCTTTCACTAATCAATTTTTTTATTAAAAGGAAATTTTACTTTTATTTATAAAATTAAATATATAAATAAAATCTAAAGACAAGTTCGATGATCAAAAATTATCACAACCTCCAAAAGTGCCTCCCCCAATTTGACGGCTGCAGAAGCCTCAAATTTTGATGTTATGTTATGTGAGAATTCGGCTGTGGCAACTTTAATTTGGTTACCGTAACCGTTACTGCAAGGTTGGGAAGACTTTCAAGGAGAAGTTGAAAGCAACAACATCTTGAAGGAGGTAACCATGATCACATTCGAGTTTTTGGTAACATTTGAAACAATACAGTTAAAAATTATAATTCCAGTAACAAACAAATATTTTAAAGAAATCGATTTCCCCAATGAAAAAATTTTTGAATATAATAATTTAACTTATCATTATGAAGAACTTAAAACTTTTTTAAAAAACGAATTAACTGTAAGTAAACATTGTATATTTAAGAACAATTATAAATAAATGAGCTCATAACTCTAGTAGGGTGGGTATAATACCTTCGCATTAGGTTTTTGTACCTTTCTATCAGACATATCAACGTCATTAACAAGTGATGAAAACCATTTAGGAGGTTATCGTAACTTATATATGAGTTTTGATCACACCTTTAGTCGGGCTGTCAGACCCACTTTTACAGGTAGGAGAATATCCATTAAAATATCACAGTTTTCTTAAATAAGTGATGGTTTTTTATTTTGAAACTATATGAAAGACTTTGGTTTGTTTTATTTAGCATATATAAAAAAACAAAATCTATATAGTTTTAAAAAAGAATACTATCTCTTTTTTAAGAAAACTTGTCAATCGTATAATGGTGTATTTTATCCGTTTTATGGATTAAACACTAAGACTTTCAATTAAGACACTGTAAAATAAATTAAAACAAATTAAATAAAATATAATGCCAATAATTTCTTTTTTTCTTTATTATAACTTTTATCAAATGAAAATTTGTTAACAATTTAAATGTCTTAAATCTAGTTATCCCAAATAACATATTGGTCACCAATCCCATTTAAATTTATTTGTGATGTCTGTTTACAATAAAAGTCTTTTAAAGTTATTGTGAAATATGTATTTAATTTATCAACTCTATATGCAAAATAATGCTTATCAAAATATAATGTTTCAATTGATTAACAATTGATGACATAAAAAATATTTATTTTTAAACACCAGAATATCTTGAATTAAAGCAAATAACGGTTCATCATCAATACAAACACCTGCACATATAACTAAATCTTTTTCCAAATAGAAATCATAAAATTGTAAATATCGACCCGGTAAACAATTTTGTCGAAAGTGACGACTAAAAAGACGTGAATGTGTTCCGTGCCCATGGAACACATTCACGACACAAGTAGGGACCAAAATGGTGCAAATGGTCGCAAATGTCCAGGCACATGTGTCGAGAAATTGTCGACACTCTTCGCACACATGTGCTTCCAATATTTACAGCACATGTGTCGATAATTTGTCGACACTCTTCGCACACATGTGCTCCTAATATTTACAGTAAATGTACTCGATAAAGTGTCGACACATTTTGGACACACATTTTGGTGTTTCTGATATTTACAGCACATGTGTCGATAATTTGTCGACACTCTTCGCACACAACTAATCTAATCTCTTTTTTTTATCATAAAAGAAATTAGTGTTCAAATAAATAAATAAAAGTAAAAGAAGTATTTTGTTTATTCTGTTTTTTTTTTTTATTATTAATTAATTACTTTATTTCTTAAAATCTAAACTAAGACTGACTAATTAAAAATAATAAAAAAATTAATTAAATTTACTTGAATCCAATATTTCAAAATATGTAAAGATTTCACAATAATATTATACTTTACATATTTTGATTATCAACATAATTTTACAAAGAATATTGAACTCATTATATATTATGCTGATTAGCATAAATATTATTATTAAAAAAAAGGTAAACAAAAAATTAAATTATTATTCCAGGGCAATGATCGACAAGGAACCATATTGCTCAATCAGTTCATCAACTTTATGTTCTGTTTGAGCTTTAGGAGTATACATAACTTCTCCCCCTTTTAGAAAAGAATTCTCCTGAATTTCGTTTTTATTAAGTTAATTCGTTTTTTAAAAAAGTTTTAAGTTCTTCATAATGATAAGTTAAATTATTATATTCAAAAA
This sequence comes from Argyra leucocephala, assembly GCA_963942445.1. Classification (NCBI taxonomy): domain Eukaryota; kingdom Metazoa; phylum Arthropoda; class Insecta; order Diptera; family Dolichopodidae; genus Argyra; species Argyra leucocephala. The sequence continues at coordinate 92,447,407 of OZ012680.1, forward strand.
TTTTTTCATTGGGGAAATCGATTTCTTTAAAATATTTGTTTGTTACTGGAATTATAATTTTTAACTGTATTGTTTCAAATGTTTTTGGTATTTTAATGGCAAATAATATGGTATTATTATGAAATTGTGTAACCCCTAGTTTTATGTATTGTAATTTATAAAAGTCAATATTATATTCCTCTATTTCTTCATCGGTAAGAATGTTTGGATGTAAAATTCCATGTCTAGCTGAAGCTAAATTTTCTGAATATGTTCAATTTTATCTTTTAGGAATTGAATTTTGAAAACTTGATCTAAATATAAATTTTGTTTTATAATAGGTTCTTTAAGAGATTCTATTTGCTTCGAAATTAACTTTCTATCGTTTTCAATGGATGTTTTTATTAATTGCAAATCTTTATTAAATTGTTCATTAATTTTAACCTGATCGTTAACTGTAGAAATTAAGTTATTAGTGTTTTCTTCTAAATTTTTAAAATGGTTATCTATGTCTTCTTTATCCTCATCATCCATAGTACCAAATAACCATTTTGATACCGTACCTATAGCATTAATAAGTCCTCGTTTTTCCCTATTTTTCGGAACAATAGTTTTGACTTTATTTATTAAATGTAATATTTGAGTTTGTAAAATTTCTTTTTGTGTCGTGTCAAGTTTTTCTATGTTTATGGAAATATTAATAAGTAATTTTATTATATCATTAGAATTTATAATATGTACAATAAGATCACTTTTTGTAATTAATTCTGTTTTTTCAATTTGTATTTCAGCGAATCCGGTTTCCTCCTTAATTTCATTTACTTCTAATATCGCTTGACTTTTAGGTATCAGTAGTAGACACGTCATGAATATTATTGGCCATATCTGAAAATTTTAGAGGTCTTTTAATGTTTGTAAAATGAATATTAGAAAGGTTATATTTTTTAAACTTTGGTTGTTCCTTATGCCTAACAGCTTTATAGTTTTTTATGAAACCAATTGATCTTATTTCATCGTAATCTTCTCTGTTTTTATTAAGCTTTTCTAAATTTTGTAACTTTGTGTTATTTAAAATTTCCCTAACTTTATCGAAATTTACTTCGCGTTTTTGAACCTTAGTAGGAATATTTTTAATAGTTGAATGGAATCGATTATTGTATATACTAATGGATTTTTGAATTAATCTTTTAACCGATTTTTCTTTAGTATTTAACTTTAGTAATCTGAATTTTTCAGCTATTGTACTATGAAATCTTTCTATATCGGCATTTCCTGTGTGATTATTAGGTTTTGTTAAGTGTAATGTTATTCCTTCATCCCTTAGAATTTCTTTAATTTGTATAGTTCGAAACTCATTATCTGCAACAATTTGTTTTGGCTTACCAAATTTGCTAAAATGATCTTCTAATTGTTCTAAAATTGTGAGATAAGTTCTATCTGTGAGATAATATGCCACACCAAATTTAGAAAATTTATCGATAACTGTTAAAAAATTACATTTCATAATTGTATAAGTATCAATATGAATTATATCATTTATGTCATTTGCCGTTTTAGTGAACTTAAATTTAGGCTTAACAGGATTTCTATCATATTTGACTTCTTGACATAATTCACATTGGTTAATTACTATTTGTATTAATTCTAATAATTTTGGATAATATATTTTATTTTTAATTTGATTATAGGTCTCTTGAATGCCAGAGTGAAAGCTTTCTCTAACATGATATAACGAAATTTGTTTTACTGCTTCAACCTCTGTTTTTAATTCTTGAGCTCTGTAGACACATTTGATAAATTTTATTTTAAGGTTATTAGAAAATAACTCTATCAATTTTTGTTGAACTATATTATACTTACTATCACTAAGCTCTGAAAAAATTCCTGTTTTTTCATTCCTAACAAACTCTTTTAAAATTTCATCTAATCTATTAAAATCGTATTCGGCAATATACATGATCCTTCTCCCTGTTATTATTTCGGTTTCAGTTGTTTTGTTATTGGTTAAAATGATTTGACTCTTGTATTTATTAACAATTTCTTCCATAATTGGTATATGGTCCAATAAATCCTCTTCACCAGAATGAATTGTCGCCATTGTTACATCTTATATATTGAATACTCCAAAATTTGTGTCATTCTCTGTGCAATTTTCACTAATTGAATTTTCTTTCAAAGATGTTTTATCATTTTTACTCTTAAGTTCCCTATCCTTTTCTAGTCTACTTAAAAAATCTGCTACTCGATTTTCTTTTCCTTTAAGGTATTCTATCTCAAATTGATACTCTCCTAATTTTAATAACCATCTCTGATGTCTTGGAGATAGGTCTTTTCCTCTATATTTTGCATGTAAATATTTTATAGGTTGATGATCTGTTAATATTTTAAATCTTTTTCCATACAGATAAGGTCTAAAATAAGTCACAGACCACATAATAGCAAGAAACTCTTTATCAGTTGCTGAATAATTTTGTTCATGATTATTCAGAGTTCTTGATGCAAAGCAAGACCTCTTGAGACAAAAAAGCACCGATTGCATAATTTGATGCATCAGTAGTGAGAATAAAAGGTTTTTCAAAATTGGGAAATTTTAGTATAGGATGGCTTATAATTAAAGTTTTAAGTTTTTCAAAAGCCTCAATATAATTTGGATCATTAATATTAACCTTCATATTTTTCTTAAGATATTTTGTAATAGGCTGGGCAATTTTCGCGTAATCCTTAACAAATTTTCTATAATACCCAGTAAGTCCTAGAAAACTTTTTATCTGTTTTTGAGTCTTAGGTAGTTCTAAGTTTTGAATAACTGTTATTTTATTTGGATTTGGTTTGAGACCTTCGGTGGTTAAAACATGTCCCAAAAACTCTGTTTCTCTTGTATTTTTAAGTTTTTGCTTTCCAAAATCTTGAAAATATCAGATATTGCTTTTATATGCTCTTTCAATGAAGTACTAAATATTAAGATGTCATCAAGGTACACTACACAAGTTTTGTTAATATAATTTCTTAGAATTTCATTCATAAGCCTTTGGAAAGTCGCTGGAGCGTTTTTTAATCCAAATGGCATTCTATTGAATTCATAGAAACCATGAGGTGTCACAAAAGCGGTTTTTTTTTTATTTTCTTCCTTGATTAAAATTTGATGACATCCTTTTGCCAGATCAATTGTAGTAAAGTATTGAGCTTTACCCAATTTATCCAATATCGAGTCAATATTGGGCAGAGGATATTTGTCATCAATAGTAACTTCATTTAACTTCCTATAGTCTATCACAATTCGAAATTTTCTCTTTCCCGAATTATCCATTTTCTTTGGTATGACTATAAGAGGACTAGAATATCTAGAATTACTTTTTCTGATTATACCTTGGTTTTCCATATCATAAATTTGTCTCTTAACCTCTTCTTCATGTCGAGGTGGATATCTATATAATTTTGAATTTATTGACTGCTCAGTAGTAGTTTTAATTTCATGTTCAATTTTTGGGGTACTACTAAGTTTCTCTCCCTCTTTTAAAAAAAGTTTTTCAAATCTATTTAATAAATTCTTTAATTCTGTATGTTCTTCTTCATTTAGATAATCTAATTTTAAGTTTTCCATTTTCAATATTATAGGTTCAAGGGTAAGTATTTCATTAAATGAATATGGACTATTCACAATTTTTATTACTTGATTTTTTAAATTAATAGTACCCTCCTCAAAATTAATTATTCCATTTAAATTTTTTAATAAGTCAGCTCCTATGATAAATTGATACTTTCTATTCGATAAATTTTTTACTTTCCATTTTATTAAAGCATTTTTTGGAGCCTTTATTTCGTCAGGTGTTGGTGTATGTATTTCAAAATTTATAGAATCTTTCCCATTAATAGTAGAAAAGAATAGAGGTGGTATTTTTATTTTTTTAAAATCAGTAATCTTATCATCAACTGTGCTAAAAGTAGACCCTGTATCGATAAGAGCTAAAAAAGTTTTGTTCTTAATTTTTATTTTGATCATAGGTAAGTCATCCGAGGCTAGTTGATAAAAAACTCTACATTATTTGATTCAATATTATTTTCATTAGATTTTTGAATATTATCTACTTCCATAGGCTCTACCTGTCTTGGCTTAGAATAATTCTGTTGTTGGCGATTTTGGCCTGAATTCAATCTAAGGTTTCCTGACGGTTGGTTTTGCCTTTTTTGGTAGTAGTTATTATTTGAATTATTGTTTGCATTATTATGATTATAATTTAGATTATTATAATTCCGAAAATTATTACTAGAATTACCGGAATAATTTTGAAATCTACCGTAATTATGGTTGTTATTATTATTCCTAACATTATTTTGGTATGTATTGCCATTAAAATTGCCATTAAAATTTCCTTGAACATTATTAGATTTATTTTTATTGTATTTTAAATTTGAATTTAAGTTTCTTTTAAATTCTGGCCTAATGCAAGAATTTTCATATTTTCTTTCATTAATTAAATCGATAATTCTAAACAAATTTCTTTCCTCATAAATTTTATCTAGTAGTGTTCCTTGTGTTATTTCTTTTATTATGTTCACAAGGACACTATCTACATTACTTTAATCTATATAATTGTCATTTTCATAATAAATTTTAAGCTCATCGTCTTTATACTTAATTTTTTGTATTTCTATAACTAATTCACTCACCGTATTTACTCTCAGGTTGGATATTTTCCTATAAATTTCAGCTAGTTCCGTATCTGGTGTATATCGTTGTTTCAAAGCTCTTCTGATGAGATCCCAGTTGTCTGTTTGAGGAATTCCAATCACTATATTTTTCGCCTCACCTTGAATTTTTTCATAAAATATTGTCCTTATTAACGATTTTACAAGTTCAGCATCGGTAGCTAAGGATAAATAATAGTTGACACTACTTAAGAATGAATTAATGGTTACATCACTTTGTCCGGTGAAAGTTGGCATATGATGAATATCTTTAAGCAACTTTTCTTTTTTTGATACAGCTTCCTTATGTCTTTGATCTTGTATAACGTTTGCTAACTGCTGTAATTGTTGATTTTTTACCTCCAATTCTTGTAATAACGATTCCACTGTTTGAGTCATGTTTTATGTTTAAATTTAAAGTAGAAGTTGCAGGGGAAAAAAAATTTTTCTTTTTTTTTATTTATTTTTTGTTCTATTTGATTTTTGTTTTTGTGTATTAACTTTTTTATAGCACCAATATTATTTGTAAGTAACTATAGTTAAGTTTTGTTTCACTTTATTTTATTTTATTTATTTTTCTTTTCTTTTTATAATAATGTTTAATGTTTATTAATTTATTATGCCACCAAATAGCTTGTAAGTGGACAATTAATTTTATTATTAGAAAAAAAATTTAATAATTTTTTTTTATATCATTCGTATCACTGGATTTCTATATTAACTGAAAAGAAATCCTACCTAAACTGCGCCACTAATCTAATCCTTTTTTTTATCATAAAAGAAATTAGTGTTCAAATAAATAAATAAAAGTAAAAGAAGTATTTTGTTTATTCTGTTTTTTTTTTTTTTTTTTTTTTTTTTTTTTTTTTTTTTTTTTTCTAAATAATTCACATGGGAAATTTGTAGTGTCATATTATTATATTTATTTGTTTGATTGATGAAATAATTCAAATGTAAAAGAAGTTTTAAATTAAAATTAAAATTTGAATGTATTTATTTGAATTTAATACAATATATGATCATCTTCCATCCATCCATGATCATCACGTTGAGTTGTTCTACGTGCAAGAGCGGCAGTTACCTGTGCAGAGGGTATTCCCATCTTTTCTAATACGTCAGAATATGCTGCCAAGTCAGTGGGAGTTCGATCTGCAGGAAGCCTAAGTCTGAAAGATCTTATGATACTTGAAGCTTTTTCAGTAACTTTCGTCCCTAATGAAAAGTTGCCTGCAACATGAGTAAGTTTACTGTATTCAAATGCTGCACATGTCAAATTAGGGAATGTCTTTTGTGAAAATCGAGAACTAGTGGGTTCATATAGTTTGTAAAATACCCAATCAGTACCATATTTAGACTTGACTTCGTCCAATGCTCTGCTAAATTCTCTAAACTCATCAAGGATGAAATTCAGAATATGTGCATGTGTTAAAGTAGGAGCCCCAATGAAGTTCATGATAAAGAGTATTAATGTCATTTGGTGATATTCCAAGAGATCAATTAGATGGCTTGCAGTTTTGCTTATTGACTTGTTCTCTTTAATTAGTAAAAACAAAGCTGTTTTAAGTGCTGGAAACATATCAATTGCAGATCTCATATATTTTAATACTTTAAATGATACACTGATTGCTGGATTCCTTGGAGAGTAGTTAACTCCTTTCCACGCAGTTAATCTCATATTATAGAATGTATTAAAAAACGCCGGATCTTCGGATGCTTTTCCAAATGATAACATAAATATTAGGGTGGCAAATTCGTAATCTTCTTTTGCCCAATCATTAACTCGTTCTATCATTGCTTTTATTTGGCTAGCTCATCTAAGGATCCTGTATTAATCGGACTTAATATTTCCATTTTGTCACCTATTAATCGTAATATATGATCATAGTGTTTTTTGAATCCTTTGTAAACTGCAAAAGTGGAAATAACGGAACACATGTACCATTCCGGATTGATAAGATCATATTGAACATGAGCAACAATTTTAACCAAATTGATAATATCCTGATGAGACTCAACAAATTTGTGCTTTGAGACTGTATCAAGTGGCTTAATGTTTATTACAATATCATCCAAAGTATCAGTTAGGTGTAAATTGGTTGTTGACAAATTTTCAATTAACGATCTATTCGCTTCTGGTAATCCTGTTTTTAAGAAACTAAGTCCTATACCTCCTGTTGTTATTATATTACCATTTATTGACCCTGGAATTGTTCGTCCCTCATTTTTGAAATATATGTAACATGGTGACTTATAAAGTTTATCATAAACTACTTTGTAAACTAATGAATAATCGTAGTGATTCATTTCTTTTGTGGTATATTTTATTTTCTTAATATAAATTTAAACTTAATTCCTAATAAAATTTTAAATAATAATTTCTTGTTCCTTTCAATAGGTGCCTGTTAATAGAAAAATAAAATAAAATGAAGCTAATTTAATTATATAATGGTTATTCTTAAATAAGCTTATAATGTACTTATTCTATAAAAAATTGAAAATGGATTTTACAAAAAATCTTACTTCTTAAAATATCAATTTAATTATTATGCTCTTAATTGTAGTTTTGTGAAAGTGTGTTTTATTATTATTGTTTAATTCTTTCTACCGGAAAAAATATCAAATATTTAAAATATTGTTTTTATTTTAATCAATTTATAACTTGAATGAGTTATAATTACTTGACTCCAATATTTCAAAATATGTAAAGATTTCACAATAATATTAAACTTTACATATTTTGATTATCAACATAATTTTACAAAGAATATTGAACTCGTTATATATTATGCTGATTAGCATCAATATTATTATTAAAAAAAAGGTAAACAAAAAAATTAAATTATTATTCCAGGGCAATGATCGACAATGAACCATATTGCTCAATCAGTTCATCAACTTTATGTTCTGATTGAGCTTTAGGAGTATACATAACTCACATGTGCTCCTAATATTTACAGCAAATGTAGTCGATAAAGTGTCGACACATTTTGGACACATGTGCTCCTAATATTTACAGCACATTTGTCGATAATTTGTCGACACTCTTCGCACACATGTGCTCCTAATATTTACAGCAAATGTAGTCGATAAAGTGTCGACACATTTTGGACACATGTGTTTCTGATATTTACAGCACATTTGTCGATAATTTGCCGACACTCTTCGCACACATGTGCTCCTAATATTTACAGCAAATGTAGTCGATAAAGTGTCGACACATTTTGGACACATGTGCTCCTAATATTTACAGCCTAAATGTAGTCGATAAAGTGTTGACACATTTTGGACACATGTGCTCCGAATATTTACTGCCCCAAATGTAGTCGATACCATGTCGACAGATTTCGTATTCTCCTATAATATTTATTGGAAAATAAAAATTGAACAAAATTAAATTCGTGTGGCAAGTGCACTGTATTATATTTCTAGCTAGAATAGAGGATAAAAAGATGAAAAAAGTCGAAATAATAAGTTATAACGTATTATTTAATTTGATTAATTTATATATTAATTTAATTTTTTGTATTTACAAATATTATTTTTTTGCTTTTGTTTTTTTTATATATATTTACAAGTGTTAGTAACAAGATACTAACAAGGGTTTCATTAAAGTGAAAATAAAATCATATTACACAGTATGTTGTAATTTAAAAAAAAATTAAATAATTCAAAATTTTTCATTTTTTTAACTAACAATAAACAAAAATTTCAAAATACAATGAAGATTATGTTAAAACTAGTATCTGATAAAAAATTAACAAAATATATTTGCAAAATAATTTTAAAATTACTTATCAACTGATAAATTTTTAATTTCAATTTCAATTAAAAATGAATTAAATGAACGAAAACATAATAATTTTAAATTAACTTTAATTAAATGATTGTAATAATAATTTATTTTTTTAAATCAGAAATATTTGAGTCTTTTGAATTTTTGGGGTACCCTTTTCTTAAAATATTTAATTTCAGTATCATCTTGTGCGAATAGAATCCGAAGAAAATTAAGGATTCCAGTTAGTGAAATAAATTCCAATTTATTTTTTTCTGGCAAAGAAAGAGAACATAAAGTTTTTCAATATTTTTATATTTATAAAATGTATTACCCATGCACTCGAAGCTACTTTTTCCTGACCAGGAATATTTGATTAAAATATTGTAGTCGGCTATTTTCTCTACACATCGCCTGATACTTTCTCTTAAATTATTGTTTATCAATCCACGACATTCCATAAATATTATAACCTGTGAAACAATAAAAACTTTTATTAGTAGTTTATTAAAATATATTTCTGAAGTGTCTAACCATTTGTCGTCTATATTCCTCTTCTTTGAGTTTCGCATCAAATTTTATAAAATTTTCTAAGTCATTAATTGGCATTTTAGGTGCTATAAAAGATGGATCTTTGTCATTCTGTGCCTCTGGTGGTTTCGAAAATTTTATAGCTGAACCCAATTCCTGAAGATATTGCAAAATTTGTGAATTTTGATTTTTTAAATAAACATTTTCTTTTTTTAGGTCCTTGCACTGATTTTGAATATCTACCAATTGATTGTGCATTTCCGCAAACTGTTTGGTGATTTGCGCGCTGAGAGTTTTAAGATGTTTTTTTTTGTTTAAGTTTTTATCTTTTTTTTTTTAAATATTTTGTTCATCAGTGACGTGTTGAGATGGTGAAACATTTTCTAATTCTGTAAAAAGTTACATAACATTGATTTTTACTAATTTATAAATATTGCTTCAAATTCTAATTTTAACAAACCTTGAATTTTTTCGGAAAAACTTAATTCAGATTCCGATGAAAAATCTAATGATGTTGCAGATTCAGTAGATGCTTGATTTCCAATGATATTAGGAAGGTTCTTTGATGTTCCTGTTACTTTTGCTTCTGATTATTCGGTATTTCGGTATTCAGATTTCCAATGTACTTTCTTTTTAGACTCTTCGCTTTGTTGAACTCAATTTCGGAATCAGTACAAGAAAACAAACAACATTTTCTTTCCTTTTCTCTTGCATCGTCATAATTTTCTGTAAATTAAAATATGGTACAGATTCCAGAAGTCGTTATTGAGTCTTTAACTTACCAAATTCTTCTGAAATTATTTTAAACTCCGTAATAGCATACCAATCATTGATATTATCATCAGGTCTTTTTTGCTTTTTAATGTAACTTGTTACATTTTTTCTTCCTTTTGGATAAAAAAGAGTCTTCTTTCCATCCACTTCTTTAAAAAATGATGATGCAACTGCTTCTACTGTTGTTGCGTTGTTGTGAACCGTTTCTACTACGACAAACATTTCTAAAATATAAAGAAATGTTTCGTTTATTTCTTTATTGGCATCATTATTCGGCATGAGAAGCACATAGGTACAATTATTTTAATGATTATTAAAATACAAACAGAAAATATTTAAAAACGTATAGACACATTAGTAAAGATAAGTATAGAGAAATAGAGTGATTGATTCTTAATATTTTTAGCTGTTATCAAGTGCAATTATATTATAAAGCAGTGCATTGTTCTTTTGAAGGGGGAAAAAACATCGTAGTTATCATCTTGCATTCTCCACATTTTCCTGTATATATCATATAAATGCCAGGTTTGTTTTTCTGACTCCTTACCATCAGTATTGTAAACATCAAATTTAGAAGAAGTAATGGGAATGTCGTAAAAAAATGTTTTCCTCTTTATTTCTCTTATTAGTATTTCACTATAACATAGTTGTTGGAAGAATCCATTTCTGCATATTGAAATCTTACAATATTCTTTTTTTTGTCAAAAACCATTGATCTCTCGTATTGGCCTTCAATGAAAAGTTTTCAAGAGTTATGGCACGATAAATTACTTTATAATTATTTCCTTCTCTAATTTTACTCTTTCTTTTAAAAATAGGATATTTCTTACTAATGGTCTTGCATTTAATGAAACCATCGGAGTTCATTTCTGATATTCTGTTTGTAATTTCAGCTAATGATTGATGATTGTTTTTATGTAATAATCGCTTAATCTGGCTCATATAACTTTCAAATTGAAAGGAACTGTATTGATCGAGTGGTCCATACAATTCCACATCATTTGCTACATGTATTAAGCAATGTACATTGTATATTAGATGGTGTGCCCCATATAATTCTTCCATTCCTTGAACAAATTTTATTAGTAGAGCTTTTGCTATTTGTAGATATTTTTTACATAAATCTTTATCGCTTAAAATAACTATAGCGGAATGAAATAATAAAAAATGATAATACTTCTCTTCACTTAAAATATTTTTGTAAACAAAAGGTCCTGCGTATAAAATATGAGATCGAAATTCAGATCCTTTAAAATTTCCAAGTTCTGATAATGATCTAACTTTTCTCTGAAATTCTGATGGTTGAGCTATCGAAATTTTTTCTAAATTATTAGATATCTGTTTTACTGCAAAACTTGGTAAAAGGGACACTTTATCACCAGACACCCACATTTTTAACAATTTTTTCATGATACCAAGACATATTGTGTGTAGGTAATCCAACGGAAATTGTTGAACCATATCGATATCGAGCTCTTCAATTATCGAATCGGACTTATGATAGTCTTCATTTTGTCTTTCTCGAAATGATTCATTTGTTCTTAATCGCTTCTCGAGGTTTGGAAAAGTCATTCTTGATTGTAAAAATAGACCTTCTTCTACACATTTGTTACATCCAAAATAAGCATTGTGATTTTTAGTTCCTGTCACTTATGCTCTTGCAGGAGCGTCACAAATAAAACAACGAAGTATCACTTTAATTTTTGTTTCATGAAAGACAAACTCATTAAGAATAATCTTCAGTTCATCTACAAATGGTCTTAAGAATTCATTGAAATTGTTTGGTTTGTTACGCCCATGATAAACACCTACAACAAATACTGAAGTTTTTGGTAAATTAAAAATTCTACCAAGAATTAACCAAAATCCATTAGAACTACTTCTGGAAATAGGAACACCATCAATATTGAAATCTAGCTTCAACAATAAAATATCTTCTGGTTTATCATTTTTTAGTTTTGCGAGAATATTATGTAAAGCTAGTTTTAATCCTATATGAACATAATTTCCTGGCTCTACAGTTTGTACAAATCTTTCTACAGGGGTAGAAAACAAAGTTCTAGCATCCTTCGGTAAGTATGGAAAAGTCTTACTCTCTCTAAGAAAAACTAACAAATCAGTTATTGCGTTTTGTGTAATGTTATGTGAAAATTTCCAAGTTTTTAAAAATTTTGTAACATCTGGTTCTGCAGAATTATCATTCTTTGAATCAGTAGATGAATCAGATAAAATATTGCATTGTGGTTCTTCGGTATCTAATAAATTTTCAGGATTTTCATTATGCATTGGTGTTTTGTTTCTTAATGAAGAATTTACCAAACCCGAAGATGAATGAACGACACCCTCAATGGAACGGGAGAATTCAGGCTGATTTCCCATAGTGCGTCGAAATAGTTGTTTTTTTGATAATTTGCAAAGACTTTTATATTTAGGCATTTTAAGTCTAAAAAGATTACCAGTTACAGCAAAAATTATGATTAGTTTAACAAAGAGTTAATAAAATAAGTAAATTTTGTAATAAAAACACGGATACAATAGAAACACTTTAGGGACACTTCAAAAATAACTTGATTAAATAAGTAAAGTTGTAAGAAAATACGGACACGAATGGAACACATTAGGGACACTACAAAGAAAAGTTGATAAAATAATAAATTTTGTAATACGGACACAAAAGGATCACATTAGCGACACTGTTTTTATTTAGTAAACATGAAAGTGTTAGCAAAAATTTGAGCTAAGAATAAATTGTATCAACTTTTCTTTGAAGTGTCCCTAAAGTGTTCCTTTCGTGTTCGTATTTTGATTCATACAACTTTACTTATTTTATTAAGTTATTTTTGAAGTGTCCCTAACGTGTTTCTATTGTGTCCGTATTTTTATTACAAAATTTACTTATTTTATCAACTTTTCTTTGTAGTGTTCCTAATGTGTTCCTTTTGTGTCCGTATTTTGATTCATACAACTTTACTTATTTTATTAAGTTATTTTTGAAGTGTCCCTAAAGTGTTTCTATTGTGTCCGTATTTTTATTACAAAATTTACTTATTTTATCAACTTTTCTTTGTAGTGTTCCTAATGTGTTCATTTTGAGTCCTATTTTTTTCCTTACTGAGTCCTTATTCATACAACTTTACTTATTTTATTAAGTTATTTTTGAAGTGTCCCTAAAGTGTTTCTATTGTGTCCGTATTTTTATTACAAAATTTACTTATTTGATCAACTTTTCTTTGTAGTGTTCCTAATGTGTCCGTATTTTGATTCATACAACTTTACTTATTTTATTAAGTTATTTTTGAAGTGTCCCTAAAGTGTTTCTATTGTGTCCGTATTTTTATTACAAAATTTACTTATTTGATCAACTTTTCTTTGTAGTGTTCCTAATGTGTTCCTTTTGAGTCCGTGTTTATATTACAAAATTTACTTATTTTATCAACTTTACTTATTTTATCAACTTTTATGTTCGTTTCTAAAAAATATTTTCAACTTAAAACTATAAAATAATTATTTCAAGAATTATATTAATCTTATCTCATAAATAAAATTATATTAATTATATTAATTATATTATTATAGTAATCAATTACATACCTGGTTTTTTAGACTTTTTTTTATTGTAAGTAGGTATTGTATTTATTTTAAAAATTATTGATTTGTTTTTGATTTACACTTAATAACTGTACACTTTCAAGAAACAAACTAACGCATTGAAAATTAATTTGTCAACGAATTACTATTAAACCGTTGTATTGCATTCGGTCGTCATAGTTACCAAGGTATTTGCTGTTGCTATAATTTAAAAATTATGTTCTACGAGAAATTTAATGTATATATATATATATATATATATATGTATATAGCTATGTATATATAATTTGATGAAAAATTAAGTAAAAGAAAAATAAAAAAAAAATAATTTTTTATTTTTCTCTTCTTTTAGGTACACAATTAGGAACACTTTGTGTTCCTTCATCCTTCTACGACACATTTTGTTTATTGGGCGAGTTTTCTTTACATCACCACTAAAATATGCAAAGTTATATTTGCTACTTATATAAAAAAAAAAAACAAAATATGTAATGTATAAAAAATATTTGGTAACGAATCAATAATAAAATTTAGTAATTTAGGAAAATGGAAAATTAAAAATTAAAATATAAAAAATAGAAACATGTCTAATAGTCAAAAAATTATAAGACCAGACAGCTTATGCTACGGTCACTATAAAATTAATATTTAGATTTAGAATATAAACATTTTTTCTTAAGTATTATTATAAATTTAAATTGCAAAATTACATAGTAAATGAATTGTGTGTGAAATATCACATTAAAAAATAAAGAAAAAAAAAAAATATTTGCTTCTGTACCAAATATTTCGTCCATTTCAGTTTCAAACGGAACAGATATCGGAATGGATCCAGTCTTTTTGTAATAAATCTTGCCGATTTATAGGCTCTCAAAAGATTTTTCATTTTATTTTAAAGGTACTCCAGATTTATAGTTCCAGACTAAAAGAGTACAAATTTAAAAATTGGTATTTGACATTTGAAATTTATTTAAAAATTAACTTACATTAATATTTTGGGAAATCAAGTGTTCCAAAACATTTTGCATAGCAAATTTTTTTTTTCGTGGATGCAAAAATTCATCTTTTCTAGCTAAATACACAGCTAGAAAAGCTTTGGTTTCATTATTAGTCCGTACATGTCTTACCTTTGATAAACTGAAATAAACATTTCTAAATATTTTAGCAAATATTTAATTATTTGATCTTACCTTTGACTTTCCATTATTTCAAAACAATTCAAAACTGTGTGCTGTGTAGGTATTTATTGTTTTCAATTGACATTACTTTCCAAATAACAAATGGTATTGAAATGACATGGCTACCAACTTAGCAACAAAAAAAACTACAAAAGCGCCAGTCGTGATAAATATAATTAATAAATATTTGAGACCTGTATAAAAACCAGATAAATATTTGGGTTTTGAGTTGTAATTGTGTTTTCATATTAAACGATTGATCTAGACCTTGAACCGGATGAAAATAACACAGCTATTGTCTTTAACTATTTCTACTTTAAATAAATTAGCAAATAAATGAATAATGCAATTCGACTGCAATTCGACTGAATAAATTTGAAATATAACTGAACTGCAATTGATGAAATATTTATGACGAAATACCAATTCATTCAGATTTATAACTACTGGCATTCTGTTGTCATGACCAGTAATCGGCTATCAAAACCGAATATTTGTAGTAGTCGGCTATCACAACCGAATGTTTTGCTTTAGTAACCGATTATTTGTATCAGTCAGCTATCACAGCCGAATGTTTTAAATCATCTGTCGGTTATTATTAAGTAATTTAAGCCTTCATTTTCTTTTTTTTAATTAGCGCAAATTTGTATTGAGTGACTTAATCTATTTTGGTTGGATTTATGTATTTTCACTTCTTGATTATTTAACTTTGATTTTAATATATCAACTTCATTCACTAATTTTACATTTTCCGCAATTAAATTTTCAGTAATGATTTTGTAATCGACTATAGTTTATTTTCGAGAGCTAAATTTTTATCTATTATTAGATCAAGTTTTTCATTAAGTGATTCCATATTTATGGTTTTATCACTATTTTCCACAACAAATATACTAGTTTGATTTGTCTCAGTAATATTTTCTGAGTTATTTATACCAGAGTTTCTTAATTTGTTTTAAGGAATTGGCACTATACTACGACGTCGATCACGAATTGATAAACATCTTGCACAAAATGTAATAATTAATAAGACATTTACAATAAATACTTCAGTATTTATTTTAAAATCATCGATATTTAGTTCTAGATTAATTTTTTCAGTGGATGTATTTCTACCAGATATATTCATTATACATGGATTTCGTTCGTTTGAAAAATCAAGCGTATTCACCCTTAATTCACGTGCATGGACTACCAGAATCTATTTGTGCCAAAATTTGATATTTATCGATTTTAATCATTTTGTGATAATCAGTTGGAAGCTCTGAACATTTCAAAATACGAACTTAAACCGTATTTGGATATTTTGCCGGCTCGCCTTTCTTATGTACTTTATTACATTTGCTACATCTTGGTCGCCGTTGTGGAGATGGACAATCTCTTGCAAATTGACCGGTTTGGTAACAGTTGTAACATTCCACAACTTTCTTTTTATTTGCAGGTATAACGATTTCGCAATATGAAAAATCTATGTAAAATCTTTTATTTTTAAATTAACCAACATTCAATTTAGATTTAGTACTATACTCATATTTACTACTACTATGAAAATTTGTTTGTTTTAAACTTTCACACCATTTAAGTTTACCTTGTAATTCATCCAAATCATCGATACGTTGTCCTTTAAACACTGAAAATAATTCGTCATCACGGATTCCAATTAAAAAATATTTAACTATTGCACTCTCTTTAAGTCTACCTTTATTACCTAAACGTGTAATTTCTTCAAGATATTGCAATAAGCTTTAATTGTTGCGTCGCTTTCTCGCTAACATACCTATAGGAATGTCAGCATCATTTATTACTGGCATAAATTTTGTTTTGAATTCTGTTGCAAAATCTTCCCATATAGTGCAGAAGTCATCGGTACGGTCATACCAGGACCTAGTACTGTCTCTAAGTTTTGGCCCAATTGAAATTAAGATTAACGCATCCTGTCATTTATAAAAATTCTTTAACTTTTCGACGCGTATGAACCATTCGTCTACTGTTAATCCACGTTCATCGTCAGGATCAAATTCAGATCCTAAGATATGCAGATCATAAGATATGCATAATATCTCTAGTTTATTTGATTTACATTTGCCTGACTTCTTGTATTTACAAATGGAGTAGACGTAACTATATCTTCAACATGAATAACATTACCACTGTTGTTTGACAAAATATTTCCAGTATTCTGCTTCATTCAAGATCATCGTTCTGATTATTCATGTTTGCTTTCAAATTATTCGTTAATAACCGTTCAATTAATTCAGCTTTACAACCCGACGCTGGTAAATTTAAACTTTTCAATTTTCTTTTTAATTCGTTTACAGTGAATTTATTTAATTCCGCTTTATTCATATTAATTATGTTAGTTAATTTAAATTTCAAATATATTTACTTATTCAACTACTACGTCACACCTTGATAATAATAATATACAAAATGTCGAAACAACTTTTATTAATTTGCGTTAGAGACTTTTTTTTACATTACAATAGCAGCAATTAGTCTATAACCACAAATAAATAACTATATACAGATGTCCTATGCCCATATAAGAAAAAGATGTTCTCTGAGTAAATCTCACAAAAGAATAAAAACAAAAATAATAAAAGCTTTACAAAAAAATATAAAATACAGAAATAAAGAGTTCAATAAAAAATATGTCTGCTAAAAAGTAAATTATCATCACATTTGGCTAAACACTAAAATGAAAAAAAAAAATATTAATATATAGAAAGAAACACTAAAAAGAAAAGAAAAAAATGATTTCCAAAATCTTTAGAAAATCTTTATAAAATTTGAATTATCAAAATCTTGTATGCAAGCATTATGCGCTCAACAAATGGTCGGTTGCATGCTTGTTTGATCCATACGCCAAAAAGTCATATTGAGAAAAATTAGTTAAAAGTTTGAAAGACAATAAAAAAGAAACTGTTTGATAGAACAAATTTGGCCCACCTTTGTACATACCCCAAAACTATGCTCATACAAATTTTTAGACTAATAACTCTTGATTTGCTCATTTTACAAAGAAAATTAAGTTTTCACTTTTGATCCATATCCAATTTTAAAGTGAGTTTTTCATTGTATAACGTGGATCAAGGGTGCCGCACGTGGATCAAATAAGCGGGCATTAAATTTTTCTTGAAGTAGAAAAGTTCTATATATTTACACAAATAAAATCCGCATAGATAACATACGATATTGTTTAATTTTTAGTTTTTATTAAATAAAACAAAAAATACATTTTTCAACAGAAATTAAAAATAGCTTTCATAGCAAAATCTTATTCTAAATATTACGTAGTAACAGTCTTTTATTAATATTTGGTTAATAACATTCATTTTATTAAATAAAATCAAAAATAACAAATTCATTTATCTTAAAGATAATTTAGCTTTAATTTTAACTAAAAAAAATATTTTTGTACTTAGGTACGTATTTTTACTTCTTTAAAGTAATTGCAGCTTTCACAGTCATTATCTTTTGTACTTTGTGTTTGAAAAGTATATTAATTATTTAAGCAAAGCATTTAAATAAATTACGTCTTCACGAAGAAGATATTTGAGTAAGTCCTTTATGTCACTGATTTTATTTTTGTCAATTTTGAAGACACATTGCATAAATTGTTCCTAAAAATGAACCTAAACATAACAGGTACATCACGAGCACATTTCACTAAAAGTGTTTCTATATGTGCCCGTTATGTAACCTAAAAGTAAGTTACAAAATTTAATGTGTAAAAAAATATATTAATAAAACACATGATTAAATAATTCATTTATTTTATACGTTTTATTAAAAAAAAATAGGAATTATTAAATATATTTTTCACAAATCCTTAATATATAATTTGAAAATAAAAACAAAGTAATAATAATTCAGAGTTATTTTGAACTAATGAAATAAACTTACATAAAAAAATTAAAAGAAAGCAATATATATGTACATAAAAACTTAAAAAAGTGTTTATGATAAAAATTTAAAATTATAATAATTATTGTACATTGTGCAATTATCTATTTCAAATATTTTATCATTTTATAAATTTAAAATATTCATTTTAAGAATAATAACTTTCGTTATTTTTGATAATCAGATTTGTTTTTAGTAATATTTTTCAATTTATGGAATAAAAGTCGAGTTTCCTTTCACTAATCATTTATATTTATTTTGTAAATATCGATATTTCGGAAGCAACTTACTTCCTTCATCAATGCTTGCGACAACGAGATCAAAAAGGTTAGTCGCAAACACGAATGAAGGAAGTAAGTTGCTTCCGAAATATCGATATTTACAAAATAAATATAAATGATTTTTTTTTTAATTTTCTTTTTTCTTCTTCTACCCTTTTAGAAAGTATTTGATTTCTGCATTCACCAACGCTGTATGTGTTGCTGGAAACAGTTCTCTAATAAAATTGTTGATTCCACCCAACGGTATAAATTCCGTTGATTTTTCTTTTAAAAAAATATATACCAAAGTTTTTTTAATTCATTTAAAATTATTTTTATTTTTTTACCTGAACTTTCGAAACTGCCAGACCAAGAATAGTGTATTAAGATATGCAATGTTGTAATTTTTGTCATTATGTTTTTAATTGAAAGTCTAATATTCTCATTCAAAAGACCTCTAATTTCTTTAAAATATAAAATCCAAAAAAATTGGAGAATAATAAAATACATTTTTAATAAAAAACTCTTACCATTTGCTCTTTAGTTTCTTGATTATTTAAACTGTTGTTAAATACTAAAAGATCTGCTACAGTTTTTATTGGAAAATTAGGTGGATCAATTGATGATAAAATATGTTACCGGATTGGTTTTTTAAAATTTGAGTTTTAAAGTCATGTAAAAATTTTAAAAGTAAAAATTCTTTCGATATAACTTTAAATTCTGTAATTTTATACCAATTTGCATCATCTTCCCGAATTTTTTTGCTTTTTATATATTTCGAAATATTTTTTCTTTTTTTTGGATAATATAGAATTTCTTCGTCATATTCAATTCAATTCTTAATGTTAGTATACATAAGACGATTAGTCTTTATAAGAGTATACAAATAAAAATTATTAAAAGAAAATATTAATTTAAATACATACTTAACTTACAACTACACCAGCCAAATAATTATCATAAAGCAATTAATTCAATTAGACTAAATTAAACAAGCTTAAAAAGAACACAAAAAAAAAAAAAAATTAAAATAAAAAGAAAAACAATAAAAATATTTAAATATTTAATTCTCTTTTAAAAAATGATGTAGGTACGGCTTCCTGCATTGTTATGTATGGTTTCAACAACCACATACATTTTGCTATAATAAATTAAAATGTTTGTGAAAATTGAAAATATTTCTAATTTTTATAAATAATATTTGTAATTTCACACAATGTGCCCACAATGTGTGCCCCAAAGTGTGGATAATGTGTGTGTTTAATAAAAATTTATTAGAAATTTTACGTAAATAGCTATATAGAATTATTGTATTTTATCTTTCACAAAATTAATAAAATATAAAAGTTAAACACTATATTAAGTCGTTAGTTAATTATTTTATTACTAAAAATGATCGAACATTAAAAATAAGTTTTGAACCTTAAACGTGCCCACAATGTGTCGCCAATGTGTGTTTAACAAAAAAATTCTAAATAAAACTTACCTGGTTATTGTCACAATTCACAAATTAAATACATTTTTTAATTAGTTACTATTATTTTTATTAAAGTTTTTTCTTTTATGTTGAATGTTGTTTCTTTTATGTTGAATGAAGTTAATTGTAATAATGCACTTAATTAGAAACAACTTAACCACTTGAAGTTTTTTGCGAACTAAAATTTTTTTTTGAATATTTTTTAATACACTATAGTACATATGTTCGTCACACCAACGGCTCTATATTTGAGAAGCCCCGAAACTAATTTTTACTTCGTTAAAAATAGATTTTATTTGTATGTAAAATCTTCGTAAATCTTCGTTTTTCCATACAAATAAAAAATTCTTTTCACGAAGCAAACATTAGTTTCGGAGCTTTTTAAATATAAAGACATTGGTCACACAGTATTTAATTATAACAAAAACAAACACGAAAAAAAAAAATCAGGTGAAAGAGAATAAAAATGTGAAAAAGAGAATATGCAAATATGCAATTGAAATAAATGCAATACAAATAAATATTGAAAGTTAACCATATACATATATTTGCATTTGAATGCTTGCGTTCGTTTTGCATTTCATAAAAAAACATGAACAACAAGCACAAAATGAGACACAATGTGTTCCTTTCATTGTTTACGACACATTTTGTTTTCCGGGTGTAGAATTAATTTTATTTCTGTTCTGACATATTATTGTGATTATAATCAAAGAGGTAACATTTATCACATAAATGTTTCTTCGGTTTGTGAAAGGATATGTTAAATTCCGTATTGAATATTTTTGTGTATATTCCAAACTTGACCGGTTCTTTGTATTTTTCAAGATATAAATTATACATTTTTTTCATATTTAACATAGGTTCAAGGTACATTTTTTGAGGCGAGGAAAGACAATAATGGGAATCAACGGTTTGAAAACTTTGTATATGCTCTCGAATTTCATTTAATTATACCTCATCAGTTACTTTTTTTATATATTGTCCTCGCTTTACAGGTATTGGACTACCAGTTATATTATCTACAAGTTTATCAAAACCATAATAAATACGTCTCTTGTCGATATTTAAGGTGTTTAAAAAAAATTTTCTGCAGACCTGATGAATCATATTTTCATTTTTTAAATAATATTGAAAACTGTATTGTTTTTTATTTGACTTTTCAACTCGACGTCTTTTGACATTAATTTTTTTTACAAACTTGAAGTAAAATTTATGTTTTTCATGATCATTTAACATCCAAAATTTTTTGAATATCTTCAATCTATTCTCTTCGGTAAAATTTTTTGTACATAACAGAAAGCATGTATGCTGGCATAGGGGTTTCACAGATCGAGCAGGAATTTTTTCATTATTTTGATTTAGATACTCCTGACTAGATTCTCGTAGTTTTTGTTTTATATTTCGCTTCCAAAGTTCAGGATTAGATTTTCTCTTTTTTACTAACTCTGTAGAATTAAAAATTTCGGAATCTGAAAATCACATTAAATATTAAAAAATATTAATGATGCAATAAATTAATGAAATTATTTACCATAAAAACTTGAAGATGTTGGTAAATTACGACGTAACTCTTTGCCGATTATTTTAGGAGGAACATTTTCCTTTTGAAATGTTATAAAATCAGAATCCGAATCTATTTTGAAAAAAGTGAAAATTGTATTAAAGTAATTACTCAATATTATTTTGACAATAAAAAGAATGAAATACCTGAACTCAAAATATTCTTTCTTGTATTTTGATTTTTATGTGGATCATAAGTCGGATCACGGCACGAAACATCGCCTTTTGTTAGAAATCAAAATTGATAAGTAAAATTTCAAACTCAACTAAATTTAACTTACTTGAAAAATCTGACTCAGAAGGATTTAAAAATATGTTTTCAAGTCTGAAAAATTAAAAATATTATTTTAAATGTAGGTAAAAAATTTTAAAAATTTGATTTACACAATAACATCACCTGTAAACGGAACAGGAGAACTCATTTTACACACGTGTACACATCACCAAATCAACAACGCAACTGAATTAAAATAATGTTCTCGCTCTTTATATATATACTGTAAGATGGAGTAAATAAGTGTATATACATTAATCAAATTCACATTAAGAAAAACTGTTTATTTTTGACCCATGTGCACTTTAAAATTTAATAGTTTATTAAACTAATAATGGTTGTGGATCAAAATTGGATTGAAAAAAAATTATAAATTAGTGATCCATATGTATTATACAATAACGTGGATCAAATAAGCACATATAATGCAAAGGTGAAATTTCATATATTTTGTGATACAAACACCAAAATTTTGGATATAGATCAAGTTGCATAAAAAATTATAAAAAAAGGAGATGTGGATCAAAGTAACCTCTCATTATCGCAAAAAGTATTACATATAGAAGAAAACGGATAAGACAGAAAGAAAGAGCATGAATACACAAAAATGTCAAAATGGCGTATGGATCAAACAAGCAACAATTTTTTTTACTACTTTTTTAATTAATTTACTACAAAAAATTTATCGACGCACCACACCTGAAATTTTTTTATTTTATATTATTTACATTATTAATTATTATATATCGCATTAGGTATAATAATAATAAGTAAAATTACATTACTATTATAAAGTGACCAGAATTGAAAAATGTGCGAGGAGGACACTTTGTTGGGACAATGGAAAAAAGACTAGAATTTTTTTTTTTAAACAAGATAACAAAAAAATATGCGTGTGCAATACCGTGTGATATGCAGTCACTCCTTCAGCAGCTGCTAACTTTCTCTCATCGTCTCCAAAAGTTGCACTTCGTACATATTCTGTTACTTTCCGTGATATTGTGGCCGATGTTAATGATTTTTGGTGCTTTTTAGAAAATATATGTTTAGTTATACTGGATCTTCCTCCTACTGCCACGTTAAATTCTACATAACACACAGTACACTTCACAGTTGAAGCATCGTTAGTTTTTTTATCCACAATTTGAATAATAAAAGCAAATTCGCTCTTCAAATTTTCTGTCAAATGGCATCTTCGTTTTTTATTTGAATAGGTTGACATATTTTTAAGTTATAAAGGGCAAGTAGAAAATCATATAATTAATAAATTATAGGTAATATATTATGGTTAACTATAACTAAAAAATTGGAAACTCAAACAACAATCAACCTACCTTATTATAATTATTACACATTGATGATTAAGAAAGAATATAATATACACAAGTCAAAATATAAATTAAATTAAATTTTCAAGAATCAAGAATTTAAAACATCAAATCAAACAAACAATTCACTTCACGCAATTCCATATAGTTACTATTTGAATTTTACGTCTTTTAATTTTTTTTTTAAATATGTACTCATGACTTGCTGTTCTACATTGTATATTTTTGTAGTATCGTTCACAAAACTTTTGTAGTTGTAGTATACAATGTAGAATATGACAAAATTGAGTGTGTTCAAGTTCAACGCATAGTATATTTACAAATGGTGTGCGTGTTTAAGTTCAACGGTATAAAATTTAATATTTCTAAGGCAAAGGAGGAAAAGGAGGACCCATTTTTTCCACAGGAGGACAAAGGAGGACAAAAATTTTGAGAAGGAGAAAGCGTAAACAAGGAGGACGTATGGTCAGCTTACTATTATTAAAATCATACAATCAAAAGAAGTTTAAATTTATGGATTAAATTGTTCAATTTAAGGAAACCCATATTATGTTCATTATTATTTACCTTTCATTGTTTTATAAATATTACTTTTTATAAATTACTTTAGACTTCTTTATAAATATAACAACAAAAAAAGTAATATATATGCATATGCAATCTATACATTTAACTGATCGTTTGACCAATGCGTCTATATCTGTTAGTCTGGCCTCTGGGAGAGCAAATTTAAAAATAGAATCTTATTTTCATATTTTCACATTAATTTTGTCTTTTGTATGGGGATCTTATTTTGCCATATGAATAACCTGTTATTAAGATATAGTGTTATTTTTAAAAAAATATTCAATATTCTTTATCTAAGGTAAAATAGAAATTTACAAAAAATACAAAAACATTTTCATTAATAATTTTCAATTTAAAAAAAAAATGGTGGATACTGGATACAGTAAAATTTTTAAGATGAAATTAAAATCGCATGTAAATTATTGTTTATTATTTTTTATCTGACAAAGACATTTGATGGGGTTTGCCAAGGAATCCTAAATATACAGGCATGACACTTCGTACTTTTTTTTGTTAAGATAGCGCTTTAAAGGCCATAGGAAAATGTAAACAAAGAAATTATATGATGATATTTTGATGAATAATTATTGTAAAAATAAAAATAATGATAAAAGAATTCATCAAAAAAATTTTGTCACATCAAATTCATCTAAATCCATTAAACAAAGACAATTTAACACTTTAAATTAAACATTCATTTCTTAACTTTCCATATGTTTTATTTTTTTCTATTAATCTAAGCATGAACAAATTTGTTTTTCTTATTAAAATTAAACATTGTAACTTTTATACATAACTAATATTTTGTTCTATTAATATAGGCATAAACAAATCTTTTGTTCTATTTAAAATATATTTTAAAATATAATATAATCTTTTAAATGTATGTTTAAATTATAGGATGAATTTTAGAATTTCGGATGTATAATATATATATATATACATATAATATGAGTAACAATAATTTAACAATATTTATTAACCCACATTTTAGAGTAAGCTTTTATTTGATTATAGAATAAATAAATTGTTTCGAAACAAATTTTGTTAATAAATTGTTTTACTTCCTCTAAGACATTCATATTTTTACAAAGTTCTTAAAACATTTTTTAATAATTCCGGGTATAATAATACAAGGTTATATGGAACATACAATTTACGTGTCAACACCAGAAATCTAGCTTTTATTCCTATGATTTATAAATCACACTTTTGTCATTTCTATAATGTTACTGCACCTCGTTTATTCAGTAAATTACCAGATTATATTCGTTGCGAAAGAGTTGAAATCAAATTTCTTAAAGGAACCAAATAATGGCTTCTTTCTTTTGATCATCACGTTATTGAAAACCTTTTAAATCCATTAACTTGAATTTTTGTTTTTTAATTGTATAATCTGCTTTTCTCATTGATTTTTTTTTGCATATTTTATTTTAATTTGTTTTACTGTTGAATTTTTTCAACATTTTCATTTATATTTTACTATATAAGCATTATTTTTTCTTTATAATTATTCTATTTTGTTTTATTTTTAATTTTTTAACTTTATTAAATATGTTATTTCTTTTAAAGCTTCCTTTTAAAGAACCTAACTTTTTCAACAACTACCTAGACTAGTTTTAAATTTTAATTTTACTATGAAGCCTATCGTGGTAAACGTAAAAGTAAATAAAACGGCAAACGTTTAAATTTGGTATCGCGGTTACCCCAAGTCACGAAACCTGTAAACGTTAAATGTCAACTTTTCGAAATTAAAGTGAACCTTCTGAAGGATTTCTAAATGGTGCTAACAACCACGGTTCTAAAGGGTAAGCACTGCCACCTACAATTTAATTCAGTTCATAGGTTAAAATAAAATCATATTTGAATTATTAATTTTTACCTAAAATTCGAGTATGCTTATCACCACAATCATATTGGTTCTTAAAATATGATTTTTCCTCACTCAGATTCCATACAAGAGAATCGTGATTTGCTCCTTGGAAAAGTGAATCAATAAATCTAATTCTCTGTTTGTGATTACAAATCTACACAAATATTTATATCATTAAAACATATTAAATATTTATAAATTACTTACAATTAGTGCATTCATACTGTAGCAGCCTTTTCTATTATAAAGAAAAATGTTTGTTATCCTATCCTTAGGCTGTATTATTTTAATGTGAGTTCCATCAACACACATAGTAGCGCCAGGGATTCCACATTTTTCATAGAAAAACTGCTTCGCTTGTATTTTTTCCAAGTCTGTCAAATTTAACCTTACCCAATTCGGAAACAATTTTTTTCTAATATGTATGTTCAAAGTGTTAGAAAATAATTCGGAAAATGTTGACTGCGCTGTTTTGACATTAAAATCATTTCCAACACTTTGCTGGTAGCTTCCTTGTGCAAAAAATCTTAAAGTTGGTGACAAAGCTATTTGCTTAGATCTTTTTGCTTTTGGATAGCTATCTTCGATCAATCCGAGAATATATTTAAATGCTGTTTTGCTAAATCTAAATTTTTTAACAAAACTAAATTTGTATTTAAATGTTTTGCTCATACATATCTGTGGTTAAAATAGATAACAGCTAAAGTCGATAAATTCAATTTTTCAATACGGCGCTATAAAGATTTAATTCAATTTCTGAAAAATGTGTAAAGAAATAAAACGATTTTCTTGGGTTTTTTGTATGTATTATGATTAGTTTTAGAAATCCAACTACTTTTTATTTGTGTATTGTACATTATTTAGTAGTAAATTAAAAATAAAATAAATAAGTGGTTATAATATAAATTAAATAATTCATTTTGAAGAACTAACTCAGTTAAGTGATTAAAAAAAATACAACATTTCAAACAACAAACTTATGTCTAGCGGTTTTATCAAAATAAAATCAACGATTTTACTGATCTTAAATAAAAAAATTTACATTAATTTAAGCATCTGGGCATGAATCGTCGACAGTTAGATCGGGATGGATATCTGGTGAATCTTCGGTAGGAAGATTTTTATAAAATTCATGAAATGATGGATCTATTAAAGGGAGTATATCTTCTAAATCTTTCTTTTTATTTATTTTAATCTCCTCCTTAATTATTGGAACCTTATTTAAATTAGCTGTATTGAAGGCTCGTTTTTGTATATTTAGAATATTAAATTCATCATTTGCTAGATTCGTTTTATAAAAAACTTTTCCGAAACAAGCTTTTTCATACCTAAGCCATCTAACTGTTTTCCAAGAAAATTTCTCCGACTTGTCATTTCGATTTCTCCACATGAAATTTGTTTTAGAAAATTCCGAAAAGTTTTTAAAGTCATTAGCATTCATTTCAATAACGTTAAATTTGTTTGTAACTCCAACAGTACGGATAAAATTATACCAATCTCTTGGATGATGTATTTGTGAATCTGTCCTTTTCTTTTTTTCTCGATTAAAGCATGATCCGAATCCGACTCCATATGAGTATGTCCAGGTTCCAGAAATTTATGATCAATAATCTTAATATTTTTACTACATTGCAGAAAAGTGTTGAACATAGAACTCACAAAAGAGTTTTTATTTTGCCCTGGGCATGAATCACTATAATAAACTACGTGATTTGCTTGACCTACCGATTCTAAATATTCCAGATGTTTCAAAAGACACGAAGATATTTCATTTCCACCGCGTCTGGCAATAGCTTCATGCCACATGTAGCAGTAAGCATTGTTGGTTAGGCAATCATGAATAATTAAATTGTATGTCCACAAGGGCCTCTTGTAAAATGACATTGAATTTCGAAGAAATGGTGTCGGTAGACATTGCTGCAAATCGAAAGTGAATGTTTGAATTCA
Source organism: Argyra leucocephala (assembly GCA_963942445.1). NCBI lineage: Eukaryota > Metazoa > Arthropoda > Insecta > Diptera > Dolichopodidae > Argyra > Argyra leucocephala. The sequence goes on from OZ012680.1 coordinate 92,475,110, forward strand.
TTTATTTGTAATACTTAACAATTTATCGTTTTTTTTTGTTTCATAGGCTAAGTCTGACTTTTTATGATGTTCATCCAAATCATCATTTAACGATTGCAATGAAGGAGAATTACATCGTCTCGCTAGATCAATTTTCGTTCTATATGTATCACAGGTGTTGCAAGTGTCAAGACTAGGCTTTTTAAATTTAATTCCCATTGCTATTAAAAAATAAGAATTAAAAAAATATCACTTTTGCGGAATTTTAAAATTTGAAATCGTTTATTATGTACAGATATATGTACATATTTTTTTTTAAAAAGTTAAATAATTTTTATTTTTTTACTTACTTTTAAAAATTTGACCATATTTGACAAGACTAATTTTTATTTCTGGATGCATTTCTAAAAAGAGTGTGTACATTTTTGATACCGATAATTCATCATGAAAATACTTCAAATTTGTGTTTCTTCTAGAATAGTGACTTTCATATGAAGGGAACATGTTTATATGAGAGTTTACAATTTCGATTGTGCTTTCGTCAATTTTTCTCATTCCAGTGCCACCTCTACAGTCTTTTATTTGGACGTTCGGATGTGATAATTTTTTATTTGCCACGTTTTTTAAAAAACTTTCAGTTTCCGCAAAGCATTGCCTAAAACAACGTTGACAAACTTCAATTCTATTAGTATCACCAGTTTCTAAATAATATCGAATGTGATGCTGCCGGTTTCTTGGTTTATCTTGATTTTTAAATTTGGTTTGCGTTTTTGTTTCTTCAATTGCCATTAACGATGCAATATACAAAATTCGTTGATTGTATGTACCTAGTTGCCAGTAATTTTCAAAAAGTTTCTTTTCAACCAAGGAAGATATTTTTTCTTTACATTTTCTCCTACAATTATTTGATAAAGATATAAATTTTCTGGCCGGTATTTCACCTTTTTCATATTTGTATGATTGACCAGTATTTCTTTTTATTTTTCTAGATCTTTGAGAATCTTTAATTTCGCTACGTTGCTTTTTAGAAACTGTTTCATCTTCTGATTCTAGGATGGAGGAATTTAACAAATTTTCTTCAATTTGTTTACCTAATTGTGATAAATTTTCATCAAATGACGTTTCTGGTAAAATGAAATCTGGTTCTGCTATAGAGTCATCACTACAAAAATCTGGGTTTGAGTCACGATCCATTGTCAAATTTTGTTGTGTATCGTTAACACTTTCCATTTTCTTCTCACAAAAAATTTTAATACCACATGTAGAAGTCTGCGGTTCATTAGCATTAACTAAATTTTTACATAATGGTATAAAATGTTAGTTAGTTTTTATTTTATGCTTTTAAAAATAGGTTTTATATTATTATTGTAATATATAATTATTTAATTTACTTTTTATAATAATATTATTATGATTTCATAGAAATTTTAATTTAGCTTAAAAAAAATATCCAACTTACTATTGTTTTGTCGAAGCTCAAGGTTTTGTCGAGCTAATGCAACTATTTTTCTTGTGCGTGACAATGATAATGACATTTTTGTTTTTAAGTACTCAACAATATTTATTTTATTTTTAAAACTTTTAGCACTATCTTAGAATAATAATAACTATTTTAAGTATGTTATTAATTTATTGTAGTTAATAATAATAATATAAATTTCAATAATTACACTGTAAACTATCAAACGATATATCTTATCTCCAAATAACAACTGAATTATGCATTACATAAAACAGCTTTATTACACTTTGCTTTCAGTTAGGATCCCGTTACAAATTGTACATAGTAACTTAACTCGATTAGTAAGAATAACGAACGCTTCAGTTGACTTAATGTAAACGCTTAAGTCGACTTAAGTGATGTTTAGGAGATTAATAAAAAATTATATAATAACTTAACTCAAATAAGCTATTATGATCCAATATGAATAATTTAGGGGTTAGAAATTTTTTTTTTTTTTTAAATAACTTATTTCAACTTAAGCGGTTTTAAGATACATAACTTTTTGTTTTTAACATATATTAACTGGGTTAAGCGATTATAATATGTGGATAGCACTGTTTAAACGACTTAAGGTAATAAATTATGCCTTATTTTTCGAATATGGAAAGCTATAAGAAAACGGGTTTTTGTAAGAAAGTAAAGTTTGCACAAATGATTATGGTGGTGATAATAACTCATTTTGTTCTTATCTCGACCTAAGCGATTATCTATTTTAACCACAGATATATTAATTAACAATTCACTTTTATTTACCTTTTTTCATCCATTTCAGAAATATTCCGTGAAGAATTTCTTAAATGTTGCCTACATAGTCCATCTTTCACCAGATTTCAACATCATGCATGCAACAAGTCGTCTAATAAATTCACTATAACACTATTTCTTTTTTTGATTTAATTGTTGCAATAATTTCTATTCAACTATTATCCTTATTTTGTTAGTACTTAAAACTTTAAAAAAATTCTTAAAAACATGTCTTTTTGACAATTGTCAAATCAATTTCGAAAATTTTCGATTTTAAATTATTCACGCGGTAACCACGATTGAAGGCAAACGTAAGGTGAATAATTATTACTGCGCGGTTACCGCATCACACTCTTCATGCATGACTTATGATTTCTTTAAGAAAAAAAATTGCAATTGTTTTTATTAACTAAGAAATCAATAAAAAAACGATTTAGCTTAAAAAAATATTTAAATTTTTTGGAAATGTGGATTTTATGTAGGTGGGGTCATTTGTGGTTATCATGCAAACTAGGTATTCTTAAAAATATATTCAAATAAATAAGCAAAACAAATTTATTTAGTTTTTTTTATTATATTTCACGTTTTATTTTAAGTTTTTTTTTAATTTTTTGTTATTTGTAAAGTAAGCAACTATTTAGTATGAAAGTTTTCCATGCAAGATGGGCATACAGGTTCCAACCATTTGCCACTAAAAAACCGTGTTCGACTTCTGCATTTTGAATTATGGCATCTTCGCGTTGACTTAAGATTTATATTTTGTGGGTAATGACCAATTCCGTCGTAACGAATTTCTGGGATTGTGCCTATATATAAGACCTTTTCTTTTTGGGTACTGCTTCTTCTGAAGTTTTTTATAAAATTATGAACTGATCCTGTCAATTCTTGAGAAGTAACATTTGCAGGAGTAGTTGAACCTCTATTATCCTTCGATATTGTATTTAAGCAAGCTGATTTCAAGAGCATAAGTTACAACTTGACTGGAAATATTTAAGGTTTTAAGCAAATACTGTCTGCAAACTTGGACTTTTTTCCCTTAAAAATTTATAAAAACATTTCTTGTTTCAGATTTTTTTTCATCTGATTTAGAACGTCGTCTTTTTATTGTAACCCGTTCAATTGAAGATAAAAGCCAATCTTTTTGCTGAACAAACGACAATTTCCAAAAAATACTAAATATTTGTTGCCTTTGTATATCATTAAATTTGTCATTACATTTGTTTTGGTAGTCCTTTTCGCATGGATTTGGTTGTAGATTTTTTTTGAAATTTTTTAACTTTTTTATGGGTTCTAATTCTGTTAATTCGGATTCACATGCTTCTTCAGATTGTATTGCAGTTGTCATAATTTGAATCTTCGGAATAACTTTCAACTTTTTTTTTGCTTTCGTTGTTATCAATAATATATCACTCTCACTTGAGTCTTCGGATTTGTTTTTCCACGAAGAAGTTCCATCAGTATCACAAAATGCATCAGAATCTTTTTCAAACTGCGACAGTTATTTAATTTATATTATATCCTTATTAAACAAAGTCAATTCATGGAATGACTAATATGATAAACAATCCAATTGAAAATGAAATAATTATTTCAGTACCGTCAAGGTATATATATACATTCTTTTATATTTTTCATTTACATAGTTTATATAATAAATAACGGTACTTGGGTACCCAAAGGACAGTTTATCATCAAAATTTGAAATAAGAATAGTTCTGTACCTAATGATAATTTTGTTATAGAAATGAAATAAACATTTTCTGGACCTGCCACGTACATCATCATAAGTAGGTACATGAAAAAAATAAAAATATTGGGTACCCAGAAGATGTCTTATCATCCAAACATAAAATAACAATAGTTGGGTACCTAATGCTGCATATTAAAATATAAAAATGTATATTTTGTACCGTTTTTCTCTAAACTTTTTTGTTTTTTTTTTTATTTTGTATTTGTTTTGGTAAATTTCCATGAAAAAAAAATTAATGAAAAAACCGGCACTTTTTTGTAATTTAATGTATTTTGAACACTTTTGCTTAAATTTGAAGAAATTAAATAATATTTACAATAAAACATAAAAAAATTTAAAAAATAGTTTTTTTGATGAAAAAAACACTTTTTTTGCGTGTTTTGGGTTTTTACGACAAACCATATACTTGACTTTCCTTGCTATCTGAGCGGCAGATAAAATTTCAAAGTTATCCATCTGGTTACAGAATGTTTCTTTTTTTATTTTTTTTTATATTTTTTGAATTAGATGCACTTTAAAATACAAAAATAATCACAATAATATAACAAAAATAGTAAAAATCATAGTATTAATTGTTTGAAGGTACAGGTGTAAGAGTTGTTGAAGTAAGAGTTTTGGAATGCTAGATGAATAAATGTTAAGTCTTCTGCAACCAAAAAGTTTCTGCAAGGCGTAAAAACTAAAATTATTTAATTTCTCACCAAAAAAATACATGCTAAGCGCCAACAATTGTATGAAATTTTTAATCGGCTATGTACTAAGCGACAAATTGAAATATACTAAGCGACATGTGCTGCATAAAAGTGTACTAAGCGACAGATTTTTTTTTTGTTTTTTTTTTTTGTTTGTCGCTTAGTACATTTTTGTTATTATAAATATTAATAATGTATTAAAATGTCGCTTAGTATTTTTTTGCTTATAACTTTTTTTGTTATTTAAATAGAATAATGGAGATTGGGCGAAACTGTGGGATTTAGTTTAAGCTTTAAGAATAATGTAAAAAGTTAATTTTGAAAATTTTGTCGCTTAGTATACTCTTTCGAAAAGGTATCGATATGTACCTCTTTATTATCTTTCCATCTTAAAATTGTGATATTATCCAATGAGGTTGCATAGGAAGATTCTCCTATTGCCATATTTTTTCCGGCTTTTAATTTTTCTTGAACTTTAGCTACTGTGTTCATTCTAACTGACTTTAGCTACTCTGTTCATTCTAACTGTTCCAGTAACGTAAATCTCTTTATCTCGAAGATGTCGCATTAACGGAAGACTGTTGAATAATTTATCCATGAACAATTTGTAGTTCATTCCATGAATATCATGGCAAAGACGAACTACAGAATATCCAATTGGTCCAAAAACACCTTTCTCATCATCTTTTCCCTAATATAACTCAAAACAATTAACATATCCATTGGAATTTGCTCGTACCCAAATTTTGAAACCCCGTGGTTTTTGCTTATTGATAACATACTGTTTCATACGACTACGTCCTTTGAACGGCACAATCTTTTCGTCAATTGACTGATTTTCCGATAGAGTTACGTTTTCATTAAAAGAATTGTGGAGAGCTGTAATTACTGGTCGAAGTTTCCAGAAACGATCGTCAGATAAATGTTTATCACTATTATTAAAAAAGTGTAGATATCTTTTAATTTCTTCAAAACGGTTGACGCTCATGTTATCGGCAATCAAATCCATTCGTAATGCCTTATTTAAGGACCAATACATTCTTGATCGGGGATATTTAATGTAACTCATTGTAATATTAATTCCAAAATAAACATATAATTCATTGATCGACAATTTAATATTTTCTTTCATATTTTGATGTGCAAAACTAATACTTTCAAACTTAATATGATCAAATAAGCTTTTCGGAAACATTGTTAGAAAGTAATTTAATGGCGTGGTACCCTTTATTACGATCATTTGAAGTCCTATGAATGCCGCGGATTCTGTGCGTAAATATTTATCTTTATTAGCATACCATATATCTGTACGTATCAGTTTGTCTGGAATTTTATTCGTTATTATTTCTTCCACGTCATTCACTACATCAATTTCATTATCAATATCATCATCGGAATACGTTGGAACGATATTTTTTTTATTTTTACTAGATATTTCAATTTCGTTATCAGAATCAGAGCCAGAACTAAAATCCACGTCCGAATCCGATGTATAATTATTTAATTCTGAAGTTATTTGTTGATCCGTTAATAATTCTTTATCAGTCATCTAAAAATAAAAAATGATAATATATGTACATAGTACCCAAATATTGATGCCACCAACATATATTAATTTTTCTGATATTTTTTCTTATGTATGTTTTTTTTTTTTTTTTTTTTTTTCTTTATTGAATTCATATTTATTTACCTTAACAATAATTTTAAAATGTGATTTATAAAAAATAAATATTGACCTCATTAACATAAGTATATGAAACCAATTAGGTGAAAATATGAAGGATATAGGCCTTAGCATAAGCTGTATGGCCTTATCAGTTAAATTTAACTAGTTAATCAAAAAAAAGTTTGTTTTCTATGAGGACGTATAGTAAAATAGAAAAAACATACAGTCGGACCCGCATAAAATTACATTGTATCTTCCTCTAGATTGCCACCAAAACCGGGTTTTTTAAAACCATTTTGGATAGTTTGTGCTGTAACAAGTTTATAGGCACGATTTGTCATAATAAGTGCATCAAGTAAAGTAATAGATTTTGAAAACTCTTGTATACTTTTTCCTAGTTCAAGAGCTAGTAATTGTTTTCTCATAATGCAAGTTCTATATTTGGCTTAGAAACTACGAATAATACATTGATCAAGAGGCTGTAATAGTGATGTGGTATTTGCGGGTAAAAAGTGAACATTTATATTATTAAGATTTAAGTTAAGAATGCTATGACATCTAGCATTATCGACAAATAATAAAATTTTGCGGTTGAGTTTAGATAATTCTTTATTCAAATCTTTTAAAATTGTTTGCCATATTTCATTATTCATCCAGGCATTAGGTTGAGAGTAATATGTTATTGGAATTTGTTTTCCTTTGAAAGCACGTGGACGTTTTACGTTACCAATTGCAAATGCTTTTTTGTCTGTTCCATCTGAATTGCAAACAAAGAGAAGAGTTATTCGTGCCTTTTGAGATTTTCTACTACAAGCTTTGTAATTTTTTTTGCACATTGTACTTGATGGTAAAGCCTTATAAAAAAGTGCAGTCTCGTCAGCATTATAAATATTTTCAGGTAGATAGTTAGTCAAAAGAGTTGGAAGGGTATCTCTAGTCCAAAAATTTGCACTTTCAAAATCGCATCTGCCTTTTCTCCGCAAAGTTTTTTGAAACTAATATTATATATTCTTTTCCAACGGTGAAGCCAACCATTGGTTGGCTCAAAATCATTCACTTTAAGTAATTTCGCGAATTCCTTTGATTTTTCCATTAGTAAAGGACCATTTACTACGCCGTTTTTTGCCATTATCTCGACAAACCATAGATACAATGCCTTACCTATATTTTCATTTTTTCCTGATACGTTTTTGTTTGTGATTCAAGTTTTGCAGCTCAATTTGTTTTAAACCATCTTTATTTTTTAAAATTTTTGAAATTGTAGATAAATCGCAACAATATTCAGCCGCTCCTTCTGTCCTTGTTTTATTATCTTTTTGTATTGATTCAATAATTTGCAATTTTTGTTTTATATTGTATTTATATTTTATGACATTTCTAGAAATAATTACATATTTATAAAACATTTTGCTCTGTTTTTTAGTGTAAAACACTTCTTTCAAAAATATTTTTACTTACTTTCAAATTAACAAAAACTTTTTGAAAAATTCTTTATAAACCACAAACTTCTTCTAGAAAGAAAAACAAACGTGTAATTTGAATTTGACAACACAAAATCCATATGGTATATTCTATATTTCTAAAAGTAATAAAAATCGTAGGGTTGATTCTAGAACAAATTTATTATAAATATTCACCTAGAGATGCACACAAAAAATTGACAGAAAATTCTTTTGTTTAAGAATCTTTCCTCTGAATTTTGTTCTATAAATTTTTGTGACTCATATTTTGTATACACTCTGTAAAATAATTTATTCTAATATTAGACTCCAAATTTATGCCGTTTTTTTCCATCATTTAAATGTGAAATAAGAAAACCTAAGTAGTATTCATAAACGTGCGCGCATTGAAGCCTATTATAAGAATTACATTTAAAATATAATATAACAAAAATATTTGATTGAAAAAATATGTGTTGAAATTTATAATTAAAAAAATTTTGGATTTAAAATATAATACTATAATAGAAATTTTTGATGTTATAAATAGGTGTTTAAATTTAATAATAAAAAAAATTTTAGATTTAAGGTTGAAAAAAAATTTAGATTTAAGATTAAATAAATTGTTTAGATTTAAAACAGTTTGTAGATAAAATATAATAGAAAATTTTATAAATATTAATAAATTATTAAAGTTTTCACATTTTTTAGTTTTTATAAAAATGTGCTAATAAAAAAAAGAGAAAGAAATAATTATGAAAATATCTAATGTATAATATAATTTTTTTTAGAAAAATAAAGCCAAAATTAATTTTTAATAGAAGTATCAAGTGATTTTTTAAGATATCCAATGTCATTGTCAGATGATATTTTAAAAACTTTACCGCCATTATTTTTCCGTATAAAAATTTAGTTATTTTTGACCCATAAATAATCAAAGTTATGTTAAACCTTAATTTTTTTCGCCTTGTAGTATAAATTTGCTTGGAGTTTTGATAAGAATTGGCGAACAAAAATTTCTCTATTACCTTGTACTCCCAGATTTAACTCGGCAGTAAAAATTTGCTTACGGGTACGTTTTTTTTCAATGATTTCTTCTTTAATGGATTCATTTAAACATTCAACAACAAAAAGGGAGCTATCCTTATTTATCACTTTTTGCTCAATTTTATTAATACTTGTCAACAACGGATTTTTTGGGGCTGTTTAAGCTGGAAGGTAATCCTGCCAGAATGATTTTATTTTTGTTCTTATTTTGTATACACAAATCTGCCTGTGCTTCCATTAAATTTACTTTATAGTTCAGATCTTTTAATTTTTTTTCCGATTCTGTAAGATTTTTCTTTAAAGTGTCGTTCTCGGCTATTATCTGTTTGTTCTCTGTTAATATATTAGTGATCATATTGTCCAGAAAAACTTGTGACTTATGTATTTCTACTATTATTGACCCTATGGTTTTTAGTAAAGTAGCCATTTTATCCAGTGAACACTCAGTTAGATGATTCACCGTAAGTGCGATTTAGTAAAGCACATTTCTTACACTTCCATGTAATTTCTCCAGATTTAATAGGTTCAAATAGCTCGTTTGAAACATCACCATATGAGGCATGGAAGAAATCATGACAAGGACCAGTACACTGCAATCCTTTAGATCTTCCATTCATGTTCTCTTTGCATTTGATACACTGTTTCATTGTTTTATGTTATTTAGAATTTTTCACGATTAAAATTGAGTAAGTTAATATTTTCTTCTTGTTTTATTTTTTATTTATTTTCTTTTATAAATTGTTATTTTGGGAAAAAAAATTATAAATGTTCTTTTTCTATCGTTTTTTTATTTTTTTCTTTTTATTATTTATTGTTCAGCAGAAATGTTAGTGCAAATGATGGAAGTTAATTTAAAATTTATAAATGTTATTTATCTCTTTTATTTTTTTATTTTATTATTCAGCAGAAATGTTCGTGCAAATGTAAAATTTATAATTTATTACAGAAGAAAAACAACAAAAATAAAGTTGAATGTAAATGAAAAGTTGAAATACAAATGTTCAATTTAAATGCTATTGTTAAATGTTAATTTAAAATTTATTTTAAATAGATTTGTAAATTTCAATTAAACGTTTAATGGTGTAATGTAAAATGTTAGTTATATACCATATATGTAGTTAGATATAACATAACATATATAATAACTCCAACAGTAATAAAATTGGACAGTTCAGTGAACTTAATTTAATGTAGGTTTATTTAATTTTTTATTTTTTTTATTTCACAGAAACAACTTTAGTTTTGTTATTATTATCAAATACAATTTTAAATGAATTTTATTTATTCTATAAAATCCAAGTTTACTTATAATTTATTTTATTTATTAAAAAAATTTGTTCATACAATTTAAGTTTCTATTTTTTTATTTTAAAAAAAATTCAAATTGATTTTAATTTTGACAGGAGTAAAAGAAAACACGTCTGTACACCTCAAGAAAAACTATGTATCTCCCTCCTATATTCTTTACATGTAATAAAAAACAATAACAAATGCATGATCAACTCAATTGATGCCACTAACTATTTACATTTTCCTCATGCAAATATGATTTATAAATACTTATTCTTTTACCACAGTTATGATAAAAAAATATAATTAGTAAAAAAAATTTATTTACATACCATAGCAACTTTTTTTATTGTAATATTTAATCAAAAAAATTCAAAACTTTTCAAAACGAAGTAACTACCCGGTAAAAATTCAAATTTACTCTGACGTTTAAATTAAAGTAACATTTACATATAGAGACATCTTACGGTAGAAAAGAAAAGAACAAACTACATTACTACCGTTGAAATTTTTGAAAAAGTGTCGTTAAAATTTATAAGTTGATGGCGTCATAATGTGAATATATGCGTGAAGAGGTTAAGATACCCAAAATAACAAATACAGCAAATTCAATCATACAAATAATTCAATCATTTTCTTATATGGGCATAGGACATCTGTATAGAGACTGTATATAGTTATTTATTTGTGCTATAAGTTTTTAAAACTGTATTACCGACCCGCATATGAATATAAGATCAATCTTTTCCTGGTGGAGAATTAATAAAAAAAAAACTCGAAAGTGTTGCTGTAATTTAAGAAATGACAGTTAAAGTATTTTCTTCTATGATTCTCTTATCTTACTGTCAATATTTGATTTACTTAACTTAAATGTCAATACAATTATATCAAATGTCAACATATAATTAATTACCGGCAGAGTGCAGCACATAAACAAAAGATTGTAATTCAAACTCCTACCGATGGATAATTAAACTAACATTATCTATCTTACAATTAAAAAATAAAGTTTCTTTACATCTCCCCCCTTGGGAAGAAAATGTACAATAATTTTTTTTAGTTTATAGATCTCGCTCGTGTTTAAGTTTTGTGATATGGAATATGTTGGATTCTGATTTTCTGTGCCCTATGTTTATTTTAAATATCGATTTTGATATTTTTCCACAATTTCGTATGGTCCGATTTTTATTTCATCTAATTTTTTCCTGTTCAATTTGTTTCCATTTTCTACATATACCAAATCCCCCACGTTGAACTCGAAATATTTTCGGTTTTTATCAAATAATTTTTTATTATAGTTGTGAGATCTTATCGTGTTTTCTAACGCTATCTTTCTATCTTTTATCCAATTATCCTTCGTTGTTTTTGGTTTTAGATCACTTGGTAAATTTTTTACATCTGTGCCATATAATAGGCATCTCGGTGCAAAACCAGTAACTGAGTGTTCAGTATCGTTGTATTTATTAACACATTCTCTTGCTGTTGTGGTCCAAGCTACTTCCTTATTCTTCTCATTTATTTTACATCTAATTTTGTTTACCAGAGTTTGATTTAGCCGGTCGTTTAATCCATTTGAGAACGGTGCGTTTACCGCAGTAAAGACCATTGTTATTAATTTGTCCTCTAAAAATCCTTTAAATTCTTTTGAGTTTATTCCAGGGTATTGGTCAGTGAATAACATACCAATATCCTCTGGTTCTGGTATACTAATGACCAGTTTTACAAAATCTGCGTTTTTGATGTTGAAATAAATGCGTATCTTGTGAAATGGTCTACTAGGAGATGTAGATATTTCGTTGTTTATCTTGAGTCAATCAAGATAAACTCCTGTCGTTTCGAAGGGTTTACCAGGCGTTACCCGCAACTCGGGCGAAATGCCCATTAATTGGGAGGTGAGTTGTGGTCGATTCCGGAAACATGTCACACATGATCGAACACATTTCTTAGCTATGTTTTTCCCTGCGACTGGCCAAAATTTTTGTCTTACTAGTGATAGTAAGAGTTGGGGACTTGCATGTAAATTTACGATGTGATAATATCGAAAGATTACGGTGGTAAAATGGTGGGTTGCAGGTAGAAGAATACGATGTTTCCTGACAAACCCTAGTTTAGCTTGATGAAATCTTCCTTCTACTCTTAATATACTGTGATAATCCAAAAAGGGATTCAAGGACAGTATCGAACTTCGTGCGGGTAATGGCTTGACAAACACAAAATCTCGTGGTTAAAATGTTCGTTTTGTATCGCTCGTATTTTTTAGTGTAAGGCATAGTCTAATTCAGCAGTGGTTTAAAACTTATTTTTAAGTGTAATGGAAATAGATCGAGAATTTTTGAAAATTTTCAAACAATTCGCGATTACGCGAATAATCTTAGTGTATGAATTATATAATACGATTAATTCCAAGATAAATGCGATATTGGGACCTGTCAAAACTTCTTCGGCCACCGAAGCCGAAGATTGTGTCATACATTTGTTTTGTTTCTAAAACATTGTGATTTAGAGGTGTTATAGCTCTTGCGACGACATCAGGTAATGACTGATGATACAACATGTGAGGTCCTTTAAACCAAATTTCGCTAAGTGATAATTGAGAGGGAGTCAATCCTCTCAAAATGATGTCAGCTGGATTATTTTCAGTTTCTTTATGTCTCCAGCAATATTTGTTGGTTGGTCAGGTTGGTATTTCGGACACCCTATTTGCAATAAGGGTTTTCAATTTAAACGGTTCCGTGTCGATCCAAGTTAGCACAATGGTTGAGTCGGTCCACAGGAAGATTGAGCCTGGGTGCGATCGGAGCAACCCTGGTTTTACTGCACACTAGATTCACGAAGATTTCACCCTTCAGATCCATACTACGCAAATAGATACACGCTCCATATGTCCTTTCGGAAGCATCCGCGAATGCATGTAGTTCGACTAATTTCGGAGAGTCACAAATAAGACGTCGGCTTATTTCGACCGTTTTGAGTTTTGGAAGTGTTGATATCCACTCGCGCTATATTTTTGAAATCTGAGGAGCTACCTTTGCATCCCTTTGCCTTTCACAACTCCTGGATTAAAATTTTTGCGGACACCGAGAGTGGTGCCATAAATTCCAAAGGATCGTAGAGTTGAGCTAGTTGAGGCAAAATTATCCTTTTTGTTAAGGTTATATTACATCTATCGAAATCACGGATGTTTAGCATAAACACGTCTCTAAATGGACGCCACGAGATTCCTAAAGCCTTCGTACAGTCATTTTCCAATACAACGTCGGACTGTAGTTCCTCTGGGTGATCACATGGAATTGTTTTTAGAATATCCAAATTATTGGAGCACCATTCTCGTAGATCAAACCTCGATCTAGAAAACATATCACGAAGTTCTTTGACTGCCTGAACGGCCTGGCCAATACTGTCAAATCCTGAAAGGCAATCGTAGACGTAAAAGTCTGTCTTGGTCATTTTTGACGCTAAAGGGAAGACCTTATTCTCGTCATCGGTCATTTGTTTCAACGTTCGAATGGCCAAAAAGGGTGCGGCAGACGTACCGAGTGTGACTGTTCTAAGTTCATACGCCTTTAACTTCTGATCTTTACTAGGCCGCCATAATATTCGTTGTAGAGAATTTTGATTTTTCACAACTCGTATCTGCCTATACATCTTTGTCACATCACATGTGAATACATGTATGGGACTCCGAAATCGAGTTAGAATGTCAAAGCAGGTTTGTTGAATAGTTGGACCGACCATCAACACATCATTTAAAGAAATGTTAGATGAGGATTTTGCGGAAGCGTCAAACACGACGCGAAGTTTCGTCGTTGTACTCGTCGGTTTGAGAACTGCGTTATGAGGCATATAAAAGACGACCATATCATTTTCGTCCTTATCTTCATCGATTTCTTCCATGTGGCCCAATTCTAAATACTCATTAATTACTTTGGTATATTTAGTTTTCAGTTCCAAATTCGTTTCGAGTTTATGTTCTAATCTCAGAAACCTTTTAAAGGCATGTTGTCTTGAGTTACCGAGGTTTTTGTAATGATCTCTTAAAAGTAAGGTCACAACAAACCGGCCTTTGTCAGCGCGATATGTTCTTGCATAAACATTTTCACAGAGTATTTCTTCTCGCGTCAAAATTGACTTCGTTGACACTGGTTCCAGTTCAAATAACCTGCTAAAGCTTGTTGAAGATCAACCGAAGTTTCAAGGTTTTGTTGACGAACTTCCGTGAAGGTACACATGAGTGGTTCCGCTGGATGAACACCTCCAACGATCCAACCAAAGATTGTCTCGTATAGGATGCGTCCTCCTGGAATGTTCTTGCTATTGGGCCTCAACGTCTTAAAGAACACTTAATACGTGCAATAAGATGTCCACTGGGCGTGGACTGTTCAAAAAGGGATCAGCAAGGTGCATACCGTCAGGTATGTCCCATTTAGACACGCTGAACGAATTCTTAGGAAGCTTACATGAAATGTCTTTCACTATAGAGAATTCAATCTCTTCCTTGAACTTCTTATTCATCGATGAGACTTTCGCGTGGGTAGTTTCGCTCACCTGTGTCTGCATTTGATTCACTCCGGAGACTGCCAAACTTGCCGAACATGTCCTGTAAAAGGACAGTCGACATTGGCAAAATGACCTGCCTTAAAATTATTTTTTTTTTTATTTTTTATCCTTTTATTTCAATTTTTATAAAAAAAAATATAATTTTAACTATTATTATCTATTAAATATCACAAAAAATCTAGCAACAACTTAAAAATATCAAATGTAAATTAAAAATCTCCATTAGGTAATAACATAAAAAATAACAAAAGTCAGTTTTTTCCATAATAAACTTTTTCTTAAAACTATAATTAACTTTAAAAATAGGGATGAACATGAGAAAAAAATCAAAAAATAGGTACGTCTCTGAGGCGATCAATATCGTTAAAGAGTTAATTACCTTTTTTATTTATTGAGTAAATTTTTGGAAGGATTCCAACCTGAAGCAGAAGTATTGTTTAAGAGGGCTTTTGCAGCCATAATTACATGTAACGTAGTAGGTTGCAAGCAATTTCTTTTTCCGTTTTTAATTAATGTCATTTGAGAAAAAATTCTCTCTACCGTTGCGCTACTATGCGGAAAACTAAGTATACTTGATACGAATTCCTTAACTTTCGGAAACATTGGTTCATTTAAAGCATTTTTTAAATTAAATATTTGTGACCAAAATTGTTCTATATCAGATATGTCAATCTTAAATTCATGAAAATCTATGTTAATTAACATCCTCCATTCATCATCAAGTATGCCAATGTCATCTTGATTTACAAGATTTGGGAATATCTTCATCAAATTAACTAAAGAAGGACCTAAATTTTTAGGGTCAATAGCCGTCATCCTTGTTAAAGTTGCATCATTCAAATCAAACCGCTTGAAAATTTGTAATCCAAGTTTTTCATAATATTGCAAACAATTTTGTTTTATATAAATTACGCTCCCGGAGTCAATTTCAGATAAAAGTAGTTCTGCTTTTGCTCCTAGATATATATTTTTTACATCAAGTAAATACATATTCATTCTTCCAACATTTAGCTGAAATTGATATTTCAAGATAATCCTTCTGTATAAAGTTGCTCAAAATGGTTTTAAGATACACTTTCATAGTGCTAAGCTAGTGTACTTTTGGAGACTCTGAATGAAATTCCATGTTAATTTTATTAGTAATATTTAAAATGTAAGAAAGAAATGAGTCATAAATTTTATTATTGACATTAAGATCTTTCATTACCTATGTCCGTATTTCTATCGAAATTTTCTTTAATTATAAAATGCTTTAAAGGAACCCAGTGTTCTAATATTCTATTCACGACGTTTCCTAGAGCTAACCATCTTGTAAAAGATATTTTCAGAATTTTATGAACTTTTACATTAAACAACTTTTGCAATTCTTTGAACTCTACCAGTTTTCTTGAGCTATGGGATATAAATACATATATATTTCTAGCAAGTTTTTCTAAATTAGCTGGAAGGAATTTTGCAGCAGAAGAAGATGCTAAATACAGAGAATGGCATGTACAGCCCAACACATATATGTTCGGTAAAATATTTTTGAACAAATTTTTAATTCCACTTTTTTCACCCATCATTACTGATGCATTATCAGCAGCGTAGCCAATAATGTTTCAAGTGGAATAGAACATTTTTTTAAATAAAATATAACATTGTCAAATAGTGCTTTAGCAGTGAACTCTTTTAAAGCTCCTTGACAAACTCCTTGACTTTGCCAGAATTTAAATCGAAATATCTGGATGTTACAGCCAAGCATTTTGTTCTGTTTAAATCCGTCGACTCATCCATTATTAAAGAAAATTTTTGAGCTCTGGATTTTTTCATCAGTCCATGAAAACATATCTTTCCAATGTAACCTAAATTTTTGTTTATATTTAGTTTTTTTAACTTCAATAGTTTCTTCCTCATCAGCTGACGAAGATGAAACCAGTATTTGAGCTGACATTTTGGAAAAGAATGGAAATTTTTTGAATAATATGTAACTAGGGTTGGAGTATATGTAAATAAGATTTTCAGAAATAAAATTTTCAAAAAATAAGATTTTCAGAAATAAGATTTTCAGAAAACAAGATTTCGTCACTATCCGATGTAACTATTTATTAATTTTTATTTTATTTTACCTTAAATTTTACTTAAATATAATTATTTTACTTAAATTCTAACGATGTACCTACCTCTGATTTAAAGTTTCATTTATATTTATATTTGGTGTCCCATTTCCATCGTATTTTTTTTTTAAATTCTACAAAAATATAAAAGTTGTTTTATTTTGGAAATGTTTTGAAAATGTTTAAAATTAGCTTACTGTTCTTGTTAAGCATTTTCATTTAATTCAGATTGGGCTTGGGATTGCTCATTGCGTTTTAATCTTTTTACAAATCTGAAAGTCAACAAAATTTCCACTTAAATTTGTAGAATTTAACTTACCTATCCATTTTTAAGTTAGAATTTTTAAAATTTAAAAATATTTTATTTTTATTTTTAATTCAAAAATAGCAGCAAAACTTTTCATTTAAAAATATCAACAACATATGTCATTATTTTGGTGTAGCCTGAAGTCACAGGAATAACGTAATGTCAAATGGATTGTAGTTGTGTTGTAATGTTGTGATTTGTGGTTGTAATTATCGTTAAAGAAAGTGCTGCCAGGCCAGTGCCAAATACAGAATTATTGTTTCTTCAGATAAATTATTTACTAAATAGCTTCTAAAGGCTTCACTTTTCACTTGACGTAAAAAGCAGTAAATTGAGTTAAAAAACAGTAGAAATACCGCTATTGCAGCAAAACAAGAGCATTGGTTGTAGGTTGTGGGTACGTAAAGAAACGCAACAGAGAAAAAACATTTTTTGTTTACTTTACCTTTTGTTTTGTTTACTATTTTGTTTTTGTTGTAGCAACGGTTGCTACGGCACGTTGGCAGCAGGATTCTTACGTTTTATTATATAAGATATATTTATAATAAAAATACAGTTGTTTTATATTTAATATGCATGTTTATTAAGTGACGTTCAGTGCGAAACTGCTGGTTGTCATCAGTGTGCAGTGTTGCCGAAATGTAGGTAGAAAAATTCCTTACATTTAGCTCTGAAAAGAAAAAATTTTCTACAGCATAGCTATTTTTACCTACACTAAAATACATTCAAATACAAATAAAAATATACAAAGCTACACGACTATACCTGAATTTTTACAAATAGTTTCAACAGCAATTTAAATTTGTAAAAATTATGAAAAATAAATTTCTACAATCAAATTAAAAAAATTATACGAAACAAAATACATACATGTGTATGTAAACATTTATTTTCTTTACACGTACAGTAATGTATAAATATGAGCCTATATTTATAAAATAAAAAACCATTCAATTTATAGGAAAAAACCGGAAACAAAATAAAATTAACAAATAATTCCAAACAATATTATATATGTAAGCAAACATTTAAAAATAAATAAAATAATATTAAAATAGTTTAATTTATTCTTCCGAAGAGAAAATTTCTTCTTGATCAGCTGACAGTACTGGTTGATTGTTTTTAGTTTTATATAATTCAGTCATTTCTGAAGTTATTACAAAATTATGCGAATTTACGTTACCCTCCTTCATTCTCATTTTGACCCGTAGTAGTGCTGAAAGCGTTTTTATACCAAGTCTATTTCGTTTTTTTGTTTTAATATCAGTGCACATAGAAAACACACGTTCTACTACAGTATTAGAATGTGGAAGAACTAAAATCACATCGGCTAATTTAGTAATATTTTTAAACATAAATTTATTTGAAAAATCTTTTACTTCGTAGAATTTTCTAAATGTATGATTTCTTCGTCAGAAAAGTAAAATGGTAGTTTATCGAATTCTTCATTAACATTTTCTGCATTTATATCAATCATATTCTTGAATTTTGTAATTAATGAATCTATTGAAATTCAATTTGTTTTCTTTAAAGCTGTTTTCGGATTAATAAATTGACATTCAAAAATGATTCTATCAGACAGCGGTAACCTTTTTACACAACCATTTGTAGCCACTTGATAAAAATTTAAACATCTCTTTTTAAAATATAAATAATGCTCTCTATTATTCAGATTTTTTAATGTATTTTCAGCTTGCCTTCCAACATTTATATTTTCAATTGGTAATAAATTATTTTCTTCAAATATATTTGTACTTGTACTTATATTTTGAATATATGGTGCTTTAATAAAATTAGAACCAAGCAATCTAAAAAATCGCATACTTTCGTCATACAAAGAACCAATTAAATTTTTATCTGATTGGAATAACATATTGAAGGTGTTAAATTGTGGCAATATAAACTGCATAAATTCAAGATACGCTTTCGTATATGGATTATTTATTTCGTCCAAGATTAATTTTGATTGTGAACTATTATTTTCAATAATTGCCAAAAGGAATTCTTGTTGTAAAATTTCCCATTGTTCCAATATTCTATTTACACAATTTAATAAAGCAAGCCACCTTGTGCGACTAGGGTTTATCATTTTATATTTTTCTTTATTCATTTTTCCTGAATTTTTTCTAACAAGGCTTGCCGCTTAGGACTTGGAGAATGATATGGATAAACCGCGTGTAAAAGTTGTTCTATATTTTTAGGCTATTCATTTGAAGCACTACTAGCTATCAAATGTGTTGAATGACAAATACATCCGAGTACAAATACATTTGGATTATCTTTTAATAGATAGCTTAAAAAAGATTCAATTTTTCCCATCATTACATTTGCATTATCACTGCAATAACCAACAATATTTGAAACATTAAGGTTAAATTTCTCTAAAGATTTAGAAAATTCCATGTAAAGTGTGACAGCACTACAGCTATCTTGCAGTGGAATTATAGCAAACGGTTGTGTTTCGACTTTTGAATTCTTGTTTTTAAATTTTATAAGGATAGATAAGTTTTTGTTGTTGGCAAGATTGGTGCTTTCATCTACTAAAACCGAAAAGCATTTATCTTTTGTTGCTAAAACAAGTTCTTGGCTCAAAGCAGGAACAATAACATTGTTTCATAATAATGGTACACTTTCTTCTTCCAAGCTTTATCTTATTAGACAACCTGCTGTCTTTAAATCCAGATTTAAATGTTTGTACAACTCCTTGTAAAGCATGGAAACTTAAATTATGCTCTGCAGCAAGTAAACTTATCCAGATTTCAACTTCAACTTCATTTTTATCAAATTTTGCATGCACAAAATTATTTAAATTGCTATATAAAGATGTCATAACTTTTCTATGACTTTCAGTTGAGTCATGCTTCTATAATTCGCTTTTTCCAGTCTTTCCCTTGAATTCTTACCCTTTTGACATTGCTGTGAGTTTGGTTTTCCAGAACTTTTAGCATTTTGTCAAAAGGTTTTGTTTTGATAGTTTTAAGTATATGATATTATGGTCACTAAAATCACAAGGTGCATAGTTGACAATCATCAAATATCAGCATGACATGTCTGTTCCTCTCGGTAATTTTTATGCTTTATTTTTAATCACATTTTTAGCTGCGTTTATAAACCCAGGGTGAAGTCTTTCAACGCAAACTCATCTGTGTAAATTACTTACTTGTGGCAAATTCAACGAACGCCTTTCTCTTAAAAATTTATAAGTAGTTTGTGAGCGATAAAAAATATTCTGTGCAAGAATTTTTTCTGACTCCTTCCACCGATTTGTAGGTTTACATTTCGTTAACATGTCACAAAATGTGCTAGGGATGTCACAATCTAGGTTATCTTCATTTTTTCTCATAGTTTCTATTTTATTCCTTTCATTATGTTTCGTTAAATTTTATCTTGCCCTCATGTAAATTCGTTTGAAGTTGTAGTATTGACTTTGTAACAATTTTTCTTTTTTAAATAAATTGCTGCACTTTTTCAAAATTTGTTAGTTTTTCATTTCCGAAGCATATCTCTCCCTCCATTTTTTTCCAATTAATAAATCTGCTGATGGAATTTAAAAGTTTTAAAATTTGGAAAAAATTCTAGTTTTGACAATGAGTACAACTGCACGCTTTCAAAGTTTTTCTTCTTTGAATCGTCACATCCCATCACATCCCATTTTTGTTTGAATAATTATAGTATGTATATTATAATTATACCTATTATTATTTATGTTCTTATTGTTATTTTTATTATTCTTATTACATATTATTATTAATAAGATTATTGCAATAACTATTTGATATGATAATGATATTTATGAAGATGATAGTTATGATAATAAATAAAAAAAATAGATAATTTGTTAAAATTTAAACGCATACATAAAAATTATAAAAGTGAATGCAAAAAAGTAACTGCACATGCATAATGTGTGGAATAGAATGGAAATATGTTTTGAATTTTTTCCTCACAAATCACAATAATAAAAAAAAGAATTGTTGATGAAATGCAAAATAGCTCTCTCTCTCTCTTTACGTAAAAAAAGCATGGCAACATTTTTTGTACTTAAGGAAGTTGAATTATAAATCAGCTAATTACTTCTTAACGGCTTTTCGGCAGATACCCTTAACACTTAAATGCATGATTTTTCCGTTTTTACTAAAAAAAATATTTTTATGTAGAAATTTTTGTTGTAGAAACAAAAATAAAAAAAAGAAATGGATTTGGGTCCCTGGGGAGTTGTGAGGCCACTTTTTGGTTATAATGCAGATCTGCTACACTATGCATTAAGGGGTAAAAAAAATTTTTAAATTCATATTTTATTGAATGGCGCGAATTCATTATTATTAAAAAAATATGAAACTATTTTATAAAATATTAAATATTTTATTATATTAACATAATAAAAAAAAATCATAAAAATAAAAAAACAGAAACAAAATTAATTCAAATAAATAAAAAAATTAAATACCTTTAATTTTTTGTAAAAGAAAAATTAATTCAAAAGTTCTAACAATATTCGTTCAAATAATTATTAAAGAAAATCAGTCTATAAATTAGTTTCAGTTTTATAGCTTAAAATTATCTTATCTATATTTTATTAAACATGAAATTGTTTAAAACAATTTTTATTTTTTATTAAAGCACAACGATACATTGCATTTATCACATTTTATGAATGAAAAGCCTTCACACTTTGGGAGTTTACACCTCAACCTCTTATCCATATAAGAAGGCCAATGAGATGTATTCTGGCAAATGAGATATACTCTTTTGTGCAATAGCCAAGAGTTTATAACCGTAACATCGAGAAGATGGTAAAAAAGTCTCACATACCACTTTCTTGACTTCATCGTTATCCTATAGCGGCCTACAAAACTATCCAATAAGTCGACGCCACCCATATGTTTATTATATTGCTTTATTGCATCTGGACATAATATTTCTATATTTTGTATTACACGTACCCATTGGCTTACAGCTCACAAAAGTTAACAATAAATATACGGGCTTATTATCTTTCCACGTCGATCCAAAAACTTCAACATTTTCAATGGTTGTAAAAAATTCTGAGCTGTATCCTCTTTCTTTATTTTTTAGCTCCTTCTCAGTTGACATTTTACAGTTAGACACTTTGTTTCGCTGTATTGTATACCTAGAGCGTATATTCCGTTCTTAGCAAGCTCTATAACTAATGGCACAGTAGTATAAAATCTATCGAAATATATTTTATGGCGGTCATTTTTTGGCACAATACGAGTAAGTCTAGTAACGACATTAGCACTTACGCCCAGGTGAGGCATTTTCATACAGATATTATACGATTCTTCTTTCCCAGTATAAATCTCAAAATTATATGTTAAGCCGTTTACTCCGCTCAAAATATAAATTTTGAAGCCCTACGATTTTTTTCAAAATCATTTATCGTCATAGTTTCCAACAACAGACGACCAATATTTTCTAATGTCTGGTACACAGAAAAGTGTATGTCATTATGAGGATGCCGAGATATTTCTTGAGCAAATTTGTAGAAAAAGTAAATGGATTTTCTGGATTTGTTTCACAAGAGTATTGAGAAAATTCATCAACTATTTTCTGTAACAATTCTAATATTAAAAATATTTAAAAAATGCAAGAGATGTAGACAAGTTGAGTATTTCTTCTGGCAATTGCACATTTCCCAAGAAAGGCTGTTCAAGAAACTCAAATTCAAAACTTTTCCATAAAACTTTATTATATTGTTCTTTTAATTTACGATATTCAGATCTTAAATCTCTTGAATGGTTGATCATTTCTGGATATCGACGGTTCATGTAAAATGTATTCTTCTCGTTCGATTTCTGTTTCATCAAAACTTCTTGACATAATCGCTAAGGTTTCTTCTGGTACATTCCAGTTTTCAAGAATATTTTCTATTTCGTTATCATCTAATTTATTCATTTTTCTGAAAAAAAATTACCCTTTAATAGATAGTGTAGCAGATATGCATCATACATAAAACTTGAATATTTGTTTATTTTGAAGAAAAGATATAAATAACATAAAAAAAATTTTGTACCGTTATTTTTGTCTATTTTGTTTTATTTTGATTTAAAAATAAAGGACAATGTACAGGTGTTACGGACTGATCTTGTTAGACTGAGAAATATAATTAAAACTACGTAATAATGTATGATCTGAACACCATTACGCACCATAAATGCGAAGAGAATGAAAAAAAAAAAACAAATAATATATAAATATTATGCTCTTAAAATTATATAAAAGAGCAAATAAAAGGTATGATGCAGATCTGCTACAGTATGCATTTAAGGGTTAGCAGACTTTTTTGTAGAAAATAAAATTTTCTTTATATTTATGAAAAAAAAGTGTAGTTTTACATTTTTTTCAACGTTTCCTAAAATAGAAATGGTTATGCATACCGAAATTCATATACAAAAATAATAACAATTATCAAAATAGAGTATACCATACCATTCATACCAGTCCTCTAAACTTAAATAACAAAAAATTCAAGTATTTGTTATTTAAGTCCTCTAAACTTAAATAACAAATACTTGAATGAAAAAAAATAACTGCACAAACAGATATGCTCAAACAGGATTGGAAATATGTTTTGAATTTTATTACTAGATTTTTTAGTGATAAACATTGAAAAATGTTTACAACAAATATTTTAAACTCAGTTGTTCAACAAAAACATTCATTACTAAAAAAATTAAAAAAATTAAATAATTACTAATTTATAAAATAAATAATAAGTAATTGAATAAGTAAAAAACTTACAGAACAGTGATATTGTTTAAAGATCTGATTTTTCTCAATTTTTTATAGGCAATCTTAAATCGTTGTCCTTTTGTCATTCAGTATTTTCTGTTTGTAATCTACTTGATTCCAACGACTTTCTCGGTATTTTAATATATAAATTTTTATAAAATCTTCCATCATAATATGTAGGTACATTAACATTGGTCTGATCATAGTTTACAATTTGTTATATCATATCGAAAATTAGTTGTAGATGTATTAAAGCACGTTTTGTTTTATTTTTAGATGTTCCTGTCCAGGTATATTCCATTAATAACTTTTTATGAAAAAGCCTATCTATTAATTTATAGGAAACTTTTTTTCCGTCCAAATTCCCTGTAGTACCATTCATCCGTCGATGTTCACTAATCTACAACAAATTAAAAATATGTATGTATGTATTAAAAAATATTTTCAAACTTAACGTAGATAATTACAATTTTTTTTTTTTTTTGGAGGGAGTTATCCTCCATTATCCTCCAGACTTCTGTTGGAATGGCAATGTTTGAAGTATATCAGGCAAAACAACTTGATTTTTGCCCTTGTTGCAATTTTTGAACATGAATAATTTTTCGAGCCTTGCATTCATTTGGTAACTTAAAATTTCAAGCTTTTCCAAACGGTGTTCAACTAGATATATAAAAATAAATGTTTCAATTTTATTAAAATATTCACAATTAAATTGGTTATGTATCTATGCATGTAGATGATCACATACATTAAAAAATATATTTTATATTTGAAGCTTAAACCTTTTTTAAAAGTCTTACTATCATAGCATTTATACTATGAAAACCTTTCCTATTGTAATATAAATGCCTGACTTCTTTCTTGATAATTCTTATATGTGTTCCACCCACACAACCTGCGATGTATGGAATACCGCATTTTTCATAAAAATATACATTAGCCACACGGTATTCCTGCTCCGTGTATTCGAAGTCTATCCACTTTGAACAAATGTTAGTTTCGATTACGTTTAATGCATCCAGCATGTTCCCTTTTTATTATTTTTATTTTACCCTCAATGCTTTCTAATACATGTGCAAATGCAGGTTTGGATAAACGAAAGTATTTAATAAAGCTAAAATAAATTTAAACGCAAACTAATTATCAATTTTCAAATAAAATGCACACAAACTAATTATTTTCAATATATGTAGGTACACCAGAGCCCCGCTTTGCGTCACTATTCGGTTCCACGAGTAGAGACGGCAACTGAATTTCGACGCATAACGAACAAATTATAATATATTGGTCAAATAAAGAATTACGAAACATTTGTAAACAAAATTGAAAATATAAGAAATATGTATGAAGGTAAAACAATTAAAATAAGTTAATTAATCCATTCAAATTAATTAATTAAATAAAAACACAAAAAATTCATTATACATTAAACAAAAAATATACACTTCTTGAATTACATTTATTGCATCATCATTCGTGTCATTTTCTAATTGATTTTGTACACATTCGGGCCCTAATTTACGCCAACAACCGTTCATGCTTTTAGTAGTTACTTCATCCCAAGATGTTGCAATAAATTTAATTTAATATAGTGAAATTTTTCCAAAACATTTGCGTTGTAATAATATCAATTCCTTCAGTGGCTGTGAAAAGTTCCTTAAAAGTTCGGCGAAGATAATACGCTTTAAAATTAGAAATAACACTTTGGTCCATCGGTTGCAATAATGCAGTAGTGTTTGATGGTAAATAAACCAATTTAATATTTTCTGAAAGTTCATCCAAATCATCTGGGTGGCTTGTAGCGTTATCCAATATAATTAGAATTTTAAACTTTAAATGTTCTTTCTCGCAATATGATCTCAAATCTGGAATTTTCACAAGAGGGCACCTAATCGCGAAACAATTTTCCAGTCATCCAGGCTTTTTTATTCCACCGATAATATACAGGAAGCAATCTATGTTGTGTACCTTTTAAAGGTCTCGGATTTTCGGATGCATAAATTAAAAATGGTTTAAATTTATAGACCTGCAGCATTTCCACCTAACAGAAGTGTTAGACGCTCTTTACTAACTTTAAATCCCCGAGCATTTTTTTTAAATTTTGAAATGTAAGTTTTGGTGGGCAGGCGTTTCCAAAATAAACGTGGAAAAGATGCTGCCACTACAACTTCTTGTCACAAGATTAAAATTAGGAATAAATTTATTTTTCTTTTTATAATATCATTTACTTTAAAACAAAATCGATTACTTAAAAATATAAAATATAGGATTACAGTAAAACAATATATCTTATTCTATAAATACAAATCGATTGTGTAACTGTACAAAAAACATATTTATTTTAGTGACAAAGGAAATCATTTGCTGATAAGGTCTTTTTTTGTCACTTGAAATATTAAATTTTCCCATACAATATTTTGAAGGTCAGAAACAACTTTTACTTTTTTAATGTTCAAAAACTTTAAAATGTAATTTTTATTGAAATTTGATCTTTACGGTTTTTGTTATATGAGAAAAAATTGTATGGCATTATATAAATTAATATTTCGTTTGTGTTGTTGAGGGAATATAGGGTTGGTATGTAACTTGTACATTGTTGGAATAACAATTGTGTAGTATTTTTTGCACTTTCATTTATTTTTGAAACATCACGGTTCCGAATACTTTTAACTGTTGTTACTGGTAAAGTTAGAGTCTTTGCGATATCTACTGCCTTATGTCCAAGATCAAAGGGCTTAAGTATATCAAGTTTAATTTCTAGTGTTTAAGACTTTCGGAATGCTTCTAAATGCACATAGTAATGTTATTCCCCGAATTATGAATTTGAAGAAAAAATAATGCAAAACAATCATATTATGTACCATATTAAGTTGTCATGGCAATGAGAATTCTCATTAATTTTAATTATACATATGTATATATTAAAATAAAATTACAAAAAAAAAATAAAGACGCATAACGAAGAGCTGACGCATAATTTAATTCAGCAAAATTATTAAATTCAGACGAATAGTTCATACAAATTAGATAAATTTCACAATTTCCTTTCTTTGAGTATTTAGGTTTAAAAATATGAATTCGTTCAAAAGACATAGGTGAAAGGCAACTACTTGTTCTGGTTCTTAAACAGATTGGAAAATTGATTCTAGTTGAATTAACTCATAGTTAGATAATGCAACTCGATCAGCTTCAATTTAGTCAATAGCATAATTTCCCTGTAAGTCACTGAAACCTAGATCGGCTGCAATTTCTAATATGCTTGTATTAATTTCAGAAAGATTTTCACTTTCATTGGCTCAAGTTTTAATAGATTCTGGCCATATATTTTTCCATATATGATTCAAAGTAGATATCTTCAACTCTTTCCACGATTTTTCTATATTGCACTTGGCATCAAAAATATTATATTTTTTCCAATATTCTGCTAATGAATTTCCATTACTGGTTTGATCAATTAGTTGTTTAAACGTTCTTCTTAAATAATATGCCTTGAAAGTTGAAATAGCTCCCTGATCCATCGGTTGGATTAGTGCAGTGGTATTTTTAGGTAAAAACTCTATTTGTAGAAAATCTCATAACTCTGTTAAATTACAAGGATGCGATGGGGCATTTTCCAATAAAAGCAATACTTTTCTGCTTAAATTTTTACACTCTAAATAATTTGTCACTTCGGGAATGAAGTGATTTTTGAACCAATCTTCAAAAATAGTTTGGGTCATCCAATCTTTTTTATTCGCTCTACAAATGACAGGAAGCTGTATATTAAAACAGGCTTTATTTGAAAATCCCCTGCTGCATTAGCCCCAAGAAGTAAAGTCAATCGTTCTTTGCTACAACTATTATATCTGGCACGTCCGTAAAGAATTTAAATAGCCTAATAAACTTAAATAATTTTCTTTCAGACTTCTAATGTTCTGATGCAAAATATGAAAATTAGAAATGTTGTTAATACTTTCAAGTGAAGAAAAATTACATGCATTAAAATAAGACGATAGTTCATTAATGTTATTTAGAGGAGTATTCATAATTATTTAATAAAAAATGTAATCACTGGTAGGATACTTAATATTTATATTATTTTTTAATTCATACACAAATCGATTCCTCCTACATGGTCAAACAATTGAAATTATTTGAACAATTCTACCTGCAATTGTTCTATTATTTATTGCATTTCTATCTCTACGACTTCTTTACCTACTTGACGAAATTAATGAACCTATTATTACATTAAAAACAATTGGACATCAATGATATTGAAGTTATGAATATTCAGATTTCCTTAATATTGAATTTGATTCATATCCCAACTAACGAACTACCTAATGAAGGGTTTCGTTTACTTGATGTTGATAATCGAATTGTTCTTCCAATAAATTCTCAAATTCGAATTCTAGTTACAGCAGCTGATGTACTTCATTCATGAACTATCCCTAGACTAGGGGTAAAAAGTGATTTAAAAACTAAATTTTATCAAGATCCTATAAGCTACTAATAATAATAAATCTATCACCTTCTTTTTCCTTAAAAAGATTGTTGAATTTCTAATCCAAAGAAATTTGTATCCTTTCTCACTTTTTAGTTGACGAGCTTATGTAATATGATGTAATATGATGTTAAACTCTCGTTAATAAAGGTACTTTTTCCTTTATACTGGTCACCAAAAACATCTGCTGAATATTTCTTCTTATTTTTATACTTATTTTGCATCACAATATTTTTCATCTCCATACTTTTAAATTTAACACAAACAATGCTTTTGCTGTTAAATAAATTATTTTCATTTTGCTTTATATTCCGCTTATTTATTTTTTTAATGAAACAGCTCTCTATATCGTCATTACTAAGATCAGAGAGAAGAGAAGAGAAGGGAGAGAAGAGACACCACTTTGTTTTTGACATTATCATTGCTGACATCTGGAATACCAATAATATCAACACACTTTCTCTTTTTTTGCTGCTCTAAATTGTTAACTTTTTTTTCAAGAGAGAATACTCTATTCAGCAAAATATCTCTCTCATCAAGAAGACATTTAATTTGAATATTATTCTCAGCAATCATTTGCTTCATCTCTAGATTAAGCGAAAAGAGAGATTGCAGAGTAATGTTGTTCGTGTTTGTGTTTTCCGAAGAATCTGTTTGTTGACTCAATTGAGAGCTTATAGGTGTAATTTTATTAATAGTACTAATATTTCCAATACTTGTAGCCGTTGGAGTAGTTAATTGTGGGCTGAGGAAATTAGGCTGAGAAACATGCTGAGAAACAGATGATGATTTTCTCCACATTCCAACACAGCATACACATCTATAGTTCTGTTTACTCTTTTCAAAGTATTCTATATAGTTATATTAAAAGATAAAAGGTTTATTTTACAGTTATATTTAATTATAAATTTCTAATTTATATTTAATTATAAACATTTATATTTAATTCCAATTATTCAATTTTGTAATTACAATTCTATTAATTTTTAATTATTAATTTATTCTTCTAGGTGAACAGTCAATACTGTTCACTTGGTGGAAGGTTGTAATGGAAGAGAGGTCCACACCTCTTTACATGTCGTTTTTATAATAGTTGTCAGCAATCAATGGCGGAAAAACGTAACCGGATATGGTATGGTAGCACTACATGCGCCACACGATGACTGTTGCCCCCATGACTGCCTTACCCCATCTGTTATCTCAAAAGGGTATATAACACCTCCCATACTAAGTTTTTTCCGTCCCGGAAAAATTTGAGGTCCTTTTTTCTTCTTTTTATTATTATCTTTATCATTTATTCTTTTTATTTTCTTATTATTATTTACATACATTTTTATTATTATTTACATTATACATAGTTTTCATTATTACAAATTTTTTTCTTTTTTCAATATTTAACTTAAAAAAAAATATATTTTTTTTTTTTTTTTTTTTTATAAAATTGTGACTTTTTGACTTTTATACAATAAACACTATTTAATTTTTTTTTTGATACATTAATTTTTCATTAGCAATATCATTGAATATCATTAGTTTGATATTTGTATTTACGTTTAAGTTGAGATTTGTAATATTTAGTATTTCTTTTGGTACATCTATCTACTGTATGACTATTTGTTGTTGCGTAATGCATTAGTTTTTTATATTTAGGAGAGCATTTAGCTATATTCCTATTTTTTACTATGTTCGCGTTTAGATTGAAATTTGTGTCTTTGTTTTTATTAATTTTTTCTATTCTATTGCGTTTTTCGATATCAAATATATTTCTTAGATTTTGAATTTGAGTTTTATCTAAATCTTTTGTTATAAAATCAATTGGTCTTAGTTTAGTGGTAGAGTGTATGGTATTATTATACCACGTGATAATTTTAAAGAGCCTATTTTCTAAATTTTTGTCGCTTTCTTTATCGACATTCATTATTCGGAGATGTTCATTCAAAGTCTCGTGTAGTCTCTCTATATCGCTGTTTCCCGTTTTATTCCATCCTGTAGTTTGGTGGGATTCTATTTTATTTTCTTTTAAAAATTGATCTACAGCATTGTGTATAATACATGTTTCGCCATCTGTGATCAGTTTTCGCATTTTGCCAAGAAACTGTATCCTTTCTTTTATAGCACCTAGAATGGCGATCCAATTTCGATCACTTAGTTTATGGATGGTTACATATTTCGAAAACTTATCTATGGTTGTTAAAAAGGGTTTGTTTCTCGCTGGAAACCAAATATCAATGTGAACTATGTCGTTGAATTTGCTAGGGGTTTCAGAAACATTAAATGGGATTTTACAAGGCCTCCTATCATGTTTAGCCAGTTTGCATATTTCACAATTATTTATAAATTTAGTAATTTCTACTTGTAGTTTGGGATAGTAATATTTTTCTTTTAGTTCTGAATAGATTTCATTGATTCCCCTATGATTATTTTTTAAATGTTCTTCTTTGATTAATGTGATAATATTATTTTTGTCTAAAATATTAGTTAGAATTTGAGAAGTTTTTAAAACTGTTAATTTCTTGTTTTGGGAAAAATATTTTTTATATAGTTCTTGAAATTTTAAAAATAATTGTGTGTCATTGCAGTATACGCATACTAAACCCTTGTCTGGTAAAACTTGTTTTATTAGATTTAATAAATTTCCATTGGGTGGTACAGAAATTTTATTTTGGACCTTTTTATGGACTATTTTGAGCGAGCAACCTTCTTTGGTTCCTTCCTCTAAATAAATCTGATTCTTGTAGAGATTTATTGGTTTTTCTGTAATAAAAATTAGGTCAGTGTTATCTTCGTCTGCGCTGTGAATTGTGGCGCCAGTTGACATAACTTCATCATTATTGCAACTGTCGGCACTAACCGAATTTAAGTTAATCTCGTTAAAAAGAGAATTCAGATTACCATCAAGGTCAGATGGTACAACTTCATCATTGTTACCTTGTCCCTGATAGTTAGTAATTTTTATTCGGGATAAACCGTCTGCAACAACGTTTTGTTTTCCCTTTAAATACTCTATGTTGAAGTTAAAATCATTAAGTTTTATTTTCCAACGTTGCAATTTGCAGTTAGGTTCCTTTAAATTATTTAACCACACGAGTGGTCTATGATCAGTTTTAATGGTGAACTTACGACCATAGAGATAGGGTCGAAATTGTTTCGTGGCCCATACGATAGCGAGTAGCTCTCTCTTTTTCTATCGTTGAGTAGTTTTTTTCATGTTGATTAAGTGTTCGGGATATGAATGATATAGGATGATCATTTTGACTTAATATCGCTCCCAATGCAACGTCGGAAGCGTCTGTTGTTAACGTAAAAAGTTTATTAAAGTCGGGGTATTTTAATATTGGATCCGAAGTTATCAGTATTTTAAGTTTTTCAAATGCTTCGCGATATTCCCTATCAGTTAGATTTATTTTTGCCCCTTTCTTCAAATATTTTGTTAGAGGGTATGCTACCATGGCATAATCCCTAATGAATCGCCTATAGTAGCCGGTTACGCCAAGAAAACCCTTTATTTCTTTTTGTGTTTTAGGCAATTTCATCTTCAGAATAGATTCAATTTTTTTGGGATTTGGTTTTAATCCTTCATTACTTACAATATGCCCTAGAAACTCAGTTATATGTTTTAGAAATGAGCATTTGTCTATTTGTACTTTTAGATTTACGCTAGAAAAAGAGTACGAAGTAGGTTTTGTAAAGAAACTATGTGTTCTTGTAGAGATGTGGAAAATATTAGGATATCATCCATATAAACGATACATGTTTTATTTATGTATTCGCCTAGAACTTGGTTCATCAGTCTTTGGAACGTCGAAGGTGCGTTTTTTAAGCCAAACGGCATTCTAAGAAACTCATAGTGACCTGTTGATGTGGAGAAGGCGGGTTTCTTTCGGTCTTTTGAGTCTAATTCTATTTGGTGAAAACCTTTCGCCAAGTCTAGGGTTGTAAAATAATTTGCTTTTCCTAATTTTTCTAATATGTCCTCTAGGTTTGGAATAGGAAATTTATCGTCGATGGTCACGTCATTTAATTTCCTGTAATCTATTACTATTCTCCAGTTTTGTTTTCCACTATTATCTAACTTTTTGGGATCTAACATATGGGTGAGTTGTATGGAGAATTTGAGTGTTGGATGATTTTATTTTTCAACATTTCATCAATTTGTTTGTTGACTTCATTTCTATGGATTTGTGGATATCTATACAATTTGGTGTAAATTGGGATATCGTTTTTTGTTACTATAGAATGTTTCATTTTATTAGTAAATGAAAGGTTGTCTCCTTCCTTGTAGAAGACATTTTTATTATTTAGAATTACTTTAGTTAGAGAAGTTTTTTCTTCATTGTTTAAGTTTGACATTTCAATATGATCGAGTATATTAAAATTATTTACCTCATTGGAAAATAATTCAATGCAGTTTCCTCTATAGCTATTTTGAAAATATTCTTCTTCTTCTTCATTTAAGAAGAAGGGAATACTTGCATTTTGTGTTTCGATTACACGGTTAATAGCATTTATAGGATTTAGGATGTTATTACCTATAATACCATCATATTGGTTGTGAAAATTTACCTCTAAGAACTCAACGAAGAAATTTTTTTCATTAAAAATTTCAAATAATGGAAATTTATATTTGGTATTCGCGTTAACCGTGTGATTAAGTGTTTTAAGTATTTTATTTTCTGTGTGAATTTTCCATTTTGGATGACATAAATTGGGGTTGATAATACTAAACTCAGCTCCTGAGTCGATTATGAATCTTAAAGTTTTGATTGGATTTTTAATGGTTATATAGGGTAATTGTTTGGGAGGCATGTTCCTCGAAAATTTTGGCCATTTCCATTTAGAGAAATGTCCATTGCCTCATTATTTTGTAAATTGTTGTTGTTAGTTCTATTAGAAGGATTATTATTATGATATCGATTAGATTGACTAGGTGGTCCATTATGAAAATTTCTGTTATTGGTATTAAAATTTCTGTTAGTTTGGGTTCTTCTAGTATTTTGACTATCATTATTATTGTTAGGACGGTTGTTGAATTGATTAGCTCTATGCTGGTTAGAATTTTGCGTTCGGAAATTATCTTGATTATTAAAACTTGGGCGGGGTAAATAGTTATAAGATTGGTTGGTGCTATTGTGGATGTTTTGTGGGTAGAGCCAGTTTTGTCTCGAATTACCCTGGGTGCGAGGAAACCGATTATTTTGTGAATTATTCTTAAAATTATTTTTATTAAATAAATCAGTGTATTGTAAATACCCAGTAGAAGCGATTATTTGATAAGCTTCATTTAGCGTATTTGGATCTCTATTAATTATAATACCTCTTACTGGTTCGGGTAAATTTTCTTTAAATACGTTGAGAGCTAATTGGCTATTTGTTTTTATTTTGTCAGAATTTACTTCATTTCTCAGTAAGTAAACATTGTTTAATTTACACAAGAGGGTTTTTATTTTGTTATAGAAGTCTTCTACAGTTGACGTAGATCGACAAAAGCCTATTTCATCTATTATTTTAGAAATTGGGGTTTGTTCCCCGAAGTCTCTAATTAGAGCATTTTTCACTTCAGGCCATGTGCTCAAAATGCCATTTGAAAGGAGTGTTTCACGTGCTTGTTCAGTTATTTTATCCTTAATGTATCCTAATATAATACATTTGTAACCTTCCGGTATGGTTTCAATAATTGGAATGAGAGCCTGTACTCTTTGGATAAAATTTACTAAATCATTTTTATTTCCCGTGAAGGGTGAGATTTGTCCAATACATTTAATAAGGGTGTTGAACTTTTCTAATTCGCCTAAATTTTCCATTTTATTTTTTTTTATATTTTTTCCTCTCTCTTTTTTTTTTTGTTTTATGATTTATAATTAATGATTTATGTTTAATTAATATTGTTTGTAATATAATATTAGTATAGTATTTATTTTACATTTAGCTTATATTATTAACTGAATTCTAAAATAATATGTTTATGCTATTTTATTTAAAAAATAATCGAGTAATATAGGTACTCTCTTTTTTTTGTTTTTGTTTTTTTTGTTATTTATAATACTTCTACTAGTACATCTAATTTATACAAATATTAATTTAAAAAAAAATTATTTATTATATTACTTACTTAACTTAAAAAAGTTTAATTTAATTAAAATTACAAAGATTACATTAAAGATTAAACTAATTTATGGGAACATTTATTCCTTTTTATTTCTTTTTGAAATTATAAAATTATACTCTAACCTTAATGTTGCATTTCCTCCTCATAGAAACGTATTGTTGAAAATTTTGTTTTCTTCTTTTTTTGTTTTGAGATGTATTGTTGAGTTGATGAGTTTCCAGTGAATTCGCATAGGCATTGATTAAATTATAGGTTATCGTAATTTCTAATTTTTCTAACGAATTTGACCGCCAGGTGGATGGGTGGTGGTTAACTTTGCTTTAAATATTTTGTTTATAATTACTACCGTAGTAATTTATGACAATTTTTTGGTGCTGATTATTCAATATAATCAATATAATACAAAAAAAATTTTGTACATGTTTTAAATGAATTAACATTAATTTGTTGGTATTGTCGCTAGAGTATTATTGTTATTTTTATTTTTTTTTTTTTAATTTTATATCAGTATCCGAACTATTAACTGATGAACTACCACATTTAACTTCACTACTGCTTTTAATATTGTTTTTATGTTAGTTGGAAATTTTTTATAATTTTTTTCTAAGTTAAATTTAATATTGTAATTTTTTCTTTTTGTTCCAAGTTGATAATTTTTTTACTGGATTAATCAAAAAAAAATTTATATTAAAGTATCTATTTATTGGTATTATATTTTCATTTGGTTTTTTTTTTTTGTTAACATTATCATGACAAGGACCACTTCATATTATTAAAAAAAAGGTTTATTATTAGAATGATTTTGCACTATGATTAGTTTTAGGTTAGATTGTTATTTTAAATTTTAAGATGTGTGTGGATTATTATGCGCTTAACATTTTTTTTGCATATCATTGCACATATACAATTATAACTTTTTCAATGTTTAAGAAGTTACATTTTACAAATTTCTGAATTGTAAATTTATACTTTTCTTTTTTTTTTTTTTTGTTTTTTATTTTATTACCATTATTATTTCACTTTAATAAATAAAATTTTCTTATTTAATATTTTTCTTGTAGGTTTTTTGATTTTTTTTTTTTTCTACTTGGATAATTTAAAATTTTTATTTTATTTTATTTATTTAATTATTTACGTACGTTCTCTTTTCGTAATTTTCTTCATCGAGAATCACAAAAAGAACCGACTGCGCCAGTTATATTAAAAGATAAAAGGTTTATTTTACAGTTATATTTAATTATAAATTTCTAAGTTATATTTAATTATAAACATTTATATTTAATTCCAATTATTCAATTTTGTAATTACAATTCTATTAATTATTAATTTATTCTTCTAGGTGAACAGTCAATACTGTTCACTTGGTGGAAGGTTGTAATGGAAGAGAGGTCCACACCTCTTTACATGTCGTTTTTATAATAGTTGTCAGCAATCAATGGCGGAAAAACGTAACCGGATATGGTATGGTAGCACTACATGCGCCACACGGTAACTGTTGCCCCCATGACTGCCTTACCCCATCTGTTATCTCAAAAGGGTATATAACAATATCTTTCTTTTCCAAATTGGCGCATTTTGCATGGAAAAAATTTTTGCAATCTATACAGATGATTTTTAAATCAAATCTATCAACCTTTTGGTTACAAATATTGCACTTCATAATTATTTATTGTAATGTTTTTTTTTTTTTTTTTTTTTTTTTTTAAATTTAAACAAGAAAAAAATTGATTTTGAAATTACTTAAAAAGTTAAAATAATAAAAAGTAAGAAACTTTCTCTACACTTGAATACCCAACAATAGTTTGAGAGAGAATGTAGATTTAATTTAGAGTCTATACTATTTATTTTGTTATTTATATCAAGCATTGAATTTTTAATTTCTAATAATAAATTGTTAGAATTACTTTGTTTTTATTCTCAAACTAATATTGATATTTTTTAACACTTTTTAGTCTATTTAGTTCTTTTTGTTCACGTGAACTTAGGTTAGGTTTTATATTACTAACCACGTTTTTATATTTTTTACTTTTAACCATTGTAAATGCTTTTCCATATGTTTTTATTTTTTTTTTGGAATTAATTGTTTTATTTCACTAATTTGTTTTATTTTACGGTTTTATTTTGGCCCGAAACCCTAGTATTAAATATTAATTTAATTATTATGTTTTACTATTTTTATTTTAAGACAAAGTTATTTTTGCGTGCTCTCCCTGTGAAAGCTTTCAAGAAACTTCTGACCGCTGTATCTAATATAGGTATTTTGTCATTAAAATTCTCCTCTTGAAAATGAATTGTTTCCCTATTGCATTCGTTTTCATCAGCATTGTTAATCATGGAAAGAGTTTCTATGTTTTCATCTTCCATTTCAACATTTTCATTTGGAACTTCTACTAAATTTATTTCATTAGTATCAGTGTTTATTCTACTAAGGAAATCAGCCACTTTATTATCTTTACCTTTGATATAGTCGATATTAATATCGTATTCCCCAAGTTTCAACATCCATTGGTAAAGTCTTGGATTTACGTCTTTACCTCTGGTCTTAGTAAAGAGCCATTTAAGGGGTTGGTGGTCCGTTGAGAGGTCAAGCTTTACACCATAATGATAGGGTCTGAAATAGTTTATAGACCAAACTATGGCCAAAAGTTCTGTAGTTCTGTAGTTGAATAACTGAGTTCATGTTGGGTAAGTGTCCGGCTGGCATAACATAATGGACGATTATCTTGTTGCAGCACAGCTTCTAAAGCAAAAGTGCTTGCATCAGTTGTTAATTTAAACTTTTTCCGAAACTCAGGATATTTAAGGATTGGCGATTCTGTAACTAATTTTTTTAATTTCTCGAATGAGTTTATATAATTGAAACCATTAATATTGATTTTTGCATTTTTTTCCAGATATTTGGTCATCGGTTGGGCTACTTTGCAATAGTCCTTGATAAATTTCCAATAGTAACCGGTGATGCCAAGAAAAGATTTTATTTGTTTTTGAGTTGTTGGGATTTTAAGTTTTATTATGTCCTGAATTTTCTTCGGGTTAGGCCTAACTCCTTCAGGTGTTAGTATATGCCCTAGGTACTCAGTTTCCTTTGAAAAAAAATTGTACTTGTCAAATTGAACTTTCAGATTGTGTTTTCTTAACATATTAAATATTTTTTGGATGCTACTAATGTGTTCATCAATAGAAGTTGAAGATTAAAATGTCGTCTAAGTAAACGATGCAAATTTTATTAATAAAGTCTTTCAAGATAGAATTCATGAGGCGCTGAAATGTTGCCGGAGCATTTTTCAGGCCGAAGGGCATTCGAGTATACTCATAGTGACCAAGTGACGTAGATAAAGCGGTTTTCTTACGATCTTCTTCTTTCACTAGAATTTGGTGGAAACCTTTCGCCAAGTCCAGAGTTATAAAATACTGTGCCATCCCCAGTTTACCTAAAATAGTTTCAATGTTAGGTATTGGGAATTTGTCACTGACCCGTAACTTCATTCAGTTTACGATAATCAATGGCGATTCGCCATTTTTTGATCTCTGAATTATCCGTCTTTTTAGGGACGATCCATAAGGGACTATTGTAAGGTGAATTACTTTCCCTAATTATATCTTGTTTTAACATATCCGAAACCTGAGAGGATATCCCTGCTCATGAATTTGCGGATATCTATAAATTTTAGCATGTATAGGAGTGTCTGTTGTTGTGACTATTTCATGTACAATTTCGTTTGTACAAGATAATTGGTCTCCTTCTTTAAAAAATAGATCTTTGTAAGATCCTAATAGTTTTTTAAGTGCCTTAGCTTCTTCGGAATTAAGGTTTTTGAAAAGATTGTTAAACTCAAAGTTATTTGTTTCACTAATTTGTAGTTGATGAATTTCGTTGTCCATATAAGGACAACTATTAATAAACTTAATTTTATTACCATTAATTTCGAGTGTTCCCTCTCCCGTATTAATTTGAGCATTTAATGGTTTCAAAAGATTTTGCCCGATAATACCGTCGAAATTTTTATTATAAAAGCTTGTAATTTTCCAAATCATGTGGGCATTTTGGTTGAATTCAATAGGTAGGTCAGTTTTTATTTCTTCATAAATTTGTGTTGTTTTATTAACGTCGCTTGATTATTGTTTTGTCGCATACGCCAATTGTTTGAAACGGAGAAAAACACTCATTAATGTTTATTGGACCTTTTGGAAAAAACTGTTCGATAGGATTTATTATAAATTTTTTATAATTATCTTTGATAATATTTTTTGTTGAAACTTTAAAAAATAGGAACCTAGCTTAGCTAGTTTATAAGCTATATTTAATTATATTCAAAATGGGTTTGTCGTATATCCTAATGTGCGAACACTTTATTCATTAACTTGGATGTACGACAAAAAAAGTGGATATACAACAATTCAATATTAAATAATATAAAAAACCTTATTATGCATAATAATAATTTATTTCAGGTTTCGCATTATAAAAATATATAAAAATAGTTTTTCATAAATTTAACAATGTTTATATAAAATATAATATGTGTGTCTTATATATTATATTTAAAAAAAAAAATAAAATAATTTCCAGTCTTAAATACTAAACAAAAATAAAATAGAAAAGTCATTAATTGACAGGAACACAAAATTTAATTTTAACTTACATTAATATCACAATAGTGAATTATTTTTTTTGGAAAATTAGTTAGATACTAAACAAAAATAAAATAAAAAAGTCATTCATTGACAGGAACACAAAATTTAATTCTAACTTAAATTATTATCACAATGGTGAATTATCTTTTTTGGAAAATTGCTTTATAATATTCTTTATCTATGTCTGGCAAATAAATTAATAAGCTTTTTATATCGGTAACTTTTTCATTTGAAATAGTCTTTAGCCTATCAGAAATTATATTTAATTTTTGAGCAAATAAATTTTTCGGTGTAGGCAAAGTTTTCTTTGATATATTTTTTTTTAGTGATCTGCTTTCATAATTTAG
The DNA here is from genome assembly GCA_963942445.1 of Argyra leucocephala. Taxonomy (NCBI): domain Eukaryota; kingdom Metazoa; phylum Arthropoda; class Insecta; order Diptera; family Dolichopodidae; genus Argyra; species Argyra leucocephala. The sequence goes on from OZ012680.1 coordinate 92,514,508, forward strand.
AGATCTTCCATTTGTTTTGTATTGCAGTGTAAACAAATCTGTTTGGTCATAGCACAAAAATCTTATTTTTGTAAACGGAATTATTGAAAAATTTAAATTATTGGATTTTGCAGAAAAATTCAGAAAATCTGATGGTTGCATTTGGATTAATTTGAGCTTGATGTTCTTACAAGACAAATTATTAAGATGTCGTAGAAGAGAAAGAGGACTATATATTTCCATATTTTTAAGATATCTATCAATGGTGCTATGGACACAATCAACTTCTTGAACCAAAGAGTGGCCTGGTGTTGAAAATTTTTGTTGAATTTGTTTGACCTCTGGATGTTCATACATAAAGAATTGTAACGCAGTTGACATAACTTTGTTTTTATTTTGAGCAATACAAGAATCACTCCACAAAGTTATGTATTCAATTCCTGGTTGATTTTCAAGTAAAAATTTTGTCAAAATTTTGAAGATTGAACTTGCTATGTCGTTACCCGTACGACCACTATGAACTTCACTCCATATAGCACAGTATGTAATTTTTGGCTGGTCAACAACTATGCATGTGGCTGTCATGTTAAATACATTTAACTTCCTTTTATAATAAAAGGCAGAGGCGTTTCCTTTTGGCAAAGTAAATACACTTTGAAGATCAAAGCATATTATCGCGGATTTCGGATCTCTGTTCGCCCTGTCCAAATCTCGTTCAGCTTTCATGCTTAATTTGTCGTCTTTATGAATATTATATTCAGATATTTCAGTATCAGATGGATTCAGAATTGATTTAAATATAACACATTTATTACATTGGTCCTTTTTGGGCTTATAAATTCCTAAATTAAATGAGATAAATTGTTTTCGGTAAACTGATATTTTTGCTGGTTCAATTGTGCATTGAATTGTGCATAAAACTGATATGATTTGCTTTTTTTTTTAGATTCTTTTACTCTGCGTCTGTTTATTAGAGCTTCTTTTACAAACTTACAGTAAAAAAGAGGTTTTTCTTTATCAGATAATTTCCAAAAAGATTCGTTTATACATAACCTATCATTTTCAGAAAAATTTTTCGTACAAAAAAAGAAGCAGGTATGTTTGCAACCAGCTTTTACCTTTCTTTTTTGCATGGTTTTTCCTTTAATATTTACGTATTCATTTCCGGATTCTCGAAGAGTTTTTCTTACGTTCTGTGTCCATATTTCCTCATTTTTCTTCCTTTTTTTTGTTAATTGTGCTGGCGAATTTGTGCCTGTTTTTAATTTTGTAACTCAACAATTAAATATTACTGAAACCTATTACTTATAGAAAATAACTTACCAGATGACATATATTCTGAAGGAATACTTCTAAGACTTTGTACTGAATTTAGTACAACATCATTTTTTGAAATCTGCGATGCAGGTTGACGTTCTATTTCTAAAACAAAGTCCGGATCTGCTCTACTGTCGTCAGAATCTGTAAACAAAAAACCTTGAAATTTTTTTATTTTTGTTTTAATATCTACAGCAAAATACCAAAATCTTCATCTTCCAAATTTAGAGAGTCGTTTTTACATTCGTCGTCTTCAGATTCTAATATTTCATTCATCATTCTACAAAATATAGATGGCTTTAAGTTCTTTAAATAATTATATTTTATAAAATTATAAAACTTACGATAAAAGAGTAGGTGATAAAGCTGGGACCGGAGACTCCATTTTTTCTTCGCTGAAAACACGTCTTCACTGCATAAAATTTTTATAACGACGGAAGGTAGCTCTCAATGGAACCTTCTATTTATACTTTTTGATTTACCGTAGAAACTTATATGCACATACAACAAACCAATACTGAAAACAATTTCAAGTGAACTGTCGTATAAGTATACACTGCTTACATTTCTGTATACCGTACAACAAACCAATACTGAAAACTATTTAAAGTGAACCGTCGCATATGTATATACTGCATACATTTCTGTATACCATACAACAAACCAATACTAATCAAATAATGTTAAAATTGATCGTACGTATGCTGTAAAAGCACGTACAACACACCAATAATTAGAAAAAAATTTCGTTTAATAATATTAATTTAATGTCGTAAGTTGGAAAATTTGGCGTGTACGATATACCAATATTAACAACTAGCAATTTTTAGGGATATACAACAAAAATTAGACTGAAAATCTCAGTAACGGTAAGATATATCAAAAATCTGAAAACAGATTCGGAAAGAGAACACACAAAAACCTATAGATACATTATCATGTCATAAAAGTCAAAAATGGCGTATACGACAAAACAATATTCAACCGACGTTAAGTGTATTAAAATGTAATTGGGTGATTTAAACGATGTCGTTTATATTGTAAAAGTTTATTTTTCTCCAACAACGAGGTGGACGATCCTGTATCTATTAATCATTTAACAGTTTTCTTACCAATTGTAAGTTTCACTATCGGTAAGTTTGCTTTTGGTGAGCTGACCGAAAATTTTCAACTTTATGTTGGACGTGGTCTACATCCATAGGTTCACTTTGTTTTGAATTATTTTATTATTGTTATTATTACTATTATTATTACGATAGTAAGAATTAGAACTAGAATTACGGTTATAGTTGTTATTATTTGAATTACCAGTATTGTTGTAACTGGGATTGTTATTTCGGTTATTTAGTCTTGTTTGGTTGGAATTTGTATATTGGTTAGTATTATTTTGGTTATTTCTGTTGTTTTAAAATTGTTTATTATTTACATAACCAGAATTTGAATTAAAATTATTTGTATGATATTGATTTTTATTAAAATCTTTGTTTTTAGATTTTTGAAATTGATTGCATTATCTCTAATTAAACCAGATGTTTCAAGTAGGCTCTAAGCCGTTCTTTGTACACTTTGTAAACTTTGTACACTTCTACTTAAAATAAATGACGATAGATGAGGCTCAACATTATTTATAAAAGTTTGTAATATGATTGACTCATTTACCCCCGGACTAAATTGTACAGGTTTTTTAATATCATATTTATATTTTTCATTTATTCTATTTAAAATATAAAGTAATTTATTATAGTATTCACTTACTGTGCTAATTTTAGCTGAGAATGCTTCTGCATACAGTTGGTGGTAATCCTCCTTTACTCCAAATGCATTTATTAGTGGTGTTTTAATTTGGATCCAATGTGGGTCGCTCCCTAATGTTCTTATTACTTCAAGTGCTGGTCCTTGTATCTTATTTATTATGATACGTTGAAATATATAATGTCTAATAGTTGGGTGTTGGTCTAGTAGAGGTATTAGTGGATCGACCTCTCTCAGGAACGATGTGAGTGCATAGTTTTGATTGCCATTAATTTCATGGATTCTTTGACATTCTTTCATTATATCATTTACGGAAAGAATATTAGAGTTATTTACCATGTTACTATTTTCACTGATGTTTTCACTACTGTTCATTTTGTTGGTTGTTGTATTTGTATCACTTAATAAACTTTTAGGAATCTAATATAGTTCTTATTTTTCCTTTTTATTAAAGTTATTTTTTTATTTTGGGCATATAATTGTTTTTGTTTTTATTTTATATTTAACTTTAACACTTACATTTTATTATACTAAGTTACACTAATTAAAAATATTTTATATTTTTTTTTTTATGTTCACGGTTTTTAAAGATTGGTATATAATAATAAATTTGGTTCGATCACTGGATCCAACTCTATGCCTTACTTCAGGGATGCTTTCCCAAAATTTATCAACCGGTTCGTAGTGATATTTTCTTACAAATTTTTTTATTTTTTTAATATTAATATTTCTATCAAAATATTATCTATCTAAAAGGTATCATCTGCCGAGTTATGGTTCAACCTCAACCTCAACCAAGTTTTTAAATAGGGAGCTGCGTTCCAAGTTTCCAATGGACGACCAACTAAGTTTAATGTCATCAAATTTGATACTGTCTGCACTGTTAATCTGGCTCTTATATCAGTAATTATGATGTTCATCAATGAAAATCCTCGTTCTGCTTCAGCACTGCTAACGGCAACCTTATTAACCATATTTTTCGCTTTTTGAATGTTTTCTGCAATTTTACTAATTTGCTGATGACCATTGTTTATTATATTTTATACATAACCACGGAAATCATTCTTATCGATATCAAAATTAAAAACTTTTCGAAATTTATCAAAATTCTCTTGGGCCTCTATCCACGGAACTACAATATCTTCAATTTTCCATGTGCTCGGCTTTAGCAAATTAGCTAGCTCATAAATAATGCTATTATCAATATTTTTTTGCTACTATTTGATCCGAGATGAGAGCAATCCATCAATCTTAATTTCATATTTTTTATGATGCTATCAATAAGGGAATCTCTGGGAAGGTTTCCATAAATTCTGTTTTCGACGAAGTTAATGTTTTTGAATGCTTCAGAGTTTATAGCTTCCCACTTTTTTTCGTAATGACCGCGACGATCTTTGAGAATTTGAAAAGCGTTAATTGTTCTTCTAATCAGTTGATCTCCCCTTGCAACATTTATATTTCTAGCTTGAAGGGCATTAGATAGTAGAGAGCACTCCTGTAGGATGTTAATCATTAGAGCTAAATCTACTAGAAAACATTTGTTTTGTAGTCGTTTTACCATTTCAGACATTTTTTGGTTAGAAGAGAACAACGTATACAAAGCAGGGTAGCTCCGCCATACAGCAAGAGCAGATCTTAGGCTGCACGCAGCCCATCTTGGTCCTAATACTCTTCCAATCTTAATTATATCCAAACTAAGCTCCTGGGAAATATTATTCAGTTCTTTTTGGTTTTTATTAGTTTGATGAAAAATACAATATATTTTGTCCATGAAAACTTTAAAATGATTAACCTGTTTGATATCGTTTATGGAATCATCTTAAACAAGTTGTAGACGGTGATTGAGACAGTGCCAAATAATAACATTTGGAAACATCTCTTTTATTCGTACGCTGACTCCAGATTTACAACCGAGCATTACGCTAGCACCGTCAGAACAGAATCCTATTAAATTAAGTTTTAAGTAATTTGAAATCTATATTGAAATCCCCAGCAATAAAACAATTTTCAGCCAAATTTACATTAATTTCTAAATATTCCCTTAATTTAATACAAAATTCATTTACTCCTAATTTATTTGATCTGTACAAACCTATTATATTCCAAAATGTTGTATCTAATTTCATCTTTATATTTAAAATCCATAAATGTTTACTTATACTTAACGAGTTTATTTCTAATGCTTTGAAACAATTTCTTACATATATTATTACACCTCCTGTGTGCCTTGAATCTGATAAACATGTAAAAGTTTTATATCCCTTAATGTAATATTCGTGTTGTTCAATATCATCTGTGATATGAGTCTCACATAGAATAACGAAATCAAATTTATATTTCTTCAACACTTCTTCTAAAGCTGCAAAATGACTAGATAAGCCTTGAATATTAAGGTATATTTCATTTAAGACATTGCTAATTTTATTTTTTGGTTGCTATACAAACATTTTCCTTTTTTCAACTTTAATTTTCCTTAATAGAGATGGACAAGTTTTATCAAAAACACTATGTTTAATATCAATTTCTAAATTTAGATTTGCATTTGCTCTACAACAATTTATGCATTTCAATTCTTTATTTGCGCAGTCTTTTGAATGGTGATTTCCCCACATTTTATGCAAACTATTTCCGAAGAAAGCTAAACACTTGTGGCACATTCTAGTATCATAATTTTCATAAACTTTACATTTATCCCATCCGACCATAATCTTACCCAACTCCAACACTCTTTTGAAATCATCAAATCCCAATTCAATTATAGCATTATATGCCTGAGATCTCTTAGTTCTGTATGATCTAATAAATTTTACCTCCTCTTTAATTATAAAATTGTTCTGTAGCTTAATTTTCTTTATTATTTCATCACCCTTATAATCTTCAGTAATACCCCCAATTAATATTTTCGGATTTTTGTCCCTTGGTACAATAATCTCATATTCATCCTTTAATTTCATTGCAGCTTCTGTTTTAAAACTCTCTACTGCTTCCGAGTCATCGCAAAAGATAGCAACAGCACTATTTCTTTTTTCTGACACTCCACTTACTTTAAAATTCATTGGATCAATTTGGCGTTTAATTGCTGACTTTGTTAAATCTGCCTTTTGATTTATTTTTGGTACAACAACAACCACTGGATCCTTTTTCACCATCTCTGCGAAGGATATTTTATTTTCCTTTACACAGCTTTTTTGAAAATCCATTTGTTCATTTTTTAAGATCTTTAGATCTTCTGAAATCTTATCACTTTGTGTTTTGAATACTTCAGTTAAACTACTCATTTTTTTAATTTCAGCTTCTTGATGTACCTTTATTGCATTTAGCCTATTTACATATCTGGTTTCAATAGCCTCTAATAATCCTTTTATTTCTTTTTCATTTTTCAACATAGACTCATCGAGATCTCTTTTATATTCTTTTAAGTAATCACTGTTTCTGATGGCCGCTTCACGAACGTCATTTAATACCAAATCTACGTTTTGGATATATGTAATGCATTCATCGCATATAAATTTTATTCTCCTATTTGTTTCTAACGACTTGCCTAGTGATTGAACCAACCTGAACATTTAAATGTAGTGTGGTATATTTTACCACATACTCCTGAACACCTAATTCCAGATTCACCACGAATCTGGCTTCTGCAATGGCTACACTCTGTCATTTATCCACTCGTCATCTATTTTTGATTTTAGTTTTTAATTTTCACCGTTGATAGGCGCTAGTGTAGTTTTATGCAAATACACCAATTTACCTAATTGGCAATACCAGTTGTTGCAATTAAACTGGCAATACCAGTTGCTGAATATTACTTATTTTGATTAATGAGTTGTCACTTGTCAATTTTAATTTTTAGTTTTTTTTTTCAAAAAGAAAAAAGAACAAATGTAAACAAAGTGTTTGTGTAATTATTTAATTTATTATTTTAATTTTTAAAATTGGAAAAAAATACTTTTGTAATCGTGTATGTTCACTTCCATGCATCTTAATGTACTGCCTTATACACCAACTTATACATATATAATTTATTGTTGCTTACGCCATCACTTTTATATTGTATTGGGCGAGCTAGCAACATTTTATACATGTTGCATAAACATGCAACTAATATAAACCCTACAGCTCGTCCATCCTGACTCAAATTTTTATTTTATTCTTTCTTTCTTTTAACATAAATTTTCAAAATACATAAGCATATTCTTTCTTTAAACTTTCTTGGTAACTTACATTTTTTGTTACGTACATACATATCTTTCTTTAAACATTCTTCGTAACTTAAATTGTAAAATTATATAAACAAACATATTTCTTTAAACATTCTTCGTAACTTACATTTTAAAATTATATAAACAAACATATTTCTTTAAACATTCTTCGTAACTTACATTTTTGTTTGAGTAGAAATCCAAGATCGAATACGGGAGGCATCAAAAATACCTTCAAAAGGTTTTTGAGTAAGTTGAAACCCCTCTACATCCTTTAGGAGATAACGTTCATTGCCGATCACTTTATCAACTTGATAAGGGCCACGATATTTTGGTATCAGTTTTTTATTTACACCTACGGTAGTATCGACATTGGAAATCATAACTAAGTCGCCCACTGCGTATACTTTCGCTTCTTTTCTTTTTTTATTAAAATGTCCTTCATTATATTTCTGACTCTTTTCATTATTTACTACAGCATCATTACGAATTTGTTCAAGTGATTCAACTGAACTATCTAATACAAAATTTTCAAGATAATCCCTTAAATTGTCATCAATTCTACCTTTCTGGTTAACTCCAAATAATAGTCTAGAAGGTGTATCTTTCGTACTCTTAGAACAACTATTATTTAAAGCAAATTCAACTTGGTCTAGAGCATTATGCCAAAAAATTTTTCGTTCATGATTAATTAATTTAGAGATCATAGGACCCATAGTACGGTTTACACGCTCTACTTGGCCATTCGCTTTCGGACAACCGCTGGCTACTAGGATATGCTAAATATTATTTTCCTTCATAAATTCTTTAAACTGTAAAGAAGTGAAACAAGTGCCACGATCGCTAATAATTCTTGAGGGTCTACTATAATGCCTAAAATATAACTCAAGTGGTTTAATAGTATCATTACTACTTTGAGAATTACAGGCATATAACTTTGTAAATTTGGTGAAAGCGTCAATAACTACTAAGATATACTTCTTTTTATTTTGGATCATTTCTAACGGTCCGTAATAATCGATATGGATGGTTTCAAATGGAACAGCTCCTTTTGGAATTGAGTGCAAAAAGCCTTCCTGCTTTCCTGACTTAGTATTGTACGTAATACATTTTAGACAATTTTGAATGTATTCTTTCACAGTTTCTTTTAGATTTGGAAACCAATACGTATATTTAATGTATTCACAAGTTTTTTCAATACCTAAATGTCCTAAGGTCTCATGAGCACTTCTAATAACTTGGAATTGCATGTTTTTAGGTACGTAAAATCGAACTTTATCTTTTTCAATCTTACGATAAATTAATCCGTCTCTCATTTCAAATAATTTACTTTCAGTACTTTCTAATTCGGTGCGCAGAACTTCGAGTTCAGGATCTCGACTTTGGCATATACCTAATGTCCTTTCAAATGAATCTTCCTCAACAACTAATATAGCTAAAGACCTACTTAGAGCGTCTACGTGCTGCATACGCTTTCCTTCGCGATGTTCAATATCATAATCGAAATTTTGCATTTCGAGCGCCCATCTACTTATTCGAGGATTAATAATTTGTTTGTTTAGAGTTAATGTTAGGGCATTGCAGTCAGTAATTATTTTAAATTTTCGCCCTAATAAGTATGTACGGAAACGACGTAAAGCATATATGATAGCTAATGTCTCAAGTTCGTAAGAATGATACCTGCTTTCAATATCAGTCGTACGTTTGGAAAAGTAGAACACAGGGTGCAACTTTCCATCATCTTTCTTTTGTAATAAAATTGTTCCGTATCCGACAGAGCTCCCATCACAGTGTAGCTCAGTCTCATGCAATGGCGAAAATATTGATAACACCGGTCTTTCTAGCAATTTCAACTTTAGCTCCTCAAAAGCTTTTTGTTCATTTGAACCAAAATTAAACGTTTTCGACTTGCTTTTTAGTAAATCCTGTTTTGCAATTCGACTGAAATTTAATATGAATTTTCGAAAATAGGAACTCATTCCAATAAATCTCTGAACTTCTTTTATTGTTTTAGGAATAGGAAATTGTAAAATTGCTTCAACATTACTTTCATTTGGTCGTATTCCTTCCTTACTCAACGTATATCCCAAATAATTTATTTTTGAAAATAAAAATTTGCATTTAGCAATATTTAATTCAAGACAATTATCAGATAAGATACTAAATATCTGTTTTAGAATCATTACATGTTCGTCTACAGTTTCGGTAGCTATAAGCAAATCGTCTATATAAATAGTCACTACTTGCTGTTTTATTAATTCACTAAAAATTCTTTCAACGTACCGTTGAAACACGGAAGGGGCATTTCTTAGCCCGAATGGCATTCTTTTCCATTCGAACTGTCCTAAAGGTGTTATGAAACTAGTAAATTTAATAGAATTTTCCTCCATGTGGACGTGGTGAAATCCACTTTTCATATCCAGTATTGTAAAATATTTTTTGTTCGCAAATCTATCTATTAGATCTTCAATTACTGGCAAGGGGTAATTGTCACGAAGTGTGATCTTATTCAACGCTCGAAAATCAATGCATAATCGATAGTCGTCGACATTTTTCTTTCTTATTAGTACAATAGGAGAACAAAAAGGGGAAGAGCTTTCCCGAATAATACCGTCTTTCATTAAATTCTCTAATTTTTCCGCTAAAATATTTCTTTCATGAAACGATAAACGACGCGGTTTAGAAGTAAAGAATTCTTCTTTTATTAAATTAATTTTCATTTCGCATTTGATCTTAGGTTTCTTAGTATTCTTACACTCATTCTTATAATTTAAAAATAATTTTTCAATTGTATTTTTTTCTTGAAGAGAAATTTCTTTACTAAAATTTAACTCAAAATTTTCAACATTATTATTAGCAATATTTATATTCATTAATTCATGTATACAAGTTACTTCATTATTATCTTTAAATTCAAAATTTTTTATGTTATTGTCAATAATAAATTTATTTTCTTTTGATTCAAATATTAACTTAAATCCTACTTTATTCAAAAAATCCCTACCTATAATAACATCGGCTTCCATTGTTTCATTTGGAACAACCAACAACTTAATTAATTCTAATTTTCCACAAATGTTTAAATAATTATTATATGAACCTAATATTTTTAATTTGGAATTATTAATTCCATAGTAAAATTTTAAAACTTCTTCTAATTCAAATTCATTAATAAATTTATTTTTTATAATTGATATTGGACTACCAGTATCAAATAATGCTAACAATTTTATTTCAATAAGTTTACCTAACTTTTGATCTTTCACATACATCAGCTATCAATAAGGGAATCTCTGGGAAGGTTTCCATAAATTCTGTTTTCGACGAAGTTAATGTTTTTGAATGCTTCAGAGTTTATAGCTTCCCACTTTTTTTCGTAATGACCGCGACGATCTTTGAGAATTTGAAAAGCGTTAATTGTTCTTCTAATCAGTTGATCTCCCCTTGCAACATTTATATTTCTAGCTTGAAGGGCATTAGATAGTAGAGAGCACTCCTGTAGGATGTTAATCATTAGAGCTAAATCTACTAGAAAACATTTGTTTTGTAGTCGTTTTACCATTTCAGACATTTTTTGGTTAGAAGAGAACAACGTATACAAAGCAGGGTAGCTCCGCCATACAGCAAGAGCAGATCTTAGGCTGCACGCAGCCCATCTTGGTCCTAATACTCTTCCAATCTTAATTATATCCAAACTAAGCTCCTGGGAAATATTATTCAGTTCTTTTTGGTTTTTATTAGTTTGATGAAAAATACAATATATTTTGTCCATGAAAACTTTAAAATGATTAACCTGTTTGATATCGTTTATGGAATCATCTTAAACAAGTTGTAGACGGTGATTGAGACAGTGCCAAATAATAACATTTGGAAACATCTCTTTTATTCGTACGCTGACTCCAGATTTACAACCGAGCATTACGCTAGCACCGTCAGAACAGAATCCTATTAAATTAAGTTTTAAGTAATTTGAAATCTATATTGAAATCCCCAGCAATAAAACAATTTTCAGCCAAATTTACATTAATTTCTAAATATTCCCTTAATTTAATACAAAATTCATTTACTCCTAATTTATTTGATCTGTACAAACCTATTATATTCCAAAATGTTGTATCTAATTTCATCTTTATATTTAAAATCCATAAATGTTTACTTATACTTAACGAGTTTATTTCTAATGCTTTGAAACAATTTCTTACATATATTATTACACCTCCTGTGTGCCTTGAATCTGATAAACATGTAAAAGTTTTATATCCCTTAATGTAATATTCGTGTTGTTCAATATCATCTGTGATATGAGTCTCACATAGAATAACGAAATCAAATTTATATTTCTTCAACACTTCTTCTAAAGCTGCAAAATGACTAGATAAGCCTTGAATATTAAGGTATATTTCATTTAAGACATTGCTAATTTTATTTTTTGGTTGCTATACAAACATTTTCCTTTTTTCAACTTTAATTTTCCTTAATAGAGATGGACAAGTTTTATCAAAAACACTATGTTTAATATCAATTTCTAAATTTAGATTTGCATTTGCTCTACAACAATTTATGCATTTCAATTCTTTATTTGCGCAGTCTTTTGAATGGTGATTTCCCCACATTTTATGCAAACTATTTCCGAAGAAAGCTAAACACTTGTGGCACATTCTAGTATCATAATTTTCATAAACTTTACATTTATCCCATCCGACCATAATCTTACCCAACTCCAACACTCTTTTGAAATCATCAAATCCCAATTCAATTATAGCATTATATGCCTGAGATCTCTTAGTTCTGTATGATCTAATAAATTTTACCTCCTCTTTAATTATAAAATTGTTCTGTAGCTTAATTTTCTTTATTATTTCATCACCCTTATAATCTTCAGTAATACCCCCAATTAATATTTTCGGATTTTTGTCCCTTGGTACAATAATCTCATATTCATCCTTTAATTTCATTGCAGCTTCTGTTTTAAAACTCTCTACTGCTTCCGAGTCATCGCAAAAGATAGCAACAGCACTATTTCTTTTTTCTGACACTCCACTTACTTTAAAATTCATTGGATCAATTTGGCGTTTAATTGCTGACTTTGTTAAATCTGCCTTTTGATTTATTTTTGGTACAACAACAACCACTGGATCCTTTTTCACCATCTCTGCGAAGGATATTTTATTTTCCTTTACACAGCTTTTTTGAAAATCCATTTGTTCATTTTTTAAGATCTTTAGATCTTCTGAAATCTTATCACTTTGTGTTTTGAATACTTCAGTTAAACTACTCATTTTTTTAATTTCAGCTTCTTGATGTACCTTTATTGCATTTAGCCTATTTACATATCTGGTTTCAATAGCCTCTAATAATCCTTTTATTTCTTTTTCATTTTTCAACATAGACTCATCGAGATCTCTTTTATATTCTTTTAAGTAATCACTGTTTCTGATGGCCGCTTCACGAACGTCATTTAATACCAAATCTACGTTTTGGATATATGTAATGCATTCATCGCATATAAATTTTATTCTCCTATTTGTTTCTAACGACTTGCCTAGTGATTGAACCAACCTGAACATTTAAATGTAGTGTGGTATATTTTACCACATACTCCTGAACACCTAATTCCAGATTCACCACGAATCTGGCTTCTGCAATGGCTACACTCTGTCATTTATCCACTCGTCATCTATTTTTGATTTTAGTTTTTAATTTTCACCGTTGATAGGCGCTAGTGTAGTTTTATGCAAATACACCAATTTACCTAATTGGCAATACCAGTTGTTGCAATTAAACTGGCAATACCAGTTGCTGAATATTACTTATTTTGATTAATGAGTTGTCACTTGTCAATTTTAATTTTTAGTTTTTTTTTTCAAAAAGAAAAAAGAACAAATGTAAACAAAGTGTTTGTGTAATTATTTAATTTATTATTTTAATTTTTAAAATTGGAAAAAAATACTTTTGTAATCGTGTATGTTCACTTCCATGCATCTTAATGTACTGCCTTATACACCAACTTATACATATATAATTTATTGTTGCTTACGCCATCACTTTTATATTGTATTGGGCGAGCTAGCAACATTTTATACATGTTGCATAAACATGCAACTAATATAAACCCTACAGCTCGTCCATCCTGACTCAAATTTTTATTTTATTCTTTCTTTCTTTTAACATAAATTTTCAAAATACATAAGCATATTCTTTCTTTAAACTTTCTTGGTAACTTACATTTTTTGTTACGTACATACATATCTTTCTTTAAACATTCTTCGTAACTTAAATTGTAAAATTATATAAACAAACATATTTCTTTAAACATTCTTCGTAACTTACATTTTAAAATTATATAAACAAACATATTTCTTTAAACATTCTTCGTAACTTACATTTTTGTTTGAGTAGAAATCCAAGATCGAATACGGGAGGCATCAAAAATACCTTCAAAAGGTTTTTGAGTAAGTTGAAACCCCTCTACATCCTTTAGGAGATAACGTTCATTGCCGATCACTTTATCAACTTGATAAGGGCCACGATATTTTGGTATCAGTTTTTTATTTACACCTACGGTAGTATCGACATTGGAAATCATAACTAAGTCGCCCACTGCGTATACTTTCGCTTCTTTTCTTTTTTTATTAAAATGTCCTTCATTATATTTCTGACTCTTTTCATTATTTACTACAGCATCATTACGAATTTGTTCAAGTGATTCAACTGAACTATCTAATACAAAATTTTCAAGATAATCCCTTAAATTGTCATCAATTCTACCTTTCTGGTTAACTCCAAATAATAGTCTAGAAGGTGTATCTTTCGTACTCTTAGAACAACTATTATTTAAAGCAAATTCAACTTGGTCTAGAGCATTATGCCAAAAAATTTTTCGTTCATGATTAATTAATTTAGAGATCATAGGACCCATAGTACGGTTTACACGCTCTACTTGGCCATTCGCTTTCGGACAACCGCTGGCTACTAGGATATGCTAAATATTATTTTCCTTCATAAATTCTTTAAACTGTAAAGAAGTGAAACAAGTGCCACGATCGCTAATAATTCTTGAGGGTCTACTATAATGCCTAAAATATAACTCAAGTGGTTTAATAGTATCATTACTACTTTGAGAATTACAGGCATATAACTTTGTAAATTTGGTGAAAGCGTCAATAACTACTAAGATATACTTCTTTTTATTTTGGATCATTTCTAACGGTCCGTAATAATCGATATGGATGGTTTCAAATGGAACAGCTCCTTTTGGAATTGAGTGCAAAAAGCCTTCCTGCTTTCCTGACTTAGTATTGTACGTAATACATTTTAGACAATTTTGAATGTATTCTTTCACAGTTTCTTTTAGATTTGGAAACCAATACGTATATTTAATGTATTCACAAGTTTTTTCAATACCTAAATGTCCTAAGGTCTCATGAGCACTTCTAATAACTTGGAATTGCATGTTTTTAGGTACGTAAAATCGAACTTTATCTTTTTCAATCTTACGATAAATTAATCCGTCTCTCATTTCAAATAATTTACTTTCAGTACTTTCTAATTCGGTGCGCAGAACTTCGAGTTCAGGATCTCGACTTTGGCATATACCTAATGTCCTTTCAAATGAATCTTCCTCAACAACTAATATAGCTAAAGACCTACTTAGAGCGTCTACGTGCTGCATACGCTTTCCTTCGCGATGTTCAATATCATAATCGAAATTTTGCATTTCGAGCGCCCATCTACTTATTCGAGGATTAATAATTTGTTTGTTTAGAGTTAATGTTAGGGCATTGCAGTCAGTAATTATTTTAAATTTTCGCCCTAATAAGTATGTACGGAAACGACGTAAAGCATATATGATAGCTAATGTCTCAAGTTCGTAAGAATGATACCTGCTTTCAATATCAGTCGTACGTTTGGAAAAGTAGAACACAGGGTGCAACTTTCCATCATCTTTCTTTTGTAATAAAATTGTTCCGTATCCGACAGAGCTCCCATCACAGTGTAGCTCAGTCTCATGCAATGGCGAAAATATTGATAACACCGGTCTTTCTAGCAATTTCAACTTTAGCTCCTCAAAAGCTTTTTGTTCATTTGAACCAAAATTAAACGTTTTCGACTTGCTTTTTAGTAAATCCTGTTTTGCAATTCGACTGAAATTTAATATGAATTTTCGAAAATAGGAACTCATTCCAATAAATCTCTGAACTTCTTTTATTGTTTTAGGAATAGGAAATTGTAAAATTGCTTCAACATTACTTTCATTTGGTCGTATTCCTTCCTTACTCAACGTATATCCCAAATAATTTATTTTTGAAAATAAAAATTTGCATTTAGCAATATTTAATTCAAGACAATTATCAGATAAGATACTAAATATCTGTTTTAGAATCATTACATGTTCGTCTACAGTTTCGGTAGCTATAAGCAAATCGTCTATATAAATAGTCACTACTTGCTGTTTTATTAATTCACTAAAAATTCTTTCAACGTACCGTTGAAACACGGAAGGGGCATTTCTTAGCCCGAATGGCATTCTTTTCCATTCGAACTGTCCTAAAGGTGTTATGAAACTAGTAAATTTAATAGAATTTTCCTCCATGTGGACGTGGTGAAATCCACTTTTCATATCCAGTATTGTAAAATATTTTTTGTTCGCAAATCTATCTATTAGATCTTCAATTACTGGCAAGGGGTAATTGTCACGAAGTGTGATCTTATTCAACGCTCGAAAATCAATGCATAATCGATAGTCGTCGACATTTTTCTTTCTTATTAGTACAATAGGAGAACAAAAAGGGGAAGAGCTTTCCCGAATAATACCGTCTTTCATTAAATTCTCTAATTTTTCCGCTAAAATATTTCTTTCATGAAACGATAAACGACGCGGTTTAGAAGTAAAGAATTCTTCTTTTATTAAATTAATTTTCATTTCGCATTTGATCTTAGGTTTCTTAGTATTCTTACACTCATTCTTATAATTTAAAAATAATTTTTCAATTGTATTTTTTTCTTGAAGAGAAATTTCTTTACTAAAATTTAACTCAAAATTTTCAACATTATTATTAGCAATATTTATATTCATTAATTCATGTATACAAGTTACTTCATTATTATCTTTAAATTCAAAATTTTTTATGTTATTGTCAATAATAAATTTATTTTCTTTTGATTCAAATATTAACTTAAATCCTACTTTATTCAAAAAATCCCTACCTATAATAACATCGGCTTCCATTGTTTCATTTGGAACAACCAACAACTTAATTAATTCTAATTTTCCACAAATGTTTAAATAATTATTATATGAACCTAATATTTTTAATTTGGAATTATTAATTCCATAGTAAAATTTTAAAACTTCTTCTAATTCAAATTCATTAATAAATTTATTTTTTATAATTGATATTGGACTACCAGTATCAAATAATGCTAACAATTTTATTTCAATAAGTTTACCTAACTTTTGATCTTTCACATACAGCCCTACTGATGTTGTGTATTCGGCATTTTGAATTTCATATATATTATTTGTTGTACTTGTTGTTGTACTTATCTTCAAAGGACAATTTTTTATTTGGTGATTTGATTGTCCACATCTATAACACGAACCTTTTTCCCTTTTTGATTCACTACAACTGGTTGCAACATGGCCTTTTTTACCACAATTGTAACAGCTGATGTCATTCCTTTTGTTGAAGTTCAATGGTGTTGATGGTGGTACATATTTTTTATTTAAAAAGTTTTGCTGATTGTGATTTTGATAAGTTCCACTAACATCTTTCATTGTTAATTTGGAACAGACTTGTAAGAGTTGCTGCGGTGACTCAAAATTTTGCATTCTTGCTTGATTTCTTAAATTAAAATTTATGATACCATCAATTATTATATCTACTATCTCATCTCCTGGAACATTCAAACGATTAATTAAACAGATTTTATCTTGATAATAAGACGAAAAAGTTTCTCCAGCTTTCCATATTCTGCTTTCCATTTCCTTCCGAAGTATTAATTTGTTGGGCCTACTATCAAATACAAGCTTAAGTTCGGCCATAAGTTCTTCAAAAGTAAAATTAATATGACTTGCTTTTGAATGAAACCACTTTATTGCTCCTCCTTTCAATTTCGAAACAATAATTAATTTTATTTCTTCATCTTTTAAATTTTGATAATTTTTTTTAACATTATACACTTGACTGTACCACACCATAAAATTTTCATCTCCTTTAAAATCAGAAAGAAGTTCACTAATTTCTTTCAGGTTATAACTCGAATGTTCTTTCTTAACGGACTTTTGCTTACTTTCGAATTCGTTTAATGTTTTCTCTTTCTTCATTAGTTCTAACTCTTTCTTTAATAATTCAATTTCTTTTAACTGCAGGTTTCTTTCTACGGCGGCTGATTCTACGGCTTGCGACTGGCTTACTATTGGCGTGCTTGTTTCAACATGTTTTTTGTTTAAACTTCCATTTACAAGAATTTCATAACTTTCTTCTTCCGAACCTGACAAATTCTTCTGTTGATCAACCTCCTTCAACCGTTTATAAAGCTCTTTACGCGTACCAACACAACTGATGCCTTTTTCCACACATAACTCCATCAACTCTTGCTTTTTATAACTTTTAATGGCGGACATTTTTTATTTTAATAATTTTTTGGATTTGTATCCCACTTCTGATTTTGTAATCGTGTATGTTCACTTCCATGCATCTTAATGTACTGCCTTATACACCAACTTATACATATCGACCTATCCAAGTACAAGTATTACAAGTCTGAAAAGTTCCTTTTGCGCTAAAACCATTAAAAGTTTTGTCATAATTTTGAAGTAATTTTACAAGTCTTAAACGTTAGAAGTTTAAGCAGGATTTGCATCATTATGTATTATTTTTTTGTTAATTTTGTCAATGTTTGATTCGTTTTGGCCAGTGTTAGCTAGTTTTCGAGAGACTTGACTTGTCATATTCTTTTTTTCTACGTCTTTTTAAATTACACTATGCCATCTCGAGATGTAATACTTTTGCACTATGTTGTGATAAGAAAAAAATAATACTAATTGAGATGTCATATTTTGTTTTATAAAAAAAAAAAATTTTTTTTATGTTATATCTATTTGAAATATACTTACATGGATAATTAGTAAAATAACGTTATATTCTGAAAAGGCGTAATAAATTTGTTAATTTCTAACTAGTTAGAATTTAAAATACATTTTTTTAATAGTTTTATTTTAATTCTTTTTTATTAATATAAAGTAATATAAAAAATAGGAACGTAAAAAATTCACATAAATCGTAATTCATTGACAAAAATAAATAAAATAACAATTTAAAAAAAAACAAAACTTAACTCTGGTAGAAATAACATAATTAATTAAAAATTTTACCATTCGTCTCCGCTTTCAGATTCTGAATTTTGAATTTCAGGAACTGTTTCAACAAATCTAAGTTTATTATAGAAGTCGTGATAATTTCTTGGTATGAAATTTTTTTCGCATAAATACTGTAAATCTCTGTATTTGGATTTGGTAATTGATAAAGGACATTTATATAATTTTTCAAGAGTAAAATTATTTATTTTTTTAGCCCTTTTTTTAGTTGTTAAGTTTATTGTTTTATACTCTTCATCAAAGTTATATTTAACAAATATTTTATTTGGTTCATTTGGCAAAGCTAAAACTTCTTTGATTTTACTCCAAGCAATCTTCTCAAAATTTGTATCTTTCTCCAAATAGTAACATTGGGTTAAATTTTTAAAATTAAAAATATCCTCTTGAACTACTTCTGAAATTTGATACGGTTTTCCAGTTTTTCTGGCACATTGAATCAACATGTACCATTGATTGGGTACATAAATATTTTTACCTTTTCTTTCTCTTTCGATTGCGGCATGAACACCATCAGCCTCATTTTGGGTGTGACCTTGTTCTAAGAAACGATGAATTATTTTTATATTGTATGTTTTACTACACCATACATAGAAACTGAACACAACTTTATTTTTATTTTGGCTCGGACAATTATCAGAGTAAAATATTATTTCGTCAGTATCTTTTAACTTTTTTAAATATAAATTTAGGCAACTTGCGACTTCACAAGACCCTTTGCCTGCTATCGTTTCGTCCCATACAAAGCAAGTTACATCTGAAGAACCCAACTCAAATAAAGTAAAATTATACGATAAAAAATTTCGTTTATAGTAAAATATGCTTGTATCTGCTTGTGGACATACCAATTGCTTTTGGAAATCGTAGCACACTACTTTTATTTTACCTCCACTTTTTGTGCTTCTTAATTTATCCACATTTTTTAATTCCCTCGCAGTATCCTTGTTTCTTAAGTGATTTTGATAATCTTCAGATTTATTTGTTCTTTCAGTTTCAACAAGATTCTTATAGGCTTCACAAATATTGCATTGGTCTTTGCGTGGTTTATGAAATGCTATATTAAATTCCTTTACAAAAATGTCATGATACTGCCTTTGCATATGTTAATATTTTCTAAATTTTCATCTTTTAACTTTTCCTGAAACAAGCGGTACATCTTTGCTATGTTCAAATCCGGGGATAAAAACTTCTTTGTTGACGATTTCCTTACATAATGCGACTCGACAGCCGGAAACGACATTATATGTGATCTAACATGGTCTTTTAAATTATCCACAATTTCATTTACGGACCTAACATGCCGACCTCTAGTATCGGGCTTAAGAACCCCAATATGAGCGTCACGTTTTTTAAAAGCAGTTGTTATCCACTGTTTATTAATGTCGACAGTATTCATGAACATTTGTTGACAGACTTGAATCTCTTTTAATTCGCTATCAATATATTTTTTGAGAAAATACTGTCTGACAACTTCTCTTTTTATCTTTGGATTTATTTTAGACGTTTTTTTATCAAAACTTTGTGAGTGTTCTAAAATAAATTGCCATTGCATCATTTTGTCACCTAATTTCCAAAAATTTTTAAATATTGCAAGACGTTCGTCCGACGAAAATTTTTCAAAACATTTTAGTTTACAAGAACAAACAGACTTCATCTGACGAGCAGGTTTAATTTTTCCACTTCGCATTTTGTGTTCCAACCCTAAATTTAAAGCCTGTTTTAATTTATTTTTTTCCCATTCTCCTGGAACAGCTTTCCTTTTTCTCCCAGAATTTTTTTTAAATGTGGACTTCCTTTTTCGTAAAGGTGTGAGAATGCTAAAGTCAGGAGATTCCTGTGCACTATCACTTGTATTTCCTTCTTCATTACTTGGGTTATATTCGCTATGTTCTGGCGAAAAATCAAGTTCGCTGGATGAGCCTAATTCTAAATAATAATATTTTGAAAAAGTGGAAATTAACAATGATCAAAATTTTAAATTTTACCTTCACTTGATTTTAATAGAGTACTATTTTTAAGTTCTCTATTGTTAATTTCAGATTCTTTTCTTTCTAAAATTATTTCAACATTTTATTCGAATATTCAAAAGAAACTTAGTATGTACTTACTTTTTACTAATTCAATCATTAATTTTCCTCGATAATTATTTTTTCGATCCATTTTTTTTTTTTTTTTTTATATTGGGTATTTTATTTTTCATTTGTTGATTGCACTACTAACTTTTAAAATAATAAAAACTTCAGGAATCTAATATGACAGTTGTAATTTCCCGCCTAAATTTATCCATGTGAAAATAGTCCACCAACAGATGTTATTAGAAATTTTAGTATTGCCATCAGCGAAAAAATAGTACAAGTAGGAAATGCCATACAAAAAGCAGGAAATTTTTTATGTTAAAATATGACTTCTAGTAGTTAAAAATAAGACAATTATTATTTTTTTTTAAAATATCCATGTTAAAATATACTAAAAAGAGCTGTCATTTAAAATTTGTAAAATATTTTCAACAATAAAAAATACTAAATGAGGAATTCATAGAAAAATAAAAGAAGCATTTAGAGATAAAATATGACAAATGAGGATGTAGGTAAATAGAGATATATTTTGTTTTACCATAAATATTACTTGTCAATTTAGATTACTTTATTTAAAAATGGATTTTAATGATCTGTAATACAATTCTATTAAGCATATTTTTACTTGGAAATGATTTTATTTTTCCAATTATGCTAGAGTAAACTTTTCTACGCTGTTTCCGCATTTTTCATCAGAATGACATGAAATTTTGACAGGTCATAGATTTAAATACAAAGAACCGAATGCTCTACATAACTCGATTTCATGACAACTCGAGTTGTCATACTTGTACTTGGATAGGTCGATATATAATTTATTGTTGCTTACGCCATCACTTTTATATTGTATTGGGCGAGCTAGCAACATTTTATACATGTTGCATAAACATGCAACTAATATAAACCCTACACTTTAATTGTTAAATTTGGAAATTTGTTAAATTTAAAATTAGTATACTATTGCTCAACTTTCATCAATATATTATACTATGTTTATCTTGTTTGATTTTTAAATGTCATATAATTGAGATATTGATTTGTTTTTCTTTTAGAATTAACAAGTCGCCAGGACGACTTAGAATTCGTCCTTATTTCGGAAGCTATTTTACTTATGTAGGCATTGTATTTAAAATTTAATAAAGATTGAAAAGCGTTATACAAATTTATGAAATTCAAATAAGAAATGCCATCTTTATTTTGTAAATGTACATTCCAGGCTCTATTCTTTTTATTTTTTAGCTTTTTAAGTTCAATATCGTGCCATGGAGGACTCCAATTAATATTTCTGATAAGTTTTTTGGGAAAAACATGTTAAACTCCTGATACACAACTTCATAGAATCTATCTATGGCGTTATTTTTTTTTTGTTTTTGTTTTTTTTTCTTTATTTTGTTTTCAATAATACATTTTGTTAATTCATGTGTATCAAATACGTAATAGATAATTAAATTTAGTTTTATTGATCATAGCTTAGGTTTAAGCTGTCTGATCTTATAATAATTTAAATAAGCTAACGAGTTTTTATTTAGGAGACGAAAATATAAATTATATAAAATTAATAAAAAATTAATATAAAAAAAAAACAAATTTGTAGATAATTTATAATTGCCAAATTAAATAAATAGTTTCATTTTTTCCTGTTTGTTTTTTCTTTCTTTTTCTCTTTTTTTTTTTTCTTAATTATTACATTATAAGTCTTTAATTTTTTTCACACCTGCTAACACAATTACAACAACAATATTGTTTCCATACGATTTTGATCATAAGTCATTATCATTACCATTACATTATTATAACTATAACATAATTTATTATTCCCTATTGATTTTGATTTATTGGGTTTTGATTTAATATATATATTTTTATTTCATTTTTGAAAATTCTAATTGAATCAATTTGTTTCAATTTTGTTGGAAGTTCATTATATAACTTCAAGCATTTAAACAAACAATTATTCTTTTGTTGGTTTGTTCTAAATAATGATAAGTAAAAATTAGAACAATTTCGTTATGACTGTGTAAATTATTATTCCTGTTAGTTAAACGAAATAAAAAAATAATCAAGAACAAGACTGTTCTGTTTGAAGGTACAATTTATTCTGCCTTTCTTTTTTACAAAAATATGATTGTATGATCGTACAATCAAAATACAAAAAATGATTTGACTGACACAATTTACATTGTCAGCAAATTATTTTAAAACAAAATAAAAATAAAATACGCATACGCATGTGGCGTCATTATGATAAAAAATGACTTGACTGACATAAAATGTATTGTCAGCAAGTTAGAAAATAAAATAACTGTTTTGTTGTGTCGTTAACTCCTCCCCCTGTTAAGTCCGAACGTCCTCGTTTCGGGTTTTTATTCCATCAATAATCTTATCAATCTGAAGGGTTTGCCGTTTTGGTTTACATATGATTCTGATGACAGCAGCTACTGCTATGACGATGAGAATTGCCAAAAGAGGGCATGTAATCCATCTGTATGTAACATGCGTAGCCATTTCGCTGTGAATTGTATTGATATGGTTTGTATTTTCAATATTGATTTTATGCAGAAATGGTAAGGATATCTTAGACTGATGTTTTACTTGTGTTATTGATAATAGTTTAGGTGGATGTATTTCCACATAGGTGTTGTTCTTTCTGGTGTGGTAAGTAGTATCGTTAATTTTTATGGAATCCGAAAAGGTTAATAGGTAGGTTCCCTGTATTTTGATCTCATGTTGGTCTAAGACCATTGTTTCTTGCACATTATTTAGGATTATTATTCCATCTTCAATGATCTGAATAGGAGGTATATGGTAAGCAGTTTCAGTTGAACATGTTGCTCTATTTCGGCTTAAAAGTTGTTCCACACATTTTGATGTAACTGGTTGAATGTGATTTTCACAGTTTGCAACCTCGTTAGTTTCTAATTTTACAATTTTATCATTATGAATTATAGGATATATTGTTACAAAATTACAAAAATTTTCAATTTTAGGAATTTTTAGAACGTAATGAATGACATTATTGTTTTGTAATATTTTAATTTTAGTTACATAAAATAAGTTACTTATACTAATGGGTAGGTTTTCAGAATCGATTATTTGTTTAATCTCTATATCATCCAACAAAAGTGGGTTAATTATATTATTCCTTGCCAAAACTATCGATAGCGATATGCTATTTAAGTGATTTATTATGTGGTTGTTTCTATTGATAGCGTACTGTAGAAGCAGTTCTTTATTGTCGTTAAGTAGGTTGTTGTTGGTATAGCTTTTCCGTAACGTGTTAATTTCGTCAGTGATAATGTTAATTCTGTCTTGAAGTACTGAGTTTATTTTTGTCTGTCTGTTGTTATTTTCGATCAGTGTGTTCGTTTTCGTTAGAAGAAGTTCGTAGTCGTCATGATCTGGAGTCCCTGCTACAAATTTGAGTGTGCTTCCCAAGAAGTTGATGGATCTTGCTATTCTTGTAGGTATTTCTAGTGTTCTCAGTATATGGGAAATTTCTTCGATCTGTTGTTTAAGGATGATAGTATGCCAAGGTGAGTCCGTTGGTTGATTCAAAAGTTCTTCGTTTTCATCTAAAATGCCTCTGTACTCTGTTATGTTGGTAGTGTGCAGGACGTAAAAAAAATTGTCATATATCGCGACTTTACCTCTTGTGATGGCAATGAATTGGGCCGATGAGTAGTTCAAGATTTTAGCTTTTATTACTTGCAAAATGAGGAGATATAACCTAAAAGATAAGGAGATTAGTGTTGGTTTTTTTTTCTTGAAGTGTTGTCTAATAATAGAAACAAAACAAAAAAAAAATAAGTTACATTAGAGAATATAGGAATAGGTGATTTAGCGTAGATTTTTTTTGTGAATTGCCTTACCATCTATTAAGACGGTTGTTCCCAGATCTTTCTCTACAGTTTTTTCTACATATAATTTGCTAAATTTATTTCCTAACCGCCTGTTTATACGTAAGAATACTTTCTGTCCTGGTTCGTATGTTTTTGTTATAGCATTCTTGTTAACTCGTTGTAAAGTTCTCTCCTGTACATTAGTCAGTTTTGTTTTTATTTGTTCGATTATTTTCGTAGAGTAATGGTGGAGTATATCCGTTGGTTTTTCTTGGGTGACAGAATGGATACTGTTATTATATTTGTGTGTAGCTAATAGTATTAGGTCTGTTGTATCAGTTATTTGTTGTTGCGCTTTAATGCAACGGGAAATTTCAAGCAAGGTTGAATGGAATCTTTCAACCTGTCCATTGCTCTCGCTATGGAGCGTGGGTATGAAAAATTGTTCTATTGCGAAATAATCTCTCAGAAGCGTTTTGATGGCATTTGAACTGAAGGCTTTCTCATTATCCGAGACTATTGTTTTTGTATTTTTAAATATTGCTAATATTTGCAGGAGGGCTTCTTTAATATCTAAGGTGGTTCGGGAGGTAATTGGTTTAACAACGGCAAATTTAGAAAATTTGTCTATACATGTTAAGAAATGTTGTTTATTTGTAATGACAATATCTATATGGAGGATTTCTCCAGGAAAATTGGGTATTGGGGTTTTACCTATTCCCGGATTGGGAGGCTTGCGTTGATATTTGTTTTCTAAACAAATTTTGCAATTGGCTATGACAGACTTCAATGTTTCTCTAACATTTGGGAAATAATAGTCGTTTAAGATTTGTCTAAAATTTTCATGTAATGACCGATGTGCCCTATTGTGTTCTGTTGTAACTACATCTAATTGATCATCTTTGTTGGTCAGATCAATTACTAGTTTTTGTGTGTGAAGAAATTTAGTATTGGGGAATTTTGAGACGATTATATCTTGTATTAATGCCAAGGTCGGTAGGTCGCAGTAAATTGCGTTAGTTGTCTCGGGATTAATGGTTTCTTTAAGGTATTCTATTAATCTGTCTATAGTGCTAAAATTTATGGTGTGGCGGATTAGTTTTTGGAAATAGATTTTTGTACTATGATTATTTTGGTTTGTGTTATTGATGACTAATTGTGATCTGAATTGGTTAACAGGATTTCTAACAGTTTTTATAACATTTGTGCTAGAAATTTCACTGTGAGCTGTAGTCTGGGTTTGCGTATCTGACAAGTTGTTTATAAGTTGTCTAGAAAGTGCATCCGCTACCTTATTCTCCTTACCTGGCTTATAATGGAATTTAGGAGAAAATTCTTCTATAAATGCACGCCATCTTTTTAGTTTTGTATTCGGATTCTTATCCGAAATCGCAAAAATTAACGGTTGGTGATCCGTGAAGATATGAATATCTTTAACACCGTATAGGTAATGTCTGAGGGTTTGTAGTGCCCATACAATTGCAAGTAATTCCCTCTCATTAGTTGCGTAATTTTCCTCTGCTCTTGACAGAGTTCGGGAAATCATTGTAATAGGTCTGCTGTTTTGAGATAAAACTGCACCTAAAGCAACAGAGGAAGCGTCAGTTGTAAGTTCAAAAGGCCGATTATAATCAGGATATTGAAGTAAGACATCTTCTGAAGCCAAAATTTTTTTAATGCGCTCGAAGGCGAATTGAGCTTTTTCATCTAGATCTACTTTAATTTTCTTTGAATTGCTAGTCCCTACATGACCGTTTTCACCTCGTAAATATTTTGTTAGAGGTTTGACTATTAAAGCGTAGTCCCTTATGAATCGCCTATAGTAGCCTGATAATCCCAAAAATGAGCGTAAGGCTCTGAGAGTTTCAGGGATCTTGTAATTGACTATATCGTTAATTTTTTTTTGGGCAAGTTTTTACACCCTCTGCAGATACTACGAATCCTAGGAATTCTACTTCTTTCTTAAAGAATTTAGATTTCTCAGCAGATATTCGCATTCCTGCCTTGTCAAGTTTTCTGATAACCTGTCTTATGTCAGATAAATGGGTTTTTTCATCTGGTGAAAAGATTATAATATCGTCGACGTATACGTGACACATCTTCCCTATGTAATTACGTAAAATGTCGTCAATTGCCCGTTGGAAAATGCTGGGAGCATTTTTCAATCCGAATGGCATACGGCAAAATTCATATTTGCCATTATTGACATTAAATGCAGTTTTTTGTCTATCCTTTTCAGATAGAATAATTTGGTGAAAGCCGGATTTCAAATCCAAGGTAGTGAAAAATTTTGATTTTCCTAAATTTGCTAGAATTATTGATGTATCTGGAATAGGATATCTGTCAGGTGTAGTTTTTTCGTTGATCTTTCTAAAATCAATAACCATGCGGAGTTTGGGTTTTCCATTTTCATCAAAACCTTTTTTATTCACTACATGTATGGGTGAGTTATAAGGAGAACATGACTTTCTGATTATACCATCACGAAGGAGTGTTTCTATTTCTTTATTTATAAACTCCGTTGCGGACATTGGATAAGGGTAGCTCCTGGTATAAATAGGTTCTTCGGAAACAGTTTTTATTGTGGCCTGAACCTTAGTATTATAAGGTAGTTTCCTATTTGCTTCAGCGAAGGCTGAGAGGTTTTCCTGAATTAGACTGTTGAATTCAGTTTGAATACTAATAGGAATTGAGATATTGTCTATTGTTATAACATTTGTTTGTTTGCAGGGGATATGTTTGAGTTTTTCTTGTCCCTTTTTGTGATACAATATGCCGTCCTGGAAGTTCAGTGTTCCGTTTATTTGTTTTAGGAAATCATAGCCTATTATGCCGTCGAATGTTTTCAATGCTGGCAAAATGAAAAAGGTAGAAGTATTATTTAGTAAGTTAATCTTACATTTCTTATTAATAGAATTGCTTCCGTTAACTGATTTTACTGTGAACGGTTTTTCTACAGGAGAAACACCGACTAAAAAGGGGAAGTCTCTAATATAGTTTTTTGAAGTGCCGGTATCTATTAACATGTGAAGCTCTTGTCCATTTTTTGCGATTTTAGTAATGTAAGGCAAGAGCGACTTTACCCTAAAAAATTAACCTCATTAGAACTATAGTCGTCTTCATCAAATAGGTTTTCAGATGAAACGCTTGACTTGGTGTCAATATCAACCTGATGGTCAATATCGTCATGATGGAATTGTTCTTTATCTTCTAATTTTAAAGGAAGGTGATTGATCCTTTGGACTTTGTGAATCGGAGTCCTATTGGAATTTTGTACGTCTCTTGGACGTTTATGAGTAGCTAAATTGTTAGAACCGGAGGTTTGGGGTAAATATGGTTCCCTAGTAGTTGGTCGGGGAGTAAAAGCGCGGTTTTGGAATTGAGTAGTTCTTCTAAATTGTGAAGAACCGGGATCAACTTCCATTGGTACCTTACTCGTTGTATTCGATGGTACTTTGAAGTAACGAGGAGTTTCTGGTTGGATTTGGGGTGGTCTGTATTGATTAGGTTTATTGTGCCTAGTTGAATTGCCAACGGCAAAAGTTCTAGCGAACTCAGATCGTCTATTATTGACTTCCAGCTCTTGTGCTATGACCAATGCTGTGGGAAGGTCTGATGGTCTGGACGAAAATAGTATGTTACCGATGGGTTGGCGAAGGCCTGAAATAAAGACCCTTAAGGCGTTTTCCCTAGCTCTCTCATTAAGTGTGGATACCAGATCTTCGTTATTACTATACGTCATAATCTGTTTATTAATAATTGATGTGAGTTGCTTGTCAACCGCATCATAATATTCAGATATTGACAGATTATTTTGTCTTAATATACTCAGTTCATTTTCTAGAACGTGAATTGGTCTTTTGTCAGAGTAGGCCTGATCTAATCGAGAAATGATTGCCTTGAAATTTAAAACTGTACTAAAACCGGACAAGGTTGCATTTGCAGACCCTGTGATTTTATTGCGAAAAATTCCCATATCAATATAGTAGGTTTCTGATCCCTCGGTGTAATATTGCATAGCAAAGTGAGCAGCAGCCCGCCATGCAGGATATGTTGCGGAATCACCATCAAAAATAGAGAGTGATTTAATTAGCTCTAAATGGGTATGAGTGGTTTTAACATTAGGTTTTATAGAAACGGGTTGATACACCTCAGCACTTGGGGGCTGTAATTGGCCTATTGCCAATGCAAGGGAACTTATTTGTTCCGATAGTTCCTTCTTAGTCTGTTCGATCACTGTCGTTATTAGTTCTTGTACTTTTTCTTGGTCGCATGCCATAATAAAAGGAATTTGTAAAAATTTAATAACGTTAAATTGGTTGATATAGTTATTATCCAAAAGGAATTATTTAACGGGGAGATTTAGTGTAAAAATTGGTTACTCCTTTTTTGTCTTAAATTACAATGTTTACTTAAATCTATATTTGTTAATATTTGGGTTTTTCCCTTAAATTCATTTAAATTTTTAAATTAAAAAAATTTTTTAATTTTCTTTTAAAATTGAACCTCTTTTTTCCAAAATTTCAAATTCAAATTCGATTTTAATAATAAAGTTTTCAAAAAACTTTGAAATTCAATTTAGTCTTAATAATAATATTTTTCCCAGAAGGGGATTTAATTTTTAATATTCAATTTCTCCTTAAAGTAAACTTTATTAAAGCTGGGTCTATTTCCCAGGATTTGATTCAACTTAATTCATACAATTTCTACAAAAAGAAATTTAACATTTAATTTTTCTTTTATTATTTTATTTTATCTTTACTATTACTTTTTTATAAAGATTTAGTTCTTTGATTAATAATAATTTGTTTTAATTTTATTAATTTTGAAAAAGGAAATTTAACATTTAACCTTTTTATTTATTTTTTATATTCAATTTATTTTTACTATTAATTTTTTTTTTACAAAGACTTAGCTCTTTAATTAATAATATTTTTTTTTAATTTTATTAATTTTAATAAGGAAATTTAAAATTTAACCTTTATTTCTTTTTCTTTATTTTTGATTTTTTTACTATTAATTTTTTATAAAGATTTAGCTCTTTAATTAATAATATATTTTTTTTAAATTTTATTAATTTTAAAAAAGAAATTATCATTAAACTTTTATTTTTTTATTTTTGATTTATTTTTGCCTTTAATTTTTTTTTTACAAAGATTTAACTCTTTACTTAATAATATTTTTTTTAAATTTATTAATTTTTTTTTAAAAAAGGAAATTTAACATTTAACTCTTATTTTTTTATTTTCAATTTATTTTTACTATTAATTTTTTTTACAAAGATTTAGCTCTTTAATTAATAATATTTTTTTAACACTTTACTTACAGTAAAGTCCTCATGGTTTTGAGAAATAAATGACCTTTGTTGGGTTGTGGGTTGTAAGCCAGCCACGATGTTGTGAAATCCGTCCAGTACCTGGATTTGTAGTTTTTTTTTTCAATTGTGGTTTTCTTCTTTGTCTCCTTATACGGAGATTGTAATTGTAGAATATTCCCAAAACAAAAAAATTTCACACGTGGCCCCACGTTGGGTGCCAATTATTATTCCTGTTAGTTAAACGAAATAAAAAAATTATCAAGAACAAGACTGTTCTGTTTGAAGGTACAATTTATTCTGCCTTTCTTTTTTACAAAAATATGATTGTATGATCGTACAATCAAAATACAAAAAATGATTTGACTGACACAATTTACATTGTCAGCAAATTATTTTAAAACAAAATAAAAATAAAATACGCATACGCATGTGGCGTCATTATGATAAAAAATGACTTGACTGACATAAAATGTATTGTCAGCAAGTTAGAAAATAAAATAACTGTTTTGTTGTGTCGTTAACTTGTATATTTATCATTATATTTAGAATAAAATTATGTTTAATGTTAAAGCCAGGTATTCAGCTTCAGTGCTTGATAATGCTATCGTTCTTTGCTTTTTGCTTTCCCATGATACAGGACATCCAGAAACACTTGAACCCCAATCTGCATCTGTGAAACCTATTGGATTCGTCTTATCAAAAACATATTTGAGACCATAGTGCGCGGTGCCCTTCAGGTATCGTAATACTCTTTTTGCTGCTAACCAATATGCTTTTCCATAATTAGAATTGAATTGACTTAAGAAGTTAACAGTATGTGCTATATCAGGCCTAGATGTTATAGCTAGATATAAAAGTGATCCAATTAATTCCTGATATGGAATATTTTCTACTTCATCCTTTTCCTTTTGGTTTTGTGGACACATTGCTTTCGATAATCTAAAATTACATTCTAATGGTGTTCTTACCATTAGAATGTAGTCCTGGCATTCTTCAATATTAAATTTTTTCCACATTTTTCTTAAAAATCTTTTTTGTGTCATTATATAGTCTTCTTCTTGATTAATTTCGATACCTAAACAATATTTGGCTAATCCCATGTACTATATTTCAAAGTCTTGTTCCAATTGTAATTTTATCCATTTCACAGAATCTAAATTTTCACTTGCTACAATTAAATCATCTACGTAAACTAAAATGAAAATTATTTTATTTTTATAACTTTGCTTATATAAGTATGGTTCATGTTTTAATTGAATAAAGCCGTAATTTAATAATTTACTATTTAATTCAATGTTCCAAGCTTTACCACTTTGCTTTAATCCATAAATAACCCGATTTAATTTTAATATTTTATTTTTATCTAATTTAATTCCTTGGATTTTTTCGAAAAATTCTGGCATCTCCATATAGATATCTTCTTTTCACTCTGCATTTAAATACGCAGTCACGACATCGAACTGGAATAATTTCAGTTTCAATTTTACTGCAATAGCTGCTAATATTCTCAAAGATTTCATTTTCGCCACCGGTGCATATGTTTCTGAAAAATGTACTCCTTTAATTTGCGAATAACCCTTCTCTACTAAACTACCTTTCGAATTACCAAATTTTCGTTCAAATCCATTTTTTCTGTAAAAACCCATCTACTTCCTTCTGGTTTTACATCCTTAGGTCTATCTATAATATCTCAGGTTTTATGTTTAATATGTGAATTCAATTCTCGTTTAATGGCTTGTTCCTATTCCTTTTTATAATTACTATTTTCAATCTTGTTTAGTATTTCGGGGATCTCTTCACTCGTAATGAATATTTCTTCTTCATCAGCAGTTTCATAGTTGACATCATCATTTACAATTTTTTTTGTTTCAATTTCTTCTGATTGCGATTCTTTATCTTTATAAGATTTTTACAATATAATTTCTTCGGTCTTTCTCTTTTACCTGTTCTTATAAGTTTTCGTCTTCCTTTATTCTTTGAATCTTTGATTTCTTTATTCTCTTGTTGTTCAATATCTTCATCTATGTTTTCATTAATATTTTCTTTCCTTGCAATCTTATTTTCTGAAACAATTTCTCTTTCTTTTCTTTCCTTTACTTCAGTAGACTCTTCTAAATATGAATTGTTTTCTTTTTCTTCATTTACATCAGTAGACTCTTCTAAATCTGAATTGTTACTTTTTTCGTTTTCCCCCTTTGTGCTCTACAACTTCTATATTTTCCGGGCCTGTACCACATTCATTCACGGTTAGTACTTCCCTACTTTTTGTAATTTTTCTATCAGTTTTGCTCCATAATCTGTATGTTTTTGAGCATTCATCATAACCAACCAAATAATACGGTGACGACCTGATATCTAATTTCCCTCTGTTGGGTGATTTATAGTATACATATATAATGCATAAGTCAGCGATCCAAAAGATTTAAAATAGTCAATACTTGGATTTCTTTTATGCTATAACTTATACGGTATTTCGTTATTTAAGCTTTCAAATGCACAGCAATTTCTAATGTAAATTGCAGTTGATAAAGCTTCTGCCCATAAATATTTCGGTAAGCCTGATTGAAATAAAAGGCACCGTGTCATTTCTAATAATGTCCTGTTCTTGTGTTCTGAGATGCCGTTTTGTTGTGGTGAATATATATCAGTGGTTTCATGCTTTATACCATTTTGTTTCATAAAATTTGAAAAATTAGGATTTATATATTCTGTCCCGTTATCGGTTCTTAACTTAAAATTTTTATTTTCCTTCCAGTAAAACACTCTACTTTTGCTTTATAATGCATGAAATGTGTAAACGCTTTTGACTTTTGTTTCATAAAATATACTTCTGTCCATCTTGTATAATCATCAGTAAATGTTAAGAAGTATTTTGCTCCACCTAATGACGTGATATTAATTGTACCGCATACATCGGTGTGAATAAGTTCAAGTATTGATCTTCTGGAATTTTCTTTATTTATTGTTTTAAATGGTTGATGACATTGTTTTCCTTGTAAACAGATTTCACATTTTGGTAACTCTCCGTTATTCAATATAATATTTTCATTAACACCAACTATTTTTTTTATTTTTAATCATGTTCTGCAAGCATTTATAACTAAGATGTCCAAATCGATAATGCCAAAGCTTTAATTTATTTGAAAGTTGAGTATGATTTGCAGACTCTGGTTCAATATAATTTTTAACTGTTATTTCAATTGAATTATTTTTCTTTATTGCCTCAAATAACAATTCATTTTGTTTATTTAATATTTTTGCTTTATTACTTTGAAACATTACCTGATATCCGTTATTTGTAACTTGTTCTGCCACATTTTAAATTAAATTTTATTGTTCCTCTTCCTTTAACATTAGTTGTGCCTCCTATGTTTGCTAAATTTAATTTGGAAGTATTATTTTTTTCAATTTCAGTAAATAAGCTGATGCTGTTAGCGATATGTGAGGTCGCTCCACTGTTTAATATCCAATTTGACGAACTATTATTTAGATTTTTAACGTATAAACACATCTCTTGCGCGAACATTCCTTTTTCATAATTACGGGATTTATTAGATCTACACTCTGTTGACTTATGGCTATACTTTTTACAGGTATAACACATAATTTTATGACGTACTGGTTTTCTATATTTATTATTTTGGTTGTAATAAGGCTTTGGTTTATTCTGCGTTACTAGAGCTTCCGATTGTTGGTTGTTATTTCGAGAATGATATTCCTCTAAAATTTTAATTTTTAAAGATGTTGGGTGAGGTAATTCATCTCGAGCTTCTATAGCTATTCGGAAGTTTTCGAATTTTTCTGGTAAACTGTACAATAGTAAAATTGACAGCAAATCGTCTTCAATATTTCTATCGATAGATTTAATTTTGTTGACGATATCGAAAAAGTCTGAAATATGTTGTTTGACATGTTCATCCGTCGGTTTTGTTAGGATTAATTTTTTAAGTAATGCTGCTTTCCTTGTAGGTATTTTTGAATCGTATATTTATTGTAATTTAAGCCAAACTGCTCGTGAAGTAATACAATCTTTGACATCTTTCAGTAAAGGTGGGCTAATGGCCAAAATTAGTTTTGCTTTCGCCTTAGCGTCGTTTTTATCCCAAATGACTGCTTTATCTTCTTCTTTAATCGTATCTGGCCTTGGTAACGAACCGATAATGTACTCCCAATAATCACATTCCACCAAGAGAGACTGCATCTGTACTTTCCACGTGTCATAGTTCTCGTTACTAAGTTGATCAAATCTGAATATGTTGCGATGAGACATATATTCTCTATTTATTTTTTAAATTTGTTAAATATCACTTAACAATATAACAATAATACACAATTATTGTTTCTTTTAATTTTCTGAATGATTTTTATTTTAATATCCGCTGATCACTAAGATCTAAAAGGATATTTGCTTTTTAAACGGCACGTGTTTTTAATTATAATTTGTACTGATCCCTGGGCCCATAGCCCATGTTGTTTACTTTATCAAAGTTTATTACAGTAGTGAATAATAATAGTGTCACAATAGTGAATAATAATAAGTTCAATTGCATAGTTAAAATATAATATACATATTATACATATATGTGATAGAAAGAGACAAATATAAAATATAATAAACAAAGTACGATTATGTTACATGTTATATTTTTAGTATATGTACTGTTTTTACATGTAGTTGACGATAAGTATCAGTTTACATGTAGTTGACGATAAGTATCAATATCTGTAGGAAATGTATTTGGAGTGAATTATTTTGATAGCTTTCTTATGTAAGATATCTAATTGAAGTAATATTTGCTTATTTGCTCCACTCCATATTGGGTTCAGATAAGTTATGTGCGATAATATAAAGGAAGAACATATGGTATACAAAGCGTTTCTGGAAATAAATTTACGAACACGACGAAAAATAAAAAGGTATGGGGAAATTTTGCGAATAATTTTTTGAATATGGTCTATCCATTTGACCTTCTTATCAATTATCAATCCTTAATAACATAGATTGTCGACAGTGCATAAGGTTGTAGAATTATGCAAGAAAAAGATCTATAAATTTTATTGCCAAGTAACAAAATTTTTGTTTTTTAACGTTTAGCTGCAGTTTATGATACTTAATCCATTGTTCTATTTTATTTAAATCATTTTCTATGGAATTCCTCAATGAATTTTCTGTTGGCGCAGCATATCTCACAATAGCATCGTCGGCATATAGTTCAATAGATCCTGCAAGATCTAAGCGTGATATGTTGTCAATATATATTTTGAAAAGATCTGGTCCTAAAATTGATCCCTGTGGAACTCCTTTTTTTATTATTAAGGTGTTGCTGAAGAACGATTCTATTTTGACTTTTTGTATTCTACCAGTTAAATATGTTTTGAAAAAATTCACATCATTAGGATCAAAGTTAAGGTTATCCATTTTCGACAAGAGAAGCTCATGGTCTACACAGTCGAATGCTTTTTGAAAATCCAAAGATATAATTGCAATAAATTTTCCACTATCAATATTATTTGTCACAAAGTTGGTTAAACTTAAGCACGCTGCTGTTGTATTTGAATTTTTTTCGAAAGCCTATTGCTCTTCGTGTAGATTGTGATTATTTGAGAGAAAAATATTAAGGCGGTATTTTATAACTAGTTCAAATATTTTGGAAAGACAGGTTAGAAGAGAGATGGGACGGTAATTTGATGAATCAGTTGTATTTCCTGCTTTATGGATAGGTATAACTTTTGCTGTTTTAAGGGACTGTGGAAATATTGAGTTTTGAAAAGAATTATTTATTATTTTGACTAATATCGGTGAGAGTTTGGTTGAAAATTTTTGAATAAACTTAGTTGAAATGTTGTCATAACCTTTGGCAGTGGACGGTTTTAGATTTGCAATAATCTGTTCAATTTCTGCTCTGTTGGTGGGACATAGATCAAAGTTATTGTGAATTTTTCTTGAAGTTCTATTAATAAACATGTAATCTATCGGACTACTAGATATATTAAGTGCATCAGTCACGTTAAAAAAATAAGAGTTGATTTTGTTAGCTATATCGCGCTCATTAGTGATGGTATCATTATTAATTATTAAGGTTTTAACACTTGGATTTTGCTTGTATGTATCAGTGTTATAGATTATCTTATTATAGAAATTCCAAAGATTGTTACCGTTAGATATGCCATGCTTGACTTCATTAGAGAAAAAGGTTTTCTTAGCTTGAAGAATTAATTTGTTCACTTCGACTTTCATATTTTTGTATAAATTCAGAATACGACTATTTCCTTTATATTTCTTAGAATATTTGTAGTGCGAGTCCCTGATTTTAATTTTATCAAATACATCCTTTGTCATCCAAATGGCCTTATTGTTATCTTTTTTTATTACAACAGATTTTGTATTTTTTACAATTAGATTTTGCAAATCTGTAACGAAAGTATCAAATACACAGTAACCGTTTATGTTTGTCCAAAAATTATCGGATTCAATTTTTTCATAATCCAAAACCGTTTTATTAAAGATTTTATTTTTGGTTACTGGCTTAAGATTGATATTGATAAAGAACATTTCATGATCAGATAAGGAGGTATCACTAATTAAGAAGTTGTATTTATAATTTATTAAATCCGTGATAAAATGGTTAACAGTAGTTTTCGTGGTAATGCTAATATACAATAAAATTCTTGTTGCATATTCAACAGATATTTTATTGTATATTAGAAATCCGTTACTAATAAGAGTATTAGTATAATCAATAACATATTGTTTATTCATATCGAGCAAGTTTATATTCATATCTCCGATTATCAAAGAATTTTTGTGTGCCAATGTAATATTATTTAATTTATCTATAAAATCAGGTATATGAGTTTCGTGAGATCTATATATGTCTATTTAATTTAAGATCAGGTAAATTTACTACTAGAATATTACTTTTATTAAATTCTTCTTTATATACATACAGGATTCGATTTTATATTTTCATCAATATATATTGCAACACCGCCGTATGGCTCTTGTCTATTTGAAAAGTACGGAATATACCCGGAAATATTGAAAAACTGATTTTCTTCTTCTATTAACCATATTTCATTTAATATGATAATATGAATTTTAAATTTGTATGAATTAATAAGAGATTCCACGATGTAGAGTTTATTACGAAAACTTTGTATATTAATATAAACAACATTTAGATTTTCTTTGTTTTGTGCAAACTTTCATAGGTTGCATGCGCCTGTCATATGAACGACTCTCGGTAGTTCAGAGATGTTTATTTCGTTAGAAACTAGAATTGATTGTTAAAAATATATAAACAGAAAAAAAAAAATGAAATAATAAAATACACATGTTCTAATAACTACGTGGCAAACACTTTGTTTTGATATAATTAAAATTTTTATTAATTGATATGTGTTTTTTTTGTGTTATTGTGATATGTAATTTTGGATTTCTAAAGAAAAGTATTTAGTGAAATAAAAAATAGAATTAAAATTAAATTAAATATTAAATAATATAATAAATAAAATAATAAAATAATGTGTCATAAAAAAGTTGATTATTGCAATTGTGTTAGTGTGTTTAAATTAAAAAAGTATATGTAGTTGAAATATATAAATGGATGTAAATAGCAGAGATGAAAACCAAAAATTTTTTTCGTGTGGTTCGGCTTTCGTTTAAGGTTAATTTTAATTTTTGGTTTTGGTTTTTAATTTTGGTTCTAAAAATTTCAAAATTTGGTTTTGGTTTGGTTCTGGTTCAATAAATATTTTTATTTATTAGTAAGTAAGTTTTCGGTTCGGTTCGGTTTTGGTTCAGTTTTTTTAAAAATAAAATGGATGGCTCCGTTTTCAATAAATTGAATGTTAATTCCCAATATGGAATATATTTATATTTTGCCGTATATTTTGCCTGTTTATTGATATATTTTCGTTTAAACCTTTTAGAATTGGATTAATAATTTTTCGAAAACCTGTGTCCTCTAGCATTGATAATGGTCTTGCATGCCGCGTGACCTTGTTGCCAAGTTTTATAAGATTTAAGATTTAAAATTCATTTATTTCCTTAAATATAAAATTTTTTACAAACCACATCAAATTAAAATTGAATATTATCAAAACATAAAGCTCTTAAACCTAATTAACTAATATAATAAATTCAATAAAATTAAAAAAAGTAAAAAAAACTATAAATAGTTTATTAGAATAATTAATAGGAACAAATAAAAATATAAAATTCAATAAGAAATAATTTAGTAAAAATAACAAAACTTTATATATGTAAGAAAATAAGTAGGATCATTCGAATATATTCAAAAGAATACGTGTTGAATGAAACAAACATAAATGAAGAAAAAAAAAATATAAATATAAATGTTTTAGCGGGGTACTAAAATCATAAGTAATTACATTACAAATTAAGATTAGACAAAATAATTAAAAAAAAAATAGAATTAAAAATAATGAAATGAGATGAAAAAAGAAATAACAAATAAAAAATGTATGAGAAGCTTAATATTGAAGTAAAAAATTTACAAGTATACTAAAAGTTCAAGCAAAATTAAAGATTATAATATAATTGAAGTATGAAGAGAAAACCACATTTAATTATAATACATACACAAAACACTTATTTAATACAAATTTCCACCATCAAATAGTGATTCAATTTGAGAGTGATCGAACTGAAATAACCAGATTTTCAACTGTCTAAGAAATGAGTAGAAATTACGTTCACTTCTGATATGAATTGGTAGTCTATTAAAAATTCGTGGTGCCATATTAACAAAGCAATGCGTAAATTGTGTTGTTCTGGTCATTGGAACAGCAACATAATATTAATACGTAGGCTGTAAGTTGGCGTTAACCTTTGATCGAGGTAACCAGATCTAATGAAAAAAATTTTCCTAGTTTTGTAGATATAGAGATGTCTGAGTGGCAAAATACAGATTCTTTTGAAAAGTGGGAAACTAGATGATAGACGATTAACATTAAGCATGGTTCTTAAGTAATGTTTTTGGGCTAGGAGAATTGGGCGAATTCTGTTATTTTAAGACCCCAGCAAGCTAAACCATAATTCAACTTGGAATTGAAAAAGGCGTAGTAAAATATATTTTAAATTTCCAACGTACTACATTTTCTCAAATGGTAGCC
Source organism: Argyra leucocephala (assembly GCA_963942445.1). NCBI lineage: Eukaryota > Metazoa > Arthropoda > Insecta > Diptera > Dolichopodidae > Argyra > Argyra leucocephala. The sequence continues at coordinate 92,553,504 of OZ012680.1, forward strand.
GTAACGAACCATTTTATTTAAATATTTTTTAAATTATGAGTATGTTCAGACCAATTTAATTTATTATCCAATATAATTCCTAGGTATTTGAAAGAGCGAACATTTTCAATATAAAAACAGCCATTATCGCAGAGGACAGAATCACAGTATGACATGTTTGAGGTTGGAGAAACAAATAAAGGAAAACGTTTACAAACCGGCGAGTGATAAGATAAATCGCTAATTTCATTACTTTTACAAGAAGTTCTGAAAAACATTAACTTAGTCTTAGGGCTTTTAGTTAAATGATGAACAAAAAACCAGTTCCTAATAAGCGGCAAATCGTAGTTAATTTTAATTACAACATCCATCAAATTAGAGCCACTATAAGAAAAAGCAGTGTCATCTGCAAAGGCAGTCGACAGTCCATTATAATTTTGAAGAGAGAGTTAATATAAATAAGAAATAATATCGGCCACAACACTGAACCTTGGAGAGCACCTTTGTTAATGAAAATCATTTCACTAACTTTAGATTCAACTCTGACTTTTTGTTTTCTATCTCTTAGATACGACTCGAACCATTTGAGAATAAAGCCTCGGAAACCAGCATTATACATTTTCTTCAATAGTAAGTTGTGAGATACTCTATCAAATGCTTTTGTGATATCAATGAAAAGAGCAGCACAACTACTATTCTTATTCAGACTGTTATAAATTTCATTAGTAAATTTTAGCAAGGCATCTTCTGTGCTCCTATTCTTCAAAAAACCAAATTGACTAGTACTAAAAAAATTTGTTTTAAATAAAAAATTAACTAATCTAAATTTAACAGCCTTTTCGAAAATTTTTGAAAAAGGTGATAGAAGTGAAATAGGACGGTAATTGTTGAAGTTCAGACGGACTACCTTTCTTAAAAAGAGGAATTACTTCTGCTAGTTTGAGGTCTTCAGGAAAAACTCCTTTAAAGACACTGAAATTAAAAATATAAGACAAAACATCTACAATCTGAAAAACTATTTCTTTTAAAACATTATTTGAAAGTAAACCACAAAACTTAGAATTAGAATTTTTTATACTTAAAATTATTTTGTAGATTTCAGAAGACGTAAATGGGTTGAAATAAAAACTATGACTTTTAATAAATTTTTCCAAAGTGCAATTGACTGTTGTGATTTTTTCTACCGACTTATTTCTTCTTTTTAAATCAATTTCCTGATAGCATTCTGTATGTTTTCTCTTAAGGAGTCGCATTAGATTTTCGGGGTGATTGCTTTTCATAACAAAACTACACTCGTTACATTTACTGATATTTGTTTCTATCTGAAAACTAAATTTTTCAAATACTGGGTTTTTGTTATTTTTTTGTTTTGCCATTTTCTTTGGGATAACGTTGAGAAAAAAAACAAAAAATTATAATTAAAAAATCATAAGAAATTAATTAATTTTATTAGTCACATTCACATCACAACAGACACAACATTAGTTATGTTAAAATTTAAAATGTTAAAAAATAGATTAAAACATGAACCAAACGTTAACCACCATATATTTTGTTGGTTTATGGTTCGGTTTCAGAATTATTTTAAGAAATGGTTCGGTTTTGGTTTGGTTCGCCCAATTCATTATAAAAGTGGTTTGGTTTTGGTTATGGTTTTGGTTCGGAAAATATCAATGGTTCAGTGGTTTTTTGGTTCGGTTCAAAAACCGGTTTGCATCTCTGGTAAATAGCATAAATGAAATGAAAATGATAAAAACGAAAAAAAAGTTGAAACAAAAAAATTTGAAACAGTGATAGTTAAATGGCAAGCAAAAATAATTAATTTATAATATAATACTAAACAGAAATAAAAAAATTGTATATATTTAAAAGTTTTTTTTATTTATTTATATTTACATTTATTACAATTAAAATTATAACAAATTTATTTATAAGCTCTAGCTACTTGGGCTATCGGCTTATTTATGGCTTATTATTGTTACAAAATTGGTATCGGTGTACTGTACATTACATAGTTATCATATTATTATAATTGTTGTTTTTTAGTTTTTGTTTTCGAAATTTGAAGTAAAATAAAGTTTTGGATTCTAAGTTATTTGTACACTACGGCTCATCATTATAAAAATATTTTATTATTTTATACCTACTCAAATAATATCTGTTGTATTGTGTGTATACTTCTTTTTTTTTTACAAATAATTTTAAATAAATGATTTATCATTCTTAATTCTTAAAGTCCCGTTTTTTTTTGTTTTTTGATTGTTTGCATAATATTGTTGTTACTGTATTATTTTGTTTTATTTTGTTATATTTTTAATATTAAATTTTGTTTTTAAATTCGTTTAGACATTTTTATTTTTTTTAAAAAGTTAAATATTATATTGACATTTTCATCAGTGGCGTGTGCGAGGATTTCTGTAGGGTTTTTATCTTGGAAGGTTGTTGATCTGATTTGGTTTATTGCTGAACATTGTTGCAGAAGGTGGGTTATGGTTAGTGGGGAGTTGTTGCAAAATTGACACAGTGGCTGTTGCTCGTTTTGTAGTATGTATGCGTGAGATATATTGGTGTGTTCAAGGCGGAGTCTGATGAAACATTTGTTCATAATGGTAGACGTTGTAAGTAGTATAGATATGCGGATCCTGGACCAGTCAAATGACGTCACAATAATATTTGACAGATGTGATCGTTAATTTGAATAAAGCGTAACCGTTAATTTGAATAAAGCGTTGGTTGAATGGTATAGTGTAATTGATTTTAGGTTAATGATTGTTATTTGAATAAAAGTAAGAGTTTGTGATTTGAGATTTGAGATTGGTGATTTTTTGTGTGGGTATAAGGGGCGGGGGAAGTAATTTTGGGGATGCGCAGCCGCCGAAGTTGTTGATCGGGAATGGTAGCAGGTTGCTTGTCGAAGTTGTTGGTAGCAGGTTGCTTGTTGGTAGCAGGTGGTGTCGAAGTTGTTGGTAGCAGGTTGCTTGTTGGTAGCAGGTGGTGTCGAAGTTGTTGGTAGCAGGTTGCTTGTTGGTAGCAGGTGGTGTCGAAGTTGTTGGTAGCAGGTTGCTTGTCGAAGTTGTTGGTAGCAGGTGGTGTCGAAGTTGTTGGTGGCAGGTAACTTGCCGATGTCATTGAAGTTGTTGTTAGAACCTTGTATCAGCGACCTTGGACAGTGTTATGAAATTGTTAAAGTATCCTATAGTAGAAATAAATGTTCGTGGTTTGATGATAAGAGAATAAAATTTAAAATTTTTGTTTTGCTGTTTTGATTGTTTTATGAAGTCAGGAGAATATTTGTTGTTAGTATATGTTGTTAGCATATATCTGTAAAAAAAAATTGTACGATTTTGAAATGTAAGAATTAAAAACTTGCGGTTTACAATTTTTGAAGTTCTTATCAGTAATTATAAAAGTAGAACTATTTTTGAAATTGTTTTGCTGTTTTGATTGTTTTATGACGTCAGGAGATTCCCATTATTATTATTAGTATACATTGAATACATATTTGAATGATATGAATATGCTATTTACATTAGCAAATGTTTCCACCGAATCTCCACCCAAATTATCGAATTGATGCCGAAGTTGTACCAAGTTGTCATTGAAATTGTTGTATCAGCGACCTTGGACAATGTTATGAAATTATTAAAGTATCCTATAGTAGTAGTAAATGTGTGTTCGGTTTGATGATAAGAGAATAAAATTTAAAATTTAAAATTTTTGTTTTGCTGTTTTTCTTGTTTTAATGTTGGATAATTAGAGTTTGTAATGTATGTTCACGCAACATAATAGAAATTTTGAGCAGAGTACCCTACCAAATTGTACGATTTTAAAAATTGAAAAATGAAAACTTGCGGTTTTAAAAATTTTAAAAGTTCTTATCAGTTAGAAATGTTTTTATATGTGAACAAATAATGCGTAAGCGGAATTGTAGTGTAAAAATTAAAATTCGTCCATCCGTCCCCCCATCTATCGGTCAACATATAATTATTGTTTGGGAAGAATAATAAAAATTAAGAAAATATAAATTTAGCATATAATAAATAAATTCTTCTGTAGATGAATTGGTTAAGCTGCTTCTATCTCTGGTAATACTCAAAATAGGTTAAGTATCGATTCTAGTCTGATTCGTCTGCAGAAGATTTTTTTTTTAAAAAAAAAGTCTATAAAAGTCTGTATGAGGTTAAAAAGAAATACATTACAAATTTATAACTTGTATTGTACATTTAACATAATGTTTTGGGTGGAGAATATTCAACACGGATATAAATATTGTACTTGTACGAGAAAATGGAAATCATTTTCTATAATAAACTACAAAATATTTCATGATAGTTTAGAGGTGTTTCTGACTCCTGAAGGTGGTGAAAAGGTTCTACTACTTAGGATAAGAAATGGTGAAGCAATTACAAATATTTCGCACAATAAAATAGATGTTTTAGATTGGCAGCACATAAAACTTGAAGTAAATGGTGGGGATATAGCTATAAAGGGTGATATTTTATTTCCAGAAAATATGAGTCACAACAGATACATTCCAAACCATTTTCCCACAGATTGTTCTTTTATTGAAGAGGATGACTGGGAAAATATAAATAAACTTATAATGGATATATTACCAACAGAAAAAGAGGGAAGTGTGAATGCTGATGCAGCTTTAGAATCTTTAAAAATAAATATAAACAAGAAAGTTGCAGAGAATAATAAAATTATAGAGAAAAGATCTTTGTTGAAAGATAGACTTGATGAGGGTATTAAATTCCTCTCTCAATTAGCTGATAAATATGATAAGAATAATAAAACTGATCGTGTACAATTATTAAGAAAATTAAAAAATGAGCTTGTGATGATTCAAACTGAGAAATTGAATATGACAGATGTTTCTAAGGAAATGCATGAACATCATTTTGAAACGCTTTTGTACGTATATCAAGTGATTGAGAAACTAAAATATCACTATAATTATAATTAATAATAAAAATTCAGTATGATTCCTAAAGAGAACTAAACTAATCAATTTTCGAATATATAATAGCAGGTAGCATAATAAAATGTCTCATAATAAACCAAACCTTTGAAGTCAACGTTTGCAAAGATATTCATAATAAGTATCTCTCAAAAACAAAACAAAATGAAGATAATATTAATTAGTACTTTGTATCTAATACAATTTAATATATACAAATCAGCTCCTACTCGTTTTTATTTAAATGAAGAGAAACATGGATATATTAATTTTGATATCATCGGACCAAACAATGATACAATTAAGGTCGGACTCTCATTAGATTTTATAAAATATAGTAAAAATCCTGAAGCAGCAACAACAACAACAACAACAACAACAAGTTTACCAATAGAAAAAAATATTACAGAGCGAAGTATTTCAGATGAAACTGATTCAGCTCCTCAATATGTTACAGTAGAAGAAGCAATTGAAGCTTTTAAGATGGATTTAATTAGAAAAGAAAGTGATATTGGTGGTGTAATTAACAGCAAAGAAATTTTTTATAGACATTTTATACTTGAAGAGGGTGAAATACAAATTCATGTAAGATGTTCATACGATAGCAATTTTCAGAAAAGAACAATTAGAATACAATGTATCGAATATCGTGATATCTTAAAAGAAAGAATTTTAAGTAATGGAGAAGTTGAAGAAATGACTATAGAAGATACTACATTCAAAAGTGAATATACTATATTAAATTTACCTAAAATAAAACAAACATTAAATAGTGAATTTTTATATTAACATCAATATCATAATAATTTGAATGATTCATATATGTACTTATATCTAATCAAAATATAATATTAATAAAAGAAAAAAAATAAACATTTTTAAGGTTATAATAAATTTGTTTTATTTATCCAAGAATTGTGACTTGATGGGAAACCAAGCCATTTAACAAAAACTCTATTATCTTTAGTTTTTACAATTTTTTCAACTAGAATTTTGCAATCAGTTTTAGTTGTTGCTAACTGAACTGATATCGGATCGGTTGGTGTTGTTAACTGAACTGGTATCGGATCGGTTGGTGCTGTTGATGTTACCATGCAGTACAGTAAACTAAAATAGTTATGATGTAACCATTATCTATTTATAACTTAAGAAATTCTTCAAAATTTTTCCTATAACGTCCATTGTTTAAAGAACTATCCTTATCAACCACTACAAATCCATAATCATTCTTCCAACAATGTGAACATAAATTTTTGAATTGGTCAAAATTCATATCAGAATTAACATGATCATTGTAAATATGTTTTAAATTCAAATCATCTTGTTTGAATGCAATTATGAAATTTGCATTGTCTCGCACCAAATGCTTAGGAATACGAGTATAACTTTGACATAAATAGAAGCTGTCAACATGATCATGGCGACCCATACAAAAATATGCTCTTATGCTATCTTGTTTCTCACAAGCAACATCATCAAATATAAATATTGAATTTTTTTAGCTTCTGATGGGTCAATTATTTCAGAATTATTTGGAAATACATTGTATCCCATCCCTTTAACGGAATTTATTACCTTTCTCAAATATTCATATTTCGGTTGATGTAATGATTTTGAGTATATGTATATGTTTTCGAAATTAAGACCTTTAGAGTCTAAGAGCATGCGACAATCAATCCCCGAATACTATCAGGTAATAATGCACCATGTTTTCTTTTCTTTTTAAAGCTCCCCCGATCAAAATTTTTTACTTTAATGGAGTCGTTCACTTCGATTTATTATCAAAAAATAAAATGGATAACACTAAACCAATAACTAAAAAATATGATGACTACAAGAGCAAATCACACTCTAAAGCAACAGCTTCATGTACCATATCGTGCACCAAAGCATCATCCAATTCTAGCATAGTGAAATTTGGGGAAAAAGACAAAAACACAAATTCAACTTGTTGCAGACTTCAATAATAATACTGTAATCTATCAAACTATTTTGCATACAAAAGTTGTAAGAGAAAAAAATTTTCTATAATAAAAATGTAACTTGAAAAACTAAAATTTATCATTGTTATTTTTTTTTTTACCAATTTTCTTAAATTAAAAGTTTTTCAGCTTTTGGTCTTTTAATGAGAAAGGAAACAAAAAAAAATTTTTTTAATGTAATATTTATTTATTCTTTTTTAAATATTCGTTTTTATAAATAAAATTATTCCTCATCGATTCGCCAATGATCTCCTCTTCTTCATCCATAGAATGAAATTGGATGTTATATGTTTTTTCCACCGGGCCCTTGTTGATGACACCGTAATTTCCCGATTGAAGTTTCATAATTTGTTTATCGGCCAATGATATAAAACGCACCGGTAATAATACTTTGAAATCTGCCGTTTTCAAAACAATTCGCTTGCCGTACTTAGTGTTGACTTTTGTTAATCCATCGATTCTCACCAGTCTATTCAATGGCATGTTTTCCATACGAATTGTTTTTAATTCGATGTTGAACTTTTTATTCAAACTTTCTAAGAAATCCATTATTTTTTTTTTGTTTTTTAATTAATTTATTTAATGATTTCGAGAAGATGTTTCTTTCAAAACTGAATCAAATTCTACAATTTTGAAACTATTTATGCAAAATACTGCGGGTGTTGAGTTTGTTTGAAATCGAAGAACATAGATTCTAATATAAGAATCTTATCATAGAAGTTTCATTAGAAGGATGTATGCGGTTTTATAGAACCCTAAAAAGTAAGAGCTGTTTTTTTTTTTTTTTACTTTTTTTCTCTTGTAATTTTAATTCATCAAACTTGAAGAACATCATACATTATCAAAAAAAAAAAACCGCATACATTTCTGCTTATGAGTGATAAAATTGCGTGAATTTTCTAAAAATCGTAGCAAAACTTTAATTTTTATAGGATGTATGTGGTTTTATGCTACCGAACTTTCTGATGATGTAAGATTTATTAAATTCCAGTTTAATAAATTAGTTTTTAACAAAATTACATATTTGTTAATCAATCTAATAACTAACAAGAAGTTTATTTCCTAAACAAAAAGAATTCAAAATAGCAAAAATGGATTTTAATAGCATTAATCGAAACATCTCAAAGAAGCCTGTATTTCAACCTCCTTCATTAAAAGAGCTGTCGTGTGTAGGATTTCTGCAATCAAGCCATTTTAAAGAAATTTACAAAAATAAATTGGAACATCCGCAACTATATAAATACTTAGAAAGATCCTGTGCAGATGTTGAGATATCTGTCACTATAAATTTACATAAAGATGAATGGTTTAGAAGAAAAGGATTGGAAGAAAAACGAAGTGTTGTAAGAAAATATAGCGAAGTCGACCGGCTTCTCCTACAAGAATTCGATAGTTTCGAAGTTGAAGAAGTGTATAATATTCAACATCTTGAATTATATGATTTAAAAAAAATTAATATAATAAAACAACAAATTAATTTGCTTAAGTTTTCTTTTTATTTATATATCCAAGTTTTTATTATCTTATTCTATAGAAAAGTGCCCCCAAGTTAGAGTATGCACATTATCATTTTTTATAAATCTTTTATCATCTAAATAACTTAATGATATTTTATTTAAATTTTGACTATATAATGTGTGAGCTTTACTTCTAAAAGTAATCATTTGACTTACTAAAATTCTTTTTTTATATAAACAATCTCTATAATTATCTATCAAAAAAATTTTTAGAACAGATTTTTTTACACCTTTTGCTTTACAAATCAATCTCTTATTTTCTATATCAATCGAATACATTTTCGATCTTAAACCTATAAATTCTCTTATTACACTACCATTGCATTCATCTTTCATCATACCTAATATTTTTTTATTTTTTTTGGGTATATTAAAAGCATTATCAAGGGCATATTCTGAAGTATCATATCTGGAGTCGATATCAGGAAGTATATCTCTATAAAAATCTTCCGTTTTTATGGTATAAATAAATGAATCTGTATCCATATAATTTAACCTAATATCTTCTCTATATTTTAATTTTATATAATCGTAGTGGAATTTATACATTGTAAGTTTTGATAATTCGAGAATTACAAAGCCGATGTATATAGGCTTATTGTAATAAACGTGCATTCTATTCATCTGAATGGCGGCCATTTTATCAGTAAAATGCGCTACACTATGAAAATTCGGTTTTGAAATTAAAGCACGGGCTCCTAAATGTCTACCTCTACTTTCCCAGTCAGTTACAATCTTAACATCCTTTCTTTTATCAACATTCTCCATGGTTTTACCATAATTTGCATTATTTTGTTTCTTAAAAAAGTTCTTCTGAAAATCATTCGTTGCTTGAGTTCTATGGAAATTATTCAAATCTATAAAGCTTTTTAGCCATTGAGATTGTTTGAATTTTAATATTCTATGAATTTTTTTTAATATGAGCCCGTGCTTTAAACAATGTTTTAAATTTCGATAGTGAATAATATACTTTTTTTTAGATTCCAGATCGGCTACTAATTTCCTATGTTTCATTTTAGAATTTTGTTTATTTTCTGCACAGAATGGCAAATCATCGTGCTCGTCATGTAAAGAAGATGGATATTCTAAATCTACTTCCAAAATATACCCTATATCAGAATCGTCAGCTATATTTAGAACATTAATATTGAGATTTTCACACCATTTAAAATTTGAATGTGGTAAAAATTCTGATTGGGCGAGCCCATAAAGATTGTTAACATCTAAATATATTATATATTCTGATGGCTTTGTTGCATCGTAATTATCTAAATATTTATTATTAGCAATAGAATGTCTTAAACTACATTGAGTTATACCTCCTCTTATACCTTTCTTAATGAAATTATGTATATTAATATCGGTTAGCAATTCGAGTTCGACTTGAGTGGTTTTTAACATGGAGTCCCAAGCTAATCCGGGTGCTGTAAAATATTGACATGGATCTAAGGAGTATATTTTTCGACATACTTTTCGGAAACTTTGAAATATATCTGCTAATAACAAGACATCTATTTTTAGGTAAATTTCTAAATATTCTCGAAGTTTTTTACACTCAAATTTTTCCCACACTCTTTTCGCGTGAACATAATCTTCTTCTGAACAAACACTATTCATTAAATTGCTATTAAAAAATTCTTTAGAAGGTAAAGTAGTTTCATTTAATTTCTCCCACGAATTTAGGTACTCATATGGAAAAACACCTTTACGTCTAATTAAAGAGAAGCTATCAATATCCGTTAACATTTTCCTTACAACAAGTAAATCAACATCTGATAAATAAGAAGCTAATAATTCTAGGCTAGAATCCATAAAGCTAAATGAGTCTAAAAATCTAATTTCAATAAATTTTTAAATCATTTTTTTCATATTCAACCCATTTTGAAAGAGAAATATAATTCTCTTTATTAATTGGTAGCACATTAATTTTTCCGGAATAATTTCCTAAAGCTTTAATGATCAAATGAGAATCATAACCACTGAAGTTATGAAAAAAAACCGGAATAAAATTCGGTTTTCTAAACTTTAAGTTGCAAATAAAATGAGCCGGACCTCTATAATTGCCAGTGAAATGACAGTGATCCATTACTCTTTCTTTTCCTAAATGTTTTTCACAAATATGACAAATAGTACTATCTAATTGCAATTTTAATTCTAATTCTGTTAATTTTTTCATTGGAACTGTTTTTTTCAAATATTTACAAGCTAAATTTTTCACATCTTGAATCAAATTCTTCACAAAATCATCCTCACATCTATGAATAGTTTGCATTCGGAATATATCCAAGGCATCATCATATGAACATTTGATGAAGTAAGCGAAAGAACAAGGAATGTGTTCTTGAATATCTGTTGTTGAAGAGGTGTTTGGATCTGGTGAGCACGTCTCAATGTTTTGAAGAATACATTCGAAATCTGCATAAATTGCGAATGGAACAACGAATTTTTTCTCGAAATTTTTAAATTTTAAAATTTTATTATCATCATTTGGCATTGTTGTAATAATTTTGTTAGACTCAAGCTCATGTTGTTTTAAAGCAACTTCACTATAAAAATGACACAAACAGTTATCACATAAAAAAATGCGGTCTTTATGTTTGCTGATTTGTGACGCAAGTAATTTAGAAATATTTTTAATATAAACATAGTGATTCTTTTCTTCGTTTTCTATCAGTAATAAATTAATATGATGCATCTTTTTTTGTTTTGTGCAGTAATATGGACCAGTAATTTGAAAAAAAACTTTTGTATTTGTTTGCACTTTATCATATCCAAAAACATTTATACTGATTGTAGGATTTAGTTCTTCGAAAATTGCGATATCAGCAACTTTAAGCGGAAATCTTAGACCATCGAATTTCAAAATCATATTATTTTGCAGAACGATTCTTTCTGTTTTTATATTTGGAATTCTGTATGCTGATACTCGTTCAGGTTTTGATCCAGTATAAAATGCTGCTGCTATACATCATTTAAAGCAATATTCATCTGAATTCATAATATTAATACACGCCTTTTTATTTTTGATAAATTCTGGTAATGGTAGATATTGTGAACCACGTAAAGGTTTATATTGGTTGATGTTGATTTCTAAATGCACAATTTTAATTAATGACCAACCGCTATCTCTTTCTTGAAATTCATCTGCCTTTTTTACAATATTTTGCACCAACACATCATAATTTCCAGATATTTCACATTGATGAATTACTCGTATCGATTTTATTGATGTTATAAGCTCATCCTCATCAAACTCATCTTTGACATGTCCATTTTTGTGTATTTTTACATATTCAGCGAATAGCTCAAAATTAAATTTGTATGCTTTATGTTTTGTTAGCATATTACTTAAAAGTTTCGTAACTCTTTCCTTAGAAGTTTGTAAAAATGATTCGGGTATAAAATACTTTCATCGTTATTCTCTAATATGAAGGTCTCTATCCGTTCATTGAAATTACTTTTCACACATTTTAAGTCATCTTCCACAGCAGTTTTGCATTTATTTTATGCATAAAAGTTCTAGTATGATACAACCAATCTTTATATAACACATTTACATTACATTCTAAGCAAAATTGATAACTATCAAGATCTTCACCCGACCGCTTCATTATAAATTTATTTTTAAAACACAGTACTCGTTCAAAGTATTTTTTTAAAATGATTATTTTTTAAAAAATGTATTGGTCTTATATGATGTATTCCCATATATAAAATTTAACTTTTTATCTGCATTATAAATTTTCATTTATATATGTAACTAAGTAATATATGTAATCTATTAGGTATTTTTAAATTTATCGTATTAAACTATCATAGAAAAATTTTTCTCAACCATCAACCGCATTTTAATTTGAAAAAAAATTTGTTTTTCCCTAAAATATAAGTGAAGTTCGCTAAGATTATTTTAACATTTGCTAATGTAAATAGCATATTCATATCATTCAAATATGTATTCAATGTATACTAATAATAATAATGGGAATCTCCTGACGTCATAAAACAATCAAAACAGCAAAACAATTTCAAAAATAGTTCTACTTTTATAATTACTGATAAGAACTTCAAAAATTGTAAACCGCAAGTTTTTAATTCTTACATTTCAAAATCGTACAATTTTTTTTTTACAGATATATGCTAACAACATACTAATAACAAATATTCTCCTGACTTCATAAAACAATCAAAACAGCAAAACAAAATCACAAATTTTTAATTTTAAACTTTATCAGTAAATTTTTTTTTCGTCCATTCATATAAACCGCAAACAAATTTTTCAATTTTTATTTACTTATCAAATATATTTGTCTCCTACAACCATAGGATTGTAAAACTTTCGAGTAAAATAAAATATAAAGCTATGGAAGTACTACACCCCGAAACAACGAGACATCTACCAACAACTTCGACACCACCTGCTACCAACAGCTTCGACACCACCTGCTACCAACAACTTCGACACCCCTTGCTACCAACAACTTCGACACCACTTGCTACCAACAACTTCGACACCACCTGCTACCAACAACTTCGACACCACCTGCTACCAACAAGCAACCTGCTACCAACAACTTCGACACCACCTGCTACCAACAAGCAACCTGCTACCAACAACTTCGACAAGCAACCTGCTACCATTCCCGATCAACAACTTCGGCGGCTGCGCATCCCCAAAATTACTTCCCCCGCCCCTTATACCCACACAAAAAATCACCAATCTCAAATCTCAAATCACAAACTCTTACTTTTATTCAAATAACAATCTTTAACCTAAAATCAATTACACTATACCATTCAACCAACGCTTTATTCAAATTAACGGTTACGCTTTATTCAAATTAACGATCACATCTGTCAAATATTATTGTGACGTCATTTGACTGGTCCAGGATCCGCATATCTATACTACTGTTGTAGTTGGTAAAATAATTAGGTCCCTAGCTGGGTTAACTGATTTATATTGGTGGTTGTAATTATTCTATTGTTCTATGAAGTGATCGTGAACGGTTTTGGAAGCATGTTTGGCTACTGAGTTTTTACTAAAGGGCGCGTAAGTGTGTAAAGGACAATTAATTGCGATTTTAGCAGCTTTATCAGCTAATTCATTGCCATTTATGCCTACATGTTCGGGTATCCACATCATGAGGACTCTTTTGCTCATTTGTATCATTAATTGTTTTATTGTGTCAATTGGTTCGGAATTACTATTTATATTTTTGATAGCTTCGAATGCCGATAGGCTGTCGGTGAAGATTACGTTTTTGCCTTTTAATTTCTTTATTATTAGTAAGCTTGGTTATGCTTACTAATATGGTTGCGCAAGGAAGTAGGATGCCATTGCATAATAATTTACCGGATTCTTCAACCACTGCAAATGCTGTTCTTTTTGAATATTTGGAGCCATCGGTGAAGAGGAATTCCCAATTATTTTGTTTTAGAATTTCTGTTTTTGTGTTGGGTTAGATCATTAATAAAGAGATTGCTTTCCTGTACCCATGGGGGAGATTTAAATTTTGGAGTTTTTGTTGGTGTCAGTTCTATGTTATGTTGAATTTTGAGGTTTAGTATTTCACTTAATCCAGATTTAGTTTTTAATGGTTTTTTTCTAGTTTTTAGTAGTTGACCTTCTTTATGTAATAATTCGTTTTTATTTGTGAACAATTTTGGAAAATATCTGCTTCTGAGGAAAAGTGTTCTATTTTCTATTGTGTGGAAGCCTGCTTCGGCAAGTAAATTTTCTATTGGCGTGATTCTGAATGCTCTTAGACTGCTTCTTATTGCTGCATGATATGGTGCTTTAATTTTGTTAATATGTGTTTGTGCACTTTTGCCATAAATTTGTAGTCCATAGTCAATTTTGGAAAGTATTGTTAGTTTGGTTATGGTTAATAGGGTGTTAGTGTGTACATTGCTTTTATTAGAGGAAAGATATTTGATTACATTTAATCTACAGGTAACATTGTTTTTTATGTAATTACAGTGATCATTGAAACTATTTCTATTATCGAAAATTAAGCATAAAATTTTTAGGCTTTTGACATTATTAATTGTTATATTTTTAAATTTTATTTTGGGACTTTTACATTTAATTTTTCTGCATACATGCAGGTGTTTACATTTATTAATTGAGATGATCGCCCCTGATTGTTTTGATCAGTTTCCAATTGCGTTCCATACATCAGCAAATTGATTTGAAATTAAGTTTGTATTTTTTTCTTTTGAAATAATGTACAAATCATCTGCATATAAGCAGTGTTGTAAATTTTGATGATTTATTATGAGTTTGCTAATGTCGTTAAACGCAATTAGAACCAGAGTGACCGATAGCGGAGACCCTTGTGGGACACCGTTGAAGAGTGAAAACGTTGGCGACAGTGCGTTGTTCACTCTGCAACGTATTTTTCTGTTTTTTTTTATTATGATCTTGTTCAAAAAACCCTTTATGAAGTTGTATATTTTTGGACCGACTTTCCATTCTTGTAGTTTTTTTAAAATTATGTTTCGGCTTATTTTATCAAATGCTTTTTCAAAATCTATGGATAAAATTGAGGTGTGGTTTTTTGAAATAAGATGGTCTATATAGAGTAAAGCATCGGTTGCACTAGAGTTTGTTTTGAAGCCGACTTGATATGGGGAGAGTAGATTATTGTATGAAAGGAACCACATTAAACGTTTTGAGATTATTTTTTCTAATATTTTACTTATACAAGGTAGCAGAGATATTGGTCTATAATTCGAAATTTCGTCGATATTTTTGTTTGGTTTTTTTTATAGGTATGACTATTGCGGTTTTGTATGTTTTGGGAATTATTCCAGTTTTATAACTGTTGTTGTAGTTCTAGGATTCTATATTTAAATTTTTGTGTACATTTTCTCAACATTTCCTATTTTCTTGCCCTGGGGTAATCCCTTTAGCAGATTTAAGGCTGTTTTCTAATTCATTTAAATTAATATCAAACTCTAAGTACTTGGTTTTATTGTTTAACATTTGATTATTATTGATAGATTCTGTTATTGGGGCGCATGGTAGGTTGGCTTTGGAGCAATCTGAATAATATTTGGCGAAACTTGTGGTTATTATCTCTGGATCTTCCGTTATATTTGAACCTGTTTTTATTGTTTTTATTTGGAAAGGAGTGTATGGGCTCGTTAAAAGTGTGATTCTTTTCCATAGTGTGTTTGTTGGTGTAGAGGGATTAAGGGTTTTGGTGAATTCTTCAAATTTGAGAACTTTTGAGACTTTTTTTTCTTTATTAAATAAAGCATTTGTTTTACGGTAGTTTATTAAGTTAAAGGTAACTTTGTTTTGATATTTTTCCCAGTCGGCTCGATTGCAATTGAATTTGGCAGTTTTAGGGAATTTTATGTTGGTTGGGTTGAAGAACTTGATTGTTGTTGTGATTGGATAGTGGTCGCTGTTGTGTAAGTCTTCTGAAATGTTCCAGGTGATAAAAGGTATAAGTTGTGTGCTGCAAAGAGTTAAATCAATATTGGTGAAGGTACCGTGCGTGGAGAAATGGGTGGGGGAATTATTATTTAATATTGATATATCGGTGCTAAGTATGAAATCTTCTATAATTTTACCTCTGGGATTTGAGTGGGAGGAGCCCAAAGCGGACTCCACCCTTTAAAATCTCCTGCCAGAATAATTGGCGTTTTAATGTTGGATGTGATAAAACGGAGATCTTGGCAAGTAATGTTTTGTTCGGGTGGTATGTAAATTGGAATGATTGTGATTGGGAATTTAAGGTTAATTTCTATTGCGACTATTGACAAATTACGACTCAAATCGATAATTTTGTACGGGATGCTTTTGTGTATTAAAATTCCAGTTCCTTGTTTGGCTGTTGTGTTGGAAATTGTGGAAATAACCTGAATATTGTTTCGGGGTGAGTGGAGATGTATTAAATTTTAAGTGTGTTTCTTGCAGACAGAGTATTTGAGGGTGTTGTGATTTAATGAGTTGTTCGAGTTCTGTGTAGTTATTATGATAACCTTTTATATTCCATTGAAGAATATTAAGGATCATTATGAAAATTGTATGTATTAAAAATTATATGATTAATTACTAGGATCACAACGATTTAAGAATAATTGAATTGGTATTTACTATTATTATTATTGTTTTTATATATAAATATATATACATATATAGTTTTTTTTTTCTTAACATTAATATATTGTTATATACAAATGAAAGGTATATATAAGGTTTTATAATTCCATTAAGGAGTTTGATTCTAAGCTAAATGCTGTATTATTTTGAATATATTCATTAGTGGCTTGTGTAGAGGTGGAAAGATTAGTAGCTTGTGTGAGCTTGTGGTTATTATTTGTTTGTGTATAAGTGAGGTCTATAGTAGAGTTTATATTTTCGTTAATAGGTTGATTTTCTGGGTTATCTTTTGTGGTTGATGTTGAATATTTGTCTGTTGTTGAATTTACAACATTTTTATTGTTATTTTTAATATTTTTGCTTTTGTTTTCAATATTTTGGTGATTGTTATTACCTATTTTTACAATAGTAGGTTTGTGATTTGCCAAATTGATTTGTGGGATAGAGGAACTAAGATTTTCTGGGTGTAAGGGTATATTTATCGTTTTGTTTTGAGGTTTGTTTTTGTTATTATTTTCGGATGAAATATTATTTGTATTTATTAAAGGTTGATTTTATGTTTGGGGTTTTTCGGATATTAAAGAACTATTATTGGACTGTGAGAATAATTTTGTGTATGGATTCAGTTGCTTGTATAGTTTTCTTGCTTCATTAATTGTGCATTTGTTCTGAGTTTTGACTTAGAATTTCTTTCTGTTGAACGTATCTCGGCAGATTTTTAAAGATGCTGCATGTTCTTCGAGACAGTTTGCACACATATTACGAATGCAGTTCTTTGGGTTGTGGGGTGGAAGATTACAATTTTCACAGCTAGTTACACTTTTGCAGTGTTTTGCTGTATGATCTAATAGCTGACAATTTTTGCACCGCATCGGGTTAGGAAAATATTCCCTTACTTCAAGAGAATGCCATGCTACTTTAATTTTTTGAGGAACTTTGTATAAATCAAAAGTTAGAAGTAATTTTCTAAATCTAAATCTAGATATGTTACATTGAGATTTCGTCAAGTATGGACCCCATTTTTTCCAAGCTTATTATCAAGTGCTGTGTACATGTCTCCATTGTAGAAAGGTAAGAACTGAACTTTGGGTCTGTCTTCTTGATAAGCTTGTCTCAATCTGTCTCATTCCTTTTCTTCTTGAAGTTCTCAAACACATTTTTGATGTCCTTGTTTCTCAAGCTGGATATGCTAGTCCATGGTTTCTCATTCAACCATTCAATGAATTCCGGGAATATGAGGTCATCAAGACTGACGGGAAGTCTTTGGTTCTTTGTTATACTATGATTATGATCTTCCCCCTGTTTGATCTTTATTGACACTCCATGCAAGTATGATGTGAAAGACTTAGTCACTGGAGGATCAGGGGCAACAGTAAATGGAAGATGTTGTGGGGTCGCCAAAGGTTGGTGAATGACTATGGGTTTCTTTTTCCCTGCTAATTCTTCCGCAAGTTTTAACGTCTCATTGTGATGTCGTTGAAGTCCCAATTCTAATACTGATAGATTTTCTAGGTTCATCTTCATTGCATTTTGAGACTCAGTCAAAGTGGTCACAATGGTGGTTATTGTGTCTAATGTTCTATACAACAAATCATGATTTTGCCCTATAATTTGCATAACTGCTCCATTTATAATGTGTGTATATTTTGCGTCTTGGAACATTAGTTCTTCTCTCGTTGTTGCCTGAGAGACTTCCATGTCCCACATTTTAACAATGTCTTCATGTATTTTCCCTTTTCCTTTTTGGTAAGCTATCACAGAGTTAACAAACCGGTTAGCAGTTAATGTAGAGCAAGCATAATCGCCGGCAACTCCTGATCGGTTTAACTCTCTTTTTATGAACGGTGGAACGGGGGCTCCCTCCGTGGGGTTGGTCATAAGGATCTGTGCAGGAACTGGTATTGCATCAGATGCGTCTGAGATGTTATCAATGTATTCAGTTTGTTGAACTATTGCAGTGAAATTTTCCATCCCGGTAACAAAGTCATCATCCATATCACCTTCTAGTACTGTGGCTTTTTGCTTAAGTTCCAATGCGATACTTTTTACTCGTTCTCTTGATTCATCAAACTGGATATTTCGTTTTGATTTTGTTGCGGCTCCCAATGATTTGAATTCATGTTCATGCCTGATTGAATCTTGATTTTTTGTTGTTGTGCCTCTAACATTGTCTTGAGATAATCTCTTCGAGGTAGAAGGTTGGTTTTGATCACTCATGATTACTTTATGAGGTTTGTTATTTGATTGATATGTAGATACTAACGTCAGTAATAACCCCGTTGGGGTACTTGTCCCTTCCTTGTTTCTTGTAAATTTATGGACTTCGACAACTCCTTGACTTTTTAGTGCTTCTAGAATTTCTTTTTCTGTTGTTTGTAAGAGATTTCTTTCGAAAATTGTCCCTTTGCAAATGTTGAGATTTTTTTGGTAATTTATATTGACAGGGCAGAATCCCCCAAAGTTTTCGATTTTTATAAATTTCTCTGCAATTTTTTGATTTTTAGTTAAGACTAATAAGCTACCGTCGCGGAGAATGTTTATTTTCTCGTATTCAGAACTGATGCCTTCTATAGCTTTTTGTTTTGCAAAGACACTGAATGAGGACAGTTGTTTATTTGGATCTGTGGATTGAATTGTTATGAATTTCGGGTTGTTTTGTGAGACTCCGCGGGAAGCGTCTTCCAGACTTGGAAAAGCTTCAGTTAGTCCCATTTTTTGCGTTTTGTTTTGGGGCTTGTTGGCTTTTTAGTTTCCGTGAAGGAAGCTAAAAGACCAAACTTGTTCCCCAGTGGATCCGTATTGTCCACCGGCATTTTATTTTTGTTTGTTCTTATGTTGTTCTTTTTTTTGTTTTGTTAGTATTATGTGAGAAAAATTAGAAAATAAGAAAGAATAGGGTATAAAATTAAAATGCTTACTTGGTTGTAACTGTAACTGATATTGATAATTTAAATTATTTAAATCGATTCGGTAAGAAAATTGTCACTTCTTTACGCTTTGAATGTAAGACGATGACTGTATTTTAAAAGTTAAATTATTAATATATTTTAAAAATGTTTTTAATTCTATTGATATCATTAAAGTTATTAATATAAAATATTTTTCTTGAACTATTTTAGCGTAACAAAATTTTGTTATGCTTAACCCAAAGATAATCCATTTTTTTTGTATTTTTAATTGATTTCGCCTTAAAGTAAAGCTTACTTTGTAGTTTTTTTTTTTTTTTTTTTTAATTCAATATTTTTATTTTTCCGTATTTTCTTAATCTATGATATAATATAATTCATATAGTAGGTATATACAAATAATAAAATTAATCTTATAGCTAAAAGTTATATTAATTCAAAATTATATCTGTACAATACAAATTCATTTAGTATTAATTAATAGAGAAAAAAAAATAAAAAATAAAAATAGTTAGTCACCATTCTGTTGCATACAGCAAGAATCGAATGATGCTTATTTCTTAAAAAAAAAATCAACAAATAACATTAGTGGGGAAAGTGCAAAAGAGAAATTAAAATTTAAATACAAAGAGAAAATAAAAAATAAAAAATACAAAAATTTAAAATAATTTTATGCAGTGTAATATTAAGTAAATATGATAAAAGTTGAAAAAAATTGTACTTAAGCTAATCATGAAAATAGACACCATATATAAATCGCAAGAACTTCAAAAATCTTACTCAGCTAAACAACTACTCTTAATAACTCCTCACTACTATCAAAATTAATTTCCAAAAGCCAAGCTTTCAATAATTTTAAGAAATTCGATAAAATTCTAATTTGCCTGATGTGGTCAGGAAGTTTATTAAAAATTCTAGGTGCTACAATATCATAGAAACGACAAAAATGACTCTTCCTACAACATGGAACATGAACCAAATTACGATAATTAACTCTCAAGTTATACCTATTAGTATATCTAACATCTAAATATCCAGACTTCATAAAAAACATTTTTAAAGTTTTATAGTAAAATAAATTTCTAATGGGAAGTATTTTTAAATTAAAAAATAAAGGAAAAGACGGACAAGTACGTCTTTTCCCGCAAATTATTCGAATAGCATGTTTTTGTGACACAAGTAATTGACTAATCTTAGTAAAGTATGCTCCTCCCCAACAAGTAATACCATACTGAATTTTTGAATGAAAAAGCGCATAATAAACGGAGCATATAATTTTTTCCGAACAGTATAGACTTAGATGATAAAGCTGTCTAATAATATTACGGAGATAATTCTTCAAATAGCAAGCGTGATCATTCCAATCCAATCTGGAGTCAACCCATAAGCCAAGATATTTGAACGATTTTACAAATTCAACTAAAAAACAGTTATTATCACATTGGATAGTACCACCAAAACAGTTATTAGTGCAGTCTATTGGAAATTTGGCGCAATTGGGAGCATGATAATAAATATCAAAGTTATCACAAGAAGGATTATAGATACCAAAATTCATATGCTTAGTTTTGCAGCTTATTACTAATTTATGTTTATTAAACCAGTGCCTAATTAAATCCAGATCAAAGTTCATGCATGCAGCTATCTCAAAATTGTTCTTACAAGTATATGTAAACGCAGTGTCATCTGCAAATGCGGTTACCATCCCTCTAAAATGTTGCAAAAAAAGCGAGTTAATATAAATTAGGAACAAGATAGGTCCAAGTACAGAGCCCTGAGGAACACCACATGATAGATTAAGCATGGCACTATAAATATTCCCAATTCTGACTTTCTGTCTTCTACCAGCCAAATATGCCCTAAGCCATTTATAAATAAAACCTCTAAAACCAGCATTATATAGTTTATTTAA
This sequence comes from Argyra leucocephala, assembly GCA_963942445.1. NCBI lineage: Eukaryota > Metazoa > Arthropoda > Insecta > Diptera > Dolichopodidae > Argyra > Argyra leucocephala. The sequence continues at coordinate 92,574,879 of OZ012680.1, forward strand.
TAAAATATGATGATCCACAAGATCAAAAGCCTTAGTTATATCAACAAATAATGCTGAGGATACTTTACCCTCATTTAATGCACCATATATCTCTCCACAGAATTTAAGTAACGCAGTTTCTGTTGATTTGCCTTTCAAGAAGCCAAATTGATTTTCACTGAAGAAGTTGGTTTTGTTGAGAAAATATAAAAATCTCCATTTCATTGCTTTTTCAAAAATCTTCGAGAAAGAGGATAGGAGAGATATAGGTCTATAATTGTTAACATCCAGTGTATCACCTTTCTTGAATAAGGGAATAACTTCAGCAATTTTTAGTTTCTCAGGAAATTGCCCTAATAAGACACTCTTATTAAAAATATGTGCCAAAATGTCCACAATTTGGAAGGAGATTTTCTTTAGGATGTTATTTGAAACATCCTCAGATGTCTCATTGTTCGAGTTCTTTAAACTAGTTATAATTCTATGAATCTCAAAAGCTGAGATACTGTCAAAAAAGAAACTAGTACGTTCAAAGTTCTCCTGAACAACAACATCAGAAGAGGAGTATGTACTAAAGTAATTTTCATTTTCAAATTGTTTGGAGATATTTACAAAGAAACGATTAAAGTTATTAGCAACCTCAAACGAATTATTAACAATTTCATTATTGACAGAAAGACTTAGTCCATCACAACTAGTTGAGTCCCTATTCAACAAACTATTAACTAGTTGCCACTCCTTTTTCTTATTTCCCTTATTAGTTTCAAAGCCTGTAATATAGTACCTATCTTTACAGCTGTTAACATTGTTTTTGATTTCTCGACAGAGTTTATTATAAAAGTTCTTTAGGCGAATATTATTTGGATGCTTCAAACATTGTTTCCTTAGATTATTACGTTTTTTGATTTTATTTAACACCGAATCAGTAATCCACGGTTTAAGTTTACTTGATTTATTCCGACCGACATTAGTATTCGAAGAGCAATCCCTAACATTTATGACCAAAATATTTAAAAATTTATCAAAAGCAATCGAGGGATCTTCTTCAGAATAAACATTCTCCCACATCTCACAATTTAACAAATAAATTAATCTATCATAATCAATTTTCTTATATTGAGGTATGTTATCTTTAATTTGCTGCTTAATAGAAGGAATATGTAATTTAATAATTATCATAGAATGGTCTATAATGGTCTATAATTTTATGATTATTATTTTTTTGTGTCCTACAAAAAACATGGTCGATACATGTAGAAGAATTTGACGTTATTCTTGTCGGTTCATTAATAAGGGAAATAAATCCATTTGATGCCATCAAAATTAAATATTCTTCCATAATTTTTGAATTACCAAATATATCTATATTTATATCACCCAAAATAATACAATTTTTATTCTTAACATTCATGACATAGTTAGAAAATTCTAATAAAAAATCCTCAATTTTATATTCATGGAACCTATACACACATATAAAACAATACGAAACATTATCAATCTCACACACCACATTTACAACATCAGCACTAATAAAGTTAACTATTGAGAAAAAACTCTTAATATCGTTTCTAATAAATACAGCAACACCTCCAGACGCATAATTTTCATTACAACAAGCATAAAGTTTAAAATTCGGAATATTAAAATTATTCAATTCATGTTAAAAAATCCAAATTTCGCTTAAAAAAATAATACTCGGCATTGTATCAAGAGCTTGCAATTGAACCAAGTAAGCATCAAAGTTCTTACGCATACTTCTAATATTTTGATGCGATATAAAAAAGTTAAAATTTTCAACATAATTATCACTATCACATACATTGAAAGTTAAATTATTTAAATTTAAATTTAAAGAAGGCAAATAATTTACATTAACAGAGTTAGAAATAGTCTCATTTAAGTTCATATTAGTAATAAGTTATACAGAGCAAAAAATAGAAATAATAACAATAATAAAAAATTTATTTAAGATTTAAAATATCAGCCAAATTATTAATTTTGATTGCTCTATCGCCTTCTTTTTTTCTTAATAAAATTGAGGAATTATTAGTCCATAAATACCTGTAGTTTTTCTCTTTTTTAACTTCCATCGCTTTTGAGTACAAATTTCTCATGTAAGCTGTGAGAGAATTATTAATGTATATCTTATTATTGTAGTTGTTACCAAATAAACTCGCATTTAGATTGTTGTAGAATTTACTTTTTTTTTCATGATTCTTTCCTTCATAGCAGCAGAAACAAACTCTACGCAAATAATATTTGACGTTGAACTGGAAACCGTATTTTTGTTCTCAGAGAGAATTTTCGCTTATGAATTTCTAGGTTTTTTTTTTTGTAGCAATTGGTGACGTCGCTGGCCACAAAATTTTCTTGTAAGCCATTAGTAAAAAGCTGAGAAACTTTCTCATTTACGTTAATAGAAGATACGTCCGGAATACCAACAATATCAATGCAGTTACGTTTCTCATTTTGTTCCAAGACATTAATTCTCGTTTCCATAGAGTCAATTTTTCGTGAGAGAGATGCATTTTTTATTTCCAGTTGCTCAATTTTACTTACAGCTTCGCTATTTATTTTTTGAAGGAGTTTAATTTCCTTTAGAAGTGTTAGTAATGTGACATCAGATTCATTAATTTTAGGTGTAGTATTCGATGAATTAAAGTCAACTAAAGAAGAGCAGTTTAAGGAATTAACTCTCATAGTTGCTGAGGATGAATTCAGAATTGGAGTAGTTGTTAAATTGTCAGCTACACTGAGCAAAAAACACTATATATTTAAATCAAAACATATTTAAATTAAATACTTTCAAATATGAAAGTCGTCCATATTTGAAAACTTTTAATTTAAAAGTGAAACCTTTAAATTAAATTTTTTAATCAATATCGCTTTTGATTTAACAACTAACACTTTTAAATCTAATTTTACAACGAAATATTTAAAACTAAAAGTGAACACTTTAAAATGTAGTTTAATATTGAATAATTTATAATTAAAAATGGAAACTTTTAATTACAGTTTAATAACGAAAAATTTAAAACTAAAAGTAAAAACTTTAAACTGCAAATTAAGAATGAAGAATGTAAAATTAAAAGTGGGCAGTTTTAATTGCATTTTAAAGATGAACAGTTTAGTATTAAAATGCGGACTTTTTCTGAAAAGAAATAAAAAGACAGTAAACTTTGTTTTAAAACTATTTTATTTATATTTTTCTTTACTTTATTACATTTTTGTATTAAGGTATACATAAACATGGCGTTAGATATTTTTAGATACCTATCTAAATATCTATATCAATAGATATTTTTAGATAACCTTCCATTTACATTTCTAAAATAAATTGTTTGCAAAACATAATTTTTTGAAATTAATATCCAAAGTTTTCAAATCGTTTTTAACCTTTTCATATGAAAATAGGCTAAAAAAATTTTTAAATTAATTTAAAACGGTAATTTTAATCTTAAAAAAATATCTTGAAATTTAACATAATAAAATAAAATAAAAATGTGATTAATAACAGAACAAATTCATAACATTATTACATTAATAAATTAAAAAAAAAATAACAGAACAATTTTCATTTCTAAATATACTTATAAATTATAAATTATTTAATTTCATTTAATTTAAGTATAAAATTTTATTTTTACAAATTCTTGTTTCTAACGTAAGTTTTACCATTATTAATTTGGTACAAATTCAGTGGCGAACTTGTAAAAAAATTTAAATTTTTTATTTTTATTGATTCAGTTTTGCTACCAATTTCATAGGATTGAAAATGTCTATCAAATTTTATTATTTCTATAGGATAACATAGCACATATATATTATTATTTTTATGAACTAATAATTTAATTTTATAAAGTTTGAAATTTGAGTGTCTTAAGGACGCTAAATAATAATTTTCTTTGTAATAAGTTCCTTTATAGATTATTGAATTTGATACTTCAGCTGATTCATAATTGATTTCCGGAATTTTTATTATTTTAGAATAATATTCTGATTTACTAAGATCTAGGATACTAAATGCTTCAGTATCAAAATCTTGGGGGAGACCATTTTCATATTTAATCAAAAAATTTGAAAAATTAATAGCATTTTTAATGGCCACTGTGTATGAAGGATTTAATCTAGATGTTATACTATTAAAGTATATTTTGGCATCTTTATGTTTCGCCTCAAAACGCATTGCCCAAATATATTTCAGAGGGCCGCACATTTTAATTCCCCGAGGATAGTGAACCAAGAAATGGTGCTTTGGCTTCAAAAATCCATAAAGTTTGATATATAACTCATGATTCTCTGCTATTAATTTGTCTAAATGATCTATTTCCTCGATTGTAAAACTTGATTGAAATAGTATATCAATTATATTTATGAGTAAAATCAAAAGCTTCCAATGTTTGTTTGTAAGCGGAATTAAGTCTCCTATCATGAGTGGTAGGAAATGTGTAAAACATAAAACTTCGCTTGCAGTCATTTTTAAGTTTGTTAATTTTAGTTTGTTTATATTTAAAGCCTGAGATGTATTTCCTATATCAATATCCCCAAATGGAAAGAATTGTTTTCTACTATTTATTATATCTAATGAAATAATGCCATCATTTATTAAACCTAACAGAACATTACAAACATCATAGCCACATATACCCTCCAAAACATCATGCATTAAATCGAAATAGAAATTTTCGGTGACGTGAAAACTGTCCAAAGAATTGAAAATACAGTCATTTTTTATGCCTGTTTCTAGGAAATTTTCCTTGGATAAATCTTCTGTGTAATTTCTTTCATTTCTTAATAATTCTTTATCCTCTCTGGTATTGCATTTCATTTCATTCCGTATAGCCCTACAAGCTCGGCAATATCGTTTAGCATTAAATGATTGTACAAACCCTAAAATACTATTAACTCCTAAATTATCTCCGACTACTAATCCTAACACAAAATGTATTTTTAATATTTGTTTAGATGATTCAATTTCCACTCCTTGTTCTAGGGACTTTAATTCTTCTACCAAATGATAAAAGGAAATCTCGTTTCCACAATTTTTTAGATCTTTTGTTGCAATAAAAGCAGCAGTAAATATAAAATCTAACTTTGAAAGTAAAAATTGAGGCATAGTGGGAAAATTATAGTAGCATCCACAAATTGAAAATGTGTGACTGCCAAGAGCATTATTAATTTGGAAATCGTCAAAATATAAAGTATATGGTATTATATATTGTGACCGAATCTTTTGTTTCTTTAAATTAAAAATTTGTCCATTTACAAAATTTCCTAATTTTCCAGTATCAAATATTGTTTTTGTATTTTGGAGAGTAATTTCTAAAACATTGGGTAATTCAAAAAGCTTCTTAAATTGAAATTTTAAAGGCATTATTTGAATACTAAGAGATTTTGAAGCTAGCGTTGGATTTCCTTGAAAAATTGTTTCAGCTATTTCATTTCTAATGACTATGGATTTGGGACTTTCATAAATTTTCATTTCTTTTAATATTTTCAACATTCGATGCTCGGATTTAATATCTTGAAACGGATCGTTACAAAAGTTCAATATGCAGTTTAAATCCTGCTGAACTTCGCAATTTATATTTATATTATAGTTTGAAACAAATATTTTTATAGAATTTGAAATAGCTGATAATAAGTCAGTCACCATGCTCTGAATTTGTATAACTTCTTTTCTCGGCATTGAGCTTTTTGCATATAATTGGAGCGACAAAATTAAAGATTTTTTTTTTAGATCTGCCACAGTTTGCTCAAGGTTTTTAACGGAATTGTGTACTTGGTTTACTTCACCGGAAGAAAATGCTGTCTCCGATAGAGACATTCTTGAATCAGATAAAGTATTGGCACATTTAAAAACTAAATTATTGGTACTTTCTGGAACTATTTCATTTTTATGAGTCAATAAATGTTTTTTGAATACACCGAAATTTGAAAATAGCTGTTTGCAATTATTTTGCAAACATTGCAAAACACATTTTTGTGATATGAAATGTTCATATTTAAAATGCTTAATAAGCACATCAATAGTTGGATAGTTTTTGAAACATCTAAAGCATTTATACATTCTTAATATTATATAATTAATTACAAAAAAACTTAGAAAAAAAATTTATAATCGTTCAAAAACAAATTATAAAAGTTTACGAAAATATAAAGTTATGTATATAATATGAATTTTTATTTTTTGATTTGGTCTTGATTCATAAAATTTATAAGAGAGGTAAGATTTGGACTTTTCATATCAAATGAAGTATCAATATTATAAAAATATTTTTGGATAAAAATCCATGCAAATTGACTGATTGGTGAATATTTTAAAGAAAATACTTGGTAGATTTTAAAACATGTCTCCAAGCTCTCAATAAATGAATCAAATTTGTATAATGTTCTGTCGAAATAGACAAAAAATGATTTAAGTTGGTCTAATTCGCATCCCTCGACGATCAAAAAAGGTTGAATAGTCAAGTTATTGTTGTAATATTTACCAATTAGTTCTTCAATTTTTCTCTGGTAGTCATTAAGAGATGATAATTTTAATATAAAACTCTCGTTGGCATCTTGTATTGATGGTTTTTTCTTATTCGTTCCATTCGAATTACTGAATCGGGCCGAAGGTGGTAGAACTGAATTTAGTAAGGTTGTTAAAATATAATCCTCACCATCTAAAATATTAGTTAAAAGTTGAGTTTTATATTTATTCATATATTTTATTTTTTATTGTATAACAATAGAATAGAAAACTACAAGTTTTGTCTTCAGACATATATTATTCGTACAAATTTTTTTGAAAAATATTGCATAAAAGTACTTCATACCTTGAAGTTTAGGTTTCATTGACTTATATATTTTGTTTTAGAATTTTATTCAAATTGGAATTTTAGTTTATAAATGTACATTTTTATATCGTTAAAAAACAAAAAAAGTGCACAAAATTTAGTCAAAAAAAATGTAATATTGTCTGATATGAAAATAAAAAAGGTATTGATATAAATTTCAAAGTTCAAGTTACCAATATTTTTTGTTGTCTTGGCCAACAAAAGCATTTCTTTGGAATGCGAATTTCGAATGTTCATTTCATAGTACAGCACTACTTTATTTTTAAAAGTATCCCATTTGCTCTTCAACAAATGACTTTTTTCCGGATACAACAAATTGAAATCAAGATTAATCTGAAAATAAAAAGAAAATAGTTAGGATAGTGTATAAAGATTATATTATAATAAAAAGAACTACCAATTGTGGACCTCTGGCATCTTTAAGCTTTGGCCATTCTTTTAAAAAATCAATATTGGATAATTTTTTCAGGTCTTGCTGACGCAAACAATAACTTTTCTGCCAATTCTGGCATATTTCCTCCCAATTATTGTTTTCCCTTTTAAGAGCAGTTTTTAAAGCTACAGAAATTGATTCATCAATTTCTACATTACTTGATACTGTTTGCATAAATTGTTCTGCTGAATCAGAGTTATCATATACAAAATTAAGCTTCCGTTTTTTGGTTTTCATGTTAAAATATTTTGTATAAAGCTTCCCACCAGGATTTTTTCTAGGTTGACATGGAATATAATAGTAATTCTATAAATAAAAAAAATTATTACTAAATATGTATATATCCATCGCTTTTTAAGGACTTACATAACACTCTTTTTCAGTTGGAAATAAAGTAACTATTTCATTCACTATGCCTGGGAAATTATATGGCTTCAATTTGATGTCGCTACAAATAGCATCTTCTAGAATAATATTTATGAGCTCGTCCCGCTGTTTATTAGAAAATAATGAATTCGTTTCATAATATTGAATTAAATTCTTTCCTCTTGCAGTACAGAAATAGGCTATAATTAATATAAAAAAAAACCGGATAAAACATAAAATAAATTTTTTTTAATTTTAACATTTTGAATTTTGATATTACCTTTATTGGCCCACTATTTACCGATGAGGGTGTGGATGGTCTGGATGACACATTAAACTCTCGTATTTTGTCAATCCATTCCGTTACTTTTGACGTTTGAGTCATTGTTTCGCCGTCGATTCCATACTAAAACAAAATAAAAGGAACTCTTGAAACAAATAATTTATTAAAATAGTGGATTATACTTCAGTTTTTCTCCACAGAAACAACTTTTCTCGGAATTCTACACGATATCCAATATGTGTTATAGCATCAGCAATATCTTCTTTTTTTAAATATTTCAAGCATCTGAAAGTTATACCACGATCTAAAAAATAATACCAAATTTAACTTAAAAAATCATAATATGTATATTTAATAATATTTCTGGCGTAAAAATGCAAAAAATAGCAACAAATAGCAAAATTAAATCAACTTTCATCCAAATCATTGTATGCCACATTTGGTACCAAAAATAATGGAATACTTATATTCTATTATTTTTGTTTGTTACCTATGCATACTCTTTCTTATATATGTATATATATATCATTTCTTAAAATATAATATGTATGTTATATACCTAGGCCTACATGCATAACATATGTGGTTCGTATATATATGAATATAATCAAATTACTTGAATAGTTTAATTGTTGTTGTTTAAATTTATTTTATGAAAAAAAAAAAAATAAATTTAAATATCAATATTTTAACATGAAAAAAAATTCAATTTCGATTTATACATTTCTAGTCCGATTTATACAGTCCATATCTTCTGACATTATCCCTGATGTTTTTTATTTATAAAAATAAAAATTTCAATCAACCAATATGCATGCATGTGCTTGTGAAATTTGTATGACCGTTATTTGAATACATCCCAAATTGGTTTTTTTTTGTTGATAAAGTATCGGCAGCAATTATTGTAAATGTAAAAAAAAAACAATAACAAAATTATATTATGAGTCATATATAAGCTTCAAGAAAGCAAATATATGTATCATTTATAATATGACAGTATTATGTAGAAACACAATAATAATATAATGTATATGTACATATGCATTTACATTTTGTAGGTTAGGTACATGTTATATTTTTATTCTTCCATACATACATTCATTGCATATATTAAAATATTTTAAGAAACACGATAATCTCAAAAATAATGTAGATATATACCTTTCAAATCAGAATATAAAATTTCTAAGTCAAACTCCTTCAGCAAGTTTAACAGCTCATTATCCTCCTCATTTACTTTAGCATCACTAACACCGGATTCTAAAACTATTTGGCCACTGTCAAATAGCTCCTGTAAATCACTTTGACTAATCATTATTAAAAAATCTTAAAAAATTAAATTTAATTTGCTTTTTAAATTTTGGACTTTTTTCACACCTTGTATATTCCACATTCAAAATTGAACTGTTATAATTGAAATGAAGCCATAATCATAATAATTAACATTAATCACTTTTGTTTTTAACACGATCACTTTCAGAATAAAAATTATTTCCGTTAAATTTAAACATGTAGGCGTTTGATTTTAAACCCGAACACTTTTCTTATAAATATGTTTCCGAAAACTTTTGAATTAATAGTGTTTCACTATAAAATATAATTCAATTTTACTTAGAATAAGATAACACTTTTACAATAAATGCATTTACATTTAAATCAAACTCTCTGGTAAAGATTTAGTTATTTTAAACATGTATTACATAGAATTTATAACGTTTCACTTTAAAATTTAAACTTTTTAAACACATTCAATTCAAATGTTTACACATTTGTTTTTAAAGTGATATTTTCTTCTCAGTGTACAGTAGAATTTCCTCTAGCACTTAAGCACTTGTTGTAAGCACTAGTGTAGAGAAATGATGTCGAAAAAAAATTTCATTATTTCTACCTTCAGCTGTCAAATTAAATTCTGCTGCGAAAATCGGTCCAAAGCTTTTTTGACAATATATCATTTTTGATATTTTCAGAGCTTAATTTTACAATATATAAACAACTGTTCGGTTTTCCATCATTTTTTTTTCACTAATGACGTTATGGATTCCATTTCTGGTACTGGTGCTTTAATTTTTTGAATATATTACTGTATTACAAAATATTTACCTTTGGTGGCAATCCAGCAATAACGATGTTGTTTTTTCGCTTATTTTGCAGTGGCTCATCTATGATCATTTCTAGTTTAGATATTCTATCCTCCAAAATTCTGGAATGACCCTCCATATAATGAACTTTTTTATTTAAACTATCATTCTCCTTTTTTATTTCAATATTTTCTTGGAGAATTTGTTCTATTTTATTGGATATAAAAATTTGTGAATTTCTTATATCCATCACACATGTAACTAATGCTTTCATATGATCAGCCAATTTATTCATATTGCATTTGGTAAAGTCACAAGAAGCAAGCTGATCCAAGCCTGCTCCTTCACCTACCTGATCATTGTTTAAGTCCTCCACAATAGCTATAGAATTGTTTAAATGGGGACATCCTGAACATTTCCAATCGATATCTCCAGACTTCATCAATTCATGCACGTCATCAGATACCGATGTGCATTTGGTATGAAATAAACATTTTGCATTTTACTGCTTTGGATTTTGCATTTAAAAATTTTTTCCACAATTCACGCTGACTGACCATTTTTTTATAATTTAATTTAATTTAATTTAATTTAATTGAGGTCCTTTTCCCTTTCGGGATGTGGGCCTTTTTAACAAAAAATTAAAATTCTTACAATTCATTATCTGATCTTATATCTAGCTTATGTTCTACAGAAAAATTAAATAAAAGAATAAACTACAAATTTAAAAAAAAATTAAGGTTAAATTTCATTTTGTACTTAGTGCCTAATTTACGTACTAATTAACATTACATTACTAACTCTATTTTAATAAAAACAAAAACAAAAATGAACTAAATACATTTCATTTGAGCATTTACATTTCATTTGATTTGTAAATTAAGAGAATTCCATGTAAGTGTAAATCTAAAAAAGACTAAAAGCAAATATTAATTTATACAATTATAAAAAACTTTAATTAACAAAAACAAAAAAAAAAATTATTCTTTTTATTCCTGCTTTTATCCAGGCCACTGAGCCTAGATGTGCAGTGGATTCTATTCTACAGTAACGGTGTTTTTGATGGTTAACTTGTTTTGAATTGAGGATTGGCTGAACGGTGGCGTGCTATATTTGCTCCCAGATGTTGTGGTGGGTAAGGAGTGATTTAATTAGGGTTATATGGGATGAATTTGAAAATTGTAGGGCTTTTAATGGCGTAAAGGTGTATTGGGACGTGATTGGACTATTGGATGGGCATTCTGTAAGGATATGTTTCATTGTTAATATTTCGGGACAATGAATACATGTCGGTGGTGGTGATCTGGTGTAAAGGTGTTTGTGGGTTGGGAGGGTGTACCCTAGGCGTACCCGTGTGAGTTTTACACCTAGGGCACGGGATTTAAATTTAATTGGACCTGGGATGTTAGCATTATTGTTGTGGGATCTGGCAAACCGATTGGAAGAAATCCAGGCTGTTTGGCGGATGTGCGCCGCGTATATAGCAATGGTCCTTTTAGCATGGGCATAAGACATTATTGAACCCCTTGTAAGGGGGCTTTTGGCCGCTATATTTGCCTCAAGATCTGCTTTTGTGTTGCCATCTATGCCTACGTGGCCTGGAATCCAAACCAATCGTAGTTTGCCATTGTTTCTGGCTAAGGAATTTCTAATATATGTTGACATGTATTCATTGTTGTATGGATTTTTGATTGACTTGATTGAGCTGAGGCTATCAGTTAGTATTGTATAATTTTGATATTGGGTTTCGGTATAATTTTTGATATTGGGTTTTCTTGGATTGCTCTGTATATGGCGGTAAGCTCAGCTATGAGAATAGAGCATTCCTCCGGCAGTGATTCGGCCTTCCAGAGTGAATTGTTTTTGACTATCGCCCAGGCTACGCCTGGGAGTCCCTTTGATCCATCGGTGAATATTTCGGAATGTGTGGGGAGTGATTCTTTTAATTGGATGTACAGTTGTCTGTACTTTTCAAAAGTTGTATTTTGTTTCGGATATTGGGCTAGGTTATCGTGTATGTATGATTTCCATTTGGTCCATAGGTGCTCTGGCCTGTAGGGCTTAGGAGACTCATACAGGTGGAGCCCCAATGGATCAACAAAAGGGATCATTTTATTTATTGAAGGTGTTTCGTATGGAAGGGAATCGTATTTTAGGAAATTAGTATATATTTTATGTAGAGGATGTTGTGGATCAAAGTTGGCCCTGGCTATTAGTCTTGACGACAAGACATTCTTTCTCTCCTCTATGGACGGGAAGTTTGCCTCCACTCTCAGAACTTCTATAGCTGTGTTTGGGAGGGCGCCCAGGGCAATCCGAGCCGCCTGATTGATGGCAACCTGCAACTTTTGTATGTTGCCGTTGGTTGTGTAGCCATACAATGTGAGTCCGTAGTCGATTTTACCATATTGAATAGCTTTCGCTATTTTTACGGCAACATCAACTGGTGGGCCCACGTTCTTTCTGCAGATGTACTTGAGAAGGTTATTTGCTCGCTTGATGTTGGATACTAAATTTTTTATATGTGAGTTGTATTTCAAGTTTCGGCTGAAGTGGATGCCGAGGATTTTAATATTTTCTAATGGGGATATAGTTGTGTTATTACGGAATATTGTGAACTTGGACAATTGTGTTTTCTGCAGAAGTGTATGGCTTCAGTTTTGTCTGGGGCCAGGTTGTCACCATTAGCCTCAGTTCAATTGTCAATTGTTAGTAGGGAGTTTTCCAAGGTGTTTGTTTTAGGTTGGGTATTGTGGATAATTTAATACTTAGGCTATTTATATAGATATTGAATATCTGAACGAATAGTGGGGAACCTTGAGGGATACCTAGAAGAAGAGGTTTACAAGTCGAGTGACGACCACTGACTTGTACTAGGAATTTTCTGTTTCTTAGGAAATTGTTGATATAACGAGTGATAGATTGGCCCGATTGCCAATTTATCAGCTGTTTGATGACCGTCTTTCTTGGTACTCTGTCGAAGGCTTTCTCCATGTCGCAAGAGAGAAGATCACAATGCTGTTTGCTGTCCAGTGCCTTTCCAACGTCGAATTCTAATTTGTGTAAGAGGGTAGTCGTGCTATGTAGTTTTCTAAAACCTTGAACTTCTGGCGTTAATTTATTTTCTATGTGCCAGTAGAGCCTTTTGGCTACAATTTATTCTAGGATTTTAGATAGTACAGGGAGCAAAGAGATGAACCTGTAACTAGTACAGCTTTGTGGATCTTCTCCGGGCTTCCTTAGGGGGGTCAGCTCTGCCATCTTCCAAGCTTGTGGAAGTTGGCCCGAGCTGTATACCCTATTATAAAGCCTTCTCAGTCTTGTGATGAAGTCTGCCGAGGCATGCTTAATCATGCCGTAGGTGACTCCATCCAATCCTGGTGCAGTTCCAGCAAAGTGTGACAGTGTTTCTAGGATTTCATCTGTAGTAATTTTGGCATCTAGTACTGAATTTTTATTTATAGAGTCAGGGGGATTGTATTCTTCTGGGGGTTCTGTTGTGATTGAGTTATACTTAGAGGCAAGGAATTCAGCATTCAGTACAGGGTCTGCCACTAGGACATCCCCCTGCTGGATGATGATTGTGTTGGAGTTCCTACTTCCTTTAAGAATATAGTTGGCTTTGTGCCAAGTGTCAGAGATATTTTCGCCGTTGAGGCTGTTGGCAAATTCCAGCCAGTTTTGCCTTTTTTGTGTTCTTATATTTTGGCGGAGAATTGCGTTCGTTCTTTTTAAGCTAAGCAGTTTGTCCGTCGTGGGGTATCTTTTGTATGATCTCCAGAGACGGTCTCTTTCTTTCGACAATTTCTGGATCTCAGAATTGTACCAAGCCGGGTGTTTACTATTGTTGTATTGATACTTTATAGGAATGGCTCTGGAGGCTGCTATTCTAACCGACTTAGTCAGTATTGCTACTTCTTGGTTGTTGGTTTGTGAAGTTGGTTTGGCATTTAAAAAATTTGTCATGTATAATTGGTAATTGAGCCAATCTGCCTTTGATTCGTTATATCGGGGTTTTTGGATGTGCTTGGGTTGTGGGATTGTTGTGGTAGGGATATTACGATTGGGTGGTGGTCATAACCTTTAGGGTTATAGCCAACCTGCCAGTCGAATTTATAGGCTATGGATGTGTGGGATATTGTGAGTTTTGAGGCAGTGTGAGTGCCTCTAGTACTAAAATGTGTGGGAACTGGATTATTTAATATACAGAGATCAGGGTTATCGTCAGTCCACTCATCAAGCAGCTGTCCACGCTCGGATGTGAAATGATCTCCCCAGGTCTCACTTCTCGCATTGAAGTCTCCTAGAATGATATATGGTGTTGTTAGTTGATTTTTTATAACATCTAGGTGACTTCTACGCAGTTCCAAGTCGTGTTCTAGATATAAATTCACAATAGTGACCTGGTCCCTAATATCGGGGAGTCCAATCGCTATTGCAACTGCCTGAAGTGGCGTGTTGAGTCCGACCTCTGTATATTTTAAGCCATATCCAGGAGGGCCAGGTCCGCGTATCTATTTCTGCTCCCCATGGGGAGCTCTTACCTTTTCCTAACCAACTGACTCTAATTACTTATATTTACTTGTGCAGTAACTTAATTTAATTTAATTTTAGCTTTATTTAATTTAATTTATTTATTTAATAATATTATTGCAAATCCTATTTTGAATGAAAAAGTTTTTGTTTAAATGTTTAATTATTTTATTTTCACTCCTTCCTAATTTTTATATTTGTTGCATTTAAAACTCGTGGTGTAAAACCACCTATTCTGTTTCTAAAAGCTTTATTTATTTTTTTTCTTTTTTTTATATAATTGGTTTGTTTTTTTTTTTTTTTTTTTTTTTTTTTTTTATATTAATTTTTTTATTTATATTTTACAACCAAAAAAAAAAAAATTTACAAAAATTGGTTTCTTAACAATTCAAAATTAACCTAAAACTATTAATTTTCTTATTAATTTTATTTTTATATATACTTATAGTTATTTTATCCATAGGATATCGTACTCCTTAGCACTTTCATATTTACATTTATTTTTTGGAAAATTTCAAAAACCAAAAAATGTTTTTTCTTTTTTTTTTTTTTAATATTAAAAAAAACACTACAACTAAACTTAAACTAACTTAAACTATCTAAACCTAGAGAGAAAGAGAAAGAAGCAAAACACCATATTTTGCCTCTTTCTACACGTATGCATTCTCTAACCACCAATGTTTTCTTACAATACACTTGTCATTGTTTGGAATAAACATATCGTATTTACAGATCGAGTTATCCAAAATATTAGGATTAAAATTAATGATTTAGCATGTATCCTCCTATTATAATGATATAATAGGGGCACAATATGTTCATGGTTTTGCATAAAACCATTTGCATCTATATATATGAAGTGCTCGGGAGCAATAAAGCCCGTTTTCATACTATACTGAATATATTCCTCGTTATGATAGTATATTTTGGATATTAATCCATTTTCCGAAGTTTTTAGCGAGCGATCAATGTGGTTTCGGATCAATTTTATTATAAAATTGTCAAACCTAACAATGTTAGCTTCTTTATATATATATTTATTTGAATAAAAGTGTTTGAAATCTGTTTCAGGTTTACGCGTTTTGTTAATGCAGGCTCTAATACATTTTCTCTCGAACCTTCTTATTTTTTCCATTAGGCTAGCACTTATATTAAACCATATAGGTGCTCCATATGCCAATATTGGTCTGATAAGTGATTGATAAGCAATTATTTTTACTCTGGGGTTAATATTTTTGTTATAAAATAATTTTTTGGCCGCCATAAAGGCTTTATTTCCTTTTGTTAGAATATAACTTACATGATCAGTAAATTTTAAATTTCGTTGTAAATATATACCTAAATACTTAACTACTTTTTTACTATTTAAAGTTTGACCATTAGTCGTTTTTATTTTAAATTTTCTCCAATTTTTTTTTAATATTGTAGCTGGTTTTATCCACAGTATTGCGGAATAAAATTGTTTCGCACTTATGGGTATTAATTTTAAGTATCCAAACCCTACAATAATCTACTGTAAGGTTGAACATCTTCTGAACGCTATTTTGGATCGTTTGTACAGAATCGCTTGCAGAATAAAGTATGATATCATCTGCAAACGCTAACGTTGAATTTAAGCCTTTTAGTTTATTTAATTTTTTTAGTAAGTCTATAGTATATATAATTGGTTTATCTAATACAATTTAACACTATAATTAATTCGCTTATAATGTTTATTTTTTATTTATTGTTTTGCTAAATGTTTATTGTTTAATTTGTTTTATTTTAATTTATATTAAATAATTTACAAGAGCTAATAGGAAACGCGTGTATATGGTTTGACAGTCGACGAGCGAGAGGCATTTTTTTATTTTATATTTAATTTTTTATGTATGATTTTAATTCGATAATTATTAATTCAATAAAGTATTCACTAATTAATTTATTTATTAATTTAGCGCAAAAAAAAACACGTAAGTCTTTAAAGTTTGAAAGCTTTTTTTTTTCTTTAAATAATTTTTGTTTTTTTTATTACAGTTATAATTCTTTAATTATTAAAAAATGCATAAATTTTTTGCACAATTCGAATTAACTATCTTATTATATTTTATATTTTTTGAATATAATTTTTTTATTTTAATATTTTGGAGCTAAAAAACACACATCTGCCTTCAACAAAAGTCGAAAGCTTTATTTATATCCATGTTTAGTAGAAATATTGTTTATGGATTGAAGAAAACTGCTATTGTCCCATCTTTTCTATTTGCAACTTTATTTATATTCAGGTTAGTACTTGCTGGTTCTATATTTTTTTTTAGTTCAGCCTTTGTATTTTCCGCTGTTTGTGTTTTCCTTAGCTTTACCAACACAACTGGATTTCGTTTTGCAATATCTGCATATGATTGTTTATTTTTTACTATATGGTTCATATGGTTCATTAATATTTTTTTTATTTTGATTTTCATCTGTAATATTCAAATGTAATATTTTGAAATTCATCTTTTCCAATGAAACACATAGTAATGTCCTGTATTGTACTGCAAATTATTATTATTGAAAATGATAGTTGTGATGAGGTAGAATTCGAGGTAGAATATGAAGGTGTTAATAATGAGTTTGACAATTCATTCAGCGTAGAAAGTACTAATGCGGAAAAGTCAAAATAAAAAGGGAAAGATTGGCATCATTATTTTGTGCTTGAAATTTTCCTATTTTAGAAAAAGACAAAAATTAAAATACTGAAATATTTAATAAAACAAAAAAAATAGTACAGTCTTTTCATATAAAATTTCAAAAAGAGTTTAGGTACATATCACATTTTCATTATTTTTAAAATATGGTATACTTAGTGTTTTGTACTGAATTTAAAATGTTTTATTTCAAAGATAAATATTTTTATTCATAAATTTAATACAATTTACAACTTAACTTAATCTATATAATACAAATGTTCAAAATGTTTTGTGTTGAACTTAATATGTTTTATAATGAGCTTAAATGTTTATTTCAAAGATGAATATTTTCCTCCACAAATTTAATACAAAAGTAACTTAACGTAATTTATATAATACAATGTTTTTTTATTTAAATTATTATTTATTTAAATTATTTAAATTATTTGAAAGTTATTAACTAATTGCTTCCCTTTTTATATATAATTTATTTTTCACTTGGAAGACTATCAACACTTTTCTATTTATACATATAATGATTTCCGATCTTGTGTGTATCTCGGACGACTATTATTATTCTATAAAGATTTCCGAATTTGTATATCGGACGACTATGATGTTACGCGCACGCAAACCGATTTCCAAGTGAGTCCTTAAATTCAAAAAAAATAAAAATGTAATCCTAAATTTTAAACTGTAAGTTTAAAAATAACCGATATGGTCAATGACCAGAAAACCTTGAAATAAGGACAAAAAAAAATGACCTTCATTAAGTTATCGATTGAAAATTACCGATTGAATAAAAACGTTACCGCGCAACTACCTTATCATAGTTTTGACATAGGAATTTCTATTGATCATTTTTGACAGTTTGAATTTATTTATTATTTATAATTTGATATATTTTCAAATTTACATAGTTTTAAATTAAAATAAAAATAAAATACATTTTAAAAATGATTAAAATTAAAGTTATTGATTGTTTTTAAACAACAAAAAAAAAGATTGAAATAACAAAAGAAAAAATCAATATAAGAGGACATCAGATGAAACCTAGTGAAACATGATGTTTGGTGTTAGTCAGGTAAGTACCGATTGTTTTGTTGATTTGTTGTTCTTTTGTGCGTTTTTAGGTCAGCTACAGGATTCAACATACTCCCCCTCTTGACATCGATGGAAGCGAGGTCAACAAGTAATGCAATGTATGTTTGATGTTCATTGTTTCCATGCTGAAATATTGTTGTTGAAATGTTTGCTGATCAATGATATGTAAGTGTCTAAAGTTAGATTTAGGTTTATGATTAGTATTAACGTATTAATTTAAGTGCCAAGGTTTTTTTTTGTTTTTTTTTTTTTAGTAGATTATGTTTATGTACTTAGTGGTAAAATACAAATTTTTTTGATAGGCCGTTTTAAAATCGAATTTTTTGTTTTCACGGTTACGACGCGTACTAACCCATCCGTACCTGGGTGTAATTCGACAACGCGAGCTAACAACCAACGACAGGGTGGTAGATTTTCATCCTTTAAAATTACCAAATCTCCAATTTTGGTGTTTTGACTTTGCTTGGTCCATTTTGGGCGTTGTTGCAATCTTGTCAAATATTCTGTGTTCCATCTTTTCCAAAAACTCTGATACAAATGTTGCAAATGTTGCCATCGGCTTAGATGATTTAGTTTTGTATTCAACATGGATGGTTCAGGCGGAGTTAGTAATGTACCACCTACTAAAAAGTGAGCTGGTGTAAGCATATTTAAATCTTCAACATCATTACTGACTTCGCACAGTGGTCGTGAGTTTAGACAAGCTTCAATTTGATGCAATACGGTGGTAAATTCTTCATATGTAAGCAGATCATTTTTTAAAATTCTTTTGAGATGGTATTTTGTTGATCTTACACCTGCTTCCCACAAACCACCGAAATGCGGTGCCGCAGGTGGGTTAAAATGAAAATTTACCCCTATTGTTTCGATTGCTTCTGCAATTTCAATGTTTATTTGGTCAATCATTATCTTTCGTTCCCTTGCAAGTACCTTCTGTGCTCCAATGAAGTTAGTACCATTGTCACTATAAATATCAGTACATAATCCACGTCTTGAGGTGAATCGTCGGAATGCTGCTATGAAACCTTCACTCGTTAAATCTGTGACGAGTTCTAAGTGTATGGCCTTGATGGACATACATACAAATAGACATATATACGATTTATATTTTTTTGTGCTTTTTCCTTTATAAGTCTTCAATTCAAATGGGCCGCAGTAATCGATTCCTGTGTGCGAGAACGGCCGACAAATTTGCACTCTGGGTGATGGTAAATTGCCCATTAACTGATTTCGTGTTTCAGCCTTTTGACGAAAACACGCTAGGCATTTGTGGATATGATGTCGTATTGGTTTGCGTGCATTTAGCAGCCAATAATTTCCTCTTAGAATGGTTGCCATTAATTGAAATCCGCCATGTAAAGTTTCCTTATGAGTTTTTTCTATTAATAACTGTGGGAAATGATCCTTATCAGGAATAATTATAGGATGTTTGTGGTTGTAGGATAAGGATGACTGTTGTAATCTTCCAGTTACTCTCACAATTCCATCGTGATCTAAGAAGGGTGTCAAATTTGATAGGGGATTGTTACTCGCGTTGTATGTGGATGTTTCTAATTTAGATATTTCCCGTGAAAAGTGTCGTGCTTGAACCCGTTTTATTAGAATTTTCAATGCAAGTTTTAGTTCATGATTTTTTAAATAGCTTGTCTCCTGTGCTGTGGTCCTTTTACAATTGTTTGCAAATCTTATGCAATAAGCAGTAACTCGGAGAAGTTTTGTCAATGAAGAAAAATCTGTTTCGAAATATGATTTTGTCATTTGGACATGACCAACGATTGTTTTTCGTGTTTCTAAATTTGTGTTAAGATGTTTTTGCGTTGGCCAATTTTCATGTGATGTCCTGAGCCACTGCGGACCATGCCACCAAAGTGTATGGTCCCGCAGTTGACCAGGATACATTCCTCGAGATGCACAATCGGCTGGATTTTGTTTTGATGGAACATGATTCCAAACGTTTTGTTCCAGGATTTCGTGTATATGGGACACTCGATTTGCCACAAAGGTTGTCCAACGAGATGGATGATCATTGAGCCAGGATAATACAATTTCGGAGTCTGTCCATGCATATAACTTAATTGGTTGTTCGCATTTAAGGGACTCTAGAACATATTTAATTAATTTCGCTACCAATGTTGCAGCACAGAGTTCCAACCTTGGCAGAGAAACGGTTTTTATGGGGGCAACTTTAGTTTTTGCTGCCAGTAGATGAACTGATTTTTCGCCCGAGCTATTAGTTGTACAAATGTACACTGCTCCTGCATAGGCCTTGACCGATGCATCGGCAAACCCATGTATTTCAATTTTATGATCTAATTTGGAATATTGAATCCATCGTTCTATTGAGATTGTTTCGATTTCTGGAAGATGTAATAAATACTTTCTCCATTCCTGTTCGATTTCTTGACTAACTGGTTCATCCCAATTGGAACCAGACAACCAAAGTTGTTGCATCAGAATTTTTGCGACGATAATTATGGGAGATAACCAACCTAGTGGGTCGAACAATTTTGCTAGTTGTGATAATACACCACGCTTTGTCCAAATGTCAGGTACCTTCCCCAAATTTAAGCTATAAATGCACTTATCTAATTTCGGATTCCACGAAATACCCAAAGTTCGCACTGTCTCCTCATTACCTGTATTTGCCAGTAAATTTATCTCTAGGTTTTCCTCTGCAACGTTTGTGATAAGTTCACTGCAATTTGTTGCCCACTTTCTAAGTGGTAATTTAGCAGCATCTAGTAATTTTAGAATTTGAGATTGAATCTCTTTAGCTTCTCTTGGAGTGTCGGCACCCGATAAGAGATCATCAACGTAAAAATCATTCATTATTGTTGCTCCTAAAGGATAGTGTTGCCTTCCGTCAATGGCTACTTGTTTTAGTGTTCGAGTTGCAAGATACGGAGCACTTTTTGTTCCAAAAGTGACAGTGACTAATTTGTAATCCTTTATTGGATGATCCGCTGATTCTCGCCAAACTATTCTTTGCAATTCTGTGTCACAATCTCTCACCTTAATTTGCCGATACATTTTTTCGATATCGGCAGTGAATGCAATGCGATGTTTTCTCCAACGCAGCAGAATTTGGAAAAGATCATCCTGAACCACTGGGCCCTTCAACAGCATATCGTTTAATGACAGCCCACTTTTTGTACTTCTGGATGCATCAAAGACCACTCGTAGTTTGGTGGTCGTGCTAGATTCTTTAATTACTGCATGGTGAGGAAGATAACAACACTTGTAATGACAAAAAACGGAATTGTTAGTTGCAAACATATCTTCGTTCTTTGTCACTTCTATCATATGACCCATATCCTGATATTCTTGGAGGCATTTCATGTATTCCCTTTTGAGTTGTGGGTTACTTCTAAATCTATTTTCCAGTTGAAGCAGTCGACAAACAGCTATATCTCTTGATTTACCTAAATGATTTTCATTGGATGGCTCTCTAAGTGGTAGAGCGACTTCATATTGTCCGGTTTTTAGACGAACTGTGGTTTTTTTGAAATAATTTTCACATTCGGCTTCTTCTGATGTGCACTTCGATTGTTGTGGTACTTCTTCTAATTCCCAAAAGGCCTTTAGTTGAGTATTTAATTCTGCACAAAGATGAAAATTATTGATTTGGATTTCTGATGGCTGACATATGCCCTCAACATTTCCTGACAAGATCCATCCAAAGATAGTTTTTTGAGCAATAGGCGAACCCGGATTGCCCTTTATGAGGCCCTCTAAAATTATAGAGCTAAACACATCTGCACCAAGTAACAAATCTACTGGACCAGACTGATAATATTGTGGATCTGCCAGCTCTAAACCATGTAAATGGTCCCAGTTTTGTGCAATTACCCTTGATGTTGGTAATTGTCCAACTACACTATTTAATACGAGGCCCTCTACTTCTAATGTCCTGTCATTAGTCAGGGTATGGAGATAAAACTTGACTCTGGATGTTATTTGTTGAGCTTGACCTCTTCCTATGCCATGTACAGTAGCCCGAACTTGTTCTTTCCTTAAACCTAGTTGTTGTACAATTCTTTCGGTAATAAATGACGCCTGTTATCCTTGGTCGATTAACGCTCTAACCATACTCTGTTTTCCCACTGAAGTTACAATTCTGACCAGTGCTGTTGCTAATAGAATTTGACCGTGATCCCTTTTGGACACGTGACTCGTTGTTATTTGTTGATTAGGCAACCAACTTGAGCTATGAGGTATTTGAATTTGATTTCCTTGATGAGGTTGAGTTGGATCTGAACTAGAGTCATTTTGTTTGTGTAGTAACGTGTGATGTCTCTTGTTACACTGAAGACAGGTCTTGGTGCTTGGACAATTCATAAATCGATGACCTGATCCTAGACAATTTAAACATAGAGCCTTTACCTTTGTGAATTCAAAACGTTTGGCTTGGTTTAACTGTAGAAATTTGTCGCAATTCCGAATGTTGTGAGGACCTTGACATAATGGACATGAAACTGCAGTGGCAGCATGAAATGCTTGGGTATAAGATTTATTCCTTTGACTACTGAAATTATTTGTATGAGCCTTCTGTGGGGATTTCCTGCTATCTATTGCTTCTAAGGTTCGAAATCTTGCTTCTAAAAATTCCTTTAAAATTGCCCAAGATGGATACTGTTTCTCCTTACAAATTTCCTGCTCCCACAGTTCTTGTGTCTCTGGTGGCAACTTATTTATTGTTTGGAAAACCAAAATAGGATCCCAATTGTTTGTCCTTATATCTAAATTTTCTAACGCGTGCAAGCAGTCCAAGGTGGTGTCTAATAATCCCCGAACACCTTGAGCAGATTCTTGATGTATTTTTGTTTGAAAAAATAGTGTTTTTAGTTGGGTATTTACCAGCACCTTTTTGTTATCATACCGATCCTGCAATAGGGACCATGCTGGGACATAATTTTTTGCGGTTACTTGATACGATCTTAGTAGTTGTTCTGGCTCGCCTGTTAGATACATCTTCAAGTATTGTAGTTTTTGAACGGAACCTATAGAATTGTTTTCATGCACCATGGTTTTAAATAAATCAAAAAAGGTTGGCCATTTTTTGTAGTCTCCATCAAACTTGTCCAATGAAATTTTCGGGAGTCTCAGACCACATTCCAGGTCTGGCTTCGATTTTTGTGATTCGATGAGGCTTTCATTCGATAGTTTCGAACCTTCGTTTAACAGTTCCTCATATCGATTTTGCATTGTTTCAGAATTGTTGTAATAGAATGATTCTACTTCTGAGAACACATCGTTCTCGAAGTAATCATATTTCTTGGTCACATCCTTCTCCGTATAACGTTTTGTTAGTATAACTTGATGACCCTCAACAAATTTGTTCCAATAATCCTGGAACGCAGCCAATCTTTTTTCATAAAAGGTTTTTGTCCTTTTATCTTTCCCTGCCTTTTTATAATTAATAAAACAGTTCTCTAACATCTCCTGATGCGCCAGTTGCTTATTTATTAAGTCTTGCATTTTAATATTTTAATAATAGACTAAAACCACACTGACCTGTTTACTGCCAATCTGCACCTCTGTCGGGTTGATGATGATCGTAACCGTAATACCGTATTCCGTGACCGTAATACCGTTTACCGTAACCGTACCGTGATAAACCAATACACCACTAATTAATCCCTTTTCCTTAAAGTTTTGTGAACACTTTTCAATTTAAAATTTTGAATTTTATTTTTGTAAAAGTAATTTTTATTATATTTTTTTTTTTACTATCCGGTTCGAAGGACCAAAATGTTTTGTACTGAATTTAAAATGTTTTATTTCAAAGATAAATATTTTTATTCATAAATTTAATACAATTTACAACTTAACTTAATCTATATAATACAAATGTTCAAAATGTTTTGTGTTGAACTTAATATGTTTTATAATGAGCTTAAATGTTTATTTCAAAGATGAATATTTTCCTCCACAAATTTAATACAAAAGTAACTTAACGTAATTTATATAATACAATGTTTTTTTATTTAAATTATTATTTATTTAAATTATTTAAATTATTTGAAAGTTATTAACTAATTGCTTCCCTTTTTATATATAATTTATTTTTCACTTGGAAGACTATCAACACTTTTCTATTTATACATATAATGATTTCCGATCTTGTGTGTATCTCGGACGACTATTATTATTCTATAAAGATTTCCGAATTTGTATATCGGACGACTATGATGTTACGCGCACGCAAACCGATTTCCAAGTGAGTCCTTAAATTCAAAAAAAATAAAAATGTAATCCTAAATTTTAAACTGTAAGTTTAAAAATAACCGATATGGTCAATGACCAGAAAACCTTGAAATAAGGACAAAAAAAAATGACCTTCATTAAGTTATCGATTGAAAATTACCGATTGAATAAAAATGTTACCGCGCAACTACCTTATCATAGTTTTGACATAGGAATTTCTATTGATCATTTTTGACAGTTTGAATTTATTTATTATTTATAATTTGATATATTTTCAAATTTACATAGTTTTAAATTAAAATAAAAATAAAATACATTTTAAAAATGATTAAAATTAAAGTTATTGATTGTTTTTAAACAACAAAAAAAAAGATTGAAATAACAAAAGAAAAAATCAATATAAGAGGACATCAGATGAATCCTAGTGAAACATGATGTTTGGTGTTAGTCAGGTAAGTACCGATTGTTTTGTTGATTTGTTGTTCTTTTGTGCGTTTTTAGGTCAGCTACAGGATTCAACACTTAGCTTAATTTCCATTTTCTTATTTATCACATAAGGCACGTAGCAAAACCTTTGAATCTCTCATTTCTTCAAGTCTTTCTTTTTCTATTTTCAGCTTTTCTCTTTCAATTTCCAAAAAGCTGTCCATTGCTTTCTTATCTTCTTCACTCTCTTTTCGTAAAAATTCTAATAATTCATTTTTTTCACTAGAGGGATTTCTAGAAATTATATTTGTCACTGGAGATAGTGTATTTTGGCTCGTTCCAGTCTCCAAACTAATTTCATCATTACTCAACACTTCTTCTAATTCTAAAAAAGATATTACACTAGTGTGCGGGACGCTTACACAACTCCTAGAACCGTAAATATTGTCAATATCATAAAAATACTCCCAGGATGTAGAAACTTCATCTGATGTTGAATTTCTTTTTTTAATTCTTATGTAGGTTACTAGAAAATTCATGTATTTTCCGTCACACTCCTCTTTTGAAAACAGAAAATTTGGTTCAATTTCGCGAATTTCCATCAAAATATTGCTCCATAGAACACTTTTTTCGTCTTGATGTAAATTCATTTTCGTTTCTCAATCTGACATCCAATAAGGGTTGTGTTCGTCGTTTCGTTTCGGATGAATTCATCATTTTCCCTTTTCTGAATAAGCATCAAACCGTTTCTAATGTGAGTTTTATGTATCCATCTTTTTTTTTTCATCACGTTAGCAACTTTTAAAAGTTCACGAGTACTACGCATCAAATTATTTGAAATATAAATTCTAGAGGAGTTGTTAATGCCAATATCTTTTAAGGAAAGGTTTTTATAAGATAGGTACTTTAAAAAGAATGTTGATTTATCGTAAACGGTTGGAAATTTGATTATTATAACACCCGATCGAAGACGGAATATGTCGAATGGATGATCTATCGTTGACCGGTAGTCAATTGCCTTTGAAATCTTATTGAAAATATCTTTCAGTGACTCATTATTTACTTTGGGTATATTGTTGACAATAAAATCTTTTTTACAAGAGTTCAGTTCCAGATTGTGTATTCTATCTTCAAAGTCTGCTTCACAATTTGTTGATACATCACCAGCCACTTCACTGATAATATCATTAATTTCATCTTTGGAATATGTATTTAAGTTTTAGATCCCTGATATTATCAGATAGTGACTGTATGTTAGAGTCATTTCCCTCTATATTTATTTTCATCAACGAAATACCCTCCTCAATCTTATTAAGACGAGTATCAATTTTCTCAGTGATTCTTTCTTCAAGCTCTTTAAATTTTCTATCCATTAATTCCTCCATCGTTAGTTTCATATCATTAAGACTAAATCCATTGTTATTGCTGCTAGTAAATAGTGTGGATACTTTCGAAGTATGCTAACTAGTTGATGGAGTAGACATTTTCGAAGTGTTTGAAGAGTTAATTAGATTTTTATTGACTTATGGATTTTTATTGAATATTGACTTACAATATTCTTATAGAGGTTTTGGCTTGTTGTTGTTAAATTTTGATTAGTTGGTGAGACATTCCTTTTTATCTTAGGACTTTTCCAAAACGTCATCAATTTGACGATCATTTGACTTGAAGTTGAATCGTCAATAATTGTGTCATTGATTTTTGTCATCGAATGCTTTGCAAATCGAAGACATTTGGAACAAAAAATTGATTCGTACGTCACTGTGAAAACAAGTTTCTTATAATAAATTAGCGAAATGAATTCCTTAAAAAAATTTTTTATAGAACAAATAATTACAGAGTGCAATAATAAAAATTTAATTTTAAGATAAAAAAAAAACAAAATTAGGCAGAAAAAGATTATTAATTACTAAATGTTTAGTGAAAAAAAAATAAATCAATTGCTAAAATTAAAAACTATAAAAATACGATCGATAAATATTCAGAGGAAACATTTAAAACTCATTTTCGTATGAGTAGAAATACTTTTCAAGTAATTTACAAATTTTCATTTTTTTTTTAGTAAAAAACTTTATACTTCCAATTTAGAAACTTCTAAAAGAAATCAAACTTTTTTGGATAGAACAAAATACAGGTAGGAAAAAAACAAATATAGAAACATCACTTTATTTAACGATTTGGAGACTGGCAAATCGATCAGACACTTACAGGCAATTGATTGATCGGTTCGGAGTTGGACAGGGAACTTCACACAGATCGTTCAATAGAGTAACCAAAATACTTTTTAAACTAGCAAATATATATAAAATGGCCTACTGCTATGGAAGAGTATCAAGAGATGATGTCTGGTTTCGAAAACTTAAGAATTGACAAGGCGTTTCCAAATGTTATTGGATGCGTGGACGGAACTCATATCCAGATTCCCACTCCAAAAAAAAATCAAAAAAGTTACTTAAATAGAAAAGGATATCACAGTATTTTACTTCAGGTTTGTGCTGTTTTATATAAAAATTTATTAACATTAATTTTAGGGAGTATGTGATCACAAATTGCGGTTTACTGATATCTTCTTTGCCTGGCCTGGCAGAACCCACGATGCATGGGTATGGCGAAATAGGCCACTTGAATCTAAACTAAGATCTGGGGAGCTTGTTATTCCACAAGATAGTCATTTATTGGGTGATTCAGCATACCCATTAGAAACATATCTTTTAACGCCTTTTAGAGATAATGGATTTCTTGCTAGAGCAGAGAGAAATTACAATTATACTCTAAGCTCAACAAGAGTTTGCATCGAACAGGCATTTGGACTCTTAAAAGGAAAATTTCGACTCTTGAAATATTTACCAATGTATAAACTGAAAAGAGCCAAATATATCATATTTTCATGTGCTTTTCTGCACAATTTTATTATTAATAATCAAGGCGTAGATGCAACAGATATCCCAGAAAACAACCAAAATGTTGAAGACTATGGTACTCAAAATGTTGTTGCATCTACTGCAGCAAAAGAAAAACGACAAGCACTGGTTCATCTATTTGCAGCTTAAATTTTTTTTTCAAATTTCTATTATTTTTTACTAATAAAATTTAATTAAAAAACTTAATTTAACAGAAACTTAAACTTTATTTGATAGAAAATAAACTAAAAAATATTAGACTTTAATTCACAGCCTAATATACATAATTAAAAAAAAACTGTTAACTTTTTGAAAATTACTACCTTAAATGCATTTTATAATTTCTATTTTAAACTATCGCGAAGGCTTTTTAGTACTTCGATTCTTTTTCTCTCAATCTCCATAATTTCTTCGTGACGTTGTTATTCTCTTTCGGCTTCTTCTTCTAAAAAATTTAGTATTTCATTTTTTTTTCTTAGTTCGATTATTATTGTGAGTTGTATCGTCAAAAGAAATACTTTCATTATCGTTAACCAAAGTGGAAGCTAAATTTTCTGTTGGAGGAGTTATAAAGTGACAGCTTCCATAGACTTGATTAAAATCGTCATACCACATCCATATTGAAGCCATTTGACCACTTGATTTGTTTCTTTTTTTTATTCTTTTGAATGTTGTCAGTAAATTTGTGAACTTAATTTTACATGTGTCCTTACTGAAAGGGAACTCCTGACACGTAATTTTTATTTCATTATGAATTTTATTCCATATGATGGTTTTTTTTCTCTTCCCCGATTCGTAATCTTTTTCATATTTTAGTCTGGTCGATATAAGTAATTTAACCATTCATTTTTATTTTTTAATTTATAAAATTCCACTTTTTAAATACTTTTTAAATCTGACAAAAGAAAACAAAGCAGGTACTATAAAATGGTTCACAACTACAGACGTTGATTGAAAATTTTTTGTAGAAAAAATTGGTTATCCAAGATGGACAAGCATGTTGTGGAGCACGTTTTAAGAAGAAAACTACTGTTGAAACATGGTCTTGTATGAATCTTGCTTTTTGGCTGACGGACTTTTCTTGTTAAGAATTTTGTTAGCCGTATCTAACTTCTTTATCCTACTTTCCCAGGCACCACGGTCCCAAGTAGTTCCAAATCTAAATACTGTTTCACCTATTGTAGATGTATTCTTGTATAAAATATTTTTGGTATCTGGTATCAAAGATGATGAATGTTCTAAGGTATTAAGAAATGTCCCAAGTACTCTGTTTCTTTAGACAGAAAATTGTATTTGCTTATTTTGATCTTTAATCCTGCTTTTTCCAAAGTTTTAAAAGTTTAGTTAACCAAATGTTCTTCTAACGAAGTGCTGAATATTAAAATGTCATCGAGATAGACAACGCACAATTTGATTGATAAATTCTGGGGCATTTTTTAGACCAAAAGGCGGCAGCACCCTTGCATATTTGAAATTACCAAAGGGAGTGAAGAATGCTTACTTTGCTTTTATTATACATAATGTATTTATAGTTCCGTTCCTTAGCCCTTGGTCATACAAAAATTATAATTTTGTATTATAGAATTTGATTTTAGAAAATTTTCTTTAAAAACCGATATATCTGCACCCGTATCTACTATGAAAGTGCTAAAAGTATCACTTTATCTTATTGAAATCTAAATAGTTTTCGGAATATAATAACTATTTAGATTTAAGTTCATGTTAGAAATATTTTTATAGTTGTTTTCGAGTTTTAATGGATTTAGTATTCGGCTTGAGGGTCCCCCTTTTGATGGCCTTGGGGACCCCTCTCGTGTCGCGCTTTTACCCGCATGTTCTTGACATTTTGATTGTTATTGTCATTGTACTGAGTTTGTCGATTGTAATTATTCATGCCTATTATCAACGCTGCTTATCGTACGATACGCGATAGTTTATCGGAAAAATAATGTGTTGGTATTATCAAAGTTGCTTATCGGATTCTATCGTATATTTTTATCGTATATCGTAAGAGCTTTTTTATAATTTCTGTTTTCAATACAAACGATATTCTATCGTATTATGAACTGCAGAATCTATCGTAATTGTGGATATCTTTATCGTTCAAAAATATTGTTACGATAGCGCAAATTTAAATTGAAATTCAAATTTAAATTTTAATCGGAAATTAAATTGAATAAAAAATGTAAGTATTTCATTATTTATTTTATTAAAAAAGTAAAATCATACTTAAAATTTGAATAATTTTTTAGGAGTAGAATAGTAAGCAATAAAAACCAAATAAACAGATTAGTAGAATTAATGGAAGAAAATTTAGATATCGCAAGAAATGTTTGCTCCAAGGTAACAGCTCAAAAGTCTTGGTAGCGAGTTGCTGAAGAACTAAATATTCTCGGTCCGCCTCCAAGAGAGGCTGATAAGTGGCAGAGGGTAATTGTTCTTATATGTTTTTATGATATATTTCTTCTAATGTAGGTAAAGATAATGTAAGGTTTTTTTTATAGGTTTGGAACGATTTAAAATTTAAGATAAGAAAGAAAGTATCTGAACAAAAGGCAGAAAGTCATGCAACACGGTGGTGGACCTAAAAAAATTCCAAAATTTACGGATATAGAAGACGCTATTATAAAAATTAGATATACCAGCAAATTCATGTAGTATGAATTTTGGTTTGACAGGTAAGGTATAGAACTATAAATAGCTATAAAATATAAATAAAAAGAAAAATATTTTTTTTAATTTTTTCATAGACGTTGAAAATGAATATGATTACTTCTTAGATAATTTAAGAGAAAGCGCAGAACCAAACAAAAATATAATAGACTCTGTCGAACCAAACAAAACAGCAATAGAAGTAACAGCATCAAATAAAACTCCAACAAAAGATAGGCCATTAAACAAACCCTCTGTTAAAATTACTGATGAACGAGTGGTACTTCTCGAAAAACAAATGCATGGCCAAAATGAATTTTTTGAAAGTGTGAAAAAGGATATTAAAAAAATAAAAAACTCGATTGAAGAAATAAAAAGTTACTCAAGAAAAACATATTACCTGCAAGAAAAACAATTAAAAATAAGAGGAAAAGTGAAGCTTATTAAGGAAAATTTTGCAAAAGAAGATGAAGATAGAAAAGCCAAATTAAACCTTAAAATAAAAATTTTAGAACTGGAACAGAAAAATCAAAGAGATCGTTTATACTAATATTTTTATATGGAGGATATTATATATTAGTTGAGTGAAAAAGTCTGAAATGTCTTTTTTTATTTTTAAATGAAATGAATTGTTGTTCAATTTTTATTTTATTTATCTTTTTATAGTATGTACATATGAAATATAGAGTTTATATAGCCTCAACATTTTTTTGAATTGATTTTATAATTTAGTTATAACTTAAATTATTTTTAAAATTAAAAAGTATACGCAAATTAAAATTGCAGTACCGTACTTAATTAAGCACGAAAAGTTATTCTACTTAAATTACTGTCAAGAGACTAAAAAGAAATTAAAAAACGTTATGATAAAAAAATTAAATAAAACGTAAAAGGGCATCTCGCATTTGCCTGGCTTCTAATAATTGTCCACTATTTACAGAGCTACTGCTTTCTATTGTACTGTCGTTTTCTTCATTATCAGAAGTTGATGCTGGTTCTTCATTTTCTATATCCAGATTTACAACTTTATATTTTATACAAATGTTGTGTAATGCTGCACAGACATTTGTTATTTGTACAGCTTTTTCTGGACTGTAATGCAACTCTCTAGCTCCTAATCGGCAGCGAAATCTGGATTTCAATAAACCAATTGTTCTTTCAATTATGTTTCTACCCTGAGCATGTTTATAATTAAATCGGCTTTGTACAGAACCTTCTTCCACATTTCTATATGGCGCCAATAAATAGGGCTGCAATGCATATCCTGAATCACCTGTAATCAATTGGTTATTGGTTATGAGTAAAAACTACAATTAATATGGTTGTATAATTACCAAGAATTTTTATGTTTTTGGGTTGTTCTCGGTAATCGTTTTCTAATTTTGCTTTTAGACTGGACATATTCCAAATGTTGGAATCGTGGTAACTTCCAGGGTATGTCGCATCTATATACCTAATAATCATCATATGATCGCATACCTATAAAATTACAGTCTAATATTTTTGATCTTCTGATAAAAAAAATAAATTTACTTACTATCATAGCATTAAGACTGTGAAATCCTTTCCTATTATAGTACGCATGTCTAATATTGTGATTGGGACCAATAATTTTAATATGTGTACCATCCACACAACCTATAACGTTAGGTATTCCCGTCTTTTCATAAAAATATAATTTTGATCTACTTTCTTCTTCTTCGTTATAAGAAAACTTTATTTGCCTTGGGCAGATGTACTTTTCTAGTACGTCCACAACTTCTTTCAAAATTATTGAAACTTTTGGCTGAGCTATTCCTATATTGAAGTCATTACCAACGGACAACTGATAATTACCTTGTGCAAAAATTTTTAGAGTGGCTGCTAATTTAATTATATTTGGTACAGCTCGTTTTGTCTTGCTTTCTTTTAGCTTGCCATCAATTTCATTTAACAAGTATTTAAAAATATCTTTAGATACTCTAAAATTTTGAATAAAACTGACACAAGTCAGAAATTTAAAAAAAATTTCATTTACCTACACTTAATTATCCAACTGCAAAGGATCCGAAGAATCTCTAATTATTTTTCTTCGCATCCTTTTTTCATCATCATCAAAAAAAAATTCCACTGATAACATTTTTTTTTATATATTTTGTTTTTTTATATTTTTTATACATATATTTTATAGTTTTTTTATAATATATTTTGTTGAAAACAAATAACAATTTTGAAAACTAATAATTTTAAACGTAAAACTTCAAGTGTTTTGACGTGTAGTATATGACACAAAGTACACATGTATATAAAAAAAAAATAAGGAAAGCTTTTTCGATTTTTATTTGTTTATCGTTTTTATCGGATATCGTTTCATAATATCAAAATAAAACGATAACGATACGATAATTCATCGTGTATCGTATATCGTATATTTTTGATAATAGGCATGATTATTATAATTTCGTTCGTTGTAATCGTTGTTATTATAATTTGGTCGACAACTGCCGTTATTTCTATTATTATTGTTATGATAATTTCTGTTATGATAATTTCTGTTATGATAATTAACGCGATTATTTCTGTTAAAATTTCTGTTATTGTTATTCCTATAATTTGGTTTGTAATTGTATCTTATTGTAGATTATTATTGTTTGGTTTGCTAAAGTATATACCGCTATTATTTGGAGCACTATCAGGGCTAACTTCGATAAATTTAGCAATGACTTCATTCATGTTTTTATGTTATGCGGCTTACGTTGCTAGCTTTAATTTCATGTTTGATGCGTTTTCAGTCCTTTTATGGCAGTTTAATGTCGAGTACTTTTGAGCCAGTGCTGTGCTGGTAGGACTACTTCAGCAATGTCAGAATTTTTGGTAATATTGTCATCTCATTTATTGCTTGAGTGTATGTGTTAGCTGTCTTTGAGTTTTGTTTTATATTTAAGATTTTTGCAGTAATAAAATTAATAGCGTCTATAAGTGTTTGAAGATTTTCAGAAGAAGAATTTAGCAGCTATTATGTTTTTATATAATTAAGCAAACACAAATTCAGTTTATTATTGTTAGTTGATTACTTCTATACCATTTCTTTTACACTATTGCTAATGTAATACAGAATATAACTGTTGGCAGCAGTACCGACCTTAAGTGCAGCTAAGGATAAAAATGTATGGATTTCTAAATGCATTTTGATTGTTTCTTTTTCTTCTTCTGTATCAGTTGAATTAGGACTACAAGCACACGAAGAATAATTTGTGTTTCTGATTGTAAATTTGAATCAAATGATTTTATAATAATTAATTTAATATCTATTGGGATATGTATTTTGGGATATAGAATTTTTAACAATCCAAATGTGTTCATAGTTTTACGGCGAATTATTTCGAAAAATGGCGTTGTATCTGTTTCATATGGGAATTGCTCGTGGTATTTTAATAAAATTTTGCGATATTTTATTATATTTTGTGATTAAAGTGTTTTTATGAGCTTGTGCCTTGTGCTTAATTATATAGGAGGAGGTTTGATTAAGGTTGGGTTAAACAGAATTGAAAGCTCAAACCTCATGTAAAAATTTGTTTAAATGTTGGTGCATGTAAATTTGAAAGCTATATAGCTTCTTTTAATTTTTACTCTATCTGGATGATCAGTTTACTTGAAATTCTATGCCACTATAGTAAAAATTTATATGTGAATAAAAAGAAGCAATACAAATAAACAATCGTACTTCAATGTATTTTCAAAATATAAATTTAGAATCATGTAAAAAATTATTCTTTATGAAAACGAAAGATCACCCTAAAATTTTTAATTTGATATTTTTTTGTATAAAGGAAAAAAAATTGTTTGAAGGAAAAAATAAAAAACGAAAAGTATTTTTTGGCTATATTACATTTATATATATTTTAATGTTACAAAAGTTATTTAATTTTAAAATTTATTACTTTATAAGTAAAGTAGCTCATGTATTTCTTATTCGCATATTTCTGGGAATCCGTCGATCACATCGTGGATCACATAATTCTGGCAATAAGAAGTTGTTGTAAAAATATTCCAATTTTGGTCTCATTTTATTAAAAAAAATTGATCGTCCTTACAATTCGTACATACTTGAAGTTTTTTGAATTCCATATACCAAAAGTTATTTTTGTTATGTTTAATTACCCTGTACTTGATAAAAATAATTATGTGATTTTTATAGTGGAATGTATTATCATCAGTATTGTATTTTAAATACTTTTTCTTTTTTTGGCCAATAGCTTCTTTTGAAAAATCGTCTTTTGCTGACTGAGGGCATTTTATTTCATAAATGCCATTATTTCCAACTAGACCATTTGGAGTAGCTCCAACAAAATGTAATTCTTCGTCAATAAAAAGCCCAAAGTTTTGAATGTTTAAATTAGTCTATTTTTCAAGTTCTGATATTGTTTTTTTTTTATTTTACATTCCATAAATCATGATGTTTTTTCATACAACTGAATAGAGCTTGTATTTGATTATATTATGATAGCTAGAATTACTTCGAACTTTACAAATATAAAATTCGAGGCAGTGATTCCAAAATCTGAGGCAGTGACCATTAGATTTGTTAACTCGTACCAATAATTACAACGAGATTGATCGCGTGTATCAATTTCAATGTTTGCCCTATTTTCAAAATTTGTTCTCAACTTTTCCAGCATTATTTTTATTCTTTTGTAGAAACACAGGTAACATATCTGGTTTTTCACATGTGTCTGCTCTACAATTTTTATCTATACTGAGTAAAATTTAGCTCTTCTTAATCTTTTATTTGGCTTAAGTTGTTTCATTTTTCTGGTTATATTTCTTTTAATTATTTTAACTTCTGCGTTTGGAAGAAGCATTTTTGTATATCTTTCACTCCCATTTATTTCCTTCAAAAAGCCTGCCCAGTGTTGAATTGATCAACAGCAGCTAATGCACATCTACTTGGAGACTGCCACGGAGAAAAATTTATACAGTTCCTTCCTACGTATTGACAAATTTTACTATTGAACTGTTTCCAAATATTTGATTCCATATTAAGTAACAAACAGTATGAGTTTTGGACTAAACATGGCTCAGCAGTAGTAATTTCTTCAAAGAATAGATTTTATATCATCAAAGTTACAAAGTTTTCTTTTTCACTCCGCTTTCAAAAATATTTTTCACAATTTTCATGGTGACCAAATTTGTGATATGTCGCATTTGATATGCTTTGGCAAGATTTTAATATAGTAGGATAGTGCACTAGTTCTCCAATGATACACCGAGATTTTAGTTCCAAAAATCATTCGATCTATGTTTTGAGACAATTTTTTGCCATATTGTATTTGAAGTTGTAGATGTTAGTTTAAGTCTAAAGTCTAAAGTCTAAGTAGTAGTCTGTAAAGATGATTTTTACATTTAACTTTACTAACAATAATATTTTCGTAGAAGCAAAGCCCTAGCTATGATAATAAATAATCTTTTATGAGCACTACTGTCTCCATTTCCTACAAATTTGTTATAATTAATTGGCAACATAAGTACATAGTTAGGTAATTTATTTGTATATTTATAACAGTGGGATCTGCAGATAAGTCTTTCAGTAATTTTCATCATTAGGTTACTAAAATTATTAACTAAAAATATGGCCTAAAATACATCAAAATTTGATTTTTATATACTTTACTAAAATTAGTAAAGTCGTTAGTAATGTAGTTCTTCCGCAATTGTTCCTATAATATACATGGTAATTGTTGTTATAGGAAAAAATTGACTAAAGGAAATTCAACTTTGCTAAATCAGCTTCAGTTAACAAAATATTTTCGCTATCACTTATTTCCTCTTCAAAAATGATTAGGAATGAATTTTAATAGATAAAAATTGTTGCTAACATACCTAAGGCTTTGTGGTAAAAATTACAGAATTTCAAAAATAACGTTTTTTATAATAACGTTATTATATTTATGTACTGTTAAAATGTATACATCATATCTCAAATAAGTGAACACATGCATATTATATTTCTTTATTTTCAAACCCTAATAAATTGTATTTTGAACATAAAATATCTAATCAGTAAAATATCATAAAACATCTTTGAATATTTCTTTGGTAAAATAATAAATGTAAAGTGCCAACGTAAAAGTTTAGAGACAAAAATTGGATCCGTGAGTTGCTAAAGTACTTACGATACTACAGAGTGTTTTTTTTTAAACAATACAATGTGGAGTATTATTTTTTTTAAACAATTTTTATTTAGATAGTTAATTTTGAAGTAATTTTAATATGAGCATAAAAATAAATTAAATTTCTATTTTTTAACCTTAATCCATTAGAGATAATATAAAAATAAAAACTGAACAAAAAAATTAAATAAAATGTAGTGAAGCTTTCAGTATTGTCTGCTTCATTATTTGTATCTGAAATTTTTTATCTGAATTGAAGTTAACCGCTCACAATTCTAAGAAAATAAATTCATTTTGATTTCTGGTACAAAAAGAACATTTTTTGATAAATATTTTTTTACCCAAATTTTGTTATTGAAAACTAAAATATTTATATCACCATGACCATATGCAAAGATGATCTGACCATTTCTCACGCTGACTTCAACTGGATTTTCAAACACTTTATAATTTGTGAAGTAGTCTTTTCTATTTGTCATATGATCACTGGCTCCTGAGTTCAAAAATTAATTATTGTTGCTTTGTATTGAAGATATAAAGGCTTGACTTACAAGTGCATCACAGTTTCTTTGAAAATTTTCATTTATTTTATTGCGAGGACAATTTTGTTTCCAATGTCCACTTTGCTTACAAATAAAACATTTTCCTGGTTTCTTTTTATGAACATTTTTATGATGAGTTTTATTACTTGAATTATACTTTTTCCAATTGATACAAAGTTCCCTTCCCTTAACAATGTCGAATCGTTTACTTGGATTCAGCTTTAAGAACCTTTCACATTTTCTCATGTTATGTTGACCTGAACAAAGTGGACAGGATACTCCAGTACCGACGTGGAAAACATGAGATGGTGATGCTGGTTTATTGTTGAAGGGTGTTTTTATTCTACGTGACCCAAATTTTTTGACTTCGATAGATTCTAACGTACGGAATCGCATTTCGAGGAACTGTTTCAGTGCATCCCATTTTGGTAGATCTTTCGATTTACTGATTTCCTGTTCCCAAATTTGATGAGTTTCTGTTGGTAGTTTTTGGACAATCAGATAGACGAGAATAGGGTCCCAATTTTCAGTTGATACATCTAAATTAGTCAACGCTTGAAAAGATTCAGATGTCGTATCTAATAAAGTTTTCACACTTTGAGATGATTCATGTATCATGTTATATTGTGAAAAAAGAACCTTAAGTTGTGTGTTTACAAGAACCTTTTTGTTGTCGTATCTGTCTTTCAACAGCGTCCAGGCAGCTTCATAATTCCTTTCAGTTATCTGAAAATGACGTAACAAATGCTCCGCTTCTCCAGTCAAATGAATTTTTAAATATGGAAGTTTTTGGACTGCATTCAAATTTTCATTTTGATCAACCAAAGTTTTGAATATGTCATGAAAAGCTGGCCATTTGTTGTAATCCCCACTAAACTTATCCAAACAAATTTTAGGCAACTTCAATGTGCATTCTCCCTTACCCTTTACACTCGTGTCATGATTACTATCTTCGTTGTTTTGTTTCTCCGGATACTCTTCATCGAAACGGTTTTTAATGAACTCGTAGTTGGTGTAGAAATATGATTCCACTTGTGAACAAACATCGTGCTCGAGATAATCAATCTTGGCCTTGTTACTGTCCCTGTGCCTTTGTGTTATGAGTTCTAGATGGCCGCTTTCAAATGAGTCCCAATGCCTTTGGAAGACTTCTAGCTTTTTGAGATAATAGAATTTTGTACGTCTTGCTCTGCCATCTTTTTTGTAATTAAGTACGAAAGTCTCTAGCATTTCCTTTCTAGCGAATTGTTGTGCAATTAAATCTTCCATATTTTTTTTTGTTTTATTATTTATTACGAAGTAGTTTAAAAAATTCCTGAAATTTTTAAAATTTACAATCCTTAAAATCTACTAAATTTATTTCTATTTTTTTTTTTTTTTGGTTTTATTATTTATTATTCAACTTAGAAACTATTTAAATTATATTATTTAATTTTATTTAAATTTTATATTATTTAATTAAATTTATTTTAACCTTTAGTTTATTTAATCAAATTTATTTAAATCAATTTGTTATTCTTTGTTATCAATTTGTAAGTCTTTATTTTTATTGAAATATAATAAATAATTATAAAGAAAATATTTCAAATTTCAATTACATCGATCTTTATATTAAATAATTTATTTCACTTTATCCTGCTCTGGTATCCGGTTCGAAGGACCAAAATGTTTTATGGGAAATTTAAATTCCCCTTTTTTTTTTTTTATTTGCTAATTAGTTTTTGAAATTGTCTTAAATGCAAATGATACACAATGTTTTCTTATTATTAAATTAAATACCTTTTTTTTAATATATATGCAACCCTTTATTAATTAAATTATTTATTTGGTTTTTATTCAAAAAAAAAATATTACACTAATTTAATATGTATTTAACCTTTTATTTGTTAAATTAATTATTTGATTTTTTTTATACAAAAGCAGTAATGTTCAAATTAAAATTCAATACTTTTATTAAATTAATTTCCTTTGTCTTTTTATTTTTATAAATTTTCACTAATACCTTATAATGATGACTTTTGTCTCCCAACTGTTCTCCTTGATGATTTTTTCCAAAGTGACCGATCTTTTTCTGTTTTTGAATTTATGTTTACGGTTTTCCTTTTACCTTCATAGATTTTCAAGTTCAAAATAGTATATTAGTTCATTGCCCTTAACAGACGGTTGTATTATATAATATATATATATAGTCGAGTAATGATATACAAAATAAAGTTACTCAACAGAAAAAACTCAGTAATATTATCGCTCAAAATAGTGAGACTCGAGTGAAATTTAATCGTTGCTAATTATACTCATTAAATGTCAAAGTGACAAATTGTAAAAATAGAAGAATAAAAGGGTAAACAACGATGGATACACAAAATATGTAAGTAAAATATTGAATATAAAATTATGATATTATTGTACAATAATATTGTTTTATAATATATTTTTGATTAATAATTATGTTGTTTCTTTTACAGATTTAATTGTCCAACTGATGACCGGCTGTTCTGGACGTGGATGATGTGGACAGGTAAATATTCATTGAAATTTTATTGTTTTCTTATGTTGTTTTCTTTTTTGTCTTTTTTTTAGGATTTTTTAGGACGGATTGATGCTGCGCAGCTTGAGGCCGGAACAACCACTAAACCTTCACTTAATTCACTCGAACTTTGTGCCTTCATACACGATTCCTCCATTATTACCCTTGAGGCTTAGACTTGCTAATGTTTGTTGTTTCATGGATGTAGACTCCCATAGCGTATAATGGTTGTAATTTGATGGCAATAACGTCATTAATATTTTTGTTATGACCATTGAATCTGACATGTATTCACCTAAATCTTTTATTTGTTGAACTGACTTCTCGAGCTTTGAAATATGCACTGAAATATTATCTTTAGGTAATTTTTTGAAACTGTAAAACCTTTGTTGCGGCAGATGTATCGTTATTTTTTATTTCTGTTCATAAGTACCTTCCAATTTTTCCCACATTTGAGCAGAAGTTGTACAGCTCATTAAATGAATAAATGGTTGCGCCTATTCTGCTCCACACTCCTTGCTGTTGTTAAGTTTGTTCTTGTTTTACATATCCAAATAAAAAATAAAAGCTTTATTATTATTATTTATTGTAAGTATATGCTTCATCGATACAATCTCGTCACCAACTGACTTGTTATTACTTTCTTTTGTATTCTTCACTTATCCTCAAATTTCATAGGAGTAATTAAATATATAGCACGCCTTGCTGATTTAGCTAAATGGGCGCTACATTAAAGTGAATTATAGGAATTCCAATGAAATTTGAGACAGTTAATCAATACAACACTTGTTCTTCATCTTCAGGTTGAGCAAACGTCCCATTAACTACACGCCAATAATCCTCAGCATTGAGCATTATTTTGACTTGAAACTTCCATGTTGACCAATCATCCACATTTCTAAGTTCTTCTCTTTAATCTTAAAATCCCTTTCCATGGGAGCAAACCGCGTGCTTTTATTTTTTTTTTTGCTTCAAAATAAAAGCAACCGAAACGAACATTGATACCGAACTGATTAATTAATAATTAATTTCAAAATATTTTATACAATTTTTTTAAACAAATGCGTTTTTCAAAATTAATAATCTGAAACGCGCTAATTTTCCGTTGAAAAAAACTTCTTTATAAATATTTAAAACGTGACTGGGCCCATAACCTATTGAATTATTAAATTAAAACCACGTCCGTTCAGTTCACAAGTTTTATTAAGAAGAAAGAATAAGAAAAGAAATAATTCAAGTACAACTTACATTCAATTCTTATAACTAATACAATGTAATAATTCTTATACGATACGTCTAATCATTAACAGACGTGAACAAAATATTGTACACAAATGTGATGATGAACTAATTTCAACAATATTACAATTATTAACATTCCAAAATAACTGTACTTAATATATTAAACATTTTGTATAATCAGCAAAATGGGTAGTACTAGATTAAATATAGTTTTAATACCTTTGGATAAATTATTCCCACAGAATGTGGGAATAATATTTAGAAATAATTTGATACGCATTTCGCATATAACACAGGCTTTCTAACATCAAAATCATAAATTTCTTTAACTGATAACTTACACCTTTAAATTCTTCAAATAAATTTCTTAGATTACTAGCTCAGCATACGATTTTTGAGGTTGATAACGAAGTTTTGATTTGATTTCTTGCCAAGATGGATCATCATCACCTAATTGCTGAATGCATTTTCTTGCTTCTTGTAATTTTTCATTAATCACTATTTGCATAGCGAATTTGTAGAGTTGTATGTTTTGTTCAGAAAGAGTAATTTTTGTATCTACATTTTTTATAAAAGAGGACAATTTATACTCTGGAGAGCCATTGAAAATTTTTAGGTCCC
Source organism: Argyra leucocephala (assembly GCA_963942445.1). NCBI lineage: Eukaryota > Metazoa > Arthropoda > Insecta > Diptera > Dolichopodidae > Argyra > Argyra leucocephala. The sequence goes on from OZ012680.1 coordinate 92,616,417, forward strand.
TGAACTGTTAATGTCTTTTGAGGAGATAAAATTGCGATTTTCAATTTCTTGTAGGTCTTGTGTAACTTGTTGGGGCTGTTGATTCTGTTGTTGCAAAAATATTTTTTAATTTTTTTTGTTTTTTATTTTCTTATTCTTAATTTTTAATTCTGATCTAATAGTATAATTTATTAAATATTTTTTACATAACTTTTTTTTTGTTCTGTTTATTTGCTCAATTTATTAAGAATAAAAAGTACCGTCTTTAAAATTATTACTTTTTTATCGCGACCACGATTTTTTTTATTTTATTATACATATTTTTGGATATAATATTTTAATTATTATACAATCTTTGGATTGTCTTTTTGTTGTTTTTTGACTGCGTCAGTTTTATATCTACCGCTGCTACCTTTGACAATTTAACTGTCTATTGGTGGTGGCAGTAGATTAATATTTTTTTTAATAACTTTTTAATAATTTTTTTAATATCATTTTTTCTTCTTGAGAAATTTTAAAAAGCAATTTTAACTAAACGAAAGCTTTTAAGCAAACTATTAAAGCATTGCGTGTTAAGGCTCTGTATCCGAACTTCCTTTCAATTTTTATCAAGCTTTAAAATTTGGAATTGTTTTGTTTTGAAAATACATATATATAATCATAATAATAATCTACTTAAATAATGTAGTTTGCGTTTTTAAATTATCTGATGGTAATAGTTTTGTTTTGAAAATTCTTCAGATAGAATGCTTTTGAAAATAATGTCAGAAAAAATGTAATTTTTGAATTAATGAATTAGTGTTTTTTTTTTTTTTGTAGTTTTATTGAAATAAGTATTTTATTATTACATATGTATTTACTTTTTAATTCATTTATTTATAAAACCTATATTTAACCTTATAAAAAAAAAACCAAAAACATAAAAATAATTCAGTCCTCAAAATGTAACAAAAATTCTAAAATATACTTAAAAAAATAAACAAATTGATTAATTAGTTCATTGCAATATTATTAAAATAAGATACTTAATGGCTAATTTTTACTTACATATACATATTCTTAAAACACAATTTTCTGGATTCTGATGCCGACAAATTCCATATATATCGTTCTCCATAAAAGCTTGGTTTTCATTTATAATATTTTTGTATAAACTTAACTCCCTAATAGTTTTCCAAGCTTTTCCAAATTGTTTGGAGAGAAGTTTTTTCACATCTCTAATTTTACTCTGATACTATGGGGCAACTTCTTTAATCCAAATTGTCGCAGAATTTGACCCTGTTTAATTGTTGATTTATACACTTTAATATCAGATTTATAGAAGGGCTTCTCTCCAACAAACGTGTTGCCTTTTTGGTGTTTTGTTATGCAAAATCTTTTTGATTCGTTAAATTTGAAATGCCAGTGGCTAGGAGGCTTAATTTTATTTTCAATTTCCGATTTTAAGTTATATACTGGACACTTGCTTCCTAAATTAATTTTTACTCCATACTGGTTATATATTTTTAAATACTCGTCAATGCTTATGACACTTGCCATTGCTCAAAAACTCTATCTGCCGGTAAAAACGAGTGACCTGTAACTAGAAATATAAGCTTTATTTGTTTCATATTGCATGGACCTTTAGATCTACTATCAATCATCGTAGAGTTTTTATTTTGTTCTCCACATCCGTCGGCCATTAAACGAATTTTGCTGATACCTTCCATACTTCTAGTACTCAAATAATGAAAAACTGCAGACGCAATTTTATTGAAGCCTTTTGCATGACAATTTTCTATCCAATAATACAAATAAGTATTAGATGTTGTTAAAGAAGCCTTGGAAGTCCCTTCTACTATCGCAAATAAGTATAAATAGAGCTGTCAACTATAATGAGCTGTCTGGTTCGGTACTTTGGGTAGAGGCATGTTCAAGTAAGCCTTCTTCTTCTTTACGTAGTAATTCAAAAAAAGAGTTGACTCGACGTTTGTGGACTAGAAATTGTATTTGAAGTTCATTCTCTTTTTCAGTATCGTTTTCATGTTTTATGCGCTCTCTAAAACAGATGCAAGTGGAGCACATGTCCGTTGCAGACATTTTAAATCTAATATTAAAATTAGAGTTGAATGTATCTTTGAAAAAACTGTATAAAACTTTTTTATCTTCCGCAGAATCATTATATTGCATCCACATTTTTTTTTATAGGAAGCTCACTTGGAAGATATTGACGTTTTGAAATCTGACTCCTGCAGTAATGAATTTCTAATAGTCTTAAACAATTTTATAAAATCAATAGCGTATTTTCTTCTTTCGTCCTACCTTTTACTTTTTTTTATCACCACCTTGTTTTTCAAAAGGTGCTTTTCCTGTTTCAAAATGTTGGCAACAAATATGGTATGCTCTTGCTTTTGATATTCGCAGAATGTTGAAAAAAGTTTTTTGACATACTTTTATCCGGGACCCTTTCTTAGTACGCATATTGTATTGCACCGAAAACTTTTGGTTACTGTCTCCGGCTATACCACGATAAATTCTTTTTGGAATACTTATATTGCAGTAACTAAGTATAAAAGCGTCTTGAGTAAGTTTACTTGGAATCATATAGAATGCGTTAGAGAAATACATTGCGTCCCAAGTTCTTATTTTCCTACATTTGAAGTTAGTTTTTTCGTTGTGCTGACACTTAGAAAGATAATATTATCAAAGTGTATGAAAGGTACAAATAAATACCTATATTATCAAATTACAACACAAAAAACGGCAGCACACATAAATAAATACAAAAAAAACTGAAAACAAAAATAAACGATTACTCAAAAACAAATATATTTACGCACTGAATCAAATTGTATAGAAATCATGACAACTATAGTTGTCATTTTTTTTTTTATTTTTTTTTATAAACACCCGCGCGAGATTTGTATTTCGTTTAATTTTTGAAAATAAAAAAACAATGTTTATTTTTTATTTATGACATTTTATTAACTGTCTTCTCCAAATTCTAAACATGAACTACCTCTCTTTCTTTTTACAATATTTTATTATTTTTTATTAATTTTATTAATTTTGTAACTGAACTTCGATATTTTGAATTATCAGCAACCTTGATCAAATTAAAGGTTCAAATGTTCAATCGATCAACAAATTTAGTATTTCACTTTATTTATTTATTTAATTAAACGGATATATCGTACTTCGGTATTGCTCAATAATTCGAAAAACGAAGTATAGTTTTACATTATATTAAAACTTTGAATTTAACAGGTTATTAGCATTTGACATCATGTCATTGTATTTTTCTGTTGTTACTATACATTTATTTGAAGGGTCCTCCTCTTTATTCGAAGGTGAACGGTTATATTTATGTATACCTCCATTAATTTGAAATTCTCTGAATTTTGTTAGATAAGTGAGATACATTAATTATGATTTTCTCATTCATTTTAAACCATACTATAAATACAATTATACAAATAATAATGATTGTAATTACTGTTGCTTGAACACCATATGATACTTTCTTATTATATTTAAGTTCTTTAATTTTCTCAATATTTTAACATGATCTAATACAATATTTTCAAAGGTTAATGTCTTTATAAAGTTGTGACTTAAGCTATTTATTGGATAGTAATATTTATTTTGAACAATTTGCTTTTGATTTGAAAATGTCTCCTGGTAGAGAGTTATTTTACAATTATAAAAATTAATCAAATAGTTTTTATTCAGTATAATTTTACTATTATCACAATTTTGGCTAACATTTTCATTTATTGCATTTTTTACTAAAATTGTTTCTTCATCCAAAATTTCTATTTTTGATTTATTATCAAATTTAAGTTTACATTGATTATTAAAAATGCAATTTTTACTAATTTTTAAATCTCTTATCATAACATTTTCTACATAATATCGTCAGCTGATTCAATACTTGTCGTATGTTAAGTGGGGTTACTTTTGGGAAAATAGAATTTAAAGTTCAAATTGCAAAAATTCTTATGTCCTACGGTAGATTTCCTCGAAACTTTGACAGAATGTAATGGCTGTTATTCAGTATAAGAATTTATTCTTTAAATTACCTAAAAGAAGTGTCAAGTTATGAATATTTATTAAAATATTTAGTAAAATTTTATCGTATGTTAGGATTTTGAACAAAATTATTCTCAACCCTTGGACATACGACAAAAATCGAATACATACGACAAAATGCTACTAAATATCTTTATTGTAAGTAAGTTAAAGACATCATAAAACTATTTTATTTCAATTTCATTTGGCTCATAATTTAAGACCAATCAAAAAATAAAATATACCAACGTATTTTTTTTGAAAATGTTTATTAGAATAAAATAAACTTATTGATTTTTTTATAAATTTCTTGTATTACGAAAAACAAGGCACATTTTTATCATTTTACGTTAGTATTATAATGTAATAATAATTGAAATTTAAGAAATATTGTCTGAAAATTAAAATTTTTCTATTTTAAATTATTTTTAGAGTCATCAACTATCTATGTTAGAGTCACTAACAACATCACATAATATGGCAATCTTTATTTATTTTTTTGTAATACAAAATTAATTCCTTAAATATAAAAATAAAACATTTAGAAACATTTTTATCACTTTAAATTCATTTTTGTTTCAATATTTTTCAATATTAAATAAATAATATATAAATTTAAGACATATAAAAAACTGTTATTAAATCAGTTTTAGAACAATAAGGTCAAAACTCTGTTATTACAAAGGGTATAAAAATGTTTCGCTTTTTAATTTTTGTAACATAAAATTAATTTCAGATAATATTTCATTTATTCCTTAAATAACATAAATAAGACATAACTTAAATAACATAAAATTTTCCTTAAATAACATAAAATAACATAAATAAAACAATATTCAGAAACATTTTTATCACTTTAAATTCATTTCACACATTTTTGCTTCAATATTTTTGTACCAATATTAAAGAAAAATAATATCTTAAAATTAAGATTTAGATAAATATTATTAAATTATTTAAACGATAAAGAAAATAAATTTGTACTCTCTTATTACAAACACCATCACAATATTTTTATTTTTGTAACATAAAACTAGTTTTACTTCATTTTGTCTTAAATTAAAAAAAAAATAAATCAACATTTAGGAAAGTTCTCATCAATATTTTACCTTTTCAATTCAGTTTTTACATAAACGTAGGTATTGTATAAATTAGTGAAATTATTTTAAAATAGCATTAAAAAAGGCTTTATCGGCTTCATCCAAATATGGTATCATGCTTTTCAAATCATTTTTCTTATCTAATGACAAGGTTTTTGGGGCTATAACTGTTAATTGAGCTTTAAAAGGATCTTTCACGAATCGACCGGGTTTTTGCAAATTACCGGTTTTAAAATTTATTTCCTGCGCTGAAGTTTTATATTTAATTTCATACAAGTTATTTTGACTATAATTCAAAAACTTCACTTTTGAAAATGGAATTTGATTAAATTTGAATTCTCCTGCCAATTTTCCATATGATTTAAAATCATGGGGTAACATTTGCAATATTTTTAAATGAATCTTTGGATAATTCATCTTCTTTAAATTTCTTATCAACGACAGTGGACTCCCAATTTCAACATTCTTAAGAAATTTTTCTATCGCACTATGGACAGCGTCAACATCTTGAATTAATGAGTGGCCAGCCTCCGAAAACTTTTGTTCTACTATTCTGATATTTTGATTTTCACTCAAAAACCTTAAAATAGCAAAAGATGTAAGTTGATTTCTATTTTGAGGAACACATGAGTCGCTCCACAAAATTATATGATCTATTTGATTGTTATCTTTCACAATTGCAGACAGAATTTTTGAAAGGGCACTGCTAATGTCCGTTCCGGCTCGTCCACCTACAGCTTCAGACCATAAAGCGCAGTAAGTAATTTTTTTTTCACCTTAAAAGAAATTTAAAAAATCTAAATTTTGTCTGTTGTCATTAGTAATCTAACCAACCTGGTATTATCAGAGTTCCGGTGAGATTAAACGTATTAAGTTTTCTTTTATAAAAGAAATTGGAAGCATTTCCTCTTGGCAACGAAAATACATTTTGTAAATCATAACACAAAATGGCAGTCTTTTTATCAATATTATTTTTGTCTTTTTCTCTCTCAGCTTTTATAAATTTATATTCCTTTCTATGAGTTTCAAAATTTAATTTTTCTTCTGCTGAAGGATCGTTTGTTTTTTCAAACAGAAGACATTTATCACATCTGTCTTTTTTCGGGACGAAAAAAGATATATTAAACTCAAAATTAAAGATTTTCCGATAAGTATATATTCCAACAGGATCATTATATTTTTCTTTGTATAGCGTATACATTTTTGTTAAGTTTAAAAAACTATCTAAATATTTTCTTGTTGTTCCTTGCCTGCAATAATGGTAATCGACTGTAGGAAAACTTTTAATATGCTCCTTAACTTCATCAATTTTTTGCTGAGGTGTTCCACGCTGATATTTGCCTCTAATAGAATTAATCGGAACACCAGTCTCAGCATTATGGTTCTTTTTGAAATAGTAATAAATCTTTTGTTCACTTATCATCAGTGTGTTTAAGAAAAACGTCTTGCAAACTTGAGTAGCTGAATTACTGTGCTTGAAATAATAAATGTACGAGAGTGCTTTTTTTGGATTTGGTACATTTTTATTATCAGTTCTTCGGAAAGAGCACTCTTTCATTTTTACAAAATCGCTAAAATAAATTTGTTTTTGTTTATCTGATAATCTCCAAAATTCGTCAAAAATTGTTTTTCTTTGTTCCTCATTAAAATTTGTTGAGCACATATAAAAACAGGTAGGTTTACACGGTGGACCAACTTGTCGTTTCAGAAACTTCTTTCCTTTTGCATTTGTATATTCCTGGCCAGCCTCTCTCAAAACTTTCCTAATATTTTGCTTCCACATTTCGGGACGCCTCTTCCTTTTTCGAGAACTTTGAATACTTGTACCTACCAAAAACATAACAAAAGCAATATGATATTTTATTTACATATTTTCGTTGTTTTATTGAAAATATAAAAAAATCCGTGCAACATACTTGATGAGCAATTTGATGGTAAATCTCTTAGATTGTCGTTTTCATCTTGATCTATTTTAAAACTTATATTGTCATAGTATTCTTTAAGGTTAACTTCAAAATCTGGATCCCTTACATTGTCATCACTGGAGAAATCTTGGTCGCAATCAGTGCCGAATATTTCCTCAACCATTCTAAGAATTCAAATTAAGAAATATATATACAAAATGATAACTTTTTTTTCATATATGTAAAAATGACGTGTAAAATTTTTTTTTCATTTTAATTTAATTTAAATGTAGCACATTAATAATAATAATAAATTTTACAAGAAATAAATTTTATACCTATTACTTCAAATGTTTATTCTGATAATTTAATTTTATAAGTGCTATTTACTTACTTTTCTACATCTTCAGTTAGCTTTGGCGGTGGCGACGATGTACGATCCATTCTCATTCAGTTACAGCAACAAACTGATTGATATATAAACACAAACCACCAGAAAAACACTTGACATACGATAATATATTACAATCGCTATTAATAACGTTTTATCGTATGTTAATGCAAAATATTAACATACGACATGTATTTACGTTATCATAAAAATAAATACTTGTTGTACTCTACATACGATAAAAAGAGATTATCGCCAATTTATATGAGGAATTTATCTTATGTTCGTTTGTGATAACATACGACAAAAGTTTTTGTTTTACTGTGGACATACGATAAAATAGATTCTCAATATCTCGAGAACTAAAAGAAATTTTGCGAAACGGATTAGCGCATTCGAAAGAGCACCGCAAAAAATCTCTATATCAATTTTAAACAGAAAACAGCAAAAATCGACATACGACAAGTATTGAATCAGCTGACGATATGTATAAGTAATATTTTCAATTGTTACCACATATTCATTATTTTGGGCAATTTCAAAATATTCTTTATTTGGTAGAGGTGCGATTAACTTAAGCTCTGCTTGAACATAATTTTGAGTAATCTTAATTGCAAATATTATTGTATTATTTTTATAAATCATTATACCCATTTTAATAAGTTTTAACTTGAAAAAATCAACTTGAAATAATTTAATTTCATCTGCTGTTAATATACTAGGATGAAATATGTTATATTTTGCTGATGCAATATTATCTTGTATTTGATCTATCTTATTTTCTAAATGTCTTAGTTTTAACATCTGATCTATATATAAGGAATGAGTTATACTTTGTTTACCAATATTTTTAATTTCGTTAACTGTTTTTTCAATTATAACTCTATCATTTTCTATAATATTTTTAAGTTCATCTATTTACTGTTTCATTAAAGTGACTGTTAATTGAAATTTGTTTATTTAAATTGGATATAGACTTATGATTATTTTCTTCAACAATTCTTAAATGTTCTAAAATATCTTCCCTATCATAATTGTCCATGGTACCAAAGAGCAAATTACTTGCAGTACCTATTACATTTAACAGACCTCTCTTTTTCCTTGTAGATAAATGGAAATGGCATATTGGATGTAATTTTTGCCTTAATGGTTCTAATTTCAGTTTGTATTGAGTTTTTATTTTCAGTACCTAAACTATTTAAATTGCGAAATTGTAATTGCGAAAGAATACTTTCTAGTTCCTTAGATTTAGTAATATGCAGAACCGTTACAGTTTCGTTAGTTATTTCTACTTCCTTAAATATACTTGAATATAACCTGCATCTTCAGATATTGGATTCACTTGCAAAAATCCAAACATCATTAGTAACCATCCGGTGCATATAACTAAGACGATTGCAAAACTCTGTAAGTGTAGATTAGTAAAATTTGTTTATTAGCAAAAATATGTATTTTGTTTGTTTGTTATTATTATTACGTAGAGGTTCTTAATCACAAAAAAAAATTATTAATAAATTTAATTATTCTTTTTTTGCTTTTTTTTTTTAAGTTTTTTTTTTAAATTTTTTTTTTGTATATAGAGGTTTCTAATTACAAAAAAAAATTATTTATAAATTTAATTATTCTTTTTTTTTTTTTTAATCCCATGTCACTGTACTTATGAAATTTTAAAATTCAAGTTCCAGTGCATAATATGATCGTGTTTATTTGGCATTGAAATTAAAATATATTTTTTTTTCTTTCTCAATTCCTTTTAATTTGATTAAGAGGGTTGAGCAAGTTTTATTATTGACTATTATTATCTGCATTGTTATCTATATTGAACAATTTTGTTGGTCTTTTAATATTAGAAACATGCACATTACTTAACTTATTTTTTTTTATATTTAGGCTGCTCTTTATGCCTAACAGCTTTGTAATTTCTTATAAAACCTGTTGTTCTTTTCTCTTGGTACTCTTCTCTCTTCTGATTTAATTTAATTAAGTTTTTCAATTTTACTGTTTCCAAATTTTCTTTAATTTTTTCCAAATTTACTGTACGGTTTTGAACTTCTTTTGGAGTAGTTTTTATTGTTGAATGGAATCGTTCATTATAGTTTCTTATAGCTAACAACTGTATTAGTCTTTTAACTGACATTTTTTTATTAACATATTTAAGTATTCTGAATTTTTCGGCTATTGAATTGTGAAATCGTTCTATATCACTACTACCGGTATGGTTGTTAGGTTTGGTGAGGTTCAGACTTATTCCTTCTTCCCATAAATTTTTTTTTATTTAAATAGCTTTAAATTCATTGTCTGCTATTATTTTCTTTGGCTTGCCTAATTTATGATCTTCTAAATGATCTTCTAAACTATCTATTAGAGTTAATTGATTTTTATCCGAAAGATGGTAAGCAGCTCCAAATTTTGAGAACTTATCTATAATGGTTAAAAAATTGTTCTTCATTATAGTATAAGTGTCAATGTGCACAATATCATTTATCTCATTTGGGGTTTCCGTCAGTTTAAATTTAGGTTTTATAGGATTTCGGTCATATGTAACCTCTTGGCTAACTTCACATTGATTTATAACGATTTGAGTCAATTCTAGTAATTTTGGATAGTATATTTTTTTTTTATTTGGTTATAAGTCTCTTGAATTCCCGAGTGAAAACTTTCCCGTACATGGTAGAATGAAATTTGTTTCACTGCTTCTGTTTCTGTTTCAATTTCTTGTGCCCTATATGAACATTTTATAAATTTAATTTTATTATTATTTGAAAACATTTCTCTTAATTTTTGTTGTACAAAATTGTACTTATTATCAGGTAACTCAGAGTATATCTACTTTACCTTTATGTAAAAACTTTGTAAAAATTTCACCTAATCTTTCAAAATCGTACTCTGCAATATAAATAATCTTTCTTCCTGAGATAGTTTCCAATTCTTCGGTTTTGTTGTTTGTTATTATGATTTGGGTTCTATATTTGTTAACAATTTCCTCTTTTATAGGTATATGATTCAGTTCCTCTTCGATTGCTGAGTGAATAGTTGGCATGGTAACGTTATCTTCATCATCTTCAATGTTGAAAATACCAAAGTCTGATTCATTATCTTCACTTTTAGTAGAACAATTTAAAGTGTTTTTACTCTTTTCTTTGTCAAGCTTAAAGTTCTCGTTCTGTTCCATTCTACTTAAGAAATCTGCTACTCTATTCTGCTTACCTTTTAGATACTGAATTTCAAACTGATATTCTCCTAGTTTTAACAACCACCTTTGGTGCATTGGAGACATATAAAGGGAAAGTATATTTGGCATGTAAAAATTTTATTGGTTGATGGTCAGTTAATATTTTGAATTTTCTTCCATAAAGATATGGTCTGAAGTAATTGACAGACCATAAAATTGCCAAAAATTCTTTGTCTATCGCTGCATAATTTTTTTCGAGTTCTAGAGGCGAAACAGACAGGGTGTCCTTCTTGTGATAGAACTGCACCTATTGTAAAATTAGAAGCATCCGTTATAAAGGTGAAAGATTTTTCAAAATTGGGATATTTTAAAATAGGGTGACTTGTAATGAGCTTTTTTAGTTTTTCAAATGATTCTACATGATTCGGATCGTTAACATTAATTTTCATATCCTTTTTTAAATACTTTGTGATAGGTTGAGCTACTTTCGCATAATCCTTCACGAACTTTCTATAGTAGCCAGTTAGTCCTAGGAATTTTTTATTTGTTTTTGAGTTTTGGGCAATTTTAGTTTTTCAATAACTTCAATTTTATTTGGGTTTGGTTTTAAGCCCTCTTCTGTTAAGATATGACCTAAAAATTCGGTCTCTTTTTTCATAAAATTGCATTTATTCACTTGAATTTTTAAATTCTTTTCTTCTAAAACTTTAAAAATGTCTGAAATTGCTTTGACATGTTCCTGAAGATTTGTGCTAAATATCAATATGTCATCTAGGTAAACCACGCAAATTGTATTTATATAGTCTCGTAGTATTTCGTTCATGAGTCTTTGAAATGTCGCTGGGCATTTTTTAACCCAAACGGCATTCTGTTAAACTCATATAGTCCATGTGTGTTACGAATGCTGTTTTCTTTTTATTTTCTTCTTTAATTAATATTTGGTGTTATCCTTTTGCCAGATCAATAATGGTAAAGTATTGGGCTTTACCTAATTTATCTAGAATAGAATTTATGTTGGGCAAAGGGAATTTATCGTCAACCGTGACTTCGTTTAACTTCCTATAATCTACAAATATTCTATATTTCTTTTTTCCCGAGTTATCTATTTTTTTCGGTACTACTATTAAAGGACTAGAATATCTAGAATTATTTTTTTGTATTATACCCTGTTCCTCCATTTCTTTTATTTGCTTTCTAACTTCCTATTCATAACACAGAAAACAGATCTTCTATTAGACAATTTTGTTAAACCTAACAACATACATCTTGCGTCATATGAGGGTCTTCCTGTTGTGAGTTGAAATCTTCTCAGGGCGAAACGAGTAAAATTTGTTTGAATTTTTTCAATTCTTAATACGTGGATATTGTAATAAGGATTCCAAATAATTACGCCGTATTATAACGTGTATATGGATCTCTAAAATCGATAGAGTTACGCTTAATAAAACCCAACATTTTGTTAGCCTTTGCGATTATGTAATCTACATGATCTTTGAAGGACAATTTTTTATCGAAATAAACCCCCAGATCTTTTATATTATTTGATCTATTTAAAATGTTGCAATTTATAGAACAGTCAAATGTTATGGGTGATAATTTTCTAAAATACAACTTCACGGTACACTTGCTATAGTTTTTTGAACGCATACCACCTACATTTTGGTAGTATATTTGAAGATCATATAAACTGTTTCTTTTATGCAATGCTTCTATTTGATTTATCGCTTCACTTTCGACCATTAGTTGGTCATTGTCATTTTTTGGTCGTTTTTTGAAGTTTGCTTGAACAATCGAACGTGAACTCCACACGGCCAATTAGGAATACCAACTTTGAAATTTACATATCTTAGTGTAGAAATATCACAATCTTTTTTTACTAACTTATGGACAAACAAATCGTTTCTGCTAATCTTAAGTTTATCAGTGATTAGTTGTCCTATTACATTTTCGGATGTATGAGGTGCAAAACGAGATATATGTAAAAAATAACTTCTAGTGCAAATATATAAAAAATATTAAATATTTTCAAATAACTTCAATATCACCTATTTTATTTCCTGTACACGTAATGACAGATTTATTTAGGGTGGGTTTCTTTTTTTTTTTTACTGTAGACCAACCCTTATCATTTTTGTTACTTATTAGAGAAACATTAGAATTTTGATTTTCTATATGTGATACATTTGTCGGCATAGTGTTTCCTCCAATTGCACTATATGTATCATTTGACAAGATAGTACCGCTTAATACTGCATCTGCTTCAGTTTTGCTTTTTACATTTTTGTTCCACTTAGCATTTGTTGTTTTATTTAACGGTAAACTTACTTTTACTTTTGAAGTGGAAGCAATATATTTTTCAGTTAATAATCTCTCAGTTTGATTCGAATTTCGATGCATTTCTGGTTGATTATTTGCAATAATTGCATCCATAACACTTATCTCATCAAATAGCGTTTTTTCCTGTGACACAAAATTTTTGTTCATTTTATTTTTATTTTCTAGGTTTAAACTAATATTATCCAGACGTTCTGATATATTCATAAACTCTGAATGAATGTTTTCAATTGATGAACAATTTGATCATCTACCTCTGGCTCTTTACATTCAACATCTTAGTAACATTAAGTTGGTTAACAGACATTTTTATAGATTCAACAGCTAATGAAATGCTGTTGAATGTATTTATGTTGTCCTTTAGGCTATTTTTTAGATCGCTGACATTATACTCTAAAGGATCGATTAGTAACTTTATATTATTCTTCATCGATTTTTGAAATTTCTCCATAGCACTGTTTATATGAAGCTGAATTTTATCGTTCAATTGATCAGCTAATATGTTGATCTTATTATTAGTATCTCCCTCATCAATTCGTTGACATAATATAGAAAATATTTCCGTGTTCCGATCAATTACTTTAGAGGCTTTTTATATAAAATTATTTTGTTGGTCCCTTAACATTTCAAAATCCTTTAATTGATCCGATTTGAGATCTTGTAGGATTTTATGGAGTTTAAGGCAATTTTAGTCTACCAATCTCGAGATTTGCCAGTTCCTTTCCAATCCCACACAAACCCCGAGGAATCGTTTTTGGCAATAGCCATTGCATTGTATTGTTTCTGAATTGAGATCTAAATTTGCACATAAAGACGAGGCGCATTTATTAGACATTATTTAGTATTTATTGTTATGGTATATAAGATTTTTATTAAAAATACAGTTAAAGTTATTTTTTATATTATGTTTAATTTATATTATTATTTGAGTTCAATATTTACAGCGCGAAAACTATTCCAACAAGTAATATTTAAAATATTATAATTTATTAAAAGAAAGCAAAAATGTTATAAATCACTATATCTGGTGACAAAGCTTTACTTTAAAATGTTATATCTATTTTATTTAAAGAAAACAAAGATGTTAAAAAATCCAGTAATATTTAAAATGTTATTATTTTAATCAAGTGGAAAAGCTTTACTTTAAAAAATGTTTTTATTATGATTTATTAAAAGAAAACAAAAATGTTAAAAATCACTATCATCTGGTGGCAAAGCTTTAATTTAAAAATGTTATTTTTATTTATTTAAGGAAAACAAAAATGTTAAAAACCAAGTAATTCTGAAACGTTATTATTTTATCAAGTGAAAAAGCTTACTTTAAAAATGTTTTTATTAAAATGTTAAAAATTACTAAATCTTTGTATTATTTTCTTTACTTTCTGAAGTTCTTTCAAATTTAGGTGGTCTAATTTAACTAAGTTTTTATTAGGGTTTACTGGTTCTAATGCATGTATTTCATTTAATTGGTATATACTGTTAATGAACTTAATATTTTGATTATTCAATTTAATGAATTGTTCTTCTATATTTACTATAGCATCTAGATTTTTGAGTAAATCACTTCCTATTATAAACTGATATTTCCTATTTGGCAAGTTCTTTTCTTTCCATCTTATTAGAGCATTCTTTTTTGCTTTTATTTCATAAGATGCTGGCGTATGAACTTCCCATTTTATAGATTCCTTTCCATTTATTGTAGAAAAATTAATGGGATTAATTTCCATTCTTTTAAACCCTGTTACTCTGTCATCAGTTATGCTAAAAGTAGCATCTGTATCAATACTCTAAATGATTTATTATTAATAGTAATTTTTATCATAGGTAAGTCTTTCGAGGCTAGTTCAAAAAAACTCGAAATTGTTAATCTCTGCTTTATTTGTAGATTATGAATTTGAACAACCACAATTAGGATCGGAATTGGAAGTCGTCTGTATATTATATACTTCCATTGGCACATGGCACTATTATAATTTCCCTGCCGATTTTGGCTTGAATTATTATTTTGATGGGAATTTATATTAGGATGCCTAAAATTAGAACGGTTTTGGAAATTTTGTCTATTATTATTATCATTCTGGTGTCTATATTGGCCTGAATTACTATTTCGGTTATTAAATTGTTTAGAATTAGAATTAGTTTGAAAATCTTTATTTCTCCTGTCAGCAAATTTATTTGAATTATTTTGTTTAATATAATGATTATTTAAAATATACATAGCTGTGGGTATTTCTTTTATTTATTAAATTATTATTATTAAATTTATTTTGATAACCATTTTTATTTTTATTTTGATTATAACAATTATATTTTTTAAATTCTGACCTAATACATGAATCTTCGAAATTTCTTTTATTTATAATATTTATTACTTTACTTAAATCTCTTTCTTCATAAATTCTATCTAAAAGAGTTCCTTGTGAAATTTCTTTAATTTTATTAACAAGGATAGAATCAACATTACTTAAATCTATATAATTGCTACCTTTATAATAAATTTGTAGCTCATCGGCTTTATATTTTGTATTTCTGATACTAATTCACTTACTGTGTTTATCCTTAAAGCGTTGATTTTTCTATAAATTTCCGTCGGCTCCATTTCTGATCTATATCTTTTATGGTGTCCCAGTTATCTGGATGTGGAATGTTCATGATTTTCTTAAAGTATATTGTTCTCACCATACACTTCCTTAAACTATCATCTATTATACCTTCTAAATAATATTCGACACTACTGATGAAAGAATTTTTTGTAACTTCGCTGTTACCAGTAAATGTTGACATATATCGAACCTCCTTCATAACTCTTTCTCTTTGTTGATTACTTTGCTCTCTTGTTTGGAATTCCTGTACTACTGCTGCCATTCTGTTTAATTGCTGATTTTTCCTTTCTAATTCTTCGACCAAATTTGTTTGCTGTTGTAGTAGCTGTTCTTGAGTAAGGATATTGACACTATCATTTTGAGTTTGAGCATTGTTGAAATTTTGGCAATACCAGTTAACTTTATCTTGTTTTTTCATTGACAAAAAAATTTTGTTTAAATAGTGTGTATTAATTATTAACAAAGTGTAATATTATTATTTAACAACTTTATTAACTTAATTTTGCACTTTCTTTTTTAGTTTTGAATAATATAAAGTTTTTGTAAAACAAATAATTTAATGTTTATTAATTGTATTTCCTCCGATATAGATCGTAAGAGGTAATTAATTTGGTACAAATGTTATTTGATTTTAGTTATTAATTTTTTTTTATATTATAATTTACTAATTTTATTAGCGTTCGTATCACTGGATAATTAACAATTATTGAATTATCCTACCGACTGCGCCAGATTTGTATTTCGTTTAATTTTTGAAAATAAAAAAAACAATGTTTATTTTTTATTTATGACATTTTATTAACTGTCTTCTCCAAATTCTAAACATGAACTACCTCTCTTTCTTTTTACAATATTTTATTATTTTTTATTAATTTTATTAATTTTGTAACTGTACTTCGATATTTTGAATTATCAGCAACCTTGATAAAATTAAAGGTTCAATGGAACATATTGAACCATCAACAAATTTAGTATTTCACTTTATTTATTTATTTAATTAAACGGATATATCGTATTTCGGTATTGCTCAATAATTCGAAAAACGAAGTATAGTTTTACATTATATTACAACTTTGAATTTAACATGTTATTAGCATTTGACATTATGTCATTGTATTTTTCTGTTGTTACTATACATTTATTTGAAGGGTCCTCCTCTTTATTCGAAGGTGAACTGGTTTACAAAACTCGCGTTAGGATAGGACCTTTGATACTTACGTATCGCTTGGCTGGGATAGAGAAGGAAAGGTAGTGTGAGCAAAAAACGGTTAATGTTTGACTTGAACCTCTGGAGATTATAACAAGATGTTCTGTTATTATTTGATTGTGGAAACACGTCGGGAGGGATGCGATTCCACATTCGCGACGCTCGGACTGTAAATAAATTCCCACAACCATTTTTTTGCCATCTTGGGATTTCCACTGTGTAGGGCATTTACCGCTCCTCTTGTTTCGCGTTGGAACTGTTTTAGAGGAGGAAATAGTGATTTGATTTCTACTGAGCAAGTGTCCACACCTACGAGATATCTATAAAACAGAGAAAGTGCCCCTACTGTACGACGATGTCCAAGAGAAGTTAAGGATGAAGTTACATTTGGGTCTCCTATGAGACGAATGGGACGATTTTGAACGCGGTCAAGGTAGCCTAAGGCTGAAATGGGTGCGCCAGCCCAAATATGAGAATTGTATTCCATCTTGGGTTGTATAAATGCCTCATAGATATCAAGGAGTTCCAAAGGTGAGAAGAGAGCTTTACAACGACTTAAATAGCCTAAACACTTGGCAGCTCCTTTCGCAATATCAAAAGTATGGTCATTCCAAGTAACTTTTTGATTTACGTGCATACCTAAGATGCTTAGACTATCCGAATTTTGCAGAGTAACACCTTGGAAGGAAAGATTGGGTTCAAATCTTAGAAGTTTGCGTGAGATTAGACAGCTTTGAGTTTTTGTATAGTTGAACTCAACTCTTTTTTTCTTGCCCCAGTCAGCAATTTTTGGTCAAATCATGGTTAATCATATTCACCATGATTTTCCTTCTATTGCTAACTTCGACGTTTGAAGCATTGACTCTGCGGAGGAAATCAAAGGGTGCTACCAGACTGCTGTCATCTACAAAACTGTGAATTGGATTGTAGGTTGTTTGAACTAGATCATTGATGAAAATCAAGAAAAGAGTAGGGGAAAGAACTGACCCTTGCGGAGCACCGTCATTTATGTGAATTTTGTCAGACGTGAAACCGTCGGCTAAGACGCGAATCGAACAATTCGAAAGAAAGCCTTCAATCCATTTAGAAAGAACAGAACCTAGACCAATAACTTGGCATTTTACAATTAAAGCCGCGTGCCATACTCGATCGAAAGCTTAGGAAATATCTAAAGCAACAATGTCAGATTCTCCAAAATTGTGTAGACTGATATTGAGTTTTTCGCAAAGGCATGTCATCATGTCACCGGTAGATCAGTGCGGTCTAAAACCATATTGTCTGTCAGATATTATGCCTTTGCTCTCAAGATATTTCGAAAGTTTCTCATTGATTAGGCTTTCCATTACTTTGGAAAGAATCGAAATAATAGCTATAGGTCTATAGTTTGTAGGATCGCTTTTGTCATGTTTTTTCGGAATTGGATGAACGTGCGCAACTTTCCATTGACTGGGATATTGACCAGTTGAAAAGGACAGGTGGAATCAGTTGCGTAGAGGTTTCAAAATGGCGAAGGCAGTTTTTGAGAGGTGGAATTCTTTTTTGAACTCTTGTAATAATATGGAATAAAAGTTTTCATTCCAAGTAATATTGTTTTACTAATAATATCAGTGGCGAAGTCAACGTCTCGAGACTGAAAGCACATTGACCAATCAAATGTTCGTAAAAAATTGTTGAAAGCATCCCAATTAGCTTGGATGTAATGCCAAACTATTTTTTAGGGAGCATGTATTTGGTTGGTAGATGTACTTTTTTGGAAGCTCGTACTTACGACACAATATCTGATCCCCCCGAGGGAGAGTTCACTGAAACAGAATATTTTTCGGGATATGAAGTCAGAAATAAATCCAAAAGATGATCCGATTGACCACTACGATCAGGAATTTTAGTTGGACTTCTAACAAGTTGAGAAAGATTGAATAATTTGGAAAAAAGTTCAACTTGCTTACCTTCGCGGGAATTATGACTTGAGTAAATGGGCCAGTCCTTGTTATGTATATTGAAGTCACCCGCCAGTTGAGGATATTGCTCATTTGTTTGAGGGGATCTGTACAAAAAACAAAAATGTATAGTACGCTTGTCAACATAGATCTTTATTCATAAATATTGGAATAAAGGATTGGAGCTTGAATGGTTCTAAAGAGTGTTGAAAGCGACATCAGACCTAATATATAAAGCGATACCACAATGGGGGACGAAGAGTGGCCTATTGTGTAGTTAGGAATGATAAAGAAAGAAGTATCGCTACTAACTTCCGTTTTACTAAGTACCAAAAAAGAACCCGCTTTCCAAATTTTGCATAATGACTGCAGGATTTGCATCAGTACTATACAGGCTGTTATCATCGGCAAACAAACCAATGTAACATGAATCTGGGATGATAATATCAGATATAAAAATATTGTACAGGATAGGACTTAGAATTGATCCTTGGGGCACGCCTTCTGGCAACTGGAATTTTGTAGAGTGAGTGTCATTGATTTTTACACAGAAAGTTCTATTATATAGAAAGTTTTTAATTATTTTGACTAAGTATAGGGGAAACTGCAGACAATGTAGTTTGTAGATCAAACCGTCGTGCCATACAGAGTCGAAAGCTTTTTCTATATCACAAATTAAAATACCCACAGACTTCTTTTCTTCGAATTTTTCTCTGATATATTTTGTTATGCGTACTAGTTGGTGATCAGCAGAGTGTTCAGGTCGAAAACCGAATTGTTCATTGGGTAAAATTTGATTGTTTTCGACAAAATTTTGCACCCTAATTTGGAGTCCCTTTTCAAAGATTTTTCCGATCGAACTTAGTAGGCTAATTGGACGATAACTGCTAATCTCATTTATAGGTTTGTTGGTTTTTGGAATGCATATCACTGTAGCATCTTTCCAGCTTTTTGGAAAATAACACAATTTAAGACATAGGTTGAAAATAGTTAGAAGCAGTTTTAGAGCCTTTTTTGGGAGCATTTTTAGGTCGGTGTTTAGGATACCGTCAGCACCAGGGGTTTTTCTGGATTTCAATTTACTGCAAATATTTTGTATTTCTTTCAATGTAAATTCGCCTTTTGGAAATACGTCAATATTATCTACTTCGGTGATACAATTATTTACTGCAGTTTCCGTTGCATTGTCTCTAAAATTTTGGGTAATCTTGTGTTGTTTTAGAAAATGTTCAGCTAAAGCCTCACTTTTTTCTGAGTTAGTTATTAATACATCGTCGCCAAGTTTTAGAGTGGGAATCGACTTGTTTTTTTTCCTGAGAATTTTAGAAACTTTCCAGAATGGACTGCCACCGTTCTTTAGGCCTTCCAACCTAGTTGACCAAGCCGTGTTTTTTAGTTTATTTATTTCGATTTTTATACGTTTTTGTGTTCTATTTATTTGATTTTTTATACTGGGATCTCTAGAGCGTTGCCATCGTCTGCGGAGAGTATTTCTTAGTGAGATCAGTTGTAGTATAAAAGGAGGTAGTTTTACAATAGGGAAGACATTTCTTTTGGGAACTTTGGGAATTGCATGAGCTTTAGCTTCGTTTATTAGGATAATAAAATTGTTGATTAAGTTATCAATTTCGAAGGTATTTGAAATGGACTCTGTTTGAACGGTGGTGTTTGTGTGGTCGCTCAAATATTTTTGGTAAGATTTCCAATTAGCTCTTTTGTAGTTAAATGTTATGTAGATAATTGGTTGATGGAAATATTATTTTCGTTGCTTAGTATTTTTCCCCAATTGTTGTTTCTTGTACAGTTTATAGCCAATGCACTTGGTGGTAAATTCTTTGTTGATGTCATCTGGCTGCCAAGCAGGAGACAGGTTATGGTCTATTAACAAATCGTGGATTATTCTATCGGCAAACAATGAGAGGCAGGGATACGATGATAGAAGATAAAAATTTTCAACTGCATTTCGGAAATATCCATCTTGAGCATATTTGTACTCCTTTAAATTCATAAGACTGGATACAGATGATGGCACATCGAAATTTCCAAAACAAGATAAATAAATTGCAATTGACTCAGGCATGCTATATCCTCCGTCACGATACAAAGTTTCAATGAACTTGCCTTCTTCATAAGATATATATAATCGATTCTTGTCTTTAATGTATAATAATCTTCCCCACAATAGGGTAGCAACATAATATGCGTAGGCACTAGCAGAAACGTTCTCTTTAAAGTTTTTCGATAAAGAACCTATATGTTCATACGTCTCGTCGATTAAATCGACAACCCCATCACATCCCGGATAATGATATACCTCTTCAGAAATTGGAACAAGTTCTTCTGCTGATGATGGCATGAATGCATCTTTGTGTGCTGGATCATTTTTCAGATCCGAAGTTGTCTTCGACAGATGCATTGGAGCTGGAATTTTTATAGCGGCAACCGCACTAACTTGTTGTTGTTGACTTGATGTACTGCGCTAGGATTACTTTTAGTTTGACGCTTTCCTCTACGTTTATTTGTATTATTGATAGACACATTTCGGCCAAAGTTACCGTACGTTTGTTGTGGACCATAATTATTGTTATTATTAGCATTATTATTATTAAATGGTACATAGTTGTTAAAGTTGTTAAAGTTTCCATCATTGTTGTAATTAGAATTATTATTATTATTTTGGCGATACGCCTGGAACCCCGTCCGCGGATGATTCCTGTTCATTTTAATAATTTGATTTAAAATCGTCTTTATTATAATTCCACTTATTTAGAATTTCACTTAAAATTTCACTTGATTAAATTTTATTTTATTATATATTTTGGTGCGACTCCGTCGTCTTTCTTTAACTTGATATAGTGCTGGTCTAAGCAGCTTTACATAGAATATAATTCATTTATTCCTTAATTAAAAAGGGCATTCCAGTTGGTGTGCCTACAATTTATGTCACCAGAAATAATGAAATTACCTGGAAGACTTACTAAGCGCCTCAGGTCATTCTTAAAATCAGTATTTTTACTAGCATTACTGTTGCCGCCTTTGAAATAGGCAGAGACAATTATAAATTCTCCGGCTGTAGTTTCAATTTTAACGGCAATATTTTCCATTGATTTTAATTTAATGTTGGGTAGGAGAGTGTGTTTTATATTCCGTGCAATAATTAGAGCGACTCCACCATGCAGAGCTTCAATACGGTCTGCACGATAGCAGATATAATTATTATCGTAAAGCGACATGTGAGGTTTCAGCCATGTCGCTGTGATAGTGGCAATTTGCATGTTATTTTTGTTCATAAATTCAAAAAACTCCAAAGGTTTTGGACGAATACTTTGAGCATTCCAATTAATTATTGATGTTACCATACACATATTTAATGGATATTTCTGTTATTAAAACAAATTGTTCTTGTTTAGTTTTACAATTACTTAGTCTACTAATAATTTCGTTAGTAAGAGACAAAATTTCTGACATAGAGAATAAACTGTTAGTATTTTTTAAATTATTACTATTACTAGTGTTAATATTATTGTTATTACTAATACTACAAATATTACCATAGGGTTATTGTTTGAGTACCTGTGCATAATTTACAGCTGGAACTCCTGACTGTGTGTTGTTGTCCTTGTAGAAGCTCAATCTCGGGAATTTTGTTGAATTAGTTACAAAGTTTGTTGAAGGTGCCACTAAACGAGAAGTTGGCTTATTGATCTTGACACTTCGATTTCTAGTCTGTTTTATCGACAAGTACTGGGCTCTGGCACGACAAAGTTTAGAGCTTGATTTGTGCTCAGCTTTACAGTTACAGCATTTTATTGTTTTCCCTGCTTCAATTTGGTTGTTAGGGCAGGATTGGGAACTGTGGTTTTGACCACAGTTTCTACAAACAGGGGCCAAATTGCAATATTTGGCTCCATGTCCCCAAGTTTGACAGTTGTAGCACTGTGTTGGACCATTTCTTGTTGCTTTATAGTAGTGCCATTGCACCACTGTGTTGAATAAATATTTGCACTTACTCTTGAGATCCCCGATTTTTATAGAACCTTTTGGGAAATATAGTAGGTAAGTTCCCTGGTCTCTATACCTCTGCTTGAAAATGTTCATTTTTTTTATTTCACTACAATTTATGACATTATTGTTTAGAAGTTCACTTTTTAATCCGTTTAGATCGACGTCATGAAGTCCACTTAATACTATTTTAGTTGATTTGTTATTTCTGCTTTCATGAGTAAAATATTTACAACCACTTGCAGTTAATTTTTTTTTTTAAATTTTCAAAATTTTCTAAGTTATTACAAATAATATTTGTACCTATGCTGGTGTTTCTTATTTTGTAATTAATTTTATATTCAATCATCATTTTGTTGACTTCAATAATATTAAGGTCAATGACCGTTGGTGGCACGTGCTCTTTTTTTATTTGAACATTTTTAATTTCTTTTTCTTCTTCATCCACTATTTGACTTAGTGGAACAAATTTGTTTTGATTTATTACTGCTGTTTCAGGTAATTTTGTTTTTTTTCCCACGGTGATTAGCGATACATTGTTGGTTTTTTTTGAAGACATTGCAATTACATTATCGTCAAGCGATAATGTTCGTCTTCTTTTTGATTTTGATATTTCTATGATTGTTTGTATTTATTTTTTTTTTATATTAGAATGTTATTGTTTAAATATTCACATTAATGAATATAGAAAAATAACCAAAAAAAAATTATTTTGTTTTTATTCCTTTTTTCCCAAATTTAAAAAATACCCAACAAAAAACCTTTCAACTAAAACAAAACAAACCTTTTGGGTATACAAAAATTACAATAGACGTTTCCAATGCATGAGATTACGCAACACACAGGATTTCTATATTGCAAGACTGTGAACATTGGTTCTTCTAGTCTTGTTTCAAAAATTTCGAGTGCTTGTCTATTATTACTATATATTTATAATTTGAGTTAATTGCACTCCTGTTTTACCTTCATATTTTAATTTTTCATTTAACCTACTTAATATATTTCTAATACTATTATAAAAATCTAAAACTGTTAAATTAAATTCTACATTTCTAAGTTCGTCATAAATTTGTTTACTGGATTTTTTTCAGTATTTTTTAATATTAATTTTACTTCGTTCCAAGTTTCAATATAATTATAAATATTCAATGTTTTTCTTGCCTCACCTTTGATTTTGTTCTTTATAGCAACGAAAAAAACATTTTGTTCATCATTGAGCGTTTCAGTTGTTTGGATATTACTTTCTATACTTTTATGGGCGTTTTGAATTTTATTAGGCGATTTGACGAATTCATTTGAATTTAATGTTTGTTCTATTAAATTATTGCGACCAGCACAGTAAGTTGATGTAGCCAACCTTTTTTGGATCTTCTTCTATCGCAATTTGCAAATAAACTAAAAAAACATTGTTAATTTCAAAAATCATTTCTGAATCTGATTTTTTGTGAATTTGAAATTAAAATAAAAAATGGTAAACATACACTTTCTCACTTTCACTATCTGTGCAGACAGCGAAATTTTTTTCCATTTTTAAGGCTTCTTCAAATGGATGTTGGAGTACTTTACTAAGCAAACGTATCTTGTCCACGAATAATCCACCTCACAGTAACCTTTGGATCTTAAAATTTCCCGCTTAAAATGAAATATTTGTTCTGGCCAGTATAGAATTTTATTTTCTTCCCACTTATTGGGAACAGCAGTGTAATATTGACCATCGTGCTCCCTGGTTTCCACTATTTTGAAATAATTTTTTTCACTCATTTTTTTCTTGTAATGAACGATTTTCAATGTTTATGTATTTATAAACGATTATCACTAGGAACATACTTAAAATAAAAAGTATTAAAAATTTAATTTATATAGCTAAATAACTTTTTAAAAAATTGATCGTCGTTAAGTTTATTTATTTCGATGGCGAAAAAAATAGAAAATATTAAAAATAAAATTCTTGATCGCACAAAAAAATAAATTATTGTAAATTTTGAGTAACTATCACAGTAGTATACCAAGAAAATTAGTTTAGAAAAGTAAAGTTTCCGGTATTTTGTTTTTAATATTGCGGTCAAATTAAGAATAAATTTTATTTTAAAAACACATGTATTTAAATAAAATGCGAAGACAATTCACAATAATTTGCATGCGATCAATCAATTTATTGAAAAAATTAATATTTAGTTTTAACTATTGATTTATTGAAAATTATGAACATAAAATTATCAATCAACTAAAAATAACATAAAAGGTGACTTCAAAATCATGAATTCATTATAATGGATTAAAACTTAATTCTAGATTTAATATTGCAAAAAATTGAATACATACCTACTTATTACAGTTAATGTTCCAAAAATAACTGATATTTTGTTGTACGAAATAATAAAAAAATATATGTATTACAATAAACACTGTAGAATTTACTAAATGAATATTTATAAATTTATAATAAAAATTTTCTTTATTTACCAAGGAAGCAGATGTACCTCACTTAGTCAACTTATTTAAAATTACAATTAAATACTAATGAAATAGTTATATAATTATTTCAAATTACTTTTATATTATTTATATAATAATGTTATTCAGGTTTTAAAAAAAAAGCAAAACGGTTCTTTTTTATTTTAGTTCAGAAATAAGACTGACTTTATTTTTCAATAGAATTTTACATGCTTAACTTACTACTAATTTCATTTCTATAAATTAATCCAAAAGATTGAAAAACTATTTTATAGACATGAATGTTTAAAGCTTAAAATTTACTTACTTTCATTTTATATAATTTTTTAATATAATTGTTCTTTTGCAAATTTATTGTGAATCAATTTACCTCAAAATTCGTTGATTTTTCTTAAGTTTTCCTAGTTCCAATAACAACTATACCAGTTCTAAACAACTAGTTATTAAACTTAATCCTTAAAAATAATAAGAAAACATAGTTTTATAATGAATTTTATTATTCAAAAATTGAATTTTTTTTGGGCATTTATGTATTGAACCTATTTAGAATAATAGTGAAAATAGTCGAATATTTTCCTCATAATTTTACTGGTATGCTTATCGTACAGATACGCGTATTTCGTCTACTACTTGCTGAATAGTACTTGAAAGGGAAACAATTAGTGATAGTTGTTTCCTTTTGAAACATTTTGCCCAACAGCATCGTATCCTACTGTATACGGAACGATACGTTTCCCTGCTTCCAGAAAATTAATTAACTCATCTAGGTTTCCATCAAAATCTTGCAGTTTCTCGATATAATTCAGCGCAACAGGTATAACATATTTTACACCTGTTGTTTTTTTAGATTCGTTTTCCATGTTGAATGATAAATGTTTTTTTTTTATTTTATTTAATTTTAATATTTTTTCTTTTAAGAATTTTCTTAAACCTCTTTTTCGTTGTTTTAATTAAACTATCTTCAGTTACTAATAAAATGTTTGCTAAGTGTTAATGATTTTATTTATTTTTATTTTAGTTTTTTTTCTTTTGTGTCATTATTTTCTCCCACTGAATATTAATAACTTATTTAACCCTCTCATGTGCAAATTATGATGCCAAAGGGTTAAAAATTGTGTGGTGTTAAATTGTGTGAAATTTTCATAACTATTAGCCCCAACTTATATGAAAAATATTAATTTTATACCCCCCGGGGTAAGAGCTTGTTTTTGAGGTTGGGTTACATATGTAACCATTACATACGAGAGGGTTAATTTGATTCGTAACGAAAAGCTTTATTATTTAAATTTTCTTTATTAACTTTAATTTTTGTCAATTAATTCTTTATTTTTAGTTAAAATTGTTATTAGATTTCTCTTGTGGCTCATTTTTTTCTTTTATATTATATTTTATTAAAAGTTTATGTTTAATGTAATTTATTAAAAAATTTTAAATAGTAGGAATTATGAAAAATATATTATTTTTTATTTTTGAGGTTCTTTGTTTGAGTTGAATAATTAGGATTAACCACGAGTAAATAATTTTTTCCACGTATACTCAAAAATGACGACTGCGTCACGAATAACACCTTTATTTTTTCTTTATTCTGATGTTTATTAGTTTATATTCTCGAGGAAAACTGTGGTCCTTTTATAGGCTTTTGCCTGTCAACCGTTTTTTTGATAATTTGGCTTTCACCAGTCAACATTATTTTGGGACGATAGGGGATTCTTTGAATTCTAAAAATAATTTAACCCCCCTATTCTGGATAAGAGATACCTCTTAACTTTTAACTTTTAACTTTTAGTCTTAAGAGAAAAATAGTAGAGTTTTTGCTTTTAAAAGGTAAAAGATCTCCAAAACGTCAAATGACAATTTTAAGTTGTCATAATACAAAATCAAATAATATTTGAATCAATAGTTAAAGTTATAAATACAATATGCTACAGACTCTTTTGTATATTTGAGGTAGACTTCGTGTTGCCTCCTACTCTTACGACTTCCTCTAGCTTTTTTTACTGACAGTTCATCCCCGGTAAAAATATTTAAAAATTATTTTTTTTATTAAATAAAAGTTGATAAATAAAACTAAAATACGGAATTCAAATTTTATTTAATAAAATTAACTAAATCACTAAACAAATTTGATTAACAAAAAAAATGTAACTTATCAATAGTATCCATTATTAATTATTTTATTTTAAGAAAAAAATATATTCTTGTATAATTTATTTTAAAAATAAAATACAAGCCCCGTTAAAATTTAAAAGGCACGCCACGCCACGCTAGAAAACAAAACTAAATTGCACTTATTAATTTTTAAAAGTTAAAAGATTTTTAAAAGGACCTCGATGAGGTACTCTTAAGTTAAGAGAAATTTTGTCTCTTAACCTCTTAAGTAGAATAGGAATATCTCTGACCAAGTGATTTTTGACATCTTTTAACTTTTAATCTTGAATACGAAAATCTTTTAACTTCTCTTAAGTAGTATTTAAAATATGAGAGACTCTTAACTTTTATGTAGAATAGACGGGTAAATTCTTTAAAATCTTGTATTTATTCCACTACCGTACCATAGGTGGTGGTGGTAGCTTTTGTATGCAGTATTAATAATAACACAGAAGCACAATCCCATACTGGTGGAGAAATATCGATAGTGCTCAGTTGTTATATATGTTTGAGCTCTGTAGGAAAAATAAACACTAACACACTATTATTATTTTATTACTTTTTATTTTTAACCTCTCCTTAACATCTAAAGTTGTTCTGTTATTCTTATGATATAAAATAATTCTATACTTAAAAATGAACTTACAATTAATGCTTACGCTAGCATATTACGATTATCACGAGGAAAAGGAATGATCATTGTGGTATGCATACTGTGGTATGCATTTAATGAACAAAATGCCGCAATGTCAGCATTATTAATGTATTATAATAATATAGAATTATATATCGAAAATATGATATATCGAAAATTAAATATCGCGATATATCGATAATTGATATAGTATAAGTGGATGAAAATTTAAAATAATACCTTTTCTTTATATTATAACAATTTATTCATTAATATAACAAAGAACTAAAACTGAAAACACAAAACACAAAATATAATACCTAATTCAATTATTAATGTAAGGATTATAGAACTAAAAACCATAATAAAACATAATACAAAAAATTCAATTATTATTATATATAACCAGCAAGGATTATAAAAAAAAATACAAAATAAATTTATATAAATATAAATTTTTTAAAACCTTTAAAACCATTTTACTTTTAATAAAAAGAACAAGTTCGATTTATTAATTAATATTCAATCTTGATACATAGATATTTTATATCACCATTGTATCTATAAATATTATTATTATTATATAAATACCTACTGATGAGTTCTAGTAGTGTTATGATGAACGAAACAATTCCTGAAAATAATTTTGTTTGTTAACACAAATAATAATAAATTTATAGATACAATGGTGATATAAAATATCTATGTATCAAGATTGAATATTAATTAATAAATCGAACTTGTTCTTTTTATTAAAAGTAAAATGATTTAAAGGTTTTAAAAAATTTATATTTATTTAAATTTATTTTGTAAAAAATACATTTTACCATGAGGTTTTTGGTTGAATTTTATAACTCACAGAGGTCTTGATTGATTGACATATTGCAATAAGTTATAAAGTCAATCAAATTGAAAATTAGGAGTTGTATAGGTAGTCTAACACTATAAATACCTACTGATGAGTTCATGAAAATAATTTTGTTTAAAAAAAAATACTAAAAATTCATAACAAAGTATGTATATAACATGGACTTATTAAATTTTAAAGTTAATTTACATAATAAAGATTACATTAGAAATATATTAAAATTTAAACATTTAAGATCCGATAAAATACAAAATAATTCGTCAAATTTCAGTATCATCGGAATTGTATTTAAAATTTGCCATTTTTTATTTTGTATTTTATCGGGTTGCAAATTTTTATTCACGGCTATAATATCAACAATAATACTTATGCATAATAATTTATATATTATTGGAAAACATTAGGTAAAACTGAATTTTGTATCATTTTAATTTTTAAAACTTAAACTAGCAATTTTTTATGGTTAAGAAATATAAATTTGTCTAAATTTTCCCACTTGAGTCTCGACCGTTTTTCCGAAAGAAACTCACCAGCTTTACTAAACATACGTTCAGTCTCAACTGACGTAGCTGGAATGCATAAATACTTTTTCACAAGATCTTCCATAGGATGAAATTCAGTTTTACCTGATGTTTTCCAATACAATAATGGATTTGAAGATATTTCAAGATTTACTTTTTTCTAAATAATGTTTTTTTAAAATAATAGCTTCAACAATTGATGTTCTTGATTTCGAGTTTACTCTTTCTTCCACAAATGAAAATGTCGATTTTTTGGTTTTATATTATTTAAGTATTATATTAGCAATAGCATTATCATCTTTTTCATATTGTGAATTATTTCCAATATTTTGTTCAGTTCTTTGATTAAGTTAAGTTTAATTGTTGCTATTACTGACATTAGCTCTTCCTCTAAAAAATTTGATGCTTGCGTTGAATTGGATTGATCACGAAATCCTTCCTAAAGTATAAATATAATTTAATTTAGTTATAATCTAAGAGTTATAAAGTCTAAAATATTAAAAGAAATATTTATTTACTTTTTTGAACCTTGGATCTAAAATTGTTGCTATTCTTGTAATTGATCTTGTTTCATATGGAAATAAACGTTTTCTTACATTTGTAAGCAAATTTTCATTTAATATTTTACCCTCTTCCGTCATTAATGCATTTTGTGATGCTATTAGTTCACTGAAAAGCTCGAATGTTATAGGAATAATTAAAGATATTGTTACATACTGAGATCCAGAAACTTTTTTAGTAACATTTTCAAATATTTCTAATAAATTTTTTTAAATCTGTCAATTTATTTATATCTTCTACAGAAAGAGGCTGATGCGCTTTTTTACATTTCAGTAAAGATGAATTTAATGAATCTTTTATTTTAATAATTCGATCTACCATCTAATAAATTCATCCAGCTGTTCCATCGAGTTATAACCTCTTTAATCAACTTTTTTGGTTCTTGTTGTGCTCTTATTTGTTCTTAATTTAATATTTCTGTTGAAATGGTGATATATTTAAAAAATTTTGATATGTCTCTACATTTTTGTAATATTTTCTGGATTATTTCAGTTTTTATTCCATCTTGAACGCCCAATTTATTGAATGGACAAAACATCCCAAATGACGGTACTAACAAATTTTTTTAATTTCCTTCAATTATTGGTACGAATGAATAATCACCATTAAAATTTCAGGTACCTTACCTGTACTAACAGCATTATCAGTCACAATAGAGGTAATTTTTTTCCTTATGTCCCACTTGTCAAAAACTTTGCTTAAGGTGTTCGCAATATTTTTAGAACAATGATTTGTCTCATCTTCTAAAGGTTGTGTAGATAAAACAGTTGATTTAATTTCAAAATTTCCATCCATGAAATAACACGTTATGGTTATAAAAGATTTTGTTGCTCTTGAAGTCCCCATTTGTTTGTTGTTTTTCCTAAGTAATCTACTTGATTTAACATATTTTGTAGCTTACCTAAAACATTTCGAAAAAATTTAAAAACTCTGATGACCACACAATGGAGTTTTTGGTTTTCCTTTTTTTTGGAACATTGATAGTGGTAGAATCTGTATCTTCATTACAACCATCGGAAATTTCATTTATATTACAAATTTCGTTTTCTTTAAAAACAAAACAAAGGTTTTATTTTCCTCAGAATAATAAATTTAAAAAAATCGTTGATTGATTTTTGACAATAGATAGAGCTCCGTTTTGGGATATGTTAAACTGTTAAGTTAAAGTTAAGTAACTTAACAGTATTCGATACTCGATAGTTTCAAATATATATCGATAAATTCGATATAGAAAATGTATCGATACTATCAATATACCAATCGATATTTCTCCACCACTACAATCCCATTTAAAATTCTTGTATGAAGATAAAATTAACGATTTTATAAGAAAATCAATAGCTCCATTCCATTTCTAGTTCATATATAAATCCACAAATACATGTGCAATGCATATGAACATGAAACAAAAAGATAGAAAATAGACAAAATTTGAGAAAAGAAAAATAAATTAATTTATTTTAGGGTTGGGACGGCAAGCCAGAAAATATCAATACGATATATCGAATGAGTACTTTTTCGAAAATATCGAATACACGATATATCGTCAAAAAAAAAATCGTTTTATCGATATTTCCGATATTTTTTCTAGAAAAATTGAGAAACCGGGAGGGGTTACTCAATTTAATTTTTTTAAATTCATTAGGCTAATATTAATAAAATATATTAAGTTTGCTTGGGTTGGAATGTTAGATAGAAATTTTAATTTTAAATTAAATAAAACAAAAATTTACTTTTCTTAAATCATTGTATTACTAATCTTAATTCTGCCATTAATTATAATCGCGCGCTGCTTCGCATATGCACATACATAATATATTTTCTAATATTTCTGAAACATTTTAAATTTATTAAATTGGAAAATTAAAAATGTAACCTTTAATAACTGAAGATTTTATTGATAATTTTATTCTTGAATCAGAACTATTAAGAATTTTAGATAGAAAATTTGTGGACAATTTTAATTTTGATTTAACTTTACAATTCTTTTTACATTTAAAGTAAAAACAATTTATTATAAATTGAATATTGATATATTAATTATATTAATTAAAATGTTTTTTTACATTTAAAATTATATTTATTAAAAGTAAAATATGTAAAAAAAAAAGTATTAAAAGCAAAAAATCACGGTTTTATTTTTATAAATTTACACAATTTCTTGTTCTAATTCGATTGATTCAAATAAGGATTTAAAATTTTTTAAATCATCAACTGACAAAAAAGATGAAATTGTAGTTCATACTGATCAGTAGTACCTTCCATTTGTAAATCTGGTTACAATTACCAACAACATGATCAATAAAATTTAATTTTGTTGGTGGTAAAATATTTCAAAGACAGTCTTTTGGTAATTGTTTAAATCCAGGTAAAAATGTTTTTTTATAATGATTACATTGAACAAATGTATGTGTTGTATACTACTACTAAAAAAAATTTAATTTTTAATTAAAAAAATATAAAGAAAATATGAGTTATAAGGTATAAACTTACACAAAATATAAGTTATAAACAAACAAACCGTTTAGATTTATGGAATAAAAGTCGAGTTTCCTTTCATTAATCATTTGTATTTATTTTGCAAATATCGATATTTCGGAAGCAACTTACTTCCTTCATCAGTGCTTTGCGACTTTTTAAAGAGATATTTGCAAAATAAATACAAATGATTAGTGAAAGGAAACTCGACTTTTATTCCATAAATCTAAACATATCACTAAAAACAAATCTGATTATCAAAAACAAACAAACCGTTATTATAGATTGAATCACTAACATTACACAATGACCAGAACGATATATATATTTAATTTAAAATAAAATTTGTTGGCATGCTAATGAAATCAGAAATAACATAATATGTACATATTTACTTATACAGAGTGGTATGGTTTAGAGCAAAAAGTTTTTGAGGGGTGATTCCTTGGAGTATTTTAGGAAAAAAAAATGTTCTAGAAGATGGGTCTATCTTTAAATTTACCTGGGCTGCAGAGGGTTAAAGAAAATCGGATTAGAAAAATTATGTCTAAAGAATATCCACTACAGCTCAGAAGAAATTGAAACTAGAGCAACATCTTCTTCATAGCTTTTTAGCATAACGGTATATGTTGATTGAGTATCAGACTTACCGTTTTTGAATAATAACTGCATAAACTTAAAAGTTTGCTTTTAAAAACTGAAAATTTTGTAAAAAATGTTGATTATCTCGAAAAAATTCGCTATTATTTTATTTTATTGTGTTGATGCGCTACATCATCCCCTACAACTTTTTCATACACAACTTTCATATCAGACTTGCCGTTTTTCATGTAAAGTCATATAAAATTTCATTAACCCTAACTAATTTTAGTAATTTTAACTAATTTTGACTAAAAAATAAAATTGTTACAATATTCAACTCTCAGTTATTATTTTTCTTACTAAAACATGGGTCACCCAAATATTAAATATGACTTTACCTGAAACTTGATTTAACTTCGTTTAACTTGATCAATTATTGGTTTCAAATCAGCAGAACCTGTAGCGGTTGTTACTAGAATATTAATCTTATGAGCGAAACAACCTATGTGTTTTGAATCGTTTTCTAGATCTGAGGAAAAAAATACTTTTACGGCTTTTACTATGTTATTAGCATTATCTGTAACTATACTTTAGCATTATCTGTAACTATCGCTGTAGCTATGCTTTTCAGAAAGCTCTTTTACGCCCAAACATATTGATGATAATACTTCATCCTCTAAAAAATGAGCAGTAACTCCTACAAGTATTAAACTGATTATGATTTACGAAATTTTAAATATAAAACATGTATAGTTTATAAACTTACCCATAAAACTTTTTGTATTGAAGGGATCAGTCCAAGCGTCTGTAGTCAAACATAAATATTTAAGAGTTAAGTGTTTTAATCTTTGAAATTTTATTTTGTTTCAGAAATTCGTAGGTAAAATCTATTTGTTTTTTAATACTTTTCTTGCATGGGATTTTATAATCGTTTATTTAAAGTTCTTATTGAATTTATAAATCCTGGCTTTTCTACTGTACGGAAAGATAAATTATTCTTTACCAAGCAGCAAACTATTTGCATTTGTAATTTTTTTGTGCAAAACTCCGTGTTCTAAAAATTTAAAATTTTACATATATAATTATAATATATCCCAGAATAAAATAATTGAAAGAACTTTGAGTTCAAATTAATAATTTATATTTATAATTTACCTAAGTAATTTTCAGCAATATTGAAACATCTTCGAACATCACAACTGTTATTTTAATTTTGAAATGATGCTGAAACTGATGAGGATACACTTTGAGTATCATCGCAGTCTAATTCCACTACCACTTCATTTTCGACTTCATTACATTCAGTACTTTTTCCTTTCTTTGGGAACAAAATTTTCTAAAATAATGAAAATTAAAAATCTAATGTTAAAATAAAAAAACATAAATAAAAGAATTTTGTGGTATTATTTTCTTTACATTCATAATTTTTTTATTTTAATTGTAGAAGTCAGACTTCATAAAAAGAACTGTAGTTATCTGTTGATCATTTGATTTTGATGTTAAATCTTTATCTTTATTAAATTGATCAAAATCAATTAGATGTTTCCTTTTTATATGACTCCAGAGATTTGTGGTATTTCCACTTGTTTTGAAATCATTTTTACATAATTTACAAGTGCCCACTAGGTTTGATTACCATAGGAAATACCATTTTTACTCGACATTTTGTTTTCAAAAATTGATTTGTAACTTTAATACAAATAGCTTTAAAAAAAACTTTTATTCCAACACAGCTTATAATAACTTACATTTAGAAAATACTTTTACACTTTTACTTTAGAAAAAAACTATAACTATTATACTTTACAGAAAAACTTAAAATTTAATTTTGGTTTTTGAATTTGAAAATCCAATCAAATGAAATGAATTTTACAACTATGTTGCCAACGTAAATTTTGACATTTGACGTTCAAAATTATAGCTAGTTTAAAAAATATAGAAGAAATTTTATCTTTTGACATTTTCTTAAAAAAAATTTTTTTTTGGAAATTAGGAAAATATCGGGACAAAAAACTCGATATATCGGGATTTTGAATATCAAGAAAATATCGATAATTTCACTATTTTTTCACTATATTTACAATCCTACTTTATTGTCATTATCAGACATCAGTTGTTGCTGATATATTGTAAGAGTAAGATGTATGTCGGATAAAGCAACGATTAAAATGTTTTTGTCGTTTTTTTTTTTTATTTATCAATCATTATTATGAATTGACGAATATAAACAAAAAGAAAACTAACAAAAAAATTTTTTTTTGTTACATATTATGATTTTGATTATATGAATATTATTATGCCTCTATAATCTATATTTAAAAAGCCTCGAAACTAATTTTTGCTTCGTGAGAACACATTTATTTGTATGGAAAAACGAATTAAAATTCAAAGAAAATATTTAAAAGAAAAAAAAACAAATAAGAAATATAATAATAAAAATAAAAATACGAAGATTTTCCATACAAATGAAATCTTTTTTTAACGAAGCAAAAATTAGTTTCGAGGCTTTTTAAATATAGAGCCATTGCGATTATGAATTTAAAAAAATGAACTACCCCAAATTATGTTCTGATGTGTAGTTCTATTAAGTGGTAAATTTGATTGCAAAATAATAATGCCAAAATAAAAATACAGATCACAAGAACTGAGAAATAATTGGATTGAAATGGAATAAATATCAAAGAAAAATAATTATATTTTTCCACGAGTCGTGCCAATAGTCTGCTAAAAGTTTTTGGTAAGCCGTTTTGGTCTTAATTCTTTGAATGCAGTTATCACAAAAATCGACTCGATACTCGTGAATATCAAGTGGTGAACTCAGTGTAAATATTTTGAACAGCTAACCCATAAATCATAACTTGAATTTAGCAATTTTTTTTATGTTCTGTTAAATTTTTAGTTTGTTTACAATTTATAATGCCTTAACCTAAAAAAATTTTATACAAATTTTATACAATTTTATTTTATACTGAACGGACGTGGGCTCCTTGTTTGTTAATTTTTAATATGAACTCAATTAAAAAAAAATTTCAAATATTATACTTTTGCGTTTTGATAAAAAATTATTGAAAAAATCAAATTCATTTTTATGTTTAAATGTTTAGTAAATTAGGATCTGTATACACTAGTTAATCAGTATCTGTATAAAATAGATTAAAATCAATGAATGTTTAAAACTGAAATAATTCCTGGAATTTTATTTATTTAATTACCGTTTAATTCAAACTACTAACAATATTATATTAAATTACAATTAAAATTGAACATACTCATCTATAAGTATACATTTTTGAAATTAATTTAATTTTAATTAAAAAAAAAAAAAAACGAGAAAATAACAAAAAATAACATAGGTATTTATTTTTATTTTTTGATAAAATTAATAAAAATTATTACAAAATTAATTATACACTTAATTAATATAAAATTAAAATGAATGAATTAGTCAATGAAATCAAACTAAATTTGCTTATGATTTTAATGCAACAATAATAAATTAATTTAAGAAAAAAAAAGGAAAAAAAGTAATAAAAACGTTTAGAAAATATTTAATTAAGTAATATTAGTACAAAAATGATATCCAAAAATTGAATTAAAGAATTTTTTATATTTATTTATTATATTATTGTTTATATTCATAGTTAGCTTAAGAAATGCAATAATAATATTGTAAAACTGTATTTTATGATATACAAATTATAATAATTTTATTAATATCTTTTAAATTTTTTATAAATTTTATTTGCTTAATAATTAAATAAATATTAAATTTAAATTGATAATATTTGAAAACAAAAAAAAATATATTAAAATATATAAATGTAAAAAATATTATATTAAGAAAATAATTTTTTTTCTGTTATTAATATTATTATGTACAAATTAAAGATTAAGATTTATTAATTAATTTTTTGTAAATATAAATATTTTATTTTATAATAAAAATCTTTCAAAAATACATTTTAATATATTAAATAAAGCCAATTTGAAAATTAAAATAGAAAAAAAGTGCTGTCTCTTAATTTTTTATGTAATTTTAAAAATTTTCAGAACCTACCATAAAGAAACTTTTATTTTGATATTATATTAAACAGGGGCAGATGGAATTAAATAAACAATTGGCAAAAAAAATGAGGTAAGGTAGATTGGCGTACTAGTTTCAATTTCTTGACATTGTTTTACTATTTCTTAACTTAAATCATGATATTCAAATAAAAAAAGCCTGAAAAATGAAAATTTGAATAAATGTAAAAATTTTACCAATACTAAGATATTTCAACACAATTTTAAAATTTGTATGGGCATTGAGTATATAGATATACTCATAAATATATTGTATATAGAGAGTCAAAGCTAGAACAAAAGTGTAAACCAATTTTTGCGATCGAGTTGTACTTAGAAGAATAAGAAAAATAAAACATAAAAATAATAAGGAAAAATTCCCCATTCAGAATTATGGTGACAAAATTTTTCTTAGCAAATTTAATACACATACTTACTTAAATTTTTTTATTTTTGTTTTGTAAGTTTAAAAGTGTTATTTGTGTAGAAATGTATCATATCTATCAATGCAGTAAATATTTATTTATTTATTTATTTATTTATTTATTTTAACAGTTGATCCTACAGATAAATCTGTAGGCCAACTTTATAGGTCCTTTTCCCTTTCGAAATGTGGGCCTTTTTATTAAATTGTATTAATTATTTGGTATATATTTTTGTATATTACATATTTACATTATTTTTTTTTTATTAGTTATATTATATCTTTATTAATTATTAAATTATATTTGAACCGATGTGGTTGTATTGAAAATTACTTTTTTCAGTAATTTTCACCATTTGAAAAATTTTTCGGTTCTCACGGGGTTTGAACCCGTGCTCCTTCGGTCGTTACATTAGTACACTCGAGTGTTTTACCACTCGGCTACCGAGGCCAGGCAGTAAATATATATACCAAAATATAGCACCCATATATGTATATAGTTGTTATATGCATGGATACATATAGTCACTATACCCAAACATATGTTATACCACTGGTTTAAGAAATGGAATTTGGTTTTTTGTCCTTTTCAATTCTAGTAAAAATTTCGTCTTTATATTTTGATTGAATTGAAGAATAAAAACTTTGAATGTACATATAAAATAAATGTGCTAATTTCTCAAGATTTACTGTCTTGATAAATCGACAACATTTTCAATAGAATATGAATATTTTATATAATGGTTGTTATTTTATTGTTTTTCATGAATTTGGTGTTTTGATATACCTCGATTCTTGGTTGTTACATATTTAATTTACTATGTATAAAAAAACCATCGATACATCGCTGATGAAATTTAGTTAATCTGTATTATTTATATTATTAATTATTATAAATTAATAATTTTTTCATAAAACCAGATAGTAACTAATAAAATAATATTAATAAATAGCTTTGACTCTCTATATACAATGTATTTACTCAATGGTATGGGTTATAACCAAAGAATATCTACAATAAGAAGAGGCACAGCTTTTAATTGCTTCCAAAATTTTGTGGTCTTGAAATAAAAAAAAATTATAAATTTTAAAAATCATCCAAAAATTAAAAGAAAAGGATAGTAATAAGAAAGTTTCATGTGAGATAAAGACAAAAAATGGGTGTTCCAATTCCAAAAATGTTAAACTAAAATTAATTTTATGAATTATGATAAGTTTTATATTGCTAAAATAAACTTTCTGAAAGAAATTGCAAAATATTTACCAAGAAATTTAATTCCAAAAGAATAATGTTCAAAAATTTGTGTAAAAGAATAATGTTCAAAAATATTTAAATGTTTTTTTTTATAAATTTCATTTAACATTTATCATATTATGTAAATGTGTTACACTTAGGATTTCGTATTGAATTCTTTAATATTTTTGTTGATATTTTTAATTATATAAGGTGGTGTCGCGCAAATCAATTCAATTTTTTTGATTTGATATTTTTCAAATCCACTTAAAAAATGTCACGGTGTCGGGAGAATCAGTTTTCAACTATTTGAATTAAGTTCAACTAATTGATTCAATTTGTTTCAATTTTAAATTTTTGACATTTCAAATCAAAAACTTTAAGATACCTAAAATATGTTGGAGTTTCTAGTTTTGTTTTATTAGTTATTTATATTTAAAAAAGTTATAAGTTTATAAGTAAATGGTCAATAAATTTTAGGTTTTTTTTTATATTATTAATTTTTTGTTATACTTTTCAATTTGTGGGCTATTTTTATTATTGAAATCATGGTTATCAATATAATCATGGTATATCAATATAATATTTACTTTTTAGCTCGTTCTAGTTTGTATTTGTCTGACCAAAATTTTCTTTTTTTTTTTAGTTTTTTTAAATTATATTAACTTGCCTTATCCAAGTTCATTATGTGTTTTGTGTCTTTTAAAAGTTAATATTATTTCAGTAATATAATTACTGTTTTGTTTAGTAATAATAGGCATATAGCTATATATCTATATATAGCTATATTTCGTTCTATTCGTATAAGTTGTTTTTGGACTAAGAAAAGAATTAAAATATTTTGTTATTTTCTATTTTTCTATTTCTCTATTTTGTTTTTTTTTAATAATGTAGCTATTTAGACAAGAAATAAAGTGAAAATTTAATGTAATTCAGGATTTTATATCAAATTGCATCAAAAAAAACTATTTCGGTCGAAAGTGGAAATAACATCCTTTAAAATTCAACTCCTCATTTATAAATTATCCATTATAACAATAAATTTATCACAACAAATAACAACAAATCAAAAAAAAATCAAATTTCAACTAAAAAAATTTAGTTGAATTCCAAAATCAAAAAAAGTTGAAAAAATTCTCAAAAATTGATATACGCGACAGCGACAATTGAAATATTTCGATTTTAGTTGAAAATCAAATCAAAATTGAATGTCGGGACACCACCTATAATAAACTTTTACTCTAATATACAGTTTTATAAAATAACTTTTATCACAGTTATTACAGCAATTATAATTAAAATCATATTTTAAAGATTGGAATAACTTATATTACAAATTTTTGTCTACATATATATCTATATCGTCAAATAAAGTTAAAAATTTTTGTTCTATTATACTCATAAAATCATTCGGTGGTATTTGTTTTTATTGATATTTTTTGATCAATTAAATTATATCTATCAATAGCTTTTAAACATTTTTCTCTCCTATATATTTAATATTAAAATTACATATCTAAATTTTTATTTACAATACTATTTTAAATAGAACACCATGAAACATAATTTGATAGAATTAAATATATACGTACAATACACAATACTTTCGGTAACTGATGAAATTTTAATACAATTATTACTATCTGCCTTGTTAAATGTTTATCCATTTCACAAAATTTTATATCTTCTTCAATATAGTAAATATCAATTTCAATTTAATAAACTAAATTTCGTTCTTTATTTGCACTAATTTCGAATCAACTTATTAACTTAAAGAAATCCGCTAATAAAATCCTATATAAAATAAATGTTTTTATTTGGAAACACCTTGCACTAATTTTGAATCAGCTTAAAGAAAACACGCTAATAAAAACGTATAAAATTTTAGGTACAACAACAAAAATGTAAACAAATAAGAAGTACACCCGCCTTTGAAAATACATTGTGAAAAGTTCACTTCTGAAAATTGTGTTATAATATAACTTTCAAATTGGGTGACTAAACATTGATTGAACCAAAGGTTATATACCTTTAATAACAGAAATGCTAACATTGACCGAAAAAGAAAAAAAACTGCATTATTGACAAGCATTATTAAAAATTCAGAAATAAGTTAATTTAACAATAAAAATTATTAGGTTAAAAAAATATTAAAGGAATTTTAAATTCAAAAAAAGTAAATTGAAATAGCAACACGCTGGGTGGCGCAGTAGTTGCAGTGCCTGTTTTTCATCCAAAATATACAAGGTTCTATTCCCGATGGAGCAAAATAATGCTTTATTGATTTTTCGACCTGATTCAGTATCCATTGCCACTGCGATAAAATAAACGATACAAAACATTTGAGAGTATCCTCTGGTAAGCTTAAATAAAATGGAACTACGGTATATAAGAAAGTTTTGCTCCTGACAATAGTTTTCCACATTTAATGAGTTAATAAGCCAGAAATTTGTTAAATAAATAAAAGAAAAACATAGTACCAAAATATGTAGTAAAAACTTGCTTAGTAAAAAATTAATTAAGCACAAAAAGGTAAGTCTACCTAAGCTACTGTCAAGATAAAAAAAATAGTTAGTAATGTTTTTTTTACTGTGTAAAAATTTATAAACTTAAACTAAAGTATTTTAATCAATTTACTCTCCAAATTTTATTTTATTTGTCTACAAGACTTTGAGCTTACCAATATTATAGGAAGGTAAGTACAAGGTACAAGGTAAAGCACTTTTTAAAAATTTGTGAATTCAAGTAAGAGATACAAAAGTACTGCCATAGATAAATTTATTATTTGGTATTACACCAGAAGTAATAATTAAGTATGTCATAACATAAGCTTAATTAATAAAGGCGAAATTTCTATAACAAAATGCTAAAAAAATACTATAATTCGAAAATCACCTCAATAAATAGCTTAAAAAACCGGCAGACGCAAAGTGTAGAGAAATCCACTATATTCTCGGTAGAAGAAAAGAAAATTATTACAAATCCTCTTGTT
The DNA here is from genome assembly GCA_963942445.1 of Argyra leucocephala. Lineage (NCBI taxonomy): Eukaryota > Metazoa > Arthropoda > Insecta > Diptera > Dolichopodidae > Argyra > Argyra leucocephala. The sequence goes on from OZ012680.1 coordinate 92,658,054, forward strand.
GTTATAAGTGAGTGGGGATTCCCCTTCGATTCTAACGTTATTAGAAATTGTAAAAATCTGCACAAACATATCTCGATATTTCAAAAAAATATTCCGTAAAAATAACATTCCAAGAAAGATTGGAAGAATCGCTTATAACCTAAAGTGTTAAATTTATTTCTCCAGAATACATTTGTTTCTTTATTTGATTATTGACAATAATTACATTTATTTGAATCTATTTCAGCATATTTAATTATGATAAAACAAATTTGACGTAGTCAAATGTGCGGTATAATAACACAAACTAAAACATTTCTGTTATTTTTTTGTTTCTTATAAAAACTTGTTTTCTAGCGTTAGAGTAAAATATTTGTATAAATTGTCGCAAATAGTCGAATATTTTCCTTATAATTTTACTGATATGCTTATCATACAGATACGTGTATTTCGTCTATACTACTTGCAGACTTCTTCAGTGTTTTGTACTCGAATGAGTAAAGAAATCTAAAATCGTCTTATTTATTCTATTCGCACAGGTAATTTGATGTTTTTCGCAGTTGGATGGTTGTTTATTATCCCCAGCGACAGATACAGCTACAACTTCTGTCAAAAAAAAATAGCCCCATACATTTTATATGCACATAAACACAATTGCGGATACTGTAGCTGGACGATGAATTCAAATTAGAAAAATTATTTGTTGATTTATTTATCGCCAGTAGCTGTATCTGTCGCTAGTCGCTCCAATTCTGTTTATACCAAGCTCTTAGTGAACAGCTCTTAAATGTTAATAACTCTCGAACTAGCCATTTCTTAAAAATTTGTTCTAAGAAAACATTAAAATTAATAATTTCTTAGAACAATAACTACAAAAATAAATACCGATTTAACAAAAATAAATAAATAAAATTCGGTTAAAGCTCACGAAAGAGCGAAGCAATTTGTAAAAATAAGCTACATTGAAGGCACAAAAAAATTTGTTAGTAAAGTTTTGGGAAGAATTTCAATTTGAAGTTACAATATGAATTTTTTTAAAACTTGTACTACATAAATATATAAAAAATTTATAAATTGCTCCAAATTTTGATATTTTTGAAATTTAAGTAAAACTTGTTCTACAAAAAGTGAAGGGTTAATGTCCAAATTCGATTCTGTGGAACTTACAAATGAAACTAATTCTGTTCTATAAGTCCAAAATGCAAAATTATTTTCGTTTAATATATCTTTATATTTTTTGTCTGGTTCTTCATTTATGCCCGAAAAGCAATTAATTTTTTCAAATCTTTATTAATTTGAGTTCTATATGTATTTAAAATCACATCCGAAGTAAGCTTAATTTTTTTAAAATACAAAACGATATAGCAATAATTATTCTTGTACAAAAGGCCTTTTTTCACTTGCCATTTAAGTTAATCTTTGATTCTATTTTACATAGTTATTAAATTACTAAAATTTCAAAATGCAATTGTCGCGAAAATCCTTATTAATTAAATATCCTTATTAGCCTTTTAGAACTTGTTTTACCGAAACTTACATTTGTGAAATGTAAAGAGCAATAATATTGCTATATACTTGGTCGGTTCCCAACCTATTTTTGAAATTGCATTTAGATTTACTCAAATTTTTTTAAAATTTTGGTTTTCAGGAAAAACACTAAAAACGCTAAAATCACAAAACTTATAGGCTACTACTAAAATCACAAACGTACAAAAATAAGCGACATTTTTACAAATTCTTAGCTCCTTCATGAGCTTTTGAGAGGACTTTAACCGGTACTTTTTGTTCCAAAGGACGTGTAAATTAAAGTTTGGAATTTTATTTTTCATACAAAAAATAGCTTTCTGGTACACTATTATAGCTTTCAATCTCTCGGCATACCTTCCTGATATATTATAGTTCCTGTATTGTAGTTCCTGTTTCAATTTTGTTTCCGACAGATTATAATTTAACTTATGTATGTAATTCCACATTTTTTCAAAATGTTTAAATTCAAATTTCGAATTATCGAATCGTCTTTATTATCAACTATTTATACGTAAATTACTTCATAAGATTCTATGGAAAATCTACTATCCGCTTTCTAAAAATATGTGTCTTTAATGCGTCATCTTATACTTTAGAGACGAAAAGTATTTTCATTTAAATAATTCTTTCCAAATTTATGCATATATGTACATAATGTATAGTATTAAAACATTTTTTATTGAGTTCAATTTTTAATTATTTTTTATAGTAGATTTTGTATGCATATTGCATAGTTATATAATAATATAAATCCAAGGAGGATAATTTAGGTGTACTTTAAAGTTTATTTTTAAAAAAAAGCAATAATAATTTATTAAAAACATTTTAAACTAATTAGCTACTAATAAAAGAATTTATGTAACAAGATTAATAGATTGAACACATTATTCTATTATTCTTGTGTATATCCATTCCATACATATTATTAGTTATTTAGCTTTGATATGGTACATACTTACGTCTTTCATTTGTTTTTTATACACAAAATTTACTCTAATTCAATTTAAATTGAAGTTAAAAACATTCTCCAAAAATTATATTTTTAATAATAATATTACAATGGGCCTAATTAGACGCTGTTGCAATTGCAAGTTGCGGGCGCAACAATTTTGTATTAGACATTGTTGATCCAGTGTTGCATCCAATGGGGGGTTTCACACTTGTATTCCAGTCGTTTCTACCTAACGAAATCCTCGCTTTCACACTATATTTTGTATCAAGTATTCCTTTTGTGTAAAGGAATAAAGGTTGTATATGTGTTAGTAGATATTTTTTTCTCATTTGAAAAAATTTTCAAAGAGGAAACAACAATTGTTGCGCAAAATATTTTGAATTCCGTATTTTTTGTTTTTTTTTTTTGTTTTTGTTCTTGAATAAAAGGAGATTATTTTTGAATATAATCGGTGTATGGTACAACAAGAAAGGTTTTTCTTTTGTTTTTTTTTTAATAATATTACATATTAATAGTGCTATTAGTTATTTTGCTATTAAAAAAATGAACGAACAATTTTTTTGTATGAAAAAAATATTGTCTTTATTTTTAGTTAGTTATTTTAATTCCAAATTAAAATTTGTTTCAGCACCGCACACCAAACACTTAACAAGATGATGTTTTCTCAATTTCGAAATATTTTTAAAAAATTGTGTATAGAATAGTTTTTATAAAAACTTTTTTTAAGCGTTAGAGTTGATTTATTTTTAAATATAACATACACTGCTTAATTTTCATATATAATCTGCATTTTTTTTTTCTAAGTTCTTTCTTATATACTAATTTTTTTTTAGAAATGCATATCAATAAAAAATATTATTTATTCAAATTTGAAATGTTCATATTATTAATATTCAACTTTGTTACCTATTTATAAAATTAACAGGTACCTAAATGCATTATATTATTTATAATATAATATGTATTATTAGTTCATTGATAATTAAAATGCTCAATTTAATTTATAAGCCAATAAAATAAAATTATATGATATTTAAGAAATAACATATGTTTTTGAAACGAATATTATTTTATATAGGGATCTGTAAAAAATCAATCATTCAAAATTCATTTATTCTCATACCCTTATAAATTTAATACGTTTATTTTAAAAAAAATTCGTACACAAAATTTCAGACGACTGTACACATGAAAAATCTCTAGTGGGCTAAATAAATAAACAAAAATCTCCCGTGGGCTATTTAAAATTACATTGCAAAAATTAAGTTTTTTTTTAAATGGTTTATATCGCACTCTTTCTTTCTCACAACTTCTTACATAAGAAAATATTTACAATAGTTCTTTGCTTCTTTAACTAATGGGTTTTTTTTATGTAAATGTGTTTGTATCTTGACTTCCAGTGAACCTTCTTATTATGGATATTCTTTCCTAATAGCACAAATAAATAACATATCTTCTATATTATAGCACACAAGAGCACGATTTTGAAGGCACACTTTTCGTGGTTTTTCGTGTGCTTCGTTTTTTGTTTCATTCAATAAATTTTTTTTGTCGATTCTCTTTTGAGTCAAATTGTTTCTATTTTTTTTTACTTATCGCATTTGGTTTTTTGCACTTTTAGTAGGGAAAAAAATTAATTAGTAGAGTAATATTATTAATATAGGTTTTAATATCCAAAATTTTTGTGAGTTTGATTCTCTATTAATTCAATTTTTTTTTTTGATTATTATGTATTATAATAAATTTTTTTAATATATTATATTATATATAACAATATTTTTTTATTGAAAAAAAAGTAATTATTAATCATTACTCTCTTCTCAATTATATCAACAAAATAATAAAGCGTTTAGTTTAATATAAATCTAAACATACAAATTATGTATACTTATTACTTATTCATACATGGAATGTATTCATAGTTGACAATTTTGACACTATGATGTATCATGTAGATGTTTGCATATAATATAAAATATACCAATTAGCATTTATCGTACCTATATATGTATATTCAAACAGCTAAAATGTAGGTACAATAAATATAATATAATTTGTACTGTATTTTGGTTAGGAAGTCTTATTAGTATATTTGTGAAATGTTATGTATATCGAACCTATGTTAAAATTTTATTGTTCAAATTTATTTTACAGATTTTATAATATTTACTTTTAATAAAAAAGAAACATATCTTAATTTATGACTAAAATTTTTATTTTTTAAATTTAAAAAGTTTGAAAAAGTTATTAAAATATCTTACATTGTATATGTATATTATTATAACTTTATGATAAAACTGACAATTTATTTAAAAAAAACACTAGGAGCAAAATTATATATTTATTGAAACCTACATAAAAAACCATCTGACGGCCAATAATTAAACTAAAATTTAAAGTTGATACAAGAAAAATAGTAAAATATTAGGTTTATTCGGTAACCTGTTCCAGATAGTTCTATATAAATATGAATAGTCATACGTTTGATAATTTCTTTAATGTCATTGTCATAGTCATTTCAAAATACATTATTTAAGTATGTTTAATTTATAGATTGAAAAAGTACGGTTCAAATCTGAACCATCTAACAACCGATGTTCATTATTATTTTTTAACATGATAGATATTTAAAAGGAAACTAAGCAAAATTATATATTTTTTTTAATTTTTTTAATTTTTAATTAGAAATTCCAATTTAAAATTTTACCCCCATGTAAGACATTTTAACATACCTACAAAAATTTTTTTTTTTTTAATGAATTATTATTTACGTATACTGTTGTTTTCTAAGTAAAATCAATACAAAAATAAAATATAGTATTTACCTACCAAGGATAAATTGAAATGATGGATACAATTCATAATCAAGCAGATTTTCCATTAAACCGTACAGCAAATCTGAGGTATATCTTTATGATTTCATTAGTTGTATTTCTCTTTCAATTTAAAATTATTTCGAAGTAATTTGAAGTACTTCGAAAATGGAATGATTGAATTTTTTGAAAACAATTATTTTGTTATACAATTATTTTTTTTATAAGAACAAGAATATAATATTTATTAAAATCTACATAAAAATCCACCTGTCAGCAAATAGCAAACTAAAATTTAAGGTACCTCAATAAAAAAATAAATTATATTCATTCGCTAAATTGTTAATATTTCAGTAAATAATTAGGATTATTCAATAAAGTGTTCAAGAACGATCTAGAACGATCTATAGTAAAAAAATTTGTTGTGTTCAGTAGTTTCCGTTAATTTAATTTTTTTGCCCAAAAGTGCTCTGATCGTTTCAGTATATTGCTTAAAATAGTTCTAAGTTGATCTGTTTTGTTCCGAATCTTTTTGTGCAAAAATTTTGTAGGCATATTTTTTTTAATTTGAGCACCTCAATAGTCAAGTCAAGAAAATTTTGAACATATGACATTTTTAAATTATCTGAAAACAATGTATAGAATAATAATATTCATACCAAACCACAAAAAAATAAAAATTGCTCAAAGTTTTAGGTTAATCTTTATAAAATTAAATCTTTTATTTATTAAATAAAAAAAAAAATATCAGATATAGAATGAAAATTATTTTATAAGAATTTATTAGACATCAATTTCCAGTAAGTCTTGCATATGAAATATCAATCAATAAATAACAAGGTCAAACATTTCAAAGAGTCGAAATTTATCTTCTCAACCGACTTTCACCAATGGTCAGCTTTACACAATCCATTGCTCTAAAAATTAAAATTCTAGAAGGACCAAGGAGACAGGGGAAAGCTACTGACAACGACACTGTAATTGACAATTTTGCATACCAGGAGGTTGTCAATATTACAATGTTGCATACCAGGTCTAGATACTTCATTTTAAAATTCACTCATAATAATTGGGAAACGGTATTAACCCATAGGTATGATTAATGGTTTAATAAAATTATCGGAAACTATTTTTTAATAACATTCCGACACACGTTTTCCCAATTAACGCGACAATCAATTAATCGGTTAATTATATCAATTATGGTAAATGGCTTCGGTGGTTTTAGTGGGTTAGTGTTCCACATTTAGCTATGTACCTACATGCGCGGTCTGCTTAGTATTTTACGAGGCTTTCACCTTCCCTCGAGAAATAAAAATAATAAAAACAAATTAAATCTTACAAAAAAAGTTTAATTCTATCTGATAATTTTGATATTTTATTTTAAAATTAATTTAACTTGAAATTTTTAACATTTTTTATTTTTTTATGGTCTGCAATTAATATTACTATTCTATATTGTTGTCAGATACTTTCAACTTGTCAAATGTATAATTGTATTAAAAGTCATTTTATTGGGCCGTTTCATAGAAAAACTCCTTTCTTTTGTTCTGTAAAGGCTAACGAGCTCAAACTCTCTGAGAACTCCTAAAGTTGTAAATTTACTAATTTTAAAGGATTTGGATCTTCATAATCAAGGGGAGTCGAGATCTACCCTTGTTTTGAAAAACCATCTTCACGAGGGTGACGAAGTACCTGTGCACCTCTATAAATTTTGTATGGAAATCTATAGATAATGCCATATTTTTTTTTTTAAATATGCTATTTTTTCTTTTATTTTTGAATATTATAATTTTATTTTTATTGCATTATTCAGAAATGAAAATAAAAGTATTTTGATACCCAAAATTTATTTCATTACTAAGGCAACCAAATAACTGTAGATCAGTAAGAATCTGAGAGGTATCGCATTATTGAGACATGAAAACAAAATAGTTTTAATGAAAATAATTCCTAGAATATTAACATAAAATAATTTTTGTGTATAAATATAGTACATATTATTATATATATGATCATATTGTTATATAGATTTATTTTAAATCTATAAATGTATATGTGTAATGTAAATGGAATTAATATGATGTCTGGAATTTTTTTCTCCCATTAATAAAATAAGAATTGTTGATGAATAGGAAATACAAAATATCTCTATCTCTCTTTACGTAAACAAAATCTTGGCAACATTTTTTTAGATTTATGGAAGTTGAATCAGTATTCCCTTTGCTTGCATCGAGAAAACTTCTAAAGTTATTAAAAGAAATTATTTTTGTTCATACAACATACTATAGAAAAATAATTGTAATTTACAACATTAAAATTAATTATTTGAATTTCAAATCTCAAAATTATTCGAAAAAGGAAAAGAATTTCAAATGAAATTAATGTGGCTTTTTTGCAAAAAGACACAAATATGGCGAAAAGTCTTAAAATAAATAATAACAGTGATTTTGACAATTCACAAAAAAAAAGAAAACTTCTAAGAGTAATTACTACTTACCTCTACAAACTATTGATGATGACAATGAAAGCACGTGTATGGAGGACGTATGCGGAAATAATGATGAAAACACTGATTTTAAGAAAAATGCCCCACCACCAATAACAATAATAGAACAAAAAATTTCAATAATTCACGAATTTATGAAAAAAATTGGTGTAAATGATTATTATGTCAGATCCATTTCAATTGGTATAAAACTGTATTGTAACACAAATGAATCTTACACAAAAGCACTTGACGAACTAAAAATAAACAATCTAGAGTTTTTTACATATGAATCGAAAAGCACTAAGCCACTAAAATTTGTATTATCTGGATTGGACAACTACAATTGCACTGATTTGAAGAATAACTTATTGGAAAAAGGTTTAAAATGTTTGGATATCAAATCAATAAATAAAAACACTAATTTATATAATGATTTACAACTATATATTGTATATTTAGAAAAAAATTCTTCAATTAAGTTAAACGAATTACGTAATAAGTTTACTTATATATTCAACACTAAGGTTAGATGGGAACGTAAATCCACCAATAAAAAAATCACACAATGTTACAATTGCCAGATGTTTGGCCACGGAGCCCGTAACTGCAGCGTAAATACAAAATGTGCTTTCTGCGCCGACAGTCATTCAACTACTGATTGTACAAACTACAAAGAACAAAGAAATTAAAAAATGAGGTAATTGTCACGGTGAACATCATTCCACTGATAGTATTTGTGATAATAAGAAAACATATATCTCTCTATTGGGTCGCAACAATAAAGTAAGACAAAATATCTCAGTGTCAAACAACAACAACAATGCAACTATGAGTAAAAGTAATTACAATGTACTTTTTCCAAACACTCTTTACTACAAGACAAACAGCAAAAGTAACAGAAATAGTAACACCAACAACAACAATATTAGAAGCACATATTCATTACCTTACAATGTTGTATGTAGATCAAACTCTATTTGGGAGAACAACAACAGTAACACTGCCGCAAGTATAAGCTGTCTCTAACAATAAAATTCCAGCAGGTAGTATTAGTAGTAATAGGAATAAAAATTTCAATAGTAATCGTAGTAATAATATAAGAAACAATTCAGATCTTTTTTCTGTTGATGAAATATTAAATTTAACTAATGAATTATTAAATAAATTAAGTAATTGCTCAAATAAGGCTGAACAATTTTCGGTTATAACTGAACTTTCGGTTAAATACATATATTCAAAATGAATGTTAGTAATAAAATAAATATTTTAACATAGAATGCTAGATCTATTCAGAACAAAAACCATGACTTGTTCAATTTTATGTTACAAAATGGTATTCATGTTGGCTTGATATGTGAAACATGGCTTAACAATAATATTATACTAAAAAATTCGAACTTTAATATATATAGGAAAAATCGTCTTACAACAAGTGGTGGAAGTGTAGCAATAATTATTAGAAAAGATATTAAGCATAAACTAATTGAACCTTTAAAGTTGGATTTCATAGAAAATATTGGTATTGAAGTAACATTAAATGATAACAAGAAAATTAAACTTTTTTCTGTCTATTTTTCCGGCACTAAAAATTACATAAGTAGTCTGAACGTAAGAAATCTAAATAAAAACTTCAAAAAAGATCTACTAAAAATTTGACTAAAAAGGTGACTTTATTATAGGAGGCGATATAAATTGCAGGCACAGAATGTGGAGATGTGCTCGGGCTAATAGTTGGGGAAATATTTTATATCAGTTATTACTAAGTGATAGGTTCACATTATTATATCTTTTTGACCATACCTATATTCCTTACAATAGTAATTCACTGCCTTCTACACTAGATATATTTTTAACTAACATACCAGAATATTGCTCCCAACCTATTACAATTAATGATCTGTCATCTGACCACTTGCCGGTTACTTTAAACGTTAGCAAACAAACTATATCACATGATCGTACTTATTTGGATTTTAACAATGCAAATTGGTATCTGTATCAGAAGTTCCTGAAAAGGGAATTAAATACCAATAATAATGATTCTGTTGACTATTGTTACCAAATAGACAATATGATATCTAATTTAAACAACAAAATTAAAAGAGCAACTGAATTGGCTGTACCCACGAAAATAGTTAAGCAATACTTCGAAAAATCACCTGACTATATAATAAATATAATCAGGCATAAAAACACTGTTAGGAGAAAGTGGATGCGTAGTCGTAATGTAATTTTTTATTCTCAATTACAACACTTCAACAATTTTTTAAAACACAAAATAAGTGAGTTTCGAAATATGAAATGGTCTAATACCCTTAAGCACTTGAAAAAATCGTCAAAACCTTTTTGGAAAATTTCAAAAGTTTTAAAAAATAAAAATAAATTTATAGGTACTCTAAAGGATGACAGTAACATAATTTACACGAATCTTGATAAAGCAAATGCATTAGCTAAAAACTTTTATAACAAACACGCCGTGAACAACAACACACGCGACCATGATACAAATATTATGGTGGAGGAATCTGTAAGCAAAATTGATCAAGCTGAAATAGAATCCTTTGAACAAATTGAACTGAAATCTGTCAATGAAATATTTGCCCAATTAAAGACTAAAAAATCTGCAGGTCCAGATCACATATCTAATCTGTGTATCAAAAAATTACCACTAAACGATCTCTAATTTTAATTTACAATTCTTGCTTAAAACTAGGTTATTTCCCGAATATATGGAAAGAAGCTCATATTATTCCGATTCTTAAGCCTGGAAAACCGATGGAGGAGTTAAGTAGTTTTCGGCCTATCAGCTTACTATGCAGTTTCACAAAAATATTTGAAAAACTCATAAAAATCAGACTGGAAAAGTTTATTTCAGCTAAAAAAAATTATTCCAAACGAGCAGTTTGGATTTAGGGTAAAGCATAGTACCATTCACCCTCTTCCACGTGTCAAAAATTACATTAAATCTAAGTTAGAAGAACGCAAATCTATTGGCCTAGTATCGCTTGACATAAATTCCGCCTTTGACACTGTGTGGCACTCTGACTTGCTTCATTAATTAGAAGTGTATAAATTTCCTATATATTCAATTAAAATCATACAAAACTTTCTTCATCAAAGAGTATTTCGTGTGATATTGAATAATATTGTATGAAATTAAAGCAGGAGTTCCACAAGGCTCGGTACTTGGCCCAACTTTATACACTTACACTGCAGATATCCCTAGGCTAGAGTTTACAAAAATATCAGTATTTGCTGATGACACTGCAATTTATTCTGCTGGCACTAATCCCAATTAGATATTAACAAACCTACAAAATTCACTCAATAAGCTCTCTAGTTATTATGCAAAATGCAGAGTAAAAATTAATGCTTCCAAAACAGTATCAATTTATTTTACGAAAAAAAGGAAAGCCTCTCTTTTACCTTCTATACCATTAAAACTGCAAAATGACGAAATTAACTGGGCCGACACTATTAAATACCTAGGCATTACCTACCTTAGATAAAAGGCTAACCTTTCAAAAGCAAACTTCTATCACTATTGATAAAATTAACAAATGTACTCGCATGTTGTATCCCCTTATTAACAGAAAATCAATCTTATCCACAGAAAACAAATTGATACTTATTAAGGTAATTTTTCAACCAATAATGTTATATGCGGAACCAGTGTGGGGAGATTGTGCAGCTAGTCATATCAAAAAATTGCAAATTGCGCAAAATAAACTTTTGAAACTTGTATTCAATCTTCCCAGATGGTCATTGTAATATTAATACATATTGTATAGTCAGTGTATTCATTGCAAGCTGTGTGCGAATAAAGATAATTATTGTTTGTCATAATTTATTTTTATTTATTTTTAAATATGACCCTACAAATAATCAGAAGTGGGATTACTCAAAAAAAAAAAAATTTTTTCCTGTACCTTTATCTACATATTGAAATTTGGAATTAAAATGTTATCTGTTAAGGAATATACATTGAATGAATTGAGGAAGCAGTTGAAAAAATTGGAATTACCAAGTTCAGGCAACAAAAAAGTTTTATATGAAAAATTACGTCATGCGAAAATAGGAGGAACAGTTAGAGCCACACCGACAAATATGAATTTAACCTCAATATTTGAAAACGAATTTAATGAGAGTGAAGGAGAGGAAAGTAATGTTCAGTTAAATGATATGAGAAGGGAAATATTGCAGTTGAAAAATGAGCTTGATTCTTTTAAAACATCATCCAATCTAAACAATTTTAATAGTTATGGAAATTTTGAAAAAACTAAAATAATAGATTTACTCATTGAATATAGTGGTGATTCACAAAATTTTAAAGTTATAATATAAAATCAGTTAAAAAACAACACCAGCAAGTTTATAATATAAAATCAGTTTATAAAGTTAGTGATGTCGAAGTGAAAATCGTTGTTATATCAAAACTTAAGGAAAAAGCATTACGGTGGTTTTATTCGAAAGCTGATCATATACATTTTAATTTTACAACACTTATGGATGGATTGAAAACTATTTTTGATATTCGAACAAATAACCTAAAGTTAAGAAAACAATTTGAATTGAGACATTGGAATTATGGAGAAAGTTTTCCTGAATATTTTCATGATAAACTCTGTTTAGCTAATTCGTTGCAGTTGAACGACGACGAGATGTTGAAGCAATTATTGAAGGCATTAGTGATCAGGTGTTACAAAATCAAGCATATATACAAAATTTTCAGCACCCAAATGAATTATTACAATCATTTTCATCTGCCACAAAAGCAAAAAGATTTACAACAATTAATAAGGAAATTACAACAAAAAGTTTTAATACATTCGAAAACAAATCTGTGCGTAAATGTTAATAATTGTGAGTTTCATTTAATACTTCGGAGAAGTAAAACGTGAAATTTTAGTGAACCGTGTTGGTAAAAATCAAACTATTTTGCTTAATATTAACAATGATAAAAATTAAAAAAAAAAAAAAAAGGTATGAGTGATAATATCATTAAAGGGTCAGAACAAACCATTGAAAATTTTAATAAAATAATAGATAAGTGTAATGATCTGACGCGTGTTAAAATAAAAAATAATGATAATACGCTGGGTGGCGCAGTAGGTAGAGCGCCTGCCTTTCAACCGAAAGGTCCCAGGTTCGATTCCCGATGAAGCAAAACAAAAAAAAAACGCTTTATGGATTTTTCAACCTGGTTCAGTACCCTTTGTCATTGGGATATAATAAATGGCAAAAAATAATTGAGAGTATAATCTGGTAACAAATTAAATAAAAATGCAACTTTTCTATTTAAGAAGGCTTAGTTCCTGACAATAGCAATAGTTTTCCACATTTAATGAGTTGATAAGCCAGTAATTTGTTAAATAAATACTCGAAATATTGTAGATTGTAGTGTAAAATTGCAGTACCGTACTTAATTAAGCACGAAAAGGTGATTCTACCTAAGTTACTGTAGAGTATAAAAAAAAAAAAAAAAAAAAAAAAAAAACAATGACTAATAAAACAAAAAAAACACTGGAGCAATCCAACGAAGCTTTAAAAAAAGAAATTTCTGAATTAAAAGCTATAATAAAAAATTTAACACAAAATAAAATAGAAAAAACAAAAATAAATAATAATGAAGATTCTTGTAACCAAAATCGGTATGATATACTTAGTACAATCGAAGAAATGGATGTCGGGTCAGAAGAAACTCTGAACATAGCTGATAATAATGAAGAATTAAAAAAATTAATAGAAAGAGCAAAAACAAAAAATTTAAAGAAAAAAGAAGAAAAAAAATCAAAAACCAATATAATAGCATCAACAGATGATAAACAACCTAATAAATCAATTGAAGTTGCAGCAGAAACAGAAACGCAGAACAATAACAACAAAAATAACAATCGAAAAGAAAAAATACCACCGATTATTATTTACAATCAAGAAATGCCAGAATTTAAAAATATTCTGAAAAATAAACAAACAAAAAACTTTTCAATTAAAAAAATTAATAATGAAAAACAGTTAATATTTTTAAACAATATAACTGACTACAATAAAACTAAAGAAATATTGAAAGAAATTGACGCAAATTATTTTACATATACTCCAAAAGCACAAAAAAATAAGACAATAATATTAAAAGGGCTGAACTCAGAAGATGAGCCAGAAGATATCAGTGAAGAAATACAAGCATTAAACTTAAAGAAGGTAAATATAGTGAAAGTAACAAGATTAATAGCAAAACGTTCAATAGAAAAAAACAAAAAATTTCCAATATTCATTGTTCAAATATCACCAGAAAGTGATATGTCAATATTACAAAATATTAAAAGAATAAACCATCAAATAGTATGGTGGGAAAAAATAACAAAAAACGAAATTCCACAATGCAAAAGATGTCAAAGATTAGGACATGCGGCAAATAATTGCAACATGGACTACAGATGCGTTAAATGCAATGAACAACGAGCATCCAGCATCGTATAGAGGGTGTCCTGAATATATGAAAAAAATGAAAAACACGGAAGTTAGAAAGGCAGCAACTAATAAGAGAAACGAAGCCAAAATAAAAATGATAAATAATTATGTACAACCAAAGTTGTCATATGCTAATGCAACAAGAAATTTTAATGGCAACACTATTAGCAATAACAACAATTATAACAATAATAATAATAACGACAGTAATAACAAAAATATTAATAGTACACTAACAAATTTAATAGAAAATAATGAAAATACAAACATATTACTAGATTTAAAAAAAACATTACAAATAACAGAAAACAAATTAAAAATGAGAATACAAAAAAAATAGATTATCTGTATGAAATAATGCCATTTAATTCATACTATGAATAATTATACAAATTATAATAATAAATTAAAAATAATTTCTATAAACGTTAACTCAATAATATCAATGTATAAAAGAGCGTACCTAGTACATTTCCTAGAAAAACATAATACAGATATAGTGTTATTGATAGAAACCAAACTAAATTTTAGACACAAGCTTAATTTTAAAGATTACAATTTTATAAGAAATGACAGACAGGGAGCTGCACAAGGTGGTGGCACATGAATTCTTATTACAAAAATATTTAGCTATACTTTAGATACTCAAAATTATACTTATGATAAATTTAAATATCTCGAGATTAGTACAATAGAATTGAAATTAGAGCAAAATAAAAACCTAAAATTAGTAGCATTATACGCAAGGCATAACCAAGACAATAAGTTTGAATATGAATTAAATAACATTTTTGAGGTCTTACAATTATACAAAGAAGATACGTATTATGTAATTGCAGGTGATTTTAATGCTAAGCATGTGAACTGGTCAAATAACATAAACAATACAAGAGGCATGATGCTTAAAAACTGGTTAGAAAAGAATGATTTACAATATAAGACCAAATTATATGAAACTGCAGAGCCAACGTTTCCGAGGTCAAATTCTTATTTAGATTTAGCAATTATTGATTTTAGACTGAACCTAAGTAACAATAGCAATAAACTGAAAACTATTACATATGATAGTGACCATAAAGCATAAGAGATAAAACTAATATTGGAGAATAATAGGCTAAGAATAACAGAAAAAAGTAACGACAATAAATTAAATTATAAAATGAGCATTGGAAAAAATTCCAAAAGATTTTAGATGAAAAAATAAATAACGTTTCAACTAATGATAACTTATTTATCCCTAACAATAGAAACTTAGAAAATATCGAGATAGAAAATAAAGTAGAAGAGCTAGAAAAAGTTATAAATAGGGCAATAGAGTCTTGTAGTCCCAAATTTAAGGAACACACTATAGATAAATTTATCAATTACAAAATAAAGAAACTTCAAAATTATAAAAGTACATTATTAACAGCCATAAAAAATGCATTTAGAAACAATCAACAATTAAGTAATAGAACAATTAGATTAAAATCACTTCTGAAAAATATTAATACACTCATCAAACAAAACCTAAACATTCAAAAGAACAAATACTGGGAGAGCATTTTAAAAAAAATTCATCCCTTTAACAGCAAAAATATGTTCCCTATAATTAATAAATTATTTAGGAAAAAAACAAATAAAAATATCGACAAGCTCAAGATCGAAGAAAATCAAAAGTACTTGATGGAGAGAGTGGGTATTAACATAAGACATTTAGAAAAGGATGAACAAGACAGATATATTATTAGAAATCAAACAGATATTTTAGATATTATAGGCCATTATATAGAACAGTCACATAACCAAGTAAATACGAACTCGAGCTCAAACATTTAATAATTATTTCGTTACACTAATAGAATTAAAAGAAATTTTCAAATCATTAACCAACAAATGTTCGGCAAGTATGGATAAAATTCCAAACATAGTTTTGAAACACCTTCCAAATAGTATAGTATCAATCTACTGTATATACTCATAGTGTTAATCAACTGTATATACAGTATAGTATCAATCTACTACAATATACTCAATAATTGTTACTTCCCAAGAGCGTAGAAAATAGCAAAGATAGTATCAATACCAAAACCAGGAAAAGACCATAACGATCCAAAAAATTTTAGACCAATAAATTTATTATCAAACATAAGTAAAGTATTAGAAATTATAATATCAAAACATATTACAAAATTTGTTAAAGAAAAAAGAATTATGCCAGAAAACCAATTCGGATTTAGGGCAAAACATTCAGCAGTACATGCAATAAATATCATATCATATCATAGATAAAAATCATAGGGTACCAAGCATTGATAAGACCTATTCTTACATATGCTTGCCCAATATGGTATAATATAAGTCCATCGTGTATGGAGTTATTGAGAAAGTTTGAGAGAAAGTGTATAAGGCATTGGACAGGTAAATTCAGAAAACCGGAAACAGACTACGAACACTATATATCGAACAAAACGCTCTATGAGGTTAGCAAGATAAAAAAAATCGACCAATTCATAATCAATCTAGTAAGAAAACATTATTCTAGGATAGAGTCGGTGACAGAAAATAGTCTGATTGCTCACTCAATATATCCAGATGATAGGTACATTGAGAACACAATGAGCACCGGTTATATACCTCCAGAAGGATGGATTTACCTGGATAAAAATAAGTATATACAAAATGAAGACAAATTGCCCATAATATACCATATATTTAGGAGAGCTACAGACAAAAAAATAGAATACCAACCAAATCTTAAATTCGAAGATAATAGTGAAATATTTAGGTACGATAGGTATGTAACGAATAGAGATTTAATAAACATTGATAAGTATTGGTGGAAAGAATAGAAGAACAGAAAAAATTAGTTAAAACAAGAAAACATAGTATATAAGAATAGTTAGGATAAATATAAAGTAAATTAGGGTAGTTATAAGCTAAGTAGCTGCTAGGTTAGAATAAGGGTCAGGGTAAATATAAGATAGATTAGGATAGTGTAAGTTAGATATAATTAGCTGGTAGGTTAGAACAAGTAGTGTAGGTTTAAATAAAAACAAAATACAAAATAAAAATTAGTTTTTTAATCAAAAAAAATTTTTTTCCAATTGAATAATAAAAAGAAAAAATGTATAAAGTACGAAGGAATAAAATAATAATAGATAGCTAACAACTGATTAAATAAATTAATAAGTTTAAGAAATTTAAAATCTTAGAGTACCTTTTTTAGTAGGTCTTTAAGGATGAAAACAAGAAATAGAATAATTTGGTTTAAGTGTTTTTTTTGTACAAATATCTATAAGCATAAAAGAAAATGAATAAAAATAAAACACATTTAAAAAAAAAAAAAAAAAAAAAAAAAAAAAAAAATGTTATAATTGTGGAGAAAAGGATCATATTTCAACTTCATTCAAAAAACAAAAAAGAATGTATGGATCGTGCTTCTCATGTGGTGCTGAAGCATATGGCAAAGAATTGTCCTAAACAACAAAAAATTTTAAATAAACCATCAACAAGTACAACAATCCAACATATTGAAGAAATTGATTCGAATGATTTCATAACTACTATTGGCATTTTTCCAGAAACAGATACAACAGGAAAAATGGAAGAGGTAAATATTAAAGCATTATTGGACACAGGTAATGCTGTCTCATTGATAAAAAACAAAAATGTATGTAGTTTCTTTAAAACTAAAAATTTTAACAAATTTTATTTTGGAATTAATAATTCAAAATTAAATATATTAGGCGAATGTAAAACTTATTTGAATATATTGGGTAAAATTAAATATGTAACTTTGTTAGTTGTAGATGATTTAATTATGATGCCTGATATATTAATTGGTAGGGTATTAAATAAAATAGGTATTAAACTTACAATTGATAATACAGAAAATGAGATATTAAATATCGAATATGTAAATCAGGAAGAAACAAATAAGAATTTAAATTTTGAAATTAATGAAAAAATAGATTACAAATTTAAGAAAAATGTTAATGATATTATTCTAGATTATGAACATGACTTTAAAATTAATGAAAACCCAAAAGTTTTATGTGAAATGAAAATTAATTTGGAGAAAGAAAAGTATTTTAATGCAAAACGCCGACTTTCATATTATGAACGAGAAATTTTATCTAAACTACTTAACGAACTTTTAAATAAAAAAATAATTAGAGAAAGTACTTCACCCTCTTGTTCACCTATTGTTATAGTCAAAAAGAAAAGTAAGAACGAATATCGATTGTGTGTGGATTATCGTATTTTGAACAGTATAACATTGCGTGAACATTTTCCTATACCAGTAATTGAAGATCTTATAAATTGTATAGGTAACATAAAATATTTTACATTATTGGACCTTAAAAGTGGCTTCCACCACCTATTTATGGAGAAAGCATCTATAAAGTATACTAGTTTTGTGACGCCTTTGGGCCAATATGAATATTTGAAGATGCCATCATCATCTTATAGCGCTACAGCTCTGGGTGAGCTTTGGCTTTCATCACTATGCTCCTCCAAAAAGGTCGATCTTGTGCCGCTTGTCTCCAATTTGGGATTTGTAGGGTTTGAGCATCGTTTTTTCACGTTGTTTACTCATCTGCTTCTTGGTCTTCCTCTACCACGGCTGCTATCGGGCTTTCTATTCAGCACCACTGCTTGCTTTCGACTTTCATTCATTCGACTTACGTGGCCAGCCCACCTTAGTCTTTGGGCCTTTGCAAACCGTACAATGTCCTCACTATCAATCATACTATTGAGCTCGCTGTTGCTTTTGATTACATATTCTCCATTCTGTAATCTATTTGGGCCGAGTATTTTTCGGAGAATTTTTCTTTCAAATCCGCAGGCTATTCTCCTCGGCCACGTTCATAGTCCATACCTCACATCCATACGTCACTATGGGTCGTATGACAGTTTTATATATCGTCGTTTTGGCCGTTCTTGATATTAATTTTGATTGAAGCAACTTTCTGTTTGCATAGTAGCATCTATTTCCGGCCTGAATTCTATTATGAATACAGCATTGCATACTATTATCACTTCTTATTGTTGCTTCGAGGTATGTAAAGGTTGTAATTCCTTCAAAGTTGTACTCTCCAATTGTTACATTCTGAGTATTTCTTATTTGTTCATTTCTTGACACTTTTAGATATTTTGTCTTGTCTTCGTTGATTTTTAAGCCTACGTTTTGTGTCTCCGCTTCTAGTTGTACAAATACTTCTGCCATATATCTGTAATTTTTTGCCATGATTACTATGTCATCCGCATATGCCACTATATCTGTTGTCATATTGAATATACCGCCTTTCTTTTCTAATTTTCCTATGGCGTAATGTAGTATTAAGTTCAATAATAGTGCGGATAAGGCATCTCCTTGTCGTACTCCCGTTTCTATTTTAAATTCACGGGTTATTTGGATTTGTATTATAATTTTAGCTTTTGATTCATGCATTGTCATTATGACGAGTTTTGATAATTTCTGAGGTATTCCCAAATGTCTAAGAGCTGTTAAAATTATGTCTCTATTTATGCTGTCAAATGCTTGCTTGAAATCTATGAAAAGCATGTTAAAATCTATGTCGTGTTCATAACATTTCTCCATGCTTTGTTTCATGACGAATATCTGGTCAATCGTTGATCTTTGGCTCCGGAATCGCATTGGTACTCTCCCAGTATTTTTTCAGCAAAGTAGGCTAATCTGGAGTATATGACATTGAATAATATTTTGTAAGCACAGCTTAATAACGTTATCCCCCTGTAGTTGCTGCATGTCATTTTGTCTCCTTTTTTGTGAATTGGACAGATTAGCCCCACCTTTCACTTCTCCGGAATATTTTCTTGCACCCATATTGTACATATTAAGCTATGTATTTTTTTATGCAGAAATTCTCCGCCTTTTTTTAGAAGCTCAGCTGTTAGCTTATCTTCTCCAGGAGCTCTTCCATTCTTTAATTTATATATAGCTTGTTTAACTTCTTCGTATAAAGGTGTCATAATTAATGACTCTGCTGTATGCATTGTAATCTGCTGCCGCTGTTGTTCCTCGTTTCTTATATTTAATAGTTCATTGAAATATTCATACCATCTATTCATAATGTCGTCATTTTCTGAGAGCGTATTACCTTGTCTATCTTTGCATGCATTTACTCTTGGTTGGAAGCCTTTCGGGTTAAAAAACGCCCCATCTGGAAGCCATTTGAAGATGCCATTCAGGTTAAAAAACGCCCCATCTGTATTTCAGAGGTTTATAGAAAATAATTTAAGACTATGATTGAGGATAGAACGGTTTTAGTTTATATATAAGATTTATTAATTTCAACTTTGACTCTGGATGAACATATTGTTGTGTTAAGACAAGTATGTAAAATACTGTCTGATAATTTGTTGGAAATTAATTTTTCAAAGTGCAAATTATGTTTGAAGAAATTGATTTTTTGGGATACACTTTACGTGAAAAAGGTATTAAACCTAATAAAAATAATGTTATTGTTATTTCTGAGTATCCGTTGCCAAAAAATTTGAGAGAACTACAACGTTTTATAGGTATGTGTTCATATTTTCGAAAATGTATACCTAATTTCAGCATTCAGGTCAAACCACTTTTAGATTTGATTAAAAATAATCCTAATCCTTTTGTTTTCAGTTCTAATGAGTTGAATGTTTTTGACGAACTAAAATTTAAATTACTTGACAGACCTATTTTATCAATTTTCTCGCCAAATGATGAAACAGAATTACATTGTGATGGAAGTAGCATAGGCTTTGGTGCAATATTGATGCAAAAGAAACAAGATAATAAGTACACCCTATTATTTACTTTTCTAAGCGAACTACCGAACAGGAATCAAAACTGCATTCCTATGAAATAGAAACGCTTGCAATAATTTATGCTTTACGCCGTTTTAGAACTTATCTTTTGGGTCAACAATTTAAGATTGTGACTGATTGTAATGCCTTAACACTGACATTAAAAAAGCAATCAATCAACCCAAAAATTAGTCTTTGGGCATTGGAATTACAGAATTACGATTATGTTATTGAACATCGGGAGGGTGTCCGTATGAAGCATGTAGATGCTCTTAGTAGATCTCAAACTATTTTAGTACTCGAAGAAAATTCTTTTGAACAATCGTTGTCTATCTCTCAAAGTAAAGATCCTTATATTGAAAAGTTAAAGAGCGAATTAGAATTGAGAGAAAGTAATTTATTCGAATTAAGGAACGGACTTGTATATAGAAAAGTAAATAAGAATAAAATCCGTTTTTATGTTCCGAATACAATGCAAATGCAAGTCATTCGACATTCTCATGATTTGGTAGGACATACTGGTATTGAAAAAACTATTGAGCTTGTACAAAGAGCTTATTGGTTTCCTGAATTGTCAAAGAAAATCCGAGAATATATACAAAACTGTCCAAAATGTTTAAGTTTCAATCCTCATTCAGGAAAAGAGGAAGGTTTTCTTCACTCCATACCAAAAGGTAATACACCATTTTATATGCTTCACATAGATTACTATGGTCCGCTTGAAAGTGTAAGAAATAAAAACAAATATATTTTGGTTATCATTGATGGGTTTGATGATTCGGTTAAATTATACCCAACAAAAGCTCAAACTACTTCTGAGACCGTACGTTGTCTTAGGTTTTATTTTGATATTTTTATTTTTATTATATTGATAGATAATATAGTCGACCTGTAATATTAGTAAGTGATCGAGGGACTTGTTTTACTTCGGGAAAATTTAAAGAATTTGTACATGAAAATACTATTCGTCATGTTCTGGTTGCTAGTGGGTGTCCAAAGGCCAATGAGCAAGTAGAGAGTAAATAGAATCTTAGGCCCCATGATTTCTAAATTAATTGATAAAGAAAGGAATATTTTCTGGTATAGTGTTTTGCCTAGTGTGGAATTTTCAATCAATAATACTATTTCAAAGAGTACTAAAACTACTCCCTCCAAGTTATTGTTCGGAATAAATCAAAAACAAGTTTTAAATTATAGAGTATTTGAGTACCTACAAAATTTTATTTTAGAAAAGGACGAAACTTCACTTAGTGAAAAAAGACATTATGCTTCTGAAAATTTTATTTAGAATATTGCAAGCTGTGTGCGGATAAAGATAATTATTGTTTGTCATAATTTATTTTTATTTATTTTTGAATATAACCCTACAACATGATAGTCATAAATAAAAATATTTTTGTTATCAACTCAAACCCTGAAAAAACATAAAAAGTTCAATCCGCATTTCATATAATTTTTTTTTGAAATTTCTGTATAAGAATATTTTTTTTTATCACAATAATAAATCTGAACTCGTTTCATATTTTTGTTTATTTATTTTGTTTATATGAATTTGTGAATTTACAGCATGTGCAGCACTTGATGAAAAAATCTCTCCACGACGCAACAGAAATGTCTCCATATAAACATTAGTTTTTAGAGAAGGGAAAGACAAAGAGAGAAATCATGCAATTGCAACATCGTCAAATTACGGCCAATATATGTTTTTACAAGCACAACACTTCCACAATATGGGTGACTTCCATAAAAAAAGTTTTCAGTAAAAAATGTTTTAATACAGTTCAACTACCGTTTCAAGCTTTTATAACCACTTCAATGTAAAATAAAAACTGAAGCTCTTGCTACATTTTGGAATCCTATTTTAAAAGTAAAATACATACATAAATATACATTCATTTTGATGTTTAAATTATAGTTTTGTGGTTTTGTTATATCAAACGGCAATAATAATATTAATAATAATTTTGAAAATAAATGTTTTTATTAATATATTAGCCAATAATTTAATTAATTTGAATAACTATTGCTATACTTGAATCTAAAATATTTTATTTTTCCTAGCATCAAAATTAATATTGCCAGACCTCCATTGGTCAGCATATATTTTCGGCGGAAAAATACATTTTATTACCATATTTTGCTACAATTTGGCATAAAACTTATTTTTTCGTTAAAAAAATTGCTAACCTATTTAATTGATTCTGGTAATTTTCTCTATGACATATATGCAAAATGTAGTCTAAATTTTTTAGCTACACACTCTGCTCTTATTTCACGTTTCCACTACGTATTTTAAACATTTTGGAAACATTTTGGTAAGTAATTACATATGTATTTAAAAAAATGGCTTAACTTTATTAACAAATTAATATACACGTACTAACTAGCCAACGAATTCGTTGTAACTAGCTAATAAATGTAAATATTTTAAGACTACCAATTTTATAAAGTTCCTTTTTAGCTAACAATCTGGGGTATTCATTCTAACTTATATTCAGAAAAAAAATGTTTACAAAGTCATTTAGATCAAGCAAATAAAATATATTTAGATTCAAAAATAAAACGATTATTTTTTAGAAGTAGATTATATTTTAGAATTAATTTCCTAAATAAAAATAAACTACAAATAATAAAAAAAAGGAAAAATAATAAAAACAATAACATAAAAAACCACTTTTATTCTTAAAACCTTGATTTTTTACTTTTAACTTTCATCTTTCATCAATATTTTACATGTATTTTCATATTCATAAACTGAACCAATTTACGTCACAATTTTTAAACAGAATTCTTAACCATACCTTATATAGTCTGTATACCGTGGAGGAAAACATTGATGTACAAGTTACCTAAAATTTGAATACAATATTTAATTATTTTTTAATCTGGAAATCAGTTACTAATCAAACTACTTACACAATTATTAATGAAAATAATTAAAAATTAATTTTCAAAGTATAATCCATGAAATTGGCAATCTATTATTATAATTGAAAGATGTAAACAATAAAAATAAAAGACCAAATATTTTTGTATTTTTGTCGTTACAAACGTAACAAATGCACGAACAACAACAATATTTTTCATAGCGAAGAATATTATATCTAGCATATTTTCTATTTACTGTTATTGTAACAGTACTTTTATGTAATGAGTACTTTTAAAAATAAATTAAATTTGAATGGAATAATATTCATTATCATACATATAATTTATTTTTTATAACTCTTAATTTAAGTTTAATGTACATAAATCTTCCTTAAGAATTTAAATTTTCACACTAATTCAAAAAGTAATGGCAATTTAAATTTAACAACTTTCATAAAAAATATAACGGTTTAATTTTTCTTACAGTAGATAGACATAAAATGTGTTGTTGTTCTTTTTACATATAAAAAGACAGATCCATGAAATGTATCTAGAATTTTTTCAGATCCATTTTCATTAACCGGTACATTTACCACACCATTCAATAAACAAATCAATGGATCTGAAATTAACAAATGCATTGGTTGATTTCCTTGAACGCTACCTTTGGTACAATATTTGTTTTTTTTTCATAGGTTCTATTTTCGTTTTGTTCCATTTCAACTAGATTATAAAAGAAAATTCAAATTTGAAAAAAAACATTTCCATTTTTCTTAAACTTACGAGACGAGACAACTGCGAAACAAATGTCAATTTTGCGTGAATGGTGAATGGTGAAATTTCGTATTTTTTATTTCGTATTAACAGCTGATACCTAACGTCTATTTAAATTTGAATTTGAATAAAATAATTTGATTATTTGTTATAAGTTGAAAAAAAATATGGAAACAAAATTTCTAAACAATATTTGTGGTCTTTTTTTTGAAATATTTATGCAAAATTGATAAAAAATTTAATATTAAGTCACAAAATAAATAATTACAATATATTAATAATTCACAAAAAAAATACAAAAGAAATTAATTATTTCTAATTAATCTGTCAACAATACGAAAATACGAATATACGAAATGAAAATTGCATAGCTCTTCTGCTCTGAGGCTTCTTATTTTTCTTTCGTAAATTTACAATTTCGTACTTTATCATTCGTTCGTTTAGAAAACTTCATATGAAGTAGCAAACTTTTTATCAAAATGAAGAAATTTGATTGGTTCTTAGTATTAAAGTGTAGCAAACTAGCGATATAAGAGAACTAAAAAAAATATTACGATTCGCAATTTTACAAAATTGCGTAACGGACACTAAGATTCATTTCATACAGGTTATAATTTACTCACTATTATCATAGAAAAAATAGTATAATAGAAGTCCAGCGTAGAACCAATTTCTGGAAATTTTTTTCAATAGCCTGCCTCTTTCTTTTTATTTTTTCTCTCGATACTGTAATTTTATGATTTATTAAACAAAATTTCTTACATTTCTTATAAACTGTTATTTTATTATAGAAGCAAAAACAAAAAATAATATTTTTTATTAGAAATCAAATAACAATGAGAATATTGTTTTTGGTTTTAATTTTTTGTTATTATTGTATATGTGGAATTTGAAATTTTTTTGAATTAACATCTACCAAAATTTCAAATATGGCTATCATTTTTATCGAGCAGCCTAAGCCTTTTAAGAAAACAAATAGTTTATTTTTCTCAACCTATGTAATGTTATAAAATAATTTTATAGATGTTTAATTGTGTGTTTACATATGTATGTATATTTATAATAATAAATTGTAATATAATTTTATAATGTTTGAAAATCAAAAATATATTTTTTTTACTTATTTGCTTTTTTTTTAAAATATTATAAAATTTAATATTTAAAAAAATTCAAATAATTGTGCACATTCATTCATGTGATGATTTCTAATATCTATAATTATAATTGACAAGCATTTAGGGACCTACGCAGTAGACACCTTTTCATTTTATTTCGATTCTCCTATTCCTTAATGAACTTCTGATATAATATATAAGATGTATATATAAAACAAAAATGCGCACACAGTTGAAAATTTTGTACTCATATGATTTTATTATTCAGCAAATACATTATGGATAAGACAGATCTTATGAAAATAATAAACAAAAGCAAACAAATCAGTCATTATAATTTACATATGTACTTGCAAATGAATCTATGTACATATGCCAAAAAAAAACAAAAAAACAAATTCATCTAAAATAAAAAATATAAAAACAACAAAAAAACAAATCACTTGAATTCTTCATTTTTATATTTTTAAGTAAGTGTTTCAAAATTTTGGTTATTTGCAGTAAAAATATAGTTTTTATTAAAATTATGTATTATGTATATATATACGTACCTCTTTAATGACAAAATTTTTTATTTTTAGTAATTTTATCACTAAATGCCACTTATTATAGGGAATATATCGGAAACGAAGCAGTATATGAGGGACGTGTATTTATGTGTCCTAAATAAAACTTATTAACCACAAAACTTTTTATTAAACACGAGTGGTTTCTGCTATATCGTGTGAAGTCTATGTCAGTACGTAAATTACTGGGGTGGAATTCTGTATTGTGATAATCACGCTGCGACTGTCGCATATCTATATTTGGTATTCTATATGGTGATTGTCACAGTGATAGTCGCTTTTTTTTTGTGATTTCAGGGTGACAGCTAATTTGGTGTCACTCATGATAAAAATAAATAAAAGTTTGGTTGTTTCTTAAGATTTAAGCCTTTTAGATTTTTTATGTTTTGGTTTTTTAAGATTTATTATAATGTAAATATGTAAAAATGCGAGTTTTAGAATTAGAAGTCGCTAAAATTGCAAATGATTTAAAAATAATGGAACTGAATAAAAAATGCTGTGATTATGTGTTAATTTTTTTTTTAATAAGTTTGAATTTTATTTTGTTTTTCAATTACATATATACATATTTATATTAATTAATTATAAGTTTCCAACTGAATTTTACTCAAATGTGAATATAATTTTCTTTTTCATTTTATTAAATTAGTTGAAATGATTTTCACTTTATGTTTTTTTTAGTATCTAAGTCAGCAATAAATTTTATTTTCTTTTTAAATATACATTTTATTAAATTACATTATTAAAAACATTTTTATAAAATTTACTTTTAATTTTTTTCTCTTTTAATATATAATCTTGTTTTGTTATAATTTCACTTTATTGATTAATAGCTCTAATAAAATTTTCAACTTATTTTTGTTTTCTATTGTTTTGACACTTTGACATTTAATAAATCACTTGTGCTGCCATTTCCGAATTGTATTTTTTAAAATGCTGCCGTTTTATTAAATTATTTAAGTGATCGCAATACAGAATACCAAAAAATTTTAGTGTTATCTTTGACTGTCACAAGGGTGACTATCGTTTATCACAATACAGAATGCCACTCCAGTTTTTTTAAAAACTTTAAATTGGACTTCAACTTGAAATATAATAACTCAACAGGGGCCCCTAGTATGGATATATTACATATAGCGATGTATGTATAAATTTACAAATAGAACCACATTTTGTTTTTAAAATTTTTTTTTTTAAAAGTATTGAAAAATGTGTTCTATATGTATGCATGTATATATGCATATATTGAAATTATAACAGAATTTAAAAATATTTTTAAAACTAATTATTAATTTTGGTAAATTCATAAATAAAATAATATTAACAAATATATTTAAAAAATAAAATAACAAAATAAGTTAAAAAGAACAAATGTATAAAAATAACAATAAAAATGTTGCACAAATTCACAAATAAAAGGTATTCCTTCAAATGTTTTGAATTTATTACGTATAACAAATTTTACTCAGATTGTGAATATCAAAAATTAGTAATATCAACTCAATTTTACCAAATAGAAAAAAAAATAATTATACGATGAAATGCAAAAAAATAACAAAATTGGAAACCAACTAACTAAATCAGAGAGAAAATGAATAATCAATTTTGGTTAATAATAACCAATACTGGCAGCTCTACTAATAGTTATATCATGTACATGTTCATGCATGTTTTGTTTCCCAGTTCAGTTCAGTTCACTTTCATTTTTATTCACCACAAACAGAACATTGAAAACACGAAACACAAGATCTTGTGGACCTTGTAGAAAGGGAGGAGTTTGGTTTCTATAGTCAAACAAGTCAGCTGTGAATTGTCAAAGAAAGTCTCAAGAATGATAGAAATTTAAAATTATTATATTTGATGATTTATTGTTTGTTTTTAAAATTTATATTTAAATTTTAAAAATTTTCATCAATATAATAAAGATAATGTAAATTAAAATTAAATACATATATAATAAATATTTTTTTAATATATAATTAACTTCACAAAATTAGTGAATTTAAATAAAAAGATTGTGTTGAATGTTAATAATACTCGTTTATTTAAAAAACTACTAAGGGAAACTTTGATATGTGAAATTACACAATTGAGTTATGTATTTAAAATAAAATAACTATGAGGTTTAAATTACAAAATTAAAAATTTGGTGTTAGTAAAACTAATAAATATACATTTATGAATTATAACAACAGGTAGTTCTGGTGGAACAATTAATTAGTAGCAACAATTATTAATACATATTAATTATTATACGTAGAAAATATATATCCATTCTATTAAATTCTTTAATGCGGCCTAAGAAAGTGCGCTTTTTTAATAATAAACGTTTTGATACCTAAACTTTTACAATTTTAAGGTTAAAAAAGAAAAAAATAAATATACTCAGCTGTATTTTGAAAGTCACTAATTTATCAAGGATAATATAAATTTGCACTTGTTAATTTTATAACAGTGAATTAAATTAGTGAAACAAAAATTAATTTATAATCATTTTTAATAAATTATAATCTACATACTTAAAGAGTGAATGAATATTGTATGTATTCCATATTTATAAAGAGAATTATTTTAAAAAGAACTTATCTAACTAAATAAATTTGTAACCCACCAACATTTTTAAATTTCCTGATTTATAACATGTATTCTAAAAATGCACATAACAGAAAGGGTTTTGATATCATAACCGTGGTACTAATAACAAAAAAAAAAATGTGTTAATAAAAAAATTGTGTTGTGTTATTTTATAATTTTATTAATTTAACTATTTATTCAAAAACAACACCAATATACATTTTGGTTTTAGTATAAAATACTTATATCTAATAACACCAATTTACAAGAAAAAGAAGTAAAGAACATCCATGAATTAGCAAAATAACAATATGTAAGTACATAATATTATGTATATTCAGTAGAACTTAATTTATTTTTCGTAACTAAGTAGTTATTCGTTATTATATTCCTTACTAAATTAGTTAAAAAATACCATTTGCTGACCACCAAAAAATGAAACTATGATGTAATGACATGACACATAATATATATTATAAATACATCGATGCAGGGTACCTTTCCGTCTACATGGAAGGAAACTGACAAGCCATTTCTAAATTGATAAAAATAAAGTTTTCTTCTAACTGTAGACAATAAATATGAATCCAGTCTCAAATATCAAATAGCTTTTTATGTGATGCGATAGAGCATTAGATGAGGGATGAGGGATGGGCTTTGGATGAAAATACTCAGCTGAGACTCAATATGGTCATAACCTCTGACCTCAAGCACCTTGAATGGTAGCTAAAAATGGTTGAACGAAAAAAAGAAAAATAACTAAATGGACTTGCTAACTAATACTAAAAGTAAGGATCAGTTCTGATTACTGTGTAAATATTAACATAAGTAATGAATAATATTGCATTAACTATATCTTATCATATATATTATAGTTTCTAATTTTGTTTTTTCTGAAGCCTTTTATAACAACAAGAATAATAATGAAAAAAAAGTTTATTATGAATGAAAGAATAATATGAATGATTGAGAAAATAACTTATAAAAGTACTAAGTAGGTGTAAGTAGACGTAAAATGTAGTGTGAAAATATATGAATGCATAATGATAAGAGATAAATATTTACTTTACGTCATTGTTTTTGGTATTTTAAGTTGAAATGTGCATACTTTTCTAAACTTCATCAAAACTGTACTAGATTAGCAATGGCTAACTATAGCATTATACCAGCTTATACTAATTTCAAATTTAAATTACTTTAATACTACTTTGAAACTGATTTATTAATTTAATTTTTATTTATTAATATTATGTTTTTTTTTCTAGTGCGGAGACCCCCAGTCAATATATTTGTAATTTGGAGAAGTTCGATATAGAAATAATTTAAATTTTTCTTAAATTTGTGTTGTCATTCGAATTTACTTTTGTTGTGCATCAAGGTAGGAATTATTTAGTTTTAAGTGTAAAAATTAATGTTATTTTATTATTAAACTTAAAATTTAACTAATTTTAAAATTAAAATTTTTGTAATTAAAACAAGAAAAAAATTAATTTAAGAATGAATATCTATATTATACAGTTAAACAATGTATTTTTTTAACATACAAAAAGAAAACAAAAAACAATGTAATAAAAATTAATAACTATTGTTGCAATATAAATGTTAGATTGAAATGAATTTAAAAAAATCTAATAATTAATTAATTCTTTTAAATTATACTGCCGAGGAAAAAATAATATTCAAAAATATATAATAAGGAGAATATAACATAACCTCAGATTCATACTACATTACATAACTATAATATGCCTAAATGCATATTACAAAAAATAATGAGGTTATTAAAATTGGCCTAAGGATCTAGTTGTACCAATAATAACTACCATATTAAAAAAACGACTATTCATTCTCAATACGTAAAAGATTAAATTAAATTAAATGACGGTTTTTTTTTACTTATACATTATTCATTTTTCTTATGAATTAGCATCTTATGAAAACTATTAAATTTTTATGCTTATGTATTAAGTTTGAATTAAAAAAAATCTAAATTTTAATTCCAGAAATTAATTAGGTACTAATAAAATATATGCAATATTTTTTATATTAAATTTTTTACTTATTTGAAAATTTTTTCCATAATTTATTTGTATCTACTTTAAAATTTTATTTATTTGGCAATTGAAATCAAACAATGATATTAGATAGTATTTGTTTAGACTCAAATTCGTGCTTTTTAGTAAATTTTATTTTAGTCATTTTTTTTAAAGTATAATAAAATACTATCTAACAGAAATACTATAATAAAAATAATATAAGAAAATCTCAAGATTTGCTTCATAACCTGACAAAA
This sequence comes from Argyra leucocephala, assembly GCA_963942445.1. NCBI lineage: Eukaryota > Metazoa > Arthropoda > Insecta > Diptera > Dolichopodidae > Argyra > Argyra leucocephala. The sequence goes on from OZ012680.1 coordinate 92,689,269, forward strand.
TATCATTGTACAGATCACTCTTATTTATTGCATTCTTAACCAACCAGTTCTTCAACTTCAACAGGTAAATGGTTTGAAACATTTTTATAAACTAGATTATTGGTAATCTTAAAATTGTGGCAAGAATTATTATTTGATTTGATTAAATCTCGTGTTTGCAAAATAGCAGAACATGTTGAAAGCGCTAAACGATTGCGGCACTTTGTTTTAATCAAATTGTTTATAGAAAAAATACTCTCAACATTGGCATACGAATGCGGTACCCTTTGCGATTCTAAAAATATTATGGAACATTAAACAGTTTTGATTCATTTTTGGTTAAATTAAAAAAAAGAAAAACGCATAATTTCTTTTATATTACTAAAATCTTTATTTGTCTATTTTTACAAATATCGATATTTCGGCAATAATATGTTGCTTTCTTCAATGTATTGGCGTAAATTAATTTAATTAAGAGCTATATTAGTTATATGCAGTGATGTTACCAACCAGTCATTTATACGAAGTTTCCAAGCCAAAAAAATAGTAGTATAATTGAAATGAACGAAGTAGAAATATAACAAACTCAAAAATTTAATGTTTTCCTAGAAATTGCTTAGATACATTTACAGAATTGCTCAATATATTTAAAAAGAAAAATATTCAAATAAAAAACTAAGACTTTAACATAAAATATAAATATTCTTTTATTTAATAATGCAATAATGTACATAAAGTAATTAGATTTTTTAATAACATATTAAATATATAATTTTGGTAACATTTATATAGTTATTCATAGTAAAATTTACAGAAAATTATATATATTGTTATTAAAATTTTTTAGAAAAAGATTTGTATTTTTTATATTTTTGTTTTATAACATCCAGCATGGAAAGAAAATTGCATACAAAATTTAATTAAATCATCATTTTTGATGAAAGCATAATACTCTCAACAATTTTCATATGTAAGTAATATATTGGTCTTTTTAGTTTTAATCAAATTCAAATCCGAAAATACCCTTTCGGCTGCAACACTGCTATGAAGCAGCACTGCTAACCGAAGCATATATTCTGACAAATCCTTAAAAGCAAATTCAACCTTTAAAATTCCCAAATTGGACCCAATTTACAACTAAATCATCAGTTTTACGATCAATAACATTATAGGAACCTATAAGATTTCTAAGCTGTTCATTTAATAAAACTTTCTTTGATATTTCATAGTATGGAAACCGATATAATATTGGAAGAATGGAAGGTAAACTTCCTGAAGCTATCTTGTTTGGATTCAGATACTGAAGCATCTCCAAGTTTTTACATTTTAGATTAAATCTTTTTTTCAGTTGGTCGCATAGTTCTATGTAAAATTTTAGTAGCACCCGCTTAATATTTTCAAGTGACGAAACAGATATATTACATTTTGATACATGGCTTTCAAATTCCATTACAAAGTACATTATTGAAGCTGGAAGGTGATTCCTCTCATCAGAGTAATTTATATCTACATTATGGAGAAGTTCAACTTTTATAAAATTTTTCAAAACTTTACACAAAAAATCTTTTATTATATCTAAAAGTAAATGGATTTTTGTACTCTCTGATTTAAAAATTTTATTTATTTTATTTATGTCTTTTAAAATGAAAGATAAAAAAAGAAGATATAACTTAGACGCAGGATTTTTTAAGAAACTTAAAATATCATCTGCATTTGTCACTTTCGAGTCTTCTTCGAAGGAAAATAATGTAAAGTAATGCAAAAGTGCATTCCATTGTTCAAGAAGTCTATTAATTACATCTTCCAACGACAACCACCTGGTTGAAGCCAAACCTAAAATTTTATGATCTTTGGAATTAAAATATTCCTGAAAATTTCAAAAATCTGTTTGTCTTTTTGGAGTGTGAGCAAAATGGCTATATAAACTTCTAATCTTTTTTTCTAAAAAAGTAGGCAAGGTTTTTGTTGCTGCGGATGCTGCTAAGTGCATTGTATGACAGGTGCATCCAATATAAAAAAAACTTTCATTTAAACTTCTTAATTTACTTTTCACGCCATTTATGCATACTGACATAACTGATGCATTATCAGTAGACAAACCTCCTAAGTTTTTTATGGGAATGGCATGTTGTTTTAATTTATTTGTAATTGCTTCAAAAATACCAGAAGCATCTGCATTTTCTAATTCAATCAAAGCCAGAAAATAATCATTAATTTTTTCCACTTTTTTATCAAATAAACGAATCACCATTACTAATGTTTTGTGAACTGAAACATCTGTTGTTTCGTCAATTATTAAGGAAAATACATTATACTTCATTAATGAAGTTAATTGTTGTGAGGAATAAGGGCCTATTACATCGCGCACCAGTGCCGTAGCTTTATTTCTTTTGCATTGCATTTCTTTTGCAACTAAAGAGTCGTAACATATAGTTTGTAAAAAATTTCCTAATGTATCTAAGATTGAAAATGTTAAATGTTGTCGGATACAATGAATAACACACATCATTTCCAGTTTAATTTGATTATTAGTTTTTTGTATTATTTCATTATTTATTAAAATTTCTGAATTAGGTACGGACTTACTATTTTCCTGATTTCTTTTATGGGAAGTACTTTCTTCGTGCCTCTTAAGTAAAGTTTTAATGTTTGATAATGTTACAAAACAAAATTTGCAAAAAGCAGATTTATTAACATTTTTTATTATTTATGTAAATTTTTAAAAAGAAGTAATTTCATTTTGGTGCGAAGTAGATTTTTTTAACAAGTGAAGTGAAGTAGATCTGCTTCAATTGTAGTGTGGTAACATCTCTGGTTATATGTATTTTTTTTTTTATTTCTATCTGAAGATAAAAATATAAATCCTTTTTTTAGATTTATATTTTTATTTTCTTATGAATTTAAATAGCCACGTGTACCCATTACCGTGATCACTATTTAAAAGGGTACCTGACGGTTGTTTTATGATTTCCGACTTAGGCAAACAATATATATATATCTTCTCACATTTGTTGTATCAAATCATGCAAGATAAAACTTACCATCAATTCTATTTAGCATCACTGGGGTTTTCTCGTAATCAATTAAATCATAGATATATATAAAATGTAGATTGGCAGCTTGGTATTGCTTTCTCTTTCTCTCTATTACATTATCATATTAATTATTAAATGTCAGATTCAGCCAAAAATTAGCATGTTTTTCAATATTTCAACTCAGATGATTTGATTTTATAAATTTAACAGCCATTTCTTAATATTTTGATGGTTTTGTAGAATAGATTCTTTTCAATTTTATCTTATTGAGTTTTATTAGTGTGTAAAAAGTATACAATATAATAAAACATTTTTATTTATAAATTTTTTATTATATTGTATACTTTTTACTGTATTTTGAATATTTATATGTGAGAATTTTAAGTTGCAATTATATACTAAATACAATAAATAATAAAAATTTATCTTTTAATAAATATAAGATTCAAGATCATGAAAATTTGTTTAACAAATTAAAATAATTTTCTTTTTCCACCCCACCCTGGGGTAAAGAAATAGGTGCGTTTTTTGTGGTATCTCCAAGAGGCCTATTCCACTTGTTTTTATATATTTTATTGCGCAAATTTTTAACAAATAACAAAATAAAAAATTTGAACAATAAAGAAAAGAAAGTACGAAGCATTTTGAAGAAATATAAAATATAAACATAGAATAAATAATAAATAACGTAATTATTTACAGAAAATAGAGAATAAAGTTAGAAATTATTTACAAAACAATTAGATATCTTACAACCCATCAAATAATATTAATTTAGTATATTTTTGTGTACTAAAGTTTGATTTATTTAAAATTTCTGTTTTAAGTTTTGCAAAGTGAAAAAGTTTTATATTTAAAAAATTTTCTATTACCAATTTAATCAAAAAGTATTTATGATTTTCGAGAACGTCACATTCTAAAATATGCTCATTCATTATATTAAAAAATATGCTCATTCATTATTTATTTGTTTTGGAACGTTTCTTAATATTAAGTTAGTTAATTTCATATAAAAAATTTTTTCACTAATTTTATTATCCATTATATATAAAAATAGATAAATATTTTTCTGTTATTCTGCATATATCAACAATATTTTTTGCTGGCTTGATTAACCCACCACAGTTTTTAAAATCACCATCAAGGATAACTTCAATACAAGAAGAACACCTGATCTTTTTTTGAATCCACCCAGCAATATATATTACAGCAGTATCAATGTTGGGACTGATTGCATGTAATGGAATATCGTCTATAGATATTTCTTCATCCGAATAATTATCATCCATGACATTTAATGAAAACGTATTTGCATTAATTTGATTCAATGTTCTTCTGGATGAAACTCATAGAATTTTAATATCCATTTGTTCATTGCAATTTGCTTCAGCCGAAGACTTTATTTCATTGTTAATTAAAAGTCTCTTCACGGAGACAAATCGTGGAATATATTATTCGTATAAGGAATATACTATTCCAAAATCAAATTCATAATTGACCCCAACTTAGTTTAAGAATAGTACTGCCTTATAATGCAAAAGGCTTCTGATAATTCAATTTATTAAAATTATAACAAATTATATTTGAAGTTTCCTTTAGAATAAAGTAAACTTGAAGATGTTTATCTAAATAATCAATTCCATGCTCCTGAAGCATTAGATAAAATTCATTTTTTTGTTTTCTTATATTTAATATTTTATACAGATTTTCATTTAAATATAAAAAATAATTTGATTTAAAAATATTAATTTTGAAAACAAAAAATTTCGAAGTGATTATTGATTTATTTAAATTGAATGGAATCGCTATGTTTTTATTGAAATAATATAGATTCGTTATTAAGTCAATTTCAGAATTTGCAAAGGAACTGCAATTGGCTTGCATTTTCAAAATTGAATTTGCAAATTTGATTGAAAATTTTTTAGCCAAAGAATATTCTAGATTAACTCTTGAGCAAGATACTTTACCATATTCTTTTAAAGACTTGTTTTTGCTCTCGTGTCTCATACACCATATATATTTTAGTGGACCAACCTTTTTTATTATTGAGGGAATGTGAGTGATAAAGTGATCCTTTGGTTTTAAATGCTGGTCGTTAAAGCAATTTAAATACATTAAATTATGGTCTTTGATAATTTGTGTTAAACATGCAACTTTTAAATGAGTAAAAGAATCTTTTAAAATAAAATTTGTCATTTCTTTTAGTTTCAAAATATATTTCCAAGCCAAATCTGCTTCATCTACAAATTCTCCAACAAGAAGGCAAAAGTGGTTTAATAATGAATAGGTTTCTCTAGCAGAAAAATGTAAATTTTTGTTTTTCATATGATCTGATTTTATATTTCCAGGAGGCTTATTGCGACATTCAATAGGTCCATAATCAAAAGTATTTATTCTTTTATTGAGGATTTCTAAAGAAAAAGATTTTTTATATAAATAAAATAGTTAAGTGCATTTACTAGCTCGAACTTTAAGCAACCCCCAAATATATCATGCATAAGATCTGCATAAAAATGATCTGTAAAGTGAAAGTATTTCAGTTTATAGAATAAAGAATATTCTTTTAATCCAGTGCTTTTATAATTTAATTTTTGAAAATCATTTGCATAAATATTACGTGTTCTTATCAGATTTTTGTTTTCTACAATAATTTTATTAAAGTCTGCCTTATTTATTTTACATAATCTACTAGGAAAACTATGGGAAATTGAACCTGTGAATCCCAAAAGGGTATTTAAGGCTAAATTATCTCCAATAATTAAAGATAATACAAAATTAACTTTAAATTTGCCTTCGGAAGTCTGGATATCTATTCCATTTTCTAATGATTTTAAAATTTCCACAAAATTTTTTACAACCTTAGAAATTCGATAACTTTTAAATAATAGCTTTTTAATAGCATTGCAATAAAAATATTGTTCAAACTATTGTTATCTTCTGGAAAAGTTGGAAAATGATAATAAAATATTGCTTGACTCGATTGGCTACCATGACTTCCCAAACTATTTCCCATTTCGATATCATCATAATAGCATGTAATTGGCAAAACAATTTGCTCACTTGAAAATCTTTTTAATTTTTCTTTCCAAATAGTTGATTGTGCACAATTTACATACCTATCAGTGATATTTAATAATCTATTTGTATTTGTAACAGTATTTTTTAAAATATTTCCCTCACCGAAAAAACTAGTTATGTGATGCTTAATAGGCATTAATATACCATGATTTTGTTTTTGACTGAAATTTTTTTTCCTTTTATGCTGGTTGTTAATTTGTCTATCTCAAACTAAGTTGGTTCAACGTAAAGAGTCCGTTTTGTCAAAGTTTTCAGAAACAACTGTTCAGTTTGAAAATTAGTAAATGGTTTATTACAAATATCAAATAATTGTTTTACAGTAGTGATAATGTGTTGTTCATCACTAAAAATTGGTTTGATTATTTCAAACACATTATTGAATATTTCTTTTAATAAATTGTTAGTTAAGTTATCTAAAATCTCTTGAATTGTTTTAGTTGTGAAATGACTATTACTATAAAGTTCACTTACAAATATTAAAGAAAGTTCATTTAATTTATCGAAAAATTTTTTAATAAGGTCTGAATTTATATTGGGTTTGGATTTTAAATTTTGACGTTCTTCATTTTCATTACTATTATTTACAAAATTTTCATTACTATTATTTCTACAAGTTATTTGATTTTCGACTATTTAAAAATCCTTTATATTATTTGCTTGCTGACTTATTTTATTATTTACTAAAACTATATTGTTTTTATGAATTTTATAATGTTTTTTAAAAGCCGGATAAGTTCTAAATGAGCTTAAACAATTATTTCCTATACAAATTAATTTTTGATTATTTTTAATAAGGTGAAATAATTTACATTCAAAGCATTTAACCATCTTTTAAAGTACTTAAAATAGTGATTTTATATCATAAAAATTTATGGTCGATTCAATTTCGTAAAAAAAATCTTGGATAAAATTAAAATAAATAGAATTTTCAAATGAATAGGATAAATTCAAAACATAAAATAATTTGAATAACACATGAAAAGTATTTAGAAAATTGTTAAATTGATAAATTATAGGATCTGACGATACCATAAATTGTGAAGAGCTTTCTTCCTCGACAACAATTATGACCGGTTGAAAGGTTATTTCTTTTTGCGCACAAAAGTTCTTTCGTTTATTTATAGCCACTGGTATATCTGCTATACAATCTGCAAAAATTATAAATGATTCCCATGCGTCACTTATACTGACTTTCCATAAAACTCCGTCAATTTTTTTTTTTTTTGAGGTAGGGCTTAATAAAATATTTAAAAGTTTAAAGTATTGAAGCCTCCGGTATTCTACAAAATAAAATATAAAAACAATTTTAAATTTGTCAATTTTTCTTCATCTATGTGCATTATATATTTGAAAATTATTTATTTTCACTGAATGCTTTAAAATTCAAATTCATTTATTAAAATTTGACCTATATTGAGAGATAATTTTTTTAAAATTTCTTTTCCCGGTCCATATTTAATGTTTTTCATTAAAATCATTTCAAGACGATTTTCAATTTTTGCAAAATTTTTAAAGAAATTATTGCTTTTATCGGGATATTGTATTTCGAAATCAGTTTCAATCAAAAATTAGGAAACATAAATATATATGGTTTACAAGTAAAGAAACAGTTGATAGTCAAAAATATATATCTATTATATAAAAACTTATTATGTAAATTATATAAAAATAAATTTGATATAAAATAATATGTCTTAAAATGTATTTACCAGCCGTCCTCCATCAGCATGACGAAGAATTGGCCATCTTTCCACAATTTGCTCCTAAGAACTTGATCTTTTCTGCACTTCTGCCTTTCTAACAGCAGAAGTGTTTTTGCACTTACACTCAATTGTATTCCAAGGTGTAGTATGATGCAATAACCACTCTATATCATCCTCAAATAAATTATTGGTTCTGGTATTGGTTCATCAGTTACGCTATTTTCTGAATCTAAAAAAATATTTTTATAATAACAGAACATTTTCAAATTAAAATAATTAAATACCAGATGATTTTGCTTTACATCGTAGTTTAGCATTAAACATACCACTTTTCTTATATGCGTTTGAAAGGGCTCTGTATATGGTGTATAGTTTAGCACGAGGATACGGTTCTTTTTCAAAATAATATTTCTAAAAAAAAAACATTATAAGTAAGAGTTTGTTTTTTTAAATAAGATACAAAGTTTTCGTTTTTAATAGTTTATAACACTCTGCCGGTACAGACGCAAAAGAAATTTGTTCTTCAAAAGTTCTTTTTAATTTTGTAAACTTAAACTAAAACTTCACAATAAACCAATATTCAATATTTAAAACCAAAAAAAAAAAAAGTGTCTAATTAATTCGATGTTAAGTGAAATTAAAATACAAAAAAAAAAAAAATAAAAATCAAAACACAAATTAAGTTTAAATATTAATTGGAACATAAAAATAAAACTAAAAAATTTTAAGCAAAAAAAAAAAAAAAAACTAAAAATAAAAAAATTAATCAAAATTTAAAACACTAACGATCAAATACGCGCAACTAAATGAAAATATAATAATTATAAAAATTAAAATAAATTACAAGATAATACAAAAAGACGCCATCAGCCATTATAATGAAGATAATCGCCAACACCTAATACTAATAAACTAAGTATATTTACTTTTTAATAGTTAATACTAATAAACTAAGTATATTTACTTTCTATTTCTCTTAAAATACTATCAAAAATATATAAATATTAAATATTAAATTAACAATGTAAACGTAAATTTTAAATTTTACAGTAAATGTCTGTAATATTGTATTGAATTCGATTTTCGTTGTTGCTGCGTACCATAAGGTGCATATACTATTGTACGTAGGAATGACTCAAGTCGGGGTCAATGCAAATTATTAAGGCAGCATGTGTGTTATGTATCCTTTGTATCTATTTATCTTTTTATATTTTTTTTTGTTTTTTTTTGTTTACTTAACTTACTTTATTTATTTATTCTTGTCGTTCTCTTCTTTTGTTTCACTTATGCTTGATCGCTTCTTAGTACATTTATGCAAGAACAATTCCATCTTGATTTTGCAAATATAAGAGGTTTAGAATCAAATTATTTCGGAGTTTACGTTCATCTTTCCACTGAAAATCCAGCTGTTTTAGCTCTAAATGAAACTCAAGTGTTTGCAAACGCAGACGCTAACAGGTTTAGCGTAACGGGTTACAAACTTGAGTCTTTTTTTAGCCCTCGTAGAGGGATTGCCTTGTATGTCCGCAATGATGTGGCTTACCAAATTCTGAATAAATATAATAATAGCTCCAATCCGGAATTCAACTACATTTGGGTAAAATTTCTTATAGGAAGCCATATCATACACTTTTGTTTTTTGTATAGAAGTCCAAGTATTTCGAACAATGACTCTACTATAGAATTTGATAAATTATCAGATTCTATTAATAGCATTCTTCAGGACTATCCTCAAACAGAAATCACAATTGCGGGTGATTTTAATGTCCACAACAAAAATTGGCTTCAATACTCAGCACAAACTACGTCAGAAGGTAGATATGTAGAGCTTTTCAGCTCCCTTCACCAATTAACTCAATTGGTAAAAGAACCTACTCGTATTCCAGATTGTTCAACCCATAGTGCTTATACTCTGGACTTATTTCTAACATCACATCCGGAAAAATATAGCATTTCTGTAAATAGTCCTATAGGCAACTCTGACCACTGCCTTATTAACTCGCGCTTCATAGCTTCTAATTCCACCAATCAGAAAATTCCTCCCAAACGAAAAATATGGCAATTCAATAAAGCCAATTGGGATGGTTTAAACAGTTTCTTCAAAAATTTTGATTGGAATATTATCTTTCGTCACAGAAATTTTAATCTCACTGCAAATGCATTAACTAGTACTATAGTTTTCGGAATGCAGCTTTTCATTCCGAATAAACTTAAGAGTGCTAAACCAACTCAAAAATATAATTGGTTCAATAACATATGCAAGCAAGCAGTCAAAAACAAAAAGAAAGCTTTCTACTCCTACAAGAACATACCGAGTGAAAGCAACCGGATAACTTATAAACAGGCTAGTAAAAGCTGTAAACGAGTATTAAAACAGCAAAAATTCCAATATGATAGTCGCCTAAGACAACAAATTATTCACTACCCAAAAGGTAGTAAAATTTTTTGGTCGTTTGCTAAAATAGTCAAACAAAACTTTTCATCATCAGCAACACCTCCGCTGATTGATAACAATGCTGTTATTTCAGATCCCGAACTCAAGGCAGACCTGCTTGCAAAAAATTTCGCAGGAAACTCTACATTACCAGCAACAACAGCAACTCCACCTGCCTTTGAACCAACTGAATGCTCACTTAAAAGAGTTTACTTCCGTCCTCGAGTTGTTGCAAAAGTTCTAAAGGATCTGAATTCCAACAAATCTACCGGGCCTGACAACATTCCTCCATTAGTACTAAAAAATTGTGCAAACACCCTAGCCAGACCGCTGAGCAAACTTTTCCACAAATCATATGTTTCTGGTATTTACCCATCCTCATGGAAAATAGCTCATGTCCAGCCAATCCCAAAAAAGGGTGACCTTAGAAATCCCTCAAACTACCGGCCAATTGCTTTAACATCAGTAATATCAAAGGTCATGGAGACTATAATTAACTTCCAGTTAAAAACATATCTAGAAAGCAATCACCTTCTAAGCGATTGCCAATATGGTTTTAGGTCAAAAAGGTCAACTGGTGATCTTTTGACCTTTTTGACTGAAAAATGGCACCAATGCATAGAAAAATACGGTGAAGCTAAAGTTATCGCTCTAGATATCTCCAAAGCTTTTGATCGCGTTTGGCACGCAGCATTACTAAAAAAACTAGAAGCAATTGGTCTAGGAAACTTACTCAATACGTGGATTGAAAGTTTCCTTTCAAACCGTTCAATACAAATTGTTTTGGATGGGTTTATGTCACAAAAATTCAATATCAATGCTGGTGTCCCTCAAGGCTCAGTTCTTTCTCCAACATTATTTATAATCTTTATAAATGATCTCCTATCCACGTCTTCAAATCATATACATAGCTTTGCTGATGATAGCACCCTTGATTCCTTGTATTTTTTTGAGAAAGCTGCTGAAGTGACCCAGACTTCGGTAAATAGAGAACGAAATAACATCTCTCGAGCTCTAAACAGCGATCTCCAAAAAATTCAAGCCTGGGGAAGTGTAAATAGGGTAAAATTTAACGCTTCAAAAACCCAGAGCTGCCTAATATCAACAAAGCAAAGGCCTTCATTACCAAATATCCTTTTCGATAATGTAAATATTGAAAACTCCGAAACCTTAAGAATGCTTGGAATGGAGATAAACAACAAACTTTCGTGGCAGGACCATATTTTTGCAATTGCAAAAGATGCCGCGAAATGTTTGGGATTCTTAAGAAGAAGTAAAAAATATTTTACATCATCCAACCTTCTTCTAATATATAAGGCATACATTCGACCACGACTTGAGTATAACTCACATATTTGGGGCGGTGCACCCAACAGTACCCTCCAGTACTTAGATAAAGTACAAAAGCGAGCCATCAAAATTATTAATGATGGAGATGTTACACAACACCTAACATCGCTGAGTCACCGTCGAAATGTAGGAGCAGCCATTCTGTTTTATAAATATCTATTGGGTAATTGTTCTGACGAAATTAAAAGTATTATGCCAAAAATAAAACCATTCCAACGAAATACTCGCAGAGCAGCCCTTTCCCACAAATTTCTAGTCGAGCCTCTTCGAACCAGAACTGTGAAATACAAAAATTCTTTCGTTAACCGAACCTCTAAACTATGGAACACTCTACCACCTTATGTGTTCCCCCAAAAATACAACTTGGAAGTTTTCAAAAAACGAGTGAATCAATTTCTGTTAAGTTGTCTGTAAACCTGTGTTACTATTTCTATTTCTCATCTATTCTCTTCTTATTTTCCGTTTATGTTATTATTTATTTCCTTTGTACTTTCTTTTATTCTATTACTATTACTAACTGGTTAAAATTCTGCGAAAGCAGCTAGGGTGTTTATTCCATTATTTTGGCCATTAAAAAAAAAAAAAAAAAAAAAAAAAAGTTTCTTAAATTTGATTTGCTATTTGATCTAGAATTGCTAAACTCATAGAAGTGTTATTTTCTAGATGGTCTTTTACTACAGCTGACGCCAAAAAATTTCTTTCTTCCGTAGTAAAACTTTTTCTTTTTTCAAAATTTTGCAAAATTTGTTTGCCAATATTTGATGTTAAAAAGACATTCATATTCTTAAAAATTTGTTATTCAATTATTTAAATTAGTAAAAAATTTTATACTTACAAAGACATAGGTTCCGTGAGAATTTACAGAAATAGAACTAACACTGGAGGCAACATCTTGTAAAATATCATGTTCATCGATATTTTTGTTGCAACAGCATGTAGAAGAATCTAAAGGTGGAATATTATAAAAAAAAAACAATATAATTTATTTAACATAAAAAGCTACACACATTTATTTTTCTGTATTAATTAATATAAAAACGAAATTGTGCTCTTCCACCAATCGATTTGCCAAATAAATCCGTAATATCCTTTTCCGTTAAATATTTTAAATTGTCTATTGTTATATCATTTTCTATTTAAAAAAAGAAGAAAACCAAGTAAATTGAAAAAATATGAAAACATAATTTCTTATAAAAAAATTTATCTTTCATAAATAAAAAAAAGCTTTCCATTTTTGAATATGACAGGAAATCATAAAGTCCCTTATCTTCATTTGAAAATTCTTTTACAGAAATTGTTTTTATTGGCGATTTTTCTATATCAATCAATATGTCATTTACTTATTAAAATTTAAAAAATACAAAATTTATATGTAATATTAAGAGCATTAAATGAATAGAATAGTATAAAAATACAAAAGTCAAAAATTTGTAATAGAAGAAAGATTAGCATCTATTTGTATGCATTGTATTACTTAAAGAAAGCTCTATGAAAAACTTAAAAAAGTAATAAAAGATAAACACAATAGCAATTCCAAAAAATCCAAACAACTTTTTCAATTATAAGTTGTAGTTGTTTTAAATCTTAAAAAGTTGTTTCTATTTTGTAAACAGTATAGTATATCTATAGTTAAATGGAAAATATAATAAAGTAGAATATTGGAAGCACTCAGTTATCAAAAACTAATGTTAATTAATAAATATTACTAAATATTTACAAAAATCACCTGTAAAAAAAGGGTTTAGAATTCGATTTTTTTCGATTCACTTCACTTTTTTTCAATTATAATTATAGAAAAAAATATTTATTTAAAATAAACTAGCTTTCCTATTTGAACAGAATTTTATTGTATTTCAAATGCAAATTTCAATATGATAATTACTTATTTAAATAACTTTTCAATATTTTTATTAACCACTTATTATTTATATTATTTATATATAACTACTTTTTTCACAATGCGCGGACTCGAAGTGTTTAATTCGTGAATAATAGAGACGCCAATTGAATTGTATTTTGACGTATATATACTATGCACTAATGAATAATTTTTGCATTTGTTCTTAAATAGGAATAATATTTACCTAAGCACAGATTAATATATTCCTAATGTGTATATTTTTGGCGTTTATTCTTAAATCGGAATAATATATTCTAAGCACTGATTAATAATATTCTGAAAAGGAATAATCTGGGGGCGCTTTTTTTTTTAAACGAAAAACAAAAATATAGCGCTTATTTACACGCGTCATTTTATTCATCAAATGAACTTTTTTTCAAATCTTATAAAGATATGAATTTTATTAAAACAGACAATATTTTCAAAAGACACAATACTTACAAAAATCTTTCTGTAATCTTTTTTCACATAGAGCTGGGACAAATTATTTTTGGGGTAAAAGGTTCACGGAGACATCCAATTATTGATTTTCAATAAAACTATTTATTTATTTAACAGTATATGTGCAGATATATCTAAAAAGTAAAAAGTGAGGTGTATTATACCTACCATTCGCTAGAATAATAAAAAATAATTTTAGAAAATGGTAGGTGAACAAAGTGTTAATTTATAAAAGATGAAGTGTATTTAAGTGTAAAACTTTGAATAATGTAAAAAGAATTGTATATATATATTATATTACCTACCATTCGCTAGAATAAAGATAATTTTAGCAAACAGTAGATAAACAAAATTATGAAAAAGAGTAAAAGGTTGATAGGAACTATTCTTACCAAGTAATATTAGTAATTTTATTATGATATTAGTTTATTATCTAAAATGGTATAGATACTCTATATTTCATCCCAGATATTGTGATGCAGTAGAAGGTTTCTTATAAGTGTTAAATGTGTATTGGTATGGAATTATAGAGCATTGGGATGAAAGCGAATTGAGATGTAATTGTGTTATTTGAAGGGCATTCTGTTAGGATGTGTTTTATGGTTAGGAGCTCTGCACAGTGAATACATGTCGGAGGGTTGGAGCTGTTAAATAAGTGTTTATGTGTAGGAAGGGTATACCCTAGGCGTACTCTGGTAAGTTTGACACCTAGGGCTCGTGATTTAGTTTTTATTGGTCCTGGAATGGTAGCGTTGGGTTTGTGTGATCTGGCAAAGCGATAGGAAGAGTTCCAGGCTGTTTGGCGGATGTGCGCCGCGTGTATTGCAATTATCCTTTTAGCATGGACATACGAATATATTGAACCTCTGTTCAGAGGGCTTTTGGCCGCTATACTTGGTTCAAGATCTGCTCTGATGTTTCCATCTATGCCAACGTGGCCTGGAATCCATGCCAACCGAAATTTGCCATTGTTGTGTGCTATGGAATTTCTAATGTATGATGACATGTACTCGCTGTTTGGGTTTTTGATTGATCTAATTGAACTGAGGCTATCCGTAAATATAATGGTATTTTCATACAGGGTTTCAGCGGATTGAACTGCTCTGTATATGGCTGTGAGCTCAGCTATCAGAATAGAGCATTCAACCGGCATGTTTTGCTCCTTCCAGAGAGAGCCATTCCTGACTATCGTCCAGGCCTTGCCGTGAGGTCCCTTTGATCCATTTGTATATATTTCTGAGTGTGGTGGGAGTGAATGTTTGAGTTGGATGTACAGTTGTATGTACTTTTCAGAAGGTGTTATGTTTTTGGGGTGTAGAGATAAATGGTCATGTATGTATGATTTCCAATTGTTCCAAAGGTGCTCTTGCCTATATGATTCTGGGGAGTCATACAAATCAAGCTCCAAAGGTTCAACTAGAGGGATCATTTGATCTATTGAGGATGTTTTATTTGGGGTGGATTTGTTTAGTAAAAAGTTGGAGTAAATTTTGTGAAGAGGATGTTTTGGATCAAAGTTTGCTCTGGCTATTAGCCTTGCTGATAGAACATTTGTTCTCTCCTCTATGGACGGGAAGTTTGCCTCTACTCGTAAAACTTCCAAAGCTGTATTAGGCAATCCGCCCAAAGCAATTCTAGCAGCCTGGTTAATGGCAGCCTGTAGACTCCGGATATTTCCCTGTGTAGTGTATCCGAATAAGGTGAGCCCATAACCAACTTTACCATATTGAATAGCTTTCGCTATTCTTATAGCTACATCGACCCCCTTCTTGCTGCAGATAAACTTGAGTAAGTGATTTGAACGCTTAATTTGTTAAAAAAGTTAAATTTTTAACATGCAAATTGAATTTTAAATTACGGCTGAAGTGGATACCAAGGATTTTAATATTATCTAATGGGGCTATTGTTAAATTATTGTGGGAAAGTAAAAATTTAGGACACGCGTGTTTTCTGCAGAAATGTATAGCTTCGGTTTTATCCGGAGCCAGGCTGCCACCATTAGCCTCAGACCAACGGTCAATACACCGTAAAGAGTTTTCCAAGGTGTTTGACTGGATGATCGAGCTTCTTGTAATGTAGAGTATTATGTTGTCTGCGTGTATGAGGTGTTTTAGGTTAGTGATTGTGGATAATTTAGTACTTAGGCTGTTTATGTATATGTTGAAAATGTGTACTGATAGAGGTGATCCTTGAAGTATACCTAGTGTAGGTATTTTCTGTTTTTAAGAAAATCATTGATATTATAACGAGTGACAGATTGGCCTGATTGTCAATTTATCAGCTGTTTAATAACCGTCTCTCTTGGTATTCTGTCGAAAGCTTTCTCCAGGTCACAAGAGAGAAGATCACAATGCTGTTTGTTGTCCAATGCTTTTCCAACATTGAAATTTAGCTTATGTAGTAGTATTTAGCTATGTAGTTTTCTAAAACCTTAAACTTCTGGCGTAAGTTTGTTTTCGATGTGCCAGTAGAGCCTTTTGGCTACAATCTTTTCAAGGATTTTAGATAGTACAAGGAGCAATGAGATGAACCTGTAACTCTCCCAGTTTTGTGGCTCTTTTTGGGGGTTTCTCAACGCAATCCCTACCATCTTCCGGACTTGTGGAAGTTGGCCCAATCTGAAAACATTGTTATAAAGCCCTCTCAGTCTCGAAATGAAGTCTACCGAGGCATGTTTAATCATGCCGTAGGTGACTCCATCCAAGTCCAGTGAAGATCCAGAAAAGTGAGCCAGGGTTTCAAGGATTTCATCCGTGGTAATTTTGGCATCTTGTCTTGAGTTATCATTTAATGAATTAGGGAGGTCAAAATCTTGAGGGAGTGCTGTTCTGTTTGTATTATATTTAGAGGCAGGGTATTCAGCATACAGCGCAGGGTCTGCGACTAGAACATCCACCTGCTGAATCATCATGTTGCTTGAATTCCTTCTTCCTTTAAGTATAAAGTTGGCTTTACGCCAAGTTTCAGAAATATTTACGTCGTTCAGGCTGTTGGCAAATTCCACCCAGTTTTGCCTTTTTTGTTTTCTTTTCTTATGGTTTGGCGGAGAATTGCATTCGTCTTTTTCAAATGTAAAAGTTTGTCCGTCGTAGGGAATCTTTTATAAGATTTCCAAAGACTGTCTCTTTCCTTAGACAGCTTATGGATCTCTGAATTATACCAAGCCGGTTTTCTACTATTGCCATATTGAAATTTAATAGGAATAGCTCTGGTAGCTGCTATCCTTATCGACTTGGTGAGTATTGCTACTTCCTTGTTGATATTTTGGGATATTGGGTATGCATTCAGGAAATTGGTCATGGTTAATTGGAAAACGGTCCAATCTGCCTTTGTCTCGTTATATCTAGGTTTAATATTTGTGTAAGATTGTGTGACTGTAGTAGGTAATGTTATTAAAATTGGGTGGTGGTCATAATCTTTTGGGTTATAACCTACCACCCAATCGAATTTATAGGCTATTGTGGTGTGTGATATTGTAAGGTTAGGTGCTGTGTGTGTGCTTCTGGTAACGGTTGTTAGATGATCTCCCCAGGTCTCAATCCTTGCACTGAAGTCACCCAAAATGACATATTGTAAGTTGTTTTTAAGGTCATCCATGTGACTTCTACGCAATATAAGGTCGTGTTCAATTTACAAGTTCATCAGCGTTACTTGTTCCCTGATCCCAGGGAGCCAACCGTGATGGCCACCGCCTGGAGTGGCGTATTCAAACTGTTCGTTGTATATTTCAAGTTTCTGTCAATAAGAAAAACTGCACCCCCCATTCTATTCAGGATGGGTGGTAGCAGGCAGTCGTGTTGACGGAGTCTAGTCTGTTGATATGGATCGTGTATATTAGTTTCTTGTATGGCTATTATGAGTGGATTGTATTTAGCTATTAACATGTGTATGTAGTGTTTGTTTGTGTGGAACCCTTGGACATTCCACTGGAGGGTGGAGTGTGCGAGTGTTTATATTTAAGTTGGAGTAAGTGTAATTGGTGGATTGAGGGTTGTGTGTTCTGAGATGCATACACTTATCTTTAGACAGAGTGATCTTCTATCTTTATTTCAGCAACGGCTACTTTCGGATTGTTGATTTTTTTGTATAGTGTAGATGAATGAGGATTAATTATTCCTGTTTAAAGTGAGTCTATAGTTGTAGAGTTATTGAATTGATTATTAACAGTAACAATTTGTTCTGTGGGTAATTGTTGTGGCACTGGCTGTTGATTTTTATTTTGTGTTTGTTGTCGTGTTTGATTAATGGGGCCGGTGTGTTCTGTTTTATTATATTGTTAAAGAGATTGTTACTGGTTTTGAGGGACTTGTATATTGGAAATGTTTTGCTTCTGCAGCCGCCTCTCTCCTTGAAATTCTTTTATCCGTGGCAATTTTTATTATTAATTTTTGATTGACGTACGCCTGGCAGTTCGGGTTTCTGGATGCCCGTCATCCATTAAAGCCTCTTTGCAGTTAATGCAGCTTACTGGGTTGCATATATTTTCATGCTCTTCCAGATGCTGAGTATATCTGGATTATGTTCTTGAAGTCCGATGAGGACCTCCTCGTCAGAGAGCATAATAAGGTCCCTGCACAAGAAAGTGGCTCTTGATTGGTTCAAATTAATTTTTAGTTCAATCTCCACCTCGATGGAACCTAGAATTTTGGTCTTCATAAATTTTGTGGCTATTATTCTATTTGGAACCTCCAGTGTGAGATTACCATCTCTGTTATAGTTGTCTTTGGTTCCCGAGTGAATTCCCTGTAAGAGCTTATTGATTAAAAATACATTTAACTTCCTCATGTTCGAGTTGGAGTTTGAATCTTTAGTTTTAAGCGTGAGGAATCTTTTCGCCCCATCCCTTTTGCTTACTGTTGCTCCAAGTATTAGAAAGTTTAATAATGTATTATTTATACTGTCATTTTTGGATTTAATTGTCTTTTTCCTTTTCGGAATGAACTCATCCATTCCGTCCAGGATAGTAAATTTGTTTGTTGTAGCCATATAAGGGGGTACCTAAACCTACGCTCTCTGTTTTTTTTTGTTATTCCTTTTTTCTAATTTAGTTTACTGGGTAAAATAATTTTTACTACTATTTTTAAAAAGTCCGAGCACTATTTTTTAAAAATCGTCCGAGCACTACTTTTTATTATGTCAATTTGTAACCCACTGTAATATTTTGGACAAGGACACTGTAATGGATGCCTTTTTTATTATAATTATTGTTTTGAAACACTTATTTCACTAATTTATGGTTATTTATTTATGGTTAATTAAAATTAATTGTTTTTATTTCAGCTTTCTAGCTGTTTTTTTATTATAATAATATAAACAATATTTTTGTACTTGAAAAGGACGCCGTAATGGCTACCTTTTGTATTTAAATTATTTCTATAGTCTATTAATTTAGTGAAAAATTTGTTAATAAATTTAAACACTAAACACTAATTTAAAAAATTATAATATCTTAATTTGTTTTATAAAATCTTCACCGAAATTATTTCAACCGTTTGATGTGAAATTCAAATTGTGTATGTGCAATAAAACTGTCACCTAAATTACAAATCTGTCAAACATTATGATATCAATAAAACAAATTGCCTTGTAAGTTTAGCGTTAAGCTTAAAATATATTTTTATTATACAGGATGTCCCAAGAACATCAAATCATAGAGCCGGAGGTGATTGGGGAGCTCAAACAACTAAAAATTATATGGGATGAGGGGGTCTATCTCAACAGCTTAGGAGTTATGGGGCCTAAAAATTTTTTCATTGCCGAAATAACTTGGTATAGTTTTATGTCTGTCGAACCACAATCAAATAAGATAAGATAAAAGTAAATAAGGTTTATTAGTCCTGATGCAACAAAAAAATTAAGCGTGTAAATTGGTGCATTTTCTTATTATTTCAAATTGAAACAAAAGATGTAATTTTTTTTTGCAACGTTCTACGGGCTGAATTGGAATGGAATTAAGTCGACCTAAGTGAACTTAAGATCCTATTGAATTTGTAATCAAAAATTTGTAATCCATCAAAATTTGCAACCATCAAATAGCTAATACTGCTTACTGCGTAATTAACACGGTGCCAACACATTGTGGGAGAGGTGGTACAAACACATTGCCGGAGAGGTTCACAGTCCTGAGAGTCGGGACCGAAGCTCCTGAAAAAAAATAGGTTTTCCTTAATTTGGCACGTAATTAACATGGTATAAAGACATTTTCTGAGCGGTCTGGCACACCACAGTCGGAGCCGAAGCCCTTGAAAAAAGTTTTTTTTTTCTTAACTTGTTACGTGATCAACATGGTGCAAAGACATTGTCCTTAATTTGGTACGTGATCAACATGGTGCAAAGACATTGTCGGAGAGGTCCGCCACACCACAGTCGGAGCCGAAGCCCTTGAAAAATATTTTTTTTTCTTAACTTACTGCGTAATTCACACGGGGCCAACACATTGTCGGAGAGGTCCACAGTTCCGAGTGTCAGTACCGAGCCAATGAAAAAAACGTTTTTCTTAACTTGGTATGTAATTAACACGGTGCAAAGACATTTTCGGAGAGCTCCGGCGCCCTAAGTGTTGTGGTAAAAGCCCTTAAATTTTTTTTAAATTTTTTTTATTCACTCTAACACATAAATAACGTGGTAGGTAAACAAGGTCCGGCGTTCAAGTAGTTGGGGTCGAAGATCTTAAATTTTTTTTTTCTTTATTATTTTTTAATCTCACACATAAATAACGTGGTAGAAAGACGAGGTACGAGTTGGGGGGAAGTCGTTTATAACTTGCTTAAATGACATTTTTCTGGAAGGAAAATTATCCAAATAAGTTTTAAGAGATTATGGGAAAGGTCCGGCGTCTCACGAGTCGGAACCGAAGACCTTGAAAAAAAATAAAATTTTATGTTTAACGTGACAAGTCAAGCAAAAAAAACTTGGCATTGTCTGACTCATTCTACTAAATCTAAATATTTTGGAGGAAGTTATACAGAAATGCTTTTTAATAACAAATAATGTCTTTTAGAAAAATCATACATATCCATATGTAATAATTACGGATTAGTTTTTTTGTATGGTTGGTAATATAATAAAAATATTTTATGGTAGAGAATAGAAGTATTATTAGAATAAATTATGTCACATAAATTTCTAAATATAAAGTGATGAACAAGTAATTATGCTAATAATTAAGGAAAAAACCTAAATGTATGACAGGTATATTCTCTTTATTCTCTAAATATTTTAATTTTATTCTCTTGAAAGATAACTTAATAATTTAACACTATAAAATTTCGAAAGGTGTATTTGTTCATAAAAAGAATAATTTTAAAGAATGAACTATTTATTTATCATAAATGGAATATATTAAACCCAAGTAGAAAAGTTCTATTTATTCTTAAGTAAAGAATGATTTATTCGAAACAATTTCTCTCCGTGTTGTAAGCAGACATAAATTCTCCCACTGTGGAATTATTGTTCCAAAATCCTCTCCTTCTAATTGCTGAAAAAAACCTTTCCAGATGGTCTTGACTAAGTTTAGACGTACACATGTAATTTAATTCTGGATTTCTTTCAAAATAGTCTATGTAAATTTGTTCAAAGGTATAGGTTGGCAATACAAAACCCAAGAAACCAGTTTTAATGTGCATATCTATTAGTTTCATTTTTTTCTTGAGAATTGATACTCAAATTTTAACGAGCTTTTTTTTAAAAATATAAAATACTCTTCTTTATTATTTTCACATATTTTATATCCTCTACCAAATTTAGATTTTGAATTACAAATATCAAATAAATCATTTATTATCTGAATAAATTCTATTGTTCCTTTACATGTAGTAAATGATTTATTTTTTGTTTCAGATAAATATTTTAAGGCATCATAATTTTACCTTCATTTTCTGTTTTTGCCATTCAATATGTTTTTGCGTTAGTTTATTGGCCAAATGTATTCCCTCATTGGGCTGCAAATCATATGAATTTTCTATAAATTTCCACTCTACTTTTTGGTCATTTTGATCAATAATTATACCTTTAGTGGCTAAGGTATTTCTTATCAATTTAACCATATGCGGAATATCAAGTAATAAATAAACCTTTTTATTACTTATTGAATTTATAAAATATGATTTTATATTATCAGGGTCCAAATTGGCCCCCAATTCTTTGGCCATTGCTATATTGCTGGGTGGACCGTCAAAAGTTAAATTAATAACTTCAATATTTTCATCTTTTACAAATATTAAGGCTTCTCTTATTATATTTGTCTTTTCTGTGCCATTAAGACCGTTAACTACAAAATAGCCGATAGGAATTTTCCATCTATCATTTATCGAATTTATCATTAACACAAAAACTTCACTTGGTATTGGAAAAGAATCATTTCATTTGCCCTTAAAATTGGAGTCCACTTTTCTTAAAAATCTTTTTTTGATTTTGTCGTACTATACATGTTTTCGTATAGCCATTTCGTCATAGGCATGCAACAGTAAATCTTTTTTTTCTCTGCTTCTCATTTTAATAGCAATTAAGGCTTCTTTTGAAAATCCTGGTTCGCCATCAACTGACGAATACCATTGCCTTAATGTTCTTGCTGATGGCAATTTATTTTTAAAAATTCATGTCAAATGGCTATATGCTCTAGGTGAATAAAAATGTAGAGTTATAGCAAAAGAACGTAAAATTGCTGGATATTTAGTGCCATGTTTTCCTTTTCTTAATACTTACATTAATTTTATTTCATCATCTGATTCTATTGAGGATTGCAAAACATCATGCGCATTATCTGATATTAAATTCCGTTCTTTCAAATCAAAAATAATTTTTTTTAATGAATCAATTTTTTTTCTGCATAATTTGACCTATTTTGTAACCTTTTTAACCTTTAATTATTGACGTGAAATTTTCTCACGTAGTAGCTGACATTACATAAATATTACGTCTTATTTTAGTAAACTATAACGAAGAATCTATTGGGTTTAAGATTATAAAAAATACATAATTATGTCTTTTAAACAATTAAAAATAGAAAAATAATTGAGCTTTTTTTAAAAATTTATTAAATATGAATATGAAATTCGCAAGCCTTTAAAAAGAAGGTGTAATTTTAAAACTAAAACAATAACTTCAAAATTCAAAAATAACAACATTAAAATATGTTACAGTAAAAAAAAAATAATTTAAATTAAATAATAAAATAATATAATTAAAAAAAAAAT
Organism: Argyra leucocephala; assembly: GCA_963942445.1. NCBI lineage: Eukaryota > Metazoa > Arthropoda > Insecta > Diptera > Dolichopodidae > Argyra > Argyra leucocephala. The sequence continues at coordinate 92,712,383 of OZ012680.1, forward strand.
AAACACATAAAATTCAGCCTTCAATATTTCTATCACTTTTTTTCTTTCTTATTTTGTCTTATCTGTAGTAGCTGATGTGATGTAAAAATTACCCCAATCCTTCTTCATTTTCGTTATATGCGCAATTTGTACATATTCGTTGTGTGCATCCCAAACAAATCGGTTTTTTGCACAGAATGCATGCATGCACGGTTTTACGCTTAAGTCTGCTGTGACAAATATAGACGTAGCTCTAGATATGGGAGCTTCTTTCTTAACTGAACATTCTTTATTTAAAATTCGACTTATAATTGATTTTAATTCATTCGGAATTCTAATATTATATAGTGGACGTTTCATATGTCCTGAAATCAATTGTTTTCCCAAATTTAATAAAAATGTTGCCCTGGAATTCTTGGCAAATTCCTCAGATAGAGGCTTGCAAATAATATAAGAGTTAACCGTACTAATATTTAAAAGTTGAAAAAATATCGCCGATGGCCACCTAGTCGTCCGACGACTACAAGAATAAATGGAGCATTTCTTGTCTAATTCATCTACTCCACCTTTTGTGTTGTTATATTCACCCTCTACCTTCTCTATTTCACATACTACAACTGATCTGTACTCAATAAAATGCTTGCTTATATGTAGATAACAATAAAATATGAGAATATTCTCAAAATTTTGTGGCTCGCTTCAGTTGTAGTATGAATTTTTAGTTAAAGTTGCAGCGAAGGGGTAAATTTTAATTAACGTCAGTGATTAAAGGTTAATTTAATTTTTTTTTTCAAATAGTTTTTTTTTTTAAATTTAATGATATTTAATTTTAATTTACTACTACGCGGAATCAATTTGCATTCGAAAATGGGTACTTCTACTTTCACAATTACAATTTTTTTGTGTGGATTCTAAGCTAAAATTATTAATTGGTTGTAAGATATTAGGCAAATTATTTAAACTATTATGAGATTCTTCAACTGCATATAAAATTGCAAGCTATATATAATTACAAAATACAATAAACAAGAAATTTCATGCTCATGCAATATTCTCTAAAAATATGTCTAATACTTACGTTTCAGATGAATCTAAATTTGGAAAAATTGTGGGGATTAAACCTTTCCTTAGAGTAGTGCTACTAAAGCTGTACAATTTTTACAAACATTCTTTCTCAAAATGATCGCTGCAAACCCAACATTTTTTATTTTCCTCTTCCAAAACTTTTGTTTGCTTATTTAAATGTTGGATGTTGAAGAGCCATTTGTGTTTGCAAATTTCGTTGTTTGGGAACAAGTGAAAAGAGGTGTTTTTACATTTATAATATGTATTATAACACCCTTTTACACAACAAGAAAAATAACTCTTAGATATTTTCATATTTTTTATATACCCATGTACAGTGGTAGGCAAAATTAATTACACACTCAATAATTTTTTACATTTTTTTTTTGTTTTTCTTTTCTAAGGGCGGAATTTACTAATGTGTTAAAAAAAACTTTGGGAATCAATTTCACAAAGTGTTTTAAGTTTAAATTTAAATTTTCGGCTGAAAAAAATCTCAAATAACTCAGGTAGTAACAGGTTTCTTTTGCTATGTCATCCGGCAAAAGTAATTACACATTTGGTTTCATACGGCATAATTAATTACACATTATTGCATTTTGATCTATTGAAGTGAATAAGTGCATTTTTTGATATCGTTTAATTAATTTTTATTTTTGAATTTGTATTCTAATATTTAAAAGTGAAGAAGTGCAGCTCTTAATAGAGTTTCAAATAGTTTTATTCTGTTAAAATTACATATTCATTTTTCATCCATAATAAGTAAGACAAACGAACTGAATATTTAAAATCGCGCAGAAGCTGTTGCTTAACACTAGCTCGATTGTCAGCAGAAATTTATGGAATTTCATTTAAAACTATTTAGAACCTTGTAAAGCAAAAAGAGGAATACGGTAGCTTTTGAAAAACAGGGAAAGATCTGGTAGGAATGAAGTTTTTACTAAGAGACCGAAAGAAGGCTATTACAAATTGTTAAGTAATTAAAAAGAAAATCCTGATATAAATCCAGTTAAAACTGCTTTTGGGTTAACAAAAATTATTGGAAAAAAAGTGGGAGTGAAGGAACAATACGAAAAATATGTAAATATTTTAATATTCAAACTTATGGGGTGCGTAAAGTAGTAAATATTTTACCATCAAATTTTTCAAAACGTGAGGCTTTTGCTCAAGAATATGTTAATGAACCATTGGAGTACTGATATAACGTATTGTGGACAGAGGAAAGTTAATTTACATTCCACGAAAGCTCTTGGAAAAAAATACATTCACCTTCCAAAAGAGTTAAAGTATAAAGTGGTTTAATCATTTGATTTCCATGGCAATGGAAATGTTCAGTGTTGGGGATGCATTTACTACTATGGCTGTGGAGCTTTGTTTCCAACAGATGCAACATTATTTCAATGTGGATATATTAAAATATTAAATAAACATGCTTTCACTTAAGGAGGCAGAATATTTCCTGATCATAACTGCTGTTTCCAGCAAGATAATGCTTCATTTAATAGAGGTTGCGTTGTAAAACGATTTCTTGAAGGTGTCGGACTGAACATTCTAACTTGGCTAACGAAGAGCCTTGACTTAAATGTTATACAGAACATCTGCGCATTTATGAAACAAATCACATTCATGAAACAATGAAAAGGAAACAAATCGATAAAAGCAGAAAAAAGCTGAAAGAAATACTGAATATTTAGATGAAAATACCTATGGGATTAATTAAAAATTTAAGAACTTCAATATGAAAATAATTTCAAGCTGTTATTGATGCACAAGGTGGAATAACTAAACATTAATAATGTAAAAATACTAAAATAAAACTATTTTACTGTAAACAACTTTTTTGTTCAAAAATTAGCAATATTTCTTTAGTTCTACCTGATGTGTAATTAATTATGCCGCATGAAACCAAATGTGTAATTACTTTTGCCGGGTGACATAACAAAAGAAACCTGTTACTACCTGAGTCATTTGAGATTTTTTTCAGCCGAAAATTTAAATTTAAATTAAGAACACTTTGTGAAATTGATTCCCAAAGTTTTTTTTAACACATTTGTAAATTCCGTCGTTAGAAAAGAAAAACAAAAAAAAAATGTATAAATTTATTGAGTGTGTAATTAATTCTGCCTACCACTGTATATATATTTTAATATATATTTACTTTTTAAACTTATATATTTTTAACTAAATGTTTGAAAATTTAGTTTAATTTTTTTATATATATTTTAATTTATTATTACTTGTTTCACTTATATATTTTTAATTAAATGTTATAATTTATTTTAATTTGTTAAGTTCTAAGTAAATACTTTATTACAAATTATATTTTGTTATGTTCAAATTGGCGCGAAATTTCTACTTTTAGCGGGAATTATTTGCAGAAGAAACTAAATTATTTAAAGTCAGATGTTCCAAAAATAGTTGATCAAAACTATTATAGTGGCTGAAAAGTTTTCTTTAAATGCCAATCTATATTTTATATATCTATGAATTAAATCTAGTATTAATTTTTCATGCGATTTCAAAACAATTTTTTTATTACCCGTTTGCTTCATATCAATTTTCTTTTTCAATTTTCCCTTGAGATTTTCCATCTTTCTTGCTTATTTTACATATTTTAATCAAAAATTTAATATTTCGCCTTCATTTAATATTTCGTTTTGGAGTGGTAACGAACAATTGATCTTGCTCCAAGTTATCATTACCACTACTGTGATTATTAGATTATTATTGTTCAATCCATTATTATTATTATAACCGTCGTTATCGTCATTATCATTCATATTACTACAAAATATGTCATCATCCTCATTATTGATTCCTACTGAACGAAGAACTTCAGTAACTATTTTATTTGAGCCATTTTCGCTATCATCTGATTCATTATCGGATCGGAGTCCAACAATAATTCGTACAGTTCTTTTGATAACTTGTAGAATCTATGGAAAATACGCAAATGAAAGAACTATACGGCTCAAAATTTAGGTTTTATTTTTAAACTTTAAGAGTTTACATATTTATCCAAACGCAAATGATTTTAAAAATTAAATTTAATTGTTTATGTATTAAATTTTGTGTAATTTAATCAAACTGTTTAAAATCAAAACGTGACAGTTTAATTATTATATATATATATTATTTTAAACTTTTGTGTTTAGATTGTAAAACAAAATTTTAAATATTAATAAATTCGGTTTGAATTTTAAGCATACAAAATTTTAAAAAGTTTTGAAACTGTGGAGAAACTACTTCCAAATCATCAAAGAATATTTGAATTTGGAGAGCATTTGGATTTTCTGCGAAAAAAGTACTTCTCTGATGATTTGATCCACAACAAAAACTATGTAAGCTTACCTTGTTACATATATGATTTTTTTTTAAATAAATTGATTTGAAATATGGATTTTTAAATAAATTTTTGATCGTTTCTAACATAGAGATAAACAGAAATGTGCAAGGTTTTTTTATAAAGTCATAAGGTTAACAAATTTGTTTTGCTATTTAATTGTTTTTCCCATCCCATCAAGATTGTAATTTCTTTAGGTAAAACATAGCTTTCAATTTTTTTGTGTTTTTCTTTTAAAAGAAAAACTATATTTATTTAATTCATTTATGATATTTAAACGGATTTCTGAAATACCACCAACATTAAAATGTGTTTTGGTAACAAACTCAATTCAAAAATTATATTTTCAATGAAATCTTTCAAAAAAAAACTGAGAATTTATCAATATTTATTTCCGCAACAAAAACAGAAGATAAAAATTGAAAAAGATTTTGAATACATAACTTATTTAATTGAAAATGTTCGCATTCATTTTTTTTAGAGCTATTAAAGCTGATTAAATTGTTATTAATTATTATTTCATTGATGCTTTAATTTTGGTTGGATATGTTTAAGTTTTCTGTTACAGATAAAATATTTTCATTAGTATTATTAATATTTTCTTTTTGACGTTCTATATTTTTGGTTGTCAAGATATTTGTGTGCTGACAATGGGTACACAATAATCTTGACATCCAAATATCTTGGGTATGGCAAGCTAATTTATGCAGTCCCATCCACTTGTAAATTTTTTCTAAATCACTATTGATATTCCTTTCCAGATTCGTATATTGGTTTTCAGAATACACCACCACTAAGTCGTCGGCATATAAATATGTGCTTCCAATTAGAGGCAATTCTGTAAAGCTATTAATGTACACTGAAAACAATGTTGGTCCCAATGAGCTGCCCTGAATAACACTATAGTCTATTGTATTCATTAAACTCGTGTGTTTGCCAAGTGTTGTAATTTGTTTTATATCAAACAGGTAGCTCTTAAACCAGTTGTGTTCAATGTCCTTGATTCCATATTCAAATAAAATACGCAATAAATTTTTCCTGTCCACTGTGTCAAAAGCCTTGGCAAGATCGAAATACATCACTGCTACTTTCTTCCTTCTTGACAAGTGATTTTGTATGGTTGTAATGACATTGAATATAGCTGATATTGTATTGGAGTTTTGTTTGAAGTATATAATACTGAAAGCTACTTAAGGTTAATTTTGAACTCTTCATGTAGTCAACTAGTTATTAACACATGTTTCTATTAATTTACCAAATATACTTGAAATAGAGATTTGTGTGTAGTTATTTAAGTCTTCTAGATCTTCACCGTTTTTATATATTGGGATTACTTTATTTATTTTTAATGAGCTTGGCATAGATCCTTGTGTTAGCGATACATTAATTAGTTTCATTAAGGGAACCGAAAACCCTTCTTTACAATACTTCACTAATACCCTTGACAGACTATACTTCATTAGATATTAGACTAAAATACTTCATTATGAAGAAAATCATCAAGAATTTATTCAAGATCTAATAAAAATACACTAAAATAAACAAAAGTAAGTATCTTAGGAATAATATTTTACTGGTCCGAAAAGGAAACTCAAAAACTTAGCTCTAAATTATAGTAGTATTTCTTCAGAGTTCTACTGTAGCTATAGCTATACTAGATTTAGTATTTAATTTTATTTGGATTTTGTGAAAAAAGTTAAAAAAAAAACAAATTATTTTCTATTATTTTTAAGATAAAAAAAAAACCTAACCTAACTTATATCTACTGTAAAATCTTAAAAAATTAACACAGGAGGAGAAGCACTTCTCCTAATCTTCTAATAACCACCAATAGTTTTTCTTTATATTTTGATCGTTTTTTGTTATGTTAACATCAAATTGTAAATTATTGCCAATATTATTTGGATTATATATTAATCGGTTGTTATTGGCTCTTCTGCTTACATGATAAATGATCGGTACATTATTATCATTTTGAATATAGCCATTTGCGTCTAAAAAGTAATTTTTCCATCAATGATGCACTAACGTTATACCATATTGCTGAAGCGTACGTTAATATTGGTCTTATTAAAGTTGCGTATGAAATCATTTTGACTTTTTGCGAAAGAGTTTTTGAGTAAAATAATTTTTTGCACATCATAAATGCTTTGGTGATCTGATTGTTTATGTAACCGCTAAACCTTAGATTTTGGTGCAAATGTATTCCCAGGTATTTAACCGTCTTTTGCCCTTTGATGATATTTCCATTAGGCGCTCGTAAAGAAAATTGCTTCCAATTTTTTCGAACGTCTAAGTGGACTTTATCAACAGTATTCCGAAATAATATAACGTTACATTTACTATAGTTAACTTTTAATTTCCAAAAATTAGTATAGTCCATTATAATGTTGAACATCTCTTGGAGCTCTATTCGGCAGTTGGTTGCAGTTTTATTTGCCACATATATAATCAAATCATCCGCAAAAGCAATGTTGCTCTTATATCCGTTTAATGAGTTTAATTTGTTCAGTAGATCGCTTATATATATATTAAATAACAAGGGTGAATTGACGGTACCTTGTTGTAACCCATTTTTTATTGCAAATTTCTCAGACGATACTGTTTTATTGGTTGATGTTACAAAAGTTTTATTACTTATCATATCTGCTACTATTTTTATTAAATTATGAGGAAGATTGTATTTAATTAATTTGTATATAAGACCGTTTAACCAAATTGAATCAAAAGCTTTTTCAAGGTCAATTAAACATGCTCCTACGCATTTTTTCCCGTTTATGTACCAGCATATATCTGAAGTCAGTTTTGTTATAGCATGAGTTGATGAATGTTTATATTTAAAACCAAATTGATTTTCTGGTACTATCTCTCTTCTCTCACTTTCGCGATATAACATGTCGTAAATATGGGTTTCAAAAACTTTACTTATATTTGGCATTAAGCTTATGGGTCTACAATTATTAAGATCCGTTGATGGTTTGCCCGGTTTTTTTATTGCAACCACTTTTCCCCTTTTCCAATTTTTTGGAAAGTAGCATAAATTCAATGCGTTATTAAATAAAATGCAATAGTGACTTATTAAGTTATTTGATAAGTTTTTTAGTACAATATTAGGAATATTATCCAGACCAGACGAGGTTTTATTATTTAAACTATTGATTTTTTCTTTAAGGCTTGCTGTAGAAGTAAAAAAGCTATTTGAACCATCCGGATTATCTGCTTTATTGTTGTTACTAAAGTTCGCTATTGTTTTATTTCTATTCCTTTCTATTATACCACAATTTTTGAAGATTTCTATTTGTTCATCAATTCGATCAGAGTAAATAGATTTATTCCTGTTTTCTGTCTGGTTATGTATGTTTTCCAAGAAAGCTCCAAGAACATTTAGCTTGTCTTTCTCTTGAGAAATTATGTAGTTTAAGTTATTATCTGTTGGAAGATTGGTGTTGTTAATTTTAGCTCTATTTAACACATTAATTTGATTAGGCGATAGCTTTGCGGTTCATTTATGGTTTCCAAAAAAAATTCTTCGTTAATTTCAATGCTTACTTCAATTGAAACAGCATTATGGTCACTATTAAACGGTAATGTCTTAAGTTTATTATTTTGCAGGGTATCTAATTTTAATCTACAATCGGCTATGCATATATCTAAAAAGGAGTTCCCTCTCGGAAAGGTTGGAAAATCGGTACCATATAGAAATGTTCTGTACATAATATTATTTTTTTCCAGCCAGTCCTTCAAAAAAAACACCTCTTGTGTTATTAGCTTGGTTAAACCAGTCCGTGTGTTTTGCGTTCAGATCACCACAAAGTACATAATAATTTGATGGACGATCTAGTTTTAACAATCTAAATAAAGTATCAAATTCTGCAATAAATTTGTTTAAATTTCGATATGAGGCATATACCGAAATAATAAATAATTTTTTATTATTTTGCAGGTTTAATTTAATTATTGTTCTTTCAAGACATTCAAATTTGTTAAATTCTTCAATATTTTCTACAATTTGGAAATTAATTTTTTTCGATATTAAAATAGGTGTCCCTCCTCCTTGTACTTGATCTGGTCTGTCTGTTCTTAGTACATTGTAATCTTTCAAATATAATGAATGTTTATTTTTTAATTTTATTTCTCCTAAGCATACGACATCTGGTTTATTATCCATGAGAAAATCTAGAAGTGAGATTTTTTTTTCATAAGAGATAACAGAATTGATATTTATTGATATTATTTTGATTTTATTTAGTACTTCAAAGCTATTTATGTTGATAGTGTGCGATATTTAAAATATTATGTAAATAATTTAATTCGGTTGTGTGGCTATTAATTTTTGTTTCAAGATTATTAATTTTTTTATTTAATTCCAGAAATGAATTTTTAATTTCAAGTAACAAAGAATTGTTTTCATTTGTATTATATGGTGTACCGATTTGTTCTTGAGTAATACCTGTATTATTCTTATTATCATTATTAATATTATTATTTGCTTTTTGACGATTATTTTGGTAGTTGTTAAAATGATTCGAGAATAATATATTTGGATTAATATAACTTGAAGTGAAACCTTTTTTTATTGAGACTTTTTGCTTATGGATATTTTTCTGCTCTTCAAATTGGGTAAGTTTCTTTAAATACATTGGGCACTTAGTATAAGATGAAGGATGACCAAAATTTTTGCACAGAATGCAATACAATTTTTCTCTGTTATCTTCTTTGGTTATTGAACATTGTTTTGCTTGGTGATTTTTATTTTTTCCCAATTTATCATTTGATCTAGTGATCTAATATTATAAACACTATATTTATACCGCTTTCTGATGAGATTTGTGCAATATATAAAGGCATAATTTTATTCTCTTGTATTGATTTTCTCAAATTTAACATCACTCAAGTTTAATTCATTATCTTCTATATAATTTTCCTCTTGTTGAATGGATTCTTCAAGGCTCGGAAAATTATTATTTAAGACATGGGTGTCTAAACTATGAGCATTGCTGGGCCAATTTGCAAAAAAAAATTTTGTTGGGCCGCACATAATTTTTTAATAAAATCGGCATAAATAATAACTCAATAAACAATTTAAAAGCAAATTAAATTCATTTTATTTTTTTTTTTTTAATTTGATATAATCAATAATACATCAAATATTATTTTGGCGATTTTCTTCAAAGACGCAAAAGTTTTAATCTAATCTAATGTGAAGGATGAAGTTGTTTCTGTTGAACCAGTAAATCGATATCGGGCTCAATAGACGTCGTTGCAATTCTCAATGCATTTTCCAAATGTTGGTCAGTTATTTTAGTTCTATTCTTGTTTTTTGTGTGTTTCATTCTTGAGAAAAGTTGTTCGCAAATAAACGTACTACTAAAAGCTGAACACATTAATAAGCCGTGATTATAAAAGTTGGGATATTTTTCACGGGGTAGGTAATCTTTATAAAAATTTAGTAACGAAAAGTTGTCAAATTTTTCTTTCAGTTGCATGTCACTTTGCAGATCAATGCAGTCCATTTGAAAATTTGCAGGTAATTTATTTATTTCTAGAGAAAATGGCGTAGAAAATATCTTGAAATTCAGTTCATTTTCCCGGAAATCTTGAAATCTACTTTTAAACTCTTGAATTAAATCAAAAATTAATGCCGCATATTTTGTACAACTGGTTGGTTCATGGGCAGCCAAAGTACTAAAATGCGTCAAATTTTTAATTTTTATTTGATCGTGCCAAAATTCCAATTTTCTTTCGAAAGCCGTTATTATATGAAACATATCATTTATAAATTGACCTTTACCTTGAAGTTTTAAATTAAGTTCATTCAAATGTTCTGACATGTCAACTAAAAATGCTAAATCTAAAACCCAGTCTTCGTCTTCAAATTCAGGCACAGATTTTCCTTTATTTTCCATAAATATTTTTATTTCAGTTCTTAAATTGTAAAATCTTTTGAGCATTTTTCCTTTACTAAGCCACCTCACTTCTGTATAATAAATAACATCTACAAAATCGGTACCTAATATCTTAAGAAACTCTTGAAATTGCCTATGATTAAGTCCTTTTGCTCTTATAAAATTAATGGTTTTTATAACAATGCATAATACATTATCCATTTTTAAAATTTTTCCACATAAGTTTCCTTGATGCACGATACAATGATACGTCATTAAAAGGACATTCCCGGCAGTGACAGCTTCGTCATGTACCATTTTAACAAGTCCGCCATTTTTACCAACCATGGCAGGGGCTCCATCGGTGGCAATAGCCGATAAATTTGTAATAGATAAGGAAAATCTGTTCATTGTCTTTTTTAATGCATCAAACAAATCTGCAGACTTGGTTGTGTCCTTTAGCGATACTAAAGCAGGCATCTCCTCTATAATATTATAATGCTCATCGATGCCCCTGATAAAAATTGCCAATTGTGCTGTATCAGAAGCGTCAGTGCTTTCGTCGATGGCTAACGAATAAAATTTAAAATTGGTACATTTATTTTTTAAGGAGCTTTCAACTGAATTCCCTAACTCTTCAATTCTTGTAGTTATAGTTTGGTGTGATAAGCTAATTTTAGAAAATTCTAATTTTTTTTCAGGACAAATTATGTTTGCTACGCTTTCCATACACTCTTTTATAAATTCCCCATGAATAAAGGGTTTTGATTTCTTTGCTATTAAATTTGCTACGACGTAACTTGCTTTTACAACACTATCATTTTGAGAAGCTGTCCTTTTAAAAAAATTTTGTTCAGACGATAGGCCTTTTTTTAATTCTTTGATTTTATCTTTACGACAAGAGCCCAGATATACATCATATTTTGGGGCATGCCTTTGAATATAATGTCTTTTTAAATTGTAGTCTTTAAAAACTGGCACAAAATCTCTACAAATTAAACAAAGTGCTTTATTACCCTGCTCAATAAAAAAGTATTTCTCCGTCCAATTTTCATTAAAAACTCTGTTTTCGTCTTCTATTTTTCTTTTCTTAGGTTCTACTTGTTTTTTCAATGACATGGAGGCCATCTAAAAACAATTATAACGAACTGTAGGGCGCAAAAACACATTATTATATTACCGTTTTTATTTTTTCAAAAGCGTATATGTATGAAGACAAAATAAATTCAAGCAAAACACAAATATTCTTCTAATAAGAATCAGAAAGCAATGACAGACTTGCTTCAAAGTTAAAAACATTTGACATTTCAATATAACCAACATACTCGCTAAGCTCGCCATGTATTGTAATAATTTCTCAATTTAACAATTACGATTACGATTACAATCGATCGAATCAATGTCGAATTAAGAATTCTCGATTAAAACGTCTAGTTTCCATTCAAAATGTATCATTTTATCTGAATTTTGAATTACAAATTTAATAAACCAATTAAATTTAGCTAAAATCAAATGAATTGAGATGAAAAAAATTTTCTTTTAACTTACAAATATGAAAAATAATGTTAAAATTTTTTTTTAATTTAAACAGATAGGTATTTTTAATAAAAATTTATATTTTTAAATATTTTCATAATTTTTGATTGGGCCGCATTTCGAAGTCTTTTGGGCCGCACTTTAGACAAGCCTGATTTAAGATATCTTCTATTTCCATTTCGCGTGGTTCATTTTCTTTTCCAACACGTTTGACTTTTACACTGGTATTATCGTTAGATACCTTTGCTGATTCATTTATGTTAGGATTTATTGTCAAACTATTTTCAATAATTAATTTTAGTTTTTTTATTTCTTGTTTAAGCTCGAAATTATCATTTTTTAGTTTTTTTAACTCACTATTTTTTATTGAATTGATTTCTGGCTTTTCCGCCATTTTAGCACGTTTTTTGCTTTTCACCATATTGCTTTTTGTTAATCTTTTTATACAAATTTTTTATATTTTCTTTTCATTATTTATATTTTGCTCCGAAAATTCGGACATGAATTAAACAAAAAGTTTTTACTATATTTTTTTTGTATTTTTTCCAGTTTATATTTTTAATTTTTTTAATTATTTTTTATTTATTTTAAATGTTTTAATCACCGAATGATAAGTTTACACCCGAACTCTGTGAGAGTATTCGCGAAAACTCATAACTTTTTTATTTTCCATTTTTATTGTTTATAAAATAATATAAAAAAAAGTAATAATTAAGTAACTAATCTGTCACCACTTCATTAAACTTTACTTCATAATTAAGTTGACATTCATAATGAAGTATAGTCTGTCAAGGGTATAATTCTGATGTGATTTCATCTATTCTCGACGATTTTGTATTGGATAACTTATCAATTAGTTTTTTTTAGTGTGTACATCTATTTGTATAAATTTGAAGTTGCTTTTTGTTCTTAATTTTGGTACATACACTGTATTATAGGCGCTTGCCATTCTGCTTCCAACATTACAATAGTATTCATTAAATTTATTGAGTTTTTCTATTATTTCTTTTTCCCTAACATTTTAGAGAATTCATTCTTATATTTACAAGATCCACTGGATATTATACTTTTCATTACATTCCAAGTTTTTTTTTTGGATTATTTTTGGCACTTTCAATCAATTTACCTTCAAACTCCAGTTTTTTTTTTCAAGCTCGTAAATTTGTTACGCCAGAAGTGGTATTTATCTTTAAAATATTCATTTTCCTGATATGTAGTATGTTTACGGTATCAATAGTTTTTTTTCTTCAAAAATTCATTACATTCTTTATCAAACCATTTCGAAGTAAATCTTGTTTGCTGAATATATTTTTTAGTTACCGTAGAATTACTTTTACAGTGCTTGACCACAGAAGTCAGTTTTTCTCATATCACATTAACTTCAGTGTCAACCAGATTAATATTTTTATTTGACAATTGCTTTTGAAATAATGTTTTATTTACTTTTTCATGATAGATAGCTGGTGTTATTTGTTTTGAGTTTGAAGATTCAATATTCGGTAGTTCTATAAATATTGTACTGTGGTCACTGAAACTATAATTTAAGTAAGTAATATTGAGTTTTTCTTTTACATTGTTAATTAATATTTTTTTTATTTTTTTTTATTTTTTTTTATGCATAGCCAAAACACTAGGGGGGACCTTTTACACCGATTGGTACGTTTGGCTAGGGTGGGAACGGAAAATTTGGAAAGGAGGATGGTAAAAGGGAAGGAGGACAATTACAAACGAAGGTGTTAATATTCGTCTTGACTTTGTTTAGGTCATAAATATAAAATTTGTCATGTTTTGGGAACACATAAGATGGAATTTGGTTCCACATTCGGGATGTTGAAGTTATAAACGAATTTCCATAACTTGTCTTTTGCCACCTAGGGATTTCAATGGTGTAGGGATGAGCACATGCTGTCCTTCGTGTTTCGCGGGGGAAACGCTTAAGTGGAGGTAATATAGATTTAATTTCGACTGAGCATGTGCCGATGCCTACGAGATATTTATAAAAAAAGTGAGAGAGCTCCGACTATACGACGATGTCCAAGAGGAGCAAGATGGGCTGTCACATTTGGTTCGTTGATTAGACGAATAGCCCATTTTTGTACTTTATCCAAATGCTTTAACGCAATACTAGAGGCGCCAGCCCATATGTGAAAATTGTACTCCATTTTGGGTCGTATGAAAGCTTTATAGATTTTCAAGAGGTCACAGGAGGAGAAGTAAGCCTTGCAGCGGCTAAGAAAACCTAAACATTTGGATGCATTTTTTGCAACATCAAATATATGATCATTCCAGATCATTTTTCGATTAAGGTGCATACCTAATATGCTTAAGCTTTCAAACCGCTGAAGTTTATCTTCCTGAAACAAAAGAGTAGGATCGAAAGTGGAAATTTTTCGGGAGATTGTGCAGCTCTGAGTTTTAGAAGTGTTAAACTCGACTCTGTTTTTTAAGCCCCAATTAGCTATTGCGAACAAATCGTGGCTGAGGGAACTGGCCATGATGTCTCTTTTGGTTAACACAGCGGTGAATGTAGCTTCAGATTTTTTATGAAAATCGTAGGAGGCTACTAGGGTGCTGTCGTCTGCAGAGCTGTGGATTGGATTGAAAGTGGTTTGGAGAAAATCATTTATAAATATAAGGAATAGGGTAGGTGAGAGAACTGATCCTTGGGGAACACCAGCGTTTATTTGGAATTGATCGGACTTAAATCCATCAACTAAGACTAGAATCTTATGATTCGAGAGGAAACTTTCAATCCATTTGAGAGAAGAGAGATCCAGGCCTACTGCTTGACATTTTGCTGATAATGCGCTATGCCATACTCGATCGAAAGCTTTAGAAATATCTAGAGCCACAATATTTGCTTCACCCGAATTGTGCAAGCAAATATGTAGCTTCTCGTTAAGGTATGTCATTAAATCACCGGTGGACCGGTGGGATCTAAATCCATATTGCCTATCGAGGACAATACCTTGGCTGTCAAGATATTTGGTCAGCTTTTTGTTTATTAAGATCTCCATCACTTTGGAGAGGATCAATATTATAGCTATAGGCCTGTAGTTGGAGGGATCGCTTTTGCCGCCTTTTTTGGGAATTGGGTTAACATGCGCAATCTTCCATTGAGTTGGGTATACTCCTGTAGAGTAGGATAAATGGAATAAGTTGCGTAATGGTTTGGAAATAGCGAAGGCTATATGTCTTAGAACCATAGCAGGGATGCCATCGGGACCGGTAGACTTTCTGATATTCAGATTCTTAAGTACCTTAACAACGGCACGATGTTCTGAAGTAGACTCTGATAGACACTGATAGATATGTGATCTAAACACGTTTTTGAAGCCGAGCCGAGTGAATCTAGTATATAATTTATTTCCATTAATTTGTGCTTTAAACTTCTGATATTTACGTATAAGATTTTTAGTGAGTCTTTTTGTTCAAATTTGAGATCTGTAGTATTGTAAAGATTTTTTTACATGGGTATTTAGTGATTTGTGGAGGTTTTGAATTATTCAACATCTAAATCAGACTCAGAAAAGACCCTTATGATCTTGCTCTGTTCTGTTTTTCTTATTAATATTTTACCACTTTTTACCCATGTATACTTTAAAATATTTTCGTTTTTTTTATCGCGAGCTTTTTTATATAACAACGAAAAGTCGTCAGTGAGCTTTTCATTAATGAAAAGATTAGAATAACTCCACAACTTTACATCAGTATTCAGGTTAAAAATACTTTTTATATTTAGAGTTTTATTTTTCTTAAGTTGGAGAATTTTCATTTTTACATCTCAAATTTTTAATTTCACTATTACTTTTTGTGGCTCACCTGAGTATTTGGATTGCTGTTTACCTCTGTATACCGATTTTATATTCTCCTCTCCTACCTTTACTCCTATTTGTTCAGCTACTTTATTCACTATGCTGTTTAAGGTCCAATTGTTATCTGGTTCATTTTCGTGGTTATGAATTCCAGTTAATTCAATAAATTTGTCGTAACGAGTTTGCCTGGTACTTTCAATCAAAGTACGGTTGTACTGTATTTCTGCCTTTAATATACGATTTTCACTTCTTAGAGCTACATTTTCATCTATCAAGCTATCCAAAGCCTCTCTGTAATTTCGTCGCTCATTGCTGACTGACTATTTATGATACGATGAAGTTTTGCCATGATAGTGTCATCCCTTCTATCAGATGCTTTGTTATTTGTGCCATAGTTTGAAGTTCTAATGCTGGAACTTGATGTTATTGATGAATTCAAGTATGTTGATTTCCGTTTTTTCCCTTACAGTACTACATTTTCGACAAAACCAAATTTGACTTACCATTTAAGGATTCAATCGACAACCCTTTCGAATTAAGCACCGTTTGAATAGACGATTCTATAGGTTCCCAATTTTCTACAATATTTTTTATTTTAGGATATTGAATACTGAAATCCACAGACACCTAAAAATAAATAAATAATTTTTAAATTTCTTGAACTAATTATATAGATTACCAATTCAACATCCAAAAAGAAAAGCGGAAATTTTTACCAATATTTCGTTGTATTTCCAGAAAAGATTTTCGTGCCGTAACAGTGTTACGAAGCTTTTCGATCAATTCGATTTTTTGTTCCGGTAGCATGACCTTTTTAAAAAAATCTAGAACTTCATCGGGGATGTCTTCTTCTATAACAGTGTGTTCGATGGAAAGTGTATCTGCACAGGACTTCTTTGACGAAGAAGGTTCACCAAATTCAAATTTCCTCTTTGCGAACAGACTATTTTTCAATTGGCTGGCCAAGTAACCAGTATTGTTGTCTGGATTGAAAAACGTTTCCTATAATTTATAAATAAATCAGTAATTAAAAATAATTTTATATAGAACAAACACCACTTACAGCTCTACCATATAAATTATTCGTGGCTTTGTAGCATGGAAAAAGTTCCACGGCTAAAGTAGCAACCTTAAATTTTTCTCTTTTGGATGGCTTCTCTCCAAATTGGGACACAATAAATTTAACTAAAATTCGGACAAGCAATCGGCTGAATTTATCCGTCAAACTATTGGTTTTTCTAAAGCAATCAAATATACAACATCCATCGTTTATTTCTATATATTTTGAGATAACTTTTTTTTTTAGAACCTACATTTCCGTATATCATATATTTATATCACTGTCTGTTTCTTATTTTTATTGTTTTAATTATTTAAAAATTAATTAATTGTAATTTATTTTATTATTATTTAATAACTGAATTTTATAATAAATTTTTTGTTATTTTTATTATTTTATTATATAGTTTATTATAATTTTTTATTGAAATCTTTCAATTAGCTCGCACAAATTAAAATGCTGTCCGTTCTCTCTGAACATTAAATCAGCACTCTATCTTTAACCGCATTTAGGCATAGTTGAACGCTTTTAATGCGCATAATTATTTTATCTTTATTATCGATGTACTTATTGTGACTATTCACGGCGTATTGATGTCGATAATACTATACTCACAGTGAAATCTTTTGTTTCTTTAAAATATTTAGTAATAGGTCTTACTATATCGTTACCGTTGATAGAACAAGCAAAAAAATTACTGAGTCGATCTTAAATTTTTGAGATTCATTAACTCTTCAAAATGCTGGTATAAAATTTGTTTGTTACGAAAGTATGGCCATTCATAAATTATGATGTTTATTAAAGGTACAGGAGCCGTATTATTAAGAAATTTTCTTTGACAGAAAGTTCAAAGATTTGGTTCCAGATTTCTTATTAGTGTTGAACAAAATAATGTTTTGGTCTTAATTTAAAGTTAAAAGTCCTTCATATAACTTTTTACAGTTTTTAATTCTACTTCAGTAACTAAAGTTTTCTTAAATAATTTAATTAAATATTTTTTACTAAATTCTGATGAACTTTAGTTATTTTCATTAACATTTTCGGGCTGCCAGTTAACACATGTTTCTCGAAATCTTTTGCCTCTTTCTTTATTAGTAACTTTAATTTCGTCACAATTTCAATTCAGATCTCTATTCATAATGTTATTCCAATTACCCATAGTTGTTATTAAAGTAGTGGATGTAAAAGAAATTATGTTACCATCAGTATCTTTTTCTAAAAACGTATGTGGATATTTTTGTGCAGGCTGTTACAGAGCGATACATGTTCATAGTAATAAATAATAAAACTTCATGCAGCTCGTCTACAATTATATTAGCTGCAACATTAATTCTTTTGCCAAGTTTCTTTTTCTGTGAGAATAATTGAGTACCTAACATCGTGTAGTATTTTTTGCCATGGAATTTGAAAAGTTGAAAGAAGATTACATTTTGTTTTGTAAGTGGGGGTAATAGACGTAGATAAAACTCCACTGTTGATTGATAATGTTGAATCCGAAATGCAGAGTTCAAATTCTACATCGAGTGCATATGATCGGAATAAATCAATTTTATTTTGATTCTTGTCATTAAACTTACTATCAGTAAAACTTTAAATTTCTAAAAAAAATAAATTTCTTGGTATTCAGACATGACATTTAAATGCGTTTTTAATAGAAAAACTTTTTTTACAATTTAAAAAGGTGCACCCAACTCAAATGTTTAACGTTAATTGGTTATTTAAACGGGAATTAATTTCTGTCCAATCACTTGTCATAAAATAACATTTATTCACATTACAAATATAATAGCAATTGGAATGATTTCGGATATAATGCATTTCATAATTTTTATACCTATTAAATTTTTTGAAACAATTGTTCCATCAACAGTTAAATTGCACATTTTCTAATCTTCTATTTGTGTACAAACGCTTGTGATATAGAACACAATTACTTAAAACTAATTCACAAATATTACTTTTATAAATAACCTATTTTATAATTTATATAGGTATTAAATAATAAATTTTTTATAAATGAACAAAACAAAACGTGTACATTTCTAATAGATGGCGCGAAATACAACATTAAATGCGTGAATATGTGTAGTGCTAATTCACACGTAAAATGTGAGTTAAATAACACGTTTTATGTTGGAAATTAATCACTATCGTCTAAATTCACGTGTTTTTTTTAGTTAATTTAAAAAATACACTTCGATAGTGTTTATTTCACTAGTTTGGTTGGAATTTTCTACAAAAAACATTGTAAAAAACTATATTAATTGTAGTTAAATCCACATAATTTTTTTAGAGTGTAAGTACATAAAATAATTTACGTTTCAAAAATTAAAGAAAAAACAACAGCTAAAAGTACAAAAACATTTTGTTTGTTTTTTAATATCTTTTTCAATTTAGCTTAATAAAGTATCAAAGCTGTCTTCATCCATTCTTAAAAAAAAATTCTAATCTGATGAATTTGGTTCCATCATCAAAATATGAAGTATTTCCTGTTTTTCTTAACCCATGGCCGTTTTTGTTTGTTTATTTTTTTTGATGCAGCTACGAACAAGCAGACTGTAGCTGCTAGTAACCATGCAATAGAAAGATTATTTTTTTTGTTCATTGCATGTACATGCTTTTATTTACAATGTCTTTCAAATAATTTTAAATTTTATAGCATTTGCGTGTCAAATTGAGGTTTTTTCGGGTTGTTTTTAAATACGGAATTTTGCTAAAAAATTCAGATAATTTTATTTTTAATTCAAATTTTTACGAAATAAATTCAGGTATTTTGTTTTGAAATTCAAGAATTTTTATTTTAATCAGAATAATTTTTTGTTTAAAATATTCATATTTCTGGAAGTCCAATTAAGTTAAAAATAAAATTTCAAGATGTTTGCTTCATCCCTGTAGATTTGTCCTTGAGGAACGTGCTATATATATCTAAAAAGGTTGCAGCATTGCCGCATTTGTATCCTTGGCGCCCTTAGGCAAGATATATTAACGCGCCCCATAATTCGTAATAAAAATTAAAAAGTACAAATCTACAATAAAAAAACTAATTATCTGTTGTTTTTGTTAATTTATTGATTTAATAAAAACTAAAAATGTCAGTGGAGTACGCACTAATTAAGTAAAATTTAGCTTTTCTTACTTCCTTTAACATATTAAAATTTTCGCTTTGACTTTTTGTCAGCAAAATCATCAGTTATATCAAAATAATGTATATTAAATGTAAAATCTGTTTCTATTGATAATATT
This sequence comes from Argyra leucocephala, assembly GCA_963942445.1. Classification (NCBI taxonomy): domain Eukaryota; kingdom Metazoa; phylum Arthropoda; class Insecta; order Diptera; family Dolichopodidae; genus Argyra; species Argyra leucocephala. Next base: position 92,732,309 of record OZ012680.1, read on the forward strand.
GCTAAAGCGTTTAAGCGTTGCTCCTTTATAGTAGATTTTAAATAGGCTTTCAATCTTTTCAATAACGAAAAACTGCGTTCCGAGGAGCAGTTACTAAAATGTGTTCATAAAAATATTCTCAAGGTTATATTTGTATTTGGAAAAACAGTTTCCAATATTTTGTTATATATTAATTTCTGAGCTGTAATATGGAATTTTCAGAAATTTTATTAGATTTCAAATATAATCCCAAGTGCACACATTCTTCCATAAAACATTCATCTAAATCGTTCTTGTATATCTTGTTGAATCTTGTAGCTGACCTAAACACGCACAAAAAAACAACAAGTCAACAAAACAATGGATACGTAGCTGACTAACACCAAACATCATGTTTCCCAAAGATTCATCTTGAAACTGTTGTCCAGCCATAATATTTTAACTTTATATTTTACAAAACGAAATGAGTATGTAGTCAGTTGTAGATTAAACTTAAAATAACTTTAATTTGTTAATTAGTTTTTAAAAATATTGTTTGAATATCTTTTTTTTAATTAATATCAATGATTGCGAGTTGAAAATTGAAAATTTAGTTTAATATTATTTTTTTGTGATTCAACACAGAAATCAACTGTGTTGTTGACATTTATAAAATGTACTAAATTATCATCACAAATAAATACAAACTGTTAAAAATGATCATCACAAATTCCTATGTCAAAACTATGATAAGGTAGTTGCACGGTAACGTTTTTATTTAATCGATAATTTCAATCGATAACTTAATGAAGGTCATTTTTTATTCTGTCCTTATTTCAAGGACTTTTGCTCATTAACCATATCGGTTACTTTTTAAACTTACAGTTTAAATTTTAGCATTACTTTTTGTTTTTAATAATTTAAATCGGAAATCCTTATTGTAATAAAATATTAATAGTCGTCCGATATATGAAATATATACAAAATCGGAAATCATTATATATAACAAGTGTTAATAGTCGTCCAGGGAAAATTAGTTAAATATAAAAAAAAAAGAAGCATTTAGTTAGTTATAGTTGAAAATTTACTTATATAAAATTAGTGCCTTAGTGCCTTATCTGACCTTATACGACCGTAGGAGCACGGGTTCAAACCCCGTGAGAACCGAAAAATTTTTCAAATGGTGAAAATTACTGAAAATGTAATTTTCAATACAACCACCTCGATTCAAATATAATTTAATAATTAATAAAGATATAATATAACTAATAAAAAAAAAATAATATAAATATATAATAAACAAAAATATATACCAAATAATTAATATAGTTTAATAAAAAAAGACCCACTTTTCGAAAGGGAAAAGGACCTATAAAGTTGGTCTACAAATTTATCTGTAGGGTCAACTGTTAAAATAAATAAATAAATAAATAAAATTAGTTAATAAATTTAAAACATTTAAGAAACATTTTGAATTATATAGAACTAAAATCAATTGAAAACTAAAAAATAAATTATTAAGTTACAATTTGTTTGAGATTAATACCCTAATAATTTCTGTGAAAGATACCATTATAATAGTAATTCCCGGAAAAACAGAAAGTTTTTCAGTAAATTTTCTGTATTGACTTGTCGTAAAAATGACTTTGCTTATAAAAATAATCAACTCATTTTTATCACCAATAGTATCAAAATATTCAAAATAAGAATTTTTTAACATATTCAACAAATTTGTTGGGACAGTTTTTAAATATTAATTTTACAAACCAACAATCTTTATTAAAACAAAGTTTAGTTTAACAAAATTTAGTTTTAATAAATTATTTCTGTTGTACCTACATAACAGAGTAAAATGAAAATAAAATTAAAACTTACTAAGTTCTCCTTTTAATAATGCCTACAAAAAATTAACATTTATAATAATCGTCCAATTATCCACCAAAAAAAATAATATTTTGCTATGCCCAATTTTTTTGTTTTCTTTAACAGCAACAATAAAATAACATTAGTATGTATAAGCGTATGTGCAAATAAAATTGTAAGAATTTTTTTTCTTGTATTTCTTCTCATTATTCTCATTTTCTCAAATATTCGCATTCTCAAAGGAAAGGCAATCAATCAATCAATCAAGTTCATAACAAATTTAAACGAAATAGATGGTTAAATTGTTGTTGGATTTTTTGTTTTTTTTTTTTCAATCATAAGGGAGATTTCGTACAAATTTAAGTTGAACGCGCGTGTTTATTTTCCATATAAAAGTATGCAGACAGTATAGAATATGTTATGCATGTTTACATTTTTTTATTTTCATTCATTACAATACAAAGGGAGATTTCGTGTACATTGAATGTACATGAACGAAATGAACTCTTAGACGAATCGCGTTGATTCGAGATGATTCATTTGATTGCATTTTTGTATTTAGTTAGTTTTGTTTCTAACTTCAGAAGACACTGTTTCATCTTCTGATAATTTTAGCTTCAATAAGCTTCAAGCATTCCAGAAGTTTTCAGGTTCGACCTTTTAAAGTAGTAGTTATCACTAACCAACGACTTGTTGAAGAAGAAAAGAAATTGAATAATTATTGTAAAAAATTGAAAAAGGACACAACAATCTGCCAGAAAATTGACCAACCAAGTCCATTGAGTGTGCTGCACAAGGTATAAAATGCTGTAGTTAATTGATTTTGAATTCGTGCTCAAAAGTCCTGAATAAATTCCAAATATGTTTTTAGTGTTATCATATATTTGTCCTCTTAAATTTTTTATTTCAATTTTATTTTCATTTAAAAATTGTATAATTTCTTTCTCCATATCTTTATGTCCTACATATTCCAAAAATTTCATTTTTTACATATCGAATAATAAAAGGGAGTTGATTAGTATGTAATGTGCTTCTCTTAATTCCTTAAATATTTGTTTTACATTTTCGGCCATCAATATTACAATATCTTCGAAAACTACTGACGATAAATATGACGTACCTCCTTTTCCTGGATTTCCATATTTTTCAATATGCGCAGCTAAAAAAGGGTCAATTTCGGCAACTAATTCCACGGCCATTAAAAAAATTGCCATTATTGATTTTTCCAATTATTTAAGTTTTTCCTCTTAAAGGCAATTTCGTATAATGTACACAATCCATTTGAACACCTGAATCCAATATTTTTTTTCCTTTAGAGTTTCTGAATTTAATATAGTTCATTCTTATTTGACGCAGAGTCTGCTAATAATCGCTGCTTTAGAACTCTTTCTAACTGTCTGTGTTGTGATGTATTTTCGTGCTGAGATAAACATTCTGTTACATTTTTCCAATCAGAGTAACCCGTTGCTGCCTGTTCTGATCCACCACCTCCTAACAATCGACAAGGAGAACAATAAATTGATTTGTTACTTTCCGAATATACTAGATAATGTTGACGTATAAATTCACCGTTTTACAATTTCACCATTTAAATCTCTTACTACTTTGTCGGTATAAACCTTCTTTGTTGACGAAAAATCTGTAGGGATGTTTTGACTAATGTAATTATTTTTATTACATACATATCTAATTGTAGAGTCATCACACCGTTTCCATGTAGCAGGATCAAGGTTTATTTAAATCCCTGTATTAGTCTATGGTAATACTTATAAATAATATTAATGTATATTAATGTAGAATTCAAAATAAAAAATAATAGAGTATGATTTAATTTTTTAACAAGATCTTTTTTTTTCATATACTAGGATGTCATCTTTTTCTGGCCAATGCCAATTTGCGCCACTCATGGTCATTGTTTTGATTTCAAACTTTTACAATTTTCAATATCTAAAACTATTCCTGGAAACTTTTCTTCTTCATATACTATAATCACATAATCACCTACATTGATTTCAAGTGAAGTCTTCTTAATATTTCTTTCATTACTTTTAATTTTTTTATTTTCTTTAAGTTTTTTTTCTTCATATATTTTTCGTTGATAATTTAGAAATTCATCAGCTGTAGCAACTGTTGGAGTTAATTTCCGTTATAACTGTTAATAACTGTTTTATTGTTTCCAGTTTTTGGTGTTTCAGGCCAGAATAAAGAGTTTTTAAATGGTGTTGGATAGGTAAAACTAGTTAGATCAGCAGTGCAAGTAGATTCAGGAACTCTTAGTTTTTCGGTTTCTATAGAAACTATTTTCGGGTAAATTTTTATATTTTTTTTCTGTTAAATTTCTTATTCGGTGTAATAGGCAATACAATATTGGCTTCGTTAAGTAGTGAAGATGAAGCAAGTTCGTCATCAGATTGTAACACAAATTCTAATATATTATTACACTCATCCCAAACTGAATTATCAATTAAATTAGTATTTAAGGTTTGATTGTGGTGCGTGGTGCGTGGTGGTGTGGTGCGTGCGATTGTGGATCGTATTATGCTACTGAATTTGAATCAAATGGGTACAAACCACATTTTCTAAATCCGTTCTGTATTGTTTCTGGCTTAGCAGCATCCTTTAAGCAAGAATCAATTAATATTGCAAAATCTTCTCGTTTAAGTTTTTCTCCATTATTTTTCATGCGCCAGTTGCCCCCTTCCTTTTTTCAGACTTGTTTTAAGGGATGAAACACAGCAACGTCCATGGGTTGAAGAATATGTGTAGCATTCGGTAAAAGAGCTATCAAAATGATACCTTTTTCTCGGCAAAAATTAGTTAAATGTAGAGAAATATGTAAAGAGTGGCCATCCAAAAATAAAATGATAGGTAATTCAATATCATTTTCTACTAAGTATGGATAAAAACAGTTTGTAATATATTCATAAAATGTCTCACAAGTCATTCATTCAGAATCTGAATTACCGATAGCCCATGACTTTGTCATTTTTGTAACAATATTTACAGGAATTCTTTTATACAGAAATAGTACAATAAGCTTTCCTGTTGCTGAAGCTCCTACTAAAACAGTCAAACATTCTTTTTCGTCATTTGTCGAACGACTATATGTATGTGATGATCCTTTTCGAACGAGCACCTTATTATCTTTAGGACACAAGAAAAATGCCGTTTCGTCGCAATTATATATTCGTTCTGGCCTGATAAAACTTCTTTTAATTCCGAAAAATTATTAAAATAAGTGGAAACGCTTTTATTTTCTTACAGATTCTTCTGGAACATTGGCTCTTCCTGCCGTAAGAGTTTGTGAAACTCTTTAAGATATTTCTGGATTACGTTTTAAAAATCCAGTATACCAGAATCTTCCAGGAACACAATTTTTGAATTTATTTGGTCTATTAACATTTTCCGCTAATTTACCAACACTGTGATGTAATTGTTGTTTGGTTACGGGAAATCCTCTACTAGCTAATTCCAGAATCCACTGTACTAGAGTTCGTTCTGCTGTAGTAAAAAATAAAGGAGCACCGATATTTTTTCGTGTCTTTTAAATTTCTTGTCCTGCAATGTTGTTCTTGGAATGTGAAAGTGTTTCGCTACAGCACTAACAACCATTCCCTTTTCAATTTCCTGTATTGCTAATTGAAGCTGTTCTTTGGTATACTTTCCCAAATTTTTATTTTATAAAATTGCACTAAAACAAAAGATTATTTGTAAATTTAACCAACTAATAAATACTCAAGCAATAATATTTTTAAAAAAAAAGGTATTGACGAAATTATAGTCATTCATAGGTAACTATATAAAATTTTAATTTCGTCAGTATGACGATTTTATAATTCTTGTCTTATTTGAGTAATTAATTTCATCACATTAAAAAATATAATTGAAAACAAAATTTTTATCACAAGCTGGTTTAAAAATGAACAGGTATTGTTTGAATTTAATATATTTGTTCAATTTAGTACTTTCGTTTATTTTATATTAGTTTCAATATATTCATTAAAAGATTTTGATGAACTATATTCTTCGTTACTGGTTGAAAATTTGATCATACCTATGGTATTTGAATAAATTGAAATTGACGAAATTCGACAATTCGATAACAAATATTCTAAACAACAATACTGCATTCAAAAAAATTTTAAATTTTAAGTTTTAGAATTGAATATTAATATTTTAAATTATTCTTATAAAGCATGTAATTTCGCCACTCTGACGAAATAATAATCAATTCTAAAAAATTTTGTTTGCAATTTCGTCACTTAATATTTTTTTCTAATATTTTACTTTTTGAATTTTTTTTTTTAATAAAATTTTGTTAAGTGTAATTTTACTAAAATATGATTAAAAATATATCAATTTACGAACCTATCGCCAGATATGCGCTTACGAACTGCTCTGTTTTAATTAAGAAAAATAATAAGAAATTTTCAATTTTTGATGACAGTTTCTTATTTGTTATTTTAGAAAATTAAACAGGGAAACACTGTTTTTTATTTAAAAGTCACACTTAAAAAAAAAAAAATTAGTTTAAGTTTATTGATAATAGGTTTTTTATTTTTTGCACATATGTGAAGAAAGAGGAGCTTATAACGAAATTAACCGCTCTGACGAAATTACTTTCGTTTACCTTATATTCGTTTACCTTATATTCGTTTACCTTTTTCTTTTTGTAGAAAGAGGAGAAGAACTTTTAACGGTTCCATTCTACAACTTTAAAATATTAATACTAATACCGATCAATCTAGTTTTAATTTTAGTATATGCAAATACAATTAAATCGGACTACAATTAAATACAAATTTAAAATATTAATACTACTAATTAACTCGGACTACCAGAAGGGAATGAAAGACATTCTGTTAGTACTTTTGTCCACTTCTGGTAATACGTAAGATTCCCACATTAATATTATTATCTTGTTTAATTCTTATTTTCTATTACATAATTTAATTATAATTATCAATAAATATAAAATTAATTTTGATTATGTGAAAAAAATTATGCTTTTTTTCAAAGTTCAAATTATGCAAAAAATTTTCAAAGAAAATTAAATTTCAAGTGCCCTTTTTCGGTTGGCGCCCCTAGGCAGTTGCCTAGGTTTGTGTATTAGTAAAAGCGCCCTTGGTAAGTCAAAAAAAATTTTAAGTAAAATTTTAAGTTATTATTATAGAATTTTTATATAATAAATTTTGAAACCAATAGTCATAGTTTTCACATAATAATCATCTAAATTATTTATTTTCATTAATTCATGAACAAATGCTGATGTTTGCTTTACTAAGGTAATAGGTGATATTTTTAATTTAACATGTACACTACCACAATCACTTTACATTTCATCAGAAATTTTAACATTATTATCTTCATCAATCTGCAATGGCAGATAATGGTTTTTATTTTTTAAAGTTTGTTTATTATATTCGTTATTTCGCGAATCAGTTTTATTTTTTATTTTTGGCAATTTTATTCTGCATAAGCAAACTTTGCATTACCAGAATCAGTTAAAATGCGTTTGAGACTTATTTTTCCGTAATTTTATGATACTCGGTCAGTATAAGAATTTATTATAATTGAACTCGATGCAAGCAGGGAGAGAACTGAACATTGTAAATAAAAACCAAACTTAATTCAATTCATTTAATTTTTTTGTAAAATATTATACGCGGAGATCTTCCTCTTGCTTTTTCCAATATGTTTATTGCTTTGAAAGATTTTGAGAAATTTTACATATAATAAAGTTATTCAGTTTCAACTGAAAAGTAAAACGGTTCTTTTTTATTTTAATTCAGAAATAAGACTGACTTTATTTTTCAATATAATTTTACATGTTTTTTCATAAAATTTTAAAACAAATTGCTGATTGTACATTATCAGCATTTGTCGATCATGATTTGAATGAGTGGCTAATATGTTTGCATATGCCACATAAAAAACAAAAGAAAGAAAAAGAAAGTTCAAATGAGTTCAAAAGTAGTAATGATATTATTTTAGAATAAAGTTATTAAATCACTTAATTTAAAGAAACGGTATTTTAGTTTCCTGTTGAGAAATTCCATCCCTTTTTACTGTGGTAGGTACCACAATATTGATGGTTTTGTCGGCAGTAGATGGTGTGGATGTGACTCCTCCCTCCTTAAGATCCGACTCCGGGCGGATATTATCAGAATTTAAGTTAATTTTAGGTATTTTAAATTTAAATTGAAATCTTCAATAGATTCCAATTATAACAAATATTATTATTATTATAAAAATCGAGGAATCAGCGGCTACGCTTGCATACCATTTTTTCCAAGTATAATCAACTTTTATTTCTTCAATGTATTTTGTATTGTTTATGTTGCTTACGTGCAACGTTTCAAGATTAAACTCATTTGATATTTTTTTTTTCTTTTATCTCACGTTCGACATACGGTAAAATTCTGCTTACATATTGCAGTTCCGTATTATCAATTTTAAAACTATTAATTAAAATTTTACAATCTTTAAATTTTATTACATTATTACCTTTAATTTTAATTTTGTTTTGTGAATCACAATTATTAATTAGGACTGTCTGATTTAAATTTCTAGTTACTATTATGTTATTATTAATTAATTCTATATCACTGGTATCATTTCTATGGTAAGTGCAAATCATTTCATCTGTGTTTAATAAATTTGATATGCACTTATCATCAAATGACACTAGATCTGAATACAATAATATCTTTTTATCTAAATTTTTAAATATTTTTTGTTTACATATAAGTATTTGGCTTACTTCACTATCTAGTTCTAAATTTTTATTTTTGTTAGGCATTTTTACAATATGTATTTGTTTTATAACATTCTTCGTTAATAAAATTTGGTATTGAAATAATAAATAAAATTTTATTTTCTTTAAATCCAACGATATTTTTTATGTAAGGTAATTTTTCAATAGTGATATCGAAATCATTAATTTCTTCTTTTGTTAAAATATCTTAAGATAAAATCTCTAGTTTGCTAGATTTGATAAGCTTATACTATCTTTTATTTCTAATTCTATCCTAAGTAATTTAATATCCCCATCAATACTTTCAATATTGTTTTGTAATTTATTTATTTCATTTGTTATTTTATTTTGAGAAGAATTGATGTGATCAGTTATATTGCGGACATGGTCTGATATTTTTTTGTTTATAAGAATTTGCTCTTTTGTATCTGTTATTAGAGCTTTATTATTTTTTTTCAGTTACTTTGAAATGCTCCTTTATTTCTTTCCTGTCATTGTTATCCATTGTCCCGACAAGAAAGCGAAGACCACTGCCTACGAAATTAATTAAACCCCTTTCCTTTACGTGGTGTGGGATTAGGCTTTCAAAATCATCTTGTAAGTGCTTAAGATCATGCAATATGTTAGTAGAAATTTCATTTTTTTCTTTTGGTTGTTCTACGTTCTGTGTTATTTTGTTAATATTCTCCTCATACTGGTCTAGATCGATAATATGCATTATTTTCGTGTAATTTTAAACGATATTAACTCTAGAATCTTGTATGAGAATATAACCATTTCCATTTTGGATTTCGTTTATTTCGATTTGAGAGCATGTGATTACTGAAATGTTGAAGAGTAGGAACAAAAAGATGAAAATCATCCCTGAAATAGGATAAGTTATAGAAAGATAAATGTTTGTATTTCAACATTGTTAGTTATTAATCACGATTAGTACTGTTTCTACTTATAGCATTGAGGGTAGAATTTGCGTATTGAAGTTTATAAATCAAAAAATAATCAAAAGACTTGTCTTAAAAGAGTTAAATTGTCAATTTGAGTTAATAAATTAGCATAATTTTGGAAATTTCTAAATAATCCTCAGTTTGATTTTTGATTTCAGTTTTCTTATGATATGGTTGAAGTTTGGTGACTCGGTTAAGTTTTAAATACTTAGAAACTTTTTGTTTTTTTCTGTTTTCATTGAGTTTTTTTATTTTTTTCTCTTGATTCGAATAATTTTTTTTGGATAGAAGGATATTCTGTGGATGAAATTGTGCCATTAACGAAATCAATGGGTTTTCTACCAGTTGCGGAGTGAATTGTTTCGTTATAAGTTTTCACGGTTTTAGTTACGGGGTCTTCATCCATTGGTAAGCCTTCTTCTTTTTCGATTACTTGTAAAATTCTTAGATGTTCATTTAGTGTGTTGTGGAACCGCTCTTAGTCCGCATTACTACTATGATTGTTTGGAGTGGTAAAGTGGATTTCAATACCTTCGTTGTTTAGGAAGTTTTTGAAATTCAGACTGTTGAACCCTTTTTCTCTATCTGTAACTATTATTTTGGGTTTACCAAAAGAAGCAAGATATTTCATAAAGCCATTTTTGAGGTCGCACCAATTTCTTGATTTTATAGGGAAAATTTGCGCATGTTTTGTAAATTTATCTATAAAAGTAATATACGGGTCTCCTTTACTTTTGAACCATACGTCCATATGGACTATTTCTAAGGGTTTACTTGCCGTTCGTGAAATTTTAAGAGGCAACTTAAGAGGTCTACGTTCGTATTTAGCTGTATTACAAATGTGGCAATTATTTATGACTTTTTGTATTTCCTCTTTAAGTTTAGGAAAATAGTATCTTTTTTTAAGTTCAATTAGACATCAATAATGCCTCTGTGATTTGTTTTTGTGTGTTGATCAAGAATGAGTTCCTGTAGTTCGTGACGGTATTGAATATCATCGAGTAAAAAGGAAGATTTATTTAATTTTAGTAATCTATTTTTGGAAAAGTGTTTCAAATAAGTGTTTTAAAAAGCACTGTACGTACTTATCATGATACCTATTATTCCTTTAGGAGGTATGTGATTTTTAATGATGTTAATGAAAAGGTCTGCATTAGGGTTAGGATGTATAAAGATTTTTCTATTCCTATTATAAATTTTTTCTATTTTAGTTTTCTCTAGAGAACTCATTTTTATTATGATTTGGGTTTTATACAGGTTTAATGGGGATTCTGATATAGGGATATATTCGGTATTGTCTTCAGTTGCTGAGTGTATTGTGGCAATATCTGATAGTATTTCTTCAATCTGCATACTATAATCACTGTTATTTTCAACAGAGTCTGTTGTGACATCAATAGAGCAAATTTCATCAATATCCATTTCGTTGGCATTGATTTGTACTCTAGATAATGCATCAGCGATTTTACTTTCTTTCCCCGCCAAATATTCTATTTCGAAATTAAACTCTTCTAGTCTAATTTTCCACCTTTGTAGTTTTAAATTGTGTAGCCATTGCAAAGGCTTATGGTCGGTTCTAGGGGTAAATTTTCGACCGAAAATATATGGCCTAAAATATTTAGTTGCCCAAACGACTGCAAGTAATTCTTTCTCAATTGTTGAATACCTATACTCATGTTCGTTGAGCGTACGTGAGGCATAACAAATAGGATGGTTGTTTTGAGAAAGTACAGCCTCTATGGCAAAATTACTTGCATCTGTAGTTACTGTAAATTTTTTTGTAAAATCTGGATAGATTAAAATTGGGTCAGTGGTGATTAAGAATAGTTTATAGTTTATTTCAATTTCAAAAGGAACTAATATGTTATTGCCTATGATACCATCAAATTTGTCATGAAATTCCATCTCTAGAAATTCCATTTTTTGATTGGAATCAAATTCGACAAAGGAATCGATTGTGACTTTATACTCGCAAACGATTGAATGGGTTAGGGTTTTTATATTAACTGGTTTTATGTTAGAGCGATATAAGGGATTACAAATTCCCAAATTAATTATACTCATTGTAGCACCAGTGTCTACAATGAATTTTAGAGGTCTTCCTCTGGATTGCACTTTTATATAAGGAAGTCGTTGTTCAGGGATTCCGAGGCTACTAATTGAAAATTTTTTTATTTCACTCGTTTCTACTGTGTTCATTTTTGCTTGTACAGTTGGGTCTACTTCAATTGCACTAGATTGAACAGAACGTGAGTTATTATTACTTTGGTGTTGGTATCTAGAATTTTGGTGTTGATGGGATCCCTTACTTTGTTGGGAGTTATTTCCTTTATGAAATTTATTTCTATTAAAACTACTGTTACTACTGTTGTTAGTATGAATATTATAATTATTATTATTAAGACTATTAGTATTATTATTATTAGTACTAGAATTTGTAAAATTTTTATTAGTATAATCAATAGGATTGCGATAATTTTGATTAGCATTCCCTTGTGGGTATGTTTTTTTCATGTTATTTTTGTATTTTGAATTATGATTGTCATAATTATGATTTTTGAATGGGGAGTAATATGCATAATTATTTTCATAGAGATGTCCATCGCTTTTTCTATAGTAGGAGGATTTCTATTGCATAAGATAGAACGCATTGGTTCTGGAAGTTTATCTTTAAAAATCTTTAGAGCTGCACAAACATTTGTTTGTACAGAATAAGGAGAACTTTCTTCCGTTTGTAATTTATTATTTAATCTTCTTAAGCATGATTGTATTTGATTATACAAATCTATGCTATTGTTTGAGAACTTAACTCTACATAAATCGTCATATAAATCTTGACTAGATTTTTTCTCGCCAAAGTTATTTATTAGAACAGTCTTAATTTCTGACCATTGTCTTGCATTCTTATTTATTTCTAATACTAATTTAGCTTGATTTACACATTTATTTCTTAAAGCATTTAACAATAATGACTGACTAATAGTATCATATTTTAAAACTAGCGGTATTATATTTTCTACTGATTCAATAAAAGAGTAAAGATTCTGACCTGTACCGTCGAATTCTGGAAGATGACTGATGTATTTATACGGATCCAAGTTCAAATTTAGTGGTTGATCCCTCTGATGTTGTGCCTGCTGTTGTACCTGTTGTTGTACCTGTTGTTGTACCTGTTGTTGCACATGTTGCTGTACCGTTTGTTGCACTTGTTGTAGTGATGGTCCCAGTTGAATGTGTGATCCTTGTTGTTCATTGGCCATTTCTATTTATTTATTTTTCACACTTTTTTTTTTCTTTTTTTTTTTTTTTAATTTTAATTAAAGGAAATTTATTGTTATTTGGTATTATCTTATTAGATTAATTAATAACTGTGATATTAACAATAATTTTTTTTTTCAAAATTTATTAAAATTGTTAATTTTTTAGTTTTTGCACATATTATAATGTTTCCTTTTAAATTATTCACATTTAAAAAAGTTATTTTATTATAATTACTATTATTTTTTTTTGTTATTAGCTCAATTTTTTTTATAATGTTTTCAATTTGAACTAAGAGTTTTTTCTTTTAGTTAGAACCTTTTTTTTTTAAAAATTTTTTTATTTTTTTATTTTTATAAAAAAAATTTTTTATTTTAAAACTTTTATCACTGTGGATTTCCTACTATTTGAAATCTGTCCCGACTGCGCCAATAATCTTATTCAGTTTTTAAAGAGCAAAACGGTTCTTTTGTATTTTAGTTCAGAAATAAGACTGACTTTATTTTGCAATATAATTTTACATGCTTAATTTTTGTTTTAAAATTTTATAAACAAATTGCTGATTGTGCATTATCAGTATTTGTCGATCATGATTTGAATGAGTGACTAATATGTTTGCATATGCCACATAAAAAACAAAAGAAATAAAAAGAAAGTTCAAATGAGTTCAAAAGTAGTAATTAAAAAGTAGTAAATAAAGTTATTAAATTACAATGATTTATTTTATAATTACAAAATTTAAAGAAATGGTATTTTAGTTTCCTGTTGAGAAATTCCATCTCTTTGTACCGTGGTAGGTACCTACAATAGTGATGGTTTTGTCGGCAGTAGATGGTGTGGATGTAACTATATATATATTATTTAATTAAAGAAAAACAAATCTTTAGTCTAATCTAATATAAATTTCTTAATTTTATTTATCTCTTAATTTAAAATATAAAAAAGTTAATTTTTGCTTCGTGCTAACGCAACACGTTTTTACAGAGTGATGATAAATGTTACCATCCTAAACAATAAAATATTTGATCAAGTGAGTGTTATCGTTTTAATTCAATTGTAACCCCTCACGAACTTGTTGATATACTAAACTAATATAATCTCAAAACATTTCCAAATTTTATAAACGCTGGCGAAGATTTTGTCAAAATATCGGCTTGCATTTGATCAGTTGGCATGTATTTGATTTTCACATCTTCTTTTTCACAGCTTCACAAATAAAATGATGTTTTACATAGATCTGCCTGGTTGTCATTAAATATAATTATTGTGCTTTGTTTATTTCCCATATCGTTAAATAATTGTTTTAGATGAATTGCTTCTTTTGCAGAATCATTAAGCACGTTCTCTGTTTTTTTTTTTATTGTAAATCTCAATGTCTCATCTCAATGTTAATAAATGCTTTAAGGTTAATAAATTTTAATGTTAATCATTTTTTTTCTTTAATTTAATTTTAATTTGTGTGAAATTATGCACTCACAATTTTTACAATTGGAAGACCGTGTGGGTTAAATGAAACCGAACTAGAGGATGTGGATACTGATACTACAGTTGACAGTTCTGCTGCTGTACCACCTTTATTCACATCTCTCAGACCATTTAGTCAGATCAATTAGGCCATTTAGTAGACTTCGAACAGAAGATACAAGATCATCAGTTTTAATCGAAAAACAAATAAATATTCAGCAAGATTAGCTTGAAGAAATAAGATTTACCCGCAATAATGAAGAAATATGTTGCACCATGAATAAGAGTCTTTAAAGCACTAGAAAAAAATAATGAACTGCAGTCAAAACTATGTGATATAAAAATAGAAAATATGGCCGAAAATTCACGTTATAACTTAGAAATAGAAAACTTAACAATAGAAAAATTACAATTAAAAAAAGAAATTGTGGAAAAGAAAATATTTTTGTTAAAATAAACAAAGGTATTTTATTTAAAATTTAAATATTTTATTCGTTTTTTTACTTTCTAGCCAAGGAGGCATTTGTGATTTTATATTAGATTTAAGATTGCTATATATATATATTTAATTAAACTTTTAATGTTTAATTAAAAAATGTAAAGATGTTTTGGTTGGCACTTGAGGAAACATAATTTTTAGAAATTAATACAATATTTAATTAAATTAAATAAAACACTTGTTGTTGTTCCACTAATTAAGAAATTATTAAAATTTTCTTATATATTTTATTTTAACATTTTAATTAAAAAAACCAAAAATAAAAATAAAATTTGAGTCGACATGTTTGGTTCTTCTAAAACATTATCAAAACTCTTGATGTCTTAATAAAAAAATTAGAGATTTATAAAATGAAAAAATAAAATTCCAGTGTTTTGATCAGTTTGAGCACAATTTTGCCTCTAATATATCAAGCATTGAAGACAACATTTGTGAAAACGTCGGTTGAGCTACGTTGATATGCATATCATTTGCCACAGACTGTTGATAGTTTACCTAGGACAAAAAAACCTCAAAAAAGAGGCAACTTTTAATTTTGGTGTTAAAGATGTAGATTTACATATTTTTGGTATATTTTGCTCTGTTTGGTTTTGCACATATTGAAATGCACATTTATTGAGACGAAAGTTAGTGATAAAACTAGAAGTAAAATATAAACATGTATTTAAAATATTATTAACAAAAAAATCTCCTTGTAAAAAATGTATTATACTTTTTATCATCCATTTCAAATACATCACTTGATGCATTCCTTAATTTTGTCTAACGAATCTTTGATTAACAACCTCTTCCTCCTCAAGAAAATTCAACGCTACACTATCCATTTTTATTAGCAATATTAGTTTTACCAGGTTTTACTTAATTCAATAACTATTTTTTCAATTAAATACAATTTTAAAATTTAATTTTTAAATAACATATTTACATACATATGTTTTTGACGTTTGTCACTTTAATTTCGAAAATTTTTCGAATTTAAAATATTCACACGTTTTACACAATTCTCTACTTTACTTTGTTGCTTTCTTACATTTTTCATCTTACACTTGTTTACTTGAGGCATGCTCCGCGGGTAGTTTTTCTTCCTCACAGCTAACACATTTTAGTGTGATGTAGGTTTTGGTGTGTTCTTCGTCCTTTACATTCAAAACTGGAACTGCACATTTAGAACATATAGCTTGTTTTTCTTTACAATATTTTTCAACATGTTTAAGCGACTGGCAGTTGAGACTTCTTCTAGGTGAGGGGTAGCTTTTCCTAATCTCTAACACCAGGTTGCCTATTTTAACTTCTTTAGGAGGTTCAAGACAGTCGAAGGTTATAGATACTGCTCCTGAATATTTTGAACTGTTGGCGTTTAATAGGTTTCAATTTGAGACGAATTTAGCGACGAATTGAGAGAAGCGCAGTATTCACAGCTAATATCCTCATTTCCTAGTTTTTTGTGTTTAAATTTAATGTGTAAAAAAATATTTTAATAAAAGACATGATTAAATATAATTTATTTATTTTATACGTTTTATTAAAAAAAATAGGAATTATTAAACATATTTTTCACAAATCCTTAACATATATACATAATTTGAAAATGAAAAAAGTAATGATAATTCAGAATTATTTTGAACTAATGAAATAAATTTACATAAAAAAATTTAAAAAAAAAGCAATATGTACATAAAAACTTAAAAAAGCGTTTATAATAAAAATGTAAAATTATAATAATTATTGTAGTGCAACTATCTATTTCAAATATCTTATCATTTTATACATTTAAAATTTTCATTTTAAGAATAATAACTTTCGTTATTTTTGATAATTAGATTTGTTTTTAGTGATATTTTTATGTCGAGTTTCCTCTTTTCCCGGGCGTCTATATAATTCTCTAACCAAAAATGAAATACACATTTAAAATAAAAGACGCGTATATTTTTATATGCTTACCAAAATCTTTTGATATAAATGTAAATTCTGTAATTTTATACCAATTTGCATCATCTACCGGAATTGTTTTGTTTTTCATATATTTAGAAATATTTTTCTTTTTTTTGGATAAAATAGAATTTTTTTGTCATCTTCTCTTTTAAAAAATAATGTAGGTACGGCTTTCACAGTAATTGCATTGTTATGTATTGTTTCAATAACCACATACATTTTGCTATAATAAATTAAAGTGTTTGTGAAAATTGAAAATATTTCTAATTTTTATAAATAATATTTGTAATTTCTAAAAGTTAATTATTTTATTAATAAAAATGATCGAAAATGCAAATAAGTTTTGAACTTTAAAAGTGCCCACAATGTGTCGACAATGTGTGTTTAATGAGTGTGTTTAATAAAAAAATTCTAAATAAAACTTACCTGATTATTGTCACAATTCACAAATTAAATAAATCTTTTAATTAGGTACTATTATTTTTATTAAAGATTTTTCTTTTACGTTGAATGTTGCAAGTTATAGCTATTTATAAGAAAAAACTGTAAACACCAACAATTATTAATAACGCACTGAATTATAAACAACTTAACCGCTTGAAGTTTTTTATTTTTTACCAACTAAAATTTTTTTTGAATATTTTTGAATACACTTTATAGTGATAGTACATATCGTCACCTGAGAATTATGTTGTTCAATGTCCTAAAATGATTTTAGTGGGAAATCGATTTTTAAAGTTTAACTGAAAAGAAAAACTTCTTTAAAACAAATACATTCTGGAATACGATTATTTTTTAAAATAATTATTAAAGCTGATGCGATTTCATTGCCAGATCGGTTATTTTGGTTTTCATGCCACAAACTACAATGAGTAATTTTATTGTTCTGACGAAAACCAGTCAAATTATTGGAAGCGTATTATAGAAAAAATTATATACATTTGCTCTAGGTAAAGCAAACACATTTTGGAGATCGTACAAAATCACGGCAACATCGTTTTCAAAGTTATTCCTATCAGTGTCTCTCTCCTCTTTTGCCTTCTTATGGTAATTTTGATATTCCTATAGTTTTAGTAGTTCTTTATCTTTTCGCGTGTCTTAGAAATAACTTTAAACTTGACACATTGATCACACAAGTCTTTTTTGGCTTGAACAATGGTAAATTAAAAGATGTATTGAAAACACGAGAGTATATGTTAAATTTAACTGGTTTCCTTGATTTTTTCACATACATTTTATACATTCGTTGTAAACTGAGACCAGCTTCCAGATATTGAACTTTAGTATTGGCACGGCAATAATGCGATTCCATCACAGGAAAACTTTTAATATGTTGCTTCACGTCGTTTATTTCATGTGAACTAGTTTTTTTTAATGTGTTTGCCTTGCTTTGATGGCAATCATCATAATGAATTTTACAAAAATAGTAAATCCATTGTTTCGAAATATCCAACGTAGATAGAAAAGTTTACATTTAGGATATTGTACAAAAAATCACGTTTATTAAAAGAAAAGAAAAAAATCAAATTATGTTCAATATCATACAAAATTTACAATATTGACACAATTTTATTGAACAACATAGCACACTCAAGTTTACAAGAAGTACATATAACAAGATCATATTTTATATTCAATGTTGACCAAGATAGCACTATACAGTTGATTAAGAAAAAAATATATGAAACATGTTCAATGCAATACAACAAAAATTAGAGGTTGGATATCGTACATTTATCGTTCGTTCATTTTTCACCATGAGATGCAAATGATATTGATAGTAAATAAAAATTCGTTGTATTTAAAATTGGTTTTTGTGTGTTATTTTTAGTTGAAAATAAAATAAAGCAACATTCTATCATTTAAAATTATAGTATATATCATTTTATAAATAACAATGAAATAACAGAAACAAAATAAGTTTCCAAACGTAATAAGTCAGTATGAAATATTAAACTGTTAGCTACGCTTGTACGAAACTAAAAATCGTATGGAAACCCACTTTGTCCGCACAGTGCATAAACGATGATTCCCCAAGAATTAGGTTTGCTTTTGTTATACATTTTGCATGATATCGTTCCTTTGGAAAGAATAGTTTGTTTGTCAATGCACACGTTTTCTTCAACGTTTTCTTGGAGACAACGATTACGTATACATTCTATCAACGGGCTAAATTTAAAAAATTTATCAGTAAAATCTACAGGAATTTCCATATTATTTACAAAGTGAACGAAAGATCTTAATTGACGAAAACGATGAGAGTCATAGAATTACAAAAAGTTTCAATTTTAAATTCAGGATACGAATACATTGAAAGACGAGGGAGCTTTAAACACCCCATCATAATATATAGGTCCAAAAATATTTTAATTTCCACTAAACATGTTAATTTAAAATTATTGTTAGTTTTTTGTTGACCATATAAATTTGTATAAAAAACCATATCATTCATTAAATCACCAGTTATAAATGACATGAAATATTCAATAGGCTGTCTCACTTCAAAAGAATTTTCTTCGTGTTCTTTGAATGAAAATGGTTGCGGTTCGTATTCTTTATGACGCCATTTTATATCTTTTTTGTTTGTAGTTTTCAGTTCATTTGTTGTTAATTAAACTAATTGTTCCTCTCAACGACATCAGAAACTGAATCATTACACTGCCTTTGTTCTGCAACCAATTCAATTGCATACTCTTCATTTTCTTTATTGAAACATTGAAGCAGCTGTATTTCTGATGGATCACAATTTTCTTCTTCCAAATCGGAACAAAATAAATCGATTTGGCTAAGATATTCTACAATTTGCTGATCTGGGAGATTGCTTTTTGTAGTCATCCTAAACACACTTACATTTATTTTATAATAAATTTAAATGAAATGATGTTCACAATCAAACTTACCAAAAAATAAAAAAAATAAAAACTAACTTACATACATTGACATATCGTGAAATTTGTACGAAATATCGTGTAATATTTATTATTTTATGTCATATCTCATTGAGAGTTCTTTATTAACTGACTCATGTCATTCTCCATGTGCATTACAATTACATACAATCAACTGTTTACAGTATTAATATACTTATACTAATAATAATTATGGGATCCGTAGACAAGTATCACTACATCTCCCCGTTTAACTAATTTATAAAAATTATTTAATTCAAATTATCATAACTTTCTTAACAGTTTATAAAAATAATAAATTCAAAGCTTATTGATTATAATTAATTTAAAGCAAATATTTCAAGTTCAATCAAACACTTACATATACAACTGCCTGGTATAATTCAATGCAAATTTTCAAAATTTAAAACTAAAAGTATTTTCCTAAAATCATACTTATCTCTACTTATTTTTTTTTTTTTTTTTTTTTTTTAAATGTAACATCAATACCTAAAAGAATCTGTCATTTAAGATTTTAAAATAGCAATTGCAAACTGTGGGCATTCGAAATGCTCGTTTACGGAGGAATAAAGAGTTTCGTCTTAATATTTTACCATTCATTAGTTTTACCATATAGGATCGAGGTGCACTGCGTAAGTTTTCGATTTCTGCAGGATACCCAATACTTATTTATTTGAATTCAAACTTTTTCACCTTTTTGAAAGCTTTCTTTGGATTTAGCCGATCTGTCATAATATTGTTTATTAACAATGTTATTTTTATGAAGAGCAGCCCTATGTTCCATACTAAGTTCATTATTTTTAAATAGAGAGTTTTTTGCAGGAACTAACGTTCTGGTTTGACGCCCAAATAGAAGCTGTGCTGGGGAATGATTTGTATTTTTTATAGGTATGTTTCTATATTCTAGGAGAGCTAGCCAGAGATTTGTATTACTTTCTTTAGTTTTTAATATCATTTTCTTTGCGATTTGAACGTAGCGTTCACTAAAACCGTTGGACTGTGGGTAATGTGGACTAGAAGTACTAATTGTTATGTCTAAATTTTTAGCAAAATTTTGAAATTCGTAGGATGAAAAAGGCATATTATCAGCTACCATTTCTTTTGGTATGCCGTATATAGAAAAGCATATCTCTAAATATTTAGTAATTGATTTCGCTGACTTGGAGTTTAAAGAAATTAAGTCAATATATTTAGAAATGTAGTCGCCCACAGCTAAATAAATTTTTCCATCTACCTCCGCTATATCCATGCCAATTTTCTCAAATGGAAGTGAAGGTAGTGGATGATTTAACAATGGTTCCTTAACATTACTAGAGCGATATTTCTGACAGATATTACATTTTACTATAATTTGTTCAATGTCTTCATTCAACCCTGGCCAATAAAGCACAGAACGAGCCCTTTGTTTTGTTTTTTCAATTCCCGAGTGAGGTAAGTGCAACGATTTGAGTATGTCTGATCTGAGATTCTCGGGAATAACAATTCGTCCATCAAAAAAGATCAAATCATTTTCTATGTACAGGCTATTTCTAATGTTCCAAAAGGTTTTTATTGTATCTGGCATATTTTTTTTTTATGTTGACTAGCCATTTAAAATCACAGCTTTAAGGTCTTTGAGAACTTCATCATTCATCGTTTCTTGTTGGAAAATTTTTAACTTTTTAGGACTAATATTTATGGAGTGAATCATTTCATTTAAATCGTGAGAAAATCTTGTATTTAATATCTGGCAAAAAATTTCTCGAGAGAAAATCGGCAATATAAAGATATTTACCACTTAAGTATACTAAGTTAATTTTATATTTTTCTAATTTGAGTTTTATTCTTTGCAACCTAGGTGAGGGAATTTTACAATAGTCCTTCGTCATGACTCCTAAAAGTGGCTTTAGATCTGTTACTATCGTTACATTTTTGCCATATATTAGTGAGTGCCATTTACAACAAGCAAAATATATGGCTAGAAACTCTTTGTCAATTTGTGGATACATCTTTTGAGTGTCATTTAAACTACATGAAGCGAAGCATACTGGTCTATTGTTCTGTAAAAGACAAGCCCATAAACCTTCTTTTGAAGCATCAGCCTGAATTGTTATACTTTTCTTACTATCAAATGTTAAAAGAGAAGGTGCATTTGTGATTAAGTGTTTTATTTTCGTTAAAAAATTTTCATGAGTATTTAGCCACATGAAATTTACGTCTTTTTTTAATAAGTCCCGTAATGGAGTTGATATATCAGATAAATTTGGTACGTAATCTCTTACGTAATTTATGAAGCCTAAAAGTTTTTGAAGATCCTTTCTGCAGGTTGGTGGTTTTAAATTTATGCTCTCTATCTTGTGACCTAAAAAGTTAATTTCTTTCATTTTAAATTGAACTTTGTCTTTGTTAAATGTAATTTTTCGTTCGATTGCTCTATTAAGTATAAGTTTGACAGTATGATCATGCTCTAACTCAGTTTCACAAGCTACAGCAATATCATCAATGTAGATAATCGTATTTGGAATGTTTCCAAAATTTTGTTCATTTATTTTCTGGAAGATTTCAGCAGCTATTTTTAATGCGAAAGGTAAGCGTTTGTATTTAAAAATCCCAAAGGGTGTACTAAATGAACATAAATTTTGAGAAGTTTCATCTAATTTTACTTGTAAAAAACCGTCTTTGATAATAAAAACCGAAAAGAACTTTTTGTTAGCAAATTTACTTTTTATATCGGCAAACGTGGGAATTTCATAAAAATTGTCTCTTATAGCTGAATTAAGATATTTTGGATCTAAGCAGATTCTTAATTTATTAGGTGTTTCAATTACTACAATATTAGAGACCCAATCTGTGGTACCATTAACTCTTTCAATTACATTATTGTCACAAAGTCTATTTAATTCTTGCTTTAATGGTTCTCTTAGTGAGATTGGTATTCTACGTGATGGCTTTGAAACTGGTGTCGCATCTGATTTTAACGAAATATGAAATCATCTTGACAACAACCTAATCCTGTGAAAGCAGCCTTATAATTTAAGATTTACTGCTCTTTGTTGTTAAAATCAACCTCATCAATTCGTTTGATGAGTTTTAAATTTATACAGGTTTCTAAACCTAATAGAGGAATTCGATTATTTGTGGAAATATAAAAAATTTCATTAGATTGAATATTACTAAAAGTACATTGTAATGTGACAGTGCCGAACGTTTTGATTTCAGTTTCATTATAGGCAAAAAGTTTAGATTCACTATTTTTTATATTGATATTTTGAATTTTTTTAGCAAATTTGTAAGGTAAGATTTGTAAGGATGCACCTGTGTCTAGTTTAAACTTAATAAATTCATTAGAAATTTTAATATTTTCGAACCATGAATTGGCTTTAGTAAAATTTTGCATTAAAGTAGCATCATCTATAAAATAACTATCTTCACTTTCTGATAATTCATTACTCGTATTACTTACAATTTCATTAATATATTATACAGTATTAATATACTTATACTAATAATAATTATGGGAACCCTAGACAAGTATCACTACATATCGTACATATTTTTTCATCATAGAATTAAAAATACTTACATATAAATTGTTTGTATGCAAAAAGTTTTTTGATTGAATTTCTTCTTTTTACTTTTAAATTTTTAATATATATTTATTTTTTTCTTTTTTTCAAATATGCAAAAACACGTTAAGAATGAGTCATAGATTTAATTCTTTGCTTGCTTTCAACTCTACATGTAATAACATATGAAATGTATAAGACAGAAAATTCGCAAATTTTTTGTACGATATATCGTACAGTTTTAACGAAAGGGTTAAGCAAAAACATTTTGTAAACATTTTTTAATTCTTAATTGTCTAATTTCATACATTTTTTCAGTTTAGACACTTGAGCATTAAGGTGAAGATAAAAAATATTAGTATTTGTATGATATTGAACAAAACGACAACTGCGCTATTTTAAAAAATATTACAGATAGAACCATTCTGATGAAAGATTTGGAAAGAGCGTGTGTTTTGAGTACGCCCAAAAATTTCTAGAAAAAAATTAACCAAAAAATTATTTTTATTCATCCACTTTATTCAACATTTTCTACAATAATTCATCTAGTATGGTAGTTTTCCATAAAATCATATTTAATTTTATTTATTATTCAATATTTAACATTTATACAATTATTTTTCAAATATTCAAAACTTTGTTTTACAGTACATATGAAATATTAATAATTAATATTAAATTATGTATTCACGCTTTATTAATTTTAATTTCAAAACACTACCAGTTCAATGGAACACAATAAAGAAGGGAAGAAAAAACACATGTAATCTTTTTTTTAGCAAAATACAATAATAATTTACATTGACAATATTACTCAAAATTGTGTTATACGAGTTTGTATAATATTAGTGAGGACTTTTAGATAAATGTCAAAGTGGCAAATTAATACATATAATAAATAAACAAGGAAATGAACAAAAAGCAAGTAAGTAATATTTCAGTAAATAATTAAATACATAAATACGATTTATACATTCCTTTTGATTGTACGTTACAAAATGATGCCGATGAACATCTCTGGCTGATACTGATGCTGCACTTTTAGGTAAGTGTTTCATTTGTAATATGTTAATATTTGATGTACTCCAAGCGAATTCTTTTCGTTTCCTTTAGATGCTGGTTAATTCAATAGGATTGCAGTATTTGGAATTGATTGGATTAAACAGCGTGTAAAAATTAGTAATGATATGTCAAAATATGAAAAAATTACCCGATGTATTATATTGGACACTGAAGTATTCACGCGGCGAACTGTTTGATTGCACGGTTGTGTTCTATTAGTTTATATGAAAGCGCGCACACATGCAACTATTTGATTTTATCTAATCAAGCAATCAAATAGTTTGTAATTTTTTACAAACTGAGATCAACTTTTAGTTGAAGCAATCGATAAATCGATTTGTGTATTACGTATTTAAATGTAAACGCGCATACTTGAAATTAAAACCAGTTGCAATTTATTTTTTCTTGTGTATAGTGGTGTTTTTTTTTTTTTAAATTTTGATGATGTATGCTGAAAACGATGGTTTTTATTGATAAATTTTTTTAAAAATTTCTATATAGCATATAAAATAATTATTTTTAAATATAATGCTTTATGTTTACGTGCAGATGTAACTGAAAATTTAATTGAAGCTCTTGAGGCAAAGCCTGTAATTTACAACAAAAATTTAAAAGATGTGGTGTCAATCTTATGGACGCAAATTTGTGAAATAATTGTTTTATCATGGTTTGATTTGACTCCGCAACAAACAAATGATAAATGTAAGACCAATATTTTATTTTATTATATTATCGCAATCTTCTTATTACAAATTATAAAACAAAAAGTAAATATTAAATATTGCTCAACTTTTTTAATGACTCATATTTTTTCATATAGACAGGGAACAGGACCTTGTGGTGTAGTAAAATAATATGTAAAATAATATCTTGTTGTACATCCGCTATGAGAACCACGTGTGTTGGTAGGGTCGATGGAATTGAAAGGACACTCATATAGTGTATCCTCAAAGTTTACACCATCCTTTTGACGAACATAATTATGAAGAATACAGCAAGCTTTTATTATGCTGCAATTCAATTTTCACATTCAACGGTCTATGAAATATTCTCCATTTATTGGCAAAAATTCCCAAAGCACATTCCACCATTTTTCTCGCTCTTGTTAATCTGTAGTTAAAATTTTTTTTAGGTACTGTTAAATTGTTTCTTCCTTAATGTTTCAAAATATTATGTGATAAAGCAAATGCTTCGTCAGCAACGAAAACAAATGGCTTATCTAAACCATTGTCATTATCATTTTTAAGTTGTTGGTCTTTCGGTAAATTTAAATGTTTAGCCTCAAGTTTTTTTCCGAAATTGCTATTTTGAAATATGTTTGAATAACTTGCACTGCCATATGATCCTATATCGACTAATATAAAATTATAATCTGCATCAACAACGGCCATTAGAACCACAGAAAAGTAGTTTTTATAATTAAAAAATTGAGATCCACTGTGATGTGGTTGTTTTATTCTTATGTGCTTCCCATCTATTGCACCAATACAATTCGGAAAGTTTGTTCTTACAGTTCTGATATTTCGCGCCATGTAGTTTCGTTTTTTTGCGGCATAACAGTAGACTTTAAACCTACCTACGACTTCAAACCATATTTTGTTACATGTTTCTTTCACAATTTGCCTAATAGTTGAAGCACCGATTAAATATTCATAATGCAATGATTGAAAGCTATATCCTGTAGCAAGATATCTAAAAATTAATATTTTAGTGCAATCAAATATAATATTTAATAAAGTTATTTTAAGCTAGAGCTTCCTTTAAATACATTTTCATTTAATTATTGTTTTCGGGTAAAGAAATTCAGCAAAAAGGACGTAATTTAAGAACTGGTTTCAGGAGAGAACTAAACAAACAAAAAAAGGAAAATCTTGCCAAGCGACCGAAAAACGTCAAAAATACATTTATTTTGACAAACTTTTATTTTTGCTGCCTACCATATCCAATAGAGAAATGGTAAGCGAAACTGATTCAACTTTTTTGGATGAAGAAGAGTTCTCTATTGTAAGTTCTAACACTGTTCAATGCACATCCAGTCACCAACACAATACTGCCAAAAGTTCCGAAAACCGAAAAAAATCTTATGAGAAAATTTATTGGAAATTTTAAAAGAAAAGCAAGAGGAGAAAATTGATAAAGATAAATTATTTTTGTTATCTCTATTGCCATCTTTTAAAAAAATGAATGACGAACAAAAAATTTAAACAAAAATACAAATGCTTACAATAATTAAGAATATTACACAATCACCTTGTTCGAGTACGGCTACGGCAAACCAAAATAATTGTTCTAGTGCAAGTTCTTTACGGAGTTGGCTACAATCTGACCAAACATGTTCTCCGGAAGTTTTCAAATTATGAATAATTTTTATTTCATATTTTTGTAACTGAATTTCACAATTTAATTTATTTGATTTTTATTTCTATGAAATTGTGATTTAAAATGTAATTTTTATTTAATATTATTTGAATTGTTATTGTTTTAAGTTTTTATTTGTCACGATAAAAAAAAAACGAACAGTTTTTGTTGGAAGCTAAATTCAATATATTTTATTTTGTAATATTTATAAAAGTCATACACCTTTAGCCTACTTTTTTAATTAATAATTTTAGATTTTTTTTTATACAATTGGAATCTTAACATTCCGCCCACCAATTATAATTATTTTTAATTTAATTTAATTACATCTTTGAATTTTTACTTAAACTGTTTGAAACGATGATATGATAAGTATTTACATTTTCTTCATCAATAGGTAACTTACATAGTTTTGTAATGTTACGTTTGATTATGCCATTGACACATTTCACTGAAGCTACTCTTATAAGCCCATCGGCTCCTGGATGAATATCGCAAATGCGTCCCAAGCTCCATTTAAGAGGAGGTTTGTTTTCGTCTTTAATCAGTACAAGATCATTGATTTTAATATTATCTTGACGACTTTTCCATTTATTTTTTGTTTGTAGTGAAGTAATATATTCATTGGACCAACGCTTCCAAAAATGTTGATTCATTTTTTGAATTAATTGCCATTGCGACAGTCTATTTATCTTCTCTGTTAATAAACTTGGTTCTGGAACAGAAGTTAATGAATCACCAGTTAAAAAATGACCTGGCGTTAATGGATTCAAGTCATTTGGATCACTTGACATGGCTGATATAGGTCGTGAGTTTAGACACGCTTCAATTTGTGTCAATAGGGTGTACAACTCTTCAAATGTGTACAATTGAGTGCCCATGACACGACGTAAGTGATGTTTGCAAGATTTAATTGCAGCTTCCCAAATGCCTCCCATATGTGGTGATCCAGCTGGAATGAAATGCCATTGAATACCGTTTTCAATTAGCATCTCTGAAATTATTTGATTGTGTTGCATGGAGTTGATTAATTTTGATATTTCTAATATTTCGTTGTTGGTACCAACGAAATTTGTTGCATTGTCATTCCAAATATTTAGGCATTTACCTCTTCTGGCAATGAAACGTCGAAGAGCTGCTAAAAACGCCTCCGTTGTTAAGTTGCTAACCAATTCGATGTGAATGGCCTTTGAAACAAAGCATACAAATAATGCTATATAAGCTTTGGTAGTTTTACGTCCTCTGCCTTTATTTAACAAAATTGTGATTGGACCACCAAAATCAACACCACAATTTAAAAATGCCTTGGTTGGATGTATTCTAGTTTCAGGCAGCGATCCCATTAATTGCTCTAAATTTATTGGTTTTACCTTAAAACATGTTATGCACTTTCGAACAATATCCTTTGCAATGTTTTTGCCATTGATTGGCCAATAACGTTGACGAATAACTGCTAATAATGACTGAGCACCAATATGTAATTGTTGTTTGTGATAATATTCGAAAATTAATCTTGTTAAACGATGCTTCGCTGGTAATAATATTTGATGTTTGGCATCAAATGTTGCATTTAATTTGTGCAAGCGACCGCCCACCCTGAGAATATTATTTGTGTCTAAGAATGGTGTTAATGATAATAACTTGCTTTTAGTTGACAATGTCTGTTTCTTTTTTAACTGGTTTATGTCGACTTTGAATTCCTTTTCTTGAACATATTTTATGAATATATTTAATGCACATTGTAACTCCTTTCTGGAAATGAATCCACTTTGTAATTTTTCTTTTTTTAATTTACTTTTACTGTTTGAAATAAATCGCAAACAGTATGCCATAATTTTTTGAATTTTGAAAATATTTGAATGTTGATTTAGAATTTCATTTAAAACAATATTTTGATTCTCATTTGCTAGTATTGTAAAGGTTTTCACTGATTTTTGTTCGTTTACAATAAGGTCTTCCTTTGAGTTGATTGCACCTTTGTCAATCTCACTTGTTTCACTGAATTGTGATGGACCGTGCCACCATAGATTGTTATTTATTATGTATGATGCATCAACTCCACGAGATAACATGTCAGCTGGATTTTGGTGAGTTGAAATGTGATGCCAATTTTCTGATGAAATATTTTGCTGAATTTCCACTATTCTATTGGACACAAATGTTTTCCATTTATTTGCATCACCTGCAATCCATGCCAATACAATAGTTGAATCTGTATATGCTGATATTTTGTGTATTGGGATGTGTAGTGATTTGGTAATGGTATTTATCAATCGTGATAATAGTAATGCACCCGATAATTCCAATCTAGGAATTGTTAACGTTTTTAGTGGGGCAACACGAGACTTGGAACACAAAAGATCAGATGCAGTATTTCCATTTGTGTCTGTACTATAAATATATACACACGCTCCATATGCATTTTGTGATGCGTCACAAAATCCCTTTATTTCATAGTGAGTTGGTTGCTCAATATTGATGACTAATCTGTTAACCTTGATTTGTTCCACATTTAGAATTTGATTTTTGTATAAATTCCATTCAGAAAACGTTGCTAAATATGGGGCACTTGCAGTTCCATATGTCACGGTATTTAATTTATATTTTTGAAGCACATCACTTTTAGAATCACGCCAGAAGATGCGTTGAAAATGTTGATCTTCTTCATCTACCAATATTTGTCGGTACATTTTGGCAATATCAGCAACCATAGCTATAGTGTTTATACGAAATCGCAGTGCAATCTGGAATAAGTCTTGTTGAATGTTTGGACCCACCATTAATGTTTCATTTAAAGAAAGACCGTTTGATGATTTTGCTGAAGCATCAAACACCACACGCAATTTAGTTGTGGTACTTGACTCTTTCGTTACACAGTGATGTGGTAAATATGCTGACTTTGATGTATTTAAATTGTCAATAATTTGTGTCATGTGATTTAAACTTTTGAATTCCGTCATAAACTGATTATAATCTTGACGTATCTGCTGATTTTTCTCTAATTTGTTTTCGACTGCTAAGAATCTTTTATATGCTATGTCACGTGTATTTCCTATTTTTTCCTTTCCCTCACGAAAGGGTAGTTTTACTATAAATCGACCAGTTGAATCTCTTTTTGTATTTTTATAAAAATGATCTTCACATTTTTGTTCTTCATTTGTAAACTGTTTCACTTTTGACTCTTTATCTTCAATAGTCCAAAATTTTTGTAATTGATTACTTAATTCAGCTTCTTCTGATGATGAGAATAGGCAAGATGCAAAATATGAATTCTGTGGTTGTTGCTGTTGTGGTAAATCACATTTGCCTGCCACAATCCATCCCAATAACGTCTTTTGTAAAATTGGTAAATTTTCACTTAATTTAATTTGACCAATACACAACAATTTGAAAAACAATTCTGCACCAATTAACATATCTATTTTGTTTGGTATATTAAAAAATGGATCTGCTAATTGAATTGTGTGTGGTATCTTCCATTTCTTTGTATCTGTTAACTGTGTGGGCAATACCCCTGAGATTTTTTTCATTATAATACACTCTATGTTTATTTTAAATTCACCTGCTTGTGATGCAATTGTAATATTAGCTGACTGTGATACTTTTGTAATTGATTGATTAATTCCATTGATATTCATAGATATTTGTTGTCTCTTGATTTTTAATAAATTGCACATTGATTCTGTTATAATATTCACTTGTGATGCACTATCCAAAAGTACTCTTGCTGCATGAACTATTCCATCGGAATCACAAATGTTGACTACTGCTGTAGATAGAAATACACTGCTTGAAGTATGTTTGGAAACACCACTTGTCATTACATGTTGTGTTGCATGACCACTCTCATTGTTGCTTTCTGACAACTCATTTATTGATGATTTGTTAAAACTATGATGTAATAAACTGTTGTGTCTTCTATTGCACTGTCTACAACCACTTGATTTGCACTGATGAATTTGATGACCTTTTTTAAGGCAGTTAAAACAAAGTTTTAAAGACTTTACTCGATCACTTCTCTCTAGGGTTGATAATGCTAAAAATTTATTGCAATGGTAAATATAATGATTTTCTTCACATATTGGACATTTAATTGATTGTGCTGGTGCTGTAACAAATGTTGAACTTCCACGTATCGGTTTTGAATAATTTTTACTAGAAATGATAACATTAGGTTGCTGTGATGGTGATGATGACAATGACTCAAGTATTTGACATCTTTTTTTTAAGAATTGAATTAATTCAGCTAATTTAGGCATCTCTTTTGTTGATAATTGCATTTCCCATTCACGTAAACTATTTTTGTCAAGCCGGGAACATATCATGTGAATGATTAATGTGTCCCAATGTTGAATTGGCTCACCTAGATTTGCTAAAATATTTAATTGTTTTTGTATTTCATCAATTAGCCGATGTAATGCTTCAGATGACTCTTTTTGACTAACCGGGATCTCGAACAACGCTTGCACATGCTTTTTTATTAACAGCATCTTATTTTCAAAACGTTCATTAAGTAATCTCCACGCTACTTCATAATTGTTCTCAGTTATCATGACTGAATCAATTAGACGTAACGCATCACCTCTCAATGATGCTTTTAAATAGTGAAATTTCTCGATTTGTTTTAAGCTAGGGTTTGTATGTATAAGGCTGATGTATGTGTCATGAAATGTTAACCAATTATCACTTCTTCCAGTGAATTCTGGTAACTGTATTAATGGTAGTTTTATTGATGGTTTTATTGACATTGCATCCATTTCCACTTTGATTTGTGATTCTGAAGTTTTGAATTGTAGCTTTAATAATTTTGATCTAGTGCTATAATACTTGTCTTCGAATTCTTCACGTTGTTGTTCGTACGATTCCTCGTCATTTTCTGCACAGTCTAATGTATTTTGCACTGTATTATACTCGTTCCAGCATTGTTCCAGCTTTTCAATTCTCACCGTAATTTCATTTATATCAACATTTTCCACATTCAATTGTGATTCTGTAAATTTATGAATCCTTGTTATTTTTGCTAAAATACTGCTACACTTTTTTTTGAGGCTTTTCACTGTTTCCGCCATTTTGAGTTTATGTTGTATTTTTGTATGGAAATCCGGTTCGAAGGACCAAAATGAATTGTTATTGTTTTAAGTTTTTATTTGTCACGATCAAAAAAAACGAACAGTTTTTGTTGGAAGCTAAATTCAATATATTTTATTTTGTAATATTTATAAAAGTCATACACCTTTAGCCTACTTTTTTAATTAATAATTTTAGATTTTTTTTTATACAATTGGAATCTTAACATTATTTATTTATTAAATTTAATTTATTTATATTTTGATGTGTATGAAAATGTGATTTAAAATGTAATTTAAGGAATAATTTTAATAAATTACCTTAAAGTAACCGATAGTCTTTCTTCTGGTGAAATGGCCTTCCTCCACTTTGTTGTCTGATAAGTAATTGAAGGTCCAACTACAGAGTGAAGAGTATCGAAAGAAGTAATACTCATTCTATAATATCCGAAAAATTTTTCCCTCAGATCTTCATAAATCTTATGAAATTGCCCTTTATTAAGCCTCTGGCTTATCAAATTCGCTTGAGTATTATCTGTGTGGTTGGAGCTCTGCTAACTACATT
The DNA here is from genome assembly GCA_963942445.1 of Argyra leucocephala. Taxonomy (NCBI): domain Eukaryota; kingdom Metazoa; phylum Arthropoda; class Insecta; order Diptera; family Dolichopodidae; genus Argyra; species Argyra leucocephala. The sequence goes on from OZ012680.1 coordinate 92,764,489, forward strand.
GTCTTTGGCTCGTTAATTATGATAAACGGTTAAAATATTAATAGAGTAAATTATTTACTTTTTGTTTTTTTTCTAAGTTTTATAATATTATTATTATTATTTAATTGACCATAATTTAAATTATGGCCAATTCTGTAAGCATTAGCTGAAGAGGTTTTCGACTTGTGATTTGTTTATATATATACATTTTAATTTTTTCATTTGTATTACATATTTTTTTTTTACATAAGAACTTAAAATTAATAGTACAGTATTAAATTATTACTAGAAGAAACCCCTGGGTACATACCTGGCTCGGCAAAAAAAAGGAATTTTTCTCTGAAACGGCACAATAAAATTATTTTTAATAAAATTACACATTTGACATGTTAAAAGTATCTGACAACAATATATAGACCAAACCACAAAAAAATAAAAAAATGTTAAAATTTGTAAGTGAGATTTGATAAAATAAAAAAAAAACATCACATAGGATGAAACTGTTTTTATAAAATTTAATTTGTTTAATTTTTATTTTTGTATTTTTCGAAGGAAGATAGAAATCTCCAAAGATACTAAGAAGACGGCGATCACGAATTTATATTGCTTTTATTGAATTTATATTACGAAAAATAAAACACAAAAAATAAATCTTGTTTTAGTACTGTTCTCTTCAGAGTCAGTTATTAGATTTATTTTATTATTATTATAAATTTTATAAATTAGCAGAAGCTTTTATTTGCTTTTGCAGTTATTTGCAAACGTAAACAAATTTGTTTGGGAACTTAATAATTTTAAGTTCTCAAACAGAAAAAATAAAAATGCATTTATGCTGAATTACGTCTTTCGACTTTTATATCATTTTTTATAATAATTTATGGAATGTCAAGGTTTTGACGGGAAGAGGTGTTAGTTTTCACCTTAAGGTGAACAACTTATTTTGAATGATATAACTCGCACGGAGCTACTTAGTTATGTGGATTCTAATCCCCTAAAATCACAGAAACCCTTTACAATAACCGATATTATTGACAGATTAATGCATAGTTTGCTTACTATATTTATTTTATCACTTAATATTAATACAGTTTAAAGACTAAAATGTGCCTTATATTTATGTGCCACATGTTGGTGGTTTATATACATTTATATCCTACTATTCTCGTTGTTATACCTAGACTGACTTATTTCCATTACTTTTAATTACACTTATATTCTAGCTGCTCTAATTATATATTTAGAGCTTGCTCTGAGGATACTACTGCTTTTACATTAATTATAGTACCAGAGATTGATGTTGTTTTTCGTGTTCAAAATTTTGGAACTCTCATTTCATGAAAGTCACCACAAATGGATTTTTCGCGTTAATTAGGAAAACGAGTGTTGGAATATTAAACATTAATTTCCGAAAATTTTGTTAAACTATTAATCATAACTATGGCTAAGTATTATTACCGTTTTTACATTATTATGAATAAGTTTTAAAATTTATCATATAGGAAAAAAATTGGAAAAAGTGAAATATTCTAGAAAACCTTCTGGTATACAACATTGTCAGTAACAGTGTCCCTGCCAGTATTTTTTCCCTGTCTTGGTCCTTTTAGAATTTTAATTTTAAGAACAGTGGATTGTGTCTCGACATTGCAAGGTTGGATTGTTAAATGTATCTAGAAATATTCTTGGAATGAAGTGTGTGGTTCTCTTTTCCGTTGCAGTTAAAATTTCAACTTTTAATACATTCTTTCGAAAATCTGTAACTACGAATCTTATTCCATTACACAAACCGTTTATAATGGATAGGTTTCGCATAAGCATTACAATAGAACCTTTTTTTAATTTTAAAATATGTGGAGAAAGGTCAGACGGATTCAACTTTTTAAAGAACTCCATTTGAAAATTCACATCCAAATTATTGTTCTCAGTACCATCCTCATTTTTGACAATCAATTTTTTCAAAACTGCATCATTTATATGACGATCATCTTCATTTTTTGGACACAGAATCGTCCTTTGAGATATAGACTCCACATCTTCTGTGGTAAAACTTTCTCCAAACGTGTCAGTTATAATATCTTCTGATAGATATTCATTTGGATTATTTGGAATATTCAGTGAATGTTGGGTTTTTTTTTTTTTTGTTTTTTTCATTTATTCAGTACTCAAAAAAGCTAACAAGCTCGTATAGAGTTTTACCATTGATTAATAATACTATAAAGATAGACATTTTCAAACAAAACTAACAACACCAAATTTTCAAATCTCTCTTTCAATATTTCCTTCATTGTATATGTTTTCCCTCGTTTATTCAATATGTTAGTGCATTTTCTATATTCAATTTGAATTTTTAAATTTTTGAACGTTTTATACGACTTTATATTCTCTAAATAATATGTATGTGTTCTGTTTCTCTATACTGTTCTTGAATGTGTATTATTGTTTTTAACTTTTTGTTATTTGAACGTGTATAGGTAATTTGAATTTTTTTTGAATTGATAGGTACAAAAATTTCAAATTGGATAGCGTTTTTATCTATAATAGTCTTTTAAGAAAAATTTTTAATTCTTTTAAGATTGAAGACTCATTAGATTGGGTCTTATTGGACCTTCTGTTGTTTACTTCTTGCGATGTCATCCTTCTTATTTCTTCTTTCTGCTGATCCGGGAGGTATTTCATTGATGAAAATGAATTTGTTTATGCATTCCTGAAATGATACCCTCTTACTGTTTATAAAAAAAACTTAAACGATTGTAGTCCACTCTATATGGTGTAAAAATTAAAAAAAAATTAAATTGTTACGAAGTTTAAATATAGTAAATTTAGATATTACCATCAAGTTACACAATTCTGACAAAGATGCTCCCTTAAATCGCCAAGCTTTCCTAAGATTGTAACAACTTTTGACCAAACTTCAATTAAATTAGATGAACACTCAGGGAATCTCAGGCTGAAGTCGAATTAAATTTTAACATAATAAAAAGAATTGAAAACCATTATTGAACTGCATTGAATAAAAGAAAAAAAAATTTCTCACCAAATCTGGACTGGAAAAATAAAATGGAAAACCTTCTCAAATTTTGGGGAACGTCTTGTTTTGCAATAAATTTTTACGATGTTCAAATGTAGAAATTAGTTTTTCCCTTACAAATTCTTTTTAGGAAACTGTACTTAAGTTTTTTAAAATGATCAAATCTTCGTTATAAGAGCTAGTGGAATTGTTAACTAAATTGCATTTTTTCGTTTCAATAATTTATTTTTTCGTAATATTTAATTTTTTTTTTATAATTTGACAATTTTCATTACTGTGTCTCTCAATTTTGTATAATTTATTTCTGACGTGATTTAATCTATTAAGAATATATCCCCTGTTCTGTTTTTGATCATACAGCAAATCCTATGAAAAGAAAATAAATCTGTGGCAAAAAGGAATAACGATATAACTCGTTTTTCTCAATTTTTCACTACAGCAATTTGAAACTTATAAACGAAATTTGAAAAATGTTTACAAACATTTTTTCAAATTTCCTTTTGCATTTTATAGAATTTGATTTCCTTTAGAATTTGAAATTTTCAGATGTTAGATGTTGTAATTTTCGTGGCTTCAGCAAAGTATAAACCGAGATATACTGTTATTCCTTTTTGGTAAAATAATTAAAGATGAACATAACTCGAGTTATGCTGTTATTCCAAAATGTTTTTTGAAAAGTAAGTGGACTTATATCGAGTTATACTATTATTCCAAAATGCTGTTTTGAAAGTCATTTCATATAAGTCGAGTTAATATTTTTTTCCATAGTAACACAATGTAATAAAATAAATTATAGTTATATAATTTTTAATTGGAAAAAACTCTGAAATTATTATTTTTAATAAAAAGGTCAACTCTTCTTAATAAGATTTAAGGATTTTATTAATTAAATAATTTTTTATTTATACTTTTAATTATTTTATCAAAATATAAGAAATTTCAAATAACATAATTAATAATTAAATTAAAATATATAACAGATTTCATGTATTCAGTTCAGTTGTGTAATTAAAATAAAAATTAAATAAAATATAATAAAATCGTAATAAAAAAAGTATGAAAACTAGGAACAGTAATTGAGAGAACAATTTTATATGTTCATATTAATTAATTTTTTAAGTTATAAAGTATTTTTTTTACAGTGTTAGTTTTCAAGGCTATCAATTCCGTCTTCGACTATATCAGGATCGATATTCCGAATATTACTAACACTTAAATTTTTGTAGAAATCACGATATATGGGATCAATCAGGTGCAACATAGATAATAAGTCTGCTTTTTTTTCTTTTGAAATGCAAGGTACACAATCAATCTTTTTTATATCCCCTTCATTTATGATATTTATACCCCGTTTTCTTATATTTAGTATTTTAAATGGTTCTTCTTCATTTAATGATGTTTTGTATTCGATTCGCAAGTTATTTTGCGTATAGCGTAACCATTTTACATACCGCCAAACAAACGTTTCACCACCTTCATTGCACTTCCTCCAATTAAATTTATCCTTTGATAAATTACCGAAGTCGTAAACATTATCTCCCATTTCTTCCACAATGAATGTATTTTTGGTACCAACCAACCGAACAAATTGATACCAGTCATGAGGATGATGAATTTTTATAAATGTTTTTTCGTCTGTTCAAACATTGAACTTACGTATGAGTTTTTATTTTGCCCTGCACACGCATCACTATAAAATATTAAAGTGTCAATACTTCCATCTTTAGGCAAAGAATTAATGTGTTTATATAGGCATGATGAGATTTCATTGGTGCCTCTTCGGCCTTCAGCTTCATGCCACTTATAGCAATATGGCTGATTGTTGGCGCAGTCATGGATCGTTAAATTATATGTGTATAACTGCGTTTTATAAAATGAAATTGATGTTCTTAAAAATGGTGTTGGCAGGTTGTTGAAGTTTCTGTCGTCATTTAAATAAATCTTTAAATTTTTTGTCTCCTTCTTTTAATGATATATCTGTAAAACAGAATCTTACATTGAGAAAAGTTAACAGTGGATCAACAAAAATCATGTTTTGCAATAATAAACACTACTAAAATTCACTCTATTAAAAACTATCAAATTCGCAAAAAAATATTTACCTTTACGAATATTACGACATTTATTTCCTCTATCATTATCCGTATCTGCTTTCAATTTGCTATTTATGATTTCACGAGCCATTTCTAATAATTTGTGTGCACGAGACATTTTTTTAAATAATAATTTTACAAACTTTTTCACTACCTAAATTAATTTAGTTTTGTTTTCGTATAAATGTCATATTAATACTAAACTAAAAACAATATTGTTCTCAAGATACAATACTTCCAGCCTACTATAATATAATATCTTAAATATTTTTTTCAATTTGCACTCGTAGTAGTAGCATACCTCGACATATGTTTGTAATATTTTAAAAACTAAAATTGGACAGCATATCTATAGTTACACTTTAAAATTTTTAAATTTCTCTTTTGGAAAAAGAGTATATCTCGATGTATGTTTTTATTTATAACATAAAGCAAAATGGAATAACAACATAACTCGACTTATGAAAAATTTAATTTGAATTTTCAATTTAGAATAATAGCATAATCGACTTATATTGTTATATGTTCTATGAAATAAATTTAGAACGCAAAGTTTTACAATTTGGAAAAACCATACAACTAGACATATGGTGTTATTCCATTTGTAAGTAAGATCCAAAACGAGATATGCTATTAGAGTCAGACTCATATCTGCAAAACTACTAGTCGGAACTGCACCAAAATGTAAATTTGAGCATATCTCGACTTATACTGTTATTCCTTTTTGCCACAGAAATATTTATCAACAAAAATTATTTATAAATTTGTTATTTATGTATCTTTGTTATGTGTGTTCACATAACAAACTCTTTGTTATGTGTGTTCACATGTTATGTGTGTTCATGTGGAAAAGTTTAATGATCGCTAAAGCCAAGGCGAGCTTATGTTCAGGGTGATAATAAAACTTTTGAACCAATAAACGTACAGCTTTTCCTATTACAGCCAATTATGCCAGATCGTTTCAACTGAAAATCTTGAAATTTTTCATAAAAAATCTTGGAAATCTTGATATTTTCTAACGAAGATCTTGAAAAAAATCTTAAAAACATTATATTTAAAATTCCTTCATGTTTTTGTTATTTTTCAATTTTCAAGTAGTTTTTAATAATTTAATTCAATTAATAAACAAATAAACAGAACTTCAAATAAAAATTTATTCAACAAAATATAAAATAAAACTATAAAATTCATTTAATTACAACAAAAACTAATAATTAAAACATAAAAATATCAATTCTTTCAACAAAACAAAACAAAACAACAAAATATATAAACTTTAATATTATGTAAGACAGCTAATAAAGCATAATAAACAATAAATTAATAAAACTTTAAGGTTTGTCATTTTCTGTTTCTAAGGTGACATATATTTCTTTACTATTAAATCTATTTATCAAAGATTTATCAAAGAGGTAGTTGCTTTTAAATTGAAACAAGACTGCATATTTAAACTTAAGTAATCTTTTGTTAATAAAATTCCGTTTAACATCTTTCAGATAATCTATTCCTGATTTTAGTTTTATTTAAGTTAATCTGCGAAAAAGTTCGCTCTGCATTAGCAGAGGAATTTAGTAAAGTTAGCAATTCACACACAAATTTTGCCAGAGTAGGAAATGCTTCAGCATCTGATCTTCTTTCTGTTTTTAATATTTTTTGCCAAAAAGTTTCGACATTTACATCTTTTTCAAAATTATAAATTGAAAAATTTACGTTTCTTAATTCGCGCCATTCTGAATCTAATAATATAATTTCATTCTTCGAAATTAAATTTGGGAATAAAACAGCAAGTTGCACAACTGATTGACATTTCCGAGACTTTACATTTTTTGGTTCATATGTGAGCATTGTTTAAAAAGATTGTCATTCAAAGCAAATCTTTTTAAAATTTGTGCCATAAGTTCTTTATAAAAATGTCTTGACTTTCTCTCTATTAATTTTTTTGCTCTGACTTTCTTGAATTTTCACTGCAAGGTCTTCGTGAATCTTTTCTTGAAAGTTTATCAAATTTTGATAATTTATTCGTTGTGTTCTCCCGAAAAAAATGTCTACTGGTTTCCTCTTAGTAACTGAATGAACACTGTTATTATATCTATCGACTGCTATGTTAATAATTTCTTTAAGAGATAGATTTTTATATTCCTGTTGGAGGCATCTTGAGATTTCCTCTATAGTTGAATGAACTCTTTCTATTGCTCCGTTAACCTCACTTCTTTGCGTTGGCGTGAAGTATGTTTCGATTCCAATAGTTCTTAAATAGTCTGTTATAATTGGACTTATGAAGCTTGGTTCGTTGTCCATCACTATTATTCGTGGTGTTGTAAAGTAGTGTATAATTTTTATCAGCTTTGCCCTTAGATGGAGAGCTGATTTGTTTTTGATTTTAAAAAATTTGGTGAATTAAGTGAATTTATCAACGCATGTGATGAATTTTTCTTTTTTGATTTCCATCAAGTCAATATGTAAAATTTCAGAAGGTTATTTTGGTATTGGAGTTTCCATTAAATGAGGCTTATTGGGGTGGCGATCATATTTGTTTATATGACAAATCTCGCAATTTATTGTGTATTTTTTTATGAGACTTACCATTTGCGGAAAATAATATTTCTCTAATATCTGCTCTTTGTTTTCTTTCCAATTGCGGTGAGCTCTTTTATGTTCTTCTCTTATAATAAGAAATTTATTCTCTTCGTTACGAATGTCCTCAACTATTCGTTGGGTAATGCGAATTTTATAGGTTTTAAAATGTTCACGGTATATTTCCTGAAGAATTTGTATATGATTTTCCGTAGTGTGATAAGTTTTCCTTTAAGGTACGGATTAGGTCTGGTTTCGTGATTTGAGGAAAGCTGATGTAATGCCTACTAAAATGTGGGTGAGGTTCTTCATACGCTGTTGCCCCATTCCCTATTGAGATTTTCAACTGGTTCCGAAAAGTGTTGATGGGACCATCGCAATGTTGTAACAAATCTGAGCTATCCTCTTCGGCGCTATGAGCTGTTCCAGTTGAGGATGAATCTGCATTTGAACTATTTTGCCTTACTTCGGGCGAAGTAACGGTTGGTTCCATGTTTTCAGGAATCCCTGCTGTTAAGGTGTTGACATCGATTTTTAATCTAGAGAGTGCATCTGCTACCTTGTTTGTACACCCTGGTTTACAGATGAGCTCATAATTGTATTCTTCAAGGCGTGATTTCCATCGTTTCAACTTCGCGTTGTTGTTGCTGTTACTGAGCGTGAATGTAAGCGGCTGGTGATCGGTCAGGATTCTTATTTTTTTTGCTCCATATATATAATTTCGTAGTTTGTCTAATGCTCATATGATGGCTAGCATATCCTTTTCGTTAGTTGCGTAGTGTTCCTCTGTTTTGTTGAGAGATCTTGATATGTAAGTTATCGGTCGATCCTTGCCGGTTTCACCTTGTGACAAGACAGCTCCTATCGCTTGGTTTGATGCGTCAGTGGTCAAATTAAATGGTTTGTCGAATGCTGGAAATATAAGCAGTTCGGATGATGACAATAATTCCTTTAAATCATTAAATGCTCTAGTTTCTTCAGTGTTAAATTTTATTTTAACTTTTTTTGACTGTTTGGATCTTATTTGTGCATTTTCTCCTCTGGTTAAGTTGGTAAGTTGTTTTTCAATTTTATCAAAATCCCTTATAAACCGCCTGTAGTATGAGGCCAATCCCAGAAATGATTTAAGTTCCTTTACATTTTCTGGTGGTTGAATTTTTTGGATGGCTTGAATTTGTTTTGGATCTGCTTTGATACCTTTGTTGGTTATGATATATCCCAGAAATTCTGTTTCCTCTTTCAAGAACTCCGTTTTATCCAAGTTTACTCTTAGATTGGCTTTCAAGAGCTTCGTGAAGATTTTTTCAATGTTTTCGAGGTGTTCCTTTTTATCTATTCCACCAAATATGATGACGTCGTCGATGTACACATAGCAAATCTTACCGATGTATTCCTTTAATACATCATCAATCATACGCTGGAAAATTGCCGGTGCATTTTTGAGTCCGAATGGCAACCTGAGGAATTCGAATTTTCCATTTAAGGTTGAAAATGCTCTTTTAGGTATATCTCTAGGCTTCATTTTTATCTGGTGAAACCCAGATGTTAAGTCGATGGTGGTGTAATATTTGGATTTCCCAAGGCTTGCTATAGTTGACGTTATATCGGGTATTGGATATGTGTCGGCTTCTGTAACAGCATTCAGCCTTTTGAAATCAATAACAACCCGATATTTCCTAATACCGGATGCATCCAATTTTTTTTCCACGACCCATATAGGTGAATTGTATGGGCTCTTTGAGGGTCTAATGATTCCATCTTCTAATAGTTTTGATATTTGTTCCTCTACTTCTGCCCTCATGTGAACTGGATAGGGGTAAATCTTGCTGTAAACTGGTTCATCTGTCGTAGTTTTGATTTCGGCTTCTACGGACGTATCAATTATTTCCTTATTATTGAGATGTCCAAAAAGTTCATTGAATTTTTCCAACATTGTTCTTAATTGAACTTTGACGTGTCCATTTAAATGTTCATCTCTGATTTCGATGTTATTGACTTGGATTGATTTTTTTTCCTTCAGTGGAATGTTTATACCTGGCTCGATTTTTAAAATATTATTTTTTCTGTCAATTACAGCCCCCAGTTGTTTGAGAGTGTCGTCACCAATAATTCCATCAAATGTTTTCAGTCCAGGAAGAACGAATAAATGTATCATCATGTTAACTCCTATATTTTCGAAAAATTTTCCCCTGACTTTCTCTTTAATTTCTATGTCACCTCCGGCTGATTGTATTTTAAAGATGTTTTGTGTTGATGTTGGGTTGTTTGCTAGATTAGGTCTTATAAAATTTTTGTTAGCTCCTGTGTCGATCAGAAATTTAAGAGCTATATTTTCCTTAGTTAAGTATTCTATGTAGGGGATGCTCGAGAGGTACTCGTCATAAAATTTATCCCCGGTGTGTCTTCCTGCAGCTGGTCCGATAGGTATTCTCCCGGAATATTATCATTATATTCTTCCTCATTGTAATCTTCGGTTTCATAATTTTCATCTGAAGTTTGAAGATTAAACAGCCGTTGTTGTTTAAAATGTGAATCATTTTATTTATTTATTTCATTTCTCAAAAAGAGCTGTGTAGCTCGTATAGAGTATATATACATGTATGTGATTTTACATATCAAAAAAAAAAGTATGCAAAAGTATTCATAACGTGCAACATAATTATAATTTAACAATTTAATATAATAAGAAAATATAAAAGATTTTTTTTTTTTTTTTTTTTTTTTTTTTTTTTTTTGTGTAACAATTCAAATATAATTCAATAAAAATTCTAATGTTAATAATTGGACAAATACATTATTTTACAAGTTTTTTTGAATTTCTTACTGGACATATTTTTTACACTCAATGGCAAATTATTATATAACATTATTGCTGTATTCATTATAGGTTCTATACCATTCAAACTAGCACCTGCATTGTATCGTAAATTATTATTGCTTCTGGTGTAGGGTTCATGTCATTATTTGACACCAGATTGTTGTTTGTTTTTATTAAGTTATTCCTCATATTATGTATTTGATTAATTTGTATTACTTCTTTATAGTGTATTAATTTTAGTATTTCATATTTTTTATGAATATAATCAGTTAAGGTTCTGTGGCGCAGTTGAAATAGGTTTTTTATTGCGTTATTTTGAATTTTTTGAAGGCTGTAGATATTTTTCATAAATGTGTTACCCCAAATTGCTATTCCATACGTAATAGTGCTATGGAATAGACTATAGTAGGTAGAAATTTTTATTCTTTCTGAAAGCTGTTTCCCAATTTTCCTAAATAGTCCAGCTATTCATCTGGTCTTCAGAATTAATTCATTAACCTGTTTATTCCAGTTTATCTGCATCAACCCAAATACCTAGATATTTATATTCATACACTCGATTTATGATAATATTGTTATAATATATGGACATGTCTTCATTCTTAGATTTAACTATCAGATATTTTGTTTTATTAACATTTACCGTGAGCTTGTGTAAGGACATCCATTTGTGTATGATTTGCATGTCTTGATTTATTCTTTCTTCCATTTCGTTAACATTATTTTCAGTGTACACAACAACTAAATCGTCAGCAAACAAGAACGGTTTTCCCAACAGATTCAGATTTGAAAATCCGCTTATATAGCATGAAAATAGTGCTGGACCTAAGGAGCTCCCTTGTATAACACCATAGTCAACATATTTATACTGACTTGTCACTCCTTCACATTCTGTATACTGTTATCTTTCATGGAAACAGCTTTCAAACCATTGATATTCTTTGTCTTTTATCCCGCATTCAATGCGTCAAAAGCTTTGGCCATATCAAAGAATACGAGACATACTTTTTTAGATTTACTTACTGAATTCTGTATATACGATATAACATCAAATAAAGCAGCGTTGGTGTTAGAGTTTTTTGTAAATCCATATTGCACATTGCTGACCAAATTATTTTTTAGTAGATATTGTGCTATTTGATTATTAACAAAAGTTTCCATTATTTTACTGAACACAGTAGATAATGAGATCTGTCTAAAGTTGTTAAAATCATTCTTGTCGCCAGATCTTTTATAAATTGGTATTACTTTGTTAATTTTTAGTAAATTTGGTACATGACTTTGTAGTAGAGATGCATTTATTAATGATGTTATTGGTTGTGCTAATACATTTTTACATTTTTTTATTATTGATGTTTTAATATAATCTACTCCTGAACTATTAGTGCTGGCAAGACTGTCTATGCTGTATACGCTGTATTTCCACTACATTGGTAAAGCTAAACTTAAATGTACTACTTGTTCTAGGTACTGGCATATAAAATGAGTCGAAATTTTTCGCCATATTTCTTCCAACATTACTGTAAAACTCGTTGAATTCATTGATTTTAGTGCGTTTTTCATTTAGTGATTGACGTTCATTAAAGAACTCATTATTTCTATAGTTGCTTAGTCCATCTGTTGCTATTCCTTTGAATTTGTTTATTTTTTGTTGGTTATTTAGACATTTGTCAAATTTGTTGGTGTCGTATATTCTTTGTTTTCTCCTTTTTGTAGTAGTTAGTTTATTTAGCCAGTAATGGTATTTTTCTTTCTAATATTCATCTAATAAATGTTTGCTATGCCAATAATTTTTTATCTTAATTAGTTCTATACATTCATCGTCTATCCACGGTTTGCTGTATTTTACATATTTTTTGTATTTTTTGTTTTGTAGTTGACATAGTTATACATTTTTGTACCGTGTTTACTAGATTATTGCAAATTATCTCGGCAACACTTGAAGATGTGTCGATATTGCAGTTTGACAATTTATTTATTACTTCATTATATTGTCATTTGTTTTTGAAATGTTATATTGACAGAAGTTTTTATTTATAAAACTATTTTCTTCAGTTATTTCCAACAATAAAATATTATGGTCCGTATAGTCAGCACGTAAGTGTGTTATATTAATTTTGTTATTAATTTTATTTTTTAGGATATGATCGATACAAGTGTTTGTTGCTGCTCTGGTGGTTGTTGTATCACAAAAATAGAACCCATTAGATTCAACAAGAGATTTGTAATCATTAACATCTTTATCCAGCGTATTATTTATATTCATGTTGAAATCTCAAAGAACAATTGAATTTTTTTTATCGAGGCTATTTAAGTGTGCATCCAATAGATCGTAAAAGGAATTAATATTGTTTCTGGTGTTATTTGGTGCTCTGTATATTAATGATATATGAAGCTTGGTGTTTATTGTGAATATTTTAATTGAAATTAAATTATTGAGGTTATCATTAAACGTTTCTAGTGTTTTGTATTCTAGTGTATTATGTATAAATCCTCCCACTCCTCCTCCTTTTCTATCTATACGACAAGAAAATTTTTCATTGTATTGATTTAAATTATAAAGATCTACTTCCTCTTCAGTTATCCATGTTTCAGTAAGCATTATTAAGTGTACAGTATAATTCAAACTATATAGTATATAAGAGACTTCATCCATTTTGTATTTCAGACTTCGAATATTTAAATATAGAATTTTTAATGATTTAGTGCGATCAAATTTCATTTCGTGTATTGTATTAACTGAGTTTACTTGGGTACATTGTTGTAAAGTATTTGTGTCAATTTCATTATTTACTAACATATTTTTCTAGATTTTTTTCTGAGTTGATTTTTTCGACTTTGGAGTTTTCACTTTGTCTTATAAACACTTTACCTTCTTTTACCCAAGCAAATTTTATTATTTTCTTTCTTTTCAAGTCACGAGCCTTTTTAAATAAAAGGCCAAAGTATGGTGTTAGACTTTCATTTAAGTACAGTAGTCTAGCCTGGGAATCGACAGAGTTCGGGAATATTTTTTTGTATTTTTTTTTGCTGCTATTAGTCTACATTTAATACGCGTATTCTTCAATTTGCAGATTATTCTTTTTTCACCCGTGTTCTTAAAATTTTTTTCTGATAAGTATGAATCCAAAATGTCATTTTCATGTATTTCAACGTCCAATTCATTACCAACTGCTTGAATGATGGATAACACATTCGATTCAACAATATTTCCAACGCCAGATATTTCTATATACTTCTCGAGTTTTTTTTTTGCTTTATTTTCTCCAGCTCAATTCTATTGTATACCACTTCATCTTTGAGCAATGTATTTTCATTACGTAGTTTCATATTTTCTTCGATTAATGAATCAATGTAATATTTCAATTCACTAACCTCACTTTTTAGTTTTTGGAACTCAGCACTTTGAGAACTTTGGTTAGCAAGAATTCTCTCCAATTTATTATTAGTTTCATCCGTATTACATTTTGTGATTGTGATTATATTTTTGTTCAGTTGTTCCACTGATGAAGTATTTGGAACTAGATTTGTTGATTTTATTTTTAGCCTCTTTGCTTTGCAATGAGATCAAAACCAAATTATCTCAGGATCTGCAGTATATTCCTTAATAACTTCATTTTCCAAGCTGGTACAAGTGTTACACAGCCATTTTCTTCATTCACCATCGCACTGAATTAAACTATTTATTCTTAAAATAATTTTCTTTTTGCACTGATTACAATTATTATTGTTGATACTTGACATTTTTTGACATTATTGTTGATACTTGACATTTTTTTTCATTAACTGGCTGGCCTCTTATTTAGAGCGTCATTTAAATTGGACGGTCGGTTTATATAATTGACTTGTCGAGTCTGAATTGACCTGTCGACGTCCATTTTTTCCAATGGTTTGGGTTGAAACGGTCTTGGTGGTGGAGTGTTATTTGCCAGGACCACGGATGTATTTTGGCCCTGCGCGTTATAAATCATATTCCTTTGTTGGAGTGGTAATTGTAGAATTGGCTGACGGTATCTCTGTTGATTTACATTGTAGTTGGGATATCTATTGATTGGAGGGTTTGCTGCATTATTTCTGCTCTTGCTATGTATTGTGAAGCTCCTGTAATTATAGTTTTGCATCTCCAGGCAGGTAGAATAAGCCTCTGGTTGTGTTTGTGGTTTTTGTAGCATCAGATCTTTTGAGAGCTCGCCATTGATTCCTCTTATAAAGACATCTAGTGCTCTATTGCGTTGCGTTTCGATGAGTACTTTTACTGTTTCTTCTGAATAAGTTTCTGTTTTGATCTTGTTTATGATCAAAGAATTCTGATGATTTACTCTGTCGTAAAACTCCTCGATTGTTCCTTTTCCCTGATACATCGTGCTCATCTGGTGTTCCAATGTTCTCACGTCCCTCTTGTCCGCATAATGCAATGACAGGCATGTTTTTATTGTTTGCCAGTCATCATCGAAGATATTGTACGATATCAGTGCCGCATTCGTATTGTCACGGATTTTTCCTCTTATTGCCTGCAATATTGCTCTGTAGATTGGTTTGTTGCGTAGGATTGCGTAGTCGCTTAGGATTGATTCTACTATATGGACCCACGAAACATATTGTGTTGCATCTCCATTGAATATTTGGAGTTCTCTGACGCAGTCAGGTAGCTTTCCTATGTCCTTGAGTTCCTGTTCCGTTTTTGTTGCTATCAGTGGTTTTTGGATATCAACTTTTACTACTTTTTTCTAGGGCTTTACTTATTTCGATTTGAGCATTTAAAGCTCCTGTTAGTTCTTTCACTAATTGTTGTAATTGATCCATTTGATTTTAAATTCTGATTCTTAATTTTTTCCTACTTTCGTTTTTTATTTGGTATTTCCCAAAAGAAATTTAATTATATCTGGTTTTTTACTCACAGTGTTTTTATTATTGTGGTGGTTATTTGCATCACGATCAAGGATTAACGTTTCCTTGATTAAGAAGGTTCAGCTTCTTGGTGTGTTAGGCTCTGGATACCTCGTAGTGCTCCTTTTTGGTCAAAAACGTTTATTTTTGTGATTGACCTACTAGTGGTACGATAATATCACTGATTAGAATCTTGCTATGTTCCCACGGTGATAGTTGTAGATCCTAATCTTGTCCTCTTACTGCTCGGGCGCCAGTTAAAGAATTGGTTTACATTTTTTTTAAGAAATTTATTTTTTTGGACTACTGTTCGTTTTATTTTTGACTGTATAAATTATAAAATTAAACTGTCCTTAATTCCTAAAATTTTAGACTATTTATACTAATTAAATGCTGAATTGCATTTTACTAAGTGTGAGAAAGTAATTTACAAATTTGTGTGAAACAAAAAGAATTTGAAATTTGAAACTTTAAAAGTGTGTGAAAAGAATTTATTAGTAATTATGAAATTGTAAGAATTTCATAATTCTTGATAAAAACAATTTTTAATATTGCCGACGTCAGCGTCTGGTTGTATTTTGCTGTCCTGTCTTAACTTACATATTAAAAATATAAAAAAAAATCAAAAAATTTGTACATAATATATCCTTAAATAGTCACTTTTAAGCTTCAAGTTCTGAATGAAATAGTTAAAGACATTCTATTGCCACAGTGCAAGAGACGAATGTCTTACTTTATTAAAATAACAGATATAATAGTATTAATGGGGAAAAAACGATATAAATTAGTGTAGATTTATTTGATATAATGTTTTATTTAATTGTAGAAGAATGAATTTAATTTAATTGTAAAATATAAAAAGATTTGAAGTTTTTAATAAAAATAAAATAAAATATAGGATAGTAGAATGAATTACGATCTGAATAAAAGCCATTAGAAATAACAAAAAGAAAAAAATAAAATAAAAAAATAGGAAATAAGAAAACAGATAAAAAGTAAGTTAAATTATGGGTATTAATATTGATTCAATTTGTGCATGAGAAAATGAAAAGAGCCAGGATTTTATTTGTTTTATAAATCTAATTTGTATTCTCTCGGTTCTAAAGGATTCAGGTAATTTATTAAACAGCTGAGATGCAGTTACAGTAAAAAAGTGACGAAAATGAGATTTTTTAACTTTGGGTACATTTACAATATTTCTATTATTTACACGCAAATTATGATCCACCAACAATCTCGAATTATTATAGCCCGATTTTAAAAAAAATAGTTTAAGTACCTTAAAATAGTATAGATGTCTTAATGGAAGAATTTTTAGATTTTTGAAAAAATAAAAACTGGGAGTTCTACGACTAACCTTACAAAGAATACGTGTACAATGTTTTTGTTTAATTAACAAAGGCTCAATTTTATTATAATAGGTACCACCCCAACAACACAGACCATATTGTTTAGACTTAATCAAGCCATTGTAAAAAAGTTGTTTTAAAACAGAGAAAGGACAATATAAACTTAGATGATACAGTTGCCTCATTCAGGTATCTTTTTAGAGAAGACGTGTGATCTTTCCAGTTTAGTCTAGCATCTAACAAGATACCTAAATATTTGAAACTATCCACACGTTTAACATAGAAACAATCTTCTGAGCAGTTATGGTCCTCATTAAACAAAATACCAGACACATTATTTACATATAAATTACATAAACTAAATTTTAAGCACTTAGGAGAGTGATATTTTACAGAAATACTTTCACATACTTTTCCTGACAGATTAAAAAACATAAATTTTGTTTTGTTACTTATTATTAGTTTATGCATTTTGAACCATTGCCGTAATATATCCAAATCAAAATTTATATCAGTAAAAGTATTAAAATAATTTACATTTGAATAGGATAGAGCTGTATCATCAGCAAAAGCAGTAATTTTTCCTTTAAACGCTTGAGCAAAAAGTTAATTGACATAAATTAAAAAAAGTATTGGACCTAGTACAGAGCCTTGATTAACTCCGATATTTATCAATTTTTCGGAACTGTATACATTTGAAATTTTTACTATTTGCATCCGATCTTTAAGGTATGAACTAAACCAATACAAAACAAAACCTCTAAATCCATCTTTAAACAATTTGTTTAATAATAAGGTATGGTCCACCATGTCAAAAGCTTTTGTGATATCTATAAATAAAGCAGCCGGAATTTCAGAATCATTTAAGGACTTGTAGAGCTCACTACATAATTTTAATAAGGCATCTTCAGTTGATTTACCACTTCTAAACCCATATTGAAATTCACTGAAAAAGCTGATATTATTCAAATATTTTATGATTCTAAACTTAATGCCTTTTTCAAAAATTTTTGAAAAAACTGATAATAAAGAAATAGGCCTATAATTGTTGAATAATAAAGTATCTCCTTTTTTATACAAAGGTATAACAACAGCTGTTTTTAGAGCATGTGGAAAATACCATTCTGTATACTGAAATTAAAAATATAACATAGAACATCAACATTTTGAAAAGAAACATTTTTTAGAATATTATTTGAAATTTTATCAAAGGAAGAAGAAGATGAAGATTTTAAAGACATTATAATTTTGTGTAGTTCTGTCGAAGAAAAAGGAAAAAAGAAAAAACTTTGTTGTTGAGATGATTCTGGAACGATATAGTTACTACAATTACATGATGACGCAACATAAGGAGAATTATCTAATAGTGAATAGTGTAGAAAAGTAATTATTAAATAAATTAGCAACATCTAAAGGATCAGAAACAAGCTCACTACTATTTTTTACGACAATATGACTATTTGCAATATTTCTATTAAGAACTTCATTTACTAACTTCCACTCCTTTTTCGAATTTCCAGAATTCTCAGTTAGATTTTTTTTCATAATAACTGTCTCTACAATTAGGAATATCACGCTTCAACTCACGGCATAGTTTTTCGTAATACACTTTGAGTCTAGTGCAATTTGGATGTTTTAATAGACGAATTCTAATTTGATTTTTTTTTTACTTTTTCGCAATAACTTCTGACTCATCCACGGTTTTAGTCGTTTCAATTTGCTTGAGTTTTGATTTATTACTATACTGCAATTTGAAATATGACTTAATTAATCATAAGCTGAAGAAATATCTTGACAGTAGAGGTATAATTCATGATAGCCAATACGGCTTTCGAGCCCAACGTTCCACCGGTGATCTCATGACATGCCTCTGCGAGAAGCTCAACACCAGCCTGCATCAATCTGGTCAAGCTACTGTTGTAGCTCTGGATATATCTAAGGCTTTTGATCGAGTTTGGCATTCTGCTCTTATAGCAAAATGCAACGCTATAGGCCTTGGTTCAACCTTTTCTAAATGGATTGAAAGTTTTCTTTTAAATCGATCTATCATAGTTTCAGTTGACGGTTCTTTTTCCGACCAACTTCAAATCAATGCTGGTGTTCCACAAGGCTCTGTCCTTTCCCCCACCCTATTTCTCATTTTCATTAATGACCTTCTCAAATTAACTTTCAATCCAATCCATAGTTTTGCTGATGACAGCACTCTAGTAGCATCATATGATTTTCTAAAACAAACTAATGCTACAGCTTCCGCAGTCACCTCCAAAAGAACAATGATGGCCGGCGCGCTCAATCACGACCTTGCCAAAATTGTCGACTGGGGTAAAGCTAACAGAGTCGAGTTTAACACTTCAAAAACTCAAAGCTGTTTTGTTAGTAACAAGCTAACAACATTCGAACCAATTCTCCGGCTTCAAAATGAAGGTATCCAGCGACTCAAAGATCTGAACATTCTCGGAATGCGAGTGAATCAAAATATGCACTGGAATGAGCATATTTTCGATATTGCGAAAAGCGCCGCAAAATGTTTAGGATTTTTGAGCCGCTGCAAAACTTATTTTTCATCTCGAGACCTTTTAAAAATCTATAAAGCATATATACGACCCAAGCTCGAGTATAACTCACATTTATGGGCAGGTGCACCAAAAACCGCTTTAAATTTTTTGGACAAAGTTCAAAACCGCGCCATTCGTCTTATAGGCGACATAAATGTGACCTCATCCCTTATACCACTTGGTCATCGTCTTATTGTTGGAGCACTTACTCTATTTTATAGATATCTGCTTGGTGTTGGCACTTGTTCCGAGGAATTAAAATCACTTCTTCCTCCTCTTAAGCAATTCAATCGCACAACACGAGAGGCATCAAGTGCCCACCCTTTCACAGTGGAAATTCCGAGATGGTTTAAGTCCGGCTATGGAAATTCTTTTATAGTAAGAACATCCCGATTGTGGAACCGCGTCCCAATCGAAGCATTCCCAATGAGAGAAGGATTTTTTATTTATGACTTACAGAGGTTTAAGACGAATATTAACAACATTGTTCGCTCTTTCCCACAAAACTTTTCTTCTTCCTTTTTCTTTCCTTTCCTCTAACTATCCTTTCCTTTTTCAAATAGTCAACGGTACGTAAGTACTTAAAGGTTCAAAACCTAAGTTTTGGCTATAATATAAAAAAAAAAAAAAAAAAAAAAGGAATAAATCGAATGCGGTAGAAGGATCAGGCGAACTATATACTTCATCCCACGACTCAAAAGTTAGTTCTTCCTTCAAAGAAGTAAAATTTATTTTTTGAATTACATTATAATTTGATATATGTCTTTTTGGTATGTCTTTAGAAAACTTAATGGAAGTTAGAACGTGATCACTTATTTTAAGATCAAATAAAGCAGTTTTATATTTAATAGGATTATTTCTATGTAGTCTTAAAAAAATGTGATCGATACAAGTTCTTGAGCACTGCGTTTCCCGAGTAGGTTGAAACACTAAAGAAGTAAAGCCAAACGACGCCAGAGTAGAGAGGAAATTATCCGGATTAAAATTTTCAGAAAACAGATTAATATTGAAATCGCCTATAAGAATGGTATTTTTCCATGTTAGATTTTCTAGAAACCCAGAAAATTCTTCCAAAAATTCATTAACACTGACTTTATGAAATCTATAAACACCAACAAAAAAATAACGTGTATCCGAAATACAACAATTTAAACAAATTAAATCAACGCTATTTAAGTTAAATTTAGTTATTGTACATTCAACGTCACTTCTGTAAAATACTGCAACTCCACCAGCTGAATAAGAATCATTAGAAGTTGCAGCAAATGTATAGTTTGGAATAATGTAATCTGAAATTTCATAATCAAATATCCAAATTTCAGATAAAAATATAAGATCAGGTAAATGATCACATGAAACAAGATGAGAGAGAAATACATCAAAATTTTTCCTAAGACTCCGAATGTTTTGGTGTACCACAGAAAAGCCTGAATGTAGGTCACCACTGTTATGATCTATGCACAAACAAATAAAATTATTAGAAGTTGAAGAAGAAAAACTATTATTATTTTGACTATGAAAAGGATAGTTATATATCTTCCATAATGTAATTAACCATATAAAAATTTTAAATATAAATTGATTTAAAAAATAAATGCAAATGAACTAAATTAACAAGTCCTCTACACTTTTTATATTAAAAGCTTTATCACCTTTTGTTTTTCTAATAAAAATTTTTAAGAATAGAATTACGTACCCATACGTACTTACATTTATTCTCTGTTTTAAATGAATTTGCCTTTTTGAGCAATGATCTATTGAAAGCAGTAAGAGCATCATTTACAAATATTTTCCTGTTGTTGTTGTTGCTTATATCTCGAAAAATATTTGCATTCAGTCTAATTTTATTTTTACGTATTCTCTCTTGAATTATTCTCTTGGTTGATGAATTAGTAAACTTAACACTTATTATATTTAATGCTGCTGCATTATTCTCTTGCCTAATTTTTTTTACAAAGCAAGTCTCCAAATTACTTGCAATAATGTTAACACCAACACCTTCAGTAATTAGTTTGATAACTTTTTCCTCCGCATTAATATTATCAACTTCTTGTACACCAACAATGTCAACAGAATTATTTAATTCTCTCTGCTCTAAAACATTAATGCGTGATTCTAATTTAATAACATTATTAGAGAGAACATCATTCCTCTCTTCTAAATTAGTTATTTTTTTTCATTAATTCAGCATTTATTATTTGCTGAATTTTAATTATTTCTTTATACAGCATTTGTAACGTAATATTCTCAGGAATATTCTCATTTGTGTTTGTTGAAGAGCGAATATTTACCGCTGTTCGTTTTATAGGTGAGAGATTTGTTGAACTCTTGCTGTTGTTGTTGTTATTAAGAGTTGCTTGCTATTGCTGAATTTTGAAATGTTGTTATTGGAGCACAGCTGGTTGTTGGAGTAATAGGCATCTCATTTACTGATTTTCGCCTAATACTCATACAACTACTGCACTTATATCCTTGTTTACTTTTTGAGAGGAATTCAATTTCTCTTTTGTCAATCTTGACTCACTTTCCATGAAATATGTTTTTGCAATTCATGCAGGTAATGTTTAGATCGAATCTTTCAACTTTATTGTTACATAAATTTCACTTCATTTTTCTTTTTCTTTTGTTTTTTATTTAAATTAAATTTATTCACGTAATTTAAAAAGTAACATATATAATTTAATTAACAACTAAGTATTTAATAATTAATTAATATTTAGAGCTTAATTCTCAAACTTGTTATCCCCCATTAAAGCAAGAATGGAATGGATTGATCAATATGTCTTTTAAATGTAAAAAATGTTGGTCATTTTCAAATTCAATTTGTGACAGTATGGTTTTGTCAATATATTCTCGATTTAAAAAATTATCAAAAATACTTTTCAAAAGTCTTTCTAAAGCGTTTTGTAATTTATGTATTTGTGGTGATTCATTTTGAAAAAGTCTGTTTAAATAATTTATTAAAGGTAATATGTATGAAAGAAATTCGTAATAAAGTTTATTTATAGGATTTAAAACTTTATTTAGTATATGTTCAGCATTTTCAAGATAGTCTACATTTACCGCAAAACTAAAGAATATTTTCAAACAATCGTACAATTCTAATATTGTATGCACAATTTTTTCTAAAGCAAACCATCGGGTTTGTGCGTTTCGTAAAATCTTTGTTGGCTTTAATTCTAAAAGTTTTTGGATATCATTAAATTGAACACTTCTTTTTGGGCTATTTGAAATGTAATTGTAAATATATCATGTTAATTGTTCAACACTTTTTGGTAATTTCATACACGCGTAAAATGAAGCTAAATTTATCAAGTGCCAAACGCATTTGAAAACGACTAAATTGGGTATATCATCTTTTAAAAGCTTTGATACTGAGTGTCGTGGTCCAGTCATTACTTATTCTCCATCAGCAGCAAAACCTATTAAGTTTTTTTTATAATCAATATTGTTCTTAACAAAAATTTCTTTAATACAATTATGTAAATTGATTGCATTAGCTGAATTTACTTTTAATAATGAAAAAAAAACAATCTTTGAGAGCAAAATCAACAGAAAGACTTACAACTATACTTAAAGGTTTTGACGTCGAAATATCTGTTGATTCGTCAACATATAACATATTGAAAATTTTGTGCTTCTTAATATTGAAAATAAATTATCAAATTGCTCTTTAGCTATTACATGTTTTATAACTGATGAAGTTTTAGTTCAACATTTTAATTTTGGTATGATTTCAGGCGGACATTCTTTGAAAATTCTAATAACATGGTCCAAGCAAGTTATAGGTAAATTGTGTTCTGCAACGAAAGCAGATTTAATTCAACTTCTTTAGTTTGATAATTCGAATTTTTGTTTGTTATAGCATGAGTTATTAGCGGTTGAACTTTAATAGCTTGTATAGCACTTTTATGTTTTGCTGTTTCGATATGAGCTTTTAAATCTTTTCGCCCTGCACTAGCTTTAAGTACCAAATTACAAACCTTATAAAGCGCCTTTTCTTGTTTTTCAGCAAGCCACATTTTAAATAAAGGATCTTCTATCCATGATTTCACAAATTTGTTACATTTATTACATTTGTTACGCTTACGTTTTTGTGAAGTTCTGTTATTATTATGATCACCATCACTATCATCATCATGATATGATGTTAATGTTATTATTTACTATTAAAAAAAATTATTTTTAATTAACCGAACAATAAATATTTTAAAATTTACCTTTATTAAAAAAATTTCTTTTCATTTTCAAAAATTCGAAAAATTTTTTGTTGTTTTTAATTTAAATTCAAACAAAAACAAGTGAAGTGACATTGACATTTAAAATAGAATAATCAGGGTTTCCGTTTTAATTGTAGTTTAAAACCAAATGACATTTAAAAAAGAAATTTGTATAGGGTTTCCGTTTTAGCAAAAGAATAATAAATTAGAGTGCAATATGAAACTTATGTATGTTATGTAATAGAATATTGGTTTGAAAACATTTTATTTTATAAAATAAAATGATATATATCCAAAATATTACAAATAAACAAAATAAAAATACATAAAAACAAAAACTCTTAAAAAATCTTGAAGTAATACGAAATCTTGACAGAATCTCTATGTATGAAAAATTAACACCAAAAATCTTGAAAATCAAGATAAATCTTGTAATCTGGCATCACTGATTACAGCCCTCCTTTCAACATCTGACAAATCAATCAACTCTTTGTGTTCATTTAGTTTACCTTTTTTCAATAAAACGTATACGCATTCGATGAAAATAAATAAATAAAATAATTAATTAGAATTAACAAAAAAAAAAAACAACAATGATTTTAAAATAAATTTTTCTGTGTATGAAACTTTCATGAGTTTGCATATAAATATTAAACAAATAAAGGGGTACTACCTCTTTACTAATATATATGTCATGATCAGTGAAACAATTTTGTCTTGTTAATCTTCCTGAAGTTGATTTGATAAATACTGATTCCCCTGGTTCATGTTTCATTTTTAATCTTAAACAATATTCTTGAATATAATTTTGGAAAAATATTTTTACGAAATCCATTTTCGGTATCTCAACTCCTCATGAATTACATATATTATTCAATATTATGTACAGCTATGTTGGCATAAATTCCAACTTAAAAATAATTTTAGAAGTTATTATTTTATTTATTTGGTAGATAATTTTTTTTAAATTTTTTTTAAATATATCTAATAAACAAATTATGATTAAAAAAAATCGAAAAACTCTTTTACCAAAATATAAATATATGAATATTTTTTTCAGATCCATTGAAATTATAAAAAAAAATAAGGTTGGTTATTGTTAACTCCTAATTAACTAAAACACTCCTATTATTAGTGCCTTGATCACATATTGCCGCGCGAATATTGAGATCTAAGCTTAAATTCAAAAGCTGAATACAATATTTCTTGAACATCTTTCCCACAGATACCTTTATCTGTCGTATAATAACTAAATACGTATTTCCAATTTGATACTATTTCTCTTAGTAAAAACACACATACATATTTAGCTATGGCTACAGTTCTTTTGAAACCATAATCTAAGAAACCTGTAATCTCACCTAACACGCTGTTATAATTTAAATCTTTTCGAATGGCAATTTCATCAAATATCAGAGCAGCTTCTGTAGAGATTTGGTCCATTTTATTGAAAATATTGCGTAATTCTTCGATATTTTTTTCGTGAAAATCTACATCTAAATATTTTATGGGAAACCATCGATTTAGAGATGAATAATAGAGCATTTTTTTTTTAAATTCAATTTAAGCAAAGTTTTTGAATTAATTTCTAATTTGGATTGATAAATTAAATTAGTAATAGATATAATTTTTCCTTCAATTTTTTATTTTCGTACATCAATTTTTGATTTTTTCGTTTTGATATGAATGAAGCCGATTTTAAATATTTATTATTAATCTGAATTTTAATTAACTGCTCAAATTTGTACAATTTTTTTGTGGTACGATGCATTTTCTTGAAGTATTAGGCAATTGTTGCAAAAACTGGTTTCCGGTAAAATATTAATTGAACTTGAATAATATTAATTGATCTTGAGTGACGGCATACCAAGTATCACAGTGGATGGCGTGGAATAAATGTATGTCATTCATGATCGATGGAATAAAAATAATTTTTATTCCAATTTTGACATTTCGGTATGACACGCGGAATGTCATACATGATATGTGTGGATGGTGTTGCTGTCATTCCTTTCTTCATTACTGTTGTAAATTCTGAAAGAGAAAGATGTAAGTGCATTGTATTTAAAATTTTTTTTTTTTCTAAATTTAATTTTTATTTATAATCAATGTAAGCTTATATATATATATATATATCTAAAAAATAGTTGGTTACAAAATTTATAGTTAATTTTTTTTTTTATTTTATATTGAATTTTTATTATCATTAATTATTATTGTATTTTTTGGGAAAATATTTTCTAAAATTAAGAAAAAAAATGGCTGCAAATATCGATAAAAATTTTTTGGTTGGAATTCATAGAAATTTACAAAGCGCATCCGGATTCCGGAACTATGGATGGTCAGCGGAGAAAATTACAGAAATAGAAATAGTTTTTTTAGTTTTAGTTTTAAAATTATTTATTCTCAAATTTACAATTAAAGTGCTTACAAATAAAGATCGATTTTTATATAAATTTTCTTTACAAATAAGAGAATAGTTAGTGACACTTTTTATTAAGAAAATAGTGTTAAGCGCCACTTCAATAAAAATTTACAATTTGAAATTTACAAAAATTTTTATTGTGGGGTAACAATAAAGTATTAAAAATTCAATATACCCAAATAAATAAAAAAAACAAAAAATTAAAAATAATACATTAATTAGGTAATAAATGAAAACAAAAAAGAATAAGAATAAAAATAAAAAAAAAAAACAAAATAAGTAAACTAAGATAAAATAGTATGAGTATAAGCATGTGAAACAAAAATCAAATTATTCACAAACAAAATATAAGTTCAATAATTAAAAACTCAAATATTCAACTATTGAAAAATAAATCATAAATTCAATTTAAATAATAAAAACAAGTATTAAAACGAAATGAATGTAATAAAATATTTTAAGTAAAAGCTAATAAAAGACAATTAAATTACAAATCAAAAGAAGGAAAAGAAAAAGTTAATAATTCAAGAACAAATTATAATTCACAATATTATTATACTAAAAACTCTAGAAGAATTTCGATTTCATCATGATTAAAACCCAGAAGCCAAGATTTAGTCAAGTTTAAAAAAACATTTCTATTATGTAAAATTCGGATTACATGTGGAAGTTTGTTAAATAATCTACCTGAAACTATGGAGTATGAATTTCGGAAATTTGTTGTGCGGAAATTAGGAATGTTAACTAACAGGCTATTATTAATTCTTAAATTGTGATTACTAGAGATTCTAGAGTTTAAATATCCGCTCCGAACAAAAAAAATTTTTAAAGTTTTAAAATAATACAAATGTCTAACAGGTAGGATTTTAAGACTCGAAAATAATGGAAATGTTGGATAGAAGCGATTCTTGTTACAAATATTTCTGATAATACATTTCTGAAGTATAAGTAGAGGGGATATTTTATTATAGTATGATCCTCCCCAGCAAGCAATACCATACTGTAATTTAGAATGAAATATTCCATAATAAATCATTTTTAAAGTGTTAGAAGAACATAGTTGCCTAAGTCGATAAAAGCTACGTAACGTAGATCGTAAATACTTTTTTAAAAACAATGAATGTTCAGCCCAACTCATATTATTGTCAAAAGTAACACCCAAGTATTTAAAGCTTTTCACTACTTCAATTTTGAAACAATTAACACTACAAAAAGAATCATCACAAAAGGAACGCTGAATAGCAATGGAAGAACAATTTTCATTAATTAATTTAAATTTACTACATTCAGACGCATGGAAAATTAAATCTAAGTCCGGATAATCTTGTTGAGATAAACTAAAAAACATCAATTTGGTTTTATTACTCACAACAAGCCTATGTTCTGAAAACCAACTTCTTAACACATTTAGATCGTGATTAATTTCTGCAACCATATTAAGGGGACTTAGCGAGGTATAACAACAGCCGATATCATCAGCAAAAGCAGTTAGTTTACCTTTAAAATTTTGATTGAAAAGAGAGTTAATATAAATTAAAAAAAGAATCGGTCCTAAAACTGACCTTTGTGGTACACCATGTTTAATAAACTGAGGCCTAGTTTTTTTATCACCAATATTAACCCTTTGCATTCTAAAGTTGAGATAGGATTTAAACCAGTCAAAAATTGCATCTCTAAATCCAATATTATATAACTTTTTTAAGAGAATTTCGTGACTGACCATATCAAAAGCTTTCTTTATGTCGACAAATAGTCCAGCGCAAAATTTTTTACTATCTAATCCTTTATTAATATTTATGCAAAAATTAAGTAGAGCATCCTCAGTAGATAGCCCTTTCCTGAAACCAAACTGTTCTGAGTTAAAAAACTTGATTTTTTCTAAATAATCCAAAACTCTATTCTTAACTAGTTTTTCAAATATTTTGGAAATTGAGGAAAGTAGAGAAATAGGTCTATAATTACTAACATCCTTAGGGTTACCTTTCTTGAAGAGTGGTATAACAGTTGCAAGTTTTAATGACTCAGGAAAAACTCCAGAATATAAACTCAAATTAAAAATATGTGATAAAATATCTATGATATTAAAGGCAACATTTTTTAAAAATACATTCGAAATACCGTCTTCACCACAAGAGTTAGAACTATTCAGGGCATTAATAGCAATCATTAATTCATAGGGCGAAATCGAACTAAAATATAAACTGTTCGTATGATAAACATCATTAACAAGATTAAGACTGTGACAACAAGAACATAATATAGATGGTTGACCTGGAATAGTGTTCTCAGCTATTGAAGTAAAGTAGTTATTGAATAAGTTACCAATTACTGCTTCGTCATTTATTAAGGAACCATTGTTTGACAATGTTAAAGATTTATTATTATCAGGAGACCTATTTATGATACTGTTAACAAGCTTCCATTCATTTTTTAAATTTCCATTGCATTTTCTAAATTCATTTTGAAAATAATTATCACGACATTTAGGAATTTCTTTTTTTAAATTAGTACACATTTTAATATAGGATTTTTTAATTCTTGCATTCAGTGGATGTTTATA
Source organism: Argyra leucocephala (assembly GCA_963942445.1). Lineage (NCBI taxonomy): Eukaryota > Metazoa > Arthropoda > Insecta > Diptera > Dolichopodidae > Argyra > Argyra leucocephala. The sequence continues at coordinate 92,792,974 of OZ012680.1, forward strand.
GCATATCATTCGGAGCTTATTTTTCCTTCTTATTTTGCGGAGTAGACTCAGACTCATCCAAGGTTTCAATCTTTTTTCATTAAATTTTGCTCTAACCTTCCTAGTACATGGTCTCATATGTTGTTCTAATATTTTTATAAATTTGTCATACGCAATGGAAGCATTATTTTCTTGATGTACCTCTTCCCAAAATTCAAATCTTAGACTTTCATTTAACTTAACGTAATCTATTTTAACAATAGTTGGTAAGGCAAAGGATTTATTTGCAACATTTTTTACGAAATCCTTTACAAGAATGCCAGTCATGCAATGGTCTGAAATTTGTAAGTCGAAATTGGCACTTTCACAAGAATTAACTGAAATATGAGTAAAACGAGCGAAAACGTGATCTAAACATGTTCCGGAAGTTGGCCTGGTTGGTGCGTTAATAAAAGAAAATAAGCCATATTCATACAACATAGTAAGATAAGAATCAACATCTACATTCACACTTAAAATATCTAAGTTAAAATCACCTAGTATAATAAGATTACCAGATTTTTCTTTAGCTAAAAAATTTGAAAAATCGTCGAGAAACATTTTAACATTAAAACTATGTAACCTATAAATACATAAAAACGTAAATTTGTAGCTGTTAATATCGCAAGTAATTTTTATAATATCAGCAGTTTTAAGATTAAAGCTAAAATAATAAACTAAATAATGGTTATGCAAAAAATATAAAGAACATAATGTTACTGCAAAAATAGCAGACGTGTAAAAAAAGAAATTAATAGTCTACAATACGTGAAATTTTTTTACAATCCGATGAAGAAGATCTCTAGAAGACTTCTAGCTCTTTCAAAAGGTTTTGATGTGAAAATCGCGAACGTTTTAAGTACCAATCTTTAGTCCGTATTTTATGCTTCCTTTTTTCTTCATCTTCATTAATAACTTGATCAATTATAATTATTGCACAAGCAATTTTATCCATTTTCAATTAAATTTTTGTTAAATTTTTGAATAAGTTTTCAATTAAATTGAACTTTTAAATAAATTTTATGTTTTATACTAATTATATATATTTTTTATGTTCTTTTATATAAAATTGTAATGTACACGAAAATTATATGTATATTATTTATATCTAATATAGTTTATAAAAAATAAAGCACAAGTTCTTTGGAACTAATATTTGTATTTATTTGTTTATTATTATTACTATAATTTATCAACCTTTTGGTTGTAGATGAATCTTAAGACTAAATTTTTATATATGAAAAAATGATTTCTTACAAAGAATCAATTTTTTATCAAAGTTCCAAAAACAATTATTAAGTGTTATTTTTAAAAAGGAAATTAAGAAATTTGCTTTCTTATTACAAGATTAAGAATACTTAATTATTACATTTTATAAAACCAAATTTTCTCATGATAAAAAAAATAAGTTTTATTTTTCAAAAGAACAAACAAACATAAAGTACATAATTTATTGCATTTCATATAATTTCTAAGAAAGAAAAAAAAGGTTTCTTGTTACCAAAGAATAATAACCTTTTAAAATTAGACAATTAAAAAGTATTTCACATTGTTTTCGAAAATAACTGATTGAACGAAAAAATGTATTAGGTAATTTATTAATAATGCATTTTTTGTTTTTGTTTTATTTTGACTTTTTTTTTGAAAAATAAAAGTCAAATGGTTATTGACATTAAATAAAATTGTATTGAAATATTTAACTTTTAAAAATAAAAGTCAAGTGGTTATTGACATTGAATAAAAATTGTATTGAAATATTATTACGAAATAGTTATCGTAATAATTGTCTACGATTTCAGATTTTATAATTATGGAAATGTTTATTTACAGAGTCTGTTGAAATTGATTTGAATTCAAGAACCGTTAAGTCGGTTTTAGTTGCCAACTTACACGAAACTCACACATCAACCTGTCTCGTATAATTTCAATTCAAAATAATGTACTTACGTCATATATGCATTCAAGTGGATGTCAAATTCAAAAGCCTGCTGTCATTCATGAATGATATACATGAAGCACAATGGATGGGGGCCTTTATCTAAAAACAAAATTGGCATATAATTTCTTTTAAGTTTTTTTTTTGCAAAACATTTTTTAATCGAAATGATCCTTCCAGATGATATAATTTGGGGTCGTAACAAAATCCCCTGTTTTTAAAATCTCTCAGTTTTCAAAAATCCACCGTATCAAAATCCCCCGTTTCATAATCCATCGTATTAAAATGCATTGTTTTGTAATACGCTTTTTAAAAATCCCATGTTTTAATGGGATCGTAACAAAATCCCCTGCTTCCGAAATCTCCCGCTTTTGAAAAATTTTACACCCGAACGAGTTTTGGCCATCCTAGTTTTAACAACAACATGATCTTGTGTTAATTCAGAAATGAGCTTGCATACATCCACATGTGATTTGCCCACAATGGTATTCAAGCGTCTGTGCCAAGCTTCTGCATTATTTTGTGTTTTGGGGAAATGAAATTTTTCCACATCAGCAATAGACCAAAAATTTGGATGATATCTTGGTTTGGATGGATTTTTAGATTTTCCTGTATTACCTGTTATATAATTTATTTTAAACCAATTTGCAATTTTTCTGACGTCATTATTAAGAGTTTTAAATAAATCTGAAAAATAATCAGAAATTTTTTCTGCCGGGACAAATGCCAAACTCTTGATCATTCGAATCTGTAGGCTTAATTTTTCATCATTTCCATATTTAGCGACCAGCCCTTCAGATTGCACTTTTCGCCAAATAATTTGTCCAAAGTGAAATAGACATCCCTTATATATAGCTGATGGAAAAAAATCGTTTGCGGCAGCTACACTAGCTTTTTCGAAATCTGAAATAATTCGTATAGGATTCAAGTTTATATTCCATTGACAAGCTGTGTAACAGAGTTCATAAAAGAATTCTTGATAAGCTGCCTTACTTTTGGAGCTCATTAAGCAAAATACCAATGGAACTATTTGGTTATGACCATGAATTGTAAATAGTTGTCTCATGATATTTGGAACTACATCAAACGTTTCATCCATCATGTTGAGCAAAAAAAAAAACACAGCCAGTTTTATTCAATGCGAATTTATTTCATTAGAGTATTACAAGAACTGATCCTAAGTTATATAATAACATTAGAGTATTAACAAAGTAAGCAAACAAAAACTAATATTAAAGTGAGAGCATATACAGTTAATTTTAAGGTTAAGAAATATAAATACAGGGTGAACTACTTAATATTTAATTAAACTGAAAACAATTTAATTTCAACACTCCCACTTTTAATCAAATATTATAAAATAATCAAATTAAGTAATTATAATAATTTTATATAAAAAATTTATATTATACAAAAAAATTCAAACCCATTAATTTCCCAAAACGATGAAATTTATCTTTAGGAAGAGCTTTTGTGAAGATATCTCCCACCTGATCATTTGTTGAGATGTATTCCAAACGGAACATTCCTTCTTTAAATTTTTCACGTATGAAATGATACCTTACATCTATGTGTTTGGTCCTTTTGTGAAACTCCGGATTTTTAATCAGCTTTACAGCACTTTGATTGTCCATATAAAGGATAGGCTTTTGATTATGATTCGGCAAAAGTTCGATGAACAATCGTTTTAGCCAAATCAGTTCTTTAATCGCATGCGAAGCCGCAATATATTCAGATTCCGTTGTTGAAAGTGACACCGATTTTTCCTTTTCTGAGCACCAACTAATAGCACGAGAGCCCACCATGAACAAATAACCAGAAGTAGAACGCCTTGTGTCAACATCTCCAGCAAAGTCAGCATCACTAAAACCATAGAAATTTAATTTAACATTTTTATAAAAAAAACCATGTTTTCTTGTGCCCTTTAGGTACTTCAAAATTCGTTTAACTGCATTTGTGTGTGATTCAGAAGGATTTTCCATAAAACGACTAGCATTGTTGAGTGCATAGGCTATGTCTGGTCTTGTAGCTACTGCTAAATACATTAACGAACCAATGGCTTCACGGTATGGAAAATCAACATTTTTGGAACCTTGTTCTTTTACTAAAGCTTGACCTGGATCTGCTGGTATGACAACGGGATTGCAATCTAGCATTCTGAATCTATCCAAAATATCTTATTGACATAAGCTTCTTGATGAATAAAAATTGAACCATCTGGTTCACGAACTATTTGTACACCAAGAAAACATTCTGCTTCAAAAACTTTCACTTCAAATTCTTCCTTCAAAAAGGTAAGTAATGGATCAATTAATTCGTTTTTATTTGATGCAATGAGTCCATCATCAACATATATTGCCAAAATGATTTTTTTGTCATCAGAGTTTTTTATAAAAACGCAAGGATCCGATTCACAAATTTTGAATTCAAATTTTACCAAAAAACTTGTAAATTTTGTGTTCCAGCAACGAGAAGCTTGTTTAAGGCCATAAAGACCTTTTGAAAGTTTACATACCTTTTTACTTTCGTCATTAAAACCTTTATATAAATCTCATATAAATCTCTTCATTTAGTTCTCCATTTAAAAAGGCCATTTTGATGTCAAACTGCCTAAGTTTTAAATTTTCACTCGCAGCGACCGATAAGATTGTCTTAATCGATGTAAATTTGACTACTGGACTGAAAGTTTCGTGGTAATCAATACCATACTCTTGTGGAAATCCTTTAATCACCAATGGAGCTTTGTAGCGGTCCATAGACCCATCAGGTTTTTGTTTTATTTTATAAATCCATCTGTTATCTATAACCTTTTTATCCTTTGGTAAACTAACTAATTCCCATGTTCCATTTTTAATTAATGAATCATATTCTTCTTTCATTGCTTGTATCCATTCACCCTTCTCAACAGAGTGAACTGCATCCTCATATGTTAAAGGTTCCTCACACCTGACTATAAGAGCTTGTTTCTGCTTTAAACAAATATTACTTTCTGATTGATTTCTAGGACGTAAATGACTAGAAATTATGTTCTCAATTGTAAGATCAGTTAACTTTGAAACAAACTTTGATGTTATGTGACCAATTTTAACATTTTCAGATGATTCTTGACCCAGAACTTCAGTTTTTGGCTCATTAAAATCGTTTATACTTTTCTCAAAATCATTGATTTTAATTATACCTTCATTTGCATCTCTATTATTTTCATCAAAAATAATATCTCTAGTAACTTGTACCATATTCTTATCTTGATTCCACACTCTATATCCTTTTATATTTTCAGAATATCCAATAAAAATACATTTATCAGCTTTTCGATCCCACTTTCGTCTCTTTTCTTTTGGAATATGAATAAAACAGTCTGATCCAAAAACTTTTATATTATCTAATGATACTAATTCTTTGTTCGAGCATAATTCATGTGGAGTTTTTCCCGAAACAGAGCTCGGACCAGTTAGATTGAGAACATGAGTTGTTGAATTTACAGCTTCTGCCCAAAATTTCAAATCTAAATTTCGAGAATGGATCATAGTTTGTGCTGCTTCAACTATAGTTCTTATTTCACGCTCAGCAGAACCATTTTGCTCTGGTGTCTATGGAACAGTTTTCTGATGTCAAATTCCTTTATCATTTAATAATTCTTTAACCCCATTGTTGACGAACTCTGTTCCATTATCTGTCCTGAAGGTTTTAATCTTAAAATCGGTTTGAGTTTCAACTCCTTTTAAAAAGTTTTTAATATGTTTTTCTACCTCATACTTCTTTTTCATAAAATATACAAAACGAAATTTAGAAAAATCATCTTTTAATAATAGAAAATACCTAGATCCACCAATAGACATTTTCTGCATGGGACCACAAACGTCTGCATGAATTATTTGCCCACAGCTATCAGATTTTCTTTCACCATTTTTAAAACTGGTTCTATGATGTTTACCAAAGATGCATGTCTCACATCGTGTATCTTCGATGTCGTCTAAAAAATTTATATTCTGTTGTGACAAAAAATGTTTGACATAATTAATATTTTGATGACATAAACGTTCATGCCATAATTTTAACGATTCCCCTTTTATAGCCAAATTCGCCAAAACTGTAATGTTTTTATCTGGAATAACCACCTTGAAAAACATTTTGAACAATTTTGTTTCACGAGCTCCCACTGCAACAATATTTCCATCTTTTAATAACTTACATTTATTTTCATCAGAAAATAATTTATAGCCTTTATCTAGTGTTTTACCCATAGAAAATAAATTTAAATCAATATCTGTACATAAAGTACATCAACCAAGTGTTTTTTTATCCAATCATTATTATTGTATGATAAAAAGTTAACTGTACCTTTTCCATGTGCCATTATTGATTCACCGTTACCTACTCTGACCAATTTTGGATTTTTAAACTCTTTATAATTATTCAACCACTCAAAATTTCCAGTCATATGGTCACTTGCACCAGAATCTAAAAACCATGAATTTTTCTCACAACTTGATGACCATGTGTTACAAACAAAAGCATCAGCTTCACTTTTATTTTTGTTAATTTTATATTTGTATGCTGAGCTTTTTCCAATGTCCTTTCTCATTACAATGAAATGCATTTGCCTGGCTTAATGTTAATTTTATTTTTACTTACATTTATTGTATATTTCTTTTTATTTCCTTTTTTAGCCATTAAAGCCTCACTAAATTCCAATTGATCTTGAGATAGCAGTCGACTTTCTTCAATCATAAGTCGTGATCTTAAATTATCTAAAGTGCGGCTTGACTCTGCAGTCGACTCGCATGCACTATGAAAATGATTAAAAGTTGGCGGTAGTGTCATTAAAATTTTTTTTTATTACCATGGAATCTGAAATACTTTCACCTAAATCATTTAATTGCTGAACAATTTCTTCTAACTTTGATATGTGGCAAGCTATAGAGTCTTCTGGATCCCTACAAAAACTTTAGAATCGTTGTTGCAATAAATGAACACTTGTATTCGACTTTTGTTCAAATACTGCATGAAGTCTGTTCCACATTTCACATGAGCTTTTACAGTTTATAATGTGTAACAATGGCTGTTGATTCATTGTTGAAACAATTATCTTTTGAGCTTTAACATCCTTTTTGTACCACACTGCGTGTTTTTCTGCATATTTAGGATCGTTAGCATTTGGCTTCGGAAGTTCACCTGACACTACATCATACAATTCACTTGCTTTCAAATAAATTCAAATTTTATTAGATCACTATCCATTTTTTTTTTTTAAATTTTAGTGTTCTTTTACTATTTTATTACTATAACCTTACAAAAAACCGTTAAGACGCGTGGTTAAAGTCTTTTTTTTTTGTAAAAGTATATGTATGTATATATTATAATTATATTAATACAGTTCAACTATCAACAATCTTTATTAGTTTAAATTTACCTTTATAATTTTTTTTTTAAAAAAAAATAATTTATTCTTTTTATTTTTCAAAAAAAAATTCGCGCTATAATTTTAACAATTATTCCCACGTTACCGAACTAATATTCTATTGAAAAAATAAAAACTTTACAAAAACAATTTGACTGGGCCCATAACATGTTGAGCAAAAAAAAAACAGCAAGTTTTATTCAACGCGTCTTTATTTCATTAGAGTATTAACAAAGTAAGCAAACAAAAACTAATATTAAAGTGAAAGCATATACAGTTAGTTTTAAGGTTAAGAAATATAAATACAGGGTGAACTACTTAATATTTAATTAAACTGAAAACAATTTAATTTCAACACATCAACCAGCTTCAAACTTGAAGAATTTTGGAATTTTAAATGAAAATTGATTTTGATTCCTCCAATAGCTTCAAACTTGAAAATGTGCCAAAAATTATAATTTTTTCATTATTAAAATTTTTTTCTGCAAGAACAAACTGTTCGCCCTCCACAAATTTCAAATTTCCTGGTATCTGTATTTCTTCTAATTTTTTGGATTAATTCAAAGTATTTGATCGTTGTCTTGGAATTTTTTATTTCTGCGCTGAATTAGAAGGTAAATATATTCTATATTCTTCATTACATTCTACTATACTACTTCTAATAATTTGTGAAGGCTTTGAAGTAGATGTTTTAGCAATACTTTTTACTTTCGTATTAATTTGGCAAATAAGCCATAATAATTGAGCACAATAAGGACTTGCGTTGCGCACACGACCACCTAAAAGCTTTGCTAGTTTTTCTACTTAAGTGGTAATCGTACCCATCTACAAATAATTTGTCATTCCCCTTATTTGATTTGACTGTTTCAACCTTCATTTCTTTAATTACATATATAATTTTGATTATCTTAATTATTTATAATTTTTAATTATTTAAGTTATATGTATGTCCTATTTTTAATTATAATGAATGACAATTGCCAATATTAAATTCATTTTATTTTTATTAGCGTCTTTCATAAAAACTACACTCTAATTAAATTCTTAATAATATAAAAATACTACATACGTATGTTTCATCTAACTTTTTAAATTATTTTTTTTTTAAATTCCTCGTTCTTAAAATTTTTTTTTTTTTTGTAATTTCGGGCGCCCGAAATTACAAAAAAAAAATAATTTCAAGAACGAGGGATTTTGATACGGAGGATTTAAAAAAAGGGGATTTTGATACGGGAGATTTTAAGAAAGGGGATTTTGATACGGAGGATTTTAAAAACAGGATTTTAAAACAGGGGATTTTGATACGGGGTATTTTAAAAAAAGGATTTTCAAAAACGAGATTTCGTATCCAATCCTATAATTTTTATCCGTTTCAAGATTTGAAATTTTGCATTTGTGAATCCGACCTTCATAGATTCTCCTGTTGTTATCACAAACAGCACATTTTCGACCGGATTTACGACTATCGTTCATAAGTTTTAACATATTAATAAATCTTATAACCTATAGACGGGTGTTATCCATAGAAGAGTTTTTTTTTTAAATATATGTATGAACTTACCTATTAAAAATCACGAACGCGTATTAAAATATTTAAAAATATTTAGAACTGAAATTTGAATTGCTACTTCCTTGTTGATATTTTGTGATGCTGGGCTAACATTTAGGAAACTTGTCATAATTAATTGGAAATTAGTCCAATCTGCCTTCGTCTCGTTATATCTGGGTTTTCGTTTTGTATTGGGTTGTGTGACTGTTGTTGGTAAAGTAATTACAATTGGGTGGTGGTCATAACCTTTAGGGTTATAACCTACTTCCCAATTGAATTTGTATGCTATTGTGGTGTTTGATATTGAAAGGTTTGGTGCTGTGTGTGTGCCCCTAGTACTAAAGTGTGGGGATACCGGACTATTAAGTATGCAGAGATCAGGATTGTCATCAGTCCATTCAACAAGCAGTTGCCCGCTTACGGTTGTTAGATGATCTCCCCAGGTCTCACTTCTTGCATTGAAGTCACCCAAGATGACATATCGTGTTGTTAATTGGTTTTTGAGGTCATTCAGGTGACTTCTACGCAGTACTAAGTTATGCTCTACATACAAGTTAACAAGCGTAACTTGCTCCCTGATTACAGGTAGTCCAACCGCTATGGCAACCGCCTGGAGTGGCGTATTCAATACGATCTCCGTATACCTCAAGCCTCTGTCGATAAGAAAGCCTACTCCACCTATTCTGTTCAGGATAGGTGGTAGAAAACAATCATATCGGCCTAGTCTTGTTTGTTGATATGGAACGTGTATATTTGTTTCTTATATGGCTATTATGAGTGGATTGTATTTAGAGAACAAAAAATGTAAGTAGTGTTTATTTGTGTGGAGCCCTTGGATGTTCAACTGGAGGATGGAGTGTGGGGGGGAATTCGTATTTGTGTTAGGATTAGTGTAAGTGGTGGATTGTGGGTTATGTGTTCTGGGATATATATAACTTATCTTTAGATAGAGTTATTTTCTATCTCCATTTCAGCATCTACTGCTTTAGGCGTCTTGATTTTTTTAAATAATGATGTTAATTGAGGATTAATAATTTCTGTCTTAATAGCTTCGACGTTAGTAGGTTTATTTAAAAGATTAATGACAGGAACTATTTGTCCTGCAGGTAATTGTTGTGGTTGTTGTTGAGGTTGTTGTGATTGTTGTTGAGGTTGTTGTTGTGGTTGTTTTTGTGTTATCTGTACTTTTGGTTGTGGTGGTTGTTGAGTTTGTTGGATAAGTGTGGGTTTTTGGGGTTGTGGAGGTTGAGTTTCTGTTTGTTGAGGTAGTGATTGAGTGAGGTTTATTTTACTTTGGAGTGCTAGGCTATATGAATTGAAAGGAGTAATGGTGGATGATTTGTTTATAATGGGTGAACTTGTTGTTAGTGAGAAAGATTTAAGGTTTTGGTAATATATTAAAATAGCATCTCTGCGAGTGCAACTGCGGTCTGTTTTGATCTTAAGGATATCCTTTTCTTTTTGGAAAGCCGGGCAGTTTCTGTCACTAGAAGCGTGTTCAGTAGATAGTTTCTCTTCAGCGCAATTTACGCACTTAAGTGTAATACAATTTTTGATATGCTCCTCATCTTTTTCGTTCAATATCGGAACAGCACATTTTGAACATAATGATTGTTTCTCTTGACAATATTTAGCAATATGCTTTAGAGATTGGCACTTTAAACACCTTCTTGGTGAAGGATAGCTTTTCCTAACCTCCAAGACAAGGTAGCCTATTTTTACCTCTTTGAGAGGTTCAAGGCAATCGAAAGTGATAGAAATAGCTCCTGAATATTTTGGACTGTTATTATTAATTGGATTTCTATTTACGAATCTATAAATTTTCAATATGTTTGGATTGTGATCTTGCAAATCCTTCAAAATTTCATCATCCGTAAGTGAAATTAAGTCCCTTGAGTAGATAATGCCCTGCGAAGAGTTTAGTGAGGCATAATACTCACATACGATTTCAATGTTACCTAGGTTTTTCCTTTGTACAAACATATCGCCAATTTTTCTGTTGGGAACCTCTAATATAAGATAACCATCCCTGTTTGGCTGAACCTTGAATTGACTTGAAGTTTGTTGTAAGTACTTATTGACTAGAATACAATTCAAACTTCTAGGAGTAATATTGCTGTCTTTACATTTCACAAGAAGGAATTTTCTTTCCAAGTCAGTTGACTTAGCATCAATGCTTGGAAAATTCATAGGCGTTTTTTCGGTAGAAATGTGTCTTACCTCGTTTACGTTTTACCCTTGTTTCCTCCTCCAGGAGGGCCAGCTCAGAAAACATGTTTTTACTCCCCATATGGGAGCTAGTATTATTTAAACTTACCACTAGTTTAATTTAATAAATGTACTTATTTCCTAATTTGATAATTTAATATAAATTAGTTTTTACTTAGTTTAGGTTACACTATGAATTAATTAAATAGTTAGTGTCACTTATGCTCTAATTAAAATTAACTAGGAAAATTTTTTATTAATATATTGATTAATTTCAGTATGCTGAGAATTTAATGTTTAACACTTATTTTTCTAATATTTTAAAAACTAATTTTTGAAATATGTCTTATATTAGAATTTTATAAATTTATTGTTTTAATTTTAATTAAAAGAAAAAAACAAAAAAAATTAGTTATATTATTTACACAATAATTATTTAATATTTATATATTTAAAAAAATTTTTTTATTATATATGTATATTAATTCGATAAATTTTATTTATAATTTTATTTTAATTATATTTTTCGAAGAAAAAAAATCACGTTTGTTCTGAATGAGAATTCAACGGTGACTGATTTTCTATACTTTTCTAGTTAATTTTTTTTATTTTTAAAAAATGTTTGTATTAAAAATTTTTTTGAAAATCTTTAAAAATATATGACTTTGAAATCATTCAAATAAATTTTTGTTTTTCGTAAAATTTCTAAATTGTTTTTAAATTTCAACTTATTCACTTATTTAACTATTTTTAACATCAAATTTTTTTCTCAAGAACGATAACTTCAGCTATGCAGGTTCAACAAAAAAAAATTTATACTTCTTAAAAATTTTCAAGATACATTGAAATGCACTGTATATCTTAAACTGTGACTTTTCAGTAAGTGTTGCCTAAACTGCATAAGTGAAGTTATATGCTCATGGTAGAAAAATTTACATCGAAATTTGTTAGTTATTCAGTTTTTTAATAATTCATAAATTGCTTGATATTATTTACTATTTTTTATTTGAAAAAACTTTAAATTTTGAAAATAAAAGACTGTCGAGTTTCCATTTCATTAATTTTAATTAGTGGACATGTAAATAAAATTTCGTATAGGCAAAATTACATATTTAAATTTTTAAAAAAATTTAACATTATTTGGTATTGTAATGAAGGTACTTTTTTTGAAAAAAGTACAAATACTAATTCATTTATTTCTTAAAAATATAAAACAAAAAATTCTATTTTGAATATAGATACCTAGTTATTATTTAACTAAAGATTTTGACAAGTTATTCTTCCATATTTAATATTAATTGATTAAAATTTTATTTTTAAAGTAATAACATGAAGGAATATGGTTTTTATTTATTTATTTATTATGCTCCATATATTGTACAATTAATTCTTTTAAAATTATTTACTTAGATACAGATATATAATTATCTTTACTACAGTTGATTTGTATTTTTTTATTTTTATTTAGAAGTTTTCGAGTTTAATACTATAAATTTAAAGGAAAATTGGAGATGAAAAACCTTTTTGAATTTTTGTTTTGTAAAACTTAACGCTAACTTAAACAGTAAAACCTATCTATAGTAAAATCTATATGTACGAACTAAACTAGCCTAATTTTTTTAACTTAATTTAAATTTCTGATCAGAGGATTTTCTGACATGAACAGTTCCGAGTGGAACTTTACAGTTAAATAACTTATTTTTTCTAAAATTGTATTCATGCTGCCTTTATCATGCAGCTTTTTGGTTGAATACCATCTGGGAAGATTGAATACAAGTTTCAAAAGTTTATTTTGTGCAATTTGCAATTTTTTGGTATGACTAGCTGCACAATCTCCCCAGACTGGTGCCGCATATAACATTATTGGTTGAAAAATTACCTTAATAAGTATCAATTTGTTTTCTGTGGATAAGATTGATTTTCTGTTAATAAGGGGATACAACATGCGAGTACATTTGTTAATTTTATCAATAGTGTTAGAAGTTTGCTTTTGAAAGGTCAGCCTTTTATCTAAGGTAATGCCTAGGTATTTAATAGTATCGGCCCAGTTAATTTCGTCATTTTGCAGTTTTAATGGTATAGAAGGTAAAAGAGAGGCTTTCCTTTTTTTCGTAAAATAAATTGATACTGTTTTGGAACCATTAATTTTTACTCTCCATTTTGCATAATAACTAGAGAGCTTATTGAGTGAATTTTGTAGGTTTGTTAATATGTCATTGGGATTAGTGCCAGCAGAGTAAATTGCAGTGTCATCAGCAAATACTGATATTTTTGTAAACTCTAGCCTAGGGATATCTGCAGTGTAAGTGTTGTACAAAATTGGGCCAAGTACCGAGCCTTGTGGAACTCCTGCTTTAATTTCATACAAATTGGAGCATGTATTATTCAATATCACACGAAATACTCTTTGATGAAGAAAGTTTTGTATGATTTTAATTAAATATATGGGAAATTTATACACTTCTAATTTATGAAGCAAGCCAGAGTGCCACACAGTGTCAAAGGCGCAATTTATGTCAAGCGCTACTAGGCCAATAGATTTGCGTTCTTCTAACTTGGATTTAATGTAATTTTTGACACGTAGAAGAGGGTGAATGGTACTAAGCTTTACCCTAAATCCAAACTGTTCGTTTAGAAGAATTTTTTTAGCTGAAATAAACTTTTCCAGTCTAATTTTTATGAGTTTTTCAAATATTTTTGAGAAACTGCATAGTAAGCTGATAGGCCGAAAACTACTTAATTCCTCCATCGGTTTTCCAGGCTTAAGAATCGGAATAATATGAGCTTCTTTCCATATATTCGGGAAATAGCCTAGTTTTAAACAAGAATTGTAAATCAAAATTAGATATCTTTTTGCGTTTAGTGGTAATTTTTTGATACACAGATTAGATATGTGATCTGAACCTGCAGATTTTTTAGTCTTTAATTGGGCAAATATTTCATTGACAGATTTCAGTTCAATTTGTTCAAAGGATTCTATTTCAGCTTGATCAATTTTGCTTACAGATTCCTCCACCATAAGATTTGTATCATGGTCGCGTGTGTTGTTGTTCACGTCGTGTTTGTTATAAAAGTTTTTAGCTAATGCATTTGCTTTATCAATATTCGTGTAAAATGTGTTACTGTCATCCTTTAGAGTACCTATAAATTTATTTTTATTTTTTAAAACTTTTGAAATTTTCCAAAAAGGTTTTGACGATTTTTTCAAGTGCTTAAGAGTATTAGACCATTTCATATTTCGAAACACACTTATTTTATGTTTTAAAAAATTGTTGAAGTGTTGTAATTGAGCATAAAAAATTACATTACGACTACGCATCCACTTTCTCCTAACAGTGTTTCTATGCCTGATTATATTTATATAGTCAGGTAATTTTTCGGTGTATTGCTTGACTATTTTCATGGGTACAGCCAATTCAGTTGCTCTTTTAATTTTGTTGTTTAAATTAGATATCATATTGTCTATTTGGTAACAATAGTCAACAGAATCATTATTATTGGTATTTAATTCCCTTTTCAGAAACTTCTGATACAGATACCAATTTGCATTGTTAAAATCCAAATAAGTACGATCATGTGAAATAGTTTGTTTGCTAACGTTTAAAGTAACCGGCAAGTGGTCAGATGACAGATCATTAATTGTAATAGGTTGGGAGCAATATTTTGATTTTTTAGATTTTTAATTCATTTATTCATATTATAGTAAAATACAATACTTAAAAATATACATTTACTAAATAAAAATAATAAGAATAAATATAGGATCATTCGGATATTCATTAGAATATGTGATGAATGAAACTGCAAGCAAAAATACAAGCATTAAAAATATAAAATATTGTTGGGTACATACATAGTAAAGTAGAAAATTAAAGCTAAATATGAAAAAACTAAAATATCTTAAAATTAAAATTATATAATGAAAAAAATAAAATTTAAAATAAAATTTCATAAAATTTAAAGCAAAATTTAAGTAATAAACGAGAGTAAGCAGAATTAAATACAAAATTATAACAAGAATAAAAAGTAAATTAATAACTAGAAGACTGAAAGAAAATTAAAAAAATTATAGTTAGAAAAAAAACTAAATTAAAGTTAAAAATAAATAGTATTAAAAACAGATTCAATTTGAAGGTGATCCAGTTCAAAAAGCCAAAATCGAAGATTTTTGCAAAATGAAACAGGTGATCTGTCCGATCTTAAAGAATAAGGTAACATATTAAAAAATTTTGGAGCTATATAATCATAAAAGTGGCAAAAATGAGAGGTACGGGCTCTTGGAACATTTACAAGGTATAAGTTATTAATTCTAAGATGATATCTAGTAACAAATCGGTGAGCGAGATAGCCCGACTCAGATAAATTTTCAATGTTTTAAACAGATATAAATGTCTAAGTGGTAGAATATCCAACTTTTTAAATAAAGGAAAACTAGGCAATAGTCTATTTTTATTTAAAATTATCCTTATACAGTGTTTTTGAGCGATGAGAAGAGGTTGATTTTTATTAAAATAATTTGGTATGTTAGTTAAAAATATATCTAGTGTAAAAGGTAGTGAATTACTATTATAAGGAATATAGGTATGGTCAAAAGGATATAATAATGTGAACCTATCACTTAGTAATAACTGATATAAAATATTTCCCCCAACTATTAGCCCGGGCACATCTCCACATTCTGTGCCTGCAATTTATATCGCCTCCTATAATGAAGTCACCTGTAGTTCTTGAAATTTTTAGTAGATCTTTTTTGAAGTCATTTTTATTTAGATTTCTTACGTTCAGGCTACTTATGTAATTTTTAGTGCCGGAAAAATAGACAGAAAAAAGTTTAATTTTCTTGTTATCATTTAATGTTACCTCTATACCAATATTTTCTATGAAATCCAACTTTAAAGGTTCAATTAGTTTATGCTTAATATCTTTTCTAATAATTATTGCTACACCCGTACCACTTGTTGTAAGACGATCTTTCCTATATATATTAAAGTTCGAGTTTTTTAGGATAATATTATTGTTAAGCCATGTTTCACATATCAAGCCAACATGAATACCATTTTGTAACATAAAATTGAACAATTCATGGTTTTTGTTCTGAATAGATCTAGGATTCCATGTTAAAATATTTAGTTTATTACTAACATTCATTTTGAATATAAGTATTTAACCGAAAGTTCAGTTATAACCGAAAATTGTTCAGCCTTATTTTTGCAATTACTTAATTTATTTAATAATTCATTAGTTAAATTTAATATTTCATCAACAGAAAAAAGATCTGAATTATTTCTTATATTATTACTACTATTACTATTGAAATTATTATTACTATTACTACTAATACTACCTGCTGGAATTTTATTGTTATGACAGCTTATACTTGCGGCAGTGTTACTATTGTTGTTCTCCCAAATAGAGTTTGATCTACATACAACATTGTAAGGTAATGAATATGTGCTTCTATTATTGTTGTTGTTGTTGTTACTATTGCTGTTACTATTGCTGTTTGTCTTGTAGTAAAGAGTGTTTGGAAAAAGTACATTGTAATTACTTTTACTCATAGTTGCATTGTTGTTGTTGTTTGACACTGAGGTATTTTGTCTTACTTTATTGTTGCGACCCAAAAGAGAGATATATGTTTTCTTATTATCACAAATACTATCAGTGGAATGATGTTCACCGTGACAATTAGCACATTTTTTAATTTCTTTGTTTGTACAGTCAGTAGTTGAATGACAGCCGGCGCAGAAAGCACATTTTGTATTTACGCTGCAGTTACGTGATCCGTGGCCAAACATCTGGCAATTGTAACATTGTGTGATTTTTTTATTGGTGGTTTTACGTTCCCATCTAACTTTAGTGTTGAATATATAAGTAAACTTATTACGTAATTCGTTTAACTTAATTGAATTTTTTTCTAAATATACAATATATAGTTGTAAATCATTATATAAATTAGTGTTTTTATTTATTGATTTGATATCCAAACATTTTAAACCTTTTTTTTTTTTTTTTTTTTTTTTTTTGTAGTTCATTTATTTAGTTTTAACTATTTACAGTGTACAATTATAACATTATTTATAATTATAACAATTCATTTGTATAATCTATTTTAACAATTATATTTAATTACAATCTATTTTAACAATTCATTTATTTATCTATTATAACAATTCATTTGTTTTAAAGAATATTCCAATCAAATGATTCATTCAAGTATTTAATCAGGCCTTTCTTATATTTGACAAAATTTTTTTCCATTTTCAAATTAAGTGGTAAATTATTAAACAGCTGCAGACCCTTATACATTAGCATATTCTGCGTTTTAGATTTATTAAAAAAATTCAACCTAAAATCCCAAATATTTCTTAAATAGT